>CM061266.1:66205000-68729166 GCA_030848825.1 Tadarida brasiliensis
TGAATCTAATTGGAAATGTATTCCAATTATATTGCCTTGTGAACTCATTATAAATAAGCATTTGCTATTCAATATAGAATAAATGACATGGAAGCACAAATTCATAAAGCTTAGACTGATGGTGAATTTTGTAGATACTGACAGAAATTTCTAATATTTTATGATATAATTAAGAATATGATTTCAAATCAAATTTATTTACTTTGCATATTTTAAGACAAACTAAAAAAACATAAGACTCATGAAAATAGGTTCAGTTCTTTTATAACAACATTTTTTAATGCTCTTCTTTTTCATTCTAACATCTTTTGATACTTTCTCTTATGACTACATTGATTGACTATAAAACTTTCAGAATTTTTTTTGCTCTTATTCAGTTGAAAAATGCACTGTAAAAAAGTAGAGTGTGGTGTAGTTTTATTTCTCCATTTTGCCCAAATTTAATTCATTGAAACATAAAATATGTGTAAAATAATATCTTAAGAGAATTAGAAAGAAATACTAACTTTATTTAGGAAATCAAATTTCATGGGGAATTTGTTTATACAGATTACTCTTATCATTGTAAATTCTTACATCGATAGAGAGTCCTATTATTAAGAGTTTCAAAGAGTTATGAAAATATTGCAGGTTGTAGGTTTCTGTTAGCCAAACATATTGCAAATTCATGGTTGAAGATCAAATAGTTAATTTTGAATTTATATCTCAGAAATTGAGCTTTTTGAAATAAATATTTTTGGTTATGCATAGCTGAAAGGGTGCACACAACCTACTCTCTGGTGTCACTCCTGAACTTCGTAATAAAGAGGCAAAGAAAAGCATTTTTTCTGAATATCAGGAGCACTCATCGATGAATCTCACTACGGGCCATAGAACATTCAAGTTCAAGAGACAAGAACAAATCAGCAGTTGTGCACGGAACAGACTGACACATCTCAGAAGGGGGTGGGGGGACAGGAGGAGATAAACCAAAGAACTTATATACTTATATGCATAACCCATGGACACAGCCAATAATGTGGTGAAGGCCTGGGAGTGGTTGGGGATAAAGTGGGGAAAATGAGGGACATCTGTAATAGTGTCAATAAGGGATGTGTGTGTGTGTGTGTGTGTGTGTGTGTGTGTGTGTATTCAAATCAGCAGTTGACAAAATAAATAAATAAAAATAACAGTAAACCCAGTATGAAATGTTTTTATAGATCAGTGAATGAGAAAGTAATTTCCACCATTTCTTTCCTCTTAACTGATAGAGCTGTATATGGCAGAACCATAATAATTTCAGCTACATTTGTACTTTGATATATAGAAGTTAAGCAATTTTTGTTGTTGTTAATCCTCACCCAAGAATATTTTTTCTAGTGATTTTTAGAAAGAGTGGAAGGGAGGGAGGGAGCGGAGGAGGGAGAGAGAGAGAAGGAGAAATTTCAATGTGAGAGAGAGACATTGATTCGTTGCCTCCCGCACAGGCTCCAGCCAGGGCCAGGGATCAAACCTGTAACCCTTCAGTGCATGGGCCGACGATCTGATCATTGAGCCACACCGACCAGGGCAATATTCAGCATTTTGGTGCTATTCAGTAGTTTATAAAAGAAAATATCATCAACTGTGCAATGTTGAAGAAAGAGAAATGAATTATAGTCTGGTGGTAAACATAAATATCAAATTACTTCCTTAAACAAGTTAAACTCTTAAATTACCCAGTTGACCAAGTTAGTCGCTTCATTTAAAAGGACAGGAAATATTTTTTTAAAAAATTGAAATGCAACAAAAATGCAGTGTTTTACCAGACCCTGGAAGCTTGCTCTAAAAAAACAAGTAAAAAGTCAATCTCTGTACGTGAGATAGATGCCAAACATCTGAAACTGCAGTCACTCAAAGATTCTTTTAAAAAATGATACAGTATGGTTTGCCCTTCCTAAAAGTCTTTAGAAACTCCTGTAGCTCCCACGGGACATCCATGTGAGATCTGAATATTTCAGACCGTTGATTTATGCACAAGGGACCCACAGAGCTGGTGTTCAAGGAAGCACCGCCTCGACCCGTTCTGGCCCCTCTTCATGGGTCCCTCCTGTCCCCCCAGATCTCTAGGCTCCACGTTCGTTCTGGACATTCGAGTCCTCTTTCGCCCACTGGCATTTACAGGCCTCGCCCACCGCCTGTGGAAGTCTGTTGTTCTTGTTTAATGACATCAGAGAACTGAAGGTTTCCACTGTGAGAAATGTGTGAACTCTGTCCCCTTCACTCTAAACCTTCAGTTACTTCCTATAGTGAATACGCCTTGGAAGTGTCCACCTGACCACAGGGATCAAGTGAGTCTGTGTGAATGCAGTGTCTGCGCTTGTGTCCTCGTCTGGACTCTGTGCCCTCGGAGCTCTCTCCTCGCTCAGAATTCTTCTGTCCGTGAGAAAGACCTGCCGACCTGGCCAGGTTTCTTTTGCCACTCCTGCTTCTTCAAATACTGCAACCAAAATCACTTTGGCATGAAGTAGTCCTCCTTGGAGGAAAACAAAACAGAAACAAAGACTCATAGAACTACACTTGAGTACCATCTTCATAATAAAGTGATATGAAAGATGGCCTTAGACATTTTATCTTTCAAGTCCGGATAATTAGGTTTCTAACCTTAGTATTATTTTACAATGTGGACTGTCTAAAAGCAGTGGCCTGTGGTGGGTGGGGCATCTAACTTTAAAGGTCAAGAAACAACAGTGTAACATGAGATCTACTTTATGGGTGATTATATTTGCAGGTCTAGAGAAGCAGGAAAGGGCTCAGTTTAATTCAGAAGCTGGCATATCTGATGCATAAAATAAGTTAGATATTTTGTGAGTTATATTTAAACTTACAGGGAAAATGTCAGCATAGCTCATGTATGTATGATTTTAGTACAAAGGACTTAATGGAAAAAGAATATATGTGTGAAATGCATGTATATTTACTTTGCAATGCGTTTCTAGAAAACAGCAAATGTTTATTGAGCAGCTACTCTATATAAGACACCATCACTGATACTGGAGATGCAAAAAGGAGCAGGGCACCTCCAGGAGCACAAGTCCTAAAAAGAAAACCAAACGTGAACAAAATTAAAGCCGAGTGTAATACATCCAACAACCACAGTGCCTTCAAGATGGCATCAAAAAGGAATGATGGAGCAGGAAGGAGGCACTGGAGCCCTCACCCTATCTCTCTGCAGAACTGGACACTGTGGGAACACAGACGTTTCTGAAATTTCTTTCCTCTCCCTCCTCCCATGTTTTTCCCAAGGGCTTTTCACTGAAGTCTGAGGACCAGGCTCTGAGCTAGCTGCCGGGGACATAGTGCTGAGGAAGATAAAACAAATAAATATCAAACTCCCTGCTCTCATGGAGTTTAAAATCTTATAGTAATCAACAATAAAAAAAGTAAACAATAGCCCTGGCCAGTTTGGCTCAGCAGTTAGAGCGTCGGCCCGCGGGCCAGAGAGTCCCGGGTTCGGTTCCCGCTAAGGTCACGTACCTCGGTTGCAGTTTGTCCCCGACCCCGGTTGGGGTTGTGTGGGTGGCAGCCACTTGATGTGTCTCTCTCACATTGATGTTTCTCTCTCTCTCTTCTCCCTCTCTCCCTCCCACTCTATCTGAAGATAAATGCAAAAATGTCCTCGGGTGAGAATAAAAAAGTAAATAAATAAATTTTAAAAAGCAGACACTCAGTGGGGAGGCCAGTGCATGGAGGAATATTATAAGATGTTCTGTGCTATGAGCAGTACGAATGAAGTAATGTGATAGGGACAGGGTAGGCCTCAGGAGATGGCCCCGGGCAGCCTGTCTGCACTAGCATTCGAACTGAGACCAGAAAGATGACAAGACAGAGGCAGCCGTGGAAGTCTAGGAGGAGCTGGGGAAGACAGTGTAGGCCAAGGGACCTGCAAGCACACAGCCCTGAAGCAAGTACCAATTTCTGATGTGAAACCTGGTGGCTGAAGTACAAATATTAGGCAGACAACTTGTAACAAGTCACGGAGGTAGGGAGGGACCGGATCATGGAGGTCTTTGCACTCTGTGTTAAGAAGCTTGTGTTTTATGAGCATCCATTTAGGATTTTTACCAGGGGAATATGGTTCACATTGGCTTTTGTGTTACAAATATACAGCATGTTTAACTGGGTGGGAAACGAAAATGGAAGAATAAACTACTTAAGTGGCTATTAAAGAGTGGAGGCGAGAAGTGACGGAGGCTTTGACAGGGTGTTGAAAATGAAAGTGGAGAGCAATGGATTGGGTGGAGCGGTGCTGACTGAATTTGTTAGTGGAGAGAAGGGCGATGAAGAAAGAACAATCAGGGTGTCTCTTACACTGACTTGTGAGCAATCTGTGGAGTCCACCATTGTCACCACTTCCCACCCAACATGCAGTGCAGTGCCCAGAGAACATAGTCCAAGTGTTTTGTTTGTTTTGGTTTGAAATTTTTTTTCTTTATTGACTTTAGAGAGAGAGGAAGGGAGAGGGAAAGAGAGATAGAAACATCGATGAAAGAGAACATCGATTGGCCGCCTCCTGCATGCCCCCTACTGGGGATTGGGCCCACAACCTGGGCATGTGCCCTGACCGGGAATCGAACCGGTGACCTCTGGGTGCATGGGTTGAAGCTCAGCCACTGAGCCACACCGGCCGGGCCTGAGTGGAGAGTAAATGCATACAGCAGGTGTAAGCTTGGTCTGAGGAATGAAGTTGGTTGCACCATTACCATAAAGTAAAATACTTAGATTCATAGCTACTTGGCCGAAGACACAATGAAAGCCCAGCAACAATACAATTAGTTGCTGAGAAGCATCTTTTCTCTCTCCATTATGCCCTTTTTCCTGAAGACGCTGCATCAAGGTCAGTAGTACTTCTGAGCACTTACATGAAGCCTTTGGGTTTTGAGAGAAGAGTCCTTCTCAAGACATTTCACTGGGGGACTCGAGCAGATGACATCACCGCATTCCATGGATGAATCCTTTAACCAAAGTTAAAATTGCACTTGAAAAAGGTTATTCCCATTAAAAATATTTGGGAACAATGAGCAAGTTTTATGCATATATACATTTTTATATCTAAACTTTTAAGTGTTTTACATATTGACATTTCTGAATACATTTATTAATTTTAAAAGTTATTTAAAATATTTCTTTAGAGGGATGATAAGCTTAGTTAGATCTATGTTTGTTTAATTTTTACTAGAATAAAGTTTAGGAGGATCAAATCAATAAATTTCCTTTTAATCATTTACTCTTGAAATGAGAATAACCAAACTTCTTTAGCAAATAAATATGGGCATTAGTCATCAAGGAATTAATGCTTTAATGACTATATTTAACCATTTTCTACCCCAATTTTTGGTACAAAATTTTCACTTGTTGTTTATCAAAGAAGGTGTCCAACAAATTATAATGTGTGCATTTAAATATACATTTTCCCTTTAGTTTAGTCAACTTGGAAGACAATGTTAAGCCATTGTTCAAAACATTTAAAAAAAAATTTCCTGAGATAATTTATTGAATCTTCAGACTATTTATACAAATATTTTTGTCCATCATAAAATTTCACTAAGTTTTATGTATCTGGGAAATTATCAAAGTACATAAAGATTGGTGATTTTGACTTTAATAAAGTAAATAAATTGAGTACATAAACAAGCTAAGCCATACAAGCATTCACTACAAATTATTTTTATGGGAAGTATATTCAGCATCAAAGCACTGACTTGGGGTGGGGGCAGGGTGGGGAATAAATCATCTGACTTAATTTTAACCTTTTGTAATTCACAGAATCTGTGAAAGAATTTACCATGTCTATAAAATAAGGCAAATTTACTGTGTCACTTTCTATATGAAATTTGTTAAGTATATCTCCTTTTATGATCAAAATTTGAAAATCGCTTTCACTCCTTTATTTCTAATTACTTTTAATTTTAATTGAAAATCTTTGTAATATGTTATTTGGAAGTTCTTAAGCACACTACAAATCATTAGAGAGTTTTAACTTTTGGAAAGAAAATTTACATGGTATGTGCCAGTTGTGTATCTATGATGACAAAACAACAATGTCTAGAAGAAAACTTATTTAAGGTTATTTTATACTAAGTTTTAATCAGTATTATGCATTATATATTATAAATGTTCTAACAAAATATTAATATGTTGATAATAGTCAACTTTTTTTCTAAATATAATTTTCCTATACTGCATAATTAACTAAATTACATAAAACATTTTATACTTACTACAATAGATTTAAGTCTCATAGAGATGCTCAGATATGTTAAGTATTGTTCTGGGAGTTAAGAAGTAGACACTCTTTTTTCAAGTGATTTTTAGCTTGTTGTGCATGACCTCTTTTAGATGAAAAGACAATTATTTAGAATGTATTTTGATAATTTATCTAGAATTTAGCATCATTATTTGTATTGAAAACTCATATAGCTATACCATAGACAGGAACAAAACTAAAGACACAGCTTGATTTTAGGGGGTTCATTTAGTGATAAACTGAAACTTTGAAAAATCTTTTCAAATAGGATACATACCATTAAAATGACTTATAAGGTTAATATTTTCATGATAGTATATGACAATGGAATTCAATATTTTATCATTGTAAATATTACTTCATCTTTAACCTGCCTCTTTTAGAAATTCATTTTCTAGGCTAAGATTTATAATAGTATTTCATATTATTTTAAAATCTAGATGCTTTCTTAATTTTTCTCCTTCCATGCAGCTGCAATACTTGACTTTGGGGGCCATCAAAATATTATTTGCTCCTTAGAAGTTAAAAGATCTGGTGTTGATATTTTGGTTAACTTTAGAAGTAGAAGTACAATACGATTTAAGATTTTTTTCCCTTTATAATTACGTAGATATTACTAAGGTAATTAATAGTACTCAGTTGTTTCATATCCTCAGCAAAGTAAATACACAGTTAAATTTACAATGATAATTAGAGCTTTAAACCATCAAACTATCTTTAAAAGATTCTGGTCCTGTCTTGGTTGCTATTGATGTTTGTATTTCTCCTGCAATGTATGTGCTCCAGGTTTAGTATACCTTCACTCTCTCCAGAAAGTAAACAATAATAAAAATGTAAATCAACACACAAAATGTTGCCTTGCATTGAGAGAACATTTCAAAGATTTTTTATCAGTTGTTCATTTTCGCCTGTCAGATGTTGAAATCTTTTACTCCCCTTCATATTACACAGAAATGCAGGTCCACTGATACTGTCTTCTTGTAGCTAAACTGTGAAGAAGTCCAAATTTCATTTTGTAAAGGCAGTTATCATGAAGAGTGTGGCAGGCCTAGGTTATTGGTCCTTATTTAGCAGACCCGAAGATAAGATATCTAATTTCCTGACCAAGCTTCTAGCGTGTTTATGAGAGTCTCTGCCTGCATCCCTGGGGCTGGGGTGGGGAGAAAGAGAGAAGGGGTTCTTGGTGAAATGCCAATAAAAGATATACAGGCTGATCCTGTTTTTCAGTAGTCTTTATTTTGGATATCAATACATTTTTAAAAAATGAGTGAGAGGAGGGAGGGGGAGACAGAGAGAGAGAGAGAGAGAGAGAGAGAGAGAGAGAGAGAGAGAAAACGTCAAATTTCCTGTATAAAATGTTGAAAACATGTTAAAAAGTTTCTTAAATTTTTTAAATTCGATTATTTAAAATGGCATATTAGAATAAAAAAAAAATGATCCAGATAACTGTGGTCAAGTTGTCATAAGGATTTCAATATCATAGTGTTTAAACCTAATTAAAAGCACTGAGAAAAGTAAGCAAATAAGTAATGGGCAAACTTGGTGTTCTCTCTGGACAGGTTGGTTTCCCTAGCATATTTCTTTTCCTTTTCTCATGGTGATTTTTAGATTTGAAATAAAAAGAATTACATATGAGGGTTTTTTTTACTCCCTTGAAAGCTGACCTCCAAATGGACTCATGAGGGAAATAAAGGAAAAATTGCTCTAAGTGCAATTAATGGAAAATGGAGAATAAAAATATCCTATAAAATATATTTTGAAAAGAGCCTTTCAGTGACTCACATTTTCCATTATATTCTTCTAACCATTAAAAAAATGTTATTGACAAAGATCCTTGTGTGTGTGTGTGTGTGTGTGTGTGTGTGTGTGTGTTTAATGTTGTAAATGTTGAAAGGTTAGGTATGCAGATCTGAAAAAATTAACTGATTGACAAATTTCATAAGTATTTTTCTTTACTCTTTTTTCCTCTCTCCCCAGCATATCTAAAATTAAAACAAATTTTAAACTATATCTTTTACTCAAACGCTCTTGCAGGGTTTGATTTTGATACTATATTCTAATAATACAATGTACTTGAAAACTGCAAAGAACTATTGCCACCTAAATTATCTTTTCAAAATGGTAAAAATCTAAAGGCTTAAACATTGTCAATATTCAAACCCAGGACTTGATCATTATTTGATTTATCATAGGTCTTATAAAAATAATTTACTGATATGATTCACATATTTTCTGCTTTCTGAATGAAAAGAGGACAATGAACATTATAATGAAAGCAAGAATGTATTGAGTACGTACTATGTGCCAAACATAATATGCATTTGTATTTATATTAATATGTTTCTTTTTCACCTATATGAAGTATATTATTATATTAATTATAGGAGTAGGGTGTCAGGTTGATATAACAGGCATTCAGAGAGGTCTTTGACTCATAAGCCTGCTTTTTTCATTTTACCATCTGATTTTTAGTATAACACCTCTGAGAACAAACAAACACACACAATGGTAAAATAAAATTACTGAAAATCATAAGAAATTTTACATATAATTTGTTATATCATAAACTTGCATTATATTTATATATGGGGCCTGATTTTTAATCCATTCCTTTCTTCATATATATTAATATTTCAAGAGTAAAAGCTGTGGTAATTTACACAATGGAATACTATGCAGCTGTACGAAAGATCGCTTATCCTTTGAGACCGACATGGAGGGACTTGGAGATTATTATGCTAAGTGAAATAAGCCAATCAGAGAAAGATAAGTATCATGTGATCTCACTTATTTGTGGAATATAATGAACAAAATAAACTGATGGGCAAAATAGATTCAGAGATAGGAAGTTCGGAACAGACTGACAAACCTCAGAGGGAAGGGCATGGGTGGGGGGCAGTAAGAGATAAACCAAAGAACTTATATGGGTATATGCATAACCAATGGACAGAGACAACAGTGCAGTGAAGGTGGGGGAGGGGTACAGGAGCTGGGGAGAGGACATCAGTCGGGGAAAAAAAAGGAGGGACATCTGTAATACTTTCAACAGTAAAGATAAAAAAAAGAAATTTAAAAAAAGTTAACTGAGGAAAATTAATTTCATATTTAAACATACACTATATGCTGACACCTCCTCTAGGATTGCTATGAACTGCTACTTTCTCCCCAAATACATGAAGGACAAATCATTCATATATATTATATATATATGGCAGAGAGCTACAAACTTAAGAAGTCTGTAAATATGTGTTAAACAATAAAAAAAAAAGTTAACTGTCTGAGTCCTATTCCTGAAAATTTATTTAAAAAATTGATTATATCATTATACAATACAATTAACCAAGAGTTTTACTTTGTTCATCTCTTATGAGATTGTGGAGTATTAGAATTCATTCTAAAGGTCCTCATTCATATTTTTATAACTCAGTGATTTACCATTTGAGTTCTTCATTCCCATATGTTTATGCATGGACAGACATCTCCTCTTTATACAGTTTTAAGCCCCTTCCTATACTTCATTAAGAACATGTGAGCACACAATGTATTTAAAATTCAGTTATGCTCTGAAATAATTGAAGTAAACTCAACAATTTATTTTATACATGCATAATAAATATAATGTATTTAATAACACCTAAAATCCAAAGAAAACAAATTCTTGGTTAAACTAAATAACTCTTCTTGAAAAGCTAGAGAACAGTCTTCTCCTAATAAAGTGATGGCTAAATGTACATATTGGCAGGAAGCCTATTATTTATTATCCGATGAGAGGAAAATACCTACTTAAGTTGTAAAACTTATTTAGACATAATTATCTTACTTTTTGTGGTTATTACACTTTTTTTTTTCTAACTCACTTTTCACCTCCTCCTGCCTCTGTCCATTCCTCATACCTCATCTTGATCATAAGGAAGGGAGGAAAAAAACCTGGAAATGACTCTCTGAAGCCAACCCGGAAATTATCTTTGGAAATTCTTTAATTTTCTTTCACTAAGTGGAAATAAAGTAAAGATGAAACGAAAATTATTTTTACAAATGAAAGATACGATTTCACCTTCGCCTTTCTCATTTACTTATTCAATAAATATTTTTGGACTATCAATTATTTGATGTACTATGATACCAAATATTAGCTTCTAATATCAAGGATTTGATTTTTCTTTTACCACACGATGATCAAGAAATATGATTTGCTTGTTGTCTCTTTTCCCTCTGTAAGAGAATCACAGATATGTGAATTACTAAAGAAGACACGAGACTGAGCAGGTAGGTCAAGCCAGCCTTGTAGACACAGTTGACTACCCTTAGAAGGGGCTTCAAACTGCTTCTTCCCCTGGAGGTTCTCCAATTTTTCCTTTTCTGAAAAAAAGGAAAACTTCAAGTAATTTTTTAAGAAATCCATTTGACTTTGTCCAAAGAATTAGGGCAACTTGCAGATGTTAGTAAAAAAGAGATATGTGTTTTAAAGCAAAATATACGTTTCAAAACAATCTTTGACATGTAAGATAGGAAATTATATAACAAACAAAAAAGAGTACATAGGAACAATGATCAAAACATGGTTTCCCTTTCTGCAAGTGCAGCGTGCCCTAGAGTTGATATATTGTATAGCATTAAGGGCTTTATTTGTTGTTCCAGGTCCTCCTCTAAGTAGTAAAATAAATACCATTAATCTTTCCTCAGTGTTCCAAGGCATATAGATCCAAAAAAGCATTACATATTTTCAACGATTGTATTGTGCTGCTCATTCAGACTTTCACTATTTCATCTTTCCACCTGCAGCATTTAGTTGCTTTGTGTTTATCTCATGTAGTATACTTTAATTTTATTTTTAAAATCTTTCAAAATATCTACAATGGAGAAAGAGCCAACATAACACAAATATTGTTTTTAACTACTATCACGCAATTAGACAGAAACGATCTATATATGGAAGTCTTTTTCTTTGAGTATTTATAAATTGAAGTCTGTTACTGGGACTCTAATTGCTTACTCTCTAATGGCCATTTTGCTAAAATCCTGGACCCCAAATTTTGTTTTGCAAAATGTTTGTTTTCTACAGTAATGAATACTTTGGATCTTATCTTCAGGAAGAATGCAAAATATTTACAAGCAGAATGCAGACTGTTTGAAACTTTGTAAGTCTAAACAACGTGTTTAAGGGATCGTGATTGGCTGAATCTGCATTTAAAATGAATGGTGATATACAGCTCGATTGCACTCTTTGACAAAATAATATATCATTGAGTTTTCTGAAGTCTTTAATAAATATTTTCTCAAGTCCTTTTTTCGCACCAAAGCGTAGGAGAGAGCACACAGACCTGGAGGCAGACGGATCTCGCCCCTCACTGCTGCACAAATGTGTGGTGTAACAACAGACCGATAGAAGCATCCAAATCAAAATTTGTGTGAAGCACTACATGAAAGCACTTAACTATAGAATTAGCACAGCTTTTGGCGCATAGTAACTGCTTTATTTCTTACCCTCAATTTCTATCTTCTCAATTTTACTTGTGGTAAGCGTATAGATTTCTATGATCAGTTGTCTGTTATAATAAAATGGTCTCTTCTTAGTTGTGTGATTACCATTTAACCATATTCACTAGGTCTGAGAATATCTGAGAACATGCATGTTGACAGCAATGACATTCATTTGAGTATTTTAGAACTATTAATATTAACTGCTACCAGTTATGGAGCATTTAGTGCGGGAGAGTCACAAGAGCTTTGAACATCATCCCTAATCCTCACAGTACGTGCAATGCAAATGTTATTATCCTTACGGTACAGATGAGACACTGGGAGGTTGAATGACTTGTTCAGGTGGACACACCTATTCTGCAGGGAAGCCGGATTTGGAATCCAGTATTCTGTTTCTAAAACTCGCTGTTTCCTGAAACAATTTTATTTCTTGAAGAAAGGACATACCATATGGTTGATGAAATTAACATAAATAGGTGATGTATTATTAGCATTCGAAATCCCAGTCTCATCATCTGTGTCTCCTTTTTACTACTTAAAATATTCCCTGGTGTAATCACTGAGTTGCTCTAAACAAGTTGCTCGTGTTGTTGTGTCTGAGTGAACCCTGTCTCAGAACCAGGCTTTGGAAAACACAGTGCTTAATCTTTCTGTGCTTAATCTCCTTGAAAACCTTAATTGAAAATGTTGGGTTATTCTTTCTCATGAAAGTTTTTATCAGCTCTACAATTTATAATGCCTAAATTCATGAAGAATGAATGGTAAACCATCCACATTTTTATACTTGAATCATGTTAGCCATAAAATCGGTATGCCTCGTCTTGACTTATTTGATTATATGCATAAGAGCTAAGGGATTCTTTTAAAATGTGTGAGCAAATATACCAAAGGCAGTTCAAAGACTTTTATCATTTTTTCATTAGTAACTTCCATTTTCATGTCATTTGTTTTACTTTTTACTACTTTATTCATCCAGAAAAATAAGTAAAAGCCAGTGTCGCCTTTTGAAATGGAAAAAATTGTTTCAAATCATTGGCAAAGCTTAATGACTTCTGACTGCTGAGATATGTTAATTTAAGCCAGACCAAATGTTCCTCAGCTGCAAATATTTGGTGTTGTTCACTGGGAACTGGCAAGATTTATGAGAGCCCAGTGGCAAAGACTGTGCTCACATGCCTCTCATTGTAATTGTTTCCCGTATTCAATGATGAAGGTCGTTAGGAAAGAAAACATCAACTTTTCAGGGAGTAGTCACTAAGACTCAAATAGGATGCTATTTCACTCTGATTTACTATGGCATCCTCATGCCATCTAAGTTATCAAAGCCCTTTCAACTTTTCTGCCCTAATTCTGAAAAAATATAATCTGTGACTTTTCAAGGTGCTCTGAAGTTGCACCTTGAAAAAAAGCAAAAAAAGGGGGAAATGCTTTGGTTTCAGTAATTTGTAACTATAAGATGTTTAATGGCAGTCCAAAAGTGTTATTTTATCCGTTACGTGTTTTGCATATATATCCACTTACATTACATCTTTTCACATTTTAACCTCTTGTACAAATTAGTTGAGTGGCACGTTCAATAGTAACCAAAGGCATTTTAATCTATTTTAAGTGGATTTTACAAACATAGTCGAAGGTAACTCACAGTTTCAAAACAACTAATAGTGTTAAATGCATGTACTTATTTGTTTATCATTATTAAATGGCTGTTAACTGTCTAGAAGTATAAATAAAGGAAAGTGTTTTCAATAACTTATGAAGATATCTCAAAGATGTTATAACAGATCTAACACCAGATGACCATAATAGTCAAAGTTTAAACTCTCCATGGAAGGATTGAGCCTTAGGCAGATTCCAAACCTGAAAGTAATAGCTAGCCCCAGAAGATTTCACTAGGACATGATTTTGATTCAAAGGGAGTCTTAGATGTCGGACAAGAATTACCAACAAATGGCTTTGTAATACTAGTACAAACCACCCTGTTCTTACATAACAGTACATGTTCACTGCAAGCATTCTTTATGATAGTCATTACACATATTTACGTGATCATAGTAGAACAATATTTCCTTGCAAACTGTCACATTTAAAGCTAAATTATAATCTAACCTGTATATGCTACTTATTATGTAGCTGGTACCAGGTGAAGTTGACATGTACTAACCTGTGTAGTCCTAAATGACTTTTGGAGAGAGATAATATTATTATTTTCCACATTTTATAGATAAAGAAATAAAGATGCATAAAGCATCTGGAGTCAATATTTGAGATCTTAAACGGAATCTGATATTACTTTTCAACTTAGGTTGTCTTTTGGGAAATACAGTGTGTCAACAATTATTTGCTTCCATTAAATATGATAAGAAAATGGAATTGCTAATGATGGCAGAAAAGACTTTCCATATTTATTCAAATGCTTTATCACATCTGAAAATTTTTTCCATATAAAGGTTCAATTGGTAAAATATATAGTGCTTAAAAAAAGGGCAAATGCATTTGCATTTTTCTTGTGTTTTAACATGCAATATCACAATGCTAGCTATGTATTGTTAAAAGGGTCAGCCTGTGCATTATTCCATATCGAACTCCTTAATTATGTATCTCTGTATAATAAAAAGAAAAGTGCTGACAGAATGCAGAAGAAAAATCTAAATTCTTTTCTTGCAATAAATGTGACACAGATTGTATAAAGCAATATTTTTGCCCTTGAAATGTTTAGAAGTATTGACATTCTGTCCACTAAATTGTCAGCTTGTCTTTAAGGTTAGAGCTTCTATGTTCTTAGCATTTAACAGACTGACATTGATCTCTTGGTTCTTTAAACTTGTATACCACCAGCAAGCAAGACTTGGTTTTGAAGCAGGGCATTTAAAATGTTACCCTTGATGATGATATCTCATAATACCCATCTATTATGCCAGGAGTCTTGCATTGAATTTCTGCTCTTTGAGTATGATTTCAAATATATTATCAATCTTAAAGTTTTTGATAAACTCAATATTAGAAAATAGTCTTAGGTATTAACAGATAATTAAGTGGATACTAAAATACAGAATCAA
This sequence comes from Tadarida brasiliensis, assembly GCA_030848825.1. Classification (NCBI taxonomy): domain Eukaryota; kingdom Metazoa; phylum Chordata; class Mammalia; order Chiroptera; family Molossidae; genus Tadarida; species Tadarida brasiliensis. Next base: position 66,219,803 of record CM061266.1, read on the forward strand.
AGCAAAAGGAAGTATCTCATTGGCTCTAGTCCCGCATATACATCAGAAACCTTGTCTAAGGGTGTTCACAATGCTTATGATCATCATTTTGTTTTGAGTACTTAGGTTTTTGTTTTGAGTATTTAGGTAGCCCTCGTGTCTTCAATAACTTTGCCATGCTTATGGAAATATTTCCAAGAAAAAAATTTCGTAGACTTCCATCTGTTACCTTTTAAATAAAGTGCATCAGTGAGAAACATAACTTACAGCATGTTAAATAACATTTATTAATTCTTGACAATAACTGGACTTTCCAGGTAACATTTTCATTGTTCCATCCGTTGTTTAAAGAATCACAAGAATGGCAGTGGGATTTTTTTTTTTTTTAATTTCTTTGACTCTCTCCACCCACAGGCTCTGCACAAGGCAGTAAATAGTCCATTTTTGTTAATGAAGCTTCCCTCATACAGCTGGGATTGTTTAATATTTTACGAGTGTTACTTTGTTTTGCTCTCAACGATCTCAGGCAGTTAAGGATTTATGAATCGTGTTTTTCTCAGCCCATCTGCGGTTTCCTATCTTCCCTGGCCTTGAGAATATGTTTAAATTTATTAAAGCGAAGCAAAGGCTCATTATTTCAAAGGAGAGCCAAAGTGACACAGTGAATTGGTTATTAATGGAAAGGCACTGCCATAGGGCGATTGAAATTTAATGATATCCTACAAGAAAAAAATGAGGGTGTCACTTTCCAAAAAGTCATGCTAAATGCCAGCCTCTTTAAGGTCCTGCCGCTAATTTTATGCCTGCACACAGTAATGTTTTCAAAAGCGTTTAGGAAACACGGACCAGTGACTGTACTGATTATCCTTTTCACCTTCGCGCCTGTTCCAAATGGGTTTGTGCAGTGAGCGATTTAATCTCTAAATATAGGGAACGTTAAAAAAAAATAACATTGCTGTTTTTCACAAGCTAAGGGCCTTTTGCAATCCTCCAGAGATGGACTTGCAAATATGCTATCTCCATATGCTCTCAGTAAGCTCTCAAACTGGCGGATCACCAAAAGAGGAAAAAAATCAATCCCTTGATTTTTATTTCTGTCATTCAAAAGATGTTTTAATGTCATCGTCTATAAACTATATTTATTGATATTCAGGTAACATTGCATTTGAGCTACAAAATGGGACTTGGGGGTAATTTTAAGTTTTCCTTACTTAACTTAGGCTCTTTATTGAATGATAGTGTCGAAGCACCGAAAATACCACTTCTTTATCTTGCCCCATTTAATGCAAACCAGAGACACCAGTCTATTAGCAAGAACACTTTGTTGATACATTCAACCCTTTCTTTTAGAGTTCCTAACTCAGTGATTTCCTGTATTAATTGAAATACCCATAAATTATTTTCAAAGTTGTTTCAAATTCCTATAGACAAAAATTTGTTGGCATGAGACTATGCCAATTATGCTTCCGGACATTAGATCGTATCCGTAAGGATTCCTGAAAACATACTCTTTATTTTATTTTTTTTACAGTTTTTGCTTTATTTAATTATTCTGCCTGTGTAATAATTGTGGTCCTAATCTTTTTACCTCTGCATCTCTCAAATATGTTGTTGACATTAGAAGAGGATTGAGCTGGTACATTCCAGAAAATGGTGCAGTTTAGATTTAGGGTGCTTGTTCAACTAGGCTTAAGATCCAGCAGTTTAAGCTATATGTTAATTACATGAAGTGCATGTGATCATTTTAAATGCAAGAATGGTGATGGGTCCAATTTTTATACATCTTTACTTACTACTGCTGAATATAAACAAAAATGTAAATGGTGCGTTGGACAAGCACTGTAGTAACATACAATTTTCTCATACTGCACGTGGTAATATTGCATTGTCTACTGGTGCCAAACACACTTTGGGATGTAGAATTTTATGCATCCTTTTCCCTGTTCTTTGGAAAAATACTATTATTTGATAATTTCTGAAATTAATTTTTAAAAATTAAACTTACGGTCAATTCAAAATTATGTTAACAAGATTTTATAACTTGTGATCACACATTGGGGAGCTTTCCATTGATTCTAGGTCAGAGTGTAAATCCGAGTAGATGAGACACATGTTTGAAACCCAAGCGACAGGAATGCATATTGTAGGAGGAAAATCACTTGGAAGAGGGTGCCAAGGATCCACAATTTAAGTTTCTCTGGGTCCTTCCTCTCTTTTAACATTAAATGTGTTCTATAATCTTTCTAACAAAGACATAAACACTTCAGCTACATATATTTTTATTGTTTCACGACAGTTTACTGGAGGCTGAGCAATGACAGATTTCTTCATTGTCTTTTTGCCAAAATTTGTCCTTTAAGTCATTTTTGTTGACTGCCCCTTTTAGCAGTTCACCTCACAATGAGAGAGAAGACAATTAATGGGAGGGTGATTTATCACTGCCAAAAACTGTCAAGGACTTCAGTTGTAGCTGGAGAAAAAGCAATTTCACATTATGGCATTTCATTCTGAATACATTGTATTTACAGCTCACAGTTTTATTTTCAGAGCCTATTATCAGGTGAAACAGTTGCATCTGAAATGTTGTTTGTGACATAGGTGACCTGTTAGGATTTGATAAGTATTTACGCCAGAGCACAAGGGGCTCACACATCTGCTGTTGGCAGAAGCAATGGAAAAAAATAACCTGGAAATGAGGCGTTTGATTTTTCTGGTTCCTACACTCGAGCATCTGTTGCTATAATTAAGTGGCATTCAGTAATTGCAGAGCAGTGGTGAAATAAACATATGCATTCTTGCCAGCTTTTCGGATTTGGTGTCCTTACAGGAGGAGGGATAAGCAAAGTGACTTCAGTAAGAACAAAGGGTTTTGTAGCAAAGTTTAACAATTAACTTGTTGGTAGAAGAGAAAAAAGGATTTTGGGTCAGAAAACAATTACATCAGAAAGTGTGATAGTGTACAGTTCTAGAAGAAGAAGGTTCTTGCAACACTCAACCTGTGGGGTGAACTTTTCCTCTGTAGAAGGGTCAAAGTGGGTTAAACACCATATCTATATAAGTCCTATCATGAGGAAATGAAAGAATAATAAAAATATGGTTATTATTCATCTTCACGGTACTGTGCCATGAAAAAAGTTGACAGTGAGACTCATTTCATAAGAGGAAGCTTTTACGTGTTGGTTTGGCAAGTGGTAAGAAATCGGTACGGTTGTGTTGGAGCTTGACTTTGAAAAGCAGTGTGATGGATTATTGGAGGCTGAAGTAGTGCTCTCATCAAAGTAGTGAGAAAGTGGGTGGGGTGAGTGATGGGAGGGGCTGTAAGGAAAGCTGAAGCACTTTTTGAAGTTCCAGTCCACCAGCTTCACCCCTGTTCTCCAGGCACTTCTGAGAGTCACGTTTCAATGTGAAGGTAACAGTTTGGAAAAGCTCCCACGATGCCTCCCAGGGTGTTTTCATTCCCAATTACTGTTTAGAAAATGTCTTGCCTATGAAATAAATAATCATTTATATTAGCAGAGTATGAAAGTGCCCTGCTCATGAAGACTGTGTCTGTTTACTAAAATTCCCTGGTTAATGTTCCATTAGTTATTGAGAACAATCCAGATTCTTGCACACAGTAGAACAATTTGGAGTTGGTTGTTATAGTGTAGTAGTTAGCAGTTTCCTGGAAATGTCACATGACACATTCTATTGTGCTATAAATACCTACAAAACAATGACTTTTGAAAAGAAGAGAAGAAGTGAACTTCAAGCTCTCTTGAAATCAAAGTATTAGCATGTATTTTTTACGTCTTAAATGGGTTTCATTGCTCACAGGAAGGACAGCATGGTGGCTAAGGATAGACTGAGCTCAGTGTGTGAGGCTCACTGCGTATGTGAGTTGGCATTTTTATCTGACACTTTGCATCAGGTGATTACTTAAATATCTGGGTGAAGAAAAGACAGGAGGAGTCAGCCATGAAGAGATGAAAATGATGGATTGTGGCATCAGAATATCGAGAAATGTGTGTCTGTTTAGAAGAGAGCATGTATGAACAACGGTCTCCTTGAATTTGAAAGGTTAAAAGATCATCATTTGGTTTCTCTTTTGCTTTTCAAGAGGCGGCTTTAGTGTATGTCTTAAAATACGTTTAAAATGTTAAATTTTCATTCAAGTTATATTGATAGTAAGGAAGTTTAGAGCTACTATAAGCTTATATGTATTTATATGTGTATACCTATACCTCTCATCTAATCTGTATTCATACCCAACTACTATTCCAAATACTACAGGTAAAATAATAACTCAGACTGACTTGAGGCAGTCGCATTACCATTATCATGTCCTTTTTGCAGATGAGGATAACAAGGCGAGTTCATGGTATGTGGCTGGTAGGTGGCAGGCAGATCTGGGAATTGACTTCCAGCAGTTTGCCCCACAGTCCATTCTCTTAACCTTGGTGCCATTCATTTAACATAATGACCAAGACTTATGGGCTCTGGGCCATAGAGCCTAGAGCTTCAAAGGGACATAGCTTAAATGTATATATGCTTTAGAAGTGGGCAATAGAGTATGTGAGTACATACATCTACACATGATCTTCTTTTGCCTATATATCTGTCTGTCAATTTATTTTCTCACCTAATTCCGTTAACGCTATGATATTATTGGAATCATCACTATATTAATATTGATTTAAAATTTTTCTCCTTTCTCCCAGTGCCTGGATCTCAGTCATTTTCTTTGCTTCCTAATATCAGAGACAAACCCTTATTGTTAGCTCAATTTTTTTGTAAGTGTGTTTCCCTTGGATGAACTATTTCCTGACGTATATTTCCTGATTTCATATATGTAATTGTTGAACATGGTTTTTTCCATGTATGTAGTCTGATCTTTACTTTCTACATTTAAACTATTTTTGTTATAATCAATATTTTCCCCACCATTTCACTTTTTTGTGTTCATGCTGATGCTTGGAATCCTGTAAACGTGTCCATTCGAACTTATAAATGACCTCCTTTAATTTCTCCTCAAGTCTCTTTTATTTCATCTTCCCTGAATTCTCGTCCACAGTTTGGGGGACCAGTGTCAGCTTATCTCTACGTCTCCCACCTTGGTGGTCTGAAATAATTGCAATGAACGATTTTACAAAAACCATATGGATTGATTTGTTCTGCCGTCCCCACGAGGTTGTGATGTGGTGGCAAGAGCCTGGCATTACCGCATGAGTTCTTACAATAATCCTGTGAAGTTAGTACCACGTTATCTCCATTGCCATGCTGAGGAAACTGAGGTGTGCAGAGGACTAACAGATAGTTTGAGACCCAGAGCTCGAGGATGACAATCAGGGAGAAAGCCAAGTTTGACCTCCTACAGTGACTTTTCTCTCTAAAATGCCTTATATTACATTTAACTTTATTCAATACTAATATCCTACTCTTACATAAAAATATTTTAAAATGATAAATAATGGTGAAGTGGCAGCCAGATAAATTGGCTTGTTTAGGGGCGTATCAATTCCTGTTCAGATGTTGAATCTTGTAAATACCTGTATGCTCTGTTGGCTAGGACCAAACATTTGAACAGTAAATTATCTGAAACATTAGTGGTCAAACGCATGCAGTCCTCAGATGTAGTTCTCATGTCAGTTTTGAATGTAACTGGTATTTCTTTGAACTTTTGAAATGCATTGTTTTGTACTTGAGTTACTTTTAGAAAGTTTGTTTATTAAAATATGAACAGAAATAATATTTCCTTAAGTGAAATTACTATAGACAGTAAAGCGTAATGGTGTGAGAGCAGGAGCCATAGATTCAGGGAAACCTAGATTCCACTTCCGAATCCATGACGTCGTGAGTGTGCTGTTACCTGTGATGGTTACTTAGCTACGTTTATCCTAGTTTTTCAAACGCAAAAATGGGAATCATGGGAACCTGCTTCAGGGAGAGATTGTAATAACTGAATAATATAAAGACAAAGTAACTATTGCTCCTGTTATCTTTCCTTATCCTTAAATCATCACAAATTCACCAATAGGTCATGTTTTAAAAATTCACCTGTGAGTTGCTGGAAAGTTGAAACATCCTTTCCCTCATAGACTAACATCGTACATATAGGTTAGAGCTAATCAGCTCATTAGTGATACTTCACACATTTGTTATAGGTTAAATAGGCTCCCTGAAAAAAAAAAATAGAGCTAGACTAATTGAAATAATTATAATAAAAGTGTTACTAATCCTATTCAATAAGACAGGAGTAGCAAACTTTCTCTGCAAAGGGCCAGGTAGTAAACATTGTAGGCTTTGGGGCCATATGATCTGCGTCACAACTGCTCAGCTCTGCTATTGTAGTGGGAAAGCAGTCATAGGTTATATAGAAATGAACAGTTACGGCTCTCTTCCAATAAAACTTTATGGACATTGAAATTTAAATTTCATGTAATTTTCAGGTGTCACAAAATATTATTCCTCTTTTTATTTTATTTTTTCAATCATTTCAAAATGCAAAAGCTCTCCTCTGCTCACAGGCTGTACCAAAACAGGTGGTGAGCTGGAATTAGCCTACTTCTGGCCTGAAATATGATTTTGTCTCTTCTGAACATTTTCTTTAAAGCATTTCACTCCAGGCACCTTTGTCAGCCTTTCATCTCTCAGAGATCTAAAAGGTTCTAAACGTTGAACATTGTTTTCATAAAAAGTTCGAAGACGCGTGGACGAAGACAGAGTGTTGATAACTTGCAGCTTGAGTCCAAGGGCTGGGTCTCAGACCAGCACTGCCATTACAGTTTTGCTTTGCTGCAAACCAGTTAAATACTCTGAGCCCAGACTTCTCATTTTGAAAACAGGGGAAATTTTATAGTTGATAAGGGTTGCTGTAAGGAACAAATAAAATAATATTCTAATTGATCATAAATTAAGGAATACTGTAGAACTGTGGGATATGAGTACCTTACTGTGTGATGGTTTTCAGTATCTGTGCTGTGGGTTCCTGTGTTAGTTTGCTAGGAATGCCGGAGCATAATCCTACACACTAGGTTGCTTAAACAACACGGTTCTGGGTGCTAGAATTCCAGGATCAAGGTGTTGGTAGGTTTGTCTTTTCTTGAAGCCTCCTCCTTGGCTTGCAGACTTCTCTGCCTTCTCTCACTGTTTCCTTGCACGGTCCGGTCTTTCCTCTGGGTGCTGGCAGCCCTGGTGTCTCTTCCTCCTCTTATAGGGACACCAGTCCTATTAGATAGGGCCTTATGGCCTTATTTAACCAACTTACCTCCTTAAAGGCCCTGTCTCCAAATATAGTGATATTGGGGATTTGAGCTTCAACACATGAATTTGGGGGAATATATTTCAGTCATAACAGTCCCATATTAATGATTAAATTGTCCATAAAACAAAACAAGTTGCCAAGTGAAGTCCCCTTAGATAAAAGACAGAGGAGAGCCTCACATAGAACATAGGCAATGTTATACTAAGGATGCATTTTATAATAGTTTCTTTAAAAATTCAATATCTGGGTTCTTTCGATCTGAGATAAATCTAAATACATTTATATTACATTGAATTTTTGTTGTGCTAATTTTTTTATTTTTTTGTATTTGGTATAGGAAAATAAAGTGCCAAGAAGTAAAATTAATTTGCTTTATAGAGATTGATTTTTGACCTGTGAGTAAGGTTAAAACAGCAAAAGCTTTTAACTCTAGGAATAATGAGTAGTGATTCAGGACTTCTGGCTGTGTTCATGAAGAAAACTTTTGCCAAGGTATACAGTATTGTTTTCCCTAATGCCCTTCTACTCCTTTATTGCTTTTCCTCACTGAAGATCAGATTATTTATTTTCTAAATGTTTGTTTGCTATCTATCATGTAGACCTTTTTGTTTGCCTTTAGTTGATTAAGTCATGTGTCAAATTCTATTCATGGCATTGCTTTTGGTGGCGTAAAACAGATTGCTCTGGGAATCATCCACCTTGAGGGAATTTACATAGTGCTATTTCGATATTCTACAAAAAATGTTTAAGTCCTGATTGTTCTCCACCACAACTCCTGTGAATTAATCTTCAGATAGTTCAGAATGTTCCTGTGTTTCATAGACAAATACGTTTCATGTTAATTTAATCCGAATGTATCTGGTTTCTAAAAGAAACATGGCAAAGGATAATGTGGTCTTGAAAATCTAGAAGTCCTCCAAAGAACCTAGACTGGCTGGTGTTTGATAGGTGCACATTTGTAATTCAGCCCCTGTTGACAGCCATTGCTTGAAGGGTCAGTCAGGTAGTTAATTTCCAAATTCTCTTAAGCCAAAAAGTGACTGTCGCTTTAATTTTGTCAATAACATGTGGATTCATGCTATGGGATATAGTTTGCTGAGAACCTAGTGGAGGCCATAGAAGTAATTTTAATTGAGATTTTTACAACCATTTGATAACAGTGTTTTGATCACTATAGTTAGGGCAGGATTCCAACAGTGGCCATAAAATCTGTGACTAATCCACTGAGTCACCCAGTCCCTGTCATATATTGTTTAATGGCCCGTGCTGCCAGGAATTATTACCACTTTCTAGTGATAATTTTTAAAGAGAGAAACTTTGTGGACACAAAAGATGAATATAAGTTGAAAACTTATGTCTGTAAAGACAGTTAATAAAACATGTCCCCACTAAGTATATGATAGAGTTTACTCATTTATTTATGCTGACTGCTCAGACTCTTAAATCATATATATATAAATATATATATTTGTGTGTATACGTATATATGATACTGATGAATATTCTAACTTTCCTTGGTTAATGTTTGCAGGGCACTTACAGATGCTAGAATAATCTCTAATGTTTTTGCTCAATCTGCTCTGGAGATGGATGAAATAAATAGTTTAAACTAATTAATGTAACACCAGCTGTTACAAGTGCTTGGCAGACGTCTGTGCGTTTTGATGGGCAGGGAGCGGCTGTTGTACTTGACTTTATTTTAGTACAATGTTGATCACAGTGTAAGCTGGAATAAATGACAAGCCAAAAGAAGGAACAGAGGATGAATTCCATGTGATGCAAAACAAACACCATCTTCCTCTCGAAAAATATATAATGTTTAAAGCCGAAGGGTAGAGAGATTGTTGTGCGGATATCAGGTCATAAGGCCTTTGATAGCTACTAGGTTACGCGAGCCTGATAATTCTATGCTGCAAATAAAAAGCCACGAAATCCAGGTATATGATCTTGGATACTGTCCTTGGTTTTTCCGAAAGACCTATTAGAGTTACAGGGATGCAGTGTCAGCTAGATGTTTGAGACTCTCTTTCTGCTGATTAAATGCCTTTAGAAAATAAAATAAAATAAGAGAGATTTTAGTCATATGGAAAAGATTGGGAAATTATTTTAATTATATTATTTTAGCAAGTGGAAAGGAGATATTGGGTTTTATGGTTTGTTGATCATGCATATTGTTATTTTTAAGTTTCTACGTGGTACTCGAATATACTTCTTATATATCTGATTCCTTTGTGAAATAAAGAGCAAAAACAAAACCCTAAGCAGGGATCATCCATTGCAATGATCTCCTTGTGAAGGGAGTTTTATTTGTGATCCCACAACAGAGAAAAGTGCTTCTGGTCATGTCCTGGTCGTTCCCCTGACTTAGGACGTTTAAATAGCCCCCTGATTTCTTTCGGGAAGTTGGAGGGCAGAACCCCCGCGCTGTGACGGAGAAGCAGTGGGGATCTCAGTGTGCCAGCGTTCAGATAGCAGTGTCATTGTGCACATCGTTACCCTGTGAATGTGTCTAATAGTTATTACAGCATGTGCTGAGCAGATGGCAAGTGTGCTCCTGAAAGAACTGATGGATGGGATATGATGTCATCAATGAGATGACAAGGTTCACAGGTACTTGACCTCCAAGAATAAGTCCTAACTGGTTAGAATTCTAAATGGTGAACTCTGGTGACACTAACTAAATGGGAAATATGTGCAATTTGTATTTCTTTATGATGGTGTTTACCCCCTTCTCTGAACTCCACATAATGGGATTTTGTCCCTGAAGACTCGGAGATATTGTTGAAGGGTTGTACCCTGTAACCTTCCGAGGATTTGAAATACAAATCCACCATCTAAACTTTAACAGAATCACAGCGACTGTTATTTATGAAGTCAGGTTCAGAGCTTTCGCTTTTTTATATGTATATATGCAGAGAGAACTTAGTTAAGACATCCCATTAATTTTAACGTTATCACAAAATAACAAAATGCTGACTCCGTGAAAATATTCAGTGCATAAAATTAAACTTTTATATTTTCATTAAAATATGGTTCTCTATGTACAAGCCTAAAATAAGCTGTCAGAAATCCTGATGTTGTCTTTATATTTTAATTATGACTTTACTGGCACTTACAAGTGACAAACCTAAGCACATGAACATGTTTATTTCAATATTATCATTTTAAAATTTCAAATGCCTTCAGAATCTATTCTGTATCACCTATGTGATATGGTTTTGGAATTTACACTGACCTGGCAAAAAGTGTTCTGGACAGAGATCATAACAAGTGCTACTCCAGATAGGGGACTCAGAGGAAATGTGGGCAAAGCATGATAATAGGATATTTGCATTGTGTGAAATCAAATAAAAAAACCCCAACTATTTATAACTGTTTTGTGGAGAAAGGGCTGGCTGATTAAAAGACATGTCCTAGAAAAAATAGTGTAGATGTATTAAAAAGGTACAGAACATCAAAGCATACCCTCCTTCTTCTGAATATGCTCCCATGAAATTGTACACATAAGCTGACAAGAATTCTAAGGCCTCACAGAAATAAACCACAGCAGTGTGGTGGGCAGCATTGTCTCCTGTGTTCGCTTTGAATGACTGAGTTCAGGTTATTATTAGTCAAGATGATTTTTTTTAAATGAGACACATCTTTTTTGAAGAGATGAAAGAAATATACACATATAGCTGTGTCTGGCATAAAGGGGACACATGTTTATGTGTCATATTCTGGAAGAGTATTAAGTGCTTGGAGTAGCAATTTGATTTTAAAATATATTCTATCCAGATAGGTCAGTACAATCAGGTATTAAAGGGAAAACATAGAGGTAATATATATAGCTCCAAAGTTAATGAAAATTTTAAAATAGTAACTTTATCAACTGAATGCATTTGCAGTCAGATGAATTACTGCATGGAGTTCATTAAATGGGTAACTTCGTATGAATTTGTAGTGTCAGGAGAAGATGCAGAAATGTAGTATTTTAATTCAGTCCATATTTTTATATAAATTCTAATTGTAAATAAAGTGCTGAGAGTTACTTAATTACTTGAAGTTGACAGCCAAAGTTTAGCCTATAGTTGCAAATGTTATAACAACAAATTAATTTTAGAACAATTACTATGGCAATATAGATTATTATTTAGATTCAGTCTTATCTCTTTGGATATATCAAAGCCTATATGTTTAAACCAGTTCTAAACTTTATAAGCTTATACTGTCATGTGTTAATATTGCCTAGATGATTAGCATAATTAAACAGTATTCTGTCAATGTATATCATGTGATCAAAAGAGCTTATGAAATTATTTGATAAATTATTCAAATGAATTTGCTATTTTTAATATAAATGACATAACAGAAACCATATCTCATACCACATTGACACTCAGTATTGATTATATGGCTAAACCATTTTCAAGGACCGACTTTACTTAATCTGATCTCTTTTTCTGTCTGAGACATATAAAATATTAATACAAGGTAAATGAGTGCTCCGTGAACTTACCATATGGCCCCTGTGGAGGACAGAGGGGCCTGGGCAGCCTATGGACTTGCCATATGGGCCTAGAGGGGAAAAGTAAGTATTACACAGAGAACAAATCTACCATATGGACTGGGTGGAGCACTTGAGACTCTAAATACTTCCTTATACTGGGACATTTTCACAAAAGAATAAAAAACACATAAATAATACATTATACAAAAACCCTTGAAAATGGATCAATTGTTTAGATTTAATATGATGCTTTCAAGCAATGTCCAGAGCATATAAATAATCATGGTTTACTTTGAAATGGCAAAGAGGATCATCAATCATTTACCCCTGACATTTTTACATTGCATTTAACATCTGTTCCATAATAGCATGGTACAGTAATATACTTAACATCATATTGCACACTGAACCTAAACAAATAAAAATAACACTAAATTAGAGTTTCTGAAAGTTTGCCTTGCTTCGACTAATATTTTTGCAAATACTAAATTATCTACCTTTTTCATCACTTGAATTTTAGGTAATTATATAGAGCAGATGAAATTAAGCAAATGGCAAAAGCAATTTCCTTGGTACAATCAAACCTCATTAATTTGGTTTCTGCTAATATGGAATTTATGATAATTCAGCTTGGGTTTGATAAAGTTTACCTTTGTACTAGATATAAAGAAAAGATTTGCTAAGCCAATTATTAGTATAAACAAGATTACAATGAACATGTTTAACCCACTTAAGAGAGCACACTTTTAAAGGATTTTAGCACATTAATTGAATGCAAATATATACTACTAATAACAAATGAGTCTAATTTAGTCTTGAAGCAGGTCTTGTAGTACCTGTATTTGTTAGCAGATGGTTCCAATTACTGTATATACTTCTAAGTCTGTGCATATTTCTTTGCAGTGTTCTATTTCTTATGTTTTTGCTGAATTTAAGCATAGCCATTTCCACTAATTGCTATCTGATTTTATTTTCCAAAGCATCTATGTCTCTGTTTTTGTTTTGTTTTTTGCCTAAGATGTGTAATCCTTAAAAAAAAAAAAATTACCTTTCTAGCTTTTTTTTTTATAGTCATAACGATTCTGCTGTGGGTTTCTTAAATTGGATTTTTATAATTGAAACAATAAAAGGCATATATGAATCAATGCAGAAATGCAACATTTTAGCAAATGTGGATACATCTGAAATTATTGTTCAAGTTGTTCTGTGCAATTCTTTCCGGCCAATTTACATATGAAAATAAACATTTCTTTATATAGGCTTTTGATATGTTGAGGATCTGATAATATTAGATTTTATTTACACTTTCCAATCCAAGAAAAGTCCGTCAGAATAAAATTATCTTAATCTTTGGACATTGTTGGTCTACAAGATCAAATATTTGTGTTTCCTGACAATGTCAGTGGTCTTTTATTCAGTACTCATGGTTGACACTGGCTTTCTCCTCTCTGTTTTGGTATTCTTTTTTCTTTTGTGTTAGTTTTCCTTCTGTCTCTCTAGAGCAGTGGTTTTCAACCAGTGTGCCACAAGAATATTTAAGACATGCAATACCTGACTATTTAGTCAGAGGCACTGACCTCTGTTCCCTTAGATTGTCCAAAAAAAAAATGACAACAGCCAACACAACAATAGCCATCCACTGTGAATAAATCAAAATTATACTTATTTTTTTTGTCAGATTGGAAAAAAATATTACATATTTGTTGGTGTAGTGTAGAATTTTGGTAATTAGTTTCGTGTGCCATGAGAGGGAAAAGGTTGAACATCACTGATCTGGAGGGAGACCAGACATTTCCCTCTGTTTCTTTAACCTTTCTCTGTTAGTCAGGGTGGGGACCTTTCTTCTGCCAAGGGCCATTGAGATATTTATAACATCATTTGCGGGCCATACAAAGTTATCAACTTAAAAATTCGCCTGCTGTATTTGGTCAGGCTAATTTGGTGAGGCATGTGATGTTGGCTTGTATTGATTTTGTGGGCCTTATATGGCCCGCGGGCCGGACATTCCCCACCCCTGGCCGATGCTTGTTAATTTATGTGGTAAACGAAACAGAAAGTCACGGTATTCCAAATTCAAGGAATCTGGAAGTATGTGGAACACGATGCAGGGAGGCCAGGCAGTAGTTGAGATGCCAAAATGGATGGGTGGCAAGACAGATTTGGCAGGTGGTAGGTTGCAAATGAAGGCCTGTAAGCAGTGGGCAAAAGTGAAATTCCGGGGGGTGGCGTGGGGGGAAATATTTGAATGCATTGGGGAACACCTGCTCATAGAGAACTGGGTTCTGGGTTGGATTTCTAAGAAGAAAAATGCTAAGATAGAAGACACAAGAGCCACAGGCCAAGGGAAACCAAGACATTAAGCATGGAGCCAAGGTACAGGTTCTGGAACAGAATAGCTGCAGTTATAATACTTGGACTAAATCCTGTAGGGAACGGGGCAGGAATGCAACCACTAACAGCAGGGCCCAAGGCCAGAGCAGATCAGCAAACACAAATTGACACTGAGTTTTTGTTTGTTTAATCTCCTCTCTTGGTGTGCCTTATAATACCCCTTCTGCTGATGGTAAAGATTGATTTCTCATTGCTGACTGTTGAATCTCCAGTTAGGGGCTAAATGGCTTGTGGGTGGAGCCAAGGAGAAGAGGAGGTGATCATTACAATTCTAGATTTTATGTATTAAGGGGCCAGCAAGATTTGTTCCTTTCCTCCATTTCTATTTGGTTTGAATTTCTCAATTATTTTCTTGTTTGGAGACCAAAGAAGAGATCTTGTCTCCAAGTTTTGGTAAGTAATATAAATCTTTATTTCAAAGGGGTCCATCAAGCACTTACGTTCACTCCAGCCTGTACCTTGAGGGTATTTTTTTCTAATTTGCTTTGTTTTTCCTGGCTCTCAAGCACACAAACTAAGACTTTCTGTTTGATCTCCATTTCTTCCTGGTCCACGGTGTAGTCACCAGTCCCTGTGAATTTCTTGCTAGTAGCTCTAGAACTGGAGTGCCTAACCAGTTGATAGCAAGACTTTAAACAGTCGTTTTCTAAACGGTCGGCTACCCCTGTACCCATATTTCTTCTGTACTCACATGTCCTCACTGCTCACTCATTATTTTCTAGAATTCTTGTTGAAGCAAGGGTTAATTTAAGGCTGTAATGAAACTTTCTCACTGTTCCCTCTCCCGTCAGTAGGGCAATCCCGAGAGAACACTGGGGTTTACAAGGTAGTGTGGTGGGGAAAAGCTCTCGAGTGATGAATGATGTGAATGTGGTTTAAACTCTGGTTCTGTTCTTAACTCATTGTGGAACATTAGGAAAATTACTCAATCTTTGTAAGTTTCAGTTTCTTTCATGATGATGAAGAAAGAAAACACTGTACGTATTTTGTGAGATTCACATGCATGAATGTATGCAAAGGTCTAATGTATGCAATAATAAGAGCATTTTACTACAATATTCTTTTTAAAATATATTTTATTGATTTTTTAGAGAGAGAGATAGAAACATCGATGTGAGAGAGAAATATTTTATTGATTTTTTTAGAGAGAGAGATAGAAACATCGATGTGAGAGAGAAATATCGATTGGCTGCCTCCTGCACACCTTCACTGGGGATTGAGTCCACAACCCAGGCATGTGCCCTGACTGGGAATCGAACTGGGCACTCAGTCCACTGAGCCACACCGGCCAGGCTGCACTATTCTTTATAATTGTAAATATTTTGAAATATAAATAAAATATAGCATAGTTGTATAATGTAATTCCATATAGCATTTCAAATGAATAAATAGAGCTATATGAACCAACTTTGATAACTCTCAGAAACATAATAAATGTTAGAAAAGATATTAGTAATATCATGTTAATTATGTAAATTTAACCCAAAAATATGTTAAATGTTACTCACAGTTACACAAACATGGATATATCTATCTGCTAGATCAATATATCTACATATTGTCTATAGATATATGGACTAGAATGAAACATGACAAATTCATCATTTCAGTTAACTCTTAGAAGAAAGGGAATGGAATGGGACTGAGATTAACAAGATGATAGGAGTGTTTGTGGAATTGGGTAAAGTGTTTAGTTTTTTTGGACATGTGCATTTCAAGTTGTCTGTTTGATATCCCAGTGGAGATATGAGTCCAGAGATGAGGGCAGTTCGGGCAAAAGGTCCGAGCTAAAGGTATAATTTGGAACCATTGGCATATAGATGACATTTAAGGCATGCGTCTGAATGAGATCATGAGGGAATGGGTATAGCAAATAAAAAAGGTCAGAAGGTATCCTGCAATGTTTTGAGCATGAAAGATTAGATAGAAAAGAAAGGTAATAAAGACACTGCCATTGAGATTTGGGATGAAAGAGAGAGCATGGCATCCTGGAAGACAAGTGAAGAAAGAGTTTTAAGAATGGACCAAAACTGACCAGCACGTCAAGGGCGGCTGATCAGTCAAGTATGGGTAGATCTGAGAATGGACTCACAGATTTGGCGATATAGATGACTATTAATTTTGATAAAAGTAGTTTTATTAGAGAGGTAGGAATGAAAAATGACTGGACAGGGAGAAGATGAGAATACAGAGAATATAAACTCGAAAAAGATTATGGAAAATTGGGACAGTAATTGGAGGCAAAGTTGGTATCAAGGGAGATTTGTGTTTTAGATTAAAGGGGGGATATATTACAAGATGTCTATGTGCAGCTAGAACTGTTCAGTAAAAAGGGGGAAAGTCTACAAAGAGAAGGCATAGTTGCAGAACTAATACCCTAATACATTTGAGACAGAGAAGAGAATGACTTATCATCATCATTCATTTTTGGAAAAGTTAGATCTAGAATCCAGATTGAAAAGCTTAGAGAAAATATAAACCAATTCTTCCCCCCAGATTTTGAAACTCCATATTTAGGATGGAGATAAACTCAGATCGCAATCAAGTAACCAAGTTACAATATAATTTTTTAGCATGCTCATTTAAGTATATGCGGCATGCATTCAAAATGATAGAAAGAAGTACATTTTTCTTTTGCTTTCATTATCTTTCCATGAGAAAATATAAATAATTAAATTAAACTAAAGAAATACCCTATAAAAATAAGCAAGCAAAAATATGATATTTATATGCACTTTCAAACTCACGCGTAGCTCCAAAGTAAAACCTGCATGTTTGGTTTACTTATTCAAATAAGTATTTTCCAGTAAAGTTGAACATTTTAATTATTTCTAAATTTTCACTCAGTATTTAGCCATTTATGAACTTGCCTTTTGATACATATGAGAATAACCATCATGAGAACCCAAGATAGATGACTAGATGGGAAGAAAAGTCTTGGCTGTTCTTAATGAATTCAGGCCATGTGAATTATGTTCTAAGATATCTGGACAAAATTTACAGCTGAATTTTCTGACCCACACATAAGTGATCGATGAGTAAAACAAGCTTATGCAGTTTTATTTTTTTGAATGAATAGAGGCACATTTCACAGACAGTGTAAGAAGCACCTTGATAATGACCCTGAGGAAGATTCTAAAAAGCATTCCTTAAAAAAGAATTTCTTAGAAAACAAGACAGTAATTACTAGGACTGACATGGGCTCACCAGGAAAACATTCTTCCAATCTAGCCTCATTTCTCTTCCTTTCAGGGAAATGTAGGAGTAATAAAAGGAAGACATTTCAGTAAATATTTATAGATAAGGTTTTTTATGTTTAATTGTTAACCAAAAGTAGATGATAGAAGAAAGTATATTAACATTTAAAGGTCTACAACTCCAGTAGAGAGGGAGAAGTTAGAACCTTGATTTAAGGTTTGAGGCAATAAATTATTTTTTTTTCAAAAGTTATTTCTTCTCCGCATATAACCTGAATAGGTCTTAGCCATGCCATAAGGTTTGTATCCTAGTCATCCCTCATTCTGAACTTGGAGTTTCCCTCCTCCAAGAAGTCAAAGCATGAACTAAATATCCTTACTTGCTCGGATATTCTTGTTCTTATCTTTGTTATAGTGTACACCATACTGTGTTAAATTCGCTATTCATCCACAAATATTTATAGAAAGATCAACTTCTAATTTGACTGATTTGCCAACTGAATTCACTGGCAGAATAAAATATATTCATATTTCAGAGTTGATTTGGTGTTCCAAAAAGTCTGTGATGAAATTGATGATTAAATGTAACAGTTGTGAAAATAATTTTGTGAAAGAAATAACTTCCTTAAGACTATCATGACATTTTAAGCTATTATTATGCTAAGCACTATATTAAAATCTCTGTGGAGAATTTGTATGATATAAAAGTTATAAGATAGATTTTAGAATAGATTATAAGAGAAGCAATGAGGACACCATATTTGTGATGATTTCCAACTAAAAGAAAGAGACTCCAAGATAGATTCTCCCTTGTAACAACTGTTCTGGGCCAAGGTAGATGGAGGACATATGAAAATCTTTGCAGCTACACATGAGTTTGAAAGTGCATATAAATATATTTTTGCTTGCTTATTTTTATATGGTATCTCTTTAAATTATCTAATGGAAAATAATATTAAAGGACAACATGAGTTTTTTATGTTTATCCAGAGAATGCAGGAGTAAAACCTGCATGTTTGGTTTACTTATTCAAGTATTTTCCAATAAAGTTGAACATTTTAATTGTTTCTAAATTTTCACTCAGTATTAAGTCATTTATGAACTTACCTTTTGATATATATGATACTTACAATTTGTTAATCTTAAAGTACATGAGCCAAAATGGAAAGCAATGGAAAATCTCCAGGTTCTACCTGGTTCTTGCATTCTTGTGAAATCTTACTATATGAGGAGAAATATTAAGTAATGAATTTATTATATCAAATAACAAACTTGTTATTTATTTGCCTGAAGCCTTTGGTGATAGTATTTAAAGTAAATTAGTAATCTAAACATAGAATAGTTATTGGTTGGCTAAGGATAGAAGAATTCTACATACCTATATCACTATGGAGATGCATCTATAGCTATGTACTTGTATAACTATGTGCGTTTATGTAAACAGTCCTTTGTATATACACATACATACATATGGTATACTTTTCTTTTAATTTTCTTCAAATACATTAGCTCTTATATGGTTCATATATAGTAATATAATTTATCTAACTCCTTAATGTGCTAATAAGATTCTTTAACTAATATATACATTTCTTTTTTTTTTAAACTTATTTTTATTGTTGAATGTATTATAGATGTTCCTCATTTTTCCCCCCATTGCCCCCCTCCTCCCCATTCCTGCCCCCTTCCTGCCTTTCCCCACACTGTTGTCTGTGTCCATTGGTTATTCATATATACATATAAGTTCTTTGGTTTATATACATTTCTAAATTTGAGATTTCTGAAAATAAATGCACAGAAATAGCCTGAAAAAAAAATTTGTTTTACTTTGAAACATTTTTAAACATATATTTTTTCACTGTCCACGTAATTCATGAGAGCCTAGTAAGTGCAAGGTACCATTCAAGGTCAGGGACACAGCAGCCGTGAGCACAGAGAGGAAATTTGTTCTTAAGGAGCTGCCATTGTAATTGGAAGAGACGAACAATGAAGAAATATGCAAGAAAATATCAAGGGGCAGTAATGCTAGCTTGATGGGAACTGAATATTCCAGGGGAATGAATAGTCGCATGGCCACACAAGGGTAAGACAGTTCTACGATCTCATGAGACATACAAGTGCCATTTCTGCAAGATGCTCTGACGTGCCCAAGTGACCCTCGACATCATGTGCCACAGCCTCTTGCCCAGGCCTGCAAGAGCTCGTGCAAACCCGGCCCCTCATTTCTCTAACGTTTACGCTGGTCACTCTCCCTGGGTCTCATCCACACCGCCTGTCCTCAGCTTCCCTAACAAGCGCTCTCTTTCCAGATAAGATTCTTGGTTGATGTTATATCTTCTAACTTGAATGTATCAATTCTTCATGATTAAATAAAATTCCCCCAAATTAATCTGAGGCACCCAGGAAATACTGTAATGGAAAAATTGCTGAATGATTTTTATTTTAGTTTGAATTTTTAAAGTAACTTAAAATTTCAAACAAGGAGTTTTTCAAATTGATATTAAAAATAGGTGATTAAAAAAAACTTAAGCAAGATTTCTCATTCTGTATTCAATTTTTTGACATTTTTTGGGGTCGACGTGTTTTTCGGAAATATAACACATTACAAAGCTAGTGACAATGATTTTATAAATCTGACAATATTATCTTTTTTCCTTGCAACAAAGAACATGTTGTTATAAATTGGAAATCGATTTTTAAAAGCTTTACTGTAGTAAAGGTCCAGGAATTTGCATTATAGTTTTATGTTTTGAGGGTTGCAAAAAACAACTACACTGATGAAGAATCCCCTTCTCGTCAAGAGTGCTGACAGAGACATAAACATACACTCTTAACTTGTTGTATTTCCCTAAATCCTAAAAATTAGTCCTCTCCTTTGCATTTTTATATGATATTGCAATAAAGCAGTTAGTTGTCAAGGAAGAAGTCATAAAATCTCAATAGGTAAAGGGAATATAAAGGTCACTTAGTTTAACCTCCTATCAATTTCTAGTTTTTATAACATTCCTGACAGGTTGCTCATCACACTTTCTATGGACATGCTCTGTCATGGCAAATCTATGACAGCCCAAAGCAACCAACAGCACTTTTATTTATTTATTTATTTATTTTTGCATTTATCTTCAGATAGAGCGGGAGGGAGAGTGCTGGGAAGAGACGGAGAGAAATATTGTGAGAGAGACACATTGACTGGTTGCCACCCACATGACCCCAACTGGGGCCAGGGGCAAACCACAACCGAGGTACATGCCCTTAGTGGGAACCGAACCTGGGACTCTCTGGTCCATGGGCTGACGCTCCAACTGCTGAGTCAAACTGGCCAGGGCAGCCAATAGCACTTTTAAAGAAATGAATCAAATTGTACTGTTTTCTACACATACTCACTAGTCCCTTTTCCACACTGGGTAGCCCCATGTATATTCAATTAATTTTTTTAAAATTGGGAATTTAAAAGATAGAATTTTCAACATCATAAATAATTTGTACATGTTGGATTCACATTTCAAAAATGCAACCCAAACGGAAAGCATTTATTATGTACTTTCTCATGCAGCCTCATCTAGTTAAAATGTAAACTAAACTCAGTTAAAATTTATCTTTATTGCCAGCCGGTGTGGCTCAGTGGATTGAGTGCCGTCCCATGGACTGAGAGGTCCCGGTTCGATTCCTGGTCAGGGTACATGCCCAGGTTTCGGGCTCAATCCCCAGTGAGGGGCATGCAGGCGATGGATGTTTCTCTCTCACATCGATGTTTCTATTTCTCTCCCTAAAAACATCAAGAAAAACATATTTTAAAAAATTTATCTTTATTAATAAGAACAAAGAACTGACCAAATTAACTAGTTTGGGAAACACATTATATCAGATGTTCAACCAATCAATAATAACAATGTATCACATGCCAGGCATTGAGGTTACACAAGGGAATAAGATGGACAGAGTTCCTTTCCTCCCAGTTTTTCATGTTAAACATACTTAAGGAACAAACCTGTGAAGAAATGTGTTTGTTGATAATTCTCAATGAATTTGATCGTTTGCAATAGTCGTCCTGGCACAATGTATTGGTGATTGGTTGTTATGGATGGGAGGGGAAAGATGAGTTGTTTCAAGCCAGTGAAGCCGAACGTGTAGGAGCCTATCAGTGTCACCTCAAGTGTCATGTCAGGAGACTTTTCACCTTCACTTGCCACATGCGTGGTCTCAAGAGATTGTGGTAAGGTGCAGTGGGAGTGCAGGGACCTATTAAAGCACACCTGTACCTTAGAAGGGGTCATCAGGCTTAGTCAATTATACGACTTACATGCCTTGATTTAAGACCAAAAGGCCGGTGTCTAGCTCAGGGCAGTGTCCCCGCAGCCTGACGCGTGGTGTCTTACCTGAGCAGAGTCCTAACCAAGAACTGTGGGAGCTCCTGGTGCGAGGAGGGGGCGCACTAATGGAGCCGGGGGAAGGGTGATGTCTGGAACTGAGAAGGGCTGGTTAGAAAACTCAGTCAAGTCCTCACTGCGAACAGAGTTCATGGCTCAGGTTTCGCAATGAGGGAATAGGACAAGTGCAGAAGACAGTTTGTGGCCATATCCAGGGTTTCACTGTAGCTGATAAATGGGTGAGGCGTGAGACCTGCTCCTTCGGAAGTGACTCTCTTGGACAGTAATATTTTATTTTAAGAAGCCTTAAGTAAGCCTTGCTTTTTTTTTTACCCTGTAGTGCATATGTCAATTAAAAAGTGATCCTTTCAAGGTTAAATATTTCTCACATGTGTAGACCATGTTACTATGTATGGATTAGGTAAAGATGTAGAGTGAGGACATTTGCAGGGAGATACCTGTGAGGCTGCTTAGAGTTGATATTAAATGTCTGTTATAGCCTAGCCGGCGTGGCTCAGTGGTTGAGCTTGACCCATGCACCAAGAAGTCACTGGTTTGATTCTCGATCAGGGCACATGCCCAGATTGTGGGCCCGATCCCCAGTGGGGGGCATGCAGGAGGCAGCCAGTCGATGTTCTCTCTCATCAATGTTTCTATCTCTCTCTCCTTCTCCTTTCCTCTCTCTAAAATCAATAAAGAAAAATAAATAAAATAAAGGTCTGTTATATTCATGGATGGATTTCTCTAGTCCCATGTGGAGATAATCTGGAATTTTATTTCTGAGACAGATATCTTTGCTTCAAAAATTAATAACCCTAAGTATGGCAGTGGAAGTGGACAAGCTGAGGAAATCTTAGGATGATCATTGGCTAGGTTCAGGAGTAAGTTAGAGTTTTGATTAAGGTTTTGAGTGACAGAAACAGACTCATAGATATGGAGGACAGACTGATGATTTCCAGAGAGGAAGGGGGTTGGGGGGCTGTGTAAACAGGTAAAGGGATCGAGAAGTACAAATTGGTAGATAGAAAATAGTCATGGGGATATAAAGCACAGCATAGGGAATATAGTCAATAATATTGTAATTACTATGTATGGTGCCAGGTGGGTACAGGAAATATCAGCAGGGATACTTTATAAAGGCTATGATTGTCTAACCCCTATGCTGTGCATCTGAAACTAATACAAAATAATACTGAATATACACTGTAATTAAAAAAATAATAATTTAAAAGAGAATGAGGAGTGAAATAGAAATGTCTATTTTTTCTACTCCGAGATAAAATGATTATACAATTATGTTATTTTTTTGGAGTGTATGTTTCTTATACACACCTGAAACCACACATTCAATAGGTTTTTCAAATGCTTATAGAAATTTATATTTTACTCCTTGAGTGTTGAAGGATCATAGGCTCTGGAACGAGGCTACTGGGTTTGAATTTAGCTCCTGTCCTTACGAGCCAAATCATCTTGGCAAGTTAATTAAGTTATTTTACCTCTGTATGTTCATGTGTAAAATGAGTATAACACTAGTAACAATCTAACAGAATTACTGTGAGGATTAAATGAGTCAGTGCATGTAAAGTGCTTAGAACATTACTTTGCACACATAGAAAGCACATGATACATGCTACTTATTTTGATGATAATGATGATCATCATGGCAGTGCCTCTGTGTTCATAGAATTTCACTGACTAGCATTATTTATTAAAAACTTTTTTTTTCTTTATTGATTTTTAGAGAGAGAGGAAGGGAGAAGGAAAGAAAGATAGAAACAGCAATGGAAGAGAACATCGACTGGCCGCCTCCTGCATGCCCCCGCCAGGGATCTGGCCCACAACCTGGGCATGTGCCCTGACCGGGAATCGAACCGGCGACCTCTTGGTGCATGGGTTGACGCTCAACCACTGAGCCACACTGGACGGGCTATTAAAAACATTTTATTACAGAAAGTTTCAAACAAGCAGAAAGTTAGAATGACCTACCCATGAATCAGCTTTCACAATGACCTCAAGCCCAGATTTGCTTCATAAGTCTCTCTTCCCACTCTTCCTCTCCCCCAGATTATGTTGAAGCCAATCCCAAACATGTTTTATTTAATCTGTAAACATTATTTATTTTCAGTGTGTATCTCAACGATAAGGACTCTTAGCTCTCAACCACATCGCCATTATCACTCCTACAATCCTTTAGTCGTTATTAAGTATCCTGCTAGGCTTCACATTTTTCCAGTTGTAATACATGCATGCTTGTTTGTGGGCACACATAACCTTGGAATCATTCAAAATGTTTTTCTTCCCGCTGGTGTGGCTCAGTGGTTGAGCATTGACCCATGCACCAAGAGGTTGCCACTTCAGTTACCGGTCAGGACACATGCCCAGGTTGTGGGCCTGATCCCCAGTGGGGGGCATGCAGGAGGCGGCCAGTTGATGTTCTCTCTCATCAATGTTTCTATCTCTCTCTCTCTGTCTCCCTTCCTCTCTCTCTAAAATCAGTCAAAAATATATATATATAAAAACATAATTCAAAATTATTTTCTTCTTCTGTATTTTCCCTAATTTGATATTGTAACAGTTAATTAAAAAACAAGAAGAAGAAGTAAGAATTTACACACATTTGAAAAACATTGGGTCAATCACTTTTGGGCTTGTTTCATCTGAACGATGAATTTATACCAAATGATTTCCAAAGATATCATACACTTTTTAGAATTCCATAATAAATTTAGTCTACAACCCCTATGTAAATCAGAGTTTCAATATTCCACAATGCCAAAGCTATTTTACATTTCTGGTGGATAATCTGGAAATTGTGCTATTTTATTCCCTTACTAATAAGATCCATTTTCAATTCGGAGACTCATAAATGAAATAGAACTGTGCAGAGGTGACAAGAAATCATGATAGCAAACTATGGCACCCTGTGAGGGTGCCCAGTGTTCTCCTCATTTTCTCTTTGCTTCTAAGGTAATATTACTTTTGAAAAGGCCTTGAATTTATGTGACAACTCCTTTTCCCCGCCCACCGAAAATTCTCAAAGCACATTTCAGAAACTCATTTTTGGCAGATGTAAATTTAAGTAAATTGGCCAAGGTCACAGCACAATAAGGGCAGAGTTATCAAGGGAATGCAGTTTCCTGCTTTTTCCACCATCCATGAAATTAGAGTAACTCCACCCCTTAAAATGAAAGGTTCTACTTTTTTCTTTCTCTCTCTGAAATTATAAACTATGATTTGGAAATGTTTTTTTTACCATTAACTCAGGCTCTCAAAAGTGGTCTTTTAGGACTATGAAATGTTTGTGTGTGCATTATTTCAATGGCTTACTGCATATATTACAGCCTAGACGATTTGCTTTAAAAGGAGAGTGCATTTTTTGTTTGAGCTGAACCATCAGATTTTCTTTTCATGCACTGTGACATGATGAAGCTATCTGTAAGAACAAAACTAGTTCACTTTCCATGGGCAAGCACAGACTGTAAAGTAGATTATTAAAGTACACAGAAATAGAAAATTAGATCAGAAGTGATGTTTTACTGTGAGGTCTTCTTTGGGCTTTATAAAATAAGAAAGAACTAACCTTGTTCTATTTTTGAGTCCTGGAAAAAAAAAAAAACCCTCATAGCAGGCATATCACCTTTAATTAGGTTTCTGCTTTTGGGAAGCATTTTACCAGCCCCCTTTCATTTATTTTTAATGATGTTATCACTAACAGGCAAACAGTCCCTTAATAAAACAAAAACAGTTTCTATATAAAGCCTGGTGTACATGTCCTGAGTCAGTCATCTAAAAACAAATGTTATGATTGTTTCCGTTGTGCTCTTAGAACCCTTAATGGCCCTACTGTGCAGATATGTAAAACATCAGCCTGATAAATATAACTGTGTCTGTTATGCAGCTTTCAGTAAATGCTTTCCCATACTCACTTCAGTATCAGCAGTGAGGTTAAACCTACAGGGTCATGGAAAAGACAGGAAGGTCAATAACGTGGATCTTTTCAGCCTAAGCTACGCTAGCTCTTTCATAAACACTTATGACTTGAGAAACAAGCCACCCCAAATGGTTAAAAGATAAATCAGTGTGTGTGTGTGTGTGTGTGTGTGTGTGTGTAATGATTAGTGCCATTCCATTTCTGCCAAGCAATTCCAAGTGGTGGGAGGAAAATAAAAATTTATTCACAGATATCTGTGCCCTTTAATTCCATCTTGTTGATTGCCAAGGGCAGTGATGAGTTTGCTGTCAAGGTCAAGTTTGAAAATAGTTTGATTTAGAATTTCCCCCATACATCGATGTTTGAAATATAAATGCAGAATGGCCAGAATTAAAAGACTGTTTTTTGAGAATCATGGCAGAAAATAGGCTTTCTATTTAAAAATGCCGAGTTTCTTTAAGGTACTGTGGGTCCCTGTTTTCCTTAAGCTTATGATCCCTGTGTAGTGACCTCATAGAACCCCTTGACCTCCCCCTGTTTAAATTTTTCCCAATATCCAATGCCCATTCCAAGTGTACCTTGCTATGAGGATTTTAGTTTTCTTTTTTACTTTCCTCTCAACTTGCATGGTCTAAATATAATCTCTTCTTTTTCTAAATAATCACTTGGTGCCATTTGAATCAATCTTTTGGCACATAACATTATTGCAATTATAATTGCATACATTTAAAAAATCTTCTTCTTAGAGCTTCCTCCTAACCCAAGATAATGTCTGTGGAATTGCCTTGTAATCAATAGTGTGGTTTTCCAATAGAAAGCATTTTTAGTTTTGCTGTCATGAATGTGGTGTAACCTCAGGGTAAGCAGAGACTACTGCATCCTTCTCATTTCTGCATTTTGCACTCTTCCAGCTTTGCGTCGTCTCATCTCATTCACGTATTCTTTCAACAGAAATTGCTAAGCGCTTGCTCTGTGTTAGGAAGCTGGGACTATTTCTTCTGATAAGGCATGGTCCCTAACTTTCATCATCATCTCAGAGGTGAACTGTCGCAAAGTTAGGAACCACAGATAAAGATAAAGGTTGCATATGTGTGCAATAAATACTTTATGCATTAAATTAGGCAGAACTGTGAGTTTGATGTATGTTTTAGTACACCCCCAGCATCCTGACAAACATGCACTTACAATGATCTCCTTCTCATATTAAATCTTTTCCTTCATTCACCAAAACTCAAAATTCAGAGTGCTAACACTGTTTCATTCAATTAATCCACGGAACGTGTCTTTATGCTCTTCACTGTCTATTTTTCCAAATCTGTACCAATTTTTTTTATTTTTTTTTTGCCTAAGTCAACTTACCCATTTCCTTCAGGTCCTGCTGCTTGAAATGAAATTGATAAAATAGTTCATACTCTTTAGCCCTTTCTCAAGTTATTTCTATCATAATTGATTGTAACTGTTCACTGAACTAACTCAAGGTTAGTTTGTATAAGGCAACTGTAATAATATGTGGTAATAATTTTATTATCAACATGATACTTTATTATCACAAGCCTCAGAGATAAATAATATAAAAACCACAGGCTTATAGTACAAGACCAGGATTGGCCCATGGCGCATGGAAGCCAGGTTTACAAAAGGAAATTTGTAAGATTTAGTTGGTTTTTAAATTATTAATACTTCACATTTATTAGCTTTTTATATATTACAAAGCAGTTTTACATAAGTAATCTAAATGGATTTAAACTATAATTCTTTGAGTTTTTAATTATCCCTTTATAAATAAGTCAAATGAGTTTCACAAGACATAAGAGAAGGGTTCTTTGCTCTACTGTTTGCTGGTACTTGGTAAGCCAGAACTTGAACTCACGCTTTCTGAGTCTGCCCGGTTTGATTTTCATTTTGCCAGTTGCACATTCGCTGTGATAGCTGTAGCACACTATGGTGACAATTTATAAAAATTTCTGAAGTAATTTTGAGTCCAGAGTTTGAAAAATGGGCTTAAAAATTGCATATAGGAAATAAGCTTTATTCCATGATACCCCTGGATATTTTATCAGAATTGGAATACATACATGAAAATCATGCAAATACATTTTAATGTGATATTTTGGAATTTCTTATTTTTTAATAAGACAAAAATAGGAAAAAAAATTATGTGACCATTTTCTGATTTATGATTATACTCTGAGACTACATTTTTCAGCTTTATTACTAGTTTCTATTGCTAAATTAAATCCAGAGTTCCCTGAGTAGGAATGAACCAGAATTGAGGTTATGATTGAGTTCAATTTAAATGACTGTGTTTCATATCTGGATAAAAGTTTTAAATGTTTTTAAAAACATCAATCCTTAACTTTTTAGATTATTTATGCCTCTACTCTAGTTCAATAATGTGGCTGATGGGTTTACAAAAACACCAATAAGTTTATCTTTCTATACAATCATGATGTATATTTAACAAAATGAAAAATATTTTTATAAATAATTATTCTCTTTTGTATAGAAAGTACCATACTCAAAAATGTTTTGTCAACATTTTTTTCACTTTGCTATTATAGAAATATAGCTTTTCATGCAAACTCCCAGCTCACTTGTAAACATTAAATATGGAGATTTTCCCACTTTAATAGTGTTACTATCTATTCCACATCAAGAGGTATAAATGTGAATCCACTTAGAATATGTGGTTTTCTAAAGTGAATATTTTTAGTTGGTTTTATGATGTAATAAAAGACATCAGAGACAAAAAACATACACACACACATGAATTTGAAAGAGAATATATAATTCAAACCCAAAGGGATTAGTTATAAAAATAACAACTGAATTAGATTTTATTAACAGGAAAGAAAACATTTTAAAGTAGAGGCCCATTATTTTTTTTAAACAACATTGTTCCTTAGGATATCCTGCTAAATTGTTATGTGTGATAAGATTGGAGGGAAAAGAGCTTGTCTTACCGAGTCATCAATCTTTCTGATAGTCCTTTATTGATAAGTGACTTGAAAATATGAGTAAAATCCTGAATGAAGTGATGAGAAGAATGAAATAATATTCTTTTATACTTTATTGATTTAGGATTTTTAAAGCTATTTTCTTCTCTTCCATTTATGCTTTTCCTTTATATTATCTCTTATTCTAACTGAAGTTAAACAGGTTCTATGTTGTTATAATCACCATTATATTTACTATGTGATTATTAACATGTTAATCAGCAGGGTTTTTTTTTCTGGTCAAAAGATGAAATTATTTGTTGGATTGTAACATGTGCTATTATATTTTTCTTAAGAAAACAACTGTAGTTTCCTACAACTGAATTAATGTATAATAATAAGGAGGAATCATGAGAGGCCCAGAGAAAATAGTCCCCAATACTTGTCAAGTACATTAAAATACTTTTTTATTATTTAACTCTTTACACTAAAACACTTTACAGATAATGAACAAGGAATGTGGGCTTGATTAAATAACAGTATCCTGTGCATGCGATTCTTGCTGATTGTGTACTGTGAGGAGTATGCCCTTGTACTTGTGAAACACGCAGTGAAGTCTTAAGGCCTGGAAGGGGAAGATGGTTCAAACATACATACACACAGAACAAGAGAGGAAGAGAGAACACAGAAAGATAATTAAAAAACAAAGGTGGAAAAATGTAAAAATTGGTGATTTGGGGTAAAGAGTTTAAATCCTAGGGCTATTGTAACAAATGACCCCAATCTTGGTGGCTTAAAGCAACAGAAATTTATTTTCTCACAGCTCTGGAGGCCAGGAATATAAAATCAAGGTGTCAGCAGGGACAAGCTATCTCCAAGAGGCTATAAAAGAGAATCTATTTTTTACCTGTTCTAGCTTCTGGTGGCTGTCAGCATTCTTGGTGGCTGCAAAATTCTGATCTCTGTCTCTGTTTTCGCTTTGCTTCCTCCTCATCTCTGTGGACCACCCTGTCTCTCTCAGATCAACCTCTGACTTTCTCTTTAAAAAACACTTGTTGTTGGATTTGGGGTGCACCCAAAACTAGAATGATCTCCTCATCTCAAGATCCTTAACTTAGGTACATCTGTGAAAGCCCATTCTACAAATAAGCTAGCGTTACTAGGTTCCAGGGATTAGACATGGACATCTATTTTGGGGGTCTACTTTCAACTGACTACAGGGGTATAAAGGATAAAGGAATTCTTTGCACAATTCTTGCAGCTTTTCCATAAGTTTAAAATTATTTAGGAGCAAAATATTGAAGAACAAAAAACAGATTACATTGTCAAATGCTATAATCAAAGATCATAGCATCTGACAAGCCAACTTTCTTTTAAAGATAAAACTTTGAAAAGTATGTACAATATACAAAATTGGAATAAGGTGTTTTGTGAATTTGTGCTTCATCATCATTCGTTGTTTGAAGTCAGTGGAGATTATGTGATGTCAAAACTCTCTTCCATGTTGTCTGGTCTCTCAAACTTTTGCTTTAATCTTCTTAGAACATTTAGGATATCAAAGGTCACTTTCATTTTAAAAGGAAGAACCATGTTCTCAATTTTACTCTTTGTAGGAAGACTAAATGAGGCTGTCTATGATGTTAATTGCCACAAGATGACAACTTTTTCTAAGGTAGTAGGGTCTTGAAACTCCCCAAATATTTTTGTTTTGTTTGTTTGATCTTTGACTGGTTTGTTTTCTTTTTAAAACATGTATATTGATCTTAAGAATTACCCTTTAAAATTTTTTAAGCAGTCACTCTACCCTACGTTTGATTGTTCGTTATCTATGTATTGAGTTAATATGACCCTACGTAGTATTTCTACTGTATAAAATGATAAATAAATGAATTCAATCAAATACGTCTATACCAAATACTAATCTATTCACATGTAGCTGAAAACATGAGAACCAAGATGAGCATTCCACCGAAACAGCTGCAGAAAGAACATGAAGCATGTACATGCACTCACACACACACCCCCGCACGCAGAACACAGCCTTACGCTGGGAAAAACTGAGTAGTAATGGCATAAGGATGGAAGACAAAATGCTTTGCTAACTGTAATAATTAGGTACTTAATGCTTGGGATTGGTCACTCTAGAAATGCTTCTTGAGGCTTGCAGATTGTGTGTGTGTGTGTGTGTGTGTGTGTGTGTGTGTTTTAGCATTCTATCCCCAGTGTCTAGTACATTATTTATGTTAAGTAAATACTGGCTGCAAGAACACATGTATCATGAGTAATTTAATTAATTAATTCACACAACAAGCAAACACAGTCAAGCTTAAATGTGTTGAAGTTTAAATAATCATGGGGATGATGGAACCTCTAATTAAATGTGTGTGTATGTGTGTGAGTGTGTGTGTACACATATATATGAGGCTTCTTTTCTTGGACAACCTTTAAGAATTGTGGCGTCCCAGGCTAAAGCTAAACACAATCTCAGGTGGTCATCTGGTTCTGTGCCTTCTTCAAGAGACAAGCAATTATTATCCCCATGATCTATTAAGCCACATTTTCTTTAGCATGTGACAGCTAAGGTGAAGCTGATCAAAAAATATTGCTCTTCATTCTTAAACAAGTTCACATGCACATAGATGTTTAACAAGCGCTTTTGCAGAGAGATTATGAGAAAACTCTACAGCCTTGGTCCAGAGGAGTAATTTATGACAGTGAGGTAAATGGTGTCCAAGATCACCTTGATCACATTAGCCATGCACTGCTGTCTTTCTTTAACCCTGTTGACAAGTGGAATAAAAAAATAATAAGAAGAACACTGTGAATCTTACTTAGCTGCTTACTCCATTTCTTCCTTTACTACCTGCTGCCTCAGCTCATCAGTAAACTAACAGAGGAGGAACTAGAAGGAGAAACTGCAGAGGAGTGAGTGAGTGAGTGAGTGAGTGAGTGAGTGAATAAGTGAGTGAATGAATAAGTGAGTGAGTGTGAGAAGAGTCCGGTTAATAAAAGGTCTTGTGTCCAGTGCCCCCTCCCAACCTTTCTTCCCTTTTAGTTCATTAACTAGAAATGTGGAAAGGTGAGGGAGATGAATTGAATTTGTTCTGACATCAGTTACAGAGAAGTGTAGTGACTGCCATAATGTTTCTGCCCCAGAGAGGGGTCATTGGGAAACGTGTTGTGTGGTTGGGTGTTGTAATGGAAAATAAAGGAATGATCGAGGAGAAGAGTGGAATCAAATTATAGGCATAAATACAAGTGTGCGGAAGTTTTTAGCCACTTGCAAAATTGAGAGATACTATCAGGACTGTGCAAATACATTGTTCTGATTAATTTTCCTGGGGTGAAATAAGAAAATATTTATAAAATTGAGAATTCTGCCATGGATAAAATTTTCTCTGTGATAAACCAAAATAAACCATAATTTATATCTATCTTAAATGGAACTAAAAATGTTTAAATAATAAAGAACTGAATAAAAAGATTTCACTGTGAGAATAAAATCTGTATTGAAGCATCATTCTAAGTTGCTTAAAATGGTAAACGGTATTCATAAACAAAGTAAAGTCTAATTTATCTTAGAGGGTTTTATATTTGTTTTGTTTTTTTAAATATTGTTATGGAAGGTATATTATCTTACCCTTTCTTTAGAACCCCTTTTCATGTATAAAAAGCTGGTTTTTCAACATTAAGGTGTAAAGTGTGTTCAAGTTCAAAAGAATTAGACCTTTAGTTTTAATGATATTGAACAATTCAATTATAATTTAGAATGATTATATTTGATTCCATTTTTTTACATGTGAAATGAAAGATTTTATTTGTACATTCTTTTGTAGATTTCTTAAGAATATATCTGAACAAATCATTGACAGAAAAGAAGGGTTAATTGAGAAAGAAACATACTCATATACAAAGTATTTCTCTTATATGAAGCTCTAGAAAGATTCTATTGTCAATCCAAACAGAACAAACTGAAATGAGATAATTGGGAAGGTGGCCATAAAGTCAGCCTGAATATATTATCACAACTATATATGAGATAATATTTGTTTTAAAAAGATTCTATGGCACTGTAAACTCAGTCTCATTAGAGACTGCATTTAAAAGGCTTATAAAGTTACTCATTAATGTTATCTTGTTGTATCTCCACAGCTTTTTCATTAAAGAAAATTCAGCAGAAAGCATTTTCTCCTGATAGCAGGAACCAATTTGCAATAAATGTTCTGGAAACCACTAGGGAAGCCATTACTGAGGTCTAATAAAAACAGACAAGCGTAACTTGTTCTATATTTTTGTTTCAATCACATACAGATGAGACCCCGCTTTCCACACCAACCGCAAGAGACAGCCTTGACAAACTTTCTCTAACTGGGCATGGACAACCACTGCCTCCCGGTTTCCCATCTCCTTTTCTGTTTCCTGATGGACTGTCTTCCATAGAGACCCTTCTGACTAACATACAGGTAGGCAATCTGGAAGAAAGGAACACAAAAACCCAGGTGCAGATTTTTACCAAATTCATACTACTCCAGGTTGATCCATTCATATGTTTGACTGAACCATGGTATTCAACTTTTTCTAGCAATTCAAGATTTTAAGCTTGCTGCACTAATCAGATTGATTAAGAAATACACAAATATGTATATCAAGCCTTAATAAAAATTTGGATGTAAGTGACCTGGGCGGGTTTTGTTTTTGTTTTTGTTTTTGTTTTTGTTTTTAAAAAGCATGTTGCCTAAATGTTCTCCTTATTGCTTACTAATGGGAAGAATTTAAATGTTTAAGTTTGTCTGCTATACTAAATGACAGCACGCTAGTTGTAATAAATATTTAGTTATTTTTAAACTGTTGGACTTCCAGCGAGGAAATGATATGTTTAGTCATTTAAATATGTCTAGTTAAAAGAATCCAAAAACATCTTTTCTTTCATAAATAAGTTTGTTTCAGTTAATAGGGTTTCTTCAAAGAATAGACTTCAAAAAGCCATACAAAACTTTCCACGGATTTCCTACGGAGTCCTCAGGATGTATATTTTACGTACAGTACATTATGAATCAAAAATACTTGCAGTTAACAATAACAGAGAGCAGGGAGCCAAAATAATAAGAGTGTGTGGGATAAAAGAAAGTATAATTTTCTTGCCCACACATGAAGTGGTCATGTGGACCCCAGATGGAGAATTTTACCATCTACCCCATATCTGGAGGAACTAGTAGTAAGAACGTGCTTGCAGATACTGTGCTGGTAAAAGATACATTGTAATTTTTACTCTACTCCTTCCTTAGTAATATTTTCTGTACACATTTCCTACCATATTAAACTTTCTCCCAGTAGAAAAGTAATTAATTTTATTTACCTCTCCAAGGACATAACAGAAGGCCTTTAATGTAACATATCTTCTCATCTATTAATATGGCATTTTTAATACTAATGTAATTAGAGTCTCCAGAACTGTATTCAACTTTAAGGTTTTATATCTCGGTAATTGAAATAAATCATCAATCTAGCCTAAATTTAATCAAGGCCAAATAGTTGATTATATTTTAAAGCAAACATAAGACTTTTTCTAAATTTGACCCATACTACTTTTGCTATGAGGTAGATGTTTACAATTTTTCCCTTTTGTTAAATTAAATGCTTTCGGAACATTTTTTAATTTGCACTGTGATTAGTAAGGGAATGATTGATTTTTTTTTCTTATGTATACAACTCCATGTGAAGCATAAACCAAGGTGAGGCATTTTACCTGAATTTCTCCATTCAGTTGTGCGCATCATCACTGAAACCTCTTTAACCAGTAAAGTGGTCATTTAATTTTAGTTTCAGCAGAGACAGTATTACTGGGTCTCTTCAGCGTAAAACTAGCTTGCCCTGCTGGAGAGTGGGTTTGCACACGGACTCTTCTGTTGTGTGAACATCAAGTCTCTCAAACAAATACTGTCAATTTGGAGGCATTCACCCGCCCTGACCAGTATTACTAAGACAAGAAGCATTATCTACATCACTCAAACTATAACTACTCCTTAAAACAAAAAAGAAAGAAAGCTCTAGTATTACAGTGTATACACTTAGACATTATTTATTCTATTGGAGGTATCTCTAGGTGGAATATGCTCTGCTTTCTAAACTCCAGCCAGCCTTGAAGACATATTTGAGCAAAAATTGATGATAGGATGATAGTTAAGGCAATCTAAATTATTTCTAGCTTGAAATCATGCGGATCTGGGACTGATAATGTTAGAACACCTATAATAAGAATACTTCATTATAAATAAATCATACCTGTCTACTACGGTCTTACATATATGTAATGTGAATATAGATGTATATAGTATATATTTATGTATGCATTCAATATATATTTAATATATAAATGTGCATTTGGGCATGCACATATGTGTACATAAGATAAACTAATGATTAAAATTATACTGAATTTGAGGCACAGCTTTATACACACACACATACCAAATACATGTATACATGCACATACATACACACATACATACACACTTGATTTGTGGTTAGTAATGGTTTTGCAGAGGCCATAGATGCTAGCTCTTTTAATATTGCCACATTTATTGAGCTATAGTAATATCCTCAGAATGGTATAAAATGTTTAAACAGTCGTGACCCTGATTTATTGGGCATACAGTATAAATGTGTTTGCTGTCCAAATTCTAATTTTGGTAATTACATTATGCCCACCTCAGTTTCCTCTGTAATTTCAATGATATGCAGTGGTTGTCTGCTTTTTATTTCTAGATGGTAACATTTTTGGTATGTTTAAATCTCCATATTTCTTTTGGAGGTATTTTCAGGATAACAATGAAAAAGAATGAGTTGAAAATGTTTAATTTTTCAAATCATATAATTTCATGTCTGAAATTAAAGATTTGTAATGCATATTTGCTATTTAGTTAAACCCAAGGCATCAGGTTATATTTAAATTTAATGTACACAAATTCTATTTTTTCTTAGAATTAATGACCAAAAAAAAACCTTAAAAATAATGTGTTTAAGGAGCAATTGTTTAATATTCAATAATTTAATTTCATGATGGGCTATAATTTAATAATCTTCAATTTAAAAATATGTAATGGTTGCTACAGATGTTCCTTCCATGATACATTATAAAATTTGAATTTTCATAAGTGTTATTTTTTGTGTGTGCTTTAAAAGAAGACCTGTAGAATAATACTATATACTATTGTACCAGTATTTGTAATATAGTGTAGAAAAACAGTATACATATATTGTAGTTAACCAGATTTTTATTAACTCTTTCTTAAAAGTTGAGTGTTTTAGAAATTAAAAGTAATAATGGATAAAGGTGTCTATAGTAAATGATAGTATTTCACTTTAATGAGAGATATGATACACTCTAGATTTTGCTTTTCAGGATTAAAAAATTTTTCATTTTATATGAAATTTTATTTGTTTTTCAAATGTGGTCAGTCTTTCATATGGCTTTGTTATTCAAACATGTCCCTACAGAACTCCCTGTGAAATTTCAGGTGATCAAACCAGAAATGTAGTGTCAGTTTACTAGATGTGATACCTTCAAACATCAACTACCATTTAAACACACTCAGATGAGAATTTTATCCAGTATTCTTCATCTCAGCTTTCATGCAATAATGATAGCTAGGATCTATATGTACATTGATTTGGGAACAAATAATATACATTGTGTATCTCATTACAGGAATTATTTAAAGTGACTTATTAAAATAAGAATATGTAAATAAGTAAAAAGTAGAAATATAAAATAAGGATCGAGAATATAAAATTCAGTTAAGGATGAGGTTGACATTGAAGATCTATGCTGCGGGGATATATGACAGGGGTTTGGGTCACTGTAGTTTTTCTACATAGAAGGATTAAACAAAAAACAAAGTCCTAAAAAGAATGTTAAAACCACAATAAATGGCTGTCCCAGATAAATTCATTATGGTTTAACAAACACACATAGTCCAACTGTGCTATTTAAGAAGTATGCTCTACTTCTGTATTTGGGGAAAGAAAATGAAAAAGAATTTGTCTTAGTATTAAGACTGAAATACTCTGATCTTCTAGTCTTTACATTTTGATATCATGGCCAATAATGGTAAATTTGATACATTCTAAAGAAATTAACTTTTAAAATTCCCATTGTTAATACATAATTGTAATTATAATAGAGTTAGACAAATGAATTAGGAGGAAACTTTTCAAAAAGATAAAATAACAGAGTAGAGCATTGGCTTCAAGCTGTGAGTAGGCTGAGATCAGATATGTTGTTCTTAAATTATATCTTTTTACCTTTAATCATAATTATGTCTTATGTCTTCTCCCTTTTATTCCCATTACCAATTTGTAAAAAGAGATCATAAAAAATCGCAGTAAAATATATCTAATATTCTAAAGACAGTGTACTATGATGAAGAGAATGGCATTAAGTTCTTTAAAGTCTGGAGTATATACCATATTTACTGTTTTATATTATAAATACTCTACCACAACACTATGTCACTTCTGGCATTTCTGGTCTGAAATGTCTGGTAGTTTAGCCCACACTGAGCAATTCTGCAACACTATTTGGGTGCTCCACAATGTAACTCAGTTCTTACACTACCTACCTGGAGAATCATTTCCACGAGACTGCCTCACCCCCACTTCATACGCCAAGTGAAAGTCTATTTTTTAACTTGTGCTTCTGACCAACTGGCTGTAGACCAGAGGTTCCCATGACCCACTCCTCAGGTCCCTAACTAAAGCAACTCACAGAACTCAAGAAAACATTTTAGTTGCTAGTTGATTATAAAAAGATATAATTTGGGAACCGCCAGATCTAAATGATGCATAGGTCAAGGTTTATGAGAAGAAGCTCAGAGCTTCCAATGTCCTCTGTGGGCACAACACCCACCTAGCACCTTCACTTACTGACCAACCCAGACTTTCTCCCTTTTGAGATTTTATGAAGGTTTCACTTCGTAGGCACAACTGATTAAATCAGTCTTCATGGATGACTAATTCAGCTGCTAGCCCCTCTGCCCTCCTTGGAGATCAGGAGGGCGGGGCTGAAAATTCCAACCCTCTAATCACAGGTGGGTTCCCCCTCAACCAGCCTCTATCCTTAGAGGCTTTCCAAGAGTGGCTGTGTTAACATAAACTCAGGTATAGTTGAAAGGGACTTACTATGAATAATGAAAGACACCTACCCTATCTTTATTGCTCTTATCACTTAGGAAATTCCACCCAATGTAGGATTTCAGTGCCAAGACTGACATGAAGATTATATATCTATATCTATGTATCTCTATATATTATATATAATATACATCTTAGTATGATCATATATATATATATATACATACACATATATGTGTGTGTGTAAATCATAGTATCACAACCAGTCTCCATGCTAATTATATACAATATTTATTATATGAATCTTCTTTATAACCTACATAGAGGATTTGTTGTTTCCCCATTCTACAGATGAGAAAATGGAGGCAGATAAGCCATTTGACCAGGGTCACTCAAAGGTGGTGATATCTGAATTTAAACAAAGGTGGGCTAATTGCAGAGCCCATGTTGCCATAGTGCCACACAGATCATATGACCCACAGGATGGGGTTATATCTGGAAGTGCTTTTGATGGAGAGTCCATCATTGATCTACTTTGGAGAATAGTAACCCTAATATTAAACCAAGAATAGCTGTATCTTTTGTTACAAGAACTTCTGTGAAAAATGAATAAGGTGATACACTTTTATCATAATTTTTACTGTCTACCTAAGTTCTGATTTAAAGAGACATTATTTCTTCCCATCCTGGAAAGAAACATTAAAAGAAAAAAATCAGGTTAAATAAGCTGGGGAGTTCTGATCCAGGCTTAGTGAATTCACTAATTTGGGATCTTGAACAAGCATCCTGACCCTCCTGCTCCTTGGTGTTCTCAACTTCAAGAGGTTTTAGTTAAAATGAGTTGTTGCTAAAACCCCCTTGGACTAGGGCATTTACTCTCATTAGAAGAAGTAACACATTATTGAGCACAAATTTTGCCACATGAGTTTTACTGGCACTCAAGGAATCTTACCATTTAATTCTGAAGTGAACATGTCTAAAATGCAAACATGGACCGAGTAAACTTTTCCTCTATGATCTAACTAACATATTAAGAAGTGTTTCTTTCATACTAGTATTACTTTAGATTATCTTGCACAAGCAGAGATTTGTACTTTCTAGGCAATAATAGAAATAGTTGAAACATCGCTAGATCAATTACAGCGCCTCCTTTAAAAGAAATATATAGAGACCCATTCTGTGAATAATTGTGAAAATAATTTAATTTACAAGGTAGATCATTTTAGAAAACAAATATGTTTGTTATGACAACCATTATGCCCCACTTACGGGAAAGAAATTTGAGGCTAAACATCTCATAATTGCTGTGATAGAGAGTAAGCCTAAGGGGCATTTCTTTAGAATTGTCGTTGTTCAACTTCAAGATCAGGAGAACTGACTTCCCCTTGGAAAAAAATTCACATTTTAAACCTTTGTCTTTTACTGTAATTCACATTGTCATCACTGAATTTTGCTCCATACCGTGTGTCCACCTGAGACCCAGCATTTGGCATGACCTTTTGCACATGATCTACCTGCAAAATTTATAGAAGTTACACAAATCTGAAGCTACTAAAACCACTGGTAGTTAAAATGGTGTCCTAATGATTTGTAG
Source organism: Tadarida brasiliensis (assembly GCA_030848825.1). Classification (NCBI taxonomy): domain Eukaryota; kingdom Metazoa; phylum Chordata; class Mammalia; order Chiroptera; family Molossidae; genus Tadarida; species Tadarida brasiliensis. The sequence goes on from CM061266.1 coordinate 66,259,062, forward strand.
ACGTTATGAGCACTACTTGCTATCGCTTTTCCCAGCCCCCTGCTGCATTGAAATTTAATCATTTTTTTGTATTTTTTGCAGCAGGGCTGTCATGGGCAATAACATATTTTTGCATATGCATCAGTTTGGCTCTAGTGCAGATTTTTGTTCACATTGGACTCCTACTGATGTGCACTGATTTAAAGTCTAAAAATGAAACTTAATTTTATACAGCTTATAAAGTAGTCCCTAGAGGGTATTGGATCCTAAAAGCTAATATTTTTCAGACATAATCAGCAGGAATAGGTAATGTATTACCATTAGCCACATTAGCAGCAACTGTAACAAAAGGAAACAGTCAACATAAATGCTCTTAGCAACTTCATACTTTGCAAGAAATATTAATATAAAATAACGCAAATTAGGGTTGCAGTTTAATGTTATTCAACATGTTTATTCATAATGATTGTTTCATATTTAAAGAACACCAAAATATTGTGTTTTGTCAGCCAAGGACAATAATAGTTTAATAGTAATTTATTTTAAACAGATACTGATAATACAACCAATCAACACATTAAGTGGTGCCAACATTGGCATCTTGCTAAATAATCTCTAGACATTGCAGAGAGTACATCTTTCAAAGATAAGTCAACACGAGCAATCAGAGCAGAAAATTAGAATTTGGTATCTTAGAAATAAAATACAGCTAAACTAAAGTTTTAATTGGGGTGATCTAAAAGGGCATTTGATGTAATGATCTCTTTCATTTGTTACTAATTGTTTGTTCCCGATAAAGGAAAAGACATATGCAGGAATGTTGCTGAACTGAGTGGAGATGGCAGTTTCCTTAGCAGCTATGTTTTATTGTTGAAAACAAAAGAGGAGGGAGGGGCAGACTGTCACGTAGAAATCCTTCAGCTTGTTTCATATCACCATAATTAATCCAGGGAATTCAGGGTCAGGTATAACAAATGTGAAATGATTTATATGTGCTGGAAAAGAGACTAGAAGTGGCTAGGACAACGAACGCTGTATGGGTAGGCTGAAATAAGGGAATGTCTCTCTTGTGCTAACAAGTCAAGGTGGAGTTGCAATTTCTGATTCAAGCTGCTTATGTTGCCTCCTGCAAAGGGGTCACATCATAGAGTAGATCTACAGATGGTACCAACTTCCATTTCATATATTATTTTAATGGAAAATGTCACACTCTGATGTTCATGGACTAAGGCAAAATATCTCCTACTTCCAAATCGCTTTTTGTTCTCTTGAGTTGCTAAAAACAGAAATTTTATCTTTTATTTATACTGATAATTTTCTAAAATATTTTAGGAGAGAACACAGACAGCATGCTTTGTATATGTTTTACATATTCTCATAATCTCTTTTCCAAAAATCAAGGAATATTATTAAATTTAAAAAATAGCCTTCAGTAAATCAAATTATATATATAAAAGATTCCATAATCAGTTGAACAAATAAACCTTGTTTTTACCATTTGCTCATGAATTACTACACTGTCAAATAGTCTCCTACTAGTTATTCTTTATTTATCATAACCAATTTTAATGACTTTAAAAAAACAAATGCACTATTAAGTCACTAAGTTTTAGATCCTTTACATATAGTATATATCTCAAGAAAAATATACCATTATAATTTTTATTCATCAAATGTTTAAAATCTACTGTATTTTAGCCACTCTCTAGGCCCTAGGAACATAGTCCAAATGTGAGAAAATGTCCCTGCCTCAAAGAGCTTACAGTTTAGTATAGAGCTTGCAGTTAAGTTGTTGACAACTTAAAGCAATAAACAAATATTTGACATTACATAATAAATGCTATGAAGAATTTTAAGACGGAAATAACAAGGTGTGTTGGGAGGGCTGTTTCAGATGGAATGGTTAGAGAAGCCCTTTCTTGAGTGGTGACTGAGCAAAGGTGAAATGAAATGAGGGCATGAGCCATACAAAAATTGAGAGGAAAAGCATTCAGGAAGGGAACAGAAAGAGCAAAATTTCTGGTGCAGAGGCAAGTTGGTGTCTTAAGAAACATAAGGAAGCCCACTGTGTCTAGAATAATTTTCATAGGGCATGGTGGTGAATGAGCTCCAAGACATAGGTAGGCACTGCCGGGAATACTTGGGGTTGCATAAACCATGTCAGATAATTACCTGTGGAGTTTCAGTCTGATTTTTAACCCGGGTCTTATTTTTTAGACATGCTTATGTGCTGCCTTTGTTTAGCTTTAGATTAGATATTCTGATTAGAAGCCACTGAACCTGAATGCCAGAAGTATTTGTCTTCCTAAAATATTTTCATTAGATTTAGGAATTTTGTGCTTCAACTATAGTACTTGTCCTAGTGAGCACAGAGTGGATGCACAAGAAGGAAAGTATTTGTTAAGCGGATTCTTCTCTTTTAAAATGCTTTTAAGTAATGAGTGAAATGGACTTTGTACCAAAATATTACAATTCTGAATGCCTTCTTTGTACAGGGGCTCTTGAAAGTTGCCATAGACAATGCCAGAGCTCAAGAGAAACAGGTCCAACTGGAAAAAACAGAGCTGAAGATGGACTTTTTAAGGGAACGAGAACTAAGGGAAACCCTTGAGAAGCAGTTGGCTATGGAACAAAAAAATAGAGGTATTTTCAAACTTCCAAATAAGTTTAAAACTTTATGTAAAATATTTAAAACAACAGTACTATGCTTGGTGATTTACTATGAGACTATATTTTTTTGTTTTTTATCTGTAGCTAATGTTCAAAGCAGAGTTTGAATCCTGGGCTCATTGTATTCCTAAATCTCCAATGTCCATGATGTCTCTTCTGTTTGTACCTCAAGATATTGAAATATATCCATTATATCATTAGATAATTGTTATTGTTTATGCATTTAACAAATTCATATTTTTAAGATAGACAGCCGTGAAGAAAACTTTTATATTCATTCACAATTGCTCTTTGAAAAACTTGAGTTAAAGTCATAAAGCTAAAATAGAAAGAACTGATTATTCAAGTGAAACAGATTTAGTAAGGTATTTATTAAATGAAATTGAAGACTGATGAATATCTAAACAAATGACCAAAGATGAGTGTTTCTATAATAGTCCTTCTGAAAGCCTCATTTTTATTCAACAAGGTCAAGTACACATTAGAATAGAAACCAATATGAATGTTTACTGGGTAAAAAATAATAATATTATCAATCTCTTAATTGATTCTTTTAGCACACTTCACAGTGTATGTATACATAATTTTGAAGGTCATTTATATGTGTGTGTTTATTTTATGCATGAGAAGAGCACTTTGTTTAAAACCAACTTCCCCTTTGCCTCAACTATAAGTTTCTCCTAAGAAGCCTAAAAAGAGTGCTTCTTTTCTCTCATTTAATGAGAATCCATAATACATACTACATATATTCTCCTTTTATATGTTTGACATGGTCATTTAAAAATCGTTGTTCTGTTTGCTTTTAAAACTGGCAAGACTTAGTAGGTTTTTTCATTAATTACTATAAAGCAACAGTTAGTTTGTTTCCTGGGATGAGGTTGATTTGGGAAATGTCACCCCAATAGTACAGTTCTAAATAATGTGGCTTCACACAGGTTTAGATGCGAAAATGATCGAAACAAGATAAATATTGACAATGGGGTATGTTCTAAGTGCATAATGAAATATGGTTGGAGTTCATTATATGAAACTGTATTCTGTAAGATAGCCATGTCTTGGTTTTGTTTGCACCTGGAAAACCACCCCCCCCCTTTTTTTTGGTAAAACTTAAAGGCAGATCCTTGAATTCCTAAATTCGCTTTTGGTTCTTTGAGGGACCTTAAGAGTTCTATTGGTTGAGATCTGTTGGAGGATTTACACTCTGTTTTACTTCTTTAACCACTAGAGGGCAAAACATTTCACAGATCACACCATGAACCTCCCATTTAATTAATTGTGAACAATAAATTAAAGGTAATAACTGTCAATAATTATCTCTTATGAATGTGTCTATTGAAGCAATGTATTATCCTGAAGAGAGAACGTGGCAATCCCGTTTGGTTCAATCACGTAGGATTGAGTGGTCAGTGGCAAGGCGATGGGTATTGAGCTTTTAGTGTCGTGGGAGTGTACAATCCAAATAAATAATTCATACATTACTGCTTCTTTTCAAAGACACTTACAAACAATCATCTTTGGAAAGGGAAATAGTAGGCCAGTGATTTTGTTAAGATAAGCATACAATTTTCACATTATTAAATAAAGGAAATTGACATATTTATTTTAAACCAGTTTTGTTTTTCCTATAAGACTGTAGCCAATGTGCAGATTCTGTTAATATATGATACCAGCAACAATAAGGTAATGGTCCACCATCTTAACAATATTAATAATTATATAAATGGGAGATGTGGACATTAGAAATTGAAACTAGAATTCTTTCTTAAATCATATTACCCTATTTTATTCTTTTAAAATATGTTTTTATTGATTTTTTAGAGAGAGAGGATGGGAGAGAGAGATAGACACACAGATGTGAGAGAGAAACATCAATCGGCTGCCTCTTGCACGCCCCCTACTGGGGATTGAGCCCAGGCCTGTGCCCTGACAGGGAAACGAACCGGGACCTCTCAGTCCATGGCTGATGCTCAATCCACTGAGCCATACTGGCTGGGCCATGTTATCTTATTTTATATATAGACTAAATACTGTGTTTAAGAAATGTTTTTTTTTTTCCTTTAATCTATAGTAAGAAGTCAAATAGTACACTTGGAATGATTACTCCTTATTACTAACTCTACCAGAAGGATTTTCTCATACTGATTCTGTCCTGTTTAAGTCCACATGTTTAACAGCCACCAAAAAAAATTACTTCAAAGAAAAACATGTGTATGCTTCCTGTATGCTGATTTCTTACTTTATATACATATTGTAAAAGTTAAAACAATTATCATACTGAAAGTACAGTTAACATACATTTTAGGAAGAGCATTTATTTGTTATTATTGATCAATTTCATATTGTATACAAATATTTAAATAATTTAATAAGGAAAAAATATATCATCAACTTTTTGTATCATAATCCACTTTCTTATACCATAACACATTATTTTTAGCAATGCATATTATTATTAGGAATGAGGTATTTCACTCCACCAAATTCCTAAAGAGTAAAGTATAACTTTCTTGAAATATGTTATATAATACAAATTTGCTGAGTTAATTATTATAATGACTTCATCCAAAAAAAGTCTGCTTATATATGTTAATAATAATTAAGAATATTTAGCTCCTTGTATACAATAATATTTTTACATTTCCTAAAATTGCAAGACAGAATTATTAAAAATTTAGCTGCTGTAATTTGTTTTGTAAAAACATTTATAAGGGAAATACCCTCATTTACTACTCAGAATTCGTGCTTCACAGATATGAGGCATACTTATAACCGTCTGCACCATTCTAAACTATTCGGCAGTGTTCTGATCCAAGGACAGAGTCTAAGTCCCCACATTCCTTTAATTAGACTTCCTTTATCAGTGAATTCAAATATTTACTAAAATTAGTTTCCCATTAAATCTGTCTCTACAGATGACAATTAAAGCCATTCTTTCAATGTAATATAGTTCAAGGCTAAGTAAAAATTGGCCTCCTTGAACATTTTACTGGGATTTTTTTTTAGGTAAAGGTGGGTTTTTTGAACTTCCTCTATCTACATAGGTAAACTCAATACAGTGGAGGGGGGGGTATTTCATCTATAAGTTTGAACATGGCTGAATTTAAGAAAAAAAAAAAATGTCTACCCTCTTTTCTAGCCATAGTTCAAAAGAGGCTAAAGAAGGAGAAGAAGGCAAAGAGAAAACTGCAGGAAGCACTGGAATTTGAGACCAAACGGCGTGAGCAAGCAGAACAAACGCTAAAACAGGCAGCGTCAACAGACAGTCTCAGGGTCTTAAATGGTAAGAGGGTGCATCCTTGTGTGTGGCTGACTAACTCGTTTGGAATACTCAGAAAACAATGAAGACACGTGTTTGTGGTTTTGTATATTTCTACGCCCTGTCATTCATTAATCAATGCTCACAGCTGAAAGCTGGCGTGAAGAATAGTCCCATGTGTTGGGGGAAACACATCATTTCATAGGTGCTTCCATTGTTTTGTTACTTAACTCCGGTATCTGGGACCTGACATTGCTTCTCCGTTTAATCAAATCTGTCTGTACTGAAACATGATAAAACAGTAACCTGAGAACTTTCCAACCCCCAACCATTTTATGAACAAATTTGTGTTATTTATCAATTCAAACAAATCTTTTGATAATTCTTATGCTTATAGTCTTTGTTCAACCTTTAAAAGATGACAGAGATTTAGATAATTTTAATTCAGCACCAGAGTAACAGGTCACTCTTTTTTAAGAGGACAATAGGAATCAAATGAAATGTGTGTCACTCTTACCTTTCTGTGCTTTTAGACTCTCTGACCCCAGAGATAGAAGCTGACCGCAGAACAGATGCTGAAAGGACAATACAAGGTAGGAATTTGCAAAAGGCTATAAATCTAGATCTTGCTATATGAGTTTTTCCTCAGCTTTAGCCTGCTATTCAAGCATGTAGCCTACCATCTGGGCCACATCAAAACAAGTTCAAACAAGGTCAAGTTCATCTTGCTTGTTTATATGAGTGAATTCATTTTGTGCTGATAGATTTTCTTTAAATTAACAGGTCATTTCTGTTTATACAATGCAATTAAAAAGGAATAATTAATTTTAAACAATGTATGATTTCATCTTGGACACAGTAAATGTGTTTTATTGAATGCTCGAGGCCCATCTAATGCAGGAAGGATTTATAAGTTCTATTCTATATAAATAAAATTATGAGTTAACCAAATGGGGCGTTCTTAACACTTGAAAATTTCTTCTTCTCATTTGGTGACAGTTACTGCCAGGCACATGCAAACTAGACTAGTTGAATGTTAACAATAAATAAGATTATTTAGTCCTATCTGGATTTTCCAAATGTTCTGCATGCCATTATATGCATTTTTATAACATAAATCTGCTGAACAAAATCATATATAGAATACTAAAGGGAATTGTTATGCACGCAGAGGCGCTGAATACACACACACACACACACACACACACACACACATACACATACATATATATAATGCCAAGACCACTTGATGAGGAAAGGACAAAATTTGAAGGTAACATTTATAGTCTAACATCTATTCTAGACTGGAAACTCAGTCTAGCTTCATGAATACCGAAAAGTAAAAAGAGCATTTGCTTTTTATTTTAAATGAAGATAATTCTTCAAAGTGAAGCCTAAAAGATATGCTGCTGTAATCTTCCCAATTCTTTTATTTTAAGCTCAGTCATGTTGGGGATATTGTTTGACATTACTTGTGTTACTTAACCAGTTTAAAATGTGTCATTCTTGGTTTAAAGGAAATATATCTTTTTAAAGTCTCATATATGTAATAAGTAAATATCAGAAACTTGAAACATCCCTAGAGATTTTTTTTTGCCTATGTTTATTTTACCTGAAAACCATGATATTAATTTTTTTCTATTCTAAGACTTGAACCATATGTTATTCTGAGACATCTCCTTGGATATCCAAGATTAATGCAATTGTACATGTAGAAAAGACTCCATTTTTTAAGAGTCTTATGGATTTCAGCAAAATTATATATGTGTATACATATATTATTAAAATCATAAGATTTATATTACATCTCTTTTAAAAATTGTATACAGATATTAACCATTTCTTAACAAAGCCAGTCCCCTTGGTCAGAGGTGATGACCTTAGTAAGGCCAATGTAAATATCATCCCTGGCTTGTGTGAGCAGCGATTGGTTACTCATGTGCTGATTTAGCTAATGTTCAAAGTAGTCTAAGAAAGCACAATAATTTCCAGCTAGATGTGATATATAAATTACCTGGTGTCGCAGAATTCTCAAGGTGATCAGAACTCAATCTAAGAAAAATTATAGATAATATATTCTTGCACATAAATGGGAGATTTGTCATTAATATTAAGAAATGTCTAGGCAATGATGAAACATCTTTGCACAGTTGACATAAGATATGTTTTACGAGTTTGCTATCAGAAATATTTTGGTCATCAATAAGGCTATAGATATTATTATTTAAATCTTTAAAATTCACATATATTCAAATATACACTTTAATATGGATAAAATCCTGCTGTATGAGGTTGAAATATTGAGACTTCTCTTTCTAGTGTGATTCATTTACTCTGAGAAAATTTTTAATCATAAATTGCCTTATTTTTACTATTCAGAATGTTATCAGTTTGGCAACATAGAAAACCTACATCATAATTAAGGAAACAAAACATTTCAACAAGTATACATAGTATCTTTAAGCTAAATATAAATGACTATGAGGTTACTTATTGCTTTGATTTAATTGTAATATGAAATCATTCATTCATTCATTCATTCATTCAGCCTGTCAATTAAAGTGATGTGTCCCTTGAGTTTAATGTGAATAATCAGTTTTCTACTTTTTGCATATTTGCACTTAAATTTAATCATTTTAAGACTGTTTAATGCAGTTGGTTTTCAATAAAACTCAACAAATATTTATGATTTTAATTAGATATTATGATTTTTATCAAATATAACTTTAAAAAATACTGTCCATAAATCTGTATTTCTGTGTGTTCGTTTCTAAAAAGTTATTTCACCAGCAGTTGAACTACCCAAGACTTTTCAAATACGACAGCAGAGATCGCCTTTGCTACTCTAATTCTACTAAATAAGCTCATTGAGCCCTTTGCAGTTTTCTTTTTTTAACCTTAGCAACTAAATTCATATATTTGGAAGCTAACAAAGAACAAAGGAATCAAAGGAAAAGGAGTGTATTTAGTTAAGTTCTGAGTCTAAGCACAAGAATGGGAGAGGCAAAGGAGAAAGAACCAGAACTCATTACCGACTCGTGAAATGGTCCACGTCAGGCATTTGGGGAGCCACGGGCACCTGCTGCCCACAGTTCAGGAGTGACACAGACACCGCCTCTTGCTCCCTTAGCCTTCTCTCTGTGTCCCTAAGCCCAGGTGTTACGATACTCTTTGTACTCTTTCTTGCTCCCAATTCAACTGAAATTATTCTCTATTTCACAATAAACTCAACTTAATTAGGACAAAGGAAAGCCACATTTCTTCATGCTGTCATGTATGTATTTATTTTTAACATTTTGGCAATTAAAAAGTGTCATGCTTGACCCAAGAGTCAGTTACCTAGCAGTCAGGCACTTCGATACCGTGCAAGTGCCGAGTAATCACCTCCTGGAAGCACCTTGGGTTAGACTGAATGTTGCTCGTTGGCGTTAACACCACGGTTTCTGTAAAACTGCAGAGGGGAAGAGGAAACAGGAGAGCAGTTTAGAAAGTATTCCTGAGGAAAGAGGCCCTAAATAACTTATCTTGGTAAGTAAGATATATCAGTTCATAGTACACAGGGATACATTCTTCATTGCTGATACTTCTGATAACTAACTCAAAATGTCTGAGTTTGGAAGAGATATTATGATTATAGGATAAATTTACAAAATTAAAACACAAAAACTTGTTGTAGGAGCTGAACTGCATGGTGACTAACTTTCTCCCACCTGGAGTCTTAAAGATTTATTTATATGTCCTGATTTGTGTTGGAGTTTGAAAAATGTGTCTTATGATTAAGCTTTCTGTAACATCTTTTGGATATATAGAGTAGACATAGTATGTATAAATACTCACTGAGCAATGTTTTGGTCATTAAATGTCTTCCAACACCCCTTCCGTATGTGTGGGCTACACCTACACACACTATGCAGCCCACTCTGTCCTGTGATGACTTTCTTTAGTAAGTCCTAGTGTCTTTTATTCTCTCTCTCTAAGCAACAGCACCCACCTAATTGGATTAACATGTATTTTGATAACTTTAAAAAGTATCTTCACAGCCCATTCAGACATCTGTTAAGAGCTCCATATATTTTTCAACCGAAAGGATCCAACCCCCTGCTCCTGCGAACCTGTCTTCCTCCGATGCTTCCTCCCTGTGGTACCCTCTTCTGTCCAATCCGACATCCTCCTCAATATATAATGAGGGGAGAGTTGGCTTGACATTTCCCTTCCATGCCCTTAACACCCAATCACAACTCTTCCCCTCATTGTCTGTGCTTTTATTTTACTACATTTCCCCCTCTTCCCTGCCTTTACTTCCCATCCTTTGAGTCTCATCTTAGAAGCAACTGCCTTCAGGGATGCTTCTTAGACTGCACACCTGCCCTGGCTGCACCTCCCTGCCTGCTGGCTCTCGTTAAGCCTCTTAGAGGCTCTTACCACACCTTTCCCCCCTCCACAAAGCATGCTGTACATTTCTAGTTCCTTGTTCGAGTCTTCTTTCTCTGCAAGGAGCCAGCAGAGCGTGAACCATGCCTATTTTGTTTACTACATGGTACCCTAGTGCCCAGCAGGGTGTTTGACACATCATGGTGCCTGCTACACATTCCTGAAGAATTGTATCAGCTGTTGGAGAATTAGGGTCTATATTAGATCTCGTGGATGCTGAAGATCCTATTGTTCTGACACTTCTCAGAGTTTAGTTGAAGAGACTAATGGGAGCAAATAAAGGATAACATGATTCTGCCTAGGAAAGTTGGAATTACAAACTCAGGCAGAATTATATTATTTCTGATAGCTAAATTAACAGTATATGTTTATTCTTCTTGTGGGCATTTCTAATAATTCTTTCTTTGTGCAAAGTTGGCCCAAGATTTGGATTTTGTGAATATTCACTTACACTCAACTTTTCTTTATAAATTTATATTTCATTTAACATACTGTAGTCACATTTCTTAAATAACACTTTACTCTTTGGTTTAATATACATTAACCTCATGCTTTTTTTTATTGTTTTATATAATTTCAAATGATTAAAACTTCCACATATATTGTTTAGGTGATTAATCAATATATAGCCATGACTATATAACATGGGAGATTCATAAATTAGGCCTGTTTTATCTATGTCTTTTATAAATTTTCAAAATGTCTGCAAAGTTCACTTTTCAAATAGTACCTGTTGCTTTTTCTTTCTAAGTAAAAAGCTGTCCTTTTAAAACAAAAAGTAGTTGTTAATCAGACGGGAAGAGGGTTGAAGGTAGGTCAAGGTGGGCCAAGGGGGATAAATGGGGAGGGGAAGAGACTTTGCTTTGGTTGATGTGTACACAATGCAGTGTGCAGATAATGTTTTGTTGTGTTGTACACTTGAAATCTCTATGGTTTTGCCAACCAATGTCACCCAAATAAATTCAATTTAAAAAAGTAATTGTCTCCTGGCCGGTGTGGCTCAGTGGTTAAGCATTGACCCATGCACCAAGAGGTCACCAGTTTGATTCTTGGTCAGGACACATGCCCAGGTTGTGGGCCCAATATCCCGTGGGGGGCATGCAGGAGGCGGCCAATCGATGTTCTCTCATCGATGTTTCTAGCTCTCTCCCTCCTTCTCACTCCCTCTCTCTCTAAAATCAATAAAGAAAAAATTTTTAAGAAAAGGTAATTGTTAAAATCAATGGAAATGTGGACCACAGTTCCTCTGGCATCGTAGAATATCTGTAAGTTAGGTTTGCACAATCTTGACTTCTCTAGAAAGTACATCTCTTTTATTTATACCCAATGACCATAATCAAAACTGTTTGGTCTTTTATTTTGAATGATCTCAGATCATAGAAAACCAAACATTTTTCCTAAATTTAAAGGACATAAAAGACTTGCCTTCACATTAACGGTCTTTTTTTTTTTTAATTTTTTTTTCTTCATTGGTTTTTAGTGAGAAAGGAGGGAGACAGAGAGAGAGAGAAACATCAATGAGTGAGAACATCGATTGGCCGCCTCCTGCATGCCCCCCACTGGGGATCGGGCCCACAACCTAGGCATGTGCCCTGACCAGGAATGGAACCCGCTACCTCTTGGTGCATGGGTCAATGCTCAATCACTGAGCCACACGGGCTGGGCACACATTAACAATCTTTTTATTTCTAATTTTAAAATATCTTATTTCTGCTTCCTAGATATTTGAAGATACAAGTTAAATTTAAAAGTTATTTATTTGTTCAACAAATATTTATTGAACACTGATGATATGCCAAGCACACATATGTGATGTTACTGCTTTAGTATTGGGAAAGACTTTAAAGATCAATTAAATCCCCTTAGTTTGCAAAAGAGGAAACACAGGCTTAGTGAGGGTACATGACTTCTTAAGGATTACACCATAACTTAATGGGAGCTGGGAATATAACTTGGTTCAGTTGCTTTTCACATTCCCTTACATTCTTCCTGGTTGCTTTTAGACTAGGATTGTTAAAATATTGCTCTTTTAAAACATGTGGTTATTGTTACAGTAGCATCCCCTTATCTATAGAGAATACATTTCAAGACTCACAGACAATGCTTGAAACTGAAGGTAGTACCAAATTATATATTTTTTCCTATACATGCATACCTATGATAAAGCTTAATTTATAAATTAGGCACAGTAAGAAGTTAACAATAATAACCAATAATAAAATATAACAATATACTGTAATTACAGTTATGTGAGTGTGGTCTCTTTCTGTCTGTTCTCTCTCTCTCTCTCTCTCTCTCTCTCTCTCTCTCTCTCTCTCTCTCTCACTCTCTCACTCTTTCTCTAATAAAGAGTCTGATAACTACTAAATGACTAGTGGGCTGGTAGCATATGCAGTATGGATATGCTGTGCAATGGATAATTCACTGCCAGGGTGGGACTAGCAGGAAGGTGTCTGGTTTCATCAGGATACTTAGATCTTAATGTATGGATTGCTTATTTCTGGAATTTTCCATTTAACATTTCTGAATTGCTACTGACCGTGGGTAACTGAAAATTTCAGAAGTTATTGACAAGTAATGTGCAGACTTGGAATTGGGTGGGGGGTAGGGAGACCACCACAATATTTGTTTAGTAACTCACACTCCAAAGCATTATAATGCAGGTCATTCTCATGAGTGGAACTTACATCTTTTCTCAAACTTTTCAAAATTGCATCACATGTTCTAGGACTCAATGAATTTCCTAGTAACACAATTCTTAGACTTAGTAATATCACATAGTAAGTGGAAGTACTCACTTATTAAATAATGAGGTGGATTAGGAATTGATATTTATTGGGCCTTTCCTATATATTGTAATTTAAAGGTGAGATAACTAAAGCGCTGGGTGGCTAATTAACATGCTCCCCTTTGTGCTATGAGTCAGTGGGCTTGCTGACGGTTGATTCCAGATTGATGACCCCCATCTCTGTCCTTTCCTCCATGCTTGGCTGTCAGGACTTGCATGTGTCTCTCCTAAGATGATGACTTGCAACCCCATCGCTTGTTTGGGTGCTGAGCACATCACCTGTCAATTAGTTCGAAACAGTCTACTGGCAGCTACTTAGGAATACTATAAATTGGAAAAAAAAAAAAAGGTTTTTCTTTCCAGTTTTTTTACTTTTCCTTTAACCTTTATACCTATACAATGTTTATAGACCCTTCCAGATACATTGGGGATAATCTCGCTCTAAGTGGAGAAAATAAAGTGGAAATACAAGAAATTAAGAAATCAATCCTATTTAAATAGAAGATTTATCTACATTCATTAGTATGCAATGAACTTATGATAAATTCTAAAATCAGCCACAATTCCAGTTTTGATTTAATGTAAGACATTTGGCGAGCCTCTTCATTTCTTGGGCAGTGTGTGGTTGAACAGTTACTGAATGATATCCCAGGACTTTCACACTGTAATGGTCTTAAATTGAACTTTGCCACTTTTGAGATCTTCATGAAAGTATTGTATATATTTGATTTCTTATGCATATCTTTATTTCTAATCATTAAAGATTGGAAATAAAGTTTATTTATTTATTTATTTTTGTTAATCCTCCCCTGAGGATATTTTTCCATTAATTTTTTTCGATAGAGTGGAAGGGAGGGAGGGAGAGAGGGAGAGAGAGAGAGAGAGATCAGTGTGAGAGAGACACATCTATTGGTTGCCTCCCGCACGACCTAGGCCAGGGATCCAACCTGCAACCAAGGTATGTGCCCTTGACCGGGAATCGAACCCTCAACTCTTTGATCTATGTAGCCGATGCTCTAACAGCTGAGCCAAACCAGCCAGCGCGAAAGACCTGTAAGTTTAATGCAGGAGTGGACATTCTCTAGACAGTTCTGTAGACTCGAGCAATACATGATCTCACTTATTTGTGGAATATAATGAACAGAAAAAGCTGATGAACAAAATAGACCCAGAGACATAGAAAGGAGTACGGTTCAGACTGACACACCTCAGAGGAAGGGGGCGAGGGGAGGGTGAGATAAACCAAAGAACTTATATGCATGTATGCATAACCAATGGACAGAACAATGCTTGGGGGTCGGGGGTGGAAGGACAGGGAGGAGGGTGTCTGGGGTGAAAAAGGAGAAACAATTATAACAAAATTAAATAAATAAATAAATAAATAAATAAATAAATAAATAAATAAATAAAAGTGCTTGGGAAGCAGTCAATAAATGTTAGCTTTTTAAAAAAACAAAACAAAACAAAAAAAACCAGCTAGGAGTCAGGTCTAGATTCAGATTGGGGCTCTACTCTTTTTTTTTCCCCTTTAGTAATTGCCTAACCTCAGAGGGTCATTATGAAGATTAAATAAAATATTCCATGTAAAACACTTAGCACGTACTAGGCAATAATAGGCACACAGATTTTAGCTGTTAATATTAAATCTTATTAGTCAGTGTTAACATATTTATAGTGCTTAGCAAATGGTAAACACTGAAGCTATTATTACTCTAATATATAATTTACTTTTTTTTTCAGAAAATTGGTCTTTATTTATAATATAATGTTGATTTAGTTCCATATTAAAGTTTTTGCAGAGATTTACAAGAATTTTTTTGTTACCTGAACCTAATTTTCCATATTTAAAAATCTCTTTATTTAGCTTAAAAGGGAGAGACTTTCAATAAAAAAAAAGGGGGGGGTTGGGTAGCTTAAAACTGATTTCTAGGCTGCCTGCAGTACATATTGACTATTGTTTATTCACTTACAAATATGTAATCACCATAGGGATTACCTCAAACTATTTTTCTTGATCTTTAAAAATAAATATTAGAATTATATTACTGTGAACAAAACTAAACAATAATACATTTACTCTAGTCTCTTGGCACTGGTTTCTGGTATTTGGCAGCATTTCAATACAGCTAATCAATTTAAGACATCATTGATTAAGTTGAACAAAAGATGATATTGATTGCAGGCACTAACCAATAAACAGGCTAATGTGCCATAGTTATCACAGGTCATTGTTAACTACTCATTTAACTTGACAGAGTTATTATTATTAAATATAGAGTCTCAGAGATACTCATGGTTTAATATTTTATAAATTTTTAGAAAAATGTTTCCTTAATTTCAGTATCAGCATTTTTATTCTTTTAAGAAATATATAAAACAGTAAATCTTGTTTTTGAATGTAGGTAGATATGCTTAAAGTCCAAATGTTAAAGCTTTCTTACAGGTTTTGTTGGAAATGGCTTCTTATGTAATTTAAACAAATTATACATGATATTAGACTTATTGGTCAGTTAAGTTTGAAGTTGTTCAAATCAGTCATAAAATATAATTCATAATAATTATTACTTACATAAAATTATTTTCAGTGTATTGTTTTAATAGAGCTAATTTTCTAAACTTCTGGTTCTTACATAAAAAATCATAATTGTCATTATTATGCGTTTGAATTGAATTATGACATGTGAGATTTTATGATGTGATTTCAATTCTTATTTAATTCCCTAAATATTAGGCAAATTAAGGCAAGGTGATTGGGCTTAGTTTGTAATGTATTGAAATCATTTTTTCTAGTAAAAGTAAAATAATAGGTGTTTGGTACTTGAGAGTTTAGGGGAGATAAGGAATATCTGGAATAATGAATTTTATTTAGAGGTTTCGAGAGAGGAAATGGACATTCATACCACTAAACTGCTTTTTTAATTATTGAAAGAGAGCAGTTATTAATGAAAAATATAATAATGTTTTGTTAGCAAAGAAAAAAATTTAAAAATTGAATTAAATTGGTATGTTCATGAACATGTTTTGGTTTGGCTTGAATATTGTGTGAAGACCATTATAAAAGAATAGTGATAAATGGAAATTGGAAAATATATTAGCAGGGGGCCCTAAAGATCAATGCTAGATCTGTTGTGATTTAACATCATAATTAGTGATACGGAACAGTGGTTAAACAGAGTATATCATTGAAATACACAGATAATCCCAATTTAGAAGGTGTAACAGACATCTGAGTGGTCAGTGTAAATATGCAAAAAAAAAAACTTAGATAATTTAGAAATTTCAGGATGAATAAAATGAGATTAACTTTGTAGGAAAGAAAATCTGATTTTAAGATCTGTTTTTAGTAAACACTAAAAAGCTCAACAAATATAATTGATGATATATGTCTACTTACAACTTTTCATAGTAAAAAGTGTCATAGAATAGGTAAAAAAAAAGCCTCTGTCATTTTAATTTTATATATATTTTTATTGATGATAAAATTTAATTATTATAACTAGACAGTTTAGCAAGTTGTTTTTTCATTGTGGTCAATACATTATTATTTTTTTAAGCAGTATATAATTATCTTTAGACTTAAGGAAGATTTATTTTTAAAAAAACGTTTTGTTTTGAGCCTTTTTATACATTTATTATTAAGGGAAATGTTGATGGCCATTTTAGCCAATTAATTTGCTAACTATAGATCTTAAGTAGAAAATGTGTATAATGTCTACTAAAGCTGAAGAAGGTTACCATTTGGTAATATAGATAGTGGTTCATATTCACAAAATCTGCTTTCTCATTTTGTATCTACCCTTAGACAGTAAAACTACCCTGGCCATCTAAAAGAATCTTTAATAAATATAGAGAATGTCTTCTTTAAGATGGAACATAAGTACAATTTAAAAAATACTTCTGAGAAATGTTATTTATACTTTAAGGGTTATAAAAGTCATAAAAATATTGAAGTTACATAAAAAAGCCATCATTTAAAAAGTCTATTAACTAAATAACAGGATTTGTGTGAAACAAATTAAAAAATTGGTGCATTAACCCATGGTGATGGAAAGTATGTTATCAATTTTGATAGCGTGTATATGTTTAGACATTCATGATATATAACACCCTTTGCTTTAAATATTCCTTTAGAAAAAAATAAAACATCATCATTTAGACTATAAATGTAAAATGCTTATGGTGCATTATTCCACCTCCCATGATTAGGGATAGAATGCAGACATGCCACAATAATGTTTTTTATTTCTACTGTTTGAACCATATTAATGAGAACATCATTTTTGAGAACTAATTATTTCTATTTGTCTTGTGTCACACTTTCTAATTCCCCTATATTAGCACAGCCAAAGCAAATTAATTGCTTTTCCAGCAGTTGAACCTTGTCCAAGAATGAGCTCACATTCCCTTCCAGTTTCCCTGTTTCTGGGAGTACATTGTGTCAGAAATTTCTCTTGATACTAAACATAGTCTAGAGAATATCTTTACAGATTTCTGTGTGCTCACTTGATGAAATTTATAAGTTTAAGTGACCCGCCAGGAAAGATAAAGTTCTTAGCTGCAAGATTATACATCAAAACAGTTAAAGTGAAATTAAAATTAAATGAATGAATCTCACTGAAGCAAAAAAAGCAGTAATTAATGGTTCCCTTAATTGTCTTCATAAAATATTTGCATGGGTCTAATTTGCATAATTTGCATGTATTAATTAATCTTTCAAAGGAATTTTGTGCTGAGAGAAGCCAAAAAATCTCTTTGTTTTATTTAACATCTAATGAAATATTTATCTTCTTTAATGAACTTCTCATCTTCATTAAAATAAAAATTGCACAAGTTTGTATGTTTTAAATGCTTTTATAATTGAAGTATTCAAAAAAATCTCTTTAGACTTACAACAGCTGAAAAACAAACACATTATTTACCATTTGGTATCATTTTAACAACAGCAACATTAAAAAAAAAAAGAAAAAAAGCCTAATTTTGCTTTCTCAAATGTGGCAAAGCATTTGGTAAATAACTGTAACTATTGAGTATTAAAAGTAAGGTTTACAAAGGCCTGATCATTTCTTTTAATGGTGATGTTATTTTTAGGCTGAAATAGTGAGGAACAAGTGGGCATATATGAGAAAAATCAGTACGTTTAATTGCTTGGGAAATGGTTCATTGGTTGAAAATATTTTAACTGACTGAAAGAAATTAGTCTGTTAAAATCCCCAAAATCCATTTGCTATTATTGACTACTGCTGATTGACTGACACCATTTTCTGGCAGAAGCTATGCAGTTTCAACTTTATTCTAAACCAGCCTGCTGGAGATTTGCAGCAGGGCCTTCTCCTCTCACAAACCAAGAGATCACAGCGAAAATCAAGAGCCGTGCCTTGGAAGGGATGAAATCCAGAATTTCATCAAGTGCCAAATGGCATATATTCCAGAAAACTGAGTAAGAGTGTATAGGGAGAGAGCTTTGAAGAAAAAAAAATTACAAGGAATGGGGAATGGTTTTGTTAACAGTATTGATTTTGGTTTAGCAAAGGTGAGCATCAAAAAAACATTTTTTACAAAGAACATCAGCTAACGTTTCTAAAGCAATTTGACGTTTGCTCAGCCTTTTCTCATACATTATTTTTGTTGATCTTCACGGCAGGTCCATTGTATGCTATTTGAGGACACTGAGGCACACAGAGGTAAAGCAAATTGCTTAAAATCCAACTGTGAACTCAGGACCTCTGAGTGCCTTTAACTCCACATACCTTGCTCCTACATGACATCCATCTTTTATCTCATGATAATTTATGAAGTGGCTATGAATAGATAAATGTTAAACTAGATAATGAGGGTGGCATACATTTATAAGGATGAAGATTCAAAAGGCAATTGTATAGTTCTTTCCATGTCAAGTTTAGCAATATGATAAAATCAATCAATTTGATTTTGGTTTTCTATAGGGTTTATCTTTAGGGAAGCTGAAAGGTATTTCCATTAGGCAACAATTATTCCTTAGCCCTGCAACTGCTCTCATAATTTACAAGTTCTCATGAAGTTTCCTCTAATATAAAAAGACAAATAAATCCATTAGGCTACAAAGATTATTATGAATCAGTTACACAATAAATGTCAATACAGATTTTCTCTAGTATTAACATTGATAATTTGTTTAAATAACTGATTTCTAAAAAATTAACATTAACATTAGGATGACTCAGGCCTAGAAGAGCACTGGTAGGCAGGGAGCCGTAGTCTGGTGTCAACACTTCTGTTCATTAGCGTTGTGACCCCGGTAACTCACTCTAACTGCTGAGACCTGCTCTATTACTGATGTCTTTATCTTGTCAAAATTGCAAAGACATCTAATTTTTATTAGAACACACACACACACACACACACACACACACACACAAACACACACAGTGTGTCCATGGTTCATTATGGATGCGTGGATTCTGGAATCAGACACCGGAGTTCAAATCTCCACGCTGCTGTACATTAATTGTATAACACTGAGTGTGTATTCAGACTTTTTGATTTTTTGGGTTCCTAATCTATAAAAAACAGATAATGATCATAATATCCACCTCAAAGTGTTGTATGGAGATTAAATTAATGAATATATAGAAAGAATTTAGATCAGTACCGGGTAGAGGCTAACTTATAGAAAGAATGTGCTATTTTTATAATTATGCACTAATTTAATGTGATGGCACTTGCAGTAATATTCATTTATGGTAAAAATTAAATATTATTTGAATGGAAAAAAATTTTTCTCAAGCCAATGAATATATTTTCCCTATGTAACACATGCTTTTTCTTTTAGCATGTTCTAAGGTGGAAAATAAAAATAATATTTACCAGATTTTCCAAAGCATTAAGAAAATTAATGACAGAGTGCGAACTGAAATGTTCATGTCAATTGACACAACATAGCTTAAGGAGATTTATTTGCGGCCACCTATTCTGTATGATTATTCATCTTTTTTCAAATTAAATAAAGGATAAACCAATTATTTTTTTCCTCATTTAAGATGGAAGCATTAGAGCCTCTTAATTTTTTTATTATATTTTGGCAAATTTCTCTTAATATGGTTTGTATTTTCATATAGTGTGGAGTAGCTACAGACTCCTCTAATTCATATATAATCATACTCCAGAGATAGTAAATCTCCAAACATAGTTCCACTTAAGCTTACTAATTACACCTATAAAACGATGAATGATGGCTACAAATTATTGGATCTGACTCTCATTCTTTATTTATTTCTCCCTGGGAGAAAGAGCACTGGATGGGGAGATTTTAGAGCATAAATTATTCCCATACATAATCAGGTGTGCTGTGTTTTACTTTGAGATTCCATACTGTGGTTTTACATTTACCTACAGAATTCCCATTTTAACAGATTAAGAAGTAATTATTTGATTTTCATGATAAAATGATATTTACTTGTATTAATAATTTCAGTGTATTTTTTAATGACTTACACTGGTTAATATAATTTCAGGCTATCCTGTTCCAAGTTATCAGTCTTTTGATTGGTTTCTATAAACTTCTCCAGGAAAGTCATACAAAATGTTGCAGCCTATGCCTATCCTTGGTTAAAAAGCTGAGAATAAAGAGAAATTTTATAAATGAGAAAAGTAGATTAGATGTGAGACAACACGAATGGAAAGTATATTTCTCTTCAAAATCTAACAGATAGTTCTGGGTTCCAGCCAACTGTTGCCCAAATGGGACCATAAGCTCAGTACCCTCATATTTGTTTTCTGAGGGAACTCGGAGATACACATTTTTATGTAAAATTACAGATTTTTGAAAAATACTGTTGAAACCTGAACAAGATATTTACTTATCTTCTGTGAAACAGAAAAGAAGTTTTCTCAATCGCCACCCCCCAAAAAAAATTGTATATCAGATATTAACACGTAAACCAAATTGAAAATAGAAGTTAAGTCACAAGTAAAGAGAATGGCTCTCCTAGCTTTTCAGAATGAATACAACTTCCCCTACTACTTGGAATTCAGACATCCTTTAGAAATAATATTTCAAGGCCCACTTGTTCACATTGTCCTTCCAATGTATGCAATGCAAATTAATCCCATTGTGTTGGGTGTGGAAGTGATATGATATTTCGCGGAATTAAAAATGTCAAATATTTTATTTTTTAAATTATAATTATTCTCCTTAAATTATGAGAATGAGAACCGTCTAAAGAAATTACAGAAGGTACTTTAATTTAAAAGTTTTTTGAATTACATAATATAGCTCATAGACTTGTATTTTCCAAAGCAGTCAGAATCAATCTTGGTTAATGTAGCCAAGTCTTAATGAATATAACAGTGAAGTAAATCTGAAAAACAAAGAGAAAATTGTTAGTGGCATAGCACTCATCTATTTATGGTCTATCTTTTGGAATAAATTTTTTATAATCCTTCTTATCTTTCCCAGGGGAGATTTTATTGAGATATGATATCATTGCACTAACTTTCCAAAGGTTACCAGCATCAGAATCAAAATGTGGCTGTAAAAAACTATTTCTCCATATCATTTTGTTCCAGTATTTGTAGATGTTTCACTGTAATTTTACAATGACAATTTAAAATGCAGAGAAAATTCATTTTCTCTTCCTTGTTATACCTATTGATACAGTAAAGGAGGGCAGATGGCCCATTGCACTGAATTCATCTGGTTCAGACTAGACAGCAACATCCTCAGTGACTCTCAAAAAGTTACCACTGGCAAGACCAAGTCCAGGGCATGGGATCGTCATCAACAAACCATGGCTAACACTCCAAAAGACCATCCATCCAAAAGAAATGTAAAGACACTAAAGAACATGAGCAATCGTATTAACAGTAGAGCAAACCTCAATTTGATCTGAAGCTGGAAATAGCATATAACTTAGTTCCCACATTCTCTCACTTCATAATTTCACATCCACAACAAAACTCTCAGCTGACTAATTCCAAAAATACTGATAGCATTCATCTACACAGTGAAAATGCTATGAAAATTAATGCTGGCATGGTAATACACACAAAAATTAGGTGAATATTTTTAAGAGATTTATATACTTAAGTGCCAGTATAGCTAGATATTTTTTAAATCACATACAAATTGATTTCCTAAATTAATGTTTAAATATATATTTGGTAGATAATTGCCCAGTTTGATCTCAAATGCAGTTCTTGGTTGCCTTGTTTTGAATAGTATTTCAATGTGTGATTCTATTCCTTTGTGAGGAAATTAGGACATAGGCATCTATTTAAACCCAACAATTCACATAGAAAGTCTGTGAATTCACAACTCAGTAGGCTCCTTTGCATGTTATTTTTACAAAACAAAGGAAATGCATGCACTTTTCTAATTATTCTCTTAATGTTAAAATTTTATATTCAGCAGAGGTGAAATGTTATGTTATCATTCCAAAACTTTTCTATTTTAACACTTGGAGTGATGCTTTTGCATGAAATTTAGGGGACAGGTATGCCTGAAATTTTAGCAATACTTAATGTGATCAATGACTGTAGAGTTCTAAAAGACTTGAAAATAATTGACTTTGATTATTGTTTTTACTCTTGGCAGTATTTACGATTCTAAATAAAATGAGTTAGCAATCTGACAAACTTACATGAATATATAAAACCAGACTTCTTTTTTGTTGTTGTTTTTGGCTTTTAATTTTAGTTTCTTCTTTAGTGTGGTATTGTCTTCTTCTTTATGCCACTAACTGGAAGTTTTCATTTTCATATGGTTGTGCTAATAAATAAAAATACAAAATGATATCATGGACAGTTTTAGAAGCTCCAAATCATGAAATTTAAGTCATAATTGCCAGGATTGCTGTTCTCATTATTTTAATATATATATTTTTCATCTGACCTCTCTTCTTGAAACTCCTCTGACCACCACAAATGTATAAAATATTTGTTGCAGTGTGAATTAAAAAAAACACATAGATGAACACACTCTTCCAACATGGCTTGCAATATGCTATCAGTGTCCTTCTCTGAGAGTCATCGCATGAACAGCTTGGGAGAACAAAACTTCAAAATGCTGTCTGTGAAAAATGAATGTCGTATTTAAAAATATATATCCTTTTGAATTGTCAAAGTCCATGTTTAGTATTTTAAAGACTCCAAAAGTCCTGCATTAAAGAAAAAAAAAATGTCTTGCATTGATTTCAATATATTTGACTGGAAAGTTAAACTAGCATTTCCTAAAATCATCTGACTACAAAATCAATTTATTGAATTAGAAGTAATATTATTGCATGGAATGAACTTTGGCACACTGTCTATTGTAACTAGTTCTTGTTAAATCCATTCTCTTTTAATGGAGTAGCACTTTGATCCAGTGCTTCTGAAGTGTAGACAAAGCACTTTCAGAACACAAACAAAGCAATAAATTCCATTTGGGTGATTAGTGAAGATTCATTTAAGTCTAGATATGTAAGTCTAAATCCTCTGAGAAGCTATATTATTGATATAATATTTGCAAACAGAAGATAAATAAACATTACGGCTGCTTTTTAGGCACTGGACTGATTCCTAAATAATATTTATAAAAATAAAGACCTGGTCCCTGTTGTTTTTGTACCTGAAATTAATATACTGAATCTAAATCTAATATAATCTTGCATAGGAGGTGTGGATATAAAATGAGAATAAAGAAATGAAGAATGTATTAAATTCAGAAACGAGATCTTGAGGATTCAAGTTCTGGTGTGCAAGAACTAGAATGGGAAGGTGCACTGGAAATACAAGGGGGGATTGCAGCATTTAGAAAAAGAAAACAGTAGCTGGTCATTGGAAATAGGTATCTGGGAAAGAGATCCAAGGTAGAGTCAATGATGATGAGTTGAGCCTGTTATTATGGAGTCTGATGTGACAACAGGACATTTAGACAGTGGGAGAGTAAGAACATAGGTGGATGTGGAGCTGGAGTTTGAATGTGAGGCAGTTCGAATGTGAAGACCAGACCCCAAGTACAACTTTGGGCACTATTACAACCTTACATTGAAAATATAGACTTCTTTCCATAGTCTTAATATTATCATTATTCTGAAAGCCTAGAGTGTCAATCGCCCTCCCCCACCAAAGAACAGATTATAATAATAACAAATGCAACATTGAGAAGCAAAGTATATTCTCATGGCTATGACTTAATACATATCTGTAACATTTTATGCCATCCTTATTTGTAATGAATGACCTAATATATATATTTTTTAAATAGAGAAAACATAATGTAGCTTTTTTTTTTTTTATGGTGGTTAGAAAGGATGGATTACTAGTGTTGAGTTTTGTCCATTAAAGTGAGTGTAATAAAACTGGGACTGAAAATTTACAGTGCTATATTATATACATAATATTAGAATAGAGAATGCTTAAAATACATAGTGGTATATTAGATAATTCATATTTTGACTTATTTATTTTGCATCTTTGTTGATTCTGCAGATTTTACCTATGACAAACTGTCAATTCAACTCTTGCATTAAGAGACATGTATTTTTCATGATATTGTTTCATATGGCAATATGTTGAATATCAGTCCTTTCAAGTAATCAAACTACATTGAATAGAATCATAAACAAAAAAGCAACAATAATTTACTCTCATTGTTAGCTTTTTCCTCTGATGCATAGATATTCTTTGCAATCGTTTGAACTGTATAATACATTCTTATTTTGATGAAGGTAAAAATTACACTTATTCTTTGCTAAGTAAAGAAAAAATGCTCATGTTCTGAATTATCACAGCAAAGTATGTGTTATACCAAATAATTCTAGTCCTATGCTATATTTAAAGCTTTACAAGCATCGTGATTGTTCAGTACATAAGCATTTGGTAATAAAGCCATGAAATGTCTGGTTAGAATTGCAGCATTTAGATAATTTCCCTCCAAGCATTGGACTGGGAAAGAACCTGTGAAAGAGGCTACAGTTGTGACTCTTCATTCAGACACTGTGATGCTATCAAAGACCTGGTGGGAAAACAAACAAGATTGATTATCCAAGACTTACAAGTTAATATTCTCATACTATGCAAATAAGTTCTCCTAAAAAGAGATGGAACTGAATTCTGTCCAATTGAAGGGGATGAAATAGGCATTCTTGGTTGAACAATTTGGTTTTGTCCATGTGCAACTGTGACTTAGCTCCAAAAGTAAGAGTAGTATGTAGTCTGTGTGGTGGAAAAATAAAGATTTATTATAAAGTAGTATTGACATAATCTTAGATGAGTTTCTTAAATGTGTAACGCTTCTCGAAACTAACCTCAATCCAGGATATAATCATCTACATGGTGACATAAGTTAATTTTATTCATATCACAATTGCTAGTGATGGGAAAATAAGGCAATACTGACAGTAACCACAGCCACAAGCCATTAATTTTAATGGAAAGAGTGGCTGGCCTGTGTTACCCTGACCCAGGGCAGAATTTCACAGTGGCCATGAAATATACATATATCAGCATTAATCTTCTTTTTAAATATATGCACATTTATAATAATATACTTTAAATGTTTATTTGTAGAGTTCTTGTATTAATTTTTTGAAATTGTATGAAAGAAATTTGGCAATCTCATGGAATTTAATATATGCTTAGAACAAATGGGAACTTACAATAAAGAAAGCGTTTCAGATGATTCCTGAAATTCTTTGTTTCTACAGAGACAATTTGTAAAATACAGTTATCTATTAGCATTGCATATATTTGTGACAGCACATTTTGTCTTTATTTTTGTATTACTTTCTATTTTAGAAAGCATTTAGTGTCTTACATTTGTTATTGTTTGTGGTTGTTCAGTTGATATTTTCCTGATTAGTTTGGAAAAAAAAATATGTCTGTTTCATTGAAAAACACGCAGTATAATAAGCAAGAGCTTCAAATATTCCAAGATACCAGATTTAACCAAATTGAACTTGAGCAATCACCACTACTGAACCAAAAATTCTGAGGAACATTAAAAAGATTGTCTGGTTTCTTGTTCAAAATATTATCATTCTACCTGGTTTTAATGGAGAAATTTAGAAAAATTTTCCCTTGTCTTTTCTTTTTTGTTAAATAGTAGTTCATTAAATGGTAACAACTTTAACAAGATGGAACACACACTACCCTGGATGGTTACTCCGTCACAGTATACCACGTGATCTAATACAATCCTACTAATTAATATTGTGAAATAAATTTAATATAAGGATTAGCCTGTTGAAAATGATCATTTTATTTCTGAGACTGCCACCATATAACATGAAATAAAATTGTCAATCTTCCAGAAAAACCTATCTTATATTCTCCTTAGAATGAAAGTACCCTAAGGTAATACAAGTAATCTACTATCTGGAGATAGACAGACAGACAGACAGACAGACAGACAGACAGATAGATAGATAGATAGATAGATAGATAATAGATAGATAGATATCTTCACTTACTACAGGATATCTATTTTTAATATATCTTTTAAAAGACCAAATTCTTTAAATGTGTGAAAATAAATATTATGTGATTTAGAATAATTAATTCCATTTGTAGCAAATCAGAGGTTTTTAGAAATTATTTTGCTAGAGTAAGTTAAGAAATCCTATACTGGGAAACATGCAGGTTGATTTTGTTGTTTCTCTGACATGCAGGTAAGCTTTCAGGAGAACTTACAAGGTGGCTTTGTGAGTTCACATGACACAGAGTTGGGTTATCAATCTTTTCCAGAAAAAAAGCAAACTAAGATATACTAAAACACTGTAAGTCACAAGAGCTGAAAAATGTACCTGTGACATTGCCCAGCACTTCTTTTTGTAAAGGAAGGAGTATTGATTTTGTATTGTGGCATAACAAATTACTTCAAAACTTCATGGTTGAAGAGCATTTATTACCTCACAGTTTCTGTATGTGAAGAATCTTGGAATAGCTTCAGGGTCCTCTGCTTCAGGGTCTCTCCCAGGCTGCAGTACGTTGGTGGCAGGGGCTGCAGGCATCTCTAGCCTTGACTGAGGCAGGACCTACTTCCAAGCTTACTCATACGGCTGATGGCATCCTCATGTCCTCAAGAGTGTTGGACTGAGCTTGGTTCTTGCTGACAATTAGCCAGAGGCCATTATTTGTTTCTTGCCACGTGGACTTTCCATGGGGCAACTCAGTACATAGTAACCTCCTTCATCAGATCAAGCCAGCGAAAAGATCCAGAGACAGAGAGTGTCTGCTAGCAAGATGAAAGTCACAGTTTTTGATAACCTAATCTTGGAAGTGACTTGTCATCACTTTGGCCATATCCTCTTCATTAAAAGGAAGTCACCAGATACAGCCCACACTCAAAGATGAAGGGGATCACACAAGGATGTGACCACCCAGAGACAGGAAGCTTTGCTGGCTGTCTTAGAGCATTTTTACCGCAGAGGGCTATGCGGAAAATTAAATTGTCACGTTACCTGGAGAGAATGGGATCTAACAGGGAGCATTATATAATTCAGAGATTTTATGGACTCAGGAATATCTCTAATAGTAGACCACATGCCCACATTCATCCCTGGTTTGTTGCTTGATGAGCATTTGCCAAAACTTGCCTGTTTAACTCTGTCTCCTCTGGGCTATATTTCTGGA
Source organism: Tadarida brasiliensis (assembly GCA_030848825.1). Taxonomy (NCBI): domain Eukaryota; kingdom Metazoa; phylum Chordata; class Mammalia; order Chiroptera; family Molossidae; genus Tadarida; species Tadarida brasiliensis. The sequence continues at coordinate 66,286,778 of CM061266.1, forward strand.
CAAATATTCTCATAGTCTGCCTTTAGATATGATCATTCTGTCAGCACACTTTCTTGCCTGTTTGCTAGTCTGCCTCTTTAATTTAACTTCACGCATCTCTGAACTGATCCCTACATGTAGTTTTTAAGTTTAGTGCATAGAAGGCTACCTTATTCAATAGTTCTTGTATGGCATGTTACTGTTCTCACCCCCACACTGTCGAAGCATTTGATGATTCCATTAGATAAGATATAAAGAAAAAACATTACCCCAAAAGTGTCATTTCTTCAGTTTAAAAAATCCTCATATTCATTGGAAAAATATTTAGATGTTTAATGGAAGTTCATCATTTGTGGAGTTTAACACCAGACCAGCATTTCGGGCAGTATTGTATAATATGTGATATGAAGCTTGGAGATTTAGAACTCTATGCACTCATAGTTCCTTCCCTAAACAAAATAACTTTATTAAAATTACTGAATTATGTCCAGCCGGTGTGGCTCAGTGGTTGAGCATCAACCCATGCACCAAGAGGTCGCCAGTCCGACTCCCGGTCAGGACACATGCACAGTGGGGGGCATGCAGGAGGCAGCCAATCAATATTCTCTCTCATCAATGTTTCTATCTCTCCCTCTCCCTTCCTCTCTCTCTAAAAATCAGTAAAGGAAAATAAATAAATAAAATTACTGAAGTACTTATGCTATAGAAAATGCTATATTTTTAAAGGAAAAATGATGTTTTTCTTCATAAAAAGGAAATAACTGGACTCTGACAAGACCTGCCCTTCAAACTGCCACCTTTGGTTTTCCCCAGAGATAACACCTATATTTATTCTGAAAACGTATCCACCAAGGAATATGCCTGTTTCTCGCAGTTCTGAAGGATACACATGCTTGATTCGAAAGGTCCTCGTTTCCCTTCCCTGCAGTATCTGTTTTCTCAAACAAGGCATCACTGTTTTTCTATGCCCTGTTTTAATAGGCATAGAAGATAATTTGTCCATTCATCACTCAGGCTCAGATATGCCCTCACATGACTATTTCCTTCCGTGTCTGTTTCTTAGTCTTCTTCCCCCCAGAAATGGATAGAAGAATGGAAAGTAATGAGATTTTATTGTGCTTCACTTTGCGGAGGTTGGGAGGTCTCACCTTCCAATCAGGACAAGGTAACCTAAGTGCGAAGTCCCCCATTCTCACTTGCTGGTACATTAACCACTCTGATGGTTTCTCGCCTCTTACTAATGAATCCCTAATTAGAATGCACACACACATATATTCACCAAAGCAGACCCACCAGCAATATAATTTTTACTTATTTATAGAAACAAAACTTTTAAAGAGGTCTGTGCTCTTCATTTTGTTTTTGTTTCAAACAGTTAAACAGACTAATTTCCTTATACCAAAATGCACATTAGCATACACAGTCCTAACTAACTGGTAATACAGTTAAGCAAACTTCATACACTTTAAAATTGTAAATTTACCATTAAAACATAATGGACCAATACAACAGAATCCAGCTGATATCTACACCCTCAGTCCAATAAGTTTCTTAGGTCTGAACTTGGTTTTTCTGAAGAACTCTATTAAGAAAGTCATTAAGCATCTTCTTACTCTAATACTTGAATAGGACTTCTCAAAAGCCTTGTTGATAAGCAGAAAACATACTTACTGTGAGAATACTGCCCATTTAATCAGTGAAACAGTATATGTAGATAATGGAAGATGTTAATAATTTTTAACATTAATAAATATCTGATATTGGTGTTATATTAAACTTTTATTTCAGTTAGGCAAACTATTTTATTACTCAAATTTGAATTTGAGAATATCTATAAAAAGTTCAAAAAGGTATTAAAAGTTTTATATTTAATTTAACAAGATTCATCTATCATTAATATTTTGTTCCCATGGACTTTATAATTTTCTCTCTCTGCATTGTATTTTCTGAATTATTTGAGAGCAAGATGTTTAAATCCTGGTCCTTCACCTGTTATATTTATCATATGTATTTTAGGGGTATTTACTTAAAAAAACAAACAAACAAAAGATAACCTCTTATACATAAACACAGTACATTTATCAGTTCAGTAAATATTTCACCGACAGAATAGTTTTATTTAATCTGACTTTGAAATTTGAATTTTGTCTCTTGACCTAATCATGTCCTTTATAGCATTTTTAGAGCATTTCTGAGTCCAAATTAAGATCATATATTATATTTAGTTGTCCTTTGTTTTTAGTCTCTTTGACCTCAAGCATTTCTCTAGTCTGTTAAAAACAGTTTATGGAATTGACATTTTTGGAAGAATTAAGTCTTAATAGAATATTTCTCATTTTGCATCTGTTGGTTTCCATGATTAGTCTAAACCAATATACTACTTAAGTGAAGTTATGCTGTTCTCAAGGTATAACATCCAGAGGCATATAATGTCCATCATCCCCTCATTGTTTGTGTTCATTACATAGTTTTTCCATATATTTTTTATTGAGCACTTGCCGGGTTCCACGCAATTTTCAAGGTGCTAGAAATTCACAAGGTCATATAGAATGTTATCTGCTCTTCAGGAGTTTATAGCCAGACTTGAATACATTTCTCTAGGATTGTGAAGCTCTAAGTGTCGGTGTACTGACAACAACTTGAGGGAGACGAGTTTAGATCCCATGACAAGTGGTTATAACAACACTTGAGTTCTAGTAACACAATGTGTGGGTTCCAAACCCTGCCTACACAAGTATATAGGCTGAATGTTTATGACTAAAAATTTTGTCAGAGAGATCATTTCTTAACATTAAGCATAGACATTTCCCCATTGCTTAGACAAACAGTAGATTGTTTATGATGATTTTCTAAATCAATTTTGTTGGTTTATGGTCATGGAGTATGGTAAGAACATTAAGTTCTAAAATGATATCAGTTCATAGGACCACAGGGTCTAGATTTTTGCCCCAGTTGGGGGAGATCATTGAGTTACAGAATAAAAGGTCTTTAATACCCAGTAAAGCAGGATTATCTTTTTTAAAATATATATTTTTATTGATTTTTTTTTCTTTTGAGAGAGAGAGATAAAAACATGGATGTAAGAGAGAAACACTGATCCCCGGCTGCCTCCTGCACACCCACCCTGGGGATCGAGCCTGAAACCCAGGCATGTGCCCTGACCAGGAATCGAACTGGGACCTCTCAGTCCATGGAGTGACAGTCAATTCACTGAGCCACACTGGCTGGGCAAAGCAGGATTATCTTAACCTCTGGTAGTAAATTTCTCTGTGTCCACAGAGAGCATGGACGTCACAGTGGAGCCTGAAATCCAGAAAAAAGGTCTCTCTTTTTAAGATACTGACATGAATGTCACTCCTCAGAGGAGCTGAGATACTGTAAACTGATCTTCCTATTTCCGCAGTGTTTTGCCTAGGCTTGGAGTTGACTAAATAACTCCAAGCAGGTAAAATTAACCACAGCCATGTGTAGATCTTGAAATGCCTTCTCTCCATACCCTTCGGTTCAGCCCTCCTTACTGGTTTGTCTATTTAGTTTCCCATTTAGAATGTTGTGATGCGATCAGCTCGCCCAGTGGTGATGCATTCTAGCCCTCCAATACCTGAAGTCTAGTTCCACCTGTTCAAACTGTCCATCAGAGAGCAGCTCTCTCCTCGATTCCTGTGTTTGCCTCGAGTCTGATACAAAGTCCCTCCGATGGAAAGGACAGGGTTTCACTTTCACTCTTTGTCTAAAAACATAGTTACCTTTTAACCTGTATACTATAATTTTAGATGATCTGTTCTCAGAACACGTTTTGAACTAGACTGTTCTTTTCTGAAGAGAACTGACAAAATATGTAAAAGAGGTTCTTGGTTATATTTTCTGCCTTCTGTATTAGTCACAATCAAGTCCTTTATCCTAGTCTTGTAAAAAAACAACATGATATTATCTACTCTGATATTTCATAAAATTAAATTCAAGTGAGCTGGGTTGTCTTGGTCTCTTAGATAACCCATGACTTACTGCTTGTACTCGTATATTTGGATGGCAGACAATACCCTAGTTGTGCTCTTACACACAGCCTGTACCTACTCTCCAGAAGAGCATCAGTTACTTCTGGAGAAACCATTCAAAAGATATCTGGGTTCTAGTCCTCTCTCACGTTGACCGAACTCTGTGAGCCTTGGGTTCTGCAGTTAAAACCCTGAATCACATAAAATTCAAAATCTATTGCAACTTTTCTGTTTTTACTGTTTAATTATAGTTGACACACCCTTAAACAGGACTTCTGGAAAGTCACTTATACTGTTATTATCTGCATTTCATGAGAAGAAATGTTATTTGTTTAGTATCCTCTTATGAAAGGGCCTGTGCTGAACATCAATCTCTCTTCAAATATTTCTCATATTAAACGTAGACTTTGTGTCTCTGCCGCGTTGCTTTAGCAGTAGCAGAATGTTCTTACTCTAAATATAAAATTATAAAAAAAGCAAGAGACAATATTTTCTTTAATTAACTTCTTCTTTTGGGGGTTTCAGAAGAGGGGTTATGACTTGACAAAGATTCTTTCCATCTGTTCCTGTTTGTCTGCTTTTATTTTGACTTCCTTTCGTTGTCTTATCAAATATCACATGAATCATTAACGTTTGTTTTCATCGCTTGTTTTGGTTTCCCTCATTTCACATGATTAGGACATTATGTTGAGAGAAGCTCAGAGCTGCTATATTTCATATTAACCTGACTTTAAGTAAATATTAAACTTTCTGGATATATGATCGTATATGTTTGCTCTCTGTTATGTTAATCTTTTCCTCGGCTCTAGTGAAGGGAGGCATGCACACAGACGTGCTGTCTTGTGAAAGCGGTGACCTGCCTTAGGTTCCAGAGGTCTAGAGACAAGTTTTGGACAAATAGATGCCCTTTGAAATAAAGCTGCTTCTAATGGGGAATGTCATTTATTAAACCCTTTGTGTGAAAGATCTGTACGAGATCCTTGTGGAGGCTGAGGTGTGGTATTCAAAACTGGAATATATATTTATTTGCGTAGTGTGTGATACATTTCACCGACATACGTCTTTGTTAATGATTCCATGTATTTTTCACACAATGAAATAATTGTATTTCTGGTGTCAATCAACTAGGCAATTTGAAATTGTCTGATAGGTATGCCATCTAATATAAAACTTTGTTGTGTGATGCAATTGTTATTGAACAAATGTTATTAGTTTTTAAACTAAATGATCAAGCTATGCAATGCTGTATTTTGATACATGGATTAAAAGCCAAACTTTATATATTTTAAAGCCTATATATATATATATATATATATATATATATATATGACATTACTAATAAATATATGTAATAATACCTTCAAATATATTAAGTCAAAATAAAAGACTTAAAACACATGCATAAAACAAAACAAAACTGGAAATTATGTGATTCATTCCCCATTTATCCTTCCTTAGCCACAGCAAATAAATAACATATAGAAGCTATCTACTTAATGGTCTGATTTGATAGTTTCAACTTTAATATTAAAATCTGAGATTTATTTTTACAAGGAATTTAAAATGTGTTCTTCAACTCATTATCTATAGATCTGAACTGCATAATAACAATAAACAACATACAAAATTCACACCTATAATAAACTATTCAGTGATCTAGATACTTTCTTATACACCAAATTATAGCTGTAAGCATCAAATTACAATGAACTCTGGAACTATTAAGAATTTGTAATTTAAAATGTTTCACTTAATCCCTACTCCCAAATGCTTTTAATTAGAACAGACTTTTTAATTAAGTACTCCCATGCACAAAGTATAGCTTGGTGATTTTTCTGTCATATCAGCCTCCCATAGAAAAGCAAACAATCGTTGTGCCAAAGGAAAACATGTTCTCTAAGACCGGGCGATAAGAATTCTGGTTCTGATTTCAAGTTGTTCAGCTGAGGCTCTGCGTACTCAAAGGCGGTGACACATGGTGTGGAGGTGTGTGAAAGCCAGTCCCTCGCCCCTGCAGGTCAGGGACACAGAGCGTCCTCCAGTTAGAGTCCAGTTGCTTCTTAGATGAAAGTGATACCGTAGAATGGACATGAAATTCGGATCCACTTTCATATCAAATCACTACACTTCTGTCTGCTAGTTCTTTGAATATGTGCAAGATACTTAGCCTTTTGGAGCCTTCGTTGCCTATTTATAAAAGGTACTAAGAATATCTGTTTTGTTGAGTTTAGATTTAATATCTGTAAAGTGCCTCGGACACAATAGGTGCTCAGAAAATATGAGCTATGCAGATAATAATCATTGTTTTCTTTATTGCCAGTTTACTTGATCTTAAAGAAAGGTCTCATCCATTTGAGGTATGAAGGAATAATTGTTTGGTAAACCTGGCTGAGCATCAGGAACAAATAGGAAAAGTATTTTTCTGTGGCCAACACAAGCAGAAATAAAAACAATACAGAAAATGGTGGGTAAGGGAGAGATTGTCTAGTTAAAAAGTAGGTATAGGGCTCAAAGGGCAGCCCTTGAAACAAAACTTGTGAATAAGCCCCGAGTTTGTAGGTGTGAACCACACTGAAGTCCTAGCCATGGAAACTCTCCAGGGATTTCAGTGATCTCCTCCAGTAGCTTGTTTTTCCTGGGCTTCTCTATGGCCTTATGTCTCTGCTCGCTGCTCTAAGAGTCAGGGAAGGAGAAAATATTGAAAACATTATGTAACGTAAAATTATGGCACAGTTTGAATTGTGGTTAGCTCTGTGGTTATGTCCAGATGGCTGTTTGCTGAGGGTCGCAGGACCAATATTATAACTTCTCTGGAATCATATATAATTAGTTAAAACATTTGTTTCTTAAATATTCTGAATTATGCATAAGTATGTTTCCACAAAGATGACAAAATTATAAAATAGAATTACTTTGAAAGGTAGGCTCTGTAGAAAAAGGAAGAGAGAATCACTCTTCTGGGGTCTGTTCATGCCTGGTCTGTTTCTGTTTCCAGTTAATTCTAAGGCAGATAATCTCTGATCTCTAAGTATTATTTAATCATAGAAATGCCTTCACGGTAGCAGTTGGGATTTATTTTATAACTGGAATCTTCAGATGCTTGATGCATTTGTCCTTCTGTTAGGAACATTAGTCAAACATTTAAGGAGACATTTATTAAAAGTGGAATTATTGTGGATCAGATCCTGAGCACACAAATGTAATGTATATAATTTCTATAAATACATTTTTTTTTTTTCATCCTCACCTGAGGACACTTTTTCATTTTTTGTTCAGATAGATTGGGAGGGAGAGAGAGGAAGAGAGAGAGAAACATCGACGTGAAAGGGACACATCGAGTGGCTGCCACCGCACGACCAACCAGGGCCGGGGACAAACTGCAACCAAGGTACATGCCCTTAGCAGGAACCGAACCTGGGTCTCTGTACCGCAGGCCGACGCTCCAACCGCTGAGCCAAACTGGCCAGGGCATATAAATACATTTTATATATGATATATGGTAAATATGCTTACAAATTAATTATTACTGTTATATTTTTAGGTGAATTTAGGTTTAAAAAATTTTTTTTTTCCTTCATTGATTTTGGAAAGAGAGGAAGTGAAAGGGAGAGAGAGATAGAAACATCGATGAGAGAGCACATTGATTGGCCACCTGCCGTGTGCCCCCCATGGGGGATCAGGCCCACAACCTGGGCATGTGTCCTGACCAGGAATTGAACTGGCGACCTCCTGCTGCATGGGTTGACACTCAACCCCTGAGCCACATCGGCCGGACTAATTTAGTTTTATTTCAAATTTTAGATTCAGATAGACTTTAAAATTTCTAACATGCTACAGATAATTATTTTAATTTCATAAGCACATTCATTGATCTATTTCTCCAAAAGTTTAGCATTTAAGTCTACATTAAAACTTCTAAATAAGAATCGTGCTAAAGCATTCTCATTCTGACACTAATGGGGAAAGAGATCTGGCCGCTGCTTTCGTGGTTCTCCCCTTGTAGTAGAGACCAGTGCCGTGGAGTTCGTCCTTGGGGTGCTTGCATTAGAGAATAAACAGGAGAGCTCTATGCAGAGAAGTTCACTAGACAGGAGCAGAAAAGTAAGTGGGGGAGGAAGACGTACGTATGTTCTAGGCTTCTAGAAGAGCAGCAGGCCTGACTGCTTAGTGCATGACAGAGCTTGTGCTGTAGAGGCAGAGGAGAGCCAGGGTCCTGAGGAAGGAGAGAGTGGCAATAGATCAGATTAGAGAGGGACACGAACACCAAATTCGGTAGCACCGTGTAGATGGTGATTATGGCTAGTGCATCTGTTAAAACAATTATTCATACTTAATGAATAATTTTCACATATTCATTCTTCAGTATTAGATTTGTTCTACCTCATATGCTGGAGACATCACAGAAGATTATAAAACCGTTTTTCATACTTCATTTTTTTTCTTTAATGGACCAAGATTTAAAAATATCCGTGGTGAGCACTGAAAGGTTCATTTCAAGCAAATTCTTACTTTTTTCACAGGTATTGTGAAGGACCTCAATGAATGGAATTTGAATGTGGGGAAGTTAAGAATGTCTGTTTTCTCTCTCTCTAATCCTAGGAAACATTGTCTATTTTTTAAAACTAGGAATGAGAATGATACTCTTGACATAATTGATTACACAATAGAAATAATGAGACAATTGAAAGGAGAGAGAAGTAGGGATAAATTAATTAAGGACTAAGAATTAGAAAAATTTTGGTGAAAGTATCAGCACTCTACTGCTTCGGTTACTTCTATATTTTCTATTACCAGATTTTTTTATATGTTGCTTTAAGTGTTAAAAATCATTAGAATCAAAACTATCTCTATAAGAAGGTCCAATTTTTAGCCACATGATAGTAAGTATACAAAAGACTGTTTTTAGTTTGTTTACTTTTATAATGTCAAGCTTATTAGGTTTATTTACAAAGTGAATAATTGAAACTCCTGCTAAGCTGAAACTAGAAATAGTTATATATTAGTTTATTTATATAATGTAAATAAGAAAAATCATAGGTTTGCCCCACAGGTGGGTGGATTCAAGCCAAGCAAACATAATAAATCAGGCTAAGTTCCATGCAAAACAATAACTATTTCACAATATGTTCATATTCAAAATTATTAATACATGGCTTTGATATTGATATTTGATTAAAGCTTGACTTAGAAAGTATATATCTTTATTGAATATTATTATAGCTACTACTGAGTTATAGTAATATTTAGTATCAATGAAAGACTATTATTTGGGGCCACGGAGGTAATATTTATAGAGCACATGTCTAAGGTGATTATTCAGCATAGTTTTTGTACGCATTTTCATCATCGTTCAAAAATAGAGTTCAGTTAGAGTAATAGTATATTTTTATTAGTGAATCTTAGATTATATCTTATATCCAAAGGTGTATGCTATTTAAGAAGAACAGATTTTCATTGTGATTATTAGAGGTGTTTTTTTTTTTAATATATATATTGAGAATAACTCTGATATGATTATTAAACTGGAAAGCTAAGGACATTTACAGACTTTCAAGAAAATGTTATTATTCTTAAAGTTGAAGGGGATTATTTTTAGATAGGCACCCTAATACTTGACACACCTTATTAGAAATTAGCTAATATGAGACTAACCTCATGGATATTCCTGCCCATGTTGTTGAGGGCAGTTGGTGGATTTGGGTTGTTAATAGTACAATAAGTTAAAGATATATATATATTTCAATACCTGCTTGGTGTACATCACATGAAACTCTGATTCATTTATATAGCACATATTTATTGAATATATACTAGGTGTTTGGGATATATCAATGAGCAAAACAGAATTCTGTAACATCCTGGAGTTAATATTCTAACCATACAAATTAGGCTAGGATAAAACAGGTGACAGGGATATAAAATTTGGGCTTGCCAATATTTCTATGAAATAAAAAATGATTTAACATTGATTTTAATTTCCATACTAATTACTATATCTACAACAAAGTATGGAAGAGCATTCAGTTTGCTCGATGTTGAAGGTAAACCTGGAAATATTAGACTATTTATTCTCTTTCTTGAATTTACTGTAAGTTGTGTTTTAATTTCTGAGGCTACCAAACATTTTGCAGACATTTACATAGCCATATGCATTTTTAAAATGTTTAGAAAACTTTCCTTACCGACTACCTAACGACAGGTTTTAAAACTTGACATTTAGACATATTTTATACAAGTATACTTAAAGTTTAAACCACACACTAAATTGGACAGTTTAGAGGATGTAACATTTGAAAAATAGGCTGATGTTTTACCTCTGTATTTTTAATTTCCCATTTCTTATCTCTGATTCATTCAAATGCATTTATTGAAAATGTCCAAGATTTTATTTACTTCTCTTTTTCACATACTGTGTATTTCTCAATTGGTGAAAGTTGAGTAATATATTTTCATCTTAACATTTAAGTGTTTGATTAGTCTTATGTCAAGGGGGAAAAGTCATAGTTCATTGGTAGTGATGAAATAACCCAGGTGGCTTTCATATAAATAGCGACAAATATGCACAATAGTTACATTATATGGTATATTTAACAACACTGCTAAGGAGTAAGATGGGAACTTGGTCTTTCGTGATGAAGATACACCTGAATGCATCCCGAGAAAATTTAGTTCTGCAAGCTTGAAGAAAGTAATTGTCATTCAACAGAAATCAACTAGCTTTGCATATCAATAAAACACACACACATACTCTTATCTATTTTCTGAGTGCTCCGGAACTGATATCAAAATAGCAAATATATATTTATGAGAACTAGAAATGCTGTATTCTTTTCGATCACACAAACTCAATGTAATTATGAAATTAACTTTGAGAATATGTGGGAAATGTTATTTCTTAATCAAGTGAAGAGAGAATAAACCCCACAAATTTTATATCAGGCTATGTAGTCTTTATAGTCATATTTGTTTCCCAAATGCCATGTCATTAATTACTTTTTATTGTTTATTTTTAGATGGAAGACTGTATTTGAAAACTACTGTCATGTACTGAATCTTTCCCGCTGAAGAATCCATGTTCTAGTAAGGAACTTTGCAATCAGACATTCATCATTGGAAAGTCCAGAAAAAAAAATAAAGTCCTTTTAAGGGAACTTCCTCAATTTTGTGTATTAATGTTCTTTAAAAGTTTAAGTATTCTACAAAAAAAAAAAAAAAAAAAAAGTTCCTCCATTGATTTTCACCTGTGGTTTATACCAGAGACCTGAGAATGTTTGTAGATGTACAAGTATCAAACTTCTTACTATTAATAACTGCAACTTTGCTGCTGGACATTGTATACAGAGCTCAAGGCAGGTCTGTATAAGACCTAGCTTTGTTGTTGTTTTTTTAAAAAATGGAATGAACCATTTTCCTCTTCTGAAAATTCTGTATCTGAGCACATGAAAAACTGTCGCAGCAGTGGTCACCCAGACTTACAGAATTATGTCCTCCGGAAACCAGCAAGAACACATGGAAATGAACTTGGAGGAGGCAGAGAGGATTCCTTAAAAATCAATACAATAAAGAGTAATATTCTGTTACATTCACATTTTAAACTCTCCAATTGTGGGTTTTCTCCTGAAGATGTTTTTTCACATACTTTCCACAAGGCCAACAAATGGATGTTGACGACAACCCAGTGAAATAACATTTGGAGTATCTGAAAAGAGGCATTGAATATAAGCCAAAAGGTTTCACTGAACGTCTTTTTTCTTTAAAAAAAAAAAAACCACACAAATGTAACATGTTTTCATTCCAGACTGGTAGTGGTATATAGAATTAAAAATAATAATGATGCTTCTTATTCAAACTGCTGGTCACATGTACAGTATATAAACATAAAACATACAAGGAAGGTATTATGTATGCAGTAGTATACTAGAGTTTAGGAAAATGAAAATTTTAGAAAATATGTTTTGTCACTCTGTTGGTCAGAAAGACACCTTTCTGGTTTTAGCGCATGCAGGCATGTAAATATTTGTCTGGAGTCACAGTATTAATGAATGAGATCTTAAACATCTGGTGACATCAGAACTCTGCGTCAGCCATTTTTATTTGTATATTGAACCCTAGCTAGTGCCCCAAACTGCACTATGGAGAATGGATTGTGGCTGAACCGTAGATTGAAACACCAGAAATATTTTTATATGTTAACGTCATATTATGTTAATGTTGCTGAAAAACAAAACCTAACAAACCCTTGATGTATCAGTCCAATACCATGTAGCGCTGAGTGATAAAGTTAAAATGTGCTGTGCTTCCCACCCTGGTCAGAGGGAAGGGTGCCTACGTGTTATTTTCACTGTCTTTTGAAAGTTACAGTATGTGTTTTCACTTTGTGCAGATAACTGGAAGTAAAGCTGCAAACAGTGCATATTACATGCTGAAGTTACCTTCTCTTTGTTTTCACACATCTGCAGTTACACCTTTAAAGACTGATGCTATGAATCAGTACAGTTGCTATATATTTTACGATTTTGCTGTCACATTAAAAGTTTATGATCATAACATTATTTATTACCAGAAACAGCAAAATCTTAAATGTCCAAGAAAACTAGCTTAAAATGTTTTAACGAGTTTGGATTTGAATTAATTATTGCGTTAAGAGAAAAATATTATAGATACTCTGGCAGTAAGCTTCTATAGTTTTTAGGTCTTCCTTGCAATATTGGAACATACTTCTTTTGTGTAGCTCACTATTAACCAACTAAGTCCATTTTTTAATACAATGAAAAGGTTATATATACAGTTCCTATTTTAGCTTGCTTAAAAGGGAGCAATATTTTTATTTAAAATATTGTTAGTAAATGCTTTGTAGAAACTTGGTTTTCTAAGCATAGTTCTTCCATTAACCATCTCTTGCTGTTTGAGCATGAGATTTTGATCCTCCTTGTATCTATTTCTTGTTTTTCTGTACGCAGTCTTTAAAGGATTACAACACTTACCATGGGAGGGGCTTGTGGCAAGCTTTTGAATCACACATTTTTTGAACGATTTTTTAAAAGCTTACAACTTACATATGTAGTAGAATCAGCCATTGCTCTGCTCCTTGCATAGACTCACCTGTTAAGTAGGTTAAATAGTTTAAAAATACATACTTCCAAGACCTTTAGAATGCTTTAGTATTTGGTTTGATATAAAAGGAAATTTTAGCAAGGACTAAAGAAGAGAGCTATCAGCTATATGTTAAGAGAGAATCTTACTAACACTGTTGTAAATATTACAGTTCATGAAATGTTATTTTAAGTCTGTAACTTAAGTTTTTCCCCCCTTTTTTTAGTTACACAGGTTGGTTTGAAATTTGTTTTTGGTATAAACAAGTAAAATTGTGCCCATTTTATAGTTTCCATGCTTTTGTAATCCTAGAAATATTAATGTCTAGTTCTATATTATAACCACATTTGCGCTCTATGCAAGCCCTTGGAACAGAACATACTCATCTTCATGTAGGACCTATGAAAATTGTCTATTTTTATCTATATATTTAAAGTTTTCTAAAAATGATAAAAGGTTATTACGAATTTTGTTGTACAAAATCTGTACAAAAATCTGTTTTTACATCATAATGCAAGAATTGGAAATTTTTCTATGGTAGCCTAGTTCTTTGAGTCTGGTTTCAATGTGAGAACCACGTTTACTGTTATTGTATTTAATTTTCCTTTTCTTTTCAACAATCTCCTAATAAAACTGTCTGAAATCTCCCTTTGACTTTATTTACAGTTCGTCTTTATTAAATTTTGTGAAATGCACAGCATTGAAGGAATATTTACTTTCTAATGGGAGGCATCTGAAAACAACATAAGTCAGCTCTTTGCAATGTGAGGGAACAATGCTCAATGATTTTATTTAACATGCAACTGCTTCTATCTCTAATATGAATTACTGTGGTGAAAAACATCATAAAAGCATACTCTGTAGTTATTGTTTAACAAGCAGATTTTCCATATTTTGTTTCTTGCCAGCTAAGCAAACTGCCCACATATACATGATTTATTTATGTACATTTCTCAGTTTATGAAGCTGTTATTTGTACCTTTTTCCTTTATATTCTTATATTCCCATGATTCTTATTTCACAAAGCTTTGTGCTGAATAATGTAAAGTAGACATGTTGATGGAACAAAATATATTATTCCCATATCTATGAGTGTATATTTGTAATTCTAACTCAGTGTTTTGGTTTTGATCTCGATCACTGGAAAAAATGCCTTTAGAAACTGAAGTTTCAATATCCTTTAATAATATATAAACATTTTAATCAATCCACAATGCAGCATTTGAAGAAATATTGGGTTGCTATCTCTGTGAATATTCTAAACACTCCCAAGAGAATGGAAAATGGATATTATTTTCTGTCTAAAGAAATTATTTCAATAAATTAACAAATTATGATCTCTCCCTAATAACCACCCAAAATGTTTATGTGACCGTTACAATCACATTTTGTCTTCTGTCATCGTATGTTTATGTCAGTAAGACTTGTACTGGAACAGCATACAGTCTCTGGATGTTCGTGGAATGTGGTGATAATTTAAGGTTTTCCCAATGTGTTTCTCATTCGGACTAGCAAATTTACAATCTACACAAAAGCTATTTATTACTAGAGGAGAGTAAATTATAAATAAAAGTTATATGAATTGCATTCTTAAAATATGGGAAGTAGAGATGTTAATAGAATTAAACGTATTGTAAATGGCATTGTAAAAATATCATTTTTCCTCATGTGTAGGCTCGGTGCTAACATTTATCTTTAATATGTACAACTGGTATATAAAAGCTGAATTGATCCTCATTTATTCATTTAAACAGATTCACTAATAAAACCTCTATTCTGCACAAAGCACTGTGCTAGATGTTGTAATGACTGGAATTGAAACATGGCTGTTGTCCCAGAGGAGCTTATAATTCTGTTGGAATCGGATCTTACTTTCAGCAAGGAAAGATGTATTGAGGAACTTCTACTCTGTAGTGAACATATTGCTGGTCTGAAGAGGGAATTAACTTAGACACCTGCCCACTAAGTGATAACAACCTACTGACCCACATTGTACATTCACCAATCTAGAGAACAGTACAAGGTATTTGGGGAGTCAGACAATTCTGTAGGGATTGAGAAGAGCATGGAGACATTTTCCCCTAGGTAAAACACAATACTACTTATAGTTTTTATTTTTTCAGGTTATTTTTTATTTTTTTCTATTACAGCATTCTTACCAATGCTCACAAACTTTGTTTTACGGTAGGTAGCCTATTCACAAAAATTGTACCATTAACAAACAGTAGGTTCCTCATATAGTCAGACTATTGAATATAGCTGTACAGTATTCAGTTCTAATCACCCAGCATCTGTGTTTCTAGAGTAAGTAATTGCCTAAAATGATTCAAACACAGAGCGTAAATTCCTAAATGCCAAGTAAGTGCGTTCGGTAATGAGCGACCCTTATAGAGGCGGCATCATTTACATTTATAGGTTAATGAGCTGGAGATGTTGAGTTAAACTATTGGATCAGCCAGGACTCTTTTGGTTGGATGTAACAAAAACAAACCCCCCACAAGGTTAAACACCAAAATAAATTGGTAATAAAGACAGAGCGGTACACAGGCCAGAAATGCAGTCAGCCCCCAGGGATCAGGGACCCTCTACGACCTTCACCTTTCTGCTTCTCTCAGTGGCTCTACTTCTTTATCCAGGAGCATACGACCCAGCCCACAGAAGCGATCCAGTCATTTTCTCTCTCTTGTCCCCAGTCAGATTCCCTGAGAATTCTGCTTGCCTCAACTCAGAGCCCATGCCAGTAAGGTAGCTTGGCAGCACATTAGATATATCTGGGGAATTTTAGAAACTACTGTGTCTAATTAAATTTGAATCTAGTGATTGGAGTCAGGGCATCAGTATTTTTTAGTTTCTTGGGTGATTCTAAGGAGCAGCTAAGGTTGAGGACCGCTGTCTGGGAGGGTGGAAAGTATCACATTCTAGAAAACTACTAATGGATCTCTTGCAGTGGGGAGTTTGGAGCGGGTAGAGGGCATTGTGAGCTGTGCAGCGAACTAGTAGTTCTGTAAAATTACTAAAATTGCATAAAAGCTGTCAAATATTTAATACATTTTTAAGTAAGTCTACCATTATGAACTTAATGCTGAAGTGAATATGAATTTGCAATCTTCCCAATGAGATGCAATTGAAGTCACATTATTATTATTGTATTTTTCTAAATTAAAGTATTGATTAATCTGCCCCAGAACCAACTGCATAAGGAAGTGAAAATTCTATTCAGTCATCATTGAAGCTTCCTATGAATCCCCTCTGTCCAAACTATTGGGGAGAATCCTTGGGTTTTTATGCCTTGGATCCATCCAGGTTTGCAGAAGCAAAAATTATAACATACTTGTGGGGTAATTCTCAGCGTAGGGAGAGAAAATATTTAAGAAAATGATGTGATAAATGGGGAGTGTAAAGTCCTATGAAAGAAAGTAATGTTTCTACTCTTTGCTTGAACTGGTAAAATGTCAATCAATACAAGTATATTGTGATAAATTTTCCGTATATATTTGTAATACCTGGAGCAACCACCAAAAGTGCTATATCAATATGACACTCAAAAGTGCTGTAAATAAATCAAAGTGGGATTCAATACTGTAGTAAGGTGAGCTCCCGGAAAAACAGTAACTATATTTTCACAATTCATCCCGAACTTGAAGCCACTTTGCTAGTCGTTTCCAACTCTCTCTCTGGTACTTGGGCTGCTCTTTCAACAATGCTAATTGGGTATCAAACTTTGCTACATTGGTGACAGATAAAAAGTTGGTTGATACATCTCTAGCACTATGCATTTCTATCTCTGTGTGTACTCACATCTCATAATATATTCAAATTGATATTTTAAAAAAATCAAGTAAAGACTAAAGAGGTAACTCTTAAGTTATTAAAACACACTTTATATATATATATATCCCATTGTTGGCTTCTACCCCAAGTGTGGCAGCTGGGAGATGTTGATACAAGTCAGCCCTTTTTTACTAACTCCTCTTGTTAAATTTACAAAGAAAAGGGGGCTCCAGCTGAATGGGATCTTTCATTCAAATCCACCTGGTTGTTATATTGCCTGGGTTCATTTATGCTGAATGGATTCTGGCTCTTTCCATGAATAGATTTTATGCGTTTTAATATATGCTTTACATGCGCTTTTTTTTTTTTTTTTTTTCTTATCCCACAGATAGCTACTGTGAGACAACAGGTACACATCAGGGCATAAATGAGAGTGGGCATGTTCTCGGGAAATGAACTTTTCCTGTAATATAGAACAGAACCGGACATGATGGAGAATCTAATCAAAGAGCCAACAGGCAAACAATCTAATAGCACAAGGTATTGTTAGGGGAGACAGGTTAGAGGAGTGGTTGAAAAGTCTTAAAAGGCTAACATAAATGATAATTTAGCACCTAGTTTGCCCAGTATTCTGAGCTGACTACCTGTGGGTTTTGGGGACACTGCCTCATCCTCAGGGAGTCTATCACCTGCAGTTGACTTGATGCAGCTAAATGCACCTATACTTCAGTAGGTCACTTTGAAGTCCTCTTTCATCTGCTGAGTATTCAGAGTTAGACCCAGCTATCTTCTGCTCATTCTTGCGTCTGTACCACTGTATCCATAGTAAACATTATTTTTTACTTCAACAAACACCAGGAATGTCGGAGGAATGCCCGAATGCAGCAAATTTTCTCTGTACCTTGGTCAGAGCAGTAAGTCAGACACATTTCTACCAGGAAAATTCAAGCCTGAGCTAGACACTGGTCCTCTGTGTCCAATAGCCTCTAGCAGACAATTATGAGGTCCTCCGGTCCCACTGAAGTGTCTTCCCTAGACTTTAGATGAGAGACAGACACCTGTCACCTCCTATGGATGATTGTAGGGACTTGGCCCTTATCTACAGCCCTTACCAACAACTATTTTTTACCTGAATTATTT
This sequence comes from Tadarida brasiliensis, assembly GCA_030848825.1. Classification (NCBI taxonomy): domain Eukaryota; kingdom Metazoa; phylum Chordata; class Mammalia; order Chiroptera; family Molossidae; genus Tadarida; species Tadarida brasiliensis. The sequence goes on from CM061266.1 coordinate 66,304,756, forward strand.
ACCCCATATCTTGTCTCATTTAATGTCTGGAGGTGGATAGACAGCCAACGTCATGACATGAGTCTTCAGATAGCTATTTGCACGATTTGCGTGATGACCTTGCATCTTACCTTGAAAAGTGGTATTCATTTTACTCCTTTATTTATTTTTAAAAATAATAAAAAGGTATTTTTTTAAGATAATTGTAGACTCAATGCAATTGTAAGAAATAACAGAAACAGCCCACGTATCCTTCAACTATTTTCCCCAAGGCTAACATTTTGCATAAATATAGTACAGTATCAAAGTCAAGTAACAGACATTGAGATCCTCTACCAACTTTATCCAGATTTCACCAGATTTATGTGCACTCACTTGTGTGTGTATGTGTGATTTTAGTTTTATACAATATTATCACAGGTATAGATTCATATGAGCACCACCACGGTCAAGACACAAAATAGTTCCATCACAAGGATCCCTCATGCTATCTTTTTATAGCTACAACCTCTAACCTCTCTCCCTATCTGTCTGTATAAGTCAGGGTTCTCCTGAGAAACATAATGAATAGGACACACACACACACACACACACACACACACACACACACAAATCCAGGAGCTACTAGGCCCTTTAGACTGTTAATCCTCCAAATGCCCTGCCCCAGTTCCTGTGGTGGTCCCTGTGGCCTGTAGAGTGGGAGTGGGGGAAGTCCTGCTGGTAGCTGATGTACAGATGGATTTCGTTGGGGCGGCCCACCCACATGGATTGCAGTTGCTATTCAGCCCAACACTGACACCATGTAGATGGAACAGAAATGAAGGGGTTTGGCTACTGCTCACTCATGAGCCCTCACTGTTAACTCTCTGCACTGGCAGTGGGCTGTTTGAAAGGGATTAAATCCATTGGTTGGAAATGGGAAGCCAAGGGATAGATGATGGTGAATAAGCCCTTGTGGGGTCAGGATCTGTGGAAAGACATTTGGGTTGTCCTTCAAGAGCCTGAGGCAGTCCTCAATGTTTTTCACACTGTTTTCCTAAGGTGCTGACACCCCCTGGCAACCAGGAAGCTGATGCCCTAGTGCCAGCAAAAGCCTTAGTAAATGGCCCTAGAGGACATTATAGCAAAAATAGAAGCCTTTATTAAATTCACCCAGCCAGTCTTTAATGAGAGCCAATATAGCCTGTCCTTACTGAATATTGGAAATGTCTCTAATGAAAAAGCTGTCTTCCAAAATACCATGACCTTGGACATTATTACTGCCTCACAAGGGTGTGCCTGTGCCATTATCCATACAGAACGTTGTGTGTTCATAGCTGATGAGTCCTCTAATGCACACGAGGAAACACAAATAAACGCCCTGAGTGATCCGACCCCCAGCCTAAGGATTTGAGTAAATTACTGTGTGTTTTTTTAATCATCACCGAGGGGAGAGAGAGAGAGAGAGAGAGAGAGAGAGAGAGAGAGAGAGAGAGAGAGAGAGACATCCATGTAAGAGAGAAACATCACATTAATTCTTTGCCTCTAGTAAGCGCCCTGGCCAGGGATGGATCTCATAACCTAGGTACGTGTCCTGACTGGGAATCCAAGCACAACCTTTTTGATGTACAAAACCGCACTCCAAGCAACTGAGCCACTGGGCAGGGCAATCACTGGTTTTGAATTACAGAGCTCTAGGTGGGAAAAAACTGTTACTTAGTTTGAGAATCATTATCTTAATCCGTGTTTTCTCTTGCATGTACCTACTTTGTTGCAGTGGTATCTGCCTCTGATGCAGCCTGATGGCCACCAGATAAGCTACCTCCACGCTGATAAAACCTCTTGGTGACCACTCAGGGCGCACTGAGGAATAGAGAGGGCATGGAAGGATGAAAGAGCGATCAGGAGGAGGTCCTAGGGAGGACGTGACCACTGGTGGACCCTCCCGCTGGAATCAGAGGCTCCTGACCCACTCCACTGTCCTTGGGACACACCCCTGGGCCCAGCATTGCCACCCTAGGGGCTGTTTCAAGGAGGGAGCCCTGAGAGATGAAGGTGGTGTTGAGACCTTGTGGACGGAATCGGTGACTGAAACTGGTTCCTGCCTCTACAGGAACTGTAAGAGATTGTCGGCGGTGGGAAGTCCTGGTTTTGCAGCTCCTGAAGACACACTAGGTGATTTCGTTCTCTGTTAAAACCAATCTGGCCCTGGCCAGTTTGGCTCAGCGGTTAGAGCGTGGGCCCATGGACCAGAGAGTCCCGGGTTCGGTTCCGCTAAGGGCACGTACCTTGGTTGCAGTTTGTTTCCGGCCAGGTTGAGGTTGTGTGGGTGGCAACCACTGGATGTTTCTCTCTCTCTTCCCCCCTCTCTCCCTCCCGCTCTATCTGAAGATACATGCAAAAATGTCCTCGGGTGAGGATTAAAAAAACAAACAAACAAACAAACAAAAAAAAACAATCTGGCCGCTTGCCCCTGTCTGAGGTCTCCATCGCCCTCCGTGGCCAGAGGCTGGTTTCAGAGTTCACCCAGGGAACCCCTGAGGTTGCCAATGAACAGTTACTTGTTTTTGATAATCTTTAAGTATCTTTCTCTTACCCTTTTTTTGGGGGAAAAAAAGGTTTTAAAGTTTTGCTTTGCACGTAATTCTAGGTTTTCAGTAATTTTTTCTTAGCAATTTTTGTGTTACACTGGCTTCTGACCTCTGTCGTTGTTATGGAAAGGCAGTTTAAATATTATTCTTTGTAGGCGATCTGTCTTTTCTCTCTGGATGTTTTTAATCACTTTTATTTATCTTTGGTGCTTTGCAGCTTGTATATAATGTGAATAAGTATGAACTCGTTTTTATTTGTTATGTTGGGGAACTAATGGGTTTCCCAAATAGTCAAGGAGGTGTGTTTCTTTAATTTTGAAAATTCTAAGTCATGTCTCTTCAAATAATGCCTCTATTTTTTACAACGTTCTGGAGTCCTAATTTAGTGGTAACTTAGACTTTTCTACTTTAACTTCTAGGTTTTTTACCCTTCATATATGCCTTTTCTTTAACTCGGTTTCATTCCATGTAATTTTGAGATTTATCTTTAGCCTACTAATTATATGTTCAGGTGTGTATGATTTGCTATTTAATACACGCATAGAATTTTTAATTAATAATTTTTAATATTTTTATTTTTAGATATTCTATTTGGCTCTTTTCAACCTTCTTAGGCATTCTTGATAGTCTTTATTTAAGTGTTTGGTTCTCTCTTTTATTTATTTATGTATTGTAATATATGCAGGATTGGCAAAGTAGGTTTACAGTTGTGAGTATGCAAAACACAGAGCTTATTCTTGTATTATTGTTTATTAGTTATTGAATTATTTTCCAGAGGTACAACTGTAAACTTACTTTTTGCCCACCCCTGTATGTGTATACAGATATCTCACATTTTTAATTTGTTTCTAAATATTCCAATATCTTATATCATCATTAAGGTCTGATTTTGCATTCATTATATTTATAATTCTCTCTAAATCCTTTTTCTTAATAATTTTTTAAAAATTTTGATTCAAAATTTGGCTCAGCGGTTAGAACGTTGGCCCGTGGACCAGAGAGTCCTGGGCTTGGTTCCCCCTAGGGGCACGTTCCTGGGTTGCGGTTTGTCCCCGGCCCCGGTTGGGGTCGTGTGGGTGGCAGCCACTCGATGTGTCTCTCTCACATTGATGTTTCTCTCTCTCTCTTCCTCCCCCTCCCTCCTGCTCTATCTGAAGATAAATGCAAAAATGTCCTCGAGCGAGGATAAAAAATTTTTTTAAAATTTTGATTCAAAGTCATGTTTACTGGAACTCTACCTGTGGGAATTCTTTACAGTCTGGTTTGAGAATGTGATACTCCATGGAGGAAATTTATTTTTTTCTGCTAGGCACCTGGGGGCACCTTAAATTTAAAATTAAATTAACTTTAAATTCTTAACTTGTTGTCTCTTAGTTCACAACGATAGTATAAATTGAATAATTATTTCCAAATCCAGGAGAGTGAGCCTATTCTGAAGTCTCAAATAAGATTTTTCTTCTCTACGCAAAGCCACAGCTGATAACAATTTTATTTCTGCCACCTGCCTTTGTGAGGTCGTTTTTCTGCTTCAACTTTTTAACTGTGTTAGCACTTTTGAGTCCTAGTTTCATGTGAATTTCTTTAGGCTGACATTATTTCCTGACCCCCATAATCATGACCATTGAAACTGAGGCTCTGTCACCATGGATTTATAGATGGCTCAAAGATAAACGAGGGCTTTGGCTGTTGTCTAAGTTCTCAGAGGTCTTTTCCTCTTTTATTCGGGCCTCAGAATGATGCCTTCATGTTTTTAGATATTTAATCCAGCATTTCTTTTTGTAACAGGGAGGTTTGAGTCTATTGGACCGATGTTACCAGATATGACTACCTATAAATTAACATTTAAATTTCAAATTCCTGAAATACAATTTATAATTATAAACATTAATCAGTCAATTAACAGCAGTTAAGCAATCATCTGTTATATTCTTGTTGTAAGGAATTAAAAATAAAAACATGTATAAAGTTCTTAGTGTAATTTCTAGAGTACAGTAAGTGCTGAACAATGTTGATTATTTTTTTAGAATAATACAAAACATCAAAGACACAGTTTGGACTCGGGAATATATTTGCTTTAATAGAACTAAAAGGCTCGGCCAGTGTGGCTTAGTGGTTGAGCATCGACCCATGCACCAAGAGACCACCGGTTCGATTCCCAGTCAGGGCATGCAGGAGGCGGCCAATTGATGTTCTCTCTCATTGATGTTTCTATCTCTCTCTCCCTCTCCCTTCCTCTCTCTCTAAAATCAATAAAGAAAAAAAATTTTTTTAAATAAATAAATAAAAGTAAAAGGTTAAAATACAAGTATAATATGTTGATTGCAATTTTACAAAAATAATAAATTATATATAGTTTTTTGTTGTTGTTGTTTTTTAATCCTCACCCGAGGACATTTTTTCATTTTTTGTTCAGATAGAGTGGGAGGGAGAGAGAGGAAGAGAGAGAGAGAGAAACATCAACGTGAAAGGGACACATCGAGTGGCTGCCACCCGCACGACCAACCAGGGCCGGGGACAAACTGCAACCAAGGTACATGCCCTTAGCGGGAACCGAACCCTGGTCTCTCTGGACCTCAGGCCGACGCTCTAACCACTGAGCCAAACCGGCCAGGGCTATATATAGTTTTTATATTATCTTTTTATATATCAAAAGGCATTTAACATAATATATACATATATAAACTCTTAAGAAAAAATATATATCCAGATGCTATATCTTATTAATAGTATTACAAGGATTAACTTTCTCTTTATTACTTTTCAGGATTTCTCAATTTTTAAAATAGACATGTATTACTTTTTTTCTCCTTTGTCAAGAATCACTAGTTTATTGATGCTTTTTGAGCATTCACAATTAGATTTTCCTTTTATCATTGATCAAGTCAAGCTTCTGCCAAGCATAATGTAACTCAACATTTCATTCCTTTCTCCCTATCTCCCTCTCTTGCTCTCCTTATTCTTTCCTCCCTTGCTACCGTCCCTCCCTCCTCATGTCTTTCTCTCCCCCTTTCCCTCCCCTCCCTTCTCTTTTCCTCCCTCCCTTCCTTCCTTCCTTCCTTCCTTCCTTCCTTCCTTCCTTCCTTCCTTCCTTCCTTCCTTCCTTCCTTCCTTCCTTCTTTCCCTCCTTCTGAATTCAGAAAGAGTAGGTAACTTACCTACTGTTTATCTGTGGTTCAAAAATAAGAAAACTAAGGAAACTAGAATGTCTATATAGCATAACCTACAGTGTAAACTGGGCAATTTCCCAGATTTGCTTGATGTTGATGGTAAAAATTGACATAACAATGAAATATATATGTATATACACATATATATGCATGTGAATAATCTAGATTCACTAAATAAGTTGCTCAAAAGCTATATGGTTTGTTTCTCAAGTGTGGTTTTCAGACCAGCAGCATGGCATCATCTGGGATCTTGTTAGAACTAAAGACTGTCAAGCCCCTCCCTAATCTACCAAATCAAAGTCAGCCTTTTACCAAGATCCCCAGGTGATTCATATGCAGTTAAAGTTTAAGAAACATTGTTGAAACAGATTTTAAATAGCAAAGTGAATTGAGTATGGAAGAGAAAAAAGTCTGTTGTCATTATCTATATGATTTTTATAAAGTGATTATTTGGGGGCGGAGGTGAGGAGGGAATGGTCAGGATGTTGAATTATCTGGACAAATACTTCAATTTAGAATTTTCTGCCACAGTGTAGGCACTGCTTTGATGACTGCTCGTTGGTGATTGTTCAAGTCTCTTAAATTCTTGGTGAATCAGAAGTATAGTACTACTCATCATTTAAAGGTAAATTAATTACTATATAAACAATGGTAGGAATTTAAAGATTTAAAAAAATTCTAAATCTCACTATGTGGTTTTTTAATTTCAATGCAATGCCCACCTATATCTGTATATTCTAATGTAGTGTTGTACACTGTTATGTTTATTCCAAATAAGGAATGAGCATGGACAAATTTGTGGACAGTAGATGCAAAAGAAAGGATGTGGTATTTGAAGGCTTTGTAGTCATTCTTTTTTGCATAGTGCTATGTTGAGCTAATTGTAATCATGATTGTTAATAACAATTTCAACTACAAACTTCCTAATTGTGACTTGTAATGGCTGCATCATTCCCATTGAGTTGATGCACAAAGATTACTTAATCATTCTTTCATTATAGGAATATTCTTATAGTTTTGCTATTATAAACAATATAATAATAAACATCTTTGTATAATAGTTTAATCAACTAAATTCATTTCCATAGCAAAAAAATTACCAATAATGGAATCACTGGATTCAACTGTATGTAATATTATAGAGTTGTGTTGACTTTTTAAAAAAAAAATTGATTTTTTTAGAGAGAGAGAAAGGGAGAGAGAGATAGAAACATTGATGTAAGAGAGAAACATCCATTGGCTCCTTCCTGTACGCCCCCTATTGAGGGTCAAGTCCAAAACCTGGGCATGTGCCCTTACCGGGAATTGAACCAGGACCTCTCAGTCCATGGGATGACACTCAATCCACTGAGTCACATCGGCCTGGCTAGAGTTGGCTTTTCTGAAGATATTATTTTTTAATGCAGCTTTAGGTTGAACATGTGTTATTTTAAAATTGAATTTCTTTAAGTAAAGGGAAAGATTCTGTAGTAAAGTCTATGTGGATGATAATTCATCTTTATTGCTTTCTTTCTTCTGCTTATTTGGGGTTTTATTCGCTCATCTTTTTCTAGTTTTCTAAGTTGAAAGCTGAGGCCATTGATTTGAGAGTAAGTTTCACCTTAGTTATTGTTTTAGTAGCATGTGTTGTGTTTTTATTTTCTTTCAGTTCAAAGTTCTTTCCAATTTTCCCTTTCAGTTTCTTCTTGACACATGAGTTATGTATAATTGTGTCATTTCATTTCCAAATATTTTGAGGTTTTCCAGAGATCTATTATTTATTTCCTATTTAATTGTGGTGTTGCCAGAGATGATACTTTGTAAGGCTTGAAAGTTTTTAAATTTATGAAACTTATGATTTAGAGACATTTTATGACTTAGATTGTGTTTTAAATGTTCGTATTTGAAAAGAATGTGTATATCCCTCTATTGTTTAGTAGAGTCTTCTATAAATGTCAGTTAGATCAAGTTGATTGATGATGTTGTTCAAATATTTTATATTCTTACTGATATTTGCTGTAATTGTTATCTCCAGTATTGAAGGAGGGGTACTTAAATATCTTACTACAATTTTGAATTTTTTTCTACTTCTCCTTTTAGTGTTATTAGTTTTTGCTTTATGTAGTTTGAGGCTCTGTTATCCTGTATAGAAATATTTAGGATTGCTAAATCCTCTGGATGTATTGACATTTTATCATATTCTTTTCTTTTTAATATTATTTTACCTGACGTTTACTTGTCTGATTTTCATACGGATAGTTCAACTTCCTTTAGATTAGTGCTCTTATGATATATCTTTTTCCGTCCTTTCACCTTGACCTATTTGTATCTTTGTATTTAAAGTGGGTTTCCAATAAGCAGTTTGTAGTTGGGTTTTATTGCTACTTGCTTTCCATTGTCCATTTATTTGTTTATTTTTAATGCCTTTTTTTGTTATTAATTAAGTACTCAAGATATATTTTTTCTTGATATATTAAGTTTTAACTCTGTTTTATTATTTCAGTGGCTACTTTATTTCTCATGCTATATATCTTAACTTACTAAACTCTAACTTAAAGTGATATTTTATGTAAAATATAAGAATATTACAAAATTATCCTCTTATTTCTTACTTACTGATTTTCTTGCTATGTTGCCATATATTGTATTACAATCTATGCTATAAACCACAACACTACATTGTTAATTTTATTAAAACAGCCAACTATATTTAAAAAAAAATTAAATAATAAGAAAAATGCCACATTTGCTCACTGAGTTACCATTTACTATTATCTTTATTTAGATACTCCAATTGTGCTTATATTATACTGCTTGAAGTTTGGTCCACTGTTCATGTTTCTATTGCAATTTTTCATTTTTTATTTTTAGACCAGTGTATTCATACTGCACTGCCCTTTAGTCACTAAGCAGCCATCTCAGTTTTAAGATCTACTGTTGAGTCCGACCGGTGTGGGTCAGTGGTTGAGCGTCGACCCATACACCAAGAGGTCACCGGTTCGATTCCTGGTCAGGACACATGCCCAGGTTGTGGGCCAGATCCCCAGTGGGGGCATGCAGGAGGCAGCCAATTGATGTTCTCTCTCATGGATGTTTCTATCTCTCTTCCCCTCTCCTTTCCTCTCTCTCTAAAAGTCAATAAAGAAAAAAAACATTTTTTAAAAAAAGATCTACTGTTGAGGCATCAAAATGCTTCCATTCAAGTCCTTATTTTACACAGTGATGGTTTCTAGAAAGCACAAGAGTAGTGATTTGGAAAATTCATATATGCCAAAGAGAAGCCATAAAGTGCTTTATTTAAGTGAAAATATATGTATGTATGCACAGGAAATAACATGAATATGTATAGGGTCTAGTACTATTCATGGTTTTAGGCATTCACTGGAGGTCTTAGATTGTATTCCTCGTGGATAAGGGGGGGCTATTGTAGATAATCTTGAGTTTTGTTCTTGGATGCTATATTGGGGATCTTTAAGACCATGACAAGTTTCAATGATTCTCTAGGAAAACACACCTGACTCATTGTATAGTCATACTCATGCCTAAGATTTATTATGGAGAAAGAATAAAAAGTAAAATCAGCAAAGAGAAAAGACATATGGGCCAAGAGTGAGGGAAACCAGATCCGAGCTTCCAAGGGTCCTCCTGGAGCAGAATCACATGGGATGCATTTAAAGCCCCAGCATGAGTTGTGACAACATGTATGGCATGTTACCAACCAAGGAAGCACCCAAGTCTGTCAAGTACCCAAATTCTAGAGTCCCAGAAGGAAATACAATGCTTAGCACAAACCGTATTGTTTGTTCAACCAGTTTAGGCAGAGTGAGTCACTCTTACCAGTTAATGGTGGCAACTCTCCGCAAACCTAAGGTTCCAGCTGTCAGCCAGTGCCAACCCGGGATGCAGGTCTTTGGGAAGACGGCAGTCGGGACTGCTACATTAACTGTATGCACACAGATGTCATTAGGTAAATCATTTGATTCTTTCAGATCTTGATTTAAGTTTTGCTAGGTAGATTGGAGTCGTGTTTGCTCTGTGGTTAATTATTTCCCACTACGGAAGCAAGACCCTTTGACTGTTGTACCCAACACTATGAATTTAGGTTTTAGAGTACGGCTGTAGGCGACAGGCACGATTCCAAGACCTGTGTGAGCCTCAGGCCCTGTTCCCTTATTCTTGTGTTTCTTTGCCAGTCTGCCAGTTTCCTCTCACATAGATGCTGGTCAGTACTCTGCTGAAAACTCCAAAGAAATCCCCCATGGGTATCCCAAGCTCTCTCTCTGCAGCTCCTTCTTTGTTGGCATTCTGCTCTGTGAACCCAGGTCACCTTGTTGTCGTCACACTCGGCCCTGTGTCTCCTCCATCAGAGTGTCTTGCAGGCTGCACCGGAGTTTACCCTCCAGGTGCTGAAATCTCTCTCCGCACAGTAAGCCTTAGCAGTCATAAGGCTTCCCTTATTCTGTCTCCCAGGGATCACAAAGAGCACTGTCTTTTATTGCCAGATGTCCAGTGTCTTAAAAGCTGTGCTTCATAGATTTAGCCTGTTATTTAGTCATTTAAGGGTAAATCCAGTCCCTATTATTCCATCTTGGGCAGAAGCTAAGCTTTCCCTGAAAACATAAATTTAAATAGTTACATATTTGAGCATAGTATCAGGAAAGTTTGATTTAAAGAGTCACATTTTGAGGACTGTTATCAGGTTGGCCTCCTGGCATAACTTTTCTCTTTACCCTATTGCTTTCTTTTTCTGCCCTTCATAGGTCTCGTGCTGAATATTCTGAAAGTTGGCTGGCAGTGTTACCTCTTATTTTGCTCTCCTACGTGCCTTTCACATTCACTTTGCTCGTCCGGTGCTGAATATTCCAGCACCTTGGAGTGTGCCTTGAAAATTTCTGCCCAAAATAATATATATTTTTTTGCACTAAGACTTTACTTATAGTGTCCAATGCGGCTCTCTCTCTGTCCTATCTATGTCTAGTTGTCTCCTTTTAATCCTAAGTATTAATCAGGTAAGGAGCCAACTTCTCAGGAAGAATTTCTTGATGATCCTTTGTATTTAACTCACTCAACAAAGGCCGTGACCCTTCTTGGCTCTCTCACAAGGCATTGGACTTAACGATTATATCTAAAAATGATTTATAATGCTTTTTAAAAATTCTTTCACCTCTTTTATTTGAGTATGAATTCCTTAAGGCAACACATTCTGTCTTCTTTAGCTTTGTCACATATCTCAGCTCTGTGAATGAGTTCTAATAATTGATTAATACATGTTTGCTAAACCATTATGAAATTATAAATTAAATTAGCCCTAAAAAACATTTTCCACCATCTAATATAACCATTGACTTTACATGTAAAAATGGTTGTGAGTCCAACTGAAAGCAATAGTGTATTTTAGTAAAGCACCCATAGAAAGATGCTTTGGAACGTGGGGCCGAGCCTCCAAGTCAGGATGCTCAGTGGAAGGTGGTGTCAGACATCAGCACAGAGCTTGTCCCTGACACTGATAGCAGACACGGAGCAAGAGGAGGTCAAAGGGTCGTTGGAAGGCATGTGAAGTTGGCAAGAATAAAAAGGCACAATTCAACTATTGACTTTATTCGTTTTCTTTGACTTCTGAATTCTTAAACTCAGTATATTTTATATCCCCCTAAGAAAAACTAAAGAAGAAATATAAGTAAGAAGTATAATAATGATATCATAGCTCACGTTTATTGCACACTTACTCATTAAGTGTATGTTAAGCACCCTCCTAAGAATGTGATGCCTATAACCTCATTTAAGCCTCACATGGATTCTGAGGTAGGTTCTTTGGTACCCACATTCTCAGGATGAGGAAGAGAGACTCAAAGTGATTAATGACTTGCCCAGAGCTCACAAAGCTAGTAAATTTCAAAGCTAGGTTAGAATTTGGGCAGTCCACGGTCTTAATCATTGGTTTATAATAGTCATGACTCTCACAAACTCTTGATAGAAATCCCAGCTCAAACTTTCTGAGATATAAAAAGGGAAACTATTTTTCAAATCCAGTGTTATTTTAGCCTTTTTTTTGTAATTTGATTCAAGGTGTCAATGATGTAATCAGGATTCAGTTATTTCTTTCTCTCCAGCATATCTGTCTCCCATTTTCCTTCTTTTTCAGGATTCACACACAAGAATTCCTTCTAGAAGATTTTTTTTTTCAATCCTCACCTGAGGATATGGGTTTTTAAATTGATTTTGAGAGAGAGAGAAACATCCATGGGTTGCCTCCCCTATACGCCCTGACCGGGGTGGAATCCACAAACCAGGTGTGTGCGCTGATCGGGAATCGAACTTGCAAACTTTTGGTGCACAGGATGAAGCTCCAACCACCTGAGCCACCTGGCCAGGGTATCCTTCTATCATTTTAATCTTCCATGCACCTAGATTCCATTTGAGTATAAAAACAGAAGAATTTTTTTTTTTTTTTTTTTACCAATGGTGTGGCTAAAATAACGATATTTTTTTCCGCAAAAGAAACATTATCTTCTACGTTGTGTAATGCAGTTATGGATAGATTGTTCCAAGAAACAATTTCTAAGTACTAGCAAGTGACTGAATTCCAGCCAGTGGATGGAGAGGACAGAGTGATATATGCCATTTCCAGGTCTAGTCCAGTGAAATCTCCCATAGAATCCTTTGTATCTTCATCTATGATGTTGCCCTCAAAGCTGCATTGAAAAACACATTAAATGATGCAGTGGCTTGCATTAGCCCCTGTCCTGAGTGCATGTATAAAAGACAGTATCCATCTTCTCATCTCCTTGTTTGGGTAAGAATAACATATTTTAAAAAATCATTGTTTGAACAGTTAATGTTACTTAAAAAATAAAAGCAGTTCTTGGTCGGACATTTATGGACTAAATTTTTATTAATCTGTCCATGCCTGAAATTTGGCTAAGTGGAAATGTTACTGTGATTAATTTGAGTCTCATAGTCACCCTTAGGATTAGAGAAGACTCGGATTTCCTGAAGTTCCTTGTGCTAAGAATGAGAGAAGGAGGATCATTGACTATAGCTACATTTTAGTAAGAAAGTCAAAGTGGCCCGTTTTGCTCAGCGGTTAGAGCGTCGGACCAGGGAGTCCCGGGTTCAGTTCCTGCTAAGGGCACGTACTTCAGGTGCAGCTTGTGTGGGAGGCAGACACATCGATGATTCTCTCTTCCTCCCTCTCTCCCTTCTGCTCTATCTGAAGATAAATGCAAAATTATCCTCGGGTAAGGATAAAAATAAAAAAAATCGAAAATTGAAGCAGCAGATCATCTCCATCATAATTTTGGATGAGATTCATCAAGTAAGTAATATTTTGCATTTATACTTTTCATGGCTTATTGACACCTACTATCATATTTTATTCCATAGCCTTGTGGGTTATGTAATTATTCTCTTTTTACAGTTGAAGACAGAGTTGAGCAAAATTTAAGCTATTATTGTTTACTCAGTGTCTCTGAATTTGGGTGCAGATGGATTTTTAACTCATTTGAGGTTGTGTGTGACTGGAATAAAATGTGGTACTAAACAGAACATATTTAAAATCTCTACTCACTGACTCCCACTTCTATGGGGGAACAAGTTTTACTTCTGGGCTCCTTCATTTTCTGGCTTACAGAATCCAGGTAACTGGTACAGGAGAAAAACAAAAACAAAGGATAAAGACAACGTCAAAGATGATGAAGAAACAGTGAGAATGAGAAAGAGGGACAAGAAGAAGGGACAGCAGACTGGAGTGGGAACAGGGAGAGGTGAGTAAATGTACGATTGATTAAACCAGAGAGTACAAGACGGAAAACGATACAACAACAGATAGCAGAGTTATGGGAAGGGTTTTGGTGGCTTAGAATGAGGGAAGAGAAAAAGCACAGCCATTTACAAAAAGTGAAAATATTGGGAAGGAGGACTTATAGATACATTTGTATCACACTGTTGGACACTGTAAATACTCAAATTGCTTTTGTCTATTGAAATATTGATAGTTTTAATGCAACCCTGCACAGGAACCAGCTTATGTTTACTGCTAAGTGAGTTTAGCATTATTAGAGTTAGATATACTTGAAAATTAGTGCACATATTTATAAGTTAATCAAGTAGAAATATTAGTAAAATTTTGAATATTTTTATTTCATCTCCACAGTTAAAGCTTGTGTAAATATCAGCAAACACTATTATACTTGAATTCCTAATGACAATGGGTTTCTAAAGAGAATCAAAGCATTTCCTAACAAAGTATACATTAAAAGCTTTGAAGGGCATTCAATCTGGACAAAGAATATTCCAGACGTGTAAGCACAGTATGCAACCGAAATTCACATTTTACTTTACAGGATCCTTAATTCAAATCTAATTGATTTTTTTTTAGCTGTTCCAAATCATACTTTGCCCAAAGAATATTTATAGATGAGTCTGCACAAGATACATTATTTTCTTGGCTGCTGAACAAACTTAAATCAGTGTTAGGAAACATCTATTAAAATTGTGTTCACCCTGGCTGGTGTGGCTTAGTGGTTAGAGCATCAGCCTGTGTCCTGAAAGGTCATGGGTTCGATTCCCAGTCAAGGGCACATTCTTGGATTACAGGTTGGACCTGGCTCTGGGGAGGGTGCATGCAGGGGGCAGCTGGTCAAATCAATGTTTTTCTGTCTCTCTTCTCCTCCCTCCCTCCCTTCCCCTCTCAGTAAAAATCAATGGAAAAATATCCTTGGGTGAGGATTAACAAAAAAATAAAATAAAATGAAAGTGTGTTCACTGTTGATCAGTTGTTATATTGAATACTGACGTCATGCTTGCCTCCCTCTATTTTTGTGCTGAGAAAAGGAGCCAACCAACTGTTGGAACTTTCTTCACGGACTCTAAAATGATAACCACTTTTCATATGTGAAGAAGGTAAAGCATGATAAAGTCTTCTATGAGCATAGCCCGAGTTATATTTGGGAAAACAAAGAAATGTTTAATTTTTAAAGTCTTGGGTTGTTTTGAGAATTTGAAATTTGTATGAGACAGGAACTGTGACTGAACTGCTTAATTTTAGTCGATTTTATCATTAATTTATTTAAGGTAACTCAAATACAGCAATAAACATATTTGTAAGAGAAACAGACATTTTTATAGGGAAACATTATGGTAAGTAAAAGTATTCCAGCAAATAATACCAGTACAGTGACTCTGAAGAAATTACTGCAAGTAATCTAAGTGCTTAAAATGCTTGCTTTGTTGAGCCTTAAAGTTATTATTATTCTTTTTCCTTTATTGATTTTAGAGAGAGAAGAAGAGAGAGGGAGAGAGAGAGAAAAACACCGATGAGAGAGAACATCCATTGACCGCCTCCTGCATGCCCCCCACTGGGGATTGGGCCCAGAATCTGGGCATGTACCCTGACCGGGAATTGAACCAGTGACCTCTTGGTGCATGGGTCGATGCTCAACCACTGAGCCACATCAACTGGGATTAAAGTTACTTTTTGTTAAAACATGGATTTTGGAGGTTCTTTTCGTTAAAACAGTGATACCATTAGATTACTTCAGTTAGTTGGAATTTATTTTGAGGCTACATGGGAAGAAGTCTATCAATGGCTGAGTTCTCTAACAGACTCTGAGACAGAAGTTTGCATGCAGACATTTACTGGGGTGTACTCTCTGAATCCACAACTGGGAGAAAGATAAGAAACAGGATTGAGCAAAGGAAGAAGTTTGGCGCTGTCACAGGAAGGGCCTTAGACAATCCCATGGGAGCTGGGATGAGTCTTCTGAGTTGGACAACAGAAAGCCAAGGAGACTGGGCCTCTATCTCCTGCATGGAGATGTGGGTGGCGCTTCAGGGAAGGAAACATGACCTTGAGTGAGGTGGCTGTCTTCAGCTGAGAACAATATTGGAGAGGTACTCAGACAGAAAGATGTCAGCAGCCGGCCGGTCAGCCCAGCAGCTGCAGGAGCAAACTTTGAAGGTGGGACATGTTTGGCGTACCACCGCATCCACGCCAAAAAACCAAACACACACAGAATAAACCCTGGGAATGTTCTCTCTGTTGCACAGCTCAGTCTCAGAAACTAGACCATGGATCAGACACAGCACCTCTGTAGCAGAAGGCATCAATGGACTTTCCCTCCACACACTCAGTGCTCCTTGCTCTTTATCTTTTTATGCTGCTCTGTAGTATTTCAGCTGTGTTTGTCTCTGGTTTTATTGCGGCGGCTCCTGCTGTTGCTGGTTAATTATCTTTATAATCATGACTTCTCGGGCTTCAGAGACGCCACAGCATTCTTGCTGTGAGTCCCCCTGCTTCTATATGACTTTACTGTCTGCTTCTTGTCTCACATGCAAATTCCCTAGAATGTTATTATATTAGATGCTCACTGTTCAAGATAAAGTGTGTCTCTTGGACAAATCTCTTGTGCCATGTCCTGTTATGAGCTAGTCTATATAAGTGACTTTCTCTGAGTTTGTGATGAGGCCAAATTAGTGAGATCACAGAGCATATAACATGATCTATTTATAAAGAACTTCCCAGAAGGAGGGTTCTGGGCAAGGTAGGTAATAAGGGACTACTCAGTTGTGTTTAATTTAAACTGAAGCCCATTGCCTGTCTTACTACTTCATAGTGGTGATCCCTTTACAGATTTACGTTCCAAAATGCTTAACCCAGCAGGGGTTCTCAAATTTCACTGTACACCAGATATCTTAGAAAGATAGTTAAAGATAAAGATTCCTGAGTTCACAATAAACATTCTGTGTTCGTTAGGTTGCAAACAAGGAAACCGCTCTACTTGGTTCTAGAAGAAAATGTTTAAGGCAGGCAACCAGATGTCTGCATACTTGTTGGAAGGCTTGGCATACCTGGCTCCAGATCTGACTTCCAGGAGTAACTCCCAGAATATCACCATGGAACTTGGCCATCGAGGGAGCTTCTTCCCCTGATTGAGCCATGAGGGTATTAGTCGTTCTCTGCCAGCAAAATGGACGGCACACATGTTTCTGCTGACGCCAAAATACTATGGAAGAAGCACAGGGACCTTCTTCAGTTATCTCAGGAACATCTGACCATAACTTTAACCCTACATGCAGCAGGAACAGGGAAAGCAGCAGAAAAAGGGCCACTGCTTCCCTCGAACTCTCGGCTTGCAGAAGATGGGTCCTATGTGGAGTCTTAGGACAAGAGAGTCTTGGGAAAGTTTCTTAAACTTCTAGGCTGCAATGAGTAAGCTAATCTGAACCACCTGCTTCATACCCTAAGTAAATCTGATGCAGGTATCCATGAACCACAAATGGAGAAAACACATTATCAGATGGTAACTCATCGGGTAGAAATTAGTGGATTTTAATAAGGAAGATAAACAAACAATAGAAGAAATGGCCTTTCTAAACATATCTGGACTTCACAGTGCTATTACATATGTTATAATTACTGTAAAGTACATAAAGGTGCACTCTCTGTGATTTTTGCTTTTGTTTTATAAATGACCTGTACTTATATCAATATAGACATAGCACTGAATGTTAGAGTTTACCAGTCTCTGACCTTACACATTGAAATTTAAACTAATGGATAATACTGTTAGCTACCTTAAAATAGTGGACTGACTACTTAATAAATAATGGTTAATGTGGCCCCAAGACATATGATCCAGAATCCCTCCTCAGTGCCATGTTTCTAAGCTGATCAAGCAGAGAGGAAAGAGGTTGGAGGAGATAAGGGATGAAGCCGGCACAGGGAGCAGCCAGGGGCATCGTCAACTCGTGGCTGCCGGTCACTCAGGGTCGGACCTGCTCTCTGCTCCTTTCACTGAGCCATTCTGCCGCAGGGGACAGTCCATGAAGTCAGTACAATGTATGGATGGTTCCTTTTTATTTTTAAAGTAATAAAACTGCTATGCCATGTGTTTATGTAACGTGAATGAACTAACACACATTTGGTAAGAATGGGAATAGAATATAAACATTGTATTGATTTATATTTGATTTATCCCACATTATTTCTTTAAAATCGTTTTGTTTTTTTTTTAAATTGATTTTAGAGAGAGAGAGAGAGGAAGGGAGAGAGAGTAAGAGAGCGATAGAGAGAGAGATCCATTTGTCTGTTCCACGAATTTATGCATTCATTGGTTGATTCTTGTATGTATGTGCCCTCACTGGGGAGCGAACCTACAAACTCGGCGTTTCGGGATGACGCTTTAACCAACTGAGCTACTCAGCCAGGGCCTACACTATTTCTTAATTAATTAATCCAAGGTATTTAATTTAGAGAAAGAGGCATTGGTCAAGGAAAATATACCACACAGCTCTTAGGTAATTACCAGAATCCACGTTCTCTTTTCATACTGTTGTCCTGATCACGGTTCCTGCATTTATTGCTCTACCGCCCTGGACGCAGTCAGTGATGCCCACGGCCCAGCGAGTCTCACTCAGCACTGCCAGTGCACCATGTGGCTGAATGTTCCTTATTAGGGCAGAAAGAGAGACGTAAAATGCAAGGGACTTCTTAGTCCACAGTTATTTAAACCATTCCATCCTTCAGAACCTTTTTCTTTCCCTGTTCCTGTAACACATTTTAAGGGAGACGATACTGAACTGAAATGCAGATATGTTGTTGGAAGACTTTTTTTCCTGGCAATTTATTAGTGATCACTGATTTATAAATTATGCTCACGGAATACTTTCTAAAGTTTCAAAATAAATAAAACATGTCTACTAATCGTTATGTGAAATGATTATAAGAGACCTCCTTATCTTGGTCCAACTGTCCCGGTTATTTTTAAAAGGTTAAAAAACTGGGGATGGCTCCCCATTTTTCTGTAAGTGCGACCTTCATTATGGTTTACATTCATAGGGTATTTCTTGGTGTAATCCGGGTAGTGAACAAAATCGGCTAACAAATACTTTGCAAGGGCCCCCAACAATTTAAGATGATGCGTCATCTTGAATGAGCCTCCCGAGTCCAGGATTTGTGGGGTATCTTTATAATCTTAGTAGCACAACCGCTGTTCCTCTTTAGAAGGTCTGAGACAACGGGTAACTATCTCCACTTACTTCCAGCTGAACGCAAAGTGCACCAGAGAACTCAGCAAACTGGCAGGAAACGCTTACTGTACTGTTTGAAGGATTTTATATTACATATAAATTAATGTAATTTTTGAAATTAGGTTGTGATGGGATGAATTGTATATTGTAAAGCCAGAACAAGCATTTAAAAATAACACCAAGAGACCAAAATCAATATTTTAGCTAGCTAAGACATTAAGAGCTTGCTTAACTTGATAACTAAGATCTATCATACACCTTTAATCAACTTTAACATACATTAAATTCAAAGGAAAATCTTAAAACTTCTTCTTGAAGTCAGAAAAGATGAAAAAATGCTCACTCTCACTGCATGTAGTCAACATTATATTGAGAGACTTTGTTAGCATATATTAAAAAAAATAAAGAAAAAAATAATTATTAATGATTTTATTCTCTACAAAAAAAGGAAAACATTAAAACCTACAAATTATGAATTGATAATGAGTGCAGTGAAATTTCTAGATTTAAATTCAATAAAGAAAAATTATTTGCATCCCTTTCCATAACTGCTCTCTGAATATAAGCAAGACTTAAATAATATAGGGTTTTATTGGGAGTTTGTTTTTTATAATAAAGGCAATGGGAAACCTTTATAGAATTTTGAGTAGGGATATAATATCATCTTCTAAGCAAGGTTTGGAAAGGAATAAGAATAAATAAAGATAAGGAGACCTAGTTAGGAGGCTGCTACTGTAACTCAGTGAGAGATGAGGGTAGACTGGAGAAGGAAGGTGGTACAGGGTGCTCGCCCCTGTGCATGAATGCGAGAGAGTCTGGAGGTCTCTGGTTTACAAGACATGGTGAGGGGGAGGAAGCAAGGAATCTGGCAAGGCTCCCAGGTTTATAGGTAGTAACAACAGAGAGAACAATAGCAGCAATAATGAACTAGAAAACACGGGAAATGGGTATATTTATTGGTCAGGCACAAGATGAGTAGTTCAGCTGGGTATGTGAAGTTACAAATTATCATAAAATATCAAACTGGAATAACCCTTTAAGTCATTGTACAAACAGGTATGAATCATAGAAGGAAAGCCAGAGCTGGAGATACAAGTTGAGAATCTACAGGATATTGAAAACAAAGAAAACCACGATAATCACTGAGATTATTCAGAGAAACTGTGTAGCAGTCCTGAGATAAGAAGAAAGCCGGGGTAATATTGATCCCGTTTTATGATTTGTTCTAAGGAAATTGAACCTGATAAAAAATTTTTTTAAAAGTTATGGTCAGAGAGGTAGGAGAAAAATCAGATAAACATGAAAGAGAGATCATTGTGGATTCAGTAAAAAGTTGGTGAGAAAGTAGAAAGGGGAGAATTAGGGTAAGAAAAGGGACAAAAGGAAAACAAGAGGGTCTCACATCTTTGGACAAGAGGAAGGACAAACAGATGTCAGACATGGTAGACAGAGTTGGCTACAAGATTGGAAAAGGATTCACCTTGACTTTGACGGGTTGATAGGGGTTCCCGTCTTCCTGGGATTCCTTTGAGAAGTGAGAAGGTTATAGTTTAAAATGAATTTAAATTTCCTGATGAAACATGCCGGTTTGTTTGATGAAAACACAATTTCCCACTTCAATCTCCTTTATAAACCACTGTAAATTCTACAGACTGTTCTAAATTTATGTGGCATTTATTTGGCACAAAAGCATAGTTTATTAAAGCATCATATTTAAGTCTTTCTCTGTTCTTTTCTCATTAATGTGAGCCAATCCAAGTAAAAGTTAATGCAAACCAAAATGCCAATCTGGACATTAAAATTTTATTTCAGTGTTAGATTATAAGGTGTTTGTTGAACCAGATAACCCAGAATACACGTATAGAAATTTTTATAATGTTCGGCTTTACTTTATTTGCAAATAATTTGGGGCCTGATATATACTCTTTTGAATCTCAACCTCCCTATGCATAAAATTAGAATAAAAATACCCCCGGCTGTGTGAATCAGTGGTTGAGCATCGACCCATGCACCCAGAGGTCCCCGGTTCGATTCCCAGTCAGGGCAGATGCCCAGGTTGTGGGCCAAATCCCCAGTGGGGGGCATGCAGGAGGAGGCCAGTCGATGTTCTCTCTCATTGATGTTTCTATCTTCCTCTCCTTCTCCCTTCCTCTCTCTCTAAAAGTCAATAAAGAAAAATAATTTTTAAAAAAGAATAAAAATAGTAGCTACCTCATAGGCATATGTGAATATTAGAAGAGTCAATGTGTTCAGCATTTAGAGAATGCCTTTTGTACTCAATTCTCAGTAAGAATTAATGATTCTTCTTAACCATTTTTGTTCTAGAATGAATACAAACTATTTTAGAAATTAGTATTGAAAGCTAATCATCCTCTGAGAATATACCCATGGGATCCAGGATTATAAAAATCCAATTTAACAAACCTTGGTTTTGACTCTCTGTACTACCTATGTTGGAGAGCTGATTCACAGGTAACAGTATCATGCAGAATACTTATTTCCAGGTTAATTACTGCTATTTTGCAAAACTCATTTCCTGTCTTAAACATTTGCATATTTGAATAGGATATTTATGCTTGTTGCCTTTCCATGGGCTGAACTCTCAAATCTTCTGCCAAATTTTGAATATCTATATTTAAATATCCTGAACTTTTCATCACAGGCGATCTGACACTCGATTATTTTTCTTTTTTATTTCTGGAAAGTTTGGAATAAAACGAGTTTGGCCACAAATGTGGATTTGTGTTGATGTCCTGTTTACTTTTTTTGTATGTAAAAAAATATATTTTTAAACCCAACACATTTAAATGATTACTTTAAAAGCTCCAAATATTTCCTAATTCTTATTTATTTGGATTTAATCCAAATAAAACTAATGTCAAATTATGCCACCCCCTTTTTAAAATTCTATTTACTAGGATCCTCAAAGCCAAGGAAATTAGATGCATGATTACATGGGAAAGCTGAGGTTGTGCTGACCCCCAGTCGAGACAACCCACAGTCACTTGGGCTTGTTTTGCGAGCATGGACCCTATTGAAGTTTCATTTCCACATGCCAATGACAATATCTTTTTCCCTCAAAGGCCCAAATTGTTTGCTATATAAAACTCCTGGACAAATGAAATTTGTTTTTAAAATGGAGTAGAATTGAGGACAGGCAAGAAAATGAATTCTCGTCCCTCCTTCCCTGGAAATTCCTGAGAAATCAGTAATTCACTATGTTAAAAATTTTTATTTACTTTTTACTTTTTATTGTCAAGAAAGAGAGGAGGACCATTGAACTTTATAAGAAATTCAAAAACCATTTATTTAAAGTTGTAATCCTCAGTTCTAGCTAGATTAAAAAAATCTGTCACTAAATTTTATGAATTGTCAAGATCATTTTTTTCTGCTAGACAGTAATAAAAAAGGAAAAAAAATAATTCAAACAAAAAGCTTCAAATTAATTATTGAAAAAGTCTTTACAAAAATAATCTCAGTAATTAGTACTTCTGTTGCTAGTCATTTAATATCAGAGTCAAAGGATGATATTTATTGCACATATCGCTTGTTTTTCAAGAAAAGAAAACACAGAGTTTATTACCACCCAGTTTTCTTTGTAGAACTATCAAGTTACACAAAGTCCCTCTATTTATGTATTTTTTTCCAGGCCTTTTCAACCAGATCACTTTCCACTTTGAGAATCAATTTTCCTAGCAACATCATGGCTTGCTTACATTCAACTACATAAAATTTTTACTCATCTTCCTGGGCTGTCTGTTCTAACTAATTAGTTCTACTGAATTCGGAACACTTATAAAATGATGCACATAATTAAAACACACACATACACACATGCAATACAAGACTCCACAATGTCCAGCAGGATAAACTTACTTGGTGACAGCCTGATTATAACATTATTACTTCCTACCTGAAATATCTTCCAGGAATTTTATAGCTCAGCTGTCCAAAACAACAGCCATCACATGAACTACAACAACAAAGTCATGTCATCAATTGCATGAAGAAGATTAAATTCAATAAATACAATAATGGAACTTTCCTGGTATTTGGCTTGTACTGGATTGGTTTCAGTTTTGTGTAACACAGATGCTACTGATCACAATGTAATTGTCAGAAAAAGAAAATCAGCCAGCTAGATCCTATGAGCTGATTAGCATGAGGGAAATCTGCACTTGTGCACACAGACAAAACCTGGCTTTGCTGAGCACAATGGATGTGATTGGCATAACTGTTTGACCCCTAGTGTAAGGGGGGATTCTTGTGGTTCCATTCTCCCTTTAGAGTCATGGTGTGAAATGAAGGCAGAATGCCCCCATTCTAACTCTTTCGATTTCTCTTCTTCCCTCTATTAGTCAGCTTATAAGGCTTTTCCTGCTAGCCCTAAGATCCTGGTTGTGTGATAAAGGAGCAAATGTTGCCATTGGAAACTTTGGTTTGGCTCATTTACTGTCTGGGAAACAACCACAAAAGGAAGGGAAAGAGAAATGTACTTGGTAAATGCTTTAAAGAATGACCAAAATGATGAAAACAAATTTAACAAAGAGAATTTGTGAATTGAATAGCCAGCACCTTTCTTTATACAATCAATAACATTTCTTCTCTCAGTATAAAAAAGTATACTGGGACCAAAACTACCTCCCCACCCCGCCACAGTGTAAAAACACTTACTTGCATATATCTCTGTGTCTTACTAGCTCAGGTAGTAAATTCACTTTCATACAGTCTACATGGTGATAATCTTGAATGAAGTTATAACTGTGACTCAGCCTCAAACAACAAAAGTCAGCATATGGGCCTGATTGAAAATTGTTTGCTGAAATTAGTGGTTATAAAATAAATAGTTGCGATATATTGAACACTTACTTTATGCCAGGTTCTCTTATAAGTGCTTCACAGGTATTAACTCACTTAATCCTCCAATAAGCCTAGGAGGGAGGAATACATATCATCTCCGTTTTATAGATGAGAGCATTGAGAGACGGTGAGGTAAATGTCCCCAGAGCTCACAAGTGATCAAATTGGAATTCAAAACCAAGAAGTCAGACTTCAGGGTCCATTCTCCTAACCACTGTGTAGACATGCCAATATAAAAGATCAGATTTAGGAGACAGTATGGTACTGTGAACCTGGGTCTGAACTGAGTTTTCCATAGACAAGCTCTCTGTTTGAGCAAATCAGTTCATTGTACTGGGTCGCAGTTATTCTTTCTGTAAGCTAAGGGCATAATTCTCAAAGTGTATGTATAATTTACATGTATATGTATATTTTGGTCTGATTGTATGTTGCATACATATATTTTTTTCTAAAATTAATTCTGATGGAGACCCTCTTTACAGAAATAGAGAGTACCATAATTTCAACTCTCTGGACAAACAAAATAGTCTTCATTTTCTCTTTGTATCCACTTTATAAATGAGTTCTACTTTCCCCTCTGAATTTGCTCCATTGTTTCTGTGCTGTTGTCTGGATAGTCTTCATTCACATGTTTGAAGTTTGCAGATGATTAGGATATCTAAATACTGTATTCCACTGTGAAAAAAATAGAATTTATGCCAGATACACTATGGATAACATGCCCAACACTGTTCTTGCAATGTAACCTTCTTTGCATCATAAAGAAGAAAATGAGATCCTTTGAAAAAATCATAAAACATTACAAGTGAGATTTAAAGATACAATAATCACATTCTAAAACAACTATCTGAGAAATCAAAGGGAACCAGAAAAACAAACAAAAGGAAATAATAATCATTTGGTAAAGCTATATTCGGGTTATGATAAAAGTTCATGAAAATTTCTTGTTAGAATTAAGAGGAAAGTGAAAAAAATGATTTTAAAGCTTCTTGCTTTTTAGAGCAGTTATTCAATAACATTTAATAGTGAAACACATATATAATTGAAGGAAATTAAGTTAAAATTTTATATTTTGATGGATATTAATGACTATTTTAACATTAATCTTGCTGTGCTAATCGACAATAAATATCCTCCATTAATTCTCCACCACATTGATACAAAAACCAAAGAAAAAGAAGAAAATAAACCTTTTCTCATTTCTTGGTTCATTCTTTTGAATCTAGCCAAATTTTTGTCAACTACCTCTTTCGAAGTAGCCTGTATGAGCCGTGGCAAAAGATTGGGCTTCAGAGCCCAGTTCCCTGCATCATTGTATGGACCCCAGCTGCGATGAATAGTGCTTTCCTGGAATATGAATGTGTGGCAGGTGCTTGGAGAAAATCCTGTCACACTTCTGTGACATATCCCATGCAAGAAGAGTGTATCTTGGCTCATCAGTTGGTATTAGAATAACTCATCAATTTTTTTCCTATGCCTTTGTGTGTGTGTGTGTGTGTGTGTGTGTATGTCTGTGTGAGTATAGTGTAAACTTTAAAATGAGTAAAATATGTTATAAATTATATTCATCATTGGATTCCCAGCTCTATATGTGGCAACACTTTTTTTTTTAAAGCTGTTGATTAGATTTTTTCATCTTTAACTTTCTATTAAAAGGATTATTGGTCATATTCAGGTTTTTAACATTTCACATCTGCTTGCGACAACTGTATCTTAGCTTGTCTTGCTTGCCTCATTTCTATTTCATTCCATTTCATTTTGTACACAGCTACTGGAGGCAACAGTATACCTTAGATAATGGGATCTCATCACGTGGGGTCGTTTCTAGTTTTTCACGATTATGAATAAAGCTGTTAGAACATTGTGCATAGGCTTTGGTATTAATAAAAGTTTACATTTCTTTTGGTGACATTCTTAGACATATGATTGTTGGTACGTATATTAAGTGCACGATTAGCCAGCTTCATAAGAAACTGCCAGTTGTGTTCCAAAGTGTTTGTGCCAGTGCATAGAGTTCTAGTTGCTCTTCATTCTCTCTAGGACTTGATATTGTGTGACTTTTAAACAATACTTTAGCCATTGTGATCGATGTAGTAGTATCTCATTGTAATTTTTTTCAAACATTTTTTTATTGAAAATATATTTTTCAATTACAGTTTACATTCAATTTTATTTTGTATTATTTTCAGGTGTGTAGCATAGTGGTTAGACAATCATATATTTTACAAAGTGTCCCCCCCAATATTTCTAGTACTCACTGGCACCATAAATAGTTATTACAATGTTATTGACTATATTCCCTGTGCTACATCCCTTGTGACTTTTGTTTGTTTTTTTTTTTTTTTTGGTACATGCCCCTAGCGGGAACTTAACCTGGGACTCTCTGGTCTGTAGGCCGAAGCTCCAACCACTGAGCCAACCGGCTAGTGCCCCCATGACTGTTTTGTAACTACCAATCTGTACTTTTCAATCTCTTCACCTTGTCATTTTATTTTATTTTATTTCATTTTATTTTTTAGAGAAGAAAACAATTTTCTTTTTTCTTTTTTTTATTAATTTATTTTTGTTACAGATGTTTCTCCTTTTTTCCCCATTGACACCCTCCTCCCCGACCCCCCACCCCGTCCCTAGCTTTGTTGTCCATGTCCATCAGTTATGCATACATGCATATAAGCTCTGTGGTTTATCTCTTCCCTTCCCCCCCAACCCCTCTTCTGAGGGTTGTCAGTCTGTACCCTACTTTCACATCTCTGGGTCTACCCTGTTCCTCAGACTGTTATGTTTATTATATTCCACAAATGAGTGAGATCATGTGATATTTGTCTTTCTCTGCTTGGCTTGTTTCGTTTAGGATAATACTCTCGAGGTCCCTCCATGTTGTCTCCTATGATGCGAATATTATTACGTTTCCAGTTGTCCCACAGTTCTCTTAAGCTGTCTTCCTGTTTTTTCATTGTTTTTTCCTTTTGGTTTTCTGATTGGTTGATTTTTTTCTACCCTGTCTTCTAATTCGCTGATCTGGTCCTCAGCTTCTTCTTCTACTCTGCTGTTTAGTCCTTCCAATGTGTTCTTCATTTCTGCTATGTCATTCTTCATTTCCAATTGGTTTATTTTCAATATTTCTATGTCTTTGCTCATGGTGTTGATGTCCTTACACATGCTGTTGAGCTTCCTCAAGATCATGGCTCTGAATTCTAGTTCTGTTAACCTGCTTAGCTCCATTTCATTTATCTCATCTTCGGTGGAGGTCTCTTGTTCTTTCATTTGGCATCTGTTTCTTTGTTTCACCATTTTGGCTATCTCAGTGGTTTTTGGAGCCTGCCAAATTTTCCCTGTGGATGTTGGTGTTCTGATGTTTGTGGCTCCCTGTACTGGGTTTGGATGAGCGTGGGAGGACCCACGTTATACACCACTGTCGAGTCTTACTTTCCTGGGTAGATTTGCAAGCCCAGAAAAGGTTCAGTTATCCTCTAGCTTTTTGCCTAGAGGCTATTAGTCCTGGTTACTTGAAGAGCCTTGGGTTCTCAGTTGAATGAAAACCTCCCTCAGGTGTTCAGTGTGAGAGGATTTCCTGAGGGTGGGGCAGATGCTGGTAGTTAATGAGCCTCAATTTGCATTTCAATGGCCCACCTGGGTGTGGCTGAATCTCTGAGGGAGGGGCTGCTGCCTCTCCTCAGAGCCCTGTGAAGGAGTAAGATGGCCACCGTCCTGCGTGGCTGCAACTCAGCAAAAGCTCTGAGCGCCCTCCAAATCCTGAGTGTCCCCACACAGTTCCAGTCCAGTCTGCCCTCCCTCTGCTGGAGCCCAAGGTGAGTGGCTGTGGCTATTTTAGTGCTCTGCCCCAGCCCTCTGTGCTGTGGAGCCAGCTTGGGCTTTCACCCTGAGGGTGGTGCTCACAGCTAAGACTGCTGCTGTCCGTGGGCTCCCAGCCCCCCTCTCATGCCTCCACAATCCTACCAGGATCGATTCAGTGTCCCTGGTTGTATGGTCCTCACAAGCTGCTTTTCCGTTGCTTTTTCCTGACAATTTGTCTTTATTTTAGTTGTATTTCCAGTTTGGTCCTGGGAGATGGTCTGTGTAGCTTCCATTCATTCTGCTACCATTTTGGAATTCCACCTTGTCATTTTAAAAGTAGTTTATTTGAGGTAAGGTAGATATAACATAAACTGAGTAGTTACCACATGGTGTGATCTTCATTTCTTTCATATTTCCATTTGGTATCATTTTACTTCTGAAAGAATTACTTTCTTTAAGATTTCCTGTAGTTTGGGTCTCCTGATGACAAATCCTTTCAGCTTCAGTATGCCTACATTTTAGGAAGAAGTGTTTCCTGAGTATAGAATTCTAGGCTGTCTGTTTGAGTTTTCTTTTAATACTTTAAATGTGATATCAGCTATTTTTTTACTTATATGGTTTTTAAAAATCTGACATTTTTATCTTTTTCTTTTTAAATATGATTTATTTTCCAGTTACAATTAACATACAATATTATCTTAATTTTAGGTGTACAACATAGTGATTAGACTTTTATATACCTTACTAAGTGACAGCTTTATCTTTCTTCCTTTGTTTATAATGTATTTCTCTCCCCACCCCTGGCTTTTAAGATGTTGTCCTTATTGATTTTGAGCATCTTGATTATGATGTGCCGTGGAAAAGTGGTCTGTATGTTTTTTGCATTTGGGGTTCCTTGAGACTTTTGGAATGGTGGGTTTACAGTTTTCATAATATTTGAAAACTTTGCAGTCACTACTTCATTAATTTTTTTATATTCCTCTTTACTTTCCTTTAGAAACTCCAATTATATATGTTTCAGATCTCTTTAATTTGTCTTACAACTTACTGATTCTCTATTCATTTTTTAAAAATTCTCTCTTCTCTTTGTTTCATTCTGAATCACTATTGTCAAGTTCATTATGCTTTGTCTTTAAATTTACTAATTTCTGCATGTCTAATCTGCTATTAATTTCATCTAATGCAATTTTCATCTCACACAGGGTAGCATTCAACACTAGTATTCTTTCACTCTTAAAAAATATGTATTGCATTTTGAACATAAGGAATACACAGTTTTAATGATAATGCCTGCTAATTCTAACACCTGTGTCAGTTTGGTGTTAGTTTTGATGGGTTAAGTTTTCCTTTGTTTTAGGTCATATTTTCATTCTTCCTTGATGTCTGTTAACATTTTATTGGTTGTCTTACATTGTGAATTTTAGCTTGGTACAATATTGATATTTAATATTATTCTAAAATTCTTTAACTTTTTTCTGGGGTACATTTAAGTTACTTGGAAACACTTTGTTCCTTTCAAATCTTGCTTTTAAAATTGATTAGGTAGGGCCACAGTGGAGTTCAGTCTGGGATCATTATTACCACTGATGTAAGACTTTTTTGTGTGCTCCAACTAATGTCCATTGAATTATGAATTTACCAATCTAGCTGGTGAGAAAAGGCTTTCCCTAGCCCTGTGTGAGTATAAAGCGCTGTTTCTTCTCATCTTTTCAAGTGGTTCTTTTCCCACTTTAGGTAGTTTTGTCAAATGTATGTGTGATCTGTACTCAGGAGAATACTGGAAAGGACTCCTATCCAGATATCCAGAATTCTTTCTCTGCGTAAATTTCTCCTCTCTGATGCTTCAATAACTTTTATATCTGACGATTCTTCTATTCAGAGTTTTCTGGCTAACACTGTATTGCTCTTATCCTCATATTCCAAGAGAAATCCCTGGTTTAAAATAAAAAATAAAGGTGATGGTGGTTCAACATGTAATCACACTCTACAGAGAGCAAAACTCCTATCCAAGAACTCAGAGTCCCTTCTAAGGTATCATTCACGAGTCTTTACTAGCTCTAAGACAGAAAGGAGATGAATTTTCTAACTTCAAAACAAAACAAAACAAGAAAACCTCTATCAAATATGTACAATCTTATAGAAGCAAGGGCTGAGTCATCAGTGAAAGGAATCCTGGGCTTAGAGCAGCTGGGGTCCCAGAGGTGAAGGGCTGGCAGGAGATTCTGGGAGCAATCTATTTCAAAGCCCTAGAACCCATATTTGACTTGGGTCCAAAGATGGCTGAGCTTATTCTTTGACCAGGTGTTCTTCAGTTCCGGCACCAAACATAGGAGGAATAGATAATATTCTATTAAAGGGAAAGTTAAACATCCACATAATTTACTCACCTTTACACCAATCGAATAACTCCTCCCACCTTTACCCCTATAGATGTCTGAAGATGTTGAATTAGACAATCTCAGGATTTATGTACATCAAGCAAACTCAGGTGAAGAAGCTTAAGTGATGATCTCCTTAGATAAAACAGTGTGACCTAATTCCTTACGCCTACTAAGTTCCCATGGTGCTGGCAATCAGGCTGCAGACCTCAGAAAAGAAACTAAAACGCTCCTCTGTGGGAAACCTGCCAGTAAGAGAAAAAGTCTATATACCCCTACCATGCACACACTGTGATGACTTATTTTTACATGTGAAGTAACAGCCTTTCATTGGTCACCCTTCTCATCATGAAAATCAGAACAGAACAAAAAGTAACAACACAAACATCAATTTTTTGAAACATGAAGCCCAAGGAAAAGAAAGATATAAAGAAATTATGGTTTATATTCTCACAGAGATGAAGTAGAATACTCATTCATAGAATAGAAATCAGGTAAAATACAAAAATTTAGAGAATAAAAAAGCTCATTTTCCACTGGGATTGTAGTAGAGGAAGTTAAGAATTCTGAAGGAAATTAGGACAAAATAATTAAGAAATGGAAAATCTGAAAGAAATGAAAAGACAGAATATTAACACTGTATTGAGTATTATAAGCCATTATTAGGAGTTTGGGAATGATAATGGAGAAAATGCAAAAGAGAAAATTATCAAGAAAATTTTACATAATAAAAAAGATAAGATTATTTAGATTAATCAGACCCAGAGGGAGCCCAGTACAATCAACTGAAAAAATCCACATGAAAGCATATACTCTTGAAATTTTAAAACGTCAGGGCAAATGATATGAATCTTTTAAAAAAGCTAATGTGTATATATATGTATACATACATACACATAGTCTATCATTATTAGTCATGAATTCTGTACTTGTGAATTTTCCTACTTGATAAAACTTATTTATAACCCCAAGTCAATATTCCTTGTGTTTTCTGATCATTTGCACCAGTGCACAGTGCTAAGAAATTTGAGTCGCCCAATGTATATATTTCCAGTTAGATTGAACAAGGCACTCTTGCCTTCTGGTTCCATCTCTCATAGTGTAAAAAATGTCCTATTCATGGTCTATTTAGTGCTATGTTTTGCTGAGTTTTGTGCTTTTTGTTGGTAATTTCACTGTTTAAAATAGCTACCAAGGTCCTGCTGGTGTGGCTCAGTGGCTGAGCGTTGACCCATGCACCAAGAGGTCACCAGTTCAATTCCTGGTCAGGACACATTCCCAAGTTGTGGGCCAAATCCCTGGTGGGGGGCATGCAGGAGGTGGGCAATTGATGTTCTCTCTCATCAATGTTTCTATCTCTCTCTCCCTCTCACTTCCTCTCTCTCTAAAATCAATAAAGGAAAAAAATTTTAAAAATAAATAAATAAATAAAATAAAATGACTACCAAGCTCAGTGCTGAAGTGCTGTCCAGTATTCTTAAAAGCAAGAAAGCCTTAACAGTACCTTACAGAGAAAACACATGTTAGATAAGCTTCATTCAGTCCTGAGTTATTGTGTTGTTGACTCTGAGTTCAATGTTAATAAATCAACAATATACATTAAAGTGTCTTTAAACAGAAATACACATAAAACTAAGTTATGTATTTATCAGTTGATGAAACTGTGAGAGAAATAATTTTTAAGACACTTAATTTTAAAATGCTATCTTACATAAACAACCAGAACTATGAGTAAATAAAAAGAATAGGACATATGTGTACATGTTTGCCAAAACTGGTCTAACTTTATATTTAAAATGGTGTGTCTTATGATATATAAATTATACTCCAACAACTTGATGTAATAAAATAGGAATACATGGGCTCTAGGAAGTATAGAATCCAGAAGAAAAGCAAAGGGAATTCCTAGAATGATAATAAAGATGAGTCCTAGCATGATAAGGTAGTAGCAGGCCTAGAAATTTCTGATCAAATAAGGGAAATGAAGTATACTTCTAGCAGAGATGTCTTAAAAATAATAATACAAATAAAATGTCAGATATATTTGACCACATATGAGCGGAATTTACCATTGAAATGTTTGAGGATATGTTAATGATAATTATGTAGAAAATAGATTATTGAAGTAAACTAGAGAATTACTAGTTCTGGGAAAAAATAAAGAGTACAAGAAAGCACAGGTAGTCATATCATATTTCACCATGTGGTACAATTAAATTTTAAATAATTGTAAAGTACAAAATAATTAGTGGAGATACACAATTGGAATTCAAAGTACCTATCCTAGAAACAGATAAATCCTATTAACATTTATTTATAATTATAGAATTTGTAATATTTAATACCCTGCTTTGAAATATATTATATTAGTACCATCTCTCATATTGTTAAGCATTCTTGAATATATTTTAATAAATATATTGACATTTTTCCATGTCTTTGTTCTTTTCTTAAATTTGAAAATTTTTCATTATTTGGGGTCATATATCTACTGAATTAGTCAGGGTTCTCTAAAGGAACAGAATCAATAGGATATATGTACCGTGGGATTTATTATAAGGAATTGGCACACTTGATTATGAAGACTGAAAAGCCCCATTATCTGACATCTGCAAGCTGGAATCCCAGAAAGCCAATGGTGTGAATTCCAGTCCTAGTCTGAAGGCCTGAGAACCATGAGGGTTGATGATGTAAGTCCCAGTTCAAGGGTAGGTGAAGAATGATATCTCAGCTCAAATAAGCAGAGAGCAAATTGTCCCTTCCTCTGTCTTTTTGTTCTATTCAGGCACTGATCGGATTGGATGATGCCAACCCATACTGGAGAGGGCAGTCTGCTTTAGCCCACCAATTCAAATGCTAATCTTATCTGGAAACACCCTCACAGACATATCCAGAAATAATGTTTAATCTGAGCATCCAGCGCCCAGTCGAACTGATACATAAAGTTCACTCCTTGTCTACCTGGCACCCATATGCATCTCCTTATACCAAGCATCCCTTTGACGAAGGATGAGAGAAAGAGTAACTGTAAATTTTTAGTAGTGTACCAGGGTCCTTCCTCAAAGGGAGCCAGCCTCCTTTTTATTCAAGGAGTTCTGAGTCTATAAACTGGCTCAAGTCTGGAAACTGATTGATTGAAGTCTGCTTTTTGAGTCAGGTTAGACTTTTGTCCACTTGACCTAGAACTTTTCTGCTTACACATCTCAAGTCAGCATTTAGTAGGCTTCCTATCTATTTCACTTCTAGGAACGCGTTGCTCAACATTGGTCTGCATACCTCAGACGGTTCTGATTGCTGCTTGGACTCTGCTGTCCATTACATTAACCAGACGCATTTGCCTTTGGCAGCTGAGTGCTGCCACTTGGCTCCTGCTACCCCTGGATCCAATTACTCCCATTGTATTTATTTTTGTCAGTTCAGTGACTGCAGTTCCCATTGTAAAGTCTGAACTGTATAGAAGAGAGATCACAGAGCTCTTCAAGGATCTTGGGGCTTCCCTCACAAATTTATTTCTCCCAGTATTGGTGAGAGGCATGTGTGCTGTACCCTCCCAGGGTAGGCGAGCAGGTCTTAAAAGACAAATCTACTCTACTAGTCTTACTTTCCTGAACCTTTCAATCTCTTCCTCTACATTAAACCAAGGCAGGTCTCGCGTTTCCTGTTCACTCATTGTGCGCCACCTTTTGGTTCTTGTTTCAGCGAACCAACCAAATTGTTAGAGGATTTTTAAATTCCTGAGCTGTAAATGCAGAATCTCTGCTTAGTGAGTCCATATCAATAAATATGGCCTTATCCAAATTATATTCCTTCCACCATTATCCTACATATGTCCTTGGATTTCTGCTTTTATAAATCAATGAACTCAAGGAGCTATTTGGGAGTGTAACATGTTTCCTCATGGGTCAAACTCTGTACCTCCACTGTAGGAGACTGCTGGGACCTGAGCCTGGTTATGGGTCTGGAAGCAGGGAGGAGTGCTGGGGTAGGTCCTGAGAAAAAGCAGCATTGTCATGCATATCCAGTACCTCAGGGGAAGCCATTACAATTTCCTCAGGCAATGCAGCATTAATCCTTTCAGACAGAGGTGGAAATCAAATACTCTCAGGGGTAAGGAATGTTACTGCCAAGGAGTGGTAGAGGCTACTTCCACTGGGGTTGGTGAGGTTCCTTCCAGTGGCAAAAAAGACTCATTTAGGGGCTCAGAGTTCCTAGCTTCATTAGGGTCATCTCACATGTCCCCACTACAACTTACCAGATCATACTGTTTCCCAAACACTGCCCTAATTTTAACAGACTACAGTTAATGTCTACTTGCAGGGTGTAGACACTCTATAAGGCTGGGAGTTCAAGTTGAGTTGTACTTTAGTCAGTCACAGGATGAGAATCTACATTTGACTTTCAGAAATGTTAGCCCTGGGGCTACAGTAGGGAAAGTCCTCTCTTCAGGGCACATACAGAAGCCTTCAGGTCATTTTTATGGTGTTTGAGCTGGGAATTCAAATCCCTGAGCTCATACTTTCCTTTCACCACTTTGTCCAGGGACATTAGGAGCAAGCAGCCAAGCTTATTATGTTAATTAGTTTTCTAAAAAAAATTGAAAGTATCATATACAGTCACTGAGCTCCATGCTTTTTATAAGTAGTGGGTTAGGAGTATCCAATGCAGATATTTTGCATTTCTCTATTGCTAGTTCATGCCAGAGACTCTTAGTGCTGTCTTCACTACTAAAAATAGTTATTAGCATATTTAAATCCAGTCAGACTAGAGAGCCAATTCCACAGACCCCAGAATCAATTCAGCAAACTTATCCTTACATTTTACATTTTTTTCTAGAATCACTCTTAGTTCCAAAATCTGAGTTACTCATTGTTCTTCAGAGTAAAAGTATCTATCTATCATCTATCTATCTATCTATCTATCTATCTATCTATCTATCTATCTATCTATCTATCTATCAATCATCTATCTATCTATCATCATCTATCTATCATCCATCTATCCATCCATCCACACACACAGTCTCACAATCTACCATCTGCAAGCTGGACACTGAGGAAGGCCAGTGGGGAAAAGTCAAGTCTGCAGACTTGGGAATCAGGAGTGCTAATCCAATCCAAGGGTAGGAGAAGACTGCTGTCCCTTATAAGCAATCAGTCAGCTAGCCAGAGGAATTCTGCCTTCCTCTGCCTTTTTGTTCTATTCAGGCCCTCATGGGTTGGAGAATGCCCATCCTCATGGGGAGGGCAGTGTTCTTTACTCAGCCTACTGATTCAAATGCTAATCTCATCTGGAAACACCTCACAGACACACCCTGAAATAATGTTTAATCTGGGCAACCAGTCAAGTTGACACATAAAATTAACAATCACACCTACCAATTATTTTTCTATTTTTAAATCATCCTTCAACAACATACATTCTTCACTCTAGTCAAAGGAGATTCTAGATGTTTTCCCCCCTGCCCCTTTCTTGTTATGTGGTACAAAGTTATTGGAAATAACCTTCTTTTCCTGTTTATTTCCCTGAGCTCACTGCCCTTCCAGACTTCAGTCACGTCTACACTTTGCATGAGATGCTTCTCAGAACCAAGAGGCAATAATACTACAGAGTTAAGTTCTTAACCAAGCTCTAATTATTTCATGTAAACTGTTTTATGTATCTTAAATTGGAGAGTTAAGATTCTTGAAAACAGAATACTACATCTTGTTTTTATTGTGTTTCTTTACTGAACCTAGTGTAGTACTGGACATATAAATCCAATGATTGATTAACTTGCAAGCTAAAGGTCCTAACAGTTTTGGGAGGAAAAAGAAAACAATGGCCAGGATTGTGGTATTTAAGTCTTCCCTATGCAGTATTCAGGAAAAGAATTGTAGGCAGGCTGGGTATCATAAATGTTACAAATGTTCTGAAATAGGAGAACACTGAGCTCTCTCATATCCTTTGAAATGAGAAATCATAACATACTTTTGAAATTAGTCTGTTTTTAAGGTCATCTAGTTATTTCCTTATTACTGTAAACAATTTATATGCCAGATTCAGTATTGTATTTCATTAAGTGAGTTTACCAAATAGAATATTATTTTAGTCTTCTTTATAAATCAGGAACACAACAAAACTGCATATTTGATCATTTCTTAATTGTTTCAAAGTTATTTTCTAATTCTTTTCTTTAAATCCTTGCATAAATTGTTGAGAAGGTGGATTTACTAAAATCAGAAAGCATTTGGCCAAAGCAAACTTCCTTCTGGCAAACAAGGACATTGTTGTCAAGGGACACTTTGAGAGGCATTTCTTTTTGCATTTGTGCTACTGTGTGGTTATTTTTTTTAAAGGCTTGTGTTTTCCCCTCACTTCCCTTTTCTGTACTAAGTTTTAAAGTCTCTATCTCCTTTTAATTTCCCTCTTATGTCACATGATTGCATGGGGATCTCTATAGATTTTTATTGAGAAGTTAATTTATGATAGTTTTTTTTTTTTTCAATTCTATTTTGCTTTCTAAACTATATGAGAAAGAATCTAGCTAGTCCATGGACACAGACAACAATGTGGTGATGGCTAGATGGAGAGGGGATTGGGGCTGGATGGAGGTGGGGAAAGGGAGGGATAGGGGACATCTGTAATAGTGTCAACAATAAATAAATAAAATAAAAATAATTAAATGGAAGGGGGAAAAAAATCTAGCTAACAAGTATAGGAGAACCAAATGCTTTAGTTACTCATCTCTAGCGTGATTCTACATCTTGTTATGCCCAGAGAAGTCTCACTTTATTCCTGTTCTCCTAGTATATTTATTAGTTATGCCCTTTTCAATCTCTAAAATGTCTGGGTTCAAGTGATAAATTATTATGGCTGTCTCCTCACAGAGCAAATAGGTACTACATGTGTGTTCTTTGGCAACTACTTGGCTAATCATTTATCTCAGAGCAACAAAAATCCAAATGATAGAGAATAGAAGGGGAAAACAAAATCCAGGCCATTTTCTTGTATTTGAAGTGTGTAACATCTCTGTGATCATTTCTGCTTCTTGGTTTATTCCTTGTACATATTTGTCCAAGTAGAAGTTTACACATAGAATTTTCTTTAAAAGGATGATAACACATAAAGAGCAGGGCTTATCACTGAATTCTAGTTAACAGAATGACATATGGAATAAATTTGTATTCATGATTTTTCTGTTTATTTGTTAATGCTTTTGAATTAAGTGATTGGGAAAGATAACTGAGAAGACAGTTTTAGTCCCATAGAATGTACAATATCAAACAGACAATACTAGCTAGACTAGGAAATAAGAGCTACACCGCCATAAGAAAAGCAGAAACCAAGATATAATCTAATGGAACTCTAATGGACCTCAAATGCCACTACCACCGTTATACATAGTTGCAGACCTAAAAGAAGGCACATACAATACAATGACAGTGACAGTGAGGATGCACTCAATATTAGCATGCCCCTTCTTCTGACTTGTAATCTATGGGTTCCTGAGCCTCTTCAAGAAAGTGCTGGACTCCTAAGGTAGCCTGAATCCTTAGGAAGCTAAAGTAAGAAAATGCCTTTCTAAATTTAAGTGCGAAAACAAGTGGGGTTATATATTACCGATTTTTTTAAGCTTCTCTAAAATCTTTACTACCATTCCCAAAGCACATTCATTGACATTGTTCAGCAAAGACACTCTTTAAAAATATTCACCTTTACAGTGAATTTTATATTCTCATTATATTTTAATTGTGTAAAATTTTCTGACTTAGTTTAATTGAACTTTTCACCCAAGATGCTAAGTGATTACATCCTCAAATAAATAGGTGATAATATGCTTTGGGAATGTAAAATGATCCCTGGTAAGGCAAATAACCCAAGTAGTTCATCATTATGCATATAATCCACTATTTTCAATTATCCATGCCACTGATTTGCTACTTTAGCATGACTAATAAAAAGTTATTATTATTGTTGTTTCTTATTTTTTCTCTATTGAATTACAACTGCGAACAATTCACAAAGAAAATGGACGATTCACACCATCACTAATTACTACTGTCATTGATTTATTTGAAGCTGATGATACAGAATTACCACACTTTGGTTAACATTTTAGCTTTGAAATTAAATATGCATAGTACGTGTTTCAGGGCTTAGAACACTCTTCTCAGACATCATTGGTATTTTAAAAAAATCTTCTTAAAAGAATCATCATCCATGGAAGTCACTCTAGATGCATATTTACTATGTGTGTCAGATGCTGCTCCTTGGCTACCAAGTAGCCATTCCACTCTTCATTTTCTGCTTGTAGAAACTCTATTTAAACAGGCTGTAGTCAGAAATCCCTTAGTCCCACGGAAGAGGAGATTCTTGCCCAGCTCCATCATCACACCCACGGAATAACATGGCTCTTCTGGGATTCCCCTTCCCTTTAGCTAAACTTTAGTCCAGGGTGGACATACAACATATGAAACAGGAGAAATGTGTGTTCAATGCTCCTTATCCAAAATAATGGGACAAATCACGGGAAGAAAATATTTTGCCTTATACATCTTGATTTCTTTTTCGGGATGCTGGAGGTACAGTTGCCATATTTCAACCATAAGGCAAATTTCATTGGATTAAAAATCTAACATAGTAGGAAGCCAGAAGAGAGAGAGAGAAGTCTGGGCCCTTAATGGCACCACGTGGACAAGGAACCTGCACCATTTGGTTGCAGTTGTTACTTGCTGCTAGAAGCCTATTTTATTTTATTTTTAAAATATTTTTTCTTTATTAATTTCAGGGAGAGAGGAAGGGAAAGCGAGAGAGATAGAAACATCGATGAGAGAGAATATCGATTGGCTGCCTCCTGCATGCTCCCCACTGGGGATCGGGCCCACAACCTGGGCATGTGCCCTGACCAGGAATCGAACTGGCGACCTCTCGGTGCATAAGTCGATGCTCAACCACCGAGCCACATTGGCCGGACTAGAAGCTTATTTTATAGAATCATTTAACAGTTGTCTTTCTTCATTAATTCCAGAATGTTTTATTTTAAAAGATTCTTCTTGACTCCCGTTCATGGTTATTCTCTATTTTTTTATCTTGGGCTATATCGCCATCATCTTTTTTTTTTTTTTTATCTTCACCCGAAGACATTTTTCTACTTATCTTCAGATAGAGAGGGAAGGAGAGAGAGAGAGAAACATCAGTGTGAGAGAGACACATCAACTGGTTGCCTTCTGCATGACCCCGACCAGAGCCGGTGATGAACCGCAACCGAGGTATACGCCCTTGACTGGAATCGAACCCGCGACTCTTTGGTCTGCGGGCTGACGCTCTAACCGCTGAGCCAAACCGGCCAGGGCTCACCATCGTCTTTTAGCTCTGGAACCAATCTCATCCATAAGCTAGAAAAACATAAGATTCAATAGGCCTCTTTCTAACTTGCTCAAATTCACATGGATGTCATATGCAGATTCCAAACAGGCACTGTTTTCTGATGCTAATAACCAGGTTTTTTGGTTTCTCTTCTGAAAATGAACCTCCCCAGTATAGAATAGTGTCAAAGGTCATGAGCTAGTTTCACGTCCTCACACTGTCATTTATTAGATTTATGAATTGAGCACATCAGGGAATGTTATAAGGTTTTGCTTTCCTTGTCTGTAAATTGGAGATACTGATATTGCGAGAGATGAGTATGAAGGTAAAATGAAGACATGCTTAGCTCAGTGCCTGGTACTGTGGCTCAGTCTTTGAGCGCTGACCGTATGGAGGCTCAGGGCGACTGAGTGAATCATTCACTATCCCACAGATATCAGCCACCCAGGAAAAGCAGGATGTAGGCCCTTGTCTCTATAAACTGGATTTTTATTTTTTCCCTTCCACCATGCTGCCCCATTTCTAAATTACTGTTAGTAAGATCACTTATTTCTCTTTTTTCCAGAAAGCATCTTTCCCCTCCTGGCATCTTCCATTCCCACCCTCACTGTTTCCCATCATCCAGGGAGGAGATCACTTGGCATCAATTCTCTCAGCTAATTGGTAAAAAAATTCAAAGAGCACTGAAATTTTGAGACTTACAGACCACGATACTCCTCCGTAGTCATTGCATTTCCAGTTTGTTAAAACAAAGTGGTCGTTTTCCTGGACATTTAGAACAAAGTATTTTTTTGGTATTCTGAAATCTTGAAGTCTTATGGTTTGGAATTAATCTCCTTTGTCCTATTTTCTTTTAATTCCTCTTCAAGACTAATTTAATATGAAGTAGCTTAAATGAGGGATAATAGCTAAATTAATGATGATTCCTTCTATAAGGTGGTCAAGGATTAAAAGAACAGAGGCCTTTCCCCTTGTGCACCCAAATTTTATTCTTTTACATCTGGTGCCTTGTGAAACTGGTAGGAGGCCTGGAATGAATCATTGTTACACTATCATTAACATAATGCCCATGTGTGGATTTATCAGCAGTCTTTCAGTTTGATAAACTGTTGACATGTAAATATTTCCTTGAAGAAATTTCAGTCCAGCTGCTTTTGTTTACAAATCTATCAATGGTTAAAACCATTGAATGTATTTTGCCCGTTTCTGAATTATAATTACACGTCTAATTGTGAATTAATTATAAAAGAAGAAGACAAAACTACACAATAAATATTTCCCATTTCTGGACTCACGCCAGATTTCCCTATATTCATGAAATGTAGATCTTATGCTTACATGCCGTAACCTTACCTTTTTTGCATTTGTATATGCAAGTAGTTAGACAAAATGAATTTGAAAAATTATTTGATTCTCAGGAAGACTGCTTATTCCCTTGTTTTACTTTCTTCTCCACTCTGCTTAATCGTTCCAAAGCTTTAATTAAGATTAGATTTTGATATGCCAGTCACACTTACATCTAAACTGACCTGAATATTGAATATCTGTCACTTTCTAATGTTTTCATCCCATGCAATCAAAATGATTCTACAGTTGTGTTGTTTTTCTGCTTTCTTCCATGAACCACAGCACCCAAATATATAAATTTACAAATTAATATAAATGATGAAAAAACACCAGGCCATGGGGCTGTTACTGTTCATTTGTGAGTTCACCTGCAATACAATTACAGTGATGGGAAGGGATCATCTATATTACTCAGACCTCCTAAACGGCATCTCATCATTCACTGTGCCCATAACACAACAGACACGTAGTGAATGAGTCACCCGGGATAGCCCGCAAAGGCTGGTGTGTGTGTGTGTGTGTGTGTGTGTGTGTGTGTGTGTGTGTGCCAAGGGCCCCTGAGCGCTACGAGAGGGAATGTGGAGACTGTAGCAAGTGGCTGCAGTGGGAGGCCAAAGGAGGAGCACTCTGAGCTCAGAGAAAGAGCTTTGAATGCTTCCTGTTTCAGAGAGCTGCTGCCCACAGGACCTTTCCTAGGCCTTCAAAGTGATCTGCAGAAACTTATTTACAAAGACTTTTATTCGTCCTTCAATCCCAAGATACAAAGTGCCTAGCACAGGCTAGCAGCCCCATAAATGTTTATGGCACTGTGGAACTAAGCTGAAGATCCTCATCGATTTCTCTGACAGCAACAGGCCAAGCTACAAGCATGGTGCTCTCTTCGTGAAGCAGGCAAAGCTCTGGAGCCCACGTGCCCTCGGCTCAGGCTACTTATCTCCTCGGGTCAGATGCTTCTTAGGCATCTTCAAGTAACAGCAGCAGCCACCATAACAAATATATATAACATACACTAACATAGAACAGATTGCTGGGCGCTTCTCTAAACACTTTTGATGCATTGTCTCATTCAATCCTCAAACACCCCGTAATGTAGAAGATGCCATCGTCCTCATCGTGAAGAGAAGAAAACTGAGATGTCCAAGGGGTGACAGATAAGTTCGATCAAGCCTGGTTGTCTTTCACTTTCAAATCTGTGCTGTTAAAGGCCATCTGTCCTAGAGATCCTCTGATTTGCTTTAGTGATGTAATCATTCAAAGTTTCTGATAAAAATACTTGGTTCTAACAGTACAAGGAGCCAGAATGGGCACCCAGGAAGCCGTGTTTTTATAAGCAAACAGGTTGGTTTAAGTGATCTTTGAGCCTCAACCTATACTGAGCTGAGTAAACATAATTAAGTTCAAAGTGATTTTAAGACAACACATTTGACCCTTAAACAAGATGGGTTTGAACTGCACAGGTCCACATATATGCGGAGTTTTCCCATTATATACTGTAAATGTATTTTCCTTACGATTATCTTAATACATTTTATTTTCTGCAGCTTACTTTATCAAAAGAACACAGTCTATAGTACATTTAACATGCAAAATATGTGTTAATATACTGTTTATGTTATCGGTAAGGTTTCTGGTTAACTGTAGACTATTAGTAGTTAAGTTTGGGGGGAGTCAAAAATTATATGTGGATTTTCAGCTGTGTTGGGGGCTGGCACCCATAATGCCAACGTTGTGCAAAGTTCAACTCTATTGAAAGTAGCCCCTTTCCAAGGGAAGAGTTAGTTAGTTCTGCTACTCTCTCAGCTTTTGAGACTTGGGCCCAGTCTCAGGAATTCATGCCACCTGAGACATGAATGTGGCAACCAGACTCATTGGCTCTACCTGCAGGTAATAGCAGGTCCCCTACACAGCAGCAAATTTTTTTATGATGCTCAAAGGTCCTCCCTTGTATTGTATATATTTTTTAAAGCAAATGTTTCTTTATCTTCTGTCATTACACAAGTAATATGGGATTTTTTTTTAAATAAATTAAACTCCCACAACACAGCTTATAAAGTAAAAGCCTGCACCTCTGCTTTCCTTAATATAGCATCAGATTATCACACATCTGTCTAGACATGTGTGCTCTCTACACATATGTACATATTAACAAAGACACTCGATTTTATTTACAACAAATTTTTCTCTGTAGTTAGATTTTTTTTTAGTATATTAATCTTTTACGGACATCAATTTAAATAGTACACACTTTACTTCATTCGTTTAATATCTACTTAATATTCTATGCCATGGATGTAAATATTTGTTATCTGCCTCTATTGATGAAAATTTTAAATGTCTGTTTTTCTCAGTTACCAAATAACACTAAAGTTCCCATGTTATGTAGAATCTCTTATCCATTTGTGTATGTGTTACTATCATTTTAAGTCTGAAATGACATACAGCAGATTGATAGCTGTGTTTTTGCTTATTTTGGGTGGTTGGAAGGCATGGTCTGTGTGTGGGCGTGCATACCTGTGCATTTCCCTTTGTGTGTGCTTGTTGGTGTCAGGGTTGTGGACCATTACCCTATCCTTTCTTTTTTTTTCGTGGGCACACAACCAGGCTACATTTCCAAGCCATCTTTGTAGCGTGGTGTGGTTTTACAACGAAGCTCTATCCATAGGTTTGTCAGCAGAGTGAGGAATCACCTTCAGGCCCAGCTCAGCTGTGGATTGGCCCACTTGCAGCCCCCCTCGCGGTCCCCTTATGCCATCAGTCTTGATGTGAACGAGTCCGTGTTAAGACGGCAGGGCTATCAGGAGGAGA
The DNA here is from genome assembly GCA_030848825.1 of Tadarida brasiliensis. Taxonomy (NCBI): domain Eukaryota; kingdom Metazoa; phylum Chordata; class Mammalia; order Chiroptera; family Molossidae; genus Tadarida; species Tadarida brasiliensis. The sequence continues at coordinate 66,348,010 of CM061266.1, forward strand.
GAGCCTGCGTGTCTGCATCACTGTGTGCAGAAGCATCAACTGCAGACACTGGAAACCCACTTTGGATTTTGAGTGAGGATAACATTTATTATACTTCATCTATATTATAATTTTGGGTTTGCTTATTACCACAACTTGCAATAAGCCCCCCTTTAAACATTTTCACTAGAAAACATATATTGCTTAGGTAATATTAAAGATATATATTTTTAAAAATCACCTAATTTGTTAAAAATCTTGCAGACTTAGTCATTTCTTCCTCTTGGTTACAGATCCAATTAGGCTCATTTTAATATAGAATGTATTTTCAATCAATAAGGTATTTTCTTTCTGTCTTCTGCACAATGAGGTCTCTTTTTATGTTCAAATTCCAGGACTGACCAATATTTCTTAGAAGAGACTTGATCAGATTTGAAAGTAACAGTGAAACTATTATTCACTGAGTAGATCTAGAAACAATAATGTTCATCATGGACTTGACTGGTATACTATATGCAAGAATAATAATAAAAAAAGACTCAAGAAGGTAAGGAGGACCTCTTTTGGAACTTATCAAAAGAGTATGTGATAGGTCTGATTCAGCATCATCCAGTAAAGAGAAAGAAAAATTCCTGTATGTCCTTGAGTCAGTTCACCATTAAAACCAATATAATGAGAATATTTTATACTTTTATAAAGTCCTGCTAACCTAAGGCTAAAATGTTTATATTTTAAGAAACTGGAAAGTAATTCCTGTGGAGAAAATCCTGGGACACAATACCTACATATCCACAGTGTCATAACATCTTATAGAGCCATTATTTTTACATAAATCTTGTTCAGCAGAATTTCCAGCTGTCTCTACTATATACATGGCACATTTGGCTACACTACCTTTAATTAATTTATGCCACAGGCAACTTTTCAAATGATGATAACTAAGAAAAATTACAACTTTGGAAAAGTAAACGACAAGTGGGTAAATAAAAACCCTACAAGTTGTGTAAATGCAATCCCTCCATCACAAAAATGAATGGTTATTAGCCGTTCTACTCTGCATTAACCAGCACTAAAAGCCCTCTTTTACGTGAGATATACAAATAACTACCTTTAGCATTATTGAGAATTATGCAACAATAGATAGAAGATAATATTTTCCTGTGAAAGAAATTTTTAGGTTATATGCTGACTATTTGACTTCAAATTATGCTTGGTTTTAGTCGTCTTCAGTTGAAGTCTCATGAGGATAACATATGAAAAACTCAGCAAGTTATTTAGTAGTTATTAAATTCTATCTGTCTAATTTTACGATTTTTATTGTTGCATAATGGAGACGTACACTCAGAAAATTTTTCTTAAAAATCTCAAAAATTCAAGTAAAGTTGCTTCTTAGATTGTAAACTAGGATTGTATATAATTCACATATTATTAACTTTGCCGAACAGAATTTAGCAATTATTCTTCATTCTTAATCCAGAAACAGAGTGAATAGATTGATAATGATTGGTAATTTGGAGCTCAGGGCTTTCTCTTTTATTTTTAACATCTCAGTTTCTCCAAAAAAAAATTGATGACAAAATATACCTGGAACTTTATAAAGCTAGGGAATTTTAAAAATCTTAAATGATTCTTTAAGAAGTATATTTAACAATGGATCCTTCAACTTGGAAAGAGAGGATGCAAAACTCCAAATTAATGGAGATAAATATACAAAAGTCTTTTTGTGAAGATTTTATATTGACCTTATCATTTTGATTTTAGATGAAGAATATTGATTCAAAGAGTCAGTGAGACTTGTGATAAACAACCCATGATGTAAACCTAGGCCTTTCTCATCCCAAAGCTGATGTTTTTTCCGCTACATTTGATTCTTTGTCAGATGGATGTCTTCTTGACTGAAAATTCACAGAGGAAAGTGGAATTGCAGTTGAAACCTTTTGGGGGAGAATAAGAGAGGAGAGAAACAGAAATAAAAATTGTACATATTTCTAGGCCAGACAAACAATATTCAAATTGCTCTCCTCATGCACAGCATAAAGCAGGCACTGGATCTCTGTTAGTAGTGATGGCGGATCTTACCTACTGGAAGTTGTATACCGCTCGAAACAGAACATCTGATAAATTCTTGACTTGCCTTATTAAATGTTTCGTCATGAAAAATGTAGAGGAATCAACACGGGGGATTGCAACTCTGGACACTATTATGATCAGTAAAGAAAATTGGGAGTGGAAGCAGAGTGATCTTTGAGAATAAGTAACCATGTCCCTTTTTGAGTGTATTAAAACCAAAGAAATGAAGGCGGAAGTCACTTGACATGTGCCCAGGACTTTATGAAAATGTATTTCAAAATATCGAAAGGAAGATAGTTAGGGCTCTGTGGTTGGCTCTAACAATGAAATGGTTAAAGAGATATATGGATTATATAAAATAAACTAATGGTGCTGTATCTGAACTTTTAGATATAGTTTTCATGAAGATAATGTTTCTACAAATGCTTCAATATACATTTTGAATAATGCATTTTCTAGTTGCAAATTTTAGAAGTCTTTTTCATATTTGTGTATTCTCTTCATTTTTCAGCTATTCTGTAGCATTTTAAGGCTTTTTACAGCTGATATTATTGAAAACACAAGACAAAAATTATGTAATTTCCATTTCTTAAAAGTTATTTGGCCAACTTGGTACTTATTTTATAAACTTATATTTTGTTAGTCACCATCTACACCTTCACTCTGCTGATTATCATCTATAATTCTTGAGTGTGGCTGAGATATCATGCTCATTTAACATTTCACCTGTTCTCAGAGTTCCCAGCCCCTGAACCATTACATAAAGCTGTGTGATTAGTTCTGGTCAATGGGCTGTGGGCAGAAAGGTCACGTGACACCTCCTGATCAAAGCATGTAAGAGTCAGTGCATGATCTTCTGGCCATCTGTTCTCAGTGAAGGCAAACGCAGTGGTCTCATTTGAGAAGGTAACCAGCAGACTCAAGTAGCCTGTGCCACTGAGTCATCACTTAGAGCACTGTTGCCCTAAAATGGAAAGGATAAACTACAGCCCTCGGGTCAGATCCAGCTCTCCACCATTTTTTCTGAACAGGAGTTGTGTGGGGTTTTTTTTTTTTTGTTGTTGTTGTTGGAACACGACTGTTCGTTTACATAGTATTTCAGCAGCCTTCATGCTGCAGTGACAGAGTTGAGAGTTCAGTAGTTGCCACAAAGATGGTTAACCCCCAAAACCAAAAATCTAATCTTTTACTGAAAAATTTTCCACTGCTTGATTTAGAGCATCAATATGTAGTATGGGCTCTTTCTCATACCTTAACAGTGAATCAGAACTAAGACCATTAATGTCATAAATATAATATTTCTAAAATACTTTCCAATATATTGTCATAAATGAACATAAACTTGCACATGATAAAGTAAAAGACATGTCTCCAACAGTATATAATAAATTGTGATTTCTTTCTAAACCAAAAGAATATTTTAAACTTAACATATGAAATATGAAATGAAATATAAGCAATATTATTTGAATAAATCAGGCAACTTATGCTAAAGATAGAATTTGATGCACTTACAACAGAAATTCCTCTGCATATTATTTTCCACTTTGGTTTAATGTTGTCAATCCATTCACACTATAGACTTGAAATATTTTTTCTGCCCTTTATGGGCTATTAGTGATGTAGGAAAAAAATTGTGATTGACTTAAGATGCTGTATCTTTTAATCCTGTGCATATTACATAGGAGAGAGGTCTTATCTGAAGTATTATTTGGTAGCTATTGTTCATCTGAGTCAGTTCGGAGAAATACAAAGGAAAAAACTAGATCATGTGGGTCATTGTGTGTGTGTGTGTGTGTGTGTGTGTGTGTGTGTGTGTGTGTATTTAACCAAGTTATTAATTAAAAGAAAAGGAGCAAAGGGAAGGCCAAATGTTATGGACATGCCACTTGTGCAGCTTTGCCAGGAAGCTGCAGCTTAGATGCATAACCAGTAAAGTCTGGGTGACATAGGAAAGGTACTTGCCTGTCAGTCACTCATGGGAACAGGTCATTGGACAGAGTAGGTGTGGGGAAGATTTAAGATACTTAAGCTCTTGAACAAAGAAGTTTGCTCCCTTGCTTGCTCATGCTTGACTCCTGGCTTGTGGGGGCTCTCACGCTCCTGTGCTCCTGCATTCGCCTACATGGCCCATAGCCATGTGGACCCCACACAATGGACTGATGGACTGCAGCTGGCCTAATGCTGTACTGAACCTGATACCAACAAGGAACGGAATCTTTGGACACTGGCTTTGCTTCTAGTTCCACTGAATCCCCAGCTGCACATCCTCCAGGGCTGGATTAAGGGAAATGAGACTTTGGAAACACAAGGATATAATTTCACAAAAATGAAGCTTACTACCACATCTCATCCTCCCTGGGGTCCTCTGGAAATGTTTATTCCAGTGGCATCCCAAGAACCCTACTCCCACTGGCAACAGAGAAAGACCATCCACACATTTCTCCAATAACAATAACATTACACAGAATCAAGGATAAGATGTTATCAGGCCCGGCTGGTGTGGCTGTGGCTCAGTGGTTGAGCATCGACCCATGTACCAAGAGGTCACCAGTTCAATTCCTGGTCAAGGCACATGCCCAGGTTGTGGCCCAAATCCCCAGTGGGGCATGCAGGAGGTGGCCAATTGATGTTTTCTCTCATTGATGTTTCTCTCTCTCTCTCTCCCTTCCTCTCACTCTCTAAATCAATACAGAAAAAAAATTTTTTTTAATGCTATCAGGATTTACACTTACTACACAAGGCTAAATAACTTTTTTAACAGAAAAGATTTGAAAGTAGAAATTCACATTTCCAGTTCACATATGTTGGGTTCATTTAAGAATAGTTTTCAAGTATAAGTTGTGTTGAATAAATATTGATCATAAATGCATATTTGTTAGCTACTTATATTTCAAATAATCTTAAATAGATCATTTTGGAAATTGAGTTATTTGTCTTTTTTCCATCAACTCCTATTGCTTACCTCATCCATTCTCTTCTCATAAATGACAGGTGCACACTCACAGCGATTCCACACAATCTCAGACTTACAGAAATGCCTATTTGTAATAATGCAGTAAGCTCTGGAGGAATATAGTATAAATCTTTGATATCTCTACTATTAAAAAGTAACACTCGAGGAAGATCACACAAGTGTTCATAGTACCATTTACTTTTGATAGTCTACTCTTGTGTGCTGATTTTAAAGAGGGAGATGAACATGCCCAGACCCTTTCCCTGTATCTCTGAAGAGTCAACACCTAAACAGAGTGGATTGACTAAATGACTTGAGGCTGATTTTGATCACCTTTCGATATGTTAATTTAAGGCAATAATTCCTGCCAGGATCGTACAGCAAAATCACAAAAGGGAAAGTTTTTCCCACTGCAATTATTCACTTTTCTTTTGGGGGCTTTTCTTTATCCATGCTTTTCAGTTTGCCATTATCCATACTCATAATGATTTCTGGATGTCCAAGATCCCTGGGCCATTTACCAAGAATGGGACTAGACTACGATGATCTCAATTACTACACTTATTTTTCTTTATTTCTGTCACTTTGAGTTTAAAAATGCTGATATATGACTGGCCCTACTTTTCATTTTCATGATCAAGCATTTCCTTATACTGTAAACCAAAGCAAGTTTTGGATCTGTGGAATGTGTGAGTTATTTTTAGCAAGGGATATTATCCTGTACTCTGGTAACTACGAGCAGCATTAACCCTCATAAGACAAAAATATTGCAACCAGTCCTGGAAAATAAATAACTATCTATTACCCGCATACTGTTCTCAGCACTACTATTACCAGGTTTGCCTTTCTCTGGAAGTTTTCCATTCCATCGTAACTACTTAGAGAAATCAATCAGAGCTGTAGCAGGAACTGTGTATAAGCGTGTCCTGTAGTTTCATTATAAACATGTCTGCCAAAAGCATGTTTGCCATGATTATTTTCACTGCAAACAGTTTTGATGCTTAACTAATGAGCCATATGGCAATTTCACTGTGAAAGATAAAAGAACAATTATAGGACACTAAAAAGAACACAATGAAACATGAAAAAACAAAAAACAAATTTAAAAAGACTTTATGGAAAATAACAAAAATACTACATTGTCTTCAAAGTCTTTCATTTAGAGTAGTATACATATTTTTTGCTTGGTTCATCTAATCGGCATCACAGCTTTTCTTTTTCGCTAAAATTTCTTCCTTCATAAAGAGAAGTGTCAGTTTCCGACTACAGAGTGGATAATTAATGCTCTTGAAGACTGTTGTGAGTTAGTAGCTGCCTCTTTAATATTTGCCATAGCTTGTTAAACTTTTGGTTTTAAGTGGTAGGAGAGATGACTGTGCTCACCAATGGATTTGTAAAATATTGATATGTTATCATTGTCTGATATCATGTGTGATCTGGCTAAGATTTGTATAATATAAAACTTAGGAGTACTGTGAGAACTTTGTTAATAGAGAAATGAAACCAAACTGTCAACCAGTTATTTTATCTTCTGTGGCAAAATCATCTTATGTTAATTAGTTATGTAGCTATCATGTTTGTGGCAAAAATGCTTGTGGAAAAAATGTGAACTACTTAAAACCGTGTGTAAGGTCCTTGAATCTTCAGTTCCTATGTCAGTCCCATGTGCTTATTTGCTTTAACTTATACTTTTATACATATATAAAAATATTGTTATAATTAGCTAATTATTAACAATAGGGAAGGAGCTAAGGAAAGGCCAGACATTGTAGGCAGGTTCTCCACAAAACATTGCAGGGGAGGGGACTGGACAAAGGGAAGACTGATGCATGCCCAGTAAAGTTGAGATGACATAGGGAAGGTGCTTGCTGTCAGTCACACCTGGGAACAGAGGTAATTGGCAAGAATGGGTGTGGCCACTGCAAGCCTGAAAAGATTTGGGATACTTAACCTCCTAAACATCCTAAACAAAGGAGTTTGCTCTCTTGTTGCTCTTGGTTCTCTTGCATTTGCCCCTTTGGCCCACCACCACGTGGACCCCCATACACGATGGACTAGTGGACTGAAACTATCCTGATGCTGTACTGGACCCAGCTCCAACATGGAAAGGAAACTTTGGACACTGGCTTTGCTTCCAGCTCTGCTGAATCCCCAGCTACACTTCTATGACTGGAATAATGGAAATGGAACTTTAGAAACTCAGGGACTTTAATTCCATGCACATAAAAATCACGCATTCTCTCATGCAAGTCTCAGAAAATTATTTTTCTCAGGATATCTTAAGAACTGTACCCACAGTAGCACCCAGTGGGGAAGAGGATCCCCCCCCAACTTTGTCTGATATTATTTACACACACACATATCTTCATCTAAAGCAGTAATTTTCAACTGTGGTTACTAAGTATGATCACAGGGATACCTCTGAATAAACTCAGACTTATATATGTTCCCATGCCAGATGGCTGGTTGTGAGTTCTTGCAGTGCAGTTAGACAACAGTAAGCATAGTGAATCGGAGTGTTGGAGGATGGAATGAACAGAAACTCATTCAAGTTGCTGAGGTGCAATAGTTAGTTGCTGGGCGAATTTCCAGCTGTGAGATATTTTCTTCCTTGGATCACATCTGCAAGGAACCTTGAAAGGTAATTCTATGCTCTATAGTCTGTTTTCTGAATGTGGCACGAGCAGGAGGTGTTGGTTTTATTTGTTGTTGCTTTATTTCAATTTGTTTCTTCTTCTATCTATTTAGGCTTACATATAAATTATCTTTTGTTTTAGAAATGAGGAAATTGGCCAGATATCAATGAGTATGTAGATGTATATTGTTGAAAATAAACACCTCTGAGTTTGTTTTTTCTTAAAGAACATTTGTGGCACTAGACAAGCTTGTCTCCGTTAAACCTTCATGATTATTTATTTACATGAGCTATCAGCACATTTGTTATTTTTTAATAGGCAGGATAAGATGACTTTATATCTCAAAAGACTTTTTTATTAAAATAACAGACAAAGCAATCCAGACAAAATAGTATTAATAAAGAAGACTACCAAGTCTTAACAGTGCTGCAAGGGTTATGAGTAAGACACTGTTGGTTTTCTCACAACTTCTTTAGCCTTTTATGGTTTTTAAATTACTCTTCAGTTTTAGTGGGTGACCTTTATGATAACTCTTCAGTAACAATTTACATAACAGATGAGTTTTTAGAAAATATTTCCATCATTAGTTTTGTAAAAGGAAGAGAAAGACATGAATTTTCCTGAAATCAAGTCAACTTCCATTGGTCTTCCAATATTATGTTCTAGGAATTTAAGTGTTAAGTTAAATGAGCTAAAAGGATTCAGGAAGAAATCTAGAAAGTCTGGAGACTTGTAAAGAAATACTTGATTCTTCAGTTATGCCTAGGATTGACCTTGGACTTCTGATTCTAAGTGACCTCCAATTATAGATTTTCTACTATTTGCCAAAATAAAGAATACTGTGCTAATGGCTAGTGGTGTGAGTTTGGGTACATTATTGATTAACTCTATCGTTTATGCACTGCCTTAAAAATATTTAGTTACATGATTCATTCACTTTGCACTTAATCAGTCTATGAATTATGCGATTAACTATGATAGGCCAACTGTGTAAATGATAAATTTAGTGAATAGAGTTTTCTGATGCATTTTATCTTTCCAAGTGCATTATCAAAAATGAAACATTGCCTTTAATCCTAAGGAAATATAGAGTAACACTTGGCAGCCTACTACTAAAACATATTTTTATTCATAAGGGAACAAGGCAATGCTTACTTTTCAGAATGCAATATGCTTTCCTCTATCTATGAAACCAATTTGTTATCACATCTGTCTGTAATGGAAAGCAAATAATATGTCTTACTATAAGTTTACATTCCTGGTAGCCATTACCATAATTGAGGGGATTGAAGTGGTGGAAAATACCAGTGTGTAGAAGAATGGCAGAAAGGAATGCAACAGGAAGGGAAAGCAGGACTCCTTGATGCCCCAGTGTTTTCTGGTTCATGTGTCTAAGAATAAGGGCACATTTCACAAGTTCATTTTTATTTCCTGTTGTGTAAGTGCATAATTATTTTAGATCTTTGTCAAAATGGAAGAAAGCAATGATAATAAAAAAACCAAGTGGCCAAGATAGATAATTAAGTTTTTACCAATTTAATTAAACAACCAGACAAATTAGTAAAAATTTTCGCTAAATTAATTGAATAAAATTTTCAATTAGTAAAATTTCACTGATTTCAATTAACTGATTGTCCAAAATGACTGGTGGTTTAAATGAACAGATGAATCAGTGTAATGGTAACTTCATGGAGAAGTAATATGATAATTAAGAGGTAAATGGTAGAATTCTATATATGGTATGTAAAGAATGATGACTTTTAGGTGTTAGTGTATCCCATCATCATGTCAGAAGACTGATATATTAATTATGTCTTCCAATATGCTTCATAATAATTATTACATACTTGACATTGAGAACTGATACATCCTATATTCCACTGCAATTATTACATACTTTATATTGTACATAAGTCCTTCTTGCTGTTTTGCGTGCATGAAATAGCCCCACTCTTGGCATACCTACCTAAGTCCATTCTGCATGAGGCAGCCAGAATAATCTTTTTATAAACATGAACTGGAACATGTTATTTTTCTTATCATAATGTTCAATGTCCCATTATCCTAAATATCAAGTTTTAAAGTTTCAAAGTGGCCCACAGGCTGTATATGTTCTGATATCTGCCTATGCCCTACTTTAGTAGTACCACCACCTCTGTTGTCAATGTGCATCCCTTATAAGACTTCCAATTCTACAAATGTGCCAGTCTTCTCATGTAAAGGAAGTAGGACATTTGGCATCCTCCTACTTCCGTCAATTCATCTACCTAGCTCTCCCCATCATTCAGCTCCTCACTGTAGTGATTTTAAGAGAAACCTTTCCTGCCTCCCTTAACTAAGAAAAATCTTGCTATATATTTGCATATAACCCATATTTCTCTTTCAACAAAAGTTATCATATTTTTAATGACTTGTTCAATCTTTTTAGCTTCTTTTTAAAATCCATGCTGGCAAGGCCATGTGTATTCTATTCATTCAATCCATATCATCTATAACTCTGTATGAGTAGGGGTGCAATACATAGTTATAGATTCAATCTCTCAAGGAAACTACATACTGATAAAAAAATAGCAAATGTAGAGCTGAGTCATTTATTTGGTCATCAAAATACTTTGTACTTAATATTTGTATTTATAACAGAGCTACTTGATTCCAAGCTATATCATCATCCATTGGGAAATATAGTTTCATATCTCAGGAAGAAGTAACAGTTTTTCCTTGATGCTATGCAAATGACACCAATTAATTCATTTGCAAGTGAACTTATTTATTAATGCATTCATTTAGCTAACATTTATTGATCACCGAATGCCAGAAAGTGGAGACTTAGGCATACATTATTGAATATTGAGTCTTGCTTTTGAATAACTCACTGCAGAGTGGAAGAGATGAATGAGTAGGAAATAATTACTGTACGTATGATTTCATAATTTCTCTAATAAAGGCAAAGTTAGGAGCTATGGAGCTCTTCAGCTTTATATCAGTTTTTTTTAATGTAGACACAGCTTCCCAGCCCAATTTTTGCTCACATTTTATTGACAGAATGAGTAAACAATCATAAAAAATTGAAGCAAGATATCCTGAGATAAATAACACAGTAAACTGTGTTTGCTTGCCTCATACCAACCTCATCAAACTCACATCTTGCTTAACAACTGTCTTCATCATTTGATTTTCTTTCCTCCCCCTGAATATTAGGAATATTGTTCCTTACTTTATTATCTACCCAATCCCAAGATTTTTTCTGATGCTACCAGATCATCAGGAAACTTTGCCTATTGTGTCATGGTTTTGTCCAACAATGCATAGCCTCTTAACTATTTATTTTCTTAAAATATATTATTGACATAAGTCCAACATACTAACATTATTTTAAGTGGAAATTTCAGACATGGTATGACCTCACAGAAATACATTTCCCAAGGTAGACTGTGATCATTGGTTTATTTACTTACAGAATGTTTTCCACAATGAGTTTTTAGGATTTTAATCCAACCTAACATCTTACTTGCCTGTTGCCTACAACTAAACATTGAATCGACATCTTCATTGAGCTGTTCTCAATAATACCTGGATGTTCTCTTTGGGAATTACAGCTAATTTAGAACCCATTAGTATGTACACATGATTTACGTTGTTCTGTTAAATGTGCAATATCTTGCATGAGTCTACAGTGAATCATCTGCCACCCCGTACGAATTACCCAGCTTTGTTTGCTCTTGTGGGGGTTATGCAAAAGTCTGCCTTGTTTTGCTTAACCCAGGTAATTGTATGTCAACAACAGATTGTGAATGCTGTTATTCCCTCATTTACTTCCTTTATATATCATACTATTCTGTATGTGAGTATACATGTGTTTGCAAAAGTGAGAGTACTAGGACTGATGTTCTGTTTGGGCTTTTTAGATGCAAAACTGCATGCTTTTTACAAGTTACTGATAGGATAATAACTCTGGTAATTTGTGTTTTTATTTGACCACTATGTATGCAAAATCCTCAAGGCAACTACCTGAATAAGGATAAGATTTGGTATCTAGCTATTCATATAAATGTATATTTAGCAGAATATAGAAAAAAAATCTTAAATTTTATCTAATTTGCATTACCTAAGTAAAAAAAAACAACACATTTATTTTCTGAGATTTTTATGTTGAATTTATTAATATTCTTTATTCGGTAGTTTTTCATTCTTTCATATTTTATTCATGAAACAAATATTTACTGTATACCTGGTATATTTCAGCCACTATGTCAAATCCTAGCAACACTGGTGAATAAGAAAAATATAGACCATGCTTTACCTTCTAATGTAAAAATATACTAGAACCCAGAATTTTTAAATGGGGTGAGTATATATGAAGCAATACTCCCTTTTCATACTTGAATGCTTTATGTTCCCTTCTTTTACTCTCCTCCTATAGATGAAAGCTTTATATACAAATTAAAGTTATCTTTCTATAGAGTAATAAGCAAAAGCTTCATTGAATAGGGGACATTTAAGATAATAATAGAAAGATGAGAAGATAACTAAGTGAAGAGTGAGCATATTAGTATTTCTGAAAGCAGAAATAGCATGTGTAATGGTCCTGAATTGGGAAAGAGTTTTTCACGTGAGGGGAGCTGAAAGGGGAATGGTATGCCTAGATAGCAATGGTGGAAATATTTGAGATAAGACTGGAAGGATGGGTTGCAATTAGATTATATAGCACTTTCAGATCCATTTAAGAAAACTATACCTTATTCTAAGAACATCAGAACAATATTTTAGCAGGGAAATTACATTATCTTACTTAGGACTTTAAAGATTGTTCTTGTTTCTGGAGAAGGAAATGAAAGGAAAAAACATGTAAAAGTGGGAAGACCAGTTTGGAAAGCTGGTGTGGTAAGCCTGGGAAGGTGATGGATGACATTAAGTTAAAGGAGCTAGTGATGACACGTAAGTAGAGAGATTGCAAATAAATTGAGGTAGAATTTACAGTGATGCTAATAGCGTATAAGTGAAATAATCAAAAAGGAAAATCAAGGATGCTTTCTAGATTTGTGATTTAAGGATTTAGGTGGAAGATGGTGTTCATTTACCTAGAAGTAAAGACCGACTTACTGGCAAGTCTAAGAGCGAATTTGGGAGCTCTTAAGGGAGGGAATTTAGAGCTAGTATAAATGACTTAGTTTTGATAAATCAAAAAAAAAAAATTACCTATCCAAGTGAAGAGATCAAATTAACCAGATGATATGCACTTTTGTAATACAAAGAAAAAATTGGAATAGCTGATTTGGAAAATATTAGCATAAAGCTTTATAGAATAGGTATGTTGAGAGGGGTAAGTAGAGAACCAAAAAAATAAATAAATAAAGAAAAAAGGAAAAGAAAAAAAAATGAGAGAGGATGAGCACCAATATTTGGAGGCTAGGTAGAAGAGAAGAAAAGTAATCCATTATATAGCAAGGACTGGGCTCATGGAATACAAACAAGAATATTGAACTGTATTAAATGACGTAGTGATTCAGAACAAGGTGAATATGGAGAAATATTCTTCGTGGCAACAGTTTGGACATTGCTGAATAGGAGAAGAGTAGTTTAAATTGAGCATCAGGTAGGAAATCAGATTGGAGGTTGAAGTGTGATTGCAGGTAAGAAAGAGTAGTCGGTCAGTACAGACAATGATTTTTGGAAGTTTGTGGAGAGTAACAAAAAGTGAGGCTGTGCTGGGGGACTTTGAAGAGGTTATGAAACTGTTTTCAAATGTTGGCTGTACTGAGTCATTTTTCTAAAATAATGGAAACTATTCATTAAAAATGGGAACATTCTGCTTGTTGAATAAAACAAAATTATTTAAGTTCACAAGCAAGCAAGAGGAAATAGGATCCATAGCTCAAGTGAGATGATTGATTTGTGAAAGAAACATTTCTTCTATGAAAACAGAAGAAGGAAAAGATGAAAGGCAAGTATGTTTGGAGAAGTTATTGTTGAAAATGAGGAAATCAACTAAGAACCAGGAGGCACATAGATTTGGTGCGAGAAGAGAGGTGGAAAATCACAGATCGAATACTCACTATCTTTATAATCATTCATTTGCTCAATAACATTCTACATTTGAATAACATTTGAATGTCAGCCATCTGTCAAGCACTGTTTGAATAGTTGGGAAACATCACTAAAGAGGAAAGCAGACATGCCTGCTTTCATGATTTCAAATTAAAACTATATATATGTGGTGTAACTTTCTGTAACTGTGATTTTTTACAGCTGCTTAAGGTCAGGGGCAGACGCAGAGAAGGTCAATGTTGAGGGCTCTTGGCACTGGGATGGCCCTGGGTCTATGATTCCCTGATATTTCTTAAGCTAACTTCCTAATTGATGTTTTTCTTACTCATGGAGAGTAATATAGAAAAGAAACATTTATATCTTTCAGCTTTATTAAATTTTATTATTTCAATTGTTTGTCAATTTGTTGAACACATTTCAATGTTCTGTTACCCTTTTAACTCCCTTATATTCCATTTCTCCCTCTTCTATACTATTCTGAATTATCATTCCAAAGCATTTTTAATATCTTCTATACATAATTAATTATATATAGCATTGTCTTGCATGCTAAAACTATACAGTATTAAAATTTCTATTATGCTACAACTGTACATTTTAGTTGGTATTACGCTTTTTTTCTAAATATATCTTAGTTCTCTATTTATTTTAGCTGATGCATGTTATTCTATGTATCATATACAACAGTTTAGCCATTCATTTTCTATTTAAAAAGAGGTCTGGGGTTATTTTGTGTAATCAGTTTTCTATAACCCCTAGTGCTCCCTCTTTATTGTCATATCCCTTTTTTCTCTACAGGTAATAATTTTTGTCTCTATGTAAATCTACAGATAATGCACACTCTTTGTTGGTTTCTTTTACTCAAAATAACTTATCCATATTGTTGCATGTTGCCATGACTTTTATTTCCATTATGTTTGATATTTTATTATATGAACATGCTAGAATTTGTTTATCCCTGCTACATTTGAGGACATTTGAGTTGTTTCTACCTTTGAGCTATTTGGAATATTGTTCCCATGAATGATCATATACATGTCTTTTGATGCATATTTGTATACATTTCTTTGGTATATATACCATCGGTAGTATTATGAGTCATAGGACATATACATTTACTGCTCTATGAGATAAAACCAAACAGTATTCCAGGGTGGCAAACTGATTGAGACTTTCATCAGTGGTGTATGAATAGTCCAGTTGCTCTACATCCTTGATTGTTTTTTTTAAGGTTATTACTTTTCATGCCCTGTTTTAGAAAACTTTATCTTCCCTAAAATCATAAAAATATTATGTTACTTTCTGGACACTTTAGTGTTTTAACTTTCATATACATATATCACAACTGACCTGGAATCTATTTTTTTATTTCTTACAGTTATAGATCAAGACTCATTTCTCCTCCTTAAGGATATCCAATTGAGCTAGTGCTTTTTATTTAAAAGATCAGCCTTTCCTCTTTGCTTTGTAGAGTCTTTTTCTTAATTCACTAATATGCATGTATATCTGCTCTTGAACTCATTGGCTTACTTGTCTTGCTTGAGCCAAAACTACACTGTATTAATTCTATAATTTAATAATATACTTTGATAAATTTTGTCATTAAAATTTGTTCTTCTTCAACATTATATTGGATATTGTTGGCCCTTTGCATTTCTAGATATATTTTAGAGTGAGTTTAATTTACGCACACACACATATACATGTGTATTTATATATTTTGGGATTATGATATTGGGTATATAGAGGTTTAGAGCAGTCTTATCTGTTTGGTAGATCCTAATATTTTATATCTAAAAGTTTGCTCCCTAAAACCTTGTCTGATATTAGAATTACTATAAAAGTTTTTTCAAGTGTGTTTTGGTTTGTTTGCTTTGATTAATAATAGTCTGTTATGTATTTTTTCTATCTTTTTACTTCAACATTTCTGTGTCCTTATATTTAAGTGTATGTTTTCAGCCAAAACAGTTACATTTAAAAAATTAATTTGAGAACCTCTATCTTTTTTTTTATCCTCACCTGAGGATATGTTTATTGATTTGAGAGAGAGAGGGGGAGATTGATGTGAGAGAGAAACATAGGTTGTTGCCTCCCTTACATACCCCGATTGAGGATGGAACCCACAACCTTTTAGTCTATGGGATGATGATCCAAGCATCTGAGCCATCCAGCCAGGGCAACAACCTTTATCTTTTAACTATAGTATTGATATCATTGAAATATAATACAATTTCTAACATATTTGGATTTGAGCCTGCTATCCATCTACCATTTTTCTTACTATAAATTTTTTAATTGATTTATATTATACTGTTTTAGTTACACATTATGTCAGCAGAAAATTACAATATAAACTTGACTAGTTAAAGCCTGATAAACTTACTATGTTCTTCACATTCTGATAAATTCAAGCACTATGGAACACTAAATGCACGTATTCCCTATTGCCTTCTTAATAAATATAAATATGTTCCCTAAAACATATATTTTATATTTTTGTCATATATTTAAGTGTATGTATACTGTAGATGACAAGGAACTTCATTATTTTTGTTCATTAAATATTCGTTTTATGCATTTATAAATTTATCATTTGTTTCTCTCAATCTTTTTCTGTTTTTATTTGATCTGAGAATATTGTTCTTCTACTTGAAGTACTTTATTAATATGACTTATAGTATGGTCTACTGCTGTCAAGTGTTTTCAGTTGTTTGTCTAAGAATGAATTTGGCTTTTATTTTGGAAGGATTTTTTACTGAATATAGAATTCTCTATTGGCAGTTATTTTATTTTCACACATTAAAAATGTCATTTCAGCCCTCGCCGAGTGGCTCAGTTGGTTGCAGCATCATTGTGTACACTAAAGGGTTGAGGGTTTGATTCCCAGTCAGGGCACATACCTAGGCTGCAGGTCAATCCCAGTTGGGGTGTGTATGGAAGGCAACCGATTGATGTTTCTCTCTCTTTAAAATAAATTTAAAAAATATATCCTCAAGTGAGGATTTAAAAAATGATGTTTCAGGCTCTTCATTTCTGTGGAGATTTTAGCTGTTGGTATTACTGTTGGTACTTTGAAGGCAATGTATTCGGTTTCTCTAGATTTTAGAATATTTTTTTGTTGTTGTTTTTCAAACATCCGAAGTAAGATTTTCCTTGTTTTATTGAGAATGGTATTCATAGAGTTTCTTGTGTCTGTAGCTTAATGTATTTTATCAGTTTTGAAATATCAGCTGTTACCTCTTCAAATATTGGATTGAGGCATTTTATCTATCTCCTCTCTTTTGCATCATTATATTAGCCATCTTACCATATTCCAGATGTCCCTTGCATTATTTTTTCTGTTTTTAAAATCTGTTCACCCATTCTGGCTTTAATCATTTTTTTTTCCTTATTGGTTTGTTTGTTTCCTTTTCAACTTGAGCTAATACACTGAATTTGATTGACAAATTAGATTTACAAAAATCAGAGATTCTATCCATTATCAAGTGTTAGTAACCATTTCAAGAATGCATGCAATCCAAAGTAATTTTTTTAACTTTTTGTTTGTATTTTTAAATGAACTTTTACAGAAAAATTTCAAAGATAGTAACAGAGAGTTTCCATATGCTTTATGCTGTTTTCTCTACTATTGACATCTTAAATTAGTATGGCACATTTGATACAATTAATGAAGCAATATTAATATATTATTAGCAAAAGCCAATACTTTATTAAGATTTCTTTAGTTTTTAACTTAATGTTCTTTTCCTATTCTAGGATCTTGTCTAGGATTGTCACAATAAATTTACCCTCTTGTCTCCTTAGGCTCCTCATTCTTGGCTATGACAGTTTCTTAGATTTTGCTTGTTTTTGATCACCTTGACAGTTTTGAGGATTAGTGGTCAGGTATTTTGTAGAATGTCCCTCAATTAGTATTTGTCTGATACTTTTCTCATGATTAGACTTTGGTTATGTGCTGTGAAACACCACAAGAGGTAAAGTGACATTTTCTTCACATCATATTAAGGGTAATATGATAATGATATAATATCAACATAATGTGTCATTGTTCATGTTCATCTTGATCCCTGGATGAGAAAATGTTTGTCAGGTTACTTCACTATAAAGTTACCTTTCCCCCACTTCCCATACTGTCCCCTTTTGAAGGAAGCTATGATAGGCAATCTACAATATTTTTTCTTTTTCACTTAATCCCTCCATCCCCACCACCTAGCCCCTCCATCACACACACACACACACACACACACACACACACACACACACACACACACACACACATCTGTCAGCCTGCTCTCTATTTATGAGTCTGTTACTGTTTTCCTTGTTAGTTCATTTTGTTCATTAGATTCCACATGTGAGTGAAATCATATGGTACGTGTCTTTCTCTGCCTGGCTTATTTCACCTAACATAATTCTCTCCATATGCAATCCACAATTAAGGAGTGGGAAGTTATGCTCTACCTTCTTGAATTTGGAGTAGCTATGATCAACTTTATAAAATAAGTCATAGATAAATTACTTTTATTTTTGTTATCTATATCAATGTCAATGCATTTTGAGGTATGTGACACTTTGATTTATATAAAACAAACTTATTACATTTTTAGCTCCTTAAAAACATCAGGTGGTTCATGCAAAAGTACCCAAACCTAACCTAATTTTTTCTAAAATTTCCTCCTTATTATACTTCAACCCATTTCTTACCTGAGTCTTACCCATTCATGAGTCTTACCTAGGAGATGGAGTTGGAGAATCAGGAATAGCATAAGGAAGGAAGAGATGTTACATACATTATTTTGTACATTAAAAAATGTTTACATTTTAGTTCAGATATTTTGATGCAGTCTAGTGAAATGCCCTTTATGTATCTCTTCATTTCTTAAATATAAATGTTTCTTCTCCTCCCCTGCCCAATATTTCTCAGGTCTACATATAGAAAGTGTAGTCACAAGATGAAACACCCTGGATCCTACAGCCCTGGGAAGGAAGCGAACCTGCTTCCTCCCACAGTTTACATGGCCCAAACAGATCTTTGTGTTAAGCCATCAGGGTTTCACAGTTGATTGTTATTGTAATGTAACTAGCACATTCTGACTATAATAAAAATTTTTATTCAAAATCCTAAATTATGATTTTCCTTTTTATTTGAGAATATCTCATGAACCCAAATATATTTCCCCACTTCATCCAAAAGTGGAGTCTCTTCTACCTAGATTTGGAAAAGGGCTGCCTTTTTTAGCCAAGATCATAAGGAATTTTGTTAAGTTTATTACATAACTGGGAGAGGTTATTCAAATGGTGAAAGACTCAAAACAGACTGTTGTGTTGTTGTTTTTTTTCCCACTAGAAAATATGTAATACTTTTTGTTCCCTAGGCACCAACTACATTAGAAAAAGAAATCCTTTATTGATATATGATTAAATCTGTTACTACTTTGCACTAGTTACTATGTTGAGCAAAACATTGTTTTTAGAAAGTCCTTTTTAAATATAAAAGTTCTCTCGTAAAACATTGAGTTGATGATGATAATATTAATAATTACTATTTTAGAGCAGATTCATGTTTTGTGGCTACTGAAACTAATACTATTTGTTGAGTCCACTTTAAGAGAAATAATATAACACAGCTGGTGTGGCTCAGCGGTTGAGCATCAACCCATGCACCAAGAGGTCGCCATTTGATTCCTGGTCAGCGCATACGCACAGGTTGTAGGCCAGATCCCCAGTAGGCGGTGTGCAGGAAGCAGCCGAACAGTGTTGTCTCTCATCGATGTTTCTGTTTTCCTCTCCCTTCCCCTCTCTCTCTAAAATCAATGAAGAAAAAATAAAATAAAATAATATAGAAAAATAATATAAAATTAAGAATGAAAATACTTACAGTAATAAATAAAATAAGGTTATAAATCTAAAAATCATAAATAATACAATACTCACAAAATAAAAGAAAATAATTATATTCCTGGCACACATTAATATATATTTTTGTCTGTTTCCTCAGTCATTTGGCAATAATTTAAAGATTTTTTTTTTTTTTTTTTTACAAAGAATAGAAATATGTCAGTCTTTGTATTTCATGGTTGATCAAAATATGTATTTTATTTTTTGGAGTTTAGAAAATATTCTTTCAGGTTCACAATTCCTTATAGGTAATATCATGTAAATTTCAGAATTATTGTCCAAATTGGTAAAGGCTGTAGGTTTCATGGCATTTCAACTTGCCATTTACAGTGGCTAACTTAAATGTCCTTACATTCTTCCAGTGGTTCTTTCCATAGGACTTACTCATTTGTCTCCTATTTCAAAACTACCTCTTGCCATGTCTCACAATGGGTGACTCACACCCAGGAGGTATTGAGTATTACTGAAACTTTCTCTACATTGATAGAGTCAGTGATAACTTGATTGTGAATCCCACAAGTATATCTTATAACTCAAAACTAATGTCTCCCTAGCACACTTTTCTCTTAGCCAGATCCCAAGAAACATCTACAACAACCTCAGAACTACCCTACGTGAGAAGTACAATAAAGGATAAATTGAACGGTTGTATTCCATCACAATTAAAACGTCTGACTTCTGTAAACTTACAAAAGCATACAACTATGTGAATACACTGCTAGACATCCTTTTCAGGGCATTGGAAGAAGGTCAGTCAAGTGAGGGACCTTGAAGCTTAAAATGCATCTGCTAACACCTTGTGCTATGGTTTGTGTTAGTGTTTGCCTTGTTTTACCTAATAATATCCAGTAACTTATTAGCAGGGACACCCTCATATGAACTAGATGTCAATCACCTAGCACAAAGCAAGACTGAAGAACTTAGAACTGCAAATAAATGATTCCAGAAGAGTCATCAGTCCGGTACATGAAAGACTACAAGCTAAGGAGGCTTGGGCAAGGGATCTGTGGTGGGAGACACATATTATCTAAGGGACAGAATGAAGACTCTTATCTTTAAGGAAAAAAGAGTGAAAGAATCAGGGAGTGTTGAAGACAATCATCATCATTAAGAAGTTTTCTTAGATATTGACCTATTTATCATGAGGAGACAGGACCTCTTTGTTACCAGCCTTTGTCTCCAGTCCTTCATCTTAAGTTACCTGAAATTTTGAAGTTTTCTTCCTATATGCAGTATCTGAAGCCATTTAGAAAAGTTCTAGACATGCTCAGAAGAGTACAACTAACTCTGCTTGAGAGATTTAAGAAAAAAGTCCTAAGTGTTTGATGAAGATGGAGTATGGAACAGGGAAGGCCATCTTGGACATGGAGAAAGCATAGGTAAGAGCAAAAACAGTGTGAACAGCCACTACAAGTCTGGAATCAGTGATTTCAGTGCACCAGGAAGGAAATGTTGATGGTAGCTACATGGACAGAAATGAAGCTAGAGCAGATGATTGAGACCAAGTAATTTGGACATGTAGGATATTGAAAGTTAGAGAGAACTGTAGGATCTTTGGTAGTACAGAAGTATGAGGATATTTATTTCACTATATATAAGAATAGAGCTGAATTGAGTGATATGAAATTGTATTATGTCTTCCAGGGAACGTGACTAAAGTCTCTCAGCACTAATCCAGCAATTTTTTTTTTAAACAGCACCTGGGTGGCCTAAATGAGCTAACATGTCTACAACAAATGTGATTCAGGAAAAACAAAACCAATCAGAAAACATTAGTGATCAGATATTAGATTCTATGATTGAAACTAATTATTTTTTTTTACCCAAAACTATTCCAAATGTATAAACACAGACTAAGGTAATATAATAGTTAAGAAAACAATTTCTTAAATTCTATGGTGACTTCCTCGTTCCTGGAAATCATAGGATCTCTTGTGCATTTTAATGTTATTAACATCTAAGTAATATTTTAGTAAAGAAAAGGGAACATTGTGTTTAGTTAGCTAATCTGTACATCTTATACTTTAAAATTTTTACATATATTATTTAGATTTTTCTATTTTGCACATTTCCCACAGGATTTTCTTTGATAAGTTCTACCCTCCCCTGTGGGGTGAGTATACAGTACTCTCATAGCAAACTTCCAAGAGAGGAGATTTGAGTTAGCAAAACATGGCACACAACATTTGCTTTTTGACCTTTTGGTTTTGTATCTAATATATGCAAATATTTTTTTTCTAAGTTCAAAGTTAGTGTGGTCCTAGTAAAAATGAACAAAACTAAAATATAAAGAATTATTGTTTCCATATTAATAAAATGGACTAAAACTATCGAACATTTCATTCAGACATATTCATAACGTACTTTTTTGCTCTTTATGACAGGAGTCAATGTAATGAAAACAAATCATTACTCCCGGGGGAGCTATAGAGAACACCAAAAGTTTTATATTTGACAACACACTTTACATTATATTTAACACGTTTATACAGGGAGGAGAGTGTACACATAAATGTCATAGACTGAAAAAAATTTAGGACTTTCCATGGACAATAAAATATGCTGAATTTAACAAGTTGTATTAGGGTCAAGTCAACGCATTCTAGGTAGAGCTAAAGAACTCTGACAGTAAATCTTGTTATACATAATTTTTAAATGTACAAATTGAGTGATTTTTAAATCTCACATCTGGGTGATCTTTCTTCTGTCCTAAATATTTACACTGATCTTAGTTGGTACCATTGCTACCTAGCAGCTTGCTTATTTTCTAGATTTTTAACTAATAGCTAGTTAGATAAGCCATATTTCAAGGAAATAGAAACTATCATGAAATTACATGTAGACAAAACCCTTGACAGAGAAGATGCATTTCATTATTTCTGGCACTTTGTAGAAACCATCATTAAATTCCATTAAAAACACATCTATAGTTAGGGCCACACTTCTCTATAATAGAACATGGGACAGGTTACACAGATTGCACCACACTTAAAACCTTTGAATATTGTTACCTTGTTGAATGTCTTATATTCAACTTTCAAGAAACCTCTCCTATGTCTCTTTCTATGGACTTGACTATTCCTTTACTGTCTCCTTTATTGGTGCTTTTTTTTTCTTTTCTTTTTTTTTGTTTTTTTGTTGCTTGCTCTTAATAAGTCACTAGAAACAGGGAACATCCATAACAGTCAACTTCACTTTTTCCCACATAGAATACACTTCCTGAAGCTTGCAAAAAATGTGCAACCACCCAGAAGTTTTCTTTCTGAGTAATAATTTTTGTTCTCACTTGAGAACCATGGCAAAGATGTCAATTTCTTCCAGTTTATCCTACTCACAGTTTCCTGAACATCTTAGTTGTATGTACTGTTTTTCATTATATTGGGAAGATTTGGAGCCATTTTTTTCTACAAATATTTCTTCTTCTCCATTTCTCTCCTCTCCTGGGACTCCTACTGTATGTATGTTGGTACTTTATGATGCCTTCCAGATCTCTGTTCACTTTTTTTTTTCTTTATGTTCCTCAGACTGGAATATTGCAATTGACGTATTTTTAAATCCACTGATTCTTTTATCTCCCAACTCAATGAACAGTTTAGTCTCTCTAGTGAAATTTTCATTTCACGTATAATTTTTCAATTCCAGAATTACTATTTGGCCCCTTATTATAATTTCTATATCTTTATTAATATTCTTTATCTGGAGATATATTTACTCTTACTTTGCTTTAATCTTTGGATATTATTCTCTTTAGTTCTTTGAATATATTTTGAACAGCTGAAGTCTTTGTCTAGTAAATCTAACATCTGGGCTTCCACAATACTCAACTACAACAGAAGGGTGTACAGTCCACATAGGTGTACACCTTGAGTGCCCAGCTGGTGTGATCAGGGAGGCTGTGCCACTGGACCCCACAGGACACCTACTAAATTAGGCCACCATACCAAGCCTAGGAGATGTTACCTACAAGGAAGCTCCCGTAAGACTGTCAGCTGATTTCTCTAAAGAAACTCTGCAAGCCAGAAGGGAGTGGCAAGAAATATTCAAAGTGATGAAAAGCAAGGACCTACAACCAAGATTACTCTATCCTGCAAAGCTATCATTTAGAATTGATGGACATATAAAGAACTTCCCAGACAAGAAAAAGCTAAAGGAGTTAATCACCACCAAACAAGTATTATATAAAATCTTAAATGAAGAAGAAGATAAAAAGTATGAACAATAAAATGGCAATAAATATATATGTATCAACAATTGAATCTATAAACTAAATGAACAAACAGAAGAGGAACAGACTCATAGATACAGAGAACTTTTTGTTGGTTGCCAGATGGGAGGTTTGGGGGGATGGGGATACATGGTGAAGGGGTTAAGAAGTACAAATTGGTTGTTACAGAATAGTCATGGGGTGGAGGGAGTCAATGGGGGGGAAAGGGCGGCACATCTGCAATATTTTCAACAATAAAGATAAATTAAACAAAAATAAGAACCTTCAAAAATTTTCCAACATAATTAAATATATCTCAGCTTTCACTCTTTAAAAAAAAAAAATCAGTTGCTTTTATCTGTTTGTCTTTCTCAATAGTCTGTAAGCATTTTGAGTGCAAGGGTACTTACATTTTTTTACTTGCTATTGTAGCCTGAGAATCTAGCATAGTGCCTGGCCTTTAATAGGTATTTAATAAATATATATGGAAAGAAAAAAAGTGAATAACTAAAATATATTCAGGATATGATAATAATTGACAGAACTACACTTTGACTCTTTTAAGGTAGTGTACACAAATACAAATTAGAGAAAAAAAATTTTTTTCTACATTAACATGAGATATCTTTTCCTTTCTTGTATTTAATTAAAAATTATTGAATTTATTGGAAAGACATTGGTTAATAAAATTATATAGGTTTGAATTGTACAATTCTATAATACATCATCTTTATATTGTATTGTGTTTACCACCCAAAGTCAAGCCAGCAGTCACCATTCATTTTTCTGTTTACCTTCTTCTATGTTGCCTAATCTTCTTTCCCTCTGATAATCATTATCCTGTTGTCTGTGTGTATGAAGGTTTTTTATTTCTTTTGCTTATTTCATTCACCTTTTTCATCTAGCCCCCCATCCGTCTCTACTTTGATAGCTGTCAGTCTGTTCCTGCTTCTATGAATCTGTTTCTAAGTTTATTTTGTTCATTAGATTCCATGTATAAGTGAAATCATATGGTATTTGTCTTTCTCTGACTGGCTTATTTCACTTAGCATAATATTGTCCAGGTTCATCCATGTTGTCACAAAAGATAAGATTTCCTTCTTTTTTACGGCCAAATAGTATTTCATTGTGTAAATGTACCAAGCATTTTTATCCACTAATGAGCACTTGGACTGTTTATAAATCTTGGCTATTGTAAATAATGCTTCAATAAACATAAGGGTGCATATATTCTTTTGAATTAGTGTTTTGGGTTTCTTTGGATACATTCCCAGAAATAAAATTTCTGGGTCTCACAGCAGCTCCATTTTAATTTTTTGAGGAAACTCCAAACTGTTTTCCATAGTGGCTGGACCAATCTGCATTCCCACCAATAGTGCACAAGGATTCCCTTTTCTCCATATCCCTGCCAACACTTCTTCTTTGTTGATTTATTGATGATTGCTTTCTGACAGATGTGAGATGCTATCTCATGTAGTTTTAATTTACATTTCTCTGGTGATTAGTGATGTTGAGCATCTTTTCATATGTGTGTTGGCCATTTGTATGTCTTTTTTGGAAAAGTATCTATTCAGGTTCTTTGTCCATTATTTATTGTTGATTCTGATTCTAATACAGGTTTCTTCCATTCCCCCCACCCCCATTGCCACCTTCTACTCTGCTTCCCCCCAGCCCCCAGACCCTGGACTTCATCATGTTTTAATTAGATTGTTTTCTTGGTGTTGCTTTTTATAAGTTCTTTACAAATTTTGGATATTAACCCTTATCAGATATATCATTGGTGAACATGTTCTATTCATGTAACTGTCGTTTCATTTTGTTGATGGTTTTCTCTGCTCTGCAAATATTTTTAGTTTGATGTAGTCCTATGTATTTATTTTTTTCTTTGCCTGAGAAGATGTATCAGAAAAATTATTGCTACGAGAAATATCAGAGATATTACTGCCTATGTTTTCTTCTAGGATTTTTATAATTTTGAGTCTAACATTTAAGTATTTAATCCAGTTTGAGTTTATTCTTGTGTGTGGTGTAAGAAGGTAGTCTAGTTTCATATTTTTACATGTATCTATCCAATTTTTCCAACATTATTTATTGAGTAGACTGTTTTTATCCCATTGTATGTTTTTGCCTCTTTTGTCAAATATTAATTGACCATAAATGTGTGGGTTTATGTCTGGGCTCTCTATTCTGTTCCCTTCATCTATATGCCTGTTTTGATTCCTGCACCATTCTGTTTTGATTACTCTGGCCTTTACTATAGTCTGATATCAGGTAGGGTGATTCCTCCAACTTAGTTTCTCTTACTCAAGTTTGCTGAGGCTATTCAGGTCTCTTGTGTTTCCATATACATTTTTGGAAAATTTTTCCTAGTTCTGTGAAATATTCCATTGATATTTTAATAGAAATTGCACTTAATCTATAGATTGCTTTAAGTAGTGTGGACATTTTAGTGGTGTTAATTGTTCGTGTCTATGAACAAGGTATATGCTTTCACTTACTTGTATCTTTTTCAATTTCTTTCTCCAGTGTCTTTTCATTTTCTATGTACAGGTCTTTTACATCCTTTGTTAAATTTATTTGTAGGTATTTTTTTAAGCAATTGTAAATGGGATTGTTTTCTTAGATTCCTTTTCTGATAGTTCATTACTGGTGTATAAAAATGCAACTGATTTCTGAATATTTATTTTGTATCCTACTACTTTACTAAATTCATTTATTGGCTCTAGTAGTTTTTTGGTGGAATCTTTAGTTGTTCTCTATATACAATATCATGTCATCTGCAAATAATGACAGTTTTACTTCCTTCTTTCCAATTCAGATGTCTTTTATTTCTTCTTCCTGTCTGCTGTGGCTAGGACTTCCAGTACCATATTAAATAAAAGTGGTGAAAGCAAACATCCCTGTCTTGTTCCTGATCTTAAAAGAAACACTTTTGGTTTTTGCCCATTGAGTATGTTGTTGGCTGTGGGTCTTATGTTTATTAAAATACAATATTATAATCACTGATATCAACTTATATGAAGACTTATTAGGGCAATAAACTAAATAGTATTTAAATATTTTTCTAAATAAGATATATTATTCAAAGCTGATAAAATTTGAAGTGGTAAGTGATATTTTTAGTTAATTTATTTAATTTTGAAAATTTATATCTTGTCTTTATCCATTACCTATTTTGACTTCTAAGAACTATATAAATAAAATAGTGTTCATTTTTATATCATTCACTGACCTAGTTGGCAGGAAAAAGCATGAAAAAAATATGGCAACAAAAGGGCCCATTTGTTTAGGAATTTTAATTAATAAAAGAATGCCCGCTATGAAATAAAGTTTTAGATTTCTTAGGCATATTTATTCCTCCTAAGCAGCAGTGATCACCATATAGAATAGGTGAGGTAACAAAAATTTACAAATGTTTAATGTATTACATCTACTTGCTTACAACTCCTTTAGCAAATGACACAACTGGGTAATGCCCAAGAAGTTTTAAACTTGTAGTTTCAATGTTATTCTTTTTATTTACTAACCGAATTTATTAGTTTTCAGAAAGTTAACTCCCTTTTTGCATAAACCTCCCCCAAAAGTGCTCTACAAAACTTCACCTACAGTGGACCTAGTAAAATAACATCACTCTTGCCTTGGTTATTACCACTTACTTAGTCTGCATGTAACATATTTGTGGTGGTGTGAATTATTAACATAAAAAGAAGACCCAATACTGGATCTATTAGGAGAGGCACCTACCCTGTCCAGTCTCAATCAAGTCCTGAATGCATTTGATTGAATTCCGGTTGTGTTCTTGAACTCCTTCTCTCTTTTGATTGTAAGAAGATAATCAGTGACCGTCTTCTTCTCTCATAATTGGTCTCTTTCTCCTGATGTCTCTTTTCAATTGTCTGATTGTAAACATTCCATTTCTATTACTTATATTCCTGTAAATATTCTATTTCTATTAATTAGACAAATTCCTGCCCCAAAGTAGTATATTTGTTTATAACAACTTCAAACAACAATCTCCTTTATCTGTATACATTTCTTTTCTCTTTCTGGAAAGAAGTTCACCTTGTCTTTCATTTTTCCATATCTTCACCAGCTGATTAATTTCTATAAACATGCTTTGTAATATAATTCATTCTGTTTAATTTCATCCATGGAAACCACATTTGAAATCCAGTTAATTTTCCAAGTACCAGCTACACTGTTTCTTTTATCAGGCAAAAGTAGCATGATCATGGGTTTTAGGTAAAATGTGGTTAAAAATGTCTGTTTAGTAAGGAATACACCAAGAGAGAAAACTCTTTCCCAAATACTAACAAAATTCCAATGTGCATTTTATTTTTCAAGAAATTTAAATTGTCTTTTTATATTAATTTATCATTAACTTCTCCCAAATCTTAATAATTAGCTGATTTTCTCATTAAAAAATATATTTATACATGAAGAGGAAAATTTAATTGAAGCTGTTTTCTTTGGATATGTTTTTTGAATAAAAAAGACAGCTCTTAGGATCTATAGTTGAGTATTGCTGGAAGACTCTTTTGTCATGAAAACCTATGCATAAATTTGCATGTACACAACCTGATGTAAAGTGTGTTTTCATTGGGCATTGGAGATAACAAGACAGTGGAACAAAAGTTAGCTCTGAGCTTCACTGGACCACTCAACGTCAACTGGCATCACCAACTGTGAATTACATGAGGTACAAAGTGCCCGAAGGAGCAGATGTAGGGATGCTCGTGTCCTAAACATGTAGCCCTGTTGGTATCAAGCAGCTCACTGAGGGTACTGCCACCCCCAAAGACGATTTGACCACATTTCCAGAGCTTTTTGATATAAAATACTTTAAGAAATAAAAGATAATATTCTAAACTTTTCATCCCCATTTCTTCAGACTCCATTAAATCACTTTCGGAGGAAGCGCACCTCATTACAAAACCAAATTGCTTGTCTCCCAAGAGCTACTTTTTAGTCTGGGTGGATTTTACTTATCCTCCAAACAACCAAAAATAATCAAGATGATTGTCTTAGTTTGACAATGTCTGATGGCTTTTGCATAATAAAGTCAGAAAGGTTTTATTTTCTTTGTTTTTTCTTTAAGAAAATTCCTTCTGATAAACAAAGACTGTGTATAATTGATGCATATTAAGAATGTTATTAATTCATGTCATATGAATACTTATAAACAGTTGTATTTAAAAAGCATAGTTTTAGTTTATCTGAAATTAGAGATCTTAATTATATTACTTAGAAATTAGCCATGTGTCTACTTTTATATTCTTTAATCTACTTTCTGTCCTTGAAATATTTTACCTTGGTATATGTTTGTCTAAAATGCAATAGTTTAATCAATAACATAAGCTTATAGAAAAGTCTTTTTAAGGCAGTAAATAGTATTTAAAATGTCTCTTTCCAAATTAAAGTTATTATCAAGTGTTAGCAAGAATCTCAAACAACTTTTAGGCAGAGAGCCAGCAGAAAGAGTGACTATAAGTTTAATGTAGCTAATAGTTTGAAATTATATGGGTCAAATTAGTCACCACTTTTCTATATTCTTGTCCGGCATTGCTTTATTCAGTCTTCAGAGTTGCCTTGACTCTTGTCTTGGAACCACAGTCTGAACTAGTAAGATCCACA
This sequence comes from Tadarida brasiliensis, assembly GCA_030848825.1. Lineage (NCBI taxonomy): Eukaryota > Metazoa > Chordata > Mammalia > Chiroptera > Molossidae > Tadarida > Tadarida brasiliensis. The sequence continues at coordinate 66,377,432 of CM061266.1, forward strand.
ACATCAAGGAACTTAAAGTTTAAGTGCTGTGATTCTCAATTCAGACACATTTGAAGTATCTGGAGGAGCATGTGGTAGGTATATTTGCATAGTGACATTGGAAGTCTCCTAAAATGAAATTTGCCAGAGAGAGAGGGAGGGAGAGAGAGAGAGAGAGAGACAGAGAGACAGAGAGAGAGAGAGAGAGAGACAGAGATTGTTGGCAGGAGCTCTTGTGCATTGTAGAATGTTCAGCAGCATGCCAGGTATGCTAGATATCAGTCAGTACCACTTCCTGTCCCCCTTACCCCAGTTATGACATCCCCCAAATGCCTTTAGAAATTGCTAAATGTATTGTGAGGAAAACTTGTCCCTGATTGAAAAACACTGATACAGTCTGGCCGGTGTGGCTCAGAGGTTGAGCATCGACCCATGCACCAAGAGGTCACCGGTTCGATTCCCGGTCAGGGCACATGCCCAGGTTGTGGGCCTGATCCCCAGTGGGGGGCATGCAGGAGGCGGCCAGTCAATGTTCTCTCTCATCGATGTTTCTATCTCTCTCTCCCTCTCCCTTCCTTTCTCTCTAAAATCAATAAAGGAAAAGAAATTAAAAAAAAAAAGAAAGAAAAACACTGATACAAAGGAAGGAGGGTTTTGAGCGTAACATTGCAGTGTTATTCAAATGGTTAGATTGGCTTATTCCCTACCCCCATCTATCTGACCAGGATCAGAAGTGCAGTGTGTATATAGACATGAGATTAGAATGAATTCCACAGGATCTATCAGAAGCATTGGTAGACCTCATGGCTAGAGCTGCACGAAGGGGATGTCTGTCTGAACTATATTCAAAGGTATATCATGTGAAGCAGCTCCTGGGAACTTTCTGGGGGGAAAAATACATGTATATATATATATATATATATATATATATATATATATATATATATACACACACACACACACACACACGCATGTATTTTAATATATGTGTGTGTATAATATAAAAATATATATTAAAAATATATATATACACACACATACACACACACACATACACATGAGTGGTACCTCTCTTTATTCTAGTCTCATGAAGTGTTTGTATAAAATTTAAATTTATTAGTAATAGTGACCCTAATGTAATATAACTCCCAGGCTGATGTCAACCAAGGAAATGAAGATTATGTCAATATTAATTTTATATACCACAAAATTATCCTTCATTTGCAATCTTTGCATCTAATAGTATACCATTGTAAGTTTGATGGATTTGAGAGTATATGAGAACTAGTATTACTTTTCAATACTAGCTAAACTCCCAGAGGATTAAATGATAATATAAGCCTTATTGCAGTGGTTCTCAATCTTCGTAATGCCATGGCCCTTTAATACAGTTCCTCATGTTGTGGTGACCCCCAACCATAAAATTATTTTTGTTACTACTTCATAACCACAATTTTGCTACTGTTATGAATCGTAATGTAAATATCTGATATGCAGGATTATATTCATTGTTACAAATTGAACAAAATTAAAGCATAGTGATTAATCACAAAAACAATATGTAATTATATATTGTGAAATATTTATTTCTAATTACAAATAAATGAAATTTTGTCTTGAAGTATGGTGTAGCATGGGTAACAGTCTTAATATAACAACAGTAAACTACATTGCTACATTTTGTGACAGTATGGGTAAAAAGCCAACGTCAGTGCGAAGGTTGAGATTGCTTCTTTCTCGACAGATCAGGAATTCTCGGGGCACTCTTTGCAAGAGCACAACGAAGATCATCTTCCACAAGTCTACTTCTGTATTTAGATTTGATAACCAACAAGCTGGAAAACCCTGTTTCACAAAGATATGTTGTTGGAAATGGAAGAAGGCGCAACACAGTCTCAGACAGAACAGGATATGACTGCAAACACTTGATCCAGAATTTTGTAACTGGCATTGTAGAGAAATCAGTTCTCGCTGCATTGCTGTTAATAAGTTCAACGAACTCCTCTTGTGCTGTCTCAGGAACATCTTCAACTTTGACTGTGAATGGGCTTCTGGCAAGTGCAAATGGGGTGTCAGGTAGATTTGGAAAGTACGATGAAATTTCATCTGCAAGCATAGACGAGTGTTTTTTCACAGAAATTATCATCGTAATCCTTTTGTCTGGTTCAATGTCATGTTCCTCAAAGAAAGCAGATAAGGTAGGCAACATGCAAATTTTATTTTAATCCCATTTTTTTGCCAAAGCTGAAGTTTCATTTGGAATGATCGGATCTTTTCAGACAAATCGAGGCATGTTGCATTTGGTCCTTGCAGTGATAAATTTAACTCATTCAAGATGGCAAAGATGTCAACCAAATAAGCTATTTTCTGCAGTTCACTTTTATTGCTAAAAAGTGCTTCGAACTGCAGTCTTGCTTTCTGATTAAAAAACGTTTTGAGTTCATCATGAAGCTTAAAAACATGTTTTAAAACTTTTCCTGTCGACAACCATCTCACTTCAGTGTGAAATAGCAGGGCATTGTTCGGCGCATCCAACTCGTTGCACAGTTGCGAAAAAGGTCTACTGTTTAAAGAGCTTGCCTTTACAAAATTGACAGAACATATGACACTTTTCATTATTTCTTGTAACTCTTGTGGTAGTGTCTCCATTGCTAATATTTGCCAATGAATCATACAGTGAGTTCCGACGACTTTTGGTGACTCATTCAGTACCAAACGTTGAAATCCAGATCGACATCCTAGCATAGCTGGAGCACCATCTGTGCAAACACCGCAAACCTTTTCCCAAGAGATCTTATGCTCTTTCAGAAATGAACCAACTGTGTCAAATACATCACGTGCAGTAGTTGTCGTTTCAAGAGGTTTGCAAAAAAGAAACTCATCTTTAAAGTCGCCATCATTAATATACCTCATGTAAACCAGTAACTGTGAACAGTTTGCAACGTCTGTAGATTCTTCAAGCTGGATGCTAAATATTGGAAGTGGAGCAGATTTAATTTTCTGGATTACCTGATCAAGAATATCAGCAGACATGTCATCTATTCTTCTGTGGACAGTGTCGTTAGATAAGGAAATTGCACTCAATTTCGTAACAAATTCGTCTCTGATCATAACTCAAACAATGCCTTTGGCCACTGGCAACAGTAAATCCTCAGCAATGGTGTGAGATTTCATAGCTCTGGTGATTCTGAGTGCCACCAAATATGAAGCTTCAAAGGCTGCTACGTTTTTTTTTTGTGGTACTTGCCACCAGTGTCAAGTCTGGCTTTCTTGAGTCCATCAGCTTTGCTTCTAAAATAGTTGCTACCCTTGCTGGCAAAGCTCAGATGCCTGCTATCAAAATGGCGTTTTAGTTTGTTCGGCTTCATAGATTCGGCTGATAGAACTTCACAACAAATAACACATTGCGGTTTCTCAATTCCTGCTGTAGTTATTGAGGTAAAACCATACTGTAAAAAATCCTCACTGTATTTTCTTAACGTTCTTCTCTACACAATCCATTGTCATGGGATGGTTTGCTAATGAAAATAATATATAACAATAGCTTTAGTAATACAAAAGATGATACATGGCATAGTTTCGTCAATACAGTTCATTAAAGTTTCCTATGATTTACCATTCTCTGTGTTGTTTTTTTACATACCTGTTACTATCACAAGGGGGCAGTATTCACATCAACCACAGCTGAATATAAAAGACCGATCAGCATCCAGATTAAGTTCCCATGGTATAGATATTTTTTTTTGCAGTAGTTGATGATTTTACAGTACATGATTTTACATTTACCCAGTAATTATCATTCATGAAGTATCATTTTACCTCCAGTACTGCTGCTTTCAACACAGTAGCTGCTTTTAACAGAATAGCTGCTTTCTACACAGTAGCTGCTCTCTACACATGTGTGACTGGTCCGCATAAGTACATTATGGCGCCAACCCTGTCACATACACCTGTATTTGTATGGGGTGTATGTGATGGGGTTGGTGTGATGATGTCATCACGCTGGATACTCGTATGTGGGCATATCTGCATGTGGGCGGACCCGCCTGGAGACAGATAGAGGAGCAGTGTCTCAGTTCCTAAGACCATCAGAAATATGTGTTTTCCGATGGTCTTAAGTGACCCCTGTGAAAGGCTTGTTTGACCTCAAAGGGGTCGCCACCCACAGGTTGAGAACCACTGCCTTATTGCATCATGTACTACACTGGTCTCAGAGTATCATCTCTTGACCAACAGTATTAGAATCACCAGGGAACTTGTTATAAGTGCAAATTCTTGGGTCTCACCCAGACCCACTAAATCACTCTTCCATTCTAGTTTTCTAAGAATATTTTTCATAAATGGATTTTGAATTTTATCAAATTACTTTTCTGCCTCTTGGGAGAGGTATTTGAAGATTTTCTTTTTAATCAGTTAATGTGCCTTATTTTAAAATACATTTTCTTATGTTAAAACAATCTTTGTGTATCTGCAATAAAATCAGCTGAACTGATAAAATAGAAGAATTAACACTTATCCTTCTCAGATTATTCCATAAAATTAAAGAGGAGGGAAGACTCCCAATATCGTTTTTCAAGGCCAAAATTATACTAATTCTAAAATCAGATAAAAACATTACAAAGAAAGAAAATTATAGGACAATATCACTGATGAACATAGATGCTGAAATCCTCAACAAAATATTAGCAAACCAGCCCTGCCAGGTGGCTCAGTTGATTGGAGCATTGTCCCATATACCATAAGGTTGTAGGTTTGATCTTTGGTTAGGACCTGCACAAGAGGCAACTGATTGATGTTTCTCATATTGATGTTTCTCTCTCTGTCTCTTCCTTCCTCTCTCTCTAATCAATAAGCATATCCTCATGTGGATTCAGCAATACAATAAAAATTATAAACTGAGATCTATTTCAGTAATGCAAGGTTGGTACAGTATCTGCAAATCAATAAAAGTTATATACCAAATAAACAAAATGAAAGATAAAAATTATGTGATTATATCAATAGATACAGAAAAATAATTTAATAAAATCCAGCACCCATTTATTATAAAAACTCTCAGCAAAGTGGCTGTAGAGGGAACATACCTCAACATAATAAAAGCCATATATGACAAACCCCCAGCCAACATCGTACTCAATGGGCCAAAACTGAAAGCATTTCCCTTATAATCAGGAACAAGACAGGGATATTCGCTTTCACCACTCTTATTCAACATGGTATTGGAAGTCCTAGCCACATGAATGAGACAAGAAGAAAAAAAATAAAGGCATACAAATTGGAAAGGAAGAAGTAAAACTGTCATTATTGGCAAATGAAATGATAATGTATATAAAACCCTAAAGGAAGTAGATTGATTTTAGATCTTTCTTCTTTTTTCATATATATATTCAATGCTATAAGTTGCTCTCTAAGCACTGCTTTTACTGCATCCTACACATTTTGATAAACTGTGTATTCATTTTTATATAGTTCAAAATACTTTAATTTCTCTTGAAATTTATTCTTTGACCAATGTGTTATTTACAAGTACATTATTAAGTTGTAGACTGAGGGCAGATATTGTATGGTTTTCATTCTTTAAAATTCTTTAAGGTTTTTTTTTGTGGCCCAGAATGTGGTCTATCTTGGTGAATGTTTAAGTGAGCTCAACCAGAATGTGTATTCTGATGCTGGATAAAGTTCTCAATAGATGCCAGTTATATCCAGTCGATTGATGGCACTGATGAGTTCAACTATGTCCTCACCAATTTTCCGCCTGTTGGATCTGTCAATTTCTTATAGAGAAGTGTTGCAATATTCCACTATAAGAGTAGATTCATATCTTTCTCCTTGAAATTCTATCAGTTTTTGCTTTACATATTTTGTTGCTCTATCTGATGTATACGTATTAGGGATTGCTATGTCTTCTTTAAGAATTGACCCCTTTGTAATTATGTAATGACTCTCTTTATTCCTGATAACTTTCCTTTCTTTTAAATTTGCTTTCTGAAATTAATCTAGCAACTCCTGCTTTCTTGTTATTTGTGTTAGCATGATATATTTTTTTTACATCCATGTACTTTTAATCTATATGTCTCTTTATATTTAAAGTGGATTTCTTGTAAACAACATATAGTTGGGTCTTGTTTTTCAATCCACTCAGATCATCTCTGCCTCTTAATTGGTGTATACAGACTATTGACATTTAAAATAATTATTAATATAATTGTACTAATAAGACTATATTTGTTACTGGTTTCTATTTGTTGCCCTTGTTCTTTGTTCTTATTTTTGCCTTCCACACTTTTTCTGACATCTGTGGTTTTAATTGAGCATTTCACATCATTCCATTTTCTCCCTTTTCTAAGAATATTTGTTATATATGATAATTTATAATTACAAAATAATCCTCATTCCTCCCTCATGTTTCTGGCATTATTGCTGTGATTCATTTTACCTATGCATAAGCATACATAATTAAAGACAGTGATGCTATTATTTTGAACAAACTATTATCTATTATATCAATTAGAAATGAGAAAAATAAAAGTTATTATTTTATCTTCACTTATTCCTTCTCTGATGTTCTTCCTTTCTCTATGTAGATCTGAGTTTCTGACCTGTATAATTTTCCTTCTCTCTAGAAAACTTTTAAAAATATTTCTTGCAAGGTTATCTACTGGCAACAATTTCTATCACTTTTTGTTCCTCTGAGAGAGTTTTTATTTTTCCTTCACTTTTGAAGGATAATTTTTCAGGGCATGGAATTCTGGATTGGTCTTTTTTCTCTCAATGCTTCAAATATGTTGCTTTTCTTCTTGTTTACAGGAAAATTCAGATGAAGAGAAGTAAAAAAAAATCCTTATATTTAATCTTCTGCAGGAAAGTTGTTTTATTTCCTCACCTGTGACTTCTTTTAAGTTTTATTTCTTTATCTTTGTTTTTCTAAAGTTTACATATTATGGCTTCAAATATTTTTTTTCTGTTCTTCTCTCTTTCTTCTCTTTCCAGTATTCCAATGATTTGTAGTTGTCCCACAGTTTTGGGATACCCTGTTCTGTTTTTGTATTTTTCTTTTTAGTCTTTGCCTATCAGTTTTTGAAGTTTACTGACATATTCTCAAGCTCAGAGATTCTTTCTTCAGTCATGTATATGAATGAGCCCATCAAAAGTATTCATTTCTATTACAATGTTTCTTTATCTCCAGCATTTATTTTTTATTTTTTCTTAGAATTTATATCTCTCTGTTTACATTGCCTATCTGTTCCTGTCTGTTGTTATTTTATTAACTAGAAACTTTAGCATAGTATTGTAGTTGTTTAAAATTCCCAGTCTGATGATTCCAACATCCCTGTCATATCTGAGTCTAGTCTGATACTTGCTCTGTCTCTTCAAACTTTTTGTTGTTGTTGTTGTTGTTTTTGCCTTTTGGCATGCTTTGTAATGCTTTTGTTTTTGCTATCCAGATCATAATATACTGGCTAGAAGGAGCTGCGTGAGCAGGCCTTTAATAATGTGTTGATAAGGACTAGGAGCAGCAGAAGCATTCTGTAGATCTATGATTAGGTCTCAGCCTTTTAGTGAGACTTTGCCTCTGGACTGTAAGATTCACTAGTTCTTCTTAGTAGTCCCTTCCTTCCCCCTTAGGTGGGACAGGATGGCTGAAGTGGACTAGAGTGGGGTATTTCTCTTCTTCCAGGTTGGTTAGGCTCTGAAAACCCCCCCAATAGTTTAGGCTCTGGTAAAATAGTTTCTCTTAAAGAAGGGTCTTATCAAGAAGAGCCGGATGCTCTGGTATATTTTAAAATGATTCCTTTTACCCCGCCCCCTATCAAAAGTATGAGGGAACTTTACTCTGACATTCACAGTGAAGATTTTGTTGAACTCCTGAAGGTAAAACTCACAAAAGTGTGGGGACTTTGACTGGGCCCCTGTGGAGTTTTTAATTCTCAGATTTGTCTACACTGAGCCACAAGCAATTCATCAATTGCCATTCAGATTTTCTTACCTAGCACCAGTTCCAACAGAGGTTTCTGCTTATGGGTTTCTGATCCAGTAGGTTGTGATTCTCTGTATTTACCTGTTGATCTCTCCAATTTTGGGGATAACCATTTTCTTTATGACATCATTTTTCTAATAGATCTAAGAAGAGTTGTTGTTGATACTTCAGCTTGCTCAGCTTTTTACTTGTTACAATGGAGTGATGACTTCCAAGATCCTTACATGCTGGATCTGATATTAGAAAGCCTTATAATATAAATTTTTAAAACTATGTTTGATAATAATAGACATAGGGGCTCTCATATATGCCAGGCACTATTTTAGACTTAGAATTATTATAGGAGATATTTACTGGTATAGATTCTATTTTACAGGTAAGGAAACTTAAGCACATAGAGGCTGAGAATGTTTCCAAGGTCACATAGCTTATAAATGATGACAATAAAATATTAATACAAGGTGTTTAAATTCAGTATATTCTCTTCATCCACAGGCCACTGTTCTTTGCCTACATAGCAACTATTTACTCCTTCACCTCTTTCTCCTTTGCAAAATAGCAATAATTTAGTTCAGGAATCCACCTGTCTCAGTACAGACAGGAGAGTCAGTCTCATCCACTGCTAGCCGGATTGATCTAACTGATCATGATATTTGTATTCTCCTTGTCTGGAACTGGTTTAGAAATGGACATACTATAAAATTCTGGTCAAAGAGACATGGAAGAAGTTCCAGGAGACTCTTTGAAAAGGTGTCCCTTTTTCTACTGTACATTATCCTGTCTGGATGTGATGTCTGGAATTTCTGAAGCCATCTTGTGAATCTTAGAGGGTCAAGTTGAGTTGCTGAGATTGACATATTAGTCATGTGGAAAGATGATATCCTCTGGCTGTTGAATTGATATAATATTGGAGTCACCTTTGTGAGTTGTTTTTGTGTGAGACACTCACATTTTCTGATTGTTGAACACAATTTGGTAAGAGCTTACTGTAGCTTGCTGTTGAAAGTAACAAATCCAATGCACAAACCAAGAAAACAATGGGAAAAATAAAATAGTTCTTTAAATCATATCTTTTATTTATCAAATAGAGAGTATTTCCCACTACAAGGTCCCTGGAAATGAAAGAAACCTATAGAAAATTTGAAGCAATATTGTATGGGAAATAGTTTATAGGAATTAATAAGATGGGAACAAGTCAAAGTCTTTTTGTTTCAGTTTGTTATTCCAACACTTATAAATCATGACCTTAAACAAATTACATTCTATTTTTTCTGAATGAAACCATTCCCCACCAATTTTGCTTTATCTGGCAAGATAATCCATTCTTTATGAGGGAAATTTACAAAGGAATAAAATTATTTTCAGGTACTCTATCTCACTGGGTATGCTTAAAACATTCTTAATCTGTGTAATTCTAAGATAAAGAAATTAGAATGAGATTTGTTTGAACTAAAACAGTTCAGAAACAACTTTAGGTGTTAGAATTGGCTTTTTATTCTAGTCACACTATTGGTTTTTCTGTCTTTCAGAGTAAAAAGTAGAACTAAAATTTACATGATGTTAATCTTAAGAATATTTGCTGGTCAAATTTTAGTTTTTAGTTCATAAGAATTGACAGGTTTCGATTCTGATACCTTACATGCTTCTTTTAACTGATTCCTAAAAATGAATATAGCGATAAAATGGAAGTTTCACCTAAATATCCCAGCATACTATACTGCTATTTAGTATTTGACACTGATGTGTACTAGTAAGTATGAAAATATAATTGCCGTTTCCAAGATACTATCAGTCCCTTTGCTGCCCTTTGTAACAAGGTTTTAAAAATGCATTTCCTAGAGACTCTTATTCACTTATTTTCTTAGGTGTTTTTTTTTTTTTTAAGCCATAGACCCAATGATTCCCTCTGATAGCCTTTCCTCATTTTATTTTCAATAATGACTCTTTTGGGAGCAATGCTATGGGGAATGAGATTGATCACCCATCACTGCTTGTGATGTGCTGTTTAACCAAGCTGGTGAACCATAGACTGTCATCATAGAGGGTATCAAATCAACAGTGTGTGCCACGCAGCCTACACTCCTGTGCACCTAACAATGATGAGAATTATTTTAGTTCATTAGACAGCCCAAGGAACTGCTAAGTAAATTTCAGAACAAAAATATGTTATGTAATTCTGGGTAATTTATGTCACTAAAGAAGGTGAAAAAGTGTCCCAAGAATTCGACTTCCTGATTTAAACCATATACATTCAAAGGAATTTCAAGATTTAAATTACAGTAGGCAAAGAAGAGTGTTTCAGTTTTGGACTTAACTATGTGAGGCCTTTTAAGAAGATTCATAATTTCAATAGCAATTTTTTTTCCTCCCAAATCACTTCCTCAAATTGAGCTGTTTCATTCACTTTATTTAAAAATTTTTCTTCTTTGACCACATGTCCTGGTCTTGTCCATTTAGGATATGGGGAAACTATTTGAAAGGTAAATATGAAATTATTACATTTATTGGTTAATTGTTTACATGTTAACCCAGTAAGACTGTCAGATTTTCAAAGAGAACATCTATGTTTTCTGTTTATTTTATGTATTATAGTGGTCACACCTGGCACAATGATTACATTCTGCTTATATGCTGGTATTATATGTTGACTTTCTTATCCTATTTGCATGTACAGGATTGAACTAATTTTCTAAATACTTTAGTCTAGAGTTGGTTATGTTATGTTATGATGAAAGCTATTTCTAAAGCAAAATCCATCACTCTCAGACACAATTTGACATTCATCCTGTTTTCTCCAAATATACATTGAATCTGATTTTTTTTTTTTACTTTAAAACTAGACATGGATTAACAAAATACAACTTTCACATACTGGAAAAATCTTCTTGTACCAAAACCACATTTTTGTATTAAACAAACAGTTTATTTATATATCCAGAAATATTCAAAGGTTAAAAAAGTCCTGAAATTTTCTGAGAATGCCTATAACATTGATGATTCATGTAATAATTATTATATGTTAATATGGAACATAATATGGAGACATTTTTAAAATCTTTTTTAGAAAAAACCGAACAGAATAGCATAACAATAGCATTTTAACATAATGCACTAAGTCTTAACATATCTCACACTTAATTGAACAAAAACAGCTTTTTCCTTTTTCTGTACTTCCCTGTCAAAATCAATCCTTTTCGACTTCTTGACAAAGCCTCTTTTTTTTTTTAATCCATTCCAACTTGTTTTCTGGTTTTGAAGAGAGTGCCTGGAATATAATAGTTAATAAAAATTTTTAATAAGAAAATCAATTGAATGAAAAATCACTCCACACACTAACTGTTTTTCTTTTTGTAGTAATTTTATAATATAGTGTATCAATTTGACAACATATTTTTGAAGAACTTTGCTTGCTCTTGTTTGTATTAAATTTACCAAATAGTGTGTGTATAAAATATAAAAGAAATGTAATGGGATAGATAGAAAGCAACTTATTTGAGCTTCTTGGCTTGATAAGTGTGTTTAGACATTAATGATGTTAGTGCTTTTGAAGTCGCTTCAGGCGGAACTCCACTAAACCTTATAGATAGTCTTTTAACTTTATATGTGCATTATGTGAGATAGCTTAATGAAGAAGGAGGGAATATAAGAAAGAATAATATGCACTTTAATAAATCATATATCCTTGTGCTATTTAAATGTTTCTTCAAGGTTGATTGAAACTTTAACCTCAGTCTCAATAAAAAAGAAAAGCTTCAAATTTGCCAGACCTTGAATTTTTACAACACTATGTTGAATTATGCAGTGATCAGTCAATTATTCATCTCCCTCAGCCTGAGATAGCTGTGCTTTGAAAAGCATGCAAAAATGGGGCTACGGAATGTGATGCTGTGTCAACACATTTCACTCAGGATTGCTTACAAGACAAATTTTTGTTTCAACATTGATTCTAGTTTTCTTGATGTTTTCTTCTAATAAGGTACCTGTTACAAATCAATTTCAGTTTGCATGCTTTAGTTTCTGATTCAGGATGATACACTGCCAAAATGACATTACTGTCTTTTTCATAAATTTATACACCCGCAGGAGAAATAGAGATCTTTCATATTTCAAGGTAATCTTAATGCGGGACTGCAAAACAAACCTGCTTTTCTGCTAGTGGCACGAGCAAGAGTGGATGAACTAGTTCTAAACTCCAGAATAGATTTATCGGCAATGGTTGGAATTCTTAAAATAATATTTCATCATGAAAATAAATAAAAAGAAAGATGCAGAAAGATAAGTGGGCTGGCCTCTAACACGTACATCGACAAAGGAAGGATTGTGTTTGGGAAGCAGAGAAGGAGAAGCATCACAGCAGTGATCCAGGGGTGGGCTTTGGAATTTGAATCTTCAGTTAGCATCGTGATTCACCAGCCCTTTACCCTAGTGTGAGGAGATTTACCTCTTGGAGCCTCGGATTTCTCATTGTTATAACAGGGGGAAAACACTTATTTCTTAGGACAGTTATGCTGGTTATCTAACAGAGTTTATGCTGAATATTTAAAACACAATATTTGACCCAAGATGGGCACTCAAAAAATTCTACCTGTTTATGTTAACTGATGGTCCGAGGTGAGACATGTTTAACCCCGGGACACACACTTTCTAAAACTATTAAGCCAATAAAATATTCTGGCTTAACTGGTTAACGAATACTAGACACAGTACTCTGTTGAAAATCCATTAACATATTTACACTTCATAGGAACTCTGTGGAGGTAAAAGGGGTATCTTACATTAGTTACTTGCTCTGATTACCCATAATGTCAGCTGTGTCTGTATCACACTCCCTTTCAATGCAGTCAACTTGCTCTGTGTTTATAGGATCTTTCCAGCACAGCTAGAATATTCAGAGACCCAATATAAATTATGAAAATCAAATCTGAGTCGATTTCCTGTTAAAAGTATAAACCCCGGCAGCCCCAAATTGACAAGGATATTGCCCCATGTGTTCAAGGAAAGCTGGGTGAATAGAATTGAAAATCGGGGACCTATTCAGTTCAAGTACACTGTGCGCATAGCATTAGTTTTAATATTAAAGACTTAAGAAGCTTGAGATTTTTTTTTTTTTAGTTCCAAGACAATACTATAAAAGTATACATTGTCAAAATGTTTATTTATGTCTACAAAATAATATACAGCTTATTTCAAATTAAGCAATGATAAGTAAATACAAGTTAAAGGTATTTAATTACCCCACTAATAAACCCAATTAATTAGTTTTTAAAAATAATTATATCTCATAACTATGGAATAAAAAATATTGCAAACCAGTCCAAATGTATAAGACATTAAATGCTGCACATATATATAATTATTTCTTGTTAAATGTCTTTAAAATAAAATAAAACAACTTTAATTAACACAAAAGTAGTGAGACCAAATGCACATCACAATCCACATAGAAAGGACATTTGGGGAAGAAAAAACAAACTCAAGTGGAGCTTTTTTTTACTATATAGGGTATAAGCCTACATGCATCATTGCTTTCCAAGGTGTAATTCTCTCCTGTTAGAAATACTGAGTAAAAATCAGTGGAGCAGGGGTTAATGAACCTAGGATCAAATGAATCTGAGTATAAGCTCCATTAATCTAAAAAAAAAAATCTACCCATGTTGTTTATTTAAATAACATCTCAGAACATTTAAAACTGAAAAAACTTAATGGCCACTGACCTCTTTCATAGGCCAGTGTTTACTGAAAATTTCCCAACTTCAAGAAATTGGCATTGCATTTTTATGTATCTAAGTGACTGCTCCTGCAGTGTTTGAAGTTAGGAAAGGATAAATGAGTTCATTTTGCATTATAGAGAATTCTATCAGGAGGAAAAACAAATATGTTGAAGGAGAACAGTACAGCATTGCATGGTAAGCAAACACACAGGTTTGGGAACGAATAGATTTACATGCAGCTCTGTCACTTCCAAACCTATGTGTGACTGTGGCCAAATGTTTATCTTATAGATCTCAATTTGCTAATTCAAAAAATTGATTTTTTTTGAAGTAAAAAAGTTTAATACTCACCTCAAATGGTTATCCTAGGACAAAATGAGGTATAGGTTATAAAATACATCTTACGTTCCTTAGCAGATGATAAATGCCCAAACATGATATTTACTGACCTATCGTGATGGCCTGAAAATAGAGGGGAGAAGTGATTGTTTTTCAGAAATCGTTCAAACTACTCTATGGACCTAATACGCTTCTAATATACAACAATTTCGACCAGTTCTGTATGTGATTTAAATTAACATACTTTCTCTATCTTCTATGTTGTTTCCTTTTAACCTCTCATTCATATTTTGTTAAACAACTCCCTATTATCTATCGTCTGTCTATCATAAATATACATATACAAGTTTACATCATCTTCTTTCACTTTGAAAAGATGATTCATTCTATTTTGTCCAAATATCCATTTTTTTAAAAATGAGGCTAGATGTCAGATTCATCTGTGGAGATGTCCAAAAAAAATGCAGATAAATGGGTCCCATGCTAGACTTGAGTCAGAATTCCCAGGTGTGGGGCATAGGAATGATTATTTAAAATTTTAAAGAGATAGTTTTCCAGGTTATGCATTAAGAATCACTGAAGTAAAATATTTGAGGTTTCTTTTATGTTGTGCAGCTGATATATGAAGCCTAGCAAATAGTTAGTCAGGGACAAAGAGTAAAAATTATACAATTTATTAGAAGGAGTAGTTTTATTTATGCATTTATTTATTAATGTCTTACCTTGTTCCTAAAAATGAATCAATCCAGCTTAAAGAGATAGGTACTTTAGAATGCTAAATCAATTACATAACAGAACAGAGAGTAAAAAAAAATAACAGAAAATTAAGATGAATTTGGGATGAAGCTTAGTATAAAATATTCAGTATATAAAGACATACGTACTTGCTTAATGTAGGTCACAAATTCCACTCTCCACTTTGTCCAGCCCAAGGAAAGAAAGAAAAATGAGCATTTGCAGTGTTTATGTAGTTTATAACATAAAACTAAGCCGATAAATGAGTAAGCACAATTATTTGTGCTAGAGGGACCAGAGATAAACTTCTGCAGTCTGTATGCAGATGGTACTCAGTCCAAATAATTGGACTGATTTGATATGTATTTTTTTTGGAGCAGAAAAACATTAAACTTCGAGCAAAACAGAAAGTTTTGCATCTTTTTATAGCTCAAAGATCTTATGAATTAAGTCTCTTTGCCCACACATCAGTCTGAAAGTTAAATTCAATTCCGGTGTCATACATATAATCCCATAGTTAAAACTTCTGAACATGCTTCTGTAAATTGTAAAACTAATCTTAAATATCTTAAAACATCTAGATTTATTTTTTTTCTAGGAAAGCATTTTAGTCTTGGAATGAGTTACTACCTTTCCTCTAATCATACCAGAGGTAATAACATGGTTGCTAAAAGGGCTTCTTCTGCTAAAGCTACTACAAGTGATGAGGCCATTATAATTTAGGGTGTGTTCCATCCTTTTGTAAGAGGTAATTCCACAGGAGATGACTGTAATAGATACAGTATGCTGTGATGTAGTATACAATAATAGAGTGTAATATGGCATTGCATGACTGTAGACCTTAGAATGACAGTCCTGGGCCAAACAACTTAGGACGATCAATTTGATTTACACATAAGGCTGATGCAAACCAAGGCACATGAACATCATGAAATCCATTTAGTCCTACATGTAGTGATGAAGGCCTAGAAAATAGTCATTTTCTTTCCATCTTTTCTTGCTGTTCAATTTTGGTTGAGTGCCATATAATGTACTGAAATAAACTGTCAACATCCACTGCTGTCGCTCTTTGGCAAAAAGCTCTGCTGCTTTTTGGATGGTTGACAAAGTGTCTATGGCATCAACACAGAATCTTTATAAGTATAAAATTAGATGTATATCATGCTATAGTGGGATGCTGCTCTGCTGATAACAATACCCTACACATATACTTTTACACCTATGATTTTATTTAAATTCAATTCAACACATATTTATTGGGCAGTTTATGCATGAGTGCTATGCTGAGTGCTAGGGATGCAAGAATGAATAATACATGGTATTTGCACTTGGGAAAATCACCATATAGTGGGTAATACAGGTGTAAAACCAAATAAATTATAATAACATATGATAAATACTTGGAAACAAAAGGGAAATGTGCTATGGGAGCTCAGAGAAAAGAACACTAAGAAAGGTACTGAAGAGGTGACATTTAGCATGGGTTTTATAAGAGGGAGATATATTTTCTATTCTAAGCAGTAGGAAAAACGTTTACATAAGTCTTGAGACATGACACTTTTTGAAATATCAGCTGAGTGGGATATTTATCTTGAAAAGTACAGCTGAGTGGGAGCATGCGAACTTAGTTCACGGAAAGAACATGGGTGAAGAGTAGAATGAGTGGGAAGAGAAGCTGTGGAGTTAGGGATGGAGAGTGAGTGCACACTGTGAATGACTCTGTATGCCAAGATCAGGAGTGTGGGTTTTGTTTGGTAGCCAATGGAGAGCCAAGAGTGATTTTAATGTAGAGAAGCAACAGAATTATTTTTTTTAACAATAATCATCATGTTGAAAGGACTACAGAGAGGCTGTGACAGGACACTGCTGCAGTAATGTGAGAGAATGATGAGGAGAGACTTGAAATAAAACCATGACAGTGAAGATAAGAATAGAAGCTAGACTTGAGAGAAATTTCTAAAGAAAAATAAAGATTTGGTAAGTAATTAAATTTGAGGCAGTGAGAATGGGCAAGGTCCAAGGGATAATCAAAGCTTTCATCTTGGAAGAGTATAAAATGAATGCTGATCCTCTTGGCTAAAAGGGAAGACATCAGGCTGAGTATGTTTTCAACATATTTAAATTTAATTCAGTTTTGTACATGCTCAGTTTCAGGCACTTGCAAGATATGGCATTTAGGTATGTTGGTTAAGCATTGGAAGTACAGCCTTGTTCCCAGGAGGAAAAATATGGCTGGGGATAGAAACTGAAATATTTATCTGCTGTGGAATGTAGTTTCGGTCACAGGCATGGATAAAATCCTGTGGCAGGTCCACCTTAGATGCCTCCTCATATACTCTCATTCTTACCTGTCTCTAGAACCCTTGCTACTTACCACCTTTGCCATCCAAGCCACTGCTGCAGAGATCAGTGTTGTATGGACTCTGACCACCTTTGTGCAGAAGCACCTCATGCCCATACCTTGTATCTCTTCTCTCTTGCCTCAGGATACCCCTGTTGTCACTGTGATGTGACACGAGAGGGATCTCCTTGGCATCTTTGAATGCACAGACTGGAAGTGAAGGGGACTTAATGCACTGTGGGATTATCAATGGAAGTCAAGAGCAATGGATAAATGATTTCCCCCTTCTCCTCAAAATGGACTTTCATTAGTTCATACTGACTCTAAGAACATGGCCCAATGTAATCTATCAATCAATTACATTCGACAACAATAGGTGTGCCCAGTTTAGTTGCAACCCCCTCATCCTGTTTCTCCTTCCTTCCTTATCTCAATCTTCCTTTTTCTATTCTCATTTTCTTAGGATTCTATGTCCAATAGAATAATAGCACTTAAGATTTTATCTAAGGCAATGCTCTTCGGGAAAACCAGATTATATCACATTGGGAAAAGTATATTGTTTCTGCAACCAACTGGGAGAGACAAACAGCTGAGTAATTTGAACATGTAAAGTTTAATATAAATAATTATTAATTATAACAAGGCCTTAGAATAATAAAAAAATTGATGAGGAGGAAATAAAGAGAATTCAACAAATATAGGAATATCAGATATAAAAAGGAGCCACTTCTTATAGGGTGAGATAGAGCATTCATTGGTGAGGTCCTCCAGGCTGAGATCAAGATCTTATTAGAGCAGACACATCACTGGCTCATTAAATGTCAGAGAAGTCACCATGGTGCCATACTAGTGGAACTTTCCAGAATTTGTCCTCTAGGATGCTGGGGAAAATTATTCACAGGGAGGTGTCTCATCAGAGGCACACAAACACAAAAACACCCAAGAGGGTTGCTGGGGGAAGTTGCTGGCTGGTGGGTGCTGCTGGCCACCATGTATCACAGGAATGGACATTGCAGAAGACTTTGATGCTGTGGAATTTTGGTGCTGAAGAACTGCATGCACTGTAGGAGACTGTTGCCAGAATAAAAGCCTGTACTGCGGGTCCTGGGCCCTGGGAAAGTTGAAGCTGGACACTGGAGAACACACCCTTGTGCAGGAGCCTGCCAAGTGACCACTGGCTCCTGGAAAGAAAACACTTTCCTTCTGAAATGTCACTCCAGTGCCCTCTGTTGACAAAGCTGAAAATTATGACAGTTGGCAAAGGAAAAATATTGGAAGGGCTCAAATCCATTTTCACTAAGCAGACAAAAAGGGTAGAAGAGAAATGCCAATAAGTTGATCACTGGCACGCAAACTAAGATAACCACCTTGGAAGAATACCACAGGTAAGAACATAAGACAACAAATAACGTAGCAAGGTGGATCATGACATTGTAAAAATGCATAGAAAATGGTGAGCCACCATGAAAGAAGCATGGAGGGTTAGAGAACCAAGGGGAGAAGGAATCAGAAAACATGAGGAGATCAGGCTTGAGAAACAGGATGTGGTTAACAGCTTAGTCACTTTGGAGAGGTGAAAAAGGACGAAGAGAGAATGAAAGCCTTTGACTTTGTAAATACGTAGATTATCGATGATATCGTGAGTGATGTGTCTATAAATAATTTAAGGAAGAAGCCAGAATAAGATGGAAAGAAGAGTAACTGGATGTCAAAGAAGCAGAGATATTCAAGAGATCTGGGGACAAATGGAAAATGCAGTAATATGAATGATAAGTAATAGAAAGTATTTCTGTTTTATTATTGTTGTCATTTATTAAATTAAAAAAAAAACACCTGTGACATACTTGTGGATAGAGAAGAAAGGCATAAAGGAATCAAAGTAGGAGCAGTGGGAACCTCACGTAGAGGCAAAGGCAAAGCCTTACGCAGAAGAAAGAATCTCTTCTCCTCTAAGAAAATATGGCAAGGGTAATAACAGTGCGCTATACTGAAAGACAGAGCCTTGGAAAAAGCTCAAGGCTATAGTTAGAAGACCTAGGATGCAACTGTTTTCCTTCCTAGTAATGGTCTGTGGACCCTAGACAAGTCAAACCTTTACTGTGCCTCAGTTTTGACATGTTAAGTGTGTGTAGATTTGTGATATAAACCCAATGCTATCTAGCATCCTCTTGAGAACTGTCATTCCATAGCAATGTTAGACTCTCAATTTTTTAGTTGGAAAATAAGATGCCAAAAGGATAATTCTTTGCCCAAGCTTGTCCAGAAAGTCAGTGATCAATTTGAGAGATGCACACGGAACTAGAGCACTGAGACACGGACAACGTGCACAACATGGTGTGTATGAAATCAATTTCATATGAAGCACCTGAACAATCCAACACATGTAATGTTAGAATAGTGCATCAAATGTGTCTGTAATTCAGAAATGTAACATCACTGGAATATCGTGCAGCATAATGACAGCCTACTCAGTAAGTACGATGTACATGTGGACCACAAACCAGGTCTCAAATAAATGCATGTTGTAGGATTTATACCAAAGACAAGAAAGGGGGAAGAGAATCAAAGGGGGAGAATCAAAGGGAGCTTGTAAGTGTCTGAGACAACTGTACCAATCCTATGTAACCAGAGACTGTGGGAAAAGCTCAAGGCTCTAGTTAGAAGACCAGTAGGTGACATTTTTTCCTTCCCAGTAGCGGATTGTGGACCCTAGACAAGTCACATCTTTACTGTGCCTCAGTTTTCTAGAAATAATCATTTCAGTAGATTCAGAATGAATAGTAATGTAGCGAGACTCCAAGGAATTTCCTCTTTCGGTGTCTGCATGTGACGGACAAAGATCCTCAAATTCTGTGCTTCTCAAATTTTATTGGGCAAACAAGTCACCTATAGATCTAGTTAAAATGTAGATTCTGATTTGGTAGGCCTGGGCTAGGGGTGGCCTGTGATTCTGCAGTTCTCACAGGCTTTCCGAGACAGACAGAGTAGCAAGGGTCTAAGAAATGACAGTTGTCTGAACTGAAAAGCCAATGTGGAATACATGTAAAAACAATTGCAAAACGGTACAAGCAGCACTGAAAATATTCCTAAGGCAGAGGTTATTCTCAAAGGCGACCTTTTTAAATGCATGGTTTATATTTCAGCTTTAGTTTTCAAAATATTTCTTATAGTTGTCTTTTAAAAAATGTAACAGCTATGTTTGAAGCAGATTCAGGAACATAAGTGACCATCTAGATAAGTCTCATAATTTTCTTTGCAAATCAACTGATATCAGATAAACCTAAGTGATTAATTAAAAGCAGATCCTGAGGGACTGTTATAGTCTGGAGAAGTCTAAAGAGAAATAGTTCAAAGCATTGTGGGAATCCCGAACAGAAAGATACATAAATAGAAGATTTCTTGAATTTCACATGAAGTCTATAGATTATTTAATAATACTGTACCAATGGTAGTTTCCTAATAGAAAAAAATTGCACTATGTATATTCAAAAATATTAGAAGTAGAATAAGGGAAATAATACAGTTGTACAATTTATATGTTTTCTATAAGTGTCAAATTAGTTTAAATTTAAAAGTTTATTTATTTATTTATAATAATTTTTTTTAATCCTTACCCAAGGATATTTTTTCCTTTTATTTTCAGATAGAGTGGGAGGGGGGGAGAGAGAGAGAGAAACATCGACATGAGAGAGACACTTTGACTGGCTGCCTCCCGCATGACACTGACCAGGGCGGGGGACTGAACCGCAACTGAGGTACGTGCCCTTGACCAGAATCGAACCCGAGACTCTTTGGTCCGCGGGCTGATGCTCTAACCACTGAGCCAAACCGGCCAGGGCTAAAAGTTTATTTTTAATAAAACCAAATTCTGGTGCCCTATTCTAGACCTACGAAATCAGAATTTTCAGAAGGGAGACCAGGAATGTGAATTTTTGACACGTTTCCAGGCAATATTTCGCACACTAAAGTTTAAGAACAACTTCCAACACAGCGTCTCCCGAATGGATTTTGCTGTAATCCTACCTCCAAATTAGACAGGGAGAGTGGGCAGTTACATAGGACAGCTACTGCAGCATC
This sequence comes from Tadarida brasiliensis, assembly GCA_030848825.1. Classification (NCBI taxonomy): domain Eukaryota; kingdom Metazoa; phylum Chordata; class Mammalia; order Chiroptera; family Molossidae; genus Tadarida; species Tadarida brasiliensis. Next base: position 66,398,592 of record CM061266.1, read on the forward strand.
TTGGTTCCACACTGCAGAAAGTGTGCAATCTTCCCATTTAGGTTGTTCATCCGCCTCCCCTTCACTGGTGCCATGTTCTAAAGCAGCCTCGTGTACCCTTGAACTAAAGATTTTACCATGTCAGAATCTATTTGATATTTTGTTAACTTACATAAAAGCCTGCCTGCAATTTTAAATGAAGCTGAAATCTGCTTTACAGTATATCGAGGCCCTAGAACATGCTTCTGAAGGACTCTGCATCATAGGAAGACTGCGCGTGGAAAAGAAATGCTGGATTTTCTGAAGTTGGACCCAAATCAATCACAAATCTAATGCTTAACACTGCTCTGTCAGTCATTTGCCACAGTGCTGTGCCATTCATACTGTTAAACGAACATTTTCATTTCCCCGAGGAGTGATCCGCTGTCCATCCTTATAATGTGGAGCATGGTTCTCGGGCTATTTACATCAGCACTGCTACCTTACAATGGACCTGTTTCACTGGTTTACATGAGATGAAGAATGCTTTTAAATAAACTAGAAAAGAACGAATCAACATGCTGCTCGTGATGAATCAGAGAGATTGTGTGACAATGAGAAGATGCATCAGGCATAAGAGGAATATTATGGACACCAACTTTAATAATGTATAGTATACATTTAAACAGCCTTATTTGGAAGAGGTCCATATTGACTGCATGCATCGAAAGGGTGATTTAGAGGCGTTTTCCTTGTGCGTTATGATTATGTGACTAGACGCAGAAAGCGGTATTTGTCGTTTCAATCATCTAATGAGGTCTGTCCTAAAATGTAGCTCTTGTAAAGTGTACTTTTTGGAGAGATATTTATATGAATTTTTATGAGCTTTAATGTGTAGGTTTAGAAGCCAGTTTGATTTTCTTTTCGAATGAAGGATATTGAGTATTTTTTGTGCAAATTATCTTCCTTTTTCATGCAATAAATATCTCAAATAAGTGACAAATTTGCAAATAGAAAGGAATGGATTTTCCTCATTTTTTTTCTATTGCTGCTGAGTAGAAACCAATCTTATAACAAGTGAAAATTACTTTGAGAAATGTTCGGAAATCAAATTTCCCCAAAGCAAGAGAGAAACATTGGCGCGGAGTCAATTATTCTTATGAGCGTAGACAAAACATGAAGATGCTAAAAATTGGTTCCTCGTGTATTTTATTTTTATTTACCAGGTATTGACTGATTCACTAAATGAAATAAAAACTTTTACGGGTCCGTGTGGATAAATAGGCAAACCCAATGCAAACACACAAGAATATGCTAGAGTGAAAGCGCGAACGCATCCTCATTATTCAGGTAAAGAGCAAGCTAAATAGCGGCGCCAACACGCTGCAAATCCTCAAGGCTGACAGAGAAGTGGTTATGACAGCTTTCACATTATCTTATTGCAGAATCGAGGCAGTAGTCACAGCTGGCTCATATGTCAAAATGTGTCAGGACTTAAATGGTAAAACAGGAGTGCAACAGCAATTGGCTTTTCAATCAATAACACAATCAATATATTTCACAGATATTTTCCCATATCTAAATTACTCTGCAGAGATGAGGGAGCCTGACTGAGTGTTTATAAATCAATAAAACACACAGCTAAAGGACATCTGCTCCTTTTCTTTTACTTCAAGGTGCTGCTTGCCTTTTCTTTCCGACTCCCTCCTTATTTAAGAATGTACTTTTGAGGACAAACAGCCCTCGTGCGCCCACAAATCAGCTTACTGCTGCATTTTGTGCACATGATGTTTTTAAATAATTTTGTGCTTGAGCATTCAACTAAGTGGAAGGACAGCTTTTCTTAGCTCAGAATGCTTTCACTGTTAGAATTAATAAAGTAGCTTTCAAATTTCAAGTAATATATGCTACATAAACTTCAAATAAATAATATCAAAGTACAGCATCCAGACTTGCGAGTTGAAATAATAACCCAGGGCATTATTTTTTCCCCCTCACGTGGAACCATATTCTTGCTGAAAATTATATATTGTATTTGTGGAGATATGTCACAAATGAGAAAAATGCTGTCCTCTACAAATCCATCCCCTTTGTAGAAAGATATGATGGACGCAAAAAATATATATCTACAATTTAATGCAAAACTCTAATACTGACATATAATTTTATTTCCATCGTGTATATCAAAATGAGGTGAAGTGTGAAGTATGGTTTAACAAAAGCTGTAATATTTTGAGTTAAAACTGCCATACTCTATCAATGGCCTCTATAACACAAATTAATATTATGTTTCACATTGCTAATGCTTCTTTAAAAACAGAAGGCCATATTGTGTTCCAAGTGGAATGCAGATTAAATACATCAATCTATATACTTTTCCTAGGCTTGGGTTGCTGGGGGAAACATTTTCCAAGTAGCTTACACTAAAACACAGGCAACTGAGGCATCATGGTAAGGACATTACTTCTATGTGATTTGGGGACATGATTCAAATAGGGACACCCCAATGGAAGATGCTCCTCCTTAATTTATGCTTGTTTTTGCCACCCCCCCCCCTTTAAATTTATAACTAAGAGCATTTACTTCTTATTCCAATGGCTAGATTAACTGGTTTGCCTATAGAGTTGCCAGTGGTTTACGAATGTATGTCTTGTATTGTCAAAATTTCATGCCTGTTTTTCAGTCTGCTAGAAAATTCTTCAACTTGTGAACCTATTGAATTGGTCATGGTGGCAAGGCCCATTTGAAATCCAGCCCTTTGGTGAAGCCTAGCCCATCCTCCAATCAGAATTAGATGCATTTCTTCTAAGTTTTTACATCATGTTTCTCATAATTCTGTGAGATACTTAAGTGCTGCCTATTTGTTTTGTAATTATTCATTAATGATTGCTCCCCTAATAACACATTGCAAAACTCGAATGTTTTGCACTTGCCTTGGTCACTTTTTTTTTCTCTTTCCTTTATTGATTTTAGAGAGAGAGGAAGGGAGAGGGAGGGAGACATAAAAACCTCGATGAGAGAGAACATCGATTGGCCACCTCCTGCATGCCCCTCACTGGGGATTGGGCCCACAACCTGAGCATGTGCCCTGACCAGGAATCAAACCAGCAACCTCTTGGTGCATGGATCGACGCTCAACCACTGAGCCACACTGGCCAGACACCTTGGTCACTTTTTTATTCCCTACTTCTGATCAAATATTGAGTTGCTTCATTTAGTTTTCTTTAAGGAAGTATGTATTTAAGGTATTTAAAATCATTTATAGGAAACAATACAAACAGACTTTAAGCTCCTAAGAAAAAAATTAAATCTCACTCATTTGCTTATATATTTATGAACCCGTCCTTTTACAACAGGCACTGGGATAGAGCACTGAACAAAACAGACAGAAATCCTCACCCACAGTTTACTTATATTTGCACAGTAATAAAAAAATTGGGAAGTAAGACATATCATTTTTATGTAATATTTTTAAACATTTAAGACAAAATGTAAGGCCCACATACAATATATTGTCACATTTCTTTTATGATTATTTCCTGTGTGATATTTGGTAATACACTTAAAAAAATTATTCCTTGCTTATCTGAAATTCAAATTTAACTAGGTGTTCTGTATTATTTCTGGTAACCTTAATTTAAATGCTATTTAATAAATAGACAATAAATAACTTTAATATACTAAGGTTTATCCATATACTATTAATATAGACATTAAGATGCTTTTTTATTTTTAAAATAATTTTTAAAATTATATTTGACATGTACTATTATATTAGTTTCAAGTATGCAACATAGGATTAGACATTTATATGACCTATGAAGCAGTCACCTCAATAAGTCTAGTACCATCTGACACCACACATAGTTATTACAATATTATTAACTATATTCTCTATGCTGTACTTTACATACCCAATTCAGTTTTTATAACTGTTAATTTGAACATCTTAACCCCTTTCCCTTTTTTACACATCCCACCAACCTCTCTTCACCTGGAAAACACCAAAATTTTATCTGTATCTATGAGTTTGTTTCTGTTTTGTTTATTTTGTTTTTTAGATTCCACATGTAAGCGAAATCATATGGTGTTTGTCTTTCTCTAACTTATTTCACTTAGCGTAATACTCTCTAGAACCATCCATGCTGTTGCAGATGGCAAGATTTCATTTTTTTTTATGGCTAAGTAATAGTCATTGTATATATGTCCCACATCTTCTTTATTTATTCATCTATCGATAGACACTTAAGTTTCTTCCATATCTTGGCTATTGTAAATAATACAGCAGTGAACATAGGGATGCATATATCTTTTTGAATTAGCGTTTGGTGTTTTTCAGATAAATGCCCAGAGGTGGAATTGCTTGGTCCTTCTTTGTCTCTTGTTATAGCTTTTGTTTTAAGGTCTATTTTGTCTGTGGTAAGTATTGCTGAAGCTGGCCACTGGGTATCTTGGTTCTGGGGCCTTTTGGGAAAGGCTCTGGTGCAGGTCAAAGACAGCTGCTTTCTTTGTTCTGCCCAGGGCCACCTGGTATGATCTACATAGTGATCTGCAGAGGGTTGCCACTTATGCTGGGCTTGAAGGTGCCTGGGAGAGGCTAAGCTGACAACTGAGTGTGCCATCACTAGTGCCACGCTTGGGGCTACTTAGCAAGAAGTATGGGGTATGCCAAGGCCTGGGCCAGATGCTGCTTGTTTGGACTTTGCGAACCTTTGAGAGATTTTAGGAAAATCTGCAGCATGAGCCAAGACAAGTCATTGTGTGGGAAAGCTACTTGAAACAGATTGGGTGAGTCCACAATTTGAGTGGAGAGAGGACTCAGGAAATCACAAGGGCAGGGCAAACACTGAACACTGTTAGCCATGTTGATGGAGACTCAGATATGGTGCCCACCTGTGCCTTCAGGGGGTGGGCTCAGCAAAGGAACAATGGTTTCTACCAGCACTTCTGTCAAGGAGAAAGCTCCCCCTGAAGCCCTTGCCCTGAAGTCAGACAGTTCAGTTTTCCCCATCATATCCTGCAAGCTTTTCCAGGTGCTGCTCCAGTCCTGGAGCTCAGTGCCAGTGGTTCCATCAGTAGGCAAGTCTGTGCACAGGCCCTTTAAGAGGAATGTCTGGGACTCTAGAAGCCCTCTCTCTCACTCAGCTGAAACTCCTGCTGATTTTCACAGCTAGAAGTTATGGGGATTTCTCTTCCAGACACTGGAACCCTGGGCTGGGGACCCTGGTGTGGGGCTGGGGTCCCTCACTCTTCAGTGGGGAACTGTGCACCTGAAATATCAATTCAGAGTTTTAATTGCTGCACATGGGCATGGGACCAGCTTGCTCCATGTCTCTGCCCCTCCTACCAGTCTCCACAGGGCTTCTTCTTTATATCCTAATTATCAAAGTTTTGTTCAGCTAGATTTCAGGTGGTTCTCAATCAGTGATGGTTGTTCTGCAGGTTTAGTTGTAATTTACATGTGTTCATGGGAGGAAAGTACAAGATTTACCTACTCCACCATCTTGATTGGAAGTCAAATGAAAATAAAATATTATAATACAATGTAGAGAATAATGTTAGTTTTAGTTTTCAAACCATATATATATATATGATGTATATTATATTTGTATATATCTGTATATTATATACATATATATTATATACATGTATAATATAATGTATGGACATTTACATAAATATGGGAAAACGCCTAAGAATTTTGCAAATATGGGGCTATACATAAAACCAAAACAATACACACCCTCTACTCACTAAGAGTTTATCAACTAATTAAGTTACAGTGTACACATAACATGTTGGTGTGGTTGCATTTCAGGTGTAAATTGACTCCTCAACTTTTTTTTTTTTTCATGTTTTTGTTTTTATTTATTTATTTTAAAATTATTTTTATTAATTTGTTTTTGTTACCTGGAGAGTATTATGCTAAGCGAAACAAGCCAAGCAGAGGAGGAAAAATATCACATGTCCTCAACTATTTTTTGTTTCTTTCTTTGCCAGTGGCTTCAGAGAATCAGCCTACTTTTCTCTCCCTGAGAACCACTTTCATTTGATTGAAGTTTTCTTCCTAGAGGACTGGCCACAACTTGCTCAACAAAACCATCCTTACTGCGCTAAAAACACACACACGCCTTTTCAATTTTAAAGTTTTCACCTTCTATTTTAATAGTAAAATAGGTAATATATTTAAAAATGGAAGTGATACAGGCTCAAGAGATATTACAAATTATTTATAGTCATGAATTACCCACCACTTCATACATAAAAATGGAAATCCTTAGCTTTTATTCTTGATGGTGAATCTTAACTGGACTTCCTAATACTTTGAAACCATATTTAAGGACAGCTCTTGATCTCTTTACTTTTCTATATAAAGACTACTCCAGTCAGGCTAAAGGAGTATTCTTTTTGTCACAAAAGTACTGTTCAACTTTACGAAAATCTAAAATGGGTTCACTTAGGGCTTGGTGTACCACAGAAAACATTAAAATAAACTTCTGAATATTATAATTTTTGTTTCTTGAATCCTTCATTATAGACAGTAAATATGTTTTTAAATAGTTGTTTCTAAAATAAAACTCATATAGCAATCTAAATATTAATTCACTTTATAATTAAATTGCAAATTACCTCATACAGACTAGTTGGTAGCTTTATGATGTTCTCAGTTTGACTAATCACTTAATAGCAACAATAACAACAGCAACAAATAACCTTAATTGAGTACTTGGTATATACTAAGCACTTTGTATTTACTATGTACCAAATTCAAATATAACCTCAATTTGGATGATAGGATCTATTTATATACTTTGGACTTCTGCTAAATGTATATGTGCAAGAATGGATCCAGAAAACACTATTGAGATTTTGTGTTCAGGGTCGAGGGATCTGAAAATGTTATAGTGTCTTCAGCCAGGATATAATATAGGAACATACTAATGGAGAATATAAACCACAGGAGAAGAAATGCAAGATTAATTACCCCATTAGGCATTTGGAATTGCATTCAGAAATAATGTTTTTAAAATCATCCATAAACCTTACTTTCCACAAAATTCCCTGTAAGTGTTCAAATGATCAGTCTCCAAGTCCTTCCCATCCCCTCATTCTTTGTATACATACTGTGGTAACAATTATCCCTAAAGTTGATGGGGTAAACATAAGAATGGCTATTAAATTAATCCAGGACAGAAGCTCATGCCTTCAGATTAGCTGTGGAATGATTTAGGTACAGACAAGCTTTGAATTAATCCTGAGGAAGCCAGACAGAGTAGCAAGTCTTAGCCATCTCTCAAAGACATCAGCAAATATAATAAATACCTATATCAAGTTTTAGAAACATATCAAGGACTCAGTTTCGTATCTCATTATCAGAAAATTCAATACAAAGTGAAACAGTTCAGAGGGTTCAAAAATATTAATTGATGATGATAAAGAAGAAAGGTGATTGAATAAGGATAGGTTCAGTTTGATTCAAAGGCAGCACATACATGAAAGTTATAAGCAGCAACAAAGGAGAATTGTATTGTTGACAGTCATGCAAATAATCATTGACCCATATGCTCAGAGCCTAAAATAAATTCAGTGTACTTTGTTCACATTTCCTGTCAACTTGGGTTTTATAACAAGTTACATTTTGTTGGAACTCTGAGAGTACTTGTTGCAGGAAGGAGCTTGTCTTCTTTTAACCTGCTGATTACTAGAACACTTGCAAGAGTATGCTTGAATGGAAGGCTGAAGCAATGACATTTGTAATTTAATTTGGGTCAATGCACATTTGAGGAACCAAATATAACTTTCATGGTCTAATAATTCTTGAAAACTCTTTGAAATGCTGGTTTTACATTCTCCTTTTATGCACTTAGAAACATAAAAGTTTTTAAACATTTGAATTATGTAATATCTCAAGTATGTATAAAGATACAGAGGCACCTATCTACCCACCATGTAGATTAACATTTTGTCATCTTTGTTTCAGAATGTAGTTTCTAAGAAATAAATACTAGAGATGCCTTTGAAGTAATCCTTTTCATTTTATTCTACATCATTCACTCTTTAAAATAACAAATATCCTGAATATTCTCTGTTTTACATGGTAAACATTACCATAAAATTACATATTTCTATATAATACATTAATTTTTAATATTTTAATTTTTAAAATTATATCATACTGTATCATTGTAACATGATTTTCTCAATAAACAAAATGCATTAGAGATGTATCATATTGAGTTTTGTGCAACTAGTATATTACAGTTTTTGCTTAATATTCCAATGATTCTACAATTTATTAATCTATTCTCTCATTGAGTGACATTTTAGACTGTTTGTTTTACCAAAAATGTTACAATCAGCTTTCTTGCACAGGTCTCCCTATACATAGGTGTGTTCTCTAGAGTTTATAATTCTCAAAGAAATTGCTAAATTTATGTGCATTTCCAACTTTGCTGGATATTGCTCAAATGTCTTGTTGTGAAATTTTATATATGCTATTGGCAGAATCAAATTTTCTGTATGTTCTACACATAAGTTTTTATTTCTTTTTATATATTTTTTATGTACTTTATTTCTTCACTTTATTGGAAAGTTATATTTGTACATAGTTTCTTATAAGAGTATTATTTAACATATTTTTTTTCTATAAATGAATTGCCAGTTGTGCCATTCCAATTTATTGAATAGTACATTATTTCCTTACAGTGTTATAACCCACTTTTGGCATATAACAATAATATAAACACATGCATGTATATGTAATAAACAAAACATATAAACTATAGCAATTTAAATAAAATGTATTGATATGGGGAGAAACAAATAAAATAATAAAAAATATTGAATTACCTATATATGATATGTATTCCAATATTTTTTGTTATTTTATTTGTTTTTCCCTGTATCAATGCCTTTTCATTTAAATTACTATAGAATTTCTTGTTTTACTTGGTATAATACCCTCTGGATCCACCCATGTTGTTGCAAATGGTAATATTTCATTCTTTTTTACTGCTGCATAATATGCCATTATATATCTACTTATGAATATATATATATATATATATATATATATATATATATATATATATATATACATATTCTCCACTCCTCTGTCACTGGACCTCTAGGTTGCTTCTATATTTTGGCTATTGTAAATAATGCTGCAATGGACATAGGGGTGCATATATCTTTTTGAGTTAATATTTTGTTTTCTTTGGATGCATACCCAGAAGTGGAATTTCTGAGTTGTATGGAATATCTATTTTTAGATTTTCGAGCAATCTCCATACTGTTCTCTGTAGGGACTGCACTAGTTACATTCCCACCAACAGTTCACAAATGTTCCCTAAAACAGACTCATAGAAACAGAGATAAAAGGGATGGTTACCAGAAGGAAAGTGATGGGGATGAGTGAAAAGGAGAATATAGTAAATAATATTGTGGTAAATTTACACATTGACAGATGATTATTAGAATTAGTGGGATGATCACATTGTAAGGTATAAAATTGTCAAATCACTATATTAAATACCTGAAACTAATATAAGATTATATACTAACCATACTTAAATAAAAAATAAATTAAAAAAAATTTCTATAGCTTTACAATTTGTCTGGATAGCTAGTACATAGAATCTTAATAGTTCTTCTACTATATTTCTTTCTCTTCTCCTCCTTCTCTTCCTTCCTTTCCTCCTCCTTCATATCTCATTTTATCTTCCTTTTTTCTTTTCTTAATTTCCTTCTTTTTTTCTTACCTAGTTTCCTCTGATTCTCTCTCTGCTACCTCCTCCTTATCTCTATTTCCTCAGTAGTATTGTGGCCATTGTCAGTGCTTTATTCATCATGTAAACTTTGAAAGTTTATCAGATCTTGTTGGGATTTGGTTGACATTCAGTTGGAAAGGAGTTACTTCTTAACATAATAAATCTTATTTAAGAATATAAACTGTCTCCACTTTATATAAGTCTATTTTCATATTTTAAGAAGTTATACATTTTTTCTTTTGTAGTCTTGCATATATATATTTTTAAATTATCTTTATTGTTGAAAGTATTACAGATATCCCCCATTTTTCCCTCCATTGACCCCCTCCACTCTGCTCCTGCTAACCCCAGCACCACCTTCACCACACTACTGTTTGTGTCCATTGGTTATGTATATATGCATATAAGTTTTTGGTTAAGCTCTTTGGTTATGCATATATGCATATAAGTTCTTTGGTTACTCCCTGCCCTCTGAGATTCATCAGTTTGTTCCATGCTTCCATGTCTCTGGATCTATTTTGATTGACAACTTATTTTGTTCATGATATTCCATAAATAAGTGAAATTATGTGATACTTGTCTTTCTCTGACTGGCTTATTTCACTTAACATAATACTCTCCAGGGCCCTCCATGCTGTCTCAAAGGGTAAGAAATCCTTCTTTTTTTTTTTTTTTCAGTTGCATAGTATTCCTTTGTGTGAATGTACCACAGCTTTTTTATCTACTTATCTACTGATGGGCACTTAGGTTGTTTCCAGATCTTAGCTATTGTAAATAGTGCTGCTATGAACATAGGGGTGCATATATTGTTTTTGACTGGTGTTTCAGGCTTCTTAGGATATATTCCTAGAAGTGGGATCACTGGGTTGAATGGCAGTGCCAATTTTAATTTTTTGAGGAAAGACCATATTGTTTTCCATAGTGGCTGCACCAGTCTGCATTCCCACCAGTAGTGTACTAGAGTCCTCTTTTCTCCATACCCTTGCCCGTACTTGTTGTTGGATGAATTGTTGATTGCAGCCATTCTGACAGGTGTGAGGTGATATCTCATTGTCATTTTAATTTGCTTCTCTCTGATGATTAGTGATTTTAAGCATTTTTTCATATATCTCTTGGCCATCTGTATGTCTTCTTTGGAGAAGTGTCTATTTAGGTTCTTTGCCCATTTTTAATTGGATTGTTTGTCTTTCTTTTGTTAAGTTGTATGAGTTCTATATATACTTTGGAAATTAACCCCTTATCAGATATAGTCTTGTATATCTTTTTAAATTTTTCCAAAAATGTTTCAGGTGTTATTTTTGTTTGGCTCCTGAATATAGATACTATTTATTACACATTCAAATTTGTTTCTCTGGGGAATATAGGAATGTTACTATTTTTAAATATTGAGATATTTTTTGGAAATTTTGAATTTTCATGAGTTCCTGTAAGTTGTCTAAAGGCCATTGCATAGTTTCTCTGGAAATAATATGAGTAATAAATGAAGAAAATTTTTTACCTTCATTATAATTTTTATATATCATTTTTTTCTTGCTTTATTGCATTGTCTATACATTCAAATGCAATGTTGACTAAAAAAATGGTGATGGTAGATAACCATTCTGATTTTGACAATAATAGGCCTAAATTTTCACCATTAATAATGCTATTTGCTATTGTTTGGTAGGTACCATTTTCCAGTTGGAGAAATGTTGATTTGATTACTAATTTTACATATATCCATATATATGTGTAAAATTACATATGTAAAATTACATATATATGTAATAGATATATAATATATATGTAAAATTATATATGGTTTAACTTTTTTGGTATTTATCGAGATGATTTTTCTTATATAATTAATTTATTAAAAATCAATAAAGTTATATTTATGTTTACTTAATGCAATCTCATTTGAAAGACAAATAATTATCAAAATTTTAAATTAAAAATAACAGATGTATTGAATTATCTTATTTACATATTTATATCTATATTTTGACTCCTATTATTTTAATATTCCATACATTCCCTCTTTAATTATGGTATCAATGTCATACTAATCTCTTAACATTATTTGTATTAGTTTTCTTCTTTTTCTTTTTTCTATAAATGTTTCTATGCAATAAGAGTTATCTGTATTCTATTTTCTTAAAAATCATTCATAAATTCATCTGGATCTGGTACATTTATGTGGGTAGAATTTTAACTACAGATTTAATTTCTCTAATGGCTATAGGCTTGACTCTTCAGCTATAACCTTTTTTCTAGAGTCAATATCTATGCTTCATATATTTCTAGGCAAATGCCCATTTCTCCTGGGATTACAAATGTATGAGTATAAACAGTTCATAATATTCTAAATAATATCTATACCCTCTATTATATGTAATGTTATCCACTGTGGCAGAGACTACCTGATGTTAGCCTTCTTACAGGTAGTTTGGATATGTTTTGGCCAATGAAGGTAGGAAACATCATGCCCACAATTTCTAGCTCTAGATCTGAAATATCCCACCATATCATTATCATCATTTTCTTTGTTTCAACCAAATAAAATGGATACAACGAAGGAATCTAAGGAAGCCCTAAAGGGAGGTTAGGGCCAAAATATGAAAGTTTAACTTCAATACAGGTAAATGTAAATTTATTTTATATATCCTACTTGAGATTCACTCTGCATCCTGGATCTAAATGTTCTTGTCTTTGGTTAATTTTCTGAAAGTTGCAAAGATATTGAATTTTAAGTTAGCACTTGGAGGAGAGCTATCCATGAGAGCCACATTAGCTTATGAAAGAGTGAGAAGGGTGAGATATAACCACCACTCTCTTTTTCTTTTTAAGCCACTGCCATTTTCAGTTTGTTTGTTTTTTAAATAGGTGTGTATATCTGTTAGAATTAAGGATTCTGACTGGTAGACTGTTTAAAAAATATTTCTCATATTGTTTTATTTTTATTTTTGTGACTAATTGTGTAAAAGCTTGTCCTATTTTATCCTAAGGAGTCAGATTTTGGCATTCTCCATCATCTCTCTCTTACTACTAAATCAGTATTCTTTTTTCACACTCTTTGGGATTACTTTATTATAAATTTTCAAAATTCTTGAGCCAATCACTCTATTAATTGTGTCTCTTTTTTTCTAAAACGTGAATTTGATACTATAAATGTTTTCTAAGAACTGCTTTAGTTAAACCTTGCAATATTTATTTTACTTGAAATCATTTCAATACCATTCTCTTAATATTTGATAAAGACCCTTATAATTTTTTAAACCATGATTTATATAGAGTGATTAAAATCTCAAATAAATGGATTTTTAATTACTCTTTTTATTGATTTATAGCTCAATGTCATTATAGTCATACATAGACTTATTCTTTCATATTTGTTGATATAAAATTCTGGCATAGGACATGGCCTTTTATTTTTTTTGTAAAACATCCATATGTGCTTGAAAAGAATGTGAATTTCCTTATTCCTACTAGATACAGAGATCATAATTTCTAATATGTTTATCTTGTGATATTCAAACCTTCTAAAATTGATATTCACCTGATTAATCTATCCAGTAGGTAATGAAAAGGTTTATGGAAAATTTCCACTACAATTCTAAAATTTTAACTTACCCTTAGTTAATATTTTTGCTTTACAGATTTTAATTTCATATTACTAGGACAATATAAATTTTAATTCTTTTGATTCCTCATGATTAGAAATAATTATACAAATAATACAATGACCTTTTTTATTACCACAGTAATGTATTTGTATAAAGTCTTTTATGTCTTAAGTTAAATTAGCTAAAGTAACTGTTGATAAATATTTTCCAATATCTGTTTCTCAAGCTTTTACTTTCAACCTTTTTGAGTTATGTTTAGTTTTATCTTTTAGTAAATATTTTGTTGCTAATATAATTTTGGAGATCCAGTCTGATAATATCTAGCTTTAATTGTTGATTTTCAGTAGTTTATACTTATTGTGATTACCAATATATTTATATTTATTTCTAGTGTCCTATTTTTTGCTTTCTACATGTCCTACTTTTTTCTGCTTCTCTGTTTTTTCCTTTGCCTTATTTGAACTGCGTAGCTGTTTTATATTTGTTTTTCTCCTCTGCTGGTTTAGAATTTATATTTCTATTCTTTCAGTGTTTCTCTTTATATTTTGCACATGCATGCTTTGCTTAAATTCTAAACTTAATTGACTATATTCCTTTCCTTCTGTAGAACTTAAAGTATTTTTAAAATTTTTTCCCCTTTATTGATTTTAGAGAGAGTGAAAGGGAGAGGTAGAGAGAGATAGAAACATCGATGAGAGAGAACATCGATTGGCCACCTCCTGCATGCACCTCACTGGGGATTGTGCCCACAACCTGGACATGTGTCCTGACTGGGAATCGAACTGCCAACCTCTTGGTGTGTGGGTGGATGCTCAACCACTGAGCCACACCAGTCAGACTTAAAGTATTTTTAAAGAAATTAAAGGAGATATAGGAATTTGTGGACAAGACAAGTTCCTTGGTGTTGGGGAGTAAACATTTTCCTTAACCCTACAGAAGTTCTTTTAACTGGTCTAATCAAATTGACGTGAGACAGAATAACAGGAGAAAAAGAAATTTAATTTTGAATGTATGGGAGCCCCACATACATGAGATATTAAAAAACATAAAGGAAAAAGTAGGTACATATGCCATCTTTAGCCCAGGAATGGGATAGGGAGCTGGGTTTCAGGAAGAAGGAGGGTGATTCACTGAACATTAAGAAGAACGGATGTTCAGTAATTAGATATTTGCCCTGCTATACATATAGGTCATACACATTTATTTCTGGTTATAACTCTAATTATGAGCAAGGTCCCTAATTTAAATTCTTTAAGGGAGAGGTAAGAGTTTCTCTTGAGCCCAAAGTGGCACACCTTGCAGAGGCCTGTTTTGAATACCTTCATTGTTGGACGATGAAAGATCTGAGTATACCTCTCAGGCTAGAAAAGATGTCCCTGGGCTTGGGGAATGGGGAAAAAAACAAACAAAACAGATTCCTGTGGTTCCTTTAGCTCCAGCTACCCAGTGCCTGTTACAGAACCACTGTGAATATAGAAACTGCCTCCCTTCCTTCTCCCATCTCCACCTCTGCCTGGCCCTCCTTGGGAATAGGTGCACCATCTCCTGGGCAGACGGAATCATAGACAGACTCATCAAAGATTCTCATCTCTCACATAGACATGGAATCAGCAGAGACTCACCAGAACTGAAACAGAGGTGAGGGCAGAGGAAAAAATGGTGTCAGTAGTAATTCAGTGGACCTATGGCTGATACCATCCCTTCATGTATTGGCATTGCACAAGGCCTCAGAATGGGGAAACAGAGAGAATTCCAGAGTCATAGAAGCAATTTTCCTTTAAAGAAGAAGAAATGGGAATTTGGAGTCAAAGATGAAATAATAACAGAAATCTGTATTTTTTACACATCTGAATTTATGAATTAAAACTCTATTATACCTAAAAATGTGAATTATTTTTCTATGGTGACTTACTTATTACAAAATTCAACATATGTTTAATTGTATGCAAATATATTTAATATAATGGTTTTTGCTCTGAAAATAAGGGGAATGACCTTAGGGTTCATGTTGTTTAATATTCTTGTTTTGCTAGGGGGATGCTAATCCTCAGGGTGCTAGGTGGCTTGCTCAAGTTATTATTTTATTTTATTTTTTTTGTACGTGCCCCTAGTGGGAACTGAATCCGGGACTCTCTAGTCCGCAGGCCGACGATCCAACCGCTGAGCCAAACCGGCAAATTTAACTAGTGGTGGGGGGGAGGCGGGGGAGAAGACAGGGCTAAAGGTATCTTGACTCCAAGTTTAATGCTCTTCCCACAGCCATCTGTGTCATCTGATGATGCGGGGGGGAAGGGGGGGTTGGGCATTGAAACAATCACATCAAAATGGTAACAATTCCCAGCAGTGGAAAGGCAGAGCACTTGCAATCAATTATTTGCTAAATCCAACAATGTGACTAGTGAGAAGCATTAGGTAATAATACTTCAAAAACCGTATTGCACTGAGTCATCTAACAGCTGCTGTGAGTAAACATGTAACTACAATTGTTCTTTCATTTTCTAAATGCTATAGGCATATGAAGAAAAATCCCACAAATAGTTCTTTATAATAAACAAGTGTCTTAGAAAGCTAAATGGGCAGAGGAACTAAATAGACACCTCTCCAAACAGGACATAAAAATGGCCAAGAGACAAATGAAGAAATGCTCAACATCACTAATCATCAGAGAGATGCAAATTAAAACAACTATGAGGTATCACCTCACACCTGTCAGAATAGCCACCATCAACAAAGCATCAAACAACAAGTGTTGGCGAGGGTGTGGAGAAAAGGGGACTCTAGTACACTGCTGGTGGGAGTGCAGACTGGTGCAGCCACTATGAAAAACACTATGGTGTTACCTCAGAAAATTAAAAATTGAATTACCATTTGATCCAGTGATCCCACTCCTAGGAATATACCCTAAGAAGCCTGAAACACCAAACAGAAAGAATATATGTACCCTCATGTTCATAGCAGCGCTATTTACAATAGCTAAGATCTGGAAACAGCCCAAGTGTCCATCAGTAGACGAATGGATAAAAAAGCTATGGCACATATACACAATGGAGTACTATGCAGCTGTAAGAAAGAAAGATCTCTTATCCCTTGAGATGACATGGGAGGACCTGGAAACTATTATCCTAAGTGAAACAAGCCAAGCAGAGAAAGATAAATATCATATGATCTCACTTATTTCTGGAATATAATGAACATAACAGTCTGAGGAACAGAGTAGTCCCGGAGACGTGGAAGTGGGGTACAGACTGACAATTGCCAGAAGAGGGGGTGGGGGAGGGGAGTGATGAACCACAGAACTTGTACGCATGTACTCATAACCAATGGACATGGACAGCAAGACTGGGGACGGGGCAGGGAGGGAGGGGGAGGAAGGAGTCAATGGGGGAAAAAGGAGAAACATCTGTAACAAAAGTAAATTATTAATAAAAAAAAAACAATAATGAGTGCATATTAACAATTTATTTGTATATGGGATTGAATTAGGTACCAAATAATAAGTATATATAGTATTACCTATAAAGATTAAATTTACGAAGTTGAGAGACAAAAAAAAAAAAAGTATCTGCTCATTTCCCTCCGGTAATTCTAACTATTTGAAATTCTCAACAAGCCCAAACATCATTTGACACCAATTGAAGTTAGAAAACATACTATTGTAGAAGTTAGAAAATCCTGCAATAGACATAAGCAATAATTAAAGAAAAAAAAAAAAAAGCCGTTTCTCTTAGATAATACTATGAACTGGAGGAGAAAGTTAGAGGGCCAGGGATAGATGTTTGTGCTAATGTAGACATCTCACTTGTATTAATCAAATTCTGATATAATATTCATTGAAATATTTAAATACAGAAGTAGATGGAAATTGCTTCAAAAGGACAATTTTAATCTCTATAAAATATACGTGAAAGTGAATATTCCCAAAATTTAATTCATAATTGAAACATGAAACTTAAAATATTAAATCTGGCATTAAATCATTGATGGCAATGTTATTAGAAGCAAATGTATGGCCTAAATATATACTCTAAAAGACCTATATGTTTAAAATTTTTAGGATCATAGTGGAAAAATGATGTATAATATGAGGGTCCCAAGACCTATAAGATGCTTAAAATATATACATCTATATATTCTACTTGTTGAATGAAATTGCCCCAATACAATTTACAGTGATTTTTAATACAATGAAAATTAAAGCATAAATTATGCTTGCATTAATTAGAAAATTTTGTGAATTAGAATATCTATTTTAGTGATGATCTCAGATAAACTTAATTTTGTTATATGGTATGTATATCTCAGAATATTTTTGTTCTAACAATTAAGATTCTTATTAATTAGGAAAACTGGATACCTGAGAGATGATTGGGATAATTAGTGAAGTGTTGAGTTAGGAGATGATTAACCTGTTTAAATAGACTTCTATCCTTTTCCCCCAAGTTTTTGCAAGTGAATAGGTTACCTTTTATATTTTCAAGATAGTTCATGACCTAAAAATTTTCAGACTATCTCAGTTCTAATTTTGACCTTACCATTGATTTGATTTGTCACTGATCTTCCAAGGATAAATCATTAACCCTATCTAGTAAAACAGCAAAAGCTCAGTCTTTCATATGCTGAGTGAATTCATTACATTTTAAAGAAATTCCCTGGGTGATACCCACTACAATTGCCCTTTTGCTCATCCAGTCTTTGTCTGACTGTTTTCTCATAAAAAGGAACAGTTGGGACTTTATATAGTTCCCCCTTTTGTCTTCCAGCTTTCCTCTGAGCAAAAAGAGGACATTTTGGCTTTGCATTGTTTAATTATTCTATAGAAATAAAGCATCTCTCATCTAGATTATTTTTAAACTACAGACAAGCTAGGGCTTAATAAGGACATAGCTATGTTTTTTAGTTTGTTTTTATTTGTTTAACAAGACTTTAATTAGTTAGACTGGATTCATAACTTTTTTATTTATTTCAAAGATGCTCAATACAATCTCAGGAAAATTTCCCAAAAGATGATGTATTATAGAATGAATCGAACACCTAAAACCTATATAATTTTATTAACCATTGTCACCCCAATAAATTCAATTAAAAAATACACTTAAAAAAAAGGAAAATATCCCAGAAAGAACAATTTCATTCACATTAGTAAAAGTTATCTTTGTTCTCCAAACTATTTTTCTTTTTAAACTCAAGGTAGGATTAAGGTCATTGATCACAAAATAAAAATTTAAAAATCAATCAATCATTATTATTAGTAGTTTGTTTTCTATAATTGGAGGAGATACATTTAATTTAGAAAACACTGAACACAGATATATTAATATAATACAGTCACTTGCTGAAATGTAATGCACATTATTAATATGGTAATGTTAAAACAATTTGCTTCTTTTTCTCTAACTCATTTGCAACAATATAGAGTGTTCTGGGATTCACAGGGTTAGATTCCTTGTGATAAAAAGAGTGCTAAAATTTTGACTTTGACCATGAAATTTGTTCCACTCTTCTAAAGAAACATCACTAACCTGTAAAGGGATTTTAACAACATGTCTTTCAAAGTCAAACAATGCAATTCTTACACAGAGAAGGACACATTGACTGGTAATGAGGTGTGAGAAGTTTCAAATAGCTTGGTATGAGACCAAGGTTAATATAATTATGGACCACAAACCCCAAGAAATCATTCACTCTCTTACGTCTGAACTACCAGCCTGCAATAAAAGGTGGTCTTTCAGTCTTCAGTGCACTGATTTAAAATGATCTATTGATCTGGACCAAAGAAAGATGAATATACTGAGGCACTGAGGCCGCCTCCAAGTGATAATGAGCAGAACCGAAGGAATGTAGCTGTTGGATGGGGAATCTGCTTTCTACAAAAGGCAATGACTAAAGCTGGGACTTTAAAGAACAATGGCGAAAATTCGGAGAGGAATGTCATTCTCGTGGTCCCTGAGAAAATGCATTAAAAGGATGTCAGGAACTACACAGAAGAATCATACAAGTGAATAAAAGATGGGTTCTTTGCAGTTATGGACCGATGAAGGAGCCAAAGATAGCCACACAACTTTGGGAACTGTGGAAGTTTTACTTGTTTCTCTAGATTTTTTTCCCCCCTAAACTCTGGGCAAGTGAAAAATGTAGCAAGAAAAAAGGCCCAGCAAATCTCAATTACGGGCATTTTTGTGTGTCTTCTGATCAAGAAGCAATAATATTAAGATACGTGTTTCTCTGGTCTACATGCATCTTCTTATTTTTTATTACTAAGGGGCACAAATACGAGCACACGTGTTTTGTAGACAATTTTTGTTTAATAAATATATACTGGGAAATGTTGCTTATACTTAAAGAAAATTTTTTATTAACCCTCACTTGAGGAAATTTTGTCCATTTTTTCCCTTTCTTTCTTTCTCCCTTCCTTCCTTCCTTCCTTCCTTCCTTCCTTCCTTCCTTCCTTCCTTCCTTCCTTCCTTCCTTCCTTCCTCCCTCCCTCCCTCCCTCCCTCCCTCCCTCCCTCCCTCCCTCCCTCCCTCCCTCCCTCTCTCTCTCTCTCTCTCTCTCTCTCTCTCTCTTTCTTTCTTTCTTTCTTTCTTTCTTTCTTTCTTTCTTTCTTTCTTTCTTTCTTTCTTTCAAGAGAGAGTTGTAAGGGGGCTGGGGATCAAACCTGCGACTGTTTAGTGCAGGGACACTTGCTCTGTATTATAAAGAAACTAACTTTAAAATATGGATGCCTACATTTCAGAAACCCTTTGTGTTTGAGGCACAAAACACATTTGTTAGTACAATTTTAAATGGTCCTATTTGCATAATACACTCTGTTGTTCCAGTGACTTGTGGGTTTGGTTTCAATGAATTTTGTTTCTATCATGATCTTCACTGAGAATTTTCTTAGTTATAGAGGAGAAATTATTTTAACGCATTCTCCCCTCTCTAGCATACAAACAAAAATGTGCAATAATATTTGTTCTACTTAAACATCAGTGTAGATATTGTGTAAACATTTAGGTTAAGATTAATCACATTTACCAGTTGTTCATTAGCATATTTAGACACCTTAGTAATTAAGAATTAAAAGCAATATGAATTGGCTCTACTGGAGTGGCTCAGTTGGTTGAGCATCAGCCTGTGAACTGAAAGGCACATACTAGGGTTGAGGGTTCGATCCCCGGTCAGGGCACTTATGGGAGGCAGCCTCTCTCACATCAATGTTTCTTTCTCACTTTGATGTTTCTCTCTCTCTCTCTCCCGCTGTCCCTTCCTCTTTCTAAGCATGTCCTCAGGCGAGGATTAATAACAAGTAAATAAATAAAAAATAAAAGCATTTGAATGAAATATTTCCATTTTCTCTCTCTCACACCCCACCCAGATGTGCCTTACCATATCACTACTCACAACTCCCAATTTGGTCCCTTCTCCTTGTGGCCCCTTCTAGGATAGTTCACAAGGAGCAGAACTGAGGGTGTGTGTGTGTGTGTGTGTGTGTGTGTGTGTGTGTGTGTGTGACTCAAGGTCGTGTTCCTGAGAAAACATCTAGCAAATATGCTTTTAGTTTGGAATCCAAGCCTTAATTGATAGTGGGGAAAGGAATAATCAATTTTGAAGGAGTTTATGTGGTAAGAAATACATCGCCTTTGACTCAGGAAAACGTCACTGTAAACCTTGGCTTTGTCAAATTATTCAGCTAAGGTTTTGATGTCTCCCAGTCTTTTCTGTGCAAAATAGGGATAAAAAAATTTATGTAAGGGCATTATTGTGGTCTGTATAGACAATAAAATATATGTCTATATATGTCAGTAGATGCTGAGGACTCCAACATGGTCTTTGGAGTCCATGCAGTTATGATCATATAATATTGGTTATATTCCAGACTACAAAGACCACTTTCCTTACTTTAGGCATAAATACTTTATTGCCAGGACTGTTTTTTGACAGGCTAGAAGAATAGCCTCCACATATAGCTCCAATTTCTTGCAATTTTATTGCTGCTCCTATGACTGCGAAAGCTCCTACCTCTGATTTAAGAAACCATCAAATTAGGAGTCCTCTGCAGCAGTCTGCACCAACAACATAAATAATTATTTTCCTTAAATTCTCTCTTCTCTTCTAACTGTATTCCAACTTAACATTCTGAACAAATGTATTTGGTGGAACTTCAATTACATGTGTAAGCCAATGGCATGTAAGTCTGAGAAGTGTACTTTCCATCCTCTATAATAAGCTCTGGCAAAGGGTTGGACTGGCTGTAAAGGAACAGCTATTTATCTACCTACATCTGCAACAACTTGCTTTTTCCACACGAGAATATAACTTGGATATTTTAGCTCCATTTTTATTTTTTTTTACAATTCCAAATAATTGAGTTCTTCAGCCACGCTCATCTACCTAGGCTTAGGAGTAGACCAGATGCTTGGATTGATTCATGGCTTGGGTTTCACACAGTGAGTGTAAAAGTAGAACACAGCAGACCTTCTTATCTGCTGTTTCACAGTTACCCACGGTCAACTATGGTCCAAAATATATAATGGATACAATTTCAGAAATAAAAGATGTATAAGTGTTAGCTCGTGCACTGTTCTGAGTGGGGTGGTGAACTCCCCCACCACCCCGCTTCTTTCTGCCTGCAGTGTGAGCTATGTCCTTGTCTGGCACAGACATACACGTACGCCACCTGCCCATGGCTCACTTAATAGTCATATGGGTCATCAGACCAACATCCCAGGTATCACAGTGCTTGTGTAAAGTACCCTTATTTTACTTAATGATAATAATATCAAAACAAAAGAGTCGTGATGCTGGCAAGTTGAATATGCCATAGAGAAGACATAAAGTTCTTCTTAAGTGAAATCGTAAACATTTTTGACTTAATAAGGAAAGAAAAATAAATTGTGTGCTGAGGTTGCTAAGATCTGTGCTAAAAACAAACTTCTATCCGTGGACTTGTGAAGGAAAAAGAAATTTGTTCTTGTTTTGCTGTCGTACCTCAAACTACAAAAGTTACTGCCACAGTACCTGATAAGTACTTATTATGACGGAAAAGGCTTGAAAATTGTGGATGGAAGACATGAACAGAAACAGACCACATTCATATAACTTTTATTACAGCATATTATTATAACTGTCCTATTTTATTAACACTTATTGCTGTCAATCAATTACTGTGCCTAATTTATAAATTAACTTTATCATAGGTATGTATGTAGAAGAAAAAACAGTCTATATGGAGTTTGGTACTATCTGCGGTTTCAGGAACCTGGGGATCTTGGAATGTATCTCCTGCAGACAAGGGGGAGCTACTGTAAGCATGCAGACGATTAGAATGAATAGTTGATAAACCACAGTCTTTAATGAGAAAGAATATCCAAGAAATACTGTAACCATATTTTTTATTATTTATTTATTTTTTAAATGTGTTTTTATTGATTTATTTTTTAGAGAGAGAGGGAAGGAGCGAGAGATAGAAACATTGATGTGAGAGAGAAGCATCGATCGGCTGCCTCGTGCATGCCCCTCACTGGGGATCAAGCCCACAACCTGGGCATGTGCCCTGACCGGGAATTGAACTGGGACCTCTCAGTCCATGGGATGACGCTCAATGCACTGAGCCACATTGGCCAGGCCTGATACCATTTTTGAAGGACTTAAGTTATTAATCAGTTTATTAAACAAAACCCTTACCTTCAAAGAGTAAAACCCATTTTAGCGAGCGTAAGAAGGAAATAATATAAAATATTACTAGTAAATTGGTAGAACTCCCTCAGAGCCAGAATATCAGAAGTGAAGACTACCTTACCAGAAGACCCAAACTGTATGATTCAAGAACTGCTTCCGTGGAAACCCTATGCCTGGATTTGGTCGCAGCCCTGCAGACAGCGTTGCCGATGCTGGACACTGTACACTACTCATTAGAACTCTTGTTTTTCTGTGAAAGGCTGGTTTCCTCTGTCAACATACTCAGTAGAACTGATTCCAGGCAGCACCTGTTTCTTCATGTTGCTTCTGAATTAATAGAGTTTAGATATCAAGCTTGTATTTCAGTTGCAAGAGAATGTTTGCTTTTTGAATATGAAAGTGCATGACAATCCAAATGTCCTCTACAAAAGGACTGAGTAGAGGTTATAAGAAATCAAGAAAGCTCGTGAAATGGCATGTTGACATCAATGGTTGTGTTATTGGAATTTAATATTTAATTCATGTACTCATTGCAGGAACAAGAAAGTATTTAGAATATAGTTGGCAGTAAATAAATGATTTTAGAATGAGGAATAGTAATACCTATTAAATATAGTAAATATGTATAATAAAAATATGACCTGAAAGTGTGGATAAATAAAAAGCATTCATTCCCACAATTAGTCTAAGATTTAGTAGAGTTTTGTAGCAACACTGATTATAGCAATTATACTAGCAATGGAAAAATCAATGACAAAATTAACTTATTAGGAGCTTGTTACTAGAATTTTAATAACTCCAGAAAAATGGTAAAGTATTTTAATTACTTTAAATCAGCCCAAAATATTTCTGATGTTTGATTTCCTTTGCATACGATAGTATTTTAAGATGTATCACACACACATATGTGATACAAGGTAATTAAGGTAAAAAATAGGACTTTGATATAATTTCTAGAAATTAAAATATCAGAAATTAGTATTTTTTTATTTTAAAGATATAATATGTAACTGTAGTCTAACATGCAGTTCAAATTACTAATGTATTTTAACATTAGAATAGTGTCCTTAGTGAAATAATTTCCATGCAAAGCCAGTGTCTCTCATTGATTTACTTATTTTGGTAGCAGAGACACTATCAGATAGATTTCTCCATGCAAATATATCTTTCTAAATAAAGAGAACCAACATTTTCTACAGGGATTGACTTAAAGCATCACTTAACCTCTACTGTTTTTATAGCACCTTTTATGTTATCTCAATGCAAACTGCTTATATTAATGGAGGGTTGGTATATGTGCTTGCTGTTGTTTTCTTGTACTTATTTTATCATAATA
The DNA here is from genome assembly GCA_030848825.1 of Tadarida brasiliensis. Taxonomy (NCBI): domain Eukaryota; kingdom Metazoa; phylum Chordata; class Mammalia; order Chiroptera; family Molossidae; genus Tadarida; species Tadarida brasiliensis. Next base: position 66,422,921 of record CM061266.1, read on the forward strand.
TTTACAATTTTTCCAAAGTTATTTTTATTCACTTTGATATTGGACTGGATCGTGTTCTTATTTCATTATAATAAAAATTGAGAGTTTTTATAAAACAAATTATTGACATATATTTTCTGTGTTACAAAGTTTAAAGAGAGAGTTGCAGTTAAATGGTTAGAAAGAGATGAAAGGAGGTTGGAAAAAGGAGAATAGTAGAGGTGAAAGTCAGGTAAAGGAAACACTTTTAAGAGCTGAAATAGGAAAGAGGGGGAAAGGTTTAATATGATAAATGGGATAGTGGAAAGAAGTTAGGAAACAGAAGAGAAAATAAGTTTGCATGCTATATCATCTGTGAAAGAAATTACATTGTTAGTTTGTTGATGGAGGAGAAAGGGAATACTTTTTTTTTTTAAATGTTTGCAAAATAACTGACATGTAATCATGTCTTCAGATGACTGGAGTTACATGGATTGTGGATCTTATAAAAAGAATATGAGAATGTAGCTGTCATACTGAGTCAAATCAACTCAGGAGATCCCGCGTAGTTGCTTTGATGTTTTTCAGGAAAACATGCTAGTTGCCCTCTACACCTGAACCTCAGGGCGTCTGTGATCCTTAACTTCCTTTTCGTAACCCATTATAAACTTCATTCATGAATTTATCTAAGCCCTTCCTGAACCTATTTATATTTTCAGACTATATAACCTTCTGGGGTAATGACTTGCATATGTTTACTACCAACTATGTGAAGTACAAAGCATAAATCCCTTTTATCTTTTACGCTACATTGGGCATCCTCTGGTCCCAGTGCTCTTTAATTTGGTGAAAGGATTTCATCTTTACCTTTTATGATTTGGCAGTTTGAGTCTATGCAGCCTCATCTGTAGTTTTATAAAATTGAATAGTCCTAACCTTTCACAGTGTTCTGACATAGAAGCAAAGGTTGTGCCACATATTGTAGGGCTTTACTTTTAATTAATTGCATGCTCTGAGGGAAATTATCTCATATTTGTAGATCTCAAAATCGTCTGTACCCCAAAGTGCTTGATACTCTCTAAAATTCCTTCCATGTTCCTTACTTGCCTGCCCACAACCTGTTCCACCCCACCTGTAGGGGGCAGTCAGTATATGTGAGAGGGAGAAAGGCGGTGTAGATGAGAACGTGATCTTCAGAATTAAACCACCAGGATTTAAATCCTGTTTTCTCCACTTCTTAGCTCTATGCCTTTCATCAAAGTACTTACTTCTTCATGCCTCAATGCCTTCTTCAGCAAGTCAGGAATAATGAGAGTTCGAACTTCACAGGATAATTTTTAGAAAAGTGTGTGTGTATAACTTAAAACAGCATCTGCCATATAATAAGCATTATATAAAATTTAACTTGTACACACACACACGCAGAAAGAGCAGCCATACCTCCCAATGCCTGTGCCCTTGCACGATTCGTTCCACATCGACTCTGGGCTTGCCCATGTTACCTTGCGTTGGCCGGTGAGACATCAGCAAATGTGAAATAAGTCTATTCTGGTAAGTGTTTTACATGGAGGTTACCTTGTTGGAATGTTTTCCTGAGACCACCGTGTAAAGAAATCCAGTTTAGTCTCCTTGAGGCTACGTGGAGAGAGTTTACCCATCCAGCTAGAGCCTAGATCCCAGTTCACCTACCAGCTGAATACAACCACCTGAGCTTGCCCAGGTGAGCCAGGCAGAAGGGCAGCCCAGCCAACCCATCGAATCATGACAAATACAATTATTTCTCTTTAAAATAGATAAATTTAGAGTGGTTTGTTACATAACAACACATAACTAATAGTTTGATATTCTCTGGTTCTTTTCTATAAGCTAGTCTTGGGTGTGTATGACAGTGACTAAAAATTCGCTAGTAATGCTAAACTAATAAATTTTAATTCCATTTTCTACGAACGTGTCTACGCTGCATGTACACATTTGACAAATAAATGTAATTGCATTAACTTGAATAGAAAAGTGATTTCTGGTTTAGTGTTCCCTGGGAAACAGGCTCAGAGACAGAGATCCACATACAAGAAGTTTATTGGAAAGTGTTCTTGAGATCAATGCATGTGAGGGAGTGAGGAAAGTAGGACTGGGCGGGGGGAAATGTTAAACTGTAATGTATTGATGCAGGGGTCTCAACAGACCGCACACGGGGCTCTGGAACTGTGATGGCCCTTATGAATTGTTCCAAATTTAAGTAAGGGGGCTTTCATTAGTCACTGTTGATGACTACCTTCAGGGAGAGATTTTTAACCTTGGGTGAGGCACCTCTTTTTACTGAGGGATATTTTCCCTTTATTTTCAAGGAACATCTATTTTTATTGAGATATAATTGACATATACATTGTATCAGTTTCAGATGCATAACATGATGATTCTGTATTTGTATATACTGCAAAATGATCACTACACAAAATAACAAATTGTTTTTTCTTGTGATGAGAATTTTTAAGATCTGATCTCTTAACAACTTTCAAATATGCAATATAGTATTAACTACAGTCACCATGCTGTACATTATATCCTCAGGCCTTATTTATATTATTAACTTTTTCTATAATAAAATATGGGTTTTATTAGTCAACTACAGTCATAACATAATTATTATATATTTCTCCTCTTTGTTCATTCCACCAAACACAGAGCAGCGCTGTGTACCAGTCTAATTTTCCTCATATGAGTCATCACTTTGGCTTGTCAGCAAAACCCCTTTCTCAGCTTCACTGTTGAGAGAGACAAATGGAATCTTCTCTCTGGGAAGTAGACATTGCAAGCTTTGCATGATACACATGGGGTGATCCAATGGTACAGTGAAGGAGGAGATATCAAATTTAAGCAGGGTCCATTGCTGCTTTTCTGTGTGATGTTTGTGCATTGTGTCCAGTGCTCGTGTGAGAGCCATTTTTCCAATGATGTACATATGATTTTCACAGTCACAGTTAAGTGTGCTGCACAACCTGTGGGAATGGCCCCAGTGGGACTCATCTTCTACAGCTTCATGTCCCTTACACCAATGCAACCGAGGTCATCACAGAATGTTTCACTTGATGAGCCTCCATGGATGAAGAGCTTTGTCTCTGCTGCCACCATCCCATGATTATCCCAGGAAAATTATGTGTTCTAATGGATCTTGGGCTGAGACCAGGTCAGAGTGTCTGCACCAACACACATAGGTTCAGTCCTTCAGGTGCTGGTCTCACTATCTCCCACCAAAGACGCACAGCTGGTTTCCAATGTTCTGGTGCATAGGGCGGGGTGGGTGTGGTCATCTCTAGCATGGTCCTACCTTCAGAATTTAGGACTTACAGATGATTTTGATTTCCTGACTGGCCGTTGTCTCCAAGCACTCAAGATGCCAGATCTATGGGGTACACATCTAAGAAGCTACCATTTGGATTTAGCCCCTCAATAATGAAGATCTTTTTTCTCTCAACATCACAAAATGGGGGTAAATGTGAGCAGCTGTGGCCAGTCCAAGTATAGCATCTGTTTCTGTAGAGGACCATGGTGTACCATGTTGCTTTTTTGGGTTTCTCTCTAGGCACCAAAACTGGCAACAGCTTTATGGTGTCCCCAGTAGACTAAATTTCAGAAGAGGGGTTCCTGTTAATTAATTTAGATGACTCTGGAACCCAAAGGACACAGTATAAAGTAGAAGTCAGTAAGCAATAAGTGAGTGAAGAGAATGAATAAATGGATAGATTAATACAACCAGGTTCCTAAGCCACTGGCTGATTCCCAAACTCCAGAATTCAGCAATGAAGACATCTTGTAGGTAAAAGGGCTCCTGCAGCTGTCCCTGTTACAATCCTATCCTTGCATGACAGCCATGGAGGGAGGGAACAGATTGGGAAAGAATGGGCTAGTTTCTTTGGCTCAGCATTGCCAGACAGAATTCAAGGAGGCCTTCTCCAGCCTTTACCACTGTGTTCAGGCCTACTTCCCTAAAGAGTCTGGCTTCTGGGATAAGGAACACCTTGATCTTTGGGGGGAGAAATTTTGGCCACACTGCAGAGTTTTGACTACCCACGGCCCGCCATAATATATAGCAATATAAAAACTTTGTAGACATTTCATCTACCAAATTTTCTAAGACAGTAAGAAAACAGTAGACATTCGAAAATATGCTTTGCATGAAAGCATTGTAGTTAAGTATCCTTTGAAAGTAATTAATTGTAAAATTAAAAACATACAAAAATTTATTTGAAAAATGAATACTATATAATTGCAATTAGGTAAACTAAATATCTATAGAAAAATAGGGACATGTAGAAATGATCAAGGCAATCTGAATCAAATCCATTTCACTGAAAGTGCTTGGTATCTGGCTTGTCAGGGTAAATTGAATCTCTTCACCCTCTTTGTTTTTTTTTTAATGCTCACCCGAGGACATGTTTGCATTTATCTTCAGATAGAGAGGGAGGGAAAGAGGGAGGAAGAGAGAGAGAGAAACATCAACGAGAGAGAGAAACATCGATGTGATAGAGACACATCGAGTGGTTGCCACCCACACGGTCCCGTTCCGGGCCGGTGACAAACTGCAGCCAAGGTACGTGCCCCTAGCGGGAACCGAACCCGGGACTCTCTGGTCCACGGGCTGATGCTCTAACCACTGAGCAAAACCGGCCAGGGCCACTCTCTTTGTTTTAATCTCGGGGAGGGGAGGCATATACAATAAAATTATCCTCATGCTAATTCTCCTTTTTCTATATGTAAGAGAATATATTCATTGGATTAAGTTGATCACATTAAATATACACACACACAGGAGCCAGTAAATAATGATGACTATAGAGAATCTGATTTCTTTCAAATAAAGTAAGTAAAATAATGGAACACTATGCTGCTGTAAGAAAGAAAGATCTTTTACCCTTTGAGATGGCACGGAGGAACATGGAGAGTATTATGCTAAGCGAAATAAGCCAGTTAGAGAAAGGTAAATATCATATGATCTCATTTATTTGTGGAATACAGTGAGCAAAATAAGCTGACAAACAAAATACATCCAGAGACGTAGAAGTAGGAAACAGATTGACAAACCTCAGAGGGAAAGGGGGTGGGGGAATAGGGTGGGGAGGAGGGGGTCAATGGGAGAAAAATGGAGGGACATTTGTAATACTTTCAACAATAAAGACAAATTAGAAAAATAAAAGAAAGTAAGCAGGCCAGAGCTAGTATGGCAGCCCCTTGCTGTCTCCCAGCTCTTTGCTTGGCCATCCTCAGTTATGGCCCTCACTGATCTAAGGTGGCTGCTGTAGCTTCAGCCATCTGTTATTAGAATGGAGTAAGAAAAGGAAGAAGTGCTGCAAGATTTTTTTTTTTAATTTATTTTTGTTACAGATGCTTCACCTTTTTTCCTTATTGACACCCTCCTTCCCATCCCCCCACCCTGTCCCCAGCTTTGTTGTCCATGTCCATCAGTTATGCATACATGCGTATAAGTTCTGTGGTTTATCTCTTCCCTCCCCCGTCATCCCCTCTTCTGAGGTTGTCAGTCTGTACCCTACTTCCACATCTCTGGGTCTACCCTGTTCCTCAGACTGTTATGTTTATTATATTCCACAAATAAGTGAGATCATGTGATATTTGTCTTTCTCTGCTTGGCTTGTTTTGCTTAGGATAATACTCTCAAGGTCCCTCCATGTCATCTCAAAGGATAAGAAATCTTTCTTTCTTACAGCTGCATAGTACTCCATTGTGTATATGTACCACAGCTTTTTTATCCATTCGTCTACTGATGGACACTTGGGCTGTTTCCAGATCTTAGCTATTGTAAATAGTGCTGCTATGAACAAATTTTCTTAATCACTCAGTTCTTTCATTTACAGCTTATTGCCTGGAGCTTACATGGCCACAGTTGGCCACACGGAAGCTTGCCTAGTTATTCATCTAGCTCAATGTGCGGGGTCTCTGGATGATTGTTGATTCTCTGTCAGATCCAGTAGGTCTTTATTGTTTGGTAACTTACTAAACTAAAAGACAATGATCTGCCTGGTACACACCCAGAGAAGGAGAAACAGGGAGAACAGCATCAGAATTCCATTTAGAACAGTTATAAAGTAGAAAACACGGAAATCATTAGCCCATCAAAATGATGAAATCCTGCTAGGCAGGAATAGTGAAGCCTCTTAATCTGGAGCTAGACTAGATTCCTTGATTACATTATCCATCTGTTCTACTTCTGCTTTCTGGGATTGACCTCTCAGGTCCCTTGTTTCAGAACCCCACCTTCTGAGGAGGTTCTTCCTTCACTATGACCCTCCATGGCTATTTCTCTTATAGGCAGTGAAGGGTGTCTGCCCGTGAAGCCTGCAAAGGGTTCGAATGCCCATTTCCTTCTAGTATAGGTTCAGGTATTATTAAAGTTTTAAGAATTAACAACAGACAGTTGAAGTACAGGTTTGTGGTTTCTTTTGGCTTCTCGATCTGGTAGTGTTAAAGCCTGATTCTACCTTGAGACCACTTAAAAGAATAGGCTTGGGTGGCAACACAACATACTTAATTTGATCTTTGCTGCTAGCCTGCCTCCATTATCTGACAGAGAACTATTAATGGAAGGTCTTTTTAAAAGCTTTGAGACCAGTGATTTATCTCCTGCTATGGCGGCTTCTTCAGAGTATCTTATAAGTGCTTCAGTTTGGAACATAGAGCAGTTGCCTTTTTTTTTTTTCTTTAATCTTGAAAGGTTCCAGATTTAATGTATTTAGATTTCAGGCCTCAGGGAGAGAATACCTCCTTGGCATCTCTGTGTAGAGATAAACTGGACTGAGTCTGAATTCATCAACCATAGAACTTTGTTGAAATCAGCAAGAAGCAGCCAGCTCAGACAATATTCTAATTTGTCCACAATTTCCCTTAGGCCATTTAGTTTGCTTTCCAAGAAAAGGCAGGTAGCAGTTTGACCAAATATTAGCCAATGATATTGGGGGTGTTAAAGTAACCAGATCAGGCCCAAGATGGAGTTGTTTGTGCTGAGGCCCCCATCAGCAAACCAAACCCTTAACTAAGTTTTATGCTTGGCTCCCCAAGGAAACAAAGGCCAAGTTCAACCCACCAGTGCTTTCCTGCTCAGCACTATGTACCTGACCTTGCTCAAAGACTTCCCTCAAATTCATGTAAGGAAAGTAACCCTGCTTTAACCAATCAGCAAATGCCTAGTATAACTTCCTTGTTTTTGCTCCCCTCTGCCTATAAAATCTCTTTCCTTGTACAGCTCTTCAGAGCTCCTTTCTATCTGCTAGATCGGATGTTGCTCAATTCATAAACCACTGAATAAAGCAACAAGATCTTGACAATTTACTCGGTTGAATTTTATTCTTTAATGAAGCACATTTCACATTCTGATATTTCAGTGTTTCATGTGCATGTAACATATTGTAATTGTTATAGGCTGAGGGTAACAGAGACCTAGAAAGTAGTTGCTTTAAAGAACATATGAATTTATCTCACTCTCTAATATTCCTAGTAGTCTATGGCTGCTGGGTAAACCCCAGCACCATCAGGAGCTCTGGTCTCTATCTTTATTATGCACCGTTCCAGTGAATGGCGCTTATGCTAAAATTCAGTTGAAGACACAGGAGGCTGCTGCAGTTCTGATCATTATGTCTACGTGACAAAGCACAAGAGGGAAATTATTAAATGGAGCTGAAAAAACTGGGAGGAGCCCTCCTATTTTTTTTTGTTCTTCTGACTTGAGTCATCTTGCTCAATAAACTTCTTAGTGGTTACACCCAACACTTACATACCATTGTTCAAATATTGGCATCTGGTCGGCAAAGCTCCAAGAGAATCTTGCAACTATTGTCTTTCATTCTAGGTGGCAATGTGCCCATCTGAAAATTGGGTTCTGCTACTACGAGGGAGGGGAAGTGAATGATGGCTGAGGTAGGCAGCTCACATAGGAAAATGAGACAGGGAAAGAGATATGAGCAGAAGGGAAGAGATTTATCATGAAACCTGCAGTCGAAAGATACTGTTCTTTCCTTCTCTGGCTAAACCACTAGGAAATTGCTGTGGGTACTCTTTCTAGGAGATCAGTAAACTATGGTGTGATGTCCATACCATCACAGCTGGGGAAGTGCTCTAATTTGTCCAAGTAAGGATACTTGAGAATTAAAAGAAGAAAATATTTATATGTTGGATTTATAGACGTAAACTGGAATCCTCTTGGGGAAATAGAGATACATGAGCACTGTTATACTAGTAATGAGAAACCTCACTACCTCCTGTCATTTACCCTCTTGTAGCCTAAGGCTAGGGCTAGTGTTACTCTAGCATGATAATAGTAATAACTAATATTAGATAAAAGGATGTTCACAGATATTTTGCTTGCTGTATTCAACAAACTTTTGAAAATGTTAAGGATAAATTTAATTAACAATTTTAGAAATAAGCTTATTTAATACAACAGTTACACTAACTGCTCAAATTCATACTAGTAAAGGGTAAAGTAAGGATTTAACCTCTGTTTTCCTGATGTCACATTCTCCTTTTGATTTACCACACCATATGGTTAAAAACATTCCCTCTTTGAAGACAAGGGTGCCTTTGTGAGTCACCCCTTATCAGAATGCTCCCTTAACAGAATGTATACGTGCAGGTACAGTTTAGGACACTTTTAGTCAGTACTAGAGTGGTATTCCAGAAATCATGGCCCAGTCCTGGACTATAGTTTACCAAGCCATGTGGTATTAATTGGGCTTGTCCAGAGATGGAAACTTTATGGACCATTTGCTGCTACACTTTTTTTCCATGACCAGAAGAGATGTAGCTAATCACTGACATTTTCTCCCACTTGACTTGACTTAGCCTCCAGTCCATCTCAACACAGCATTTCAAACAGTCTCTTCAAGAATGGGCATAGAGAAAGTGACAGCAAAATGGTGAAGGCAGCAGACACATAGAAAAACAAGCAGAAACTGTTTGAAGCAAATTTGTCAGAACTCTGGAAAACAGTCAAAAGTTTACAGCAGCCAAGCAAAGGATGAATTTAAAAGGGGCAAATTTAAAATAATAAGAAAGTTTGGTGGTGTTTTCATCTGCCCTGCCTCTCCCCTCACCTTGGCAGAGGGTGTCCTGGTGTTAAAGTGGCAGTGGCCTGAGTTTCCAGGAGGAACCCATTGATTCCAGAGGAAGCAAAGCAGACCTCTTTGCAAATTATTGTGTACTTCTGTTCCAACCTGTCTGGAGGCTACTTAGACTAATGCAAGGTGCTTATCTTTCTATTGCCTCCTGGGAGCTCAAGTGGTAGAAATTGCTTAAAAACACTGCAACCTGAACAACAGTCCTCTGCCAGGAGCAAAAGATTATAGTTAAACAATTGATCATCTAAGACCCGGGAGCAAAAGCTGGGGAGAACTTCTTTGGGAAATTAAAACACTCAAAAACAGCAACTGCTTGAAAAATTTAGAAATCTGTGCACATGCCTAGGTTAAGATACATCCTCAGAGAGTACTCGAGAATACCCTAAACTTTCACGTTGGGCTAATCCATAGACTTGGTACAGGCCTGGTGAAGTGTGGAAGGAGTACCCTGACACAGAACCACTATGCAAAGACTGGCTCCTATAAAAAAATTTGGTTCCTAGTCCAGCCGGTGTGGCTCAATGGTTGAGTGTCGACCCATGCACCAAGAGGTCGCCAGTTTTATTTCTGGTCAAGACACATGCCCAGGTTTTGGGCCCAATCCCCAGTGAGGGGGCATGCAGGAGGCAGCCAATTGATGTTCTCTCTCATCAATGTTTCTATCTCTCTCTCCCTCTCTCTTTCTTTCTCTCTAAAATCAATGAAGAAAAAAAAAATTTGGTTCCTGGCTTTCAAGGATATCTCTGTCTAAGCATTAGCTGAACAAAGTGGGAAGAAGAGATGTTGGCAGTCGTACATGACAAGGATTGCAGTCTTTGTGGGGATAGTTTGGGGTCACTGAACAGGTAGACTACTATAGCCTTCAACAATTGAAAAAGCAGCAGACCCTAGGGAAAGAGGAGACTCTGATTCCAGAGTTACTATATAATAAGATTTAAATGCTCAGTTTTCAACAAAAATAAATCACATGGCATACAAAGGAACAGGGAAGTATGACCCATTCTAAGGAATAAAGCAAATGGACAGAAACCATCCTTAGAGAAGGTCAAACTTCCTAGGCAAAAACTTTAAAACAATTGTCTCTAGTATGCTCAAACATCTAAAGGAAACATGGATAAAAATCTAAAACAAATAAGAAAAAAAAAATGAAGTGTGAAAAAAATTAGAATAACAAACAGATAGAAATTATTTAAAAAGTTCCGGAGCTGAGAAGTACAATAATTGAAATAATAAAAAAAAAAAAATTCACTAGAGGGATTCAACAGCAGATTTGAATAGGTATAAGAAAGAGTTAGTGAACTTTTAAATAGTACAGTTGTAATGATTATGTCAGGTGCAGAAAAGAAAAGTTTTGAAAAAAAAAGAACAGAGCCTGAGAGATTTGTGGGAGATGATCAAGTAGACCCACACGCATATTACATAACACCAGATGAAGACTGAGACAAAGAAGGTGGCAGAAAGTATATTTGAAAAAAATAATGGCCAACAGTTTCCCAAATTGACAAAAATCATGAAACTACACATCCAAGAAGCTATGAACAGTAAGCAGGATAAACTCAGAGATCCAATTAGAGATCCACATGGAAAAACATTTTAATCAAACTGTTGAAAACAAAAGACAGAATCTTAAAAGCAGCAAGAGAGGAGTAACTAGTCAGATACAAGGGATTCTCAAGAATGTATCCCAGTGGAATGAAGGTCAAAGCACAATGGAATGAAGGTTAAAATCAATAACAAAAGTAACACTGGAAAATTCACAAATGTATAGAAACGAATGATAATACTCTTAATCTGTGGGTCTAAGAAGAAATTACAGAGAAGATTAGAAAATATTTAGAGACAGATGAAATAAAAACAAAGTGTACTAAACCTGATGGGAGATAGCAGTCATGCTCAGAGGAAAATTTGTAACTGTGAATACTTGTATTAAAAAATATTTAACATCAATAACTTAATTTTATACTTTAAGGAAGGATAAAAAGAATAGCAAACTACATCCAAAAGATTAAAGTGGAGCTAAACAGAATACAGAATAGAAAAGCAATAGAATCAATGAAACTAAAGATTGCATCTTTGAAATGACCAACACTTTTTTTTTAAATTTAGCTAGATTAAATAAAAAAAGAAAAGCCAAAAATAAGTAAAATCAGAAATGAAAATGGGGTTATTACTACTGACTTTACAGAAATAAAAATCATTGTAAGAGAACACTTGAGGATGCACCAATAAATTAAATAACCAGAAAAAAGGTAAAAAAGTCCTTGAGGCCTGGCTGGTGTGGCTCAGTGGTTGAGCGTCAACCCATGCACCAAGAGGTCGCCGGTTGGATTCCCAGTCAGGGCACATGCCCAGGTTGTGGGCCCGATCCCCAGTGGGGGGCATGCAGGAGGCAGCCAATTGATGTTCTCTCTCATTGATGTTTCTCTCTCTTCCTCTCCCTTCTTCTTTCTCTAAAATTAATAAAGAAAAAATATTTTTAAAAAAGTCCTTGAGACACACAAATTACCTAAACTTACTAAAAATAAAAGGAATAGACTAAATAGAAGCAGACCCAATTAGAATTTTTTAAAAAGTATCCATTTAAAGGGGAAGGAATAGTGCTTTAATCCCATGGTGCTGGAAAAACTGAATATTTATTTAAAAATGAAGCTTTAGTTTGTGGAATACTCAAAAAATTCAAAATTTATTAAAGAACTAAATATGAAAATTAAAACAAAAAAGCTCTCTCTAAAATCAATTAAAAAAAACATTAAAAAGAAAATGTAGGAGAAAATCTACCAAGTTATAGAGTAGAATTTTTAAGATTTTGATTTTTTAAAAATCTAAGAATTAAGGAAATCTGTTTTGATGAAGTGCTTCTAAAAGTGTTCATTTATGTGGGAACATGCTTATGTCATTCACTTTTTTTTATTGATGTCCACTATCTAAATAAATCAGTGTCCAGACTCATTTCACATATTGATAAGGTACTAATTCATATTTGCATATTTTCCATATGAAATGAGAAGGGAGAATGGGAACAGAAAGATAGGAAAAATGGCAGTCATCATAAAAGTTAGTAAAATATAAAATAATAAATACCTTGGTATACATGTGGCTAAGTTTTTTTGAAAGATAATATTTATTGCCTATTAATATTAACAAAGCACCAACTTGTCAATACAGATTAGGCAATATAATTTTAAAAATAGAGAAGATACAATTAAAAATGGTATTTATACAATACTATGCTCTCAAACAAGAAGAAAATAGAGGGTTAGAGCTGTAGAAAATGAAAACACTGAAATACAAAAAATATGAATCAATAATGTAAAGAATGCTATGTATAAAATTATATCTGGGGTAAATATAATATGAAATATATCTAGGTTAAATATTCATCCAAATATAAGATAAATTTGGAAATGACAGAGCATAAACTATTATTAATTTCTGTAAACAGAACAAAAACATGCATGTCTAAAACTCAAGATTTAATTTCTTGCAAACTTCCTAGTAAACAGATTTTGGTCAATAAAATGAAACTTTCTAAGAAATAAGAAGAGGCAGATTTGGCATGGAGTGAATGAAGTGGGAACTGCAGGGCCTCCCCCTGGCAAAGACACTTAGCAAGGATTGGGGAGATGTCATAGCCATGTTTTAGTTGGCTACATGATTAAAAAGGGAATCCCAATATTATTTAAGATTTAGGCCCAGAATTTGTTCTTGGAAACAGGTATAGTGAGCGTTGGAAAACAAGTGGGTACCATAAAGGATTTGCAAATACTTCAGGTTTCTTTTGCTTTCTAAAACATTTCACAATGTCCCTCCTCTGCAATCTCAACAAAATGTTTGTAAATTGGTTTTGCTTGGTTGCAGAGAGTGTGCATTTTAAAGGCATTCTTTTCATTTTCCCCGTGTCCAGTCCTGAATCCAAACATTCAATGCCTTCCTGATTTTATGGCCTTGTTTTGTTGACTCTTGTCTCTGGGGTCCCACTGTGATTCTGAAAATGCCAAGTAACTTGGATGCTTGGGATGGAAAATGCTTTGTTTAAGCTTTGTTTAACCTACTCAGCTCACCAGAGTTGGATAGGCATTTCTCAAAACTCTTCTCAATAAACTCAATAAAAAGGGCCCTCGAGCAATTAATGGTAACTTTTTGCCAGCCTGCATCAGAATCCAATAAAGAACTAGAGTGTGGCTCTGTCAGGATTGTTATACACACACACACACACACACACACACACACACACGCACACACCTGGCCCTCTGGACTTTAGCAAGTGAAGAATACTTAGTTCTAAGGCTTGGTATAATATCAGTGTAGCTTCCTTTTTGTTTTGTAAATTTCACTGCAAAAATCACTATTCTATCCAACTTAATTCTATTGCCTTTAATCTTTTCTTCTTGTTGTTTCTAACAGATACAGTTCATCATTTCTATACAATGCCCATGTAATCTGAGATCTTGCCTACCCTTGATCACTTAGCCATTCAGGGATCTGAATGCAGCCACTCTTGCCTGTGGAAATCGTGTTCTTTCACAGAGGCATAAGGAAAGCAATGAGGGACCCACGTATGGGAGGTTGTGGTATGGTATGATTTATTTGGGGAAAGAAATAGAAGGCTGCCCCCAGGTACACAATGTCTCATCTCCATCCATCCTGCCTTGCAGTGGAAAAAGTCCAGCCTTGTCTTCATCAAGCCCAGAACAATGACCAGTATCCAGAGATTCTGTCATATTAAAGCTTACTCCTCTGGAGCCCTCACGATCTGCCAGAGGCCCCAGGCAGCTGCTAGACCGGCATGGCTGCTACGCAATGCATGAATGAACAGGGTGAGTACATGTTACCCAGCGAGAGAGAGAAAAGGGCCTTTGTCTTTGTTAGGCTCAGGATGTATTATCTCAGGCTGGGGAAGGACCAGGCACCCTTTCAAACTAACCAGTCAACTTCTCAATCTTTCATGGGGTTGCACTGGGTCCTCCCTCTGACCAATCCACTTCCTAGATCTTCCGAGATTTTGTGTCCCTTATCCAATCTGATCCTTTTCTCAGGCTAGACTGACAGGCCTTTATGGTCACCACGTAGTTTCTGCTGCACCTGCCTCAGGGTGGAGCCACCTCCCTTCCCCATCTTGGCTTCTAGCGGGCAGAGGAATTTCTGCCGGTTTTATTCCTCGATTTTTCTTCCTGCCAGCTTGGAGGATAGATCCCAGGGGGGCAGAGGATGCTCTGGGGAGTGTGTGAAGCTGTAAATTTTTAGTGAAGCAAGCCCAATATTGGATTCACCTTCCTAGTTTATTCAGCTTCTTAATGTCTGATTCCTTTGCTCCCTTCCTTTATTAATATTTAGCTACCTCGGCTAACACCACTACATAAGCAATTGAGTGACAGAGTTTGATCTTAGTAAGTCTAGATTTAAGAATTGAGTGGTATTAAACTAAAAGTGGAACACATGAGATGTGCTGGGAAGAAAGGCAACATGGTGTTTCCCGTATGAGCGCTCAGTGAAGGACCACATGATAACCAGAGATTCCAAGGCCCGGATCTCTCACGTGCATGTTTTACATATCTTATTATCCAACGTTTTTAGTCCTATGTACTAGACATGTCCTTAAAATATGTGCCAGAAAATCCTTGGAGAATCTCTACAGATCATGGAGGTTAGGGGAGGGGGTGGGCGTGGGGCTTTGAAGATGAGAGATTTCATCTATGGTGAGAAGAAAAATATGTTATTGTAAGTGGTATTCACTGAACTTTTGCCAATTGGATAACTCTTTATGAACACATCCTAATAGTCGTGTTTAATTATGCAAATGATCTTGAATGCTAAGCAAAGAGAACACTTCTGCAGATAAAGTTAAAAGAAGTTCTTTTCTTGAGAAGAGCAGAGAATAAAAGACAGAGAAGGGAAAATGAGGGAGCAGGTGGAAACAGGCTGAGGAAATGTTGGTCAGTGAGAAATTCCTGGAAGTAGGAGAGACTAAATGACTTTTGAGAAGTTTTCC
The DNA here is from genome assembly GCA_030848825.1 of Tadarida brasiliensis. Lineage (NCBI taxonomy): Eukaryota > Metazoa > Chordata > Mammalia > Chiroptera > Molossidae > Tadarida > Tadarida brasiliensis. The sequence goes on from CM061266.1 coordinate 66,437,990, forward strand.
TAATGGCTGTTCATAATGTATGTGTTTACTTCATGACAATGTAATGCATCATCTAAAAACAATCACTAAAGGTTGTGTGAGAGATATTCTCAAATAATTAAGGAACACAGGCTGTTTTTATAATTGAGTCAACATGGTAGAGGAGCAGAGAATGCAGGCAAAATGGAAATCAGAAAAATTTTAGCAAAACTGGGAAATAGAGAAAGAAATGGAAATAAGATTGCATGTGTTTAAAAAGTCACAAATATCTTGGAAGTGAAGTGGTACCAGAAAATGGGACAGAGAATAATCAATTTTATTCAAATATTATAAAAGAGAATTATACAATTAGTCAAAACCTTTGTGTAGTATATTAGTCAAAACAATATGTACTGGTTGTTTTAACAAATAACTCCATATTTTAGTTGCTCAATACAATAAAGGCTGTTTTCAGTTTTTTGGTTTTTTCACTTTTACAACTGTCTAATGTGGATTGGGAAGCTATTTCGGTTAGCTCTCCTCCAGTCAACGACTCAAGGACCCTTCCATGAGGGGTCTCTACCAGCTCAGTATCCTGCACTTTCAGACGTGTGAATGGGAGATGGGAAACTAGAGAATTGGATGGGGGATTTTAGGAATAGGTCTAGAAGGCACACATCAGTACTATTCCCATTCCATTGGCCAGAACCTAATCATATGACCCTAAACCAACTAAAGTGAGGCTGAGAAATCTCGTCTCTTCCCTGGATGGCCTTATTATGCATCTGGCCTGTCTCTGTCACAGGTATGTCTACATCTATTGCTATAATCATTTGGAGGGAGAAAAGGAGGGACTGGAGTTTGGGAATAGAAGGAGCTGAAAACTCCACTTGTTATAATTTCTTTAAAATCATACCTTAAGTTTTGTATTTCTAATCTCTAGATCTGGATCAACAGAGCTTAAGGTCCAAGTTTTGGTTGATCCCTAAAGAAACCATTTTGACACCCAAATACAGGTATCCATTCACCTTTTAAAATATATAGAGCAGGGGTAGGCATTTTGCCATACTTTTTCTTAAAGGGACAGATAGTAACTGTTTTAAGCTTGAAGAACTATTGTCTATATCTAAGCTACTCAACTCTGCCATGTTACCCCCAAAACAGCAGTAGACAATTTGAAACAAATAAGTATAGCTGTGTTCCAATAGAATTTTATTTACAAAGGCAAGCATCTAGTCTGAAGGTCAAAGTTTTCCAACCCCAATTTAAATAATTGTTGACCTAAAGAATAAAAAAATACAGAAGTACCTTATTTTATACAATATATTATAAATTATATGTAAATCAAGTTCCTGTGAATCACATCATATTTTTAAAGTTCCCTGAAAGTTGTATAACCTTTTTTTGTAAGTGATAAGATTTATTTATGAATCATCCCTTGAGTTGATTTTGGTTTAAATATATATTATCTTACATTACATATATTTACCTTGAGTAACATTATTACTTGAACTACTGTTTAATAATGCCTATATTTGAATTTTTGTTAAAGCCATAAATCTTTTTATAAATATGATATATCATCTGCTTTCTCAGTGTACAGATTAATTTGCATTAAAGTCAGGCAACTCTTATATAATAAATTCAAGGTGTTTTTCTCAGTGAAACAAAAAGTAGATATTTTGAGGAACCCTTAAAAGGCAAGCATAAATGGTTTGTTCAGTATAGGCAAAATTTGGAAGGCAACATTGCTTTGAATACCATTGAGGCCAGTTATGAGCCAGAATATAGACAGGACCCTATTGCCATATTAAAATTGACCCAAATTCCAATTCTTTAAATAGGCTCAGACTCACCAATACACAAGAAGTTAAGGCAGGAGGTGGGATGTTCCACTAATAGAGGGCCATATTTTATTCTTTCTTGCTTCCTTTCAGCTGACTTTAGACTGAGTTTATATCTTCTGTAAGATCTAGCAGGAAGCTCTAAGATATAGACAACAAATATCAATATTCTGGATTTTCTTGCGAATACTCATAACACTAAGATTCAAGAGCAACTTGATGTCCCAAGGAATACAGAATGTTTACTGCTTCACAAAGACCACCAACTTTCAGCCTGGAATAGTTAGGTTCTCAATTCTGTATCCTCAATCCTTCCAATTACTTGTTTTAGAACCTCTTAATGGCACCAATACATTTCTCATTTTCAAATTAGTTATCTGTTACTATGCTTTTGGTTATAACTAACAGAAAACTTGCCTAAATGGTTTAAAGACTGAACAGTTTTCCTCACATAAGCATTCCAGAGCGATTTTAAGGCTGTTCCGGGTGGGGGTTAGCTTCTCTAAGATTAACTTCTCATTCTTCTTAAGGTATTTGAATGTCTACAGCACATCTACACAGACCAGCCTCAACTTACAATGTCAAAACAGAATTAGAGAAAATATGACTTTTTTTCTTTGACATCACTTTTTTATTTTTTTTTTCTTCATTGATTTTTAGAAAGAGAGGAAGGGAGAGGGAGAGAGAGATAGAAACATCGATGAGAAAGAACATTGACTGGCTGCCTCCTGCATGCCCCACACTGGGAATTTGGCCCACAACCTGGGCATGTGCCCTGACCGGGAATCGAAATGGTGACCTCTTGGTGCATGGGTCGGCGCCCAACCACTGAGCCACACCGGCTGGGAGACACCACTTTTTTTTTTTTTTTATTAGGGGAAAAAAAAGCATCTGAAGAAGCCACCCAGGTCACTTTATGTGAAATTTCATTGGCCACTCTTTAGCCATTTGTCCATCCCCTACATGAAATGCAGGGGGCAGAGAAAAAGTGAATTCAGCACCTCCCACTTCTAAATGAAAGGTAAGATCTAGCAGCAAAGAAGAGGTGTTGGGCTGTGAATTGCTTTTGAGTAAATAGATACCAGTGTCTGTCACAGCTGCTAAGTGAGTAACCATCAAGTGGTATTTTGGTTTCTGGTAGAAACCTGTAAAGAGGCACATTTCACTCAATAGCTGACTCACATTTCTTATGCTGCCTGCAGCTGAGTGCATTAAGAACGCCCATGCTATTGTAGGGACTGAACACCATCTTCAGTAACTGTCTAGTTGATTGTATTATTTCCCTGTCCATGTTACTGGCAAAACTATACTCTTGCATAGCTGTGTTTTATAGCTTTGCTCATTTACTGATCATGATTTTAAGAAAATACTTAAGAACCTTTGCTTAGAATAAGCATGCTTGAATTGGACCACGAGAGACCATGGTTTAGGGCAGTGTAGTGACATTTGTCATTCTTGGGTCATTTTATTAACAAATCAGTCTCCTCCCTCGGCAATTTCCCCATGTTATGTAGCCCTGGTAGGAGACAGGAACCACCCTCAGTCTGAAAACTGGAGGATTCATATCTTCACTATTCTTCTCTTAGCCCTTCAGGGGTCCCTTCGGAGAGTTAGGCTTCGTCTGTCAAACTCTATCTCCTCCAAATTTGAATCTTTAATGAGTAACACAAGAACATAGGGATGGTGAGATGCCGTATTTAATGCAACCAATAGAATTAAAAAATTTTTTAAAATATGTTTTTATTGTTTTTTTTTTTTAAGAAGAAGGGAGAGACAGAGACATCGATGTGCGATCCGTTGCCTCCTGCACGCCCCCTACTGGGGATCGAGCATGTGCCCTGACTGGGAATCGAACCGCAGCTCTCAGTCCATGGGACAATGGTTAATCCACTGAGCCACACTGGCTGGATAACAACTAGTGGCATTTAAGTGCCCATTTCTGTGTTTCCTGTTTCCAGTCTTCGTATTTACTGTTCATTTTCTAAACTTTGTTGTTCAGTCTTTTGTTAATTTGGTGAGCCCTACATTATACTTTCAACAAATTAAGATCTCTGTTCAGGTCTGCTTAAGTTAGATGAGGTGATGGCGTGTTACAGGCACGTGGGTGCCAGCCCCTCGCTGCAGCTCCATGTTTGTTCTGTTGCGAATGCCTGAGGCTTCAGTGATGCCTGTGGCTTGACTTGGGCTTGCTTCTCTCTGGCTGAGATTATTTCCCTGCTTCTAGGTAGAACTGCATAAAGGAAATGGCAGGGGAAAAAATGAATGAAGTACCCGCCCTAAGAGGTTTGTTTAGATGAATTATGTGAGTTTTGCTGTCTTTAATTTTATGGATTGATAGCTCCCAAAACATTCCTTCCAGTAACGTCCAGCAAGTCTTAGTGGCTTGAGTAGCCTGAATACATCAAAATAAGTACTACCCACCCCTTAAAATATAACAGTTGACTGTTTTATGCACTCTTAGAATAGAGCTCTCCAGGACTGGTTGGTCACTGCATTAGAGCAACATGTCTCAAGTGCTTGACACAGGTGCTCGAGGTCAAGAGCTGGGAGACCTTGCTCCTTATCTCCTCACCAAAGGACAATTTCTCTGCCTCGTTCTCTGAATATACTGGCATATCCACAATGTGGCCCAGGGCTCCAGGTTATTTTTCTCTCCAACCATGGTCACCAGAGCAAGGTACTCTTCATGAGTAGGTTCTTCTATTTTTAGGGTAATTAACAAGTAATGCACAATGCCATATAAATAAATATGACTAATATTTTCTTGACATTTTTAATGTACTAAATGCAGAACATGATTATATTTGATTCTCACAGGAGTTTGGAAGGTAGGGAAAGAAGTATTATATTGTTTTCATTTTAGAGAAGATATAAATATTTCATAGTAATTTGTCCAAGATTGCTGAAATAATAAGTAGATCCATGACCCAAACCTAGGTCTGGCTTCAAAAGCCAAAGCTCTGTGTTCTAAGAGAATAATCATTTGTAGCAAATGAAGAGATGACTTAACTTTTTGTAAATGGATCAGAAATATCATAAATTCTATCCTTTTTGGTCAACGTTTTACCATTGATATTAATTATACTCTGAGGACTTGTTTCCGAAAGCTGAAAATGGCTACAAAAAAGGAGCTCTGGGAAACAAAGTTGTTGGAGAGGCTGGAGAAATAGTGTATAGATAGGAAAATATAGAAGTATATCCACATTATAAAATGTAAAATCTACACCAGAGCCAGAAAGGATTACAAGAAAAAGGGACCTAATGTCATCTGGTCTAATTTCTTCATTGTATAAGAAGAGAAACAGTTTCAGGCACCTTGCAAGAACTTTGGTGCACATTGGTTTATTTAAATTTCATATTACTTAAGCCATCATATGGGAAAGATTTTAAAATGCCAACTTAAAAATTTACAAAGTAGAAAATTGAGAGTCAGAGAGGTTTGATGATATGTCCAATGCTATCAGATCTAGTAAGAGGTAGATGGTGAACTAATGCTCTATAGATTCTGGACCATGCTTTTGCCAGAATCTATACAATCCACTTTAAAAACATCATCAATACACTGTTTTCAAAGGGGGTAAAAGGATAGTTTATTTTTTCTCACAAAAAGGCCTATTTCTGGCAAGATAAATGGATCAAATACTTTATTAGATTCATTTAAGGGCCACAGTTCAAAGAACACTAAAAGCAAAAAGGTTTCATTGTACAAATGAACTCTAAGAACAAAATACTGATCCAGAACAATTTTGTTTGTAAGTAGTTCAGGTTTCTCTAATACATAGGATTAATTCTGGATAATAAAGTTCAATAAATAGTATGCAGTTACTAGAATTAATACAGCTGGGACATGGGTACAAAATGTTACAGCAGATGGAGGATATGTATACTTCAAACAGAGCATAATTGGCAAGCAGAATAGTTAGTAAAAGCAACAGCAAAATATATAAACAGTGGTCCATTAGTCATATTAAGATGGAAAGTAAACCAAACAGGCTTATTGATGTGGTAATGAACACTGGACTGGAACAAAGATAAAGTGTTTGTTCAAAGAAAAGGATACTAAGAAAAGACTAGAGAGCTATTATTATTATTATTATTATTATTATTATTATTATTTTAAATATAGCCTTTAAAGAGAAGAGAAGAACTGAATATTCATAAGGGATACCTGACAATCTCAGATGATAGGCCTTGTTTCAATAATAAAGTAGTAGATTAAAATACATGAAGCAATACAAATATAACAAATATAATAGATGTCTATATATCTTACACTGGGTATTTCAGATTAGATACAAAAAACCTTATTTAAAGTTTTCTTTAAATCCAAATGTAGATTTTGCTATAAAAGTCAACTAAAGGACAGTAAGGCTTAAACATATAAAATTAAGTTATATGACATATAGAGTAGTTCTTAAAGCACAGGTTTTTGGTTCACCTTTTTTTTTTTTTTCAGAAAATAAAAAAAAAATTTTTGTTGGCATAGATTATTTCCCAAATAATGTCAACAACACTACAAAGCAGGCAGTACATTATTATCTTATTTTAAAGGTGAAAAAATGAGGCACAGAGAGATAAAGTAATTTGCTCAAGGTCACAGTTATTAAATGCTAGGGTATGACTCCAACATATTTTTCTAAAATATACATCTTATAGTAGGTCTAACTATGTTTGGTCTATAGAAGCAAACTCTGGACAAAGATTGAAGGATATTCATAGGCAGTTATATAATTCTTAATACATATACATTTATTTTTTCAAGATTTCTCCATTTTAATATTACTACTGGAGAGCCACCGAGTCAGATGGGGCTCTCTTTTTGTCTTCGGTTCTTTTCACACTCAAGAGAAAGAATTTAGATGAATGACAAAAAGCAATGTTGAAGCAAAACAAGTGAATTTATTAAGGAGGCAAAGCAAACAAATTTATTAAGAATATACTTGGCATAAAGCACAAGTGGGCAATTCAGCTAGTCTGAGTGCCCCACCTGGTAGGATTTCAAGGGCTTTACGTTTTTCCCCCCTGGACATGTGCCCTGACCATAAATTGAACCAACAACCTCTTGGTGCATGGGACAATGCTTAACCAATGTAGCCACACCAGCCAGACAACTCCTTTGAATTTTTATAAGTTTTCTAATGAGAACTCTGTTCTTTAATAAGGTATTAAATCTATCATTTTAGAATAACAAAAGAAACAACTCATAGTCAAAAAATTCAAATGTCATTTGATAGTTTGTTGAGAAATATGTATAAAAAATACTAAAAACAAATGAAATAGTTGTTACTAAATTTAAGAGATCATTTTACTTAAGTCCAGGCAAGTAAACATAAAGAGTTCTATGAAATACATGATTTGAAAAATATAAATTTTGAATTTTGTTCAAAAGAGATTTAAAAAAACAACAACACTGAGCACATTGATTATTCAAGAAGAAATGGATAAGTTTTAAAGTAGAATTGCCATTTGACCCAGTGATCCCACTTCTAGGAATATACCCTAAGAAACCTGAAACACCAATCAGAAAGAATGTAAGTACCCCCATGTTCATAGTAGCACTATTTAGAATAGCTAAGATCTGGAAACAGCCCAAGTGTCCATCAGTGGATGAGTGGATAAAAAAGCTGTGGTACATATACACAATGGAATACTATGCAGCTGTAAGAAAGAAAAATCTCTTATCCTTTGAGACGACATGGAGGGACCTCGAGAGTATTATCCTAAGGGAAATAAGCCAAGCAGAGAAAGACAAATATCACATGATCTCACTTATTTGTGGAATATAATAAACATAACAGTCTGAGGAACAGGGTAGTCCCAGAGATGTGGAAGTAGGGTACAGACTGACAACCCTCAGAAAAGGGGGTATGGGGGGAGGGAAGAGATAAACCACAGAACTTATATGCATATATGCATAACTGATGGACATGGACAACAAAGCTGGGGACAGGATGGGAGGATGGGGAAGAGGGTGTCAATGGGGAAAAAAGGAGAAACATCTGTAACAAAAATAAATTAAAATAAATAAATAAATAACTGTGCATAAAAATAAATAAATAAATAAATAAATAAATAAATAAAGTAGCTAACTACAAAAAATGCACTAGAACCAAACATTTTTGTGGATTGATCTTATACAAACATTAAAGAATGGAACCACATACTATTTGAAAATTTTAAGAATAAAGAAAATGAAAGAATAACTCTTTAAACACTTTTTATAAGCCCAGCATATTATTGACATCCACAGCTAGCAATCACAACGCAAAATAAGCTGCATGTGTATATGCATGCTTGTGTTGCTCAGGAATACCATATTTGCTTTGGGAAATCCCTTGCTATCAACACCATATATTGCATGAAAGATCAGAAGTTGTATGACTCGGATTTTCTTTTTTGGCATCGTTGAATGAAGTTAATTTTTGTTTTTATAAATTAAATAACTTTTGTGTCCATACATGGGTTAATTCTATAAGGCTAAGCAGCATTTTAATTATTAATTATTAATATACATTTCCATAGTTAAAAAGTAAATTTGTATCTAAGTTAATACTGTAAAGCATATGTACTTGGACATGGAGATTTTTGAAAAATTGTTTTATTGTGTTACCTTTTCTGTTTAAATCTACAAACCCCTTAAAATTGAATTTTATGAGTGATATGAGGTCAAGATTCACCTTTTTTTTTTTTTATGGATGTCCAATCAACAGAGTCCCATTTATTAAACAGCCCATTATTTCTTCATAGCGCTACATTTTCACATCTGAGTTATATCAAGTGACCATAAATACATGGATCTATTTCTACACTATTTATTCTGTTACACTAGTCTATTTTTGTACCCTGGTATAGTACCACACTGTCTTAATTTCTGTAGCTTTAAAATAAGCCTTCTTGTCTGGTTGTGTAGTCTATTGTCTAATATTTATAATTTCTTGATCAGGTGATGAGTCACCTAAGCAATATAGAAGCTATCTTTATAAATTTCAGTGAACCTTGGGAGAAGAATGAGGTACTAGAATGTATGCATGCTTTTAACTTCCAGCATCATGTTTCAGAGGAAGAGGGCTGTGTAAGTGGATGAGTGTCATCCCCAAGTTAATTGACTTCCCAAAGGCTTATTTTTTGCAGGGTGAAGGCATTTGGAAAAATATAGATATGATATCGTTAACTAGATAATATGCTATTTTCTCTCCATTTTCTTCATTACAAAAATAAAATCTAAAGTTGTTTCATTTGCAATGTAAGCAGCCAAATAATTCCATTTCCCAGCTTTCCTTAAAGACAGAACTGGTTATCTGATACATTTCCAGAGAAAATGTTACCCCCTTTTTCTTGAATGCTTCCCTTCTCTTGCTTAAAATACTGTCATGATGTCTCAAATTCTGAGCTCTCATATTTTCACAGTGGCTTAAGCTTGAGGAAACAAACTTGAGAATAAATATCATAAGCCAAGAGAAGTGAAGCAGAAAGATGAAAGTATGGATGTAGTTTGACACAATTAAATTAATTAGACATTCTTGGACATCAACTTCTGGACTTCTTGGCACGTGAGAAACAGCTAACAATGTTTGTTTGTCCAACACGGTCTGGTGTGTTTCATTTTATGCAGCCAAATGAAGTCATAATAGAAACAACTATTTTTCACTTCCAGCCTCTTCCTCCTACCCATACGAATTATCTCATAAAGTGTACTTATTGGGAAACACACTCTATTGGTGCTAAATTGGTATCTCAATGTATTGGTGTTACACTTTTATGTAAAATGACTCATTATTTGTTACCAATAGTAATCAAATACCAAGTTTAAAGAATACTTTTGGACATGAGGAAGAATTCTAGGCTATCTCTAAAATCTGATAACTCTAACAGAGTTGCATTTCTCTGTATCATCGCAAGTAGTAGATAAACAAATGAGTTTAGAGTTAGCAAAGTAATTTATCATGTAAAGCTGCTAATTCAGGCAAACCAGAGCATACTTGCCCTGAAAAAACAAGCAAAATAATAATAATAATAATAAAATAAAGCAAATAAAAAAAGGATCAGTAATAACAACAAAAAAGCAGTTAAAACTACTGTCTTAATATAAATTTTAAATTTAAAATAAAATTTAAAAGGTAAATAGAAGCCAAATTGAAATGAAATACAAAAAACCAGTAGCTCAATTGTTAAATTGTTCATCTATACTAGATTGTACTAATTTTAGACATACTGTTTCATAAAATACAGTTTTTTGTGGGGTTTTTTTTGTTTGTTTATTTTTTGTTTTTTTAAGTTTGAGAAAAACACAGAACAAACTGCTTATATTTTCTGTCATTAATTTTGGAATTTCTCCTACCTCTCACTTATTGACACTGATTTTCTTCCATCTGTTGGAGAACTAAATAAAATATGAGCTGTTGTCCATTAGGCTTCTTAGAAATGGCAAATGCAAATACTTAGCTCACTCTTTTCAGTGTTAAATATTGTGTCTTTTGCTTTTAGCTCATGTTTATTTTTAACAAATTTCAACATTTAAATTAGGCATCGTATTTTAAGTTTTAAACTATATTAAGTAATTAAATTTTTGAATATATTTTTGAACTGAATAATATTTAATTTCAGATATTCTCCATCATTTGTTTGGATTTGATATTATAAAAAGCCAAGCAACTAATTCCATGGAAGGAAAACCTTAAAGTACTACTTATACACTTAGTCTTCAATATTTTAAAATTAGTAAGAGAAATTCATAAATCCATGTTGGGGAAATCCAACTACTATACACATAAAATAATCTACAGATAAATACATTAAAAAATAATTTAGTTGGTAATAGGTAAAGCAAAATCAGGTGATGGAAAGCATCTATTAGGAGCTATTTTTGACAGTGTTCTGAGGGAATGTCTGAACTGTAATTGAGCTATGATCCCATATTAGTTAGGATAAATGTATAGTTCCTATAACAAAGTCCCAACTGAATGATAATAGCTTATACAATGTTTTCTCTATTATGTGTCAGTCCTTGGATTAGCAATCCCTGTTGTTGAGGACCATTTTTCTGCTGTCTTTTGGCTCCTCCTCATCCCTCCACCCTCATTATATTCTTTTCATCCTCATGTCAATTGGCATTCAATACTAGACCTACAAGGCTCACCTATCAGGCAGAGAAAAAAGGAGAAAAGGAGGAAGGAAACACATGCCATTTCATTGCAAGGACATTACCTAGAAGTAACTCACCCCATTGGCCAGCACATGGTCACAGAGCCACATCTGGTGCCAATGCAGCTGAGAAAGATGTCATCATTTTAGCCAGATAACAATGTATGAGTCCCATTACTAATCAAAGACTGGACTTTGGGTGACAGATTTTACCTGAAATAAAGAGAAGAATCAAACTCTGTTAAAATTCTGGAAGACAGTCTTCAGACTGTTATTTCTTGAAATAGTCTCTCATTCTGCACCAATCACTTTAGCTTCTCTTTTTGGAATGATAATTAAATAATTATTAGACTTGCTGACCTCAGGTGCCTGAGCTCTGCTTACTTTTGTCCAATCTTTTGTTCTTCTGTTGTTAAGATTGGAAAATTTCTACTGATTTATCTTTAAATTCACTACGTTTTTTCTGTTTCATTCCTGTGTCTACTATTGACCTTTTTTTTCTCATAAATTTTTTAGCTATAACATTTTCATTTGTCACCTGATTATATTAAATAGTTTCTCTTTCTCCGTTGAAACATTTCTGTCTTTCCATTCACATTGAGATTGATGAACTTAAGCTCATGGATCATGATGTTAAACTGCATTAGGCCTTTGCCTGATAACTTCAACATCTGAATCATCTTGGGATCGGCATTTTTATTATGTTTTTCCATGGTGTTGGCCAGATTTTACCAATTCGTTCCATGTAAAGTGATTTTGGATCATATCCTGGACATTTTGAACATTACATTGTAAAAATATGAGTCCTTTTAAAATTCTTTGAAGATTCACTGTACACTTTTTTTCTTGTTTGTTTTAGCAGGCAATTGGCATGGTTAGGTGCAGATCAAACGTTTTGATTTGCCTTCTGTATACGGTGCTTCTAAAGTCAGTTCAGGTTTCAAAGTCTGTACTATGCTGTTTGAATTTCTTTGTGCCTGTTCACTCAGGGATTTGTCTAGGACTTAGGTATTGGTGTAAACAATAATTCAGTTCTCAAAGCTTTTATCATGCTTATTGATGTCTCTTCTATTAGTGAACAGATTGGGATGAGCCTGGGTTTTTGTAAGTTCAAATAGAGTATTTGGGCATCCCCTTCCTCATCTTTCACCTCCCTGTTTTCTCAGCCAATCTTTGGTGCCCTGGGGCCCTTGATCCCAGTCTTCTGATTTGTAAGCCAGAGTTTCTCTTTGTGCTGGTGTGCAGTTTCACGACACTGTGGTCATTCTCAGGCAAAGCTGAGAGAGAAAAGAGAGACACAATAAGTGATCTTCCTCACACATTGGACCATTGGAGTCCTTTTCTTGATTCCCCTGAAAATAGGGATGGTTTTTCCCTGAGGGTTTAGGTACCCTGCCAAGGGATCGGAGCAGCTTCACCAGGGGGGCTTCCTCAGGGCAGGGGAGAAGCAGAAAAGGAAAAAGGGAGATTCTCTTCCCAATCTACTCTCCAGTTAACAGAGCTCTTTTTGACTTATCTTCTGCACTGAAAAACAGAATTTTCCTTCTAATTTTTATTGTCCACCTCTACTTGAACTCTCAGGTAAAATCTAGGAGATAAAGGAAGGAGAGAAAAAAAGTGAAGTCATAGCTTTTTCTTTCTTTTTCAAGTTTGACTTCCCTCCCTATTCATCTGCTATTATTTACTTTGCAGAGTAAATGTAGTCATTCTTTGCAATCTGGCCATAGTTTTTGTTGCAATCACAGGGAAAGAAAAGTTGTTTTAAGCTTATTTCATCTTGGTCATTATTGGAAATCTTTTACAAATTCTTAACATTTTATCATTAATAATTTATTCATCATGCTATGTTTAGGGTTACATTGTTGTATATAGTTTGTGAAGTACATTTTCTGGGTTTTAGTGACAAAAGGGGAATTTGAAATATTTGTATAGTAGGGAGAAATTTAGTATAGATTTCACTTACTTTAGACCTAATATACATTTAACTTACTTTATACCCATTTTCCAGGGACAGTGTGTGAACGAGGCAATTTCTAGAGTTTTTATTTGTTATTAATAAAATGATAGCATTGGGCTTCTGTCTCACATTCCTCCTCACTCTGTTTCAGTGCTGAGTTGACATGAGTAATACGTTTCTCCAACTTGGACTTTTCAATATTTATTCTTTAGAATTAAAAATAACTTTATAACTTCGTAGAAGAAACACAGCAGTCATAAAAGCACATTAAATGGTTTTGCCATTTAATAAAATATTTATCCAACCTGACCATTCTTGCACTTACTTGAGACTCATATAACCTCAATATTTCCTTGAAATATTATTATGCTTCAAAGCTCAAAAAGTAGCACCATGCAAAATAGGCAATAGAAAAGTAGAATAATGCAATGTATACCATGTAAAATATTTAATAGTAAATTAAAGTACTATTATAAATGTTTTCTTATGCATTATAATATTTTGAAGGATGCTTTCAAAATTAACCTTTCTTTATTCCATCTCCACGGTAACTATGTATAAAATATTTTGATACAATGAGGAGGAACATTGTCTAAACAATTACTTTTTCCTGTTAGTAAACTTTGTATGACTCTATTACTCATAATCTAAATTTGGACAAAGCAATGGATATAGCAGACATTCAATACTATTCTGGATGGATATAACCCAATCTATATAGCAGTATATTTCCTGGAATTGTTTTCAAGAAAAATCATGCACTTTTTCATGAACAGTAGTTCTCATGTACAAGGTTAACCTCAGAATTTACAGGTCAGACATTCTTGTCCTCTCATGTCATTGATACGGGTCAAAATCAGAGTTCGAACTAAGTTCAGTAAACGTCCAGTGAGAAATACAGAATGTTTAAGAAATCATCTAAATGTGAAACATTATTATAATGATTATTAAACAAAAATTTTCAATGTAATTTTGTTAATGCTGACTTTGTGTAAGGACCTGCACAGAGCCAACAAAAATAAGAAATATATAGGGATATCAAAATTAGAATCCTTATTTTTAATAAAGTCATAATTGTATAGAAATATATTTCAAGATAACAAGAGTAATGTTTTTCTCCAGTGGCTGTATAAGAAATTCAATTTTATTGACAACTTACTAACTGCTTGGCCCTGTTTTCTGCTTTTTAAAGTTTTTATGCTATTTTATATGAAGTAAGTGTGTCTTTTCTCCACAATACTAACAAAGGTAAAGACAAAAAAAGGTTTAATAATTCTCCAAACTGATTCAGCATTCAGGTTCCTGTCTGATGCCTATAAAACACTACGAAGACCCAGACACAAGTAGTTCCTGGAGGCTGTGGCACTTGATATTGATGGGCTCGCTAATTTAAAGAGCAGGGGAGGGCACTGTCTTTTGAAAGCTGAAAATAAGCTAGACTCCAAAAGTTGAAAAGATAAATATTGGTTCAAGGAACTAGAAGCGCTGGAGTCGTAAGGTGTCTGCGGGGGAGCGGTGATGTGGAAGGAGTGAGAAAAGATACGTTCAGGTTCAGGAGTTGGCTTGCCATTCACTCGGTAGTCGATATCCACCGTAATTCCCTGAGAGGAAGAATGATGTCATGGTTTATCAAGACAAATCCTAATGCCCGAGGTAGGATATAACATCGAAAACAAAGAAACTGGAAGAAATGAGTCTGGGTAGAAAACTATTGTAAGAGTTGAGGCAAAAGTCTACCAATAAGCAGACAAATGTGTGGAATTTCAGGGGAGATAGACTCTGTGGGATTTTAAAACGTGTTGAGTGTATTTTCTAGAGGGGAGAGAGGGCGACATTAATTTAATGATAAAGTTTGGGCTGTTGTAATTGAGAGAGTAGAGGTACCCTTGAGGGAAAACGAGGTAAATAATTTTGAGAAGATACTGTTTTTAGTGTTGGGTATATTCAGTCTGAGGTGTGGTGGAGTATGTATGTGCATTTGTCTATTAAGACTTGAAGATTTGGTGGGAGGTTGTGCTGAAGATTTTGGCAGGGACAAAGTACTTCAATGTGGGAGGTATCTGCAGACACATGTCACTGAAACGATCAGAGTGGGTGGAATCACTCATGAATCAAGAGGAAACAAGGAAAAATATTTTAAAGCACCCTAAATTTAGGGTTCCAGAAAACAAAAATTTCAACAGAAAAAAAAAATAGAGCTGTATATTTTACATATTAATGCATATAAGCAAGATTCAAGAAGCAAGAAAATAATTGCAACTTCCTTTTTTATGCTTAAGTGCTATTACGTATTATTTCACTTAATCTCAACAACATTCCTCTGAAGTAGGACTTCATGATCCATTTATAGAGGAGAAACCTTGAGCTTTGATGGGCCATGAACTACCCACTGGTCACAAAGCTAATGAATGTCTGAGCCAAGATACACATGAAGCAGCCTGCATTTAGATTTGTACTTTTAATTTTTGTTATACTGTGTCTTGGTTATGGAAAATAACTTGTTTTAGTACAATATTCTATTTTACAAATATGCATAGTTTTAGAATTATGGTCATCTTTGTTTGTAAGTCCTTATTCTACTCTTGTTATCCTGATAAGCAAAAGTGACCAAAAGGCAGATAAGGATTAGAAGTAAAGTACAAGTGGGGTATAATCTCTATGAGGTGATATACCACTAAAATAAATATAGAAATGGTGCCGTTGATTCCATTTTCCAAGAGTGACTCCTTATCTAACTGATAGAATTTAGATTTGTTATATACCTAATCAGTGCATGTAATACATTTCTTAGTTTTAATTTATTCACATCACACAAAATGCCTTCAAGAAGTGTAGATCTTCCTAAGAGATAATTATTTCTTCAATAGCAAGCAAACTTTTTATCCTTGGCACAATGACCTTTGTCATGCTTTTAGACAATATTAATGAGTAGGTTGGGTATTTACGTATTGAGATAAATGTTGAGAATACTATAATGCTCTTTGTTACACATAGATATTCAAGCAAAATTTTAGCTTCCAGGAGCTTCCTTGAAAGGTGAAGGGCTACAGAGG
This sequence comes from Tadarida brasiliensis, assembly GCA_030848825.1. NCBI lineage: Eukaryota > Metazoa > Chordata > Mammalia > Chiroptera > Molossidae > Tadarida > Tadarida brasiliensis. The sequence continues at coordinate 66,453,943 of CM061266.1, forward strand.
AAAAGAGAGTCAAGAGACCTCAGAACTACAGTCCCAGAAGAGGTGCTTAATGCTCTGTACTCTACATCATAAACCCTCTGTTCCATCATGCTAACAGAGGATTCAGTAGCTATTAAATCGCTCACTTATGTTCTGATGATAGGAAGTTTGGTTTTGGTCAGACCTAACGAAAAAGACTGTGGGGTTCTTGTGTATGAGTCACAAACCTAAAGAAGTGGGCTTCTGACTTTATTAACAGAAGGCGGCATAGCATGGAAGCTATTCTGGTCTCTGGGTCCAGACAAAGCTTAGGCCTGAATCTTGGCTTGGGCTCTCATCCTAGCCATGTTATGATAGATATATTTTACATGCCCCTTAGGTTTTTTTTTTTTTTTTTTTTTTTTTTTTTATGAAGGTTAAATTCGATTATTCATATAAGGTGCTTAGTATAATTTCTAGTGTGTGGTAAACATTAAATAATGTCTTACTCCCCTTAATAATGAAATTTGAATAAACATTTAAAGAATATTTGCTTAGAGTGGTGTTTACTTATTCATCTGACTATGGTAGTTCATTGGACTAATTCTTTATTCCTAATGAGCTCTGTTTGAATTATTCTTACTTAGTAATTTTTATTTAAATATTTCAATGTTTTCATATGAAATTACATTATCTTAAAGGTTTAACCTCTTCTGTTATACATCTTTTCTAATTCTTATGCTATCTTTTTCTTGTTACAATTCTCCTTTATTTAGGTGTGCAAAAGTTTGTCTATTTTACAGATTTTCTTCAAAGAACCAACTTTTGGTTATATTCGTGAAGCCTACTTCCTTATTATTTTCTGATCCATAATTTTTTTGTTTTTATCTCTATTTTTTAAATTGTTTTTACTTATTATTCTTCTTCTACATTTTGGATGTGTAGGTTGATTCCTTTAATTTTAGTCCATCTTCATTTAAAATTTATACATTTCTATCTTAGCATATTATAAGCAATATTTTCAACTACATCATGCAGGTATTTTTATGGGAAACATCATTAGTATCATACACATAAAATATTTAATAATTTTAGTTTTGTTTCATTATTACTATTTAGTTTTTGTTTCCTCATTACTATTTAATGATTCGTTACAAACAACATTGTCAATATGAGTGGATTGAGGAGTAAAGAAATGTTATCCTTCTTTACTATTGTGTTTAATTTTCTTACATTATCATCTGATGTATGGCCTATGCAATGTGCTTTTTTTTTTTTTTTTTATCCTCACCTGAGGACATTTTTTCATTTTTTGCTCAGATAGAGTAGGAGGGAGGGAGAGGAAGAGAGAGAGAGAGAAACATCGACGTGAAAGGGCCACATCGAGTGGCTGCCACCCGCACCACCAACCAGGGCCGCGGACAAACTGCAACTGAGGTACATGCCCTTAGCGGGAACCGAACGCGGGTCTCTCCGGACCGCAGGCTGACGCTCTAACCGTTGAGCCAAACCGGCCAGGGCTGCAATGTGCTTTTAAAATTATTTTATTGAGGTTTACTTTTGAACTCAAAGGTCAGTTTTTGAGATGATTTCATCTGTTTCAAATGAATGCCTTTTCTTTTGATTCATTTACGATATTCAGTGAATATATAATTCAACACAATTTTGTTATTAATATAAGAATATCTCTACTAGGTTTTACCTTAGTTTTTTGGCTATTTGATGACAATCACAGAGGGAACTTTGTTAAATTTTTTACTATATATATTCTCCATTTGTCTATGTCTCATTTTTTCCTCTTTTATATTTCAAAATATATATTGGTGAACTATACATTTTAGCTAAATATTAAAGCCCAATCTATTCAATTTTGACTTGAATCCTATTTTGCCTGATATTACTAGTGCTAAAATTGTTTTCTATTTTGTAAACATTTCTTGACATATATATAAATATATATTTATATTACAATGTTGGGATATTGAGTATATATATAATAAATTACATTAAAGTATCGAGATATTGAGTGTAATTTTGATTTCTTTTTATTTCTCACATATAGATTTTCATTTTCTCATATCATAGATTTTCCTTTAACAATGTTGGATAATCTATGCCTTTTAATAAAAGAATTAACCCAATCTTATTTGTTAGGATGGGTATAAATTTCGGTTTATTAATGTGCTATACTATCATTTCTTTATATTTTTGGAGGGCTTTCTCTTTTTAAATTTTTTTGTAATGTTTGAGGGGATACATATCATTTCTTTCTAGTCTTCTTATCATTATCTTCAATCATACAACACACAATTATTAATTTTTGAAATTTTTATTTATTGATTTTAGAGAGAGAGAAAGGAAGGGAGAGAGACACACACACAGAGAAACATCAGTTTGTTGTTTGACTTATTTATACATTCATTGGTTGATTCTTGTGTATGCCCTGACTGGAGATTGAACCCCAGCCTTGGTGTATTAGGATGACGCTCTGACCAACAGAATTACCTGTCTAGGGCCAACACACAATTATTTTTGATCAATCTGTAAATAAGGAATATCTATATTTTTCTTTTGAATGAGACAAAAACTTTGCTATTAACCTTCTCCCAGACCTTTTACCTATCTCCTATGTCAAACACCACTTAAGATCATCTGGAGAGTTAGTGACAAAATTATAATAATGTTTAAACAGTACTGTATAGAGTATTATTCTTGAATTTTTTTCAGCGGAAACATCTTTACTTTGTCGTTTTGACATATGAATGACAGTTTCAGTAATTATTGAAACAAGTTTAGATGTATGTTTTTTTAAATATTTGTTAAATGTTTTCTTAGAGTCCTGAACTTTAGAAAAGCAGCCTTTTTCACTCTACAAGCTTTTAAGATATTTTATTTATCCATGTGAAGCTGGAATGTTATGATTTGTCTAGTTGGGTGCCTTTTCTATTAACCCCGTACAGTACTCAGTGTATCCTTCAATCTGAAGACTTTTGTTTTCAGCTCTTAACTATTTTCTTCTATTATTTCCTTGATTATTTCTACTCTACCTTTTATTCCCTTTTGGAACTTTTAATTTTTTATGTAATTGAAAAGATATTTTAAAATCAGTTTTAGGTTCATTGCAAAATTGAGCAGAAGGAACAGAGATTTCCATATAGCCCCTGCCCTCACGCATGCATAGCTTCCCCCGTTAACAATATCCTCTACCAGGCCCTGGTGGGTAGCTCATTTGGTTAGAACATTGTTCTGATACTCCAGGGTTGCAGTTTCAATATCTGGTCAGGGCAAATACAAGAAGCAACTAATGGATGCATGGGTGGGTGGAGCAACAAAGCAATGTCTCTTTCTCTCCCCCTTCCTCTCTCTCTCTCTCTCTTAAAAAGCAATAAATAATTTCAAAAATTAAAAAGAAATATCCACTACTAGAGTGGTATAGATGTTATAACTGATGAATCTACATTGACCCATCATAACTACCCAAATTCCACGGTTTACCTTAGGGTTATCTTTTGTGTACATTCTGTGGGTTTGCACAAATGTATAATCACATGTATCTATAAATATAGTATCATATAGAGTATTTTCACTGCCTTAAAAATCTGTGCTTCACCTATTCATCCCTCCTCACCACTCACCACAACCGCTGGTAATCACTGATCTTTTCACTATCTCTATAATTTTGCCCTTTCCAGGGCAAAATTACATGCTTAGAGTTGTACAGTATTTGGACTTTTCTGACTGGCTTTTTTCACATAGTAATGCATACTTAAGGTTCCTCCTTGTCTTTTTATGGCTTGATAGCTCATTTGTTTTTAGCATTGAATCATATTCCATTGCCTTGTTGTACCACAGTTTATTCATTCACTTACTGAAATATCTCTTGATTGCTTTCAACTTTTGACACTTATGGGGGGGAAAAGCTGCTATAAACATCTGTGTACAGGTTTTTGTGTGGACATACGTTTTCAACTCCTTTGGGTAAATGCTAAGAAGTATGATTACTGGATAATATGGTAAGAGTTCTTTTGGAATTTTTGTGTGGTAAAGTTAGAGTAAATAGTCTATTATGATCTCCATTCCTTTGTTTTTCAGAATCATTCTGAGATGACACAGAATTCTGATATACCTTCCAAGAGCCACTCTTGGGTCATATTATTTAGGATCAAATGCCAGTTAGTTCTCTTACTCCTTAGCTGTGTGACCTGAGGGTTAATATTTAGTCTTTCAAGCAGAAAATTTCTCACCAATTAAAATAAATTAAAGTGGAACTATCAATATTTGTTAGTAATTATTGTATAGATTAAGACAGATAATGCATACAAAGTACATTATAATGCTTGTCATGTAAGTTTTTGATATTTGTTAACTATTATTCTTTTTGGTTAATTTTCCTGAACATTTTGAAATTCTTAATATGGGTCAATAGTCTTTAATGTGGATGCATGGATTATCTGTTCTGGGGGTTAGTGATTACCTAAGTTACGGTCCCACCATTTTTCCCCAAGTACTAGATCCACTGCTATAATTTAACTATAAATATCACTCTTACTAATGCTGAAAACAATCAGAGAAATAATAGTCTGGCCCACCTAGCTGTTTCAAATGCACCTCCCTGATTTCTCACCCCGAAAAGCCAGTAACATCAATGATTAACTCAAGACCTGGTCCTCCTCCAGCGTTTCTAATTCCGTCATATTTCAACCTGCATGATTTAGTGCTCAAGTATTCTGCATGTCTGTTTTTTTTATATTTATTTGGATTCATATATTTTCTAAACTTCAGAATTTTTCCCTACTTATGGACCACTCAAAATGCACCAAATCTTCAAAATCAGTATGAATTTACTCTTTTTAAATACATATTTTCTGTTATTTTGTAGGATTGAGTGTAGCAGACTCTAACCCCCTTAAACCAATCTCAATAGATTGTTGGGAGTGTCCTGAAAATAGGTTTTTCAGTGTATGTTTAATGTTCTATCGTCCAGGCCTAGAGTCCTATGATCTATTCCATAGAAGTGACTCTAATGGAAACATACCCTTGGAAATAGGGATTTTTAGAATGGTTCCCAGCTTGGTCACAGGCATCAGAGTTCCAGCCATGTTCCTGGGAAGGTTGGTCTTTATTGCTTGAAAACCAATACAGACCTTCTCACTGTTTGATTTCAAGGAATCAAATACTTTTCCAAACCACTCTCTTGTCTTTCAGCCCTTACAGTTCCTTTTCATAGACAGTAATATAGCTGCTTGACATTAGCCACTTAACATTAATATTAGTCACAGCTTGACTGGCATTAGGCCATGTTTACATTACAACATAACATTTTCTCTCTTATGGCAATCTTGAGATAAAATGCAAATAGCTCTTCCATATTGTAAAAATATAAGATATTTTCTAAATAACTACTGGGTATTTAAACTCAATTAAAAATCAAATTCCATTGAGCTGTTCATTTTGAAAGGTATAATACCGGGACTAACAAATATTATTTAGAGGTCTTACATTGCTAAGTACTTTAAAATATTTTTATTCTTTAATCCTCAAAATAACTTTATAAAGTAAGCATACTCTCACTTTACGAACAGTAATAGATCAGGTTTAAAGAATATAAGTAGCTGTCAAAACACAACCAAAACTACATGATGGGTCAGGAATATAAAGTCTGCTGGATAACAAAATCCATTCATTCAATTTCACATAAGTAATACATTTTAAGCAAAATATTTATATTGTTTCTTTTTAAGATTTACATAAATATCATATAACATAAAAATATATAGGGCTACAAAATAGATTAAAACATTATTAGAGAGTGAGATATTTTTACATTGGGGAAATGGATTTATTTAAAATGTAAAACTAGGGACCTAATCAAAATTTCACATAAATCTTTAGCCTAAGACTAAAAAGAAAAAAAAAAGATCTCTTAATATTCTGACACATCCCTTAATCTAGCTACCTTTAATATTGAACTCTAATATATTTAATTCATTTTATTTTTAAATTAAAATACATAAAATAATTAATAGTTTAAATATTGTAATACATTTAGATTATTCTATTGCTTCTACTATAAAACCAAATTTTAGAATATAGAGGTTAAAAGTACAATGTCTGCAAAACTAATTTGTATTATTAGGCAAGCTGTTTAAGCATTGAGTGATGCTAATACGTTCAGGATCGTATCATAATATTTGTAGCAAACAGATTTGAGCTTTCGTACAAAGAGGGAAATGAGATTCCCAGATCAATTTCAAACTGTTGTATTGTTTGAGTGATTTCAAATGCCTCTTCTGGGACTCTTTAGATTGTGGGGTTCAGAGAAACTATGCCTTTAATACGCATGGACATTTTCAGGATATAATCATTTGTAAACATGGCTTATGTGATTTATCATTAGTTAAGGAAAATATTCATTGGAAAATCAAATAATGAAAATGCCATGTGTCTCTATAACTTAATAACATCAATACAAATTAGATAATTTGATGGCAATTACATATGTGGATTAACACTAAAGAAAGTCAACACAGGCTACTATTTGAAATGTTTTCATAACTTGAATAGGGTCAAAATATAGTTATTGAATGAGTTTAGCCAACAAATCAGTTGTGGGAGTATATTACTTTACAAAGTAATTTATTTTATTTTGTTTTTAAAAATTGCATTCTTCAATAACTGAGCAGAAATGAATATGGTGTCTTCCAGTCACCCAATATGTGGGTTTTAATTTAGATGATAGAAATAAAGACTTGTTTTATAGTAATTCAAAGAAAAGAAGAAATATTTTAATGAGGAGTGTTTGTCCCCTAGGATAGAAGGTGGAAATGTTTATTTAAAGATTTCATTGAGAGTACAATCGTGTTGGATGATGTAAGTGATTTGTACTTTGAGCTAAAGGTAAAATCTTTCTGTCACATCTTGAACCAATTAAGTATTTAATTTTCCAAAAGATTAAAATAAATTTAAAACTATAAATATATTTTAACCAAAGAGTTTTCATTTTTCCAAAGCCTAACTTTAACTTGTTAAACTTATTTGACTTACATGAAATCACTAGTCACTGTAGCATGCTTTCTAAAGTATTGAAGGCATTCTATTTAGTTCAAATCAACCAGTAGCTTTACTTAAACTTAAGAAAGTGAAAGCATTCTCAAAAATAATCTTGCCAGAGAACTAAACTGTTAACTTCCATTTCAGCTGGCAGATCCTGTACTTTATTGTTCTCAGTGTACTAACATACAATTGTGTAACTGCTTTCCCTCTGGAACCTCTATAAAAATAGATGCATATCTTAAAAGCTGCCTAAGGAAGCAGGGTTTTAAGTAAACAATATAATAACTTGTCTTAAGGATAATCAGCGTTTTCAAATATCAGGGAAACAAGAGAAGCAGTTGGATTGAATTTTTAGTTACTACTTCTTTAAGTGAAACAAATATTGTGTAAATCTTTTGCAATGTAAAGTAATATAGCTTGTTTGAAATTCTCCTAATTATGAAAGGTTAAAATTTTATGTGTATATTCCAGTTCTTTTAAGTGTCTCTCACACACACTTTAAGCTAACGGACAATACATTTTTGAATGCATGGAATCACAAATAAGTTAGTAAACACAGAAAGCATTTTGAGAAGTATTGGAATATAATAGATATGTAGATAATGACACATCTCAATTGATACTTTGCAATATTCATCCACCAAGCAAAGTGTAAAGCTTCATTGAACAAAAGATAAAGTTAATACTATCTAATAAGAACAGACTATTATAGATCAGTGAAACTGCAAAACAGAATTATAAGACAAGGGGCAAGCCACATTATCTAAATTAACATTTTTCCAGCATGAACAAGAAGGGCCACTGTAGGAAAGCAAGAGCTAAATGGTATGGCCTGCATTTAGTCAACCTGAAGTAATTATTAATTTATGGTTGTCTGTGATTTTAATGAAAATGAAAGCTGTGAGGGAAGAATTGAGAGAGATAATGTGCCGTGAAATTGAGTTTCATTTATTTAGGGGCCACCTTTTCTTTTTTTGTTGTTGTTAAAGGAAAGAAAGTTAATGCAAGATGTCCACATTAAAATTTCACTGGGATTATGTAACCACCCAGTTAAATGGTAATCATTATATTTGAGGCAGAGCTAATGCAAAAGAAATGGAAGCCTGGATTTAAGGCCTATTGATGAAGGCAGAATAAAAAACCACCAATGGGCTACAATTAAGGTAAAAGTTATCATTATTGTCTTTATAAATATGATGAATCCAATAACTGTATTGTCAGACATTTTATTAATGTCATCATGAGAATGTCCCTTTTGATGATGTCATTATTGGAAAGAATATATTTTAAGAGTAAAGAGAAAGCCACAGGAGGCAAAACAAATAATCAAAATGCAACCTCTTTCTTTGACCTCAAACAAAGTGTTTCTAAATAGTCATAAGAGTGACAAGCCTTCCAGAGAATAACAGACATGTCTAGTGTAATAGTGTGGAAAGAACAGCAGTTCATGAACTGAATTTTGTAGCCCTTTTCTACAAAAATAACAACTCTGTTCCTAGAAACATCTTCAAACTAAAAGTCAAGTGACAGGTCTAAATTCCTCTTACTAATTACAGTAGGAAAATAGTTTCTTCTTTCATAAAAGAAATATTTATTTTCCAATATTTTAATTTCTAATGTTAAGAAATAATAAGAAGATAATCTAAAATTGGTATCATGTCAGCATTTATTCCCATCTTAGATGTGAAAATTTACCTTTGCTTTAGAAAACCTTCAGTAAATTTCATGGAATGAAATGCACACAAGACATTTGATTTTCCTTGAAAATATTATAAAATATATTTAAATGCATAGATGTTATGTTGTACACTGTTAGATTAGATATAAATTTATCTGATAAGATAATATTGACTACAGGGCATTGTGAGAGAAACAGAAAATGCTTCCTGTTGACCTTAATCGAAAAGTCAGCCAGTTATTTCTCCAGAAAAATGGGTTTGCACAGGAACAACAAAGAATTATAATTCAGAATTTGCATCCATGGTGGACCATGTGCAAGTCTACTAAAACAAAGGAGAGAAAACTCTTATAAAAAGGAAGAGGAAGTTGGGAGGGCTATCACAAAGGAGAGTTCTTCCTGTTGTGCTTCGCAATTAACGTATTTCATGGCGCTCCCCCTTCTGGCCTCCCTACTTTATTTTTAAAAAGGCTTCAGTTTACTCACTTTTTTACATTTCCCCCTTTTTATCAAGATCTTCTCTAAAAATATAGTTTACCAAGAGTCAGGTGTTTTCCAGTTTTTGTTTTTGTTTCTTTGTCCCTTGATATCAGGAAGGGGGTTATGTCCCACATCAGAGAAAGAGTGCAAAGACTTAGAAAGCTATCATGATTACATTTGAATAACAAGGAGGGGGTCAATGAGATGTCTCTTAGACATCTCTCATTTAAAGTCTGCATCTTAGAAGAGATAATATAGCAAAGACATACTGAGAACAGCAAAGTTTAACAAGTGATTTGGGTAGAGATATATAATTCAGGAATAAAACATGAAGCAATTAAACAGTATTATTATTTCAAACGAAACTGTTTGGAACAAAATAGGTTATCAATAATACAGCCTTATGTTGCAAATTCATAGACTATGAAAGTTTGGATGAGTCCAGAGTCAGTTAACAGTCTTGATGAAAATAAGACTGTGTGTATTTTAAGCCTTTTAACTCTTCAGAAAAGGGACAAAGATTAATTTGTCACGAGATCATGATAGGGCCGTTTCTGAATGGCCATAATCAAAAGGAGAGTTTTTTTCCCTTTTGGAAGGGATTAGAAAATGTAAACAAGGACATTGTCTTCCCAGAAAAGAGGAGAAAAAGCAACAGTGAGAAAAAGGTATAATTTTTCCCCCAAAATATCTTGCTCCAGATATCTTGGGACAAGGGTCTCATCAGATGTTGACTGCTTCAATTCCAAGAAATCTGTGATTTCAGGTCACCAGACGGTGTGCAGGTCCAGTCAGGATCAGAGACTTTCTATAAATGTGTCACATGAATTCAGGAGTCTATTTGCTGGAGTTTTGTACAATTGGTTAGCAGCATCTGATAGAGGACTTTTCAGTAAGGTTGAAGAGAGTCTTTCTGGAGATGTCTTTTCCAATAGATACAATCTTTAGGTTGCAAAGTGTGATGCTTTAAGACTTTGTTTCCTGAGAGTGCATTGTGAAAAGATTGCTCTACCATAAAATGGTTATTTTTAATAGAAGCAATTAGGTCTTTACAATATAGAGTATGTCTCATTTTACCAAGTTTGGATCAAAAGAAACAGGAGCCAAGTGCATGGGATGTCCTATAATTATCTCAAAGGGTAAGAGTTTATAAATACTTATAGGAGTAGATCTGAGATGTCCAGGGGCATTGCTTTTGCCCAGGGTATCTGGCAGATTTCTACAAATTTTGCCAATTAAGTCTTAAGAATGTCATTAGTATGTTCAACTAAACCTGAAGATTGAAGATGGTAAGCCCAATGAAAGTGTTGTAAGATCGACCAAATAGCACAGATGCGTCAAACATCTGAGCAGTAAAATCGGTTCTCCGATCATATGCAGTTTGAGAGGGATTCTCCAGGTACAGATACTCTTTTATAAAGGACTTTAGTCACAGAAGAGGCAGTAGCCTATCTATGAAGGAAAGTTTCAGTCCAGTGAGAAAATATGCAGATCATGACTAGAACATATTTATATCCATGAGATGGAGGAAGCTGTTTAAAATCCATTTGTTAGACCTTGAATAGTCCATTAGTCCAAGGGCAGTGCAAACAGGCTTCCCTGAGTTGTATTTTAGACAAATGAGATAGGCACTTTCTGTGGCCTTATTAATATTTCCCCACCAATATTGATTCATGAGTGCTCTCACTGTCAGTGGACCAATGGTTTTAATGCACGTGCAATATTCAGAGAGGGAATTTTAGTCTGTAGTAGGATTGGTTTGTTATTTGGCCTGAACTGGAGCTTTCTCTTCTTTATCAAATCAAATATTATTGGATTTCCAATCTTGTTTTTCATTTCTGAGGCCAACTGGTAGGCTTTATACTTCTTTACCTATGGGGTATTGATTGATTCTGGGAAAAGGTTTTGAGGAATTTATTGGATCTTGATAGGAGGTGCATTGTAGATTCGGCCAATTTCAGTTGAAGATTTTGCCCATGAAGAGAATGGCAGCTGATCTACGAAGGACACATAATCAGCGCTCCCAGATTCAGCTGTGGTGTCATCCACAGGAGTGGAGCAAGTAAAAGGTGTTAAAGGGTCATCTAATTCACCCCATTATCTACTTTGATGGCTACTGTCAAGTTCTAGAATCATTTCCCCCTTTTGGGAGAAAGAAATTCTGGCATGATACTTTTCTAAGACTTCTAGGCCTAATAAATAAATAGGGATGGAGGATCTAGGAGAAAAGGAGGAGTATCTCTCAAAGGGCCTAAACAAAAATGAATAGGTTCAGCATCAGAAACCTGTTGAGGTTTATTAGAGATTCCCACTATTTGAACTGTTTTCGTGCTCTGAGGCAGGGGCTGCTTCATTGCATGGGGTTTAGCACTAAGAGTGTGGCTCTGGTGTCAATAAGGACAGAATAAGATTCACTTCTAATCTAGAGAGTGGTTTCTCTGGGCCAATTAAGAGAGAGGATGGGGGAAAACCCCTGTAGTCCCTTGGAGCGCCATTGGAAATTAGGAGGTTACTGGAAAGGGTGCTTAGAAGAAACAAAGGCACCTGATGTGTGTAAATCAGTGACAATCTCTTTTCCAATGCCCTGGCTCTTTGCAATAATAGCAGAAGCTAGGGGGCTTTTGGCTTTGCATAGGGACCTACATTTACCTGAGTTGAAAACTAAGAAGTTTCGCTGTCTTGCTTTTAGGTGACTCACTTAGGGTATGAGGAAGCTGATTGGCCAAATTAACCAAATCTGTAGTTTCCCTTTCCATTCTGGTCCTTTTAACTAGAAGAAAAAGGTCTCAGACCATTAATAAACAAAGAGTTAAAAGCTACCTGAGTAGAATCAAAATCTGGAGGAAGACCAAATTTTCTTTGAAATCAGTCTGTTGTCAATTATAATAATCACAAACAGGTTCATCAGTCTTTTGTGGACAAGGCTGAATTTTGTTTCAGTCAACAGGCTTAGGAAAGGCTACTGGATTGCTCAGTAGATGTCTCCAGGGAGTGTGTCAGCCTTTTGCCAAAAGCTAGAGTTTTGTTTTTTAAATCCCATCCAGTATGTTCCCATCGGGCAAGCTTTATCCAATATTTGACTTGGCCCTGACCAACAGGCATGAACTAACTCATATAAATCTGAGAAGCCAGGTTGGTAGGTTTGAATAACTGTGTGAAATTCTCCAGCAAAAACCTATGGGGTTACTCAATTTGTTCAGGAAATTATTTAGCTTTGGATTGCAATTTGGCCTTAGTCCAGGGAACATAAGAAACTTGGGGTTTGTCAGAGCTGTTAGAAGACTTAACTTTAAAGAACAGGTACTGATAGGTTCAGAGGAGGAAGCGGCACTGTAGGCGGGCCTGAAACAAAGGACTTAAGGGAGAGGAAGAAGATGGCATGGGAGGAAGGGACTGTGAGGCTTTGGAAGCCATTTTGTCCTTTTCCAATTGTTTGTTTACCTTAGTTGATTAAAATTATATTTTGTATCCAGCTGGTGTGGCTCAGTGTTTGAGAATTGACCCATGAACCAAGAGGTGGCAAGTTCAATCCCTGGTCAGGGCACATGCTCAGGTTGTGGGCCTGATCCCCAGTGGGGGGCATGCAGGAGGTGGCCAATCAATATTCTCTCTCATCCATGTTTCTATCTCTCTGTCTCCTTCCTCTCTAAAATCGATAAAGAAAAATTACTTAAAAGTTGTTTTTTATTTTGCAAACAAGAAATTTTAGACTTCTATTAATGTTTGGAAGCCTCAGAAAACCAATTGAAATAAAATATTCCATACAGTTTTGCTAATATCAGAGCTACCGTATGTCCAGATTGGTTTGAAGGAAAGTAAGTTTGGGGATTTAAAAGTCCCCCATAATAACCATTGGTATTCTAAATTATTCTTGTTTAAATCAGTCAATTTAGTTAGAAATCGGGTGGGGGGGGGTTGAGGTTCAGTGGAGGGAGGGGGGTGAACATGGTTTTTGTACATAAAATTGGCTAGGGTCCCTATAGGAGCAGATGTCCTCAAAGTATTTAGGTAACCAGGATCCCATATTTTAGAGTTCTAGAGCAAAGGCCCAAACATTTTGCAGGCAAAATACCAAACAGTTCAGGTGGCAATAGTCTGTTCCTGAATGAGGTAGGCCAAAGGCTGAGTAGCACAGCTGGCCAAAGCAGTACTCACAGACAAACGAGGTCTTTAATGGGAAAGTACATTCTGAATGGAGCAGAGCTTCAATGTGAAAGCTCAGACCCAAGAGAAAACGTACCTCTGACTCCAGGGCCTGCAGTGAGCTCAGTAGGCTGTGTGGGTACCACACCTGTTTGCTCACCATCTCAGAGTTGTCAGTGGTTTTATCTGGAACCAAATATGTTGACCATAAACAAAAAGTTAGCCAGATATTCCTCCATCAAATTCGGTTGATTTGTGAAAAAAAAAAAAAAAAAATTGCAACCCAGAACATGTAAACATGGCAGGCCACATGAAAATCCACTAAAACAAAGAAGTGGAAACTCTTTTATAGAATGGAAGAGGAGCCCTGGCGGGTGTGGCTCAGTGGGTTTGATTCTGGTCAAGGGCACATACCTGGATTGTAGGTCAGATCCCTGACCCTGGTCAGGGTCATGTGGGAGGCAACCAATAGATGTGTCTCTCTCACATCGATGTTTTTTTTTCTCTTTCTCTCCCTCCATTCCACTCCCTCTAAAAATCAATGGAAAATATCCTTGGGTGAGGATTAACAAAAATAAATACATAAATATAATACAAGAGGAAGTTGGGAGAGCTGTCACGAAACAAAAAGTTCTACCCATTGTGCTTCATAATGGATGTAGGGCATGAGAGTTACCCTTTCTGGCCTCCCAATTCCATTTTAAATGAGGTTTCTGTTTATTAATCTTTTTACACTACTCTCTAAAAACTAAAATATTGATAGAGTTAACAATCTCTGCCTTGCTTGTCTCCCTTCTTTCCTTCCTTCCTTCAACTGAATCAGCAAATATTTGTTGGCACTTATTAAGAGCTTGGCATGGTGCTTAAGTGTTGAGAATACACATTTAAGTAAGCATTACCTCTATTATTAAAAAGCCTACATGAGTACAAATAATTCAGTGCTGCACACAGTAGGTTTCTGCGAAAGAATAAAGATCTAAATGAAACTTCGAGGACCAGAGTTTTGCTTTCTGAGGTGACAGAGTAGAATTCATGTGGGTGCTAGCTTTGGGAAAGCACCGTGAAGGGTCAACATGAGGATGGAGCAATTGAGAACGTTTACAGAAAGCAGTGAAAAGCAAATGCTTACAGTTAAATGAGAGAACTGGAATTCAGAATAGTATTTTCCAGGAGTTGCCAGGGGCCTGAGACACTGGAGTAATGTTTAGAAGAGTACACTAGAAAAGCTACAGTAGCAACTGAAGCCTAGGATTTAAGAAATAGCCATAAGGCTTACCACCTGGTACCTGAAAAGAAAATCGGCCAGATTTTTTTTAAAATTTTTTCTTTATTGATTTTAGATAAAGAGGACAGGAGAGATAGAGATAGAAACATTGATGAGAGAAGAACATCGATTGGCTGCCTCCTCCATGCCCCCCACAGGGGGTTTGGCCCACAAGCTGGGTATGTGCCCTGACCAGGAATCGAACCTGTGACCTCTTGGTGCATGGGTCGACACTCAACCACTGAGCCACACTGGCCGGGCAACAAATTGGCCAGATTTAACAGGACAAGGTGAAGGTGGGTAGAAATGGACTATAAAGTTCTCCTTGTGGAAGAAAAAAAAATGTATTAGTCATTTCTTGTTTGTTTTTGTGAATTATCTACTGGGATTGAAGTTATCGGAAAGCAGTGTGGAAGCAAAAGCAGCAAGTGTAATATATTCTGTGAGGCAAAGACAACTCTGTATTCCCCCAAAATAGTTTGAAAATGACACAATTCTGGATGGTTCTGAATTCAAAGATCCAAAGTACCTAGATGCCTACATGGTGTTCCATTTCAGAAAAGTGAGCTAAACGATATTAACATGTCTTTACTAGCTAATTAAAAAATGTATTTCATATATCAGAAGAACTGTTTACATAAGACTGATATTTAAACTCCTGTATGGACTTGGGATAGTTAGCCAATGACTAAGTATTACTTCAATTAGAACTTCAAAATTCCAGGCATTTGAATCTCCTGGAGTAATAGCTTCCCAATCAGAGAAGAGTCGCCCTACTTGATACAATATGAGAAGCAGATGATAACACATTTGAATGGAAAATATTTCTTTGTCAGCTTGCATAAAAGAAGAAATAGAACCCTTCTCTTGAAATGGAAAAATCATTTTATAACTCCACCTGAGTTGATTTTAACTGTAATGTGGATTGACTAAGTTATAAAATCAAACAAATGAATAAACAAAATATCAGGAATTTTGCAAAAGTAACATAGAAAAACTTACCACCTGTTTCCAAACTTTCCTCATTTTCTTCTTATGCTTTATCATTACCTATCTAGTAACTTCTCTTATTGCCTAGAAAGGACAACTGATGAGTTTTTAAAAATGCAATTAGAGCCTTTTCTTTCTGCTAATTTCTGAACTGAATGCTCTTTCCCCATCACCTACTTATCTTGGACATGTCTCCCTGGTAAAGGTTGTTTTTTTTTTGCATCTGCTCTCAAAGGAGAAACTCCCTCTGTTTGTGCACTTTCTTTTTTTCTGAAATTTAAGCCTACCACTTTTTAAAAAAAATGTATTTTTATTGTTCAAAGTATTACAGATGTCTCCCTTATTTCCCCCCACTGACCCCCTCCCTGCTCCTGCCCCACCCCCTGCCTGTACCGCACTATTATCTGTGTCCATTGGCCATGCATACCTGCATATAAGTTCTTTGGTTTATCTCTTCCTTCCTCCCCTCCCCCTTCCCTCTGAGGCTTGTCCTTTTTGTTCAAGGTAGTGGTAGCTGGTCCTTCAGAGTTTCAACAATGTTTTTCATTTTAGGATGCTGGCCTATTTTATCATTTGAAATAGTTGAACAAGAAATGCTGGTTGAATACTGAAAACTAAGGAAGCTATGCCATAAAAGGAGTTTTGAGGCTCAAGATTTTTATGGTCCAGATAATTCTGAGGATTTGAAAAATCATGACTCATGTTAAAATAAAAATTAAGAATTGTCATCATTCCTGTAAAGATTAAGTAGGAAGACCTTCAACAAAATACTAGTATGTCCATTGTTACCTCCATTATTCCATTAAGTCTCATCAAGAAAACAATAAAAAAAAACAGAATTACTGAAAAACAGTATTATAGATGGGTTGAATCATTTATTGGGAAAAAATAGTGAGAAGAAAGAAATAAGGAGCTTATGTTGTTATATCTTCAGTAGGTCATATCCTAACACCAATTTAATTTTTATATTTACACAATGATGAATGGGAAGGAATTTCTTACACTATTAGGTATTTGAACCCAAGAGAAGATCTATTTCATATTCTTGAGTCAAAGTGCAGAAATCTGATGTATCTGCAGAGACCAGAAAAAAAATGTAGTCCACAGCAATAATTTTGTTTTTCATTCTGTATTCCATTATGAATGCTTTCCAATGAATTTCCCCTCTGGATTTGTCTACCTGCTAGAGTTCAAACACCTCTTTAAGCAAAGTGGCAATAAAAAGCTTTAATAAGTGCAAGCCTTGCTGAGTGAGGAATCATTAGTGTAGAGGTGCAGAAAAACACACTTTCTTATTTGTCGGAAAGTGTTAAGAAAGCAGAGTGTGGAAATAAGAGCCATCAAAATGCAAATATAATAAGCTATTTAAATAAACAAATCTCACACTACTATTTTGCACTATGTCCTCTTTTCCCTAGCTTCCCCTGAAGTAGAATTTTTATTTCTTTTTCTATTCCAATCTAAATGTTTGTTTACTTTAGACCCTGTTGGAATACTCCCACCTTAGCGAGGTTCACATGTGAGTGAATAAGCTGAAGAATTTTGATCCTCCTAAAAGTGATAATTTCTTACTTCTGTAGAAGTCTGTTTAAAAGGGGGCAGGGATCTCCTCTTACTATTGGTCTTTTTAATGGTATACCTATCTTTTTTTAAATAAAAAATTTTAATGTTGACATTATTGAATATGTCCTACACCCCACCCCTCTCTGCAAAAGAACATCTGTGCATACCTCATGGACATGGACAATGGTGTACCTATCTTACAGAGTTCCAGAGGAAAAGAAAAAAACATAGTACTTGGAACTACAGAATTTTAGAAAATTAATATTTCTTTTTTATTTATTTATTTTATTAATTTACTTTCGTTACAGATGTTTCTCCTTTTTCCCCCATTGACACCCTCCTCCCCCTCCCTCCCTGCCCCATCCCCAGTTTTGTTGTCCATGTCCATTGGTTATGAGTACATGCATACAAGTTCTGTGGTTCATCGCTCCCCTCCCCCACCCCCTCTTCTGGCAATTGTCAGTCTGTACCCTACTTCCACGTCTCTGGGACTACCCTGTTCCTCAGACTGTTATGTTCATTATATTCCAGAAATAAGTGAGATCATATGATATTTGTCTTTCTCTGCTTGGCTTGTTTCGCTTAGGATAATAGTTTCCAGGTCCTCCCATGTCGTCGCAAAAGATAAGAGATCTTTCTTTCTTACAGCTGCATAGTACTCCATTGTGTATATGTACCATAGCTAGAAAATTAATTTTTCACCCAGCCAGTGAGGCTAAGTGGTTGAGAATTGACCCATGCACTAAGAGGTCGTCGATTAAATTCCTTGTCAGGGCACTTGCCCAGGTTGTGGGCCCAATCCCCAGTGGGGAGCATGCAGGAGGCGGCCAATCAGTGTTCTCTCTCATCGATGTTTCTATCTCTCTCTCCCTCTCCCTTCCTCTCTCTCTCTCTAAAAAAATCAATAAAGAAAAAAAATTTTAATGAAAAAGAAAATTAATTTTTCTAGCTACCTGAGATCAGGCACCAGAAGGTTGAGAAATATAATTGAAATGATAGCTCAAAATAATTCTAAATAATAAAAATAAAACAAAACATTTTCCCTAATCAAAAAACTAGCAATGTTTTGCCACCTTAATAATATCAGTTAATTCTTAATTGTATATGAATGGTAGGTGCACAAAAAATGATGCATAAATCATAACCCACATAGCTAGCAATCAGAAATTCTATTGGAGTCCTATTTTGTTAAGACTTTATCACAAGAACATGTTAGGTGATTGTGAAACCATCATAATATCCAAATAAACAAATATCATTGATCCCATCAAAGCAAGGGATAGAACAGACTGAAAGTAAACAATGGAGTTTTAAAAATAGCTTGAGAGAGTTTTTAAAATATCTTACTTGCCACTGAGATATGTGCCTGAGTTGTATATTAGGAGTTAATTTAAGAAAAGAGTTGAAGTAGAAATATATATCTGAAAAGAAATAATATTTATACATGTAATTTATGGAAATACATACATATTTTCTTAGAGCTGAATGGTGACTTCTTATTGCTCAATTTGCAACTTATTACTCTTTATTTTTCTGGCTAAATATAATATTGAGAGATGGAACAGATTAGGTAGATTAAAGTTTGAAAGTGACACTATTCTCAATTTTTATGATTTTAAGGAGATATAGATACATTTCCCTTTGACTTGATTAGGATACAACATTATAAAGGCCAAAATCATGAATTGGATTCCCATTTAATTTTTTATTTATTTTTTGCTGGTGAGTTATTGATTATACCCATTTTATAAGTCTAAAATGTTGTAAATACTGTTCAAGAGTGACTAGACTGCAAAGCACATTTAAATAAATGTAATCCAGAAACCTATTCTGAAAAGCTCAGAGTTCATTTCCTGCTGATTGTGGGACATTACTACCATTTGAATATGTATTATTTATTGTAGCAACTATTATCTATTGAGTAATTACAATGTGTCAGGCACTGTGAAATATACTTTTTATTCTTTTTTTTTTTTTTTTTATCCTCACCCGAGGACATTTTTTGTTCAGATAGAGTGGAAGGGAGAGAGAGGGAGAGAGAAACATCGACGTGAAAGGGACACATCGAGTGGCTGCCACCCGCACGACCAACCAGGGCCGGGGACAAACTGCAACCGAGGTACATGCCCTTAGCGGGAACCGAACCCGGGTCTCTCTGGACCGCAGGCCGACGCTCTAACCGCTGAGCCAAACCGGCCAGGGCATACTTTTTATTCTTAAAACAATGCTCATATAGGTATTAAAATGATTTTATTTCAAATTGATGGAAGAAAAAACTGAGTTTAGAAATATTTTAAAGTTTGAATAATGTTATAAAATTACTCAGTGAAAGAGCTAGGATCTGAACCTCTGGTATCTGATGTGAAATCCAACCTCTTAATAGAACTCTGTAACTAGTGCTACTAAAAGCAAATCTGAAAACAAGAAAATTTTAACAGTGCTATCAAAAGATATTTAAGGGTAAATTAAATTATGAAGTATTAAAAATGATTAAAACGTATTGGTGGCTGTATCTCCCAGAAACTAAATTCAGCTGCAGATACAGGATCTGAAAAATAGCAGTTTAAACAAGACAAAGTTGGTTTTATTTTTGTTTTTCTTTTCCCTCACATAAAAAAATAAAATAAAAAAGTGTGGAGGTAAATAGTCTAGGACTTACATGGAGGCTCTTCTGGCTGAACCTCATGAACATTCTAGGCTTCTTTGGTCTTTTCATCATGCTGGAAGCACCTGGCTTTCATACTCAATCTGTGGTTACAAGATGGTTGCCGAGGCCCAAGCAATCACATCCATGTTCCAGGCAAGAAGTGGATTTAAAAACAAAGAAGCAGTGAATGAACTAAAGCTACCTTCCAGTTGAGTAAGATACCTTCATAAGGAATTATCTTGGAAGCCCCAATTAAAACATAAACCATCATTGTACAATCAAGAAGTTGGTCAAATGAAAATTTTTAGGCAAGCACGTTGCTAGTCACTTGCTATCCCCGCCCCTCCAAGAAAGTGTGTTGGTAAAAAAAGAAGAGTGAATGTTTATCTTGTAAATGACCAATAGACTCTTCCTAAAGGCTAAACGTATGAAAACTATACTTTAAAAGTTATATGTAAATATGTATACATATATGCATATTTGTATGTTTCATGTCTTTTTTTTCTTAAGCAAATATTTTTATGTCCTTTTATTTCAAATATAGTGTAAAGAAAGGATTATAATATCTACTCCTAATAAAGAAAAAAATCTCTAAGGGCTATTCTATGTCCAGATAAAGACCATTTTTCTCAAAACCCACCCATTCTTGATTTCTCCATCAAAACCCTGTCTGACTGTCTGTGAAGTCGGGAGCACACAGTTAGTTAAATGTCAATCCAATGTGGTATCATGGAACAAAGGACACACTAGCCCTTCAATTTTTGCTATTATTATTATCTAAATTTGGTGAGGGATTACTAAATTAAAATAAAATAAACACACTTGATTTATAGTATAGTTAACAAATTGTTCTATCTTTGATTTAATAAAAGTTTTACTGTGATTTTATCAGGGCATACAAAGTGAACCACCACACGTCACTTCTGCTTCTTTGGTTTTAGGAGAGGTTAACTCGGGACAACTTAAGCAAACAGAAAACGTAAGGGACAGGTACGAGCTGAGGAAACAGGTTTGGAGAGTACTGAGGGACAGTTCTTAAAGATTAACCCCAAGTTCTCCAGTCTTTTGATCCCATGTGGAGTTCCAGGCAGAGAGATACCACCTAGTTTATTGAGCACCACTTCTCGGGGCGGGGGGGTGGGGGTGGGAAACAGCCTCTTGGATTGGCAGAAGGACCGGATTGTAACCAGTGGAATAAAGGTGGCCCTCCAGTACAGTTCACGGTGCTTTCACCAAAGTGGCAAAAACAACTCATGTCCAGTCTAGCTTCTGAGGGCTTTGTCTTTCTCTGGGCTGGCATACTAACTTATCAGTGACTCAAAGTATGACTATCACGAATATTTGGAAACACAATAATACTTCGGCCCATTGTAAAGAGGAGGTTGTCCTTACAACTTCCTTTAAAGTGCAAATGCCAGGTGCTGTGGAAACTTTTTATTTGTCTTATTCTATCAAGATGAAGGTCACATTTTTATGACCATTGATGTCACCCTGTTTTCCTCCTCATTCCTTGTATATTTTCAGGCACTGTGCCCAACATGAAAAGCACGCTCTTTGTTTTCCTACAGAATCCCATGCAACACAACAGTGGCGGAGGATCCGAATGCTTTTTTTTCTTCCTTTTGGTTTGGCACCCGAAATGATTTCATCTCTACAGAAGCAATTACAATCCGGATTGCTTTTTGATCCATAGATACATTTGTTTTCCTATTTTCTTCTTGGTACTGTTTTGGTTTTTCTTCAAGCACACCCATATAATACAGATTTTAAAATCCACCTGTAAAAAGGGGAGAGGCAAAAGACTTTACTTTTTGTAAAAACCAGGTGAGCACTCACATGTACAAGTCAATTCCTTTATTGGAAGTGTCTATTTCAGCCAGGAATGAGAAGCACAAACAATGTGACCAGCCGTGCACTTTTCATTTCCTTATGTAATTCTTATTTTTTTCAATCCACATGACCTGATATTTTCAAGTACATCACTTGTTTTTATCCACCACTTCAGATATATTTTTTATATATGCAGGATTGATAGCTTCATGGCCTACTGTTACAAACTTATAGAAGTCCTGAGGAACACCCAAAAGTTAACTTTCAGTGACTTAGCTTTGCTGGTAGAAAGCAGTAATGGTTGACCTTGGACCTGTTAAAGAACTAGTGATTGTTAAGAAGTTACATTAAGGAGATGCATGAAATCTATTCATAGGTGATGATGAATACACAGTTGATCGAAGCCTGAAATATATTTGTCAACTTTTTTCATTAATACATCTACCTTTTTTTATATCAATGTCTTTTTTGTCAGGGTGTTGATTCCAGTAATTTGATTGCTGTAGTCCTTATAGGATGATGAATCAGGAGCTCCTCTAGATGTGCATTTTTCATTCACTTGTCCAAATTATAAAGTAAATCCAAAATTATCAGGAAAATGAGCCGAAATAAATGTCTGTTAAATTATTTTTGTATTGTTTTTTCTTTCAAAAAAATTTAATATAATGTCTTTTAAAAATATTTATGACAATACATGCAAAAAATGACTTTCATGCTCTGCAGATAGTTGGTTATATAAACCAAGACTAAACCTAAACAGTTATGGTTAACTGGCTCACAGTTTGAGGGAGGTCATAACTCCAAACAATTTTCTTAACCATGATCATCAATAATACTTAAAAATTAAGGACTGAGACTTATTTTTTTTTTTACTAAAGGCCACAGTTTATAGGAATGGTACCACACAATAAACTGTATACATGTGGTATACTTCTTTAGTGGTAGAATGCAAGATTCGTTCATGAAGTCACTTAGTTGACCCATGAGCTTTGAGAAGCTGCAAAGCAGACCTTGGAATGAAAAATGTTACCGTGATAGAATTTGGCCTGGGTGATTTGAGTGGAAGCTTCTGTGAGAAGGGGCGGTAATGGGTTAATAACATGAATATTTACACGTAGCAAGGAAAACCTAAGCCCCTTCTCAGAGTAGTTGCTAACTAAAGTAAAATCATACACATTCCCTGATGAACCTGTTTCTGAAGAGCCCTTCTTGTCTGTTATCCTCTTGTGCAATTTTCCTAAGATTTAGTGTTAATGGCTGTCTTCATCATACATGTACGTGATTAAAGCTGCATGTGTGTGCGTGTGTGCTTGGTGTGTGTATGTGTGTGTGTGTTTATATTGAAAGCCGGTGTCAAGTCTCCCAAATCCAGTGTCAGCAAAGCCACATTTGACTTTTGTTGGAAGTGATGCAGGACCTGGATGAGCATGTTGAAAAGGGTGGAGATAGAGCAGCTCCCTGTGTAGATTAATTCAGTGCGCAGCTGGGGCCGGGGAGGCAAGCCCATTCTAGGGAATGAAAAATGGCTGATCAGGGGTGGAGCTGCCCGCCCCCCTCTCCACCATGTACTAATCCTCAATTTGGCACTGCTTTAAAAGAAAAGAAATCTAAATTGAGGCCAGCTGATTTCTTACTGAATCAGCCAGCTGGATGTGGAGCCAATTTCCACAGCTTCCACGCTGTGGTAGCCAGGAAATATTTTAATTGAAAGAACTCTATGTTGACAAATACCGAAGACAGCCTATTTATAACTTTTAAGCAATATTTATGGAATTCCCTGATTTAATAACATTTCCCTTTAAACTCGGTTGCAAAATAGAAAAATTGTTAGGCTAGAGCCAAAGCTAAATGATGTGGAAGGATAATAAGCAAAACCAAAGAAAAGGAAAAGGAAATAACTAGTAAATGTTGTACACAAATCAATAGGCACATGTAACTGGGGCCAATAATATAAATACATTCAACAAAAATAGTTTCAAGTTGCAATTACTAAAAATAATATAATTTAGAAGGTTTAATATTTTAATATCAGTGATGCTATGTTGTTAAGCACATAGTCTTAAAAGATATGGCTAAACTATGCATATTAATTAGGGGGGGATTTTATTTTGCTAGCCAAACTAATTAGGCTTATTTATTCCCCTTTAAGATGAAACAACTTCTGCTTAAAATGATCCTAAAACACAAACAAAATCCAATACAAACTTTCTCTCTTCAGTGATTTGAAAGTGCCAACTTTGATTATAAGGATGATATAATATAATCTTTGAAATATATGCCCATGTTTCTTTAAAAATTATCACTGTTTATTTAACTTATTCCACAATTAAAGTTATTTACATTTGGCTGTTCTTTTTTCAACATAAATTTTTAATGTTTGAAGGTAGTGCTTTGTTTTGAAAAGTTACGTCTTTAATAAATCTATTCTATTCTTAAACAACACTTAACAATATTCAATGGGATGTGCATGGTGATTTCTTTTCTTATAACCAGGAATATTATTACAAAGTTACTTTTTCACGGCTGAAGAGGAGTGAGAAACTGGGAACTAAACATTGTGTTAGGAACATACTTCATTTTGTATTGAAATGGTAGCAAAGTCTAAAATGGATGATTTATGTAGTTCCAGACACCTGTTAATTACAAGTGGAATCACACAGTGACGTTAGATGTTAGGAAGATGCTATGACTGAATTTCCTTGGTTGGGAAACTGCTGTTGTTTTCCCATTACTGTTACTGATGATGGAGAGTTCGCGTGTGTGGCAGTGGTACGCTGTGAGGCAGCTCTCCCTAGTGGACACTGTGCTCCAGCCACACTCAGTCTGTGCCTCCAGAGGGAGGAAATCCCCGTGAACTTTCCAAATATAGTTTGATCTACATAGATAAATAAATATCAGGATGTTAGGTATTGTGTATATACATTTTAAGAATGTTGTTATCTCAAATGATAAATTGATTTCGGAGTGGGGATGTTGAACATCCAATGTTACATCTCTCTCTCAAAATAGAGGGATAATTTTTGCGCCCCATCACTCTCCAAATTAGTTTACTTATGAAAGTAAATAGGAAGAAGTGGTAAGAGAAATAGTTTTGTTCATTCATGGGAGAGACAAGAGGAATATTTGAGTTCATGGAATCTGGGGTAAAAACATGCACAGATAAAACCCAAGTGTACATTTTTTAAAAATTTGGCAGAGAACTGTCGAGAGTTATTTAATCATGGAGGAATGTGCCTGCCACAGAATTTCATAAGTAATCATATTGGGGAGATAGATGCACCTCATTACTCACTTTCCATTTTTATGAAAGGTTCATCCACATGTGCAATGATGCATTTATAGGTTTACACCCTCTTTAAAAGAAGGCATTTTGCATTTAAATTGCCCTTCCTATTCCTGAAGGAGTTTGGAGGAGAAGAGTGAGCCTTAAAATAACATTATGTAATAAAACAACAGTTAAAACACTCTTGAACATAGTTTGAAACAGTATATTCTGTTTTTATTTCTGATAATTAGCTTATTAGGTTGTTTACAGTCGATTACATGAAGTTATGGGGTAATTCTAGGGGAAACAATTCCTTCTACAGTACTTGGGGCAAAGGGATGGATAATGGTGTCGTTTCCAGGGGTGCAGTCTGCCAGTAAGATGGGCAAACAGGCACATTGTCTATGCCCTCTGCTAGGTCTTCACTTCTTCACATTTCAGCAGTGAGGGAAAAGATGCAAAAAAAGCAGGATTATTCTATGTGCAACCCTCAACACCCTTCTGTTTTTCTCCATTCCTGGAATACATTAACCTTCGTTCTGAGCAGGCATGTTCAAAGTAATTATCCAGCTTTCTTCTCATGTTGTTGTCAAGGGAAGTAGAGCTAGTGTTCTTAATATTATTGGGGGAGGGGTCTCCATCAGCCCCAAAGACTATCAAATAATGTTCAAGTGGTAGCCCATGTGCTTATTGACTGGGTGACTGTGTAGATCTATGAATAAATTAACACTACGTTAAAAATGGTAAATTCTCTTTTCCAATCTGCCTCTGCATCTGTGTACGTTTTTTTTCTTGGTCTCAGCTTCAACTACAGAACAGATTAGAAGAATAAGGGTCAGCACAAAAGCTGTAGCCTCTACTTCAAAGTAATACAGGAGCCTCAAATTAGCAAGCCATTAAAAAAACTCCAGGAAACATAAAATTCATACTGGAAAAATGCTCATTTATGTATTTATAATCCTTAGGCAGCAAAGACAATGGGAGAGAGACAGAGACAGAAAGACAGACAGGGAAGTTGGGATGGGGGAGAGAGAAAGACTTTAGAAAAGGAAAGGGCAGCTCTCACCAACCTGCGGTGGGTTTGCTGAAATCTGAACCCTTCACAGACCCTGGCTGGGTAGCTCATTTGGTTGGAGCATCATACAGATACACCAAGGCTGTGGGTTCAATCCCTGGTGGGGGCACATATAAGAATCAAGCAATGAATGCATAAATAAGTAGAAAAATAAATCTCTCTCTAAAAAAATAAAAAATAAAAATAAATAAAATAAACCCTCCCCAGAATTCTGATATTGTAATCCTTATATGGAGAAACTGAAAGACAAAAACCAAAAAAAAAAAAAAAAAAGGACTCATGTTATCAACATAGAAAGACTAAGGTGATTTGGATGCTGCTACTCGTAAAAGGGGAATTTTTCCTCCTTTATCTGCATGGGCTAAAAACTTTGCAGATTAGCTGCATGAAACTAATATGTGTTATACACATGAGTAGGAAAGTATGTAATGTCCTAGATAGGCACATTAGAATTACAGAAGTTTCTGTCGTTGTAAGGAAGACTTCATCTTCTTTTCATGTTAAACTCACCTTTCAGAGGCCATATCAGCATGAAAACAGAAAAATGGAAAGAATCATGAGAGGGTCCACCTGTTTATGAAGGTTTGGGCTCCTCACTTTCACGTATACCTGTTTAGGATGATGTTTAAAAATATACTATTTTACCATTATATTAAATTTCAATGTTTTATATATTGAAATATGTTCAACATTATTATCAATGCATACTTCCTGATTTAATTTTTAATGATTTTGAAAATGCGAAGTAATGCAAGTGAGCTTTATTTTATTCTCACTATACATGCAGATTAACTATTATTGAGTGATTCTTTTACTGCTAGTGTCAGGAAATTTAGGATTATTGAATTGTGTCTGAAAATTATGTTCTCTAGTTACATTCATATATTTGCCCAACTTTAAAAAAATAAATATTTAATTATAAGAATATAGTGTATATACAAATCAACTGCTTATGTAACTGTGATTATACTCCTCAAATTTTATGTTTTTTAACCTGTTGACTAAATGTTATTCAAAGTTATCATTTCATTAAGTGATATTTGATGACTGCTCCCTTTAGAAGTGCTAGGTTTAGTGATGATTTCTGTATATCCATGTTATTATGATTCTGACAAAATACATCATTTTCTCTTTTTTAAAGAAATTTATATTTTATTTCACATACAATACACGTAGAACAGTAGGCACACGATGATCTTTAATGATATTGGCATTACCTGATTTCAATGACCTGTGCTAAGTATGGTAGGTTCAGACCTAAAGCCTCGTTCACCCACACAGAAATACTTCTTGTTCTCGTAAACCATCTTCACCATAAACTATGTTGCTACATTTTTACTCCCATGAAAAATCTCCTGCTGTTTCTTAAATCAATTGTATCCTTTTTCAAACATGCTATTGTATAAAGTAGTGGATCCCAATAATGGTAAATGTTTATACATACTTCTAAATATAGGTGTTTGAAGAATGATTAATAAAATATACTTTCACCCAATGTTGTCCAGGAGTATATTTTTATAAATATAAAATTTTATCTGACATTATCCAGATATAATATAGTGTTTTTATTTCACATAGTTTTTAAATATCTTGACCTCTTTCAGTGCTACTGTAAGGAAATTTCAAAAATGAATATTTAAATAGCTCTTAAGACTATAGAATTATTATATGAATAATGTTGTTTTGCCTATTAGTGACATTGGCCCTTTAAAGGCCAATAACACATAATCAACCATTTCTTGACCATTCAAATAGAAATCTAAGGACGTTTTCAGTTCAATAGTTGCATTGCAATGTGAAATGAGGTGTATCAACAGAAATAACCCTTTTCATTTTACCTAATCCCAGGAAATAAAAGCTTTAGCTAATAATAACCCATCCTTACATTAGAAATATAATTCTAGTAACGGAAAAATCTGAAATAGCTGACCACATGCCATTCATCATGGAATGTCAAACAGCCATCAGTTCAGGAATAGAACTGAGGTGCCAAACTAGTAGATATGAAGGTAGTTTATTTGCAGGCCCTCTTTTTTGGGAAAGAAAACAGCAGTGGAGAACTCCCCACACCACCCCCTTTAAGATTTTAGCATTGGTGTTGGAGTCACACATACCAAGCATTAAAAACTATACTTGATTTCTTCCATTTATCATTTTAAAATAATTTACCTGACACATATATACAAAACTAGGCAGACTAAGATGTATTAAAAGGAGCTTCAGTACACAAACATAAAAAAGATGTGTTAAAAATTATTAGCTAGCCCAGGCTGGGTGGCTCAGTTGGTTGGAGCATCATCCCATACACCAAAAGGCTCCAGGTTCGATTTCCAGAGCACAACCTAGGTTGCAGGTTCAATCCCTATTTAGGGTGTGTGTGGGAGCAATGGATCAATGTTTCTCTCTTACATTTATTTTTCTCTCTCTCTCTCAAAATCAATCAAAACATATCCTCAGGCAAGGATTAATTTTAAAAATTATGAGCTAATTTTGGACGAGGTGATAACTACTATATAACAAGAGGGAACAAATATGCTGAGAAAGCAAAAATAAATGTGTTTTTAGTCTCATTCACAAGAAACTTATAGGCTAGTCCCCTGAGTAGTAAACTATTTCACTTTTTGTATGCTTAAGATTATTTTAAAACCTTCACCCTGGCCAGTTTGGCGCAGTGGTTAGAGTGTCAGCCCGCACACCAAAGAGTCGTGGGTTTGATTCCTGCCAAGGGCACGTACCTCGGTTGCGGTTTGGTCCCCGTCCCTGCTTGGGGTCGTGTGGGAGGCAACCAATTGATGTGTCTTTCTCACATAAATGTTGCTCTCTTTCTCTCCCTTTCTCTCTCCCTCTCACTCCTTCTGAAGATAAATGGAAAAATATCCTCAGGTGAGGATTTAAAAAATAAATAAATAAACAAAACTTTATATGGTGATATGTATTTTAGCAATTGATATAGATAGTTGGAATATATACAAACATATAAAACAATTTATTACTATTAGTTAATTATGCCTTTTTAAAAATAATGGACATGTTGATATTAACCCATTCAATCTCCAAAAAGCAGTAAGTTAATACAAATTTGTAAAAGTAACAAAAGGGTGTAATATGAGATTTTACCAAGGACTTTCACCTTAAAGTGAATTTGAGAGACTAAAATTTTATACACCTAACATAATACAAGTAAATATTAAGAAGGTGAAAAATTAAGACATTGCCTACATTTCAGTAGCTTTCCCACGTTTTGTGGGGGTTTTTTGTTTGTCTTATTTTTTTCTTAATCCTCACCTGAGGATATTTTTTCATTGACTTTTTTCTTTTAAATAGAGTGGAGGGGAGAGAGAGAAACATCGATGTGAAAGAGACACATCAATTGGTTGCCTCCGGCATGACCCCAACTGGGGCCGAGGATTGAACCTGCAACCAAAGTATGTGTTCCTGACTGGGAATCGAACCCAAGACCCTTCGGTCAGTAGGCCCACACTCTAACCACTGAGCCAAACTGACCAGGGCTCATGTTTTTTTTTTTTTTTTTTTCCTCAAGCAATCCCCTCCCTCCAATGGGTTAGCTTTTACATTAATTTAATTGCTTTCTTTAAAAAAATAGTTGTAGCATCTGTGAATGCATCCTTAAATAATATGGTTTAGTTTGCCTGTTTTTAGAACTTGTAAAAATGGAATCACACTGTATTTATATTTTGTGTCTTGCTTTTCCCTTTCAAAATTACATTTGCAATATCAACATTGTTGGGTGTAGCTCTTGTCGATTCATTTACATTGCAGTATACAGCAATTTATTGATCTATTCCACTACACATGGTCATTTAGGCTGTTTCTAGTTTCAACCAATTATAAACAATGCTTCTTTGAATATTCTTATGTGTATATCCTGGTGCATATATGATGTATTTATTATGGCTATATATTTGGGAGTGCAATTAATTAATGGTTTAGAGCATACATATTTCTTCAATATTATGAAGTAATGCACATGGATTTTAAAATGTTTATGACAATTTACATTCTCACTAGCAGTGAGTTCCTGAAGTTCATGAAAAGTTTAACAAATGCATAAAACTGTAACCCAAACCTCTTTGAAGTATAAACTCTCATTATTACCCCGGAAAGTTCCCTCATACATCTTCCCACTTAATATTTACCTCCATCCCCACAAAGCCATGCATGGCTATGATTTTTCCTCACTCTAGATGGGTTGTGCCTGCCCTAGAAATTCTTATATGTGGGATCCTATAGTATATGCAACTTTAGGTGAAGTTTGTTTTTCTAGTTGGCATACCGATTTGGAGGTTTGTCCAGGTTATTATGTGTATTAGAAGTTTGGTTATTTTTATTCCATAGTATGAATATACAAGTATTTGTATTTGGTTATCAGTTCTCTTCCTGAGGGACCTGGGGCTGTTTTCTGTGTTGGGGCATTGTGAATACAGCTGCTATAAATATTTTTGGTCAAGTATTTTTTTCGTTTGCTTGTTTATTTGTTTTCTACATGTACGGCATTACATTTTCTTAGATAGAAACATGTGAGTGGAATTGTTGGGGAGCACATATTTATTTTTTAAAGAAGAATGACCAGGCACTTTGCATAGTGCTAGTTTCTCTTTACTTCTGTCAACAAAGTATGGAAGTTTGTATTTCTCCATGTTCTTCCCGACATTTGATTGTCAACCTTTTATTTTTATTTATTTATTTTTTTGAGAAAGAGAGCTTTGCTGTTCCACTTATTTATGCATTTATTGGTTGTGTCTTGTATGTGCCATGACCGGGGACTGAACCCACAACCTTGGTGCATCAAGGACGGCTCTCTAACCAACTGAGCTACTCGTCCATGGCTTGATGTTGTCAGTCTTAATTTGAGCCATTCTGATTGATGTGTTGTGGTAACTCATTGTGGTTTACATTTGCAATTCCTTGATGACTAATCATCTGATTTCTTCTTCATGTATTTATTGGCCATTGTCCTTTTTATTTTCTGAAGTGTCTAAATGTTACTCAGTTTTTAAAAAATACTGGGCTGTCTACCTTTTTATTAATGAGTTGTAGAAGTTAATTGTATAACCAAGATAGAAACTCTTTGTCAGATATATATGTGCATTTTTTTCTTTTTCTAGACTGGGACTTTTGTTTTGAATTTCTGAATAATATTGATTTGGTTAACAGAAGCTTTTAATTTTTGTTTTTAACCGAGGTGAAACTCTCCTAACATACAACTATCCTTTTAAAGTGTACAATTCATTGGCATTTCGTATATTCATAATGTTGTGCAGCTACTGCCTCTATTTAGTTCCAAAACATTTCATCACACCAAAAGTAACCCTGTGCCCATTAAGCAGTAACTCCTTATGCCTCCCTCCCTTCAGGCCCTGGCAACCACTAATCTGCTTTATCTCTATGGATTTATCTATTTTGGATATTTAATATAAATGGGATAATGCAATATCTGTCCCTTTGTGTCTGACTTTTTTCACTTAGCCTAATGTTTTTGAGTTTCCTTCATGTTGTTGCATATATCAGTACTACATTTTTTTTAAGACTAATAATTCCATTGTATGCATATACCACATTCTTCACCCCTGAATCTGCTGATGGACACCGGGTTTTTTCTACCTGACTACTGTGACTAGAAACTTTTAATTTTGATAAAGGCTAATTTATATATTTTTTCTTT
Source organism: Tadarida brasiliensis (assembly GCA_030848825.1). Taxonomy (NCBI): domain Eukaryota; kingdom Metazoa; phylum Chordata; class Mammalia; order Chiroptera; family Molossidae; genus Tadarida; species Tadarida brasiliensis. The sequence goes on from CM061266.1 coordinate 66,485,572, forward strand.
AATGATTACTATGCTCTCTTTCATTTCTAAAAATCCTTGGAGTACCCCAATTAAATAAAATAGTTTTCTTTTCTTTTTTTTTAATCCTCACCTGAAGATATTTTTCCATTTATCTTCAGATAGAGTGGGAGGGAGGGAGAGAGAGAGAGAGACATTGACTGGTTGCCTCCTGCACAACCCTGACCAAGGCTGGGGACCGAACCCCAACCGAGGTATGTGTGCCCTTGACTGGATTCGAGCTTGCAACTCTTTGGTCCGCGGGCTGATGCTCTAACCACTGAGCCAAACCAGCCAGGGCTAATTAAAATATTTTCTTGAAATAATTTATTGTTTTAGCTTTTGAATCTAGGATTAGAATCCATCTCAAATCGATTTTTGTGTATTGTATGAAATAGGCTCAAAGACCTCACTCATCCCTTCCCTCTCCCTTCCACCTCTCCTGGTTCCCATCCCCCCTCCCATCCACCTTCTCCTCTCTCCTCCTTCTCTTCTTCTTCTCCCTCTTCTTCCGTATTTGGATATACAGTAGATTCAGACCCACTTTCAGAAAAGACTTTTCTTTCCCAATGGGTTTCTTGACTTTAGTTCCTTCATTAAAAATCAAATATTATCCTATTTCTGGACTCTTAATTTCATTCCAATGATCTACTGATCATTTTTTTTGCCAATATCATACTGTTGTGATTAGTATAATATCATAGTAAGATAGTAAGTAATATTCCACTTTATTATTTTATTAAAGATTGCTCTATTTATTCCGTGTCCTTAGAATTCCATGTAAATTTTAGAATCAGCTGGTCAATTTCTGCAAAAATGTCTGCTCAGATGATGATTGAGACAAAATTGAACTTACACATCAATTTACGGAGAATTTATTTTTTAACAAAAAAACTTTAATTCATGAATATGATATACAGGGTTGGGAAAAAGTAGGTTTACAGTTGTTCACATGAAAAATAATACAATAATAAATAATACAAGAATAAACTGTTTCGCATACTCCACTGTAAACCTACTTTTGCCCCACCCTGTATATCTACATTTATTCATTCTTACTTTAATTAACCTCATCAACATATTGTAGTTTTAAAGGCAGAATCCTTGTATCTTTTTTTGTTAAAGAGCAAAAATTTTCACAAGAGTGAAAGTGACCTAAAGGCCTGGGCATGAACAGAAAGGATGACACTAATATCCCTTTCAGACCAAATGTAGGAAGACAGCGTTCGTTTTAGAGGCGTACAAGGAGTTCAGAGTAATTTCCACTAAGACATGGTAGTGATCAGAGAAGAGTTTTAAAATATGGAAGAGTATGAAGAACACACCCAAAGGTAACGGGATGTAATAGTCAAGTATAAAATGGAGGCAAAGGTAGAGAGCTTGGGTCCAAGGAACCATAGATGCACAGCGCACTATGGATGATGGATTATGAATTAATTATGAGAGGGAGACCTGTGTTTTGGGGATGAGTAGTGTAAATATGTGTGTGAGGCTCGATGGATTCAGTGGAGCTAATGTCTTAGAACAGTGGCTTCACTATTTACATTTGTTTTGAACACAGGAGTTATTTGGTGTTTGTTATATTTTGTTTTTGTGTAGACAAGAGTTTTTCACTAGTAGTATATGTATGAGGAGAAGAGGAAAGGATGACTGGGAATGATAAACACTGATCATGATCATAAAGATGTTTGGGTATTAACAACTAGTTTTAACAGATCAAATCTTCATCCTATAGTTTGTTTTTTGATGTGACTATTTGGGCTGGCTGGTGATTGATGCTGTATTTTTCTCTGTACAAGCGGATGTAGTTTCAGACTGAAAGTGTTTGGAGGCACCCTGACCAGTGTGGCTCAGTTAGTTGGAGCTCATGCCCCAAATGGTGGCGGGTTCAATTTCCGGTCAGGGCTCATACCCAGTTTGTAGGTTTGAACCCCAGTTGAGGCATGTACAACGGCAACTGATGTTTCTCTCTCTCTCTCTCTCTCTCTCTCTCTCTCTCTCTCTCTCTCTCTTTCCCTTCCTCTGTAAAAGTCAATAAAAAAACACATCGTCTGGTGAGGATTGAAAGAAAAAAAGAAAGGTTGGGGGCTTATTGGGACAATGTTGGTGTCAATTCATGGGGAAAATTGTTTCCTCCCCAGAGGGTAAAATATTGTGATCCAATAGTATAAATATACTATTTTAACTCCAACTCATCTCTCATAGAACTTTGCAAAAACATTTAGCCATTCTCCAATCCTTTGATTTCTTTTTAATATAAAGAAATAGACATGAGTACATAACATCATGAAGATTTAAAAAGAAGAAAGATTTAGAATTAGTTTTCTTAAAAAAAAAACAGAAATAAATGAAACAATCTACTATTTAAATCCCAAATTTCACCAAGTACTGACTTTTTCTGCAGCACTTCTTCGGCAGTATGCAGTGTGATAGTGAAAGGACACTTAACTCCGATGTAATACCCTAGGGAGTGACATTTGCGTGGAATGTCAAGTTCTGGGAACTTGCTGTTAATTACTGTGCTTTCCAAGGTATTTTTAATTTATTATGAATTAGTAGATTTGTGTCAGTGTCTTCCTTCTTTACATGATACAATATCATTTCCAACTTATGCTCTAGCCCTCATCAAATTTCAAAGTGACCTTTTGTTGCACTGGCAGATCTAAGATTGTATCAATTATGAATTGCAATGTATTATCAATCATAATGTTACACATCAGACTGCTTTTCTGCTCTGATCAAATACATCCTCAGAAGTTATAATCCTATATTTGAAGATGTGGTATGAAGGATTTTATTCTCCTATCAATGAATGCACATAAATTTTTATTTCTGCTAATATTAATGGGTAACTTACATGCAGGTGTCAAGAATAGAATAAATCTAAAAAAAGAACATTAGATAAAGATTTATCATTAAAAAATTTAAAAGAGGATTAAAAGGTGCAATGCCCTAGCAGAGTTTTAATACATAAATTATTAAAAATAGTCATACTTAAAGATGTTTACAGTTGAGAGAAGGGAATTTTGTAATTTTCTAGCTATTCCAGTTAGAGTCAATATGATTCTTGATGTTTTCCAGTATCTCAAAATTAAAGTGAAACACTATAATTACTCATTTACTCAGAGACCGAAGACTTATTTTCCAAACAAGATGGATCAGTCCAATCAGATGAATGGTTGCACAATGTTGGGTTGGAAATCTATCTTATTACACACAAAAGTAAGTAGAGGTAACTGCTACACATTTTTATTTGCTGTTTGCACAGCATTTTCTCTCTAAGTCAGTGCTCCTCAAATTCAACCTGTATCAGAAGGTTCTTTAAAACTTGACAGTAGACTGAGGACAGGCAACCCCTCCCATCCCCGTTCAGCATCTGTCATCAAGGGATTCACAACAGATTTTAAGAACAACTGCTCTAATAAAACTTCCAATGGTGTAACTTCTTCATTTCTTTAATTCAAAGAAACCCCATTTCTATTTTTTTCCTCTGTCCCAACTGTTTTCAAAGCAATTATGCATTCTATAATCATGGCTGCTTTGGAATTTAGGAAACACGGAAACGTCGCCATTACTCTTTGTTATGCTTTGTATATTCTACCAGAGCTATGCCACCATCCTGGTGATGGAAATACTGCCTGGGTTCATCCCCCACACTTTCTCTTGTCCAGTGACTTTTTACAGTGACAAACTGCACAACCATTTGGTTATTGAAGAGTTATAAAGTAGATGAATTTGGTAAAAAAATGTAACCTCTCTTTAAATTATGTAGATAGATATGTAAGGCCTAATTTAGATTTCAAGTTAAAGTTTTCTGATGCGATTTCTTATTTTCTATCTCCTGCTAGCATCTCACCAAGAAGGAAGGTGGTTTTTCATATTGAATCCTTCAGAGAATGATCCCTTATGACTGTCATGGGTGTTAAAGTTTGAGGTAGGACAAAACTCTTTCTCTGTGTCTCGAAATGCTTAAAAAGATGTTGTTTTTGAATTGCACAGTTTTGGTAGCCCTAAATGTATTCCCCAGCAGCCCTAGTTTTCCAAGTTGACCTACCATCAGAAAACAGAGCTCTTTTTTAGCAGTCCAATATCTTCATCCCATCCTCAAGCCTCACAGGAAACCAGTCTCTGAGATGCAGCTCTGATATCTTATCCATGCATCACAGTCATTTTTCTCCATAATTCTGTTATGCTCAACCAACTCATATTGCATTTTTCTGGACTGCATTTATTAATTTCACATTGCACTGAGAAATACTGTCTCCCTGGAATCCCTGGGTCTCCTAGTTGCAATCTCCAAACAACAGTGAGTCAACACCTAGGAATCCCATTTAAACACAAAGTGAAAAAGAAGGCTACTGTTCTTGGATTAAGAAACCTATAGAACAGCCCAGCCAGTGTGGCTCAGTGGTTGAGTGTCAACCCATGCGCCAAGAGGTCGCCAGTTGGATTCCTGGTCAGGGCACATGCCCAGGTTGTGGGCCTGATTCCCAGTGAGGGGCATGCAGGAGGCAGCCAGTCAATGTTCTTTCTCATCGATGTTTCTATCTCTCTCTCCCTCTCCCCTTTCTCTAAAATCAATAAAGAAAAGAAAAGAAAAGAAAAGAAACCTATAGAACAGACACAGGCTGTTTTCTGCCCTAAATGCCTGCTCTTGCCTCAACTGGAATTCCGACAGTGTTCTGAAAAGGGGTCCTGGAGAGGAGGTGCAGCTGCACCTCTTGTGAACATGCATGCTGGTCCTGCAGAACTGGTCAAAGGCTCTAACCTGTGACGTGGAAATGGCACGGGTGGAGCAGTGAGCGTGGTTGTTTCCATGTGCATGTGCAGTTCCTCCTGCATTATAGCTCTGATAACCCACTCAAGACATAATCTGCAGTTATGAATATAACACTGCCTATTACTCTGTGATAGGCACTGACTAATGCCAGGGATTTCTTTTCTCTAAGAGCGTTTTCCTCCTCTAGTGTTGCCACCAGTGGTAGCATATGAAATATGATACACTTTTTGGAGCTGGCAAACCTGGGCACGAAAAAGCTGTGTTTTATATTCCTTTTGGATGTGGTAGCATAGGAGTTGTCCAAAAGTTGGGTAAAAATGAAAGAGAATCTCGTTGGCGGGGTACTAAACTAGCAGAGCTGAGAATATTGGAAGGATTTGAGGTTGAAGCATTTATAACAATATCATGCATTGAGCCTAAAGGACAGAACAAGGATAGAAATAGGGGGAGAGGTACCTACAAAAGGCAAGAGGAGAATGAGAACAGACTTGAGGAATACATGCAGGAATGTGGTCGACGGCTGAGTTTGTGAGCCCAAATGGATGCTGGAGTGCCTATTTATTCCCTGTCCTGTGGTCCAAAATGTCACGCTAATTTAGACTTTCAATTTTGTCCCTTTTCAGACATTTTTGTCATTACTGGTGACTTCAGTTTCTCCTTGTCTACTAAACCTTTCTTCTTGTGGATCTTTTAAGTGATTTTCAAAGCAATTAGTTCATTTTTATCCCTTCTCTTTGACAAACTCTGATTGGATCCATTCAAAATATTACTGATGGAACTCAATGTCCTCCCCTTGCGCCTTTCAGTCAGTTTCAGACCCACATCTCAACATTCAAAGCAAAAAGGATATCCTGTATCCATTTCCCTCGTTTTTTTTCCCTGAGTAACTTCTCAGATGAAATGTTTGCTTTTTTCCTCCTTCTCATCTTTAATCTTTTTCCTCTTGAGTAACACTTTTTTTTTCCTGCACATCTGTCGAATGCTCTGTCATTTCTTCTTTAGTTCTTTACTGCCACAGGGCTTAGTCTTACACATCTAACGACCAAGGTTGAATCAGCGGAGACTGATGAAGAATCAAAGAAACAAGACACCATACCTCCATGGACTTGTCTTTCCCAGCTATTGTTTTTCCTGCTTTTTATTCTTTTAATCATGAGTATATTTGTATCCTTGCTGCTATTGCTCAGAGAAGTCAGAACCACCCATTTCATTTAACTTTTTGGCTAATGGTTTTATATGAAAAGTTTGTTTTATGTGTTCATTTCAGAAAAAAAAAAAAGTAAGTTTTTAAAGTTCCAAGCAAAGGAAAAATTCTTAGTCAAACACAAACAACAGAGAAGAATTTCATTGTCTGGTTCAGTATAATTTAACAGTATGTTAGAATTGGAAAGTATTTTTAAAAGATTATTCTATCAAAGTCTTTCTTCCACAGAAGAATGAAAGTAAGCTAAGATAATGTAAATGGTATGTCTAAGGTGGCTGGTATGAGAATCTATTCTACTTATTTTAAGTTCATGGTTTCAGTAAATGAATGGCATAAACTGAGTATAAAATGTAAATTTTTGTCCTAAATTGTAATGTAAACAAAGTTGTTGTGTATAGATAAATTTAATGAACAGATTTTGCTATTGAAGGTAAACATGAGTAAGCATTACAAACAGTGGACTACTTGTGTTCCAAAAATGATTTCGGGCAATATTAACTGAAAATTAATTTCACTGAGCTTAGGTAAGAATATTGTCACAAGACCCAAGACTGACTAAACACATAGTGATGAATGGCTATTTATTGAGCTGAGATGCTAGATATCTAGTAGAGAGAAGCAAGAATCAATGTAAGATAGGTTTATTTAATATCTTCATTATGCTTGAAAATTGTAGGAACAAAAATGACAAAGGATCTTCAAGAATTGATTCATGAGAAAAAGATTAAAATCACATAGTATTTTAGCTTTGCTAAAAAATGACTTGTGGGTAATGATAAATATTTATAATGACTGAGATTAATTATTTAAGGGGATAAAACTAGATAAAAATGAGCTAATTTGTTTTCCAATTGTTTTTAGTGTGCTAGAACATAATGTATCTTCTCCAGCTCCAAATTGTAGAGAATAACACTACTTTAAAATTGGAGATTGCAATTGCAATACGCATTTATTGAGTTCTTTCTATGTGTTAAGTGTTGTTCTAAATTGCCTTACATTAATTAACTCAGTCCTCATGATAATCCTCAAATGGTACTCTCATCTATAATTATAAAGGACGCCGAAGCACACAATAGTAATATATAGTAATAGTAATATGACATTTCAAAGGTGTCACACCTTGAATGAGGTAGAATCAGGACTTAAAATGAGGCAAGTCTACGCCAATGTGGGACATGGATAATTAACCTGTACTCTAGCTTGTCTCAGATTAGATTTCAAAATAACTGTAAAGTACATACAGGAATTATTTGGTGCCAGATGTGAAAGATTTTATACATTTCATTTATATAATATTTGTTGAGCACATACTACATTTAAGGAATTGACAGGAAGGACATAGCCTTGATAGAAAAATAAAATTTCAACTTGTATATTTCCTCTGTCATTTTTTTCCCTCCTGTCTAACACATGTGATTGTTGACCCCTTATTGAGTTCATGATCTTACTAAACCTCCCGCTGGCAAAACCTACTTCCAAGTAATTGCCATGTTGTATATGAAACATTAAGTCACACGAAGAGGGAAATAACAAATAATAAATAGCACTTTTATTTTAATAACCCATGGTCACTTTTCTCAAAGAAATAATTCCTGAACACAGTACTATTTTTTATGGAGAGATATTTTCGAGTCAGAGTCTTTCTTAGCCTATATACTACTTAAAATTTTAGTAGACAAAAATAATATCTGACTTTCATTTAAAAACCCTTCTTCCTTGGGCAGGTCTAGCGCTTCAACAACTCAGGCATAGACCCAATTTGGTTCCTTTCTAAACCACCTTGGTTATTTGATTTGATACATTTATGCAATACAATTCCTGGGAGAATAGAGTTATGAAATTCTTATAGAATATTATTTTTAATTGACTGTGCCTTCTTAAAAGAGCATTTTAATTGAGATTTAATAACTCCATAAAAGATAAATCTAGCTGCCATGTAATAAACAGTAATGAATTAGTTAATATCAATTAAATACTAAAAATATTAATTTACATTTAACTTCTAAGTACTGTAATTTGCTATAGCTATCTTATTAAATGCTAATTAAATTTCTAAATATTCTTACAAATTTAATGCATTAATAACAAGAATGTAAGTACATATTTACTGTATCTGCACTTCTGAGTTCATTACATGAAAACGAGATTTATCTCTTTTAGAGTAATTAAATATACTTAAGCAAACCTCAGTAACTTTTCCTAACACACACCATAACTGTTTTATTAATTTAAAATTAAATGCTCATTTAAGGTTTTTAATCTACAGCTGCCTTAAACAGTTTTCTACAGGCAGAGCCAAAGGTTATTATATGTTTAATTAAACTTTAGTTTTTAAACTTCGGGCTGAAGCTTTCCAAATATGACTTTTGGTTCCTCACTCTGTCCAATATTAGCTTTTTGATAAGAATATTTGCTAACACTTTTCTATATGTCATGTCACTTCCTTTGTCCTCTCTTTGTACCTTTGTTTTCCATCTACTAAGTCTATAAATATTTTTTCCTCTGTTTAATTCAGGCCAGCACATTTTTTTTTCCTTTCTTTTTCCGTCGTTAAAGAGCAGAGCTTTTATTAACATCCTCTTCAGGTATCTTTTATTTTCATTAATTACCACTCCATTGTTAGAGAAACATCCCCATAGAAAAGGGTCCTGTGACATTTGTAAGCAAAAGTGAGTCCAATTGGAAAGGCTGCAAAAGCCATAAGGGTCTGCCAGGGTTCCAGCTTCAGGGCGATTTTTGAAAGACTCAGAGAAAATACAGTCCTTGTATGTATCAAGTGATTTAGAATCTTCAGCCTTTCCCGATACGATGATATGATGGGGGATGTCATAACGACAGGAGGCTGCTGAGCGGCAAGGAAAGCACATTAGCTATTAACCTTCCCCCAGCCGATCAACTTTATTTTGCAATCTTCCCTCAGAACCATTAGAATACCCTGAAGAAATAACTTTCCAATTAAAAAGGATCTCAGAGAACAAAGCCATTTTATCTCTGACTCCTGGTGTTCTTTATTCCAATAATTTAAATTGGAATTGATTTTTCAATTTAGCCGTTGACTTGCTATGGACACACAGCTGAAAAGGCCGAATGGAATTGCATGGCTGAAATATTTGTCTTTGTGATGCACTTCTCATAAATTCACAGGAGCCCTTTTTAAAAAAATACATTTTCTTCTGCTGTCTTTGCTTTAGACAACAGCTTTTTAACACAGCATGCTGAGAAAGCACACCCCCATGACCCGGGCCTCCTCCTCCACTCCTCACAGATCTAATTGTTACAGCTCCTGGAAAATAAGTAAATTCAATCTATCCAAAATGATACGGGTTCTGGAAGCCCACGTATTTGTTTTCTAATTTATGTTGGAGACTTAATTTCTTGAAGGAGGAAAATACCTGTTTCGGTATATTTTACCTCAAGAATATGTTGTAATGGAGAGGGAACTCTACTATAATCACTTTAATTATTGGTAGCTAAAAATAATGAATTTTCAATTAACACTTAATAATTGTGAATTAAATACTCCAAATATTAAATTGTTCTTTATTACCCTTTTAAATATTATAATAAAAGCACTCGAAATAGCCAATTATTTAAGCACTTGATTAGCAGTCAAAGCTTTCTTGTCTATTCATTTTCCTGATCGTTTTCTTTCTGTGACCTTATTGAAATGCCATAGTCTTTGTCATCGGCTCCTTCCTGTTTCCTCACCCTGTCACTCCAGCAGGTGTCTCTACTTTCCTTTGTCCTAGACGCTCAAGTCCTGTTCTGAGATCAGGACTGATGTGAATAGCAGGTATGGAAGGAAATCCTGAGCTCAAAACATTGTTTAATTTTTATCAAACACCATATTGCTTATTACTCATACTGCTTGTGGCTTCTGTTATGCATTGTCTTTTCCATAGTTGCCCAATGCACAATCTTAGACCTGTCCTTGAATTTATTTTTTACAATATTAAGAGCAAAGAGAACTGGACTCCGCTGGAATGTAAATACCATGGTATGTGATCCTTACAGGTATTTATTACTCACCACTCTATTCTTTGTGCCAAAATAGTAGTCGGCACCCACTTGATACTCAAAATCTGTTGAATGTCTGAATTGTTCTGTGATTCCTTTCTGACTTTTCTTCCCTACACCCAGTTATAAATTACTGCAGTGAGAGAAAATAGTTACAGTAAATATAATAAGTGTACGTTTGTAGTGGCTGTTGTAACAGCATAGATATTAGTTATTATTATAAAAAACATATTTTCCATAGCAATATGATAAGAGTTTGGCACCGGTTCTTCCCCAGTGGGTGCTGCATGGTTTATGCCACTTTGAAATTCACCATGATTAAAATAACAACACGTGGTGGCATTGATCAGGTACGATGAGAAGTATAAATTTCTTGCCAACCAAAATCAAAATGCAGAAGAAATGTTTCATAGCATGTATTCATTTAACAAACGTATTGTGTCCTGTTATGTGTTTGGCACTGTTCTAACAGTCGGGGTACACCAACAACAAACTGGGCAGAAATTCCTCTCTTTGTGGAGCTACAGTCTAGTGAGAGGAAACACATGAAGAACAAGTATAATTTAAAAAGTGATACAGTAGGTTAAATAGTTCTAAGAGATGACAGATGATGCAGTCGGTTAAAATGTGACTGAGCAGGTGGGAACAGGGGGAGTGGCTACAATTTAAAGAAGGCTGATTAAAAATCAAAACAGGCCCTTTGACAATGTATTTGAGCAAAGCCTTGGGGCAGGTGAGGGAGGGAGCCACAGAGATAATCCAGGGCAAGAGCCTTCCAGGAAGAAGGAGCTGATTGCCAAGAGCTCTGACCAAGGAGTATGCGTGGAAGACTTGGCAGCAGAAAGCCAGTGTGACTGGAGCAGAATGAATGAGGCTGGCAGGAGCGTAAGTCAGAGAAACAGACACAAGATCCTGGAGGACCTTGTAAAAGCTACTGCAGGGACTTTGGCTTTTATCCTGTGAGAGAATCAGAGAGCTGCTGCCAGCTGCTACTGTTCTGGCCCTACTTTGAATAAATGAAGTGGTCTCTGCAGTAACACCTGATTACACACAGTCTTGTTTTTTTTTTTTTGGTAGGGGGTGAGGAGTGGGGTGGAGTATGGATTGAGAAATTGCTCAAAAGACTTGTATCTTCATTCTGATCATACATTTTATAGAGAGCACACCTTTTATTTTCCTGTTTCCTCTTGACATTAAGCAAGTTATTTACCCAATGTTTTCATCACTCAGGGTTGTGAGAGTCTATTTCCAGACTTTCCTCACTGAGATGTAGATGACTCGAGGACAGTAATTGCTTCTTTTCATTTGTCTATTTTCAGGGTCTGACACAGCATAAAGCTCCACAGTGTTTGATAAAATGTCGAGCCTTACTGAGAATTAGCAGAAAAAGGAAAAAGAAAGACAAATTGTGTAATTAAAGCAATACTGGCTTATTTTTACAATAACTTGGGCTCCTCCTGCTTAAATTGCTGTGCTACGTTTTTTATTGTTATAGTTATTTAGTAAGAACATTTTCTGGGAGTTTTTCTAATGCAAACCATAATTATTTTCCAAGTACTGTTCAGAATTCTCTCACAAATTCTATTGATTTAAGATTTCCCTTACTTCTATACTTTCAGAGAATTTGTCTTATGTCTGTATGCTTTCAAATTCATTCACACACATATAGAGAGAATCTCTATTTGCCTGGCTCTGAGAGAATTCTCCATTCAGTCAACAGCAGAGAGTGAATATGAAAATTCCTGAATTCTGATGATGATTCTGTGAAAATTCCAATCTTTGGAACATCTCCTCACTATAAATGACAGATGTAAAAAGCAAGGAACAAGAATGTTTTGCCTTCTGCTCATTAATATTTGGAATAGAATAAATGCATGTGCGTGTGCATGTGCACACCACACACACACACACACACACACACACACACACACACACAGAGGAAAAATTCAGGCTTTGCTTTGCTTGTATAGAAACTCCTTTCCCTGCCCAACGTGCCATAATGTGGATCATCAGTGGGTGGGAGGCTACTTGCTGGGCAGGCTACAGCATGGAACAGCATGTCGCTATACTGACTTTCATAGTGTTACAGGTTACAATCTTTCATTGTATTTCATGAGACACATTGAACTTCACACAAAATAGAGCTTTTAAAGAGTCATTTTAAAATTCAGTTTTATGAATTTAAAAGAGGATCAGTTAAGAGGAACCACATTTGGGTCCTGCATTGACAATTATATATCTATTTTCAGTAACCTGACCACTAGAAGTTCCACTAGAACTAATATTAAAAAGTGGGTTTTGTTATATATCCACTCTGTACTACAAAGGAGTAACTCTAAATCATTATGGTCAACTGAAGATTCACCTAATTGTCTAATGAGCTCTTGTCTCAATTCTTCATAGTTCAGGCTCTATTACTTTCCATCTCTGGGTTTCCTAGTATTCTTTCACATGCAGGTGTCTCTGATGCTGAAAATTCCATCCCTTCTTGACTTTTTTAGGGACATTGCTCCAGAATCTTCCCATCTCTATCCTGGGTCATACATGTTTACTCTTTATTGGATCATTCCAAATAGAATTAAAACATACTGAAAATTCAACCCTAAACCGAAAGTCTCTCTTGATTGTGCAACCCCCTCTAGCTATTATCCTATTTCTCTGTTCTTATTTACAGCAAAGTTCATCAAAAAAGTTGTTCATAATTTCCATAATTAATTTACTTTATCCTATTTTATTTTTAAATCCATTCCAAGCAAGCTTTTGTCCTGACTACTCTACTGACAATACTCTTGTCATCGTAACCAATGGTGTTGCTAACCCCAATAGTCAAATTTATCTTACTGACTGACCATCAATCAAACTGTGTTTGACACAGTTGATTGTTTTTTCCTCATTAATACTTTTTTTATCCCATGGCTTCCCAGATATCTTATACTCTTAGTTCCTTCTACTTTACTAACCACTCATCCTTGACCTTGAACATTTGAAATGACCCAGAGCTTTTCTCTCCTCTATTTAGAAGTATTTACTTGGTGATCTCATTATGTCTCTGGGACCCAGCCTGGACTACTCCCCTAAACTCTAGAATTATATATCTAATTGCCTGCTTTCTGATTCTAGGTAGTTTGCTAGAAAACATCTCCATGTTAACACAATCAAAATTTAACAACTAATCTATCTTTCCAAATTAGGAAATGATAACTCCATACTTCTGTTGTTCACACAAATAAATTTGAGTTGCTCTTGAGTTTTCTCTATTCATCCCACAATGAGCCTATCAGGAAATCATGCTGTCTTTACCTTAAAAATATATGTGGAATGCATTTATCACCACCTTGACTGCTGTCCCTCTGAGGCAAGTTATCAACATCTCTCAACTTGACTACTGCAATGATCTTCTAACTGGATCACTGTTCATCTCCTGTACTCTGTTACCTATTCTCTACATAGCAGCCAGAGCAAACTGTTTAATATGAAAGACAGACCAGTCTGCTCCTCTGTTCAAGATTGCCAAAGGCTTTCCATCTTTTATAGAGTATAAGTCAAATTCTTAAAATACCCCCAAACTACTTTTGATTACCCTGTGGATAACCTACATGAATATGGTGAGAAATATGAGGAAAACAATGAGGGAAAAGCCCACGCTGTCACAATGTGCATTTGACTGATCTTCCTAGCTTTCTTTCTGCTACCCCGATCTTACCTTTCTTTAAACAGGTTTGTCATGCATCTACCTCAGGGCCTTCACACTGGCTGTTTCCTCTGATTTGCATACATATCCCTGACCTGCCTTAATGCACTTGCTCATTTCCTCAAGGACTTTTTCAAGTGTCTCTCCTCATGGAATACCTTTCCTGACTACCTTATTCAAAGTGCACCCGTTTCTGCGAATCCTCCTATCCACTTCCTTCCTTTGTATTTTTTCTTATAGCATTCATTACCATTTTACATACTATATTGTTTACTTACTTATTGTTTGTCTTGCCTCACTAGGTAGAAAGTACAGAAGAAAACAGATTTGTAATTGTTTTCTTTGGGGTTGAAAGAGCAAATGATTGAATATCATTCTCTAAAAGTTTTATCACTATTCACAAATTATTTACATTTGTGACTAAAATAAATATCCAAAGTATTTCAAATGTCTGTCTTTGTTTTTGTTTTTTAATTTTCTTAGCAAAAATTTTTTTTTCTTTATTGATTTTAGAGAGAAAGGAAGGGAGGGGGAGAGAGATAGAAACATCAATGAGAGAGAACATCGACTGGCTGCCTCCTGCATGCCCCCCACTGGGGATTGGGCCCACAACCTGGGCAAGTGCCCTGACCGGGAATTGACCCGGCGACCTCTTGATGCATGCGTCGATACTCACCACTGAGCCACACCAGCCAGGCTATTTTCTTGAGATTTCTTTTTCTCATGTGTTCCATAAATGCCTGCTAAAATTGATATGTTAATCTAGGAATTATTTCTCTCTTCCTCTCTAATATTTTTATGATTTCTTCTAAAATTCTTGCAGGTGAAGTACCTCGACATTTAAAACAATGATAAAATTATTCACCTGAAAAAAAAAAAGACAATATTGTTCATCTTGAAGTAAAACTACAAAGAAAAGTATTGTCCAGTATTTCCTAATTTTTTGAGTGTTTAGTAATTAACAATGGGAGCACTGCCTTAAATGCAGAGATATTTCATTGGAAAATATGCCTGAAGGTTGAAGGCAACCATACTGAGCATATTATTTGAAAATAGAACTGATATACCCTCTAAGAATAACATTATCCTATGGTTACTTTTTAGATACACTGTTGTAAACAGAGCTTGATAGCTCATTATGGATAAAAAGTAAAATGAAAATATCAGTCTTCCTATGTACATGTAAATGGCTTATAGAAAGAAGCTGAGAAATAGAAAAAGAAAGATAAGTTTTAAGGAAGGTTAAGAACTGTAATGTGATAAAGATAAGAAGTTTTATTTTAGAGGGAACAAAAAAAAAATTTTAAAAGTCACAAAAATCATAATTTTAGAAAAACAGAGAATCTTTCTTAATAGCTCTATTAGAAATTAGAAGATGGTGGGGATCATTTAAACAATCTAAATCTTTATTTTTTAGGTCATGAATATGATGTAATGTTGATGAATAAATGAACAGATATATATAAGAATACTGTTTAATGTTATGAAGAAAATTAAGAAAAAGTAAAACTAGGAGATATTAAAAATTAACTAAAATATTAAAATGGCAGAGTGAAATGAAATTCATTTTTCATTGCTATTTCTTCTGAACTTTTTTTTTTTTTGGTATGTGCCCCTATAGCGGGCACTGAACCTGGGACTCTGGTACGCAGGCCGACGCTCCAACCGCTGAGCCAAACCCACCAGGGCTGAACTTCTTATTTTCTATGTGCATACTATCACTTTAACAATTGTTTTTAAAATAAAGGGAAACAAATGTGTGGAAAGAACATCATTACCTAAATCACACTCCCAATATGTGTTAAAAAACAATGTGCATAGAAAAGTAGAATTAAGTGTAAATACACATTAACAGCCCGGACACGCCCTTTTCTATGTTGTTTTCCCTTTGAGGATGGCTGTGAGGATATATTAAGGTGAGAATTTACCTCAATATTTAAATCTGTTTTAATTGTGAAGTTTGTCTTTTTCCCCCAGTTCTATGTGTAGAAAGAGAAAAAAAAAGCCTACTTATTATGTTCACCAACTGCCAAGAAAAATATTGGACTTGGATCAGATATCTAGCAACAGAAAGCATTAGAGTTGCTCCAAAAAAAATAATGATTTGGAAGTATATTTTTAGTAGAAAAATAGGAATGATTTGGAAAATAAACATTAAAATAGCAAAAGTTGAAAACAACAGCTGGACTGTTTGATCCTCAATGGACTTCTCCATTGAAGTCTGAGTGAATGATGGAAAAGAGAAGAATAAAGTAGGGCTGGGGTATAAGATCAGAAGAGAAAGGAAGCTTTTATTTGCATGTTTCATCTGAGTGAACTTGAAGACTATTATGACATTTCCTACAGGTACTTAAAAGTAAATCTGAGTTCAGAAGAAAAACAAGAAAATTCAGTAACTAAAACTCTTTGTATAAAGCTCAAAATCATTTAAATTCCTAGAAGAAACTTGTACTTTTATTTTTTCAAAAAAGAAAATTTTGAAATATTGGATGTACTTTCCAAATTATTTTAACACACTTAAAAAGTCATCAAATAAGCAAAAAATGGCTACTCTGATTCCACGGAGGCCTGGTTGCCTACTTTAAAATGTCGGCTTTCCAAAATGTTTATTTTACTATCGTAATAACCCACTGCTGCACTGAACCTGACAGTAGTGTTAAGTGAATAGCAGGGGAGCAGAGCGATTTGTTTAAGACATTGAGGAGGGCAAGGGAAAGACAGATTATGAACATGTGTAGGATTCTAAACATGGATGACTTATGCAGTTAAAGATTTCCTCTCAGTGAATAACCTGAAATATTCTGGAGTCTTGGAGAACGTCAGGTCATCTTCCAGTTAAAATGAACTGCCTACTTCATAGTTCCTGGATACCGCCCCCCCACCCCATTCATTTGCTCTTTTCCTCTGTATGTATCAACAATGTGAATAGATTTCTAGTTGCCAATTCTTGATGTCCCTTGGGTAATAAAAGTGGGTCTAAGGTGGCACCCCCTGAAACCCTTCCGTTTATGCTGTTGATTAGATTATTGTTCCAATTACTTCTCTTTTTCTTTGCTACTCTCTTTGCCATGGAATTTTGTGTTGCCTTAACTCTAGGCAGAGAACGCTTTCCTACCCCACTGGCATTGGGCTGTCGTCTGACTTGCTTTGGCTAATGAAATGTGAACAGACATGAAGCCCAAACCAAAACCAGTAGAGCCCAGGTGAAGAAAATCAGGTCTAGCCAAGTCCAGTGAAGCCTGGTGGAGCCCAGCCAAACCCAATAGCAGCCATCCAGCTTTCTAAAAAGCACAACCTCAATGTGACATGAGCAAGAAGCACATGTTGGTGCAGGACCTGCTGACCATTTCACATTGCTACTTCTGTGAATGTTGACAGTTGATACAGGAAAATATGTTTTTAAAAAATTAGCAAAGAATGAGTTGGGGATAGAAATCAGTAGAGAGGCATACTGATTTTAAAACAGTCAGAAGTGTTGCTCTTAGTTTTCATTCAAATATGAATTAACCCAAGCTGGTTTCTGTCTTAAAATTGTTCTTAGAGAATCTGATGGGAAATTCTGTAATTATAATTGAAAGAGAACCTACCTGATACTGTATAAACTATAAGTAACACCAAGTTATACAAATTTAGGCTTGAGGTGGATATGAGCTTATAAACTATTAGGGTTACATAGTCATCAGGCTATGTCTTCCAGCCCTGAAGCACTCTGTATTTATTCGGAACCCACTTCTTAGGTACTAAAAGCAGTAGGAATGCCTTTTGTGTTTCTCTTTCTTTGCCCAGGGAATCTGTCCATGATTCAGTTTCTAAGCATCAACTGCATATGGCTCTGAGAGCCAGTATACTCTTTTGTTGGTAAGTTACCAAACCCAATTCCTTCTAGTCTTTACAAAACAGACATTTCACTGGATCACACACTAGGGAAATCTAATCTCTCTCCTCTCTCCTTCCCCACCCCTCCCCCCCTCTCCTCTTCCCACCCCTCTTCTCTTCTCCCCTCTCTTTGTCTTTCCCCAATCTCAACTTTCCTTATTTCTGCTTCTCTTTGTATGCTGGCCTCATTCTGCCCAGCCAAAGTAAGGCTATCTCCATGAAATGTGGAAGATGGCTGCTAACTCTCAAGCCCACAGCCATAGGTCCACATTCCAAAATTAATACACAGTCTTACTTGCTAGCTTTAGAGACATACCCAAGGAGATCTCTGATTGGCTCAGCCTTGGTAATTTGTCCCAGGGTAACTTCTGATTGGCTCAGTTTGAATTCTTTGTCCATGAAATGTGACTCACTGTGCTGTATGCCTACATTGAATGCCTCAACAAAAACACATAGAAGAATAAAAGATTTCTACAAGTGAACCAGAAAAAAATAAAAACAAAACAAAAAGGCTCCTTTAAATTACTACTGTCTAACATAGACTCATCTCTACACATTTAAGCAGCTCTTATCTAGGAGGGAGAAAACCAAATCTTGTATTATTTTTCCTTTTTCTTTCTTTGAGCATCTATAACCATGGCCCCTGGGAATCACACCTTTATTCCAGCCCAAGTCTCTTTACTTACTTGGTTTGCTAAACAATTTTCTCCAGCTAAAGCTATTTTCAGTTTGAGGTGACAAGAATAGTTTCAAACTAGTTTCTGGACTTGTGAAATAACAGAGAAAATGTTCATAATAATAATGGCCATTAGATTTCTTGTATAAGAATACTATATTTAGCTCTGTCCGGTTTGGCTCAGCTGTTAGAACGTCGGCCTGCGGTCCAGAGAGACCGGGGTTCGGTTCCTGCTAAGGGCATGTACTTCGGTTGCAGTTTGTCCCCGGCCCTGGTTGGTCGTGCGGGTGGCAGCCACTCGATGTGTCCCTTTCACGTCGATGTGTCTCTCTCTCTCTTTTCCTCTCTCTCCCTCCCACTCTATCGGAACAAAAAATGAAAAAATGTCCTCAGGTGAGGATAAAAAAAAAAAAAAGAATACTATATTTAAATAAGGATTATAAGTGTTTGATAATTGAGAGTGTGATCCTGGGAGATTTGTGTAAGAGAGGTATTTGGTATTTACCTGGAAGAAAGAGGGGAAGTATGGAGAAAATAGTGAAAGAACACAATGACGCAGTGGAACCAGCTTAACTGTTAAAGACTTTATCCTTCTAAATATAATCCTCCCTTCTGAGCCCCAGATGTTTACCAAAGTCATTAAAATCAAGAAATGATTGGAATATGTGGACTTTGTGCAGAAAAAAATAGAAAGGATGGGTTTTGCATCTAGATGGAGGCTAGCTAAGGTGACGCATGGCAATGGGGAGACCCTCAAACCCACAGCAAAGAGCATAAGGGAAGTACAGGTTATGTGCAATGTTCAGAAAGGTGTGGTGGACTCTGGGTTCTCCCAGGCTGTAAATTTGGGGGTTTATTAAATCTAACCTAAATCTCCGAGGAGGAAACATGCTATAACTGACTTCTGGGATAATAGCTTCCAATATTAGAATTCCTAGAAACTGATCAGGGAATTATCTGAATTCATTTAGTTCCATGATTGCAGAACACTTTCAACTGCCATTTCCTAGCACCCCACAAAGTAGAAACATTCCCCCACCCCAAATACTGGTTGAATGGAAAAGGAACCCTCTTGTATGTATCTCGTGTTGTTTTGTTACACAGGAGGTGGTCTGGTCTTCTCTACTGCAATGTAGTGTTTCACTTAGCCGATTGCAACAATTTATATGCTCATGATTCTGTGGGTCAGCAGCTGGGGTTGGGTTCAACTCACACATTTGGGCCTTGGCTAGGGTGGAGGAGATGTGTGGGACCTTTCTCTATACTTTCTCATCCTGACATACTAGCCCAGTCTTTTCATTTATTTTAATTTTTATTTTTTAACCATGTCAGAAGAGTTCCCAGCAACAAGAGAAGGCAAAGCCCAACACACAAGTACTTTTTAAGTCTCTGATTATATAACAATTATAATATCTCAGTGATCAAAGCAAACCCCATGCCCAAACCGGAAACCAATGTGGGTGAGGTCTACACACTACACACTGGAAGACATTAATTTAACCACCTATGATAGAAACCTTACTATTACTGATTATGAAAATGTTGGGGTCTATGCTAGAAGGATAGTGTGTTTAATGAAGCCAGTCTTCGAGGATCAGTGTGTGTGTGTGTGTGTGTGTGTGTGTGTGTGTGTGTGAATTCTTTCTTGTTATCATGTAATGGAAGGTTAAACCCTTTTGTAAAAGGCTCTACTTCTGTTTTTAGTATGACATAAAAGTTAGTTATTATTTTCCAGAAAATGGCCACTGTAAAATTGCTTCACAATATTCACAATTAAAATGCCTACATTTTTTTTAAAATTCAGAGGTTGATTATTTTAAATATGTAGGACAAATTTCCAGGATGGCGTTAAATGTATAGGTTTTTGTTTTCCATTTTATGCTTTGTGTCTAGCACATAGCTTAGCATATGTTAGATGCTAAACACGAGTTAACTATTCATTAACTAAGTTAAAGATGAATTATTGAATAGATAGAAAGAAATAGTCTTACCTGGTCAAGTATGTTGAATATTATAGTTTTTAAAAAACACAAGTGGTTTGGTTTACATTTTATAGTTTAATAAAATAAAATTGGTTTCCATCTCTATATACAGCCTGAGTATACTTGACATTGTATTTAACATGAATAGTTTGTCTGGAAGCAAAATAAATTCTTTTGTGTATTTATTTTCCTAACATACACTAACTCTGCTCTAAGTCACAGTCATGCCCATATCCTCACTACCATTATTTTGAAATTGATGTACCAATCTAGCCCTGATTTTTGAACTCCTAAACGTTCTAATAGAAATCTGTTTGAAAATCTCTAGGGAGACCAAATTTAAAACTTTCAGGAAAAAAAAATATATATCCTCACCTGAGGATATTTTTCCACTGATTTTTTGTTTTAGAGAGGAAAGGAGGGAGGGAGAGAGAGAGAGAAACATTGATGTGAGAGAAACACATTGATTAGTTGCCTCCCACGAGACACCCATGGGGAGGAATTGAATCTGTAACCCAGGTACAGGCCCTTGACTGGAAATCAAACCCCTGACCCTTTGGTCCTCTGGCTGACGCTCTAACCCTGAGCCAAACCTACCAAGGCACAACTTATATTTTTTTCTAATGCTATTTTATTTCTCAATATTTTATGTCTTGATGCCCAACATTATTTTTTATATAATTGTCAAAATAATAAAACTAGGATCTACGTTTCTCTATCTTAATTGCCACATTTAATCAGTCCTAGTGACTGATGCCTATAAAATTCATTCTCTACTATCTATCCCCATGGTCACTATCTTGGTTAGAAATTGTATTATCTTTATAGCTTAAAAACAAAGTGAAACAAACAAATGACCATTCTATACACTTAACTCGTCCTTCTTTATATAGTCAGTCTTTCCATCATCCTTCTGCCACACTGATATTTCTAACCCTAAATCTGATTGTCTTTCCCTTTGTAAATGTATTTAATCATCATAACCCTTCTAGACATAAGTCCACAATTGTAGCTTGTTATACAGGTACTTTGTCATTGGAAACAAGCCTATACTTGCAGACTCCATCAAATACCTTTTTCCTCTAGGAAAATAGCCTATACATATAATAGCAAAGTAGGGTAGTTCTTCTTATGCCTCATGTATTGGTAATTGTGTTGCCTCAGCCAGAAATGCTCTACTCAGCTCTACTTGTCCACCACTCATTCTTCAAGTATAATGCTAGTGTTACCCTTACCTACTCTGCTCCTCTCCCCATTAAGATCCTCCATTTTTGTTTGTTTGTTTGTTAATTCTCAACAGAGGATATTTTTCCATTGATTTTTTAGATAGAGTGGAAAGGAGGAAGAGAAACATCAGATTGGTTGCCTCCCACATGACCCTGACTGGGGCTGGAGGTGGAACCTGCAACCCAGGTATGTGCCCCTGACCTGGAATTAAACCCATGACCCTTTGGTCCACAGGCTGATGCTCTAACTGCTGAGCCAAACCAGCCAGGGCTGATCCTCCATTCTTTACATCACTGCATGGAATTGTCCACAGTTGCTTAGTACTCATTTCATTGCTCTGTGGTTATTTGTGCACATAATTGTTCCCATGATTTCTGACTGATGTTATAAAGTATATTGATTGCTGTGTCAGTCAGTTTTACCAGAGAAACAGAACCAGTAGGAATATATATGTATTATGAGTTTTATGGCTCAGAATTAGCTGACATGATTGTGAAACTGGCTAGGTAAGTCCAAAATGTGTGGGCTGTCTCTTAGGAAGGGCAGGTAGGAACTCTCCGACATGGGCTGAAGCTGCTGACATTTCTTCAGTCTGGAAGCCTGAACTCTGCTCTTAAGGTTTTCCAACTGATTGAATAAATCTACCCAGATCATCTAGGAAAATACCATTTACACTTATAATGATAATGACTTGAATCACATCTACCAAATACCTTCACAGCAATACCTAGAACAGAGTTAACTGAGCCACTGTGGACTGCAGCCTGGTCAAGTCTACACAACAAAAGACCACCACAAATACTAATAAACAGTCTGCGGTATTTAGAATGAGAGAAGTGAAACTGGGAGGAAGGACTAACTTTTAGATTTAGAATTGATTATACCTTAATTTAAAAATGAGTAACAACTATATAATTTATTATTTTGATACTTTAAAGCTTTTCCATTTAGAAGAGCATTGAATCATATTCATTAAGACCACAGTAAATAACATTTTACCAAACACTGAGCTCCTAAGACCTGTTTAAATTAGTGGATTGTCTAGAGCAGTGATTTTCAAAACTTTTCATCTCATGGCACACATAAACTAATTATTAAAATTCTGTAACACACTAAAAATTATATATTTTTGCCAATCTGACCCCCAAAAATTAAAATAAAATAAAAATAAATATAATATTGATTCATTCACACTGAACAGCTATTTTTGTGTTGGCCTTTGTCATGTTTTTTATTTGACAGTCTAAGGGAAAAGAGGTCAGTGCACCTGACTACAAGGTCAGGCACTGCATGTTTAAAAAATTCTTGCAGCACACTGGTTGAAAATCGCTGGTATAGAGGTATATATCCAAGAAAATATAAAATATTGCCTTATCTGATATGTTAGAGAATTAAATATATAATTTAAAAGCAAGATATAGGAAATGAACATATAGAATCATCAATTTTTCAAAACATTTCATTGGAAAAAGCTTTCACTAAAAACATTGATTGTGTAACTAAATTGTAAAATATTATTAAGATAATGACCAGAGGTAATGAGATTCCTAAATAAGCCTTAATTATTATAAGTCATTTATATAGTTATTTCAGTAGTCATGCATAAAAAGAAAGAAAAAAATTTTTTAAGGAATAAATATTTATATTCTACCTTAAAACAATGCACATTTAATATGTGAGCTTCTTTCACAGTGTAAAATTAGTTTTTCAAAACTAAGAATGAATCCTGGATTATAACTTTAGGCATCAGGATAATTAAGTAGAAACATATCAGGTCTGATCTAATTTGAAAATTCAAACAATTAATGTTCTTAATTGATATTCTAATTATTAGTTTTTCAAAAGATTAAAATCTTAAAAAATAAAAAAATATTGACATACATTTCATTGCTTACAAAGTCTATACTTTTATACTGCATTCATATATTATTATAATACATGAACACATATATAGGTATACTAGTAGTAAAATATATAATTTTACATGGATTAATAATACACATCACTGCAATAATTGATTTTATAGATGATGTGCTGACCTAATACCAAAAGTTTGAAAATAATTTTAAAAATCCCTCACCCCCAAAGAAGTTTACAACCCATGTGCTTAAAAGTTAATGTACACTCTCAGGGCATTCACAGTAGAGGAAGGCAACAGATAGTCCCCTAGTCTAGCACATCCGTACTCATAGCATCTATTTGCTTTGCTTTGTCAAAACATATGAAAAATCATTAAAGTGTTTTAATAAATGTCTGGTTTTCCTCCTCATTCATCTTATAAATATTAATTAGCCATGGATCAGGCAATTAAAGTTTAATCAATTTGCACTAATTAGCACCACATACTTGCATAAAAAGATAAAACCAACTCCTGCATCTGGCTGTTATTTGCAGTTTTTGTCAAGTGCTGATGAGTTTAATCTTGAAGAGAAGATTAAGAAGAAAAGAAAAAAATAAATAAATCAAGAAGGTAGTGTTAATTTTACTAAATTTTTACTCAGAGCACTGGTCATGAGTATCATGGAGATACCGTCAGCAATATTATACTTTCTTTTACCAAAACCTGATTCACCCACTCTTCCTTATACCCTTATTCAAAAGGGAGGGCCTCTAGCTTGTACTTGTGATGCTGCTATATGCATTTCATCACACTTTCACCATGAATTAAAATCTTACCCATTCCTATTTTTGTGACTTAGAAACTTTTAAAAGGGGTGATCCCTATAGCCATAGACATTAAGGATCCACTTTCTTCATTCAGAACGAATGTGAATGGTCTTTGTTGAAGGAGAAATTATAAAGTTGTAGCCTTACATATGAAATTGAAATGTTCATCACTAGAAATGATGTGCAACTGTTATGATAAGAGAGATCTCTGAAAGACTTAAAATTTGCATCCTGATCTTTTGTGGGTATTTCGTAGCTGAATGCATTTTTGTCCCACATAGACTTTAAGAGACTAACTCCTGCTTCTCTGTCTTTGACATCTGAATTTGATTAAATAAATTACACTGCCAATCTAGTAAGGAGACATTGTACAGTGCATTTGCATTACTATTTTGTGTTTTAATAACCAGAGAAAATAAAGTGTTCCATTACTGCCTATTCATATAATTGACAAGGATTATAGGGAATGGAACTAGTCTTTAATCACTGATGGAAATTTATCTTAGGCTTGGCAGGTAAAACTACACGTTTTAAGATGATTTAGCATTGTACTAAAAAATAGAGCGTGATTCATTAAAAAAAAAAAAAAAAAGCTATGCACCATTTACATGGGAATTTTTATTCAGTCTATGCGAGAATAGACCAGTGAATGGTTATTGATATTTTTCAAATAAAGTATGTATGATTCATTAAACTCCCTATTCCCCTGTGAACAAGCCACTGCTCTGTTAAGCACTCTGCACACATATCCCAGAAAGAAAGCAAAGGCAGAAAAAGGGGGTGTCATGCTTCAATGCCTTCTTTTTAAAAGTGCCTAAAAATGAGATCACATACAGTAGCAGATAATTTTTTTAAACTACCATCTGTATTTCAATACATATGATTGTTCACACGATTGTTGAAAAATGTGAATGTTCTTCAATAGAGCTTATGCGTGTTTGTATAGAGATATATACCTGTTATACTTTCAGAATAAGAGTCTGAATCAAATTCTGATGCTCTAGAATCTTTCTAAAATGAATGAAATAGTGTACAAAAAGTACTTTTTAAAATCTAAATCACTATAAATTAACACAACTTCATGGGGCAAGGAAAGAGGATATCACTGCTATACTCCAATAGACTCCCTGTGAACACCTTCCTTATCTTCTTATATGAGCAGTGTTTAAAGTACAGCCTCGTGTTTATAGGTAGAGGGAAGCCAGTACACTAGAGTGGCAAGATCTTAGTATACATCTGTGTCTGTCTTCCTCAAGGCTACAAGCTTTTGGCAATACTTTTAATCTTTTTAGTTTCCTACCTTCCCCATACAAACTAAGTGTCCATTCTCTGTTTTGTTTAACAAGTATTTATTGACTACATTTTTGCTCATGAATGGTATAGGCAACCAAAAAACGTATCACTTGAGAAATGGCAAAAGGAATTGTGAATGTTACACCTAGAGAGTGAAAAGCATCGTAAGTGTCTTCAATATTTAAATACATGCATTATGGAAGAGGACACTAAACTTACTGTTTGATTTCAGGAAGTAGAAGAAATTTTAAAAAGTCACAGGGAGATAAACCTTTATTTTATCGACTTCACTAGAAAATGACCCTCAAGTCTAAATGCATGCCTTTTAAATGGTTTGCCATGGAAAGAAATGAGTCCTGTTGATCCTTCTCGAAGATATATTATCAGGGATGTTGCTATTGAACAGAGTTGAAGACCAATTATATGATTATAGGAGGAAATGGGAAATATAATATAAAGATGTAAAAGGTTGTATGTTTAAACAATACCCTCCCTTCTTAAAATGTATTGATAAATTGCTAAAGTTTTCCACAAAGAATGCAGGTTTAATTTCTCTACCCATTTAAGATGAACACAAATAGATAAATTCCCACTGTCATTATCAAACTGTATCTCCAAAATAGTACACTCCCCTTTACAAAGCGGGAACCAGGTATTGACAAGCTCTCTCTTTCTTAAACTGTATTGGTATAGCTGGGATAAGTCAGTATTTAAAAAGGCAAAGGAAGGGGCTTCCTTGTTTAATACTGACTTATCTCAGCTATACTCCTTGGCTCAGCCTGCCTTGATCTCAGCACCCCCCCTCCCCCCATGTTACAGAGGTTTGCACCTCCTGAGAGCCCACAGCCTGGAGGAGACAGGGTGATACAGGACATGGGCATCCAGATATGTCCCCTGGGAAAGCAAATTCTCAGAGGGCAGCCCTCTCCCCGGCCCGCGGTTCTGCCCACAGGCAGGGGACCGCACGCCCCCTCAGTACTACATTCCTCACTTTGTAGAAAATGCCCTAAAAAGAAGAGATGCCACTCTTCATTGCACTCCCGGCACCATCCTGTTTATCTTTCTTCCCCACTGCTCACATCTGAATGTCTTAACTCCTGGTGGCCTGTGCACGGGGTCAGGGCATCTGTGTCCCCGTCATGTGTCCTGGTTCCGAGGACCAGGCTGAGCCCCGGGGCAGAGCCCGGCCTCCTGGTCCCTGCACGGCCCACTGCACCCGGAGCGGCCCGCAGCCTGGCAGGGGGCAGCCGCCCAACAGAGTGCGTGTAGGGACCGAAGTCACCGGGGCCTGGGCTGTGCGGCCCTTCATGGAAAATGCTGTCACCGCCAAGTAGAGCTGGGGGTCGGCCAACGAGGAAAGGTTTTTCTTTCTTTTTTTATTTTAATGTCGAGAGCCACTGTAGGGCCGGGAGAACAACCCAAATGTATCTGTCTTCCATGTGACGGTGAAAACCCACCCGGAAAACACGGTTTGGGGCGTTGGGCTTATTCCGTGTGTGCAGCGAACGAGAAGGGACGCGCTCCGCAGGCACCATTCGGTTCTCGGTTCCTTAGTTTTATTTCTGAGGCTTGGCCCCCTGTTAGGGTTCGTTCTTTTACTCCCTGTGTTCTACAAGGAGTGACGAGACTTACTCCACCCTGAAGCTCTGTGGAACTGTGGACTGGGGTGCCATCCGAGACCTCCTGTGCCCTTTGGCTGGAAAGTCCCCACCCCAGGAGAAGGGGCTGAGCTGTCTGTACTAAGAGAAGGAAGCTGGGGACACCCCCTCCCCAGAGCCTCTGCGGGGTGTGGGGATCCTGTGGAAACGTGAGGTTCCAGGGAAGGCCGAGCCCCGCACTCCCACACCCACGGTGGGCCCGCTGTTCACCCCGCTCACAGACAGCGGAGGCCCGGCTGCCTCTGTGCAGAATTCCCATCCAGAAGTCAGCCCTGGTCCCTGGCAGTAGTTTTTCATACAGGTTGGGTCCAAATTAGAATTGATCTTTGTTTTTACTTTAGTAGTAACATGCAACGTGATAATACATTTTTTAATCCTTTTTTTTTCTTTCCATTTATCTTCAGATAGAGTGGGAGAGAGAGAGGGAGAGAAACATCAACGTGAGAGAGACCTATCAACTGGTTGCCTCTGGGGCAGTGCCCAGGTGGAACTGCAACCGAGGTACCTGCCCTTGACCACAGTGGAACCCGGGACTCTGGTGTGGGGGCCCATGCTCTAACTGCTCGGCCAAACCCGCCAGGGCAACAACAAGATAATAATTTATGTTAAGGTGGAAGATTGTTGTCAGAGTGCAGATTTCATTTTTTCCCAGTGTTTCAAACCTTTTCCTGCAGACCTTAAATATGAATTACAAAACACGATCCCTGTATTTAATCAGTCTTAAGTCAGTGCGGAGTCCTGCTAAGGTAATTGTGTTAGTCTGCGTGACGTTTGCAATATGTCAGTAATGGTAAAAGCAACAAAAAATAAATAAATGAATAAAAATAAAAAATAAAAAAAACAGCACAGTTTAGTGATTTTATTTTATAGATTAAAGGTATTCTTAGATTCCAGTCTTTTCTAAAAGTAAGTCCATGTAAAAATTGTTTGCTTTAATTTTTTTCCCTCAGGCCTTCTCATTCCATTGTACATTTTTGAAAGAATATAATTGAGAAATAATTGAATCTGCAGATCTATTTTAGCCTACCTGGTAGAATTTCCTCAGTCTGTTTGTACACTATTCATTAGAGGAATGAAGACTATTAAGAGTAGTTGAATACATTTCTTCTCCAGACAGTTAGAAATATCATTGTGCGCTATCATTGAGTGTCCACACCACCCTGTTTTTTACCCCCTTAATGTGGTGACTAGAAAGGGTTCTGTTAAAATAAGAATAACTTTTTTACATTAAACAAAAATCTAGAATATCAGGGGGAAAAATTATTTGTTAGGAGAAATAGGACTGCAATTTCTTCTCCCACCTTTCAAGAAATAGATACAGTACTTTTTAGTTACTTATCATCAAACTAAAAGTTTGCAAATTATTTACTTGAAATTAAAAGCTTGATAGTAAAATACATGATATTCTTAAATTCTGATGTTGGCAAAAGTTCTATTTAGTGACATCTCCAGTTTTCTTTCAAGTACCTGTCTCATAAACTTTCACTCCCTTCTTGTCTAACCAGAGTCTTTCTGTGACATCTCTTCTTAATACCTGGTCCTGAAGCATTTTCTAGTGTACCTCTCCATTTTTCACCAAACTGCAGTCTTTATTTGCTTTTTCCATGAGATCAATCCACCCACTCTCAGATCATATGCTTCAGGTGGAACGGGCTTTCTCTTTCCTGCTAGACAATTGGGGAAATGCACTCTTTTCCTAAAGGGAAATCCATTTAATTTTGTCTAGAATTCAGATAGGCACATGGGGTTGCTTGTCTTAGTTCCATGATATAGGGAGACTAACCTTGGTGGCCCAAAGAGCTGGTATGATCAGTTGGGTGATCGGGCCTTAAATTTAGTTGTCTCAGCTGGAAGATCCAATTAGGCTTTTACTCACATGTCTGATATCTCAGTGTTTTCCTTGTAACCTCTCTTCCATGAGGCTAAGTTTGTCTTCTGAGTATGGAGGTCTCGAGGTAGTCTCTCGAGGTAGTCCAACATGGTAGCTGTCTTCCACAAGGAAGCAGAAGGTGTCAGTCCTCTTATAGGTGTAAGCAAGGAATGGACAGGTCATCACTTCCACCTGTTCTATTGGCTTAAACAGAAACAAGCTCAGCCCACGCGCTGTCTGGAAGGTAAGGGTAGTACAGAATTTTCAGCTACCCCCCAGCCACAAATTGTTTGCATTCCTCCTACGTTCAAAATTCAGTCAGCCTCTACCATGAGACCCTAAATTCTCATCCTATTATGTTTTCAGATTCTAGTCCAGAACGTATCATCTAGGTAGCTCCAAGTGTGAGTTAAACTCTTCTGGTGCAGTTTCCCAGGTGGAATTCCTTGGATATGACTTCTCATGACCTGAAAACTGTGAAGTAAAGCTGTCTTCCATATATAACATGCAATTATAAGGTTTGGATAGGAAGACTTCATAGATACTCCCATTCAAAAAGGGGGACAGGGACCACACATCTGTTACAGTGCATAATATTTCTAAAACCCTGACACGTCCATATCACTGGTTTCTTGATTAAGGCATAACCTTGTTCCTTGGAAATATTTTGTTTTGGCAATTGTCTTAGTTCTGGCTGCAATAACAAAGCACCATAGACTAGGTTGAGTTATAAACAACAGAACTATATGTAACTTTTAAATTGAAGTGTCTCTCGCACACAGCATGCAGCTGGATCTTACTTTTTTTTAACCTTTCTGGTAATCTTTGCTCTTTGATGGGTGTTTATATGACAACATGAACTGTAGATTGCTGTAGAGTTGGATTTAGTCCTATCATTTCATTGCCATTTTCTCTCTCTGTCTCCTCTAATTTTTGTTCCTCTGTTTTTTATTTTCTGGTTTCAGTTGAATTATTTCTATAATTTTAGAATTCTTTTTAAATTTATCTATTTACTTTTTAGTCAAACTGTTAAGCTTAATTCTTTGTTTAGAATGCTCTACCATGAGAACAACTTTAAATGGGTGTTTTAACTTCAGAAAGAACAGTTTTAATCCTCACCTGAGGATATTTTTCCATTTTATTTTCAGACAGAGTGAGAAGGAGAGAGAGAGAGAGAGAGAGAGAAAGAGAGAGAGAGAGAGGGAGAGGGAGAGAGAGAGGGAGAGAAATATTGACATGAGAGGGACACATCTATTGGTTGCCTCCCCTACAACTATGACCAGGGACGAACCGCAACCAAGGTACATGCCCATGCCCTTAACTAGAATTGAACCCGTGACTCTTGGGTCCACAGGCTGACACTCTAACCACTGAGCCAAACCGGCCAGGGCAAGAAGAAGATAATTTTTAAGGAGCTTTAGCATGAGTGGTCAGTTGAAGGTTCACAAGTTTGGAAAATAACTATGGAAAGATCGTGTCAAACAGGGAGGAATTATTCTTGTGGCTTAGCAGCCATTCATTGGGCTATTCCGGATTGTCAAGAGGACGGGAAGAACAGTTATAGGCACCAAGGCCATGTGTAGGCCAGACTGCACAGTGTCGAGTATGTCAGAGTCTCTACCTTACCCTAGTTGATCACTTAATCTACTTCACTTTTTTCATAGTCCTTATTTCCACTTTAAATAGTTTACCAGTTTATTAATTTACTTTGGGCTATTTGCCTCTCCTTTTCAAATGTAATCTTCCTAGAAGCAGGGCTGCTGTCTACCCTGTTCTCCTTGGTGTTTCCAGTGTCTACAATATCGCCTGGAACTTAATAGGAACTCCAGCAATATTGTTTGAATAAAAGCTTTGGGAGGGATATAGTTTTTAATTTTTTTTGGAAAACAAATATATAACTTCAAATGGATTTGAGGCAAATTGAGCCATTAGCAAATTTTCTTTAAGTGGCTAACCAAAGTTTAAAAAGCAAGTTTATCAATAAAAGAAAATGTTTCTGGTATGGGACCAGCAGTACAAAAGAAATAGTATATATTTGCAAATAGTATATATATTTTGCTTGGTGATTCAATCAACAAACAACAAGTGTTGGCAGGGATGTGGCAAAAGGAAACCCTCATGCACTGTTGGTTGGAATGCAGATTGTCTGCGATTTTCAGCTAATGTGCTGTGGCACACTGGTGAGCTGCAAGAATTTTAAAAACATGCAGTACTGATTATTTAGTCAGGGGCACTGACCTCTGTTCCCTTAGATTGTCAAATAAAAAAATGACAACAGCCAATACAATATGAATGAATCAAAATTATACCTTTTTTCTTTGCCAGACTGGCAAAATATAGTTTCATGTTGTGCTGCAGAAATTTTAGTCATTAGTTTATGTGTGTCATGATATGAAAAAAGGTTGAAAATTGCTGTAGATAATACATCCATTTTGCCATAGTATAACTTTTTTAATTAAAAAATTTTTTAAATTACAGTTTATATTCAGTATTATTTTGTATTAGTTTCAGGTGTACAGCATAGTGGTTAGCTTTTAAGTACATAATGTTGACTGCCATAGTCCACGCAGAGTTACAACTCCATACTAAAGAACACTGCTACTACAAAAAAAGGAATAACCCAGATGCTCCCTCATTTGACCAACTCGATCTAAATTTAGATGTGCAGAAGGGCTTAAAATTATCCAGAGGAAGCTCTATGAAACATGTTACTTGATGAATTTTCTCCCTCCCTCCCTCCCTCCCTCCCTCCCTCCCTCCCTCCCTCCCTTCCTTCCTTCCTTCCTTCCTTCCTTCCTTCCTTCCTTCCTTCCTTCCTTCCTTCCTTCCTTAATCCTCACCTGAGAATATGTTTGTTGATTTTAGAGAGGAAGGGAAAGAGAGAAAGACAGAGAGAGAAATATCTATCGGTTGCCTCTGGTACACACCCAATCAGGGATCTAACCAGCAACTGTTTCGTGTGTAGGAAGATGTTCTAACCAACTGAGCCACCCAGCAGGTGCTTGATCAATTTTCTAAAATAAAGTTTCAGGAGAATGACAGTAAGATAAGGGAAGAAAACAGAAGAATGAAGTTCTAATTACTATACATGCACATATTTTTAACAGTTGAGGGACATCTTTTAAAGATAAGTTAAAAACAAAGAAAAGGCAAATAAATACTGTGCACAAGAAATTTAACACATTCTGTCCAGTGTCTTCACTTTGCTGTCTTACTTTGTACTAACTCTTCATAGCTTACGTGACCATCACCATCAATACCTGCTTCCCTAATCAGAATGGAAGACTAAACAATCTTTTACTACCACTCTCATATCCAAAATCATGCACAGTAACTGGAGCTTTCACATTTAGATAGATCCCTTCTCATAACCCTCCAGTTCCCTCAAGTTACAAGAAGTTATAACTTGAGTCCTAATTCCAATCATTTTTCTGTTTTTTTCCCTATTATTATTATTATTATTGATCTTTTAGATAGAGAGGAAGGGAGAGATAAACATTGATGTAAGGGAGAAACATCAATTGGCTGCCTCCTGCACACTACATACTGGGGACCGAGCCCACAACCCAGCCCACGTGCCCTGACCTGGAATCAAACCTGGACCTCTCAGTCCATGGAACGATGCTCAATCCACTGAGCTACACCGGCCAGGCCCATTCATCTTTCTAATAAGGAGACAGTAGTTTACCAAGGACATAGCAGACAAGTGAGACGAGAGAAAGCAATGGCATAACTTTTCAACATACAGTCACCATGCTCCTCACTCAAAATACATTTGTTTTATTTCCAAGAAAGCTGGAAATTTATTTAAAAAGATCAAGAATTAATGCCCAAGGTTTTAATTTTACCCAAAAGTGAAAATATACTAAAACTGAGATATCTAATTCTAAATATGTAACTAGTGTACTATTTTAGCAATGTTAAAAAATAAATCAGTATATTTGACAAAGGTGGCAAGAACATACAATGGAGTAAAGACAGTCTCTTCAATAAATGGCACTGGGAAAATTGGACAGGTACATGCAAAAAATAAATAAATAAAAATGAAACTAGACCACCAACTTACACCATACACAAGAATAAACTCAAAATGGATAAAAGACTTAAATGTAACTTGTGAAACCATAAAAATGCTAGAAGAAATTGTAGGCAGCAAAATCTCAGATGTTACACATAGCAGAATTTTCACCAATATATTGCCTAGGGCAAGAGAAACAAAGGAAAAAGTTAATAAATGGGACTATATCAAACTAACAAGTTTCTGCACAGCAAAAGAAACAAGCATCAAAGTGAAAAGGGAACCCACTGTTTGGGAGAATGTATTTGCCAATGATACATCAGATAAGTCAGTTAATTTCCAAAATATATAGAAGACTCATACAATTCAATAAAAGGAAAACAAACAATCCAATTAAAACATGGGCAGAGTACCTGAAAAGACTCTTCTCCAAACAGGACATACAAATGGTCAAGACACATATGTAAAAATGCTCAATGTCACCAATCATCAGAGAGAGGCAAATTAAAACATCTATGAGATATTACCTCACACCTGCCAGAATGGCTACCGTCAACACATCATCAAACAAGTGCTGGCGAGGGTGTGGAGAAAAGGGGACTCTAGGACACTGTTGGTGGGAATGCAGACTGGTGTGGCTTTTATGGAAAACAGTATAGAGTTTCCTCAAAAAATTAAAAATGTAAACTGCCATTTGACTCAGTGACCCCACTTCTTGGAATATATCCAAAGAAGCCTGATATACCAATCAGGGAGAATATATGCACCCCTATGTTCATAGCAGCACTATTTACAATAGCTAAGATCTGGAAATAGCCCAAATGCCCATCAGTAGATGAATGGATAAAAAAACTGTGGTACATTTACACAATGGAGTACTATGCAGCTGTAAGAAAGAGAGATCTTTTACCCTTTGAGATGACATGGAAGGACCTGGAGAGTATTATACTAAGTGAAATAAGCCATCAGAGAAAGACAAGTACTAAATGATCTCACTCATTTGTGGAATATAATGAACAAAATAAGCTCATGAACAAAATAGATCCAGAGACATGAAAATAGGAAACAGACTGACAAACCTCAGAGGGAAGTGGGGTGGGGCTGGAAAGAGATAAACCAAATAACTATGCATATATGAATAACCAATGGACACAGACAACTGTGAGGTGAAGGGGAAGGGGCAGGAGCAGGGAGGAGGGTGTCAATGGGGAAAAAAGGAGAAACATCTGTAATAAAAATTTTAATTAAGAAAAATAAAATAGCCCTGGCCTGTTTGGCTTAACGGTTAGAGTGTCGGCCCGCAGACCAGAGAGTCCCGGGTTCAGTTCCCGCTAAGGGCACGTACCTCAGTTGCAATTTGTCCCCGGCCCCGTCTGGGGTTGTGTGGATGGCAACTAGTCAAATGTGTCTCTCTCACGCCGATGTTTCTCTCTCTCTCTTCCTCCAGCTCTATCTGAAGATAAATGCAAAAATGTCCTCGGGTGAGGATTAAAAAAAAAAAAAGAAAAAGAAAAAAAAGAAAATTGTAGAAGGAAGAAAAAGAAATAAATGCATTGCCGAACAAATGTACTTAAGCATAATAGTTACTTTTAACATTGATGCTCTAGATAACAAGTTCTGCAGTAAGTTCTCCATTATTCTAGTTTTATTCAGTAAATGTCTTTACATTGTGATATTTGCTAGGTTTGATTAACCACCTCTAAAGATGTTTGAATAATTAAAACCTTTTTCTCACGCATTTTTCTTCAAGCAGTATTTCTATTTGCTCACAGGGCTTGATCTCAGTTTGTGACTCGCCTGCGATGTTTTCCATTACTGTGTACTGTTTGAAAATGCCTTGATAGTGATAATCACTGGGTTCCTGGAGTGTGATCAGTGTGGTGAGTGTCCCTGACTCTCCTTTTAAATTTTCTTCATTCTCCCATAATTAAACAGATTTTAGTCTTGTTTACAATTAGCCTCTTGCTTTTAATTTTTTATCAGCTATGATTTTTTTTATAACCCTCAACTGAATACTGAAACCAGTTAACCTTAAAATTTAGGGATAAGATTCATGAATCTTAACCCATGCAGATTTTCTTGCTATTCATATATATATGAATAGCGCGTGTGCGCGCACACACACACACACATACACAGAGTGTCCCCCCAAACTGTACACAGGGTATCTGTAGATTCTATTACATTTTGAAAAGGAAATGTATTTTAATGAAAACTGGTTTTATAATTACACATTTTTTGTGTAAACATTTTTTGGGGACACATACACACATATATATGGCCTGGAATAGTAATATCAATATGTTCTATGTGAAATAACATTTTACAGTTTTCCTTTTCTTCTGGTCCTGTTCTATGATTCTTGTAAACAATACCTCTAAGTTTCAGGGTGAGAAAACTAATAAGACCTTCCTAAAGCAGGATAACATGAAATTCACAGAGCAGATTCAGTCAGTCTGAGCCTTCCCTACTTCTTTCTGTAGCATCTTCAAGTGAATATTTCCTAAATCTTTTTCTGTTCCAAGATTTCTTCCCAAACATTGCAGTCCTCTTTTATAGGTTACCTCTCTCCACAACAAGCTAACAGTTGTTCAGATAACATAATTGATAAGTATAATTTCAATACTTTCCTGTTTAATGTTGAATTATCTGCATACTAAAATACTGCAATTTTATAACTTAACTGACAAACTAGAAATAACATTCTAAAATTATATTCAAAGTAGTTTGTTTTATTAATTAGCTTCATAGTTGTTTGTTTAAAACCTGAAAGAATTTATTAAAGCGTTACTATATCACACACATACCCTCCCGTGCCCCACACACAATGTAATCCATTACTTATAATACTAAATAGGTCATTGACCCAAATAGTCAGGCTTATGATAATGACCAGGTAGATCATTTTAAATAAAAGATAATGGGTATCTTGTTGTTGTTGTTGTTAATCCTCACCTGAGGGTATTTTTCCATTGATTTTTAGAGAGAGTGGAAGGGAGGGAGGGTGGGAGGGGAGAGAGAGAGAAACAATGATGTGTCCACATCAGTTGGTTGCCTCACACACGACCCTAACCCTTGACTAGGAATCAAACCCGGGACCTTTTGGTCTATGGGCTGATGCTCTAACAGCAGAGCCAAGATGCTGAGTATTTTTCATCAGTGCATTTTTTCATAGTAAAGGAAACATTCCACCTCTATTGTGGTAAAAAATATTGTTGAAAGTTATATGGCATTATTAGGCATATTCCAATGTATTTTGTAAAGTTAAAAGTAGTTTATTGACTATTTAAGATGCCAAAATAGCTCAGTGGGGTGTGATCTTTCTCACATTCATTCCTACCTCCCAATATGGGTCATTTAATTGGCAATTAGTCCATGCATGTATGCATTGCAGCTGTCAACAACTGCCCCAAGGAATCTTATCATTTTAGAGAATGGATTGTCCTGTTTGTGGATCCCAAAGGCCTCTTTGTCATAAGAATTCTTTTGAGCCATCTGTACCCAGCCTATCTGTGAGAACCTTAGAATTTCATTAGTCAGGTATGCACACACTGTTAAATTGGCAAGACAGGCTAAACCAAGAGTTTCACAGCAGATGTGTATATTAAAAAAATAAAATAAAA
This sequence comes from Tadarida brasiliensis, assembly GCA_030848825.1. Lineage (NCBI taxonomy): Eukaryota > Metazoa > Chordata > Mammalia > Chiroptera > Molossidae > Tadarida > Tadarida brasiliensis. The sequence continues at coordinate 66,522,151 of CM061266.1, forward strand.
ATCTGAGCAGTAACAATAGTATTCCCAATGAACAGTGTCTTTGCTCTCCAGCTCCAATAATTTGTATGACTTTAGGTTTGATTCACACTATTCGCAACTACTCTTTATATACTACACTTAAATTTAAATAATTTGACAACTCATGGATTTTCTTTTTTAAGAGTGAGGCATAAAACATTGAGTGCAAAGTAGAATGGCTTGCAACAACAAACAAAAAATGTTATGGGTTATTTGAAAACAACAACAACAACAAAACAGTGCCCATATGCTTTTGACAAAGAAGAGAGATTTTAGAGCAGAAATATGTATTTGCTAGTCACTTTCCAGGTGTCCTTTCATTTACTCCTCAGAAAACCTATACAAATTAGGAGTTCTTATATTCCAGAGGAGAAAAGATAACTCTAGATAATAAATTAGACCCTGTAGGCAAGGCAGTTCTGCTATCTGTATCAGGGGTCCTAGGGAACTCCTAAGATAGCGATCAAAAGAGTCCACCATGAAAATAGTGCTCAGGTGAGAGATTTTTAAAAGCTCATGCAGGAGGGAGACAACATCCAAAGGTAGAAAGAAGATGCTGCTGTCTGAACAAAGCCTGGGGAACGCTGTTAAAGATTTCAGGCAGGAAAGATGATGTCTGCATGTGTCGACTAAGCATGTAGAAGTGGGAACTCTTTGGCTCTTGTGCAGTACAACTACATGTTTCTTCGTGTGTCCCTATGTTACCAGAGAAGAGGGTGCCTTGTCTCCCCACAGTGTTGCCGGGGGTAGAGTCCTTGTGATACCCCAATAAACAGAATTTTCTGAGATTTGCTCAGGAGAAAGGAGAATGATTAATTTTTATTTGCATGGAATTAAATCACTGGGTTTCCAAAGTCCCATTTCCCTTAGTCTGGTTACAGAAGTGTAGCTGGGGTTTCAGTAGAGCTAAAATCAGAGCCAGTGTCCAGAGTTTCCTTTCCATGTTGGAGCAGGGTCAGTCCAGCATCAGGCTGGTTTCAGTCCAGTAGTCCATTGTGAGTGGGGGTCTGCATGGCTGTGGGCCACACAGGAGAATGCCAGGGAGCCAAGAGAGGGCACTCAAGCAGCTAAAGTCCCAAGGACCCCAAAAACACAAGAAAGTGAACTCATTTGTTTAGGAGATTATATATTCCCAATTGTTTGTGGCCTTGCAGTGGCCATGCCCATTCTGGCCAATGACCGCTGTTCCCAGGTGTGACTGAAGTAAACACCTTCCCCATGTCACCCCAACTTTCATGGGCATACATCTGTCTTCCCTTTGTTGGATCTCTCCCTTCATGCTTTGCAGGGAACATGCCTATAAGGCCTGGCTTTCCCTTTGCTCCTTTTCTATTATTGATAAACAGTTAATTACAACAGTATCACCATGATTTATTAGCATGCTAAATCTCCAGGGAAACCGAAGGAAATTCCAGTCTCATCACAGAGGCTCAGCCTATCCCAGCTCTAGCTGCATGTTCACCCACTGAGGGACATATTCTGAGTGGGGTCTGAGTTTCCAGACGGGCAGCTGGACACTGTAGAGTGGAAGGAGCCAGAGCCATTATGAGGCTGTAAGATTCAGAGCAGGGCTGTTAGACCAGGTCTGTCTTGCTTCAAAGACAATCATTCCAAGATACTATCTTCTGACCAACTAACAATCAAATTATTAATCAATTTAATGGACTTTGACTTTCAACAATTTCTAAAGGTAGTTATTGATCCCATCCTCTAAACCAAGAGATCTGATAGATTATATATATATATATATATATATATATATATATATATATATAATTATTCTTCTCTTCTCAATTTTCAGTAAAGTGTGTATATATGCATATATAATACATATATCCTGAGAGAGTTTTTTGAGATTTTTTTTTTTTTGGTTTGTTTCTCTGCACGTGTATGTGTGTGTTTGTACATACATATGCATAATAAAAAATGGCAGAATGGGGAAACATTTTATAAACTACATTTCTTCAGTTGAAGCTAGAGGCAGAAGCCACAGTGATCAAGAGATCAGAAAACCTTTCTTCCCTATCTCACAGTTTCTAAGAATTTAAATGAATATTGGGATGGCTATGGACTTTCTATATTTGGAGTTATTATTTGTTCAATTTTATGTAGACCTTGAGGGATAAGGTGTCTAAACTAACATCTGAGTTATACATATATTAGAAACAAGCCAATTTTAAGAAAATGTTTGATATCATTTGTTGCCATAGACTGATTGTTTGTGTCACCCCAAATTCCTATGTTGAGACCTAATCCCCAAAGTGTTGGATTTGGAGGTTGGGTTCTTGGGAAGTGATTACGGCATGAGGATGGAGCCCTCATGTTGGGGATTAGAGTTCTTATAAAAAGACCCCAGAGACTCCCTCATGCCTTCTGCCATGTGAATACAGAGCGAAAAGATGACTGTCTGCGGACCAGAGGTGGGACCTCACCACGTACTGGATCCGCCAGCACCTTGATCTTGGACTTCCTAGCCTCCAAAACTGTGAGAAATACACTTCTGTTGTTATTAGTCGTACAGTCGATGGTATTGCTATAGCAGCTCCAATGGTCTAAGACATTTGAACATCATCTATTAATCAGCAATATAATTAGGATTTATTAATGCATTATTAGTCATTTTCTATTTTAATAAGTGAAAATTTCCATAAGGTTTGATTTATTTGAACATAATTCTAACCCAAAGGAAAAAAAATATGTAGGAATATCTGAAATAAACTCTATAGACTATATAAAATTTTATAATAGTGTAATTTAAGTAAGCAATTTGAAAAATAACAAAAGAAGAAATAATTTGGCTTTTTGAAGGGCAGAAGGAAATTTATAATCTGAATATCTTACCAAATAAGAATTTTTTATGCCAACTTGATCTGGGCCCCAAGGCTAAGGCAACTAGATTCCATTTTTATGTAGGCCCCTTGGCTAAGGTGACTAAATGACTCCATTTTTATTATCAATAGGCCTTCCTCGATATTCTTCCAATATTAGGTTAATTACCCCTAGAAGTAAAGGAATTTTGCCTAAGATTATAGTTACCCCACGTGTTGGGAGGCATTTGCAGTTTCCTGAGTATCTGTATTTGCAGGCATTTGCAGGTACTTGTGAGTCCTTCGACTTCTATAATCGCTGTCCCAGCCGCTATTGTACTGGTCCACTGAGGGGAGCACCAAAAGGGGGGTGTGGCTTCTGTCTTTAAAATCAGAGGAGCAAGAGGAATCTGTGCTGAGGATCTGGGGAAGCTGTACACCCCCCCCCCCCCGCCCGCCGGCGTGATGAAGTGCTCCTTTACAATTCGGCTGTGCGTCTCTGGTTATCTCGTGGACACATTACAACAAACTAAGCCACATGTGTGTTCTAGGCAGAGAAATGTTCCCCTAACACCCAACCTAAAGATGTCCGTGTCCTAATGACCAGAAACTGTGGATATGCTAGGTTTCATTGTAAAAGGTAATTTAAAGTCACAGACAAAATTAAGATTGCTGATCAGTGGAGTATAAACAGAGATTATCCTCAGTTATCCGTGGGGGCCCAATATACTCGCTAGGGCCCTTAAAAGTAGAAATGGAGGTAAAGGAGTGTCAGACTGATGAGTGTGAGAAAACTCGATGGCAGGCTCTTACTAACTTTGAAGATGAAAGGGGCCACAAACCAAAGAACATGGGTGGCTTCTAGAAGCTGGAAAACAAAACACATTGTCCCCATTGCCTCCTTTTAAATTTCTATTTTCTAAATTTTAAGAGGTGGGCTTTTTGCCACATGTATAGGCATGAAACATGACCCATGTTTACATCAATATCTATGTATATGTGTATATATGTGCTTTCAGGAACTCTCAAATGACTTGAGAGATTTCCACAATTTATATTTGAAAAGGCCAACTCCCCACTCCATCAGCATACAGCCCAACACACCAGTCAGTAGGCCGTGTTCATACACTATTTATCCATTAAATGTACAATCAGCGTTTATTATGATCCCCTCTGAGCTTTGCAATACATAATCAAAACCTACTATCTCTTCTTAGACGTTTTATTTAGGGCTGCAACCTCAGCGCCCAGAGTGGTGACCGCCATGTCATTGTGTCTCTAAAATCTTTGTGGACTCACCAAGTGGAGATGAGCACTGCTGAGGAAACAAGTATTCTGTTGGGCATCTTTGTTGAGGCACCACTAGCATGTTGATGATTATCTGTTCTGGGCTGTCCTCCACTCATTTCAGAAAGTCTTCAGCCTGTACAGAGGTTTCCCTTTTCACTTTCAGCTGATCTAAGTGCTGCTTAGAAACTTACTTTCTCAATGTCTCAAGCTTTCTATGAAATAGTGCTTTCAGTGTCACCGTCATTTTCTGACCATCCTCATTGAAAACATAGTCGTGACTGGGTCTCATATCTGGACTGCTGTTGCGCTGTACTCACAACTACTTCCTCTCTAATTTAAGATTTTTTTCTAAACAACTTGTTCAGTTCCTTTTCTTATTATATTTCTTTTGAGCCTAGCCCATGAGTTCTCTAAAACATAGCCATACAGGAAAAATAAAATGATAAACAGTTTAGGTGCAAGCTAATACCCCCATTGCTTTAACTACACGTGTATTCATGGTTTCCTATGTGTAACTTTTTTTTAAATTGTTTTTTCTTTATTGATTAGAGAGAGAGGAAGAGAGAGAGAGAAATAGAAACATTGATGAGAGAGAACATCGATTGGCCGCCTCCTGCATGCCCCCCACTGGGGATCAGGCCTACAACCTGGGCATGTGCCCTGACCGGGAATCGAACTGACGACCTCTTCATGCAACCACTGAACCACAATGGCCGGCCGGGCTTAAAAATATTTATAATGTTGTAAAAAGCCTTTAACATAGAGACTGATACAAAGTAGGTACTTATAAATGTTCATTTCCCTGTTCCTTTTTATGAAGAACCATGAAATACTTTCTACAGGAAAAAAAATTGCTTAGATTAATGTGAAGAATATAATATTTTGAATATTTAAAGCCATAAGCCCAAGGAGACAGCTACTTAACATGATTTTATAACAGATAGGTAGCTAATACATACTGAACAAGCATGTATAGAGCAGGGCAGGAATGTCAACACATAATATCCTGAGTTTTTTAGTCCCATTGTAGAAATCTCCATAATTATGGAGATTGGGGAGATTATCCTTAATGCTAATTCTCTACTGAAGATAATGCAATTAAAAGATAGCTTTGGCTCTGAATTACAATCTCAAATTTACATTTGATGCTAACAATTAGATTAGTCAAACTTTCTGTAATCAGTATTCAAGCTCTATTTTTCTTTGAAAAGATAATAATATAAATATGTTTATTTGTTGAAGGGCTTACTTTTTTTTTTTTTTTTTTTACCTTAAATCAAAAGTATTATGGCCCTGGCTGGGTGGTTGAGTTGGATGGAGTGTTGTCCCATACACCAAAGGGTTGTGGGTTTGATTCCCGGTCAGGGCACATACCTGGATTGTGGGCTCAATCCCTGGGCGGGCACTTAGAGGAGGCAACCAATCGATGTTTCTCTCTCACATGATGCTTCTCTCTCTTCCTTCCTCTCTCTAAACATATCCTTGTGTGATGATTAAAAAAAAAAGGATTATGGATTTATAGAAGTGGTTTCAACATATAAGAAGATCTGAAAGAAAGTTTAATTTCAATCTGTTGCTTCTCTTTTGTAGTTTGTCATTTGACTTAAAAAATAGTTTATAGTAAAAAAGATGTTTACATCTGTAGCATTTGATATTTTATATTCTGGTATGATTAAGCATACTTTGTGGAAATAAAATGCCTATACCTTAGACATTATGTATACAAATCAAAAGTTAGTATTTTGTAATATGATGGAAATTTTCCCATTATTTTCAATGACTTTTTAACTGCCTTGGACTAATCACAAAGGGAAAAATAGTAACTTTTCAGTGCAGAAAACTGGTGGGCAACATTTTAACTAGGTGATTAAAGTTAGAATCATCACTAAAAGGAAAAATCAACACCATGTGCCTCTGGATATGATACACTGAGGACCCTTTATCATTTATGTGGTTTTCCTGCCCCCAGAATTTATAACCTGAATCTAGCCATGAAGAAATATTACACATTCTATGAAATAAATACCTGCAATATTCAAAGTTTCAAGGTCATGAAACTTGAGATACTACTGAGGAACTCTTCCAGAGACATGACAACTAAATGCTGAGATGCTGAATCTGATCGTAAGTCAGGAGAAAGAAAGAGGGAAAAAAAGCTCTAAAAGACATTATTTGGGCAAGCTGATGACATTAAATCTGAATATTGATTAAAGGTTATATAATATCACTATATTAGCGTTATATTTTTTAATTTTGAAAATTATACTATGGTCACGTAAAAAAAAAAATGTTCTTGAGCCTTGGCCAGGTGGCTTGGTTGGTTGGGATGTCGTCCCATATACCGAAAGCTTGTGGGTTTAATTCCGAGTCAGGGCACATATCTAAATGTCTAGGTTGCAGGTTTGATCCACAGTCAGGGTACAAAAGGGAGGCAACCGATTGATGTTTCTCTCTCACACTGATCTTTCTATCTTTTCCTCTCACTTCCTTTCTCTCTAAAATTAATAAAAATCATATCCCTGGGTAAGAATTATAAAACAAAATGTTCTTGATCTCAGGAAAAATATATGGGAGAATTTAGGGCTATAGTATATCATGTATTCAACTTAATCAAATAGTATTAAAAATTAAAGTGCATATATTACAAATATACAAAGTAATGATAATAAAACAATCAGGGTAAAATTTAAATAATTAAGTGAATCTGGTAAAGAGGGAATAAACTCTTTGTACTATTTGTGAACTTTTCTCTTAATTTAAAACTATATCAAAATTTTAAAATTACCAAACACAAAGGTGACTGGTAAATATACATTATTTACTCTTATAAAGTGAGTGTATATATTTAAAATTAGAGACTGTTATCTCAAAAACATTCAAACACATGGAGGGTGAATAACATGTTTTAAATAGTGAATTGGTTACCAATGAGATCAAGACAGAAATGAAAAACTTCTTGGAAATTAATAAAAATGAACACACAACACAAAATCTATGGGACACAGTGAAAGCAGTCCTGAGGGGGAAATTCATAGCAATACAGACCTACTTCAAGAAACAAGAAAAATTTCTAATAAGCTACTTAACCCTACACCTCAAAGAATTAGAAAGAGAAAAAAAAAGAAAAACCCAGAATAAACAGAAGGAAGGAAATAAATGACATAAAGACAAAACAAACAAACAAACAAAAAAATCAACGAAACCAAGAACTGGTTCTTGAAAAGATAAACAAGATTGATCAACCTTTAGCCAGACTCATCAAGAGACAAAAGAGAGGACCCAAATTAATAAAATTAGAAATGAAAGAGGTGAAGTTACAACTGACACCACAAAAATGCAAAGGATTGTAAGAAAATAATATGAACAATCATATGCCAACAAATTGGACAACCTAGGCAAAATGGAAAAATTTCTAGAATCGTGCAGTCTTCCAAAACTCAAACAGGGAGAGTCAGAAAACCTGAACAGACCAATAACAGCTAAGGAAATTAAAGCAGTAATCAGTAAATTCCCAGCAAACAAAATCTCTGGTCCAGATGGCTTCACAGGGGAGTTTTACCAAACATTTGAAGAAGAACTAACACCTATTCTCCTCAAACTATTCCAAAAAATGCAACAGGAAGGAAGACTTCCAAGCTCTTTTTATGAGGCCAGCATAGTTTTAATTCCAAAACCAGATAAAGACACAACAAAGAAAGAAAACTACAGGCTAATATCCCTAATGAACAAAGACACCAAAATCTTCAACAAAATAGCAAATTGAATGCAGCAATACATTAAAAAATTATTCTCCACAGCCAAGTGGGATTTATCCCAGGGATAGAAGGCTGATACAATATTCACAAATAATAAATATGATACACCACCTAAACAAAATGAAAGATAAAAATCATATGATCATATCAATAGATGCTGAAAAAGCATTTGACAAAATCCAGCACCCATTTTTTTTTTATAAAAACTATCAGCAAAGTGGGAATAGAAGGATTATTCCTCAACATAATAAGGCCATATATGACAAACCTATAGCCAACATCATACTCAATGGGCAGAAACTAAAAGCATTTTCCTTAAGAACAGGAATAAGACAGAGATGTCCACTTTCACCATTCTTAGTCAAAATAGTACTGGAAGTCTTAGCCACAGTGATTAGACAAGAAGAAAAAATAAAAGGCATCCAAATTGAAAAGGAGGAAATGAAACTGTCATTATTCACAGATAACAAGATATTGTACATAGAAAACCCTAAAGAACCCACCCAAAATCACTAGATTTAATAAATTACTTTGGCAAAGTGTCAGGATACAAAATTAACATTCAGAAATTGATGGCATTTTTATACACCAATAATGAACACTCAAAGAGCAACTAAAAAACAATCCAATCTCATTTGACATTGCAACAAAAAAATGAAGATACCTAGGACTAAACATAACCAAGGAGGTAAAAAACTTGTTCTCAGAAAACTACAGGACATTGAAAAAAGAAACAGAGGAGATAGGAAAAAGTGGAAGCATATACTATTTTCATGGATTAGAAGAATCAACATCATTAAAATGTCCATACTACACAAAGCAATCTATAGATTCAATTCAATCCCCTATTAAAATACCAATAGCATATTTCACAGATCTAGAACAAATACTCCAAAAGTTTATATGGAATCAAAAAAGACCCCAAATAGCCACAGCAATCTTGAAAAAGAAGAACAAAGTTGGAGCAATCACAATTCCAGATATCAAGTTATACTACAAAGCCACTGTAATCAAAACATCCTGGTACTGGCACAAGAATGGCATATAAGTCAATGGAACAAAACAGAGAACCTAGAAATCAACCCAAGACATTATGCTCAATTAATATTTGACAAAGGAGGCAAGAGCATACAATGGAGTAAAGACAGTCTCTTCAATAAATGGTCTTGGGAAAATTTGACAGGTTCATGCAAAAAAAGTGAAACTAAACCACCAAATTACTGCACACATGAGAATACACTCAAAATGGATAAAAACTTAAATATAACTTGTGAAACTATAAAAATTATAGAAGAAAATGTAGGCAGCAAAATCTCAGATGTCATAGGCAGCAGAATTTTCACCAATATGTCACCAAAGGCAAGAGAAACAAAGGGAAAAAAAATCAATAAATGGAACTACATCAAACTAAAAAGCTTCTGAATGGCAAAAGAAACCAGCATCAAAATGAAAGGGGAACACACTGTATGGGAGAACATATTTGCCAATGATACACTGAATAAGAGGTTAATTTCCAAAATATATAACGTACTCATACAACTCAAGAAAAGCAAGACAAACAATTCAATTCAAAAATGGGCCTGGCCGGTGTGGCTCACTGGTTGAGCGTCGACCCATGCACCAGGAGGTCGCTGGTTGATTCCCGGTCAGGGCACATGCCCAGGTTGTGGGCCTGATCCCCAGTGTGGGGTGTGCTGGAGGTGGCCAGTTGATGTTCTCTCTCATCCATGTTTCTATCTCTCTCTCTAAAACCAATAAAGAAAAAATATTTAAAAAAAAAAAAAAAGGCAGAAGACCTGAATAGATACTTCTCCAAATAGGACATACAAATAGCTAAGAGACATATGAAAAAATGCTCAATGTCACTAATCATCAGAGAGGTGCAAATTAAAATGACTATGATGTATCACCTCACACATGCCAGAATGGCTGCCATCAACAAATCAAAAAAGGAAAAGTGCTGGTGAGGATGTGGAGAAAAGGGGACTCTAGTACACTCCTGGTGGGAATGCAGACAGGTGCAGCCATTATGGAAAACATTATGGTGTTTCCTCAAAAAATTAAAAATGGAACTGCCTTTTGACCTAGTGATCCCACTTCTAGAAATATATCCTAAGAAGCCCGAAACACCAATCAGAAAGAATAGATGCACCCTTATGTTCATAGCCGTGCTATTGATAATTGCTAAAGTATGGAAACAGCCCAAGTGTCCATTGGTAGATGAGTGGATAAAAAAGCTGTGGTACATATACACAATGGAATACTATGCAGCTGTAAGAAAAAGACCTCTTACCCTTTGAGATGACATGGAGGGATCTTGAGAGTATTATCCTAAGCAAAACAAGCCAGTCAGAGAAAGACAAGTACCACATGATGTCACTTACTTGTGGAACATAATAAACAAAATATGCTGATTAACAAAATAGAGCCAGAGACACAGAAGAGGGAAACAGACTGACAAACCTCAGATGGAAGGCAGGAGAGGGAGCAGGAAGAGATAAATCAAAGAATTTATATGCATATATGCATAACCAATGGACACAAATGACAGTGTGGTAAAGGAGGGGAGATTGAAGAGGAGAAAGGGGTCAATGGTGGAAAAAGAGGGACATCTGTAATACTTTCAACAATGAAAATAAATTCAAAACATAATAAAAATAAAATAAAATTAGAAAGTGTTTTGAATATTTGACAAACCCACTTCATTTGTTAGGAAATGCATAGCATGACAGATATGTTTTGTTGACTAATGTAAGAATAAGTAGTAGTATTTGATTTGCTTTTAACAGCAGGTGATAATTTTGAGGAAAACGTTGTTGTTTGTGATTGTTTTTGTTGTTTTCCTTATTTCAAAGATCAAGGAAATAGCTCTCTTTTAAAAACAGTTAGAAGTCAAGGTGAATTCAAACCAGATGTTTTGAGAATTTAATTCCACTCTAAAGTTTCTGATACACGCCATAGAAGATATCTAAGATGTAATGATCAGTCATGATTTTCCATTTAAAAGTGGGCATTCCTGGGTCAGCTTCCAAGTTAAGTGTTTATTTTTCTAGCAGTTTTATAGTGAAGTTTGGTTGAAAGACTTGGCACAGTACTCTTCAGTTTAATTTTAACCCTGACAGAAATGCTGGCCTCAGTGTGTGTATGTGTGTAATTTAGTTGCCGTGCTACTGAAAGTCTATGGAAGATTAATGAATGGCGAGGCTCCGTGGCAGTTGTGAGAGGATGCAGGATAGAGAAAACCAGCCACCATCTGTTCAAAATGTCTTTTGCAGTGCTTTCAAGGAAAACAGTTATCAGCGGGAGACAAAGGCAAACAATGGCTTCAAATATTGATGTTCTGTTGCAAATAAATATTACAATTGTACTTCTATTATTTCAACAAATATATATGCATATATTATGTTTTGATCATAGTGTGTATTCAAATCAATTCTTTAAAAAGCAGGACAATTACTAACAATATAATATCCTCACTGATATTTACTCTCCATTAGGGTCTTTGGGGATATGATATAGATTAAGCCCAGAGAAAAGCTCTGTAAATCATCTTCGTCTTTAGCATGAATCTTTTTCCTTAGGATCACATCCACCACAGTCTCATACAATTTCTACAATATCATTAATTACATTTTCATAGATTCATCATCCCAATCTTGCCTTCAAATCTTTCAAAATTGGCCTTTTAGAACTGAAATGCTATCAGTTATGTATGCTCACTCAGAAAACTCTAGACCAGTACGTTTCAAACTTTAATTGAAGACAGATCACCTGGGGGGGGGGTCTTTTTTACATGTATCTTCAGATAGAACGGGAGGGAGAGAGGGGGGAAGAGAGAGAGAGAAGCATCAACATGAGAGAGACACTTCGAGTGGTTGCCACCCACACGACCCCAACTGGGGCGGGGGACAAACTGCAACGGAGGTACGTGCGCTTAGCAGGAACCGAACCCAGGACTCTCCAGTCCATGGGTCGTCAACGCTCTAACTGCTGAGCCAAACCAGGCAGGGCGTGGGGGGGGGGTCTTTATAAAATGCAGACTTGATTCAGTAAGTCTGGGCTTGAACCTGATTGCAAGGTGAGGCCAGTGCTGTTGGTCCATGGTGACACTCTGATTGTAAGGATAGAAATTACTTCATGAATCTTTTGCAGTAAAGAATGGCAAAAGAAGTCACTTGTAAAATGCTCAAAGTATGCGCACAGCCCTGAAGGTCTGTATCTATTTGACTCAATCTTTGTAGAGGTTTCCATTCACCCAGCCAACAAATAATAGTGATAGTAGTAATAATAAAGATAGTAATAATACTATTAATGTTAATAACAATAAACCCTTTAATGGCTTATCAAATGTCATTAGAATCTGTACTGAACCAGTATTGAGTCATTCATAAACACTTTATGTCAGAAAATTATAAAATATGTACATAATAATTTATACATTTTTATTTAAGTTAAAAAATGTAAATGTTAATCCTTTTGCCTATTTTGATGCAAGGCCAAGATATTTGATTTTTGTATAAGTCTAGTGATTGGATTCCCTTGTCATCTTACATGCATGAGAGGTACCCATAATCATCACTTTAGATTTCCAGTTTCCATTTCTTTCAAGTGAAGTAATATGTTAAATCCACCTGCAAAGCACTATAATTAGATTTACAGTTACTTCCAAATTTTTACAATTAGCTTGTCTACACTTAATTCAAGTGCAATTGTTTTAGGATGTTAAACTTTATTGGGATTAATCCAGAACACTAAAAATAATTTCCATGAAAATAAACAAACAAAATGTTCTTATTATTTATCTTCTTTGTTATTTCTGTTTACATAATGATTAATTAAGCTATAGCTTCAAGGACAAATGCAGCCAAAATACTGAGCTCATTACTCAGCATTGGTGGTAGAGCTGTGTGTAAACTAGGGAGCGACTGACCAGCAAAAAGGGCCCATTAGTATCTATCAGTTTGTTTCACAGAGGGTATTGAGTATGATAACAAATCAGGGAAGTGGAGGATGGTTAAGAAAGCTACTAATCTTAAAGAAAAGCCAATGCACACCTGGAACACTGAAAACAATGTTTTTTAAGGGATTTAATTCACAACCTCCATAAATATACAAGATAATTTATTCGGACACGTTTCAATTCTTTTGTACGTTGAACTGATCTTTCCTACTTATATTGAGTTATATTTTCTTGCCGATCCCTCTCACCACTTCCAGGTTTTTGTGTGTATGTATTGACCTAGCCACTTTAAATCCTCCCCTTTTCTTATCTTATCTTTCAAGTTTACCTTTAGTTCTCCTACTTCTGAATCATAAAATATCTGGGGGAAAAGGCAAACAGGCATTGGGGCAATATAAAATTATTTTCTTGGTAATAAATTGTTTGTCTTGCAAATGTTTGCTGAAATTGTTATTTACTGGTTCCATTAACCTGTGAGCCAAGAGAGTAGTGCATTAATTCATTAAGGTACTTGTGTCTCAATAGAATGAATTAAAGTAACTGTTGCTTGCTGCTAGAGAATGCCATGCAGGATATGGATCATTCCAGTGATACGAAGTGAAAGTGTTATTAAATGCAGCACAGGTAAATACACATGAGCTCCTTACCTATGACCAAAAGGCCGGCAAAGGACTTTTTTTCTCATAATAGTAGTGCAATGACCTTAGTGCTACCAATTGACAATGAGAACCTGAAATATAAGCAAACAGTACTAGATATTTCACTTTTTTCTTTTGAAACCGTGTGTTTTTACAATTTTTTATGGTTTTCATCAGAGAAACTAAACAAGAGAGCAAACATTTTTTAATTAAAATATTTGGTAGTCAAAATTGTAATGAAACCATGCTAGCAAAAAATTGTCAAAAATTGAATATTTAGAAAAAAATACATTTTTCTAAAGTAGTTTAATTACTGGGTATACAAAAGGTTTGATTAAAGTTTCTGTGCTCAGTTTTTGCTTCATAATGTTATGATTTAGTAGAGAAAAGACTGTGTAGGAATCTGAAAATTCATATCCATTCAGTTGTTTATTCACTATATAAGATCAAATAAATCATTTAATATTTTTAAAAATTATTTTTAAAAGTTTCTTTTATATTCTAATATGATTTTGAAATGGTTATTTTCAGAACAAAATCTCTTGTAAAATACTTAAAAGTTAAAATAGACAAAGTATATAAGCAGCACATAAATAATTAATGGTTATTTGTATATTATTGATATCTAAACAAAAATTCAGATTCAAATTAGAAAATGGAAAGCAAATTGTTCTAATCATGTATCTTTTCCTGTTGAACAGAAAGTTATTTTTTATAATATTAGATGTTTTATTCTCTTTATCTTTGTTCATGATTAGAAGAAATTAAGAGGAAGCTTCTCCAAGTCCAGAAACTAGACATTTATAGTATTTAACAATATATATTTGTGTTTCTATTACTTCTGCTGTACACACACATGCACACACTCCACATAAAAATACTGATAGAACCACCAATTTACATGCCTATAAATGGATAAATTTCTACCTTATTCATTATTGGTTTGATCTCTTTAAAGAAATCATGCATTATTTACAGGGCACCTGTATTAGCAAAACTGATTCAATGATATTCAGGTTAATTACTTTATTCTTCTGGGGTTTTTGACCTGGTTTCTATTTCAGTAGGCAAAACATAGTAAAAATTGGGATTAATAAAGCTCTTCTTGCCCATAAATTAATTTCCAATGTAAATAGCTAAAGCAGATTGTAAAAAACAAAAACAAAGACTGACTGCCCTAAGAGAGTGACTATTCTCTAATATAGACACAACATTAAATTACAAAAACGAACTAAAACATCTCCCAGATTTAATATACGTCTTTCAGGAATTTTGTATACCACCTTTGTCATGTAAATTGCACTGATCTAGACATAAAATTTTAATTGAAGTCTTAGCATAGGAGATTAGAATGAGTGGTTATAGTTATTCTTACCTTACTTTTCAACAATAAAATTCATTGCACAACATTTGAATAAAACAAATCCAAAATAAGCAAGCTAGTGTCAACAAACAGCGTAGCTAGCTCACGCTGCTTTATTAACTCTCTAGTACAATATAAACACAAGGCAAAACTGATCTTTGTTACTCTCCTGTCACTTTGAAAGGCCAGGTTGTCTTGGTGTATCCTCAGAAGACCGTATATTTGACCAAAGTCACTCAAATATCAGTGGTAATTGTTTAAAATTTTAAAGCTGCCTATAATGTTGCCAATTTACCCAATAATCTGCTTTTTATTGATTTCTTTTACCTTTATTGATTTTAGAGAGAGGGGAAGTGAGACCGAGAGAGAAACATCAATGAGAGAGAACATTGATTAGCCACCTCCTGCATGCCCCTCACTGGGGACTGGGCCCACCTGTGGGTCGTGACCCCTTTGGGGGTTGAATGAGCCCTTCACAGGGGTCGCCTAAGACATAACAGTAGGAAAATTACAGTTATGAAGTAGCAACAAAAATAATTTTATGGTTGGGGGTTACCCCAATATGAGGAACTGTATTAAAGGGTCACGACATTAGGAAGGTTGAGAACCACTGCCTTACCAGGAAGTGAACTGGCGACCTCTTGGTGCATAGGTCGATGCTCAATCACTGAAACACACCAGTGGGACCCAATAATCTTTTTTTTTTTTGCAAAAAAGATGCAAGTGGTGGACAGAAATTCCCTCCCATCCCCTTCACTCACTCACACACACACACACACACACACACACACAAACACACTCACACATCTTTTATCCTAATGACTGGAACCTAGGAATATGTATCCTTACATGGAAAAATGTGATGAAATTTAGGGTGATTAACCTTAACATGAGAAGATTAACCCAAATTATCCAGGTGAGCCCAATCTAATCACAGAAATCCTTAAAGTGGAGAAACTCTTCCAGGTGTGGTCAGAGAGCACGTGAAAGCAGTAGGAGACAGATTCAACTTTGACCATGTCCGTTTGCTGGTTCTGAGATGGTAGGGCTATGAGCAAGGAACTGAATTCTGCCAGCAACCTGAAGGAGTGAGAAAATAGATCCTTCTCCTGAGTCTTGAGAAAAGGATGCTGCGGTGCCAATACCTTATCTTAGCTAGGGTAAGTCTGTGTTGGAATTTTGACCTACAGAGAAGATAACAACTTTAAGTTGTTGTAAGTGACTACGTTTGTGCTGACTAATTATGGCAGCAAATGAAAC
Source organism: Tadarida brasiliensis (assembly GCA_030848825.1). Lineage (NCBI taxonomy): Eukaryota > Metazoa > Chordata > Mammalia > Chiroptera > Molossidae > Tadarida > Tadarida brasiliensis. Next base: position 66,538,242 of record CM061266.1, read on the forward strand.
CTAATACAATCCAAAATTATGTGCCTCGTTTAATTGCCATATTTCTTTAGTCTACTTCACTTTGCACCTTGCTTAGTCCTCTACTGAATTTCATGACCTGAAAATGTTCTTCCATATGGGTTTGTCTTAAGTGTTCACATGATTAGATTTAGGTTGTGTGCATTTGGCAGAGTACCACAGAAGTGATATGATATCTTAATATATTTGATCAGATGGAGAATGATTTTGATTTGTCACATGATGACATTCACTTTGACCACTTGACTATTTTGCTGTCTCCCAGAATTCTTGAATTGTGCAGTTACTTTTTTTTCTTTTTTTGTAATTCATAACAGTTTTGTAAGGAGTACTTTGAACTTTGTAATTATCACAATTGACAGCAATTTTTTTTCAATTTATTGTTGAGTGTGGACTCTTGATTTTTGTTGTTGTTAATTCAAAGGTTACAATCATTATTATTATTTACTTAAATGCAATCATATATCTTCAATGAGTGTTCTCGTTACTGTTCTTAGATTCTGACTTGGGTCATCTGGCTGTGAGGACACTCTCATCACACCACTTGAGAACCCATACCCCAGAACAGGCCCCTTTCACTCTTCCTGGGCTCTGATGTTTCCCACCAGGCTGACCCTTTACATGGATACTCAGCTCACTCTACTGTGCTCTGACTTCATATTCTCACAGCTTTTAAACCTAGGTTAAAACTGTGTTTGCTCTTCATGAAACTGGATAATTTTGATATAAAAATTGATCAGTTATTGGAACATGGTTTCATGATAGCACAGTATCAATTATGAAATATTATGAACAAAAACTAGATTATTAATTTCTCAATTTTGTATGGGGGGTTATTCTTACTTTTGTTCATTTATTCTATAGGGCTCGAGTGGAAAATTTCAAATTTAAAAGTGATAAGAGCATTAAATGCTAGGAAAGTTTATAATTTTGCATCCAGGAAAATTCAGTAAGAACCTGTACTGTAAATTTTAATTCACCTCATTAATTTACTTAAAATGTTATCATACAACACAAAAAATCAGTGGAGTCAATGAGTTAAAATGGAAAGTGTTTTAAATGCTAACCCAGAAAGCCTGGTTTCAAATATTTACTTTCTAATTTGTTTTGGACAAACGAATTACTCTAAATCTGTTTCCACATTTGTAAAGAGAGAAAGAAAAATCGCTGCCTTACTCACTTTACAATCAGTAGGAAGGAAATGATCTTTGGAGTCAGACAATGCCGGATTAGAATCTCTGTTTTGATATCAATAATTATGTGACTTTTATAAAATTGCTCAATTTCTCTGATCTTCCATTTGGTCATCGGTAACGTGCAGATTGTAATGGCTACTCGAGAGATCTGAGGAAAGAATGAAATGAGACTGCTTATCAACACTTGGAACAGTGGCTGTTAGGTGCTCACAGTGTCTGGCACTTAGTAGTACCTAAAATTGGGTAAAAAGAGGGATTTTCGATATAAAACTATCTTGTGAATTGTCAAGTGCTGCATATATGTGATGTAATTGCTCCTCTTTTATAATGATGCCCTAGCAGTTGATATATCTCCTTTTTGGTATTACAAGTATAAGGAATTATTGTCCAGTTATTTTAAAGTCTTTATTTCCTAAATGTAAGAAAGAAAAACAAAAACAAAAAATACCTTGTGCTCTCCACAATACCTTCATATCCACCTATGGTATTTTATTGTAGTTATTTGTGTTTATTTGTATCTCTTCTCACTAAAGAATGAACTATTATCAATTACTGACTGCCAAGTTTGATTCCTGAATATGTATCTACAGATGATAAGTGAAGGAATAAAAGAAAGCATGAAATTCACATGTGTTAAGAAAAGCAGAGAGCAGTACTAGGTAGCACTTTCTCAAGCATTTTTCTAGTTCAAATATACCTATTGTAAATCTGTGTAATGAAACTATAGGTTACTTGTGTCTTTAAAAATCCACTTGAATATAAGAAAATGTACTTTATTTTATAATAACTTTAAAGTAGTTTTGCATATTATGAGGTCTTAATTTTTCATTACCTAAAACTGAATTCACTTTCATTAACCAGAAAAAAAAATGAGATTAATGTTCTTTAATAACTAAAATGTATTAAGGAGCTAGGTGAATGTTTGAGAAAACAAGCTTAAAAAAGACTGATTTTCATTGATAATTTTATTAATTTCTTCAATATAGTTAAAATACTCAACTCTTAATAACTGATTTATTACTGTTAGAAGTGCTTATATTTTCTCTTGTTTTTAAATATTCCCCCATAGAGTTGTAAATGTTTTCAGATTTTCATTAGATTTTTTTTTTTAATCCGAAGAAGTCATATATGCCAAATTCTTGAACAGGGTGGTGCCACGAGACTAAACAACCTGATACCCAGTAGGCAGGGTTGAGGAGAGCACAGCGTTGGATATCGAAGTCAATACTGTAAATGCCAGAAACAGAGCCAGAATGAGAACTTAGGCTAACAAATCAGTACAGGAGGTAAATCTCTATATTGTACACAAAGAACAGCACTAAAATGACCCTGTAATTAGTTATAGACTTTTTTTTTGGCCAGTGGAGCCTCTTTAAATGGACTTTGGAGACTACCGAATAATTATGATAGTTCACAAAGCTTGAAATTTAAATACTAATCCTAAGCAACAGATTCAAGAGAGAAGATGGCAAAAGATCCCCGAGTGTCTAACACTACAGGATAGCAAGTAGCTTTTTCGGGACACTGGGCTAAAGAATTAGACCAGCCCAGGATAATTCAAGGCCAACATCTCACTCTAACTTTTCATCTTTCTACCAAGACTGCAGAGTTAAGTATTTTACTGGTAAGCTAAACTACTCACTGGTGGTGTTTTGTTGGATGTTAATTACCTGAAAATTATCAACCTTCCTCAAAGATTAATACTAGAAATGTTACTATTAGCCTTATTTTAGCTTGTATTAATATTATACAGGATATATTATAAAAAGAGTAATAATACTTTTAAGCTGTTGTCAGGCAATTGAACTTTAAAATAAATATTTTGAAAATACTTCCAAGACTGAAAATGTTAACAGTGGAAAACCTGCAGTTTTTAGTTTGCTCCAAAAAATCTTTTTAAGTTCCTAAAAAAGGTAAACCTGTTAATATTGCTTGCCTGCTTAATACCCTTCTGTGACCCTTCGTTAAACAAGATAAAACACACACTCCTTATACATAGTTATCTGGATTCTGTCCACTCCTTTTCCTTTCAGCCATTTCCCACATACATTATGGAAGCCAGTTTTGGTGAACTGCTTACTGCTTTCTCTCTGCATTTTATGTGATTTTTTTTTCCTGCTTGAAATGATTCATTTATTTACCCAGTGAGCAAATGCCCATTGAAAAAAGCCTCAATTCATATGCGAACACATCTGTGAATCCTTGCCAGCTCAGGCAGAGGTAGGTGATTTCTTCCTTGTGGCTCTCATGTCTCTAATGATACTGTCCATTAGTCATCTCTTCCATTAGTCTTTCAATTCCTCAAAAGGAGGGATCATGTTCTATACCTCCATGATTCTCTAGTGCCTGGATATAACAGGTTTTTTATAAATCATTGATGAAGAATGAATGAGTAAGAAACAGGAAGAGAAATATTACTAAGATGTCAAACAGATTCAAAACAGAGATGAATGTGGATGTTCAAGGAATGAAAATTCATTTACTTGACAATATATGTAGGGACAACTAATTTACCTTTCTTTGCACAACCACCTTCGCCATGCCATGTATGAAGAATAGAATTGAAATGATGCCATTACATTCAGTCCACCCTAGCAGTTACAGTAAATTGCCATCACTTAAACATGTGATGTGTTTAAAGAAATTAATACTCTTTAATACTTTGCCACAACTTTATCTCTATAGCTTGGTCCACCCTTAACAATTGAAGAACACTTGAGTGATTTTGTTTTCTTACATATTTTTAAAATCTACCATTTATAATTCACTATTTTCTTCCCTGCACATATATGACGTCATTCAGGAGGCTTTTGATCAACTTCTTATATAGCCAGCACGAATGATGTTGACATTACAGTTAATAATTAATAAAATTTTGCACACGCCCTATGAAAACGTTGAGTTCATGTATACACAATTTGTTATCTCCTGCAGAATTGGACAGAAATATTTTATTTTTATTTTAACACAGTAGACAGGTACTTGAACAAAAATGACCTTTTTATATCATAAGGTCTTCAAATCCTCTACTGTGATTTAGTCTGCATACTACACCTGCTGAGTCTCTAATGCAAACGATCCCAGTGTGTGGTCCTGCTACTGTAAACATGAATTCTTTCTCTTTGTGATTTCATATCTTCAGCACTGATTATAATGATTCTTTGTCAGCTCAAAGCTGTCAACATTGTTCTCTAAGGACTGCAATCACAGCTAAAAAAAATATAGCTAGTCATATGGAATTAAAGGTGAACTAGAGCTCTCAAATATGCAAGACAAAAGGAAAACAAATATTTCTATTCTCACAAGAAAAAATAAAGTAACTCTATAGCTTTGGTTTTGTCATACCACCTTACACCTTACTCCTGAAATATCTTAGTGAAATGCTTGGCATCGCTTTTTAAAAAATTTTACTACAGCAATATTCTAAATATAAGCCACGGATAGTTATTCTTCTTTTTAATCCTCCTTAACACATTTCCCTTTTCATAAAAGGTGATAAACTACACAAACACTCAGCTGCCTGATTACCCAAATACCTCTACTAATTTGCCAAGGTTAGCAGAAATGGAGCGTAGAGTATATTGTTGGCTATGCATGGGTGAAGTGTGCAGAAACAGCACAAGGCTGGATATTTCACACTCCATAAACAAAATAGTGAAACACACACTGCAAAGGTACAATACTCCTCTAATCTAAATTCAGGCAACATCAGTAGCTTTGATCTCTATTAGGTTAAATCACTGTCTCTTCAAGGAATGACCAAATCGTTAACCCAACAAACCAGTTGACGAAAACACATATATGTGAATACTGAGTAAGCAACATTTCTGATGCTGTGAAAAATAACTCCACATAATTGAGCAGAGCAATAATGACTGGAGTAGCTTGAAGGCTTTTTCTCCTCTTTCACCTATGTGTACACTCATACGGAAAGTGTCTTGAGTGTCTATGAACTGAACACAGTACCAGGTATTAAAATAGCAAAGATAAATAGAAATTTCTGAAACCCTGAAACTTGTGGTTTAGTAGGAAGAGCCAGCTATATAGACAAGTTAATAAAATAGAACATTATTAGCACTTGTATCAGTGAGAATAATCTAGATCATAACAAATTCCCTTAAAATCACAGTGGTTTGTAATAACTTAGCTTGTCAAAATAGTTGGGCTTGGTTCTCCTCTATGTCATTTCCACTATGGAACCCAAGCAAAAGGAAAAACCTATGTGTGGAATATTTTTTACTTTAAATTTTCTGCCTGGAAGGGACACGTGTTAACCTCACTCATGTTTTACTGTTCACACCAAATAACATGGCCAAGACTGACATCAACCTGGTGTAAAAGTACAATTCTCCTTTTGCCAGGAGCAAGAAAATTATTGGAAATCATTATGCAGCTCTTATAGTACTATAAAGGAGGAGGGGACTAAGTGCTTTTGGAAGATAGTGTGCAAATCAGTGCTAAGTCTGGAGGAATCTGGTGTGGGAGGGCTTCACAGAGGAGGTGACAATTGAAGCAGGTCTTGAACAATAAATATACTCTGTCAAATATTACCTTCACTCACATTGTTAAAGGGGGAAAACGTAATTCTCTACAGAGATTCAGAGGAGGGCTTGGAGTATAACAGAGAATGACATGCTTGGGTAAGAGTGAGAAGTTTAAGACCAGAAATACAATATTTTGCAGAAGGGAAAAGGTAGTGATTCGAATATATATTGTAGTTGGCTTTGAGGAGTCAAAGGTGATATTTAAACAAGAAAGGAATGTGGACTTTAAGCAAATTCCTCTGGTCTCACAGGAACATGTAAATTAATTGGCAGTTAAAAATGTCGTCATGAAGACGTAGGTCTGAAATAAGGGAGATACAGTAAGAACGGGAAACGAGGAACTATTTCTTCTGGGATAGTTTTGATTTGTTCAAACACAGTTAAGATATGAGACCTTAGCTAGCTGGTCATTGAAATTAAGGTAAACATGACTAGATACAGGAAACAAAAGACATTTATGGACTTCAAACAACTTTAAACATGATACTATTTTTAATTATGTTATTTTTAAAAATTATGATAACATACATAACAAAACTTACCATTGTAACTATTTTTCAGTGTATAGTTCAGTGCATAGCATTTAACTACGTTCACATTGCTGTGCATCCATCATCACCATACATTCATGCAACTTTTTTCATCTTCAAAACTGAGACTCTGTTACCATTACACAACAACTCCCCATGAACCCCACCCTCCAGCCCCTGGCAACCACCCTTTGACTTTCTGTATCTGCAAATTTGACAACTCTAGGTAGCTCGTATGAGTGTAAATATAGTTTTAGTATAGTTCTCTGATTATAATAAATCAATTCATAGAATTATCATGAATTTGCTGTCTCAGTAGTCCCATGGCCACACTAGCTTGGGGCTTCACTGGAAGGACCCATGTGACTCAACATAAAGTTATATTCACTTTATTTATTATAGACTCATGATTATTGTGGAAAAGATGCAGTCCAGGTACATTCAGCAGGAGGTCCATAGGCAAAGGTTGGTGTGGTCCAACACAGGCTTCCTTGCTCTCCTGGGCAGATGTACCTGTTTCTCTGGTGCACACTGCAGGGACTATGTGGGTTGTCCTTGCCCGAGAAAGAGTTCAACTTGAGTTCAAATTTCTTAAAGGGAGCTGGTCACATACCTGCTATGGGACAGCCGTGGTGCAGACCCCAGTACAGGCATCAGGTCACAGCCCTGAATCTTCGTGTGTACTCTGAACATGCTGGCAACTTGGTCCTTCTTGATGGACCACTTTGGTGTATAGATGAGCATTATCCCTCAGTGACGACAGACATTCCTGTTATTCAGTTTCAGTTATTCAGTTCTCAGAATTTGTCCAAGGGTAATTAATCACCATGGCTACTGGGATAAGTAAGAACACAGTAACACAAGCCTGCTGCCTTAACTTTTCCCTCACATGTGCATATTTTATGTTTACATATTTGCAAACACTCAACATCTGTCTAACAACCCCCTAATTTTCAATTTAAGTATAGTCATCTATTTTGAAAAATAATTAGTCAAAAACCCTACAAATCGTGTTTGACGTATATTGAATATTTAGAAAAATCTCTTGAGTTCCTAGCATTGCATGCAGTGTGCATGTAAGTCAATATGACTTCTAACTACTTACAAAGACAAACTTGTGTCCCTATTTACAGTTATTTTTTATCAAAAATATTATTGTATAATTCAATGTTCTGTGTAGAATTCAGAGAATTGCCAAGGGGCAAGGAACACCCGAAGTACAATTCTGGGTGAGAAGGTTAAGTAAGGAGTATGGCTCCAATTTCAAAATTATGCCACTAAGTCTCCACACATTACTGTACGTACATTGCTATACATAAAAATTGCTTCCCCCCCCCAACTATCCTGCCTTTAAACCTCTCCCTACAATACGTCATTAAGATGACATAAACATCTAATTTAAGCAAACTGACTTGTAATTTACTCACAAATACAGGTGTTTGGAGGAAATTGAAATAGAATCATAGACTTTGACATTGTTCCTTCTTTTGTAGAAGATGTCTGGTTTAATTCTTGTTGATGAGAAAATAGATTTTGTATGATTTCAATCTTTAAAAATGTATGCAAACTTGTTTTGTGGCCAAGTATGTAGTCCTTCCAGGAGATTATTTCACACATAATTAAAAGAAGTTGTACTCTGCAGTTTTGGGGTGAACTGTTTTTAAAAATATCAACTTTCATCTGTAAACATGTCTCTATTTTGCTGGTAGCTCAGTTTGCTCATTAAATTCCACTTATGAGTGAAATCCTATGGTACTTGTCTCCATATATATCTCCATTCCTTCAGTTTCAACTTGTACTTCTGAATCCATGCTGTGCATACTGTAAACATCGCATAGGTGAGTCTTGGTTCTTTATCCAGGCTGATCATCTCTGCCTTTTTAGCTAATTCATATCGTTGATTTTCCAACCACCATGTCGGTGTTAACCTGCCCTGTGGTTGTCATTCCTCCGCAGCTTCTTTACCACCTTAGCTTGTGTTGAATAAATATTTATGTTGTAACAATTTATTCTTCTCTTGGTCTTTTAAGCGATATAATTTCGACTTATTTTCTTCATGGTTGCTCTGGAAATTACAATAGGCATCTTATGTTATCACGATCTATTTTAGAATAATATTAAATTCTTTCTTTTTTTATCCTCACCAGAGGTTATTTTTACATTTATCTTCAGATGCAGTGGGGGATGGGGAGAGAGAGAGAGACAGAGAGAGAAAAACATCGATATGAGAGAGAGACATTGATTGGTTGCCACTCGCAGGACCCCAACCAGGGCCGGGACGAACCACACCCGAGGTATGTGCCCTTGGCCAGAATCGAACCCAGGACTCCTTGATCCACAGGCTGACGCTCTAACCACTGAGCCAAACCAGCCAGGGTAAATATTAAATTATTTCTGAAAAAATATAGAACCTTGGCTCCGATGTAGCTCCATTTCCCTTCCTCTCCTTTGTGCTATAATTGAAATCTCAGGTCCTTTTAGTTTGGAATAAATATCATCAAAAGCCACTGAAATGTTTTCAGCAAGAGAGAGAGAAGTTCCGAGAGAGAGAGGTTCAGATATGCCTTTACCAATAGGAAACCTTGCCCACCTGAACGAGCAAGAGCCTGAGAATGAAAGGGATGGTTCCACTCCAGCTCCGATATAGCTTAAAACACGCAGTGTTGTAGAGGTCGTCCCTCCTGTGGTGGGGATCCTGTATCCATAGCCTTCTTTTTTTTTTAGCTCAGTCATTGACGCCATGAATCATCTTATGCTGCATCTCAGGCTGAGCCTCCACCCTTCTGTCCATCAGAGAGGCTAGGGCCCGCATCTCAGTGTGCCCAAGCAGGTGTTTCCTGCTCTGCTTAGTCAGCCTGTGCCTAGCACTTGCCCCAAACTCTCTTCTTTTGCAATATTTATACAGCGTACAAACTAACTGAACTAAATGTTGCCCTTGCAACAAAATCTTTTGAGCCTTACAGGTAATCCATCTTTCAGACAAATTTCTTCCTCTTCAAAATAATTCTTTCTCATATATAAATAATTATCATAACATTTAAAGAAAGGCACCCATTTTTGAATGGCAATGTGTTACCACAAAAATATTCGTTGCACTCTCAATGATAGACATATGACTTCGTGATAATGGCTCCCTCTTTTTAATTTTCAACAAAATTAGGCTATGTGTGATAGATGCTGCATTGTTCTTCCCATAAAGGAACTTGGCATAAACTGAGTATTGGGCACTCCTCACAAGAAGAAGAATTATATGTGAGATTCAAGACCATCAGAACATTGAAGCAGAGGATGAATAGGGTCAGATAACTGAAGTGATGAGCTGTGTTCAGAAAGACAATACTAGGTCTAAAGTTCATAAGCAAAGTGCTATTGGTACAAAGGGTTTATCAGAAATATCAGATAGAAGACAGAGACAGAGGGGCATAAACTCAGGGTCCAGAGCTGTTTTCCTTAAATGTAACGTTATTTCTGCTGACTTTCCTAGCCCTCAGTATGTTCCGACACATCCTCCTAAAGGGGCAATACAGGATCCTGAAATGCTGCATAATTTAATATATTTAGCTTAGTTCATTAAGTAGAGTAAATTTAGATGGACTTATCCTACAAACTTCATATGTAAGAATTTAAGGATTTTACCAGCTAAAAGCAGGAATGACTGGGGACTCTATATTATCATATTTCAGTTTTTATTTTGGACACTAAATAGATTTTAAAGAAGGTTAAAAAGAAAAAAAAATACAAGTAAGAAAAAAGCAAAAAGCACCTGTACTGAGATGTAGACTATTTAAATTGCTTCAATAGCCAGATGACAACAATGGTGCCCACTCGGATCTTCCTTCTGTTACCTACCTCCTTCAAGTTGGAAAACATGCTAAGAAAGATCCTTGAATCCTAGCCTGTAAGGAGAGGAATAAAGCAGGGGAAGATATTATTAGAATATTTGATTATCTTTGAGGATACAGAGTGTTCAGTTTCCCTGTGAATTCTCCCTCAGTCAGTGGACTTCAGACATTCTTCCCTGTGGGTGGTGTGATTGTCTAGCTGTGTCAATATGAGGATGATTACTTGAAAGGCACAATGGATAAGAACCTAGGGTAGTTAAAGTTTTTAATTTGAAAAATAAATTAACATTATATCACATAATTTATGGGAAATGTGCAATATATTTTATTGACTGCATGTAGAACTTGGAAATATGATTTATATGAATTTGCTATTTCAGTATGATGAATTGATTGTCACAGTGAGGATTATGGAATTAGCTGGAAGAACAGATGATTAACCACCACAGCCTTTTGGCTAGTGAAGTTTTACCTTCTGATTTTTGAACATTAATAAATCATACTTCAGCATATGGGACTGTTTTGGCAATAGAGCCACTATCAATTTAATCATCGCAAACCAGAGAGCAACGTGCAAGTGTGCAAATGCTGCAGACACGAAAACCAGTTCCGAAGAACCACTGAGTATTATTCTTCTAGTCACATTAATTACAGCTGAAACAAACCTTGAAGAGCTAAGAAAACATAGCACAACTTATCTACTATTTACTAGGGGGAAAAAAGAAATCAATATAGCCATTAATTGCACAAATAGCAATAAATACTTTGGCTGCTGTCCAGGAAGTGTACCAACTGAGAGAATTTTTCGTACTGCTGGTTTCACGACACAGATCATAGTCACAGCCAAGCGGGCAGTGGACTGCTGTTCAATAAACTAAATTTAATGTTACTCAATTATGATCATCGCACTCAGATATAATACTAATAGGAATGTCAGCAGCGATTACATTTTCAGATTTATGTAAAATAATTCAAATGCTATTTGCTATCCCTCAGATACACAGTTCATCCAGTTGTTTATGCAGTTGGTCGGTATTGATCGTGCACAGCAAGTAGCATGGTAGAGGCCCAATGGCAAGTATATATAACATCCCCCGTGCCAGCCACCAGGGGGCTGTGCCAGGGACCAGCGGCAGCATGCCAAGTCATCAAGCAGCTAGCACACCTCTGCAAAGCTGCCTTGTTGTTGTTTTTTACAATATTTTTTCGAATTGCTCACATGTGCCATGAATAATTATTGCCAACATTACCCAGCATGAAGCAGAAACGAAGGCAAAGAAATGTCTTTCTTAGAGAATTCTTTTTAGAGCTAAATGAATCTAGCATCATTATAGGTTGTTATGTATGGCGGGGACTGTGTCATTTAGCAAAGTATTACTCAGTGGGCTGAGCAGCTGGTATATACGATTTTGTATACCACCTGCAAAAGAAGGTGCCAAACCATATAATCAACCACCTGGCCAAGAGAGTGGAGTAGCTAAACACTACTTTGTTGTTGCTCCCACATTTCCAGGAAGTTCGGGAACATAAGCAGACATAGGCAGAATGAATATTGTACAAGATAAGGTTTGTTAAAGCTTTTCTGTTCAATAAAGCATATAGTGCCTGCTGTTCGGAGTACTGTGGAACAGATTTGCTTTATTTCTAATGAAGGTGTTTGGGCATTTTCCTGGCACAAATGGAGTAAAATTATGTACTTAAAACAACATTTTAGAATAACAACACAAAAAAATCACCACTTCAATTGCACTGCAACAGATTGGAAAAATGAAAATAGATATAATCCGAACCTCGATAATGAATTAGTGTCATTATCATGGATGAATCATTCATTTAGGAGGATCTGGCCTAGTTTTAAACAACCTGTATGTCTAGCACCTTCCACGGAACCCCTTTCTGTCTTAAACATGTGTTTATTATCATCATCTCCACACCATTACTCGTGGGGAAAATACTTTACAGGTGGCCTCTTTACTTATTTGGCTTTAAGTGAGTATGAGAATAATTTGATTGTAAGCTAATCTTTCTATCACCAGATTTCCAGTGTCAGCAATGTCAATCTCATTATTCCACCTTTTCACTGGCTCAGCTTTCTGTGGCAATGCACCTTTTAAAATTCTAGTCCCTCATTGTTTGACAGATTACTGGAAGAAGAACTAATAACTAGATGAGGGTATTCAGAGTGAAACAAAGGGAGTTGCGGCTTCCAGACCAAGGTCTCCTACTCTCATTAACTCTGTGGCTATGAGTTTAAGCTCATTAGACTCTCCCTTTTGTCTCTTTTTAATATAGGAAGACTGATTTGGGACTTGTTGACTCAATCCTAACTCCTTAAGTAAAAAAAAAAAAAAAAAGCTAGGACTTGGAACATTTGTAGAAGTTCTGCTGTGAAATATTGGTTTTCTATTTAGCCGTGTCTTTGTTTCAGGTGGTTTGGTTATACCACCCCCCATTCCTGCCCCCCCACCCGCCCCCATCTTTCACTCGAAGAGAAGATTCTCACAAGGAAACTTTTACAATAGTCAGTGCTTGATAATACATAAAGATATTTTGCCAGTCACTTCAAATGTGCATTTTTACTTCGGTTACCTCTAGGCAAAAGAACATAAAGGAGAAGAAAAAATAAAACTTTTCAAACCTATTAGAAAATGTACTATGGATATTAAATTCAAAGACTAGGACATGGGCAACATGATCTTTCACTTATTCAAAATGAACTCTGGACAAGAATAACCTAAGTATAGAATACCATTCCTTATTGTAAGTATATAGTAAGAATATATCAAATAATGTTCTTGGACATCTTTTCAACTCTGACATTGTAATGTGTAATTTTATGTATCAACTCGGCTGTGCTACTGGCTGCCCAGATACTTGGCTAAACATTATTTCTGGGTGTTTCTGGATGAGACTCACATTTATATCAGTCTACCGAGTCAAGCAGAGTGTCCTCTTCAGTGTGGTGAGCATTGTCCAACCTGTTGAGGGGCTGAATAGAACAGAAAGTTGGTGAAAAGGAGACTTTCCTCTCTCTCTGCCTGTTTGAGCTGGGACACTGGTCCTTCTCTGCCCTAGGACTGGATTTATACCACCTGCTCTCCTGGGTCTCCGACTGCTCACTGCAGATTGTGGTACTTCCAGCATGTGAGTCAAATTGTTAAAATAAATAAACAAATAAGTACTATTATCATATATAAATATATATGTGTTCAATGAGATGAATAATTTTTCACAATTCATAGCCTCCCATCTTTCTTCATTTCTTTACCTCTTGGTTTTGTTATGTATACTATCATTATGTGATTTGTAACTTCTCTGTGCTTTGAAAGTGTAAGAACATTTTCCACTTGAAACATTTTAGGTTGGTTCTGAGCATGCTATTATTTGGATGAGTAATATCAAATTCAGAACAAGTATTATATTTGGACTTATTAAGAAGATACTACTCCTGACCGGTATGGCTCAGTGGATTGAGCATCATCCCATGGACTGAGAGGTTCCTGTTTGATTCCCGGTCAGGGCACATGCCCAGGTTGGGGACTCGGCCCCCAGTAGGGGGCATGCAGGAGGCAGCCAATGGATGTTTCTCTCTCACATCAATGTTTCTATCTCTCTCTCCCTTCTCACTCTAAAAGATCAATAAAAACATTGTTTTTAATTGAAAACAAAAAATACTATAATCCCTATGTCACTAAAACATTGGTGAAATATAATTTTCTAAGTTTCTAGAACAATTTTAAAAAATATATTTTCACATATTTGTCTTTATCCAGGGAACACTGTGCCACTAATTTTTTTCTATTACATCATCTTATTTCTCATATTCCTATTTCCACTTTTTCTATTTCTATTTCTAGCAAAAGAGAATCTTCCAGAATATTTAGTTTGATACACATTCATGATAGCAAGCACCCTCATTACTTTATCACTGAAACTGTCTATATTATTTTACACTTTTATTATATTTTATCTTAACTTAGAATTTTAAGTTCAAATTTCCTTTCCCTCATTGCCTTCAAAGCATTCAGGACACACCTTCCCTGGCTGGTAGAATCAATCCAGTGTTGGGAGCGCTGGTCAGTCTGATTTCCTTTTGTTGTGGGTAGAGTGTGTTTACATTTCCATCTTTTCTTTTAGCTGCTCTGGATTAAATAGTTTGTGAAGACTCAAGTCTTGCAAAAATATACTCAGGAATACTTTTCAATGATTTTATTTATTAGTTTCTGTTTTGTGGTGTCTTGTTCTCTGCTTCTGAAACATGGAAAATTGTTAAGCAACTGAGTTAATCTTGTATTAACACTCCTCATATTTGCTCTTTTTTCCTTCAGTGATTTATATTGGGATATGTCTTCCAATTTATTGTTCACACCAACAGCTGGCCTTTTACCTATGCTATCGTTCTATCCAAATGTTCTCTTTATATAAGGTTAATTTCCAGGGGCCCTTCTTTCTCTAGTCATTCCTTTCTTTCTGTAACTCTTTCTATCCTCCATCTGTTCTTTCCTTCCTCCCTCTCTCTTATACCCGCTTCCGTTTCTCTCCTTTCCCTTCCTCTTTCCTCCTCCTTCTTTATTTTCCTTTCAAATACTTAGTAGACTATTTTGTTTTTCTTAAGTTAATAGCCTATTAAATTTTCCTGATGATGTTAATATGTGTGTGTGTTTTGTTTTTTGGTTTTTGAAGTTTTTGCTTGTTATCTGATTTATCTTTTTTTTTGATAAATCAGTTTTTATAGTTTATTGTTGTTCCTTCTATTTTATGACTTGGATTTCCTTGTTTATCTGGTACTCCTTGGTTCCTAGTCAGTCTTTGTAAATGAATGTCAAGATGGTTTATATTGATTGGTGATATATAACAATCTTTTGTGTTTTTGCAAGTTTATTTCTCCAAAAAGCTTCTTTTCAGAATGGGAGAAATGGCTCTAGGCTCTGTGTAACTGTGTAAGACATGCGAAGTGAGAAATAAGTCTGTCTGAAGTCCAGACCAGCTAAGTTGAATGTTCAGGCTATCTTGGTCACTAGCTAGCAGTGTTTTAAATAGTGGCTGCTTTATTGGCCTATGTTCTGGAGCAAGGATGCTACATTCACAACTCTGAGCCAAACAACATGTCTGGAACTAAGAAATAAAATTTCACCACAGTAGGCTACTGACATTCTGATATACAGCTTATCTACAATCCATTTTCCAAATATTGGATAGAGTGATGTTTTAAAAATATGAACAATCATATCATTAATTAACTGTTTCAAGAAGTATAAACATGTCATATAAAAATAGTAGGAGAATGGGAGAGATGACAACATTACTTAACATATGCAAAAATGTATTTGGTTGTGATAAAAAGAAAATACCAATGCCAATTACAGGCATGATTTAGATTATTCATGACAGTATAGTTAGTGACTAAATCTTAATTCCTAAAGAATCTGAGCTATTGAATATAAATTTTACCACTAGATCTAGACAGGAAAATTCTGTATTATAGACAAAAGGGCAAAAACAACCCATTTTCTTTTAAACAATTAGGTTCAATCACCTTAGCAAATAAAATACCCCCCTTTTTTCTTTGTTTTCCCAATTGGAAAAGGAGCTAATGACTTGGTGGCAGCTTCAACTCTCATTGGACAACACGACTGTTAGGTCTCCTAGGGGAGAATCACCTCTCCTGAACCAAGAAGTCAACCCTCTATTGGCAGAACTCAAAGTCAAATGAGCAGTAAAATCTTTCTATAGTGGTCATTAGGAATTATACTGAGGAGAATACCTTGGCACCTGGACCTTAAATATACTCTAGCTAAGCAAGAAACAGCTCCAAATAGTCATGACTGGTTCAGAGGCCAGCATTGTCTCTTCTGAAATCATTAGCTCCCATCTGGGACTATGAGTCTTCCATAGGCTGTTCGGCCATTGTACATGGCCCCTGTCTTCTAGTGATGGGGTGCCATGTAATATCAGTGAATCCCATAAGTATCAGCCCATTGATTTATTTAATTTACTCAAAAATAAAATTGTGGGTCAAAATTTATGAGGTATGAGCAACCACCGTGGAAAGTGAGTCATCCTCCAAGTCTACGATTGGTGTTTCCGTGATGGCAACTCGATATATACAAGTGCTACTTGCTTCTTCAAGTGAGAGCAAATTGTTTCTGCTGTTCTGTGTTCATTGGAAGAGATTAAAATATATTTGGTGTAGCAGTATAAGCTTTTCAGATGCCAAGGCCTCTATTGCTTTTCTTCACACTAATGAAAAGGAAGCGGCATGTGAGGTTATCACCTTTTTAAGATAACCATTGTCATTCTCCAAGGCCCAGCTGTCTACCACAGAGGTCATTGCATTGTTTGGGAATGCAATATCAAATGCTCCCTCTGAATCTTTCAGATCTCTGATGGTGGCACTAATGCATGCTGTTCTTTCAAGGTTACTGTATTATTTTTGTTTACTATTTTTTGTATGCAGGGAGATTTTCATAGGCTTATACTTATCTGTTCTTATCATAAAATGCTATTCTGGAGAGGCTCTGCCTGCTATTGAGTGTATCTATTCCAACCGAACAACACAGGACCTGTAAAATAACCGTGGAATAAATCTACAGGAAAACATTGAGTGTATCATGAGACAGAGTGACATAACTCCATTGATCATAGGCTCTGACTCTGAGATGGTCCCACAGTGATGTTTGGTTCCCTAGAAATTAATATTATCAAAGTGCAAATTTATAATATGCCAGAGAATGATTGGTGTTTCCCCTTCTCTGGAGTACAATTATTCTTCTACGTCCTTGCATGTTCCTTTGGGATAGTCTAGAATGTATATTAATAATATGTAATTGTAATGTTATCATAGATTCATAGTCTTCCCTTTATTCAATGGGATTTTTATTACCCGACTTAACTTGAGGAACTGGTGAAGGACTGTGATTCTTTATAAGAACACTTTAAGTCAGACGTCTGTTCTGTAGACCTATAGTTATTTTGGACATTTTTAAGCTGCCTCTCTCTTTTAGTCCAAAGAGGCCTATAAGCAATTAGTTACTGCCAAAGATTAATTAATGTTAGTCAGTTCTAAATGCCACACATATCTGGTTGTCTATCATGGTAACCATGTCTACCTTACTTCTTTTGATGATGTGTTTTACTTGTCTTCTGGAACCGAATAGCTTATATCTCCATTCAGATCAGGGAGTCTCTTTCAATGGCAGTATGTCTTGCAATTATTGCTAGTCTTTAAATTATAAACACACTCCCTTAATGAAAGCATTTTCCATTTCCACAGTAGAGGGATTATCTTCTTGGCTTTCTCTTGGGCATCTAATAAATTTAATCCAGCATCCTCTTCTCTTTTTATTCCACTGTTTGCTTGTTTTTAATTTATACTGAATTTATTGAGATGACATTGGTTAATAAAATTATATAGGTTTCAAGTATACAATTCTATAATATATCATACATATGTTGTATTGTGTGTTCACTACCCCAAGTCAAGTCTCCTTCCATCACCATTTATCCCCCCTTTACCCTCTTCTACCTCCTCCAACCCGTTTTCCCTCTGGTAGTCACTATACTATTGTTTGTGTCTATGCATTTTTCTTTTTATTTGCTTAATCCATTTACCTTTTTCACCCAACCCCCCAACCACTCTCCTCTGACAGATGTTCTCTGTATCTATGAGTCTGTATTTATTTTGTTCATTAGAGTCCACATATAAGTGAAATTATATGATATGATACTTATCTTTCTCTGACTGGCTTATTTCACTTAGCATAATACTGTCCAGGTCCATCCATGCTGTCTCAAAAGGTAAAATTTCCATCTTATTTTACAGCTGAGTAGTGTACCATTATGTAAATGTACCACTGCTTTTCTATATACTCATCTAATGATGGACACTTGGGCTGCTTCCAAATCTTGGCTATTGTAAATAATGCTGCAATGAACACAGGGTTGCATATATTCTTTCAAATTAGTATTTTGTTTTGTTATTCAGAAATACTCCAAGAAGTGGGATTGCTGGGTCATAAAGCAGTTTCATTAAAATTTTTTTAAAGTAACTCCATACTGCTTTCCACAGTGGCTGTACCAATCTGCATTCCCACCAACAGAGCAAGCACAAGGGTTCCCTTTTCTCTGCATTCTAGCCAACATTTGTTGTTTGTTGATTTATTGATAATAGCCATTCTGACAGGTGTGAGGTTATATCTCATTGTGGTTTTAATTTGTACTTCTCTGATGATTAGTGATGTTGAGCATCTTTTCATATGGCTGTTGGCCATCTGTATGTCCTCTTTGGAGATGTGTCTATTCAGGTCCTTTGTCCATTTTTTAATTGGGTTGTTTTTTGTTTTTTAGGGTATTTTTTGTTTTTTGTTTTTGTTTGTTTTTTAATCCTCACCTGGGGACATTTTTGCATTTATCTTCAGATAGAGCGGGAGGGAGAGAGAGAGGAAGAGAGAGAGAGAAACATCGATATGAGAGAGACACATCGACTGGTTGTCACCCACACAACCCCAACCTGGGCCAGGGACAAACTGCAACCGAGGTACATGCCCTTAGCAGGAACCGAACCGGGACTCTCTGGTCTGCAGGCCGAAGCTCTAACTGTTCAGCCAAACCGGCCAGGGCTGGATTGTTTGTTTTTTTTTGGTGTTGAGTTTTATAAGTTCTTTATAAATTTTGGATATTAATCCCTTATCAGATATATTATTGGCAAATATGTTCTCTCATTTAGTAGGTTGTCTTTTCATTTGTTGATGGTTTTCTTTGCTGTGCAAAAACTGCTTAGTTTGATGTAGTCCCATTTGTTTATTTATTTATTTGTTTCCCTTGACTGAAGAGATATATCAGAAAAAATATTGCTTTGAGAAATGTCTGAGATTTTACTGCCTATGTTTTCTTCTAGGATTGATATGGTTTTTAGCCTAACATTTAAGTCTTTAATCCATTTTGAATTTATTATTGTGTATGGTGTAAGAAGGTGGCCTAGTCTCATTTTTTTTTGTGTACATATCTGTCCAATTTTCCCAACAATATTTATTGAATAGACTGTCTTAACCCCATTGTATGTTCTTGCCTCTTTTGTCAAATATTAATTGACCACAAAGGCATGGATTTATTTTTGGGCTCTATTCTGTTCCATTGATCTATATGTCTATTTTTATGCCAGGACCATGCTGTTTTGATTACTGTGTCCTTGTAATATAGTCTGATATTAGGTATCATGATCCCTCCCACTTTGTTCTTATTTCTCGAAATTGCTGTGGCTATTTGAGTCTTTTGTGGTTCCATATAAATTTTTGGAATATTTGTTCTAGTTCTATGAAATCAGTTTCATTTTTTTTTACACCAATAATAAACTATCAAAAAGGGAAAATAAGAAAACAATCCCATTTATAATTACATCAAAAATTAAAATTAAAATACCTAGGAATAAATTTAATGAACAATGTAAAAACCTGTATTCGGAAAATTATAAAACACTGAAGAAAGAAATAAAACAGCGTCCCCTTATCCTAAAGGTTTGGATTCCTTTGTCTCTCTCAAATTCATTGCCATCCATCACAACTGA
Source organism: Tadarida brasiliensis (assembly GCA_030848825.1). NCBI lineage: Eukaryota > Metazoa > Chordata > Mammalia > Chiroptera > Molossidae > Tadarida > Tadarida brasiliensis. The sequence goes on from CM061266.1 coordinate 66,557,934, forward strand.
ACCCAGGTTTTAGTCAAATAAATGAGAAAACAAGTGAGCCTCTCATTTGCTCAGCCAGCTTTAATCTTAAACCGTGCTTGCTGTCCAATGTTGTAGCCACTGGCAACATGAGTCTTCTGAGCACGATAAATTGTTACCAGTATGACAGAGAAAGTGAATGTCTAATTTAATTTAAATTAAATAATAATAAAAAAAACACCTGTAATATATTTTCTATGTAAAAATAATTTTATTATTTAGGGAGTATAACATTTATGTTAACTGTTGAATTGTGTGAGATATGGTTGCACCATAATATATATTGTTGGTATTTAATTTCTAGTATTATGCAGAAACCAATCACTGATCAAGTTAGTGTCAACTGATTTAGTAGAATGATTCTTTTTCTACCCATTGATGTAATGTACTATGTTTTTATTTGAATATTTTACGCAGACAAGTGATATTGAGGCAATTCATATTTGTTAAATAAATTATTCAATTGTGATATTTAAAATAAATATAAATGTATTACTATTTTAATTATTACATAATTAAATATTTTTCTAAATAATTTCTATGGACAGTTTTATAAATTTAAAATACAGACATATTATTGTTACAGAATTAAGTGGAAATGCAGCAACTAGTACCACAAACAGCAGGAAAAAATATATTGGAAGAAAATATGTTATAAATTTCATCATAAATGGCGATTGCAATTTGATGTGGTCGACCAAAATGATAAAGCTGTTTGTCTGGTAAAAATATAATATAAAAAATTAGCCTGGCCGGTGTGGCTTAGTGGTTAAGCATTGACCCATGCACCAAGAGGTCGCTGGTTCGATTACTAGTCAGGGCACATGCCCAGGTTGTGGGCTCAGTCCTCAGTGGGGGGCATGCAGGAGGCGGCCAGTTGATGTTCTCTCGCATCAATGTTTCTATTTCTCTCTCCCTCTCCCTTTTTCTCTCTCTAAAAATCAATTAAAAAAATTAACAAAATAACATGAGTGATATTAAGCGATATATTTAGAAAATGCATATTCATTTGATAAAAAGTATTATTCTCAACAATCAAAAATAACTAATAAGATTATTTATCTGAAATCAGAATTAAATGTCCAACAAAAATATTCAAAAAGCTTTCAAGAGAATATGAACTTGAAAATTTACTCAGCTATAAAATGGTTTGTATAGTTGCTCTAAAATTTTTAAATGGAGATGATAAGAAATTTTTATATAAATTCTATAAATTTTGGAGATATTAGAAACAGAAAAAAAGACTATACTATTGAATATTTCTAAAAATATTAAAAATCAATTGAATCAAACTTAGAAAATATTATGTTTTTATTTAATTTAAGAAAAGTCATGAGGTATAAATATTTAGGGAATATTTTATCTCAAATTTCCAAATTTATAAAAAATATCAAATTGTGGCTTAGAGAAGTAAAACTTATGACTATCTATATATACATATTCACATATACATATACATTTGAATATTTCAAGAATTTTAGCTCTATATATATGTGGAAAAAATATTTTCACATCATACAGTACTCTACCTGTGTGTGGTCAAAACCTAGATTTATGGTAATTTTGTAACAAGTGACTGATGTTTTCCTAATGACTTTATTCTGCTGCATGTATGTATTGGAAATATCGGTACTCAGTTTTCAGAAGCTAACTCTATGAAAGGTGTCATGGATATAATTGTTACAATTATTCATTTGTATGTATATACATGCGAATGCTCTGAATTGTCATTAGTTTATGAAATTAAGAAAGAAATAGAAGACGATTAATTTAATAATCTTGTGTACTTCACCAATGCTCATTTGATGAGTCATGGAAGATTTATTAACAAAGATTTATTATACTGTCATTCCAATTCCAGTTTTCTTAGAACAAAAGGAATGCTTGCTAAATATTTAATAATCAGAGAAAAAAAATGACAGTGTTATTTGTATTTTTCACTGGTGCCATACTGCTCATGAACAAGCTAAATGTGAAACTCCAAGGAAATGAAGAGCTTATTTGTGTCTTAGCCGGACAGGTATGCAAATTTATGTTGAAATTGAATTTTTTTCATTGTACAAATCAATAATAATGTTATTTTGATACAAGAATTATTGAATTTATTTAACTTGGATAGACATAATTTTAAAATTATATGCTTTTGCTTCAAAGTGAAAACAATTCTTGTAATCATGATGAACAGTTTTGTTAAAGTTGATGTGAATCTTAATAGAAAATGATATTTGATCCTATTATTCAAAACTTTTGGCCTGGCTGGTGTGGCTCAGTGGTTGAGCATCAACCCATGCACCAAGAGGTCGCCAGTTCGATTCCCAGTCAGGGCACATGCCCAGGTTGTGGGCCCAATCCCCAGTAGGGAGCATGCAGGAGGCAGCCAATCAATGTTCTCTCTCATGGATGTTTCTATCTCCCCCCTCCCTTCCTCTCTCTGTAAAGTCAATAAAGAAAAAAAATTAGAAAAAACCTTTTAATTATGTTTGGAAAATCTTGGGGATGTGAATCTACTTTCTCAACTGTAAGTTTTATGTATTTAAACAAATCAAATATTTTCTGTTGAAACTTGACATCTGAATTGAGATATTTTTTAAGTGTAAAATCATGCTGGATTTTGAAGAGGTAGAAAAAAACAGTAAAATATATGCTTAGTATTTTATATTGACTGTATTTGTAAATGATCATAGTTTACATAGATCAACAAAATATATTACTGAAATACATTTTACCTATTGTTTTTTAACCTTTTATGTGGCTTCTAGAAAAAAATTACTTACATAATTCACATTACATTTCTACTGGACAGCATGAAGGTCTGAGATATATATTCATGTCAATACGTTCGATCCAAAACCATGTTCTATTATGTTTAGTCTTGCATTCCAGAAATTACTCCCACAGAATATTTTGAGATTTTTGCCACTGTACATTCACATAATCCTACAATTTTTAAATGATGTATAGTGTCTGGTAAGTACATGACATGCTGGAACCTGACTCTAGTAAAGGGTGTACCGGCACTGACAGGTTGTGGAGGTAAGCATGAGGTAATGCCCTCCCCGGATCTGTAAGAAAGGGCTGATTCTACTGGCAAGTGAGGTGCAGTGGGAGTTTGGGGGCAATCTGAATCAAATAAATCCTTTCACATATCATTATACTTAGTATCACTCCCCAATTCTTTCCCAGTGTGTACTCCAACTAGTACATAAGATGCCAAAAGACTCTGAAGTAAACGAATGTGATAATTTCTTAACCCAGACATCTGACTCTGATTTTCTTTTAGAGCAGTCATAGAAACCTTTCTACCATGTCTTTATTCAAGAACTGAAGACTTAAAGCCTATCATCTTATAGCAGCTTTAAACTCTCCAGTGCATGCATGAAACAGTCATTCACTCTTAAGGTCTTGTATTCCTGACTCTCATAGTCCGGTGGTATGGCAACACCCAGTTGGGCTCCTGAAGGGGAATCAGGAGGAATGATTTAAGCAACTCATTTGCAATTTGCATGTGCAGATTACTGGTATTCTCCTTGGAAATAAGTTAATATACTACTGTCAAGACCAATGAGGCATCAAGCCCAGACCCATCACTAGAGTTGTGTTATCATTTACCACATTATGTGAGTTTCAGTGACAGATAGAATCTACTCCAGATAACTTTACCAGAGAGAAACGCAAGAGGGAATGAAGTCTTTGAAACTGTTAAGTGATAAAATATAGGATCCAGAAATGACAGCCAGGGCAACGTCTCTGAACTGATCTCCCTAGGGAGCTACAAGCTCTACCACTTCAGAATTTGGGCAATCAAGAACCTATGGCGACAACTGCAGGCTTCTGTATTACACTGTTTCGGTCAGGACCTCAGCTAGAAGATACATACCTGTCTGCTATTTTGTGAGCCATCTGCAATGTTTGTTTATACCACTTTACAACAACAGGAACCTTAGAACCAGATACATAAATTTGTGAGCGGATGCGGCAGAAATCCAGGGGCAGTATTACCAAGAAAAAGAAGAAAAGGGAGTAAAATAAAGAACATGATTATAGATAAAGAAAGTCGCTAAGTATCAAAAACATTTATTTAAACAGGAAGATATTAAAACGGTAAACTTTTATATACCTAGTGACATGTCCTTAAAATACACAGCACAGAAAGAGATGTAATCATAAGGAAACATAGACAAATGTACCATTAGAATGGATACTTTTAGTATACCTCTCAGTAATTGCTAGATCAAGCAGACAAACCATTCTATAAGACTATAGATGATGTAAACAATGTGGTTAATATGTAACATTATTATATACATTTAATTCTGAAATTTAATAATTAATAAGAGGGATATTATAAGTTATTATAAGATACCTGTAAGGGGGAGACATTATTTCTATCTTTCAACACTGTTCGCTCTACAAAAATGTTTTAAAAGATAATCCTGGACAAAGGGCAGTCAGTGCCCTGCTTGACTGATGTACAGAAATGCAAAAGACCCTGGCAGAAATGTCTCCCCACAATGACCCCACTGAAAGACGGTCGTTTCAGATTACTCTCTAATTGTTTGAAAGTCACATCATCAAATGTAATTTATGTTGCCTCTGAAATCCTAAAAGGCTGACCACGAGTATTTTGACTTTTTCTTTGTCATAAGAAGTATATGAGTGCACCAAGGAGACTTTCACCTTTGTGGGTTTGGAGGATTATATCGTTTGTTAGGGCTCTTTGCCTTCACCTTTGCCACGGTTCACAGCAGGAGCAGTATAATCCCAGCCTTGCTGAATTTGGACTGGGCCTGATAACATGCTTTGTCCAATGGAAGGTGAGCTTGATGTAAATATGCTTGCATGGACTTGCCTGGTTTGGCTTAGTCTACCTGTCCTGCTTCCCACCATGAAAACTAAACTCATTCTAAATAGCAACTGCTTCATAAACTTTGGTACTGAAATGAAAGCTACAGAGAGCTAATCTGAACCTTATCTGTAGCCTGAAAGAGAGAAAATACACCCACTTCACAGATCTATGTGTAAGAGACAAATATTTGTGTTTTAAACCACTTACATTTTAGAAATGTTTTCATGCAGAAGTACTACAATGTAAGTTGACTACTACAGAGGGAATATTTTGTTATGCCTCAGACCAGCGTACACTCAGAAAATGTATTTAGGTACAGATGCTTGAGTTTTCATGGAAATTAGCTCCTATTTTGTTCCAAATAAGAAAATGTTCAGGACTTCCGGTCAAGATGGCGGCGTAGGTAAACGCGGTATGGCGTCCTCCCACAATCACATCTAATTTACAACTAAACTACAGAACAACCATCATTCAAACCCGCCTGAAATCAAGCTGAATGGAAGTCCTACAACTACGAGATTAAAGAAGAAGCCACATCGAGACTGGTAGGAGGGGCGGAGGCGCAACGGGCTGGTCCCACACCCGCGTGTGGCGGATAAAATTAGGAGGACACCTCGGCTGGGAAGGTCCTCCCTGAGGACTGAAGGGTCCCCATCCCACACCAGGCGCCCAGCTCAGGGTTCCAGTGCCAGGAAGAGAAGTCCCCATCACTTCTGGCTGGAAAAACCAGCGGGAACTGAGGCTGAGGCGGCTGGAGCCCCCGGCAGCTCCTCTTAAAGGGCCCGCGCACAGACTTACTCAGACTCGCTCCCTCCAGGCTCCAGCATGGGGGAGGCAGCTTGAAAGGCACCAGAGTCATATGGGTAAGAACTGAGCTGTTTGGCATTGGAGCAAGGGCTGGAGAGGCAGCTTTCTCCTGGACAGATGTGCTATCAGAGGCCTTTGCTCCTTTGGTGAGCCCTTCCCTGGGCCGGCAGCAGACGCCGCCATATCTGGGACTCCAGCAACCTGGCTCACACTGTTGGCCCCGCCCTGGTGATTCCCTGAGGCCCCACCCCTCCCAACTTTCAGGCCCACCCAAGCTGTTGCCAGTTGCTTTACCATAAAATTGGCCTGTCTTGGATCCTGCTTCAGGTTTTCCTAAATTCTTTCAAACAAGCAGCATCTGGTCTCAGCTAGCCCGATACCTCTTGCTAAGTAATACATAGGAACAAACACAGGGAGGCAGCCAAAATGAGGAGACAAAGAAACAGGTCCCAAATGAAAGAACAGAACAAAACTCCAGGAAAAGAACTAAGTGAAATGGAGTTAAGCAACCTAACAGATGCTGAGTTCAAAATACTGCTTATAAAGATGCTCAATGGACTTAGTGAGAACCTCAGTGAACTTAGTGAGGGCCTCAAGAGCATAAAAAAGGACCAGTCAGAAATGAAGGAGGCACTAACTGAAATAAAGAATAGTTTACACAGATTCAATAGTAGAGTAGGTAAATCCAAGAAGCAAAGCATCGATTTGGAATATAAGGAAGCAAAAAACACCCAATCAGAACAGCAAAAAGAAAAAAGAATCCAAAGAAATGAGGATAGTGTAAGGAGCCTCTGGGACAACTTCAAGTGTGCCAACATTTGCATCTTGGGGGTACCAGAAGGAGAAGAGAGAGAACAAGAAATCGAAAACCTATTTGAAACAATAATGGCAGAAAACTTCCCTAACTTGGTGAAGGAAACAGACATACAAGTCCAGGAAGCACAGAGAGTCCCAAACAAAATGAACCCCAAGAGGCCCACTCCAAGACACATCATCATCAAAATGCAAAAGGTTCAAGACAAAGAGAGAATCTTAAAAGCAGCAAGAGAAAAGCAGTTACCTACAAGGGAGTTCCCATAAGACTGTCAGCTGATTTCTCAAAAGAAACTTTGCAGGCCAGAAGGGAGTGGCAAGAAATATTCAGAATGATGAAAAGCAAGAACCTACAACCAAGATTACTCTCTCCTGCAAAGCTGTCATTTAGAATCGATGGCCATATAAAGAGTTTCCCAGACAAGGAAAAGCTAAAGGAGTTCATCACCACCAAACCATTATTATATGAAATTTTGAAGGGCCTTCTTGAAGAAAAAGGTAAAAAAATATGAACAAACAAAATGGCAATAAATACATATCTATCAACAATTGAATCTACAAACAAAATGAACAAGCAGAACAGAAACATTCTCATAGATGCAGAAAACCTTTGTTTTGTACCAGATGGGTGGTACAAAAGGTGAGGGGTGAAAAGGTGAAGGGATTAAGAAATACAAATTGGTGGTTAGACTGACAAACCTCAAAGGGAAGGGGGGCTGGGGGTGGGAAGAGATAAACCAAATAACTTATATGTATATATGCATAACCAATGGACACAGACAACAGTGTGGGGAAAAGCAGGAGGGGGGAAGGAATGGGGAGGAGGGGGGCAATGGGGGAAAAATGAGGAACATCTGTAATACATTCAACAATAAAGATAAATTAAAAAAAAAGAAAAGAAAAAAAAATTCAGAAAGTTGTCTCTTTATTCTGTGTATGATTTTCAGTGCTCAAATCTAGTTTCTTCCTTGGGATGCTGTGGTAATTTCTCTCCACCTCAACCATAGACATTATATGAGGACAGAAACCTCTGTGTCTAAAATGTGTCTCACTAAGCAGGAAATTAAATTTCAACCTCAAGACCTCCTAGTTAAAAGGGGGAATTCACTAACAATAGTCATTAAAATGAAAAAAATTTTGGAGGGGGTTGTTTTTTGTTGTTGTTTTTTATACTTTATTATTATTTTTCTTTATTTTATTTTGTTTGTAGAGAGAGAAGAAGGAGAGGGAGAGAGAGATAGAAACATCTATGAGAGAGAACATTGATTGGCCGCCTCCTGCATGCCCCCCACTGGGGATTTGGCCCACAATCTGGGCATGTGTCCTGACCGGGAATTGAACTGGCGACCTCTTGGTGCATGGGTCGATGCTCAACTACTGAACCACACCGGCCGGGCAAAATGAAAACTTTTTTTTTATTACTAATTCAGTGCCTGGGTGTTTGCTTCAACTTGTACAATGAAAATCTAATCCTCTAATTTACAATAGAACTTTTTATTTTCAAAGTTTTTTTCATATGACGTTTTATATTTAAATCTTTATTACAAGAATATTATATAATTATCAGGAACAAATTATTAATATCTTCATTTTATATATAAACAACAATGAGGAGTCAAATTGTAAACTGATTTTTAAAAAATGCTAAATTTTATTCCAATGTGAGTGTGGGAAATGTTTCTTAGAAACATTTGATGAGAAAATGAAGAGAAAATCATTTTTTTTAGAAACCACTCTGTCACTGAATAAAACCCTAATTTTGAAATGACAGTTTAAGAAAATGTCTCTGTATGCAACAGATCTACATATTTGTGGTTATATAAAATACTTTAGTTTTGTGAAATATTCTCCTTGTAAAGTATCTTTTATCATAGGCTGAAGTCTACTAATATATAATATATTTTTTTCTTTAGAATTTTCAAAAGGTTTTAATAAATATTCACTATCTATGACCTAAAGAGCTCAGATAAAGTAAGAATAAGTGACTTGTAAATAACTAAGCTCAGTAAGGATCTGCCTGCTATTACTTAATCATACCCGTATTCTACAGCAAAACAGCCATGTAAGGGTCATTACTGAGAAGAATGTCAAATTGGCCGATTTAATGTTACTTAGGGCTTACTTTATCTATATAACTGTCTCAGATAAGAATTGCAAGCTAATAATAATTACATTAGTGTCAGAAGTGTAGAGGACACCTATGGTTTATTTAGTAGGGAAAGATAATTTTAATGTTCTAAATTGAATTTTACTGTCTACTTTAAGATAGTTAAAATAGCATATGTAAAATATTCAACCACCCATTAATGGTTGATATCTGAGAAATACAATATTGTCTGAAATATTTTAATGTCTGCTGCTACCTCAGTCCAAACTGCTTGTCAAAGGGCATGTAGTAGTTTAAATATATTGTTGATACACTTAAATAAAGTTACTATATTTTAGTGATATAAATTTAAATGTGTCATTTTAAAAGTTACAAATCATCTATGCTCCCGTGGATTTACAAAGTTTACTCTTTTTGATATCATGTTGCGTTCTCCGACTTTATATGTTTAAGGGAAAAACATAATTTACACAAGTAAATTTGTAAATAATCTATGAAATAATGTCCTATAAGGAATGATGGTTCTCACATAACACACACTCACAAACATACAATGTATATTTTATACTGAGGCATTGGAATCAATTGAGGCAATAATACACACACACGTACACACACACACACACACACACACACACACACAGAGCAAATTCAGTACAAATTCCAAGCTATTTTTTTAGAAGTGGAGCCTCACTATCTATGTATTTTTATGTTCCCAATTTTCATACAGTTAAGATTTTCCAACATGTATGCATTACTCATATGAATTAAGCAATAAGCATTGTGAACTGTCTACCATCACCACACAGTAATATTTTGTGTCTGTTTTAAAACATATCTTTAAAGTGTTCAAAACAGTTTGTTACCACATCTTCATTCATAGTAGAAAATATAACCATAGACAGAATAGCAGCAAAATGTAGATTGAAAATATGCAAAAAGGAACTATTGAATGAGCACGAGATTAACTCATTCTGAGCATGAATAGAGGTCGACTAGTCTAGTAAGGCAGAGGGAAGGTGTAGTAGAGGGGACTAGTAGAGCCCCTTTGGATAATGTTTCTATTTTCTATTTCGAATGAAAAACTGTGGCCCTGAGAACAAAGGAAGACTTGTCCCATTGCTACTTGCTCCCATCAGCCAATATGGCAGTAGTTAGACTAAATGCAAACGTGTCTAAATGGGCCATTTTTTGCTTTATATCTCTTGTTTGAAGCTTGGCTTTTCAAATCTGTCAGAACAATGGTCAAACAGTCACCTGGTCAGGAACCACAGAGTCACAGAACCACACCTGTATACTGTGCTTACAATTTACAAAGCATCGCACCACACATTCTCTCATTTGTTCCTCACAACAACCCAGAGATATTAGCAGGTCAGATCTATTCTGCAAGTTCAAAAGTAAAACCTGAAAGTGAAAATTTAAGGGATTCATACATGGACACACAGCTTATGGTAGCAGATCCAGGACCTAGACCAATGTTTTCTGATTCTAATCATAGATCTCTTTCTATTTGATGTGCTCTTGGGACGAGGTGGAAAAATCTGTCTCATCAAGATTTAATACATATCATAGTTTTATTAAATGTCAAATATGTAAAAATTCTAGAATTCAAACTGGCAGAGGACTTCTTTTGCTATTAGTCAACATTATAAGAAGCCTCTTCTGCAGGACACTATGGCATCAAAATGAGTTTCTAAGAATGTTCCTATTTGGCTTCCTATTTGGATGGTAACAGTGCTATGACAGACCATGCATATGGCATAAGATAACTTGCAGCATTTTAATCAATATTCTCAGGGGAATAGTTCTAAAGGCACAATAAGGTGGGAGATAAAGACCTAGGTGTTTGTGAGCGTGTGCATGTATACATTTTCTCTTCCACATATATGGTGCCTGACATGCCCAGCTCCAACTGAATCCTTGGTGCAATAAAACAGTGAGCATTACAGAGAACTCAACTCCTACATTCAAGAAGCTTATGATCTAGTAAGGGCAACCAATATTAATGAAATAATTTCCATCATTGTATTCATTCATCTAGCTTATATTTATGGGACACTTGTGAATGAGAAATTATTCTGCATATTGCAGATACAGCTGTGCAAATATATATGTAATTGCACAGATTTGAAGTGAGAACTGGGTCACAATACATTCAGCAGCTGAAACCCACAACTTGGTCTGACTGAAAGCAGTGTCTTGTGAACAATCCTTCATCTACCTAGAAAATGCCAGCTGAGGCTGGAAATTCATTTGAAGTCTCTTATCTCAAAAACACAGATACATTTGCATTATTTAATAATGTGTAAATATGTATTTTATACCATATAATAACAATATTTATATGTTAAAAAATTAAGACATATAGTTGTCTCCCCCTAATTTTTAAAAACCAATTCTTGGAGCAGATGTTCTACTGAAACATGTTTGAGGAATCCTGAGTAATTATTTCAGCCACAACACTGTTTTAAAATATGCTCATTGCAGCGTTATTTAAAATAGCCAAGATTTGAAAGCAGCCCACGTGTCCATCAGTAGATGAGTAGATAAAAAGCTGTGGTACAGCCCTGGCCGGTTTGGCTCAGCAGTTGGAGTGTCGTCCCGTGGACCAGAGAGGCCCGGGTTCGGTTCCCGCTAAGGGCACGCACCTCGGTTGTGGTTTGTCCCCGGCCCCGGTTGGGGTTGTGGGTGGCGGCCACTGGCTGTGTCTCTCTCATATCGATATTTCTCTCTCTTCCTCCCTCTCTCCCTCCCGCTTTATCTCAAGATGGATGCAAGAATGTCCTCGGGTGAGGATAAAAAAAAAAAAAAAAAGCTGTGGTACATTACACAATGGAGTACTACTCTACCATAAGAGGGAAGAAAATTTTACCCTTTGCGACAGCATGGATGGACCTGGAGAACATTATGCTGAGCGAAATAAGCCAGTCAGAGAAAGAGAAGTACCATATGATTTCACTCATATGTGGAGTCTAATGAACAAACTGAACTACTAGGCAACATAGACAGATTCCTAGATAGAGAGCAGGCAGACAGTGCTGGTGGGGAGAGGGAGTTGTGGGAGATGGAGGGATTGAAAAAAAAGAAAGAGAGAATTCATGGGTATGGACAAAAGTGTGGTGATTGTGGGTGGGGATGGGTGGAGGTGGAAAAGGGCATAAAGGAGATAAATGGTGATGGAAAAAATAAAATAGATAAAAAATAAAATATGTTTCAAAAAGGACAGGGACAAAGACTGGAGATATAGAATACAAAATTGATCTGTAGGCTCATGAATGCAAAGGCAAAGTAATGTACTCAGAGAGGACTTACTGCATTTTCTACATTAGAGTTATTAATACCTACACTGCGGAAAAGTAATGAGATAATCCATGTAAGGGCAACTCTCAGAGGATAGGACTTACAGTAGGAAATCAAAAAAATATTTAAAAATATATTCTTGGCTGCTTGTAGAATAGCTCCATTTAGAAGTGATGAGGAGCTCAAAAAGGACAGGAATATTGGGGAAGAAAAAGGCAGGGCAGATGCCAGATACGAAACAAATATAGCATGTACAGAATTCTGTTTAGCTAGTCAACAAATACATACTGAGAGCCTAATATGTGTCAAGCATGGTGTTGAGTGCTTTGCAATATATCTGAGCCCTAATTCACATAGGGGGTGTGGGAGAGATAGCCCCATGGTTTGGACCAAGGGTGGCTGTGAGAAGGTAGATGGAATACATCGAGTGTGAGGAACGTCATAAAGTAGGGTCTGGCTTGCTAGTACAGGTGAAAGAAGATGTATTGTTTTGTTTAGCTCCTAATAAGAAACTTGCTTTTGAAGATTGTTATTATTTTTAGAAACTATTTGAAAATTTTATTTTCATCGCCACCCGCCCACCCCCCCCCAACCCCTGCCCCAGGTGCAATATGATAGTTCAGATGAATGCTTGGTCTGGAGTCAATGATCATCTTTCATCTCACTGGCCTTTTTCCATAACCAGAGATACTGCTGAAATTTCAAAGTGGGAAGTATGGAAGAAAATATGGTAGATAGTAAGTAGGATAAGTATTAATTACATGCATGACCCTATAAAACTATGACACACATACAAAATAAAAAAGTCTTTGATAGTTATTTTTAAAAATTGAAATAGATATTCTTTGCTAGGTGAGAGTCTCGTTGGACTTCAGAAGTTAGTGCAGCCAGAGCATCAGGATTTTAACTCCTAAGTATCGCATAGCTCTGTGTCATGGAAAGCTGGATTGAGTTTTGTCTTTTATTTTTATAATGTTTTATATTTTATATCACTGGGAATATCTAGTTTGCCATTTATACTTGCCTCAAACATCATTTATATCTTCAATATTTCTCAATTTCTCTACATGTTATTGCTGACCCCTTCTAACATGTTTACAACATTGGTATACTTTTCTCCAATCATTGGATTTTCTCTTACCAAATGGCTCCAGATTTTATATCCAGCCCCAATCTGTCCATTTTGAGGAGAGATCGAAGAATTTGAATGTCTCCCTTTTTGCTAATTTAGATCCCCAAATGAACAATAATAGTTTCCAAGTATTCAAGTACTGAACCTTCTCAGAATCCATTAATTTTTCAAAGGAATTTTCTTTTCTATAGGAAATCACTTATTATATAGAAAAAAAAAATGTTATAGTCAATGTTTTGGATACCAACATAGAGATGAAGGGGGGGGGGTACAGAGAATTTTCTAAAATAGGGCTTCAATGGGTGTGTGTGTGTGTGTGTGTGTGTGTGTGTGTGTGTGTGTGGTGTTGCACACACGCATATGTGATTTTCTGTACCTATTGGTGCTGGTAAATATTTTCTTTCCCATTTACAAATAAAAATGTCTTATTCTAAAGAAGACACATAAACTATCAAATGCGATGTGATGTTTTTGTTAAATAATAAGCAACAGAAGCATACAGAAATAAATATTTCTCAGGGAGGTAAAATATACACAACTATAAAATCATAAATATACTGGAGAATTATAATATGAATTTGTAAATTGTATGCAAATAGCTTGAAACTAGATCTATAAAGACATAAATAAAGCAACAAGACTGAAAGGTTTATACGTTGGCTTGTTTATAGAGTAGCACAAACATTTTTCTTTTTTAATTGGCAATTAATTTTCGGCAGCCATCTAGGTACTTTCATGTCAAATTACTTTTCCTACACTAAACAAGATTAGGCATCCAAGCAGCAAAGCACTTACGTGAAAAGTGAGAAACTGACTGTCAAGTACATATTTTCCACCTATAACCAATTAAACTGGTTCTTTTTTGATGAATGGGTATTGTAATTTCACATTTTGTATTTTTACTTAAGTACATACCTGTATAACATCCCAGTACACAAGGAGTAAAAAAAAAAAAAAAAAAAAAGATGTATACTGAGATTTCTTTCATGCAATTTACCTTCAGAATGAAACAAATAAGCACTTTTTATGGGGGAGGGAGGTACATATTAAAAGTCACTGCTTTTTTATGTTACTGCATGCAAAAATGCATCAACAGGACATGTATATAGTATATAGATATGTTTAAGTGCATATATATGTGTGTGTGTGTAAGTATATATACATATATTAAGTATTAAACTTCAAAAAATCCCATCAAATGATTTTTAGCCTCTCAATTCCTTGTAGATTATCATTTTACATTAAAATGTAAAGATACCTGTATTTAAAAATCGGACCATTGACACATAAGGTAAAAAAATAATGTATTATTGATAATCTTCAAGTGAATGACATAAAAAGGAAAATATCGATTTTTTGGAAGATGTCTCATTTTTCTTACTTCACAGAAGACTGATGCAAGTTCATGAGCCTATCAATATCATTTGAATTAATGCATATTCCTTACTATTGATTGCTTTAACAATGATTGTCATAACTGATTTATGGGCACTTATGCCTGTTAAATATTTTAAGAGGTAAATATCAGATTTGTATATATAAGTAGATTGACTTGAATAAACAACAGGGTTGGATGTTAACATCATGCATTTTGATTTAATCTATATTATAATACATTATAAAAGATGTATTTTAAGATAGCAGCAAAATACAACTAAAAGTTTATTTTAGATCAAATTGCTTACTAGAATTAAGTACAGAGTTCCAAGAATAACAAAGTATTTTACGTTTTAAGGTAGCTAGTCTAATGTTATTTGGAAACATATCTAACATCCATGAGAAAAACTAAGATCTAATAAACCAATATAAAATTTCAGAATTCGTTTAATATACCTAAAATGGATTTATTCCTATTGTTTGGACCAAATCAGAATACAGGACAATTCTTAATTTTAGTTTTCTATGGTGACTGATAGCCAATGCTTCCCGAATGAACAAGAGAAAATGTGATGGTGTGGGAGGAAGAGAGAGAGTGTGTATATATATTCCAATATTTAGCATAAATATCTTTCACTTAAGATGAGAGATAATTACTATAATTATTTATTAAGGAACATACTTCTTAAAATCACATTTATTGAGGTAGCATATGTATGCCATTAATTCAATTCTTTTCAGAGTACAATTCAATGATTTTTATTAACTCAGTTGTGCAAATATCACTGCAATCTAAGTTTAGAAAATGTCCATTACCCCCCAAATACCTGGTGCCCATTGCAATCCTGTTCCCAACTCCAGTCTCAAACAACCACTAATCTACTTACTGTCTCTAACGGTGTCTTGTTTTAGATATTTCACATAAATATAATCATATAAAGTATAGTCTTTTGCATCTGGCTTCTTTCATTTAACATAATATTTTAGAGGTTCATCCATGTCAAGGCACAAATCAACACTTCATTTGTTTCTATTGTTAAATACTATTCCATTGTATGAGTAACCACAGTTTTTTATACATTCACCAGCTGATGAATGTATGCATTGTTTCACCTATTAAATATTGTTGCGATGATCATGTAAAAATCTTTATGTGGACATATGTTTTTATTTCTCTTATGTACTTTAGGTGTGGAATTACTGAATCATATGGTAAATTTATGCTTAATGTTTCAAGAAACCTCTCTACTGTTTTCCAAAATGACTACCTCAATTTACATTCTTACTGACATAGTGTGAGGGTTCCATTTTGCTACGTCCTTGACAATATGTTGTATCTGTCCTTTTGATTATAGCTATCCTCCTAGTAAATGTGAAGTGGTAAATCATTGTGGTTTTAATTTGCATTTTTCTAATAGCTAATGATATTGCACATTTTTTTTCATGAGCTTATTAGCCATTGCATATCCTGTAGAGAAATGACTATTTAAATCCTTTGCTCATTTTAATTTTTTATTTATTTTGTTTTATTTGTCTTTATTGTTGAAAGTATTACAGATGGCCCTCCTTTTTTCCCCCATTGACACCCTCCTTCCTGCTCCAATCCCCCCTCCTTCACCACATTGTTGTCAGTGTCCACTCGTTATGCATATATGCATAGGAGTTCTTTGGTTTATCCCTTCCTTCCCCCGACCCCCTTCCCTCTGAGGTTGTCAGTTTGTTGGTCTATTCCCTGTTTCCATGTCTCTGAATCTGTTTTGTTAGTCAGCTTATTTTGTTCATTATATTCCACCAATGAGATCATGTGATACTTGTTTTTCTCTGACTGGCTTATTTTGCTTAACATAATACTCTACAACACTGATGGTGGGAATGCAGACTGGTGCAGCCACAATGGCAGACAATATGGTGTTTCCTCAAAATATTAAAAATGGAACTGTCTTTTGATCTAGTGGTCCCACTTCTAGGAATATATCCTAAGAAGCCTGAAACACCAAACAGGAAGAATAGATGCACCGCTATGTTCATAGCAACATTATTACAATAGTTAAGATCTAGAAACAGCCCAAGTGTCCATCAGTAGATGAGTGGATAAAAAAAGCTGTGGTACATGTACACAATGGAATATTATGCAGCTGTAAGAAAGAAAGATCTCTTATACTTTGAGATGACATGGAGGGTCCTTTGTTCATATTTCAATTGGAGTATCAGCCTTTTTGTGCTTTAGGTTTAAATCTAAGAAATATGATCTAACCCAACATCATAAGGAATCAAATGTTATGGCGTGAGGTAGGAGTCCAAATTCATTTTTTTTTTTTTTTTGCATGTGGATATTGTCTCAGCATCATTTGTTGAAAAGATGATTCAGTTCCCCATTGAATTGCCTTCCCCTCCCCGGCCATGTGTACATGTCACACTGTACTTGTTTTTTTTTGTTGTTGTTGTTGTTTTTGTTTGTTTGTTTTGTTTGCCTGTCTCATAATTTTTTTTTGAGAATGGGACATTTTAGGTAATATAGTATAACAACTCAGGATCTTAACTCTCCCTGCCCCCTCAGGGTTAATGCCCTTATTTCTTTAGTTATTATTATAAATTTGTTTAGTGAAGTTACTGAACCAACCCATAAAATCTAGTTCCATTGCAATGTACAGTGTCTGATGACCTGTTTTCATATTTTTATCTTTTTACCTGACTACCTAGGAGTTGTCCTGAGTCAGCATAAGCCGCTTATTGGTCAGTTGTGCTTAAATCCCCTTGACCTGTTAGACATTCACCCTTTGTATTTCAGTGCATGTATGGTCGGAAGTCGCTATTGCAGTTTAGAGTTTACATTTTTGCCTCACCCCACCCCCACATCATTCAAACCAGAACTATTGATGTGAACTTTCCCCGAATGATCACTTTTTTAGAAGATGCAGCTTTGCACATGCACACCGTCTTCTAGACCGTCTAGGATGGGTGTGATTTTGTTTGTGAACCTGGCTTACTAGTTATTATTTCTGGGTCATAGAACATCATTGTTCAGCCAATGTTTTAACCAAACACTAAGGTTGTACTTAAGACCCTAGTCCCAGTGAGGCTTTTGCCCTTTGCTATGGATCTGTGTGTATTTGGGGAACACTTACATTTTTTCCCCTCTCCTGCCCTGATTGTTCCTCAATCGGTTCAACTTGTGCACAGTCTTTCTGTGTCCCAGGGTTCAATGTGATTCTAGCAGTTCTTAGATATCTCTTTTCCTGGTTCTTTCTGGTAAACTTGTGATTGCTCTGCCATCTCACATTTTTGCTATTGGTAGAACTATGGACACCCTTTTAGCTTCTCTCTACCAAGATCACCGTTGTTTATGACATCTCTCCTTTCTCCCAAAGGCATGGAATTCCTTGGTGTGTCTTTCCCAGTGTGTATAACTTTTGATAACTACACAAGGTCTGGGACCAGGAGCAGTGGCCCATTTCTGTTGGAGTTACACCTGCTCTATGACCAGGAGTCTGTGCAGGGGATGGAGAATGTCTTCTTGGTTAGCCTCTCCTGGGAACTTCCACCCTAGAGAGATAGAATGGGGGTAATCATGGTCTGGTATTCTTGTCTTGTGCTGTCTAGGATAGAATTTTTGCCCTATGAGTGGGGTCTGGGTGATTGATAGAAGGGAGCCTTGGCTCTCTTGTCCATACCTGCCCCAAATGCAGCTCCAGCAACAGGAAGTTGGGGGAAATGAGCAATACCAGTGGTTTGCCCATCTTGTAGTAATACAGTTACTTAGATTGGAAACTAGAAAGAGAGGGAGTCCCATAAGATGAAGCTTTTTGACTCTGGAGAGGCAATGGGTTGTGGCTCAAGGGCCACAGACTCTCACTGTTCTTACTGAAATTTAGTAGATTGCATTGAATGAATACTTTTCCATTTGCTGTATGCCCTTAGAAAATTTTACAAAGACTTGACGTATTTTTTAAAATAATTTTCTGCATATAAATGGTTGTTTTACTGAGGGAAGAGGGTGTATTTCACTATTGTTCTGCTGTTCTGGAAAATAGTCATAAAATGCTTACTTTTTTTTTCTTAATCTTCACTCAAAGATATGTCTTACTGATTTTAGAGAGAGGGGAAGAGGTGGGGGACAGAGAGAGAGAAATAGAGATACAATGATGTATGAGAGAAACATCAATAGATTGCCTCCCATACACCCCCCACTGCAGATGGAACCTGCAACCTAGGTATGTGCCCTGACCTGTAATTGAACCAGCAACTTTTCAGTGCATAGGATGACATTCTAACCAACTGAGCCACATTGGCTAGGGCATTAATACACACAATGGAGTACTATGCAGCTGTAAGAAAGAGAGCTCTCTTATCCTTTGAGATGACCTGGAGGGACCTGGAGAGTATTATGCTAAGTGAAATAAACCAATCAGAGAAAGACAACTATCACATGATCTCACTTATTTGTGGAATATAATGAACAAAATAAGCTGATGAACAAAATAGACCCAGAGACATAGAATACAGTTCAGACTGACAAACCTCAGAGGGACGTGGGAGTGAAGGAAAAGATAAACCAAATAACTTATATACATTTATGCATAAACACTGGACATAGACAACAATGCTGTGAGGAGGGGCAGGATCAGGAGGAGGGTATCTATGGGGGAAAAAGGAGAAAAATCTGTAACAAAATTAATTAATTAATAATAATAAAAATGCTTACTTTTAAAGATAAGTATTTTGTTTCTATTTTCAAAATGCCAAAAAATTCATTTGAGAGCATAAACGCTTTGAGGTTTCAAATATATTACAAGCCTTTGCCAATATTACTAAATAAATTCAAATGTTTCTGTTAAAATTAATCTCATGGTGATTATAAAATACACAATGATAACCCCTCATTAACCAAAAGAAGCACATATAATGGTATTATAGCAACTTTTTTCTTCTAAACAGTCTTCATTTAATTGTTCTCAATAAAATACCATTTGATATCATAATATCAATATAAATGCTAGCATAAATTTTAATTGATACAGTCGAATTGCTAATCCAATTTTGCACTACTTTTCATTCTACCTATGTCAAAAATATGAGTAGTTTTCAATCATATAGTACCAAAAATTTGTTCAAGGACTTCCTTTAATTACTTCCATTATTCCTGATCCAGTGGTGTAGGAGGGAGAAATTTTGGTAACCCTTTGGATGCTACTACTGTTTTATGTGTCAAAATTGGATTACAAACTATGTATAATGCAAATAACCATGTAATTATTTTGAATTTACAATATATTTACTATGTAATTGCATAGTAAGTACCATATAATTACAAGATGATTACATGATTATTTCTGCCTTTTACACAGCTTTAAAAGCAAAAGATTTTGTTGCAATTATTATTGGCACTTATTGGTAAGTGTTACATAGTAGGGAGCAAAATATTTATCATGTAATTAACCAACCAAGCAAGTGTTATTGGCTCTTTTCAGTTACAAAATTATATTTACAAGTTACTGTAGTAAACCTAAAAGTGCTCAAAATTAAAATTTATTAACTAAAGTAAGTTGTTGCACTTGGGTTAGACATGAGTGCAATGCACAATTTGATATAAGCTATCTGATTATTCTGTACATCATTCTGTTGAACTATTATGGTTGGGTATTTTTAATTGAAGTTTTAATTTTAAGTTGATTTTTTTTAAGTGTTCCAAGAAAATTTAAATTGGCCAATATAACGAGACACTCAAGAAGTAAAAGTGAAAATAATACCTAAGAATATCCTTATGATAATAGAACATATGATTTTTTAAATTCTTTTATTACACTCTTTATTAACTTTATAAAGAATAAGCATTTTATATTAGAGCAGTATTAGAATTACAGGAAATTTATGAAAATAGTACACGAGGTTTCTACATACCCTACACACTCAGTTTACACTATTCTCAACATCTTATAGTTTATGGTGTGTTTGTTACAATTAATGAATTAATATCAATACACTATTAACTAAAGTCCGTAACGTATTCTGATTTCATTAGATTTTGCCTAATGTCTTTTTCTGTTCCAGGATCTCATTCATGATACCACATTATAGCTAGTAGTCATGACTCCTTAGGCTCCTTGGGGCTGTGATATTTTCTCAGATTTTCCTTGTTGTTATGACCTTGACAGTTTTGAGAAGTATTGGTTAAATACTTTTAGAATATCCCCCAATTGTGATTTAATATTTTTTCATGATTAGACTATGATTGTGTGGTTTGAGGAGGTAACCATAGGGGTAAGGTGCTCATAAGATCACATCATATCAACAGAAGATAATGTAAGTATGATTTGTCACTGTTGGTATTCACCTTGATCACCAGGCTAAGGCAGTGTTTGCCAGAGTTCTCCGTTTTAAGTTACTCCCCCACCCCATGCTGTTCACTTGGGAGAAAGTCACTATGCACATCCCACACTAAAGTATAGGGAAGTTGTGCTCAAATTCTTTGAGAGCAGAATATATGTACAAAATATTCAAAATTTTTCTGCACGGTAGATATATCTATCACCTCTTATTTATTTATTCAATTATTCATTTATATCAGCATGGACTCATGCATATTTGTTTTACACTTTGGGTTGTGTTCTAATACTGCTTCATTTTGTTGCTCAAATTGTTCTCCTTCTGGCCATCAGCTATCATTTCAGTTGGCTCCTGTGTTGCTTAGATATCCTGGATATTGTGACTCTTTTGACCAATTATGTATCAGGCCGCTATGAATTTGTATGCAGATTTTTGTGAGGATATAAGTTAATTAGCCCTGTTGGGTAAACATCTAGAAGTGTGATTGCTTCAGTGTATGGTAAGACCAAAATTAGTGTTATAAGAAAGTGACAACCTGTCTTCCAAAGTGGCTGTCCTAGGAGGGGGTCAATGGGGAAAAAAGGAGGACATCTGTATTACTTTCAACAATAAAAACAGGGTAGACCCAGAGACGTGGAAGTAGGGTATAAACTGACACCCCTCAGGAGAGGGGGCGGGGGGGAGGGAGGAGATGAACCACAGAACTTATGCACATGTATGCATAAGTGATGGACATGGACAACAAGGCTGGGGACAGGGTGGGGGGATGGGGAGGAGGGTGTCAATGGGGAAAAAAAGGAGAAACCTCTGTAACAAAAATAAATTAATAAAAAAAAAATAAATAAAAAAAAATAATAAAATAAAAAAAAAAAAATAAATTAATTAATTAAACATGCAAACAAACAAAAAGAACAAGGTGGCTATGCTAAGTTTATATTGACACCAGTAATGTATGAGAGTTCCTCTTGCTCCATGATTGTCAGCCATTGAAGTTGTAGGGCTTTTAAAAAATTTATTTTAGTCATTATATTAGGCATACAGTGGTGTCTCATTGTCTGAATTTGCAATTATTAATGACAAATTATACTTACTTGCAATATATATGTCTTCTATACATATACTTACTTGCAATATATATGTCTTCTTTGGTGAGATATTTTTTAGATCATTTGCCCATTTTTAAATTGGGTTGTTTGTTTTCTTATTTTTTAGTCTTAACAATTCTTTATATAATTTTAATACAGCCCTTTATCAAATATGTAATTTTGAAATATGTGCTAAGAGTTGGTGATGGCATTTTGTTTTTCTTAACAGTGTTTTTTGCTTAGAAGTATTTTTAAATTTAAATAAAACATAAGTGGCCCAGCTGGTGTGGCTCAGTGGATTGAGCATCATCCCATGGACTGAGAAGGCCTGGTTCGATTCCCAGTCAGGGCACATGCCCAGGTTGCAGGCTGATTGGTGTATCTTTCTCACATCAATGTTTCTATCTCTCTCTCCATCTCTAAAAAATAAAATAAAATAAAAAATTTAAAAAAACATATTAAATAAAATGTAAGTGATCAATTATTTCTTTCATGAGTTGTGTTTTGGTATTATGTTTGTACTAGATGTTTAGGGCTGCCATAACAAAGTAATCCAACCTCAATGGTTTAAACAACAAAAGTTTATTGTCTCATTGTCTGGAAGCTACAAGTCCAAGATCAAGATATCAGAAAGGCCATGCTCCCCGTGGAAGTAGCCGGACACATGGGAGCATCTGTTCCAGGACTTTCTCCTGCTCTGGTAGCTCTTTGGTTAATGGCAGCTTAACTCCAATCTTCACATGGCATATTTCCTGTGTCCCAAATTTTCTCTTTATATAAGGACATCAATCAGATTGGATTAGGGACCCATTTTACACCAGTGTGGCCTCATGTTAAATGAACTAATTACATTTTCTATAACCCTATTTCCAAATAAGGTCATCTTCTGTGGTACTGGGGATTAAGACTTCAACATGTAGATCTGGGGAACACAATCTAACCCATAACAGTCTCTAAAACTTATCATAAAGCTCATGGTCACGTAGATATTCCCCTATATTTTCTTCCAGAAGGTTATTAGTTTGACATTTTACATTTGGGTCTACAATTCATTTTAAACAACTTTTGAAAGTTGTATGATTAATGTCTAAGTTGATTTTTTTTTGCATATAGACTTCCAATTGTTATAATACCACTTGTTGGGAAGTTCAGACTTTCTTCATTGCATTGTCTTTTCTCCTTTGTTAAACATTAGTTGACTATATTTGTGGGGGTCATTTTGGGGGTCCTCTAGTCTGTTCCATGGATCTATGTACCTCTTCTTTTGTCAATACCAGGTTGTCTTGATTTTTATACTTTTAAAGTAATTCTTGAAATCAATTTGTGTGAGTCCTTCAACTGTTTTGTTCTTCAATATTCTGTTGGCTATTGCAGATCTCTCACTATTAAATGTGACCTTTAGTATCAGGTAAATTTTCCCAAGTACATGATAGGATTTGATGAAAATTTCAGCAATCAGAACTAAAAGGACAAGTTATTCACTTTGGCCTTTATCTGTAGCTAATATAATTTCTTGTCTGAGTGACTCAGTTATATGACAGAAATGTCTGCCTTCTATGGCAATAAGGCAGGAGTGGCTTCCCTCTCCTCCAGTTGATATCTTAAATATAAAGGAAAGGACTATGGCAGATGCCTTTTAGGGAACAGCCTCTGCTTCTGCTGACAGAGCTGCATTGTTAACTGAGGTATCATCACCCTTTCTGAAGCTAATGTGTACTGCTTGCTCACACCTGGAGAAGCTTGAAAACCTAGAGAGTGTGTTTCAATATTAGCATACATACAAATCACCAAAGGACATTGTTGAAATACATATTCTGATTTGCATTGTCTAAGATGGGCCATGTCTCTGATAAGCTTCCGAGTGAGCTGCTGCTGCTGTATGGCATGCACTTCGAGTAGCAGAGAGCGAGAGAGGTTTTTCTCAAACTGTAGAATTCCCAGAAGGGTTTAGACAGCTGGTTAATACACAGATTGTTGGGCTTCATCCCCAGAATTTCTGAGTTATTAGGTCTGGGTTGGGTGTTTTAAATTTTAATTTCTAGCAAGTTCCCAGATTTGTTGAGGCTGATGATCCAGGAACCACAATGTAAAAAACATTGACTCAGAATTCTAACTGAAGGCTATTCCAAAATGGAGAAGTACTAGGATTCCAGCCTATTTGATAGGTTGGAGGAAAAAACAAAACAAAATCTTCTCCTTGCCCCTCATTACTTATTGACTCACCTGTTGGACAGGTATCCAAAGCCTGATCTCCATGTATGTTGAGAAAAATCACACCTATTGCCAGTGCTCGTGCTTATAATTAAAATGTTTCATCCACTAACAAAGATATTTTATGTTAGTTTTTCTACATACACACACAATAATATTATTACTCTATTATATCAGTAATAATTTCAATCATAATTAAAAGGTGAAGCCATATTGTCATCCATACATTAGATTATAACTATGTATTTCTAATATTACAGAAAAATATAGACAAAGATAAGTAAAGAAAGATGAGTGGCTATGTAAGGTATCTCAATAGTAAAAAAGAGAAAAATTAAGCCAAAGAATCAAAATAGGTAACTGTATGATGTTAATGTAATTGACAGAAAGAGTTTATCATTTGTTTGGATACAAGTTCTTGTGATGATTCAAAAAAAATAAAGTAATGTGAGATCTGAAAATGAAGTAAGATTTTTGAAAATAATAAAACAAACCAACAAAATGATCTCAGAAATACAAAGAAATCAAGAGAAAAATGGAATAAAATAGACTCTTTCTTGGGGAAAATGCCTATATTCTTCCCAGCTGCCAATGACTACTGATACCTTTCAGTTGTTGAATCTTAATGATTGAACACTTGTCTCTCTCACACACATTTTATGCACAGTTATTCAGCAAATCCACTTGGCACTGCCTTCTAAATACATGGAGGATTTCACCATTATCTACCATCTCTGTGCTAGTACCCTGGGCCTGACATTTTCTTTCATCTGGTGTCACCATACATAAGGTGCCTCCTTGCTTTCCCTTATGTCCTCTGCAATCTCTTGCCAACATTGCCTCAGTCATCCATTTAAAAGATCAGACAGATCACATCATTGTTATATTCAACAGTTTTTAGTGGCTTTTGACTAGACACAGTAAACTCAATTCTTATGTCCCACAAGACTCCCATGTTCTGGCCCCTTGTACTAATCTAACCACTATACATCTGCCCTTCCCCCTCGCTCACTCTGGTCCTCAAACCTGCTAGCCATGCTCCTGACTCAAGGTCTTTGGTGTTTCCTTTGCTTGCTCCTCCAGAAATTCACTTGAGTTGTTTCTTCTTAATTCAGACCTTTGATCACATGTCATATTGACAACCAAACCTTTCCTAACAGTCCTGACAGAGAAACTGCCTCTCTCCCTATGCTTCATTTTCCCCTTTTCTTACTTTATATTTCTCCATAGCACTTATTATTTTCCGACATAAAATACTTTTTTCTTGTTTTTGTCTAGTGTCTTGGTATAATATAAGCTGTAAAAAAAACACACAGCAAAACTTTTTTTGTTGTTCATGGCTAAATACCTAAAACCTAGAAGAGTGCTTGACAATTCAAAACAAAAATGTATAGGATTAAGAATTATAAATAAATTACAAATAAAAATATATGAAAGAAAAATCCAGAGAATCTGATAATCGAACAATACTAATTCAATGAGAAAAAAAAGACAGATGAACAATAAGTAATCAAAACAATAAATGCTTTCCTCAAATCTCTTCCAGGTTAACGGTGTACATAAGGTACCTGTGTACAATAAACAAGTGTATAGAGTGTAGCAATAGAGAGAAAATTCTAGAAACAGGTTGTCAGACAAAATAGGTTACCTGCCAAGAATGGAAACCAGACGGCCATTTTTTTTAATTGAAATTTAAAATATATGTAACCATGTTTATAGACAGAGACGATGCATGCATATGTGAGAAAAACCAAAAAAGCAACTGAGCAGTCTCCCACCTCAGATGGAGACCACTAACTTTTTCCACAGTACTGTTTGTTTCTGAGCCCATGATGCTCAGCGGTAACGCACTTCTCCACTGTGTTAGCTGAAGCCATCTGACTAAGTGCTTGACAAGGAGAGAGGACCAGATGTGGTATGTGCAGAGTCTGTGGACTAAGACATTTGCGTATACTCTGTTCACTACACTCTTACCCTTTCCCAGTTTCTACCACCTGGGAAACTCAACGCCCAGGTCTATTGAAAAGGAGCCTGGGTCTCTGATCAACTTTGAGTAGCAGAGATGCCTTACAGACCCAGAGAGTTCACCTCAGTGGAGTACAGAAGAAACCTTTCTTGATCTTAGCTTACTTAAATGGGCAGCTCTAGTGCCAGGCAAGATCAAGGAAGAAAATACACCTGTGGTTGTATAGCTAGGTATATTTCTGAAATCTAAGGAGAGAAGAAATAAAACTCTGTTTTTTAGCCACTGAATTTTGAAAGTCTTTCCCATCATAAAATATAACCTTCATCCAAAGTAATGTACTGGCCATTTTCCTTTACACTAAAGATTAACTATTCAGGTGTTTCACGGGTAGAAAGAGTAACTTTCCCTTCGTACTATAATTCTCTAATGTTGTAATGATGTGTGAGTTTTTTTTCTTCCTAATAAAAATATTGATTGTAGAAGAAACTGAAAAATCCATAATTTAGTATAAGATGTCAAGTCAAATAATTTAGCTGAATTGATTATTAAGAAGAGAGAAAATAAACCAAATAATCAATGATTTTCAGAATGCTTTTTTGCCCTTGAATACTTTGCATAGACTGTTCCCTCAAGTCTCTCAGCTTGAAATGACTTTTCTTTCCTTCTCTTTCATCCTATAAGACTCAATTCAAATATCACCTTCTCCTACAGAATTCTGTCTATACTTCATTATAACTTATGTAACACAGTATTTTATGATAATCTGTCTCCATGTTTCCTTCTCCCTAGACTGTAAAAACCTTGAAAACCAGAAATACTGCTTACAATTACATCAACTCAGAGATGGACTGGGCATGCACTATAAAAATAAGCCAAAATTAGTAAGATAAAGGGTAGTGGAAAATGAAAATTCTTATATTGGAGTTCAAAAGAGCGATTTTACAAGGACAGGAAGAGAGAGGCCTGACTTAACCATAGTTTATATAAAATGGCTTATGAGATTTTGTTAACTATACAGCATGCAAATAAACAATGTAACATGCCTGCCAAAATAAGCAACACTCACAATGGAACTGTTTCACTTTGCCAGGCTCAATAAACAATATTTTGCTATTCTGATGGTCTCTAATTAGGATAATTAAGAAATAAAGTGTCAACATTGGCCCCATCTACTAATTTCCTGATTTTCATGGACTGAAGCCACTCCGTGTTTTGTGGCTCTGCATTCTACTGCTCTGGGTTTTTGTTTTGTTTTGTTTTGTTTTGTTTTTATACACTATTACTCCAAATGGGTGTATTAGACAGTTTGCATCAATGTCCACATAGATGCTGTGATAAGATACGCAGTCCTAAGAACTGGAAAAAAGATAATATTAGGAATTTTGCCTTAATAGCCATTGTATTTTCAGCCAAATAGTGGCTTTCATCCTTTCTGAAGCACTGTTTGATACCTATAATAAGTAGAACGTATTCATTAAAGTAGGCTACAGTGTTATTTAAACAGGAGTTCGTGGAAAAAAAAAAGATAATAAAAATTCTTGGAACATTTTTTGAAAATTACATATTAAAAGACAAATCAAAGAGTTGTGCCTACCCATGATATTTAGGCACAGGAAGTCTACATATTTAGGTATGTATTTCGAAAGTGACAGTATCTCTAATGTCTAGTCGCTGGCTAGTCAGATTACACAATGCCATTCAATTAGAAAATCATTTTTCTATTTAAAAATACTATAGTATTAATGGAATCCTTCATCATGAAGATAGGAAAGAACTCTTCCAACTTTCTCTTCCAATTGCAGATAAATGTCTTATCTCAAATCAGCGTGGATACTGTCTCATCTCCTGCCTGCCTTGTAAATGTCTTGGATCAGGTTCCCGAGAAGCAAAGCCTGAGACAGAGGTCTGAGTGCACACAGTTTATTGAGAGAGAACTTTTCATAAAAACCTTAAAGAAGGGAAAGTGCCCAGCAAGAATGTGGCCTCGGGTCAAGCCTAGTCTTTGCCTGATCTACAAGGTGAGAGGAGGAAGATCAGGAGAACAAACTGCCCTGGCGCATTGAACAAACTTCCCTGGTACATTTGAGAGGCAAGAGGATCAGCATTTAAAACCCCGTATCAGGAAGTCACTGGCTATGGGCTTCCCTCAGAGTTTGGGCGGGTGTGAATAACCTCTGGTGTAAGCTCACTCCAATCAGCCCAGGATAATTTTCCATAAAGGAGAAGCATCTATTACTGGTAACAGGCCATGCGCACAGAAGCTCAGAAGTGGACCACAACCACAGATCCAGGAAAGGGAATGTAAATGGGGCATTAGCCAGGTATAGCTTTTCTAGAATTCTATGGTCGAAACAGCAGACAGTTTACAAGAGGAGTGTTCCTGGGAGAACTACGGACAGCGAACACTGATGCTACAGTTAGTCCCAAGGCTGTGGCTAACACTCTACCTTCCCCTTTTACTGCCCCTTCCTGACTCCCCTCCCTCTTGGACAGCACTGCTGCTGGAGTAGAGGCTTACAAGGTGGGATGACTGACCTCAGTCTTGGAGGACCTCAGTGTCTGGGTCTCAGGTTACTACGCACATATCAGATGTGGATGCTGTACTTGATCGTTTACAGTTCAGACTGTGAGCACCACCAAAAGCCTCAATGGATCCATTGATTATCAAATATATTTCTTTATCCCTTCAGCAGCCCCAACTTTTGGTAGCAATCAGTGCCAGTTGTCCCTGCCAGACGGTACTGGCGTAACGAACCCAAATGACCCTACATCACCCTTAGATTTAATCATATAGTGTCCCCTCTTAGAGTGATCATCCCTCTGAGAATGAGGACTTCTGGACTCATAGATTCTAGAGTTTTAGTGAAGAGACTCATGGACCCTCAAGTGGGTACCTAGAAGGATTGGTAAGTAGGGTCTTACGCTGAAGCACAAACTAACCCCCAGGACGTCAGAATGTGGCTGTAGTGGGATGGAACCTTTAAAAAGGCAATTAAGTTAAAATGAGGCCATGAGAGTGGGCCCTGATCCAATCTGATTAGTATTTTTTGGTTGGAGTAGTTAGTCATCACACGAAGATATTTTTTCCTTTTTTTTTTAGAGAGAGAGTGCAAAGGAGGGAGGCAGGGTGAGAAAGAGATACATCGATGTGAGAGAGACACATTGATTGGTTGTCTCCCACATGCACCCCAACCAGGACGGAGATTGAACCTGCAACCTTTTGGTGTGGGAGCCAGCGCTCTAACCACTAAGCACACTGGCCAGGGCTGATTAGTATTTTTATTAGAAGAGAAAATATGGACATAAAAAGAGACACTAAAGATTGGTGTGCCCAAAGAAAAAAAACATACATGATGATACAGCAGGAAGGTGGCTGTCCGCCAGCCAAGGACAGAAACCTTAGTAAGATACCCAACCTAGTCACACCTTGGTCTTGGACTTCTAGCATCTAAAATGTGAGAAATACATGTCTTTTGTTTAAGCCACAGAGTCTGTGGTATGTTTTTTTAACAGCCCTATCATGGAGCCACTCCTGCGTTCATCTCTTGTTTTCTAGACCCATATATTCTACTGGGGATACAGGGCCACATAATTCCTATTGCTTAAGGAGCATACTTCATAATAAGGATTAGCCTCCCTTCTTTGCATGGGACCATGTCGTAATTTTGTGAGGTTAGTCCACTGCTCTTTTAGGCAAGTATTTTCAGGATGGTGTGGTAGGCAGTGAGACCAGTGACCCCACGGTGCGAGCGCACTGCCATCCTGACTTCACTGTGAAACAGGACCCTCTGCCCAAGGTGGCATGGCGAGGTATTCATGCCAATGGAAATGGGCTTTGCAGAGTGCTTGAATAAGGAGATCTACAAATCTCTCCCACTACCACAACAAACTGGCCAAATTTCTCAAAAACAAACATTTCAGTTTTTGGTATTAAAATAGATACAACAATTTGTGAAACACTTACATAAGAAAAATTACTGAACTATATATAAGAACAGTGGTAGCTTATGGGATTATTTTAGTCTGGGACTGATCCTATCCCTTCATCCCCAAACTTTCCAACCCTGCTCCACCAGAGATCTTTCTACTGGAGTTGAGCAAACCATAAAAACTAGTGACTTCGTGGCTGGACAGCACTAACTTGATTAGGAGCAGAGCATGCATAAAAAAAAGTTCGCTGACCAACGCCATTGCTGAAAACAGTATTGATCTTGATGACAACCAACCTTGCAGCTAGCTGAAGTTGTGAAATCAGTTGGGACAAGCAACAAGTGAGCTGACGTGCTAATTTATCAAGGAGATCTAAGGGACGAGCTAGCCATAGTGGGCTTGATAAAATGCCACGCATCCTAGGTGGCCTCAAAGGCTATGCATATACAGGGTGGGTGAAAAGTAGGTTTACAGATGTTTGTATGAAAAATAGTACAATAATAAATAACAATACAACAATAAACTCTGTGTTTCGTGTATTCACAACTGTAAACCTACTTTGCCCACCCTGTACATGCACAAGGATGCACATAGACTTAGGACAGACTGGAGAGGGCCCTAGTGATCTCCAAGTTACTGGATGACATGACAAGACCCAGTGAGAGGTGAAAACTGGGACAGACTTCGTAAACTGCCTGAATTATAAATGTATAGCTCAGGCTTGCACAAATGCCTCACAAAGAGTGCAAACCTTACAGAATCAAGGTGTTTGAACATTATCTCTGGCCAAGCTTTGGATAACTATTAAATTAATACTAATACCTGTGTCACCTCTGGGATCTCAGGCTTGATAATAAAATAAATCAATAGATAAACTGAAAAGACAGATCCCTAAGCTCTATAGAATTAGTCCAGGTAAGTGGATAAAACATAAACAAATAAACAACAAATACCTGTAGATTTAAAGGAATGGGCACCAGAATCCAGAGTGTCTACAATATAATATCTAAAATATATTCAGTTTTTAATAAAAATTATGAGACATGAAAAGAAACATGAGTATGTAATACATAAGAGAAAATCATTATAACTGTTTGTACAAGTCCAGATGTTGAACTTCACAAAGACTTCAAAGAAACTATTATAAAGATGTTCCAGGAACAAAAGGGAACCTTGGTTAAAGAATTAAAAGGGAAGTATGACAAAGACTTGTCGAGTAAATACAAAGAAAGATAGAAATTACAGAAGCCAGTTGAAAAGTTCAAAAATTGAAATAAAAAATTCACTGGAAATATCAAAACTGAAGACGCCAAATGATGAAAATCAAGAGTAAAAGGTTTGAGCCCTGAGCGGCTTTGGTGACACAGACGAAAGGCTGGAAAGGGCAGGCAGGGAGCAGGCCAACTGTCGGAACAGCCAGCCAGCAACCATTTACCTTCTGCATCTAGCAGACCACCCACCATGTTAACCTGAGCCGCTCCGCTGTCCGCTGGGGTTTGGCTGGCCCCCAACCTGCCTGCCGCAACCGAGGTGACAGCCCGTTTCCTTCAATTCTCGGGATTTGAAGATGGCAAAGTCTGTCCTGAAAGTTGTGCTAAAAAGTACCAACAGGATGTCTCCAAATGAGCAGGCCACTAACATGCTGAAGCACAAGCAGCCGACCCCAGCTTCGATGCAGCAACAACAGCCGCTAGTGGCAGAAACAGACTGACCCAGCAGATGCAGAATTGACCCTCTGTCCAGGCAGCACTGAAACTTAAGGAGAAGAGCTTAAAGCAGCACCCGGATGAGGGGAATACCCAGGGCTCTGTCAGGCCCGCCCGGGGCCCTGGCCAAGGGAGCGATCTGAGGAGGAGGCCTGCCCATTGTCCAGAGAGGCTTTCCTCGAAGAGGACTAGGCAGGGGATGTGCCACAGGAACCCTACTTAGGGGTGGGATGTAGCTCTATGTCAAAATCTACTCGAGATGGACCATCCGTTCCTCCCCAGAGGGCTTAAGAAGAGGTGGTCTTCATGGCTGTGGATGTCCTGGGAGAGGGGACCTGGAGTGGAGCTATGGGTCATGGCAGAATTCATGGTAGAAGTCCGGGTATGATAAGTTGGGGGAGAGGGGACTTTGGAGACAGAGACCAAGGCCTTGAACAAAGGAGAGGTGCCCTTGTTCACCCTGTACCGACCAAGGAGCAGGTGGACAACCAGTTGGGTGCATACATGTCGAAAACAAAAGGATGCCTAGTTGGATGCCTACAGAACACAAACAAATATCAAAACCAATGATTGAAGCCTGCCTGTCCTCTGGAAAGAGAATCTTGTTAAAGTTATTGCATAAATAACCTTTGTTTATCTGTAACTAACCTTGAGATAATAGCTGAAAATAAATCTGACAGATGTTGGAAGGCTAGGGACTCACTTGCTGCCATTTTGTGCATTTAATGTGTTACTTTTACTTTTTTGATATTGTGTTGTATGAAATCACTTTTTTTTTTTAGTTTGATTTGTTTTCAGTTCGTTGTCTGTTTGTTTTTGTTTTTTCTCCTTCTCCAAGACTTCTCTTTGAACATGAACATGCTTGCCACATTGACATTTCAGTAAATTAGGCCTAGGACACCTTTCCACCTCTGTATCCCCTCACCTGTCGTATATGCTCTGATGTTCTAACATTTCCTCTGTTCATCTTTGTACCTCCTGGAAAAGTTCCAGGAAGAGTCTATTAGTGTTCGTCCCTAAGGCCTAGGTTTCTGAGATACAGTTCTGTTCTATATCACTTTAATGGTCTCTTAGAAGTGTTTAGAAAATCCAGAGTTGCTTTTTGTCATGTTGATATTTTAGCCTAGTAAAGTAGGAACATTGACCCAGCTACAGGGCACAGAAGAGGGTACACATGGTAGCAGCTCTGATGTGGTTAAAGTTGCTGCCATGTGCATTGACGCCACATAACGTGTGCTGGGTTGGGTGTGTGCATCCTCTATCCTGGAATAAGATTCATAAACTTTCCTCTTGGCTTTGCATCATATTTGAAGGAGTGCTCATGGACTGGCTTACACCTGCTATAGAGTGGGAAAAGCCATTTGGTTAAGCAGATGCTCCAGAAGGGAAAGGGATGGAAGATTGGTAGCAGATACCTGCTGGGGAGAAGTCAGAGATACCTAAGCTGAATGCTATTATCCTTATGTTTATCTTATACCAATCTTGGGCTGCTCCGTATGTTGGCTTTGTTTGACCCTCTTCTTATTTCTCTTGAAGGTTTAATGAAGCTCAGCCATATTCTGTCAACTGTTTCAGTTTCAGTAGAATCTTGTATTTCTGGTTTATTAAAAAAAGAAATCATTCTTGCCTGGCTGGTGTGGCTCAGTGGTTGAGCGTCAACCCATGCACCAAGAGGTTGCTGGTTCGATTCCTGATCAGAGCACATGCCCAGGTTGTGGGCCCGATCCCCAGTGGGGGGCATGCAGAAGGAGGTCAATCGATGTTCTCTCTCATTGATGTTTCTATCTCTCTCTCCTTCTAAAAAATCAATAGAGAAAAAAAAATTTTAAAGAAATCATTCTCTCAAATCCCCACCCCCTCAAAAGAAAGAGGAGTCATCAGCATTAAACCTACAGAAAAATAATTATAAGAGAATAATATGAACAACTTTTGGCAACAAATTAGGCAGATGGAATGGACAATGTACTGGAAAAAAACAAATTATCAAAGCTGACTCCAGAAGAAATGGAAAATCTGAATAAATCAATAACAAGTGAAGAAATAAAATTAGTAATTAAAAATCTTCACAAAAATAAAATACAATTAGTGAATTCAATATTTTATTATTTTTCTTTGAATTTTAAATTTTATTTAAAATAAAATAACTATAAAAAATTCTAGAAATTCTATCAAACATAAAAAAAAATGATACCAATCATTCACTCTTTCAGAATATGTAAGAGGGAATGCTTCCCAAATCATAATGAGGTCAATATTAATACCTCAATACTAATGCTAAACAAAAATATCACACACACACACACACAATACTACACACCATTATCACTTCTGAATTGAGAAACAAAAATCCTCTGAAATATTAGCAAATTAAAAATAGAAATATAAAAAGGATTATACACAATGACCAAGTGGGATTTATCTCAGGAATGCAAAATTGGGTTAACATTTAAAAATCAATTATGTAATATACCATAGAGAAAGAATATACATTTATCCAGTAAATGCATACAAAGATTTTGATGATATTCTCTCTTATTGATGGGTCACAGTCTACGTTTTTATGTGTGATAATTTTTATTTATTTATTTATTTATTTATTTATTTATTTATTTATTTATTTATTTATTTTTAACTATTTTTATTCATTTGTTTTTGTTGTGGATGTTCTCCTTTTTCCCTCATTGGCACCCTCCTCCCCATCCCCCCACCCCATCCCCAGCTTTGTTGTCTATGTCCATTGGTTATACATACATGCAAATAAGTTCTGTGGTTTCTCTCTTCCCCCTCAACATCCCCTTTTCTGAGTTTTGTCAGTCTGTACCCTACCTCTATGTCTATGGGTGAATTTTGTTCATCAGTTTGTTTAGTTCATTATATTCCACAAATAAGTGAGATCATGTGATATTTGTCGTTCTCTGCTTGGCTTGTTTCGTTTAGCATAATACTCTCCAGGTCCCTCCATGTCATCTCAAAAAATGAGAGATCTTTCTTTCTTACAGCTGCATAGTATTCCATTGTGTACAGGTACCACAGCTTTTTTATCCACTCATCTACTGATGGACACTTGGGTTGTTTCCAGATCTTAGCTATTGTAAATAGTGCTGCTATGAACATAGGGGTACATATATTCTCTCTGATTGGTGTTTCAGGCTTCTTAGGATATATTCCTAGAAGTGAGATCACTGGGTCAAATGGCAGTTCAATTTTTAACTTTTTGAGGTAACACCATAGTGCTTTCCATAGTGGTTGCACCAGTCTGCATTCCTACCAGCAGTGTACTAGAGTCCCCTTTTCTCCACACCCTCGCCAGCACTTGTGGTTTGATGATTTGTTGATGGCGGCTATTCTGACAGGTGTGAGGTGATACCTCATTGTTGTTTTAATTTGCATCTCTCTGATGATTAGTGACGTTGAGCATTTTTTCATATGTCTCTTGGCCATTTGTATGTCCTGTTTGGAGAGGTGTCTATTTAGGTCCTCTGCCCATTTTTTAATTGGGTTCTTTGTCTTCCTTTTGTTGAGTTGTATAAGTACTCTCTATATTTTGGAAATTAATCCCTTATCTGTTGCACCATTGGCAATTATGCTCTCCCATATAGTGGGTTCCCTTTCCATTTTGATGGTTGTTACTTTGCTGTGCAGAAGCTTTTTAGTTTGATGTAGTCCCATGTGTTCATTTTTTCCTTTGTTTCTCTTGCCTTAGGTGTTGTGTCAGTGAAAATTCTGCAGTGTATGATGTCTGAAATTTTGTTGCCTACATTTTCTTCTAGGATTTTTATGGATTCGTGAGTTACATTTAAGTCTTTTATCCATTTTGAGTTTATTCTTGTGTATTGTGTAAGTTGGTGGTCTAGCTTAATTTTTTGCAAGTAGCTGTCCAATTTTCCCAACACCATTTATTGAAGAGACTGTCTTGACTCCACTGTATGCTCTTGCCACCTTTGTCAAATATTAATTGAGCATATTGTCTTGGGTCAATTTCTCTGTTCTCTGTTCTGTTCCATTGATCTATCTGCCTGTTCTTGTGCCAGTACCAGGCTGTTTTGATTACAGTGGCTTTTTAGTATAACCTGATATCTGGTAATGTGATCCCTCCTACTTTGTTCTTCTTTTTCAAGATTGCTGTGGCTATTCGGGGTCTTTTTTCATTCCATATAAACTTTTGGAGTGTTTGTTCTAGTTCTGTGAAATATGTTGTTGGTATTTTGATGGGGATTTCATTGAATCTATAGATTGCTTTGGGTAGTATGGACATTTAAATGATGTTAATTCTTCCAATCCATGAACATGGTATATGCTTCCACATTTTTATATCTTTCTCTATTTCTTTTTTCAATGACCTGTAATTTTCTGTGAAAAGGTCCTTTATTTCTTTGGTTAAGTTTATTCCTAGGTATCTTAATTTTTTTTGCTGTGATGGGAAATGGGATTTTTTTTTAGTTTCCCTTTCTGTGAGTTCATCATTGGTGTATAAGAATGCTGTCGAGATAATTTTTATTTAAGTGCCAGATATGCAAAGAGTAAAGGCAGAAGTAAATATTTATGCTCAGAAGAGGGTCAACTTCACCCTGACTGGTTTGGCTTAGCGATTAGAGCGTCGGCCCACAGACCAGAGAGTCCCAGGTTCAGTTCCCGCTAAGGGCACATACCTTGGTTGTAGTTTGTCCCTGGCCCTGGTTGGGGTCGTGTGGGTGGCGACCACTCTATGTGTCTCTCTCACATCTATGTTTCTCTCTCACTCTTCCTCCCTCTCTCCCTCATGCTCCATCTGAAGATAAATGCAGGAATGTCCTCAGGTGAGGATAAAAAAAAAAAAAAAGAAAGAAAAGAAAAGGATCAGCTTCTTATACCAGGCTGCATATAGTCAGGAGTGGTTCTTGGCTTTGTTATTTCTTGTTAAATTCAATTCACCATATACATTAAATTATATGAAGAGAGTATATAGCATAATCTTCCCTTAGCAGGGATCTGAGCCTGTAGGATAGCTCTCAGTTATCAGATTTGCCCTGGACCTTTGGCAAACCCTTTTGTCTGCCCATCAGTGGTTCCCCCTCAGTTCTCTGTTCTCTCCTATAGTTCAAGCATCTGCTGCCTTTTCTCCAACTGTAAGGCCCGCAGTGTCAGACATTCAGGAAGCCCCCATGGCCATCCCTCAGGTAGGTTTCTCAGCTCTCCTGCCTCTCTGCCAGGAATAGATGGTGAGTGTTCGCTGCTGAGATAAGCACAGAATGCCTGGGCAGATGTCATTTCCCCTACTTCTCCCTTTCCTGCCTGCACCTTTGTGTCAATCACTGTAAGCCCTCCAGACTCTTAAAAGTAAACTGAGACACTAAAAATTTTAAGAGTTTATTTGAGCAAAAGATGATTGTCCTACAGCTCCATACAAGAAGTGTCTAGGAGCGCTCTAACCACAGGAGGGAGGGGAAAGACTTATCTAGAAAAGATGCAAAAGCAAAGGAAATTGTTTGATTGGCTGAAGCTTAATGCCTTGGCTGTTTGTGATTGGTTGTCCCCAGGTTTTGGTTTGCTAACATGGGTCACATTGGCATTAGAGGCACCTCTGACTAATGGCTTCCTTGTTTAATTAATATTACCACACATGATCCAATTTTCTTAGAAGCACTCTGCAGCCTTCAGTAGGAGTGTGCAGGTAAGGGCAGATTCACTTCACATAATAACACACCCTAAAGAGCATTTAAAATCGGACTTTATGTTCAGCTTTTTCTTATCCATGAATGGCATTTCTTGGTCTCTCTGTCATTCTGCAATGATCAAAGCAGCAATTGTTTCCTTCTCTTAGAGGGTACTCATCATATTATCTTTCATTGTATTAGGTTTCTTTGCTATTTCTACTGGGGATTTAAAAAATAGTGTGGGAGACTTTTTTTTGTATTAATGCTATTTTATTCACTACATTCTGTATTATTCTTTTGCAAAGTACATATTACTAGAGCTTGGGTCAGAAAAACAGTATCTGCAATCTGGTTTCATTCTGACTCCAATAAAAAGTAGAGAAAAAATATAAAATTTTTATGGTTATCTGGTTTACTTTTGTTGTTAGGTTGAGAGAAAAATTTTCTTGTGACTTCTACATCCTAAGTGGAGTGCACAACCTGTTTCACTGATGTCAGTCATGTTTATTTCTTGCCTCCTTCTACTTAATGTGGGTTTGTTTTGCTTAAAATTCTCTTGTTTCTAAGGTGAAATCATAGATGTCTATAAATGATCTTTCTAGTACTGCATTAGCTACATTCTACAATTTTTTCTTTTTAATTTTTTATTTATTTATTGGTTTTTAGAGAGACAGAAGGGGGGGGGAGAGAGAGAGATCGATGAGAGAGAACACCAATTGGCTGCCTCCTGTATGCCCCCCACTGGGGATTTGGCCTACAACCTGGGCATGTGCCCTGACTGGGAATCAAACCGGCGACCTCTTGGTGCATGGGTCAACACTCAACCACTGAGCCACACCGGCCGAGCAATTTCTACAATTTCGTATGCAGTGCTTTTGTTACCAGAGAAGAGTGTGCCTCATCTCTGCTGGTTGCTGTGGGGGGTGGAGTTCTTGTGATATCCTGAGAAAATAATTTTCTGACTCCCACCAGAGAACGAGTGATTTTTATTTGTGTGGAATTAAATCCCTCTGTTTCCAAAATCCCATTTCCCTTGGTCTAGTCATAGAAATAAAGCTGGTGTTTCAATAGGGCTAAAATCTGAGCCAGTGTCCAGAGTTACCATGTCATTTTTTAGCATAGTCCAGTTCAGCATGAGGCTAGCTTTAGTCCATCAGTTCATTGCATGTGGTGTCTGCGTGGCTGTGGGCAACATGGGAGAATGCCAGGAAGCCAAGTGTGAGCCAGGAGCCAAGCATGCCAAGAGGAACCAATACAGTGAACTTCTTTGTTAGGGGGATTAAGTATCTCAAATCTTCTGGCTAATGACCTCTGTTCCCAGGTGTGACTGACAGCCAAGTATCTTCCCTGTGTCATCTCAACTTTACTGATCATGTGTCTATCTTCCTCTGTTGGAACCTTGGGGAGTATGAAGTTGTAGTTCCTGGTGAAGCTGCCAAAATAGCATGCCTATAATGTCTGCCCTCCCCTTTGCTTCTTTCCTACTATTAAAACTAGTCACTTACAGTGGTATTACTTTTGCTATCATTCTGTTAGAACTACTTTCCCCTTTTCATATATTTCCTTCTTTAACTCATACATAATTTAGAAGTGTTGCTTAAATTCTGTATTTTTTTCATAATTTTATAGATATTATATTTTACTGTAAATTCTAATTTAATTAGGTTATGGTTAGAGAACATAATCTTGATTTCTGATATTTTAAAAATAGAATGTGACTCATTTTTTGGCCCAATTTTTAGTCTATCATGGTTAATGTTACACGTTCATAACAATTTATTTTATAAGGATCAGATATAATATTCTATAAATATCAACTAGATCAGGTTGCTTGATAGAGTTGTTTGAATCTTCTAGTATATCCTTACTGACCTCTTGTTCTGTCAGTTACCCAGAGTGAAATGTTAAAATTGGCCATGATTTTATATTCATCTATTTTCACCTTTAACTCTCTTTGTTGTATTCATATTTTGAATCTC
Source organism: Tadarida brasiliensis (assembly GCA_030848825.1). Taxonomy (NCBI): domain Eukaryota; kingdom Metazoa; phylum Chordata; class Mammalia; order Chiroptera; family Molossidae; genus Tadarida; species Tadarida brasiliensis. Next base: position 66,597,171 of record CM061266.1, read on the forward strand.
TGTGCATACACATCTACCATTTGTATACCTTCCTGATATAGTGACCCTTTTATAATTAAAATGCATTCCTCTTTATCTCTTTAAATACTCTGACTTAATGTCTATTTAGCTTTTTTTGTTTGCATTTATGGTTGGTGTGGCTTCTCTTTTTCCATCGGTTATTGTTTGACCTAGATGTATCTATATTCAAAGTGTGTCCTTTATAGAAAACATATACTGTCTCATGATTTTTTATTTGATATAACAACCTCTACATTATAATGAGGTGTTTAGTTCATTCATATTTAATATTATTATTTATATAATCTGCTTTATGCCTACCATCTTACTATTTATTTTCAATTTTTCCATCTGATTTGTGTTTCTCTTTCCTTCCATTCATATAATCTTTTGGTTAATAAAGCATTTATTTTTAGTATTTCATTTTAAGTCCTCTACTGGCTTTTGACCTATACATTTCCCCATCATTTTCTCAGTGTTTACTATAGGATTACATTATATATCTTTTTTTTAAAAAATTCTAACCTGAGGGTAGTTTTCCATTGATTTTTAATTTGTTTTTTAGATAGAGTGGAAGGCAGGGAGGGAGAGACAGAGAGAAAAACGTCAATGTGAGAAAGACATGTTGATTGAATACCTCCCGCACGACCCCGGCTGGTATGGGGATTGAACCTGCAATCCAGGTAGATGCCCTTGAGCAAGAATCAAACCCACAGTCCTTTGGTCCTCAGGTCAACGTTCTAACCGCTGAGCCAAACCAGCCAGGGCTACAATATGTATCTTGATCACAGTCTACTTAGAGGTAATATTGTTCCACTTCATGTAAAATGTAATAACTTCACAACTGCATAATTGTATTTATTATCCTCTTATTCTTTGTGCTATTTTTATATAACTTCTCCATGCATTATAAAATCAACAATATGTTTTTTATTAAACAATAACTGTCTTTTAAAGAAGTGCAAAATAATTTTTAAAAGATAGTCTTTAATGATGCAAACACTTATTATTTCTGGTGTTCTTCACCCCTTCCTATTGATTCATTTACAATTTTAAAAATAATTTCCTTTCAGACTTTTTAAACTTTTCTTCTTAACCAAAGATTAAGATTCTTTAGCATGTCTTTTGTAGTGGGTTTGCTGATGCTCAGCTTTTGTTTATTCAAGTATCTTTATTTCACACTCACATGCAGAGATATTTGCTGAATATGGAAGTCTAGGTGCACCTTTATTTTCCTTTCAGCACTTTAAAGATTTTGTTCCATTGTATTCTTGATACCATTGTTTCTGATGAGATATCTGTAGTCATTTGTGTACAATGTATCATTTTAAACTGCTTTTAAGATACTATTTTTATGCATTGTTTTCAGTGGTTTGATTGTATTATTACTAGGTGGGACATTTTGTGTATTGCACTGTTTGGGCTAGCTGATGTAGGTTGGTGCTATATAACAAATTTGGGGACATTTTGGACATATTTCTTCAAATATTTGTAACATTCTAGTATCTCTTCTGTTTTTATCTGGGGCTCCAATTAATCTATGTTATACTGGTTCATATTTTTCCATATATTACTGAGGTTCTCTTCATTTTTTGAATTTTTTTCTCCATATGTTGTTCAGATTGAATATCTCTTTATGTTCATTGCTCCTTTCTTCTTCTGACTCCAGTCTATAGTTGAACTTATTCCTTAAATGTTTTAAGTATTTTTTTTTAGATTTCTAGAATTTATATTCATTTTACTACTGCCAATATGCCATGTTTACCACTACGAATTCTAATTTTTCTTTTTTCACCTTTTTACTATGCTCAAAATTCACATGCATACCTGCCTTGTAAATTTCTACAGACACTTCAAATTTCCTTTCATTGCCTACTTTTCTTATATGTGTTAGTAGCCTTGATTCAATTCAGAATTTTAGTTTCATGTTTCTCTTATCTTTTCTTCTCATATTAAAATTAATCCTGGCCTTCAATACATCATTTAGATCCATTGTAGTCTTACATTTTCATTCCCTACTACTATATAATATCAACCTTCATTCTCTCTTGCCTGGATTATGTCAATAGATAGCTAGTGTTTTTCATGATTACAGCTTTATAGTTCTTCAAACGACCTGCAATGCAACACTAGTTACTATAACAACAAAATATATTGATTACTTTATGCAATAGATGTTTAGCTCTTACTCATGTAAAGTCCACTGGGACCTGGTAGGGGATGATGATGTCACTGCTCCTAATGGAGTTTCTGACATTCTCAACCCATGGCTCTGTGATCTCTTTGGGTCTCATGATCTACTGTGGGATTTTCTGCATCCAACCAGCAGACAGGGAAAAATAATGGAAGACTATGTATGTTTTTATAATTCAAGTCTAGAAGTAGTGCATCTGACCTTTGCATACAATTCAGTGGTATGAGATCTGTTCACACAAAGCTATGAGGAAGACAAGAAATATAGTCTAGCCCAGGACATGGGATGGAAATGCAACAATGAACAACTTGTCAGTTTCATAGCCCATTCTTCAGGCAAATAACTATCCATTTCACCTTCTTTTTACAATTAAAACACACTCAAACTCTTCTCTAAGGGAGATGGTTCATAATTTCCTTTCTATCATTGTATCTACTTCAGAGTTCACAATATTCATATGATGCACAGTGTTTAATCCTGTTTTAGACACTTGATGGTCGTTCATTATAGAAAACACAGTTGTCACTGTTCCTCACATCCTTGAATGCACACACACACACACACACACACACACACACAAAATCTTCAATGCAAAGAAACTCTCATTTGGAAAGAGCAAAATGGAAGATCCTCAAATTATGGTGTACACTAATTTTGAAACTCTTTTTGGTGGATGGTATTCAATCTCCTTCCCTGAAGACACTCTGTTTATACATTGTGGAAATAACTGCCTTGTCATTGCTCAGTCTCACTCCAGCATGTTATTCTGTGCCCATTACCCACTGTGGCCATGACTCAAGTGCATGTTGAGAGGCCTTCTCCTTCTAGAGCTGTATAGTGTTTCAGCTATTTCCATGGACAGCTTCTTGCCAGTGCTAGTTGAAAATCTGTCAAAAACATTTAACATGAACTGCTTAGAGTTTTGTTAATAATACACTGTTCTCAAATACTTACTTAGTAGGTTCTGTTCTTTTTTTTTTTTTTTAATTATTTTTATTAATTTGTTTTTGTTACAGATGTTTCTCCTTTTCCCCCCATTGACACTCTTCTCCTCATCCCCCCCACCCCTTCCCCAGCTTTGTTGTCTATGTCCATGGGTTATGCATACATGCATATAAGTTATCTGGTTTATCTCTTCCCCCTCAACACCTCCTCTTTTGGGGTTTGTCAGTCTGTACCCTACCTCTATGTCTATGGGTCAATTTTGTTCATCAGTTTGTTTAGTTCATTATATTCCACAAATAAGTGAGATCATGTGATATTTGTCTTTCTCTGCTTGGCTTGTTTTGCTTAGCATAATACTCTCCAGGTCCCTCCTTGTCATCTCAAAGGATAATAGATTTTTCTTTCTTACAGCTGCATAGTATTCCATTGTGTACATGTACCACAGCTTTTTTATCCACTCATCTACTGATGGACACTTGGGTTGTTTCCAGATCTTAGCTATTGTAAATAATGCTGCATGAACATAAGGGTACATATATTCTTTCTGATGGGTATTTCAGACTTCTTAGGGTATATTCCTAGAAGTGAGATCACTGGGTCAAATGGCAGTTCAATTTTTAACTTTTTGAGGTAACACCATAGTGTTTTTCATAGTGGCTGCACCAGTCTGCATTCCCACCAGCAGTGTACTAGAGTCCCCTTTTCTCCACACCCTCGCCAGCACTTGTTGTTTGATGATTTGTTGATGGCGGCCATTCTGACAGGTGTAAGGTGATACCTCATAGTTGTTTTAATTTGCATCTCTCTGATGATTAGTTTTGTTAAGCATTTTTTCACATGTCTCTTGGCCATTTGTATGTCCTGTTTGGAGAGGTGTCTATTTAGGTCCTCTGCCCAGTAGGTTCTGTTCTATCTGCTTTCAGCTAGCTTCGTGTGCCAGAAAACACATTCTGAGTTATTTCCTAGATATAATTCTCAAAGCTAATTATTACTATTATTGTTGTTATTTACTTCCTGAGTCCCCTACCGCTGTCTTAATTTAAGAGTGGGACCCTTGAGGTTCTCTGAGGTAATAGTCTTGATTGGAAAGACTAAATCCTCAAACTGAACTTCGCTGCTAGTCTTTTCCTCCTAAAAATCTTTCTTGGCTTTCTATAGAATGAATATTTGTGTCCTCCAAAAAATGTATATTTATATGTTGAAATTGTAACTTACCCCCGCCCCCCACAATGATATTAGGAGGTGGAGTCCTGGGGAGATTACTAGGCCATGGGAATATAGCCTTCAAGAATGGGATTTGTGCCTTTATGAAAGAGACCACAGCAAGCCCACCTGCTCCTTAAACCATGGGAGAACACTTCAAGAAGATAGCAATCTGGGTACCGGGAAGTGGGCTCTCACCAAACACCACATCTTCTTGCAACTAGGTCTTGGTCTTACCAGTCTTCAGAACTATGAGAAATACATTTTTGTTGTTTGTATGCCACCCTGTCTATGGTATTCTGTTATAGCATTCTGAATGGGTTAAATAGAAATAGGTACCTAGAAGTGGAGGTGTTTCTAGAACTAATACCTAAATATGTGGAAGCAACTTCGAAACGGGGTAATGGGTAGAGGCTTGCAAAGTTTTGTGTTCCATGCTACAAAAAGCTTACATTGCTATGAACACGCCTTTATAGGCAATTTTGGTGAAAGCTCAGAAAGAAAAAAAGAACTGTAGAGAAAGCCTCAGGCTTCTTAGGGAATACCTAAATAATCCTGAACAGAATGTTGGTAGAAATATGGATGGTAAAGGCCATTCAATGAGGTCTTTGATGGAAATGAGCAACCTGTTATTGGAAACTGGTGGAAAGGCAATCCTTGTTATACAGTGGCAAAGAACTTGGCTGAATTGTGTTTGGGTTCTAGTGTTTTGTGGAAGGTAAAAATAACGAGTGACGAAATTGGATATTTAGCTGAAGAGATTTCTAAGCAAAGTGTTGAAGTTTTAGCTTGACTTCTGAATGCTTATAAAAAAATGTCAGAGGAGAAAAAAGTACCAAAGATGCAATTATTAAGTTTAAAGATTTGAAATTCCTCAGACTATCCACATTACAAAAAATGAGAAAGCATGTTCAGAAGGGAAAGCTAAGCATGTGTCCAGGCAACCATTAGATAAAAAGATTAGTGTGTATGTAAACCAGACCCCTGGAAGCCATCTCAACAGAAGCCAAATTATCTTCTTCAAGACAAGGGAACATTTCCCAAAAGGTGATTCAGAGATCATCAGGGTTGCCTCTTCAGTTTCAAAAGGAGGGGCCGTCCCCTCACTTGCAACAGACCAGGTAACCTCTGGGATCAGGGCCATCCTTAGCCAGGGGACGGGGCCACCCAGAATCTTGGTGCCCAGTCCCTTCCCAGCAGAGCTGCAGGGACAGGATATCTACCCCAGTGAATCCAGAAAGCAAGCTCCACTCCTTCCAGCATGTCTGGAAGGCACATCTTCACCCCAATGGCCCTGGAATGGAGAACAAAGAATCAAGCCACAGAAGGTTATTCTTGAACCTTAAGATCTCATGGAGTTTGCCTTGTAATTTGGACTTAATTGGAACTGTTACTCCTTCTTTCCTATACCTCGCTTTTGGGATGGGAATGTCTATTCTATGCCTATCCAAAGATTGTGTTTTCAAAGCACATAACTTGTTTGTTGGTTTCACTGGCTCACAGCTGGAGAGCAATTGCCTCAGGATGAATTGCACTCATATCTGATGTACATGATATTTAGATGAGATTTTTGATTTTAGACTCTAGAGTTCATGCTAGATTAAGACTTTTAGGGCAGTTGGGATGTAATAAATGTGTTTTGCATGCAAGAACATGAATTTGGGGGGCTAGGGTGGAATGCCATAAGTTGATTGTTTGTGTGCCCGGCTCAGATTTATTTTATTATTATTATTTTTTTTTATCCTCACCCGAGGACATTTTTTCATTTTTTGTTCAGATAGAGTGGAAAGGAGAGAGAGGAAGAGAGAGAGAGAGAAACATCGATGTGAAAGGGACACATCGAGTGGCTGCCACCCACACGACCAACCAGGGCCGGGGACAAACTGCAACCGAGGTACGTGCCCTTAGCGGGAACCGAACCTGGGTCTCTCTGGACCACAGTCTGACGCGACGCTCTAACCGCTGAGCCAAACAGGCCAGGGCTCAAATTTATATATTAAAATCCTAACCTCAATGTGATGGTATTAGGAGGTGAGGCCTTTGGGAGGTAATTAAACCATGTGGATGGAGCCCTAATTAATGGGATTAGTGTCCTTATAAAAGAGACCCCAGGGAGACCCATCTGTCACGTAAGGACAGAGCAAGAAGACAACCATTTGAGTCAGGAAGGGAATTCTCACAGACACCAAATCTGCTGGCACCCCAGTCTTGGATTTCCCAGCCCCCAGAACTGTGAGAAATACATTTCTGTTGTTTATAAACCATCCAGTCTACGATATTTTGTTATAGTATCTCAGGCAAACTAAGACACAGCTTTATTACTGTTTGGAGTCTAGAAACACTCTTTTTTTTTTTTTTTTTAATCCTTCAAATCTGCAAAAATCTGAACTCCATTATTCCCTTACTATTTTGTTTCTAAATTAAACAATCTACACACATGCTTTTCTTTCCCTTCGAATAACCACTGACCCATCAAACCAATGTCATGTGTTCAGAATTTTGTTGCAGCATCACCTGTATTCAGGGAACCAATGTCTGTTACTTAGGGAATTGGTGTTAAATACTGCAACAGATAAAATCCCAAATTTCAGTGGCTTAATGCAATAAAAGTTTAATTCCTGCTCACAATAACTCCAGTGTGTGCAGTGGAGAAAACTCAATTTATTCATAGGGACCCATATTGGCAGAAACTGACAGCTTCACCATATTTGGCGAACAACTAGCCTGTCTCTGCCAGGTTCTTCTTTTTTTTTTTTTTTTTCTGAAATGCAAATCTAATCATATAATTTTCCCTACTAAAATTCTTAGTATGAATCCCTTATTCCATAGAATAAAATCTAAGCTCCTTCACATGCCATAAAAAGATTTATTTGTTTTGAACTCTTCTACCTCTCACATAAACTATATACCCAGGCGTATAGAGCTGCTCAAATGTACCTGCAGTTTCCATCTCTTTTCCTTATCATATAATGCTCCCTCCTTTTGGAATTCCCCCTCCCCCATTACCACTAGGCACTGTTATAGTCATCCTGCAAAATCCAACTCCATGTTGCCTCTTTTTGATGGCATCTCCACAGTTCACATCTAACAGAGAGAGTCAACTCTCTTTGTGCAGTGAGTTAGAGTTATGACTCCATATTTAACATGATGCATTCTCTATATTTTAATAATGTAGTCTGATTCAACTTTGTATAAAACGATGTCTTCCTCAATACTCAGCACAGTGCCTTTGGGGAAAACAGCCACAGGGCTGCTGATGGATCTGCAGTGCCTCTTGAGCACTTTCTAAGACACGTTATAGTAGCCATTGCCTATTTTGCATTAAGAGTTTAATCTTTTTAAGACCTATGAATTAAAACAACTGTGACCCTCAGAGTCTTAGGTTTATAAATATGAATAAATAACCCTTTGGATTTTATCTGATTCCATGATCATTTTTCTTGGAATTCAATGCCCTTTTCTTGTTTTTTCTGAATACAGAGGCTTCTCCGTTTCCTTGTCGCAATTTGCTTTTATTTTCTAATAAATTGGAAAATTTAAACCTGTATATGTCGTGGTAGATATTTGCATATGCAGTACATTTTAACATGATTCTGAAGCTCTTTTCTTTTTCTGTTTGCTTCAGATGAGTAACTTCAAGTTCCAAATAAGGCTGGGTCACTGAGATTTAGCTTTGTTTGAATTTCATTTCATTTCTGAAATGCATCAATATGGCTTCTACTAAGTGCAAGGGACTATGTTGGACTTTCAGAGGGATGACATTGAATGAGACATACTATGCCTGCCTTTCCACAGCTGTAGTGGAGACCATGTTGCATTAGAGGCTTCTAGAGCAAGGGTGGCCTCAGTCTTCGCTGTTTTCAGAGATAACTTTCTGAGGCTCATGCTTTTTATTTTCCAACTCCAACATGTTAATTACTTGTGTTTTCACTCATGACTTAGGTTCCATGCAACAAGCGTTTTTCTTTCAAACTATCCTTCTCAGAGATTGAGCTTCTCAGTTTTTGTTTGCAAATTAGTGCTGGCAAAACCAACAAGGCAAATACTGAAGGGACAACTCTGTGATCCTTGTCTCTGCAGTGTTCGTGTCTAACGGCGTATGATACAGGGAGGGTTCACTTTGGATTCCAGGGGCCTCACTTACCTTTCCAATTCCTTCCTCAGCCAACTGTCTGAGGATATGAGTCACTAACCTATATTTTGTTTTCTTGAAAATTCAACAGACCATGACTGAGACACCAGAAATGAGATAATATATAAAAATGCTATGCATATATCCCAACAATGTGAAGAGAGTTTTGAAAGCTGACAAGTCACTTCAATTCTATTTTGGAATTAGCATGAAATAGCTAAATGGATGAACAAATGAATACTAAATAATAAAATTGTCTCATACTTCTGATTCTTCCTCTGAATGAGAAATTACTCATCAATAAGTGTTCTTTGATTTGCAATATTTTCTCTCTCAGAATGAACAAACATAACATGTAAATGAGTCACACCTATCTTTTTTTCTCCTTCCTTTCTGGGGACATGCTAACTGCACAGATCTGGCTTTTTCTGTATTAGGAAGTATAATCACCTGTGATATATATAGATATAGATATAGATATAGATATAGATATAGATATAGATATAGATATAGATTAGATATAGATATAGATTTGATAGAGATATAATTTTTTTCCTTGTGAAATAATCCAAATGAACCAGGGTTGTTTTAATATTTCTTTTTTTTTTTTAATTATGACATCAAACATATGAGAACCTAGATGAGTATTAAATCAATTAATCAGTAATCAAGTATTTAACGACTACTCTTTATTTAGGAAAAGTAAGCTAATTTTATTTTCTAATCATAATGGCATTGACATTGACAGTACTTAACATTCATTTCTTCTTTGCACTTTTCTAAACATTTCAACCTGTATTATACTATTTAGTCATCACTTCAACCAGGGAAGAAATATTTCCTTATGGTTTAGGAAACATATCTTTAAGAAATACAAATGATTTTTCTAAAACGATAGAGTAAAATGTAGTATAAAGAATCAAGCTCTCATCTTCTGATTCAAAAGCTTCAATAGTTAAAACAAAACAAACAAAGGACTTCAAAAGCTAACACCAGGAAGAGACTGGTACTCTCATTCCCTGAGGCTTCGAAGATGAAGACGAAGTCCTGCCAATTCTAACTGTCTCATTTATTCAAAGAGCTGGAATAGAAAACTCAGAAATCTTTGGGGACCCACTCCAAAGGCACCGGATTTGGCACTGAAAGCATCCCTAAAGCACAGATTGGAGCAGGAGCAAGGAAAAGGAAGCATTTGCTGTGTACCACTTGTATTTTAAGACCTTTTTTATTATGATTTCACTAAAGAGTTTGCAGTAGCTTCAAGGATCAGGACAAACTCAAGCATAGAGGCCTTAGGGATAGGGGTTATGGAAAGTTAAAGTTTGGCCTATGGATACCAAAGCATCTTCCTGTGTTGTAAAAATAATAAAAATGAGTCAGATGAGGCATTTGGGGATAGTAAATCTAAAGTCTGTATCTCTGCCAAAATATGCAATAGAAACAGCCATTTCTCTCCCAACTCTGCTGTTTGCCTTATTGTTGCCAAATTCACCCGTGTAATGTCCATTAAAATAACATCTTTGGGAAAATAGCACAGTGTCGATGTGGTCTATGAGAATGAAAAAAACAGAAAGAAGGAAATGGCACTTGTGACCATCTCTCACTGGGTAACTGTGGGGAATCAAAACCTCTAAAAGAAAAAAAAAAATCCATCATAAGAAGATGGATAAAAGGAAGAGAACTATTTCAGGCCTAAATAAGTTTAATTGTTGACTTTTATTACAGTTGAAAGACAAGGAATGAAATGAGTCTGCATCTTATTGATAATAATTCAGTTATCTTCTTCATTCTTTAAAGCAATAAAATAGACACAAGTGTGCTTTAATGGGTGAGGAGAATATTCACGTATGATCTGATAGGTTTTCAATTCAGCATCCTCTCACTTTCCAAAATTGGTCACATAATCATGTTCCCCTTTAGACAGTTATTTTAGGAAAAAGTAAGAAAGGAAATTCAGTATCGGAAGTGGCCATTTGCTCTTAGATCAGCCCTCACCGTCATCAGAGCTATCATCCTCTCTAGTTTTCCAGAGACTGAATTTTTTAAAAATATGTTTTTATTGATTTCAGAGAGAAGAAGGGAGAGGGAGAGAAAGATAGAAACATCAATGAGAGAGAAACATTAATTGGCTGCCTCCTGCATGACCCCTACCGGGGATTGAGCCCACAACCTAGGCATGTGCCCGGACTGGGAATCAAACTAGCAACCTCCTGGTACATGGGACAATGCTCGACCAACTGAGCCACACTGGCCGAGCTCCAGTGACTGAATTTTTTTCTGAATTTCTACTCTTCAAAGTAGCCCTGCTGTGACATCCCTGATGTGTGTTCTGACCATCTGTTCTTCTCCACAAAAAGATACCTTGCATTGGGATATGTTTAAGATCTTGACAAATGTTTCTTCTAACATTTTATTTCTCAAACTACCTTTTAATTTTATGAGTAAAATTAAAAAATATACTATAGTTTTCATACTATGAACTCCCCTCCTGTGACGGAATGTTGGAATACTTACATAGATCTGCTTTCCCTCTCAGTTCTGACCTTCCTCAAGGTGACCACCCTAGAGAAGCTTTATTTCTGATCCCCTATTATACAGGTGATGGATGGATGTGTTTTCCTTGCCAAGTGGTACTAGTGATGGCTAATTTTATGGGTCAACTAGGCTGGACCACAGGGTTCCTAGATATTTGGTCAAACATTATTCATGATAGTTCTGTGGAGGTGTTCTGGATGAGATTAACACTTAAATTGGTGGGCTTTGAATAAAGTACCCTTAATATATGGTGAGCCTTGTTCAATTGGTTGAAGGCCTGAATAGAATATAAAATATTGGCCTCTCCTAAACAAGAGAGAATGATCCAGTTGACTGCCTTTGGACTTTATCTGCAATGTCAGACCTTCCTGGATTACCTTTAGACTCAAACTGGAAAATCAGCTCTCCTGGGTCTATAGCCTGCTGGCCCACCCTACAGATTTTGGTTTTGTCAGTAGCCATAGTTCTGTGAGCAATTTTTAAGATAAATCTCTCTCTCTGTTTCTTTGGAGAACTTTAATGAATACAGTACCATTTTTTTTCCCGCAATTTACTCATAAAATTAAAAGGTAATGTAATAATAACATGGAAAACCTTAACAATTAAAATGATACCCCCCTTTTATTTTCATGTTCAGTCCTCTATCATATTTTAATCTTGGCTCATATTAATTAATTAATTTATTGATTTTCTTTGTTGATTTTAGAGAGAGAGGAAGGGAGAAGGAGAGAGAGAGATAGAAACATCAATGAGAGAGAACATTGATTGGCTGCCTCCTGCATGCCCCGCACTGGGGATTGGGCCCACATCCTGGGCATGTGCCCTGACCAGGAATTGAGCCAGTGGCCTCTTGGTGCATGGGTTAATGCTTAACCACTGAGTTACACTGGCCAGGCCATATTAATTTATTTTTATAAAATTGTCATATTGATTCACAGTTTAAATTGTATGTTGTTATAGATGTCTTATAAATTCTCCATCTATGTGATATTATAAATATACTCACATTAGATAATTTTACGATAATTATAATTTTCTAACTAGTAGAATAAATTTATTATAATTTTTAAAAAATTACATAGATTTTAATTTTTTAATATTTAAGAAAAATCAGTAATAGATTTGTATATATAATCCCAATAAATAAAATTAATTGGTTAAAAGTTATGAGCATTATTAATTACTTTCTAAAAGCTATGATAGTTATGTTACATATATATATATTTTATATTACATATAAAACTATCAACAGATACAAGTATTCATTTCACATAGAACACTATTGTATATTATATGTTGTCATCTGAAAATTTGTTTTTTTAATTTTAAATTCGGTCTATATTATATTGGGGAAAATACAAATAGGTCATATAACAAACTCACAGTTTTACTCATTGATATTTCCTATCACTCTCCACTTTTGCCAAGATCTTATCCACTCCTGTTTCATTGATTTTTCTTTACAAATAAAAATGAGATATTTTTAGACTATACAATATGATGTTTTGATATACATTATGAAATGGCTACTATAATAAAATTAATTAATAATCCATCACCTCATAGTTACCCCCCACCCCTCTTTTTGGTGGTGAGAACACTTGAGATTTACTCTCTCAGCAAATTTCAATATACAACGCATTATTATAAACTTTAGTCACTATGTTGCTCATTTGGTCTTTAGAACTTACTGTCATATAACTAAAGTTTGTACCCAATGACTAATATCTTCTCTTTATCCTCAAATCCCAGCCCCTGGTAACCATCATTTTATGATCTATTACTATGAATTAAACTTTTTCTTTTAGATTGTACATATAAATGGTATCATGCAATATTTGTCTTTTTGTATCTAGCTTATTTCACTTTGCATAATGCCCTCTAGGTTCATTGTCATGATGCTGTAAATGTAGAATTGCCTTCTTTTTAAGGCTGAATAACATTTATATATATATATATATATATATATATATATATATATATATATATATATCAGATTCCATTATATATATCTTATATATATTCTATATACATAACATATATAATACTGTTTCATTATATAGCTATTTATATCTCACATTTTTAAAATGTATTCATTCTTTGATGGACACTTAGGTTGTTTCCATATCTTGGTTACTGTGAATAATGCTGCCATGAATATGGGAATGCAGACATCTCTTCCAGACAGTGATATCATGTTCTTTGGCTATATACCCAGAAGTGTGATTGCTGAATCATAGAGTAGTTTTATTTTTAATTTTTCTGGAACGTCCATACTATTTTTCATAATGGCTATACTAATTTACATTCCCATCAACAGTACACAAGGGTTCTCTTTTCTCCACATCCTAGCCATCGCTTACTATCTTTTGACTTTTTAACACTGGTAATTCTAACAGGTGTGAGGTGATATCTCATGTGGTTTGATTTTCATTTTACTGACAATTAGTGATGTTGATCATCTCTTTAAATAACTGTTGGCTATTTGTACGTCTTCTTTGTAGAAATGTCTTTTTAAATTGGGTTATATGACTTTTGAGTTTGATATTTATTTGGGATATTAACCTCTCATCAAATATATATTTACAAATATTTTCTTTCATTCTGTATGTTGCCTTTCTATTTTGTTGATTGTTTCAGTTTGATATAGTCTCATTTGTTTATCTTTGCTTTTGTTGTCTGTGGTTTCGGTGTCAATCCAAAAGTCATTGCTAAGATTAGTGTCAAGGAGTTTTCTCTTTTTTTCTAGAAGTTTTATGGTTTTAGTTTTTTGTTGTTGTTTTTTTCCCCTATAAAATTGCCATTGAAATTTAATAGAGATTACATTAGAAATCTGTTGATCACTTTGGGTAAAATAGACATTCTTACAATATTAATTCTTCCAATCCATGAGATGTCTTTTCATTTATTTGGGTGTTCTTCAATTTGTTTAATGAATGTTTTATAGTTTTTAGTGTACAGATCTTTCACTTTCATGCTTAAATTTATTCCCAAATACTTTATTCTTGTTTTATTAAATGTTTTTATTGCTTTCCTTAGAGAGAAAGGAAGGGAGAGGGAGGGAGAGAGACAGAAACATCTATTGGCTGCCTCCTGTACACACCCAACCTGGGATCAAGCTTGCAAACTGGGCATGTGCCCTCACCAGGAATCGAACAGGCAACCTCTTAGTGCATGAGACAGTGCTCAACCAACTGAGCCACACTGGCCAGGGCCTAAATATTTTATTCTTTATCGCATAGTTTGTTATTAGTGTAGGAAAATGCAACTCATTTTTTTGTATGTTGACTTTATATCCACAGTTTCACTGAATTTATTTCTTAGTTTTAAGAGAATTTTGGTGGAGTGTTTAGGATTTTTTAAATTTAAGATCAAGTCATCTGAAAATGGACAATTTTATTTCTTCCTTCCATTTAAGATGACTTTCATGCCTTTTTCTTGCCTAACTTCCCTGGCTAAGACTTCCAATACTATGATAAATAGAGGTGGTGAGAACAGGCTCTTATGTTCATGATCTTAAAGGAAAAGTTTTATCCTTTTAATTGTTGAGTATGATAACTATAGATTTGACATAAATGGTCTTTTTAATGTGGAGATGTGTTCCTTCTATACTTATTTTGTTGAGCCTATTTATCATGAAGGAATGTTGAATTTTGTCAAATGTTCTTTTTTCTATATCCATTGAGACAATCATATGATTTTTATTCTTCATTTTGTTAAAGTAGTTTATCGAATTTATTGATTTGCATATGTTAAACAAGCCTTGCATCCCAGTGATAAGTTCGACTTGATCATGGTGTACAATCATTTTAATGTGCTGTTGAAGTCAGTTTGCTAGTGTTTTGGTGAGGAATTTTGCATCTATCTTTATGAAAGATATTGGCCTATAAATTTTTTTATAAAGCTGAGAAATCCACTATTGTCCTCAAGAGGGTTCCCTTGTATGTGATGAGTTTATTTTCTCTTGATTTCAAAAATTCTTTTGGTCTTTGATCTTTGACAACTTTATTATATGTCTTGAAGTCATCTTTGTATTGAATCTATTTGGAGATATATGAGTTTCATGTAACTGAATGTCCATATCTCACCCCCTATTTGGGGAGTTTCAGCCATTATTTCTTTAAATAAGCCTTCTACCGCTTTCTCTATTCATCTAGAACTCTCACAATGCATATGTTGCTTGTTTGCTGTTACCCAATTCTGTTTCATTCTTTTTTCTTTTTGTTCCTCTAACTGGATAATTTCAAATGATCTGTCTTTGAGTTTGTAGATTCTATTTTCAGTTTGATCAGTTTTGATATTGATACCCTCTATTGTATTTTTCTTTTCATTAAATATCCACTTTAGCTCCAGAATTTCTTTTTTATTTTATTTCTTTGTTGAAATTCTCATTCAGTTCTTGTTTTATTCCCTAAAATGATTATTTTGTTACTCTGTTCAGCAATTCATAGATTTTCATTTCTTTGAGGTCAATTACTGGAAAATTGTGTTCTTTTGATGTTGTCATGTTTCCTTGACTTTTCATGTTTTTTGTGGCTTTGCTTCAATATCTGTACATGTGATGCAGCAGTCACCTCTTCCTAATTTTACAGACTGGTCTCTGTGGGAAAAGACCTTAACAGACAGGTGGGTATGAAGTATCAGATGGGTAGGGTGTGGAAGTTCTGGCTCCAGGAAGCAGACAGTAGTAGTGCCTCTGTGCAGCTAAATCAGCTGAGCTCAGCTTCAGACAAGATCAGAGAGGTCCTTGGTAGCCACGACTGAGGTATCTGCACAGTGGCAGGAGCTTTTAGGTTTTCACTGGTAATGACTTCTGGAGCTCTCCTTATTTCTCCCTCTCTTCTCCCCTGGGAGCAGTTATGACTGAGGGGCTCCCTCTTGGAGCTGGGTCCAGCTTGCAGGTACACTCTCAGTGTTGGTGGTACCAGTGTTTGATGCACAGGCACCTGTGGAGTGGCCACAAACTGAAGTGTGCAGTGTGAATGCCCTGGGAGTAGCTATGAAGCTGGGGTCCAGAATGCAGGCACACAGAGCTATAGTTGCTCCAAGGTCCAAGGCGCGTGCACTCCCACTGTGGCAATGGCTCTGGTGTTTAGACATGGGCATCCACAGAGTAGCCATGAAGCCAGAGCATGGAGTATGGGTGCTTATACATTTTCTATGTTTCTCGGGTCTGGGGTGGGGGCTAGGCCTCAGTGGCAGTGGCTCTGGAGTCTCAGGTGTGGGAGTTCGTGAAGTGGCCACAAAGCTGGGGACTGGGTATGCACAGGGTTAGTTGCGGGGGGTGGGGGTAGTAGTCCTGGTGCTTGCATGTCTTAACAGCAGATTCTTCTTTGGAGGAGAGGTGTGGCATAGCAATGTTTTCCTCTTAGGATGTTGGTAATAGTGATGACTATTGATTATCTCAGTGGCAAAATCTGCTGATGTCCTCTGTGGAATGAACTGATGGGGTTCAATGCTAATGAACACTATGGGGTTCTCCACTGTGGAAGCTGCAGGGGATCCATGGATGCCATCTGCTGTGGGGACTATAGAGGTCCTCAGAGGTAAAGGCTGCCAGGGTGCTCCACACAGCCGGCTGCTTGGGGCCATGGGAGCACCGGCCACATGGCTGATACTGGTATCCCTGGCCTTTCTTCCTTTGTTTTTGGCTGTCTTCAGACACTTCAACTATTCTAGTCTCAACAACAACCCTTTGTGTGGAGTTGTCATCTGTTTCACACTCCAATGTGTGGCTGAAAGTTCTAAATGGACTCTTGAGCCCTTGAAGGGCTATTTTCATGTGTGGATGGATGTGTAATTGTATTTTGGGGGCGGGGAGAGATGAAGGCTGGTATCTCTTTCAATACCATCTTGCTGAGATCACTTACAAAATTATTTTTAGAGATACATGACAATTAAATGCATTAAAAGGATTCTAAAAAATATTACCAGAATATTACAATACCCAGAAGCCTTTGTTTTTTCATGTTTAAATATTACCTTATCTATTATTTAAAATAAGCATTCAAAGTTAGATAAAACTCCAAACTTGTATAACTGTAAGAGTTTTGTTAAAATATTTTTATAGCTTCTGATGAATTGTTGTAATTCTGAGCACTATTTTGCTTATATTTGATGTATTAATATACAATGATATGATTGGTTATTTGTTAAATATCCTTTTCTTCAGACTTTGATTTTTTTTTTCCTTCTAGGATTGTTATTGGTTTTTTAAAAAATTTCCAAGCAGTAAAGTTTATTATTTGCTTCTAATATTTATTATGATTTTTAATTTTGTTGCATTGATTTACTATCTAAATTACTATGCAATTTTAGATGTTCAATGAGTGCTTTATACTCAACACTAATATAGGGCCATAATAAAAGTAAAACCAAAAGTGAACTTGAAAACAAAGAGAAGCTTTTTTAAAAAATATTTTTTTCTTTATTGATTTTAGAGAGAGAGGAAAGGAGAGGGGGAGAGAGATAGAAACATCAATGAGAGAGAACATCGATTAGCCACCTCCTGCATGCCCCCCACTGGGGATTAGGCCCACAACCTGGGCATGTGCCCTGACCAGGAATCGAACCAGCAACCTCTTTGTGCATGGGTCAATGCTCAACCACTGAGCCACACCGGCCAGGCAAGAAGAGAAGCTCTTTTAAAAACAACAAAGAGTATCAGTCTCCATGAGGATAAAATTGTCTCACTTATATTTATGCAAATAACATAAATCAAAATACACAAATATCAAATATAAAAATGAAAAAGTGGACAGGAATACGAAATTATTACTGGGCATGTTACCTCACCACATAAAGACACAAAACAACACGTATATCAATGATAAATAATGGTAAGGAAGAGCTAAACAAAGTATCATTGAAACTGGTAGCGATAATTTACCAAAAATGATCACATTTTGGAGAATAATTTCTTAGTTATTTCTCTTACTTTATATTTTGAGACTTAGATATAACACTGAGGAAATAAAGGCAGGTTAGGCAGTGAGGGATGGGACCGTGGGAAGGGAAGGCTGAGACACGCGGAAGTTTGAGATGACGTGGAGCCCAGCACACAGGCAGGCAACGCAGTACACAGTGTATCTGGAGGTTTATTAGGACTCTACAGATCTCAAAATAAAAACTAAAATCAACCTGGCAAATTTTTGCCTTCAAGGCCAGAAATCTCCAGCCCCTGTTTATACAAATGCCAATTAGAAACTCCTAGAAGGAGCACAAGTCAATTATATAACAAAACACCCTGAAAGGCTGGTTTCAGGCAAGAGGGGAACAGTGACTGATTGCATAGTTCCTTTTTCTGCGTTTGCAAAGGACAAAAATTTTTTTAAGTATGTAGTGCTAGGATTCTTCTGGGAGCATGGCAACACGATTGCTAAATGATTGGATTTGGGGGAGAAACCAAAAGCAAGCATAGGGTTGCTCCAAGGGCATTCCCCCTCCTTCTCACTAATAGTCTGGGAGAAGTTGAAATGATCATAAAAAGGGAAGCCACTAAGGCCCCTATAGATGACCTAGGGTGGAAAACACACTCTAAAATGTTTGAATGTTGCTAAGACAAAATTCCTTGGAAGGACCTAGAAAAGTATTTATCTACCCCTAGACAACAGAGTCCTGAGAAGGCAAGCCTTCTGCAGACAACCCCCTTAGGCAGTGCAGAGACCCTGCCCCTGGCTTTGTAATCCCCTTACATCGGCCAACCGCCTAAACTACAGAGGAACTAGAAAGCCCCCCAATACCCAGAAGCTTATCATGTATAAAAGGTGGCTGGAACCCAGGCTCGGGGCTCAGCCTTTGGAGGTGATTCCATCGGGCTGGCACCAGTGTGCATTAAACAGTCATTTTATAATCTTCCCAGTGCATGCAGTCTGTCTCTTCCCACTGACCGAATTTCTGCCACAACAGTCCCATGGACAACCCACTTGGGTCCCCTCCCCACTGTGGGGAGTCTGCTTATTTTTCAAATAAACTTTCCTATCACTTACTCTTGCTCCATGAACGCCTTTGATTTCTCCAGACAAGGAACCCCATCACTGCTGCTTGGTTTCAACACCATCAAATTAGTGCCATGCAGATGGATACTAACTGATGTCTAATTTTTTTAAAGTAATAAATACTTTGTCTCTTTTAAGCAAAGATGTAATTACTCTGCTGATATACTTTTTCAGCAGTAATTCAAGTCAAGACCATTTGTGGGAGAATAAGGATACCAGACAGAAAATAGTTTATAATATAGAGTTAGAACTTGGTGGTGTAACAGAGACTTACTAAAAGGATTAGTAACCTTTCAAAGGGTAAAGGTAAAAGCTTGCAAAAGGCGGAAACTGAAAAATGTGTTGCTTGCATGACTTTTGCTCAGCCTTCTTTGAGTAGGGATTATTGGATCATCCACAAGACAATGAATCATCCAGTAGATGCAGGATGTGATACCAGACCAGTCCAACTGCAAAGTGGACAATGGGCCAGGCACAGTATGTCAGCAGGAACTGCCAGAAGCTAGAAGCAGAGAATATAACCTACACCCCAAATGTTATTCAAGGCTGACCCCTTTTCGGGCTCAGCCCGCCTGCACCCAGTCACTTGCAATAAAGCCATTTTGCTCTACATTGACCTTGTGTTGTGGATGTGATCTCCCACTGGCTCAGACCTTTTATTTACAAATATGTTTTAAAATATAGACTTATAAGTTTCTATAGTAGTAGGTCTATAGTAATGCAAATAAGTGCACAGTTTATCTATTTTACATATAATCATACAATAATTTATTAATAGAAAGTTTAATAGTATATTCCCCTATTGCACATATTTATCTACTGTACATATCATCATACAATTACTTTATTAACAGAAGGTTTAAAGTATATTCATAAGGAAGAATATTGTGTATATTATGTATTTTATTTTTCAGTATTACATTTAGAGTATGATGCTTGAAATAAGAATTATCATTCAAAAATATTTATTGAATATATCTTCCACATAATAGTTTGTAAATAAAACAAGCCCTAAAGTCTGCATTTTGGTAATTGTATTCTAAGTTTGGTCAGGATGGAGAAATGAAAAATAACAAATATCAAATCTGAAACAAATATTGCATCAGTATGCTTTTTTTTCTTTAAATTAACATAGATTATTTCCTATAATTGTCTATTTGAATCACATTTCATTTAGTTTTAACTATTAAATCTTCTTTAATAAATTTTAGCAAATTTCTGAAATCTTTGTTACTACCGAGAAATCAATATCATAAAATTGCTTTACCTCAAGGTTTTTATATTAAAGTATATTTTTGCATTTTTCAGACCTCCTCCTCCTTCTCTACTTTTTCAGTCTTATTTTTAAAAATTTTTATTTGATTTTATCTGATCATTGGTATAAATTATGATTATTTCTGGTAATAGTCTGAGATTTTAAAATGGAATTTAGAATAATATTCTGAATTCCAATATTTATCCCAAAGCTCTACTTATTTGGATTTTGACTTCTCATTTGTTTACCACAGAAGACTTTTCTGTGGTAATGACTGAAATAAATAGAGTGATTTCAGCGGCCAGTATTTTAGATATCAAGACAGGTTGTGGTAGATATATTTTAAGCATTCTGATGCTTCTTAAATTGCACATTAATACCCTGTATAATATGGACAGCTAATATGGACAAAGTATGTTTTCTTTGTTATGGTGCCAGTTGTCTATATTGGTGACAGCAAACACATGATTATATAACAAACCTTAGTCATAATACTGGAACTATCTTAAGTTGCTGTGATTTGTGAACACTTAGAACATTAAAATAACAAACACCCCCCACACCACAAGCTCTTGTCAAATGCCTTTTTCTTTCATAAGATTTCCTGAAAAAAAGAGTGCATTTTCTAACTATTTGATGGAATATATGGCATCTAAAATTCAAACGATAAAATATGAAGCTTGTCAAATTTTTCTAATTCAATGGGAATTTCTATATATTGCTGAAATACAGACACAACACATTTTCCATGTTTTCTCTTAGGTGTTTTACATATTTTTAGCTAGAGCAGCCCAATGCTAATTGTTACATTTTATAGGAAACTGCTTCTTTATAGTTATAATTATATAAATCACTTGAAATCATTATATTTGCAAAACAAAATTTACATTGTGTGACAAAAAAAGACAGAACAAAATGGCATATTGATATAGATATATAATCTAATTAATATTTCTAATGGCTTTTAAAAATATTTTTTGTTTGCTAATTTTCCCTAGGAATTAGATCTCTATGTTTAAATCTGCAACTTGGAAAGCTGAAATTTCTTCCCATTAGAGATACAATAATAACTTTGTAATTAGTGAAATCATTGTCACACTGCATAATCAGCTCATTGAACACATACATTATAATAAGAAAAAATAATAAAAAATCCTTGGTAGGAACATAACTGTCCCATTAAAGTCTTGATTAACTTTATAACAATAATGCAGTATCATTTTGCTTTTATAAATTAGTGGACAAATTGGAAATGTATCCAACAATGTTCCTGTATCTTTGCAAAAGGGAGGGATGCTTAATTAAAATAATATAATGCTGGCAACATTAATTTCTTATTGTGGGGATTTAGCAACTCATTTCAGAATGTGAAGCCAAAATTATATTTCAGCAGTTTTATGTTAAATGTGTCAAGGAAAGCCATACGGCCCCTCGGCACTGCATGACATACAGGGGTATCAGGAACAATTGATGTGTGTAATGACAATTGAGAGCATCCTTTCCAGATGAGCTGACCCACCCCGATTCCACCCTGCTGCTCTTGTCTGGTCAGCAGGTAACTTTCACCATCTGTTTTTCTCATGGCAGCTGAATTGTTTCTCTTATTGTGTGCCTAAATGGTGAAGCATACTGAATATGAAATATAGCTTGTAGGTCATGGGATATTCTAAGTATTTATGTTTAATTTGGTAAGACTAATTTTAGCTTTGAATGCATTTTTTTTGATAGTTGGTAAAGAGTTTTTATTCTGAGCATAATGAGACCAAGGCATGTAAATTTTTAATAGGGACTGTACATATAATTATAGAGATTGCTGTAATTTGCTGTTTGTATTATTAACATCCTTATGATGATATAATAATCATTTCTTCTAACTAAGTACTTTGCATGATTACTAAACTGGTCATTAAAACTACAGAGCCTTGAAGAAAACATGTATACTCTGTTGACTTAAAACCTAGACATATTTTATATTGTTCTTTGTCTTTCTTCCCCAAATCAAAACTCACATTAATATTTTTCTTGTATTAAAAGTAATTGTTAACATTTTAATAGAACCCCAAATATTAATATCATACTCAGGGGATTCATTTATGCTTCCTTGAAATAATTATTTTTCTCTTGGTGTGGGAGAATGGGAGATAAGGAATTAAGTCACACTGAAGGCAAGCCTAAACTGGGAATCTCCTAGGGAATGGTTGGTAGGGGCCAGGCAAGGGATGGGTAGAGAAATGGTTCATTCTTGAGAGAAGAAAGAGAATAGCTGAAATCTGAAGCTCAACATTTCCAAAAATATTCAAGAATCTGACAAACATTTCTAAAATGTTACTTTTATCACACTGCTATTTATTTATTTTATTGTTTTAATGTCATGATAACTCAGATAAAATCAAATGTGCTGGTTTTGAGTTATTCTAGTAGCTATTTCTGTGACCTTGGATACATATCTCAAAATCCTGTCTTTATAGTGGCCTCCCAAGTTTTGCATGGCTTGGGCCTGCAGTAATTCAAGGAACTTACTTTCATTCTTCTGCTTCTCATTTGTTTGGCCCCAGTTACAGGAGAAGCTTGTTCCTTGAATGTGCCAAATATACTCCAGCCTCAGCTGCTCCCCGTTTCTTCTGCCTGCATCATTCTTACTCCAGGTATTTTCACTTATTTCAGTTCTTTGGTCTAATGTAACCTTATTAGTGAGTATTTCCTTGGCCACTTAATGAAAAATTGAGTCTGGCCCGGCCAGTGTGGCTCAGTGGTTGGGCATCGACCCATGCACCAAGAGGTCACTGATTCAATTCCCGGTCAGGGCACATGGCCAGGTTGTGGGCCTGATCCCCATTGGGGGGCATGCAGGAGGTGGCCAATCCATGTTCTCTTTCATCGATGTTTCTATCTCTCCCTCTCCCTTCATCTCTGTCTAAAATCAATTAAAAAAGAAAAGAAAAATTGAGTCTGCCCACAAGAACACACACACTCTCTCTCCCATACTGCTTTAATTTTCCCCAAGCCATTCCCAAGAATCTTGACTGAAATTATATTTATTTATTTATTTATTTATTTATTTATTTATTTATTTATTTATTTATTTTCTTACCCTCTCTTCTAGAATATAATCTCTGTGTAGCATAGGCTTTATGTGCTTTGCTTATAGTATTATCTCCAGAACTTAGAATAGTACCTGGCACATAGAAGGCATTCAGTACATAGTCGTAGCGTGAAGGAATTAATTCAACCACCACTTAAGCAGTAACCTGTTTTTATAAGCATTATGTAAAAGTTGGACTAGAGATATAGTGCTGAATAAGACAGACTTAGCATGTATGAAGATAACATTCTTAGATTAAAAAAATACTTATCATATGATAAATCTATACATTATTTAACCTCTTTGTCTTCTATTCATTAATGAAGAGCTGAATTCAGTGACATTTAAGATTTCTGTCAGTTAAAAAGTTATGTCACTATTCTCTGGTAGACTTGGTGTACAGATCTACTTCAGTCTATGCCCATTTCACTGTTCAAACTTTTCTCTCTCTAAAGCCTCTTATATACACAACAACCTCTATTCATAAAGTATACTTTCAAAATTACTGACTCTGAGCTTGTATAAAAATTATTTCCTGTACGGAGATCATTCTTTTGCTCATCTTTGCCTCAATCCTGTTCACTTTCAAGGGTGGTCCAAATCTCTCTTATTTGTGAAACTAAACCAGCTTACAGTGATTGCAGTAGAACTTGCTCAATAATTATCCTCATTTATAGTGAAAAATTAAATAAATAGAAACCTAGACATTGCTTCTTACTCAAAGCCTCTAGCTAGTTGATGACACATTTTGCTTTTGTCCCTAAGTTCCCAACTTAGAAATGTTTGCCTGGACCTGGAGATCATATATTTCTTTGAATTGTTTTCTTAGTCCATTTATACTGCTATACCAGAATACCACAAAAGGGTGGCTCTCATAAACGATAGCAGTTTATTTCTCACAGTTCTGGAACGGAAAGTTCAAAATCAAGTTGCCACTACAAAGCCACTGTAATCAAAACAGCCTGGTACTGGCACAAGAACAGGCATATAGACCAGTGGAACAGAACAGAGAATCCGGAAATTGACCCAAGACATTATGCTCAATTAATATTTGACAAAGGTGGCAAGAGCATACAATGGAGTAAAGATAGCCTCTTTAATAAATGGTGTTGGGAAAATTGGACAGCTACATGCAAAAAAATGAAACTAGACCATCAACTTACACCCACACAAGAATAAACTCAAAATGGATAAAAGACTTAAATGTGACTCGTGAATCCATAAAAATCCTAGAAGAAAATGTAGGCAACAAAATTTCGGACATCATACGCAGTAGAATCTTCACTGATACATCACCTAAGGCAGCAGAAACAAAGGGAAAAATGAACACATGGGACTACATCAAACTCAAAAGCTTCTGCACAGCAAAAGAAACAACCATCAAAACAGATAGGGAACCCACTCTATGGGAGAGCATAATTGCCAATGATACATCAGATAAGGGGTTAATTTTCAAAATATACAGAGTGCTCATACAACTCAACAAAAGGAAGACAAAGAACCCAATTAAAAAATGGGCAGAGGAACTAAATAGACACCTCTCCAAAAAGGACATACAAATGGCTAAGAGACATATGAAGAAATGCTCAACATCATTAATCATCAGAGAGATGCAAATTAAAACAACAATGAGGTATCACCTCACACCTGTCAGAATGGCCGCCATCAGCAAATCATCAAACAACAAGTGTTGGCGAGGGTGTGGAGAAAAGGGGACTCTAGTACACTGCTGGTGGGAATGCAGACTGGTGCAGCCACTGTGGAAAACACTAAGGTGTTACCTCAAAAAATTAAAAATTGAATTGCCATTTGACCCAGGGATCCCACTTCTAGGAACATACCCTAAGAAGCCTGAAACACCAATCAGAAAGAATACATGTACCCCCATGTTCATAGCAGCACTATTTACAATAGCTAAGATCTGGAAACAGCCCAAGTGTCCATCAGTGGATGAATGGATAAAAGAGCTGTGGTACATATACACAATGGAGTACTATGCAGCTGTAAGAAAGAAAGATCTCTTATCCTTTGAGACGACGTGGAGGGACTTCGAGAGTATTATCCTAAGCGAAACAAGCCAAGCAGAGAAAGACAAATATCACATGATCTCACTTATTTGTGGAATATAATGAACATAACAGTCTGAGGAACAGGGTAGACCCAGAGATGTGGAAGTAGGGTATAAACTGACACCCCTCAGAAGAGGGGGTGGCGGGGGAGGGAAGAGATAAACCACAGAACTTATGCACATGTATGCATAAGTGATGGACATGGACAACAAAGCTGGGGACAGGGTGCGGGGATGGGGAGGAGGGTGTCAATGGGGAAAAAAGGAGAAACATCTGTAACAAAAATAAATTAATAAAAAAATAATAAAAAAAACAAAACAAAACAAAATCAAGTTGCCCACCGATTCAGTTCTGGTAAAAGTTCACTATCAGATTCACAGATGGCTGTCTTCTCATGGTGTCCTTGCATGGTGGAAGAAACAAGGGAGCCACTCAGGTCTTTTTCATAAGGGCACTAACCCACTCTTGAGAGTTTTATCCTTATGACCTAACCACCTCTCAAAGGTCCCACATCCTAATATCATCATACAAATGTTTAGAGGATACAAACATTCAGTCTACAATAACGGCTATCTTTTTATTTATAATATCATGTAAACATAATTTAGCTGAAAAGAAAAGCTTCATGTTGAAAGAGCCAAGGCTTTTCAACTCATGATGACAGAGTTTGCAAAGCTCTTTTTCAAAAATATGTATTTAATAGGATCTCAATTTACATCACAGATTAGAATATTGTGATGTCTGCTGCAAAAACATTTTTACACACTCTAATATGTATAAGTATCAATAGGTATATGTTTCATCTATGTTTTTTTCTAAACACAAAAGTGAGCACAATACAATACTTAAATATTTCATCTTTCACTTAATAGCTTTTGGAGATTTTTTCACATCAGTTCTCATTCTAACATTTGCAGAGTATTCCATTATATAGAATTTAATAACTTATTTAACTGAGCATCCAGGAAATAACCCTTAGGTATTTCCATTGTTTTGTTTTGCTCTTCCTAATAATAATGTAATATAATGAATGAATGATTAAATTTTTATATTTATTTATAATTTTTATACACATACCATATAAATATAAGTAGTTTTTCATAAAGTCATAGGCTGTGTGTGTGTGTGTGTGTGTGTTTGTGTGTGTGTGAACTACATGTTTCTCTCCTTGGTTGATTTTTGTATTGATTCAATCATCCTTTCCTTTTAAATTTGTATGGGCTCTTTGTAAACTGAAGTTATTAGCTCTGTGTCAAGTGTTGTAAATATGTTTTGACAGTTGTCATTGGTATTCACTTTTTTGAGATTTAAGACAACTCATGAAAGGAAGGCTCTGAAAGCTATTCAAAATTAAGTGGATATCTGAAGCAATTATTCAGTAGACTCTCTCCCCAAGAAAAAAATGTTCAATTACTTTAATATTTCAAAAGGAAGTGTTAATTTGGCTTACTTTTTAGGAAATAAAATAACTGCCATGACAAAATAATATTTTATCTGGAGTGTAATGGCATAAATAAGATTTAATAGCTTCTGCAACATAGTTCTTATATAATTCAGATGTTTTGTAGGTGTCACAGGGAACTTTCCCTTTTCTCAGCTCTTGGTCATCTCTTGAAAAGGTTTCTTGTTGTATGGACATGTGTTGTGTCTCCTCTTTGACACAGTGTTATTAAAATTAGCCTGATTTAAAATAAAAAAATTGTGTCTTGAGAATTAAATATTCAGGAAAGAATGATGATGATAATTACGTTGACCAAAAAAAAGAGAAATTTAGGATATCTATATTTCCAATAGAAGTGGAATCCTCCCTCTTCCCCAATATTTTGAGGTCTTCCTGATTTACATCTCTGTCTCATTGTTTCTACCACATACTTGAAAAAAAGAATCTCAGTTCTTATTGAGAGAAATTCAACTGTGTGGTCCTCTTTTCTGGCTGTTATGTAGGAATTTTGAATGCCACCTTATATAATGTATTTACTCATGACAAACATTTACATCATCATTAGTTCCATTTTCACACTTTGTGGCTTGGATTCTCTCTCATGGGCAAGTCAGCACACAGTTAGTAAACATGGTCTCAGTTCCATGTGAGCTCACCTGACCTTTTCTTTTTTTAAATCATGTTTATTAGAGGCATAATGGATTCTATTTTAATTTCTTTCTACTTTTAGTTTAACATGATTCTTTTTATTTATTTGCTACATGTGGAGATACCACTTAAAATGGTTTTTGGAAAACATTGTTTATGAACAGATGTTGCTATACACACACATATAAAATCTTTTACCTGGAATGCAATAACATAAATAATATTCAATGGCTTCTATAAGAAAAATTTATTTATAACACATGAATATATTCCAAAGAAGTGGAAGTCTTTCTCTTTTATATCTACATCTATTAATAATATATAGAGAGAGAGGGAAGGAAAAAATTCTACCTCTGTTTGGTACATTTTCCACCATCTGAAAATATTCAAAACACACTACTAGAGAAACTGTAATGTTTAAAAAAATATAGAGTATCTGAAAGAAATCCCACATATTTTCTATGGAGAATTGGTGATGTAAAAATAAAAAGCAGATTTCTATTACCTACAGCCAGGGTTTAAGAACTTCTAGGGACTAGGGAACAAGAAATATTTGACATGGTGCAGATATTAAGAGGGTGAGCTCTGGATGCCTGCTGGCTGTGTCTCATGGGCGTAACTACTCTATGTCTCCTTATACTCATTTATAAACTGTAGCTCATAGTAATCTCCATTCCATAGGGTGCTATGAGGATGGAATGAGTTAATATATGTAAAGTTCTCTAAAGAACATTTGGCATGCAGTAAATGCTGAATATCTGATTGTATTATTAGTGTTATCATTCCATCTTAAGCCTGCGGAGAGAGACTGTTTCCACACCGTCCTCACATGCAGCTACCTCTCTGTTTTATTTGAAGTTCAGGAGTTAGTTAGATTTTAGAAGAATGTGAACAGAGTGAGAGAGTGGTGATGGGCAGCCCAGTTAGGGACATGGCAGCTGAAAAGCTTGGGCATGGTTGTTCTCATGAGATTAATGCCTAGGCTACATGGGATGATTGGCAATAGGTGAGAAAGGTCGGTTGGCATCAAACTGTGGACTAGTGTAATTGTCACATTGAAAACATTTAAAAGTCATCAAGTCCCAGCTCTAAGGCCAATTTCTACAATGTTCCCTGTGAGAATGATCATCTGTCTTCCTGAACAGTTTCCTGATCAGATATTACAGATTTTTAAAAATTTCCCCCAGCTTCTATTTGAAGAATGTGATAAACATGGTAAAATGTTTTGAGAACTTAGTATAATGCCTGGCTTATCAACTCATTCTATAAATGATAGTTATTATCATCATTATCATTTTTATATAATTCACCAAAGGAAATATAATGGGTCAACATTACATATATTTAATAAAGAGATGGATGAGGAACAAGGCAAATAAGCATTTTTTTTTCTTAAACTGCAATAAGACAAACACTAGATCAGTGTCATCATCTGGCTGGCACACCTTATATAGACACGAATAATTTCAGTACTTTGCCATTGAACGTTATATCACATATCAGTTTTTTCCCCCAATAAATTTTATTCATAAAAGATTGTAAGGTTGAAAAAATATCCATGGAAGGATAGCATAAGAAAGCTGAAAGGCACGGCATCCAAGTGAATAAGTTATCACATCAGCATGCTAACCATTTTACAGCCTGAAGACAACTGCAATGTAGCCAACACAAGGGCAAACAGAGGCTGCCAAGGAACCAGATGCTATTGCTGGAAAGAAAATTTTCTCAGCTCAGCATCTGGGTCTTGTAAATGCAATCCAGATAGAATGAGGGCAAGCAGAGCTTTGCAGAGGGAAACACAGTTCCATTACCTAAATGCTGTATATATAACAAAACATAATCTTTGTTTTGTATAAGTATATTAATTGACAAACACAAACTAGACTGGACCTTGTATTCAATATTCCTCCCTGTCAGCAATCACCTCCATGAAGACATTTACCCATTGTAAGGGTTGTCATGATGTATTTGTGTTGTAATGTTGTATTTGTGTCTGGAGGAAAGTAAGAGTTATACACAACCATGTGTTTGGTATAAATTGCTGTGGATGAAGCGACTGTCAGTGGAAGCCTCTTTGCATGTCTGTATTTGTAGAAAGATGTAAGACCTGCAGACTTTGGGATTTTAGTGTTTACGTCTAACGTAAAATAGTCTCCATTGGGAAGAACACTTATCCATTGGAAAACATCGAATAAATCAGAGACTAAATGGACAACTCAGGAGTTGATATTAATACCAGATAAAATATTGTGCTTATAAATCTGAAATTATCTTATAATCTTTATTTTTTAGAAGTATATTTGTGCTTGAACAAGGATAAAGTAGATATAAGATTTAAGTATTTAAAAAACATACCGATGTATGTCAGATAATTATATTATGCTGTACAGAAATTTATCATAATATGCTACAGGAATATTTATGTGTATATCCAGGAGTCTGAGATTAGTTACAATGCCATGTTCTTCAATGAATAATCTTATTTAAAATATTATTCTGTATTTGATCATGAACACATAAGATTAAATTTCCTAATAACGTGTATGTGACATTTGATAATTTGAAATTCAAAAAGTTTTGTATTAGAAAATACAATTTAATCTAATAGTCCTAGTTGGTGGCCTGTTATATTCAAGGCACTAAGAAATTGCCGGAGCCGAACCAAAGATTTGGAATTTTTTGTTTGTTTGCTTTTTGTTTTTTTGTGTGTACAGAAGTATACTAACTACATTTTGACATAGTACTCGTTTTATAAAGGTCAGCAGCCAAACACTAACAGATAAAGAAAAACTTAAATACAAATGTAGGTCTGCTGTATTCCATTTTAGAGGCCTTCCAAGTTCCTATTACTTTTAGGTTTTCTGCTAATAGGTTTTATTTCTTTGTGTGTTTATCTACCTATTTATTTATGTCAAGTAGAGCAATTTTCTTTCCATTTGCCAGCATCTTGCTAATCAAATTATTATAATACCATTTTCTAATGGTAAAACAATATTTTCAAAGTAGAATAGATGAAACTTATTTATGCTGAATATCACTTTACTTTTTACTTTTAAAATCAAATGTGTGCTCAGCTTTAGCGGTCCTCTTTTATTTATGCAGTTTTTAATTTATGTGGTTAGATAAATAGAATCAATGAGACCAGGACCAAGATCTAAATCCCTGTATAAACTACTTAATTTCTTGGTCAAGACATGTGCCAGTAAATCTAGAAGGCAGTTTGGAAATATGTGACATCGATGAAAAGATATACTTGACAATCTAGTGTGTATAAAAATTGTTACAACTTAAAATAAAATAAATCCTTCCCCCCCCCGACTCCCCCCTCACCCCCCAAAAATGAGTCAATAGTGTTTTCACTTCGGGTTTATAGATTGCATGTGTGTTTTGTGTTTTTCTGTGTGCTTACACAGTAGGTGAAAATGAAGTAGACGTTAAATACATCTGAAAAAAAGAAGAAAGAAAACATTATTCCACATGTGGAACATTCCCTGAATAGTGTGTTTTCTGTTAAATCAACAGTTCTACTTGCAGACTCTCTAGGGTTTTCAAAGTCACTGAAAAGAGCCCAAATTAGATTACTTGAATCAACAGTCTTGCGGCAACCCATATATTCATCTCCCTGCTTTTTATTGGATAGGAATTGCTCCAAGTTTTCCAGCTGCATAATCTCTGTAGTTTGCATACAGACCAAATCTGTTAGATGTATAGCAAGGAGAGGGCCTGTAGCCATGTTTTTTTTTTTCTTTTTTGGTTGTGTCCAAAATAGTATTCATATCTTGTTCCCATAATTCCCCTAGTGTCTAGCATTGCAAATTTTGGCACTTATAAAGAATGTTTGTTGAATGGAGGGATACAAAATAAATGGAAAAAAAAAGACATGGTATATGAAGAATTCAAATTACATTGAATGACCCATGGAGTTGAAAGGGCCAGTAAGAAAAAATGCCAGTAAATAAATACGGAATGGACAACCTCATTTATTGACAAGGATATCATAGCATTGGCAAGAAAATAGTGTGCTAGCAATTGAAGATGGGTTTCTAGCAATAGCCCTGCCCTTGCATGATAAATCCTACACCTTCTCCAGGCCTTGTTCTCATCAGTTCTGGTAGGTCATGAATTGCAACTAGAAGCATAGTGACTGCAAGCACCAATAAATTGACAATTATTTTCTGAAACTATGTGTGACTCTTAGATCACCTCTCTATGTACTGAGCAGTCAAGAATACTGTGGATTTAAAAAAAAGAATACTATGGATGGTTGGTTGATAATGCTTGTCATAGGCTTACGGGAATGATGGCCTCCCTGAGCTAGAAGATTTCTGAGGGTTTTCCATGTTTTCTCTGAAGTCTTTAACTTGTTTCTTTGGGCTAAAAACGTTTCCTTTGCTTCTTTAACCTCTTGCTAACACTCTGCTTATTAGTTTCACCTGAACCTTTTCAAGACAGCGGTTCTAAAGTCATCACCGCTTAAATAACTGCGTTTCATATTCTGTGTTCTTTTCCTTAGTTTTTGGTTATCATAGATGAGAAATTGCTATTCTAAGTGTCAGATATAAACAAGCTTATGTAAAGCAATTATAATTTTAGTACTATAAAATCATTTATTTATTGTCTATTTATTGTTAAATGCAAAATTATTTGAGATCGTATAGTGCTCAGTCATAGAAAGCTAATTCGTTATTTGTTAATATTAAGCAATGGGTAATTCCAATATACTATGGAATTTTTATATAGGGTTAAACAGTTACATTCATTTACATTTTCCTATGGCTGATTATGTTCTTGGAAGGGTTACCCTACACTTCCATCTATTTATTTCGAGGCACTAGTGATCCAGGTGTCATGAAATGAAAATGTTATTAACTTTAAATAATTCAGTTTAAATTTTTATTATTTGTACATGTAGATGTTTAAAAACCTGCTATTATAAACAGTTTAGTCAATCTTGCTACAAAAATAACAGACATAACAATGTACTGGGTCTAATGCATTTTAATTTATCAGTTTAATCAACTGTGGTATGCATGTTGCCAATTTCTTGCCTTTAAACAAGAATATATGGCAATTGATCAGAAAGAATATGTTTTCTGTGTGACTTTGAAACTCTGCCGTGCCTGCTGCAGTTGTGTAGCTGCGATGGATGACTTTCACAACAGGAAATCAGGCCAATTTAAAGTCCAGGCACCAAGCAATTTGAGAACCACCAGCTTTATGCAGTAATATAATTATTCCCTCCGAGGCTCTTAATTGTATTCATCACACCATGATTTCTACACAAATTAAGCATGCATTTACTGCTATATATAACTTGCTTTGCAGTTAACATTCTGGAAACAAATTTCAAGGAGATGGAATTTTGGACTTATTCAGCCTCTGAAATCACAAGTTCCAAATGTTCCCCATACTTTAAGGTCACATTTTCCTCATAGCCTCTCTCTATATAAGATACCAAGCTGTTTAAGGGGAAACAAATATCCAGAATTGGACTTATGTATATGTATATATATATAGATATATTTTATTATCCTGGAAATTTACAGGAGTCCAAATTCTAAATATATCTTGAGTGTATATTATTTTTCTGGAAGGAATCCTTAGTTGAATCTAAGTTGCATATAAAATCACTCTGAATCAAAAACTGTTTGAATATATGCTCAATATGAAATGTTAATTACTCATGAAATGCATTGCATGCATTTGGGACAAACATAAAATAATCAAAAGTGACACAATGGATATACATAGATAAATCATTTTGTTAAAACTAAATAACATATTTTACTTTATATACTTAGAATCTATATTCATGTGTTTTTTTAAAAATTTGAACCAGGAAAACAGTTTTTTTTATTACTTCCTTAAAAAAAGTCTTAGCTATGGAAACATTGGATTTCTGGTGTATTTGCTGCTTATGATTTTTATTACACTGCCTCCCTTACCTTGCTTTATTTTTGTCCATATTAGAAATGTTGCTTTCTGATATTTGATGTAGTTTACTTATTTTCTCTATTTTTTCCAGAGTGGAAGCTCCAGGGGAGCAGGGTTTTCTCTGTCTCTTTTTTCCCTCTCACCTTTATATCTAATCTATCCTTCCTACTGTATTACTAGTGCTCCAAACAGTGTCTACTACACAGTAGGCATTCAATAAGTGTTTGTTAAATGAAATGCCGAGTAACCTCTTCCTGTATTATTCCTATCTCATTAGATGGATTGTAAACTCCTTGAAGGCAGGAGCTTTAGGAACGCAGCATAGTGATTTCATTCTCTCAGTTATTCATTCAAAATGATGAATCACAGTTCGAAGTGAGGGCTTTGCCCTGTTTTAACTGAATAACATAAAATTATTTAAAATCTCTAATACTCAGTTTCTTTATTTCTACAAGAAGATTAAGACAACTGCTAATAAAATTGTTAGAGATTGGATCCCATGCACACTATTGGTGCAAATGCAAAATGATGAAGTCACTATGGAAAACATAATGGAGGTTCCTTAAAAAGCTGAAACTAGAACTACTATATGATCCACTTCTGGATACACATATATCCAAAAGATTTGAAATTATGATCTTGAAGAAATATAAGCACTCTGGTGTTTATTATGGCACTATTCACAGTAGCTATGATATGGAAATAATCTAAATGTCTATTGATATATGGATAAAGAAAATGTGGTATATATATATATATATACAAGAGAATACTGTTCAGCCTTATAAAAGAATGAAATTCTGCAATATACAATAACACAGATGGACCCTGAGGACATTATACTAAGTGAGAGACAAATGCTGCATGATTACACATACATTTATGAAATCGAAGACTGGAATGGTGGTTACAGGTGACTGGAGAAAATGGTAAGTTATTAATCAACAGGAATAAAATTTTAGTTAAGTTGGATGGAAAAGCTCTAGAGAACTGTGGTACAACCTTATGTCTATAGTCAACAATAATGTATCCTACACTTGGCATTTTTAACAGGATAGATCTCAGGTTAAGTGTTTTACCACAATAAAGAAAGATATAATTCCTATGCTGGCTTTACATTTATTTTAATTAATAAATCAATTTAGAAGCAAAAAAAAAAAAAAGGATATGATCAATACTGAATGTGTAGTGCTGTAAACATAGGTCTGACAGAAAGTAAACACTTAGTAGATGGTAACTGTTACTTCAAAAGGATTTTTACCTGCTGTATTTTTGACCTATCTTAAACATACTAGGTGGGTAATAGATGTTTCTCAAAGGTTGACTGATTATTTTCCAAATCCCATCAACCAGTCAATTATCCTTAGAAGATGGAACTCTGGTAAAGGAAGGAAATGTCCTAATTTTGATTACAGCTTTGAGGACAGTCTTGCAGATGGTTTTTGTCAGATGTGGTCCTCAGCCATAGAGACATAAAAGAACCCAAGGGAACTGAGGACCCAATCTAATGGGTTTAGGCAGTGGTTCTCAACCTGCCTAATGCAACGACCCTTTAATACAGTTCCTCGTGTTGTGGTGAACCCCAACTAGAATTATTTTCGTTGCTACTTCATAACTGTAATTTTGCTACTGTTATGTCTTAGGTGACCCCTGTGAAAGGGTCGTTCGACCCCCAAAGGGGTCACGACCCACAGGTTGAAAACCGCTGGTAGGGTTCTTCTAAGGGCAAGTGAAAGGATTTTGCAAGATAGAAAATACCTCTGGATACTTTCTTGGAGTTTAAAGAATTAGAGTAGATGCCCAGCCGGTGTGGCTCAGTGGTTGAGCGTTGACCCATGCACCAAGAGGTCGCCAGTTCGATTCCCGGTCAGGGCACATGCCCAGGTTGTGGGCCCGATCCCCAGTGGGGGACATGCAGGAGGCAACCAATCGATGTTCTTTCTCATCGATGTTTCTATCTCTCTCCCCCTCTCCATTCCTCTCTCCCTAAAATCAATAAAGAAAATAAAAATTAAAAAATATATAGATTAGAGAGAAGTTGGTGACTAGAAAAACAATTGTAAGCTTTCTAATCAATGTAGGTGAGAAATAGTGGAAAACTGTATGTCAGTTGTTACAAAATAAGTGTGAAAAAAATAGGTAAGAGAAAGACTCAAAAGGACTGGATAATTGGGTGGTGGGGCTTGCTCCTCAGTGTAGGTAAAGGAGAAGAAGTAATCAAATACAAAATACAAATGCCTACGTGAATAATTATGATATTTATTAAGAAAGGGGATATAAAACACATATTTTAATCAGAAAAATTATGCTATGTAATTATTGGGCAATATATTAATCCCCCCTTCCTGTTTTCTCACCTAAGTTTAATATAAGTTTTCTTCTACATGTAAATTTAGTCTGCTTAGTGATCTACAGATTAAAAAGTTAAGGCTAAAAATTATTAGATATTTTTTCTAGTATTATCCTTATAAAATGAATCTGTAAATTTGATTAATATTTGTACTAATATATAGAAAATACCTCTTCTGGGTGGAAAGAACAAGAAGTTCTCATTGTAAAAGTAACATCAAACAACAAATGGTAGAAACTAAACCTTTTCATCTATTTCATGCCATTTTTACATTAATGTTTGAAAGTTGATGATTGGAATAATTGATTCCCTGTATATGCACTTAATTGCAGTATTCGCTACCATATTATTGAGATGAATATTAGATTGGCATTTGCAAAATCTTTCATTTGCAGATTGTAAGCTTTTAAATTCTGTGCTCCCATCTGTCAACTTCAAGTCCATGCAGTCTATATCCTTTTTAAATGGTGTTAACACAACTTCATTACATAGTGATATATACTATACAAATGTTAATTATGTACTTGACCTTGTTAATGACATGGCAATGTTACAATTTTGATTTGCTTTTAAAAACTATAGATAAGACAAATTATGTAAAAGGACAGAGACACAATTAGATCCAAACATATTTAAATACATAAGCATAAAGTGTCTCTAACATGTTATTAATTTATTCAATCTATTTTTAGGAGAAAGAAGTAACATTCATGATAGATTGTTAATATTTTTAATTTCATATACTATCATTCTTATGTGCTAATTAAGGGAAAACTAATATAATAACATGATATTTTTCAAGGTACATCAAAAATAATTTTTTGTGTTTTACTAAGTAAAATTTAATCTCATATGTATTCCTTTTTTTTGTGAGAAATGATAGTAACCACAATACTTTAAAATTTTGTATTTTAATATTAAAATATAACAACCAATAAATTCTGTACATTTCTAGGCTTATGCTATCGCTATATCTTGCCAAATAATAATTGACATAATGATAAAATAGGAAGAATCAGAGATAGAGAGAGAGAGAGGGAGAAAAAAAAAGAGAGAACTAGGAACTGCTAGATAGCAATTTTCCCAGTAAAAAATGTAACTGGAATAGATCTGTTAGTGGCAAAAACTGCACAAGAATGTTACTGGGCCTGGGTTCCGCAACCTCGGTATTTGAGTTCAGCAAAGAAAGAATTCAGAGTCAAGGAACTCAAATTATAAGATAAATCTTATTTAGAAAGTCACAGAGGTAGAAAAGGTGAGCCAGCTGGGCTGCATGGGCTCAGGAAACAAGTTACAGAGGCAAAAAAAAAGGGCCCTTGGAGCTTAGGAAAAAGAAAGGCAGAGAGAAGGATCTGGGGGAGAAAAAGAGGGGGGAAAGCACCTATGGGCTCCAGAGAAAAAGAGCACATTGGGGAAAGAAAGGGGTAGGCAAAGGCACAGGCATGCTAAAGAGAGAGAAAGAACATGCACTGGGTCCTCAGTCCTGAGAGTTTTTATCCAATGTTTAAAGGGGGGGGGGGGGATATTAGGGAAGGTCCCAGGGGAAAATCTCAATGAAATACTCCTTAGCTTTTCAGGTGTGTCCTTTATGGGTCAGGGTCTCTACTGATTGGTCAGTGCCAAGGCAAGGGGTCATTAGTCATCACAGCTGGTCCTGAGGTCAGCCATGGCATTGTATCACCTGGCCTTGCTGCTTTTCTTCATCTGGAGCTGAAACACAACTGAGGCCTAGATGGTATGTCTAGTTTGACCAAGGCTCTGTCTCTGTGGTCAACAGAACAGAGGTTTTGTTCCTAACATTATTTGATGTGGGACAAAACCTCACTGTCCTTATGTCTTAATGCTTAAGGGAGTAGTTGTGCAAGGGCTTGTGGGGGAGTCATATGAGGCTATTCTCTGGCCCCCTCATTCCTCCTCTAAGGGAGTCTACCACATGATTTGCAACATGCTGGAGGAAGAAAGGTTACACTGGGGGAGAGTTCCTTATTTCCCAGTCTTGCCCATTGCTAAGCACCCCAGGCATTCTACCCTGGTGACCTTCTATACCTGGCTTATTGTCCTTGCTCTGCTCATGCCTGTGTAATGGCCTACTACAGATTAACTGGTACTTTATGTACCATCTTCTAATAAGATAATGTTTTCAGAAAATTAAATCTGCATAGATATGGTAAAATCCAGGACTAATAAATTTACTAAGCTCAAGCCTTCATGAATGAACAACAAAGATAAAGAGCACACAGACAAAAAGAGTCTAAAGAAATCATTTGTCTGTAAAAGGAAAAATAGAATTAAAACAACAACATTCTACAGAAATATCAAGAGTGAAGAAATTATTGGCAGAGTATAAACTGCATACAAGAAACATTTATTGTCATGAATATTTATGTAACTCGTGCAAAAAAACCTTAGCAAGAGCTCCTTGAAGTTTATGGCATTGCAACTAACAAGGTGGGTCCTGAGAAAAAAAAATCTTAAGAAAAAACTAAATTTGCATTGAGAAAACAGAGGGTTGGGGGGAAAAAAAGGACATATTTTTGCCACGTGACCCATACTAGTGTGCAATGTCCTCCAATAATGGGACTTGTGTTGGGACAATTCATTGTGCCTTGCATATTCTGGGTTCACAGGAGAAGGAACTCATGCTGGGAGTGACAGTTGAAACCATGAGTTCCTATCAGCTGTATTACTCTTACACTCAGTACCAAAAGTTAGGCTAGAAACATAATTGTAGTAAATTTTATTTTTATTTTTAATTTTTCAATTACAATTGACATAGATTATTATGTTAGACATTATATAACTTACTATGTGATCATCCTGATAAATCTCATACCCACCTGACACCATACATAGATACTAAAATATTATTGACTATATTCCTTGTGCTGTACTTTACATCCTATGACTATTCTATAACAATTTGTACTTCTTAAACCCTTTACTTTACCTTTTTCACCCAACCCCCTAACTCCCCTCTCCTCTGGCAACCATCAAAATGTTCTCTGTATCTATGGGTCTCTTTCTGTTCTGCTTGTTTATTTTGTTTTTTGTTTTTTTGAGATTCAATTGATGATATATATTTATTGCCATTTTGTTGTTCATATTTTTTATCTTTTTTATCTCCTTTTTACAAAAGACCCTTTAACATTTCTTATAATACTCCCTTGGTGTGATGAACTCTTTTTAACTTTTTCTAAATGATAGCTTTGCTGGGTAGAGTAATTTTGGTTGTAGGTCCTTGTTTTTCATCACTTTAAATATTTCTTGCCACTCTCTTCTGGCTTGCAAAGTTTCTGATGAGATATTAGCTGAGTATTATGGGAGCTCCCTTGCAGGTAACAAACTGCTTTTCTCTTGCTGATTTTAAGATTCTCTCTTTGTCTTTAACCTTTGCCATTTCGATTGTAATGTGTCTTGGTGTGAGTCTCTTTGGTTAAAACAACTCACAATACCACCTTCTTGAAGTAAACTTTTTTTGAATACTGCTCTATATTTCAGTGGGCAGGTAGAGAAAGTTTAAAAAAAGAAACCCAGATAAAATTATTCTGAAGAATAACTATATAAATAAGCAATATCTGAGTCTAAATTTTCTTTACATTGTGACGATTGAGAATTAGGAGATTGTTTTCTTATTTTTCTTTATTTTTCAGAGAAAATATAGTGGTTACTTTTATTTTTATATGATTTTTATATTTTTGTGATTTAAAGAGATGCTCCTGTACTTTAAGAGTAGTTGCTACTTTCTCACTTACTTTGTAAAATTACTTGGTAATCTTTGGTTGTTTATGAAAAGGACAAAAGTTAAACTCTGTGGGTTGGAGAATATGCTGTAAAAGTGCATAAACCATCATTTTTTCAGCTATTCATTATATACTTTTAGAAATAATGTCAATATATCTTAGGACTTTTATAATCTATATAGACAAGTTTTAATTCATTATAGAATAAAGTCATGAATCATGAACTTAAAGATTATTCATTCAAGAAAGAGAAAGTTTTCATATTAGGAGCCAGCACTGTATTAGGAGCTGAAAATAGAATCATAAATAAAATGCCAACCCTGCCTTTGGGAATCTCAAATCAGTTTAATAGCTAAACACAACACAACATATTTCTGGCTTTGCTAAGTTGGATGATACATACCTCTTACAAAATTTTTGAAAACTTTTATTCATGGCAGGGAGTGAGATTCTGTGTATATTATGGAAAAGGGTTAAAAGAAAATAGTAACATTTAAAAGAAAACAGTAACCCCACAATGTTTTACAAACACTCTTTGATGTGAGATATAGAAATCACATTAGAGGTGAAACAGTGGAGTGTGTGAGTTGAAATACCAAAATACTATTAACTTTTTAAAAATTATATATACGGGATAGCATTATATATGGTACTTACCCTGAATTTTATATTTTGCACCTTAGAAGATTAAAATAATACAGATAATATATTTTTTAAAATACAGTTTTGTACATACAATGCTTAACTTTTTACAGGGGCTTGAATCTCTACACTGGTAAGGATGCTAAGAAGTTAGAAGTACTTGGTGCTAGCAGGGGACAATTGAATTTGAAAGCATCGTCTTAAAAACGCTGTGGCCTACTCTCTATGGACCAACAGCTGTACCATCTGTCGGCCCTCTAAGCTTTTCTCCCTATTCCATACTCAATTACTGACTGCGTCATGAACTGGAGAATATTTTACAGATTAAATAGGGTTGCTCTGACTCTTCTGTAATATAATTACAGTTCCTCAAAACTGTTTGCAGAAGAGGCTATAAATGTGTTTAGTATTGGAATAGGAAGAAAAGAAAGAGAAATAAACAGTAAAATGAAACCAAAGGGATAAATTAGAAAATGTAAAACACACAAAAAGAATTCGGGAGATTGAGTCAAAATGCTCATCGTGGCTTGGTTTTGAGTAAGCTTCACTAAGGTCATGATTAGGATAGTGATCATGGAAATGTGGATTTTAAAAGGAAAAGATGTTTATGCTATGCTGATGTGGGCACCATCTGTTTTCTGCAAACTAAACTTGTAACAAGTCAAAATAAACAATAAAAATTATGTGTAGGTTTCCTATATATACATCCCATATATATTTACTATACAAATATTCTGTAATACTAAAAGTATTTTCAATTCTACTCTTAATTTGTTGCTATCCAACTAGGCATAAAATAATGGCAAGAGCATGGATCTTGGAATCAGAAAATTTGTGTTCTAGAGCTAAATTGTAATCAGATATATGATACTAATAAGATTACTTGACCTCTCTAGGTCTTTTATCTCTATAGTCTATTGAAGATTAAATAACAACCTTGTTTAACCTCATAAGCCTCCCCTGAAATTTCTTTGTAAACTGGGCATAGGAATGCTGTTCCCACAGTTATGTGTATAAATGATCTCTAAGCTCTAAAGCACTTTACAGCTGCTTGGTACAGTGATGATAAT
The DNA here is from genome assembly GCA_030848825.1 of Tadarida brasiliensis. NCBI lineage: Eukaryota > Metazoa > Chordata > Mammalia > Chiroptera > Molossidae > Tadarida > Tadarida brasiliensis. Next base: position 66,638,408 of record CM061266.1, read on the forward strand.
ATGCTTTAGAAAATGTTTGTGTGCATCAGCCTAAATGTGCACTGTCTGTGTAAAGTGAATTATTGACCAAGTGTAGTTTTAAATTTTTGTGCATAATTAGTAAATAATCCCAGGCAGCATACGTTTTCTTCTCCTCCTCCTCCTCCCCTTACTCCTCCTCCTTCTCCTCCTCCTCCTCCTTCCCTTCCTCCTCTTCCTCCTTCTCCCCTTTCTCCTCCTCCTCCTTCCCCTCCTCTACCTTCTCCTTCTCCTTCTCCTCCTCCTCCTCCTCCTCCTCCTCCTCCTCCTCCTTCCCCTCCTCTACCTTCTCCTTCTCCTCCTCCTCCTCCTCCTCCTCCTCCTCCTCCTCCTCCTCCTCCTCCTCCTCCTCCTCCTCCTCCTCCTCCTTCTCTCTTCCCAACAGCTTTCCATACATGACAGAAATATATTGAGGGAGGAAAAATCACCCTTTTGTGTTCTCCAGTCTTGTTTTCAAAGCACTGTTCTCCAGTGCTTTGTCTTCTGAAATTATTTATTTTAAAGAGGATTTACTAAACAAAACAAACCTAACAGTGAAGACAGAAATCCATTGAGTTATTTTTCATCATAAGCACTCATGAAAGTTTAGTTTAGATTATAGCAATACAGAAGATATAACTTTATCAAATGCTCTCAGAAACAAAATAGTTTTAAAGATCAAATTAGTTCATGTCACTAACTGATAAAAATCAACATGAATTAGATTTCAGCATTTTGTTACATCTGCAAGAGCAAATAAAAAAAATAATCCTAGTGACAAGTTGCGGAGAAAAAGTCAAATTTCTCCAAAAGCGTAAAATGAAAAAGACCTTAAAAGAATATCATTGCCACTATCAAGGGAAGCTTCTTTGTGTTTTTGCTACTTCAATTTAAAAGAAATAATACTTAAAAGGATTACTATTCATAACGATTCGGGAAATTTTTTTAGTGGCAAAACATTTTAAGGAAAAGGATATTTCCTGTGGGAGTGAACCAATTTAAATTTTTTTCTAGAGAAATTAGGAAATATGGATCAAATATTCTAAAGAAATTTAATCCATTTACTCTAAGTATATTAAGAAAACACTTAGGATTTATGCAAGGAAATAAAACAAGTTACATGTACTGAAGTTCTAGTTATAATATGAAAATTTAGCTATGACATATTATTCATTACAATCTTGTTTTCTTTCTTTTTGTTATTGTTAATTCTCACCTGAAGATATTTTTCCATTTATTTTTAGATAGAGTACAAGGGAGGGAGGGAGAGAGAGAGAAACATCAATGTGCTCTTGTATCTACTGGTTGCTTCCCACACAACCCCTGACAAGGCTGAAATCAAACCTGCATTCCAGGGACGTACCCTTGACTGGGACTTGACCCTGAGACCCTTCGATCCATAGGCCAACCCTCTAACCACTGAGCCAAACTGGTCAGGGCTACAGTCTTGTTTTCAAAGCATATTCAAGAATCGAGAAAAATGTTTCCAAACCTGTGTATGGTTAATAGAGACAAAATAAAAATAAACCATTTGTAATTAAAAAAAAAATCTATATATAGCATGAAAGATTAATGAAATATATACCAATATAATAACACAGTTCTGTTTAAATAATAGTATTGTGTATAACAGATCATTTAAATTTCTTCTGTTTGTTTTCTCATATTTTTAAGATTTCCTATATTTTACAAATCCAATATATTTTAATGAGTGCTTATTAAGTGCCTAGTAATGTGCCAGGAACTTCAGCTAAAGTGGTGAAAGTGAGCTAAATATATTTGCTAAGAAAATGTACCATTTTAAAATATTATATTAGCAATTCTGTTTAGATGTAACCAAAATCTGATTTGTATTTCAATGGTGTTTGTATGTGTTGCTATTATGCTTTCTGCAATAATCGATCTAATTTAAATTAATTGTGACATAGTCCAGTGCTTTTTAAAAGAATGATTGATGTAGAATTAGAGGAATGACCATCCATTTGCAGAAGTTTTGTTATGAAATAAATGAGAACAATTCTCAAAATGTGGAGAAATTTGGTGTCAGAAAGGAGGACAGGTGAAATAGAAGTTTGGGCTTTTTTTTGCTTGTTTTGTTTTGTTGATAGCTGTAAAATCTACACTAAGGCTTTAGGAGAAGCCAAAAGATAGCAATTTTAAAACTCCTCTTCCATTATTTTTATAAGTTAGATTTTATACTTTTATTGTAATAAAGGATGTATATATCCATTTAAATTCTCTTTTGTAAAAGAGAATTTAGTTCTGCACAATAACCTGAACCCAGCAAAGCACACGTGTAAGGGCCATTATGCATTTCCCTTACTTGCCTCATTAGACTCAGCGTTCAAAAGAGATCAATGACTTGGCTGAATTGACAAAATATGCCTTTCCCCTTTTGCTGATATGCTGTCTCAGACAGAGAGAAAATAATCGCGTTTTTTTCATTCCTCAGCATTTCAACTTTCATTTCTGTGTTATCACATTCAATGACTTCAACACTCTCCATTTCACTAGCAGTCTGTTAGTGACCTGCTTCCTTCATCTCTCCACAGATTTGTCCTAATGAAATCATTACAGCTAAACTGTTGTTTTTCATCTCCCTGTATTCCATCTCTGTACAATAATGATGCTCTCATTTTACTTTTAGAAACACTGACACACAGCCATAGTTTTAAGTAATTATTTTTATGTTTCTTAAAAGTAATTGATACTCTAAATATTTTGTTATGCATATTTATTGATGGTGAATACAAGACAGTAACACCGCATTTATTCAGGGAGGTGGTAGAGTGGCGTTGTTAGTAGATGCCTCTAGATTCAGAATGATCTGAGTTCAAATCTCTCTGCTATTTAGAGCAATGTGATCTTAAACAAGTAGTTGATTTCATTAAACTTCTGCTATTTTATAGGTGTGCTATGAGTATTAATTGAGAAATGAATATAGAATAATTAGCCCGGTCCACAGTTAATAGATGCCAAACTAAATGCTTTATGGGAATAGAGCCTGCTTTTATGACTGAAGGACGTTTACAGATGCATGCATTTAAGTTATGCTCTAATATCTAATATTGTTGCACACATATATTTTTACATGTTGTTATGGGTCAATATCAAGTTACTCTTTTTTATATCTTCTGCCATGGTACCTGACAATAAAAGACTAAAAGATTTTCTAATCAGGCCTGGCTGGTGTGGTTCAGTGGTTGAGCCTTGACCTATGCACCAGGAGGTTGCTGCTTCAATTCCCGGTCAGGGCACATGCCCAGGTTGTGGGCCAAATCTCCAGTGGGGGGCATGCAGGAGGTGGCCAATCGATGTTCTTTCTCATCTATGTTTCTATCTCTCTCAAAAATCAATACATTAAAAAAATTAAAAAAAATATGTACTAATCGTTTGCCATTGATTTTTGTGATTATATAAACAGATAATCACCTTTATTTTATTTCATTTTGTTGTTTTTTCCTAATATTTTCAATTAAATTAATTGGGGCGACATTGGTTAATACAATTATGTAGGTTTCAAGTGTATACATCTATAATACATCATCTGTATATTGCACTGCACCCAAAGTCATATCTCCTTCCATCACCAAATATTTCACCCCTTTTACCCTTTACTACCACCCCCACCTCCTGTCCTTCTGGTTACCACCATACTGTTGTCTGTATCTATGAGTTTTTTTTATTTGTCTTATTTTGTTTATTTGTTGCTTTCAGTTTTATATCCCAAATGTGAATTTTTCTTGAAAAGTTCTTGAATTTTTCTATCTCACTTATTTCACTTAGCATTTGGCCCTTTAGAGAAAGCATTTGCAGACTTTGCTGTACATTATTTAATTCTCTTGAGTCCTCTTTTTTTTGCCTCTCTCTCTCTCCCTCTCTCCCTCCTTTCTTACCTCCCCACCTTCCTTTCTCTCTGGTAACCACCGTACTGTTGTCTGTGTTTATGAGTTTATTTTTTGTTTATTAGTCTTGTTTGTTCAATTGTTGCTTTCAGTTTTATATCCCACATATCATGAAATCATATGATTCTTGACTTCTGCCTGACTTATTTTGCTTAGTATGATATTCTCAAGATTCATCCATGCTTTCACAAATGGCAGTATTTCATCTTTTTAATGGCTGAGTAGTGTTCCATTGTATATATTAATATGTACCACATTTTCTTAACCCAATTACCTATCAGAGGACACTTTGGTTGTTTCCATGTCATGGCCATCCCCCCCCCCCAAAAAAAAAAAAACTATTAGAAGCAATAAACATGTACAGTAAAGTTTCAGGATAGAAAATCAATGTATAAAAATCTATTGCATCTTGTATACTAACAATGCTATTTCAGAAAAAGAAATTATTGTTGCCTTTAAATAAAAGATTCTTTAAATAAGTGTTAATGCTATGTTGTATATTAGCTTGAGGATCTGGTTTAAGGATGGAGGCATGAAGGTATTTATACATTCTTTTTATGTAAATCTGATTTTTTTCTCTCCATAATTCCTCCAATTTTCTTTATTATCCCCTTTGTAATCTCTCCCTCCCACCCATCCCCACCCTACTCCACTCTCATTCCCCAGACATTCACTGATAGGCTTTCTGTTAAAAATAAATTCATTTGTATTTTCTAGCAATTTATATAAATAGAGTCATAGAGTATGTACCATTTATTTGTTTCACTTATTTTGCATAACTATTTTGAGATACAACCATGTATGATGATATATCACTAGTTCATTTCATGGCTTAATTATAGTCCTCTGTGAGATATCACACAATTTGTTATTCATTCATCTATTGAGGACATTTTTGGCCACCGCAAATAAAGCTGCTGTGAACATTTGCATATGAGACTTTGTATAAATATTTGCTTTCATTTCTCTTAAACAAACACAAATGGAGTAGAATATCTGGGAATGAAATGCCTAGATTATATGGCAATTCTTAAGAAACTATCAAATTTTTCCCACAGTGGTTATACCATTTTACATTCCCATCAGCAGTGTATGAGAACAATTTATCTAAAATTGGTAATATTTCTTTCTTAAACGTTTAGTAGAATTTACCAATGAAGTTTTCTTTATGAAAAGGGTTATAACTACATATCAAAATCATAGTAGTTAAAAGATTCTTCATCTTGAATAATATATTTGTTCTTGAATGAGCTTTGGTAGTGTCTTTTTCAAGGATTTCTTCTTTTCATATAAGTTCATAGAGTTGTTGATAATATTTTCTTTTTATCCTTTTAACACTTGGGTCACTTCTCATTTCTTGTAATGATAATTTTCAGATTTTCTTTCTTTTTTTTATGATAAATCTGACTAGATATTTATCAATTTAGTTGATCTTCTACAATAACCAGCTTTGATTTCATTGATCTTTTTTCTCTGAATTTCTGTTTTCTAGTTCATTGATTTTTATTCTGAGTTTAACTTTTGTCAGCACATTTTAGATTTATTTTGCTATTATTTTCTTATTTCTTAAAATGGAAACTGAGATAATTGAATTGAGATATTTTCTTTTCTGTTAAAAGCCCTTACTGTTATAAATTTTCCATTAAGCACTACTTTAGTAACATTGTCAGACAAATTTTAATATATTATTTTTATTTTTATTTAGTTCAAAATGCTTTCTTATTTCTTCTTTGATTTATTTTTTTAAATGTATTCTTTTACCAAGGTGTTATTTAAATATTTATATATATTGATTTTTTAGAGAGAAAGGAAGGGAGAGAGAGTGAAACATTGATGTGAGAGAGAAACATCAATTGGCTGCTTCCTGCACGCCCCCTACTGGGGATCAAGCCTATAACTTGGGCATGTGCCCTGACCGGGAATCCATCCGGGACCTCTCACTCCATGGGACGATGCTCAATCCACTGAGCTACACTGGCCAGACCCAATGTGTTATTTATAAGTAGTTTTAGTTTGTTTTTAGTTTCCACATATTTAGGGATTTTTAGATATTTTTCTCCACTGCCCTCCTCATTGCTCTGCTCTGTTCTCATTTACATTGTTTCCAATGAGATATCTGTTATCATCCTTATCTTTTTTTCCCTCTTTATGTAGCATGTATTTTTGTTCTCGAGTTACTTTTAATGTTTTCTTTTTCCACTGCTTTGGAACAATTTTGTTATGATTTTTTTGTTTCATGTATCTTGAGTTGGAGTTTGTTGAGTTTCTTAAATCTCAGTGTTTATTGTTTTCTGCAACTTGGAAAATTTTAGACATTATGTTTTCAAAACTTTCTGCTTCCTTTCTCCCTTCTTTTTGGTATTGACAATAAGAATACAGTAGCCTGCTTAAAATTGTTCCACATCTCATGGATCCTCTGTTTTTTAAATTAATTTGTTCTGTGTTTTAGTTTGGATAATTTCTACTGTTATGTACTCAAGTTCTCTGATCTGTATTGTGCTATCTCTGATCTGCCACCAATCTTATCTATTGTGCTTTTCAACCTAAGCATTGCAGCTTTCTTCTCTGGAAGTTTTATTTGTGTTCTTAAATCTTCCGTCTTAATTTCTGAACATATGGAGTTCATAATGACTATTTTAATGCCCTTATCTGTTAAGTCTATTATCTTGTGTCAGTTCTGAATTGATTATGAGTGATTGAATGTCTCTTCATTATGGTTATTTTCCTACTTCTTAACATTCCTGGTAATATTTGATTGGAAACTATGCATTGTAAACTTTACCTTTTTAGTTGATAGATATTTGTGTTTTTATTAATATTTTTTCTCACTCTTCTGAGTCATAGTTAAGTTACTTGAAAACAGATTGATCATTTTGGATCTTGCTTTTTAGATTTATTAGGGCAAGGGCAGTGCTTAGTCTGATGACAATTGTTTCTCACTACTGAGACAAGATATTTTGAGTACTGTTAGTGCTTTGTGAACCAAGTTTCCCAGTCATTTGCTGGGAGAAAACATTATTCCTAGCCTTGTGTGACTGCTTTGAACTATTTCCTCTAATGTTTTCAGATGATTGTTTCCTGGGCCTTGGGCAGTTTAGTTAGACACATGCACTGAATAGGACTCATTGGAAAACCAAGGAAAACCCTCTGCAGCCACAGTCCTATCTTTGCATGGTGCCTGCTCCTTGATGGTCTGTCCCACAAACTCAAGCCACCTTGTTCTCTTCAATTCTGTTGTCTCGCTTCAGATAGACCACTGGCTCCATCTGTCTGGGATTCCCATTTCTTGCTCCTTAGCATGGGAATTCTTTCAAGGTACTAAGCTGGAGCAGTCATAAGGATCATTTAGTTTCCTCATTCTCAGAGATCCTTGCCCATTAGCATGTTCAAAACCATTGTTTTATATATTTTGAGCATTTTTTGTTGTTTCAGGCAGAACTTAAAGCCAGTTTCTGTTACAGTATCTTTAAAACCTGGTTTTGAATCTGTTGTTTGCTTGTTGCCATTTGAAACCAGGAAAAGTGAGGTTTTATTATATTTCACTTGAGAGTCATTCATGTATGTTATGAACATTAGCATCATCTGGAAACATTGTAGGCATTAGATTGGATTTTGTGTTTTGAAGTGTGGGAAGTACTTATATTTTAAACTTCTGATGACCAATTTTTATAAATGAATGAATAAATGTAAAGTTAAATATTATTAAGAAACATTAAATTACCCACAGAATATAAATAGAGTTAGAATTTTTTAAACTTATTCTTCTCAAATGTATCAAAAAATCTGAACCTGGAATTGTAATGTATTAGACATCAAGAAAAATGGAAACTTCAATCAAATTTTATAATTCTTCTAATGATCTAGATATATTAAATGATATAAAAGTGTATATAATTAAGCAAATATTTCTATCCAGAAATTTGATATTAGTCATTGACAAAATAATCCTCAATAAAACATGAAAAATATGTGATACCAATGGACTTACTAATATTAAACATTCTCAGTCTAAAATCAGGAAAAACACTATTAGTCTCTGGAACTTAACTTTAAACGCAGTGGTGGGGAATCCATAAATAGTGAACACAACCACAACATGCAAAATAATTCTTACATACACCCAATAAGGATTTTTAAAATTAAAAATGGATAATAGCTCTTAGTATAATATGTTTAAATAAAGAAGAATAGTTATAGAATATATATGACCACATCTTCAAAAAGTGATATTTTCCTAAAAAAGCAACTTTTTAGCTATTTAATTCATTTCTACTCTGCTCATTCTAAAAAAACAAGTATTCATCTGTATATTTTAACATATTTTGGAAGAGCACAAATGATATTTGGCACTCTAAATTTTTTAAGCCAAGAAGTAGTCTACTTAAAACTGGTTTTAGTTTTCTTTACTGTTGTATATTTTTGCTACATTTTCATGGTATGTTCTGCTTGAAATACAAACACAGAGATGGCAAGATACTGTTACCAGGCTTAAGGTTAAAGTATGTTTGTGTCCATTGGTTGGGAAATATTTATGGAATGTAATATTCGGAGACACTAAACAAAATCTATTCTCTCTAGATATCTTATAATATAGCTACATATGGAACACTTTAATGACCACCATATATGCTTCTAAAATTAGCCTTATTTACTTCAGTGAAAAATTATAAATCCTTTGGAGTGCAAGCCCAAGTTGCCTCCAGTCTTTCAGCAAGGTGAAAGAAAACATTTTGCTAACTGTAACCTAAGGAAATGAAAAGGAAAAAAAAAAAAGATTTTGTAATTGCAGTTATTTGACATAATCTGATATATGTTTAAAGTATTTGGTATTCATGCATTTACTTATAATGACATTTAGAAAGATACCTATATAAAAGGAATCCATTTTCTTTAACCTGATAACAATAAACATTAAAAAATATACTGGTTAATTATACTCATTTATTTTCAATCCAATATTATTACCATGTAAGTACATAGAGTTCTAAGAAAGAAGCTATTTTTTTGTTCCTAAAACAGAAGATTGATTAATTAAAGCATTTTTGGTTGAACAATTCTAAACATCTGTGTTGTTTCAAAATTTAACTAAGAGAGAAAATAGAAGGACAACTATATCATATAAAAAATATGGCTAACTTCCAGAGAAATCAACATAAAATATGTCCTCTGGATTTGAAGTATTGGTAAATGAGATGTAGTGAGATAATAGATTCAATGACTAAAAGAAAGACTAAACTGAGAAATTCAGTGGGAATATCACATTTAGTCATTATTGGTGTAATACTGAAACATAAATAAACAAATTAATTATATTTGCTAAAAATATTGCTACTATTCATTTATAGTTAAAAATCCTACTGTTTAGAATGGTACAAAAATTTTAATAGGAAACTTTTAATTTTTAATCCAGATATTTATTTTTGTCTCAACAATAATGTTAAACTAGTCATTGAGTTTTTAACTATGCTTTTAATTTCTTTAATTATATTAATATAAATTTTGTCTGTATGTTTAAGGGTCAAGTTTTATTCTAGGCATAATAAATTATTTACCTTTTTATAATGAACTCCTTGTTTATCTACTTTAGTTCATGTTTTACTTATACACAATATTTTGCATTTTGTTTTTTTCCAGTAACTAAAAATAGTCAATGTATAAATAACTAAATGTGTTTTAGAGCAAAAAATACTGTGTTATTTTAATGGAGTAAGTGGATGATTGCTTAATTGTGTCAACATAATAATTCAATTTATTCAAATGTGTTTTTCCTTTTTTTCTTCAAGTTATTATTTATAAATTATATTAATTCTTGAAAATTAGAAAAAAGTATATATTAGATTTACTAATTGTTGTCCCCTCCCCCCATGATTTTTTGCTCTTTAACTCAGTGATTAACTCTGTAAAAATTAGCTTGCAATTTGAATGATGTACTATTGCTATTGAATGATAAATGTCAATTCATAACCAAAATAAAAATCAAAAGTCATCAATTTGTTTTTCTTTAGTTTGGGTTATGTATAACCTCTCAGAATCAAAGAAGTAGATGGGACATATTATCTTTCTACTGTATTATTTTTTCCTTTGTCTTATGTCACTTTTCAATCTCAAGCGATGAAATCAAACTCTGAAAACAGATACTGAAAGCTCAAAATGTAGTAATAGCCTTATGAGTAAGGGAACTAAAAAATCTTGTATATGAGATGATTTGAAGGACAGTAAGAAATTTCCCTTGCAGCTCCTAAAATTCTACCTATTCATTGCTTTGGGTAAATTATTGTACCCTCCTCACTTCCCCAACTTCCTCAATAGGACTTCACTACTCAATGGACTTGATTTTACACTAGTATGAATCCATTTATCATACCATTTCTTTGTGACAAAAATAACAAAGAGAGCATGGCAAGTCTAGATTCATAAGAAGAAGAGCCTGGCCAGTGTGGCCCAGTGGTTGAGCATTAATACATACACCAAGAGGTCCCCAGTTTGATTCCCAGTCAGGGCCCACACCCAAGTTGTGGGCCAAATCCCCAGTAGGGGGCATGCAGGAGGTGGCCAATCGATGTTCTCTGTCATCAATGTTTCCATTTTGCTCTCCCTCTCCCTTCCTATCTCTCTAAAATCAATAAAGAAGAAAAAAAAAAAAAAAAAAAAAAAAAAAAGGAAGGAAAAGAAAGGTGGTGCCGATAGCTGGAAAGAATAGGTAAACTTTACTTTTTATAATTTTGTAAAATTACTTCCTTTATATGACCTGTTTGGATTTTAATATTTTCTACCTTGATGTTGTAAAACTGAGATTAAGTCTGGAGACAATAGGGATATAACAAAAGGCAGAAATCCTGTACAAGAGAGGAAGGCAACTGCCCTGGCTGGTGTGGCTCAGTTGGTTGCACCAAAGGGTCTTGAGTTTGATTCCTGGTCAGGGCAATACCCAGGCTGTGATTTTGTTCCCCAGTTGAGGTGTCTATATGGGGCAACTGATTCTTACATCAATGTCTCTCTCTCACTCTCCCTCTCTCTCCCCCTGCCTCTCTCTCTAAAATTAAAATAAAAATTAATTAAAAAAAAGAGGGGAAGGCAACTGAACCTCTGGAGCTAGTGAACAGTCTCCACTTCTTTCTAGTCTCTTTAATCCTGTCACAATAGGGAAAATCAGGCTCCATAAACTAATATATTTATTTAGCTGGCATTATTTGAAATAACCTCAAATAACCATTCTTTTCCTCATAAATATGTGAGCTTTCTCTCTTACATAGCTGTGTATTATTATTTTTGTCACCATGATCATCTTCATTATAATTAGTTAATTTTGCATCCACTTTGGAGACAATACTCAGTGATTTGTACTGATTCATGGAGGCAAGCAACTTCTCTGAGAATGACCGTAACCCTCATAATACCCCTAGCCAATTGTGCAGGAAGTCATTCCCTCCCAATTTCTGCAATGAGCAACTTATTCCCTAAAGTGTGAGATTTGATTACCTTTTCTCAGCATGCATTCAGACAAATGTTATTATTGGTCATAAAATTATCCAGCCCAGTGACCTATGGTGACAGTGAATTTCACAAGGTGACTGCCTGCTGAGTGAAGCATCTCCTTGTATTTGTTCTAAATATTCTATATTACGGAGCTTGAAAATAAAGGGAGTAACCTCAGATGTTTAAATACAGTGACACTGGCATTGTAGGTCGGCAGGATTTTAACATATAAGTTTCTCATTTGCCTTCACTGAGTAGGATGGCCAATTTAGCAAGTAAAAATACAGGATTCCCAGATAAATTTAAATTTATGATAAAAATGATTTTAGTATAAGTATGTTCCATGCAATATTTGGGATATTTTTATACAAAATCTTTAAATGTGCTGTTTATTGGAAATTCAAACTTGACAAGGTGTTCTGTATTTTATCTGATAACCTGTTATTGAGGGATTCATTTTAACCTTCACTTCACCAAAACCATTGATATTACTACAGGTTGTCTTTGTCTAAATCAATGATTCAATTCACTTTCTTGAAGTGTTATAGACAAAGAGAGGTTACACTTGGTCTAAAGTTCTTTGAATCACTCAGAAGTTAGCTAGGGTGGAAGGCTTGCTAAAAATATGTTAAGTTGAAACTCCAAATTTATTTGTTAAAAAAAAAAAAGAGAGAGAGAGAATGGGCAATGGCAAGTCAAATAAGATTTTTTTTCTTTCAGTATATTCTTCTTGACAGACGCTGAAACACTAGCTCTGAATAAAAATGTCCACCTTCTTTTTATCACCTGTTGCAACTGTTTGCATGCATTGATTTGTATGTAAAATTCCCAAACTTTACTGAACTGTGCCTGCTTGCACCACTGAATCTAGATTTAACTGTTGTCTGAAAGCGGTTGTCACCATAGGCAAAGGTCATGAGAACACCTGCCCAGATGTTAACACATTGTGATTCTCTGTGCTGCAACTGTGTCTGGTAGAGATTATCTGGGGAGAAAAACACTAATATATACTCTCAGAGGAAGTCAGTGTGAACAAGGCAGCTCACTTGGTAGATCTCCTGCTTGGAATGAACAAACCTGATCGCAAATATGTCCTACTTCACCAGAAAAAGGTGGGGATTTTATTCTACTTGAGCAAAATCCTGTAAGCAGAGCACTTGGAGCGATGGAATTCCATGCATACCTATGTGGGAGAAAATGTATTTCTATGACTGACCATAAACCCTTTGAAACATAGCGGGAGCTCTTTCCAGAGTGACTGCCAGACTACAGCAATTGTTTATGGCTTTGTCAGTATACAGTAAGATGGGCACTATAAAGTCTCTTTGGAGCATGGCAGAGCAGATCCTCTTAAAATTCTCCAGAGAAATCCAGAGGCCTCAGTGTAATTTTTGTCGGGTGTGTTTCTTATATCAACTTGAGCTATAACTGAAGAAAACAATAATTACTCTGAGCAGAGGAGGCCAAGTACTTCATAAACATACAACATAGTAATGACTCAGGGTTAGACCCAGGGGAAGGCATGATTGGGTCCCTGATCACATCTTTTGTGTGACACTCAGAAATCCTATTTTGCTTCAGATCTATAGAATTCTATTTCAGAATGAAAAAAAAAAAAAGCAGTTATAAAAATGAACAATGCATCATGCATATAGTGGTGGATGTTATTGGAAAGAGATGGAAAGTAGATTGACACCCTTGCTGTCAGCATAGCTGATGTTATGAAGAGGCCCATGTGCAGATGATGCTGTATAGAACTGTGTATAAAAAGTATCTTTACTTCCCTTCTATAGACAGTCACAGTCTAAAGTCAGAGCATGGCGAATTGGATAGTCAGAAGAAGGCCTTAGAAATAGATGATTAAATACCTCAAAAACTTCAGCACAAAGGAGGATGGGGAAAAAATCTACTTTGGTATATTTTCTACTTGTTTAATAAACAATCAATGGTAATAGTTACTCTTTTATTAAGGACATATTGTAGGTTTTCTATATATTATCTGTACCATACCTATTATTGTTAGAGATAACATCAGATAGAGATGAAGCACCCTATTGTAATTTCTGTTTTACAAATGGGGATGTTGTTTGTGTTCACACATTACCTAACATGATCAAGAGCAAAAGAAAGACTGGAGTAACAAAAAAGCACCTAACCAAACCAAGTAGAAAACATGCTGTTTCTGTTAGACCTTCTAACCAGTAGTTCTACACAGGAAATTATTTTACCCCTCTTAAAGCAGACAGATTTGGGTTGCCACAACTGTGGAGGAGGAAAAAGAAAGAGAGTTAGAAATCTAATCGATAAAGATCAAGATGCTGCTAAACATCCTACAATGCACAGAAGCGTGCCCACAACAAAAATTATGCAGCCCAGGTTCTGAGGTTGAGCAACACTAATTCAGAAGCAGCAGGCTCCTAAAGTACGTTGGTGCCTGTGTTAATTTTATCATTTAAAAAAGAATACTTTTATTATACTCCAAAGTTACTTAGGTAATGGACCATAGAGTCCATGACCTCAATTTTTTTTTTCCAGGGTACATGTTTAGTGCCTTTATAATTCAACCATGTTATGATCTAGTTGCTTTCTCTAAGGAAGCAGGTGAATTATAACAAATAAAATGGTTGGGATTTGAATAGCCATTCTAATCAGGACAAAAACACCCATACACGCGCGCACACACACACACACACACACACACACACACACACACACACACGTCATCCTTTTCCCAAACATAGAGGCTTCAGTGTTATTCTAGTTACCTTCACTCAAAATCATATAGCTGTTCATCTATGCTCAGGCATGAACCTTATTGTCAGTGGTCTTGATTTAGAGCCTTATTATATCTTACCTGTGTTTTTTCAAAAGCCTCTCTTTTATCTGGTCTGGTCTATGCACACAAAATTTTGACAATGTCATTCCCTGGTTACAACAACAAAATAATAAGCAAACAAAAACTAATGTGTCTTTAGATTCATTTCAGCTGCGAGTGACACAGTAGTGGCTAAAGCAGTTCCGGGCTCTGTTCCATAAAGTGCTCAGGAATTCAGACTACTTCCACATCACGATTTTGTCCCCCCTCCAATACAGCCTTTGCCTCCTGGTCCCAGGTAGATAGTCCAGGTCCAGATTTCTGATCCATGTACAGAAAACTAGGAGGAGGAAATGTCAAAGAGGGGGACATGGCCTATTTCTTTGAGGACACTTCCTGGAATTTGCACACAGAACTTCTGCCTCCGTATCTTCAGTGGTAACTGAATCATGTGATGACACCCAGCAGCAAGGGAGGCTAGGCTATGTCGTTTTTATTTTTGGTAGCCAGTGTGCAGTGGTTTAGTTGCTAAAGGAAGCAGAAGAGCATTGATCATGAAAGACAGCGATCATTCTAAGACACAAACAAAAAAGCAATCCTCATGGACAAGACAGTAAGTACCGAATTATTCAACACGACAACTGAGGATTCTAAAATAAGCCTCAGTTAGCTTTTCAACATTTTTTTCCCCACAGTTTACGATCTCCACCACTGCCAAACCTTCTTTGAACTTGCCATCATTACAGTAGTGTCTTCTTTTCAGTCTTTCATTCTCATTCTTCTCGCTTTCCAATGACAACACTCTTCATATTTTGGGACTGAGCTTAGATGGTTACCATCGCCCCATAAGTATTCCTCCTCCTCCAAACAACATCTCTAGTCCCACTGCCACTCAGTCACCATGAGGTCTGGGGGATCACATGGTCCAAGTGGCATTCACAGCAGCCTGGCCCTGTTGCAGTCTCTTCTTGTCCTGGGCCCCACTCAAAACTAGCAGCTTTTGAGTGATTTGGCAAATGGGCAAGAGTGATACACCCACATGAGCAAAATGCTGCTTCCGAATTCCATTCCAAAGAGGTCTGTTCGGGATAGGCACAACGGCTTTCCAGTCGTTGATGCAGCACTTGCACAAAGAATTACAGTCTGCACTTTGTTCAGTGACATTTGTGTTTCCAGCATTGGGGTTCTTGAGTTCCCCAAGACAGAAATTGAGAGGAAACCCCAGAGAAATTTCCAGACAGCTTTTATTAAGCTTATGCTCAAGCACAAGGGAGGCAGCACAGAGGAAAAGAAGGTCCTCTCACCTGACCCAGGGGCTGCTCTGCTTGGCCACGTTTGTAAGCTGGGAACATCGTGAACTTGCATGAGAATGAGGACTTGTTGAAAAAGGCAGTCTTGTGGACTGTTCTGTTTCAGAGTAAGTGACTTCCTTTTCCAGCTGCATTGCCTGTAACTCTGCTGGTGCCTGTATTGTGAGGGCAAGATGGCAGACTGCTCATTCCTGCCTTCCTAGGAAGGGCATATTGTGTTCAACCTTGATCAACTGTGCACATGGATCAGCAGCTTAAGCAGGCAGTTACAGGGAGATAAAGTCAGCTACCTCTGCATATTTGAGCAGGACATGGAGGGGTGGTGACATTTTGGGGGTCAGATTATCACACATTCCTTCTCACTAACAAGTCTTAACTTGGCTTCCTGACCATTCAATATTTTTCATTCCCGGGCCCTCGTTTCTATGCTGCCTTATTGGGAACAACAGGCTAATCTTATTATATTTATCATTTTGCCAAAAATGTTTGAAAGCATCATAATTGTAGTCACCTAGATCCATGCTTCTTATAATTGGTTGATTAAGAGTATTCAATAGTAATATTTTGCCAGATCATGCAATTCCACTGGAAATAAAGTAATTAGCATCTTTAAATTTTATCACACTAAATAGTCAATTCCAAAAACCCTAGAACCAATTAGAAAATTCATTCTTAACATTCTGTTTCTCTAAAACTACTGTTGGTACCAAAATATGTATTAGGGTACTCCAGAGAAATGGAACCAATAAGATCTGTCTGTCTATATATCATCTATCTCTCTCTGTATCTTTATTTCTTTCTGTGTATCTATTTACGTCTATCATCTAGACCTAGATCTATCTATCTATCTATCTATCTATCTATCTATCTATCTATCTATCTATCTATCTAGAGTTAGATATAGATAGATAGACAGATAGGTAGGTTGGTAGGTAGGTAGATAGATAGATAGATAGATAGATAGATAGATAGATAGATAGATAGATAGATAGATAGGGATTTATTATAAGAAATCAGTTCCCACGATAAGGAGGCTCTCAAGTCCCAAGATCTGCAGTCAGGAATATGGAAACTCAGGAGAGCTGATGGTGTAGTTCCAGTCCAAATACTGACCCACTTGAAAGCCTGGAAGAGCTGATGTTCCCTGCCTTTGAATCCAAAGGCAGGATAAATTCTGATGCTCAGCTCCAAGGCAGTTGGGCAGGAGGATTCCTCTTGCTCGGAGGAGGTTCAACTTTTTTATTTATTCAGGTCTTCAACTGTTTGAATGAAGCCCACCCACATTATTGAGGGCAGTCTGTTTTACTCAGTCTACTGATTCAAATGTTACTCTCATCCAGAAACACAGTCACAGATACACACAGAAATGTTTGACCAAAGTCTAAGCACTCTGTGGCACAGTCCAGTGGACACATAAAGTGAAACATCACACTCCATTGTAAAATTCCTTACTATAAACCTTTCTATTATTTGTTGTAATTATTGACGTTCATTGACTGAGTTACTTATTTCATTAAATGTTGCGAAATGTGTACTTGATTATTTCAACTTCTCAAAAGAATATAATTTTCTTTTAATAAGAGCTAATTGATTACTCTGAAATGCAGTTCATTAAAAAAACAGAGAATAGATGTTTAACTGTGTGTGTTTTTTTTATATCTCTGTGTCTTAGCATAAGGTATTAGTTCCCAAGTTATGTCCAGTAGGGTTCAAAAAGATGTTTTTCCTTTTTAAAAAGTATATTTATAAACTCCTGGGTTTCATTAATCAATGTTTCAATCAATAGTATTCATTTTTTAAAAATACTTAAATTGTCCTGTGATAGGCTAGATCAAGCCCCTTAATATTGGCTTCTGCATTTTTTGCATGACCAGCTGGTCTGGGAACCTTTTCCATGCTTTCTGGAGCAACAATATTTGTTAGTACTGTAGACGTCTCGTCCAGACATAGGATCAACCATTACTCAACTAGCTCTGGTTTCTTGCTATTTAGAAACAATAATCTGGGTACTGATTGGCTTATTACTATTAAGTACTTACTGCTTTTAAGCCCTTTTAATGGACAAAATTAAGTATATACATATTTTTTAAAAGAAACAGTTTCATATTGATATTTACAAGTGCAATATGACCATATTATAATATGTATAAGAACAAATAGAGTTGCAAAATATCTTAAAACTAATTCAATGGTCATTTTAGTAATAATATTGGTGTTAATATTTAAGACTATTTCATATATGGTAGGATAATTTATTATTTAAAACTGAACTCAACTGCTATTTCCTCCTAGAAAGCACCTCGTGATCCTTGAAGCTGGTCATTTAGCATAGTATACCCAAAAGCTAGGGAATCAAGCTGCTTCTGGTAAAATTCTAACTATGCTATACATAAGCTATATAGTCTAGGATAAACAACTCAAACATCTGGGTTCTGATTTCTTCAGCTAGAAAAATATGAAGAATAATAGTATCTATCTACCTTATATAATTGAGGTGAAGATTGAAATATATAATAATTAAAATACTTGGAACAGCCCCTGATAAATAATAAACATTTGGTACATGTTAGGAATTGATAAATATCTCACGGAACATTCTAAGTTGCATTACATTCTAACTATAGTAGTTGCACCTTATCCACAATTTCACTTTCTATAGTTTCAGTTAGCTGCAGTCAAGCATGGTCCAAAAATATTAAATGGAAAGTTTCGGAAATAAAAAATTCATTAGCTTTAAATTGCATGCCTTTCTGACTAGCATGATGAAATCTCGCACTGTCCCTATCCGTTCTTCCTGGGACGTGACTCGTCCTTTTGTGTACCATTTCCATACTGTATACTCTCCCCACCCATTAGTCACTCAGCAGCCATCTGGATAATCAGGTTAGCTATCTTGGTATCATATTGCTTGTTTTCAAGTAACCCTTATTTTACTTAATAGTGACCCCCAAAACATTCACATAACTATTATTACAGTATATTGTTTTAATTGTTCTATTTTATTATAAGTTATTGTTGTTAATCTCTTACTGTGCCTTATTTATAAATTAAATTGATCATAGATATGCATTTATAGGGGAAAAAACTCATATATGTAGCGTTTGGTACCATCCATGGTTTCAGGCATTCACTGGGGGTCTTGGAATATATCTCCCATGGATAAGGGGGAACTACTGTAGAATTTTTATGTGCAGAACAAATTTTTAATATACATTAAACTTCTTGAGGGCAGACTCCATATTTAATCACCATTATATTCTTACCTATATCCCCGAAATAAATTGTCTGAGTTTCTTTGCAGAATGCCATGCACATAGTACTTCCTAAGTAGTATTTAATGATTGAGATTGTGTCTGCAGGTGCATGTGTTTGTTTATGTGGGAAACAAGAGGTGGGGGAAGAAAAGGGAGGAATAGAGGGAGGGAAAAAGAGAGAGAGGGAGGGAAGGGGGAAGAAGAGAAAGATCAAGTTTGACTTTTCTTCCCTTCATTCTTGATGAACTTCTAAAAGAAAGTTCATTAGGTGTTATCCAATATCTGCATGGAGATTAATCCACATAAAAATGCAGAATGTCAATGGCATGCTTTATAATATTTCTTCAAGTAAATTGGTAGAACGTCTGATTCACCTGCTGAGCAAAGACGGGCATATTCTCAGGCAGCTCTCACATATGACCTTTTGGAACAACATTCACCAGTGATAACTCATAAACAGGATTCTTATTGTTGATACACTTTCGGGGGAGCTCACAGCAATCTGTCAGGTCCATATGTTAAACTTTGGTGGTACTCCACCAATTGACTTTCATGTTTTAAAATTGTATGTTTAAGGAAGAACCAGCCCTACCGCCAATGTGATTAGAGGCCAGGGATACAAAAAAAAAAGTGATATGGCAGTACTTTGTGTTCAGTCCTATTCTTCAGTTCAGTAATTGTATCTAGGAAATACTTAACTCCTCTCCTTTTGTGATTAGGGATTTGAGTTTATGGTTGTATAATGTAGCACAGGAACAGCAAGTTTTGGCACATTATTGACCATGGCTGAAGAATCAGTAGACCCTGCCCTGTAGAGAAAGTGTGTGTTTATGGGATGGGTGGGAGAGGAGAGAGTGGATCTTCGGAAAGGCAGTGAGGCATGTGCTTTGTCATTATTATTGTCTGGAAAGAGAAATCTATAATAATGGCACTCTTGTGGCTTTCTTCCGAACTCCTCCTGTTTTTTGCATATTCTTCATTTATTTTATACTGACTATAAATTTTGGCATTTTAAATATCATTTATAGTTCAATGATTCTCACATTTATATTTCTAGTCCGGGCATTTCTTCTGAATTAAAGATTTAAGAGCTGATTTATTCATCCTTATATACATGATGTTAACTATTGATATCCACCTTTATCCGGACGTTATTCTATGAATATAGGGATACAGCCAGAAACAGAATTTTAAAATGCAACATTCTTTTGATTTGTTATTCATATTTCTGTTTTCTTCATCTCATTATCTCTATTGTTGTTATTATTTGTGTTTAGGTAACATCCTTATGCCTATTTTTCATTATTTCTATGAAATAATTTTTGGAACAGCATACATTTTTCTCAAGCATGTTGACTCTCACTAATAGTTTGTTTTCTCAAGTGTTTTGTAATTTTGGATTTTGCACTAATCTACAGCACTGCCTACAAAGAAGGATGCCACTCCAGAGCAATTTTACATTATCTGTGGGACCTATACGTTAAAAATACATCAAAGGGCTACCTCCAGTGTTTCTTGGCAAGGTGGGTTCTAAATTTCAAAATCAAATGCTTAATTTTCCAGAAGTACAGGTCTGAATTTTTAATTTCTCTGATTTAAAGAAAAAAAATCCAGATTTTAGATTGAAACTGAGAAGCTCTCTGGTTATGCCATTATTGTGTGGGAAATATATTTATCTCATTTGTTCTTTATTCTTTTCTGAAGGTGTAACCACCAATATCTCCACTTCCATACTGTTTTGGTCATTAAAACAAAAAACTATAGAGTATTTGAACAGAGCCTCCCTCTCCTCTAACCAACAGCTGCAGTGTCAACTTGAACGTTTAATAGTGTCTTCTTTTCCTTTATGTATTTTTATTAAATATTTAAGCCAAATAAAAAGTATAGAAAATAAAGCAATATAGACCCAAAATACCACACAAAATTAAGCATAAAATATTATCAGTAGAGTTAAAGTTTTCTATGAAAACTTCCCCAGTTTTATTCTCTCCTACCCTACTAAGACACAGCTTTGCTTCTGAAATTATAATTTATAAATTCCATAGAGATTTTTATACTTTTATCATCTATGAACCCAAAAACATATCTATTTTTCTATAATAGTAACATACAAAGTATATATATTTCTATATATCTATATATATATTTCTATATATCTATATATATATTTATTTACACACACATATATATATATATATATATATATATATATATATATATATATATATATATTCTACAATGTTTATTTGCCAAAAAAGCTGAGATTAAATCATGTTGACATATGTAGCATAAGTGATTCATTTTTATTTTCTATGTTACATTTCATTGTACAAATATGCTGAAATTTACCAATCCATTTATTTTCTGTTTGCAAACATTTAGGATACTACCACATTTTGATATTAAAGGTGATTACTGAAGAACATTTTTATATGTCTCTATGTATGTGTTTCCCTAATATTTGCATCTAATAAGTGCTGAATCCTATAATACGTAAATTAAAATTTTTTCTAACTACTTCTAGATTACTTCCCAAGGTTGTTTTTTGAGTCAGTTTACAACTACAAATCAATAGCTCATAAAACTTTCTGCCTTTCTCCATATTTCTCAACACGATATTTTCAGATTTTTAAAATTTTATCAATCTGATGAATCTAAAATAGGTATTTTATTGTGGTTAACTTGTATTTCCCCAATTATTAATGAGGATGAGAATTTTGTTATATTTATATTTTTAATTTTATCTTTTTATTGCCAATTCATACATTTTACTTACCCTTTTCATTAAAATGTCTGTCATATTTAAATTATTTGTAAGAATTTATTATAAATTCAGATACGAATCATTTATTTTCTGCATTTGAATATTTTATCTATGAGTTTTTATTTTTGTATGATTTTATCACTAAGAAGTTCTTAATTTTAAAGCACTCAGATTTATCAATTTTGAAAATATTTTGTACCTTTTAATTTATTTTTGCCTATGGAGTAAAACAAAATTTCAAATTTACTTAGTCCACATGGATAACTAACTATAAATGACTAGTGCATTCTTTTCCCACTGATCTGTAATACTTATTCTTTGATTTGTCAAGTGTCCATATGAGCAAACACAAATGAGCAGTGTGAAATCAGATTCACATGACTCATAGATCTGACCCAGTATCAAGCTTTACAAATAATTTTAAGGACATCAATAATTGAGAGGCCTGAGTAAAACAAATTGCTGCTATATTGAAGGTACTTGGGCCCTGATATCATCTGAGATCTCCTAGACAGGTTTGCAGTCCCATCACTTACAAAGATGAGAGCTGAATTAGTCATGAACCATCTCCATTTTATGCTCTAAAAGTTACATATTCTAAGGAGCTGTAGCCCCCAAATTTATAGATTCCAAATTGGTTGTCCATAAGACACCCTAGACAGACTGAGAAATAACATTTCCTTTCCCATGAACTAGTATCATTAATATGTTTACTAGAATATCTATCATTAAAATGTTAATAAGAAAATTTGATCAGATCACTGTCTTTCTCTTCTCAGGGACATCTCTTTCATAGGTTTGACAATAGATCACAGCCCTCCTGTTAAAATTTTCTTCCTATTATGCTTACATGAATATGTTTTCTGAGGTTCCTATTTTTGTCTACCAATCTGTTAATTCCTGTACCAAAAATACATTAAATTTATAAGGACACAAGAAAGTGCAGCACAGTAGTTAAGAATGTAAACTGGATTGACTCTATGCATTCTTGGTTCTGCTATTTAATGTTCAACATGGGGACCATCATCCTTTGCCTTTGATTTTACATCTCTTTGGGTTACTTATAATATAAATGAGTTAATGTATACAACTTATAATAAGGGCTTGAAATTAGTAACCTCTCAATAATTTTAGTTATTTCTATTTTATATAGTTTTATGTAGTAAAAACTATTATTAACCATTACTAACTATCTCCTCTCACAAAGACATTTTTACGCATTTTCTTATTCTTCTTCAAAATTATATTGGCTATTTTTAGATTATCTGAATATATTGTAGAATCACTTTTCCAGAATTTTGAGTGTGATTATATCAGCTGATAGCTTATGTAACATATCTTTACATCTTTGATTACAGAATATTTCTAAATTTCTTGAGATCTTTCATAGCTTTTGATGAATTTTTATAATTTTCTCCATAAAAGACTTGCACATCCTCTTTGAGTTATTGTACTAAGTACCATGTATTATTGGCTAGTATGACTAAATGTATTTGATTTTAGAAAAGTGTATTTTTTCTAATTTATTCTTTGTGCATAGTAATTACATTTATTTTTGTATATTGTTATTGTATCTATTTATTTTGTTGAACTCTCATTAATCTAATAGACAAACCTATTTGTCTATTTTCTTTGATTTTTCCATGGAGACAACAGTTAGTTATGAACACTGATAATTTTTCTCATGCTCTAATTATTTTACATTTTATATATTTTTCTGGTTTTGCTGAGTTATCTAGTACTTACAGTATGTTGTTGAGTAGAAGTACTTTCTTTGTGACTATAGCAATTCTTATATTGTTCGCTCTTACGTATGTAGTCTGTATTTTTTTGTTGATTTCTTCTGCTAGATTGAGTGCTCTTTTTTAATATTTTATTTATTTTTTATTAATTTTAGAGAGACAGAGACATTGATCTGTTGTTCCACTTATTTATGCATTCATCAGTTGCTTCTTATATGTGCCCTGATTGGAGATCAGACCCGAAACGTGTGTGAATCGAGACGATGACGATGCTCTAACCAACTGAGCTACCCAGCCAGGGTAAGGAAGTTTATTTATTCATAGATTATAATGAGTTATCATGAATATGTTTAAAATTATTTCAAAAATATTTTCTTTATCTTCTGAGTTGGTTATATATTTTTTAAATTTGTTAATGTAATTGATTTCATTAATAGATTTTTGAATTAGGTACTAATATTTCTAGGATGAACCAAATTGGCCTTGCCACATTATTAATTTTTCATACATAATGGATACCATTTTCTAATATTTACATAGGATTTGTGTATTTATGTCTATACGTTTATGTCTTAGATTTATCATTTATATAGTGTCCTTCCCGGATTTTGTATCAAGTTGTACTAGTTTCATAAAATAAATTGGGGAATCATTCTTATTTCTGTGTCATATGAAAAATGTGTTTAAATTCGACACTGTCTATTGCTTGACAGTTTGGCAGAGCTTACAGAAAAACCTTAAGTGTGCATGTGAAGATAGTAAATTATTGATTCAACATTTAAAAATTTTATGAGTTAACTTTATAAAGTTATAGTGTTCTCGAATTTGTCAATTTTGTGTAAGTTTAACAATTTACTAATAAAAAAGTCCTTCAGGCTACTTCTCTAATTCTAAACATTTTTAATGTCAATAATATTTATTTGTGAAATCTCTCTTCTTAATCTATCCTACAAGTGATTATTTTTTATAAACATTTCATTTGTGCTTGAATCAAGCTGGACTCTTGAATTGGTTTGGCTTGATTCTCATATCCCATAAATGTATGCATTCATTTTTATATTCATTTTCCAATATTTGGTATGATTTATATACAAAAATGAGAAATGTATATTAAAATACCCTATCGTAATTAACAATGGCTTTAAATTCCTTAAATAATGTTCTTGAGTTTTTACTTTTCTTTACATTTTATAAGGCTTTCTATTAGGTGGATAGAATTCAAAATAGTTTTATATTCATACTTCCTCCTTTTATCAGTATAAAGTAGTTGTATTTATTACTAGTAAGTTTATGCTTTTATATTAAGCTAGGAGTTGGCTTGCATCTCATTTGCCTGCTGTATAGTTTCACATCGTTTAATTTATTTTTTGTTTTCTTGTATTGTAGGAAAGTCTATATGTTATTTGTGTCTATTGAATAGATTTCTGCTTGTTTTTTCTCATGTGAAGTATTTTTATTTTATAATTAATTTATACTAACTGCATCTAGGTCTTTGAATGTAATATAATACACATTTTCTTTCTTATATGGACCGTAGGTTAATAAATGCATACTGATAAATAACAACAATTTCTCAAAAACAAGAAAGAAAAAAAAGTCCTAATTTGTGGTGCTTGCCAATTACTGTAATGTAAATTCTCCCATATGGCTGATTTCAAACTACCATCACTGAAAAAATGCATGCTACTAGCTCATTAACCTATATGGGCCTGTATCTGTTCTGTCCACAACCATATATCTGGTAATGAAGTTGTTGAACAATATAAAAATTTGTGGGATGATATTGGAAACAGGATACACATGTAAAAGTACTTATAAGCAAGCTTCCTTTCCTTGCATACCACCAAATTGTATTTCAAAGAAGTAGCATAAAAATGACTAAAACAAAGTCTCTAAAAACTATTTTAAAAAGTGATTACATATTTACTCATTTAATGTCCTCTCCTCTCAAGGGCCAGTGTTATAATTCTGACATGATGATCAACTTTGCTATCAGAGTGGTATGCTATCATTTAATCTCCTTTGAAACTCTGTATTCTACCTTGATTGATTATATTATGTCTCTAAGCTTAAATTTCATTATATGTATAATGCTTTGTATTTTCCTTCTTTCCTTCTTTCTCTCTCTCTCTTTCTTTCTTTTGATACTACTTGCCCTTTATTTACCTTCCTCCCAACCTGGCTCCCGTACCACACCAACCTTTGCAACCCAGAAAATGAGCAGAGAAAACTACCAGAACACCTCTTCATTTCAATGGTGTTTTTAAAATAACTACTCCACATATTTGTGATAAGAAATAAATGGAATGAAAATGAAATTATACTGCATCTTACTTAGCATATTACAGATACTCAAAGCAGCCAGCTCTCTGATTATTTCCAACTAGTGTATGAATGTGTTGGAGTCATCTTTAAGCATAATCTAAAATTCACTCATTCAGTCCTTACTAAGTTTTGAACATGTGCAAGTAGTGTGAGGCTGCTGTGTTTGCATTCCAGATATCAGTTTTCTAATGGCATAAAAATTCTATGTAACAAAATATGTCACTATTTATTGGCTCAAAAGAATAAGCACTTATTTGGCTTACAAAACTGCTGTTCAATAGTTTAAGATGGACTATCCTTCTGGTCTTGGAAAGGCTCACTCTCATGACTGGGGTACACTGACTGCTGGCTGGGAGCTGATCTGGGAGTAAACTTCCTCTAGAATAAGGTAACTTGGCTCTGCCCTCACATCTTTACAACAGGCTAGGCATGTTCTTATGGCAGTAGCAGGAGTTCAGTATGATCAAACTCCTCTCTTGGTCCTATTCCATTTGTCAAAGTAAGTCATATGTCCAGGTCCAGAGTCAGTGTGTGAGGGCATTATTGAAAAAGTTTGACATAGTGTGAACAACTGTGGCTATTAATGCTATCTGTATACCAAAAGTAGCATTCAAAAATAAGTCTTTATCTCTGTCTTTTAGGAATTCAAATATCTTTATATATATGACACTTGTGTAGACAAAAACACAAAGGGATATAAAGACTGTGTAAAGAAAGACATGATCGCCCTGGCCGGTTTGGCTCAGCGGTTAGAGCGTCGGCCTGCGGTCCAGAGAGACCCGGGTTCGGTTCCCGCTTAGGGCATGTACCTCGGTTGCAGTTTTTCCCCGGCCCCTGGTGGGGCGTGTGGGGGCGTGTGGGAGGCAGCCACTAGATGTGTCCCTTTCATGTCGATGTTTCTCTCTCTCTCTTCCTCTCTCTCCCTTCACTCTATCTGGACAAAAAGTGGAAAAAAATGTCCTCGGGTGAGGATAAAAACAAACAAACAAACAAAAACTCTCATTAGAGGAAAATAATAAATGAGCAAAATCGTGATGTAAGAATGAATATGATATTCAGAGAAAAGAGAAAAGATTGGAAATCCAGGCTAAAGGAGATTTGTGTTGGAGTATGTAAAATATATGGCTTCAGAATGCCTTGAATTATCGTACCTATAAATAAAGTATATTGAAATGTTGAAATATGCCTAGATGTTAAATTTTTAGAATACATAAAGAGTTGATATCATAATTTATTACATCATAATCAGTATAAGTCTGATCAAAATCATTTTGTAAATTAAGCACTCAACATAAAGACACACTAGGGATACATGCTGTCTAGCTTGATTATTTTATCTTTAGTATATACACAATATTAGAAAAAATTGTTTTATTTATTTATTTTTTAGTGCAAATGTTAGAAACATTTTATGTATTTTTCAGAAATTCCATGAGCTTGATCATTTAAAAATATATATATATGTTTACGGATTTTTTGGAAGAGGGAGAGAGAAAGAGAAACATTGGTGCAGAGCGGAACATTGACTGGCTGCCTCCTGCATCCCCTCTACAGGGGATCGAGCCCCAAACTCAGGCACATGCCCTGACCACGAATTGAACCAGCAACCTTCAGGTGCACAGGACGACGCCCAATCAACTGAGCAACAATGGTCAGGGCAAGATTGGTGAATTTTTCAGAGAGATACTTTTCTGTCACTCAAATAGGGAATTTTTGTTTAATGGAAACAGAGAGAGAGAGAGAATGAGAGAGAGAGAGAGAGGGAGAGAGAGTATCAGAATATATTTCATAAATTTGTTCACAAATTTATTCATATTATCCTGTTTCTCACAAGTATGGTATATACTTTACTCTTAATTCATTCTCATGTAAACTGAAAACTATCTAAAATCTCAGTGTTTAATTTGAGTAAAATCATTACTCCCATTTTCTCAAACAGATAGGCAAACCCAAATATTTCAGTAATTTCACTCTAATAGTAAATTCATTTTATTTTTGTTTTTAATTAATTTTCCTCCCTAATATGCAAATTAGTTTCTGCTATGCTATGTGTTCACATACAGAGTCAGTAGTAAAGTAATAGATTTCTACTATATGGTGATCACATTTTTTAGGTCAGTGCTCTTGGGCAAAAGGAAGCAATTTGAAGTTTGGGGAATCAAGTTAAAAACTATGCAATAATAAAATTTAATTGGAAGCACGGCATCATTTATGACAATGTGAATTGTTAAGATTAATTCTGAAATATTAAATTATTGTTTTTCTTGATATATATTAGATCTACCTAAAATAGTACACACATATTCTTGTGTATATTTGTAGCACCCCAAATACATTGCTGCCTAGTAAGGGATGCTAGAAAGAGATATGCAACATTACTATCAGAGATAAAATTTCTGGGTCAGTAAATACTCTTCATCAAACCCCACATGTTTATCTTTGAGTTACCTCATGTACGTTGACCTTCACTCTGCACAGCTTCTGGGGTACGCTTGCATCTGTGGCTCAAACATCATTTGTTTTAGCTAATAATATCATTAAAAAGCTAATTAATCAAGACCTTTTGCAGCATATTTTCCCTTTCAGTTCAATTGTTTGTTTTAAACCAGTTAGTCCCTGTTTTAAATTTTGGAAGCAGCCCTGGCCCATTTGGCTCAGAGGTTTCAGTGTTGGCCCATGGACCAAAGAGTCTCGGGTTCAATTCCAGTCAAGGGCATGTACCTAGGTTGCAGTTTGGTCCCCAGCCTGACCTGGCCCTGGTCGGGGTTGTGAAGGAGGCAACCAATGTTGTGTCTCTCTCACATCAATGTTTCTCTCTCTCTCTCTCTCTCTCTCTCCCCCCTCCCACTCTATCTGGAAATAAATGGAAAAACATCCTCCGGTGAAGATTAAAAATAAATTTTAATTATGGAAACAGTTCTCAAACTTTTGATCTGAGAAATCCTTTATACCCTCAAAATTGATCAAGCTCCCTGAAGAGGTTTTGTTTATGTGGTTTATATCTATTAATATTTACTATAGTAGAAATTAAAACTGAAATTTAAAAATGTATATTTTTTATTTTCAAAGACAAAAACCCACTAGATTTTAACATAAATAATGTTTTAATAAAAATATTTTCCAAAAATTAGTGTGACAAATAGCAGTCTTTTAAAACCTGGCTTAATACAAGACATCTAGATTTTTACATCTTCTGCATTCAATTCATTGAGATTTTGTTGTTGTTTAAGTATATAAAGAAAATCTAACCTCACATAGATATATACTTAGAGAAGGGAGACGTTTGATTTGGTTTCAGAAAATACACAAATTCAGTAAATGATAATGTATTAAAAGTTGGTTATAATGTGGATTCTGAAACCATATGATTGAAGTTTATGTACTTAACATTGACATGTACAGGTCTATTTTGTACTATGAACAGATTTTTACCCAAGCATGATTTGTAAACTGTGCTTTGATGTTTTGGAAAATATTAAGGAGTTATGCAGATCTCTTAAATATTGTAACATCACATAATATAATATAGAAAAATAGTATTCATCAATAGCAGCCGTAATCTTGTCATAGTTCTGGATTGGCTAAGTTCAAGGTGGCAAATGCAAGTTTCTCAAACTTCTTTTTTCATTTGAAAATTTGAAATTTATCATTGGCAGTAAGTAAATTAATTTGTTTTCCATAGAGAACAGATTTTTTTTTTTTTTTGGTATATTATCAAGAAAATGTCTACCAAATACCCAAGTTTGAGTAGCCATAGATACCTTCTTGGTTCCTCTTTCTTTTGAAAATTGTGTGATAAAAGTGGCTAGTTCAACCCATAACTGAGACAGTTAGGCATGTACTTTTTCTCAAAACTGTCATCATACTTTGGTGGGCAGCAAAAGAGTTTTATGTCTTATTTTGTCACACAGAATATTAAAAATATGTAATTCAAGGAAATTTAGTAAGAATAATGATATTTAGTAGTTTATCAAGACATTCTTAGATGAAACTGTATTTTTTCCCCCCTGTGAGTTTATGGCTATAAAGAAAATAATAACTACTATTACAGTTCGGTGCCACTGCCTTGATTTATACTAAAAAGCCAGCAATTGAGCCCACCTATATTTTGTCATCATCTGTGCAAATATTAACATGGTGAAAACACAACATCACAGTATTATTATGAGAATACTTTTGACCTCAAAGATCTCATTACCCCCTGGTGTCCTTCTCCCTTCACCCTTATAAGTACCAGGTGGTCCATAGACTACATTTTTGAGAAATATTGATCTATTAATTAAAAATCATTTACTTGTGATCACAGATTAAATTTTTAAATCAAAATTATCAATAACTCAAGTTATTTGCACATTCATGTTTTCAAATATGAAAGATATGAATGAGTAGTATTTTCTATCATAATTTAAAAAATTTTAAATTGTAAATGTTAAGTAAATGTACATTATAGAGTATAGATTTTTAAAATAGCACAACCAAACATAAAACTACTTCAACAAAATGTCATAATGTGTACATACTCATGCAGGCACACCCATGTATGTATATGAGTCCCACTTAACGGTTTTGAAGAATTTTGATTTCAGTCAAAACATATTCTTTTAAAGTTTGGGTTCAAACTTATTGCAAATTAACAGTGCTTCAATTAGTTTTCCTCTCTCAAATGATCCCTTTAAAAATTATCTTTATTATTGAGAGTATTACAGATGTCAACCTTTTTCCCCCCTTTGACCCCTTCCACCTTTCCCCGCCCCCCACCCAGGCCTTCACTGCACTATTGTCTGTAAAGCCCAAGGATTTTTTTTTAATGTTCAAAATTAGTGGGAGTTTATATTTGTTTTACTTATAATGTCAAAACTTCTGTTATATACCTATTATCTTTTATATTTCAAGACCAGAGTCAGATGATTTCATTTATTCTCCATAGAAAGATTTCTCATTCTCATGTGATATTATTTATCATGTTATGGCTTATTAAATTATTTTACCTATTATCTTTGGTGAGGTGTTTTAATGAATTCTATTAATTATTTGTCTCAATTTTTGGTGGACCTCTTAATTTTTGACCCAAGCAAGTACTTCACTTGACTCATTCTAGTCTCAGCCCTGCTGGGAGCAGAGTTTCACTCTAGGCAGCGGAAAGTGCATATGTAAAAACTAGGAGGCAATAGAGAACGTGGAGTTTGTAATATTTTCATAAAGAGTTACAACCAAATATTTTAAAGGATTCCCTAAGTACTGGCAATATGCTGTTATCCGAGGAATAGCTGGAATTATTGCAAAGTAGACAAAAAAGAAAATAATATATAAATTCTAGATTTGCTACTTCTAAACGCATGGTCTTTGACAAGTCACCTAAGCTCTTTGAGCATGTTTTTTGCAAGGTAGGAACCGTAATGCTGATGTCACCGATTGTTATAAAGTTGAAGTAGGATAATGAACATGGTACCACTGAGTTCATTAGACATAGGTCAGAATTCAATTAATGAGAGTTTAGTTAATGACTGTTGGCTTGACACTTCTGGCTATTATATTTGAGACCTGAGTACACAATCTCTATTAGAAAATAGTTTGGTTCTTATGTGATAGATGATTTTCCAAACCATGGTATATATATTATTGCCTGCACAGACACTATTACAGAGTTATCCTATGGCTTATTTCTATATTAATATCTCATAGGGTATTTAAAAAATATGAATAATCATATGAAAGGTTAAAAATGTTAACATTAGTTTGTGCATATTGAATACTAAGCACAGTGCTTAGCACATGAAAGACACCTCATTTCATTCTCACAAGAGAGAGACATATTTCTGTAGATTATAACTTTTCTTTATTTAAAGTTTTAAATTATAATTTTGTGTTTAGAGCTACTGCTTAAATGAGCACAAATACATTACTTTTTTTGTTGTATACTGTATTGAAACTATGCAATGATTTACATATTGCACTGAAATGCTGTCAAAGGAATATATTTTGATTTAAGACATCCTGTAACTATTGACCTGGAGTATGTTCAGCTGGTGACCTAGGATTGATGTGCTGCTCCAAACACTGTTAAAGAATAATTAATCATGAATATGTGAACACAAGATTTTACAGAAATTGGCATTTTCCTCACAACCAAGAGTACTTGCTATTATCATTGTTATAAATATTTTTTTGGGGTAATTTCTTAACAAAAATCAATACTTACTCTTACATTTTAAAGAAATTTATTTCCTTTGTCTGGGCTTAAATTATATTGAACAAATTTTAAACTCTGCAAAGGTATACATACATATTAGCCATGTTTTCTTTTTCTTTATTTTAAAATTTTTGACATTGCTATCTGTAAGCAATTTTATTACCAGGCTATTTCAAAGTTTTCTATATATAAATAAAGTTTTAACTTTGTTATGTCTGTAACTAACTTTCTTAGCAGGCCCTATCAATTTTCGTTGCAATACATTGCATTTTCCCTAGAGCAGTAATGCCCTTTTGTGAAGTGGTAGCTAGTATTTTACTACACAGAATGAAAAAACTGATTAATTGCTTTTAGAATAGTAAATGAAGCCTTTTAATTTAATGAATATTTCAACAGAATCAATTCACTTTGTCTCTCTAAAGGCAAAGTCCCACAGGAAAAATTTCTTTGGGGTGACCTAGAGAGCAAATTGGAACCTCTGTGAGGTTAGCATACAACCATATGTTTTCAAAAGCACTTAGATTATCTACAGTCCTCTAAAATATTACCCCAAACCTAAAATGCATTCTGTTTCAAGAGTTTAGATTTACAAATTATCCTTAAATATTGTGAGTTGTGAGGCCAGGGCATGGGTCCTCTTTATCTGAGATCTGTCTATTCTAAGTATACAGCTGGAGTTGGATTGCTTAAAAGGCCGGAGAGAATAATGGATAGGCTGGTAGACTAAGAGCATGCTTATGTGTGGTAAAGGGAATGAACTGCCTCTTAAATCCTGTGAGCTTGACACAGTACAACTCATTTGTATGACATCGCCATTTAAATCTTTGAACTAGTTTGGTCTTATAATCATAGTCTTAGAGGCATTTTTTTTATCCTTGCTTAAATATTTACTTATTTCTCTTATTTAGATTGTTGGGCCTCATCTTCCGTTCATTTGAAATGTAGTAACGTCATTGATTATTAAATAGCTTTCTATGAACATCTTTTCCTCCAGTGAAAAAGACCATAATCATATTGTTGATAATTATTGTATTTAATTTGAATAAATGCTATGTTTTTAAGAATAGATACATAAATATTTATTCTGGAAAATTATAGGAAATTAAAATAGCACTCTCAAAGGTAAGTCATTAAAAGAAGATGCACAATTTTTGTCTTTCTGAGGCTCTTGGCAATATGTAATTTTGCTAATTTTTATGGAAAGTTCAGACACACACCGCATGACTGCTTAATACAAATATACTGAGAATAAAGTGGAACAATTTAAAAATTGTAAGATAATGGATGCTGGTGTTCTACCACTCAAAAATAAACCTTTATATCCAATAATGTTAAAACAGATTACAATTTCTTCATTCGCATATATTTATTTTAACATTTGCTTATGATTATATCTCTCCTTTGACAGGTTTGAAATTAACTGATACTTCTAACCTTCGATCCAATGAGGTGTTCTAAAGATATTAATTAAATTCAAATCAATGGAGATTTATAAAATGTAGTGAAATAATTAAATTAAGAGGACTAGCCAAGAGGGCACAAAATTGAATAAAATACAGTACAAAAAGAAATTACAAGAAACATCTTCAGAAGTCCTGTTTTACACCAAGTCAAATTGCAAAGATGTAAAACCTAGAAAGACACCACAAACATCCAATAAGCTATCTGATTCTGTGTGCATTAGCATCCGCAAAATTGGGAGATAATAAAACCTTATTCCTAATATCTAGATATCAAAAATTAGAAATTCAAGTGAATATCTGTTTGAGGATAAGTGTAGAACAATTTTTTTTTATCTAGAACTTATATTTAGAAGTAATTTTATAATGAATCTCAGTATAGTATACAAAAATATAAAACTTGATTCTCTATGTTTAAAGCTTAAATGAGGTATTGGAGCCTGTCTGCTTGGGTTTTCTTTAACCTTACTCGCTCTCCCTAACAATTTGTGGGAAGTTTTCCAGACTGTTCAGAAGACCTGAGACACATTTGCTGAATAGAGGCAGAAAAAAAAAATTAAATATCCAGTTAACATAGTTTCCAAAACTAAGTTTATTTTCAGTGCACCAATAAGATGATAATAGGAACTTTTTATTCTCCACTGAGTTGTTTTACATTTGATTTCATTTCAAAATCTTTTTGACACTTTCAATAACTCATTTTATAAGATTTGCTGTATCCACGAACTCTTTCAAGTTGGACAATTCATATTTTCTCCTTGGAAGGTAATTTGAACAGCTTGGAATGGAGGATTTAAGGAGGACATGAATATTTGAAGATACTGAAGAAGACTAATGCAACACATTAATGTGGTCTGAAGCTTACAGCTGCACTCATTAAACAGCTGGCTGGACTAAGCTTGAAAGAGTTTTTGTGACTGCTACGAAAAGTGTTTGACCCTTTGAGTCAATCCCAAAACTGGTTAGGTAGCAGTATTCTGTCCCTGTTTCTGATAGTTAATAAGGTACAGAACTCACTGTAAAATGAATAGCTTCTGCAATGTTAATTATCGTAGTTTGTTCAGGCTGCTGTAACAAAACACCCCAAATAAGCTAGCTTATAAACAGCAGGACCTCTCTTGCTCTCATTTTTTGGTCAGTAGAGCCAGAGGTGTATTAATTTTGTTGATCTTCTTCATTAAACAACTTTAGGTTTTATAGATTTTCTTTATTGCTTATCCCTTTTCTGTTTAATTGATTTCCCCTCTTTATTTTATCTTTCCTCATACCTACTTCGGTCTAAAATCACTCTTCTTTCTCTAGACTCCTGAAGATAAGCATTGATTTTTGGATTTAGGAGATTTTTTTAATACTAAAAATATTTAAAATTGAATAATACTCCTTAAGAATTGCTTCAGCTTCATACCACAAGTTTTGATATGTTCTGAGTTTTTATTATTTTTCAAGATATTGTCTAATTTTTCTTGTCATTTTTATATTTGACTCATGAGTTGTTTAGAAGTGTCTTGTTTACTGTCCAAATATTTAGAACTCTTGTCAAATTGTTGTTATTCTGAAAATTAATTCTGTTTTACTCAGAGAACATACTCCGTGTGAATTCTATTTTTTTAAATTTATGGAAACATTGATGAACTAAGACATAGTCTATATTGATTAATAGCCAATAACCTATGAGCAATTAAAAATGTATATCATGCCATTATGTGGCAATTTGATGAAGGTAGTCTGTATATTTCTGCAGATTTTTAATCTAGTTTTTCTATCAATTACTAAAGTGAGAATTAAAATTATTGACTATATTATTGTATATCTCTCTTTAGTTCTGTCAGTTTTTATTTTATATATTTTCAAGATCAGTTATTTATAACTATTATCTCTTTGGCAAATATTGAAATTTTATCAGATTTTGGTGCTCTGGATTATTGTCTCTAATAGTATTTTTTGTATGTATGTTTTATTCTAATATTTATTAAACCATGCCAAAATTTTTCATGTCCTTTTTGTTTGCAGAGTGGTTTTCCATTTTTTATATTGAACTACTTAAGTATGTATGTTTAAGTGTGTATATTATATACAGCATACTTAGTTCTTGCTTTTCTTTTATTAATTTTTATTTTTACCTTATCTCAGCCATTTGATTGAAATGCATAGTTCATTTACATTTAATGTAATGAATGATAGAATTGTATTGATTTATTACGGTTTGACATTTATTTTCTCTTTGACTTCATTTTTAAAAAAATGTATCTTTATTGTTGAAAGTATTACAGATGACCCCCCCTTTTATCCCATTGACCCCCTCCTCCCTGTTCCCACCCCCACCTTCACTACAGTTTTGTCTGTGTTCATTGGTTATTCTTTCTTAGTTTATTTTTGTTAATCAAACATGTACTATTTCTTTTAATTTCCTTATTGTCCTTCTAGCTATATCTATTTACATGGATATTTTTGTGATTTTTGGGAGGGGGGAGATTAAAATATGCCTCTTTAACCTGTTGTAATCTCCTTATAGTTAGTATTAAATTACTTCTGCTAAAATATTTCACTTATAGCGATATATTTTATTTATTCTATTGCTAATATTTTTATTTATATTATATGATAGACACAACAATATAGTGCTATAAATTTTGCTTTAAATGGTTAAATGATTTTAGAGAAGGAAAGACAAAACTGTGTGTGTGAGTGTGTGTATGTGTGTGTGTGTGTGTGTGTATGTGTGTGTGTGTGTGTGTGTATGTATTTCCCCACATACTATTTTCAGCATTTCAATGCCTTTCATGCACATTCACCTTGCCAGCTGGAGTCATTTTCTTCAGCTTAAAGAACTTGCACTATAGGTCTGGTGGTCATTTTTTTCAGCTTTTTGTTAATACAAACATGTCTTTATATCATTTTTATTTTTTAAACATAAATTTACTGAATTTTGGTTAGAAGGTTATATATATTTTTCTTTCAGTATATAAGTTAATCATGTTATAATATAATGAGAATTAGCCATCAATCATATTGTTTTCTCTTATATGTAAAGTGTTTTCCCTTGTATATGAAATGTTCATCTTTAGCTTTCAAGATGTTCTCTGCATCATGGGCTTTCAGCTATACTCGGGAGTGTTTTGTTGTTTTTATCTTGTTAATTTATTTAGGAAAAAAAAATTCTTCTTCTTCTTATTATTATTTAATATGCCTCCTTTTATGTCTTTTCTCATTCTGGGATTCAGATTTCACTTTTTTTAAAAAAAACACCTGATATTTCCCATGGGTCTCGGACTCATTTAACTTTTCTTAAATCTTTTCCCTCTGTTCTCCAGGTTGAAAATTTTGCCATTTTCAGTCTCTGTTGAAATGATCTAATATGTATTTTATTTCACTTATTGTACTGATCAGCTTTAGCATTTCCATTTTCTATAGTTTTCAGTTCTCTCTTTAAATCCTTTTGTTTAGATCTTTTGTCTACTCCCTCATGGTAGCTTTTTTTTTTTTTTTTTTTTTTGCTTTAATAATATGCAGATGCTGCCCTGGCCGGTTTGGTTCAGCGGTTAGAGCGTCGGCCCGCAGACCAAAGAGTCGTGGGTTCGATTCCAGTCAAGGGCACATATCTCAGTTGTGGTTCAGTCCCCGGCCCTGGTTGGGGTTGTTCAGGAGGCAACCAATGGATGTGTGTCTCTCACATCAATGTTTCTTTCTCTCTTTCTCCCTCACACTCTGACTAAAGATTCTAAAGATAAATGGAAAAATATCCTCAGGTGAGGATTAAAATAATAATAATAATAATAATAATAATAATAATAATAATAATAATTTGCACATGCTTGTGAAAGCTGTTTTGAAGTCTTGGTTTGCTATGTCAACATCTGTGCTTACTGACTTGGAATCAGTTTCTGGAGACTTCTCAGCTGCTTTTTACCCTGAGTATAGTATGGGCATTGCCTCCATTTCTTTGGATGACTGTGAAATATTGATTTAAAACTAGACATAGTAGATGAGATATAGTAGTGACTCAGATTCTGTTATCCCTTCCAAAGGATTTTCAGGTTTTTGTTGTAGTAGTCACATGACTTTCTAGACAAACTATAAACTACATTTTTTTCCACAAGTAGTTGTTATGTGCTCAGTTCTCGCCTACTGCTTAGCCTGCTTCTCATTTAGCTTACAGCCTTTTCGTTCTGGCCCTCGTGGATTTCTCTCTGTAGCTGAGAGTTTGGCGGTCAGTCGCATTTTTAGGTATAGTTCATACACAGATTTGGGGGCTCACCTTCTCGTTGGTCTCTGTTTCTGTGGAATGCTTCATACATTTCTAGCTACTTGACTGTCTTGGTCTCTCAAAGAGTGAAGTTCTAGCTTCCTGCTGCCAAGGTATACAGAGAATGGGAATATACTCAGTTAAAAAACCAACAAACAACAAACTCAAAAATCTCACATAGTGAAGCTTGTCTTTCAGGAGTACGTTCTTCTCTGGTCTCTGACTATATTCATAGTGAGAATACTTCAAGCCTAGAGTCACATGGCAAGATGATCCTTCTATTAAATCTTAGCTAAATACTGTTTTCAGACATGCAAGAGCTCAATAAATGTATTCCCCATGCACCCTATCTCAGAAAGCTACTGAGAGAGATGCTCCCCCCAAAATGAAAGAGTAAATCAGGAAAACATGAAAGTTCATCCATGAGAAAAGGAGATCTATCTCAAGAAAGTAGCAGAATATGCCTCCAAGACCATAATGAAGGAAGCACCTGTACTGTATGCTGTCAATTAAAAATGGCAAAGGAGACACATCCCTAAGAAAGGGACAATGATGGAATACTTGTGGCATGTGAGGGGAGATGTAGGTTATTAAAAGTCTGGCATAACTTAGGTTTAAAGTCCACACAACATAAAAAGTTTCAGAGAAAAATTTCAGAGAAAACAGAACGTCATGCAAGAAAGGTTACAATAATTATTGCAAATATAAGACACATCTGTGACTAGTTTAGAGGATCATGGTTGTATCCCCAATGAATGATGATCTCATCAAACCCTTATAACAATAAAATGATATTGAAAAGGTCGAGAAGGTACCCAAATGAATACCCAGTTAAATTTCAATTTTATGTAAACAACATTTTAGGATAAGTAAACAAAATTTAAGACATTTTTATACTAAAATATTCATTTTTGTATCAAATTAAAATTTAGCTGGCTGGTTTATATTTTACTTTGATTTAGCTGACAATTCTAAGGATGGGGAATGCTGAGGTGGGGGGAATGCCAAGCTGGATTCTCATTGTGTCTAGTAGGAGATAATAGAAAAAAATTAAAATTATGAAATAAAAACAGACAATTTACTTATATTTTTAGAGACATTGTAGTAAATGCCAAAAGAGATAGCTGCAATAGTTGAAATTAGTTGCCTCTAAGAAGTACAAAATATGGGGAAGTTGACAGGGAATATTTTCTCTGTAGAAGTATTATAGAACTGTATGTACAAATAAATGAAAACCAAACCAAAATAAATAAATAATAATGTAAATGCAACCAAAAGTACAGAATAATAAAACTCAGAAAACAAATTAATTTAATGAAAAACCATTGTTTGGTTTTGAAAGTACGTCATTCAAAATGTGATATGGTGTAACTATTACAGCCATCTTTGTTGGAGTTTGGCATGCCAATGTTACCATGTTTCACGTGCTAACTCTAAATGACTTATTTTACCACTCCTATTTTGACTTTTGGCAGAACTTTATTGTGACAGATCAAGATATCCCTTGGCTTTCATTTAATAAGTTTTTATTTATGTATTAAGTATTCCTGTCATTTTCTTAGTAACAAACAACATGATGAGTGTTATAATGTGGTGCTAATGAGATCACAAACACAAAGACACGAGCACTAAAATTATGTACTAATAATGCTTAGAATAAGCGCTCGTCTAACTGAACAATATTGTATGCTTAGATTTTTGTTGTTGTTGTTGTTACTGGAAACAACTTTATTTTTATTTTTTAAATTAATTTATTTTTGTTACAGATGTTTCTCTTTTTCCCCCCATTGACACGCTCCTCCCATTTCTGCCCCCCTCCGCCACAGCATTGTTGTCTATGTCCATTGGTTATGCTTATATGCATAAGTTCTTTGGTTTAATAGCTTTTAGTTTAATATTAAAATGGAAACATGAATATAAAATATTTATATAAAAATCTCAAATATCCCTGCTATAACTTCCATGGATATCTAAAATTTATATATGCCACTTGTGATTGCTGCCTTATTTCCTTTCTTCCCTTCTTCCTTCCTTCCCTCCTTCCTTCCTTTCCTCCTTCTTCCTACTTTTCTTCTCTTTCTTTACAGATGAGGAAAAGAGAAATTAAGACACTGAACTAGTACCTCTTAAGTCTTGCTGAATTGTCTATTTAAGTAAAAATTTAAATGAATGACTTTGCAAGATCTGTAACTTTAATACATACGTGTGTGTGTATTTATAACTATAAGACATACCCTATTAGAGTCATAGAATTTTCACACAAATATTAAATAGGTTTTATATTGCTCTTTTAACAGATATGAAAACAGAATCAATGAGTTTAAGTAGCTTGTATTTAAGTAATCTGCAGAAGCCAAAACATTTAGTAAGAGATAGATATACCCCAAAGTGTCTAACTTCCTACTCTTCGGCTAGGTTGCTCCCTCTGATCTATTAAGGATGGGTGCTGTCAATGTAATTGCAACCTCTTCCCCTTCGAGCAAAAGCCTGTCACTGCACATATTCTCTTGTACAGTGTCAATACTGCTCATTGCAGTGCATTCGGTACTATTACTTAATAAAATTGTATCCTATGAAATTCATTAACAAAAATGAAAAGATGTTTTAATGAAAAATATACTGAAATATATGTTTAATGTTAAGTGTCTGCTGAAATCATTACTATTAATTTGACTACCTTAATAAAGTACAACGTTTGACAATCTGTACCTTGTTTGTTTTGAATATATCATGATTCTATAAACTATTTCTTAAAGATAATTTTTCCTTATCTCTATTTAAATTTCTGAAACTTAGCTTGCATAGGAGACAATGTGAGAAAGTTAACTGTGTAAGCATTTGTCATTTAAAAACAAAATCATGTACTGCAAATGACATATAATGAAGTATCAACTTCTACATACCATGAGATTATCCACTTCCAGGATCATAACCAAAAATGAATCCGTGTTGTAGCTTTGGTTTACATCTGCCTTTTAAGTATTAGGAAATACTTCTTTCAACCACTCCTATTTACTTCATCTTTTCAGATGGGAAAACACTTTTCTCTGAATTGATGACTACTTATTTTTCAGCTAAAGTAAATACAAGTCTATATCTCTTTTCATTTGTGTGAGAAGCTGACACATTCTGTCACAACATCGCTTGAGTAAATGGGAAAGTGACAGTTCCTGGAAAATTTTTAAAGAGATAAACATCTATTTTTGTTTAAACAGCCACTAAAAAAAAAAAAAAAAAAATCAGATAGAAGCTTTCCATGTTGAAAGGATAAAGAATGCATGAGTGGTGCAAATTGGTGAATGAATGCATGCTAGAAAACTTCTAATGTTTGCCTCCACAATTTTAACCACAGCTCAGTCTTTTCTGGGATTAAATAATGTCTTCAAAGAATAAAGTCTATCAAGATGATAGAATTACCAACATAGTAGTTTTAAAGATTTAAAATCTCGAACAATAATATCCTTAGAAACTATTTATTTTAAATTGAAATATCAAATAATTA
The DNA here is from genome assembly GCA_030848825.1 of Tadarida brasiliensis. NCBI lineage: Eukaryota > Metazoa > Chordata > Mammalia > Chiroptera > Molossidae > Tadarida > Tadarida brasiliensis. The sequence continues at coordinate 66,679,391 of CM061266.1, forward strand.
AGGTTTTCCTGCTTTAGAATTTTCTTCCAATTTTAGTCAAATACTTTATTCCCATATTACTGGGTTTGAAAATGGCTCGAATACAATTGTTGTTACTTAGTCTTTACCTATCACATTTCAAATAGCATATTTTAGAATTTTTTCTTTTATAGCTATTTTACTTTTATGACACCAGCATTACTACTTTCAATCCCAGCTTATTTCTCTTAGAATCTATACACATAGATTGTCAAATTATTATCTCAAATAATAATGCTATTTATAAAACACAGAATCTTGTAATTCATTAATTTATGTAACATAGGATGAGTGGCTACTCTATATTAAATTTAGTATAAAGAATTCAGTAAAGCCCGGCCGGTGTGGCTCAGTGGTTGAGCGTCGACCCATGCACCAAGAGATCACTGGTTCAATTTCCGGTCAGGGCACATGCCCAGGTTCTGGGCCCAATCCCCAGTGGGGGGCTTGCAGGAGGCGGCCAATCAATGTTCTCTCTCATCGTTGTTTCTATCTCTCTATCCCTCTCCATCTAAAATCAATAAAGAAAAAATATTTTAAAAATTCAGTAAATAATAAAGTTTGTGTTAATTATTAAGACAAGATTACATGCATGTATATCAGAGGTTATGTATTAAATATATAATTATTTAATTTTATAGCTCCAACATTTATAATTCCTATCACTCTTAACCCTCTTTATGTTACTGCATGATTCTTTTTCAGAATTTTCTGGAACAAGTAAACTGATGTTTAATCTTGTGCGTTCTATGCTGGTCTAGTAACATTCAGTGAGCCTAGCATTGAAACAGCCATGATGTCCTGCATTTCTGCTGCTTCTCATTCTCCGCTGCTCCCTTCATTCACTCCATGTTTCTTGGAAGATGAGAAAAGCAGGGGATATTAATTTACTTTTCAGTTATAATACAGATATCAAGCATACTTAAAATTACTGGTGTATACTGCTACTGACTAAGAAGAATCATATACTGAAAAGTTATATGATTAAGGCAACCATCGGCAAATAAACCACAAGATAGCAGTGCTGAAACTATTCCTACATTTCAGCCAAAATGTTGTTTTTGTGCAAAATAATTGAAGAAAAGTCACAGATTATGAAATGTAGTTACTCTATTTGAAATCATGTTATTGAACTATCAGGTAAATTTCAAATGCTTTATTCTCGTCTTTAAAAAACTAGGCACTCACTAATTTCCTTAGAAACTTACTGTTCAGAAACTTTTGGAATATACATTACTGAGGTTTATATGTGAGAAAAAAATGTAGTCATTTATGTATCTGGAAGTATCTATACTTGAACTTCATCATGGACTTCGGCATTTGCCTCTGCTCAGTGTTTGTGATTTACAAAAAGGGAGAACTTGGGCTCGAAGACAAGATGTTCAGAAAAAGCAGAAATGGAAGAGCTAACATAAGATGGACTTTCTGTGATGACCAGAATCTCCCGTATTTGGACCTTAATATTGAACTACTCTGAAGCAAGAACTGGGAAAGGTAGGCTGGGATTTAAATAAACAGCATATTCATTTTACATTGATATTTCTTGATTAACCGTGGAAGACATCGCTCCTGAAAGCATCTGCTGTGTCAGTAATTCCATTAACAAAGAAGCCACTTTATTATCAACATACTGTAGATTCATTTTAATGTGTCATTTGCACTTCAAAGTCACATAACTTTTATTATGGTAAATCAATTAAAACTATTTCTCATGATAATTTATCTTCTACAAAGTTTATCATCTCAGAGAATGCAATATTTCCCAATTTAACTTCCAAGACAAAAGTGATGTAATTTAAATGCCTTTTACTGAGTTTATTAAGCATAAAGATCACAGAAATTTCAAACCCTGAAAGATAACTGTTTCATCTATGTGATAAAGTGGAAGCCACATTTTTTTTGTAGTGTACTATAGGTAGTGAAGACGGTATGCTAATTAGTAATATAACCTCATTTACAGATTATCTCTGTCTCTCATTTTAAAAGATAATCTAGTAAAAGCAGATAGTTTCTCTGATATTAATTTTAAAGAGAATATAAGGACATATAAAAACCTTTTATTGATGATTTGCAAATGAACTGAATTTCATGATGATGCAGTCACCTATTTTGTTAGTTTTAATGACTTCATAAGAACATGCTTCGAGGATTTATGTCCATTTTTTATCTTTGAAAACTGCCAGTAATTTTTTACCTTTGTTGAATAGTTCCAAAATAAGCTGTTTTGATATCCATTTGCAGTTTGGAAATGTTTGCATGGAAATGACAAATTTTATGCTTTTCTAAATTGAATATTTAAATGGAGAAGGTATTTTTAAACATTTGCCACATTTTAAAAATCTTTATCATCCAATTGAATTTAACTCAAAACTTCCGTCAATAGAGATAGAATAGAAGAAAAAATATTTGTAATGTCTTTATGAGTGACAATCAGCACAGGTAAGTACTGTATAAAGAAGTGTTTACTTAATAATAAAATTATGGTAAGGTTAAATTTATTTCATGATAAAAAAAATAAGCAATTTAAATGAGATTTTTTTTCTTCCAAGATGATATACATATTTCTTGGAAAACCTCTGTAGAAATGGACGCATTATTCATTTTCTTATTAATATCTCTGTTTTTTTTCCTAAATATTGAAACATTTGTGCCTATTGAAACATTTGTGCCTAACAAACATTTTTTAAAATCCATTTACTTAATGTTTCTAGCACCTACAGAAGAAGTAGGATTTACAAAGAATCAAGTTACTATACACTATCGGAAACAGATAATGCTCTTGATTTCAGCATTTGTAATGGGGGAACTATTATATAATATCAAATGGAATTATTCTTGTAAAAATGACTAGAGTACAGTCAAGTTAATTATAATGAACATTGTACCTCCACCATCATGGCAGTACCTGAGGATTTCCTGAAGACCCTTGGGGTTTAGTAGAATAGTTTGAGCATTGTTGGTGGTGTTGAAATTATGAGAATTGAAGTTGGAGACACTAGTTTAAAACCTTATATATGTCATATATATATATATATATATATTACTTGAGTACTTTATAATATTCCTTACCTGTTTTGTTGTTGGTGGTGGTGATGGTTATAGTGGAATGGTGTTAATATCAATTATTATAAGGATAGTATATGTAAAGCATTTGGAATCCAGTAGAATGCAAATCAAATGAAATACTGTAAACTATGACTCTGATTCTTCTATCCAGTCTACACTATTAACCTAGAGGATCTGAGCATCCCCGAACCAACTGGCTGTGTATTCCAAATGGTAATAAGGTTTCACACCTAAGTGATCTTGAATTTGATCAGCCCACATTTATTCCTCCTGACTGCCGTATAGTGTGGCTGTAAAGGTGGACTTGTAGAGTCCAGTGTAAGATTTGCAAATGAACTAAATTTCAAGATTACATAGGAACCTGTTCTGATAGTTTTAATGACTCTACATGTACAAGAAATTATTTTGAGGATTTGCATTCATTGCTTATCTTTGGAGTTACCAGCATTTTATCCCCATCTTTATTGAATCTTTCTTAAATGAGCAGTTTTAGTATTCATTTACAGCCTGAAAAACAAGAAATTTTATGCTTTTCCAAATTGAGTGTAAATATTCTAAATTGGTATCCACTTTTGTATATTGAATGCCTCTGATACATTATGTGTATATTTATTGATGTTTGTAGCATACAAATGAACTTTTATACTAATATATTACATATCTAAGGAAGTACTCACATAGATATAAATTGGTTAGATGTCTTCCTAATAACAGTGGTTTACTATTATCAATAACTAATATCTCAAGAGAAAATGTACTCTTAGGGCAAGGCTATTAATGCCTGTGGGTGTAAATCTACTTCTCAATTGGTAGATGAAGAGAACTTTGATCATAAACTGTTATCTCTACTGTAACCTCGATACCCTCCTGTGCTTATATCATTGGGACTATCATGAACCCATATTTTATAGAATTATTGTTTTGCACGCTTGTCCATTTCTGTGAGTTAGCTTAGTTAAAATTGATGATTAAGCAGCAAATACATTTGATTATGAAAATATAGATGAAATGTTCCACAGTACATCAAACTAAGGTTATAAGGATGCAAGGATAGCTTCTTCGGCTGTTCCACACTGTAGAAACCCTGTTCTTCTCTCATTCTGAAGCTGAATCCGGGTTTTGCTGCCTGTCACAATGAAAGCCAAACTTGTGCGACAGGTGCTGGTAAAAAGAAAGAGGTTTATTCGAGTGCCAGCATCTTGAGAAGATGGGGGACTTTTCCAAGTCCTCAAAAACCCATCTTAAATTCTCAGTGCAGGCGGAGGTTTTCATAAGGGAGAACAGAACAGAATTCAGGGGGAGGGGCTATGGCAGTGTCCTTGCTTGTCCTGATATGGATTTTCATGGTCAGTGTCCTTGAGGTGGCCATCTGGGTGTTTTTGTTTGTTGTTTGTTTCTTCATTTTTTTTTTTTTAATCAGTGAATTCCTGTGTCTGGGTGGTTAGCCTTAGACAGGGCCTTGAAGGTTAGGCTGCTACTTAGGTTCACACAGGAACTGGAACTGCTGGATTGTGAAGTATAGTAAAAATAAACTTTAACATGCAAGCTCTAGTTTTGAGAGAAAAATCAGGTTAGAGTAACAAGCTGGGTTTAGCATGTACTAAGATTAGTATGGGTAACTTTATATAAGTATAGCATATTTATTTCTTGTTGCACCACCTTCCATTTTAAATGCAACAACTAACATGAAATAAGACCTGAGAAAGTTTGCCATGCCATTTAGTGCATTCAAAACATAAACATTTTAATACATATATAAAATATATATATAATAAATAGGAATTCTACATTTTCTTTATATTATCTGTGTATTTTGTCTTGCCAAACCCCTGGAGTGTTTTATTCTTCATTGGAACTAAAACATCAGAAGCTGCTACTGGAATGCTATGATTAATTTTTCTTTGTCCAGACAACTACACACATTATAGAAATTCTTCCTCTAGGGGAATGATCTTAATTCTTCATTGTTAAACTTAGTCAAGAGTCTAAGATTGCATATGAACCTTTGTGTTCATCTGTTGGTTTCCATTGCAACCACCTTCTATGTAGGTTCCCAATTAAAGGAGTTATATAAGTTAGAATTGGCTACTGTTTGAAACCCTAAAGGCCTCTCTTCTTCTGAGAACCACATCAAATTCTTTGACAGGTTTTACTTTAAAGACAGGGATAAGCAAAGGGTTTTTAACTTCACTTGCACACCCATCCAGGACCCTGGGAAGACTCATTAAACCACCATAGTCATGAACCCTGGCTTCTGTTGGGATCTCTCTGTCCCTCCTCAAGAGACTCCACTATAAAGACTCAGTGGTTACTTCTTGTTGTTCTAAGGAAGATCTTGTAAATGATTCTGAGATGCCAAATCTATTCTACATGAAGGTGGGATGAAGGATCACTGGTCATTCTAAGGCACTCTTTACATGCCATCCCCTGAGGGAAAGTGCCCTAGTGGGTACAAAATTATATGTAGCATATCCTTAATAAACAAGCACAAATGTAATTTCTAGAGGGAATAGGATGCCAAACCAAACAAAGAACAAAAATATCTTTCAACACTTCTAATTATTTTGGTGTTATCTGTTTCCTTCTCCTCTATTGTGAAAATTCTTGAAAAAAACTTGCTCTTTTATTGACATGTTCCTGAATTCTTGTTATCATCACACAAAAAATGGTTCTTTGGAATGTCATCACTGGTTTCTTTTCCTTGGGAAATAGAACCAGCCACACATCTTAATAAGATTAAGACCAAGAGAATATCTTCATTTACATGACTTTAATATTCAGCTGCCTTCATTAATATAATTATTGATATGATATCACTATGTCTATTATGAGAAACATGAATAAAGATATGGATATAAAGTAACAGATAATTTTATATTTGTTTTAGGAACTTACTGAAAATTCATTTTTCTAATAATACAACTAGTTCTCATCAAGGACCCTTCCCAAATAATAGATTGCTCAAAGGGGAGCAAAAGACTGTATACTCTTTGAGTTCTTAAAAACACTTCATTAAAACTTCCTTACTTCATCTGTGCATCCATTCCTGTAAACCCCTGTTTCAAAACCTTCATCTATACTAGACTCTCCAAACATCCTGTCCTTGTCCTCCCACTTCCAAAAAGTCACTGAAACTCTTAAACATTAGCACCTTCCGCCCAGCCGGTGTGGCTCAGTGGTTGAGCATTGACCCATGCACCAAAAGGTCGCCGGTTCAATTCCTGGTCAGAGAACATGCCCAGGTTGTGGACCCGATCCCCAGTAGGTGGCATGCAAGAGGCAGCCAATCCATGTTCTCTCTCATCGATGTTTCTCTCTCTCTCTCTCTCTCTCTCTCTCCCTTTCTATCTCTCTCTAAAAAAAAAAAAAAAAGTTAGCACCTTCCTCTACTCTAGGAAAGCAATAATTTCAACTTTGCTTTACTGACAAGTTGATGTTTTGTGTGTTTTTTTAAAATATTTTTAGGGATTTGTATATTTCACACCATTCTCTGTTCACTTAATTTATTGTGCTATTTTCAAAAACAAGGGTATAAATAATGTATATATACATTGTAAAGAAAGGTATTAATAATTAAATGTGCTTCTGTTTCCTGATTATTTATGATAAGATGTGGCAGCCCAGTGTTCTTGCTGAAAAAAAAATTACAAAAATTACTATTAATCACAAAATTTAAAAAGCATTATTATAGAAATATAAAGCAATGAGGACTAGAAGGACTACCATCCAAAGCAAGGTCACAATTACTTGTGTCCTGAGATAAAGATTAAGGTTGGCCTGGCCAAAAGAGAATCTTCATAGGGGAAAGGTAAACCAACAAAGTTTTAGCAGTCACACTGGGCTGGAATGACAAACAAAAGAACTGGTGTCCTCAAATGTATGGTCCGTTGCTCCATGTGGCATTTTCTGCATTCTAAGGCTATGCAGACATTTAAAATGCTAGATAGAAAACTTCTGAAAAGTAGAATAAAGTATCATAAAGTTGACTGGTATTTAAAAAAAAAATAGATTGATGGTGAGCGGTGGGGTTGGGGTGGGCAAAGACCACAAAAATAAGATGAAAGTCTAGAGAGAGAGATGAACAGACACTGAGAAACTATAGGCATAGCTCCTCTGGGGCACCTCCTAATTCTGGGTGTAGATAGAGATTAAGAATCTAGGTTGATCTCAAACAGAAGGCTGCCGTTGAGGAACAGGGAATTCAGCAGATGTGTGGCATTTTCTCTGGGTTGCAGGAATAAAATTGGTAACTGGATGTACTTGAAATACATGATCGATCTATATATCAAGATATTTGTCAAATGTTGAAGCTGTTTGGTGCTGAATGATAAAGAACTAAATTGAATCTTCTGAAGGACAGAACCGAGTCTCTTACTACCTTTCCAGGATGAGGAAGCAAAAAATTGCTATACCCTAGAAACAAGGATAAACTATTGAGAGACTACTAAAACTGCAACGCAGTTCCAACCTAACAAAATCTTTGATTGGATTGAAGCTGCTGATTAAGATTTTTTTTTTTTAAATGTCTTAACCTAAAGTGTTAATGATGGACTGGACACATCATCACTGCTTTCAGTCTACTGCCTGAGCTAGCTGGAAGTTGGAATTGGAGATTCTGTACAAAATATCTCAATAGCTGAAATAAAGAAACAAAACACAGATAGTCATTGGAGATCTTTGCCAGTCTCACCCATGTGTATATGTGGATATTTTTAGGAGAAGTTTATAATTATGAAATAAGTAGTTAAACAACTTCACCAAAAATAAATAGCAACCACAGATAGATTTACAGGTTGCTTCACTTTTACCCCAAATGATAAATTATATGCAAACTCTGTCAAGAAAGAGAAAGAGAAGAAACAGCCCCTAAGCCTTTTTATGATACCATGGTTCTTAAATACAACTAGTTATGGGATAATTTCATTTATGAGCATAAATACAAAAATGTTCATTCTGTGTCCTGATATTTAAAGTGTGACTTTTATAAATAGCATATATTAGGATATTAAGGTAGGCAGAATAATGACCATCAAATATGTTCATATCCTAATCCCTGGAACACGTCAATATGTCCATTTACATGGCAAATTAGACTGCAGCTGTAATTAAGCTAAGGATCCTGAGATGGGAAAATCACCCTGTATTACCTAGATGGCTCCAACATAATCACAAGAGATCTTTGAAAGTCAGAATCAGACAAAGAGATGTGACAAAAGAAAAAGGGTGGGAACATGTATTGTTGAGTGTAAAGTTGGAAGGGGGCCACAAACCAAGGAATGTGGCCAGCCTCAAAAGCTGGAAAAGGCAAGGAATGGATTTCCCCCTAAAGCTTCCAGAAAGATGCAGCCCTGCTGACACCTCAATTCTAACCCATGAGAATTATTTTGGTCTCTGATCTTCACAGCTCTGAAATAATAAAAATGCGTTTCAAGCCATAAGATTTTTTTTTTTTTCAATTTTCAGTGTCAATAGAAAACTAATACAATCTTTTCATGCTGCTGGCAATTTTGTCTTTTGAAAGGAGATCAGATCCACTTTTATTTATCATGGGTAATAATCCATTTGTACTATTTTCTGTCTTCTTATTTGTATCCTTGTGTTTTTAGGTTCTTTTTCTTTCATTTTCTCTTCAATTATTTTCATCTTCCTTTTGTTAATTTGATTGATTATAGTTACTTTTGCTTTCCATTTTACTTTTCTCATGTTTGGCAGTTTTATATTTATTTATACTCATTTAGTGGTTGTTTTAGCAATTTTCATATGAATATTTAGTTCGACAAAGGCTATATTTGATTTAAATTTTATCTCCTCCTGAAATAAATGATCTTCGAATGCTTTAATTTAACATTCTTTTGATTCACATGCAATATTATTTGATATTTTATGTCTAGTCTATGTTTGTCACACTAGTCATTATTACTTTATTCTATACAATGTGCACTGAAATTTATCTATTCATTTATCACCTTTTATAAAAAATATCATATGTACATATGTAAAATTTCAGTTGTGGGATTGTTTACCTTTTACTTCAATATCTCTTAAAATTTCCTTATACCTTTAGATTTTTTCCCCTTGATAGTAATATCTTTACTTAACCCTCATTCTTGAACAATACTTTATCAGATATACATTTCTAAGTTGATGATTATTATCTCCAAGTTCTTTCCAGTTATTGATTCAATTTTTTTCTGTCTCTCGTTATTGCTGATAAGATTTCAGCAGTGAGTGTAATCACATTCCTTTCAGATGGTTTGCTTTTTATTCTCTCTACTTTTAAGAGATTCTGTTATTCTTCCATATTTTCACTAGTCTTTATCTAGGCATGGGTTTCTTTTTATGTTTCTTGCTTTAGAGTAGTTAGGATTACTGGGTCTGAGGATTGCTATTTTTTAACAATCCTGAAAAGTTATCACCTATTATACCTGGATACTACTATTTTACCTATTTTCTCTATTAGATACTTTGGAACTTTGTGTGGAACTAGTGATGTACTGGTAAATATTTAACAGTTGGCTTTTTAAGATGAAACACACACACACACACACACACACACACACACACACACAACCTGATAGTAGTATTTGCAAATTTCTACAATGGGGCTATTCCCACTAAGGTAATTTTCAAGCTACTAAGATGATATCCCCAAACACAGAGTTGGAAAGAGATAAGCACAATCAGCTCTGGCAAGCTAGAGTTGGGTCCAGCACACTATTATGTTTTCTCTCTTATTCTGTCTTACATTCTGTTTATTTCTTTACATTTATTCATCCAGGTTCCTAAGACTTCCCTTAGGTATGCTTAAATCTGCTTGCTAATGCAAACCTTGTTTCAAATTTCAATTTTAAAATTCTTCACTTTTTTGTTATATTGAATACTTTTTAAATATGCTAGTTTTCTGCTCTTCATTTTAAACATTTATAGTTATTTAAAAAATACATATATGTTACAGTATATATATATACAAAATTTTATTTTTTGATAAGTAATTAATAATAATTTCTAACAGTACCATAGGTCTGTTTATGCTGGTTTTGACTCAGAGAGCCTTGTTTTGTGATTTTTGACTGTAAATTGCTCACTTCCTTTGCAACATATTTTTTGGAAACTTGAAGTTAAATTTCACCAAAAATATATATGTTTGCTTATACAGTCACGTTTTCTAACTTCTCCCTCAAGATTTTAGACTCTATATCTACTATAATTTTGTAAAACAAATCTAAATGAGAGCCAGCTTGTGATTATAGATTTCTGAGAGGTTTTCCCTTTCCATCCTGTTCCAGAATTTAAAATAGAAAGTTTTCTTGCTGTTCTTTTCAGCAAATAGTTTTTATTTTTCATTCAAAATTCAGAGAATATAGCCTTTTGATGCCCGAGTTTTACTCAGATGTGTCCTATTAAGAGTTTTCATGTTATTTGGGCCTAGGGATTTATCTCCTGTTTTCTGCAATCTTTAAAATACTTTTCAAAACAGAAGCTAAAGGTCTCCAGCATTCAGCAGATAGCCTCAGGGTGAACCTTCAAGATCAAAAATGGATTTGCTTCTCATTTGACATCAGGGTTCTGGGTTACACCTTTGAGGGCTCAGAAGAAACTACTTCTTTTTGTCAATTTAACAATGAATTTATTTATAAATAAACCATTAATTTATTTATTTATAAATAAACTATTTTTACTACTTTTTCAGGATTTTACTTGTTTCAACGTGGAAAGTCACAGAAGATATATAATTTCTCAAACTAGACATCAATCTTAAAGCCGGGCTTTGAATCCAGTGAAAATCCAAACAAGAAAATATAGCAAACTATATCAACACAGAGAGAAAAAGAAACTTGTTCTTTTCATCTCAATCAGTGCACTTTTAAATGTTTTACCTAATCTTTTTTAAGGAGCATTTTTAATTTCTCCCTATTAATTCAAACTTAGAAAAATATTAGATTGTTAAATGAGACTCCATTTGTCAAATTAAATCAACTCACCTCACTTGTTATGTGCACACAAGTTTTTTTCCATACATGCCAAGTAACAGCCCTATCAAATTCCTATAAAAATCACAGATAACCATATTTAACATGCATCAATAACATCAAAATAACATCTGAAAGTGATCATCACTTTTTAGCTGAAGTGTTTAAGAAGCACCAATTTTGGGTTTCTTTCCCTGATGTCTAAATTTTATTTCTCCGTTCTCTATGGTTTGTGGTAAACCAGGGCATTTCTCTACTTCATACAAATAATTGACTTCATTCATGAGTTGATATGGATGATAAGCCATTTAAAATGGAAGTTTTACATTTGAGCCTTATGCTTTTATTTTGCTTCCCAAATCATCTACCTACAAACAGGTAGTTTTCTTCTTCGAGTATGGATTATAGGAATCAAAAATGTTAGTCATTAGTAATATACACCAGACATCTTCAGCTCCCTGCTCTCTGGGCGAGCAGGGAGCTGAATGGAATAATAGCTGCTGTGGCCGACCGAGTCACAGAGCCTTGTGACGTTAGAGTGAAATAAACCTTTATTTCTGGAGTTTCTTTGGTATGGCAACGTAAGGTGGCTGATACAGAAGCCATCACAGACTTACAGATCAAAGCGCATATTAAAACAAACGGTTTGGGCATTTTGGGTGGCGGAATGCAAAATAACGGGCTCCCCAAAGTGCCCACACTCCGTTCCCTGAAACCTGTGAACCTCGAAACATGCAACCTAAAACTTGTTAGGTTACAAGGCAAAGGGGATTTGGAATTAGGTAGCAGATGCAATTAATTTTGCTAATCAGCTGACCTTAAAATTGAGTGCCCTGAGTACTCAGGTAGGCTCAATGTAATCACAAGTGCTTTTCAAAATGGAAGAGGGAGGCCGAGGAAGAGAATCGTTGGGAGTGGCGACCACAGAAGAATGCTCAGGGAGAGTTATTGCTGGCTTTGAAGTCGGAGGAAGGGGACTACCATCCAAGGCACGCAGCTGGCTGCTGGATTTGGGAAAGGCCAGGGAAATGGAGTCTCCCTAAAGCCGCCAGAAGAAAAGCAGCCTGCCTACACTTTGAGTTTGGGTCCATGATTTTTGAGATGGACTTCTGACCTACAGAACGGTAAGATAATACATTTAAATCGGTGTCGTGTTAAGCACTGTAGTTTGTGTATGTGCTTTTTATTTCCTGTTTTATTGAGATATTGACACATAACCTTGTGCAAATTTAAGATGTATGACATAATGATTTGACAGGCGTTTATGTTGCTAAATGGTCAGAAGTTCATGGTGATTTGTTGCAGAGAAAAGGAAAGCAGCGGTAGTGGTCAGTGTTCTGTGTGAAATTTATACTTCCAATATTTAACATAGTTCATCAGCATTATCCCGCAATTTATTAATAAACACAGAGCAACTGTTTGATACTAGATTCAAAACACTGTGCTCTAAATTAAAGGTACAATAGTGAATAAAACAGTGTATGGTATGTGAGAACATGGGCCCCTTCCCACGCTCCATCCCCTCCCACCCGATAGGAATGTAGTGAAGGTCATCTGTACACGTGCTGTGGGACCTGCCTTGGGAGCCTGGCCAGGGCCACAGTCAAAAGATGCCCAAAGAGAAACTGCTTCTACATGTGAGCCGGACTGGCAGCGTTTGGATCTCATACAGCTTGCGTGGCAGCCCGCCCCCTCGCCAGCCCTGCGCTTCTGTATAACCCTGTGCGGGGAAAGCCTGTGTTGTGGTAAAACTTCCCTGGCCAGCCACCACTGGGCGCATGTTAGCCCTAATAAACCCACCTCTTTCACAGCTGGTCCTCCAGGTTATTCTCTACATTGGCAAGAGAAACAAGGAAGCGTTCTCAGACCTCGGCTCTTTGCATAACAGAGTATAGAATTTCCAGCATATTAACTCTATTATTAACTGTGAACGCACATTCATTGGATATAATACTGTACATAAAAGAATGAAAGCAGTGTCCTCAAAATGTCATTTAATTGGAAAATTTTGTTGCCATAGAGGAGGATTTCCTGGAGTAAATTTGAAGACGTTGGGTGGAAAAATCTTTCTGTCACACGAAGTCTCAAGTACGAATTGGACCTCTTTGAATATCTTTTACCGCACTACATTTCATTTTATGTTCTAGCTGGGCTATCCCAATGAATAATGCTCCTTTGTGCCTCTGGGTCTTCGCATGCGCTGTTCCTTTGTTCGATATGCTCTTCCCTATGCTTTTCACGTGGCAAACTCTTAGACATTCTTTTTCATTTCCCCTCAGATTTTACTCCTTTTAAGAAGCTTCTATGATCCTCATACTAGCCAAGGTTATCTAGTCATGTTTACGCTCCCACAGTTTCCAGTGTTCATCAGTATTGCATTTTAAAAGAATATTAAAATGAAAACTTGTATGTGGCCATAATAGAAAGCATGTACAAAAATAAGTGTGAGACAGAAGTAGATATTTAGAATATATATTTGGACCTAGAGAGCATTATGCTAAGTGAAATTAGCCAGTCAGAGAAAGACAGGTACCATATGATTTCACTCATACGTGGAATCTAATGAACAAAATGAACTAACAAGCAAAATAGAGACAGAGTCATAGATAGAGTAGGCTGAGAGCTGTTGGGGGGTGTGGCTAGGGGTTTGGAGGGATTGTGAGCAAGAAAGAAAAAAAAAACACCTCATAGACATGGACAACAGTGTGGTGATTGGTGGGGGAGAGGAAGGAGGCAGATAAATGGTGGTGGACAGAGACTTGACTTGGGGTGGTGAACACAAAATACAGTGTACAGATGATGGGTTGTAGCATTGTGCACCTGAAACGTGCACGATTTTGTTAACTAGTGTCACCCCAATCAATTCAATAAAAAGGAAAAAAGAATAAAGATTATTAAAATGAAAATTTTTATGCAACTGTAATAGAAAACAGGTACAAAACTAAGTGTGAGACACAATCAGATATTTAGAACATATAAAGAAAATATTTGACAGATTAGGAGGAAGATGGCGGCAGGCAGGACCAGAGAGAGGGTGAGTGTGTGAGAGAGTGAGCTAGTGTGTGAGAGAGTGTGAGTGGATGTGAAGGTGGACGACCAAACTCCTGCAGTGCAGAGACGTGGAGCAGCAGGTTCCTGTGCTGTGGACAGGAGCAGCCGGCTATCCTGGTAAGCAGTCCTTCAGGGCGCTTCTCCCTGTGCCACAGGAAGATCCCACCATTTTGGAAGATCCCGGGTCTTCCCTGGGAAGAGACAGTGGGAGCAGCTAGGGCCCAGCAACCTGAGCCCACCAGTGCACCTGGCACCATCGGACCAGTGGACACTAGTAGAGCTGTCAAGGTGCTGGTTGCGGAAGCCGCAAACAGCCAGGATCCCAGCACCATCCCCCATAGTAGCAGCTGGTTCATAGTTGAGATACACCCCCAGCAATAGAGGCTGGGGAGCAGACATCCATCCCCAGGCAACAGAAGCACAGATCAGCAGCTGAGACCCATTCACAAAAACTACAGCAAAGGCTGAGTAGGAGCTGAGCCCCACAGGGCAGCAGCACTCCCCAGCCACCAGAGGTGGGACCTGGGGCTCCACAGGGGCCTAGACAACACAGCTGCCCACAAGAGCGGTGGGGAGCTGGGTCACCAGACATCTGTGTGACCCAGTGGCCCACAAGATAGGCATGGAGCCGGGTCTCCAAAGGGACTGTGTGATCCAGCACAATACGGGCAGGGAGCGTGGCTCCAACAGGGCCTGAGCTATACAGCTACAGGTGGCACCAGTGACCAGCTGGGAACACAGCTCCAGAGGGGCCCACATGATCCAGCAGCAGCACCTACCAGGACACACCAATACCAGTCCCCAGTAGTCAATCCTCCAGGATCCACAGCAGGCATGAGGCAACACACAACAAAACAGTCTGGGAGGCACAGTAGCCTTATTTGATATACAGTGAGCTGCCTACACATCCAAACATCCCTCACCAGGGGAGACAAGGAAACAACACCCAAAGGAAAGAAAAAGAGGAATCACCAGAAAAAGAACTACAGGAAATGGAAGAAAGCAACTTGTCAGCTAAAGAATTCAAAGCAATGATTTTAAGGGTGCTCAAACAATTTGGTGAGAACTACAAGCAACTTAATAAGAATTACAAAGAGCTCACTGGGAACTACTTCAGCTTAAAAAAAGAGGTAGAAGCTACACATAAAGAGGTAGAAGCTATGCATAAAAATCAAGAGGAAATAAAGAATGACATAGCTGTTATGAAAAATACATTAGAAGGGTTCAATAGTAGATTAGAGGAAGCTGAAGACTGAATCAGCGACTCAGAAGACAAGATAGAGAAAAACACCCAAATAAAGCAGCAAATGGAAAAAAAAATTAAAAAGCAGGAGGAAAGTTTAAGGGAGCTGTGGGACAATACAAAATGTAATAACATTCGCATTATAGGGATACCAGAAGGAGAATCAGAGAAGGGAATAGAGAACCTGTTTGAAGAAATACTGACAAAAAACTTCCCTAAACTGGTGAGGGAAAAAGCCACACAAGTCCAGGAAACACAGAGAATCCCAAGCAAGATGAGCTCCAGCAGACCCACAGCTAGACACATCATAATAAAAATGGCTAACATTAAAGACAAAGAAAGAATCTTAAAGGAAGCAAGAGAGAGACAGAAAGTTACCTACAAGGGAGTTCCCATTACACTGTCAGCTGATTTCTCAACAGAAACGATGCAGGCCAGAAGGGAGTGGAATGAAGTGTGCAAAGTAATGCAAGGCAAGGGTCTGAATCCAAGACTACTCTATCCAGCAAGGCTATCATTCAAAATTGAATGAGAAATAAAGAGCTTCATGGATAAAAAAAAAAAAAAGCTAAAGGAATTTACCACCACCAAAGCAGCACTGCAAGAAATGCTGAAGGGACTGTTGTAAGAAGAAGAAGAAACAGAGAGAGAGGAACACAGGCATAAAATTAAAATGGCAACTAATAACTATCTATCAATAATTACATTAAATGTAAATGGTTTAAATGCTCCAATCAAAAGACATAGGGTAGCGGATTGGATAAGAAAACATGACCCATATATATGCTGTCTACAAGAGACC
Organism: Tadarida brasiliensis; assembly: GCA_030848825.1. Taxonomy (NCBI): domain Eukaryota; kingdom Metazoa; phylum Chordata; class Mammalia; order Chiroptera; family Molossidae; genus Tadarida; species Tadarida brasiliensis. The sequence continues at coordinate 66,695,541 of CM061266.1, forward strand.
CACCTCACAACAAAAAACTCGCACAGGATGAAAGTGAAGGGATGGAAAAAAATTTTCCAAGCAAATGGAAATAGAAAAAAAGCTGGGGTAGCAATATTCATATCTGACAAGATAGAGTTCAAAAAAAGGGCCATAATAAGAGACAAAGAAGGTCACTACATAATATTAAAAGGATCAATGCAACAAGAGGCTATAACCCTGGTAAACATATATGCATCAAATACAGGAACACCAAAATATATTAAAAAACTTCTGGAGGACTTCAAGGGAGAGATTAATAGCAACATGATCATAGTGGGTGAATTTAACATGCTATTGATACCACTGGATAAATCTTCTAGACACAAATTTAACAAAGACATAGAGTCCTTACAAGACAAACTAGATCAGTTGGACTTCACTGATATTTACAGAACATTTCACCCCAAAGCTGCAAAATATACTTTCTTCTCAAGTGCACATGAGTCATTCTCAAAGGTAGACCACATGTTAGGACACAAAGCCAGTCTCTACAAATTCAAGAAAATTGAAATCATATGAAGCATCTTCTCAGATCACAGTGGAATGAAACTAGAACTCAATTACAATAAAAACACACAAAAACATTCAAACACTTGGAGGCTAAATAGCATGTTATTAAACAACGAATGGGTTACTAATGAGATCAAGGAAGAAATTAAAAATTTTCTGAAAACCAATGAAAACGAACCCACAACAACACAAAATCTATGGGACACAGCGAAAGCAGTCCTGAGATGGAAGTTCATAGCACTACAAGCAAACCTCAAGAAACAAGAAAAATTCCTAATTGACTTTCTAACCCTACAACTTAAAGAACTACAAAGTAAACAAAAAGAAAAACCCAGAGCTAGTAGGAGGAAGGAAATAGTAAAAGTCAGAGCAGAAATAAATGACATAGAGACTAAAAAAACAATTCAAAAGATCAATGAAACAAAAAGCTGGTTTTTTGAAAAGATAAACAAGATCCATGGACCTTTAGCCAGACTCACCAAGAAACAAAAAGAGAAATGAAAGAGGAGAAGTAACAACTGACACCACAGAAATACAAATGATCATCGAAACATACTATAACAATTATATGCCAACAAATTGGACAATCTAGGAGAAATGGACAAATTTCTAGAAACACACAGCCTCCCAAAACTGAACCAGGAAGAGATAGAAAACTTGAACAAACCAATAACAACAAAGGAAATTGAAGACGTAATTAAGATACTCCCAGCAAACAAAAGCCCAGGCCCAGATGGCTTCACAGGGGAGTTTTACCGAACATTCACTGAAGATCTAATACCCATTCTCCTCAAACTATTCCAAAAAAATCCAAGAAGACGGAACACTTCCAAACTCATTTTATGAGGCCAGCATAATCCTAATTCCAAAACCAGATAAAGACACTACAAAGAAAGAAAATTACATGTCAATATCCCTGATGAACACAGATACCAAAATCCTTAACAAAATATTAGCAAATCGGATCCAGCAATACATCACTTTACACTTGTCAGAATGGCTGCCATCAACAAATCATCAAACAACAAATGTTGGCGAGGGTGTGGAGAAAAGGGGACTCTAGTACACTGCTCTTGTGAATGCAGACTGGTGCAGCCACTATGGAAAACACTATGGTGTTACCTCAGAAAGTTAAAAATTGAACTGCCATTTGACCCAGTGATCCCACTTCTAGGAATATACCCTAAGAAGCCTGAAACACCAATCAGAAAGAACATATGTACCCCTATGTTCATAGCAGCACTATTTACAATAGCTAAGATCTGGAAACAACCCAAGTGTCCATCAGTAGATGAGTGGATAAAAAAAGCTGTGGTACATGTACACAATGGAATACTATGCAGCTGTAAGAAAGAAAGATATCTTATCCTTTGAGATGACATGGAGGGACCTGGATAGTATTAAGCTAAGCGAAACAAGCCAAGCAGAGAAAGACAAGTATCACATTATCTCACTTATTTGTAGAATATAATGAACTAAACAAACTGATGAACAAAATTGAACCAGAGACATAGAGGTGGGGTACAGACTGACAGGACTCAGAGAAGGGGAGGTTGAAGGGGAGAGGTAAACCATAGAACTTATATACATGTATGCATGACCAATGGACGTGGACAACAGGGCTGGGGATGAGGTGGGGGGGATGGAGAGGAGGGTGTCAATGAGGGAAAAAGAAGAAACATCTGTAACAAAAACAAATTAATAAAAAAAAATTAAAGAAAATATTTGAGAATTAGTCCATGATCAAATCAGAAATAAATAAGATGCTTCTTAAATGTTGTATTACCTTCACATAGCATGAATTATATTAGAATATGACAAAATTAGGATAATTAGAGAACAGAATTTTTTTGAGAGAATTGCTACCATTCCATCATGCTGTGAGCATCTATGGAGCTTGTCAGACATCCCCTGAAGCAGAGGTACTCTGCAAAGTGGTACCTGATTCATGCTTAAGCAAGCCTGAGTGTCTATGTTGTGGTTGAGCAGCAGGTAGATGCTAAGTTTGGCTATAATACACTTCTACCAAATTATGAGGCAAGAAATTTGAGTGCATCGTTTATAAGAGCTGCCCTGGAGTCATTGAAAGTTCTTCCCAGTGTGACAAACATTTATTGTCTCTGTCTTTACTTAACTCCCACTTGAGTATTGAATTCTAATAGATATTCTGTTTTTATACCTCAACACATGGCTGGCACATTTTGAGTATACGATATGTTGGACATTGAATGATGAATGAATGTGTAAGACATTGAGAAATAGATTTAGATTCAGAAAAAAAAGCCACTTAAAACAAGCTAATCCAAAATAGATGGGTAAAATTTTAAAAGATGGCAAAGAGAATTGCTAAGCAATAATAGATAACACCTTTTCTCTAATTTTCTTAGTATTTATCTTATGTAGAGAAAATATTTATTAGCTCTATATTCTAGGTTAAGTGACCAACTTAGAGAGAACTAATTACATAGCTAGTAAGAATAGGATTTGTTTTTCTAACTTTTTGCCTTTTTTTCTTTTATTGATTATGCTTTAAAATGTTTTGAAATGTCAATTGAATTGCCTGGCTGGTGTGACTCAGTGGTTGAGTGTGGACCCATGCACCAAGAGGTTGCTGGTTTGATTCCCGGTCAGGGCACATGCCCAGGTTGTGGGCCCAATTCCCTGTGGGGGGCATGCAGGAGGCAGCCAATTGATATCTCTCATGGATGTTTCTCTCTCTCTCTCTCTCTCTCTCTCTCTCTCTCTCTCTCAAAATTAATTAAAAAAAAAACTAGAAAAAAAGTCAATTGAATTAAATGATAAATAGGTCACTATTTTGTGTATCTGCGAATACTAGATGATTTTTTTTGAAAATTGACAATTGACGTATTTCTGTAGCCATTATTATAACCAGCCAACATATTATAATCTATTAGTTGAAAGTTAAAGTCAATGAGTAAAAAATGAGCACTTAATTTACCAGTCATATTATCACAAAAATATACATGACTGATAAAACATTCCATTTCAAGTATTGTGTCTTTACATATTTTTTTCATTACTCACATTGCTAATTTAAGAACCACACCTTGACCATGCCGCTTTTTTTATGGAATTCACGTTCATTATTAGTCACAGTTTTGCCAAGTAAGCTTCAGGGGGAAGTAATTAAATTTAATAGAAGCCACCTTCATTTTGAATCTGCCGTCAATTTAAAGCCATGGGGAAAGGTAATTACATTTAATAGACACCGGAGTTTCTAGGCAAAGATGTACGGTATGTGACGTTAATCATTAGCCCACCAGTCTGAAAAGTAAAAATCTCACTTATAAAAAACTCCCTACAAGTAAACTACACCCTCCTTTTTTTCTTTTCAACTTAATACAAGTAAAAAATGATGCTTATTTGGCTCTTAAATATGCTATTGAAATTTCACTCAGAAGATTCAGTTCATTGATTTCAAGCAATGACATAAAGGTAGATGGCATTTATGAATCCCACTGCGGTATTACTAACTCTTAAGGAAATATATATTGATAATATTCTTTATTAAATATTCCTCAGGTTCAATAACATCTTTCTCTTTTCTAATTGCTGAGGCTGGTGCAATAAACTAGTGGTTTTTGAATTCATTCTTCTATTAGTATTTTAATGTCGTTTATGTAAATTAAAGATGTTTATTGAGTTTCAGTATATAGGAGTTTTCCATCAGAGAAAGATCATAATAAATATGAAAGCAGAACATTTCTTTTTGGTAAACACATCTACAAGCCTGACTGCATTTCACTAAGCATTTTATAGGCTCATTATACCAGTTGGCTCACATTGAAGTCACCTTACATTTAATTTTTTTTCTTCAACGTGTATGAATAATTTTGGCTTTTGTTTAGACATTTGATTTTAGAAATACTTTTTGAATCATATTTAGATAATAAGCTCATATACAGTTCCCAAAAAATAAAAAGGAATTTTTCAAGCATTCATGAAATTAAAAGTACATCTAGAATTTGTGAAATTTACAACACTATTTCAGAAATTTAGGATTATTACTCTTCAATGACATTTCTATTTGACATTTTCTTCTGCATATTCTGGCTAATGTTTTATACAGAGAGTGGCAAGAAGGAGAGGGGAAGAGAAGGAGAATATAAGTGAGAATATTTTTTAGGATTGAAGATATAAAACATCTTTTAAAAATGATTCAAAGCATTCTTTTTTGGAGCTTTAAGGCTATAGAAAGAGTTTGTAAGGAAATTTTGCATTTATCCTTTGTGATAAGAAATTAAACCACAATTGTCCTTTTTTTTGTTTTTTGTTTTTTTAACAACTACATACTTCATATACTTTTAGCTAGCAATTTAAAAAATTCCAATGCTAAGTTTGTTTATTTTGCAAGAACATATTTAGACTCTGTTGATTTTTATCTTTAGTAATGTCACTCACAATTCTCAAGGAATAAATACATTTGTCTTTCTTCTCTAAGACTGTAACAAATAGTTACTGGAGTCAGGATTGACTGAATTTTTAAAAAAATCTATCATCATGTTTTGTGAAGTAAAAAGTCAAAGCAGTTAAGTTTAATCACATTGGTTGGGTGACTAGTGGCATTCCCCAAACTTTTTAAGGCATACAAATAATTTGTTTAACATTTTCAAAATTTTTAATTTGCAGTAATTATTTACAGTTTATGTGAAAAATAAAACCTAAACAACTGTAAAAAATTCTGTGGTTTTCTTTTTGAATTTAAATATTGCTTAGCTTATGTGTTTTCAACAGCCCAAGTGGTAGTTGGAAATTTGTGTTTTTTTAAATTAGTAGAATTTTTCTATTCATCAACCTTTCTAAATGTTCTATTATATAGCATATATACAATTAAAGGAACATTTTATATTCCTATTAAAAAGTGTGATGGTCTTTAAAACTCTTCAGTATTAAAAGAGGAGCTTTGTGTAAAACAAAAATTTTGTAGGATATTGAATAGTATAATTGCATATTTTTATCAATTAAGCCCATATTAACTGCAAAGGGAATATACACTATTTACACAGAATATTCCAATGCTAAAGTATTAGAAAATAATACACTTCGGTCAAATGATATATATTTCAGAACCACTGATTAAAAATTCAAAGTCTTATCTCACTTTTTTGGTCTTGGTTTTCATAATACTGTATGTGAAGAAATACTGTAAAAACTATTAAGACATATACATAACCACAGAAAACAATATTTTAAAATATTCCCATTTTCTTTATTGATATTAGAGAGAGAAGAAGGGAGAAGGAGAGAGAGATAGAAACATCAATGAGAGAGAACATCGATTGGCCACCTCCTGCATGCCCCCTACTGGGCATTTGGCCCACAAACTGAGCATGTGCCCTGACCAGGAATTGAACTGGCAACCTCTTAGTGCATGGGTCGATGTTCAACCACTGAGCCACACCGGTCGGGCAGAAAACAATTTTTTAATCCCATGTATATTTGAAAGATATTTGATTTAAAATAAAGATGACAAAACAGACCCTCTCTACTAAAATTATGCTATGATGGTGTAAGATATATAGCCTATTTTCATAATTTGATGGATGCTGCTTAAAAACCAACATTCAACTAATGTGCCTATATCATCATATAAAAAGATACATTTTACTACTAGTACATTGTGTAGACCTAAAGGAAGTGTATCTAAGAACATATTATATGCAAGAAGGAAAGGGGAAGAGAAGGAGAATATAAGTTTATAATTTATCTTGTAGAGTATATTGGAGTGGAATAATAGAAAAATATAAATTTACTAACATGTAGCCCATACCCGGCGATGGTGTTCCTTATGGTTAAACATTTCCTGCTATTGCTTCCCCACTTCCCCACAGAAACTTTTATGTGAAATATTTTCTGCTTCTCTAAGAGGTGTGCCTACTATATGCCATTAGTACTTTGCATGTATCGCCATTAATGTATTTGTCATATTTATTCATATGAGAAGTATTTATTGAAGGCCTACTCTAAAGAGGAATGCTCAAAAGTATTGATTATAGCAATACACAAAATAAAATCCCTTCTCACAAGAGATCATACAATTAAGTATATTTTAACACTTTTTATGTATCTGTTTATCCCATTTATTGAAGGCTAAATTATTACCTTGTTTATTTACTTTATTTATTGCAATTATTAACCACTTATTACTCGTATGTTAGTTACTATGTAGCCTCAACCGGCACAACAAAGAGCTCCAAAAATACAGTGCTCAGCCGAGCTGCTGTGGCTCAGTGGATTGAGCGTCGTCCCATGGACTGAGAGGTCCCAGTTCGATTCCTCATCAGGGCACATGCCCAGGTTGCAGACTCGATCCCGAGTAGGGGGTGTGCAGGAGGCAGCCAATCAATATATCTCTTTCACATCAATATTTCTATCTCTCCCTTCATCCTTCTCTAAAAAAAAAAATCAATAAAAACATATTAAAAAATATATAGTGCTCAAACAAAACAACAGTTTATTTCTCTGTTAAGTAATAGAAGAACGAAATATGGGTGATTTCTGGCAAGTAAGAGATTTTGTTGCACATGTGACTTGGGTCCTACCCATCCTGTTGCCACACCATTCTCTAAAGAAGCACTGTCCATTAGAAATATAATGCAACCCAGAAATGCCAGCCAGATATGACAATTTAAAAATTTCAGTAACCATATTTTAGAAAGTAAAGAAAAAGATAAAGTGAATTTTAATAATGTATTTTATGTATCGCAATATACTTACAATATAATTTCAACATGTCATAAATATAAACCATTTATTAATAAACTATTTACTTTTTTAATACTATTTCTGTAAACTGGGTGTGTATTTTACATTTACAACTCATGTCAATTTGGACGAGCCACTATTTGGCCTGTGTCTGCTGCATTGGACAATGTATCCATTGAGTACTGCTCTGGTTGGGATGGTGGAGGTTGATTCATTACCACTCTATTTAGTGCCATCCTTAGACCTGGACAAGAGTGACTTACTTCCTTGTATGATGTGCTTCAGAGGGTCCTGCTCTGGACTTCATCACTCTGTGAACCTGTGCGTATAGAGGCAATCCCAAGAACACGGGTATACGCCCAACTGAATTCTGTGTTCCTACTTTAGATTATGTGGGACCTCAGAATTCCTTGTCCAAAAGTACCTCACCTCCAGGTAAAGACTGTCCTTCTGAGAGCAGACATGACACCAGTGTGTGCACCTGTGAACTCAAATGATGACAGTTCTCTTGGAGTGTAGATGGGGCTTTGACATGTGATCCTGGGTATGTGTGTGTGTTTGCAGCTAATCTCACTGTGCAGAATAGAACTTGAGGCAGGAAATGAAGGTTGTCAGCCGTGGTCTTTGGGGTAGGTGCCAGGTCTCCTACTGCTCTCAAGGTTTCAAAGAGAACTCAGATGGGTCTGAAAATTTTAGATTTAAATCCAGTCTTCCAGGTTGTTAGAAAGGTGAAATTGTCAAGTTAGGATTGAGCACATTTTATGTAACGGTTATCTTTATATATATCTTTTTAAATATTTATACAAATTGTATGTGGTTCTCCATTTGTACTTTTACCTTAGTCGTTACAAATTTTTTTTTTCTAAATAGTTTTTCTTTATTGATTTTAGAGACAGGAAGGGAGAGGGAGAGAGATAGAGACATTGGTGAGAGAGAACATCAATTGGCCATCTTCTGAATGCCCCCCACTGGGGATCAGACCCACAACCTGGGCATGTGCCCTAACCCAAATCGAACCGGCGACCTCTTGGTGTGTGGTTCATTGCTCAACCACTGAGCCACACAAGCTGGGCAGTCCTTACAAATGTTTAGGAAGTGTTTGACTGCATTTGTTTTCACCATGTAGGACAGGGAGAGAAAAAAGGAGGCAATGCATTCTCAATCGTGTTAAGTATACTATCCACAAATTTCAGCCATGATATCTACTCACAACCCACGATAAAAGCTCAATTACATATATTCACCTAACTGTGAAAGAAGCTAGGAAATAATACCACTGAGCTGAGAAGACAGGTGCCCAGTTCAATGTATTACCAAATGAAAAGGAAAATGAATACTGGGAGACAATTAAAGGTATTGGCAACAACTATGTACTTTACTTAGCACCAGGCAAGCTATGATGGAAAAGATATCATCCATGCCCTCAAAAGTTTATAGTCCAGCGTGGAGAGATAACTAACTAAGCCATTCTATTACAGTGCAATAAATTTTGTAATAAGGTTAACATAATCCAAGCTGTTTTGAAGGGCCAATAAGAGCAGGAGCCAATGTTTTTTGGCAGAGAGTAACACTTGTCTAATCATATTGTTATATTATAAACAGATAATTGTACTCAGTGAATATTTGATGGATGAGTTAGCTCTGATTAGACCCATTAACAAGCATGCCATACCTCTTTGCTTTTACATTAAGTCATTTAATCATTGATTCTCAGAACATGTAAGAAATTTAAGGAAGGGCCATCCATTCAACTTCTTAACCAAAGGACAATTCTTCTCTATAACATTTATTATATGTCCACTAAATTCTGCTTTCATATCCACAGCTACTTTTCAAAAATGCATTTTTAATTGATTATTCTACGTCAAGACATTTTATATATTCCTCTAATAGAGACACATTGTATTGTGATATGCTTAGCTCTGTGCATATTTGATTTTCTTGCTAGAGTGTGGATAAATTGAGGACAGAGCTGTATCATATTCATCTTTAGTTTCCTAGCACATATCCCAGTGGATAACATATAGTAAATACTTACTGACTAAAATTATTTAAACAATTCTGTAAGGGATCGATCTTTCACATCTGCGAGTGTGAAGGGTCTGGCATGTGACCTGCTCTCCAGCTAACAAAGCAGCCTACAGGAGCACCAGACTTCTGGGTAAGAGACCAGCACTTACAAAGGAATTTTAGCAGCACCAGGTACTGTTAATTCTCCATGGAGCTGTGCGGTGAGGGCCTGATACCATCCGCATGTACAGGGTTGAATCCCATAGTCATGGAACTCGAAGCTTTTATAGGGTGGCTGACACATTTGTCTTTCTGCTCCTCAGCAGAATGAAAGAGAGACCTTTACTCTCTAATGCAAACAAATCCTCTGTGGAGAGGGGGAAAGAATGTGTTTCTAGCTTTTCTTTACCACTCTAGAGTGTAAACAAAGGGCTCCAGGGGTGAGGACACTTTAAATCTCGCCAGAGCAATATACCATCTCTGGCCCCACACTCATGACCCAATCACCTCCCAAAGGCCTCACCTCAAAATATCATCCCGTTGGGAATTGGGTTTCAATGTGTGAGTTTTGGGGGATTGAACATTCAGTCTATAACAGTAACAAATTAAGTAGTTTTGTATTTACAGAAAGTAGTGTTTTAGCCAATTATTACTTTTCCTCTGTTGCTTTTGCATATTCCATAAAACTTCCTAGTGATGATAGTCATAGTACAGTAGATACAATATTACAATCATGTTGTATAGTTGTTATGTATAAAATCCATAGGTAATGTATTTCAAAAAAGAAAGATGAATGTATTCTTACATTATGATATTGCATATTAATTCTGTATCTTTAATATTTATGTTTGTTTCAAGAGGTGATTACAGCAACCACAGTTTAAACATAGAATTTTTACTTCAAAACATACTCTAAAACATATCTCAGAAAATATATTTATCACCAGACATTGGACATTATAAAACCACTTACTTCAATATCATATCCAATATATTAACATTCCTTTATTTATCAATGTCTTAAGTGGACTAAAAATTCAATATACACAATATCATTTGATTTCAATATGGCAGTTTTTAAATTATTAATTGAGATATGACTTTATGTGAGGACAAATCCTTACCTTTTCTTATTTAAACTAAAAATATTTATACTTAAAAATAGCATTTAAAATTTAAAGCCAATAAACAAACCTTCACATAAGTTCAAAGTTAATGTTTAATAAACAGTGCCCATAAATCTCACAATGCTACAGGTCTTTTTGGAAGCTTAGGAAGTGTAGAATGTGTCTACTTTCACTTATTTACCACTAGTGAATTAGAAAACCGTATTATGCAACAAGATGCTAAATCCATTATTGAAGCATCAAGATTTGTAGGTATAATTTTTGTTCCTCATTTGACCAAGTGAGATTGTTATTTATGGATTTAGTGATAGTGATAAAACAAATATTTAACAGATTTTACTGCTAATTCTGAAACACAGACTAAATAGATTTAAGTCCAATTATTTTCATTAGTGCAAATGATTCAAAAAGTAAAGCAAACATTTGCAAAATATTGGTCTTGAGGGCTCTCTACTGTGTGTGTGTGTGTGTGTGTGTATAGACATGCATATATATACCTATATAAAATATATAATAAATAAATGTAAATGAATAAAACATAAATACATGTGTATTTTGTATTTGTATTCTTTTGTGTTCCTCTATGTGTGTGTTCTTATATAGTTGTTCTTATATATGTGTTTACATGTGACTACATGTGACAGTGAAGAAAAAACTTTATCTATGAAAAAAAAACTTATGACATTAAAAAATATTTTTCATTTAGAATGTAATGGGAGAGAAATCCAGATAAAAAGAACAATGTAAGAAGAAAAGTTATCTGGGATTGGATGTGCCTGGTATTTACCTACAATGGCTGTAATCAATCCCTCTAGAAGGGAAGCAGAAAGTGAGAAGATGAAGAGCAATAATAAAGCACTAAAGGCTTGGAAAGTGAATTTTAAATTCAGGTAATTTGAAACCAGAGCTAGTTTGATTTTAGCTCTTGCTTTTTTATTCACTAGCTATACACCCTTGGCCATTTGGCTTAATCTATTTAGAAACATGTCTGTACCTTATACAATGGGGACATTAATGATACCTGCATCATAATGATATAAGGAGAATTAACTAACATTAACAAAGTGTTAATTCACCTCTGGGTGGCCCTACAATGCAACTTTTTCTTTTACATAGAGGAGGAGAGCCTCAAAAAAAAATAAAGGAAGTTGGCCACGTATGTACAAAGGACAGCTAGTACACACTGAGATTGTCTCAATCTGGGGAGTAAGCATGTATGTTCCATTCCACTTTGTATCATAGAAATCTAAACAACTGATTTTAAACAAAATATTTGCAAAATATTGTAAATGTGTTGCTTCATTAAAGATACCAATGACGCCAATATTTAAAATACATAATTGGGAGATATAGAAAGACATTGAAGTTGCAAGACCACATAACAAATGAGACAGGGCATTATCAATCAAAACAGATGAATACAACAACTGGCGAGAGGTTCATGACTGATAGAGATTTTCAAAGTTTAAAAGGAGAGAAAAAAACCATTTTTGGTGTATGTATCATTTTTATAGCAAAGAGAAAATGAACGGATCTTCAAAATAATTTCAAATGCAATACTTTCCAAGTGACTTACTGACTTGCTCCTCTCAAATTAACCACTTTTAGTTTTAGTATCCTATTTTTAAATTAACTTTTCAATTCGATGTGTATGATTTCCTCAAGAAACTTTAGTCCAGTTTTTAAGATGATAGAATTTGTCTGCATTTTCTAAATTGAAACTTATACATAGTATACTGACAAAATTATTCTGTTTAGGCTAAAATTTGCGTTTTCTTTTTTCTTCTTGGAAAATAGAACTTCTTTAATTCACATTCATTTTTTCTGTTGACAGAATATCCTAAATCAGCACCACATATCTGTGTACAAATTGCATTAAAATTTGTTTTAGTCTTGATCTGTGGAACACTTTTCATTCTTGCAGAAATGAAGGACATGTTCACTTCTAAACGAGATTCCTGACATTAGGAGGGATGTACTGCGCAGGTCCTGTGCCTCTCCACATTCTATTCTGTCAGAATATAATTAAGCAATTAGATATGACAGTGTGTATTGTAATGTAGGAATAACACACACCCTCGGTTGTGTTATGCAGTACAAGACTAAATTCCATTAGGAATCCCCCCCCCCCCAAAACAACTCAATTATAAGAACAAAACATACCTTAACTGGGAACTTCCAACCAAAGAAGTCCAAAGTAGGATTTTTTGTGTGTATATGTGTGGATGATGGTGAAGTTACAGAAAAGCACAGAATACATGTAGGCTTTTTTTGTTTGATTTTATATTATTATATTGTTTTTTACAAAAATATGAAATATATTATTTCGCCTCCAGCTATTATGAAAATCAGTTAACACATTAGAGATGCTATTTTAATTCATAATAAAATATGGATTTTCTACAGTTTCACAGGTTTCCTGGTGTACCTTTTAAGTATAATGATGTAAATTGAAGTTCTTAGATCTTAAATCATTGAGCCCTTTCTTTGAAAGCTTGATTCTTGTCCCAGCATAAAATTTATTAAAATATGTATTATGTAAAATAAATTGAATTTATCTGTTCCAAATATGAATCATAACTAAAAGAAAAATATTTCTTTTAATCATACAGATATGTTGACCATTTACCTTTATAAAATGAATACATATATTCTATTACTTTAGTAAAATTTGATATATTTTTTAAATGTACTCATGTACTCATGTACAAATATTACCATACCTTGAAATATAACAGTTTGAAAGCTACACAATATTAGTTAGGAAGAAATATGACAGCTTACATTTTCTAATATTTAAAACTTATTTGTTCCTTTTATTCAGCTCCAGTGATGAGTCAGGAAATAAGAATTTAGTCATTCCAGTAATTCTGCCTATAAGTGAAATACTCTGATATTTCCATTTAAAACGGTCATTGGCCAATATAAGGATGAAAGGTAAAATCCATGTTAATAACATAAACTTTTAATTGTTCTTTTCTTAGAATGATATTAAATAGCAAATTCAAAAAACCACAACTAGTGGAGACAGGATAAAAGGGAAGAGGGAGGGAGTGAGGGAGGGATACACCAAGGAAGAAAGGAAACAGGTTTTATACATAATAAACTTTAGTGGTACTTTCTTCCTGCCTTTTGAACAACAGGCCTGGCATATTCATTTGTACAGGGCCCCTAATTAGTAGCTGACTCTGATAAAAACCCCCAAATATTATGCTCATATTGTTATAAAGACTCTTCTCCTTATTTAGAAGCATTTTGTGGCAATTTTGAATCATTATTATTATTTATTATTATTATTACAGTAAAACCAAATACATATTTTTCGCATTTTGATTTTTTCAAAATTAAGAAAGCGATTTGTTTTAATTTTGTATAAATTAATGCATTATATATATATAAATGTATGGTAAAAGTAACAAGATTTTCATTTATATTTCTGATGAACACTGAAAGTTGGTGATGAGAAAATAGAAGATAAACATGAATAAAGCTATAAGTATGCTATGCAAATTATGAATAGCAAATTGGCCACATTGATTAGATTCTTAGAGGGTGTATTAGCTGACAGATTTATTTTTTCAATCTAAGTTTTTGACAGGTGTCAAATACACAGAACTATTTTTTAACACAAGATTAAGTAATTGGCAGAGTCTGCTATGTGTATTTTTTATATTAACTATAATACAGTTTACTTTTATTGATATGAAGACTACTTTAGAAATTGGTATTTTTTGAAAAATTAGTGACCTTAAGAACTCACCTACGTAGTTGTAGTAGAAATTTGGTACTATATTCAAGGTTTATTACAATGTAATCTATGTTCTGTAAGATCATAGTAACATTACATTATTTATAGTATAGGTCTAACACTTTCATTGTAGGCTGAGCATACAGCGCCATGCTTCTTCAGTATCTTATTGTGGCCATTCAAAGGAATACATTGTTTTGCTGTTTATAATAGGAAGATTTCTAGATAAGGGCTCAAAGAGTTCTGAGTTCAAGTCACGACTCAAAGTCTTACTATCTTGGTGGCTTTGATGAAAAAACTGGCATTACTAAACCTTAGTTTCATGACTCATAAGACAGAAATAATAATACTGTATCATGTGCATAGGATGTAAGAATCTGTAGAAGAAATGATATAAATACAAGTACAGTCTATAAACTTTGATGGACTGAACAAATGAGAAGTTCACTAACGTTAATGGAATGACTTCCACTATGGGCTCAATTCGCACCTATGTGGAGAATAACATTAGTAACATTATATTTATGTGACAATCTTGTTTGTGTAAATAAATAGTAGTGTATGAAGAATAAGATAAAAAAAGTATATGAACAAATATAAGACTAATTGTTAATTATAAGAAGTGCTTCAAAGAAAACAAGTTAGTTGTCGAGATATAAAATAAATGAAGAGTAGGGTGCTAGCTTTACCAATATAAACTAAGTGGTCAGAAAAATAAAAGAAGTGCTCGAATATAGCTGCTTTGATGAGGGGGCATTTGAGTTAAGTGAAAGATTTAAGCATGGGACGTGAACGTAAGGAAGAGAGGCAGCGAATGAAATGGTAAGGGACTTTAATTGTATTTAAAATGCAAATAAAATATAAAATAAAATAAAATGAAAAGCTATTTGAAGGGTTTTAAAAAGGAAAATATTGTGTATTGTGCATTTTTAAAGGGTCAGTGTAAGCAACGATTAGAGGAGGTAGTAATGCAAAGAGAGCTGATGAACTAGGAAGCCGTTGCAATCATCCAGATGAGAAAAGAAGGGAGCTTGGATGCAAGGCTCTGGTGTGCAACATGCAGTGTGTGTACCATACATTTCTAGGTGGTGCCATTCTCATAGATTGCAAAGTGAATGGTTTCCTACAGAGTTATATCATGAAAACCAGTACAACTCTACACAGTGATCCAGCCTGGAGTGGGATAGTGGTAGTGGAGATAAAAAGAATTAACAGAACTAATACATAGAGTAGAATGAATTAAGCTTTTTAATTGTATGGACATTGGTAGAGAGAAATAGGAGAATTCATATTTCTCTTGGAACTTGACAAATTGGGTGCTCTTATTTAATTCTCAGCAGCGTCTATTCCTTCCTCTATACGTTCATTATTCTAAACAGTTGAATAAAAAAAATCATTTGTTAAAATGCCTTTTAAATGTTTTGGATCCCCTGGACTAATATTTGCTATATGGATGTAATGTGAGCTTGGTTTGTCTACAAAAGATTAGCTTAACAAATGAGAAACAGTATGATCTTTCAAGAACTCATGTTATACACAGTAAGTGGTCAATAGCTATTTATTGACGGTGATGATGTCTGCCCTTTGAAGAGCTGTTAATAACACAATGCAAGCCATGTGCTGTTGAAATCACTTAAATGGGATATTTAATAATATGATTAGACTGATTTGCTACAGGATTGAAAATCTTATCTGGCATTAATGTGGACTATAGTGTAGTAGTCACCATTACACACGATGCTGATTTTTTAAAATATGCTTTTGTATATTCATAGAACTTGGCATTGAAGTGTTGGTTTAACCTGTTACTAAATGCAAAATGAAAAGATATCAGCTTTTTCTATTCTGCCCAACAAAATACAGCATGTTGATTCTTTATGGAATTTAACACATGAACTTAGCCTTGGAATACTGGAATTAAAAAAAAATTATTGTAAGGAGAATCTTCAAGGTTCTCTTTGAGAGGATGCGCAGTTCATTCCACATCTCTGCACTGTCCCTCTGTAATCTGTTGATTGGTGTCCATAATTCTTCACAGAGATATTGTACAGATTAATGAAATAGAGTTTGTTAAGCATTTTATCTCTTCAAAAGCAAGTTCTGTGAGATGAACGTTTAGAAGCCTCATTATACACCAGCTGTATTGTGCCGGATCTCTTAAACTGTTAGTAAAATCTCTTAAGTGTTGTACTTTATCACTGCTGTCTTGATAATGCGGGACTATGCCTATCATCATTTTTTTTTTTTTTTTGTCTCTTCAGGACTGTTTAAGCATAGTATTATTGATACTTGACATTTATCAGAGTTACAGCGATCCCTTTATGTTTGGGGAGTACAGAATTTTTACTTGATCTATCTTATGCTATAACCTAATAATGTCAGGCTCTATATAAGTTCACCCAGAATTACACAAAGAACCATGCTTTTTAAAGTACAGCCTATGTGTGATGAACCTCCCAAAGCTTTGCTCTGCAGCATAATGTGTGCTTCTCCCAAAGAGCTTCAAAGTGCAGGAAACTTGATCAAGATATCTAAAAGGTGGTGCCCCATATCAATACAGCTTTGTGCTGACCATAGAGAACATTAATTCCAGAAGGTAATGTCCTTTAGAAAAGTCTTTAATTTCTAGAAGAAAGCAATAATAAACCTCTTTAGAATCTGATGTTTCTTGATTTTACCTTAAGGGAGAGAGAAGTGATGAAACAAAACCGAGGTAAGGGAATTCCAGGGAAGGCAAACGCGGACTGAGTGGGAGGAAAGTGGGAGGACCCTCACTGACAACGCCCAGAGGGTTCTAGGCAAATGTTCTTTTGCTATGTTCTGAGAACATAGCAAAAGGACCAGCTGTCTAGTCACTTATGTGACTTTTGAGGAGAAAATTTAAACTAATCTGGTATAAGTATAATTTAGTTTTAAAATGTTTCTTTTTGCTATAGCTAGAGGTGTAGGGTCACACTGTATATTCTGAGGAATATAAAAATTTTACTTTTGTTATACAATTCATATAAATATATCATTTATCTTAATAATGTAAAAAAAGGTCAGGACCCATGTAACATTTTTCTTAATTTTCTGACTGGCTGGACACTTGTCAAAGTCTTCTGTAAGGTTAGAGTGTCTGATCTAAATATAACAAAACAACTATACCATTAAACTGAAGAAAAGGTAGTGTAGACAAGGGAATGAAATAAGAACAGAAACAGGTAAGAAGAGGAATAAAATGTGAAAAAGTAGATGTAGGCCTCATAATTTTATTCATTAAACAAATAAGGTGCCTTTAGTTGGCTCAAATATTTGTTTTTAATTAAGATACAATATTTTTAAATATAATGTGGTTTTAATCAGAAAGTAATTAATGTTGCTCATAAGATATCTTAAATCACTTGTCATTAGGTGATCATCTTTTAAATTAAAAAATGCCATTTTTACAGTACATTATATAGGTTTATAAGCTAGTTACTATCTATTTATATAGAACTATATGAATTTTTAAAAGAAACATTTCAAGACATGATTTTTAGTGTAAATATAAATAAATTATTTCTAAAAAGAGTATTTTTATAAATCTCTCTATATTTATAAAATTACAAAAACTATCGACTATTATTGACAAATATTTTAGATGGCCTGTAATCCTCAGATTTAGTTAAATAAGATATTGTAAATAAAATTGCTTTGTAAGCTATCGACATATAGATAGCTGTCTTTTAAAGTGTATCTTTTGCTAAAATTTTCTACTTATGTTTACCATTTTGGATACATATTTAACATATATTTTATGATAATAACATAAATGTGTGTTTCATTTTTGACAGGTATCTTATAAATCATGAATACAGTACATTTATTATGATAGTGATATTTTAAGAGGCCCGATGTATCAGATACTCCATAATGCTACTTTCTAGAAGTTTTCTACTTGGACAAGTAGGGAATAATTCCAAGATTAAAAAACTGAGTAATATTTTATGAATGTTAAACACTAAAAATAACTGAGCTCACTCTCTTTATAATTATTGATTGCAAAATATGATGCATCAAAAAATAATTTTTAAAAGCCCACGATAATGTGAATCCTGATAAACTTGCAAAGATTAATAATTAAATTTCAGCTAGTTGTAGTGTTTGGTGTTTTATGGGTAATATTGAAAATTCACAGCACTTAATAAAAAGTTATACTCTGCCAGAATTCTGCGATCAAGACTGTCAGAAAGGGGGAAAGCGCCACCTATTGATCAGAATATGCAAATTATTTGTTAGTCTGAACTTGTGGCTATTCTGTAAACTGCTTTGACGTAAAAGAGCTTATTAGGTTGAAAAGTTCAGCTTCTCAATATAAAATTCTTTAACTCACTTTTATTCTGAGAATTCTGATATTTCTATGTAAAGATATTTACTCCGGTCTTCACTGGCTTTTTTACCATGTTGTCTGTATGAGCCGCAAATCACAACTCTCCCAACAGTATGTTTGACGGGTTGTCTGCTGAAATAATGAACATAAAAATGTCTTCTTGTACTCAACAATGAACTTTGTAAGTAGGATAAAAGGAGTCTTCACAATCCTGTGGAACTGGTGTTTAAAAATCAGATTTTAATTAAAGAGTCACATATGGTCAAATATGAATTGTCTGACATGAAGTCATGCATGTAGCTTAATAAATGTTTTTAATGTATGTAATTATAAATAGTCATTAGTTAAATATTTAACTTTATAATCTTAGGGCTTGATAATGAATAGTTAATTCATTGATTGACATTTCAACAAATTGTATTAAAATTCATGGACCATGTAGGCTGAGTGAAAAGGTAACAGTTATTATTTTAAAATAAGATTTTATGTCTTTATAGAATTGAGAAAGACTGACCTTCACATGGGGTATCTCCATTCTACTATATCCTTAATATCAATGGAAAACTGTTTTTAATCTATAAAAAGAGTGTCTTTTTTTTTTTTTAATGCATGGGAGATTATCAAGCTTAAATTCTAAACATATCTACAGGCAACAACTACCCTCAAACTATGAAGTTATAGGAAAACAATTTTGTAATATTTTAGAACAATTCTTGCTCAGCAAAATGGTAGCCGTGTAGAATCACTTAGACTTCAAAAACAAAACAATACTCTTTTTCAGTTGAAAGAACCATATAATGACAAATACAGGTGATTAGATTAAAATATGCTGAGCATTTCACTTAAATATGATTCCAAACATACCATGTTAATTTAGAGAGAAGGAATCCAGTGTCTTACTGACTTCATTTTCTAAAGACAATAGATGACATTTATAATTTGTGTATCTGTTTTACTAAAAGCAATTGTAATGCCTCCATTTTACCAGCCTCACTGTGAAACTTTACAGGTTATCTTTGTTCTTTTCCAGATCAATAAAGTAACAGCAGATAACTATTAATATATTTCTTTGCATCTGCACAGTGAAAACTTTAAATATTAAAACGAAATATTGCAGCCCATATATCATGTACTCTTACAAGACAGGAATGACAGTATTAAGATGCACATTCAGGATAGCACTCTTTCTACTTTGAACGCTGTCAAGAACAAAGTGCTTTACAGACTTAAAATAAATCTAGGTACTAATCCATTGAATTTCTGACAACAG
Source organism: Tadarida brasiliensis (assembly GCA_030848825.1). Classification (NCBI taxonomy): domain Eukaryota; kingdom Metazoa; phylum Chordata; class Mammalia; order Chiroptera; family Molossidae; genus Tadarida; species Tadarida brasiliensis. The sequence continues at coordinate 66,715,304 of CM061266.1, forward strand.
GAGCCCAAGGTTTCCATGCACTTAGCTGAGTACTGCATAAGAGCTTGTGCATTATTCATGTCCACTAATGGTGTTGCAATGCGCTTTGTGTGAAGCAGTGACAGTGCGATCTGCTAAGATAGCTGCTTCTGTGGACAAAGCCATACATTTTCTTGAGCTTGGATTTTTGACAGAATACTCTATTAATGCCAATTCTGCTTAAGTAAATGCTGAGCAGGGGTCAGTTGTTCCTTTTTTCCCCCTTCTCTTATTATTTAAGAAAACAGTGCTATAAAATTGAAAATGATGTTCTGAGGTTTGCTGAATTTTTCAGTACAATAGTAGCCGATAAAGGTCACTCTACTTTTTTTGTCTACTTTTATGATTTCGTGTGATGGTCCACAGACTCAATAGGAAAGCTCTTAGCACTAAGAAAGGGAGGTGCTATTAATTCCAGTTTCAGTGCCATTATACTCTTCAGTGGATCAATAGAATTAAATGAGCTGAGATATTAGGAAAATATTGAAAAAAGCAGGAGGGTTGTATCGTTTGACCATGGTTGGGCTGAGTTGAAAATAAAGAACCATCTATAGCAGCTGTCAATAAATCATGAAAACTATACTCTGAACCAAATGGAATACAGCATGAAGTCTCAAGCCTTAAATGCCCATAATATCTGTTGTGTGTGTTTTCTTTTAATTAAGCATTTTATTTGAAATATGCATTGTAGTTATCTTTTATCAATCAAGTAAATTATGTAAAAAGAGTTTTTCTCACAAAGGGGATATTTCTGAAATGATAGCTAGATGAGGGCAGTTCAGTCCACAAATTTAAAAAAATATTTTTTGATGTAGGAAGCGCGTCAAAAAGTGGGAAGGTATTTTCAAATATTGAACAGTGAAATTCAAGATCCTGTTCATTTTGGGATCTCTGTATTTATGGGTTGTTCGACTTCTTTGATGAGAGATACATGGTTGATTTTCCTTTTATTGTGGTAATGTTTTTCCATTTAATTAAACTAGGAAGTGAATACATTTTAGTCTTCTTAATGGCAAAATAACTTGGAAGTATTTTTTTTTTAGCCAATAATATATATATATATATATATATATATATATATATTAGATTGCATATTAATATTATAACTGTTCTCTGAACAAATTGGAGCAGAAAAGACTTGTCAATCCCTACGAGGATGAAATTTGAAGCAGGAAATGAAGTGGTCACAAATGGCTTATTCTTTTGTTACTAAGCCTTACTGAAACTTGCCACATTATAAAATTCACGATGATTCATTTAGCATATTATAATGTCTTAATATATTTTTAAAGCTAATCTCAACAAATATTTTGCTTGACACACACACACACACATATATATATATATATATATATATATATATATATATATATATAGACACTTTGTATATTCTTTTTTAAAAAATTTAAGCCCTGGCCAGTTTGGCTCAGCGGTTGAAGCATCAGCCCGCAGACCAGAGAGTCCCAGGTTCAGTTCCCGCTAAGGGCATGTACCTCGGGTGCAGTTTGTCCCCGGCCCCGGTTGGGGTCATGTAGGTGGCAGCCACTCGATGTGTCTCTCTCACGTCGATGTTTCTCTCTCTCTCTCTCTTCCTCCCTCTCTCCCTCCCACTCTATCTGAAGATAAATGCAAAAAAAAAAAAAAAAATTTAAAACAGCCCTGGCCAGTTTGGCTCAGCAGTTAGAGCATCGGCCCGCGGACCAGAGAGTCCGGGGTTCAGTTCCCACTAAGGGCATGTACCTCAGTTGCAGTTTGTCCTCGGCCCCGGTAGGGGTCGTGTGGGTGGCAACCAGTCAATGTGTCTCTCTCACATTGATGTTTCTCTCTCTCTTCTCCCCTCTCTCCCTCCCATTCTATCTGAAGATAAATGCCAAAAAAAAAAAATGTCCTCTGGTGAGGATAAAAAAAAAAAAAATTTAAACACATTTGGCAGACAATATTGTATTAATTTCACATATACAACATAGTGATTCAATATTTACATATTACAATGTGATCACCACAATATGTCTATTAATCATCTATCACTGTTCAAAGTTCTTACGATATTATTGACTGTATTCTCTGTATTGTACACTACATTTCCATGGCTTATTTATTTTATAACAGAAGTTTGTCCCTCTTATTCCCCTTCACCTTTTTGCCCATCTTCCACCACCCTCCCCTTGGCAACTTGTGTGGCTAATATGGCCAGGATGGCAAACTGCTCATCCAAAGCTGTATTCTCTTCATTCTGGACAACCTGCTAGACTAGTACATGTTCCTTCTACCTTTGTGGCCGTTTTTAGATAAAGGAATGTGAGAGTGAGTGGTATGTACCATTTCTAGGCCAAGACGTTTAAGAAGTGGCTGTGCCTTCTTATGCCTCTATTTTCTCTTTCTCTGAATGGATGCAAATAATAACAGGAATAGTATAGCTATGAAAAGGAAAGAACAAGGGCACTAGAATCCCTGTGAGAGATCACTACAAATTAGGAACATATGCTTGTGCTATTATGAAAACAAGAACGATACTCAACTGTGGTTGAGTCATCATAGCTATTGGGTCTGTTTGTTACCACTGCTCAGGTTTCCTAAAATAATAGAGACAACATTAAGAAAGGGGTCAGTACTTGTCGACACACAATAGTTGTGAAAGAGAAACATACTATTAAATATCGAGTCTAAAAATTCCTTTCACTTCACTTTGAATTTTTTAGTTTGACATATGTAGCAATCTACTCTATGGTCAGTTTTGATTTTCATGATATAGGAGCTGACATCTCAAAAAATGATACATTCGATTTAAGATAACATAGATAATGAGATTAATTTGACATGATCTCCATTCAGGCTGTGTATATAGGTGTTGCTAGGAGGATGAAATACAGTTGGAAGACCATTTTATTTGATTGTCCTGCAAAAGACAAAAATGTTTTTATTTGAATTAACTATTTTATATGAAGCAGAAATTATAGTTTTGACCCTTGAGAAGAATGAAGTTTTGAGTTCTCTGTACCTTTGCATATTGAGCCCAAGGTTGTATATTGACAAAATGGAATAAGGATTTCTTGTTTCATTTGATCGGTCTAAACTCATGTAGATGCATTCTAATCTCTATTGATTTTTTAATATGAAATTTTGAAGTTAATAAAGAAAAATTGGTTGAGGTAAATGATCTCAGAACTTGGCAAAAATATTCATAGATCCATCTTAAATTGAAGATCAAATTTAAAGGGGACAGACTAAACTTTTTAAAAGAGGATGATCAGTTAGAAAACAGAATCCTCCTTTAAAAGAACTTCTCTGTCCTAAGAAATGGTAATTGTATGGAAAAAAATACAAATTCCCTCCTCTCTAGCCTCTCCTCTCAAGCCCTAGGATTTCAAGTTTATGTACATTGTTTTTCTATATATACCCTTGATGTCAGTCCGTACATACTTTTAACAAATGGAAGAAGTAATCTTTAGTATGGACCTACATAATCAATTAGATGTCAAAGGTGTACAAGTTTTTTCAGAATTCTGATAGTAAACATGTAATATAGGTGTTCAAAATAATTAAATGGATTAATATGTTAAATAATGTTGACGTGTACAGGTATACATAGTTCCCCGTGAACTGTTTTTAACACTTAAGCTTCTTTTGTGCTCTGAGATTTGGAAGTTTAACATCTTATGAAACTTAATAGTTAACCAAATAACATGAACAAATTTCAAACAATACTTATTTCAGTCTGAATCTTCACAACTGAGGAGAAAGCCGTGATAACAGGTCCTATGCATGCCAAAACTCTTAAACATGGTGCAGCATGTCAGCCTTAAGAATGAGGCATTATTATTACCCTCCTTTACTTTCATCTGAATTTCCCAGCTGATAACTACATTTGGTAAATCCAAAAGAAAGAGGAAATTAAGGAAAATAATGAGTCCTGAGAAGGATTAAGGTTAGTTAAGACGATCTAATTTGTGGGCAAGAAAAGCAGTCTAATTGTCATGATAGATTAAAAGTGAACCTCGTTGGAAATATACTGAGATATTTTACAGATGCAGAGAGAGTTGAACAACCCAGGTTTGAGAAGAGAAAGAGCCGGATGAGCAGGGTTTCAGCAACATGAATGCATGGATCTTTCTGAAGCAGTGTTGTTGGCCCTGTCCCAAGAGTGGCTCCTGAATTCTGCTCCGTGGCCATCTGCCCTTAATGGGATACGGTAGAAAATAGGAAAATAAAATACCCAGAACAATTATTATTTTGTAAAACTCTTTTTCTTAATATGTATTTGTGAATACTAGGTCTGTTCATGTTATATATTTCTTGCTGTGGTCACAGCCAAATATGTTGAGACTCATGCTCTAAAGCACCCTGTTGACTTAACTCAATTTCACTTTGTTCTGCATACTAAGTTGCATAAAAAAAAATATCTGATTGCCCGGCCGGTGTGACTCAGTGGTTGAGTGTTGATCCATGCACCAAGAGGTCACCGGTTTGATTCCCGATCATAAACCTAGGCCACCTGTCAGTCCAAGTGTACTCATTCAATTATGACCATGGATGCAAAGTCTAATATGGATATGGGGATGACTCCTGGGTGCCCACCCAGGGATGGTAGATTTTCCATGAGATCAGATTTATTGGGTTTATTATGTTCATGGACTACCTTTTTCCTAAAATATAGTTATAATTTTTATTATTAAAATCTGCGATCTCATTGGAATACTAAGCCTATGAAGCAAAATTTGCCAATTTTTATTTAGTAATTAGAAAAATAGAACCATGGATATATGACAGTGTTTAGAGTGACTTATTCTAAAGTTTCAAAAATTATACTTTTCTTACATTAAGTGACTTGCAGTGAAAAGCATATAAATGCATTGTCTCTATTGTTTTCTTGAAATGTCTTATTGTTTGGAACAAGATGCAAAAATATCCACTCACAAGCTTTCTACTGTAATGTGATGTCAAACTACAGTGTTACCTCTTTTATAAACCTGTATGTGGGAAATAAATTACTGTCTTTGCACAATTTTTTTAGTATTTAAAATTATAAATGTATATTTTGAAATTGATAATTTCAGATAATTTTTCATGTAGCTACTACTATTGTATACTAAATATCCCTATTATTACTTTTTTTCTAAATCAAAACTATAAAATTAATATGAAAGAGGAAGTAGTTCAACCTTCTTCCATAGACTGTTTTTTCTATAAGTAGAAATCCATATTTTTGTCTTTAGCTATAATTTATTTGAAATAGTTGTAGTTCAGAAATAATCTCCTAACAATTGGAGAAATGTACATTAATTTCTTAAAGATATTTTCTAAAATTATGATATAGAAGATAATGTGCTGGTACTTTTAAGAATTATTTTTTGGCCTTGGCCATTGTTGCTCAGTTGGTTGGATCAACTTGCTGCACACCAGAAGGTCGCAGGTTCAATTCCTGGTCAGGGCAAATGCCTAGGTTGCTGGTTTGATCCTCAATCAGAGCGTGTAAGGGAGGCAACTGATCAATGTATTTCTCTCACATTGATGTTTTTCTCCCCCCACCTGCCCTTACTCCCTCTCTAAAATCAACTAAAAATAAAAAATAATTATTTTCAATTCATTTTAGTTCTACCTCCTGCTATTAACATATTTATGCAATCTATTTAAAATATAATATGTAATTTATTTTATAGAATCTGAACTCTAAATTCATTGTCTCCATCTAATTATTATATATTTCTATCTTAACTAAAAGTATATATTTCTATCTTGACCAAAATTGGACAGTGCCTTAATATATATATATATATATATATATATATATATATATATATATATACACACACACACACACACACAACAGGCATAGATACACATAAATGTTTTCTCACATACCAATTCTCCCCACATCCCTTCCTGTCCATGACCCTGTTACTCTCCCACCCTCTTCCTCTCCCACCCTCTTCCTCTTGATTCCCCCACCCCTTCCACATCCCTGCAGAAATAAAAGCACAAGGGTATTTCACAATCCAATCTACTTAAGAGGGGGCTTATTGTCCCACATTGGGTCAGATACTTAAGCATGGACCAAATAACTGTAGCTAATGTCAGGATCAGGAAGCTGTTGTAATTACATTATGTGGCAGAAAATTTCTTGGTCTGGTATAAGCACTAAAAGAAATATATTGAGCCCAGCTAGTGTGGCTCAGTGTTGTCCCATGGACTGAGAGGTCCTGGTTCCATTCCTGGTCAGGGCATATGCCAGGGTTGCAGGCTTGATCCCCAGGAGGGGAGCGTGCAGGAGGCAGCCGATCGATGTTTCTTTCTCACATCAATATTTCTCTCTCTCTCTCTCTCTCTCTCTCTCTCTCCCCCACTCTATCTAAAAAATCAATAGAATAGAGCCCTCAGTGAGAATTAAATACATACATACATACATACATACATACATACATACATAAATACAAGGATATGGGGGTTTAGAATGTGACTTAGTTCAGGAACATCTGGAAACTGATGGTCGTAGGGAAGAAATAAAATCAAACTAAGTTGGGTGATGAGAAAGCCGTTTCCATCTATTTACCAGAAGATAATAGGGAATTGGTTAAATCAGTGTGGCATCACTATTGGTTAAATACATAGATGGAATAAACTGACATTATTAAAATTTGATGCATAAAAATATAGAAACTTTAAATGACTTAGAAATTGAAACAAAGTCAGAATGGTAGAATATAATTTTTGGTGAGCTATAATTGACATATAACATATTAGTTTCAAGTGTACATAATAATGATTCCATATTTGTATATATTGCAAAATGATCACCACAGTCCATCACTGCATAGTTACAAAATGTTTTTTTCCCTTATGATAAGTACTTTTAGGATTTAGCAAATGTTAGATATTCAATACCATATTTTAAACTACAGCCACCATGTTGCACATTACGTTCTCATGATTTATTTATTTTATAACTGAAAGTTTGTACTTTTATACCCTTCTCTGATTATGTTTTTCACCTTGCCTCCATTTTATGTATCTATGACCTTGTTTGTTGTTGTTGTATTTGCATTTTAAATTCCTCGTACAAGATCCTACAGTATTTGTCTTTCTCTGCCAGACTTATTTCACTTAGCATAATGTGCATAATGCCCTCAAAATCCATCCATGTTTTTTGCAAATGGCAAGATTTCTTTTTTTATGACTGAATAATATTTTTGTGTATATATATATATATATATATATATATATATATATATATCACATCTTCTTTATCCATTCATCTATTAATGGACACTTAGGTTGTTTCCATATGTTGACCATTTTAAATAATGCTGCAGTGAACATGGAGGTTTATATATTTTTCAAATCAGTGTTTTTATTTTCTTTGCATAAATACTCAGCGATGGAACTGCTGCATCACATGGTAGTTTTGTTTTCGTTTTTGAGGAACCTCCATCCTGTTTTTTACAGTGGCAGCACCAACTTACATTCCCACCATCAGTGAACAAAGGGTTCCTTTTTCTCCACATTCCCACAAACAATTGTTACTTATCTTTTTTAAAAAAACTCATCTTTATTGTTGAATGTCTTACAGATGTTTCTCCCTTTTTTCCCCATTGACCCCCTCCTCCCTAATCCCACCCCCTCCTGCCTTCCCCACACTATTATCAGTGTCCATTGGTTATGCGTATATGCATAGTTCTTTGGTTTATCTCATCCCGCCCTCCCTCCCCCCTTCTCTTTGAGGTTCATCAGTCTAACAACCATTTTGTACTTCTTAAGTCCTTCATGTTTTTCACCCATCCCCCCAACCCCCACCCAACTGGCAAGCAACAAAAAGTTCTCTACATCTATGAGTCTGTTTTTGTTCTGCTTGCTCATTTTGTTTGTAGATTCAATTGTTGATAGATATGTATTAACTGCCATTTTATTGTTCATATTTTTGTTCTTTTTCACCTTCAAGAAGACCCTTTAACATTTCATATAATACTGGTTTGGCGGTGATGAATTCCTTTAGCTTTTTCTTGTCTGGGAAACTCTTGATATGTAATCTTGGCTGTAGTTCATTGCTTTTCATCACCTTGAATATCTCTTGCCACTTCTTTCTGGCCTGCAAAGTTTCTTTTGAGAAACCAGCTGACAGTCTTATGGGAGCTCCTTTGTAGGTAATGGACTGCTTTTCTCTTGCTGCTTTTAAGATTCTCTCTTTGTATTTAACCTTTGGCATTTTGATGATGATGTGTCTTGGTGTGGACCTCTTTGGGTTCAACTTGTTTGGGACTCTCTGTGCTTCCTGGACTTATACGTCTGTTTCCTTTACCAAGTTAGGGAAGTTTTCTGTCATTATTGTTTCAAATAGGTTTTCCATTTCTTGTTCTCTCTCTTCTCCTTCAGGCACCCCTATGATGCGAATGTTGGCACTCTTGAAGTTGTCCCAGGGGCTCCTTACACTATCCTCATTTTTTCGGATTCTTTTTTCTTTTTGCTGTTCTGGTTGGGTGTTTTCTGCTTCCTTATATTCCAAATCGATGGTTTGCTTCTTGGCTTTACCTACTCTACTATTGATTCCCTGTAAATTATTGTTTATTTCAGTTAGTGCATCCTTCATTTCTGACTGGTCCTTTTTTATGTTGTTGATGTTCTCACTAAGTTCCTCGGAGGTCTCCTTAAGTTCCTTGAAGGTCTCACCAAGTCTCTTGAATGTCTCACCAAGTTCCTTGAGCAACCTTATCACCTGTGTTTTGACCTCTGCATCTGATTGATTACTTATCTCCATTTTGTTTAGTTCTTTTTCTGGAGTTTTGTTCTGTTCTTTCATTTGGGACAATGTTTCTTTGTCTCCTCATTTTGGCTGCTTCCCTGTGATTGTTTCTATGTATTAGGCAGAATTGCTATGTCTCCTAGGCTTCGTAGGGTGGCCTATTGTTGTAGGTGTCCTGTAGGATCCAGTGGCACAGTCTCCCTGATCACCCCAGCTGGGCCCTCGAGGTGCACCCTTAGTGTGGACTGTACACCCTTCTGTTGTATTTGAGTCTTGATTGCTGTTGGCACGTCAATGGGAGGGATTTACTCAGGCTAATCACCTGCAAGGACTGGCTGTGCCCACTGACCACTGGCCTCTGACTACCTTGGAGGATCAGCTGTGTAGGGGCCCACCACACAGAGCAAGACTTCAGCAGGGCTCTGGTACCCACTGTGCTAGGCCTAGGACCACTTAGCGAGAGGTATGGGGCTCGCTAAGTCCAGATGCTGCTTGTTTGAGAAATTTTAGGAAACTCTGAAGCAGGATCCATGACAGGCCAATCCTATGGTAAAGCCTTTGGAAACAGCTTGGGTGGGCCCGAAAGTTGGGTGGGGTGGGGCCTCAGGGAATCGCCAGGATGGGGTAAACCGTTTGAGCTAGGTTGCTGGAGTCCCAGATATGGTGGCATCTGCCGGCCTGGGGAAGGACTCGCCAAAGGAACATCAGCCTTTGCCAGCACCTCTGTCCAGGTGAAAGCTGTTCCTCCAGCCCCCTCCCAAGGCCAAACTGCTCATTTCTTCCCTGTTCTCCAGTGCCCCTCAAGCTGCCTCCCCTCTGAGCTCAGAGGGATCAAGTCTGAGTAAGTCCATGCGCGGGCCCTTTAAGAGGAGCTGCCTGGGGCTCTAGAAGCCCCAGCCTCCCTCAGCTTCAGTTCCTGCTGGTTTTCCAGCCAGAAGTTATGGGGACTTCTCTTCCTGGCACTGGAACCCTGAGCTGGGCGTCTGGTGTGGGACGGGGACTTCTCACGCCTCAGGGAGGACCTTCCCAGCCGAGGTGTCCTCCTGATTTTTATCCACCACACACAGGTGTGGGACTAGCCCATCTGCGCCTCTGCCCCTCCTACCAGTCTCGGTGTGGCTGCTTCTTTATTTTCATAGTTGTAGGACTTCCATTCAGCTCGATCTCAGGCGGTTCTGAATGATGGTTGTGTTGTAGTTTCGTTGTAATTTTGATGTGGTTGTGAGAGGAGGTGATACCATATTTACCTACGCCACCATCTTGACCGGAAGTCCTCACTTCTTATCTTTTTGATAACCATTATAACAGATATGAGGTGAATCTCACTGTGGTTTTGATTTGCGTTTTCCTAAGGATTAGTGATATTGAACACTTTTTCATGTACCTGTTGGCCATTTGTTTGTCTTCTTAAAAAAATGTCTATTCAGATCTTCTGCTCATTTTTTAACTGATTTTTTTTTTTTTTTGCTATTGAGATGCATGAGTTTTTATGTATTTTTGGATATTAATGCCTTAGCAGATATATGATTTGCAAATATTTCTTCCTGTCTAGTAGGTTGCATTTTCATTTTGTTGATCGTTTACTTTGCTGTGCAGAAGCTTTTGAGTTTGACATAGTCTCACCTGTTTAGTTTTGCTTTTGTTGCCTTGGCTTTTCAAGTCAGATTTAAAAAAAATCATCTCCAAGACCCATGTCAAAGAGTTTACTTCCTATGTTTTTTCCTAGGAGTTTTCTAGTTTCAGGTCTTACATTCAAGTCTGATATACTTTGAATTAACTTTTGTGTATAGTATAAAATAATAGTCTGGTTTCATTCATTTCCAAGTGACTGTCCAGTTTTCCCAACACCATTTATTGAAGATACTATCCTTTTTCCATGTTATGTTCTCAGTTCCTTTGTTATAAATTAATTTAACATATATTTGTAGTTTTATTTCTGGGTTCTCTATTCTCTATTGATCTGTGTCTTGATTTTTGTGCCAAGATCACACTATTTTGACTGCAATAGCTTTGTAATATATTTTGAAATCAAGGAGGGTGATACCTCCAATTTTCTTCTTCTTTCTCAAGATTGCTTTGGCTATTTTGGGTCTTTTGGTATTTCCATACAGATTTTAGAATTAGTCTATTGCTGTGAAAAATGCCAGTGGAATTTGGATAGGGATTACATTATATGTAGCCTGCTTTGGGTAGTATGGATATTTTAACAATATTAATTCATCCAATGCATGAACATTGAATATTTTTTTCCATTTATTTGTGTCATCTTCTACTTTCCTTAATAATAAAAACATTTACTTTAGATTCAAAGTCTAGCCTCTTTTCAATTCTACCATTTAAATAATGTACATTTTCATTAATTTTCCCATTGTTTATATTTTTTCCAAAAAATGAAGTTGTTGGGTACTCCAGGGTAAGAAATGATATATATTTTTAAATAAACAGAGTAAGTAAATTAGTGTTCTACCTTTTAAAATTTAGATCTCATTGCTATTTTTTTCAAGATTTGTTATGTATCCAATGACCATGAGTCTAGGTTGTCCACATAGCACCCTTCCTCAGGGTTTGTAAAAATCCATTAGAAAATCTGTCCATCAGAATGACTAGTGAGTGGACTCAAAGTGAAAATAACAACAATATGACACCAACATTTCAAAGCCATATGTCTAAATATTTAACTTACGAATCTGACTTAGAATGATGTCTTAGTAGAATCACATGCCTAATAAAATTTTCAGTGGAGTTCATTGGAATGTATTTATTGCCATCATTCATATAACTTCAGTGCAATATATGTAGGTCTGGGGAACAAAATATATAGAGATTTGGAATTATAACTTAATAAAACTTGTTCATATAAGCCTGTATTTCTAGTAAATACATAACAGATGTGCTAATGTGTTCTAAGGTAAAGGCATAATGGACAAAGATAATATTTTCTTCACAATAACATTTTATGTCTTTCACCTGTTACTGTTTTATGCACCTGTGCCTTGTTGGCAGTTTGCTCAGTTTGAATTTGGAAGACTTATATAAGTATCAACATAAGTATCAACAAAGTATAACTACTGTTTTCTCTTGTGTGCTTTACATTTATCATAAAATGTTTGCATAAATTTTGTAAGCCCTTATAATTATATTGAGAGTCAATCTTTTAAGTGTTTATAGTTTTTCCCGACTTTCCCAATTTTTCATGAAAATGAGGGAAGAAAGTTGTCAGAATATTCTAATTGGAGCTAGTATATTTTTAATATTTTCAAATACTTTGCTTTTGTTTTTGCTTTGTTTTTAGATTTGTGTCATCATTGTATTCTTGCTTGAACTTTGTTGGTATGATTTCTGGACACCTTTTTGTGTTCATGGGAAGGGAAGAATGAATGTTTTTCTATTGATTTTAAATTTGTTTATTCACTATCATAATTGTTATGGGTGAGTAATGTGTTTTTGTGTTTTTTTTTGTAGTTGTTGTTCAGCAGCCTGGGTTCAAGTTATTTAACTCCTAAAGAAAAGAAACAGTTTGGAACATATATATCTATATGATTTTCTTCTAGTCACCGTAAATCATGGTCACTTGGGGATAGAGTAAATGTTGCCATTGGGACCTACCTCTGGCATTGCAGAGGCAATAGAATATTCTCACTACTCCAATGATCATTTTACTTATTAAAATTGATATTTAGTCCAAATTTTACTGCTCTAGATTAGTGCTGTCCAATATAATACATGGGGCTATTTACATTAAAATTAATTAATTAAAATTTAGTAAAATGTAAGTTTCTCAATTTTACTTGAAATATTTCAAGTTCTTATTAGCCACTTATGACTAGAGGTTACCATATCAGACAGTGCCAAACTTTTTTATTATTTGCAGAATTTTTATTGGACAGCACAGTTGTAGAGTATATACATCCATCAGAACAATTTCTAAGCTCACCATTTCATATCTCATATTGAAAAAAGCAAGCATAAAATTGTGTAAGGTGTCAATATAATTTAACATATATTATTACAATAGCTAAGTTTGGTCAGCTTTTTATAAGATGTATAACCTTGTTAATTTGCCACACATAATTACTTTCAATTTCTTACAAAATGAGACTGATTAAAAATAATACACCCTCGGATTATTCTTAACATTACATAATATCTATATAAGGCATATAACACAATGTTGGGCACCTGGTGCATTCAGTCAATGTTAGTTATTGAAATGTCTATTGTATTAATCAGTAGTTCTGTCAGAGGATGGAATCTTAAGTGATTTATATAAATTCATTATAATATCATATCCTCTATTCTGCTTTATTTTACCTTTATACTACTTTGGGGCAACTCAACAAGTGCTGTGAGGAAAATAATCTTTTTATTTCAGCCCCTTTGGAGTCTGAACAATATCATTCATATGTGAACCCATGGAGGGCATTTAAACTAGAATAGGCCAGTCAGAAAACTGAAAGTAGTATTATAGTATCATAGAATTATTAGTTGGTCTCCAAATTATTCAACAGGAGGTGTAGAAAGGAGGTGAGGGATTTCCAAGCAAACAACTTCAGTGTGAAGGCGAAGTTATCGTAATCATATACCTACTGAGCCTTTTACACGAGTGGCCTTTGATGTGGCGCACTTCCCATGAATGTACAGCATACTTCCCTGGTGTAAGTTCTTGCGTTCTCAGACATTGGAGCTTAGCGCCAGATGTGTCATTCTTTTCATGTTGAATCTTTTACTGCTTTTCTGAAAGCAACAGTAGAGTGGTTATCTATGAATGGACTGAGTGTAATTTTCTACTTTGTTCAAAAGCAAACCATTCTAATCATAGAAACTAGATGAAGCATTTGCTTTTATTTCATTAAAGCTGTTAAATTCTGCTGAATTATTTAGCAATCTAGGACATATTTATCTACTTAGAAAGAGTAGGTCTAGAACACTAATCTTATTTGGTTAGAGTAAGTATTAAACACTGGAGTTTGAATCCTTCTAACACATTTCACGTACTTTCTGATGGAGCCAGACCTGAAGCTACAGAATGCCATATATGAAGACCTGGTTTAGGACGTTCTCTGCTATGCATTCTATACAATGCAGTTGGTGAAAGCAATCCAATTAGGCAAGCAGCTGTTAAAATGAAAAGACATTTCCAAAAGCACATTTAATTTTCTCTGGTATGACACCATGTGCATGTATACATACAGACATATATAAATATTATACACACACATACTCTACTCTTACTTTAATTAAATACCACCAAATTCTATTATCTTGATCCAATTAAAATACATGTTTATTGTCTATTTCTACTGTATATTTTTATTTGCTGGATAGTAGCTCAGAATCACTTCTGACTTCCTTGATGTTAAGCTGAAGATGTTGCTTTATTTTGCCCCACTCAGGATCCCATGAGAGAGCCTTGCTCTGGAAATAAGGAGAAATGAGTTTGAGGTCCAGACCTCACTCTCTGGGCCATTCATTGTCTGTTTCCTCATCCAAGATTTTTTTCTAGAAATACCAATATACAAACATGGGATAACTTTTCAACTTGCTCACTATCTCATGCTAGTATATCATAGTTGAACAGTTTCTTCTCTGGGAGATACTTTGGAAATGGGACTTCAGGGGACTTATTTTCTTATGGAATATGGCTAGAAATGAAGAGAAACAAAAACTGAGGAACTCTTCAAAGAACAGAAAACATTTTTCTTTACTCTGAGTAGAAAAATGTAGATTGAGTTCCAATGCATTAGTGAAATTCTGGCTTGCATTTTTGTTTTCAAGTGATATGTACCAAGAGTAATTAGGATACATGTGGAAGAATTTCAAACCTGAGACAGATTAGCCTCTTTGTCAGTTGTTTAAATATTCATTGTATTTATTTATGAGAAAACACTTATTTTTTTCTCTGGATTTAATTTTTGATAAGATGGATAATACTTAAGTTAGTGTAGTTCATATCTATCCTAAATTATTTTATTTTATTTTTTTAAATTACTTAATTCTTACAGTAGTAAATTTGCTAGTATCACACAGTATGGATAAAATGATAATAACAGAGTTAGATTTCAAAATCCAATAGGATTTGATCCAGGATTGTGATAGTTATACAATATTACCATTGCTCATGATATCTTTTCCAATTAAGTTTTACAAATGATAAATCCAGATAACATGTTTTTCATAGGAGGAAAAAAAAATGTAGTTCTATAGTCAGATCAAGATGTACTACCTGTTTAAATATTTTCCTTTTAGCCCGCTGGTGTGGCTCAGTTGTTGAGCATTGACCCATGCGCCAAGAGATTGCTGTTTCGATTCCTGGTCAGGGCACATGCCCAGGTTGTGGGCCAAATCCCCAGTGGGGGGCATGCAGGAGGCAGTCAATCGATGTTCTCTCTCATTGATGTTTCTATCTCTGTCTCCCTCTCCCTTCCTCTCTCTCTAAAAAAAAAATCAATAAAGAAAAAAAAATTAAGTATTTTCCTTTTACTTTTTGACTACTTGTAGCTGTTTGCTTTGTATCTTTTCTTAGCTCTAGATGTTCAGAGCAGAAATTATTTTCTATTTAAAGAAAATAAAAACACAAATTGCTTGGAGATGATGTGTAGCTTTTAAACCATCCATGTCTTTCATTCCGATGGCTAGTGTGAGCTCTTGCTTTTACGTCCTGTGGTTTCTGTGTTCTCCTGTAACATGATTACATGATTTCTGCTTTGCTTGCTAGTCTGAAATTTCAGTTTCATAAATTCTCCCTTTCTTCAGCCAGTTCCTTCAGAGCATGGGTAGCATATTGGTAGAAAGTGTATAATTATATAATGTCACAGTATGTTTCCATCAAAGCTGGGGCCTATTCTTTCAAGGATCTACCTCTTAGTATGCTTTCTTCTGGATTCAGGCTTCTGTCTCTTTGGAAGCATGGGTTTGAGCAGCACTTTCTACCTTCTGTCACTAGACTACAAGCTCAATGAAGGCAACATCTTGTATTTGTCTGCCTGCCTCACACTCAAGCACCAAGAAGAGTAAAACATGCTTATATATTAAGAGAATCTAATCAATAAATATAGGTACTATAGTCTTACTAAAATGTCATAACCTGTATGAAAAGCAAATATTAATAATTTACTCAACATCATTCAATTTAGAAGTGCCATGTCAGAATGCAAACAAAACTCCAATGACTAATATTCTGGTACATAATTTCAGTCAGTCAGGAAAGAAAATCATAAATTTTTACAAATATCTAAAACATAGGGCACTGCCCACATCAACAAGATTAGTATTTAATTTTCCATTAGAAGCATGCCATTGATAGCTCTTTATATATTTAAGAGCTTGGACTTTGAGGTTCAACAGATATGAGTTAAAATCCTGCCTCTTCATCCTCTTAGCTATGTTAACTTTCAACCGAATCATTTCACCTATTTATGCCCTAGTTTACTCATTTATAAAAATAATATTAAATGAGACAGCTAATGTAAAATATGATGTTGGATGTGGGTTAAATGTATAAGAACTTTATCTTAGTATCATTATTTTTATTTATTTGAAACTTAGATTTTTTTCTGTATGAAAAAAGAAACTGACCAATGTGCAAATGTATTTGGTCTTTTCTCGCTCCATTAAACATGTTTCTACCATAAGGAAACAATGCTGAATTTTTACATTCTAACGAAGAGGATTTACTTTTCCTGAAATATAGACAATTTTTTCAATATCTAAGACATCATAAAAAAAAAATTATAAAATGAGCCCAGCCGGTGTGGCTCAGTGGTTGAGCGTCGACCCATGCACCAAGAGGTCGCCAGTTCGATTCCCGGTCAGGGCACATGCCCAGGTTGTGGACCAAATCCCCAGTGCAGGGCATGCAGGAGGTGGCCAATCGATATTCTCTCTTCTCAATGTTTCTATCTCTCTCTCCCTCTCCTTTCCTCTTTCTCTAAAATCAATAAAAGAAAAAAATATATAAAATGTGTTACTATGTCTACACCCTTTCTCTTCCTGGAAAAACAAATTTGGATACACACACCCACACCCACACCCACCCACACCCACACACACACACACACACACACACACACACACACATTGTGTGTGTATATATATATACATATACATATTTTATATGACCCATATATATGTATTTTTATACTTAGATGTTATAGTTCATCTCCTGTTAATGTCAATTAGTTTGACCCAATTATTTAGAGATGTTTGAATAATATAAGTGGAAAAGAAAGAAAAAAAAATCTCAGCTTATTCTTTTATTCAGCTTTACTTCTGGAAACATTCTATTTTCAAGGTAAATATTAGCAGCATTCTAATTGTTCCCACAAGTAAAAAATTTAATTCCATCACAACATATTGTCTATAATATTTCATACTCTATCCTGATAGAGTAAATTTGGCAAGTAAATTTGTTAGAAGTGGTTTTGTGTTTATCGTGTTTCTTTTTCATGAGCTTTCCAAGAGAAGAGGGTTACAAGCTTGACTAACTCACAACCAGCAGAAATTTTATTGCCTTTCTTTTTCAGTCGTCTTAACTGGTACTTATCCCAGAGGGATATACACTAAAAGACAGATGTTGGTTGATTCTTTTTTCTTTTCTTTTCTTTTCTTTTCCTAGGGCTAGAAAATTTACTATTAATCAAGAATAACATATATGCTGAGTAATTACTACTGAGAGATTCTAAAACTATACCTTTTTTTTTTTAACTGTATTTCTTTAAATTCTGGAACCCTTGAAAACAAGAAGCATGGATCATTACTTTAGTTAGCATAAAATATATTGTCACTGTACCTAGGTAGCAGATAGAATACATTTTTTTAAATCTTTATTGTTGAAAGTATTACAGATGTCTCTCCTTTCCTCCTCCATTGACACTCTACATTTTTATGTCTTCAAATGTTTACTTTTGTATTTTTAAGATAAATGTCCTCTGAATTTATTTTGTTTAAAATTTTCATGTACTATTTTATTTTCTCTTTTAAACTCTATTGTATGTAAAGAGTTATGCTAAATTATTAGACAGCTTAAACATTTTGGAATTATATTAAATTCAGAAGTGTCTTAATAAATCCAATGCTGCTTTAATTTATCAGAATGAAATTAAAGTTATTATTAAAGTAAAAGCCTAAAATAATTACACACACAAAAAAAACCTGCTTAATTTTAAGAGAATCTCACTTACAAAATGTATAGAAAAGCAGGATAATAATTAGAATATGTGGAAGATTTTTTTGTTTGGACAAATATTTGCCTTAAAATGGGGTTGCTTTAGTATCATTTCTCCAGTTCTCAGTGAAATAAAGCAAACAAAAACTTCTCAGGATTGGATCTATTTTATATATAGTTATATATATCTATATGTAAAATATAAATTATATACATGATCTATTTTACATATATGTACAATTTGCTGGATATTGCTAAGTATGTCCATATTAAAATTTACAACAGATTATTTAACTTTCTAAAAGGATTATTGATAAAAAATTGTTCAATATCACTCTTTAGAATATTAATCCTAAAATATTTGCAGTGTTTGAACTGCAAAAAACAATGTAGACAATAACTATGAACTTATAGATAAACATACACTTAAAAAATATAAATGATTGATAATACTAAAAGTTATATAATCATATTCTATATTTGAAATTAAATTCCCACTTATTAAAATTATGTTTATTAAAAAATTATAACAATATATAAAAATATTTTTGCCATAGGGTTAATGTATGGCTTGAATAAAGGAAATAATTATATAGCAGTACATTTTGTAATAAGTAGAATTTTATGAAATAGAAATAATATGGGAAGTTTGCCCAGCCAGTGTGGCTCAGTGGATTGAACATCGTCCCATGGACTGAGGTCCTGGTTGGATTCCCCATCAGGGCACATGCCTGGGTTGTGGGCTTGATCCCCAGTAGGGGGCATGCAGGAGGCAGTCGATCGGTGTTTCTCTCTCACATCGATGTTTCTCTCTTTCCTTTCCTCATTCTCTACAAAACTCAATAAAAATATATTTTTTAAAAAAGAAATAATATGGTAAGTTCAATTAAATCTGAAAGGTCTGCATACGAATTCATTTCATTCCAGTTGGTTTTCTACCCTCTCATATTTTAATTTTTATACACATTTGAGTTTAGATTAGTTTCAAAACATTATGCAATCACTCACTGAGAACATGCCATGGACATTTTGTTGTTGCTGTTGTTTTAGTTTTAGTTTATTTTAAATATTTACCCCATCTCCTGGCAGGCATCAAACATATTGCATTCTATTTATTTTTAGGATTAAACTTTGTTTCATAAAATTTCAAATAGGATTAGTGATATTTCTAATCACAGTTATAGATATTTCCAAAAGTTTCTAAAGGATGTGTTTTTCCAGTTCTCCAAAGAGAGGTGCACACAGAAATCTATGACACACACATAGAACTCATTCTTGCTTTACTCATAAATCTAACTTCTGTAACATTAAAAAGAAAGTAAGATAGAATTAAAACCTCAACTAGACCTGCCCTAAGAACAGAGGAACAAGAAGAAAAAACACAAGAGTACTTAAGCAATGTCTCTCTGGGAAGCAGTGTCTTGCTGAATAGCCAACAAAACAAACACACACACAAAGGGTCTAGTCAAAAATCAATCACTAAGGTAATCATGCAGATCCTTACAGTCAGGAGGAAAACATACAAATGAGGAATATGCAAAATTTCAATTTGGAATTTCTGGTGATCACTTAAGAAAAAGTCATTCGTCTTCTGAGACAAACAAAGAGCTACTGGGAAAGACCCCACCAAAATATGTAATAGGAGATAAGATACCAGCTAAGGCTTTATGCCATCCCTGAACAGCACCCAGGTTAATATCTCAAGCAGCTGTCCTGATCTCTGTGGTCTAAGCTTTTAACTAACTTTAATTAAATAGAACCTTTGGTGTGCAAGGGTACATATGCCTGGGATATGAATAAAAGAAACAAACAGCAGAGCCTGGCATATGGTTGTACACACATGCATCATTTGATTTTCGATTTTTTTTTTATAAGGATATTTTAACATTCATGAGAGGTAAAAAAGATGAGAGCAGAAACAGAAATGTCCCTCTGGACTTCAACTTTTTGCCGACTATTCCTACCATCACAGCTCGTATTAAAAACACTATAAGTCTTAATTGTTAGATGTACAATCTGCAATGTTTAAATGGACCCTGTGGATTTTGGTCCAAAACCAAACCAATTGGTCGCACGCTATTTTTTTTTCTTCCATTAGATGTTCTGCTGCAATATTTGCATAAATGTAACCGTGCTGTCCGTCTTTTAACTTTCACTCAATTAATTATGCTTCCAGCCCCCTGCTGATGGACAAAAATGAGACTTCATCTGCAAATAGCTTCAGCAGTTTACAGCTTATTAAATGCCAAAATCTAGTTAAGACAGTTTGAGAATTCTCATGTCAGGCATTTCAACATGCCATTTTTAACACAAAATTCTTATTAAAAAAATGAACCCACTACTCCAAGTCAGGGGAAAGAAAATCTCTGGTATAAAGGTAATGAACAGATTAGAATTTTATACAAATTGTGTACTTAGCATATGTAGCTTACTTTGAGCACACTTAATTGGTTTGCCTAATAATGAAACAGCTATGAGAAAGACTACCAAGTTGACAAGAAAATGGTCTCTACAAATTACAAACAACTTTCATCTGTGGAACTACTTTTTATAATTTATATAAAAGTCTATGTATAGTCAGAAAAAAAAAAGCAGATGAATAGGAGTTATATACTCAAATATTCTTTTCAAAGTAACATTTCTTCATGTGACAGCATTTACATATTGCATCAAACGTCTGGTGCATTCATGATCTAGAATTCTCTATACCACGTCATGTGCAAGAAAGAGAAGCAAGGAATAATCTATCTATTAAAGCCAAATGAATAGATAAAACATACAGCATTTTGCATTCTACTATGAAAGGACTGAAGTAATTCCATAATTTTACTCGGTGAGTTGACCAACCTACATCCCCATGAGAATGCCTATAAAATTAAATAAAATAAAAATTTCCTTGAGAAACATATATTTTTATCAGGTTTCTGGCATGAAACATTTTAATTCTATTTGTTAAACACTTTTTGCTTTATGTATAGTTTATGATGTTTTTATTAATAAGATATATGTATTGGATTTTCCTTAATTTGGGGAGAGAGAGAAGTATTCTATTTATTCCATTAAAGGAATTAAATTATGTATTTAGTAAAGTCTGTTTGTATTTAACTAAGCATTTAGAATACTTTAGTTATTGTCACAGAAAAGTCAGGTCAGGGTCTCATGGCAATCGGCCATCAGTCTCAAGTTCGAAGCTGTTGGTTTCTTTCTTCTATCTTGTGGCATACCATTTGGTACTCTACTGTAATGGATTTTATTGACAAATTGGGTCATGTTTATGCTGTCTTCTTGTAAACTACTCTGATAGAGCTGAATGTGACATGATGATATATGACAGAAATGTCAGAGATTATTTTAAAAGCAATTTCTGTCTGATCATATACCAATTAACAGCTTTCATAACAAATCCCAAAATATGTAGTTGGCATTTGATCAAAGGGAACATATTTGATTGCTGATACTTTAATATTTGGGACATATTAAGGAAATGCATGTTGTCCACCCAGTGCTAGGACTATGGAAACATACAATGGCTACAAGTATTGCTTTGGCACAAAGTGACATTATAGGTTACTCCAAGCACATGTAATAACGCCCTTTTCTAGAGCTTTTGATAAAACAGGGGAAAGGTACAAAAAAGGCTTTTGTTTCCTAAATTATAATGCATCCTGCATGATTTCTTATGTAGTTTGCCATTAGCAATCAGAAGGGTGGACCTAGAAGGAACTAAGATAATTTTACTAACCCAGAAGAAAGAAAAATGTAAAGTAGATGCCACCTCATATTACATGCAGACTTTATGAAGATAGATGAATTGCATTGTGGACGTAGTTAAGCAGCTCTAAAATCTCTTAGGATTTTTTCTATGGGTAATTTGTGTACAGCAAGAGACAGAACATACTTTGCTTGATCTACTATTTTGTTGCTTCTTGGTTAAAAATGTAAGATTTTTTCTTATTCCTCAGAAAGACCTGAAGAGTTTATGAGATTTAATCATGTGTGTGTTTAGTGTATATTGTTCTTGAGATGTTTCATGAGTGTTTATTATAATATAATAGGATGTATTTTTTTGGCATAAAATATATTTTATTAATAGAGCACAAGAGTGTTTTATAGAATCCCAAGGCAGTAAAGCAGTCAGTCCTTAGGAGGAAGAACTTGGAACTGTGAAGCTATCAGAAATATGAGTCCTCATTCGCTCCCTCTTACCTCTGTCTTCCCTGCCTGGCTTTCTCTGCATTCCCATGCCCTCCCCAGGCAGAAGATGAGCAACTCATTGCTCCAGAGTTTACATTTATGCTCAAAGGACCAGTTCAAATTGGATAATCTTGCTCTGAATTCTAAAGTATCAGGAGAGAGAATCTGATTGGCCTACTTAGAATCAGGTGTTCAATCCTGGTCCAATCAACTGTGGGGAGGTGAGTATAGTGATATAGTACATACAACTGGGGGAGTGGAGTCATCCCAGTGGACTCTCAGAAAGATGAGCCATTGTAAGCTGGATAAATACCCCCCAAAAGGTCTAAAACACATTTTATAGCATTTAGCAGCGTACGGTGTTGTCATGTGTAGTCTCATTTGATTTGTGCCAATTCATCCAGAGTAGGCGTAACTGGCACTCTGGCACTTTGCCCATTTCACAGATGCAGAAACAGACTCTGAGAGATGAGATGACTGACCCACAATGATGGTCATGTCAGAGACCAGACACAACTTTCTGTCTTCTGACTCTCGGCCTGACGTCCACCTCACCAAGCAGTACAGTCTGCAGTTCCCTCACAGTTCTAACCCCCTAGACAACACCGTTCTCCCAGAATGTTTTCACTAGGATTTACCATACTAAAATAAAAAGAAAAATCATTTGCCTTTTAACATTTAAACTCAAATCCCTCCTCCTTTGCATTTGATGATTTCCTTCTTACTAATTTGTGAATGTAATTAATTTCCCATGTTTGGGGAAATTGGGCTAATTGGTGTATGCCTCTGCAATCCTTTTATTTCTTATATTTTTCTCTGAGGCTTGCTTCCTGTAAGAGTTTCAGGCTCCCTCCTCTCAATTTTTCACTCATTGGATTCCCCAATCCTGTGGCCTCTCAGTGAATGATTTTGCCTCCTGTTTACTGAAACTCCATTAGTTACCCTGGCCTTCATTCCCTTGAACTTTCTGTCTCTATTTTATGTTCATCTTCCTTCCATTATGTAAGAAAAAATCATACCTCTTCTCTTTAGAGATAAAAGTGTTCTCTCCTAAAGCTTCAGTAACTGGTCCATAATACAGATGATGTGATCATTTCATCTGTTACAGTTAAATTCTGAAATAGTGTCATACAAGAGGGTCACAGATAAATAACCTGAGTGCAACAGACATAACATAGGATTTATTAGGCTGAGAAGTAGCAGCACACATGCAGTCCTGTGAACTCCCCATCATTCCAGAGCATGGGCCGACATAGATGTTCTGCATGTATCATGGCGAGGGCTCCAGCGGAGGCGGCCTGCCTTAGCCAGTAAGCTGGAGATGGAACGTGTGATGGGGGGAGAGGCACTCCAAGAGGGAGAAAGACTTCCCCCCACCACAGCCCCCACCTCATTTTCCTATATATTTATAGGTTAGCCTATGAGGTTAGAGGACACATGAATAAAAGAAATGTATCATCAAAGGTCTCCATACCTAGAAACAACACTAAGGATTATACATACTGAGGGCCCTTATCTTGCCTGCCAGGAATGATGAAATCAGCCCAAGGCCTCATCTCTCTGCAGACTGGCTTAGTTCAGCTGAGCCCGCTCTCTGCTGAGAAACCAAAGGAGAAGGAAATATGCTCCTAGGGTCATCCACAACTGTCTCTAATCAAATAGAAACATAGTTTTTTAATGAACGTTAACAGTTCTTTTAGTTCCTCTTGCCTGTTCAGGAACTTCACATCATCAGTTATCTTGATGGTTTAAAAAAAAGTTGTTTCTTGTCCTCTTATATTCTTCCAGTTTCCTGTTTTCTTCCCTTCAGAGCCGAACTGCTCTGAGGAGTTTGCTATACTGACTGTCACTTTTACTCAGCCAGTCTCTACACAGAACTGGCTTCTGCCATATCACTCCATTGAGTCAAGTCTCAGTAAGGCTACCAATTACTTCCATAACTCTAAATCTAATGCACATTACTCAGCCTTCGACATTTTTCTAAAACTCTTTTCTTCATTACTTTGACACCACACTCTCCAGGTTTTCCTAAGTCTTTACGGCCACTATGTTACACATTTATTTAAAAATTCATTCTCTGTTACTTGACTAGTATATAGAGGAGACCTTCCAGACTTGATTCTATTCCATATTTTTCTCTCTTTTAGACTCTTTCTAGGCAATGTTATCCATGCCCATGGCCTCAATTACTACCTATAGGTTCATAGCTTCCAAAGCCAGAGCCCCATCCCACAGATCTTCTCTGAACTCCAGAATATGTATCTCCCTGCTAATCGATATTCCTATTTTTCAAAGACATCTCAAATTTAACAAGTCCAAGACAAAAATTGCGATTCTCATCCCAATACTGGTTTTCTGGTGCTCTCTAAAACAGTGAGTGATAACACAAAATACTCAATTAGAACTAACTCCTAGCATATACATCTCCCATCACAATGTCTAATCTCTCAATAAGTCTTACCAACTTTACAATTTAAATATCTCCTAAATTTACACACGTCTGTTGGTCACCACATTCATTACCATAGTCTTACCTAACAATAAGATTAGCCTGGCATTTTTTCTTTTTTCCTTTTCATCTAAGCAGCTATTTTGCAGCTGGACTTACATTTTCAAAATCAAACCTTATCATTAACCCTTCACACATTAAAACACTTTCTTGATTCTTACCTGGCAGGGGAGATACCATGATCACGAAGGTGGTTTTCCCAGGGCGAGGCTTATCCATTGCACTCCGGATGTGCTGACCCCTGCAACTTCCCCAAATGTGGGAAACTCGACTGCACAATTTGTGGTAGTGGGGGAAAATAAAAAAATAAAAAATAAATAAAAAATAAAACACTTTCTTGGCTTTCTATTTTTCATAGAATAATTTTCTTACTACAGGAGAAGACCTTTGTGATCGTTCCTGTATTCACCTCTTCAGTTTCCCGTTGTGCCACTTTGCTTGTTGCCCTCTGTTCTCTGAGCTCTAGGAATTCATTCTAATCACTGGAATTACAGAACAGTCTGCTTCCAACATCTTCCACCATCACCGGGGTGTTCCCACGCTGCACGCCTACTTTGTCAGGGTAGAAGTCAAGTGTTGGTTTGGAGGCCATTCCTTTAGCATCATGGAAGCCTGAGGATATGACCTGGAGCTAACTCTCATTACAATGTTCAATCAAGGAATCCATAGACAAGATACAGGATCCAAGATAAATGAGGATCTGAGAATACTGGGCACAGAAGCAAACACCTGTACCTCATTGCCAAGGTAATTTATTGAGTAATGAGTAACTGATTTTAATGATAGGCAGCTGCACTGGAGATGGAGTCTATTCACCTGTGCCTGAGTGGTACAGGACCAATGAAATATAAATTCCAAAAGGACTCACGGCTTACTGATTCCCTGTCATGAGGTGGTTTGCACCAACCTGTCCTTATGCCTTGGCACTGTGGGTGCCCCCAGGTTCCTGAGGGTTATGATGTCACTACCATGGCTTTGTCATACACTTTGTGTTGCTGCCTACTTTGTTACCTCTCTTAAAGCAAAATAAATTGGTGTTGGATAAAATCTATTGTATCTCATGTATTTTATTGTCAATCTTGTCTCTAGAACGCAGGTGCTAGGCAAGCAAAACAGATATGCCACCAGGAAATATACTACTATGTACATTATATCATATTTCATAAATATTCCTCCTCACCCTCATCTCATCTCCATTCATATTTTCTCTGTTAAAACAACTTTTAAAAGTAACTTTTTTACAAGTTCTCATCAAACTTTTCTTCAGATCAAAATGTCTGTCTAAAATTAATATCCTTCATATGACTCTCACCGTTTCCTTACCATCTTGATTGATTTAAGTTCCAGGAAGTGGACACCATATCTCTTACTTTATATCCCCAGTTATCCCCAACCCCAAACACTGCACCTGGTATGTATGAGAGAGTTAGTAAGTACTTAAAAAATTTTTTTTTTAATTTTTTGTCTTTATTGATGTTAGAGAGAGAGGAGAAGGAAGAGGGAGAGAGAAATAGAAACACAGATGAGAGAGAACATTGATTGGCTGCCTCCTGTATGCCCTGCACTGGGGATTGGGCCCACAACCTGGGCATGTGCCCTGACTGGGAATCGAACTGGCGACCTCTTGGTGCATGGGTCAACGCTTAACCACTGAGCCTCACTGGCCAGGAGAATAAGTACTTTTTAAATGTAGAGCTAGTGCTGTGATATCATATATCATAGGGGTCTATTCTAGTCTAATAACCTGGGACTTATTACTACATTCCTGGAGGAAGTAACATTAAGTTAGGATCTAATATTTGAGTAGTGATTGAGAGAATTAAAAATACTGCATTTTAGGCAGAGAAAATAGCTACTACCATTATAATCTGGGGTTGGGGGGGCTCATTTCACATTCAAGGAATTGAAACAATCCAGTGTAGTCAGAGTATAGCTAATGAAAATGTGAGGTAGGAGGTGGCTGCAGAGTTAAGCAGGAATCAAATCAGTCACGTTTTAATGGCCATGTTACAGATATTGTTATACAACTTAATGGAACTCACTGAAGGGATAGTAGAAGGAGGTAAGATTTATTTTCTCCTTCTATGCAACTTGGACCCTAAATCTTAGCCTAATTTCTAACCCATTTTATTGGTAATAAATACCCTTTGTACCTCTTTAGAGTCTTGTTTCCATATCTGGTATTGGCATATGTTATTTTAGTGTAAACTGCACAATCTGAGTAGATGAATACAGTGTAACTTTATTATTTAGTCATTTAGTTGAAATTGGTAGATGATGGTGGTAAGCTTTCCTCCACACACCTTTTTAGGAAACTCAAATCATTTCATCTTGTGACTCTTCCACTGACCAAAGCTTTGGCCAGTGAAATAGGCACACATTTCTTCCATTTGTGTTTCTGACCACAGCATGGCTCCACTTAATACAGGGGGAATGGGAGCTGTCATCTAGCTGTGTACCCAAGAAGAAGAGAGAATCTCTGATCTTGGTAGGGATTTAGCAATCTCTGTCACAGGTTCTCACATACATCTGTGCAAATTCTCCTTTCCATACAGAGAAGACACTCACCCTCTCCCCAAAGTATATAATCTAAAATTCTATTAATTCTACGAATCCAGTTCAGTGTTAAGCACTCCAGTTTTCATCATTCAGGTCTGAATACTGGTCCTCTTGAGCTAGTCTAAAAGACTTGTTATCTACCCCCATCCTTATACCCTCAGCCCCCCCTGTACTCTCAAATAGTTTATAACCAGGGACAACAGAATATAATTAAAACTCTTATTTGGGAAAGGGGAAATTATGAACCCCAAAGAAGTCACTATCTGTTAGCAATAGCACAATGTTTCTGAATAGGCATTGAAATGTGTGTGTGTGTGTGTGTGTGTGTGTGTGTGTGTGTGTATGTGTGTGTGTATATATATATATATCCCCCCCCCCCCGGGAGGAATTTCCCTGATTATCTCTCCATGCCTATAATAATTTCCTGAGAAAGTTGGAGTCACAGGAAAGATGCTTGCTTGTCCTTTGGATTGTCACATGAGAAAAAATGTACTGATTTTGAGACATAGTTTTGGGGTCTATTTGTTACAGTAGCTAGCATTACTCAAACTAATCAGATGCATTTCAGAAACAATGTCAGTGTGTGACTAAGGCCATGTTGCAGGAAGGAGGCAGCATTTCCTGCATGGGGCATTGCGGCATATCAGGAAGAAGCAGGGATGTCAGTACTGTGACTAATTCTGCAGGCGTTTAAAACAGATAATATGGGAATTGAAAAAGACTGTAACTTAATTTATTCAAGGATTGCTGTGTGGTTTTTAAAGAGAAAAACAATTACTACATACAATGAAAAGCGGTCTCCCTAAAAGGGAATCTGAAGTGAGTTAATAAAAGTGATAAGCATGCATTGATTAATCACTAGTCCATTGGGAAGAAATGATAAATGTAGGTCTGGAAACTCATATTTTCAACTTGAAGTTAAAATTTATGAGTCTGTGCATTTCTTAAATTAAGAATTAGGACATTAAAATGTTTGTAAGAGCATTTAAACAAAAATTAAATGTTTATATATAACAAAATTGCAGATCATTAGAAAGTCATACATTGCAAAGTGTATTTTCCCCTAAATCAGTGCAAATTCTCTCTTTGTACATGGCACTATAGATGATTTTTGTCACAACAGCTCTGGGAAAATAAACTAGCAAAGCAAACATATATCTCAGGGACTCGTTACAGTCCAGCTCAAATTCAGTAATAAAACCACAATTATTTTTGTCTTATTCCATTCTTCATCACCAATTTCTAGCCACTCAGAGCCACTGCTACCCACTTGGACAATACCCCATTCTCACTGGCCTTCTTTGTAATATGTACAGTTCATTCACTAAAACATCTGTACTGCCTCTGTCTTCCCCCAAAAGAACTATCTGCTGTTTGTCTCTTTCCTTCAGATCCCAGCATTTTCTTGTGTGAGAGGTAATTTGATAAATGTGCAAAGTTAATTTTGAGTGACTGTTCATATGTTAATGTTTTTATAGGTAATATCTATCATACAGAGTTTTCCTGAAGACCTGGCTTGAATTCAACAGAGGAACACTAAAGATAGAAAGGCTATCTTCAGGGACTTCATATTTGCCTTTTTTCTAGTCCCTATATTATTTTTTGAGCACTGTGTAATATGTACAAGAGTGTGTATTGATGTGTTTATTATTATCTGTCTGCACCCTCCACTCTAGCCAATGTATGCGTTTGTAATCTCCAGAGTATGCTTTGCTCTCTTACCTCTGAATCTTTAGACATATGTTTCCCCTAAGGAGATGTTCTCTGCAATGTCTTGTGCTTGATCTTTAACAAGTTTTTCAATATTACTTAAGATCACTTCATGATGGCATTTTCCATTCCTGCCTGCTGCTTATCAGATTATCCACTAGCCCCATCCTCTAACATATCACTTACAAAATTTTGTTATAACAGTTTTCTAATTCATTCTTTTTACCATTAAAATTTGTAACTTTATTGAAGGCAGGGATTTATCTTTTTATAAACCACCAGTTAACTTTGCTTGGTAACCAGTACAAAGAGATGTTTGTGGAATGGGGGAGTGAATGAATGCAAGAGTAAATATGGATGGGGAACATTGTGGTGGATACACTGTTTATAATTAATTAGAGCCAATATTTAAATTTGTGAGAAGTGACATGTGCAAATTACAATGTTTGATCAGTTGAAGGTAACTGACTCGTGGTAGACTGCCTTTTCTTTCATGATTATAAAGTGAAATATTCCAAAGAACACCTTAGTTAATGTCCATAATCTTTCTGAAATTTACTGTGTAAGCATTAACATTATTTTCCTATGATAGCCAGAATCTTTCTGAACCATTGTGAGAATCCCATTGTTTTGTTTGTTTTAGTTTAGCAGTGGCATGAGGAGTACAAACTGACCTTAGGCCAGTTTCAAGAGACCCCCAGTTCAGTGGAATCATTGCTGGATCCACTAAATTCTTCTTCCCTTGGGCACTAAAATAAGTCTCAAAGCTTGTCACTGTATATAATCATGAGAGACATCACCCACACTTTTGCCCCAAGTTACCTGAATCTGGGACAGACTCACATCATATATTATACTCTGTCATAAAGCATATACCATATCTCACAAGAAAGCACACCAGCCTCACAAGATACATTTTGTTCTTGCTACAGCAGTAGCTGTTTCAATAGACCATTCTACTCTTCTTCAGATGGTCATTCATTAGATAACCAAGTGCATGCTAAGACCAGTGAATAGC
Organism: Tadarida brasiliensis; assembly: GCA_030848825.1. Lineage (NCBI taxonomy): Eukaryota > Metazoa > Chordata > Mammalia > Chiroptera > Molossidae > Tadarida > Tadarida brasiliensis. The sequence continues at coordinate 66,745,206 of CM061266.1, forward strand.
AAAGGAATTATCCATTATTTCGTACTGGGAAGTACATTTTGATACTGTGGTTTGCAGGATATCATTCAATGAATGACCAGAGGCAAGACAAGAAAAGAAATTCATATCAAGAATGAATGTTTATCAGGTGACCATTTCCTAAGTTATCTAAATGTCTAATCACTATTTGTACACCTGAAACTAATATAATACTGAATGTCAACTGTAATTGAATTTTTAAAGTTAAAAATGTATGTGTGTATTGTAGTGAGGAATTTGCTGACTATGCCCTCCCCCTAAAGGAAGGGTCCTGTATAATCAGTCGGCTAAAGTTCAGCAGTGTGGAACTGTATCGGGAACTCTGGGGTGAGTATAGTGAGCTCACCCTTTGTCAGGGAATGTTTGTGGTTTTTCAAGTATGAATATCTTTATCCACTAGTACACAATTTTCATGAGAACATACATCTTTTTTTAAAAAATCTTTGTTATTACTCTCTTTGCTGCATCATCAGAGCCTGGAGCAGGGTCTGTCTGGCACATGATAGGAACTCAATAAATATTTGTTGAATTAATATATTGATCCCTGTGTCCATGGATACTTTGTTTTTGAACCTACATTTTGGTAACACCAGGATGACAGAAAAGGCAAATAACAAACATACTTAGTGTGGATTTTCCTGACCATTTTATTATTTACAAAAACCTAAAAGTTACATATGTATCTGTACAGATATGTGATTCCTAGTGCATATGTTTAGGTGAGAATTTACAATAGAAATTAATATTCTCAGACTCTGGGCCATTCCAAAGTGTCCATCCATGGACCCATTCATCATCTTCCTTATCTCCAATCATTGTGCAACATTAGCCACTGCCCATGAATCTTTGTATAGCTCCACCCAATCCTGTCTTTTTAAACAACTTAAGAACTATATACACTACTTGCAGTGATGCTCATTTAGAATATTTCTCCCTCCACCTATCTGAATAGGTTCCAGAATATAGGCTCTAATGCTGACTTACTCTTCAAAGGCTTAATTTTTTTTTAAATCAGGCTTTTGTTAGAAGTAAATTCCCAGTGAGACCTAGATTGGAGAAACAACTTCTAGAATTGTTTCTTGCTGATCTTGTTTGCCAGAGGAAACTCAGCTGATAATCTAGAACTAATATGATTTATTTAACCTTAATGGAAGAGGCTGGCTGTCCTAGAATAAGGGGCACAGTGGCAGCAGGGCAGGTTAAACAATCACATCTCTGGGAATGAATTGACACTGGGTTATGGTTAATAGATTATATAACCTTATATATAAGAATATAAGAAATATTATATATTCTTATATATAAGAATATATATTTTTATATTCTTGGTTTCCCAAGAATAAATCTGACAGGCAAAGTACTAAGGACTCATTTGATTTCTATAACAATCAAAATAAAATAAATAATCACATATAACTTCTAGAGTGGGCAAACAGAAGGCTTTCGACACCATATGAGAGATTCATAGACCTTTTCTCAATTTTATATACATGAGTCAATTCACAACTCAGAGTTCTTGAATAAAGGATAGTCAGGTGGTACCCTTCAAACAAAAACAAAAACAGTGTAATAATCTCCAAGTGCCTCCATGCTGGAGATTATTATGTTAAGTGAAATAAGCTAGAGAAAGACAAATATCTCATCATCTCACTTATATGTTGAATCTAATGAACAAAATAAACTCATGCATAAAATAGAACCAGAGGCATGGAAATATGGAACAGACTGACGAATCTCAGAGAGGTGGGGAGGGTGGGCGTGGGAAGAGACTAACCAAAGAACTTGTATGCATATATGTACTGCTCATGGACACCGACATTAGGGTGGTAAAGGCCTGGGGCAGAGTGGGAACCGGGTGGAGGGGGCCAATGGGAGAAAAATGCGGGGGGGGGGAACATCTGTAATACTATCAACAATAAAGTTTTTTTAAAAAACAGCAAGTAAGTGCTCCTCACTTTTTGCTTCTTGCTTCTTGCAGATTTATACCATCTTAGTAGTTCAGAAAATTTCAGCTCATTACTGTATGATAAATAACTACAATTTCATTTCACTCTTCTCACAGTGAAATCTTTCTTCCTGCATTTTATAATTTATATTACCCCTTCCTCCAACACACACAATTGTGAAATCTTTGAAAACTATGATCAAGTTTTGTTCATGTTTTTCAACTTCAGTACCTTTCCATATGTATTGAATTGAAAATATAATTTCTTTCAAGGATTATTTTTAACTTTCTAAAAGCAATGAACCATAATAAATCCTACTTTAGAAATGTATTTTTTTCTCAATTTCATCATATTTCTAGACTTAACTTGTTTCTAATTAATGATACAACTCAGGAAGAACATGTGGGAGGTTCTCAAATTTTTGGATATGGTGAGATGGCATGTATTCAAAAATGAAAACAAATACTCTGCAAAATATAGATGAATGCTCTATATCTTTCAATAGTGACAGTGTTGAACCATAGACAGGTATATTGGCCAACTAACCACTGAGACCAATTATAGGCATGATGTAGCAGAGAAGACAAGCAGAAAAGAAAAAAGTAGCAATTTTATCATACTCATGATTAGTTGAAACATAAATAAATGTAGTATGAGAGGAGCAGGGAATTTGAAAGCATTTTCTCAATTTTAATACCCCAAAATACAACATATTTTTCATAATTTATAAAATATAACTATGTATATCTCTTTCCTTATTAAAATTAATCATTGTCTTTCCCATAAAGTCCAAATTTCTTAGTACGAAATACAAAGTATATCATTATTTAGTCTCCACCCAATTCTCTAGCTTCATATCTTACCACAAACCGCGTCTTAACTTCCAGTTATACTGAATTACTTGAATTTGTTTGAATCATTTTTTTTTCAATCTATGCCTTTTGCACAGGCATATGGCTTTCAGACCTTCTCTATCCTTTCTTGGTTCTCATATTTTGTCTCAGTTTGTGTTTTCTAGAAGTAGATTTGAGATGAGGTTTTGGAAGAATGGGTAGGGAAGTGGTAAGACTGGACGGGAGAGATCTGAGAGCACATATAGTGTGCGTGTCAAACAAATTAATATTGAAGGTACCTAGAATATAATCCTCTGGGAACTCCGACAACATGTAAGACATGAACCTCACAGCTCTTGCAAAAGATAATGGCCCTAAGGTATTAATTCACTAACTTTCAGCAGTTATTGTCTACTCAGTCAGTCATTTATTTTTAAAGGTATGTTTGTCTGAATTATCTTTTTATATCAGAAATATTCTTGCCAGATTCATATTTGACTTTCTTGTTCTCTTTCACCTTGGGGATAAAAGCTCAGATTTCAGAAAATTAATAACTATACATACTATGAAAAAATAGAACTCTACAATATAGGTCTGAAAATGTGGTAAATAAATACTTCTTAATCTTTTTTTTTTTTTTTTGGAAAAGAAAGCATTAGAAACTACTCATAAGGTGCATAATAAAAGTCTATATATTCAATCTTATCTTTTTTAGTCATTTTCAAATCTTATTAATTTGAAAACAAAATAAGCAATTTTAGCAAAGGTGTTAGGCAAGTTTATGTTTTGTTTGGTTTGGTTCTCAATGAGACTGCAGAAAACTCTTTATTATTTTAGTTTCCATCTGCTTTTTACTGTTAGAATGCCAAATCCTATATAGTATATCACAGTAAAAGCAAACATGTTAACCTTATGGTGTTTTTTTAGTGTTAATGATGATGTTTTTCATTGTTTGTTTTGTAACAAAGCATTATGGCAGCAGTAGGAAAAAACCTTGTAAAACATTTTATCACTTATTTGTCTTAAACAAAAGTTTCATATATTTGAATATAGTGCAATAATGCAGTACAGAATTATGCAAACTAAAAGGCATTTCCACCTGCAGAAAAACTGATTGTTATTATAGAAGCTGAAGAATGAAAGGCAATGAAGGAAGTAACCTGTGTTGTATTGCGGCAGTAAGCTTTAAAACACTCGCAGTCTAGAGATGTCAATAGCACAGTTATGATCATATGTATATATGCACTCATTACGTGTAGATTTGCTGGCCCATGCTGACAACAGGTAAGATATCATCGATCATAAAGGTTCATGAAGATAAAGCTAAAAGCAAGTGACACAAAAAACAACAATACTAAGTGTTATTCTATACTAAAAACAGGTTTGTAAATCATTTTGAAAGATATGAACAAGTGTTTGATCCCAGAAGAATCTATATAACATATAAGATCTAAGTGTCAACTCTAAGCCATGCTGAATAATAATTTGCTCATGTGGACTAGAATCACCATATTTAGAACTCTAGATTCCAATATGCAATCGGTGTAAATCTTTCCTTTTTCAACATACTGCTGGATGTATTAAATGTGAACAGTGAAAAAGCCCTTCAAGAGGTTGTTGCTGCTTTTCATAGCATCACTTTTCAAGGTGTGCAATGCACGACCTGTCTCAGAATCACTCAGTGTGTGCTGGTACACCAGCACAGTGTCTGTCTGAGACATCCTGAGTGAGAATCCAAAGGGGACAGGGGGAACCACTCCTCAATGGATGCTGAAGATAACTATAGTTAAACTTTTGGGGTCGAAGTTACATGAAGGTTTTTGATTGTGCAGGGGTCAGTGCCCCTAACCCCAACATTCTCCAAATGTCAACTGTACTATTTATTCCCTGTCTCATTCTCAAATGTACTTAAAATATAACACACAACTTTCAGTTGAATATATATTTTAATAATTAATACAAAGGGAAATTGAGGAGAAAAATAACATGTATTATACAAAAATGCATTCTGTAAGTTACTGTGTAGATCCCAATTCAACTTACACCCAAAGCTGCTTAATGATAATAATAATAATAATAACAATGATGGAAATAAAGTTTTGGAGGTGATAGATATGTTTATGGCATATGTTTATGGTGATGGTTTCATGGGTATATACTAACTCCAAACTCATCAAGCTGTATACATTAAATTTATACAGCTTTTTATATGTCAATCATACCTTAATAAATGATATTTTTAAAAGGCAATTAATGAACAAATAAATGAATAACAGACCAGGGAAAAATGAGATAAATATATATTATTTCTAATTCTCTTTGCTCCAAAGTTGGATTATCTGACCCAGTTCATATACCTTAACATACAAAAATTAACAGCATAGAGTTCAAAGACAGAGGATGGGCAAGGCGGCTTCTGTAATATCTATCATCTTCAGGGACTCTCACTCTTAGGTTGGATACCATATCTATTGGCTCGCCAAATAATATGTGAATAATTTTGTTGTGACACACTCTCCACCCAGCATTTTAATTTTCTGTCCATTGTCTGTTATTGCCACTGAAGTATAAACTTCCAGAGAACAAGAAATAATTCTCCTTATCTTGGTGTCTGTACTATATCAGAGTATGGAATAAGTGTTGGTTGAATGTCATGAACAGAGTTTCATTCTCTATACAAAACTGGGGCTACGGTCATTTCACCTCTTGTTTGGGAGAAATAATTTCAGTGTCCCAGGTCCCACTCATCAGTGACAAACTCCTTTAATTTTTTGTTTGTTTGTTTGCTTAGTTTTGTTTTGTTTTGTTTTTCTGAGAGATTCATAGTATCCTGATGTAAGTTGAACTCCTGGTAGGTTATCCTCATATGAACTCACAATTTAGATATGTAGATTACCTTTCACTTAGAACCTTCCTTAAGTACACACCATATAACAGATAGTGAGAACTTCTATTATACAGCTCCCCTAAAATAGATTTTATTGCAGAGAATGTGAAGCTCCACTTGTCTTCCTGATTTGCAAAACTCAACCATTGCATGGGCTTTTTAAGATGTCATAGCTTAGATGAATATGTATTACATTTATTACATAATCATTATCTATTTTGGCCAAGAACATTTAATTTTTATTACATAAATTTTACACCAAAATATAAATATGATACTATGTGAATTAGCAAAAATTAAGAAATTTACTGGAAAATTAAAGCTGACTGCAAAGAGAGCAGAAAAACAAGCAAACAAACAAACTCAAGGGCAGTAAGTTTCATGTCTCCATATCCTCTGAACCTGAGAATAAATCTTGGATCATAAAACTTTTTGCTTGTTTTTTTTGTAAAACTGGGTTTTCATAGAAATATGAAGTTGGTTTATAGTTGTTTATTTTCAGGTATATTTCCATTTGATCCTTTGTAGATTTTTTTTTCTCTATTGTTAGAATCCCATACTTTCTGAGTAGTTTCTAGAAGTGAATTCTTTCCATTGATGGACAAAGCTGATGGCCTAGTTTTCTGAATACTTGGGAGGGACTCTTTTCATCTCAGGAATATTTTATGTTATAGCTATTGCTTTTCTTCTACTTATTCTTATTTTTTCACCAGAAATATTATTTCACTTGGATAAGCTCTTTACTTTGTCATCTAGGTCTATATTTTGTGATTTTTATATCCATGTCTTTTACCTGGGTTATTTGAATTCTACTAGCCTATCTCAAGTGTGAGCTGTGCATTCATGGTTTTTTGCACGTTCAGTTTTTCAAATGTGTATCTTTGTACAGGACTGTATATTTTTTTATTCAGTATTTCTTTATCAGAACTGGTCATTTCCCTTTCTTTGAGGCTGTTGTTTAGTTTTGTTTTGTTGCTTTGGTTTGTTTGTGTTATTTTACTATTTCCTCTATTTTATTTTAGTCTTCCTCTTTCAGGGAAGTTATGAGTTCTAATCTATTGTGATTAGTGAATAATTTTTCAGGGAATATATTTAGTTTGATTTTGTTTCAGCCACATTCCTTTGCTGTGCTGTAGACATTTCTTATAGGACTCTATGTTTTTTTCCATCATTTTACTTGGGCTGATAATGCATTTTCTATCCAACTATACAGAAGGAAGAGATTTGTATGTTGCTCTTAGCCCATTCTCTGTTCCTGTGATCCATGCAAGTATTTACTCAGCTATAAAGAAGTTGGGAGCCTGTGAGAAGCCTCAAGGAAGACCCTTGGTGAATGAGGTAGGAAGTCTTCCACCTTCACTGCACAGTCTGTGTCTGGGAGAAGAATACTGACTGTTCTCAAGAAGCAGAGAAGGTATGTAACTTCAAAAGTTAATAATTCTACCAGTTATACATCAAACAGTAGAATTTATATGCATCTTCTCTGTGCCAGATGCAATACTTATATTGACTATAATCTACTTAATGACCCTGAATATAAGGTATTACTACTATTATTATTAAATGTTATAAATGAGAGAAATGGAGATGGACTTGAATTAACCTAGTCATGTATTGAATTTTGATGGAAGAAAAGTATAAATAGTCAAGTAATAATGGAAAGAACAAAAGCTTTCAAACAAAGAAACCTGAGTCAAATTCTATAGCTGTATGGTTTTTATTATTCATTCTAACATATTCATATGAGAGAAAATGCAAGTGAAATGTGTTATGGTAAAAATAAAATATTTCCAGATTATGTGTTAAGTCTGTAAAACTAAATCTGAAGCAGTATTTACATATATGAATCTTCAAGACTTTACCCGTTTATGCAGTTTTATCTCTCTAACATTGTCTGAAGTAAACATTTATATTGCAAAGCTACTTTTCTTTTAAACTATTTCTATTAGAAAAAGAAGCTAAATTTTATTTTTCCTTTGTTACCTGGTAAATTTGACATTTCTGTTTCACATATATAAACATCTTTGGATTGCGGTTTAACTTGTGTAGCATGGAGAAATGTGCTATATTTTTCTGTTCAGTAATATTTGCTGTTTTATTTAAGTGTCTTTAAATTAGGTTAAGGACAATTAAATGGATCAAGATAAAGGTATAATTAGTAAAATCTAATATTTCATTGCCTAAATCACAATATGAATTTCCTCAACTTACTTTCATCAAAGTAAGTCATTATTCAAGAGCATATAATTAGCTTGTTTTAATCTTATCATTTTCAGATACCTGCAAACTAATTAGCTTTCTCTTCTCTTCTTTATAGTTAGAAAATTGCCAAAGGATCAATGAACAATACATTATTTTTTATTCTACAACACCAATTACTTTGACCCTCAGTGTAAATTTATTGATTTTTCTTATTAGTACCTCATCACCAGTTACTCACAGCATGGTATTTGTTAATTAGTAAAAGAAAGATAGACTTATTTGTGAACAGTTACCCTTTTAAGTTTCTTGTCTAGAACATGTGTGATTGTATGATACCTGCTAATGACATATACAACATAAGAATAAAGTTTATTTCTCATTCTCAAGCTTTCCTATTTTTTTCCTATTCAGATGCATCATAACTTCAAAGTTAGCAAAAAAAATTAAAACATGTAAATAACAAAGTTAGAAAAAGTTTAGTTTTTCTGCTTTTTATTCTCATTAAACTGATTTTATTTCATATGATCAAAGAATACAAAGCAGGTGCATGAACACCTCTTTATAATATTGCTTATTGCAATATAATGTTAAATAAAAATCATAAAGATGTGCTAAAAATAACTTGATAAGAAGGAACATACTTTTTGATTAGTTGTATGTTAGTCTTATTCACCTAGTAGTGAATAAGAATGAAAATGAAAGAGAAGGAAAAATTATTTAGCAAGCACAAAATTATGCATGAGATTTTGTCAGGTATCTTTATATGTCATTATGTTTTAGTCATGTCCGTTTTTATTCATTCAACAAATATTCAAAATACCTACTATGTGCCAGGAATTCTAGGATCTTAAGATCCAATAGAGAACAATATAATATATGTCATGCCTTCGTGAACCTTGATTTCTAATGTGGAAGGTACCAAGAAACAAATAATCATATAATAATTCAAGTAGACTTCAGTTTTAGTTAGAAAAAGAGGGATTAAAAAAAAAGACAAGCATATTTTGGATAGGGTAATCAGAGAAGACTTTCCTTTAGAGGTGAACTTAGAACAGATAAAAGACTGAAATAAGAAGGTAGCTATGCAAAAGTCTGTGGAAAGAGTTCTAGAATTGGAGTACAGGAAATACAGATGTCCTGGCTAGAGCACGTTTAGTGGGAGAAAAAGCAACAGAGGCTATAATGTTATGCCTACTTTTTTTCTTCTGTTGATTAGGTTACTCTTGTTTATTTATTTATTCATTCATTTATCCATGTTTCTGTTGATGTCCTCACATTTACATTTATCAATATTTCTCTTTATGTGTTTGGTTGTTTGGGTGGTTTGGTTGTTTGGTTGTTTGGGTTGTTTGGTTGTTTGGGAGGGTCCACCCATTTAAGGATACTTAAACCAACCCAAGGATATACATATACTTTACTCTAAAGAGTGGGAAAAACGCAGGTTTACAGTTGTGAGTACATGAAACACAGTGTTTATTCTTGTACTATTGTTTTTCAGTTTTCGTATTATTTCCATACCAAAAACCATAAACCTACTTTTGCCCCACCCTGTATTTTCTAAAACATCTATAGTTTTGTTTTTTTAACCTTTTATTTTTAAAACATTTAGAATTTATTACTGAGAGAAATCTGAGGTAAAGTTTTAAGATTATTTATTTTCTTAAATAAATGTCCAATCAATCCAACTTCATTCATTGTGTAGTCTTTTACATTTGTTTGAAATAACACCTTTACCATATACCAAGTCCCCATATATCAGTGTCTATGCTCTTATGTTTCTTATTTTATCAGTGTCTATTCCTACATAATTATGATATTTTAAATACCATATATATAATTTATTTGAATATGGTGGAAAATTTTTTAAATGTTATTTAAATTTTTTCAAATGTACTTTTAAAAATAATTTTGAGAGTCATACTGTTGATTTATATATGTAAAAAAAACTAGATTTAGACTGGGACAACATTGACTTAGTAGATCAATTAGTCACGCATTCCTATTTTATATAATTTAAAATTTTCTCATCCATAGTCAGGGCTTATCTTACCATTTGTTGAAACTTCTTTGCTTGTCTGTCATTAAAGATGCATAGTTTTGCCATAGAAGTCTTAGATATTTCTTATTTTGTTTATTCTTAGATACTTTATAGATCTTGTTAATATTGTGCATGGGATAGGTGTGCACAATTGCCTATTTGTTATGTGGTTCCTTTGCTGTTTTTAATAGAGTTCAAGGGACGAGAAGAAAGCAAAATGTCTTTATTTGGCTGATTCTTTCATTTTTATTTAAATGTAAATTTTAGAACATCAAAATTTTACTGAGCAACATAATTGCACACATGTGTAATTATAAATTCATATTGCTCCAAAAAGCTGCAGAGACTATAATTCAATATTGAAGGTGGTTTTTGGCTTCAGAAGACTGCCTTTATGGAATGAAGTTCACATAGTAGGAATGTTAACATTAGGTTACCAATGTCTATATATTTTCTACATTATGATGTTTTACTGAATTTACCAAGGAGAATAAGTTCCTTTTAAGTAGCTTTGAAGGCCAACATGCTCTATATTCTCTTACATACATCACTGCTTACTCTATTGATCTTGAATAGGATTTTTATTTTCTCTGCTATTTAAATCTATTATTATTGATGATATGTGAAACACAGTTGGAAGGCCCACTGAATGAGAGAATATGAATATACTTAGACATTGCTGAGCGTGGGATGATTTTTTTTTTAAATTTTGATTCTAGAAACGTCTAACATGAGTGCATATGACTCAACATGGATAACCTTCATGAGCTTAGTACCCTCAATATTTTCTTAGAGCTAGTTATACCAGTTATAGCTTTGAACTAGGTAATAGGGTTAACTCTTTTTTTTCTTTATTGATTTTAGAGAGAGAAGAAGGGAAAGGGAGAGAGAGAAAAACATCGATGAGAGAGAACATCGATTGGCCGCCTCTTGCACCTCCCCTATTGGGGATTTGGCCTACAACCTGGGCATGTGTCCTGACCGGGAACTGAACCAGCAACCTCTTGGTGCATGGGTCAATGGTCAACCACTGAGCCACACCAGCCGGGCAATAGGGTTAACTCTTAAATCTTTGGTTTGTCTGAAAAAATTTTGAAGGAAATCTACATGCTATCATGAACATAATAGGGTACAACGGGTATCACTAATTCAGTGAATGACTGGCCCCTCTCTGTTTATGTGATCAACATTGCTTTCTGGAAAGTCCTAACTTGTATGAAGGAGCACTGTCTCACCCACTCTCTCTGACTACTCCTTATCTCATTCCTATTATGATGCACTTGATGTTTCAGCCCATAAATATAACCATTTCTCAATACTTTTTTGGTATTGTTTCAGAGTTTAAACTCTGGAGCCAGACTCTGCATTTCAGTCTGGATCCCAACACTTCTCAACACTGAATAGGGGAGATTGTGTTGAGGACTCTGTTTCCTAGAGGTTAGCCAGTTTCCTAATCTTTAAAATGACAGTAAAATAGTAATTACCTCATTGTCATGTTTCTATTATTAAATTTATTATTTTACATATATTAACTGGTACGATGTCTGGCATTCTTGTCAATTCTTATTATTATCATTAATATTATTATTTCTGAATATATTCCCTCCTCTTTGGGGCTTCACCTTCTACAATGATTCAACTTTTTAAAAATTTTATTATTACAGGTAACTTCATTAAATGAAAATAAAATTTTATGGGTTTATAAACTTAAGTTTTAATGACTCATTGAATTTAAAAGTTCAGTTGTGAATCAGATCCCAAAATCTGGTCCTAGAAATTTTACCTGCTAGGAATTTCCATTTGGTTATAAGAATTCAAAATCATTTTACATCCTCAAATTAGTTCTCCTTATACATACCTATTTTAGAGTAATGTTTTCACTGTTTTCCCAGTTACCAGGTTTTAAATCTGTTATTATGTTTGAGTCCCCTGTTTCTATTGTTTCTCTATCTCCATAATTATTCTATTACTAGAATTATTCACATTTACTACATTTCTCATGAACGATTATAGTCACTAATCAAGATGTCTAATTACTTTAGCCTAATATCACTTCACTGATGTCCCTGTTTCTAGTAATTCCAAATACAATCTTTCTGGGCTACTACTGAAAATTAACTTCCCTAAAGGAAAGTTTGGGTCAAGACTGTCCCTTATTTCAAAGCTTGAATGGCTTTATGCTCTCTCAGTTCTTTAGCCTGGAATTCATGGCCCTCTATGTCTTGACCTAACCTTCCTTCTTTCAGTCTGCCTGTAGTTAAATCACCTTCTCAGGGTCTCTGTGCATCAAGTCAATTATTTATCTATCATGGTTGATTTATCACTTTATTTTTTCACACATTCTTATTATCATGCCTTTGTTGATGTTTTTTTATGATGTACAAAATGCCTTTCCACTACATTCCAACTTTTCTGACCCTTGTAGGAGTCATGTTATTTGCCTGCCTGTTCAGTTATTCTTATTTCATCTCAGCACTTAGATGTTCCACGGGAAATATCAAATTCCCCAGTTTCTGACCGTGATAGTTGAATGGAGCTCATTCTATGCTTGGTTCCAGGAGTTGGCACAAACTCTAGGCCTGGTTAACCCATCAATCATATTCATTTCGCCAAAGTGATTGGTTCAGGTATGGACACATGTCTCAATCACAGCTAAACCTGTATATTTTCTGAAGGAAAGAGAGAAGCTTTTAATTTCCTGCTGTATCTTCTGTGAATCTACACATGGATAATCCTCTCTCAGAGTTAAGTCACCATGGAGAAAGGAGAACCAAGCTATGTAGTGTGGGGAAAAGAAGTGGAAAGGAAGAGAGGAGGAGAAAGGGGGAGGAGGAGGAAGAGAATATATAGCATCAATCAAGTCTCCAAATCCATAGATCTTCATTTCTTAAATTAAATAAACACTTCTTTTCACTTGACATAACAATTGCTTGAAATTTGTTTAACTGTAAACAAAAATGAAATGAGGGAAATTCTATTATTAAACATACATATAATGAATATTAAAATATCTAATAATTTTTGAATTGAATGAAATATTTATAAATTTTTGAAAGGTTAAAAATTCATATTGAGGCATGAATTTGAGGATTGCTTTTTTCTTCCTGATACCATATATAATTATTTGTATAAAATAAATACTTTTACAATTTTTTATTTTATTATCCTGTACTTTAGAAATTTTTGTGTATTACCAACTCAAAGTGTTTTCTTAAGTATGATAATTTATGTGACTATAATTTATCTGAGAGTTTAGTTATTTAAACTTAGAGCAGGACACTTCTTTTTGAAACAACAAATATAAAGGTTGTAGAAATAACCAGGCTAACTGAAATTTACTCTGTAAGACAGGGAAGGAGTTACCATATGAAAAGGGCATGTGCTTAGTCTCTGATGATCAGCTCTTCCAAATAATGTGTTTCTGTATTTCTATTTCTTAGGTGGCTCATTTTGTTGATGATAAGGCTGTATAACTTAGGGATGTGACCTTATCTTACTGTATTGGGTACTTTTGTTCTACCCTTTCCCTTCAACAAATCTTTTTTTGTGCTGGACAATAAAGTCCATTTTCTAATAAAGCTGATAGGAGCCTGGCCTGTGAGGCTGGTTTTTTGTCTTTGGCTGTGTCAATCCAGACAATTAAGATGAAAAGCACATTTACATGAAAGTAGAAAATTGAGATTACAGAAAGCAGTGTTAGCTTTTGTTATCTTAGTAATATTTTAAATTTTATTTGCTCTACTTGTCAAGAATAGACTGAGTTCAAGGGACTTTTCTCTCAAAAGTCAGTTCACCTGAAAGTGAGGTCGGTTTATTTAAGAGACAGGAAGAACATAATTGATGGGGCCTGTGGCTCTGCTATCTATTTTGTATGCTTGCATGATTTTGTAGGATTTCTCCCATATGAGTGGCTGTTTTTCTGTATCTTTAAAATGGTTGGGGTCAGGGAAAACAGCAGGGGAGGTGGGAGAGAAGGAGAAATTTATAGAAGAAATACATAATCCCAATGGAATTATTACTCTTGGATTGTTGCCAAAGTAATTTCCGTCAGTCTTATTTGTTGTGCAAGGGTCTGCGCTTTCATTATGAACTGTTTCTGCACTGGGGTATTCTAAGCATGGGTATCATTTATTTTTAGAGTGTTTTCATATATGTACATATATATGCACTATACACATGCAGCACAAATTTTCCACATTTTTGTGTGTGTATGTACACAAACATATATGTATGTACATGCATTTATGTATGCGTATACACACAGAGAAACAGAAACATTTTTGTGTGTGTATGGATAGTATGTATACATACATACACATCCCTACCTATGGTAATAAAAACTATATGTATTATTATATTTGCTCAAAAAATAGTATTAAATGATTGTTTTTCCTTAGTTGTTATATAAATAGATGTAGCAAGGAGCAGGGATGCCAAACCAGTTTCAAATCATATTTCCACTCTAAATGATTGTTAGTAGTTTTCTAAATCCTTGATTTTAGAGATTGTGAGGCTTCATTTGGGTAAAATGGGACAGACTGTGAATAATGCTCAGTATCTGAAAGTTCTTTAGCACTAAGCTAAATGCTTTCTATCCTCTGTCTAGAGAAACAGGCATTAAGAAATGTTCATTTCTTCATATTTTTAAAATTATTTTAATTTTACCCACCACTTAGCCTCAGTTCACATTTATATTGAATTCTTTCCAGGATATTTATGATTTCATAAATGCTTGGCTCCTTCAATTCCATGATTCTCCCATCATATTAACTACTGAGGAACACAGATGTACCCTCTTCATCAAGATCCACAGATATATAGATGCCATGTTACTGAAGACTTAGGTCACTAATCAGTCAATATTGTGGCCCTATCAATGACAGGTTACATTTGAATTTAAATTTGTTATTTGGATCATCCAAAATAGTGGTGAAGTAGGTGAAAGCAGCACTCACCTCCTCCCAGGTCCAAACTGGAATTACAACTAAATTATAGAAGAATGATCTTGAATAACCAACTGAAGACTAGCTGAAGAGACGTCTTACAACCAAGAATTTACAGAAAGCATATCAAGATTGGCAGGAAGAACAGAGACAAGAAAAGGGCTGGCCCCACTCCCACAGAGTGTGGCTGAAATTCCAGAGGGATCTCTTGAGTGCAGAGGGTTCCCCTTGGGAAGCATGGGATCTAAATGCCAAGCAGGGCTCCCAAGCCCAGAGCACCAGAGCTGGGAAGAGGTGCCCATATAAGATCTGGCTGTGAAAAGTAGTGGGGATTCTGTCCCCCAGAAAAAGATAAGAGTCTGCTAGAAGCACAGGTATACTCTTAAAGGGCCAACACAGAATATTTAATTTGCAACCACTCACTTTGGGCTTGGGGAGAGGGAGGATGGAGCAGACTGGAGACTCTTGAAGAGAGACTGGGGTTTGTGGCTCTGGGGATGGAGGTGAAGGGACAGCTGCCAGGATCCTTGTGCTGAGTCATTTGCTAATATTGCAGACACCATCTTTCTTGGCTGTAGCATTCCCCTCTGTGTGGCATCAGCTTGGTAAAAGCAATAGCCCCACTTTCTAGACTCTCTCTCACCTCACCTTATGGAGTTTATACCCTGCTGAGAGTACAGCCAGATATTTTTTCAGTGACTGAGCCTAACAGGCAGCCAGCCGGCAGGTGGAGGTGGGCCTCAGGGTGACTTGGGACTTTTGCTGACCTGCCTCCAGGGCAGGAGCTCATAAAAGCTGGCCTTGGTGAACAGTTTGGTCCTTCCTGGGGGCACTCAGGCCCAGCGGAGGCAGACACAAACTGTGGATCACTTATAGCTCCAAACAGGTTGCCAAGGGCCAGTCACAGACAGCATCATACATTGGCTTGCATCAGAGTCCCTCCCAAGAGACCCAGAACCAACACAACCATTGGCCAGCTTCGGACAACAGTAGAGCAGGTTCCAGTAAGCTTTACAAGCAATATACCCCAAAAAAGATCTCAGTAGGAACCAAAAACTGCTAAGGTGAATTCAGCTTTTTGCAGTCAGCACCTTTATTGCAGCATGCATGCCATAATCAGGGTTGAACTTCACAGTCAGACAGGCTGAGGGTTGATCCCACTCATGAATAGGCCAATAGAAATCAAGAGTCAATTACAACAGGAGGACCCACATAAACCACACAAAGGACATTCCTAAAGCACCCAGTTCAGGTGAACAAGGAGAATACAACACTGGACCCCACAGGACACCTACTACACAAGGCCACCTAATGAAGACTGGGAGTCATAGCAGATCTATCTAATACATAGAAACAAACACAAAGAAGGAGCTAAAATGGGGAGACAAAGAAAGAAGCTCCACATGAAAGAACAGGAGAAATTTCCAGAAAAGAGCTACCTGAAATGGAGACAAGCAATTTGTCAGTTATAGAATCCAAAGTAATAGTTATAAGGATGGTCAATAGCATGAAAAAGGACATAGAAACCACAACAAAGGACCAGTCAGAAATGAAAAATACAATATCTGAAATGAATAATACACTGGAAAGAATAAACAGTAGGTTAGATTAAGCAGAGGATCGAATCAGTGATTTGGAAGACAAGGTAGAAAAAACATACCCAATAAGAACAGAAAAAAGGAAAAAAAAGAATTTAAAAGAAAGAAGATAGTTTATGAGAGCTTTTGGACAATATGAAGCATGAAAACACCCACATCATAGGGGTTCCAGAAGGAGAAGAGAGAGAGAGAGCAAAAGATCGAGAAACTTTTTGAAGAAATAATGACTGAAAATTTCCCTAACATGGTGAAGGAAAAAGATACACAAGACCAAGAAGCACAGAGAGTCCTAAACAAGATAAATCCAAAGAGGCCAACACCAAGACACATCATAATTAAAATGACAAAGGTTAAAGACAGAGAGAATCTTAAAAGTCACATGAAAAAGACAGTTACCTACAAGGAGCTTCCATAAGACTGTCAGCTGATTTCTCAACAGAAACGTTTCAGGTCAAAAGAAGGGATTGGCATGAAATATTCAAAGTCATGGAACGCAAGGACTTACAACTAAGACTACTTTATCCTGCAAGACTATCATTTATAATTAAAGGATATGTCTGAGATTTTTCTGCCTACATTTTCTTCTAGGATTTTTATGGTTTCACGAGTTACATTAAGTCTTTTATCCATCCTGAGTTTATTCTTGTGTATGGTGTAAGTTGGTGGTCTAGGTTCAATTTTTTTGCATGTAGCTGTCCAATTTTCCCAACATCATTTATTGAAGAGACAATCTTTTTTTCCATTATATGCTCTTGCCTATTTTGTCAAATATTAATTGTGCATACTGTCTTGGGTTGGTATCTGGGTTCTCTGTTCTATTTCATTGATCTATATGCCTGTTCTTGTGCCAGTACCAGGCTATTTTGCTTATGATTGGGTTGTAGTATAACTTGATATCTGGTATTGTAATCCCACCCACACTGTTCTTCTTTTTCAAGATTGCTGTGGCTATTTGGGGTTTATTATGGTTCCATATAAACTTTTGGAGTATTTGTTCTAGATCTGTGAAATATGCCATTGGTACTATAACAGGGATTGCACTGAATCTGTAGATTTCTTTGGGTAGTATGAACATTTTAATGATGTTGATTTTTCTGATCCATGAACATGGTATGTTTCCACTTTTTATATCTTCCTCTATTTCTTTTTCCAGTGTCCTGTAGTTTTCTGAGAACAGGTATTTTACCGCTTTGGTTAAGTTTATTCCTAGGTATTTTATTAGTCTTGTTGCAATGGTAAATGGGATTTTTTTTTTTTTTTTATGCTGAGCAAAATAAGCCAGTCTGAGAAAGACAAGTACCACATGATCTCACTTATTTATGGCACATAATGAACAAAATAAGTTGTCAACCAAAAGAGATCCAGAGTCATGGAAGTAGGAAACAGACTAACAAACCTCAGAGGGATGGGGCATGGTAGGGGTGGGAAGAGATAAACCAAAGAATGTATATGCATATATTTACAATTAATGGATACAGACAATAAGTTGAATAAAGCAGAAGTGGGGTGGGAGTGGGAAGGAGGAGGTCAATGGGGAATAAGGGGGACATCTGTAATTCTTTCAGCAATAATAAAAAAATAAATAAAATTTAAGGAGAAATAAAGAGTTTCCCAGACAAGAAAAATCTAAAGGAATTTCTTCCAAACAAACCAGTAATACAAGAAATGTTGAAGGGCCTGTTTTAAGAAGCAGTTGGAAAAAAAAAAAAAAAAAGAAAGAAAAAGAGAAACATAGTTAAAAGAATAAAAGAGCAATAAATACATATCTATCAATAATCACTTTAAATGTAAATAGCTTAAATGTTCCAATCAAAAGATATAGGGTAGCTGAATGGACAGGAACACAAGACCCATGTATATACTGTCCACAAACCACCCACTGCAGAATGAAAGATACAAACAGGTTAAAGTAAAGGGATGGAAAAACATATTTCCTACAAATGCAAATGAGAAAAAAAGCTGTTGTAGCAATATTTATATTTCACAAAATAGACTTTAAAACAAAGGTGATAGTAAGAAACAATGAAGGACACTACATAATGATAAAGGGAGCAATCCAACAAGAGGATATAACCCTTGTAAACATTGATGCACCCAACATAGGGGCATCTAAATATGTAAAGCAAATCTTGATTAACATAAAGGGAGAGATTGACAGTAATATAGTCATAGTAGGAGATTTTGAACTCTGCTTTGATATCAATAGATAGGTCTTCCAAACAGAAAATCAAGAAGGAAGTGTTGCCCTTAAATGACACACTAGATCAGACAAATTTAATTTCAGAGCATTTAACCCCAAAACAGCAGATTATGTATTATTTTCAAGTGTTCATAGAACATTTTCTAGAATAAACCACATGTTAGGGCACAAAATATATCTCAATAAATTTAAAAAGATCAAAATAATATCAAGAATCTTCTCTGATCAAAATGTTATGAAACTAGAAATCAATCACAAGAAAACAACCAAAAAAAAAAAAACAAAACAAAACATAAATATGGAGGCTAACTAACATGTTAGTAAACAATTAATTGGTTAACAATGATATCAAGGAAGAAGTCAAAAGATACCTTGAAACAAATGAAAATAAGAAAACAACAATCTAAAATCTGTGGGGCACAGTAAAAGATGTCCTAAGAGGGAAAATCATAGTATTATAGCCTATCTCAAGAAACAAGAAACATCTAAAATAAACAATCTAACTTTATACTTAAAGAAGCTGGAAAAATAACAACAAGCAAAGCCCAGAGTGAGTAGAAGGAAGGAAATAATAAAGATCAGAGTAGATGTAAATGAAATAGAGTCTTGAAAAAAAAAAAATAGATCAATGAAACCAAGAGCAGTTCTTTGAAAAGATAAACAAGATTGACTACTTTTAACCAGACTCATCAAGAAAAAAAAAGAGAACCCGTATAAATAAAATCACAAATGTAAGAGGAAAAGTAACAACTGACTCCACAGAAATACAAAGATTGTAAGAAAATATTATAAGCAACTATATGCCAACAAATTGTACATTCTGAATGAAAGGGATAAATTCTCACAAGCATACACTCTTCCATAACTTAATCAGAAAGAATCAGATAATCTGAATAGACAGGTTACAACTAATAAAATTGAAGCAGTTGTCAAAATACTCCCCAAAAACCTGGACTGGATGGCTTCATTGGTGAATTTTACCAATCACTCGAAGAAGAATTAATACCTATCCTTCTTAAACTATACAAAAATTTCAAGAGAAGGGAAGACTTTGAAGCTCATTTTATAAGGCCTATATTATTCTAATTCCAAAACCAAATAATGACACTACTAAGAAAGAAAAGTATAGGCTAATATCCCTGATGAATTCAGATGCTAAAATGTAGACAAAATATTAGCAAGCCAGATCCAGCAATACATTAAAAAGATCATACAAGTGAAATTTATTCCAGGGATGCAAGGTTGATATAATATCCACAAATAAATCAATAAATGTTATACACCACATAAAATGAATGAAGGATAAAAACCACATGATCATATCAACAGATGCAGAAATGTATTTGATAAAATCCAGCATGCATTTATGTTAAAAATCTCTCAGCAAAGTGGGAATAGAGGAACATATCTCAACATAATAAAGGCCATATATGACAAACCCACAGCCAACAAAATACTCAGTGGGCAAAGCTACAAGCATTTTCCAAAAGAACAAGAATAAGACAGGGATGTCTGCTTTTACCACTCTTATTCACCATGGTACTGGAAGTTCTAGCCACAGCAATCAAACAAGAAGAAAAAATAATAGGCATCCATATTGAAAAGGAATAAATAAAGCTCTTATTATTTGCAGATTACGTGATACTGTTTACGGAGAACCCTGAAGATTCCACCAAAATCTACTAGAACTGATAAATGAATTCAGTAAAGTATCAGGATACAAAATAAATATCCAGAAATCACTTGCATTTTAATATGCCAGTAATGGACCATCAGAAAGGGAAACAAAGAAAACAGTCCCATTCACAATTGTTTCAAAAAAAATAAAATTACTCTGGCCACTGTGGTTTAGTGGGTTGAGTGTCATCCCATGCACCAAGAGGTTACCAGTTTGATTCCCAGTCAGGGCACATACCCGGGTTGCGAGTTCAATCTCTGGTCGGGGTGAGTGCTTGAGGCAGTCAATCAATGTTTCCCTCTCACATCAATGTTTCTCTCTCCCTCTCCCTTCCTCTTTTACTAAAATCTATAAAAACATATTTAAAAACATTTTTTTTAAAGAATAAAATATGTAGGAATATATTTAACCAATGAGGTCTTTTACTCAAAAAAATTATAAGACACTGAAGAAAGAAATTGAAGAAGCTACAGATAAGTGGAGGCATGTACTGTGTTCATGGATAAGAAGAATTAGCATCATTAACATGCCCATACTATCTAAAGCTTTCTATAGAGTCAAAACAATTCCTATTAAGGTACCAATGGTGTATTTCACAGAACTAGAATAAATATTCCAGGAATTGATATGGCACCACAAAAGACCTCAAATAACCACAACAATATTGAGAAAGAAGAACAAAGTTGGGGGAATCATGTTACCTGATATTAAGCTATCCTATATGGCCATAGCATTCAAAGCAACATGGTACTGGCATAAAAGCAGACATATGGATCAGTGGAACAGAATAGACAGCACAGAAATAAATCCACGACTTTACAGTCACTTAATATTTGACACAGGAAGAAAAACATACAATGGAGAAAGGAGAGTCTATTCAATAAATAGTGTTGGAAAAATTGGACAGGTACATTAAAAAAATCAAACTAGCCCACAAACTTACATAATACACGAGAATAAATTCAAGATAGATAAAAGACTTAAAGGTCTTTTATGCTAAAGGTCTGTTATGCAAAAGCATAACAATCCCAGAAGAAAATATAGCAGTAAAATCTCAGACATTTCTTGCAGCAATATTTTTTTTTCTGAAATATCTCCCTGGGCAAGGGTAACAAAAGAAAAAAATAAACAAATGGGACAACATCACACTAAAAATTTTTACACAGCAAAGGAAACCCTCAACAAAATGAAAAGACAATCCACTGAATGGGAGAACATAACCCCTGATACACCTGGTAGGGGGTTAAAAAATGTACTTATACAACTCAAAATCAAGAGGACAAACAATTCAATTAAAAAATGGGCAGAGGACCTGAATAGACATTTCTCCAAAGAGGACATACAGATGGCCAATAGACTTATGAAAAGATGCTCATTGTCCGGCCGGTGTGGCTCAGTGGTTGAGCATCGACCCATGCATCAAGAGGTCACCGGTTCGATTCCTGGTCAGGACACATGCCCAGATTGTGGGCCCAATCCCTAGTGGGGGACATACAGGAGGCAGCCAATCAATGTTCTCTCTCATTGATGTTTCTATCTCTCTCTCCTTCTCTCTCTAAAATCAATAAAGGAAAAAAAATTTTTTTAAGATGCTTATCACTAATCATCAGAGAAATGCAAATTAAAAACACAGTGAGATATCACCTCATGCCTGTCAGAATGGCTGTCATCAATAAATCAACAAACAAGTGTTGTTAAGGATGTAAAGGAAAAGGAACCCTCATGTACTGTTGATGGGAATGCAAACTGGTACAGCTAATGTGGAAAGCAGTATGGAGTTACCTAAAAAAATTAAAAATGGAACTGCCTATGACCCAGCTATTCCACTTCTGGGAATTTATCTGAAGAAACCTTAAACACTAATTCAAAAGAATATATGCACCCCTATGTTCATTTCAGTGTTATTTACAATAGCCAAGATTTGGAAGTAGCCCTAGTGCCCATCAGTAGATGAGTAGATAGAAAAACTGTGGTACAAACCAGTGGTGTGGCTCAGGGGTTGAGGGTTGACCCATGCCCCAAGAGGTCGCTGGTTTGATTCTTAGTCAGGGCACATGCCCAGGTTGTGGGCCCAATCCCCAGTGGGGGGCATGCAGGAGGCGGCCAGTCAATGTTCTCTCTCACTGATGTTTCTATCTATCTCTCTCTCCTTTCCTCTCTCTCTAAAAATTAATAAAGAAAAAAAATTAAAAAAAAGAAAAACTGTGGTACATTTACACAATGGAATACTATTTAGTAATGAAAAAGAAGAAAATGTTTCTCTTTGTGACAGCATGGATGGACCTAGACAGCATTATGCTGAGTAATATAAGCCAGTCAGATAAAGACAAATACCATATGATTTCACTCATATGTAGAATCTATTGAACAAAATGAGCTAATAAGAAAAACAGAATCAGACTGGGATAGAGTGCAGGCTGACGATTGTTGGGGAACAGGAAGGAGGCTTGGTGGAGGGGGTAGGGGGATAGAACAAAAAAGAAATAAAAGATAAAAAACTCATGGACAGGAGCAATAGTGTGGTGATTGGCGGGGAGGGGTGGGTTTAGGGGAGTGAATTGTGATGGATGGAGACTTGTCTTGGGGTGGTGAACACACAATACAGTGTACAGATGATGTGTTGTAAATGTGCACCTGAAACCTGTAAAATTTTGTTAACTAGTGTCACCCTAATAAATTTAATAAAAAGGGGAAAATTATAATCTGGATTCTGAATATTTAACAACTATATTTGCACATTTTTAACTAAACTCCCATTGTCTTTATTCAGGTCATCTGTACCAAGATTGTGGTAGCATCTTCCTCATTGATATTCTTGACTCTAGTCCTATTGTCCCTCTATGTTAATTTCCAGAAAGCCACCAGATTGACCTATATATCTCAAAGCCCTAAAATGGAACTTCATCTCTGAGAGAAATTTACTGTCTTTCCATTGTTTCAAAATACAGAGAAACCCCTTAATACTCAAGTTAACCACTATGGTTTGACCCAGCCTACTTCTTTATTCTCATCTCAAGTTCCTCCTGACCCTTACTCCTTTACCCTCCATATGCCATGGTATTTGTCATCTGAGTTTTTGTTGTGCTGCCTACTTGTCTAAAATTAGTGATTCATTCATTTAAAAAAAAACATATATTGAAGTCCTTTTATGTGTCGGGCACAATATAAGGTACTAAGAATGCCTTCTCTTCTCTCACCCTCCAAAATTTTGCTTAGCAACTTCTTGTTTTTCTAGCATCACTTCACCAAGGGTGGGTCTTCCACGTGCTTGTCTTGCCTCTGCCAGACTGGGTTGTATAGCCATTGGCCCTGCTCCCTTTGTACCATAAACATATTTTTCTTTATGTAACTGGCATTTTGTTATATAATAGTGAATATTTTACTAGCAGAATATGTATTGAAATACAGACTATGCTTAAAATTTTCTTTCTAAAATATGATTTTAATAGTATGCATAAACTATAAAACACTTAATAATTTACAAATGTTCCTTATTCGATTGGCATAATGTTTAAATAATAATTGGAAGCAAACCTTAGTTTTGCTTATTACCTCTGCTACATTGGACACGTTCTTTGAATTCATAGTTCTTTGAATTTAATTTCATCATCCTTAAAAGTCAGTGAAAGACATCACTGAGCCAAACATAATAGACAATAAAATGATGACATGATTTTCAAGTTTAATGTCACATAATCTGAGGCAAGTGAATTTTTCTCTATGAATCATAGCATATTCATATATCAAATATAGTAATAGGATATACCATATATGTAGTGCTCATATCAGTATATAATAACATAATGAACATAAAACTATATTGTAAGTTATGAAGTACTACAGATACTTAATATTACCAGATACTTTGGCTTACGATTTCAGTGGTAGTAGTAGTGCCAGCATTGCTGGTGTCCTGTTCAGATCCCCAGGGGGTCAGATGGCCAGTGTACCATGTCCCAGCTGCTGTGTTGGCTGTTAATGTCAACTTGAACTTGTTCCTGTCTGTAAATTTGCCCACAGGCTGAAAAAGAATAATTCTTCATGAGAGCTGAGGCACCATCCCTTGCCCCAGTCTGCATGCAATAACTAATAGACAACGGGGTGCAAAATGCAGGGTGTCCTTGCCTCAAGGTGGAGCTCAGATTGAGTTCACATGTGGAGATCCTACCCTTGTTCAGCTCCTTGACCTGTTAGATCCTGCACCTTTTACTTCTTTTCTCCTAAGAGCATTCTCTGAAAAAGCACATGCTCCTTATCCATTATCTCTGGGTTTACTTCTGAGGACCTCACCCTCAGACAGTGCTTTATGTGAATTACCATACCTCTTTCTCCTCTATTTTCTCCTAGGCTTTGTAACCTACTTGTTAAATAGATACAACTTTGGAGAAAGCAGAACATTTTGAATACATAAAAAGCAATTTGGAAAAAAGTGTCAATGCTTTCACCTAAGACATTCAATATTTCAAAGTACATTAAAAAATGATGAAAAGTAAAAACTACTTCTGTATCAGAAGAGATATACAAAGAACTGGCATGCTTGTATTTGGGGGAAAAAAAAACAAAAAACATCTGTAGTGAATCTTTTATGTAGGAAAAGACTTCTCCCAGTTCTGTATCTTGATCTACTTGAATTGCTTTTTCCAACCCTTTTGGTTATTTTTAGTTAAGAATTAAAACTGGTAACTTCTGCCTACTTAAATGATTCAAAGTATCTAAAGAACTCAATACATACTCAGAAAACAAAAAGATATAAGACAAGGAAAACATAAATACATAAAAAAATTATTCTCTCTATAAGATAATTCTACAATATTTAAACATGGCTTTCAACATTAGCAAACAACTAATCCCATTATCATAATTTATTAACCAGATCTTTTGTTCTATGTAGTAATACACTGTGTTTCCATGCTGTGTGTTTTTTATCCAGTGACCTAATTTGCTTAAAAGGAAACTCTTCAAACTCCCTTGTTGTCATGAATAAAATGTTAATGAAGAACTACAGAGAAATCCCCTTTGCATTAGTTCCATATTCCCAGGAACATCATCATAAATTTGTTTGCCTGGTTCTGACAATGGTAGTGATGTTCAGCTGTGCAGAAGCCTAGTAATGCTAAATGGTTCTGATGGAAAAGTTAAAGATGTTGAAGGCACTGTCATCTGGGATGGACTGTGGGAAGTCATCTTTTGGAGGGAGTATTTGATGGATTTGGCTTTCATCCAGTTTTCCAACTTTTATTATTTGCATTGATAACTACATTACTAGAGGTTTTTCAGAAAATTGCAAATGGAAATCATTCAAGCAAATATGTTTTCAGCAGAAAATGTAAATTTTTTTTTAAATTGGTACTTTTCTCCCTCCCAATTAATATAGCCCTAAGTAATTTCTTAATCATGTTGGGAAGAATATAAAATTTAGTGAATGTAAACCATTAAAATGTTTTAAATTTATTCTTGATTTTACTATCTAGCTTATAACTAATGTTAATATTTTTGTGTCTAGACCTTGTTCTGCATGATGAGTGTACTATTAATAATTTAAATAGTAATTTGTTAATATTGATCACTAAAATAAACTACTATGCATATTTTTCCATTTAAATGTTAATAAGTTTGTGTCACTGATAAAATTTTCAAATGCAGGTAGAAAAAATGATACTCATTTTGATACTTGAGTGTCTAAGGTATAAAATACTCAACTTCACTGTAGCAAAAGCTAAAATAAAAATGATTTCCTGTTATGTTACAAAAATATTTGAATTTGGAAACATAAGGTCATCATGTGTTAATATCAATTTTAATTCCTCTAAAAATTTATCAGCTAGCTGATAAGCAACTGACTACATTTTTACTCCCACAAAAGTATTCAACATCTGTTTATACATTAGAAAATAAAAAGAAAAACTCAACCTCAAACTAAAACAGCAACTGAGGAAATATAAGCTGCAAATCAGCTCAGAGATGATCCCTATAGTTGATCTCCTGTATCCTGTCGCTGGAGTTACCAATGTGTAAGGGAAATATTTTTCAGTACTTTTGAGGTATACAATTCCAATATCCTTTACGTTTGGGTTGTCTACATTTTTATCAACTTTCCCTCTTCTAACAATCAAATGCCTCTTCCCCTTCTTGATATATACCCAGAGGATCTGTGTGGTCACTAAGTTTCTGCTAACTTTCAAGAGACTGCCTGGTTTATGTTCACTTTGAAACAGATGCAGGATAAGGAATAAAGAGGCCTATAGTGTAAGTGACATAGTTACCTTTGTGAAATTTTCAGAGAAGTAAAGGTATAATGCCCAAACATAGGAAAAACAATTGTGTTAGTTAGTCATCAGTGAGTGATTTAACTTCACCTGAGTTACGAGCGAGCTCGGTGGGAGTAGAAAATAATAGAATTACTCTAATATTGAACTAGTATCTTCCACAGTGTAAAAGTCTCCACATTCCTGTAGGCCCTTTTTTAGAGAAAAATTAACCTTTTATTTATAATGGAAAGTTCTGTGGAACTGACAAAATTTGAAGGGGAAGGAAAATAATATAAATTTGACAGCTACTATGAACAATGAGATTTAGCTATATAATTTCAATTAACTTTCAAAAATGTTTCATTAGATAACTTTTACTGCACATTTTATAATGGGAGGAACAGGATTGGAGAGTTATAACTTCATTCACATTGCAAGTATGAGGACTGCGATTCATACTCTAGTATATCTGATTCCAAATCCCATATATTTTTCAATAAATCATAATGCCATAATATTAATAAAAGGAGAAAACTTCACATATCAAAATTCTTATTTGCTATAAATATAGAAAGCTTAACCATCAGTTGCTTGCAGTTGCCTGGGCCCTGAAGACTGCTACAGATGCTATGTTCATATAATTACATGTTTTATAAAATTTGTGAAAATATGTTGAAGTAATTCATTTTTGTTTCTTTTTTTAAATGAGAATCCCCTAAAATAAAATGTATCCCAAACCCTGTATTTTTAGTACAAAAACATAGCAGTACTACAAAGAGTGAGCGCATCTGTGTGAAGTTGCTTGATTTCCTCATTACACAAGGAGACACTTAGGATTTATCGCCAATGACTATTATGGGATTTTCAGTAGTAATTAAAATTTTTCATTTCATATATCATCTTTGAACAACTTATTCATATTAAGGTATTATTGTTACAAGAATAAACAGTAATGAAACCTAGAAGCTGTTAAAAGATTCATCTTTTTGTTTTACACACACACACGCACACACACAAAGCCATATAGTCTTTTAAAAATTTTTTAAATTGATTTTAGAGAGGAAGAGAGAGGGAGAGATAGAAACATCGATAAGAAAGAACATCGACTGGCCACCTTCTCCATGCCCCCAACTGAGGATTGGGCCCACAACCTGAGCATATGCCCTGATAGGGAATCGAACCGGCAACCTTTTGGTGCATGAGTTGACACTCAACCACTGAGCCACACCTGCCAGACAAGCCATGTAGTCTTTACAACGAAATTAGATTCAATTGGAAAAGCAAAATCCAAGTAAAACCAAATTTAATAGAGGGCAACAGGTATTATTATTAAACGACATAATAAGAAACGAAAAAGGAAAGAGGTGCATAAAAATGTTTACGGTTTATCATAGCCCGCCATCAAGGCAAGAACATGAATATTAACCCAAATAAATTAGATATATTTTTCATTAAGCTATTTCTATGGCTAGAAACTGATAGAATGGTTCAGCACTAAAATATAGCAATAAAAGAATTTATTTTGCTTACGGCAGATTTAATATTTATTATAGATGTATATCATATATATTTTTTCTTTATTGATTTTAGAGAAAGAGGAAGGGAGAGGGAGGGAGAGATAAAAACCTCGATGAGAGAGAACATCGATTGGCCGCCTCCTGCATGTCCCCCACTGGGGATTGGGCCCACAACCTGGGCATGTGCCCTGACTAGGAATTGAACTGATGACCTCTTGTGCATGGGTGGACGCTCAACCACTGAGCCACACCAGCCAGGCAGGTGTATATCATATATGAACAGAGCCTGTCCATTCATGTAAATCCATAGTAAATACTTGGAAAAGATGAAATGGCTGCTATCTCTGTGGCCATATGTAATAATAATGACAGGCTTCAACCATACAGATGCTATCTATAAGGAATTATCATTTACTGAAACATACAATTGTAAATGTTAAAATATCCCAGTCAATTAGATTCCTTAAAACATCTAATTGCTAAGCCTATTGTGGAAACAAATTTCCAAATGCAGTCTTTCAGAGGAGCAAGATACTGAAATACAGAGAAAGAGCCAAGATTTTAGAGTCAAAGACTTTTAGTTTCAAATCTGGCTCAACCACTTAAGGCTGTGTGTAGACCAAAGTTTCCTCATCTGAAAAGTTGAAATAAAATATAACTTGCCTAGTTTTATTTGTGATAAATGATTTAAAAGATGTGAATGAAAGTGCCTAGGAAGTAGGAGGCCAACAATAGGATGAAGCTGTTATTCGTTCCTGCAGGTGTTCACTTAATTTTCAAATCTGTGCCTTTCACTCACCTAATTTATTCAGTTTTCCTGGGTTCGTTTGTTTCTTCATTCATTAATATTGTGTTTTTGTAGGTATGTGTTCATTCCTTAAGGTGCATGAGTCAGAATTTTCTCTCTCAAGAAATCCTTAAGGTGTTGTAGTTGTTTAACGAATGTAAACTTAGCCACGTGACTTTGTTTTTTATTTTTCGCATTTCAACTTATAAAATGTGGGGGGAGAGGCAATGATGCAATAGCTTTCCCTTATGGCTGCATTTGACACAAAGAATTCAACTATCATATCTGTTCAGCAAAGTCACAAAAACCAAGCAGAAAAGAACACCCAGAAAAACACATTTTTATGAGCACATGTCTTATGAAGATAAAATACAAGAGGCTCTTTCCACTCTTTTCTGAGTCTAATATTCTCTGTGACTCCCTTGCTGAGGATAGTCACGCGAAAGACCACCAGTGCTGGGTTTGTAGTTTTAGGTTTTGTGTGTTGGTTGGTTGGTTTGTTGATTTGTGTGGAAGTAACATGATTCCTCATGTAAATTGACTACCTTGAATTGTCCTCACTTGAGGAAACATTACCTTCTTTGGAGGCTTGCACTGAGAAATAAATGAGGTTTTTAAAGCAAAAGAGATAACCCATAATGAAGGTTTATTAAATATTAAATATCAGAGTGCTTTCCCATTTAATAAAATTATATTTTTGAAAGAATTTATTCTAAAGATGGAAGGGAGAGCATAGAATTTACAGGAATTCATCATAATAACATGTATGTATTTTATAAAATAATCATAGGCTAGTATGAGCAGAAATATTGTTATTCTACATCAACAGTAATTATATTCTTAAATATATCAAGATTAACAATAGGAAAGAAATAGGATTGTTGCTTAGGATTCCTAGTGTAGTGATGCTGAAAGGATTTAAAAACGTATAACGCACAGTGGTAAAGCTATGGTTTTGAGAAAACAGGGACCGAGCTGGCTGAGATCAAGGATGGGAAGTGGAGTCATGATGAGCAATTAAAATTCTTAGGTTGCTTCAGACAGCAAAAAAGAAACTTATGTTTAAAAGCATTTGGAATATAATTAAGTTCAAAGTGAAGCTATTTGCTAAATATTAGAAATTAGAAATACATGGTTTTTCAAAGGATGAGTGTCTTGGTACCAGAAAGATTCAGACAGAAAATGGGCATCCACTTGTAGCAGCTTTCCATAGAAGGAATAGCTGTAATATAGTGCAGAGGTTAGACCAGATCAACTTTCATCTGTTATTTGCCTTTAACACCCCTGTCTCTCTAAAATTACACATTCTGAAATTTAAATTATTTAGAAGTTTCTCTTCCATGTCCATGATTATTTACATTATCTATGATTTGTTTCAATGTCCAAGTTATTGGAGAGAGTGGAGGCACTGGGCAGGAGTGCCTCTGGCTCTCATTATCAGGCAAAAGGGGTCACAGGGCTAAAGCCAAGGGAAATAATCACCATATTCTCAGCTTGATGTTTTCGATCCAAATAGCATTTTTCTTCCAACAACTATAAAAATTGGGTGTTCTTTCACTAAATGAGCAACAATGAAAGGATATTTACATTGAGCACAACTATGTGCTAGCTCTTGTTCTAGGCTAATTATTATATATATAATTTAGTTTATATATTATATTTATTGTTAATAATAATATACAAATTATATATAAATTGTATTTTAATTATATATTATATGTCTAAATATGTGTATATATTTGTGTATCATCTATCATATATGTGTGTGTGTATGTGTGTATGTGTGTGTGTGTATATATATATATATATATACAGGGTAGGAAAAAGTAGGTTAAATTACAGCCATCATTACTTAAAAGATAAATTATAAGTAAGGATACAAAATAATAACAACAACAACAATAATAATAAGGCAAATAATACAAATAAATAATATAATAATTGATGAACAAATAATGATACAAGAACAAACTGTTTCACAGCTGTATACCTACTTTTGCCCACCTCTGTATATAAATATACATATCATTCTATCCTCATAGAACTTATATTTTGTGCAATATGGAAAATACTCTGATTAAAGAAGAACAGTGTTACGGGAATGCACAGAAAGGGCATTAATTCCTATTTTGAAACTAAAAGGAGTCATTGCAAATTTTCAAGAAATTGTGACTTTTCTTCAGTAAATTTCAACAGCCTGAGAAAACGAAGCTGAGTCTGCTAAAGGAGACTAAGTCTCCTGTATGTGCAGACAACCAATACCATGTTATTTACTGCCCTCTGTAAATCACGCATTATTATTTTAGCTGATTTTTGACAGAAACACAATGTTTTAAAGATGTTAAAGAGGTGATTTCTGCAGGTTGAGCTCTATGGGTAGAAACATCTGAACACGCAGAATGTGTGAGATGATGAGGATGACCAAGGAGAAGTATGACAATGGTGTCAGTAATCATGTTGACATATAGAGATTATAAAATGCTTTCACGTTTTACATATTTGTTAGATATTAATATGAACTTTTACATTTAATTTTAAAATATTTAAAAATGTGTATTATATATCACTCTAATTTGGTTCTCTCAAAAATCACGCAGTGAAAATGTATTGCTTCAAAATTTAAAATTGATGGATTACATAATTGTTCAAGATCATATGGCTTTAAGGTTGAAGCTTCTAGATATAAACTGAGAGAATGTAATTTAAAAGCTATATTCTTTCTCACAAAATGAAAACACAGTGTTAAAATGCAGAGAGTACTAAATAACTGTTGTGACATCTAGAAAGTTCAAATGGAATAAGTAAATATTGACTCTGATCTTGGAAAAAAGGAAGATACTATTAAGCTAGTGTGGGAAACGTGGTATCTATTTTGCATCATTTACAGGGGAGCTCAAAAATGATGTCCTTTTATGAAGAGGAGATGTTAGCTCATAAAATATTATATTAGAAGAAGTCCTTAGACATCCCAAGTAAAAGTGTACCCAGTTCAGGAACTATTTGCAAATGTCTGCTTGTTCCTGATTAATTTGTAAAGTGAAAATCCCTAAAAACGAATGTGCCTGCATCTAGCCTGAAATGTGTAATTGTATAAAACCATGATTTTAAGTTGTTTCATTCCATTATCAAAAACATTATTGGTTTGATCAATATTGCTCAAATTGAAATTTTACTTTTACTCTCCTCATTAATATAGTTAATTTTCAATATAAAGTAAATAAAAAGAGCTATTCACCAACAGGCACTGTCTAACTTAAAATAGTTTTGTGTAATTAAGAGTGTTCATTTAAAGAAAAATTAAAATAAAAGTATAACCTTGATTCCAAGGCATAGCCAAAGGCTAAGAAAAGAAAAGTTCAGTGAATGACTCTTGATAATCTAGCTTTAAAATGGATGAATAATATGTTACAACCTCTCTGACATATGGTGAGGTTTGCAGCAAGCTGGGCATAATGGTTTCACTTAATAAACACCTGATTAGCATTGTTTAACAGGTTTGGAGTGCATGAAAACAGTCAAATAGCAACATTCTGTCTAGTTAATTCCTCATTAGCAGACTCACAGTCACTGCATTTGACAGATTGTATACCAGTCTTGACACAAAGTGACCTCTTGCTTGGACCTGTTCATCACCTTCAGTCTGTCATAAATGAAGTCCTTATAAATGTCAGAGTGAATGTGATATCACCAGAGACTTTATCTGATGCCTTGAAGGTTATTATTTTCTCAATATTATTATTATAGACACAGTGAAACTATATGTAGTCACAAACAAAATGAGAGTAATAAACCAAAGGAAATTATATATATACATATGATTTTGCTTAATATATTATTCTTATAAGACATTGATCCATAAATAAAATTCTGGAATGTTATATTTCAATTTTCTGACATCAACTATTCTTTTGGTAATGAATGTTTAAGTTAAAACCCAAACGGACAATGTTTATAGGTTTGGGAAGATTAATAGTGAAGCTAAGTTAATTTGTTAGTAATATTCTTTCTATTTAATATATCCACACCTATGTCCTTCTTCCATACTTTACGTCTTTTAATGAAAGAAGCCAAATGAGATAGTGTTGAAGAATTAAATTGAATTAAAAATTGTAAGTATGAGGAAAGCTTTAAAGAGCATATTGTGTGAAAAATCTTTGACTATTATAACATTGTACATTTGTAAATTCAACATTTCAATAAGAAAAATTCTCCAAATTATAAGGAAATACTCATTTGCCACCTTTGTCAACCTTGATAAATTATCTCTACCAAAGAGCCCCCTCTGAATCACAAAATCAATTATACAATTGTGCCACATTTATATTCTTCTCCTTGACAAGAGGAAATTGAACCAGTTTCAATTTATCTGAACAAAGCCTTGATTAATGCAATATGTTATTATAAACAAAACAAAAATAATGTAATCATGCTTTTTTCCATCCCCTGTAAATTTTTCACAAATAATTTTTTAGATAATTTTCCTGAAACTTATAACCTAAAACAAATTACCAAATAAAATTTTGAAACCAGATGGTATATATTGCAAAAGGAGAAAAATAATCTTTAGGTAAAAGCCAATTTTTGTTTATAGAAAGGATTAAAAGAAAATTTTGTTATTCACTGAATTGGGAGGGTTTTTTTTAAAAAAAATGTAAGAATAATCAAAACTAAATCTTATTTTCATTGTAAGAAATAGTCTTTAAAGTATAGGTATAAATAAAATACATTTTATAAAAATACATTTTGAATGGGGTTACTTTTAAATTTTACATAAAGTACCTTATCTAGCTATCCTGATTTAAGTTTTACAATTTTAAATAACATTTAAAATTATTATAATAGTTATAATTATTTAACTATAATGATTAAGAAAGATAGTTATTGGGCTATCTTTAAACCCCTTTTTTAATGTGCATGCACGGTTTAATCTAAGCTGATATGTTTCAAAAGCACTGATTTTGAAGTATTCAAAAAAGAAATTGTTGTTACAAGGATAGAAAATTCCAAGAATGCATGAATAAAGCAGGAGTTAGCCTAACTCCCTTTAGGTTCATATATCCATTTCTCCCTGCCAGTGCACTAACGAGCTACGTCTTTTTGATACCTTCTTATATCAACCTTTGATGCAGGTCTTGGTGTCTTTATTAGAAGAGGAAACTAAACCTCAAAAAATTAAGCAGCTTGCCCTAAGTACTGCAGTTAGTACCTAACAAGTTGGGATTCTAAACTGAGCTCTGTATTTTTACATAGGTCATGGCTACAGTCATTGATTCTATCCTTTTGCAACTCAATGACATACGACTTTCATATCTTCTTCACAGCTCATTCTGTGTTATAGAATTTTTTCTTTTTCTCTTTGTTCAATGTATATTTCTTTTAATAGTATTATTTCTGTAATTGCATTCTTGCTAGGTTTATATGTGTATCACAAATGTAGATCTATTTTCTTAGTTTTATATGTTTTTATCTCATTTATAATTTATAAACATCTTACATTGAATCAACATCTTTCATCGTCATTATTAATTAGGTGTAGTCCATTTTCCTTTTGCCCCAAACTAATTGAAAGTGATTCAATATACTGGTGTACAATTTTCTTAATAATCTATGATATATCACATCAGGGGCAACTGATCTATAAATGTTCATTTTTTCAAGTACAATATTCCCTTATCTACCTTTGTCAAATGTCATTCTTAAATGCTTTTCATTATTTTCTAATTGTTCAAATGTATTTTATTCATTTTTATTGTCAAAGTTTTACCTGAGGCAAGGAATTAAGGATATGAAACAATTTAGATTCATTAATAATTTTATGTACCAGCTCATTATTTTTCTTGTCATTTTAGTAGTTATTTTGAAAAAATAATGAGAAATTTATAATAAAACTCATTTAAAACTATTATTTTAAATGTTTCTCCAAGTCCTTGTGAAATTGAATGAAAATAAGTAAATTTCACCTATGTATTCTTTATAAGAAATGAACATTTATTTGAAAAAAAATAGAGTAATGACATTTAAAAATAGAACTTGAAGAAGCTTGCCTTACTGCCCTGATTGTAGCAAGAAGTTTAAGGGGAAAGGTAGTAAATAAATTCTTATTTATATTAAGCAAATTTTCTAAAAAATGCTCTGCTGTTTTTGTTTCTTACTTTTCATCGCCAAAGTCGTTGACATTTAGCTTAATTTACTTTGGAACTTTGGTGAGAATATTTTAGTGATAAACACCAGCCTTTATGGTAAAATTACCCTCTGCTTTCCCTTATTTTGTAGGGAGAGGCTACCACCTGACCTAGAAAAGACAGCCAATCCTGTATTTTCAGAGAAAATTATTTTAATTTCACAATTTTAAATTTATTTTCTTCCTACTCCATAATAATAATAAAATCTCAAAATTTCTTTTTTAGGCTATAGGCTGTTTCTTACTTATTCTAGTCATCATTCTATGCTCTGGTGTGCTTGGAGTATCTGATCAATGTTCTCATGCTAATCAAACCTGTTTAGATTTAATCAAACATCTTGGTACATTTTAGTCTCCCCCTCCACCCCCTCCATTCCCTCCCCTCTCCTCATCTCCTCTGGATCCTTAAGTGTGTTTTCTCTTTCTTGCAAAGTTACAGACTATAGTGTATAATTATTATTATTATTATTTTGTATCCTCACCCAAATATGTTTATTGATTTTAGAGTGAGAGGAAGGGGGAGAGAGAGAGACACAGAGAGAGAAACATTGATATGAGAGAGAAACATGGATCAGTTGCCTGGACTAGAAATCGAACCAGTAACCTAGGTATGTGTCCTTACAGGGAATTGATCCCACAACCTTCTGGTGTGCAGGAGGGCAATCCAACCAACTGAGGCACCTGGCCAGGGCTACAGTGTATAATTATTTTGACTCTGTTCTTGGCTAGTGTTAGGGTCTGAATATAAATTGAAATACATATTGTTGCTTTATTCAGTAAATATTTTATTTAAAATACACATATTGCTATATTAGTTTATTCTCTTAGTGGCATTATTTAGTTAAAGCAGAGCCACTAAACATTTATTTGTGGCATGCAACTCCTCAGTTTATGGACTAAATACCCATTATTGGATTTCTGTTTTCTAAAATTGTATGTAGGACTTTAATAGTTGCTTCAGGAAAGATTTACAAAACATTTGTGAAATTTGGATGACTCAAGTGTTTTAAAAATGCTAAGTTGTTCAAAAATTGTTGGCAGAGAAGTATGTGGAAAAGTCTTTGAAAAGAGTTGAACCATTTCTGAATCTTAGGATTGTCAGTACGGACTGAGACACTTACGGCAGGATGTGTATAATACATCGTATTATGAAATATTACTCATTTCTAATTCATTACAAAAATACTTTCCTATACTTGCATATGTGATGGATGGCAAGAAACCAGGTATTCACATCTAATTACAAGGTTTTTTCCTTTGTGCTAAAATGGACTCTATTTATCTATCAGTGCAATCAATCCATGCATTTTCTTTGTGTCTGTCACCGTACTACCTAAGCACTTAGCAAAGATATTAAATTAGCCAAAAACTGTGGAGTGGGATGTTTTTCTTGTCTTTACTACATTCATCTAAGCCAACCTAAAGCTAAGCAGACTGTGACTAATATTGGAAGCCTTATTCTTATCGCAGACAGCGTTGTTTTCATTCTTGTTATTATTAATTGGTTGAATGCCAACAATATATTCAGCACAGGACATAATTGCACAATGTGTTCTTTCTCCTGCAACCTCGAAAGGGATCAGCTGCTTCCATCCACTAACACTGATGCAGTGACGAATGCAGTTCCATACCCCCAGTTTCCGCTTTTGCTGGTTTCTCCCCTTACCCACATCCCTCACCAGTTTTCTTTTACAAAAAGGCCTATTCATAGTTATTTCTTAATTTTAGAAAACCTTTTAGAAACAAAAAATGTAGCTATTGCCTTTTAAACTTATACTCGTCAAATGTTGAAGTATAAAAGAGCAAATATATTTATTTCTGATCATAATAAATATATGCTTTCAGATTCTACTGACATATATCTAAAAACATAAATATATATACATACAATTTATAAACTATATCTATAATATATAATATAACTTTTTATTTTTATTTTTTTTATCCTCACCCGAGGACATTTTTCCATTTTTTGTTCAGATAGAGTGGGAGGGAGAGAGAGGAAGAGAGAGAGAGAAACATCGATGTGAGAGAGACACATCAAGTGGCTGCCACCTGCACGACCCAACCAGGGCTGGGGACAAACTGCAACTGAGGTACGTGCCCTTAGCGGGAACTGAACCCAGGTCTCTCTGGACCTCAGGCCGACACTCTAACCGCTGAGCCAAACCGACCAGGGCTATAATATAACTTTTATATATATATTTATACATACATTTTATTTGTGATACCCTATAATATCATAAGCTCTTCAGAGACAGATTTCATATTGTCAATTTCCTCAAAGAAGTTAATTTTCTTTTTTTACTTTCTACCCTATTTAAGTGCATCTTGTTAGAAAGAAAGAGTTATTTTTGTTTCTTTGGTTTACAGTCAGTTGTTTTTTTCTGGAAAGACTCATGTTTTTGGTTTTTGTTTGTCTTATTTAAGCTATGTAAATTTTTGAGAACTGCACTTATTACCTCTAAAATCAACCTACTATCAGATTCATGCGAAATAAGGAACATAAATGTATTAAATTATTTTTTTTGCTCGTTATTTACACACATGAATATTGTTTTAAATTGTATTAAATATAAAAGGTTCTGACCTTTAGAAAATTGAAGTGTACTTTCATTCTGCATATTACATTTGGCCAGGTGGAAACCCGGACAGAACAGATCCACAGGGAGCCAGTGGTTACCAAACCCAGGCAATGGAGACCATGAGTACGAACCTCTCGTTAGATGGGAAACTCAGGAAGTAAGCCATGCTGAGAGCTGTGGTGCACCCACCACTTTGCAGACGTTATCTTCCGTGATTTGTACTATCATAATATTCTGAGAGATTTGGCTACAGTCACATTCTGGTACACTGCAGAACCTGAAAGACATCGAAAGGAATAAATGTTTTGTAGTATATATTATTTTATTGAGCAAGTTTCTAATTTTAATACATTGGAGAGGCTTGAAGACATAGGACAAAGGATGAGCAAAGACTGAAAACAATCAAAGAACTTTTTATAATATTAATTAATAAAGAGAGCTATAAAAGTAACTATAATATATCGCAGAAAGTATAAAGTAATATTAAATTACAAATTGCCATGGAAGGTCAGGAGAACATAAATCACCTTGCTGTCATGATCATGGAATTCATCTATTTGAACTGGGCTAATAGGAAGAAATGCATTTTAGCAGGTAATAATATTTGTATCTTTCTATGAATATAATAAAAGTGATTCCTAGGTAAAGTTTCCATACAATTGCAAAGGTGTTATATTACAGCTTAATTAGGAGTGACAAACTAACAGCAAAAATTAGTTTAAAATCTGGGGGATAAAATCTCATATATTATAAAAGTAAATATAGGTATTAGAATCCAAAAGTAAACCAAAATGTGAATCTTTTTATACATTATCTTTTCTATATACTTCAGCATTTCACCCAAATTTTTAGAGTCTATTTCAGTACTTCTATCAGTATTTTTCCGTCAGTGTTTTTCTTAATTGAAGTAGAAATGTTATCCTCAGGTAGATGCTTTATACTTAGAGTCCTGTTATCCTTCTTTAAAATGTTTTCTATCTTTATATTTTATAGTATTATTTCTACTTTATTTTATTAAAAAATATATATATAGTTGACAGTCCTAGAGATGTTCCCCATTTCCTCTCCTCCCACTCCCCCCCTCTGCCCAGCCCCTACCTGCCCCCCACTCCCGGGCCTTCACCTCTCTGTTGCCTGTGTCCATGGGCTATGCATATAAGTATATGATTTCTCTGGTTTATCTCTTCTTGTCCTCCACGCCCCACTTCTGAGATGTGTCAGTGTGTTCCATGCCTCCATACCCTGGTACTTATTTTGTTGGTGAATTTATTTTGTTCATTAGATTCCACAAATCAGTGAGATCATGTAATGTTTGTCTTTCTCTGACTGGTTTATTTCACCTAGCATAATAATCTCCAGGTCCATCCATGCTGTGAGGGAAAGCTAAGGAACATGAGGAAAAAATTAATGTCAAGTGCCTAAAATTTTTGGTCCATAAATCTTTAATGCTGAAAAACATTAGAGGTTTATCTTGCTCATGTAACATCCCAGTCAGATGTAGAGGTCAAAAGAGAGGCTCATTTCCACAAAATGATGCAGAAACTCAGGGCAAGATACACTCTGTGCCCAGCTCGTGTGGCTCAGTGGTTGAGCATGGACCCATGCACCAAGAGGTCGCCAGTTCGATTCCTGGTCAGGGCACATGCCCAGGTTGTGGGCCCGATCCCCAGTGGGAGGCTTGCAAGAGGCAGCCAATCGATGTTCTCTCTCATTGATGTTTCTATCTCTCTCTCCCTCTCCCGTCCTCTCTCTCTGAAATTAATAAAAAAATAAAAATAAAATCAAAATAAAAAAGAAAGATACACTCTGCAATCTCTAACTATGACTTCCAAGATGTGATAGTCACCTACTATTGTTCAAACTACCAGACAAGAAAGTCTATAGGAGAGAGTACATTGTGGAGGAGGGGAGGTTATGGCACAAATCACTCCTGTTCATGTTCTTTAAGGAGGAAGTCAGTCACATGTCCATTCCTAAGCACAAGTGTGGCTGAAAGACATGTGCCCAGTTTCGCAGACAAAGAAAGGCAGCGTCACCTGTTCTCTGAGGAATTAATCCAGTTATTACTCAGTAGTAACTGCATTCAGCTCAAAGTCTAGTATCTCTATGATTCCTCCTGGTTTGAAGGATATATAAGCTATGTAAACTTCTATATATAGAAGTTCCTTCCCAATATACAATAAAGGAACAGGTACAGAATCCTGGTGTGCACACGTGTGTACACACACACACATACAATACTACCCATGTTCAATTTACATAAAATGGAAGAATAATAGGCAGAATCGTTACTGGTGCACAACCATGAGAGAACCCTACTGGAGAGGCACTGTGAAGACCTCATTCTTGCCTGAAGAACATTCCTTTGTGATACCCAGATCCTGCCTCTGGAATAAATGTTCGTACCAGTTCCTCTGTTGCCCCTAGTTCCACTCACTAGGAGGTCTTATCTCGTTTGATACCCCTGATGGCCACAATTCATGTAGGCACTGGGAGTATGTTCTCCTTGAGGGCTGCAGTTCACCTGGTCTGCCTTCTTCTGAGGAGACGTTGGGAATCTCAGAACTGGTTTATTCACACAGGCTTTCTTGGGACAGAATCAAGGAAATAAAATCCCTCTACTATTTGGAATGCTTTTGATCTACTCGCTTCAAGGCAATTGTAGGGCCTGTAAACAGACCCAAAGCTCTTTATTTGTCCTAGTTCTTAGCTGGTTTTATCTCTTTGCTTCTTTGTCTCATCTAATCTGCTTGAAGCTTGGGTCACAATCGGGTTTAGTGGGAAAGCCCCAACTCTTTACCAAGCACCTGATCTTTGCTCAAGGCTGGATCCTTTTGTTTGTTTTTAGGCTGATATGCCCTTATGACATTTGTTGCTCTAAACCTTTTCTAGACTTCTACTCTTCTGTTTAGGATAAAGAAGCTGCTCCCCTTTCCAATCCTGAGAGTTCCCAATTTTGTGAATGTTTTCTATTCCCTTTTATTTTTGTTTACAACTTGGCCAAGTCCTTTTTTGACTTATCTTGCAATATGCTGTTAAAAAGAATAAGTAAAAGAATACATAATAACATTCTGGCTCTTTCCAACATTTTCTTCTGAAGCCCTAGGCCTGGTAAGCACTTGTGTTCTTTACAAATTTCACTTGCAACAGTTTTACCAAATATTATACAAGAGGATGTATAGTAAACCCCTCCAGCTTTCCAGTCTACTGCATGGTCCCCTTGCTGTCTACTACCTGCCTTTCGAAGCATAACACAAGCCAACGTTCATAGTTTAGGATTGTTTTTAGAGCATTATCCTACTTAAGCTACAAAATTATGTATTAGTCAAGACAGTGCTAACTATTCTTACAAATGTTAGGTCAAATATAAATAGCTCGAATATGCTGAATTTATTTCTTTTGGATATAATAGTTCTCAGTGAGCAAAAACGACAGCTGGGAAGGGAAGTTCTCCTTCATAATATCAGCCAGCGATTCAGAAAGGTAAGGGTGATGCCATCCTCAACCTTCGTCTTTTACTTTGTCCTTGGTGGTCACCATTGCAGCCAGCTGAAAAGAGAACAGAGCATGGGAAAGCACAAAGGGACATCTTTAATGGCCCAGCCGTGGGATTAAGCATATATCACTTGTCACGCTCTGTTGGCTAGACCTTAGCCACATGGTCAAACTTCACCAGTCAGTCTGGAAA
This sequence comes from Tadarida brasiliensis, assembly GCA_030848825.1. Taxonomy (NCBI): domain Eukaryota; kingdom Metazoa; phylum Chordata; class Mammalia; order Chiroptera; family Molossidae; genus Tadarida; species Tadarida brasiliensis. The sequence continues at coordinate 66,786,555 of CM061266.1, forward strand.
CTGTAATCTAGCTGTATCCATGAAATAATTTGACATCAGTCTCAGAGATGCTGACACATCTGGTGAATTAAGTGAAACTAGGATTCCCACCTGTCTACCAACAACTTATTTCATAATAAATCTGTCGATTAGAAAACACAAATAAAAGCAAAATATTCACCTTCTAGTGAATATATAGTATTGTGATACTATTGAGTACTGTTATACTCAGAAGTTCACAGAACTACACAAAAAATGATTAGTTTTGTTTCAAAGTTAGTTTATAAAAGGAGTAGCAATTCTGCCACCTCTGTTAGCATAATCTAAAACATCAGTAAATAGTGTTTCAGTGGTAGATTGCAGGAACTTCTAGTAAGCCTAGAGCGTTTTAGGTCTTATTATTCACTGATATAATTACAGCTTACTGAAATAGTGTGTATTGGCTTTCTGTTCAAGTATCATCATCAACTTTGGAACATCGCTGTATTTTCTTAGGAAGAAATCTTTTACTTCTCAAACTCCTTAGGTGTTGTAAGCTGAAGAAATTATTCTTAATATGAAGTACTTTTATTGCAGGGAGAACATTGCCTATAATTTTAACTTAGTTGAATAGAATGCAATTTCAATTTGGATATTAGAGAAAAACCTTCATTATAGCAATGAACTCTTATGCTGTTGGTATAAAAGATGTTCCTGACAAATTATACTTTTTGCTCCATTAAAAATGATTCTGAAAACTTCTAGACTGGTAGAAAGTACCATTCAGTCACAGTTGATATGAAATGGGCTTTTTAAAGTGCCATTTTTCTGCTTAACAAAATCAATAGTCTTTATTATATACAATAAGCATAACCTGCTGCCATTTCCCAGATCAATAAAATTTTCTCTTCCTTTCTGATATTCAAGTACCTTGGAGACAATGTAGCCACTTGAATATTAATTCTGCTAGTGGATTCTATGTCTTTATTAACTCTGGCATCAGCAATAACTGTCTTAATCTTAAACTGTTTTACTTTTCATAGAAATTATTTGGAAAAGGGGTTATCTTATAAAAATTAAATATTTACCATGTTCACTTTATGGAGACAGATTTTTTTTTTTTCCTGAAGTCATTATAAAGGCTCCACTTTCTGGTAATCAGAATGGTATACCTACTTGCCTGCTTTAGACATGATAATCAACTGCCCCTCCATTTAGACTGACTAAACAAAATGCATTCTGGATTCAGTACATTTTCCTCTTAAAGATCATTTCTTAATTACAACTTATATGTCACTGTCACAGAATAGGGTGCACTGTGAACAGTAATTCATGAATTCAAGATATCTGCTACTTCTTCTCAGGTCAGAGAGACATTCTATCTCTTTGCTTTTCTTATTTACAAAGTTCGTCAACTTCTTTATATTATATAGATTTTGAAAAGCAGAAAGTATCTTAAAGAAATTGTTAAAATATTCTATTAAAATATCATTAAGGCCTGGCTAGTGTGGCTCAGTGGATTGAATGATGTCCCATGGACTAAGAGGTCCCGGTTTGATTCCTGGTCAGGGCACATGCCCAGGTTGCAGGTTCAATCCCCAGTATGGGGCATGCAGGAGGCAGCTGATCGATGCTTCTCTCTCACATGGATGTTTCTATCTCTTTCCTTTCCTCTTTCTCTAAGGAATCAATAAAAACATATTAAAAAATAATTATTGTTAAAATATTAAGGATTCATCACATATATGCAATTTCAATCATAGAAATAATTAGATTATTATAATATTTATGTATTCTTGCATTCTTGTATGCTGGAATACTTCTTTATTGTACAGTGAGATTATATTTATTTCAAAATGTAGCAATTGGGTATTTATATAGCATTTAAAAATAAGTGCGATGTTTGCTAGGTGTGTTGCATAAAATGCAGTCTAGTACATTTAATGTATAGGTGAATAAAATGAGATCTGGAGAGAGTAGGTGATTTATTTAGGATCACACAGTTACTTGAGAAGAAAAAGGACTAGAAAGTAGTTTCCTTCATCCAAGCTGATACTCTTTTGATGTCATTAGGTCTATTTTTAATGGAAATATATTAATCATGTAGAAAACCACCCTGCTCTACAAATGTATTGTTGAATTTTCCAGCCAAATTTCAGAGCCACCTGACAGGTAGACACAGAAAATAGATTAAAGGACATAAAGTTATTAGCATTGCCATTGTAATCTATAAATTGTATAATTTATAATCTATTGGTTATAATCTGCAAATTTCATTAGAAATTAGAGTGAAGATCATATATTTGTTTTTTATTTTATTAATTTCAATGTCTAAGATTATTCAATATTAAAGCCTAACACCATGTGTTAATTTATAATGTATCTAATGCTGTGGATCAGTCATGCTAATTCATGTGCAGTGAAATTAATATGATTGGTGTTTAGTTTTTGCTTTTTTATAACTACTTTGGTTGATAAATTAAAAATGCCTTTTCTTGTATCCCCTCCACTGCCACTTTATTTATTTTGGCAATAAATACATTTTGCAATCAGATAACTTATTCAAGATTGGAATACTATTTTTGTTAAGCTAATAAGTACTGAGATGATTGTGTAAAGAAGATAAACACACCAAATATAAGTTTAATAAAAAACATATGTTTAACAATATATACATTGATATATATATATATGTATTATACATATATATGTATTATACATATATTATGTATATATGTATAATATTGCTAAAAATGACATAGCGGTTGCTAATATGTGATCTTGAGTAATGGAAGATGGAAGAGGAACCAAAACATGTTCCTTCACTGACCTCCGTACTCATGTGTGCTATTTTAACTCTTGCAATAATCCTGTAGAAATATTTGTTCACTTTTTCAGATGTGGAAACTGCATTAATACTTAACTAACCTAAATAGCCAAGGTAGAAAGTAGTGAACTAGAATTTGAGTCAGTTAAATTTGAGACATTCATGCTTTTTCACGATACACCATCCATTCTACCTTGCTTTCCACCTCTCTCCCTCCCCACCTCCAGAATTGGGCCTCCCCTAAAGTCTCTAGATCATATTGGTGAAAGTGCGGCCCTGAGAAGCAAGCAGACCTTGGGTTGAATTTACATATGCCACTCACTAGCTGGGTGACTTTGGAAGATCCCATATAACCATTCTTAGTTTCTTTCCATATCAGTGAAATGACAGCAGTAATAACAACCAAAGAGGATCGTCATGTGTATTAAGGAGAATAAAGATCTATCACTTAGCAGAGTATTCTCTATATGGTTTGTATTTAACAAATTCTGTGGAACACAAACTGGCTGTTTTTTAAACTGAGCCTCATTTTCTTTGTGTCATACACTTCATGGCATTACTGTAGGATAAAACAAGATGATTGATTTAAAAATCATTATAAAAATGTAAAGCAGTTATATTAGAGTTCATCGCTGTAATTGAAACACACTGAAACAACTATTTTGGGCAGAAAGGAATTTAACACAGGATATTGGCATACTTCCAAAATTTTTGGAAGGAATAGAGAAGAAATTTTTTTGAGCATACCCTCTGTCTGGGCGGTGCAGGGGCCAGGCTCCCGTTACTACTGGCACCGACTTTGCAACTGCCGCTAAACATTGCTACAAATGCCTCTCACACTGGAGTCCGTTACCCATAGTTAGAGCACAGAGTCTGGCCACTCCACCCTCACTCCTCCATGATCTTGTTTTCTAGATGAAATAGCTGCAGGAAAATGGCCTCAGCTTTACTTCTGTCTTTTATTTTTTTATTTATTCTTACTCGAGATTGTGTTTATTGATTTTTAGAGAGAGTGAGTGGAAGGGAGAAAGAGAGAGAGAGAGAAACATTGATAAGTTGCCTCCCGTACGTGCCCCAACCGGGGATCAAACCCTCAGTGTTTTGTGTTTTGGTGTATTAGGCTGATGCTCCAACCAGCTGAGCCACCCAGCCAGGGCTTCTTCTATCTTCAAATCTGACTGCAGTATTCTTGTTTAGAGAAACCTAAACACAGTAGAACACCTGAAAAAGAGGTCATATTAGAGAAGTCGTAATGACCAAAAAGACAGGTGGTAGACAAGAGGAAACTATTCTTTTTGGTTCTTTTATGGTTTTTTTCCAACTTACTCTTAAAAGAAGGCTATTGGCAATAGTCTCATACTTCTTTTTTCTAATTACCATTCCCCAAACTCCGCCTATGTGTCTGTATGTTGACTTCAGTGGAAATCTTTTACAAGTTATATGATAAATGTATTGCATTCAAATTTTCTAACAATTATTGAGAGCTGAACTTTTAATACCTCTGCATATTATTTCTAATAATTCATATATTGCCAAACCACAAACAAATTTGACTGAATCATGACTATTTCCAGAATGTAGTTGTTATTCTTAAATTATTATTATTATTATTTTAAGGACAGGTCTCTTAGCAGGGCCAAGTTCTTCATAGTACATCATATAATCTAAGCCCTAGTACCTTTAAAATTTTTTTTTTTATGTAGCTCTGATGATGTTCATTTTACAATGTGTGATTATATTTTTATTATATTGGAAACTTAACAACAACACCAAACATTTTATATTTGCAGTTTAATTTGGAATAATACTGGTTGACTTTTTCTATTTGTATTTTTTTCATATTATTGAGTAGTCAGGAGTACATTCTGTCTTGATTTTGGTTTCTGACACCTGACAGAGTCAATGGAGAAAATTTTGGTCTAACAAAATGCATTTTATTAAGGTTGTAAAAGAGATGCTTGTATTTTGATGCTATAGATGTCTAACAGAGATTAATATATCAGTATAAAGTAAGCACTTTGAGAAAAATAATCCTGAAAGAATTTTAAGATTATTTGACTAATTTTGACAATTTGTTCTTATAATTGTCTTTTCTTTTCATTGTGTTTACTCTCTCTGAAATCCTAACAGAGGATTCTTTTAAATGTCTTTGCAGCCACTTTACAAAACTCAAGTCAATTATATCTAACCAATTAGTTTTTCTAAAGAGAGGCATGAGATTTAAATATTTCAATAATAATGTCACAAATTGTTCAACATTGCCAGGCACTCTTGCCTTGTTTCCCTCGTACATCGATTTCCTACTGTTACACACCTAGGTCAACATTCTCCTGTCTTTCCTATCTCAGACATCTCATTTTCTCATGCAATAGGGTCTTTGAATCTAAGAACTTCATTTTCATTAGAAAAATACAGGTAGGTGAGCACTAACTTAACTTTACATGATCAAATTAATCCAATTCATAGTATTTTGCCAATATTGCCTTCCTTTCTATTCAGACTAAAGATGTATACTGACAATAAATTGTACTCTCACTTTTACCCAAGGATTTGTGATGGTAATTTTTTTCTTTTCCTCTGATATTCCTCCCGCTCCTTTATCATCATCATCATCATCATCATCGTCGTCATCATCATCATCATCATCTTAGTGGCTACTATTTGATTCCTATTGTGGGCCAGATACTATCCACAAGCACACAAATTTTTAATTCTCACAACAAATGACTTTATTTTTCCCATTTTAATGATGAAGAAACTGAGTCATTACTTTGAATCAATAGACTTTTTTTTCTATCTTCATGCAGACACTCCTTAAAATAAATCATCTTTTTAAAAAAATTACTCCCTTGAACCATGTTTTTTTCTATTTCCTCTGCTTATAGCAAATCCTCCCTTGTAAGAGATAACTTTAAGGGGTATTCCTTAAAGACATCTCTTTTTCTCATCTCATTTTGAAAAAATACTAAATATCTTACCTTACAGATAAGGCCCAACAAAATCTGCATGTTAAACATTGAAACCATCACTGGCACATATTCAATGCTCAATAAAGTTAGAAGAGTTGTCATTGTTGTTATTGCTGCTATTTGATCCTTGCATGCCTCTTACCTCATCTTCCTCATGATCTCTTCTGACCACACTGGCCTTCCCTCTGCCTCTCTTCCATACCCAACTCCTTGCTCTCAGAACCTGTACAGCTCCATTCCCTGTATCTGGGATGCCATTTTGCCAATTTTACATGCCTTCAGTCCTTGATCACTGTCTCTTGGCTTAATGCTAACCCCCATACAGGTCTTCTCTGTCTACTCTTGTCATCCATGTCTACCTTGTTATAATGTTTTGTTTTCACCTTCCTGCTTCCTACTATTGAATTTATATTATTTATTGGTTATTTTAAGTGTTAGTTGACTCTTTTCCTTAATTATGATATAAATTTCATGAGAGCAGAGACTCTATAAAATGGGTACAGTATTGAACAAGAATCAGAAAATTTTTATTAAAAAAATCAAGAAAGCCCAGCTGACATTGCACAGTGGTTGAGTGTCAACCCATGCACCAAGAGGTTGCTGGTTCTATTCCTGGTCAGGGCACATGCCCAGGTTGTGGGCCAAATCCCCAGTGTGGGGCATGCAGGAGGCAGCCAATTGATGTTCTCTCTCATCGATGTTTCTATCTCTTTCTCCCTCTCCCTTCCTGTCTCTCTAAAATCAATAAAGAAAAAAAAAAAAAAAGAAAGAAAACTTGTGGACATGGAAAATAGTGTGGTGATTGCCAGAGGGATGGTGGAGAGGTGGAGGAGTGTATAGGGGAAATAAATGGTGATGGATGGAGACTTGACTTGGGGTGGAGATGATGTGTTATAGAATTGTGCACCAGAAACCTGTAAAATTTTGTTAACCAGTGTCAACCCAATGAATTCAATAAAAACAAACAAACAAAAACTAATGGCATATTTCAACCTTAAGTGTATAATTAATTAGTACATAGGAAGCCTTGCTTTTTATTTTATATAAATAAAATAAATGTTAAAAATTAATATCAAATAAATACAATGCAAATTTGTTATATGGTGTGCTCATATACATTATTTTCAAATGCAAGAAACAATGAACATCAAGATAGTTATCTTCAAATTTTACCTTTAATTTTTTTATTGCAACATTCACCACAGCATTATATATCCTTTGTTTTCCAAAATGTGATGTTCATATTCTATTACAGATTTTGCATAATACACTTTTATCTACTAAGCCAATGTGTGACTATCAAAATTGATTACAGTATAAAATTAATAAATGATAAATAATCCTACATAGCTATAGACTAGTTTAATCTTTAAATCATATAATTATTACCATTTTAGTTTCTGAAAATTGTAATATATTATAGGGATAATATTATGACTTTACCAAAATATAAATTTTAGCACAATATTCATTATTTTATTAACTTTAAGTAGAAATTTGAAATGCAACTGGAGATGTAATAATTTCAATAGACTGTTTGGTTGGTAGAGAAGAAGCTTTGGGGTCTCTTCTAATTATTTCACCTGAAGTTTTAAAAAGCAATTACTACCAACATTATAATCCTAATCCATGTCAAAATACCTGTAGGTAAATACTTGTTCTTACCTTTGCATTTATAAAGCCTCTTTCTTTAAGATTCATAAAACTTTATGTACATACTGTTTCATTTACACTTTTACTACCCCGTGGAGGAAACAAAGTGTTTTATTTTTATTTTCTTTGAATCCTCCATTGAACCTTTCAATGTATTATGTTGTAGCATGCTAAAATTTGTTGTAAATTGTCATTGGTGTTATAGAGCGGAATGTTCCATGAGCATGCACTGTGTAGCATTATTTTCTAACTACTTATATGAGTGGTGAGTAGCAAGTACTATACAGAAGAAAATTTGCAGCCACTGTGTCTATTGCCACAGTGAGAATGAAGATTTTCCTGTTATCTTGCTGTCTATTCTCACCTTAAAGATGCTATTAGACTAAACATTCCAAATTTTTGACTAACCTTGCAGAAGAAGGTGATTCTTTGCCCTTCAAACAAACCAACATAGTTATTTTTAAATGTTTGCCAAAGTATAATTATTCAGTTGTAAATGCAGGAACTCAAATGTTCTCATAAATAGCCAAAGTCCTCAAGGACTTGCCTCGTGAACACTAGGTTTGCAACTAGCCCCTTAATAAATGGATACATTTTAAAGAAGACAATCATAACCATGTCCTGGGGTTCCCTGGGAAACCATTTGGTATATGAATCTGATACCACCAGTCAGTCTATCCAGATTGCATTTTTCATGAATTTTATAATCACTAAATTGATACCTATATTATGTATGAGATCACCATAATTGTCCAACTGTTGGACATTAATTTATAAAATTATTTATTCTAATTGAATTTAACAATTACAAAATAAGTTAATGCATTTATAAAATATCACAGACAATAGTATTAATTCAAGTCTACATCATAAAAGTATCTGAATGATTCAAGAAAAGAAAAAGTTCACTGTATAATATTTTTGTCCTGGATTACCTAGATAATTACTAATGTATGAACTTACCCTCTGCGACGGAGGGGGAGACAAGAAAAAGTATATTTCTTCTCAAAATGGAAATAAATTAATATCATTTTAGTAAATGTTATTCTAATTTTCAGCCTCCATATGAATGGTTTGGGCATTATATTAAAATTAAATTTAAGTTTTAAACTAGAAACTTTTTCTGGAAGTCCATGGCCATCCATCTTGAACTCCAAGCATGTAGGAAGACATAGGAAGAAGTGTATTAAATCTGACAAATGACCTCCCATGTGCAAAGGAGGAAATAAAGATTCATTCTCCGTGTTTGTGAGATCATTTTGATGAAAGAAAGGCTAATTGAGGATGACATACATTCTAAAATCTAATTCAAATCAGCATTTTTACATGAAGACTCATCACATTTCCAATGGTACACGCTACCATAAAACAGCTTAGTAAAGACATTTTGAATTTGATTCTTGGAATTTTTAAAAATGCTTCATCAGAACTGACATTTTTAGGGGTAATGAGTTTCCAATCTTAGTATTAAGTTCAAACTGGATACCTGTGGTACTTTACACCTTTTATTTTAAAAGAATCGTTTTTCTTGAGCGTAATTTAGTCTTATGTTGTGGAGAAAATTGCAACTAATATGCGATCATGCCCAGGAAACATGTGATGAAAGTGCCAACACAGGGTTTCTCACAGGAAAAGCAAATCACCTTGAAATGATTAAAATGTTAAATTATAAAGGATCCGTCCACTGGCATTTAAAAAATAAACATAATCCAAGACCAAATGGCACTACGGTTGTTTTTAAAATGAAGAGGTGATTGCTAACTCTTTCCTCTTGAAATGCTACAAAATTATCTTATTAACACACAGTTAACAGCTCAATACTGCAAAAAGACCACTTCATTTTTTATCTGATAGATAGTTTTGTTAATCTTGCAAATTTCCTATTTTAGATGCTGTTTGTTAAAAGTCAGGGTCATTTATATTTCATACTTAGAGAAAATTGTATCATGACTGTATATACACAGTGACAACTCATAATATGGAAGGCAGTCCTTCCTAAGAGGTTATGCAGAGACAATATTCAGGAGTTTCTACCTTTAAGACTGTGTACTGCATGCCTGTCATTCTAATTAAATTTGGAAACAAACATTAGTATGCAAGTCAGTGGTTGTAAACATGTAATACACAAAGCCTGTTTATGGTACCATAGTCCCACCTATATGATGGCCATTTGGCTTTCTTCCAAACAGAAAACAAAACAGAATGCCTAAATATCTAATTTTGGATTTTGAAAAATGGTACATTTTTCATGGTAGAATTTATTTGTAAAAAAAAATCATATGTCAAGTACAATCATCACTTTCATGATTGAAACTTTGGAAAAATCTGATCTTACCTAAGACTTGAACAGTGGGCCTTTTTCTGTTCTGTATGTCTGTAAAGTTCCTTGGGTATTTTAATGGTCAAGTATACTGTATAATTAAGTGCCCTGTCTCAACTTGGTTTCTAAAGTTGTGTATTTTCTTTTCAAAGCAACTGAGTATATAAATCGTATTCTTATTTCTAAATGTAACCCCTAAGCAATTATGCTATTTATTTCTAAAGAGTAATAGGGATAACATTATGATCATCACCTATGATCATTTACATTGATGTAACATTGTACATAACAATCTGCCTATAACAATAACAGAGATTCCCAGAATAAGTTTTAATTAAACTTACTCAAAACATATGCTCATCGGATTATTTTTCTGACATGTTGTCACTGAGGATATTGGGAGACATCTTGAAACACTGACTCTTACATGAGAGAAAATTATTAAACTGAGATTCTATATCTTTGATATATTTTCAAAATATTCTTATTTATTAGACGGTACTGAATGACACCACACAGGAATGGACAATACCTCTAGATATTTGTATAATCCCTTTGTTTTGTGGATAAGAATTTATCAAATAACTAATTATGTTTATTTTTAATTTGGCTGAAAGGTGGATTTGGGGGACAGCATCTTTTTTAGCATCATCTTTGTTAACAACAGTACTGAAAGTAATAATAATAATAATAAATATTGAATATATACTGTTCTGGGTTTTTTCCAAAAAAAATTTACACAACACATCTTTGAGCTTATTATTCATAGTCTATACGTGAGGAGACTAAGTTATTGAAAGGCTACATAACTTGACAAGGGTCAAAAATCAAGCCAATGGCAAAACTGTAGCTTACTTCAGTTCTTCTGGCTCATTATATATATAATGATACATATTTTATTAATGAGAAAATTGATCCTCAGAGAAGGAATTATTAATAACATCAAATAATAAAAAGAGGTTAGAAAAATATTTTAGTTAGAAAGATTTTATTTGCTATCTTGGACTGTCCATCCTAGAAGATAAAATTATATACTTTAGGCATCAGTTATGGCTATAGGTTCTGAGAAGATAAATAAGAACTATATGTAATGCAGACCTTTGTAAGAGTATAAAAAAGGTGTGCACGGGATGTGAGATAAAGGTCTTCAGCTCATTCCTTTTGTGGGGGTGGGCTGTGAGGAGGGAGATGATGATAGAGTTTTGAATTTAGTGCAACTTTTAATTGGAAATTAGATGGGGATGTTTAATAGGTGCAATACAACTGTTCAAACAGTTGGCTGTGACACGTAATTAGCATGAATATATTAGCAAGTATTTTATTATTTTTGTTGCAATTGCAAAAGGAATTGTGTTTTTTTTTTTCATTTCTTTTTCTGAAATTTAATTTTAATATATAGGAATACAGTGGATTCTTTTTTTTTATTAATTTATTTTTGTTACAGATGTTTCTCCTTTTTCCCCCATTGACACCCTCCTCCCCCTCCCTCCCTGCCCCGTCCCCAGTTTTGTTGTCCATGTCCATTGGTTATGAGTACATGCATACAAGCTCTGTGGTTCATCGCTCCCCTCCCCCACCCCCTCTTCTGGCAATTGTCAGTTACAGTGGATTCTTGTACATTGATTTTGTGTCCTACTACTTCACTCTATTTGTTTATTATTTCTAATGGTTTAATTCTGCTCTAATTTTTATCATTTCCTTGCTTCTGCTGGCTTTGGGGTGCTTTTGTTTTTCATTTTCTAGTTATTTAAGATGCAATGTTAGTTTGTGTACTTGAGATTTTTCTTGTTTCTTGAGATAGACAATTGTAACAAAAAGAATAAAATACTTAAGAATAAACGTAACAAAGGATATGAAGGACCTATATACTGAAAAATACAAAGCATTATTAAAAGAGATTGAAAAAGACACAATGAAGTGGAAAGATAGTATGTGTTCATTAATTGGAAGAATCAACATAGATAAAATGTCCATATTTCTCAAAGCAATATACAGATTAACGCAATCCCCATCAAAATCCCAATGGCATAGTTTAAAGAAATAGAACAAAAAAATCATTGGATTTTTATGGAACCACAAAGACCCCCAAAAGCTAGAACAATCCTGACAAAAATGAACAAAGTTGGAGGTATCACACTACCTGACTTCATATTATATTACAAAACAATGATAATCAAAACAACATGTTATTGGCAGAAAAACAGACACAGAGACCAATGGAACAGAATTGAGAGCCCAGATATAAAACTACATGTATGCAGGCAAATGATTTTTGACAAAGAAGACAAAAACATACAATGGAGAAAAGAAACATCTTTAATAAATGGTGCTGGGAAAATTGGAAAACCACATGCAAAAGAATGAAACAAGACTATAGTTTGCCCCCTGCACAAAAATTAATTCAGAATGAATCAAAGACCTAAATATAAGATCTGAAACAATAAATTACATAGGAAAAAACATAGGTACAAAAATTATGGACCTTGGTCATAGAGAACATTTTATGAATTTGACCTCAAAGCCAAGGGAAATAAAGGCAAAAAGAAATGAATAGAACTTTGGCAAACTAAAGCTTCTGCACAGCAAAAGAAATCACCAACAAAACAAAAAGGCAACTGACCAAATGAGAGATGATATTTTCAAACAAAGCTCCAACAAGAGTTTACTATCCAAAATATATAAAACTCATACAACTAAATATCAAACAAGCAAAAAGTCAATTAAAAAGTAAGCAAAGGACCTGAACAGACACCTCTGCCAAGAAGACATATAGTCAATAGATACAAGAACAGATGCTCAACTTCACTATTAGGAAAATACAAATCAAAACTAAAATGGGATACAACCTCATACCTGTTAGAATGGCTATTATCCACACAAAAAAGTAGTAACAAGTGTTGGAGAGGTTTTGGAGAAAAAGGAACCCTCATTTACTGCTAGTGGGAATGTAAACAGGTAAAACCACTATGAAAAACAGCATGGAGTATCCTCAAAACATTAAGAATAAAGTTATAGCATATGACAGAGCAAGCCCTCTTCTGGGTATCTACCTGAAAAATTTGAAAACATTTATTGCAAAGATATATGCACCCCTATGTTTATTGCAACATTATTCATAGCGGCCAAGACATGGAAACAACCAGTGTGTTTTATGTTTGTTTGTTTCATATGTTTTTATTGATTTTTTAGAGAAGAAGGGAGAGAGAGAGAGAGAAACATCGATGTGAAAGAGATATATCTGTTGGCTGCCTCCTGCACACCCCCTACTGGGGATGGACTCTCCAACCCCAGCATGTGTCCCGACCTGGAATTCAGGGGAATCGAACCGGGACCTCTCAGTCCAGGGGACAACGCTCAATCCCACACTGACCGGACCAAAGTGGGTTTTAAAAAAATATTTTCTATTGATTTTTAGAGATAGAGAGGGGGAGAGATACATTGATGTGAAAGCAAAATGTGGATCAGATCGGCTGCCTCCTGCATGCCACCAGCCAGGGATCCAGCCCACAACCCAGGCATGTGCCCTGACTGGGAATTGAACCAGCCACCTTTTGGTGCACAGAACGATGCCCAACCAACTGAGTTACATCGGATAGGGCACAACCAAAGTGTTTTATGATAGATAATTATGTAAAGAAGATGTGGTGTATATATACAATGGAATACTACTCAGACATGAGAAAAGATGAAATATGGCCATTTGCAACAACATTGATAGACCTGGAGAATATCATGTTAAGTGAAATAAGACAAAAAGTTAAGAACCATATGGCTTCACTCATGTGTGGGATATAAAACTGAAAGTAACAAATGAAGAAACAAAAAACACAAACAAAAGCTCATAGATACAGACAATATTATGGTGGTTAGCAGAGGGAAGGGGGTGGAGGGATTATAAAAGATAAAGGAGCCCTGGCTGGCGTTGCTCAGTGGTTAGAGCATTGGCCCTCGCACCAGGAGGTCTCAGGTTCAATTCCCGGTCAAGGGCACATACCTGGGTTGCATGTTCAATCCCCAGCCTGGACAGGATGCGTGTAGCAGGTAACCAATTGATGTCTCTCTCTCACATCAATGTTTCTCACTCTCTCTCTCTCTCTCTCTCTCTCTCTTCTTTCCTCCCCCCCATCCCTTCTACTCTCTCTAAAAATCAATGGAAGAAATATCCTTGAATGAGGATTAACCAATAAAAATAGGGTAAAGGTGACCAAATATATGGTGACAGAAGATGACATAACTAGGTGGTGGGCACACAATGCAATATACTCGTGATGTATCATAGAAAGGTACACTTGAAACCTAGATAATCTTGTTAACCAATGTCGCCCAAATAAATTTAATAAAAAAAGATGTTATCAGTTCTAGATCTGTGGCTTGATATAGATGACAGCCATTAATTTTTAAATTTTCAAACAAACATTTACTCAAAGCCGGCCTTTGAACCTTTGTCCCTACGAAATCGCATACCTTCAGTATGCCATGTGGATGAGATCTATCTGGAAGTCCTCAAAGCCCTGCTGCAGATTCTTTTCCCACTCTGTACTAACATGCCTCTAATTATAGTCTATCCTCCATAAACTTCAGACTTTATTCCTGCTCAGAAATCTACCCTGAGCAACACAGCATTATTTGTTCAACTGCTTTTTTCAATTCTTTTATGTGAATGCCACAAAGAGAGCTTGCTTTTGATGCATCCAAAGGTCAATGGTCCTACCATCTAACCTTGAATAATCTCTATTCTGAGTGAGTTGGACTATTATATACTCAGTTGAACATGCAATTGCACAAGTCAGGATTCTGGAAGTCATCTTTCTTTTTCAGTCCCCCCAATCATCAGGTACTATTTCTTCCCTTCTAAATACATAGTGAATATGTGTGCTTTCCTCTATTCCTTGTAACTATACCCCCTAGTCCAAGCTCCTGTCATCTTCAGCTGGAGTTGCTGCAACAACTCTTAGCTACTTTCTTATAATTAATTTTACATATACACACACCCTCCCAATAGCTTCTGTACATTGTAATCAATCGGATCTTTTTAAAGCTCTAAAACAGCGGTTCTCAACCTGTGGGTCGCGACCCCTTTGGGGGTCGAACGACCCTTTCACAGGGGTCGCTTAAGACATAACAGTAGCAAAATTACAGTTATGAAGTAGCAACAAAAATAATTTTATGATTGGGGGCCACCACAACATGAGGAACTGTATTAAAGGGTCGCGGCATTAGGAAGGTTGAGAACCACTGCTAAAAGAAATATGTCTGGCTGGTGTGACTCAGTGGTTGAGCATCGAACCATTCACCAAGAGGTTGCCAGTTCTGCCTAGTCAGGACACATGCCCAGGTTGTGGGCTCAATCCCCAGTGGGGGGCATGCAGGAGGAGGCCAATCGATATTCTTTCTCACCAATGTTTCTATCTCTCTCTCCCTCTTACTTCCTCTCTCTCTAAAATCAATAAAGGAAAAAAAAAATTTAAAAAGCTCTAATAGAAATATGTTAATTCTGTATTTAAAATACTTTAAGTTCTTTCCATCTGTCCTAAAAAACTGGGAAAAAATATCACAGGGTAGCTACTAAGCCCCATATATCTGGTTAAACCTCTTATGCCACATTATTGATTGCCTTACTCCCGCCACAGAGATTTGTCTAGTTAACTCCTGCTTGCCCTTCCACCTCAATTCCAAGGCATTTTCCTAGGGAAGTCTTGGCAACCCCGTCTCCAAACTACTTGAGGTCTTCCTAGTTGTGTAACATTAAGAGCACGCTTTTTATTTATGCTTATGTATTTTTAGACTCAATATACTTTTCAATATTTATTTTATATCATAGATTGGAAACTTCATAAGGTCAGGGTTCCCAATAGTTTTATTTTGTGAATATGTCAATGAATTAATGAGAAAGAATTTGTAGATCCTTATGGAAAAACAAAAACAAAAACAAGTTATATTTAATCTATAGCATAGACATGTTTTATATTAGGACCTAGACATTTTCAAGTTTGGTGTCTTTCTTGTTTTAGAATAAATGAAGTTACAAAGAGCTATCAAGCACAATGAATTTTGATGACCTCTCAATCTCATCACTGCAGGCAAAGTGCAGGGTATTACTGGGTTATGCAATTATGACTGTCTCTGGTTTATATATGTATGTAAACTACTTTATAATTTTTTAATTTAATACATTCAAATCTGAGAGTATCATATGTAAGTACACTTTGCAATCCAGGAATTTTAAGGTGAATTTTAGTGAGTCAAAGAAACTACTTATTTTATCAATGCGAAATATTCATCATTTGGTGTTAAAAATATAGATGTTGATCCCACATTTATTCTACCCCTGTATCTTCAACATGTTTTCATTTGGGCTGAACAAATTAAATGCAAACAAATACTGTTTTTACTACGTTTTCATTGAGCAACAGAAGTGTATTTAAAATTACTCATGAATAGCTTAGGCACTCAGATATCTGGTCTTGGTGCCTGAAGATACATGCCTTAGTCATTAATATCAACCCAGAAAGCACTAAGGGTGAAAAGCCCAGTATAATATATATCTTAAGATGCTCCACTTGTAATGATTGCATTGTTCTTTTAAGGCTTCATTTATTCTTGACAGAAACAATTATGTGAAGTAATTATATCTAAAGTCGGGCAGTGTGCAATGTTCAATTTGGAAGGTAAAGAGCATTGTTTGACTGTTGTTACTGGGCACATTCCTGATAGAGAATAAATGCTTACATCAATAGGAATCATGCACTTTGTAATTTATTCTTTTATTCACATATGCTGTTATCATAATAAGTGCCAGGTTAACCATCTTAAACACAGGGACACATTTACTAGAATACCATCAATGGGAGAAAGCAATATAGAAGCAGCTCATCGGTAATTCACTGGCACAGTTTGTTATTTTATAGGGCTCTTTCTCCTTGCATGACCAAATGTTGCATAATTAAATGGACAGAATTATTCCACAGGACATCTCAGCAACATTGAAAGGCCAGTGTCCTCGGTGAATAAACTGAATAATACTCAGTATTTAAACCAGTTAATTTGACCAGATTCTGCAAATCAAATGAGGTACTCCTTAGATATAAATTATGTATTTTCTCAGAAACAAATTATCTCATTTTTAAAGTTATACGCATGTTCAAAATTTAATAGTACATTTTTTATAGTTAAAAAAACAATATTTGAAACTGTAGTTCAAAAGGATGCACTATACTATGCCAACATTGTTGCATCATGATTATTGCTCAGATATATCTTATTGAATTCTATGAACTTCAAATTAAAGAATCCTTCAAGGCCCAGGCAGAAAAAGAAAGTGAAAGGCTAGAGGAAAAAAACAAAAAAAGGAACAATGTAAAAATCAGGTGAACATAGGGATTATGAGAAAATGCAATATAAGGTGAGACAGATTAGTAAACCAGGACAAGCGAAATAGGGAAACTGAGACAGATGGTTAAAGGGCCCAGCAGTTTACAGCCACCTAGTAAATCACAAAATCCTATCTTCCCTAACCAAGGACTCTTAACTTAAGAATAGATATGCATATATGCATAACAAATAAACACAAACAAGAGTTCAGGACAAGGTTGGGGGGGAAGAGTGGGGAGGAGGAGGTCAATGGGGGAAAATATTTTCAACAATAAAGATAAAGTTAAAGAAAAAAGGAAAAAGACTCCAAGAAATGGGATCAAAGAAAAAATCATATTCAAAGATGATAGCATTATCTATATTAAAAAGTCATTGAAAAAAATTTAGAATAAGAACATCCAGCAAAATTATTGAATATAAAATCAATATACAAAAATTTGTTACACTTTGGTACAATACCACAAACAGAAAATTTTATCTTAAAAACACAGCATATACAATAGCAAAAAAAATATAAAAATAATAACAAATCTAAATACATATGTTTATCACCTCTAAAAATAAATTAATCTATAATTTCAACGAATTTCAATAAATAGGTATGGGGGGTAAATGGTTTACACTTCTCCTCCCCAACCAGAGCGTAAATAGCTTAAATCACACTACTCATGGAGACAGACAACATAAATCCAGTTAGTGACATTTGCCAACCACACCCAATGATGGATGAAGGTAAGGGAATAAACCTCATTTTGGCACATCAGCATAAAGCTGATGAATATTCTATTGAGATCCTCTCCTAAGATCTCCCCTAAATTCCCAGTCTTTAAAACCCTCTTGATGAAGGACCCAGGTGTGCTCTCCCCCCTGGGAGCAAGCCCAGGCCTTTCTTTTCTCTCATGAATACATCTCCTAAACTCTAAGGGTCTGCACAAAAACTTGCAACCAGAGGAGCAATGAGTAGCGGCAGCTCGTCCTGGGCTAACTCCCTCAACCTGTCTCCAAGGCCCCCTTTTCTATGACTTCTCAGTAGCTAAAGCAGCCCAGCCTAGGCTCTCCTGGTGCTTCTGCTATCCTAAGCCCTTCCTTGTTTCACTGTCCCCAGCTTTAATAAATGTGCTCTCAAAATCATCTGGACCCGTATTGTGAAATCTTTCCTGCACAAAGTCAAGAACCCACACACTACAGGCAGGAGGACCCAGGCAGACTTGCCTCAGCCTGGTTCCTATCCGGAAACAAAGGTGTTTAACTCTCTTCTGACACTAACTGCCCGGAGTTAACGCATACTCCAGGAGACAGCCAATTGCAAGTGGTGGATCCCCAGATTTCCCACTAATTCACTCTGACTTACCCACAAGTCAGTTTCCCATGACCTCTACTCAGGTCCCATAGTTTGCTAGAACTGCTCACAGAATTTCAGGAAAACCGTGTAATTACTGTTACTGGAAAGAAGACCTGGCCCTGAATGGGTCTGCTTATGTCCAGCAGAAGGTGAGCCAGTTTTCCTGAAACCTGGCTCTCTGATGGCCAGCATGGAAGCAGATTATATATGGAAAAAATATAATTATATGGTGACTAATGGAGCAGGATCCTGGGCTCCACTGATTGGATGGGGCGAGGGTCGGGAGTAGTTGATCATTGTATCAGGTCCTAATGTCAGCCATGGCATTATTCTGTCTAGTTTCATGAGGGTGTGTTCAGTAAGGTCCTTCTGCTTTCATGGGCCTGGGGTTTGAAACACAGCTGAAGTCAACATGTTATCTTTAGTTTGACCAAAACTCTGTTCCCTTGATCAATAGACCTGAAGCTTTATTCTGAAGACAGTTTGACACTAACCAGAACCTGATGCCCTAAGGGCTTAATGATTAAGGGAGTTGGTGTCATCTGGCATATCATGATGTTATTAGACTGGACAAAGCAAGCTTGAATTAAGGAAAAAGTCATATTAAAGAAATGAACTTCTGTACATTACAAGGTCTTTACCATGTTACTATGCAAAAGCACAGAACATATATATTCAGAATAGTAAATCATCAAATTTATGATTTGCAAATATTTCTAGTTTCATAAAAATGAAGTAATATAGTTTATAATGATTTTTCTTTTTGAATTAGCACAATTATTTTGATTCATATTTTTTGTAGTTTTGTAAGCTATTTGCAATAGTTTATTCTGTTTATTTTTTCCAAGTAATATTCTATTAAGTGGATGTATTGCAATTTGTTCAATTTTTACATGTTGATGGACATTTGGTCTTCTTTCCTGTTTTTATCTTTATTTAACTTATTCATATGGGTGAATTACATTGATGGTTTTTTATGTTGGAAGAAATATGTTGGACAAAATGAGCCTATGAAACTCAAGACAATGCAAATTAATTTCCCCAAAAGCAGTTCAGTGGATATGAAGCACTGTGGGGGAAGATGAGAATGTATGATTATAAAGGGACATAAGTAAACACTGGGGAAAAAATTAATATGTTCATTATCTCTATGTGGCAATGGTTTTGTTGGTGGTGGTGGGAACAGCACCAGATCAGACCAGACCTGGGGTCAGCAACCTAGGTACTCGAGTTCTGGCTAGGAAATAATTCAGAGCCAAGACTTAAACTATAAGAGAACATTTATTTAGAAAATCACATAAATAGAAGTAATTCATAGAAGAAATGGGCTTAGAAAACAAGTTATAGAGACAAAGGAAGGACCCTTGGAGTTTAGAAGTGAGGAAGGGAAGGCGATGCACCTGGGGGGTAAGTGTACAGGGAGGGGGAGGGGAAAGGTGATCAGTAATGAGTTTTAAGGTTGGAGGTTTTAGGGGAGGTCCCAGGGGAGGATCTCAATGGAATGAATATTCAACAGCTTTTCAAGTGTGTCCTTTCAGGGTAGGGGTCTCCACTGATTGATTGGTCAGCACAAGGGCAAGGGGTCATTATCCAATGCAGCTAGTCCTGAGGTCAGCCATGGCACTGCTTGTCTAATTATGCTATTTTTCTGGACCTGGAGCTAAAATACAACCACGTCCTAAGTGTTATCTCTAGGGAGGAAAGGTCAGTGCGTCACGATCAGCGATATGAAAGGTCAGGGGGTCCAAACTGTCCGACCAGCGATATGCTAGAGGAGGAAAGGTCACCCTGGGGAAGAGGTCCCACCCTACAAGTGTCCCTTGCTAGGCAGCCAGGGCTTTTCACCTTGGTGACCTTTTTCTAGCCCATTGTCTTTGCTCTGCTCATGTCTGTCTGTCTACCACATCTTCACAGATGCATGCATTTGTCAAAACATATAAAATTGTACATTCTAAATACATGCAGTTTATTGTACATACGTACATCTCAATAACACTAAAAACAGAGAAAAAATAAAACTTATTCCTCAACGTAGGCTTATAGATATCATCTAAAATATCTTTCTAAAGCATGTTTGTGTTGTTGGGCATGCCTATGATCATCCTCACTTAAAAGTCTTCCTTATCAATAAGTGCACCAAAGTCCTTGGTGACATCTACCAAACTCCCTGAGTTCTGTAATCTGTCAGGACAAATGCCTGGGTCCTCTAAGTACTGAAAGTAATGGTTAAATGGATTATGCATGGTCTGGCAATAAATATATTTTAATTTAATTATTTTAAGAAGAAGGCAAAATTACGTCATTGATTTTCAAATATTTTTGTATTAACCTGTTTACTACAGATCACTTTATCTCCCTTTGGTTCACTTTTATCTGCAATAAATATTAATTGTTGATAATAAAGATTTAAAGTATGTCTCCATTTTTATACAGAAGGGTGGACTTCTTAATGCATATTTTATTTAATAAATATGATCTTCAATATGTAAACAGCAAATGTTCTTTTTACAAATGAACAAAGCAGATACTAAGCATTTATTTTTATCTTGACGTAAACCAAAAATAATTTTAGACAGTAATGAAAATAAAAAGTATTTATTTAGGCAAAAAGGAGCTGCTGCCTGGGAGACACAGAATCAGGCAGCAACCTGAATTGTATTCCACAGAGACAAAGAGGAGGCGCCCTTTCACTTCCCACCCAAGTTTCTTAATTAGGTCTGTTTTATATAAATTGGGTATCCAATTTATGCAGGTCTCAGTTCTTTGGTAGAAAGATGAAGCCAGGGTTTCCCTTCAGTGGTGAACTCAGAAGGAGTAGACAAGCAGGGCATCATGTGGGAAGCCCAGAGGTCAATCTGAGCACACAGCACATGGTAAGCCCCTGTCAGCAAATGGCCATTGGACTCCTACTATTCATAATATTTAGACCTTTGGTTGACCATGAAGAGTTCATCTCAGCGGATACATTTCTTCTCAGGGTCCACATCAAATAAATCTTTTTCTCAGGGTCCACTATAGTTCCAGTAAAACAGGATTTCATGATAAACTACAAGGATTCTGAAACACCAGTCTCCTATTATACAGCCTTTTACATTAACCAATGATGTTTCCTCAGTTGTATCATAGTTGTCTGACAATTTACACCATTTAAATTTTTTATATGAATGTGTTTTTAGTCTCTTAAGTGAAAAAGAGACAGTGTTTCTTGTTGAAAAGGTTTGCATATATGTAGTTAAATGAAGCAGTGTGTAAAAATTACAATGCGAATGAGTAGAAATGATTGATGCAGCAAGGACAGAGTTAGAGGTCATGGGCAGAGTTGAAATCTAGAATGCACTGGCATCTGGCTGATATTTTCTGTGCTAGTCCTGCTGGAATCTGAGGAGAACTTGTCCTGACTTTAATAAACAGAAGCACGGAGATAAAGTAAGAGCACTGTGGTAGTTTTCAGGAGGCTCAAAGGAAAGGAGAATAGAGTTTTTAACAACAGGCAGAGAAGTAATTACCTGGAAACAGCAGCGGGGAAGTTGGAGAGTATCATCTTCTCCCTATGGAGGTACAGAGAGACAGAAAAGCCTGCAGTAGGGTAGGGCTAACAAGAAAACCTTTACTAAAGGAATGAATGATGTCTAGTACCAAAGTAATGATGTAAATGTTGGCCGTGTACAGTTTGTTTACCATTGTGAGCAAGGGGTCATCCCAGAAAGGGGTCACTCACACATGTGCGTCTTTCCACAACACCAGATTTATCAGGGAAGACCTCCCCAATAAGCCAATATAGTCACACACAGGTTACTCACAGTGAGGGACACTTGCATGATAGAAGCGATTGGAGCATCAGGCAAGAGGTCCTGGTCACTCAGGTTTGGGACTTCTAGGCCCCTCCTAAGGGTGTTTCCATTACACCTCATTACCTTAGTCTTGACATAGCACTTGACATAATTCTCATGGCTGACATTGACTCCATGTTGGACTGTCAAAAGTGTCTAGAAAGTCCACTCTGCTGTTGCTCTATACAGTTTACATTAAATTGAAATTACTGTAGGCATAGTGAAAAAGAGAGAGTTCAAAAGTGGAAGGAATATCAGGAGTTTAGAGCAATACATTCACAAATTTGATCATGTTATTCTTTCAAGAGAACCCTTTTCTGGCTTCTAATATCTTTAGGAAAAAATCAAACTATCTGATAGGTCTTATAATTCCTGAATATGCATAGCCCTCCTAACTTTCTAGCTTTCAGTCATTCCTTTGGTACTCTCTTAGACCCACTGAACTTTTTCTAATTTCCTTCCTTCCTTCCTTCCTTCCTTCCTTCCTTCCTTCCTTCCTTCCTTCCTTCCTTCCTTCCTTCCTTCCTTCCTTCCTTCCTTCCTTCCTTCCTTCCATATTGTCTTCATTTCTAATGATCATCTTCTAATTCCACTAAATATGTAGAAGAGAAGGGGTAAAAAATTAGAGAAAGAAAGTGAACAGGGAGGAAAATATTCAGTTTATAATTTTGTTGTTGTTGTTCCTGGGCTTGTTATCATTTTTAATTTTGTTTTACAATCATATCTATAGTCATTGTTCTTTGATTATAAAATATTTATTAAGTAATTAGTATGCTCTAATATGTTCTTAGTATGTGTCAGTTCTCAGGATAGAACAGCAAAATAAATAGAAAGAGAGAGAATCCTTGTGGAGTTTTTATTTTAGCTGGAGGGGGCATATTAAATTAAAGAGTAAATTACACTTGATAATAAAAAAAACGGCAAAAAGGGAGGATGGTGAGGTGCTGGGTATTGGGTTTCGCAAATGTCAAAAATTGCAATGGCAAGTGATACTTGAGAATTGGAACAGGGGTCAGTCCATCCACTCTTCAAGGCACCAGTGTCCCACCCTTGTTGAAAGCAGGACTGTGTGGGAGGTTGAGGTTGAGCAAGCATAAAACTGGATTATCCTGTAAAGGTCATAGAGACAGAACCTATAGGAAAGCAGTTGATATGGGAAAAAAGGACATGGGTTAAAAATCAGAACTGATAGAAAGATTTTTAGAGTCCATAGTGGCTCAGATTAGTATCTCTCCTTTCTGGTCATAGCTTTCACTGAAATTTGAATATATGTATTCAAATTTATATGTATTCAAATTTATATATGTTTGACTCCACCTCCAGGCCAAATCCTATTAGTTTAGGACTGGATCTCTTTGCCTAGCTATTGCATTCCCAGTACCCATGAAAAAACCTGGAATTAAGCAGGTTCTTCACTAAAATGTGTTACTGAATAACAAGGAAAGGTGATGGGATTATCTAAAATTATCTTAAATAATTCAGTATTTTAAAACTATCAGTGATATAGTGTTTATCATATTTGGACATTTTATATATTCTGTTCACAAAAACTGCAGAGACTGTATTACAACCCCTTTTATATAGATGATGTTAATAAATATTAAGCATATCACTTAAGATTATGTATTTAGAATAGTAGAAGGGCTTAAATTTAACTAAGGTCTCTTAGCTCTAATAGCTACACTCATATCAGTGTACCTCAGCACCCCCCAGTGTAGACAGGAGATTGCTTACAGAAACTCAGTGAAATTAAATATTTTACAACATATATCTTTTCATGTATTTTCTCTCAAGGGCTCTCTCTACCTTGTTTGGAATCTTTCAAGTACAATGAGCACTTTCAAGTACAAAAGCTAAGAGTATAAACAAAAGTGCTGGTTAATGTAAGAATAGGTGTACTTGAATATGACTTTGAGGATACTTGAAAAAATCATAGGTCTTTTTAGACCTCATGTATTAATTGGAGTTGTATGCACATACATATTGTTTTTCTTTCTTCTATTTGCTAGGTTTTTTTTTTTTTTCCCCTCAATGCTATTGGGAGTTAATATTGATAACCTGTCATAATTTTTACCTGAAAACTCATCTTTTTTATTGTTCTTGATTTTATTGCCTCTGGACTTAACATTTCCTCTCTCAATATCTGGTCCATTATTTTATTAAGTATTGATGTAATTCTTTCAAGTTATTTGAGAACACTCTTTTTAACTTTTAAAAATAATCAATACAGCATTTGTTTCCCTCCAGTCTTCCTTGTCTCCCTAGATCCAGAGATTTAAAAAAATATATTTTTAAGTGGTTTAGTAAGTAGGTTAGCTAATACTTTTAAAATCCTGGTACATCATCCATCCATCACTGATTTGCTATGCATGACACCCTTCATGCAAACATCTCAGAATGCTTCCTGTTATTACTATATAACAGAATATATAATTAAATGACAAGTTGCAATCAATAAGTCTAGACTTGATTTAAACTTAGCCAACTTTTTGTATCAATAAATGTGAAAGGCAAAAGATAACAAAAAATAAAAGCAAAGGTAAGCACAGGATTATTTATCATCCAAAACCAAAGAACTCCAAGAAAGAGATCCAGCAAAAGTTTGCTTTGTGTGTTTGTTGTTGCTTTTTTCCTCCCAAATGTAATTGAAGAATCATATGTGGGTAATTATTTTCTTTCTTAGAGGATCCTTTAGAAAAAAATAAAAGTTGTTTTACTCCATCTCTTTTATATAATCACTGAAAATCTGAAACCCTTAAAGCATATAGATTCTACATCTTCCATCTTATCCAATTATGTAAACTTTTGCCTCTTTTGGATGGGAAAGATAATTCCTATCTCCTAGACATTCTTTTGGGAATGGATTGGATGTTTTTAAGAACCCGTCTGTGTATATCCATACAATTATTATTCTCAGAGATTTATAGATGGAAACTTTCAGAGAAGCATAAAGACATGACGACAGCCACCAACTTCAAGCTAGTGAACTTTTACCCAGTGGTTTATAAGGTTAAAAAAGGAGACTCCAGAATAGGCAGACTTTTTTTTTCCCTCCTTCAAATTGATCAGTCATTATTCTTACATGTCAATAGTAAATAGATTCAACACAAAGCATTATTTGCTGAAAGAACTATAGAAGATATTTAACTCTTCATATGTTTTTCTTTCTTGAAAGCTAATAATGCTAACTTATTTTGATCCCTTAAAATATAGTTTTAAAATAGGATTCATTTTTTGTAGTAGCTCAGGCATCAACAAGGACAACAACTTTAAAGCAATTTGTTTTTTACCACCAATTCAAGGGGACTAGAGGACGGGACCTGAAAATCTGAACTTTTACGTGGTATCCAGCTTAGGGCTGCACATATATTGAATAACTAATTATTTAATTAAACAATAATCAATGTTGCATGATGTACACTCTGACAAGCAAGTATAACAAAAATCCTTAGCTGTTTGTTTTAAATTCTTTCTTCTCAAGTTTCTCTGTCCTATCAATTCCTCATTGTTATTTGCTTTTCTTTTTAACTCGTGAATTCACCCATAAGATGTTGGCCCTATTGACATACTGGTTTTACTTACCAAATTTGGCCAGTTTTCCCTCTGATATGATATCATGACACTCTTAATTTATTCTTCAGAATACTTACCACCAGTGAAAATGTATTCTATGATTTTATTTAAAATACGGTCTCCAGCTTGGGAAGGAGAAGAGACCATATGTTTTGTTCACCTCAGCAAATTTAGGGTCCACAACAAGAACCTGTATGTAATAGTTCCTCAGTGAATATTCGTGAAATACAGATCCTTTAGTTTAGCCAAATGAATTACCTTCTGGACACTTCTCAGGAATGGATAGACCACAAAGAATCAATTTTACTTTTTTTTTTCCCCCAATGTTGTGGTCCAGTTATTTCTCCTGTTGAAATAAGGTCTTGTTTGTTTGTTTTTTGAAATGCTATGCTTTCCCAGATCTTTCTTGATGTAAAAAGTATGTAAGGCCAAGAATTTCAGGTTGTAGAGAGAGTTAGAAAATCAGAGGTTTCTGTGACCACTCCCGTAGTATAGATATCTTTTCTTCCATCTGTGTAGAGAAGTTGCAGACTAGAGAAGAATACAGCATCACAGGAGGAGAGAGCAGTAATGAGAGTGAGCTTGGGCTAATACTCCAACCAGCTAGACATTTATAACACATTTCCAGCCCGGCCGGTGTGGCTCAGTGGTTGAGCATCGACCCATGCACCAAAAGGTCGCTGGTTCGATTCCCTGTCAGGACACTTCCATCCTATTGACTTCAAGTGTGAGTACACGTGTCAAGTATCTAACTCACAAAGGTGTTGCTTTCCTCTGAAAGTACATTGAGATCTGAAAGCATTTAGTTGTGTACCTATTTCATTTAAAAACTATGTATTCAACTGGAAGTGTCATAATTCACCTCTCTTTGTGCATTCTCTATATGTTCTGGTCTATTCTTCTACCCTTTCATATTAATTTCCTGTCTTTTGATCACTTCCAAATTTTATTCTCATTCTAGTTAATTTTTCTTTAAATTTTATTTTGCATATGTAACTTCATATAGGGATATATAATTAAATTTGAACCTAATTTTGGTAGTCTTTATGGAATATAAAACACACAACAGAAAATTAACCTTAAATTTTACTAGTAAAATTTATTTTTCATATTATAGTCATGTTTTAGTCATTATTTAATTATAGTAAAGGTGAACAACTAAAAGGAATAAAATAAATTACCAATGAATGTATATATTTTTATTTGTTAAAGGATTTGAGAAATCAAAAATAAATTATTTTTTCTCTTGAATAATATTGGCTTAGTAATTTATTGATAAGATAAAGAACATGAGTTTTAGATAAAGCTCCTTTGGCATTATGACATATACAGTTTTGTTTCTTTTACTGGGGTATATTTGCCCCATTTTAAAATGACACAATTGGCTGAGATCATTTCTAAAGTCACATGTCCAACTAAGAGTCTATGATCCCTCTATTTGTTTCTCCTTTTTCATTACAACACAATCTGTTTTTACTGTTATTTTTTAGGTCATTTAGATAATATTTTTTCCTACATAATTTTAAAGATATATAACTTGCACTTACAAAGTACAAATATGGCTTACACAGTTAATTTGGTAATGCAGTTAAATATTATGGATTTCATCTTGCCACCATTTTATTTCCAGAACTCCATTACTTGGTGTCAGATTTTGCTTTATTACTTGACTATATGCTTTCTATCACAAAGCTGGACTAATTATTTTAGAAATAACACTACTAAAAGGGTAAAACCATAATCAAATCCTTTTTTTCCCCCAAATATGGTGCATTGCTCATGATTCAGAAAGAGCTGTGTGAAGTTGAATATTGCTTTTTTTTTTTTTTTTTATTAGTTAATGCCCTTACGTCCATTTACCTATGTCTCTGAAATTCTTAACAATGGCAATGAGGAATCACTGAAGTTGAAAGCTAAGTAAAGGGTAAGAGTACATGTAACATTATGTTTTGAATTAATTTTATATAATAGAGCATTGTGACATTTGTATAAAAGTTCAAAGAGAAATGTAGGCTATGACTTCATTGAGAATTTATTTTTAAGACTCTTAGATAGTTCAGCAGAGAATTCAGACCTGGAATTCAAAGGGCAGAACAAGACCTATTAAGTAATTCAGTTCATTCTATAAAGCCGAAGGGAAAGGGTATGAAGATATAATCACTCATTTTCTGAAAGCTGAGATGTAAGAATCAACTAAAGGATGGCTAGGATATTAGTAGCAGATAGAAAGATTCAATGACCGCGTTAAGTTGACAGCAATTGTCTGGCTTCTGCTATGAACCGAGGTTACTAAACAAAGTTATGCTTACTCAGAAAAATCATAACCATCATCATTGAAACTGAAAACTGAAATGCCATTTATTTTTTGCATTAAGGTAATAACACAAAGAACTCTGTGGTACATTATTTTTCTGTCATTAACTTCCTTCCATAAGTTGATTTAGGCTGATAATGTACTCCATTATGTCATCACTTTTTCAACATTAAAAAAAAGGACAAGACAATGAGAAGATAAAACTTAAGTTAATGGATATCCAAGGCTTGGATTTATTTCTCCGTATGAAGGCATACAGTACTGCAAACATGATTTTATTTTAAAAGTAGTTAATCATCCGTGAAATAAAGTTTCATAGATAGGAGACCCCCCAAAAAGGAAAACTATTCTACATCATGGTTTCTAAAATGCAGAAATTAATTACTTAATTTTAGGAAATTTTCCTGAAGACAAAATTTGAAAACAATGATTTATATGTTTCCGAACTGTTCCTATTTTAAGTTTAATAATATCCTTTGAGGTCTGTGATTGTGTTCTATTTAAATTCAGTAGCTTTTCTTTGATTTTTATTAAACTATGGAAATATGTAAGCTATTGCAAAAGGATTAAAATTTCATAAAAGTTTCATTGATTAATATTTATTTTATACCCCAGTATATGTTCCAGTGTTACTTATATCAAAATGTATTTATGAGATGAATTGCACAAATAAATGGATTAAAACTTGGATAATGTATTAAATTATAGTTTGGAAGATCAATAAACAACTTCAATAGAGAGCCTATATTTACACTTTTATAAGGAACTTATAAACAGTATGCATTTGACTAAGTTATGTTTTCTTTATTTTAACTTTTGTTATGCATAAAAAAATTTTACTGGACCTTAATGTCACAAATATATTTAACCCTTTTTGGGGGTGGGTGTAGGATAATATGATTTCAAACATATTGTAACCTCTTTGAGGGCAGGAATTAATAATTTTCTCTTTTGTCTGTAAAGGTAACTGAAGGTGCTAGGTTAAATTTGAAACCTTCTCTGACAGAGAATTTCACTGATTTTGCATTTTTATAGTAAATCGTTCTGATTCTATAATTTTCAGTAATCTCACACAAAATCAATCTTTATCATACTTGTCTTAATCTTATTTAAACTCAATTTCATTTACCATATACAGGCAATTAAGAACTATCATTGACTTTCTTGTATTCAAAATAAAAAAGTTGAAACTTACATAACAGATTTTCAACAAGTTTTGCTCTATGTCTATTTGGGCCAAGTGAAACTAGTACAGAAATATTTCTATTATCCCATAGTATAAATTATCTGTCAATATATCTGAATTTTTTAAGAAAATATTAATTAAATTTGATTCCTATCTATTACTATGAAAAATAAATTTTATATATATTAAAATTTGTAACTTAAAAATGTAAAAAAGTCACACAATATTTTTATAATTTTGGGTTATTAAAGGCTTTTCTTAGCATGATGATATATAGAAAAAAGGTTTTTCTAATGGCAAAACTAAACTTTATAAAACGTAGCAAAATTTAGAATGTATATAACCTTTTACCTATGACTTTTTCTAATAATCCAGAAAAATTACACAATTTGAACAATACATATCTTTAAAAATGATAACTGTAGCATTATTTGTAATAATAAAATCTTAAAAATGTCTTAAGCTGCCAATAAAGATTCTGTTATATAAATTATAGTCTGTCCAAATAATGATTTACAATAATGAAGTAATATGAAAAGATACAGAGATATGTTATAAAGTAAATGAAATATGTAGATCAGTATATATAATAATATCCCATTTTGTGATAATAAAATAACTTGTACATACACAAGGTAACCTTTTGGAAATATACTCTGCAAAAATGATAACACTATGTAGTTGGGGTGAAATAACAAATTTTCCTTGTTGTTTATAACAATCCATATGTAAAATTATGCCTGCTTTTAAGCAAGCTGGTCATCAGGATTAGGAAAGAAAATATGCTTGAACATTGAAATATTCAATTAATTTGTTTTTTTTTTTAAAGCAAACATAATTTAATTGTAAATTCTACACATTATTTTCATTTTATTAGCTTACTGGTTATCTATCCTAGCTGTTAAAGTAAAAAAAAAAGAAAAAGTCATTTTTTAAAAATATATCTGAAAAACAGTGTAGTTGTCCTTCAAAAGGTTAAACATAGAATTCTAATTATATATTCAAATAATTGAAAGTAGGGAATTGAAGAGATATTTAAATTTTTTTTTCCTTTATTGATTTTAGAGAGAGAGGAAGTGAGAAGGAGGGAGAGATAAAAACATCGATGGGAGAGAACATCAATTGGCCACCTCCTCCATGCCCCCCACTGGTGATTCAGCCCACAACCCCCGCATGTGTCCTGCCTGGGAATTGAACCGGAGACCTCTTGGTGCATGGGTCGATGCCCAACTACTGAGCCACACCAGCTGGACTGAAGAGATATTTATACACCAATGTTTATAGCAGCCTATTCAGTCAAAGGCAGAAATAACCCCAATGCTCATCAACAGATTAATGGGGAAAATGCAGTATATTCATACAATGGACTATTACACAGCTTTAGGAAGGAATGAAATTCTGATAAAGGCTACAATATAGATGAATTTTGAAACCATTATGCTAAATAAAATAAACCAGACACAACAGGGTAAATATTGTATGATTTCATTTGAGAACAGGCCAATTTATAGAAACAGAAAGTAGAATGGTGGTTACCAGGGGCGGAGGGGCAGAGACAGTAGGAGGTTATTGTTCAATGGGCACAGTTTCAGTTGTGGATGATTAATAAATTCTGGATATGGATAATATCGGTAGTTACGCAGCATTGTGAATGCACTTAAGGCCTCTGAATGATACACTCACAAATGGTTAAAATGGTAAATTTCATGTTATGTGAATTTTACCACAATAAAAAACATTTAGTATATACATTAGTTTATTTTTAATTTTTTTGTTTTCTAAAACAAAAGTGGTTGTATGTTTAAATTGCATGTAATTTGATGTCCAAAGTATATTAGTTATCTCTTAGTTAAAATTATTTTAATTCAGATTCATTTACAGAATCATGGCAATTTAACAGTATAATTTTTTAAACATATACTTGCTAGATTTATGTCTGTTGGATGAATGATTCCGGTGGTGTTTCACCTGAGGCAGTTGTATGGACTTTGTACCTTTAACATTTGTTTAGCCTATTATAAATGTTGTGCAAATCAATCTTCTTGATATGGTATTACAAACAGCAATGCTTTTATTTTTAATGAATTTCCTTGCCAGTTTGGCCAAAATCTAAGGGAAAATTAATTTGAAGTTACCAATTTGAAAAAAAAAATCAAACAACAAAGAATGTGGTCTAAAATAAACGTTCTTCATGTAAGAATAGGATTTTCATTACTCTAGCTTTGTTATTTCTGAAGTAAAGGAACTTTACTAAATGTAACCTCCTTGGTTTCAAATGACCAAATGGTTTCGATGCAAAAGGTTTTCTTCTTCCATTTTATTTCCCACTTTTATGAATCTATGGTATGTTGGAAATTAACCCTGCAGAATATGTTCCTTTCTTTTGTTTTGAGTTGTGTTTGCTATTCCTCTTTAAAGTCTGGCTTTTTGCTAAAGTGTGTGTGTGTGTGTGTGTGTGTGTGTGTGTGTGTGTGTGTATTAATACATTTTATATATTACAATGAATATACTATATAGTTTTCTTTTAAGGCAACTTTTATACTTATAATATTTATAACACCATGCCTAGCTAATTGCCTTAACCATATAATTGTTATTTACAACAATGAATATATGTATCTTCTACTTTGTTAGCAAAAGTGGAGAAGGGAGGACATTATTATAATTTACTTAGGTGGACATGCTGTTGGATGAACTGAAGTTAAGGGTGCAAATACTAACCTATACGTATTACAGTTAACCCTGAAGGTGATTTCTCAGAACCTCCTTGTAAAAAACCTTAAAAGCAACTCTTCATATTACTATTTCAGACCTGGACAGAGAGTACATAGTCACCTGTCTAGGCTGATGAGGACTTCAGGCTAAGTCATAGAACTATAGATCCCCATAGGGACAAAAACAAAAACAAAACAAAAATCATGTAATTGACACATTAAAAGTGTGCATGAGTGTCAGTGTCTATGTTAGTATATTTTTCTGAAAAAATAGCAGAAGTGATAATAATATGAGAATCTTCATATTGATAGGGAATACTGTGTATTGGAAAATGGTTCTAGAACAGAATATATTCTACTTAAACTGCTGAGATTTACATATGTTAACCAAGACAAATATCTAAGTCTCTTATAAAGAAAAGAAACCCCTACAACAACCCTTAATCTCTAAACACAATGGAGCAATATATTTAACATAGTCAAGAAATGGAAATATTAACTAAGATTTTTATTTCAGTCCAACTGACTTTAAAGATAAAGGCCAGCGACCAGTAGTTTTAAGTTATGAAGATGTCAGAACCAAAGAATTATTCTTTTGAGTGCTTCTTACACGATTTCCTAGGAATATACTTCAGACAACTGAGAAAAAACCTAGAACAAACTTCAGCAAAATATCTGGTGGGACAGTTGAGTTATATGGAAACTAAATTATAGGGATGAAATCGACAAAATTATACAGGGTGGGGCAAAAATAGGTTTATACTTGTTTGTACTGAGAATCATACAATAATTAATAAATAATACAAGAATAGTGTATTTCGAATACTCACAACTGTCAACCTAATTTTGCCCCACCCTGTGTGTTCTAACAATATATATAGAACACACAGTTTTAAAAAATAGGTTGGAATTCGTAAATACAATTTTAATTTGTCAGTTATACCTCAGTAAAGCTGAAAAGAAAGATCACCAGTTGCCTCATAGGTATTAGCCTGAGTAAAGTATTTAAAATGAATGTGAAGAGACGTAGTGAATGGTGAAGACATTACCATCAAGTTTAATTATTGCATATATTGGGGTTATGGAAAAATTTTAAAGCAATATCTACAAGAGCTAATTAGTAGAATAGAATTAAAATTTGGGAAAATTGTAAATACAGATAGATATACGAACAAAAAGAGGGGAAACTAATTCAAACCAATAAATTGGTCCTATTTAAATGGCCTTATTTTACCTATTTAAAAAATATTTATAGGTTGCTGACAATGCAAAATCTAACTCTATTTTTATATTATATAAACTGTAGATACATTTTTTAATCCATCAAAAAGAGAAAAAAAAAAAGAATATATAAGTCTATACCAGGAAATGAAAATAAAAATAAAACAGAGTTAATGGTTTTGACACCTGAACAAGATACAACTACCTCAGAAACATAATTAAATAATACAAAATCACTTTATATTGCTAAGGGCTACAATTCAAAATGCACCAATAACTTTCATATAAAAGAAACTACCAAAGAGGCAAGTAAAAACACATAAAACATCATAATGTGAGATATTTACATATCTCCCACAGACCCAAATGGATTAAGTTGGGAACAAAATAATGATAAGGAAAAACACCCAAACAGCTTAATCAATATAGTAGATACCAATAATGATATTCATCTAATTCTGAATTCCAGCTCTAGTGAATATATTTCTAGTTGCACATAGAACATTCACAAAAGCTGACCATATATTAAGTGAAAAAGAACTATCCCCCAAATATAAATGACACAACCAGCATTATCTAGCTCAAAGTAATAAAAATTAAAATTCCTTTATAAAACTATTGATTAAAAACAAAAAGTAACAACAAAAAACTCCTTTGAATTAGAAATACAAAAGAAATGCTAATAAACAATTATTACTATATAAATGAAATTAGAAAGTATCTAGAAAAAAGTAATAAAAATATTATATATACAAGAATCTATGGGACATTTCTAAATCTACACCTAGAAATAATTGATAGACTTCTTTAGCTTAAATGAGAAAAATGAGTAAGCAAAAAGCTGAAGTTATAAAAGAACAAGAAAGGAGCTCTGGCTGGTTAGAGCATCAGCCCACAGACCAAAGAGTCACAGGTTCAATTCCGGTCAAGTGCACGTACCTTGGTTGTGGTTCTATCCCCAGCCCTGGTCGGGGTTGTGTGGGAGGCAACCAGTCAATGTGTCTCTCTCACATGGATATCTCTCTCTCTCTTTCCCTCCGACTCTATCTGAAGATAAATGGGAAATTATTCTCAGGTGAGAATTAAAAAAAAAATGAGAAAGGAAAATGAAAAAGAGGAAAATATAAATTAATTTTAAAATCAAATCTATTTGAAAAACTAGGCTAACTATAACAATTACTAACTGTTTTTCTGGAATATATTTAATAAGCATTCAAAACCCTAGCCAACTTAACTAAAAACTTCAAGGAAAGATGGGAAGTGAAGACACACACACAAATCAAATGACAAAGGAGGAAAAACCATCAAAAGATAAACATTTTGAAATGACAAAAATGAGCAACTCTATACATATAAATTTGAAAGCCTTGAACACTTCCAAGGAATATATTTTACCAAAATATTTCATCAGTAAAGTTAGAATCCCTTAACAGAACAACTTCCAAATAACTGAAATGAAGGCAAAATGAAAACAAACAGAAAAAAACAAAAGACAGGAGGTCCCACAGAGTATTTTAATGATCTGTAACAGATCAGGTAATTCCATTGCTACTTAAATTACTCCAGAGTATGGAAAAAGAAGGAAAACTTACATATTGTTTTAGGAAACAACAACAGCTTTGACAACCAGTCCTGAAAATCATGGCACATAAAAGGGGAGTGGTAGTAATGATTCTCTGGCCCTCAGTATGTTTGTGTGTTGAGAGTGAAATCCAGCTGCCAGAGAACACGTCAAAGCATGGCAGTCTACTGTGTATAATTCTATAGATTAGTAGTAATGTACTGATCATTTGTACAAATTATAGGGTATAGAAGAAAAACCATTCATCCTTATGATGGGACATAGAACTTACCTTACACAATATCACGGAACAAGAAGTAACATGAAAAAAATGATTCTTCTCTATCGACTTAGGGAATAATATCCTCTGAGAATGGGTAGAAAATGAATTCATATAATAGCATAAACATATCAAAAATACACATTCTAGTCCAGCCTGTGTGGCTCAGTGGTTGAGCGTTGACCCATGCACCAAGAGGTCACCGGTGCAATTCCCGATCAGGATACATGCCCAGGTTATGGACCAAATCCCCAGTGGGGGGCATGCAGGAGGCGGCCAGTCGATGGTCTCTCTCATTGATGTTTCTATCTCTCTCTCCCTTTCACTTCCTCTCTCTCTAAAATCAATAAAGGAAAAAAATTATTTTAAATACACATTCCAATGATATATATATTCAAAACATATTAATATATGTAAGTATATAAATACACATTTATGTCAATATATTTAGTATATTCTAGTCTAACATTGTAAAAACTTGAAAAGTTATTATATACACATTTATTTACTTATTTATTTGATTCTTGGTCATGATTGTCCGTGAGTATATATAATCCTAGAAAAAAGTGTAGGCAACAAAATCTCAGACATCACACGAAGCAGAGTTTTCACCAATACATCACCTAGGGCAAGAGAAACAAAGGAAAAAAAAAAATAAATGGGACTACGTTAAACTAAAACAACTTCTGCATAGCAAAAGAAACCAGCATCAAAATAGAAAGGGAAGCCAATCTATGGGAGAAGATATTTGCCAATGAGACAAGAGGTTAATATCCAAAATATATAAAGTACTCACACAATTCAACAAAAGGAAGACAAACAATCCGGTTTTTAAAAGGGCAGAGGACCTCAATAGATACTTCTCCAGAGAGGACATACAAATGGCCAAGAGACATATGAAAAAATGCTCAGTCACTAATCATCAGAGAGATGTAAATTAAAATAACTATGAGATGTCCCCTCACACCTGCCAGAATGGCTGCCATAACAAATCGTCAAACAATAAGTGCTGGCAAGGGTGTGGAGAAAAGGGGACTCTAGCACACTGCTGGTGGGAATTCAGACTGGTGCAGCCACTATGGAAAACACTATGGTGTTTCCTCAAAAAATTAAAAATGGAACTGCCATTTGAGCCAGTGATCCCACTTCTAGGAATATACCCTAAGAAGCCTGAAACACAAATCAGAAAGAATATATGCACCCCTATGTTCATAGCAGCACTATTTACAATTGCTAAGATCTGGAAACAGCCCAAATGTCCATCAATAGATGAGTGGATAAAAAAGCTGTGGTACATTTACACAGTGAAATACTATGCAGCTGTAAGAAAGAAAGATCTTTTACTCTTTGAGATGACATGGAGGAACATGAAGAGTATTATGTTAAGCGAAATAAGCCAGTCAGAGAAAGATAAGTATCACATGATCTCACTTATTTGTGGAATCTAATGAACAAATTAAACTGATGAACAAAATAGATCCAGAGACATGGAAGTAGGGAACAGAATGACAAACCTCAGAGGGAAGGGGGAGGGGTGGAATGGGAAGAGATAAACCAAAGAACTTGTATGCATATATGCAAACCAGTGGACACAGACAACAGTGTGGTGAAGGTAGAGGGAGTGGGAGAGAGCAGGAGGGTGTCCATGGGGGAAAAAGGAGGGGCACCTGTAATATTTTCCAAAATAAAGATTTTTTAAAAAATTTTTTAAAGAGGAGCTATGCCAGATCCATGAAATTTAAGGGGACACATTTCAAGGTGTTCCTTTAAAAAACTAATTGATAATGGGAAAAAATTAAGAATCTAAAATCTTACCTTTATACCTTATTTATAACATTTTTGGGAAATCCTCTGCTTATCTCAAGACAGGTATTTGATAAACATTGAATTTCTATAGCAGTCAAACACAAGTTGTTTTCTGAATTTCTTCTTTTTTATTATTGTAGCCTTAGCATTATTATATTTTATTATAATTTTAATGAAATCTAAACTTTATTTTTAACAATCTCCATTATATTCTATATTTTGCATCTAATTGGAGAGACATGATATTTTAAAAATTGTTGCTGTATGTGAGCCTGGAAGGAAAAGTGAATTTCCTTTTAAAATAAAACTTGTATTTTGTTAGAGGAAGAATTTATAATATACTGTAGAGTTTTCAAAGATAAGCCCTCCGAGTATAAGTTAAAGATATTTTAGACATACTTTTAAATTGCTACATAGTAAAGTGACAAGTTTTGATATCTTGATAACATTCTGTTTTGTGGTGTGTATTTATTTAGTTCTTATGGATTCCTTAAGACAAGAGGGTAGGCTTATGACTGAAAGAAGAAATGGAGAGAATTCCATATAGAGAGGAAGGTTGATCTATATTTGTAGTAATAATAA
The DNA here is from genome assembly GCA_030848825.1 of Tadarida brasiliensis. Classification (NCBI taxonomy): domain Eukaryota; kingdom Metazoa; phylum Chordata; class Mammalia; order Chiroptera; family Molossidae; genus Tadarida; species Tadarida brasiliensis. The sequence continues at coordinate 66,824,062 of CM061266.1, forward strand.
TGAGTTGAATTAGATTTAAAATTAGTTTTTTATTTGACTGATAAAAGGTCTCTTTTGCATGTAAAAAGTCAGTAAAAGTCTACTACACTTAGTGTTATGTATGTAGCCCTTCAATAAATGAAAGAAAAAAAAAATAACCCTGTGGTGTTCCTGACAGTGATCAAGGGTAAAAGAGCAGAATCCTGAGGCAGACCTGGAGCAATGGTGATGAATTCAGCCATCGAGGGAGCTGCTGATTGAAGTGACTCAGAAGTAAGCACTAAGCCAGTCATTCCCCAGCATCACAGGCGACCATGGACATGTCGTGGAGGGATTGTGAAGGGACATGATCCTCTTATGTATAGAAGGTGGACTTAAGCCATTTAACTGAGCTAGTGAAAGGATGGGTAATGCCAGAAAGCAGGAAAAAACGATGTGATGTTCAGGTATAAGTACATGTAAGTTGTTGAACACATTTTGACACATTTTATTGATTTGGGTTGATGAGAGTTGCAAGTCTCTGTCAACAAACAGGCAAACAAGCAGATGAACCAAGAAAACTCAAATTGTTCATCTTTGTCTCTAGAGAATAAATTACTTTTGAGGTAAGTAAAATAGATGATTTTTCTCCTGGGGGGTTAGGTGACCAAGGTGGGTGAACATATAAATACTAACGTGTATTCTAAGATAATCTATTATTTTTTCCAAGGGTCCCTTGAGTGTTCAATAGACTCATGGTTTAAAGGACTCACAGGGTTCAAAATATTTGTTCTCCTTCTTTGTCTCTGATATTCTTTTTTTTTTTTTTTAAATCCTCACCTAAGGATAGGTTTTATTGATTTGAGGGAGGTAGGGAGGGAGGGAGAGAGAGAGAGAGACATTGATGTGTGAGAGCAACTGTATGCATCCCAAATGGAGGGAATTGAATCCACAGTTTAGGTATGTGCCCTCACTGGAAATCAAACCTCTGTCATCCAGTGTCCAGTTGGGTGCTCCAGCCAACGCCACCTGGCCAGGTCGATACTCAGTATCTGCAGTGGATCAGTCATGCACTGTGCAGCTGGAACAGTTCGCAGTATCAAGGGAAAACTGTCGCTGCATGTTATGTTGTAAATCATCTGTGACAGAACTCTTTTATTGTTCTCCCAAATCTGAAATCAGTCTCTACTTAACTAGGAAATGTTTCCCTTTAAATTGGCTTCTCTTTCACGTTCCTGCTCACCGCAGCCATGATGTGTGGTCACGGAGACAGGCAGAGGTGCCACTGAGGGAATAACATTACTGGCTGCTCAGGTGGTAATACCTTCTTCAACTTCCTTAGCTAATTAATTCTCTCATTTACTAGTTCACAAAATATGGATGACTTGTAAATTTGAGATGAGCTTATTTTGTGAAGGAATTCGGAGTTGTCCATCTGTCTTCAGTATTCACAACACTGAGGATGTTTTAAACAACTGTTTTGGTTAATTCAGCTCTTAGTGAAGGTATTCTATTATTCACTGATCTCATGTAACCCCAGTCTTAATAAGTTTCCTTTCAGCAGAAGAGTCTTTCCTTTTGAATGAATGGATGAAACCTCTCACAGATACTGACTGACTTATATATCTGGACTATTTGTATTATATGAGTCAATTAAATTTATGTGGAGCATATCTAAGACTGGGATTCTCTCTTGTGACTCATTCAATTTCCCTGTAGAGCTTTACTATCTGAGAATGATTTTTTTGTAATTAAGATTTAAGTGCCATGTCCCACAACTCTTGGCATATAGAGAGATGCCATTTAACTGAGCACTGTTCCACTGTGGCATGGTCTTATTCCAACTCTGGAAGACTTTTTGGTTGAATGCAGTCATTATGACTCTAGTGCTGTGTTTTAGTATCAAATAAATAACACGTGACATCAAGAACAGCAGATAAAGAACAGTTGAGCGTGATCGAAGTGATAGTGCTACAACTAGATGCTTTTTATTCTGTTTATTTAAAAAATCCTAAATTTTAAAACTTCTTTCTAATTTTCAATATTTTACAATTTTTTTCTTTGATGTAATTAACATGATTTTCTTATCTTTTAATTTAAATTACATATAATTTATTGAATAATAAAATAATATGTTGTATGTCTATTCAGTGAAAAGCACTTTAAAAAGCATATTAACTAGAGCAGGGGGTGGGCAATAAATAAATACTTCATGACATAGATGTGTGTAATATAGAAGGAGAAATAATATTAGACAAAGAATTATGTGTATAATTATTTACCTATATAGAACAGAAAGAGTTTGTCCACCAGGCGCTAGCAGAACCAGACACTAGACACCAAGAATTGCACCAAGAATATTGTCTATTTTATTATGAATAGTGTAATTCAGGAGAATGGGAGCTAGTGCTCAAAAACCTAACTCCCTGATGGCGTGTTGGGATTATACAGGGCAAATCACAAGACACCATGGGTTAGGGGTTCAGGGTCGTACTGGGAGATGATTGCTCAGAGGTGAGGTAAAGGTAATAAATCATTTCTTCTGGGCTTGAAGACAGCTCTGAGGTCCGCTGTGCTGTCCCTCTGTCTGGCTTCATGGGAAAGTAGCCAGAGGGTTCATTCCACCTTAGGGCTCAGGTGAAACCTAACTTAGATCAAGATGTTATCTTTGACGCCACCAGTGGTCCAGATGGTGTGACCATTTGTCAGGTCCAGGCTGCTGTCTTCGACTTGGGGGTTGCTGATTATTGGGGTTAAGGCTAGGTTTCTGGGGTGGAGGGAGGAGAGAGAGGGAGAGAGAGAGAGAGAGAGAGAGAGAGAGAGAGAGAGAGAGAGAGAGAGAGAGAGATGATTTCTAGAGTGGGATTTAAAACTAAATTTAATCAAAGTCTTAAGGATGCTCGGTTACAACTAGAAGTAAATTTAGTATTGGAGTGAAAAAAGTGCTGCCTAAGAAAGTGATATTTCACCTCAGGCTGAGAGGAAATTAGGGAAACTGAAGGAGGAGAGGGGCTGTGGAAAACAGCAACTCCCAAGGGCCTCTGCAAGCAGACTAAGGAAGAAATTAAAAAAAAAAAAAAAATGGAGAGAAGTATAGAAGGGGAAGCCTAATTCTGTGTACCCGTGATTCTTAACCTTTTTCATCTCGTGGCACACCTAAACTAATTGCTAAAATTCTGCAGCATACCAAAAACATATATTTTTTTCCAATCTGACAAAAAAAATAAATAAAAAGGTATAGTTTTGATTCATTCACAAGGGATGGCTATTGTTATGTTGGCTGTTCTCGTTTTTATATTTGATGGTCTAAGGGAGAAGAGGTCAATGCCCCTGACCAAATAGTCAGGTATTGCATGTTTTAAAATTTCAGGGGCATACCAGTTGAAAATCGCTGCTGTGTATAAATCAACCCAAGTTCTGTGCTAAATCCCAAGTTGTGCATAGATGCAACAGACCTGAAGCAGAATAATAAAAGAAAAATTGACAACTGAACAACAATATAAAGTATGGCCCAAGTCTCAGAATAACCTCTGACGGGGGCATGTGCAGGGCAAACCCAGAGCACAAGGCAAAGGTTTTCAGAGCTGCTCTGATATTTGAACTCAACACAAGGTAAGACAGAAATTGCTGCCTGAACCTCACTGAATTGGGAAAAAATCTAACAAACAAAAACAACACAACCAGTATAATAACAACAAAAGAAAACCTTCTCTAGAGAATTTGACCATTTGTAATAAAACCCAGGTTCTGATATAGTAGTATTCAAAAGTACAAGATACAATCTAAAATCCCTCGACAAACAAAGATCCAGGAATATCTAATACACATTCGAAGATTTCAATCAATAGTGAAAACCCAGAGAACCCATATGTTTGAATCATCAAAGACTTCAAAGCTATTTTAAGTATGCTCCAAGAAGTAAGGAAGCAGATTCTTGAAACAAACTGAAATATACAGTCTTCCCAGAGAACTAAAAATATGTACAATAATAAAATAGCAATTTTAGAACTGAAAAATATAACTAAAAAAAAAATCACTGGCTATCAGTAGTAGAATGAGAAGACAGCTGAAAGAGTCAATGGATTGAAAATAGAATAATGAAGTTGTTCAGTTTGAAGAAGAGAAGACAAAAGACTGGATGGAAAAGGCACAAAGCCTCAGGGACCTGAATAACATTATTAAAAGTCTAATATTGATGTTACTGAAATCTCAGAAAAGGAGAAGAAAGACTGCTGCAGGGGAAAAATTATATATATTTATATATATCTTACCAAATTTGTTAAAATACGTGATCAAGAAGACAAGATCAGCAAACCACAAACAGGTTAAATGGAAAGAACAACACACCCAGAAATATCTTAACACAATTACACCAATACATGTATTAAATAAGTTAATAGTTAGATGAAAATATGTATTTATAAATAACTTAATTCCTGAATATTTTCCTTAATTCCAGAAGCAATTTTATTTTGTGTCATTCAAAAAATTATTCTTATTCCAATACATGACCAAGAATTTTTTTAAAAATTGCTAAATTCAAATGTAAAAGAAAAGCATTTTGAAAGCATCCAGAGTGGAAAACAACAACACATATTTTTATAAGAGATTATTAATTTAAATGCTTGACTTTCTATTCAAATTGAAGAAAGCCAGATGAGCGTGAAACCATATTTTCTAAAGTGCCAAGTAAAAAATTGTTAACTCATAATTAATTCTATGTAAGGCAAAAATACATTTTTAGAAAGGAGGATGTAATACAGACATTTTCAAATACAGAAAAATTTAGAATTTGTTAACGACCAAACTGCTCTAAAAGAAATACTTAGACTTCTTCAGTCTGATGGAAAATGATACCAAAGGAAACTTGATATTTCCTGATTAAAGGAATAATGATAGAGACAGTCAATGTTAAAGTAAATATAATAGACTACTTTTCTCATCTTAAATCTTTAAAAATATATTTGACTATTTAAACTATAATATTGATATTTAGTAATATCCTGGATATAATATCTGATGTTGGCAATATTTAAGTTCTCTCTTTTTCTTGATCAATCTGATTAGAAATGTTTCAGATTTATTGAGATCCTCAAAATTAGCTTACTATTTCATTGCTTCTCAGTTTTGTTGTTTGTTTCATATTACGTTAACATTCAGTTTGCATTGTTTTCTTCTTGTTACTTTAAGTTTAACTGGATAATTTTCTCATGTTTTTAAAGATAAAATTTCACTTATTTGTGATCTTTCATTATTATTATTTTTCTTTATTGATTTTAGAGAGAGAAGAAGGGAGAGGGAGAGAGAGATAGAAACATCGATGAAAGAGAACATCGATTGGCCGCCGCCTCCTACATGACCCCCACTGGGGATTTGGCCCACAACCTGGGCATGTGCCCTGACTGGAAATTGAATCGGTGACCTCTTGGTGCATGGGTCGATACTCAACCACTGAGCCACACTGGCTGGGCCTCATTATTTTTATATAGAGATTTAATGCTATATTTTTTTTCCTCTAAGTGCTGTCTGCTTTAGCAAGTTCTTATATAGTCTATTATTCTCATTCATCTGAAAATACTTTCCAGTTTTTTTTTTTTATTTCTTCTTTGATCCATGAATAATTTAGAATTGTCATTTAATGGGTAAATATTTGGGAGGTTCCAGGTATCTTTCTGTTAATTCCTTCTAGATAATTGTGTTGTGAAGAGGGAACTCATGTTTCAAATCTTTTTGATTTACTGAAATTTATATTATGGTTCAGAATATTAACTATCTCAAGAAATGTAACACATGTACTTGAAAAGAATATATATTCTGCTGATTTTAGGTGGAGTATTTGAAATAAACGTTAATTAGATCAAATCAATGTATAATATTTTTCAAATCTATATTCTCACTAATTTTCTGTATACTTAATCTATCAAATATTTATATAGGGGTGTCATAATATTTCATTTTATTTAAGGATTTGCTTATTTTTTCTTTCAATTCTCTCAGTTTTTCATTCATATAGAGCTCTGAAATTATGTTTAAATATTTAGGATTCTTATGTTCTTTTGAAGAACAGAGCCTATATATGCATAGTAAGTAAATATTTATTAACTGACTGACTTACCATCTTAATAAATAGAAGCCCCTAAAATTGAACAAGAAAAGTTTTATTCATAAATCTTAAAATTGATAGTGACCTGGGCCCCGAGGCTAAGGCGACTAGATTCTATTCTTATGTAGTTCCCTTGGCTAAGGCAACTAAATGACTCCATTTTTATCATCAATGGACCTTCCTCGATATTTTCCCAATAATAGGTTAATTACCCCTAGAAGTAAAGGAATTTTGCCTAAGATTATAGTTGCCCCACCTGTTGGGGAGGCATTTGCAGTGTATAGGTATTTGCAGGTATTTGCAGGTACTTGTCAGCAGTGAATAATGCTAATTTTGACTTCTGTGAAAATAATCTTCTGTCACAACCACTATTGTACTGATCCCCTGGGGGGGCAAAAGGGGAATGGGGGCTTCTGTCTTTAAAATCAGAGGAGCAAGAAGAATCTGTGCTGAGGATCTGGGGAAGCTGTACCTCCTCAGCCTGCCGGTGTAATGAAGTGCTCCTTTACAATTCGGCTATGCGTCTCTGGTTATCTCGCTGACAGGTTACAACAATAGAATAATTTATGATATTCTTGCTTATAATTTTAATATAATTAAACAAATAAATAATGAGTAAGTTCTGCTACTACATAGCTTTTTCACTTTTAATATTTCAATATCTGGAAAGGAAAACATTATAAATTGACTGGAAAAGCAGAAAATAAACCCAGGATTGTCTATAACAGATGGCAAAAACAAATGCATCATTGTTATAATTTCTCATCAAATTCATTATTGATTCTAACACTTGTATTTGTTTCATGTTTCCCAAGATGGAAGAAAAAATGTGTTGTATATTACTCAAGGGGAGAGAGCAATGCTTTTGAAGATCTTTACACATAAAGAATGAAATTTGATTACTTATAGTTACAGACACTTGCGATTCACATAATATGCCTGGAGACAGTGAACTAAATTCTAAAATAGGCTGTAGAAGAGACATAGGGGAAGCATATGAAGGCAATAGGTAGAATTAGACAAATGTATCCCTCTTCCCCCCAAAATAGTAAGTGTCAAGAAGAAAGCGCAGCTGTGCTAATATTATTTTACTTGGCTCAGAGTAACATTAGAGAGCTTGTGCCTTGATTTATTGAAATCTTCCCTTGCTAAGAGAAAATAAGTACCTTTGAAACATTCTAAAAGCAAGATGATTTGTAATATATTAATCCCTTAAGGAAGCTGGTAACCTATTAATTTCTAAAGACCTGTGCCAAGGAAGAGTAACCATATGCATATCAATGACATTTAAAACTAGTCAATTTCCTCTCTGAGTTTTGTTATAACCTAATTCTTTTTGTGCTTACACATCCTCCAGGTTATTCTTTGCAAACATGAATAAGAAATTCACGATAGTAATGTTTGCAGTAACTCATCTAAAATGAGTTTCCCTATTTTAGGCTGCAAATGTGAAATCTTCAAAAACCACCATCCAAACTCATGTGAATCATGTAAATGACACACTGACACATCATGATGAGACAGAATTCATGACAAATCTATCATTTACATACAGGGAGTTTCTCTTATGAATTCAACACTGCCCAAATCTCTAAGAATACTGATGTTATTCTTTAAAGCCAAAGTGGGGGGAAAAATAAAAGAAGAACAAATACAAAAAACTTTTGTTTTTTTTGAGACATATCCAGAATAGACTTTGGGAGTGTCAAGGGATGAAGGAGAAGAAACTGATGGGAGGATATAAAAATTTAAAGAATTCTTCTGTTTGTTTGTTGTTGTTTTTTACTTTAAACTTAAAAAAATACTTTGTATAGGAAGATTAGAATTAATAGGTTTTACTTTCTGCTCCTCCTGATTTCATCTCACAAAACTTCTTAAATGATTAAGTGCCTATCATCATTGAGTGCATCCATAATGCACTGGGGATTTTGTTTATGCTAAGGCTGTTTGTCCTCCCTTCTGCTAAGCTTATAAAATTCTTGAAGTCAAGCAATGTATTCTCTTCATAATGAGAATTCATACCTTATTAAGGGGCCTAAAACATGGTGAGTTTCTCATAAGACCTTGTTCAATGAATGAATGAATGTTTACTCTAAATGGGAAAGGTACAGAGAAGGAATAAAGGTGATAGCACAAGATTTAGTGAAGTGGGGAAAATGTCTGGTGAAAATGCTTGATTACGCTAGACAACACATTCCAACAAAAGAACTGACAAATGTTTACTTTCCACATGGTTATTTTATTTTCTTGATAATTAAACCTGTCCTTTCTCTCTCCCACAAATCTTTTATAAGTTCTATTGCACTCATAAATTATTTGCATGGTATTTTTTGTGGGGAGGATGTGGCTGGTGTGGTTCAGTGGTTAGAGTGTGCCAAAGGGTCGAGGGTGTGATTTCTGGTCAAAGGCATGTATCTGAGTTGCAGATTCAATCCCTGGCTCCAGTAGGGGTGTGTGTGGGTGGCAACAAATCAGTGTGGCTCCCTCACATCAATGTTTTCTCTCCCTCTCTCTTTTTCTCTTTCTCTTTCCCTCTCTCACACTCTTTCTAAAAATCAGTGGAAAAAATATCCTCGGGTGAGGATTAACAAAAATAAATCTATAAAATTAAATTAAAAATTTAAAAAACAGTGTTTTTCTATGGATCTGTAGAGTACAGAATGGAGTCAGAAATAATTGCGATGATGTTAATTTTGTGAAAATTTGCAGAAATGTTAGGGATGGTTCAATCTTTCAAGAATTTCTTTCTTGCCTGTTCGATGTGGCTCACTGGTTGAGAATAGACCCATGCACCAAGAGGTCGCCGATTTGATGCTCAATCAGGGAGCATGCCTAGTTTGTGGGCCCAATCCCCAGTGAGGGGCATGCAGGAGGCAGCCATTTGGTTTTCTCTCTCATTGATGTTTCTCTTCTCTCTCCATCTCCCTTCCTCCCTCTCTAAAATCAATAAAGAAAAATATTTAACACCAAAAAATTAATTTTCTATCTTCCCTTAGCTATCATCTGGGTTATTGGATAACTGCATAATTCATTGAGGTTTTTTACAATAATTGAATGTAACAAATTACATGCATATAAAATATATAAATATTGCTTTATGCAAAATGTGTTTGTTTTACATCAAGATTTTGTTTTTACATGAAACTCAGAAGTTAAAGGATATACAGTAATAATTTTCATGAAGGGCTTACACATTTTTTATTAGAATAATTGATCTTTTGGGAAGTTATGTACTATCTTGGTGATTCTATAGGCATGAGAGAATATTTTCTTTCCTGGCTGCCACCAGCATAGAGCTCATTATTTTGAATCCAAATAAACTTCATGTGAAGCCTCAAAATGATATGCTGTAATATAAAGTAATGCTGTTTTTCTTATTGAAGTGAGCTTATTTTCATAAAATTGAAATTTTAAAGTGACACATGAACATCTAAAGCTAAAAATAAGATAAAATCAAAATTCCCTCTAAAATATTATTAAATATAATCACACAACAAAAATATAATAAAAACATAATTAATATATAATACTATACTACACAAAATATATAATGTTATAATAAATAATATAATATAAATGTAATAGATGGAATCACAACATGAGATAATAATATACAAAAGCGTTCAGATAAAGATCTCCTTGTCCAGAGAAATAAAGAGTTTCCCAGACAAGAAAAAGCTAAATGAGTTTGTTAACACCAAACCAGTATTACAAGAAATACTAAAGGGCCTGCTTTAAGAAGTAAAAGAAGAAGAGAAAAAGAAAAGAACATAGTTAAAAGAATAAAATGATAATAAATCCATACCTATCAATAATCACTTTAAATGTAAATGACTTAAATGCTCCAATCTAAAGAAATAAGGTAACTGATTGGATAAGAAAGTGAGGCCTACATATATGCAGTCTACTAGAGACCTACCTCAAAATGAAAGATAAACACAGACTAAAAGTACAAGGATGGAAAAATATGTTTCATGCAAAAGGAAAGGGGAAAAAGCTCAGGTAGCAATACTTATATCTGACAAATAGACTTTAAAACAAAGGCTGTAGTAAGAGACAAAGAAGGACATTATATAATGAGAAAAGGAGCAATTCAACAAGAGGATATAACCCTTGTAAACATTTATGCACTCAACATAGGAGCACCTAAATATATAAAGCAAATCTGGGTGGGCATAAAAGAAGAGATTGACAGTAATACAGTCGTAGTAGGGGATTTTAACACCCCATTAATATCAATGAGTAGATCTTCCAGACAGAAAATCAACAAGAAAACAGTGACTTTAAACAACACACTAGAGCAGATGGTTTTAATTGATATCTTCAGAGCATTTCACCTGAGAGCATCAGAATATACATTCTTTTCAAATGCTCATAGAACATTTTTTAGGGTAGACAACATGTTAGGACACAAAACAAGTCCCAGTAAATTTAAGAAGATTGAAATCATATCAAGCATCTTCTCTGACCATAATGATATGAAACTAGAAATCAATCATATGGAAAAAAACTGAAAAACACACAAAGGAAATGTAGGCAAAATAACATGTTACTAAACAACAAATGTGTTAACAATGAGATCAAGAAAGAAATCAAAAGGTACCTTGAGAAAAATGAAAATGAGAACACAACAACCCAAAATGTATGGGACACAGTGAAAGCTGTCATAAGAGGGAAATTCATAGCATTACAGGCTTATTTCAAGAAACAAGAAAAATCTTACATAAACAATCTAACTTTGCACTTAAAGGAACTTGAAAAAGAACAACAAATGAGTCCCAAAGTGATTAGAAGGATGGAAGTACTTAAGATCATAGCAGAAATAAACAAAATAGAGTCTAAAAATACAACACAAAAGATCAGTGAAACCAAGAGCTGGTTCTTTGAAAAGATAAACAAAATTGACAAAAATCTGTATGAGATTCATCAAGAAAAAAAGAGAGGATCCAAATAAATAAAATCGGAAAGGAGAGTTAACAACTGACACCAAAGAAATACAAAAGATTGTAAGAAAATATTATAAACAACTGCATGCCAGAAAATTGGACATCAGGACAAAATGGATAAATTGCTAGAAACATACAGTCTTTCTAAACTGAATTAGAAAGAGTCAAAGACTCTGAACAGACAAATTACAACTAGTGAAACTAAAGCAGTAATAAACAAACAAACAAACAAAACACTCCCAAAAAACAAAAGTTCTGGACCAGATGGCATCAATGGTGAATTTTACCAGACATCCAAAGAAGAAATAACACTTATCCTTCTCAAACTATTCCCAAAAATTCAAGAGGAGGGAAAACTCCCAAGCTCATTTCATGAGGCAAGCATTATCCTAATTCCAAACCAGATAAAGACACTACAAAAAAGATTATAGGCCTATAACCCTGATGAACATAGATGCTAAAATCCTCAATAAAATATTAGCTAACCGAATCCAGAAACACATTTAAAAGGTAATACACCATGATCAAATGGGCTTTATTCTGGGGATGCAAGATTGGTATAATCTCCACAAATCAATAAATATAATATACCACCTAAAAAAAAAAAAGAAGGATAAAAACCACATGATCATATCAATAGATGCAGAAAAAGCTTTTGATAAAATCCAGTACAAATTTATGATAAAAACTCTTAACAAAGTAGGACTAGATGGAACATAACTCAACATAATAAAGGCCATAAATGACAAACCCACAGCCCAAATCATACTTAATGGGAAAAACTATAAGCATTTTCCTTAAAATCAGGAACAAAACAGTGAAGACAGGGATGTGAGCATTCACCATTCTTATTCAACATAGTACTGGATGTCCTAGCCACAGCAATCAGAAGAAGAAGAAATAAAAGGCATCCAAATTGAAAAAACAAAAAGAAGTACAACTTTCATGGTTGGCAAATGACATGATATTGTATGTAGAGAACTACTAGATTTCACCAAAAAACTACTAGAACTGATAAATGAATTCAGCAAAGTAGTAGGATACAAAATAAATATCCAGAAATCAGTTGCATTAATATACACCAATAATGAACTATCAGAAAGGGAAACTAGGAAAACGATCTCATTTACAATTACTTCAAACAAAAAATAAAATACCTAGGAATAAATTTAACCAAGGGTATAAAAGTCCTGTACTTGGAAAACTATGAGACACTAAAGAAATTAAAGAAGATACAAATAAGTGAAAGCATATACCATGTTTATGGATAAGAAGAATTAACATCATTAAAATATTCACACTACTCAAAGCAATCTTATAGATTCAACGTAATTCCTATCAAGATAACAATGGTGTATTTTACAGAATTAGAACATATATTCCAAAAATTTATATGGAACCACAAAAGACCCCAGATAGCAACAGTGATCTCGAGAAAGAAGGAGGTATCACACTACTTGATATCAAACTATACTATAAATACTGGCATAAATACTGGCATATAGATAATGGAACATAACAGAGAGCCCAGAAATAAACCCATAACTTTATGTTCAATTATTATTTGGTAAAAGAGGCATGTACATACAATGGGGTAAATACAGTGTACTCAATAAATGGTTTGGGGAAAATTGAACAGATATGTGCAAGAAAATGAAACTAGACCACCTTCTTACATCATACACAGGAATAAACTCAAAATGGATTAAAGACTTAATCACAAAACCATAAAAATCCTAGAAGAAAACAGGCAGTAAAATCTTGGACATTTCTTATAGCAATAGTTTTTGTGATATTTTGCCTTGGGCAAGGAAAAGAAAAGATGTAATTAAAAAATGGGACTACATATAACTAAACAGCTTTTGCACAGCAAAGGAAACCAACAACAAAATGAAAAGACAACCCACTGAACGGGAGAAAATATTTGCTGATAATTCTGATAGGGGCTTAATATTCAAAATTTATAAGGAACTTATAAAACTCAACACCAAAAAAAAATCTAATTAAGAAATGGGCAAAGACCCTGAATAGACACCTCTCCAAAGAGGACATACAGATGGTCAATAGCCATATAAAAGGATGTTCATCATCACAGAAATGCCAATTACTATCACAGTGAAATATCACCTCATACCTGTCAGAATAGCTATCCTCAATAAATCCACAAACATCAAGTGTTCTGAGGATGTGGAGAAAAGGGAACCCTGGTGGTGTGAATGCAGATTAGTGCAGCCATTGTGGAAGACAGCATGGAGTTACCTCAAAAAAATTAAAAATGGAATGGCCTTTTGACTCAGCAATTCCACTTCTGGGAATATATCCAAATAAACCAAAACACTAATTCGACAGAATATATGCACCCCTATCTTTATTGTGTTGTTATTCACAATAGCCACCATTTGGAAGCAGCCCAAGTGCCCATCAGTAGATGAGTGGATAAAAAAGCTGTGGTACATTTACACAATGGAATACTACTCAGTCTTAAAAAAGGAAATCATATCTTTTGCAACAGCATGGATGGACCTGGAGAGTATTATAAGTGAAACAAGCCGGTCAGAAAAGACAAGTATCATATGATTTCACTTATATGTGAAATCTAATGAACAAAATAAACAGAATGAAGACAGACTCATGGATACAAAGAACAGACTGACAGCTGTCAGAGGGGAGGGGATGCGGGCTGGGTGAGAAAGGTAAAGGGATAAAGCAAAGACAAAAAAAAAAAGAGAAAGACTCATGGACACACACAACAGTGTGGTAAAATTGCCAGAAGGAATGGAGGGTGGGGAGAGGTAGAAAAAGGTAAAGAGGGGATAAATGGTTATGGAAGGAGACTTGACCAAGGATGGTAAACACAATACAATATACAGATGTTTTGTAGAATTGCACACCTGAAACCTGTTTAATTTTATTAACAAATGTCACCCCAATCAATTCAATTTTTAAAAATTCAAAAATAAAATCTCCTTGTCCCTTTCCATCTTTCAGTTACATTGTAGCCAAAGATACTTTTAATGCAAATGTGTTTTAGATTTCTTCACTTCTCCTATTAATACTCTTTCTAACTCTTAAGATAAAAATAAAAATACTTGTTTTTTTTTTTACACGATCAGCTTTCTATTTCTTCAGAATCCTTGCTAATCAATCTATCGATCCCTTTTGGCTGATCACTCACATTGGCATTATTTTAAGTATTTTATATTATATTTTAGGTTTGTTTGAGGTTATCTCTCGTCATTTTGCCAGATTGCCCCTTACTTGCCCAGTAAATTTTATAGGAGATATGTCTTCCTTAAAGAAATTTGCTAGCTATCTGGACTTAGTCATGTCTCCCCTGATCTATGCTCTCGTGGTTTCAAGTTCTTATCAAAGTTACTTAAATAATTATTCTGCCAATATGTGCCTCTAATTGTAATCTCCATGAAGGAAGATGTCATGAACAATTTGCTCTTCATGTTATGTCTCACATCTATAGTAGGACTCTCTTTGATATTTGTTAAATGGAAGAATCTTCAGTAAATATTTGACATTTGTGGCTTAAACTGAAGAATCTTATATTTAAAATTGTACAGAAATATTATCAATAATGTGATGACACATGGAAAGAAATAACAAAAACATGTAGCAAATAATGTTTTTAACATTTAATTTTTTTTCTTTATTGATTTCTTTTTTTTTTTTTTTTTTTTTTTAGAGAGAGAGCAAAGGAGAGAGAGAGAAATAGAAACATCAATGAGAGAGAACATCGATTGGCCTCCTTCTGCACGCCACCCACTGGGGATTGGGCCCAAAACCTGGGCATGTGCCCTGACCAGGAATCGAACCGGCGACCTCTTGGTGCATGGGTCGATACTCAACCACTGAGCAACACAGTCCAGGCCTGGTTTTAACATTTAAAATTGTTACTTCCTGAACCCTGTGGAGCAAACTTTTCCACATTTCTAAAGATGAGTATAATAAGTTTAAGGGAGATCAAATAACTCATTACTAAATATAAAAAAATAATATATAATTTTAAACCATATCTTGATATCTTCTTTCAATGAACTTTACATGTTCAGAAAGATGGTTTACATAACACTTTTCCATGCTAGTTAATGAGTGACAAAAGTAAAATGCTGCATGAATTCCAACTGTAAGACAGAAAAGGCAACACATCTTTGATTAGCTATCTTGGGATGCTCACCCTTAAGTCCAGCGACCATGCTGTGAGGAAGCCCAGGTCCTGTGCAGTTCAGCTAAGAGCCCTGTTGAGGTCTAAGATGACACCCAGAATCAACCGCCAGCATTCTGAGTGGGGAAGGCTTTCAGATGAGGGAGGCTCTAGGTGCTGTCTGTTTGAAACTGCATGAGAAAGACAGGAAGAACTACCTACCCTGGTCCATAATAATGCACAGAATCATGATAACTGCTAAAAAGTATTATTGTTTTATGTCACTCAATTTTAGGATTGTTAACAGATTAATCACTATCAAAGAAAAAACAATGACATCATAGACATTGCACTAGAAACTACCCAAACTTAAGTAAATAGAAAAATAAAAGAGTATCAGTTACTCATGGAGAAATAAGTGTTGTAATGTTAAGTATAATTGAAGTTTAAGAAAAAGGAGGAGAGATGGAATATTTTTTAAAATAATGGCCAAACATTACCATTTCGTTTAAGATTATAAATTTAGAGATCCAAGAAGTGCAACAAACCTGAAGCAGAAGGATCATATCATTAAAACATGGAAAATTGCCAACAATGAAATGATAAAGAGGCAAATTTTAAAAGAGTCAGAGCAAAGGGTAACTCCACACATAGTGAATGCAGAAAAAAGAATTACAGCCTATGTCTTAACAGATAAGGACAGTCTTTACAGGAGTGAAAACAAAAGCTTGCCAATATGAAATTAAATATTCACAGAAAATGTCTTACTGAAAAAATAAAAATAAAATGAAAACATTTCCAGAAAAGCAAGATCTGAGAGAATTCATCACTAGCAGGCCTATACTATGGGACATTTAAAGTGAGGTCTTCAGAAAAAAGGAAAAGTATGGTAGATGGAAATTTGAATATATGCAAAGGAATAAAAAGTGTCAGGAATGGTAAATACATGAAAAATATAAAATACATTTTTTCCTTATGTTAAAAGCTCTTTTAAAGATAATTGGCTGCTTAAAGCAAAAATAGTAGCAATGTACTTTCATGTTAGTCATATAATCAAAAGGGCTATTTGTGAAAGCAAAAACACATGATTGCAAGTAGGGGAAAACATTTTGGGGTTCTTAGACAATAGATGATACATCACTATTTGAAGGTAGATCATGGTAAATTAAAGATGTATTTCACACACCATGGGGTCACTACTAAAAATATAAAACAAGATTTATAGCTCATGAAGATAACATAGCATTATAAAAATATCATTTAATCAAGGAGGCAGAGAACAAACAAGACAAAAGACACCAAATAGGGCAAATAGAAAACAAAAGGGGTCAAATAGATGGTGATGGAAGGAGACTCGACATTGGGTGGGGAACACTAAATGCAATATACAGATAATGTATTATAAGATTATACATTATAAACCTATATAATTTTACTAGCCAATGTTAGCATAATAAATTAACAAAAATTTTTTTAAAAAGGTCATGGTGGTGTATTAAAACCCAACTGTATCAGCAATTTCAATAAGTGTAAGTTGTTTAAATACTCCAATTGTAAGGCAACAACTATTAGATTAGATAGATACATAATTTCAATACATATGCTATTTATGAGAAACTCACTTTAAATATATAGGTGAACATTAAAAGTAGAAGGATAGAAAGCTACCATAAAAATAACTCAAACAAGTTTTGACTGACTATATTAATATAAGTCAAAGTGGAACTCAGTTAAGAAATATTATCTGGGAGGAAAATGTCAATTCATTAAGAGACATAGAAATGCTAAATATGTATTCACTTAATAATACCATTTCAAAATACATAAAGTAAAAACTGATAGAGTTTTAGAAAAATTTATGGTTTTAAAGTATTTATATTATAAAATAAGTATTAAATTTAGTGATGTAAGTATCTGCCTTAAAAAACAAGAACAAAAATAAATAAACCAAAGAACTTATGTGCATATATGCATAACCAATGGACACAGACAATAATGTGGGGAAGGTAGGAGGAAGCTAGGAACAGGGAGAAGGGGGGTCAATGGAGGAAAAAGAGGGGACATCTGTAATACTTTTAACAATAAAGATAAATTTAAAAAAAGAAAATGTTAAATCCAATATAAACAGAATAAAGTAAATAACAAAGACTGAACAAAAAAAAAGAGAAAGAAAGTAAACAATAGAGAAAAATCAATGATATTAAAGTTGGTTCTTAAAAAATCAATACAACTGATAGACCTATAGCCTCATGGATAAATACACACAAAAAATGTCAGCGAAGGGGAGGGATAACAGTACATATCCTACTGATATTAAAAAAAATAATAAGGGATGATTACATTTTTTTACCAATATATTTGACATGTTTTTAAATATCTTGAGAGATACAAACTACCAAAGCTTTTCATGAAGAAATAAATGATCTAAATAGCTATACATTTAGATGGTGATATTGCCTTCCTCAAACTTTACCACAGTATATGCTTCTAATAATAAATACCTATATACTTATAGTGAATTGGAAATCATTGAAACTCTTTGCAGTAGAAATTTTCCCACATAAATCCACATCCCCAGATATATCTGTCTATTTAGTTTGTTTTAACTGAAACTCATACTTAAAATTTAAGCTACATTTAACAGAACATTATTTTTATAATCAATTTCTTTTCTATCCTAGCATTTTCTATGGTGACTATTCAACACTTTGTTAGTATGCTAAAATATTTCTTCAAATTAGAACATTTTATATGATCTTGAAATTTCAAACTACATATCCATGTTTCAAAAAATGTCTTTAAGTTGTATGTTTTAAATGGTAAAGTCTAATTAGTTTATAAGGCAGATGGTAATTTGGCAGTACACCAAAGTTATATTTTAAATAGACTCTGTTTGAAAATCCTAGTTTGATTCTTTCCTGTTTTCTGCGACATATGCTTCTTTTGATGCAATATCAGAATATGTGATAAAGTGAATGATAAGTCAGGACATATGGTATATATCTGCCCACTTTTAATGAAGTCCAAGAGTTTAATAAGTGTGTTTAAATGCTTCAATTAAGTCCAAACTTAACAGTATGTTACAGAATTTAATGTTTTTGTCTTTTCATAACTATGTAGGTATTTTATTAACTAGTGTCTTAAAATATTTTTCAATAAATCTTATCTATACATTCTGGAAGATAATGAAATATATTGTTAATCTCAAGGACAGTAAAGTCAACATGGGTTCATAGACTGTACCAGTGACTTGTAAGTTGTTTGATCTTGTGTTATTTTTTAGAATGCCATTTAACAATAACTCAGCATTATGTTGGTGATTAAATAAAATAATGCATGTTAAGGATTTAGCAGAGACCATTTTGAAAATATTAAATAATTATTTTATTATCATTACGGTTACTACCATTATTATCACCTAATATATCATTATTCCATCAACATAATGATGTCAGTTGTTTTTCAGGTAGCTTTTATAAATACATGTTGTGTCATTTGTACAGACAACATGTTTTCATTTTGTTCAATATGCTACAGATTTTTCATTTTGTTATATAGCTGTCCTAAATAGGAGTGAAATATTTGGTTGGTCAAAACATACAGTAATCCCTAAACAGCAATGACTACTATAGCTGCTAGGTGAGTTTGCCAATAGTCAACCTGAAAGGAGGCAACTTGAGCAAATGACTGTAGGTAGTTTATTACTTACAGAGACAGGATCAGCAAGGTCAGCATGACATCCATCACCTGTGTCACCATGGGACAGCCCTGAAGCACTGAACCAGAGGGATCAGATAGTTGGTGTCATGAGCTGGTGGTTTGATCTGTCACCATGAAGCAAATTCTACACTCCAGTGAAGTGATTTTATAAGGGAAGTAAAACTGAAATTCCCATGCCTTACTAGCGCTAGAGAGGCGAATGAAAAACTTCCTCATGGCAGTCTCCTGTAAGAGAGGAGCCCCTGAGAAGTTAGAAAGGTAGCCTCCCTCACAAGTTAGAGAGGTAAATGAGAAATAAGTCCTGGGAGAGTTTCTCCCAATACTGCCTATTTTGACATGTTCCTGGAAGAATCAAGGGCATCACCAAGTCCTCTGTAGTGCTGCAGCTGATCTTTGCCTATTTGACCTATATGGAAACATACAAGGTCATCATCATACCATGGCACTATTATTAATCTACGTGTCTATGAACACTGTTTTCTCTTTTGGTGTGAAACTGACAAAATCTGTAAAATATTATTTTTGATAGAAATCTTGTCTGTGTTCTAAGAGACTGTTATCTCCACTGTCATCATCACCACCACAGTTGTCATCTTCATTATCATGACAAAACCATTTATATGTTCCCTGCCTTCCAGACAAACACATCAATACCATTTAATTGCCATGAAAGCCCTAAGTGTAAGTGGTGGGTATTTTTAATATTTCTAATCTGTATTAAAGAGAGATGTTAAGTAAGTCATGAAGCCTGAATGTCAATATGTGGTCTTTCTTCTCAGAAAAAAAAAAAAATTTTTATCAGACTTCTCAACTTAGTGTCAGCCCTACCTTTAAAGCATGTCGTTCTGTTATTAACCAGCCACATAGACTAGCTGATAAAGACATAGATCACTTTATTTTCTCCAGTGTTCATAAAAACAAAGTATGTAGAGGTCAGCATGATGGGCACTCCATCCACTTTTTAAATGTCTGTGTGCTGCGTAATTACTTTCTTCATGTTACTCAAGACTGGCAGAAGCCTTGCTACCTAACTTTTATTATTTTGCTTCTTTTAATATTGCTTGTGATGAATTACCCTCAGTCTTTATATCATTGACTATTTTGAAAGCTCTTTATTAAAAGAATGCTTCTCTAAACGCAAATGCTGGTGGGACTATAGTTAAATAGACTATTTTATCATCTTTATTTAAATATACAAGAGAAATTTCTGCTTCTTATTGCAGACATTTTGTTCTTTTTTGAGTAACTACTTTGTTTCTACTTCTGGTAATTGTGAATAATTTAATTTAGGCTTTCCAAATGCCTTTTGAGAAAGCTCTGTTCTAGGTATTGATAATAGTTGTCTTAGGGTTTTAAAAAAAATCCCTTTCACTAATAAATATGTTGCCTTAACCAAGAAGTAAAGATAATACAAATTACACTTTCTCCATGTTTTTCCAACCTTTGCTATATGAAATTTGAACCTCCTAGAGAAGAGTATAATGTGTATTGAGAAAAAAAGGTTACCCACATAAGTAATTATCATTTTTTTCAGTGCATCAACCAATATTAGTGCCATTAATTTAATTGACCATATTTTTTAATGCTAAAAAGTGGATAAGTGATGGCCCCATATTAGAAAATAAGACTACATAGTAATTCTAGCTTTCGATTTTCCTTTTCCTTTGCTCTGAATTTCTCAAATAATATTTCAAATGCAAATTACTTTCATTTTATGGTATATAGTTAGATACTTTCAACATTTTTATATAAAAGTAAATAATTTATAACATAATACATGTTGAACTGATAACATTACTTTCATTATAGAACTATTCTTATTATCACCTCTAGCCACCTAGAACTTATGGCAGCACTGTAATGCTATATATATATATAGCTTTTTTATAAATGTAGTTTTATCATTTGGAATATTGTGAATTTGGTTCAATTTTTAGACTTGCATAAACCATGCCATTGAGCCTAGTGAAGAGCAAGTATTTCTTGCTAAATTATTTTTTTATTATAATAAGATTCTGAAACAAGCATGCATTATTAGGCCAATTGAATTCTCTTAAACATTTTCAACTCATACCACAAGTTCACAAAATCTGCCTCAGGCACTAAAAAAACTTAAAAGCCAGTCTGATAGCTTTTCTTACAAATATTCTTTGAATTTTATGACTTGTCTCCCACATGAGGCATAATAGTTTCAATGTTCTAATTAGTACTTGTGTATATTGCTATTACTTTGTCTCTTTAATCACATTATTAAGACTGTTATGGAGATTCCTTAAAGAATCACACTTTATAATAGTGTTTCTAATTTGAATATGTCCTTTTTTATGTTGTCTGATTCTGAAACATCATAAACTGTTTTTATGGGTCCTTTGATAGTAGTCACTCTCTTTCTTTATGCTTGATTAGAACATACAGTACTAAGTAATAAAGAAATTTCCTGAAGCTTTAGAGTTTTAGTGTCAGGGAAAAAAAAATAGAACTTCCTTTCCCTTGTAGTTTTATGCTGGGGTAAGAAAGGTATTTTTAAACCAGTACTATTCTTTGAATGACGTATTGGAATGTATGCAAGGAATTCTGCTGAATGGATATTTGACTATGTTTCTTAAAATTGTAAACCTAGTTGTCTGAGTCCTGGTAGCCGTAAGCCTCTGCTCTGTAAATATTAATCTTTTGAGAGCCAACATGATTCATTCTAACAAAGACATTCTTTCTTTAACTATTTTTATATTGGAAAGCAAATAACACAATAGGGAGAGTGCAAGCATGATAGCTTTCTAAAAGCTCCTGAAATGGGACATAACATCATTGACTACAGTAGTCTCTGCCTTTATTTCCATCATGTTCTTTGAAAAAGGGAAGAAGTTGGAGAATTGAAAATGAAAAAAAAAAATTGCAAAAAGCTTTTAGCGGTCTTACCCTATATGAATTCAGGATTAGTTTCACCAAAGCCTTTCCTAATATAGAGAGTTTTAGTCCAAGTTTTATGTTTCCAAGTGTTTAACCAATCACATAGAACAGGCCTGGTATGCCATGATTTAGTTCTGTTTTCTCTCTGTTTCTTGCATTGCTTTGGAATAGAGTTTGATATAGGGTTACTAGATTTAGCAAATAAATATATAGGACACCTAGTTAAATCTGCATTTCAGATAACCAACAAATAATATTTTAGTTATGTCCTATGAAATATTTGGGACACATTTATACTAAAAATACATGGTATATCTATGCAAATTGAACTGGACATCTACTAAAGCCTAGCTGGGCACAGAGAGGGCATATAATAACTGTTAAATATTTATATTCTTAAGGTGGAAATGTGTGAGAGTAGAAATAACACTGCTGTATAAATCTTTCCTAGTTTGCCAGGATAGTTGGATTATTCTTGCCACACTCTTTCCACTTAGCATATGTCATTTAGAATAGAGTAAAAAGTCACTTTAGTCTTAAGACTTAAATCTTGAATTGGATCTTTAAAATCTAAGGCAATAACTTTCATGATATCTATGAGAGTCCTGTACAATGTCAAAAATACTTCTGACTCTCAACCGGGGACATGCTGAGATTAAGCTGAGCATGTGGACGGTGAAGTTGTACAAGCGGCTAAAGAACAGGAGAGGCAAGGACCACCAGACACAGCACACAGCTGAAGAGGAGTGAAGACAGCTCAGCACCACAAAGCAACTGGAAAGATCAGCCGAACAGCATAATTTAGAGCACAGAGCTGTGGTTTATAAGTGTGGTTTTATGTCCGTTTACAGAGGTGAGAAAGCCTTTGAAAAAATGCAGATTGGTGTTAAAATGGAGGAGTTAAGATGACAAGTTACACATGTCTGGCTCCACCCTGGGAGATCTGGTTTCAGTATATCTAGTAGGACAACTATAATTGTTAAAGGCACCACATGTAATTCAGTTGTGTAATCTTGGTGGAGATCTCTAGAGACCTGCTTGGTTTAAACAATCTTCGTAGCAGTATAATTTTTCCCACTGTGTCACTTATATTTTATGACTCCTCATTTAATGATTCCATTATATGTTCCTTAGACATTAGAATTTAAATTTGTATATACATATGTGTGTATGTGTATATATATGCACACATTTTATATATGAGATACAACATTATTATTTGCAATTTTATTTTACTCCATTTGCAGTTTAAAGAAGAATTGATTATTTCTCCGTAGATAAGATGCATAAATGAAATATGTTCTGAGTTCTTACATATACACCAACAGGTTACTTTCACAATGGCAGGTGAATATCTTGACTGACTCTCGGGTTTTAGATTTTTGGTTCTTTCTCTCATTAGTTGGTGCATGCTGCTCTGTTCTCAGTTAGCTCCCAGTATTGGAGAATAAAACATAAAAGTTAATGCAAATTTTCTTGTTAGTAAGATTCTCTTTCTGCCTAAGAGGCTGTTGGAGAATCTCTTTGTACTTAGATTTCAGGAATTGTGAATGGTTGCCTTCTAAGAAGTTTTTACACTTTCTTCATTGAATTGTAAGTATATATCACTCTAAAAATGGTTTATTAGGCGATATTTATGTGCCCAAGCCAGCAAAGAAAATCTTATTTTATCTATCACATACCATAGTGTTTAGAATACATGTTCAATGAGAACACTGAGTTTCACCTGAGAATGCCAGCTGACCACTGAGAATAGTCCACGTTATTATTATGGACATAGAGAATAATGTAACTTGAGCAATTCACCATTGTCCATACTTTGAATCTTGTGGCTGAGAAAATTATTTTTGTTATTGACCCAAAATTGACAATGCTTTATATACTACTTTGGCATGGAAAATTCATTTCCAGAAATATATAAAACAAAATATAAATGTATTATAATAACTGGTAGAATAAATGGAAACATAAGATGTTGGAATTAACTTAGCATCACCTAACTTACCCTTTAGCTAGAACACACTTAAATTCATATTATCTAGAAGTTGTATAGTGAGCAACCATTTATTTAGGATTAAAAATACTATTTTTTGAAAGTCTATCATGTGGCAGATACTGTCCCAGCTGTTTAATGATACAGCATTAAACAGGATATACATGGTTTCTGCCATCAGTAAGCTTCTATTGTAGTAGGAAGAACAGATATTTTACAAACAAGAAATAGATTAAATAAATGGTATATTCCCTTAGAAAGCATAAAATATGGGGGTTATAATGTAGTTTAGAGTCAAAAGGAAATATGCCCCAAGACGATGATCAAGATCTGAAAATGGTTAATTAAATGAAGAGGTAAGAGGAAGCACTTTTAAGATAGAAGACTGCTTGTGTGATGATCCCAAGGTAGAAAGAGCCTGATTTTTAAGTCACAGAATGAAGGCCTCCATGCTTGGCGGATACAAAGCAAGGGAGACAATGGTGAGTAATAAAACATAAATACAAAAAAGGTACAGATTATGCAGGATCTTTTAGGCAATATAGATTTTTATCCTCAAGGCATTAGGAAGTTGTTGAATTGTTTTAAGCTAATAAATAATATATCTGATTTCTATTTAAAAATCACTGTAAGTGCTGAATGAAGGGCTGGGGCAAACATGTAAATGAAGGGACCAGTAACAGAAGAAAAAGGAGCCTTTGCAGATTGGAGTAGGGTTCTATTAATAAAGATGACTAGAAATGAAACACTGCAGATATAGTTGGAGACAGAAATCACAGACTTTGGTAATGGATTGGATATGAAAACTAAATTAAAAATAAAAGAAATAAAAAAGTTCATGGTAATCAGTTTGGATGTAACCGTCACTTAAAAATACAAAGAATGTATAAGGTAGAGCAGATGAGAAGGGCAGATGTCAACATGCTAATTTTGGAGAAGCTAAGGTACAAAGAGGAATAGGATATAAATGTAGAAATGTTGAATAAGCATTGAATATATGTAGCCAGGTCTGACTTGGTAGTACAATTTCAGAACCACTGGCATAAAATGGCATTAATGCCCATGGGGATAGACAAGATTTCCTCTTGCATCCATGGAAAATGGGAAATAAAGAGACTTCAAAATTGAACCTGATGAAACTCTAATATTTAAAAGGTGATAAAGGAGCAGTCAGACAAAGACAAGGAGGGAATAGCCAGACATATGAGAGCAATATTAAAAATATTGACAGAGCACAATTACAAAAAATTTGATACATGAAAAGTTACTTGGGATTAAACTAAGTTAATAATCTTTAATTATTGTAACAATTGCTAAAGTCAATATAGATTGAGTTGATAGGTAAATTGAGTAATAGATGATTAAATGGAGATTATTTATGTGGATAACTTGTTTTAAGAAACTATGCTAAAAAAATAATGAGAAAACAAAGCAAATGGAATGAGGTTGGAGGGCAAGTGCGTGCTCTTTATTATTTTATTTTTTATTTTAATCCTCACACAAGGATACTTTTTTAATTGATTTTTAGAAAGACAGAGAGGGAGCTAGAGAAAGAGAGAGAGAGACATCGATGTGGAAGAGAAACATTAATCAGTTGCCTCCTGTAGGTACCCTGACCCACAACCTAGGTATGTGTCCTGACCGGGAATTGAATCCGCAACATTTTGGTGTATGGGACAAACGCTCTAACAAACTGAGCCACCCAGTCAAGACTGTGCTCTTTTTTTGGGTGAAGGAGATTACTGCCTGTTTGAATATTAGTTAAATTTATCCAGTAGAGAAAGACAGCTTTCAAAATGCAGAAAAGAATGAAGATAAGCGTGTTGAGAATGGATGAGATTCCAACATATGTGGGGTGTGGACATTTGAAAGGGGTTGAATCTTCAAACCCTGTAACTGGAGTGAAGAATATGATGGAAAATTATACCAAAATTGTTTATATCTTTGGAGAGAAGATGAGAAGTCTGTAGCTATTGTTTTGTTGTTGTTGTTGTTTGTTTTGTTTTGTTTGTACATCAGCATATTAAGGTAGCTAAGAGTTAGAGTAGGGGAGGAATAGAATGAGTATTTGGTTTAGGAGAAATTAGAAAGCAGAGAATAAAATATTTGATGTAGTTAGTGAGAGAAGTTTATAGGAGAATTTCATTACATTCCTTCATGAATGCCTATCTGAGGATGGTGATAATGAACATATAATAATTTCAGAATATCTTGTTTTCTGAATTTCTTCATCAGACAAAAAGGAGAATTTTTTTGTCTTAATCTGAAAGTAGAATGTTATAGGTAGATGTGTGATAAGTAGAGAAAAACTAGAGATTTAAAGTTATATGTGAGAGGAATGATTAAAATAAAGATCTGCTTTTGTTGGGATGCCATTTTAGCTGTCAATAATGGACAAACTTTCAGTGGCTTAATTAACAATTTTTTATGAAACAGTCTAACTCAGTCAGTCCAGAGTTGATATAACAATCCCACAGTGGTAGGAACCAACATTTCTATTTCTTTGCTATACCAACCTCAATATCAGCTTCCATATCGTGTTCTAAGAGGTATGCACCAGATCCTGCCTGTCACTTTTCAACAAAGGGCTCAAGTCAGAACTTGAGCTCAGTTCTTTTGTCTGTATTCCACTGAACAGAACATTTTTATATGGCCACATCTAGCTGCAAGGGAGCCTTGAATATGTAATCTTTTTCTCATTGGTTAAATACCTAATTCTAATTGTAGCTAGAGGTGGGGAAATCTAGCAGCCTTTGCCACAAGCACCGTAGAGTGTGTGTTCAGAAAAAAGTAGAAGGAAGAGGAGTCTACTTAAGCAGCTCCTCATACATTCATCTCACTTTTCTTTAGAGAAAAGTATTCAGCAAAACCACATGGGTTTCAACTGTAAGTGCTGTGCAGTAAAGGGTTAATTCAGTAGGCTTGGTATACTCAAACCTGCACATTCCAAAGAAATAACTCACTAATTAGAAATGACACTTATTTTGGATCAAAAGGAGTTTAACAAATTCAAAATAAATGTCAAATTTCACATATTGTAATGAAATTTTAAAATCATGGAAACAGATTTTTTTCTTAAATATGTATTTATGTACTTTGACCTTATTTTTGTTTACACTTTATTTAGCTATAAAACCATGGATCAGTCCCTAACAGAACTAAATTATTAGAACTGATCTAGCCTCAAAGGTTAATGAAAATATAATTAGTATTGCTTGTGCTATATGTAGCTGAAAAGAGCTGTAAATCCAATTAATCCTTCCTGGTTCATAAATTATTGACCTCATAGGCAATAATCTCTTAGCTTTATTGTATCAATTTAGCTAAAGTGTTTGAACACTACCTTGAGCTAAAAATTCTTCAGCACTGTTTTATTGAATTAAAGAAACAAAAATAATTTTTAGTAAAATATGTTTTATTGATTTTTTTTAGAGAGAGAGATAGAAACATCTATGTGAGAAAGACACATTGATTGGCTGCCTCCTGCACGCCCCCTACTGGGGATCAAGCCCAAAACCTGGACATGTGCCCTGACCAAGAATCGGATCAGCAACTTCTTGGTCCATGGGTCGACACTTAACCACTGAGCCACACTGGATGGACCAAAAATTATTTTTTAATGAAGAGGAGAAAATACAACAGAGAAGACATCATAAAATATATATATATATATATATATATATATATATATAATTAAATATACTTATATATATATAAGTCTACATATACTCATATATTTATGTATACACATATATATTCCATAAGTAAAATATATATGTACACACATTTATATTCCATAATCAAAATAATTGGATATAAACTATTTGGAATCAAAGCTAAAAAATTATTTCAAAAACATTCCTGAATTTCTGAGCATAGCAGTAAATCAAAATATCTTAGACATTAATACATACAATAATTAAGGTTTTATTTAGTTATATTGGATGAATTATTGAGACTATTAAGCTTTGAAGCTTTCTTTAGCCTATTCCAGTCAGGTAAACACAAAATAATATGGAAATTACATTTTGTGGTAAAAGTAATACAAGCTTGGGGGAAAGGTCTTGGGTTTATATTCTCAGGTTTTCTACTACCAGCTGTATAACTTTGGATTTGTTTTAAAATAATGTTTTCAATTTATTATTTGCAAAATTGTGTTGATTGCAAGCACCATGCATTTTTGTTGAGGGGACTAATTATCATTGTATCAGACCTTCAACAAATACTAGTTGAATCTGAATCTTTTGAATAAGCACGGCCCTATATTTCCTGGATTTCCACTTAATCTTTAGAGTTGGCTCTTGTCTTGCTATTCCTGATGCTTCTCAGCATTTGTCATGTTGCATTTTTTTAAATCTTCACCTGAAGATATGCTCTTATTGATATGAGAGAGAGAGAAAGGGGAGAGAGAGAGAGAGATACATCAATGTGAGAGAAAAACATCAATCGGTTGCCTCCCATATGCACCCCGACCAGGGTCAAACCCACAACCTAGGTTTGTGCTCTGACTGAGAATTGAACCTGTAAGTTTTTGGTGTATGGAATGACACGACTCTCAACCAACTGAGCCACCCAGCCAGGACTCATGCTCATGATTAGTTTTTCAATGCTATGTTAACTTGTTGGGTTTTGTGCTTTGAATGCCATTCAGGTATTTGTAAGTGAAATGTGTGTGTGTGTGTGTGTGTGTGTGTGTGTGTGTGTGTGTGTGTGTCTTTATATGGCTCTCTTTAGATTAATTTCTGTCATATGCCCTGAAAGTAACATTTACTTAACTTCATTTGTCATTATGTCTTACAATGGAAACTTTGCCCAGTCATTTAATTAAGAGACATAGCATAATATTCAGCAATTGAATCTGTTAATAGTTATAAAACCACATTTTATACTTTTGAAGACATTGAACCACTTTATAGACTATGATAATGCTTATTTAACTTATGATGAAAACTGAAACTAAAAAGGATGGGTGAACACTAATATAGTCTATAATTTTATTATGCCATAAGCACAGACTTTTATTAGCTTTAATTGAAGGGTGAATTAATCAGGAATTTTTCAGTTGCAAATAATAGAAATCCAACTCTCTCATTTAAGTTAAAGAAGGCATTGTTATAGTCATGTAACTGCCAAATTCACAAAAATATCATTTACTAATAAGTGGCAAATATCAGAGAGAATTCTGATTGGTCCAATTACTCTGTGTTAAAAAAATGTGTTTCTTTATTAGCTAGGTCTAGACCATGTGCTGTTCCCTGCACGTCTATTTAATGAATATAATATATAAAGAATGGAAGAAAGAGTATATTCCTAATTGAATACAGGGTGAAAAATATCTGTTTTCTGTTCATGGGGACATCACTTGTCCTGCAATATTTTACTTACATTGAATAAACCACATGTGGCATTTTCTCTTTTTTATCAAATTGGAAATTTTATACTTTGGAAACAGGAGCAATAAGCGTCCATATAATTATTGTATTAGTTTTCTATTGCTGCCATAACAAATTACCAGAAATGTAATGCTTTAAACAACAAAGTGTATGTTCTTACCGTTTTCTTAGGTTAGAAATCTGAAATGGTATGGCTGGTTTCTCCTCTAAAGTCCTAACAGGAATAAAATCAAAGTTTTGGCCAGAGATGTGCCTCTCACCCGAGATGCAGGGTATTCTTCTAAGCTCACCATTGATGGCCACTTATTCATTTCCTTCTCACACTTTCCATGTGTTTTGACCCATTCCACCCTCCTGTCAAACCACCCTCCAGACTACATTCTAACGCAAATATGGTTGTATCATTTCTTTGCTTTGAAGTACTCATTGGATTCCAACGATTTTTAAGACAAATTTTATACCCTCTGGCTTGGTATACAAGATCGTGAATAATCCAGATTTTTTTTTTCTTCAGCATTGAATCCCTCATTGATATCGTTCATTTAGGTGTTTGATTATGTCACTGCTTGACACCTCTCTTACTCTTCACAGTTTTGCACATGGGGCTCAGGAACCAAATGTACTTCTTTCCCTATATATAGGTGATTTCCACACACCCTTAAAAACTGAAGTGAAAACACCATTTTGCCCAGGCATTTTTTGGATTTCCCAGCTGAATTTATATTCCTGTCATCTATGTTCCTACAATAGAGAATTAATTTTTATCATAGACTTATCTAGTCTGTTACTACAATACATATATATATTGGTCTCTCTTGTTGCTTTCTAGGTTACCATTTCATCTGGTACTTGGTTGCTCTAGTAGCTAGGCCACATTAGGAACTTAATAAATGTTGGTTGAATTGATTTAAAAAAAGTGAGTTTATGCATTGGCATACTCATTCCCTCTAGACAAGCTTGCAGAGCCAAACTAAATAATTATGGTAAAATCTTACCAAAATCACCTAATTTGGCTCTGAAAAAAAACGTTTCTGGTAAGAAAGGCATGATAGTGATGGATAGTGGCACCCCTAAAGATGGTTGCACCCCCATCACTGGAGCCTTACATGATGGAAAGAACTTTGCAGATGTGATTAAATTAAAGTTCTTGAGATGGAGAGAGATCCTCTTGGATTATCCAATTGGACCCAAATAAATAAAAAGAGTCCTTGTAAGAGAGAGGCAGGTGGATAAAAAAAAATAAATTAAGATGTGGCAATGGAACTAGAGGTAGGAGTGACATACTTGTAGGGGGACACAAGGAACCATGAGGAAGGGATGCAAGCAGCTCTAGAATCTGGAGAAGACATGATTTCCCCCTAAAACTTCTCATTTCATTTATCAAAATATATCAGTTCACCAAACCCTGAACACTTAGGTATAGCTCAAATTAAATATAACTGATTTAGTTTTATTTTGAACTAAATTAAAATTCAGTGTAGGGTCTAGGAACAAAACACCCAGGTCATATACTCAGTTCTATATTTTGGTTACTAAGTCTTTATTTTTAATATCAGACTTTCTATTGCCCTTAAAGGTGAAGCAACACTTTACTTGTCCCCTTTCTCTCAGCCCCATCTGTGCCAGTGATACCTAAAAACACCACATTGGGGCTGCTTTCTATGTTCCAGCCATACACTCTAGCATTTAATACTCACGAAAGTCCAATCAGAATTTATATTGTTTTTGTACTTTTTCAGATGAGAAAACTGAGAACTTCAGTGAGGTCAATTAAGTTACTCGGGATCCTGCAGTTAATACCTGATGAAGCTAGGAGTCTTATTTCTGTCTATTTGCTTCTAGAACTGTGGTTTTGACTAGACACTTCCATGTCTAACTTCTATGGACACATTCTTGGGAAAGGCAGTCTCTTACATGCAACCTTTCTGCCCCCAATCAGCCACATAAGAATGGGTCTTGGGCCTGGAACATTTCCTTACCCAGAGATAGAGAGCCCACATAGTCAATGCCAGGCTTATCACTTATGTGAAAATATCTTTCCTGTTTTAGGCTCAATGAATCCTCTTTTGTCTTTGCTTAAAGCGTGTGTTGTGTAGCTACTAGCCAATCCACTGGCTTTGTCTGTCCTGTGCAGAAAGGGGGACTATGTTCACTCCAGTGTAGCACAAGGTGGATATATGTTAGACCAACTGCCCTGCACTGGCTCTGCCATGGGGGTTGGAACCCACTACTGGAGTTGATGTTGTCTGTCTCCTCTATAAGTGAGTAAAACATTCTATCCAGTGCTTGACTGTCATTTTCCTTGGTGACTCTGATAACAAGATGCAGTGGGCCTCTGCATCTGGAGGGGATTGGTGTGCAAAAGAACTGATCTGGGAAGTGAGAATACAAAACAAGAAACTAGTGGGTCATGAGAAAAAAGCTGCCATGAAATCACAATATCTGGACTCTCACAAGTTGTGAATTTGAGGGGATTGAGTCAAATGTTTCTTAATCTCCCCATGGACAGGGAGTGCCAGCTAAATGTGAATTACGCATAAGGGAATGGCCATTTCCAGATGTCAGACAACGCAGGACCATCATACTTCTGAAGAACACTGTATGCAGTCCATTGTGTTGTTCCATTATTTACAAGTAGCTTGGTGTAGTATGTATCAGAAAATACGTTCTATAATGTCAATGATAGGTATGTGCAAACTGTCCCCTCCACAAAAATAAGAAAAAATGTCTTTCTGTTTAGCAGAATAGGCAAGGCTCTACGTGGTTAGTCAGGTATAATTTCAGAAAGGATGGGAAAAACCCAGAAAAACAAAACAAAAAAGAGCTACCATACAAATAAAACGTGTGAAACTCTTGGTTAATTTTTTGTGTAATGTTTATTATATGTCAGGCACTCTTTAAACCACTTTTAAAATGCAGACTCATTTCATCTTAACACTAATCCGAATCAAGCATTATCATTCAGATGAGAAAAGTAAGGAAGGGAGAGATGAAAAACTTATTCAAGTCTCACAGCTAGTAAGTGGCAAAGGCAGGTTTCTAACCCAGGCCATCTGACTCCATAGTCTTTGCTCTTAAACACTGTGCATAAGGATTTGGAGAAATGAGTGATTGGTTATTATTCATTTATAAAATTGGCAGTTTTGAGTGGAGAGTGGCAGAGTAATAATTATGATAATTAATTATTGCTGAAGTAGAGAATGAAGTGTCCCTGGAAAATAAAAGCAAAAAAGATGGCAGCTCCTTAAGTTTTTTAAAATATGTTTTTATTGATTTTAGAGAGAGAGGAAGGGAGAAAGAGAGAGATAAAAAGAACCATGGATTGGTTGTCTCCCACATGCCCCCCCACAGGGGATCAAACCTGCAACCTGGGTATGTGTCCTGACTGGGAAATGAAGCGCTGACCGTCTGATGCATGGGCGGATGCCCAACCAACTGAGCCGCATGGGTCAAGGCACAAGTTTTACTCTTGTGTTGTTGTCTTTGTATGTATATTTGTGAATCTCTAGCTCAATGCAGAGACATCATCTCAGAAAAAGAAAATAAGTATTATATTTCTGTTTCAAAGAGCATGCTAGAAATAGCTCCAAACTGTACCGTCATATTTTTAAAAAATTTGTCAAGAAATGAAGGCGTAGGATGGTTTAGAAAGAGAAGAACAAATTACTTACACAGAAGCACTCTAACAAAAGAGGGTTATTGACAGCAATTTTACTGAAAGAATAGGGTCATAATATAACACTTCTTTTTAGTCTTTGCTCTTTTTTAAGTGTTCTGAATTTATATACTACATTAAAACATTTCAGCATAATCTATAATTCTGCTCTGTGTCTGATTCATTTGGACAGTAAACATTTTCTCTTTTGTTTATAACATGTTTTAAGTTACTCTCTGATAACCTTTCCTAATTGGAGAAGTTATTTTAACAGTGGTTTGTGAAATAAACTTAACTATTCATGAGTAGCAACTAGTGAAACTAATGGACAATCTTTCTGTCACAGTTGATTTCAAACATCTCTGTAATGAATCCTGTGGATAATTAAATAGATAAATCCTTAATAAAATAAAAATAACAACATTATAAGGCAAATATCAAGTAAGTCAGTACAGATATAGCCAGGAAGAGGCAGTGGGATTATTACTGAATAAACTGTTAAATATAACAAATCTAGAAAAGTAATCAAAAACAAAAAATACATAAATAGAAATAAATATTACTATTTTGATTCATTTTTTCTGGTAGTATGCTTAAAATTCTTAACTATTATTTAGCTATAAAATAAAATATATACAAAAATGAAAGAAATTCATGCAAATTACAGAGAAAATATTTAATGAATACATAATGAAGAAATATTTAATGCAAGGTCTATATTTTATATACACACAATATCTTTTACTTATACACAGGATATATATAAGATATATATATATATATCTGTATATCTATATCTATATCTATATATCTATATCTATATCTATATCTATATCTATATCATCTATATATTTATCTTACCCATTTTCTTTTTATTCTCACCTGAGGACATTTTTGCATCCATCTTCAGACAGAGTGGGAGAGAGAGGGGGGGAGAGAGAAAGAGAAACATTGATGTGAGAGAGACACATTTACTGGCTGCCACCCACACGACCCCAACCGGGGCCAGGGACAAACTGCAACTGAGGTACGTGCCCCTAGCAGGAACCGAACCAGAGACTCTCTGGTCCGTGGGCTGACGCTCTAACCACTGAGCCAAACTGGCCAGGGCAATAAAGATAAGTTTTTGTTTTTTTTATCCTTCTTACCCATTTTAATGATGTTTGATAATCACAATAGTTCATATACATACTTATTAGCAAATACGGAGGGACAGGAAAACAGTGAAAAGCAATTGAACATCATAACTGATACCTTTATCAGGATAGACTATTATAGTTCTACACAATAGCTACACTGATTGCAACTCTTAGGACACAGTTCTGGCAATAACCTTCTACAGCAAGTCTCAACGAGGCATGTAGGCCATGTAGGTAATTTCTACTTATCAAGGATAAGTACAGATCCAATAGTTTTTTTCAGCTTAAAAATTTCAATGACTCTTTCAGAATTATGTCAAGTTCCCCAACTTTAATGATTCTACTATTCTATCGTGTGCAGAAATTAACCTTTTTTCTCATTTAATAAAATTGATACACATTTTGAAATAAACATCCCTTCAATTTACCTGTTTTAATATTTTTCATTTTAATGACAAATTTGGTGTTTTGTTAAGTGAATTAATAAACCAATTTCCTTTTGGCTTGCAGTAATTTGACTTGAGTTTCTGACATTTGTTACAACAGTACTCCTGACTACTCTGTAAATCTTTCCTTTTCTTCTATGCTTTGAATTAGCATAGACCTGTAATTTTAACTTTGACCTACTTACAACTCAGGTTCATTCAAAAGCTTTTAAGTTACCCATTATTTCTATTTGTATATCTTCCCAGCTTCCAGCTTCTTATGTATGCCATTAACTGTGACTTTCTTTAAAATTCAAATTCCTTTGAAGAGAAAGACTAATTTGTCTGATTTAGACATTCTCTTCCTGCTTGACCAAAATCCTCATGATAAGCAAACTCATAGACCCATGGATACATGGTGTATAGGATCACTTTAGGTCTTATTAGTCATATAACAAGGCTCCTGAAAGCTATGTAGTTCATAAAAGAACTAAAAGCAGAGTGGTTTCCTATAAAAGAGGTAAAGCCCATGACTGGCTTGTCAAACATAAGCTCTTCATTGGCACTGCACATGAGGTTCTGAATTTCCACTCCCTCTTGAATCTACCATAATCTGACATTCACACCCACCACTCAACCTCTCTTTTGGAGATAACCAAACATTGCCTATGAACAGATTTTTAGCTTCTCCTTGCCTGATATTTATATACAGCATTGGTCTCATGCTGAGAACTTCATCTTGAAGATCTTTTCTGAGCATTTCTTGGTAATGTAAAGAGCAGATAATTAGTATAAGATAATAACATTTGTTTTAAGATATAACAAGTAGAATTCAGTCATAGGTGAACATAGAGCCATTGCAGTTTCCATAACTGGGGCAGGTGTATAGTCCACACACAAGCTAAAATGTGGTGACCTTGTTGTATGTAGAGACTTTCCAGGAAGAAGGAGAATTTAATCAAACCTTAATGACAGTATAGGTTTACTGGGCAAATGTAATAGATTAATGCCCACATTGAAAACAAATTGCTTGACTCACAGTTGTCCTTCATGTACTATGCCCCTGATTTTGCCAAGAAGCTAAAAAGGAGAAAAATAACATAGCCATGCATATTCTGAAAATTTTTAGAATCTGGGTCCCTGATGAAATTGCATATAAATGAGAACCAGTAATGTAAGGGGGTGGGTCAGTGGAGGAGGGCATAGAGGGGATAATTAGTAATGGAAAAAATAAATAAATGTTTTTTAAAACTGAATTTATTATTATTTTTTTCTTTATTGATTTTAGAGAGAGAGGAAGGGAGAGGGAGAGATAGAAACAATTGATTGGCCGCCTCCTGCATGCCCCCTACCGGGGATTTGTCCCACAACCTGGGCGTGTGCCCTGACTGGGAATCGAACCGGCAACCTCAAACAGGTCAAATAGTGACATAAGAAAAAGGTAGCAGTAGCAGCAGCAGTAAAGTAGATTGAGATAGCAGTTATCAAGTTGTACTCAATCTAATTAAAACCATAGCTGAACTCTAGCTCATCTTGAACTTAAGACCTTGAGATTCTGAATGCTCAGTTTCTCACCCTAATCCCAGACAAAGAAAATGGTTCAGACTCCATGTAGGAAAAATAAGACAGAATATTCTCCACTGTGTTCTGAATATGCTAATAGTTATGAGATATGAAGGAAGAAGAAAACTGTAACTCATTAACTAGACAAATTATAGTCAATAGAAACAGACACACAAATAAATTAGTTTTGGTATAGTTAACAACATATTGGATTCGTTTGTTCAAGCTGCCATAAAATACCATGAACAGGATGATTTAAACAGCAGACACTTATTTTCTAACAGTTCTGAAGACTAGAATAACAAGATCAAGTTTCTGTCCAATTTGGTTTCCGGAGAAGTCTCCCTTCTTGGGCTGCAGATGGCCAGCTTCTTGCTGCATCTTCACATGGTCTTTTCTCAACATATGCATGGGGTTGGTGGGGGGAGAGAAGGAGAAAGAGAGAGAGAAAGAGAGCGAGATAGAGAGAGAGAGTGCAAAAGAGAAAATGCTCTCTAGTATCTCTTCTTACAAGGACACTAATAATATTGTATCAGGGCCCTACCTTTATGACCTGTTTATATCTAATTATTTTTAGAGGGTCCATCTCCAAATAGAACCACACTGGAGATTAGGGCTTCAAATGAATTTGGGAGGGGGAGGACACATTCAATCTATAGCAGTAGGCATATTATTTCCAAACAACTATAATTAGGTTAAATAATTACATACTTAAAGTGTAAATATATGGTTAATTTAAGAAATAAATGAAAAGTAGAGGAAGAAAAATTGAGCAAAGTACAGTTTCTAAAATCATAACTTATTGGAGTGAATTAATAGCATAATGTGCCTGCAAAAAAAAGGATCGTAGTATTTGAAGGTAGCTCAATAGAAGCTATTCAATGAAAGGAAAAAAGAACATCAATAAATGTGAGGTAACATCAATAAATGTGAGGTAACATCAACAGCAACTGGAAAATCAAAGAAGAGAGAAATACAGGAGTAGGAAAATTATTTGAGGAAAAAAAATGGCCACTTTTTTCCCAAATTTGCTTTAAACAGCATTCGATATTTCCAGGGACCTAGAACAACAACAAAATTAATAGCGATAATAGTAACAGCAATAACAGAAACAGAATCAGGAAAGGTGAATGTGGAGAAAATCCCATCCCATAATATTTCAGTCAACTTTCAGAAAAGTCAAATTAATAAGAAACTTTAAAAGCAGGCAGAGATAAAAGAAGACACATAGCAGGGAGCAGCAATAATAATGACGGCTGGTTTCTCATCTGAAACAGTACAAGTGAGAAAACAATAAGAATGATATCTATTAGAATCAGTAGTATGATAAATCAGGAGAAATGTGAATAAAACCATACCTAAGCAGTTCAGATTGAATAAAAAAAAAATAAAAATTAAAAACTTTGAAAGCAGAAAACATAATGACACATTATAGATAGAGATGTATGGTTCAAATATGGAGAACACCTCATATGAAGCTATATGGAGACTAAAATAAAATGAAATAAAATCTGTAAATTGTTAAAATAAAAATACAATGACAACCTAGAATTCTATATTCACTTATAAAAAAGATTCAGAAAAAAGAAAAATATAATTTATTGCTAGCAGACAGTTGTTATAACAGATATATGAAAAGATGCTTAAATTCACTAGCTATTAGGGAAATGCTGATCAATAATACTATGCAGCTGTAGAAAAGAAGGATCTCTTACCTTTTGAGACAGCGTGGAGGGACCTGGAGAGTATTATACTAAGCGAAATGAGCCAGTCAGAGATAAACAAGTATTTCATGGTCTAACTTATATGCAGAATCTAATGAACAATAATAGACTGTTGAACAAAATAGATCCACAGACATAGAAACAGGGAACAGACTGACGAACCTCAGAGGGAAGAGGGTAGGATAAAAGATAAACCAAAAAACTTATATGCATAACCAATGGACAGAGACAGCAGTGTGGTGAAGGAGGGAAGGCAGGAATGGGGAGGAGGGAGTTAAGGGGGGAAAAAGGAGATGCAATACTTTCAATAATAAAGATAAATTTTAAAAAATACAATGAGATACCACTTCATACCTGTTATGATGGCAGTTATCAACAAGACAGGTAATAACATGTGTTGGGAGAGATTGTGGAGGAAGAGGAACCTTCATTCACTGCTGGTGGGAATGTAAACTGGTACAGCTACTATGAAACACAGTATGGAGGTTCCTCAAAAATTATGAATAGAGTTACCATATGACCTAGCTATCCCTCTGGGTATCTACCCCCTAAATTTGAAAACATTTATTCACAAAGATATATGCACCCTCTATGTTCATTACATCATTATTCACTGTGGCCAAAACATGGACACAACCAAAGTGTCCTTTGCTAGAAACTGGATAGAGAAGAGGTGGTACATATATGCAGTGGGATACTACTCAGCCATAAGAAAATATGAAATACTGCCATTTGCAACAATATGAATGGATCTTGAGACTATCATTGCAACCAAAATAAGTCAGACAGAAAAATTTAAGAACCACATGATTTCACTCATATGTGAGTTATAAAACTGACAGTAATAAATGAACAAATAAAAAAACATAACAGACACAGACAACAGTATGGTGGTTACCAAAGGGAAGCAGGGTGGGGGTAGTAAAGGGTAAAGGGGGTAAAATATGTGGTGAAGGAAGATTTGACTTTGGGTGGTGGGCACACAATGCAGTATTCAGATGATGTATCATAGAATTTTATACTTGAAATCTATACAATCTTATTATCCATGGTCACCCAAATAAATTTTTGTGTGAATTTCATGGTCTTTAAATCTTATTTTATTTTACTTTTTCTTTATACTGAATTTATTAGAGTTATACTAGTTAACAAAGTTTTATAGATTTCAGGTGCACTATTCAACAACACATCATCTGCACACTGTATTGTGTGTTCACCACCCCAAGTCAAGTGTCAGTCCATCACCATTTATTCCCCTGTATACCCTCCTCTACCGCCCCCCAGCAATCACCACACTGTTGTCCATAATTTTTTCTCTCTTTTTTGCTTTTTTGCTCTATCCCTCCACCCCCTCCTAGGCTCCCGCACTCCAACAGCTGTCAGCCTGCTCTCTATGTATCTGTCTTTATTTTGCTTGCAGGTTCATTTTGTTCATTAGATTCCACATGTGAGTGAAATCATATGGTACTTGTCTTTCTCTGACTGGCTTATTTCGCTTAACATAATGCTCTCCAGGTCATCCATGCTGTTGCAAAGGGTCAGACTTTCTTCTTTTTTTATTACAGCTGAGTAGTATTCTAGTGTGTAAATGTACCACCATTTTTTGTTCGCTCATCTACTGATGGACAGCAGCTGAATCATTTAATTTTTTAAAAAATTAATAAAAAATAAAGAAAAGCTAAAGCATAATTTTTGTCCTGAATGGAATTATACCAAATGAAAACCTGATTTTTTAGGATGGAACAAAAACACCAGGGCTGATAAATATGTGGGTAAATATTAATGGCTATTTTCATTTTAATATTTTTAAAACCCATATAAATACAGATGCAAAATTCCTAAACAAAATATTAGCAAATCGAATACAACAATACATTAAAAAAATGTATTTATCACAATCAAATGGGGTTTATTCCAGGGGCACAAGAATGATTCAACATACACCCATTGATCAATGTAATACACCATATTAACAAAACATAGGATAAAAATGATATGAACTTATCAATAGATTCAGAAAAAGCATTTGATAAGATACAACGTCCACTTATGATCAAAATACTCAATAAGCCCTGGCCGGTTTGGCTCAGCAATTGGAGCGTCGGCCCGCGGACCAGAGAATCCTGGGTTCAGTTCCCACTGGGGGCACGTACCTCAGTTGCAGTCTGTCCCTGGCCCCGGTTTGGGTCGTGTGGGTGGTGGCCACTCGATGTGTCTCTCTCACGTCGATGTTTCTCTCTCTCTCTTCCTCCCTCTTTCTCTCCCATTCTATAAAAAATAAACCAAAAAAAACCCCAAAACAAAACAAAACAAAAAACACTCAATAAAATGGATATAAAAGGAAAATACCTGAATATAATAAAGGCCATATATGACAAAACCACAGCCAGTATCATACTCAATGGTGAAAACTGTAAGCTTTTCCTCTAATGTAAGGAACAAGACAAGGATGCCCACTCTCACCACTCTTATTCAACATCGTTCTAGAAGTCCTAGCCAGAGCCATCAGGCAAGAGAAAGAAATGAAAGTATTCCAAATTGGGAAGAAAGAAGTAAAAGTGTCACTTTTTGCAGATGACTTGATTCTTTATATAGAAAACCCTAAGGACTCCACTAAAAATTATTAGAAACAATAAATAAATACAGTAAAGTTGCAAGATACAAAATCAATTTACAAAAATCCACTGCTTTCCTATATACTAACAACAAAACTTCAGAAATAGTAATGAAAAAAAAAGTATTTTGTAATTGCAACCAAAAGAATAAAATACCTAGGAATAAACTTAACAAAGGATGTGAAGGACCTATGTACTGAAAAATACAAAGCATTATTAAAAGAGATTGAAAAAGACACAATGAAATGAAAAGATATTCCATGTTCATGGATTGGGAGAATCAATATAGTAAAATGCCCGTATTACCCAAAGCAATATACAAATTTAATGCAATTCATATAAAAATCCCAATGTCATTTTGTATTTTATTTATTTATTTATTTTAATTTATTTATTTTTGTTATAGATGTTTCTCCTTTTCCCCCACATTGACTCCCTCCTCCATATCCCCTCCCACCCCCAGCTTTGTTGTATATGTCCATCAGTTATGCATAAATGCATATATGTTCTGTGGTTTATCCCTTCCCTTCCCCCACCTTCTGAGGAATGTCAGTCTGTACCCTACTTCTATGTCTCTGGATCTATTTTGTTCATCTGTTTGTTTAGTTCATTATATTCCAGAAATAAGTGAGATCATGTGATATTTGTCTTTCTCTGCTTGGCTTGTTTCGCCTAGGATAATACCCAATGTCATTTTTTAAAGTATAGAACAAAAAATCACCAAATTTGTATAAAACTATAAAAGACCTCAAATAGCCAAAGCAATAATGAGAAAAAAGAACAAAGCCAGAGGTATCACACTACCTGACTTCAAATTACACTACAAAGGTATGAAAAGCAAAACAGCATGGTATTGGCAGAAGAGCAGACATGCAGCCTAATGGAACAGAATTGAAAGCCCAGAAATAAAACCACGTGTATATAGGCAAATAATTTTTGACAAAGAAGCCAAAAAGACACAATGGGGTAAAGAAAGCCTCTTCAATAAATGGTGCTGGGAAAATTGGAAAGCCACATGCAAAAGAATAAAACTAAAAGTTTGTCCCCATATACAAATATTAATTTAAAATGGATCAAAGACCTAAATATAAGGTCTGACACAATAAATTACATAGAAGAAAACATTGGTACTAAACTTATGGACCTTGGTTGTAGAGAAAATTTTATGAATTTGACCCCAAAGGCAAGAAAAGTAAAGGCAAAAATAAATGAATGGAACTATATCAAACTAAAGCTTCAGCACAGCAAAAGAAACCACCAACAACAAAAAGGCAACCAACGGAATGAGAGATGATATTTGCAAACAACAGTTTCAATAAGGGGTTAGTATCCAAAATATATAAAGAACACATACAACTCAACACCAAACCAACAAGCAATCCAATTTAAAAATAGATAAAGGACATGAACACACACTTTCTCCAAGAAGACACACAAACAGCTAACAGATATATAAAAAGATGTTCAACTTCACTAGCTATTAGGGAAATGAAAATCAAAAGTATAATGAGATATACTTTTTAATTATAAAATTACAAATAATTTTAAAAAATTGCCCAGCCAGTGTGTTTCAATGGATTGAGCATCATCCCGTGAGAGGTCCCAGTTCAATTCCTGGTCAGGGCATATGCCTAGGTTTTGAGCTTGATCCCCCATAGGGGGTGTGCAGGAGGCAGCCAATCGATGTTTCACTCTCATATCAATGTTTCTATCTCTCTTTAAAAAATCAATAATATCATTAAAAAATTATTTTTATTGATGAAAAATGACATACTATGCTTACAGTAAATATAAGAAGCCTGGTGTTCTGTTAGTAAGAGACAATATATATGTCAGGGCAAAAATTATTAACAGAGAAAAAGGACACTACATGATGAAAAAGAAGTCAATTTATGAGGAAGACATTGGAATCATATATGTACATGTGACTAATTACAGAACCTCAGTATATGTGAAAAAAATCAAGAGAATCAAAGGAAAGCAATAGCATATTCATTATTAGAGATTATAAACCCCTCTGTCAACAAATAATAGAACAAATAGAAAAAGTCACTAAACACAGTGAGTGAAAACTACTGTCAGCCACATTGACCAAATTGATGTGTAGAGAACAATATAGTCATCCATTTCAGAATAATTCTTATTTTTAAATACACATGATTGACCATAAGCTATGTAGATACATTTAAAGGATACAAACCATTCAATATTAAATTAGTAATATTTATCAAAACAATATCTAGGAAGATCCCCCAAAACATTTTAAGTATGAAGAATCAGATTAATATAGTAAAAGGTTGGGACCAAGATATTCCGTGCAAAATCATAAGAAAGCTAATAGAGTTATATTTATATCAATCAAAGTTTAAGACAAAGAATATTACCAGAAATAGAGGGACATTTTATAAAAGTAAAAGATTCAATTCATCAAGCAGATATAACAATCCTAAATTTGTATGTAACACAGAT
Organism: Tadarida brasiliensis; assembly: GCA_030848825.1. Lineage (NCBI taxonomy): Eukaryota > Metazoa > Chordata > Mammalia > Chiroptera > Molossidae > Tadarida > Tadarida brasiliensis. Next base: position 66,866,825 of record CM061266.1, read on the forward strand.
GTTCAAAATACATGAAGCAAGAATTGATAGTAGTTAAACAGAAATAGATGAAACAATAGTTAATAACGATTTTAATATTCTTCTTTTGGTGTTTAATAGAATTAATAAAAAAAAGAAAGGATATAGAATATTAGTAAACACTATCAAGAAACTAAAATTAATTGACATTTTAGATTGCTTTACACACAATAACTGAACACATATTTTTTTTTTTTTTTTTTGCTTAATGGAAAGTATACCAAATGCTGCTCCATAAAGAGGTCTTAAAAAATTCTGAGAAATCACACAGAAAATGTTCCTTGATCATAATGAAATTATCATATAAACCTCTAATAAAAACATATCCTAACCCACATTACTGAAAATTAACAGACTAAAATAATCCCTGGGTTAAGAAAGAAATCATAAAACAAATAAGGACATTTTCTGACTGGATGATTATGACAACACTGCATAACAAAAAGTGTGGGAAGCAGCTGAAGCAATTACTAAATCTACATCCTGTATTGTGAGGAAAAAAAAAATTGAAAATCAAAGATCCAAGCATTTAACTTATGAAACTAGAAAAAGGAAAATAAATGGAAAAAAATGTAAGTAGAATGAAGGATTTAAAAGTAAGATTGAAAATCAATAAAATAGTAAAAAGAGTAATAAAAATCAGCAATTAGAAAATGGTCCTTAAAATCAATAATAAAATTGATAAACTACAAGACAGGCTAATTAAATAAAAATAGTGACAAATTACAAATACCAAAAATGAATGAGAGTACATCATTGCTGACCATGTAGACAAAAAAAAAAATAATCAAGGAATTCTATAGCAACTTGCACCAATAAATTACCAGTGTAGATTAAGATAGTTACATTAAGAAATACTTTCCAGATAAAATAAACAGTATTTGTTTATGACTAGGTCATAATCCTTTTTGGTTATAAAAAGTATAAATAAGATTGTTGGAGAAATCAGGTCAAAGTTCTAATGCTACCTCACAAATTGTGCCTCTTATCTTCTTTGTACTGTAGAGATAGAGACTTGTTTGGCTCACACACAGTAATATTTTGCTTTCAGAGAAGTTTTGTTAAAAGAAACTCTGGTAATCTATCAGATACACATCTGGTTATTATTTTTTTAATGTTTGTATTGAATTTTTTAGAGCGAGAGGAAGGGAGAGAGAAACATCAATTGGCTGCCTCCTGCACACCCCTTACTGGGGATCGAACCTGCAACCGGGGCATGTGCCCTGACCAGGAATTGAACCAGGACCTCTCGGTCCATGGGATGACCCTCAATCCACACCAGCTGGGCCACACCTGGTTATTTATATTCAGCTAATGTTTATAGTATTTCTGTTGTGATATTTTATTCTTTCATTTAAAATTTTATTATTTGTTTAAATTACTTATTTTGTGAAAGGTAGCCATTGGTAACCTATGTGGCATTAATAGTTTAATCTTAGTATTACTGCGTTATGTAGTGAATTCTGAGGCACGGACTCCTCTTCAATCTAATTGTTAGTGATAGTAATTGGTAAATTATTTTAATTTTATAATCCCTGCAGAAAAATACTAGTAATAAGCTTTACTCCCTTAGTGTTGTCTCTTCTGAGTCAAAAAATGGAAATGAGATATAGAAGTCCAGTGCCCTCTGCCTCTGACAACCTAACTAGACCAATACAGGACTGACATGCTGAATTAGTACTATGAATATGTATAAGGATGTTTCTGGAATAGTCAAGAAAACACAAGGGTTTTATGCTGTACAAAGAGATACACCATATGAGGCATAAGATTGAAGTTCTAATTAACTGAGACATTCCCCTGTATCAATAAAGAAGCATTTATCCCATGACCATGACCTCCAGGCCAGATCTAGTTCCCCCTCTTCAACTTTGAGGCATTTCTTATATACAAACTACTTTCCTAGGTTTTGATTGTGGCACCTTACCACTTCCCTATGGAAGACATGACCTTCCCTCCTTCCTAAAGAATCAAACTAGCCCTGGCTGGTAGCTCAGTTGGTTAGAGAATTGTCCTGATATGCAAGATGGTGGGTTTCATCTGGTCAGGGCACATACAAGAATCAAACAATGAATATATAAATAAGTGGGAGAACAAATCAATGTCTCTCTCTCTCTCTCTCTCTCTCTCTCACACACACACACACACACATACACATACTCTCTCTTTTTCTCTCAAATCAATAAATAAAAATTTTAAAAATCAGACTAGATTTTAACAAGATACTCAATATCACAAACTTTAGAAACCTGTGTTGCTTACACATGAGCAAAAGTTAAAGGAGTCTTCCAAGTTGATATTAGTCTCCACCTGCAAAGTAAGGGTTTAGTTACAAGAATAATATATAATAGTGAATAAAACAAACTTCTAATGAAATTATTTTAATCTACATTTTCCTCTGAGATGAGAAGTATTTCACTTGTCATATAATTTAGTTTTCAAAAAACAAGCAACATTGCCCAGAAAGATGAAAAAGTAAACCAAACACTAAATTCAAAATCTGAATCAACAGAATCGCTATTCATTCAGTACAATGGTATGAGAGTTTCTTTAAAATTAGATGTCAGATCATCGAAACCAAGAGACAGTGTTGGGGTTCCTTGTCTCACAAAATCGAAGAATGAGTTTACGGACCAAGGGTAAATGAAAGGAAAGTTTATTTGAAAGATAGACAGCCCAGCCGGTGTGGCTCACTGGTTGAGCATCGACCCATGCACCAAGAGGTCACTGGTTCAATTCTGGGTCAGGGCAGATGCCCAGGTTGTGGGCCTGATCTCCAGTGGGGGGCACACAGGAGGTGACCAATTGATGTTCTCTCTCATCGATGTTTCTCTTTCTCTCCCTCTCCCTTCCTCTCTCTCTAAAAGTCAATAAAGAAAAAAATTAAAAAGATAGACAGACAGACTCCACACAGAAGGCAGGGTACCCAAGTGGACTGACCATGGGACTCTGTAGTCCAAGGGTAGATAAACACTTCACTAGTCTCTGATTGGTGCTTTCAAAGAATTCTGCCTTAGCAACATCCATACCTTTTTTTTTTCTTTTTTTATTAATTTATTTTTGTTACAGATGTTTCTCCTTTTTTCCCTATTGACACCCTCCTCCCCATCCCCCCACCCTGTCCCCAGCTTTGTTGTCCATGTCCATGAGTTATGTATACATGCATATAAGTTCTGTGGTTTATCTCTTCCCTCCCTCCACCCCCTCTTCTGAGGGTTGTCAGTCTGTACCCTACTTCCACATCTCTGGGTCTACCTTGTTCCTCAGACTGTTATGTTTATTATATTCCACAAATAAGTGAGATCATGTGATATTTGTCTTTCTCTGCTTGGCTTGTTTCGCTTAGGATAATACCTTTTAAAGATTGTGTTTCTCACCTGACTGGGTTCAGCCCTAGATCATCAAGCCTTAGTGGCTTCCCTTTTTATGATAATTTCAACTTATCCTGGGCTATTAGTGAGGAGGAGGGGAGCAACCCTATGGTTGCTTTTGGTTTCTCCCCCAAATCCTATTTTGGTTTCCTATTATCCTTTTTAAGGTGACCTGGCTTAATGCAATAAGAACACACTCTATTGTTTCGCAGCAGAACTCATTCGGCAATCCTGTCGCCTTGCTCCCAAAAACCAGTAGGTATATTAATTGGAATAGGTCAGAATTGCCAGCACTATATTCTTTAGCAGTAAATAAAATTCCTTTGCGAACTCAGAAAAAGGAACTATACAATCAATCGCTGTTCCTCTCTTGCAGGAAACAAGCCTTTCAGGGGTTATTTTTGTTATATAACTGTGCTTTTCCCAGGAGCTTCTAATTTGCATTTCTCTAAGTGGGGGCTGGGAGTTTCTGGACTGGGAGGCACAATCCCCCATGTTAATTTTAGTTTTATTTTGAGACCTGTAGAGTCCAAATAAACCTCCAGGTATGCTGTGCACTTGGTCGCCTGCCTGTGTGCTGAGGCCAAAGTCCTCTCAAATGTCTCCCATGTCTCAGCCTTCCCTTCCCATGGTCCTGTCCCTCACTGCCTAACCTGCCTCTGTCTCATCATGTCACTCCTCTTCTCAAAACCCTGTAATGGCTTCCCATCTAATTCTCAGTAAAAGGCAACATCTGACTACTGGCTTGATATGCTCATTTCATTACCTCTCTGACCTTACAACTCCTTTTTGATTCAGGACTGTTCCTTTCACTGGTGGGGTCCACAGCAAGATTAAAATAGGAGGAAAAGGTACAGTAATACTAAATATTAGGTATAAATCAAGCTATCTGAGAATGTGTGTTAACCTCCTAACTTGATAATATAACTTCATTATGACTCCATGCGTGCCTGTATGTATAAAGCTGAGTTTTTATTTATATAACTGAAAGTTGACAAAATATCAAAGGTGATTGGATTAAATTATTATTGTCCATTTCTGGATATTTACTTGTGGGCTGGGTTCATAATATTTAGATGACTAATCAAAAAAGACACATAATTCTTACATTATTATATAATTATTCCATAAAATTTTGCTTTGCTTTCTTTTTAGTAAAATCACTAATTATGTTATTTTAATCAAGATTTTCACTTAATTTGTATTCTATTGACAGAAATGCCAAATTTGATAAACTGATCTGATTTGTTCAATCTGTAGAGATTTTCTTCTGCTGAAGCAATAGCAATGAGAATTGTCAATAACATTATTTAAAGCAATATTTACATTGAGAAATGAACCAGGAGTTTTACCAATTATGTTCAAGTATTATAGTTATGTATCTTAAGATTAGTTATTATTGATTAAAATTATAAAATATTTTAAAATTATAATTGTGATAATTTTTACATATATTTCGCATTCATTCCTTTAAAGCAATATCTGTATCCATAAAGAATCTTAAATGTGTGCTTATTTTAAATTTTTTAATATACTATTATAAAGCAAACTGAAAATAATATATTGCTCAATAAGCTCAAATATCTCATCCGTGGAGATGATTTTTTGATCTACAATGGCCAGTGCTAGAATATATAGAAATTACTTTAAAGAATATTAGCACATGTCTCCTTATTTTTATTTTTTAAATTTTTATTACATTTGTGTTTACATATTTTACATACTGTTTCTTCAACTTAAAAAATCAATTTTCTAATAAAAAGAAACTCAGTAGTATGTGTGCGGGAGGTGGCCCGATGTTTCTCTCTTTGCCTCTTCCTTCCTCTCTCTAAAATCAGTAAAAACATATTTAAAAAATAACATCAAAAAAATCTCCAACAACATAAATGCTTTCAAAAGTGAAATAGCACTTTTAGATCTGGTGGCTGTTTTGTAAAATTTTCTCATATTATTAATAGCAAACAACTTTTTATAACCATATAACTGTGAATAACAGAGTCAATTTTAATTTATGTCAAAGATCACAATTTACTGTTTATTTCAAGACCTCTTATTTGCTGATATCTTCTACTCATCATGAATCTTATGTAAATGTAAATCAAATTTAAGTGTCTTAGTTTTTACTTGATATTCTTACATATTATATATCTGAGAATGTTTGTCAGGTAAAATGTTGTATATGTTACTTATCTTACATTTCATATGTCATACATTTTCTTCTCTCTTTTATATAAAAATATAAAATTAGTAATATTCCTATGACTCCAAGATACTGAACCATTCATTGGGAAGTAGGAATTCCTTCTCCAAAGATTGTTCAATGTGACCATATTCATGAACAGGTCTTTTGCTATTTTCTTACCATATAATTTATTCTTTTCAGTAATCATTCTCAATTATTTGGAACTTTTTTTTTTATAATCCTCACCTGTGGATATTTTCCCATTGATTCTTAGAGAAAGTGGAAGGTGGAGAGAGAGAGAGAATGAAGAACATTGATGTGAGAGAGTCACATAGATCGGTTGCCTCCCGTACTTGCCCTGACGGGGGCCAAGGATTGAACCTATAAACCAGGTATGTGCCCTTGACTGGGAATCAAATCCATGACCTTTCCGTCTGTGGGCAAATGCTCTAACCACTTGGCAACCGGCCAGGGCAATTATTTGGAACTTTTAAAATGTTTTGGCAGAGGCATGTAATTGCATGTGTAACTCTTTCTAAAGGCAAATTATTTTTTTCCTTCCCTCTCTTCCTTTCCTTCCTTCCTTCCTTCCTTCCTTCCTTCCTTCCTTCCTTCCTGCCTTCCTTCCTTCCTTCCTTCCTTCCTTCCTTCCTTCCTTCCTTCCTTCCTTCCTTCTTTCCTTCCTTCCAATTCATTTCCATAGGTACTATATCATTAGGGACCTTCAAATTGACATCCCCAAATGCTTTGTCATCCTGGGGTAGTATTGTCTGTAAAAGTCTGGCTTTTACTTAATATTACCAGTGAGTTTTTAAGCCATTTGTTTCACTATATAACTATGGAAGGGAGAGCACATATCAGTAAAAATTACTACTTTATTCTCCATTTCTTCCCAGTAGAAATGATTTATTTCTATATACCTCACATACACAATGATTGGTGTTGTGAGGCTATTGTTCAATAAATTCTAGATTCCATCTGATTTGTGTATATAAACATACCCCAGATCAGACTACAGTACAGGTTTTTGCAGAAATGTGAATTATAACATGTAAATCAAGTCAAAGTTATCGTAAACTACCAGTTAATTAAGGCATTAGAGGGAGCTGTGTAATTTGATTTCCTCAAATTAACTAGGCAGAGCTCATAAATCAACAGTAGTCTAGTTCCTCTTTTCCAGAAACCAAGTCTAGTGTTTCCTCTCGGCATTGGCCATCAGTGAGTACTCAATCTGATAAGTGTGTCTAAGAACAGTATTTTCTTACTGTGAGGTGCTCTCATGGAAAGATTGGAACCGTGTTAGACTTTTCCCAGAAAGAAACAGATGTGTTTAGATTGAGGCTCATTTTATTTAATTGCAATTGGTTTATAAATTATTTGATGTGTGTTTTGAAATTTACCTACCAAAAGGTGTATGTATCAGGATAAAATATCTCGATTCTCATACTATATTGCAGTAATCCTAATAACCAGTCTCAAGGAGAAATAGAAATGGCAGAAACTCACAAAATAAGTGTATATCTGCAGTAGTGTAGCTGCTAATGAATTTATTCTTTAGCTAGTTCCACCATCCATAAATGTATCTTACTTAAGCTCTCAGATATGGCTGAATTATGACTATAAATGTTTAATGGTTAATCATAATAAACATCAGGAGTAGACACAAAATTTTAATTACTGAACATACTTTACATTAAGATAATTTAAAACTGTATATTCATAAAACTTTACCTTTTAATTAATAAAGCCACTGAATCTAAATAAAACTCATGAGATATGTCCACATCTGCATTTAATTCCCTCGGTAATCCTTTTTCAAAATATCAAACTTCTATCAAACAACTTCAATTTTTTAATTGAAAATATACTGATATAATGATAGATTCACACGCAGTTGTAAGAAATAATAGTGAAGGATCCCTATATCCATTGCCCTTTTCCCCACAGTGGTTAACATTTTTCAAACTTTTGGTATAATACAACAACCAGGTTATTGGTAGTGTCAATTTTTCCCAAATTGATCTATAGGTTTAAAGCAACTCATCCAAATGCCAGCAAGCTGTTATATATACATAGACAACGATTATTGCAATATTTATATGGAAAAATTCAAATTTAACAATTGAGCAATTCTATCAATTATTGCAATTAATAAAAACTAATTAAGTTATAAAGACCTCAAATGAGGTTTGCAAATACTAATTTTCTCCATGTCCTCTTATAACATGAGCACTATTATGTCTGCTATAGTTATGAAATTCTGCTGTTCATAGTATAAAATGGGCACATTTCACCTGATATAGTTATCGTATTTTAGTGTTTATAGCATAACATGGGGACAATTTTATCTGCTATAGTTATCCCAATAAGTCATCAGCAAAAATCACTTGTGTTAGAATTTTATCCAGTTTTATGCAATGAATTTAGATAGCATGTAAAAAGCTTCACTAGAATTGCAAAGAAATGTGAGTAGCCTAGTGGAGACAATTATGTTATATATTTATACCATTTAAACATTTTTTTAAATGAAAGTATCTAAAGAAAAGTCTATTTTAAAAAACATATAGTAAAATGCTGCTGTACTCTTTAAAAATTGCATTTTGTATGTATTTTAGAGAAAAAGAAGCATCAGATCTATGAATAATTTAGGTGAATTGGAATGAATTCCATATTTCATGCCTATTATGAAGCACATGTAACAAAAATTGCCAGCAATTGGAATATTACTCCAGCATATTACAGTGATTAAATTAGTTAATATTTAGCAATTATTTAGAATACTATTTTACATACATTAAATTCTAATTATGTTGATAAAAGTAGATGTAGTAAAAACAGTAAACTGAAGAAGTCAAAGAAGTGGGTTTAAATTGTGACTTCACCACTTATTAGTTGTGTACCTTTGGAAAAATTACTTGATCTCTTCGAACTTCATTTTATCATCTGTAAATGGAGAACAATAATACCTAACCAATTCTCTATTGAATAAATGATATAATGTTTTTAATGCATAGTACAGTACTAGGTGCACAATAAATGCTCGATCACCTTTAGATATTGTGGTATGTTCACAATATGTATTTCTGTATGTAATTATTTATTTAGGCATTCATTGATTCATTTAGTGTTAGGTTCTTTAGGTATACACCTGGATTGAATTAATGTGGCCATAGGTGGTATCAAGTGTACTTTAAGCAATGGATGTTTATAGTTTATGAGGGCCTTGAAACCAAGTGACTACAAAATGAGAGAAGGTAGCTACAAAGCTTTCTCAAGAATAGTGTTAGTAGAAAGAGCATTAGACTGAGTCTCATGAAACATGAGTTCTTAATCTCAGCCTGACTGTGAGTGTTGTCTCTTTCATAAGTGGCTTCATCACTCTGGATCTTAGTTTCAGCATCTGATACAAATGTGTAGAAGCTGATACCAGTTTTGTCTCTTCACAGGGTTATGGAGATGACCAAATGAGATAACTAATGCATGCCTGTGGATTTCAAGTGTCATGTGGCACAATATTATGAAGGGCGAGCCATGCTAAGTAGTTATATGAACAAACCTAATAGCCAAAATATCAAACCCTAAGCAACCTCTTTGATAGGCAGTGGTTAGTTGTGCATCTGGTGGCCAGATGAGGCACAAACAGCATTAAGAGTATTAAGAACAAAGTATTAAAACATTTTTTTTTTTTTTGGTTTTAAAAATCATAAAGACCAGAAACAGTGTAACTGGTAAAGCCTGTTAAGACTGTGTTATGGACCAAATATAGTAATTTGTATGGGGGAAAAAGTCCCTAAGATGAGAAGTTGAGGCCCCCCTGGTGGTGATATGTTAAAGGCCATCCTGTTTAGCTAATGCAGGCTCTTGCAGTACAGGTGTCTAAATACTTATCTTTCCAAAGTGAAATAGTCATAAATATCCAGATTGATTTTGATAGAGAAAGAGACGGAGAGAGGATAATTACATAAATATATTTTTGTGTACATTTTTTTCTTACACAAATGATAACAGACACACTTTTTTTTCTGTAAAATTACTATAAAATAAAGAAATCTGGCAATACGATAATTTTTTAAAAAGGTACTTACTATGTTTATGGAAAATAATTACATATTTGATGTTATTGTAACATAACTTTTTACCACATAATCCCACTAATTTTCAGAAGACAACTAGTAAAAACGGGGTCAAAAATTATGATAAAATTCCCTTTGACTAATCCAATGTTAGAATTCATTTATGTACATTTATGTAGTAACTATTGAATGGAGGTCATTCCATTGCCTATCACAATTTTTGTTTCATTATAAAAAGAAAAAAATTACTAAATTTCAATTTTTAGAAGAAAACTGCTGCTTAAACTTTGATTTAATATTTTTTTCAAGAATACAGAAATATTGAATTACACAAACTATAGCTGTATACTGTGATGTCCTATCAATTGACATAAAGGGTACAGACAACCCTAAAGCAAGTAAAAATATGATAAACCCAGAATGAGCATGCAAAAAGCAAAATGTCCAAATATGTGCACTTAAACATTTGTCTAGAAGTCTAAAAATTTGCACCTGAGGAAATTAACCAGAAGTCATTTTGAAAGAGTTTATATATGTCAATTATAGCTATTAAGAATCAAAAGCATGGGAAAGGTGCTTTCTCTTTATAGGGTATGCTGATTTCCAGCTTGAACAGTAAAATTTGTATTATGTGGGGAGAGGCAATTTGGGCTGAGTTCCTGTTTACACATTATTCTCCAAGGAATTCTGAAGTTATCAGCCATCCTACCTTTCTGTTTTCAATCTATCCAATGTGTAGTTTTGATGATATAAGGAGGAAGAGTGATTGAGCCTCTAGTCCATATTTATTTTACTAGGTAAGAGATCCAGGAGCAACCTGGACATTTACATATCACTAACTCTTTAAGCCTAAATGCATTCATTCCTACATTCATTTGCGTTCATTACCTATATGAGCTATGCACACATCTTCAATAGCCTAATTATTTTACAAACACCTTCAGTTATATCACATTATTCACATATTTTCAATTAGGAAACATCTACCATTTTCTTTCTTTCTTTCTTTCTTTCTTTCTTTCTTTCTTTCTTTCTTTCTTTCTTTCTTTCTTTCTTTCTTTCTTTCTGTCCTTATCAGAGGATATGCTTATTAATTTGAGAGAGAGAGAGAGAGAGAGAGAGAGAGAGACATGGATTGGTTGCCTTCCATATGTGCCCCAATGGAGGATCAAACCTGAAACCTAGGTATATCCCCTGACTGGGAATTGAACCCCAAACGTTTTGGTATACAAGGCAACGCTCCAACCAGCTGAACCACACTGGCCAGGGCCACCTACCATTTCTTAAACATTCCCAAATTACCCCTTTTGATTTGTGTAAAGCAGCATTGAACTATTTTATTTTTTCTTTCCTAGTTTTATTCTATTTTAAGTCATTAGAGACAACTTGACCTTAACATTTTATGAGGCCATTTCTAAATATGTTGTCCCTCAACCTCATTATTAGAATGAAGACTTATGTTTTGGAAAACTTTAATGCCTAACAATATCTAACACGAATTTCACCCAGTTCTTCGAGCACAGATAAGTGAGCATTCTAGTGGCATTTTCTGTTTAATGGTAGCCTTTTCTAGAATAACAGTTTCATAGAACAAATGGGTAATTCTTATTTAATCAGAGTTGAAACTAAGCCTTGTTTTCTTAACTATATTTTCCTTTATTCATTGAAATAAAATGTATAAAAATAAAATATAAAGCAAGTTTTAACTAACAAACTATTTAATATTGAAGATATGTCTAATAAAACATGGCCTATGTCATAAGCTCTGCCCACTGTAGCTCTGTTTAGGATCATGTCATATCAAACATTATCTTTCTCTATTTTTAGAGCTTTTAGAGAACAACAAAGCCAGTTTCTAAAAGATTAAATTAATGGGTTTAATAACTGACGTAGGTCCATTCATAGCATTCGCATTCAGGGGGTGATACTCTGCCGTGAGTAGGAAGTCAATTCATACAATAAAGATAAATGATAGAAACTACAACTAAATACTCTCTTAAGTGAAATGAATAATTTTTATCTAATTTTCTGCTTTTAGACAATCAGCCTAAAATATGAGATCATTTTGATAGGTATAAGTTTCTCTTGTTCATGTTGATAGTTTGAGTGGGATCCTTAAGCTTCAAATAAAGGTGCCATTCAAGTGCAAGGAGCAAGGAAAGCTGGTTAGATGCTGCTTCTGCCACGTTCTCTTTGTCTCTGTCAAAACTAAAAGAACCCAAACTTTCAATTATCCTCTCTATAAGTGGAGATAAGACTTATCTCACTTTTTCCCCCCCACCAGTTATAATCACTTATTCAGTGACTATTTAAGTGTGTTATTCTTTCGGGACAATTCTCCATGGGTGTCATGCATTTCTGCTCATTTTAAGAAGCAATGTATTGACTGCTGTTTGTTACAGGCTATCTTCATAAAGATATTTGTATAGTAAACATCTCTGGATGATAGAAATAGTGTCTCCCTCCAGAGCAAAAGCCAGGCATACTCACGTTCCAGAGCTATAAACACAGTGCCTCTATTTGGGGTGAAGAGCACTCAGCTTGTTGCCCATGATAAAGATTTTAGTTTCCTAAATTCAAATTTCCTGCTCTGCACTGCGACTCACTGTGCACAGACATCTGGCCCACTGGTGTTGCTGCTATGGCACTTGGGAGCAAGGGTAACAGACACCAGTGAGCTGATTCCATGATACTGTCTCTGAGCCATGGATCTCCTCTTAACCAGGAGATCCATGCCTCATGCCAGTATCCAAGAGAATGTGGCCGGCTAACTTGTAAGTATGGTTATGTAAGTGGGCAGCTTGTAAGTGGGCAATATGTCACGCCCTTCACCAGTGACAACTATAGGCCAGGAACCCAGTTGATAGCAGATTAAAAAGATGAACACTATATTATAACTACATTTGAGAATCTTAATCTGTACATTATCACCATCAAGTAATGCTGCAAGTGAGTTATGCATAGAAACTATGGGGTCACAGAAGGAAGTATTTTTATCTTTGCTGGCTCCCAGCACAATGACATAAAATGGGTAGATTTTGTGTTCCATGTATGGTGCTCATTCTTATACTGAAATACATTTATATCCTCCTTTTAAAAAAGTATTTTATTGCAGATTTATTTATCAAGAATGGATTTAGAATTTTTCCAAATGCCTTGTCAGGGTTTATGAGGATAATGCATTTTGCCTGGGATAATTATGATGCTAATTACATCATTAAATAATAATATTTAATACAATAATATAGGATGTATCCTAATGTTTAAACATTTGTAAAATATACCCCATTTGGTCATAGTTTATTATGTATTTTTTTCCTTATAATTTTGTTTGCACATAATTGGCATACAGCACTGTGCAAGTTTAAGATATACAATGTAATGACTTGATTTACATATATTGTAAAATGGTACGTTTAGTTAACATCCATCACCTCATATGGTTTTAATATGTGTGTTCTCTTTGTGAATATTTTCTGCATAAATTGCCATAATGAGTTAGAGAGTCTAGCTTTGCTTTTTATTTAAACTTACAAAGTTTTTGTGTTGATTATTTTTGCTCAATAAGGATTTGCAAGGTTTCTATTTTCCTGTTTGTATGATTTGTAGCTAGTCAAATATCATTGAATTTATCTGATCTTTAAATTTTTGATAGAATCCCCTTGCGAAAACATTTGTGCTTACTGCATTTTTACAGGGGCGGGAACAAGAAAGCGTTGATCTCCAACCTTCTGTCTAATTTTTCTGTGGAAATTTGTTTGATTAGGTTTGCTAACTGTTCTGGAGTCCATTTTGTACATTTTGTGCACATTTTAATATTTACTTGCGTAAAGTTTAGCAGAAAGGTATCTTATTATTTTGTTATTTTCCCATATCTATGGGTAATTACTCTTAAGCATTGTTGTTTGTGTATTTGTATTTTTCTCTCCATATTTTAATTCTGAATTATTAGCAGTTGGCTTGTTTTGTTTTTTGAAAATCAAGTTTTTATTAGTTCTACTATCTTCTCCAATGTATAATTTTTTCTTTAAAATATCATTTCTTTATTGTTCATTTTTTTCTATATATTTTCTAACTGGTTGACTTGTATTATTATTTAAATACTTATTTAAATTCCAGAAATATTACTAGAATATGAATCAATATGTATTATCCTTATATAATTTACTGTGATATAAAATGTAATCTTTTATATTTTAGAATACATATTTTGTTTAAAATTTTTAATCATACATTTAAATTGCTTTTTAAAATTTTATTTTAATTTTTTCTGCATCTTCTAAAAGTTGAGGTTTATTTCTTTGTCCTACCATTTTCCATCTAATCTGTTTTTTTTATTATTTTTATCCATTTTTATTATGTCTATCCCCTAAGTCCCTTGCTGGGCTTGTCACAAATCTAGTCTCCCTTATATTCACTTTTTTTTTCTTTCATTTATTTCTTGGATGGATGCATTTAATACTTTCATATAATATTTTGAGAAACACTTTTCTAGTTAAGACAGAGTAGGTAAATACTGCTTGCCTCAGCCCATGACCACATCAAAATTACCACTAAATTACAGAACATCCACCCTTAAGAACCACCTGAAGACTAGCTGAACAGAAGTCCCATAACTAAGGATATAAGGAAGCCACCTCAATATAGGTAGGAGGGGCCAAGACACAAAACGGGCTGGTCCCACACCCACGTGTGGCAGTTAAGAATTGGGAGGGATGTCTTGGCTGCAGAGACCCCCAGTGAGGGAGCCCAGCTCTCCCCAGGCTCCTCAGCCTGGAGCACCAGGGCTGAGAAGAGTTCTCATAACATCTGGCTGTGAAAATCAGCAGAAAATCGGCAGGGACTCACTCAGTCCTGGTGAGGTAGAGGGCTGCGGAAGACATAGATGTCATCTTAAAGGGCCTGCCCACAGACTCACTCTCTTACAAACGTTCACCCTAAACTCCAGAGAAAGCACAGCAGCTCGTAAAGTACTAGGGACATATGAGGAGAAACTGAATTGTCTGATTTCAGGGCAAGGGCTGGAGGGGTAGCTCTTTCCAGGACTAAATGCTGCTGGTGACAGTGTTCCTTTGTTGAGCCCTACCCACACATAGCCAGCAGGTGCTCCATCTGGGGCTCCATCAACCTGGCTAACGCAGCTCTGACCCAACCCTGATGATTCTCTGAGACCTCTGCCCACCCAATTTATTCACCCAGGCCAAACTAATCCACGTGCAAGTGGCTGGCCTGAGTCTATGCTGCAGATATTTCTTGAATCTCTCAAAGGTCCACAAATTCTAAACAAGTAGTGACTGGCCTCAGTGTACCCAATACCTCTTGCTAAGTAGCCCAAGCCCAGTATTAGTGGCAGCCAACCTTGGTTCACAACGTAATCATTCCCAGGTACCTCTAAGCCCAGCACAGGCAGCTGTAAGCTTAAGATCACTTTGTAGCTCCTACCAGGTGGCCCCAGAGGGACACAGGCAGCTTCTGACCTTGGCCTGCACCTGAGCCTCTCCCAAGATTCCCCAGAACCAACATACCTGGTGACTAGGTTCAGACCACACTAGAGCACCATCCCAAGGGCACCACAAACTCATAGGTTCACCAAAGTAATTGATGGTTGCCAGATGGGAGGAGGTGAGGGCAGTGAAAATATTAAGAAGTACAAAATTGGCCTGGCCAGTGTGGCTCAATGGATTGAGCATTGTCCCATGGACTCAGAAGTCCCAGTTCGATGCCCAGTCAGGGCACATGCCCAGTAGGGGGCGTGCAGGAGGCAGCCAATTCATATCTCTCACTCACATCAATATTTCTCTCTCTCTCTCTAAAAAAAAATCAATAAAAAGATATTTAAAAAAAAAGAAGTACAAATTGGCAGTTACAAAATAGTCATGGGGATGTAAAGTACAGTTTAAGAAACATAGTCAATATTTTAATAACTATAAACTTCATAAGTTTAAAAATGTTTAACCACTATGCTGTACATCTGAAGCTAATATAATATTAAATGTCATCTGCTATTGAATAATAAAAAATGACAAAAAGTTAAATAAATAATAATTTGATATGCATTTCTATGCTTCCTTTTCTTCCATTGAACCACTATTAATTCTTTGAGTTTTTGCATTGTTGCTTTTTGGTCTTGCTTTATAGGAATGATTGCATTTTTGAAGGTTTTGTGTTTTATATTTGTAATCCATGATTTAAATTTGGTCATAAATTTTACTCTGTGTAATTTTTCTTTCTGATGAAAATTCTTCATAATTATTAGTAATTTTTTTAACCTGAACCCTTCCTCCTCCCCCCCTTTGTTTTATGTAGTATCTTTGTATAGAAACTGTATTAGCCCCTTTTTTTATAAAATTAACCATTTGAAATTGTAGATGTTTCCAGCTATTTGCAGTAGTGTGTGTTTGGGTGTGTTACTGTGGTGTGATATGGTTTTGTTTCATTGGTTGATAGTGGTAAGGCGGAACAGGGCTCTAAGCAAACTTAGATAGATGACTTATGGTAGATGATTTTGTGTGTATTCCTATAGTTTTTGTTCTTCTCTAGCCCATGAAGATAGAGAATATGTTTTCTTCTTATTTAGACATTCTCATTTCCTCCATTGCAACAAAGGCACAATGCTTCCTGTAAATTGACTTGTTGGTGATATTCACTGCTCTGCCTTGGGTGATAGGTTTTATTTTGTAGGCCCCAGTGGATCATAGGTCCCCTTATCATGCTCTTCAGTAGTATCTTCCATGTAAAACTGAGCTAACCCTGCTCTAACCAGTAGGCAAAAGTAACAATGTGACAATTCCAGGTTCAAGCCTTAAGAGGCCTGGCAGCTCCTGCCTCTGTGTTCTTATAATCTAGTCCCCATAGCAGAGGTCTTGCTAAATGAGGCCATCATGTGATGAGGAAGCCCAAACAGCCACATGAAGAAGGCCAGTGGTTAAAGGACCATGGCAGCATCAATCGCCAGCCATGTGAACGAGGCCATTTTGGACTGTCCAGCCATCTCATTATCTTAGCTGACACCACCTAAAACATAAGATAAGCCAATTCACCCCACACGATCATGCCATATATTTGAGCCACTATGGTTTAGAGTGTCTTGTTACATTGTAATAGAGTACTGCAATGACCGATTATTTGAAGAGCAGTGCTATTTTCATTCTATGTTTGCTATTAGAAGGTTGTGGACCTCAGTGTTAGAATTTATTTTGAAAAGTGTAACTTTTTGTGTTCCATAGATGCAGCTGCTCATTTCTTTCATTGCTCATTTCTCTGTTGGTGGTATTTTCTTGCCATTTCTCTCTGCCTGCCTTTTCCTAACCCTATTGTAATTCTGCTGATTTTAGCAGACCTAATGCCAAAGTTAGAGCCCACATATTTTAAAGAAAATGAAGTTGGTTTTGACATTATGTTTTGTTGTTGTTGTTGCTTTTAGATGTTTTTCAAGAGAAGAATGAAATGTTGCCTTTATGATACTGTGTTCATACTGGAAATGAAAGTCTGTCAACAGACAGGGTTCTCAGGATTAAGGTTCATTAAGCATTCTAGATTTTATGTTAGCAGACATTGGTTTTGTGGGGTTTTTTTCCTTCTGTGCTCACCTTTTATTTATTTATTTTCCTAATCTGACAGCAACTTATTCCAAACTGATTAGTTCAAATTCAAAACCAATTAAACATTTTTTATATAATGACAATTTGAGATTTTGAAATTTTTTATATAATGAGAATTTGAGATTTTGAGATTTTGTCCTATTGAGGTGTCAGAAATTTCCCTGAGCCAGTGAATAGCTTTGTTAAAATCCTTTTCTCAGTGATATAACTGTCTCCTCCCTTCTTTCTAAAATTATATTTTATTTTATGTAGTAACCTAAGAATAGAGGAGGATTGTGATCAAACTTGCATTTAGGTAACAAAGCATTCTGTCATTTTCTTTTCTCTTAGAGTTGTCTGCTCCAGGTTAAGAGTGAATCTTAGAAGTCTTCTTTTATGTATTGCTATCTCAATAAAATAGAAGCTCTGAAAGTCCTGAGAACTCTTCCAGATGCCTTCATATAAATGTCTAAATGAAGCCACAAAGAGGGTATTAACCAGCATTAGTTAACAATGCAAAAAAGACAGACAGATGAACGGAGACATGGCTAAGACCTAATACTAAAAGGAAAAATGAGAGGCAAATGCTAAGATACTACTTCATCTCTATCAGTTATCAAAACATAGAATTAAATACTTATTAAGATTGCAATTCCTCCTATTATTATTATAACAGGGTAATTAATTACAGCAGATATATTAACCTGACATATGTACCCTTTAAAAAAACTACTTAGTTTATTTGTCTTGTCATAATTTTGTGTATAATAAAAGTTCATTTAACATTAAATATTTGGTAGAGAGTTTTGAAAAACTTAGGATGAAAAAGAAATTAAACTAATTCATTCATCAAAGTGCCTTTTTGGATGCTCACAACAGCTCTGCTGGGTGGACAGGACAGCTACCTCGTCCACATCTGAGGTCACAGAGACCCTGATCAGGTGGAAGAGACCACGTTTCATTACTCAGGAGCTTCCTTGTCCCTGACAGAGTCTTATTACATAATCCAACTTTAACATATATTCATAAAATTTATCAGAGAATAATATGCGGATATTAACCACCTACCATTTTTTGACACAAAGCCCCAAGGCAGATACATTCAGCGGCAGCAACTGTATCCACAAAATAGTGTAGATCACGAAGGTAAATGGCGAATACACAAACATGCAACATTTTTAGACCAATATTTTCTGTTTCTCTCATTTTAGTTCACGTTTACAAGCTGAAGAATTTTACTGAAATACATGAAAAGATGTATTACATGTGGAAAAGTATGATAGTTAGAAATCTGACGATGCATCATTTTAATTATACATGCTATCCTCACATAGCAAACCTCAGTGTATCACAATTATATCTCGTTGTGTGCCTGAATGAGCACAGACCTGATATAATTTGCCAAAACAATCATTTGACCTGCTTAGTGCCATTCAGCAGACCACAAAGGATGAAATGCTCTCCTGTCTGAAGCCGCAGAAAAAGACTAGACAACTCTGAAAGAATATAGCTGTATTTTATAATAGTTCTAATATCCTTCTTCCAGAGCAATGAATCCGGGCTGACAAAAATATATATTTATAGCAATAATAAGTAATAAAGTAGATAATCATGATATACTTTGAAATCTAGAATAAACACATTACATACTACTAATGGAATGAAATTGAAGGTATTAAAACTCCAAGTCCAGCAGAACTGAAGGAAAGATCAGAGAAAGGGAGATGTTTCTACCAGAACCAAGAGAATGTTTCCTGAGAGACAGAATATCCAGAGTAACATATGAAAAAGAATTGAATACTTCTCTCTCTTCACATTCTTAGAGAGTGTTTTTCAAGAGCCAATCAAATGACATTGTCGTTATAAAATCAGAGATGTGTCCAAATTCCCATGGATACTAAGAAATGTGATGGAAGTGATGGAAACAGTATGTGAAATATACACTCATGAGTCAATTCATTTGAGTTTGGAACATTTCAGGACAAACAGAGTTTTAATTTTATTAGTATATTAAGACAGATTCCTTCATCTCCCTGGTGACATTTATGCGTGATAACAAAACATTTTTTTTAAAGTCTTTTAAATGAATCTTAAAACCCTTTACCTCACCCCAGCTGGTAGGTGACTAGGGAACCCGAAATGCAGATATTTGTACACACTAGCACATTATTTGCTAGCTTTATTTTTCTGTATTCCTGTCATAGTACAGTCCTAATGTATGTAACTTGATAAATTTTTATGCAGATCTTACAGCACATTTTTTTGACCACATGTTGGAACATTTGTGCACAGAAAATTCCCATCTTTATGTTTGAAATTTATGGGAACACAATTAAAATGAGAGGGGTCCAAAGGTATCAAGATAATTACATTTTTCTAATCTTACTAAACAAGATAAATTACCTGCAGGCCCTCTTATAAAAGATGAAATCTTCATAATAAGTGAATTAATCAAGTAGCAGCTTGCTACCGCACTTGCATTTATAACAGAAATGATTCAAAGACTTATTTTATGGGGAAATTAATGGAAACAGGCTTTTCATTCTTCTGCACCAATTGAAAACCTCAGCAACCAGCTGCCCACTTGTCAAGAAAACAGAAAGAAGCTGGAAACAAAGATAAATAAAAACACCTTTTTCCTGGCACTTTTGAAGAGAAAAAGGAGCTCTCATTTACAGCAGCCATCTGTTTGTTATTTAATATGGGTGAATTACATGCTGTAATGAGTTTGTTTCTGCATCACTCAGTGCAATGGAACACAAGTTCACTCTCATAATGTGCAGCAGTTTTTAAAAGCTAATCATTTAATTGGACACAATCGTCAATGACAAATGGAGATGTAAAAACTCAGCCAGCTGTGGAGTGAATATGTAATCATTGTGAAATCATATTATTTTACACGCTTGAGGACTTCTTAATAGTGTCTGATGTTGGTCATCACCGCAGACTGAAGAATTGAAGAAACATGGTGAAAAACAGCCTTTCAAAATGGCTTGAGATAATTGGCCCACGATCGTGCTGGCGTTAGAACCACCATTTGACCTGGGGACCGAAAGTCTGTCTGCAGTGTTTATTACAGTTCTGATTTCGGTTTTGATTTCCGTGTGTTTTTCAAATAGGCCGTGGTTTAATTGGCAAGAGTTATTGTTTAGGAGCAGGTTGGGTCTTTTTTAATCAGCTCAGTACAGAAGCTACTGATTTGTTGCTTTTGCACGTGGCATCACACAGCAAACGTGGAGACCTGGAGATGGCGTGCCAGCAAATGTTTTTAAATCACACACACACACACACACACACACACACACACACACACACACACACACAAAAGCTCTTCTTCAGGAAAGCAAATGTGAGTGCCTCTACCTGCATGTATAACAGTCAGAATTTACACAGTGCTGCTATAGACTTTAACAAGAGAATAACAACCTCCGTTACAAAGAATTTTCCCTTAGGATTTTCCACAATGACACTATGCTTATTAGCAGAGTCCCAGAATGAGAGTCATCTTCCAATTTTAGGCATCACAAAGAAAAAACACACACACAAAATCAAGTTATTGAATAGGTCTTTTATGCACTTAATTATGCAATTTGTGGGTGTTTTGTATGTTGTTATTGTTGGGTACACTGTAACATTATATATTTTCATCTTTATTTTCCTTCCAAGAATGGTAGACTTAGTAGAAAGTTTTCATGACTGAAAAAATGCCTTGGGAATATCAATATAGAATCTGTTTGGCTTAGAAATCTACTGGGCTATCCGTATGCTCAATGTAATCTCAGACTTTTAAAACATATTTCAGATGGAGAGGAAAGAGATAATCCCTGTTTCAGAAATCCCCTGCTATCCTATCTCCTCTTCAAAAATATTTAAACTATTATCATTCAATTCCAATAAAACACAAAAGAATTTGTCTTTTATAACAACTATCTCAAAACACTACCTTCATTTGTTATGTAATATTTTTACTCTAGATGCTTATAATTGTTTGCTTTTTATATTCATAGTTAAGGTTTGTTTTCTAGACATGTAAGCTCTTGAAAACAAAGTGTAATAATTTTACTTCATTTCTCTTTACAGCCCTTATCAGCCTTTTAACATGGTGACCCCTTAATAAATAGTGTTTAAACAAAGTTGAAGTTTGTAAAGAGACAGCAAGCAAGCTTTGAATTCTCTTGAAGGAAAAACAACAACACATGGAAATGGAATATGTTTCAATGTTCTCCTTTTATATTTAATATAAAGATATATATTTAATATACAAATATATAATTTATATATATATATATGTTCTTGACATCAAAAATGAAATACAATAATAAAAATGTAAGTCCACAACTACGAAAAAATCACATGAACCAAAAGAAACACAGATGCTTAAAGACTAGAAAAGCAACTTGAACATACTAGCATAATCACACAGGAAATACGATAAAGACAGACATGTTGTAAATTAAGAAAACAGCCCAAATATGCAGGGCAGTTGAAAGAAACCTCACATTCTTTCTAATGAATGATTAACAGAGAGGAAGGCTAATAAAGAAAATCCACATGTAAAATACAGGAGTTGTCAAAATTAGGTTAATATAAGAATAATAAATAATACAATAATGAATAAATAATATAAAAATAAACTTTTGCATACTCACAACTGTAAAGCTACTTTTACCCACCCCCATATATTATCTATGAAGAAACCATAATTTAGCCCTAAACGTAAGTTCACACAAGTGCAGTTAACTAGATAGTTATTCTTGGGTGAACCTCATCTAATCACAGTGTTTAAGTTCCATTCATTTGGACAAACCTATTCCAATTGGAAGAAATGATAATGTGCTAGAAGGAAACCCTTTGGAACAGAGATCCACGGACTTATACGGGGATGTGTTGAAATACATATTACCCTCAGGAAACAAGGCCTCATTTTTCACTTTGTCTTGATTTACTCTCAGAACTACTACTAGCAACAGGAATAATAAAAAAAAAAAGAATCCCAGGGGAAATAGTAGTTTAAAAAGGAGAAATGCCAAGTTACCCCCAAGTGCCTCTGCATGGAAGAGAGAAAGAAATGAGTGTTCCAGGATTTATGCTCTAGAAAGGTACATGTGATCACCCAAAACCCCACAGCTGGAAAACATTCAAGAGCTCCTCATGGCCACGCAAGTGTCTTAATTTGTAAAGACCTTTCACAATAAAAGCCTTTTGTGCATTTCAGATTGCATGTTGACTGGTCTTGACAGAAATATTTTACTTCAGCTTAAGTGGATTATGAAGGTGTTTGTGAGTCTCAGGTGTTATACAAGATTTTCTTTTTCAAAATATTGGTTTCTATTTCTCCATAGCCAGGCTCATATGTCATCTCTTCTGTTAAGATCTTCTCCATTGTCTCAGCTTAGGGCAATTTGCTCTACCCTAAATTTCTTTTATTTTTTTTTAATTGAGGGAACATGGGTTAATAACAGTATATACACTTCAGGTGCACAGCATTAGAATTCTACATTTGTATGCTCTATTGCATGCTCACCACCAAAAGTCTAGTTTCCTTCTATTATCATATTTGATCTCCTTTAAGTATTTCACTCTCCCCTAGTCCCCTTGCCCCCTGGTATCAACCGTTCTACTTATTGTCTGCATCTATGAGCTTTGTTTTGTTTTCTTAGTTCAATTGTTACTTTTTAAAATTTGTAAATATATTATTTTTTATTTGTCAATTGAAGTTTACATTCAATATTATTCTGTATTAGTTTTAGCATAGTGGTTATACAATCACATACTTTACAAAGTATTCTCCTCCTATATTTTAAGTACCCACCTGGCCCCATGCATAGTTATTACAGTATTATTAACTATGTACTCTGTGCTGTAATTTATAAACATGTGACTATTCTGTAGTTACCAATTTGCACTTTTTAATCCCTTCACCTTTTTCACCCAGCCCCCCAGCTGCCCTCCCCTCTGGCAACCATCAGTCTGTTCTCTGTATCTGTGAGTCTGTTTCTAATTTTTGTTTTATATTCCACATGATAAAATCATATAGTTTCTGTTTGGTTTTTTCCATCTGACTCATTTCACTTTGCAAAATATGCTGAAGATCCATCCATTTTGTCATAAATGGCTATATTTTATCTTTTTATGACTGAATATATCTTTTCAAATAAATGTTGTCATATTCTTTGGATACATAACCAGAAGAGTAACTGCTAGATCATGTTGTAGTTTTGTTCTTGATTTCTTAAGGAACCTCCTCACTGTTTTCCATGGGGGCTGCACCAATTTACAAACTCATTTCATTTTTGTATGGTTTAATTATTGTGGTGGCTTTTAGTTTCTCCCTTTTTATATCATGACTACAAGAAAGATAACATTTTTACGGCACACTGAGGTAGGTGGATAAGGACATGATAACGGTACTCCAGAAACCCAAGGGTTTCATTATATCAGCAGCTCTACTACTCATTTTAAAAACATCAATATATCCTGTGTCAGGAAACTTTGGAGTTATTTAGAAGAAACTATGGATATTTACTAATATTTTTAATGAAGACAAAATTATCATGACTTCCTTATATTTCTGAACAACTCTGAAAAAACAGTGCCACCAACCATGCATTTTCCATCTTATTGTATAGAGATATAAAATGCATTTTATAGAGATTATAAATTCAAAAACAAGACTATGACTAATATTTTTAATGAGTTATAGGTGTGCATGTCTCTTTTTTTAATTAATTGAGATGATTTTTATTCCAGTATATTGGTATTAAAAAACATACTGTTTTTGATGCCTGGCCGGTGTGACTCATTGGTTGAGGGTTGACCCATGCACCGAAAGGTTGCCGGTTTGATACCTGGTCAGGGCACATGCCCAGGTTGTGGGCCCGATCCCCAGTGGGGGGTATGCAGGAGGTGGCCAGTTGATGTTCTCTCTCATCGATGTTTCTATCTCTCTCTCCCTTCCCCTTCCTCTCTAAAATCAATAAAGAAAAAATATTTTTAAAAAATTATATTGATTTTGAATCTTAGGCATTTTAAAGGACACATGGGATGTTAAAGAATTATGGATTTTCAAAACAGAATTGTATTCCATGCTGTGATTGGAGGAAAGTTCTCTGCAGATGGGCATATTCCAGGTGTGTTTCTTCCTTTATAATCTTGCCTTCCCAAGATATCTTATGAGCAAAGCCTTGCCCAAGGATGTGGTAATCATCATTCTTGTGAAGGTGATAAACTTAAAGGTAAAACAGCAAAGATTTGCAAGGACCTCCGAATGCATAAAGATGACCTTAGGAGGGAGAGAATGAGATGGTTCTTTAGGTAAAGACTGTTTTCTTTACATTTACTCCTCAAGCCCTTATGGGGAACAAAGGATAACATCTGTGTACAAGCTCTACTTCAACTTAGTTATATATTTTATGCCCCACATGAGACAATAGTGTATAATATTATTACTGAATATTTTATTTGAAAACAGAAACAGAATGTTCCTCTGCGTTGCCAAAGTGAAATGTTCAGTTTATTCCTATTCCAATTCAATTTATATTATATACAGCTATAACAAGCACAAATTATATTTCCAGTAGATGTATAGTTTCTTTTCACCTGCCCAATTCATTGCATTATAAATGAAGTTCCAACAATTGCCCAACATTTAGCAGTCTCTCATTGTTTCACATGTATAAAGAAATTTACATCTGTCAATCAGTAGGCTAGAGATCTATGGAAGTCAGGTAATTGACCATACTTCCCACCTAAATTCAAGCAACCCCAGGGTAATAAGGATATTGTTCAGAAGGTAAATTATTTCCTTTAACTGAGGAATTACAAAAGCATTTATCATAATGTCCAGATATTTTTCTCACCGATATTGTAACTCATCCATTTAACTGTCACAGAAGCTCCTGCCTTTGCGCTCCTAATTTAAGTGACTGGGAAATAACGGGGTGGCTACAACATCTGAATAAAAACAAAAGAGAAAGCAGGAGTAAGCATAATGTATTTGTTGCAGACAACAAATATAAAATAATTTTAGAACTACACTGTTTAACTGACATACTACATGTTTTCCTAAATGCCATTTTTCATATGATAATTTTTCTTTTTCTGCATTGTCTTGGACTCTGGAGAGTTTTTTTCACCCCAGCTTAAGAGTCTAAAAAAGGATCATTACTACCACTTAAACAAAATTTGTTTCTTTATAAAATTACAGTATGGATGAGTAAATTACTATGTATAAGTTCTTTTTCCATTTCCATTTGCCTGGAAAATTTTTTCCATCCCTTCACTTTCTTCCTGTGTGAGTCTTTTATTGTGAGGCAGGTCTCTTGTAGACAGCATATATATGGGTCGTGGTTTCTTATCCAATCAGCTACCCTATGTCTTTTTATTGGAGCATTTAAGCCATTTATATTTAAGGTTATTATTGACAGATACTTATTAGTTGCCAAAATGTATAAGTTCTTCTTTTTATGTCATCTCACTAGTCCATTTTAATTTATTATTTGTTTTTAAGATTGATATTGACACTTTATTTCTTGAAGTTCTATAGAGAATACAAGAAACAAAACAAACTTCTCTATAACTGTTGTATAATAAGTTTAATTGTCCTTTTATATTCTTAGTAAATTTTTATTATGTTTCAAATTATTTCTTGAAAGAGTGACTCATACATTAAGAGAGATTTTTTTCTAGTTGACAAATAACAGAGATTTAATTTCTGCAAAACTGAAAATTAAAAAATAAGAAGAAATGACACTTATAGTAGAATTATTATAAATAAAATAAAACATTTTCTCCAAATAAAACCAGAATAAACCCATGGCTGTGTATGATATTCAAACTTGACCATTTGAAATGTGTGACCTTGGGCAAGTCATTTTCATATGTAAAATTATGGCAACACTAAACTGCAGGATATTATTGTGAAGGGTAAACAGCAAGATTTATATATAGATATAGATATAGATATAGATATAGATAGATATATATATAGATATATATAGATATAGATAGATAGATAGCATTTAAGCACTTACTAGTTTGTAAGTTTAAAACTTCAGAATGAGTACAGTACACTGGGGGTCACATCTTGGAGATATTATATGCTACAGGATTTCTGTGAGTATGAAATAAATACACCAGCATTTATAAAGCACACAGCATATATATGAAGTCTTCAATCTATCTCTGTATCAAAAGGTAAAGGTAAAGGTAATCAAGCATGTTTTTGACACTAAGTGATGTAAGTTTTTTTTTTTTTTGCAAACTGCAATTTTTTTTAACTTGCATTTTACCATTTACTCATTTTCTGCTTAGATTTTAAGTCACAAAAAGCAAAATCTAGACAGTGTGTTACTTAACTAGATGATGAAGTTACAGACAGAAACTCAGTCTTGCTGCAATAATTTCTCTAGAAGCTGCCAAGGTATTTTCTGGAACATGGTAGATTTCCAAACTATGATATTAAAATGAATCAATGAATAAACCTCTTCAGTTACTAGTATGATTACTAATTATAATTTATTCTATTTAATCATTAATGAATAATTATTAATTGAGCATCTATTCCGTGCTTTGTTTTGTGTTAGCAGATGGGGATACATCATAGTGGACATCATAATTTCTTTCCTTAAGGAACATAGGGTCTAGTGATGAGACAGAACCAGAAACACACACATACACACAATATGTGAAAGTTGTATTAACAGAGCTATTGTGAAGATGTTGGAAGAGTATCTAGATAGGGGGATAGAAGATTGGTTGTATACACTGCTCTGAGGAGCTAATGTTTGACTTGACATTGAAAAAAATAAAAGTAGTTGTCTAGGTAAAGAAGAGTTGCAGAGAGGAGAGACTTCAGGCACAGAAAGTGAGTGATTGAAGGCAATGATGTTAGAGAGAAGATGACTAAAAGTAGTTCGTTGTGGCTAGTTTATGAGCAGTGGTGCAAGTTTTAAAGTGCCTTGTAAGCCATGTAATGGCCATTATTTAGCCTTGATCATTCAAGTTAACAGGGAATGTTTCAGTTCATTTGGGCTGCTGTAACAACATGCCAAAACTGGTTGGCTTATAAATCAGAGACGTATTTCTCACAGTTCTGGAGACCAGGAAGTCCAAGATCATGGTGCCAGCAGATTCCATAACTAGTGAGGACCTACGTCCTCAAAGGTGGTATCTTCTTGCTGTGTTTTCAAGGCCAGGATCTCACTGTGTCCTATTTTATAAGCTCACTAAACCCACTCATGAGGGCCCTTCCCTCACCACCTAATCATCTCCCAAAAGACCCACCTTCGAATACCATCACCTTGGGAGTTAAAATTTAAACACGTGAATTTGGCAGGGACACAAACATGCAGTCCATAGCAGGCAGCTAGTGTAAGGTTTTAAGTAGGGGAGAGATTTTTTTTTGTATTACCAATAATTGGTAGAAATTAATCAAAGTAAAACTATATAACACAAAGCAAATAACTAGACATGACATTCTTCTGTTTACATTATCATAATAGAGTCCCTCAGCCACCATCATTTTCAGTGGTCTGCTATCAAAATAAAACAGCCAATGAAAAACAAGACACATTATTTTAAATATACTAGGATACAGGAAGATCATCTTATTATGTTCTGTGTGATCAAAATTCCCCTTCCTTTTGTGTGATTTATTGTGCGTCAATATTCTATATTACTATAGAACATTATGGCACATCGCAAAGAAGAAAATCACAAAAAGATGAGCCTTATAACTTACGAAGAGAGGCAGAGTAGATGTTATGGGATCTTATTTTATTTAGCTGCTGTTATTATTAAATACCAGAATTTCAATTATATCAACTTCTTCATTATCTGTAGCACACATAAACATTTATAAGAACAGTGGCTGGATGAGGACAAATGAACAACTGATAAGAGTAGGTTGCATCTCACCCTGAAAATAGCAGTGCAGGGTTTCACTATTTGATTAAGTATTGTAATGACCTCTCTTATAAATGTTTGTGACATTATCTGGATCCTGGTAAAACTAATGAAACATGTTACAAATCACGGTTTGTGCTGGATTGTTTGAGACTCTCAAACTTTGAGAGTGATGAAATATTAATTGATAGCCAAAGTACATAATAAGTAGGCTGAAAGTAGTGGGCTCAGGGTCATCATCAATGAGTGTCACTTTAGTGTCTCCTTGGATCTACCAACCAGTATGATTGTGAAGTGACAGGGACTGTAATGAATAATTATGCCATGGCAATAGGTTTACATTGAGACTGCCCCAAGCAAATTGGAGTGTATGGTCACCCTACCAATAGCATGTGTTTCCATATTATTATCACCCTTTCATATCTAAAGACTGACATGGCTAAGAAAGAATTTTGCTGAAGATAAATATGTCTGTGGCATTTTATTTTATTTTTATTTTTTTAAATATGTTTTTATTGACTTTAGAGAGAGAGAGAAAGGGAGAGGGAGAGCGAAGGAGAGAAACATCGATGTGACAAAGAAACATTGATTGGTTGCCTCCCACATGCACCCCAACCAGGACTAAACCTGCCCTGACCAGGAATCCAACTGGTGACCTTTAGGTGGATGGGACAATGCTCAACCAACTGAGCCACACTGTCCAGTGCTACCTGTGGAACTTTAAACAGTCATTGAGACATATAAAACTATCCATTCATCACCATAGATAAACAATTATAATGCTTAATGTTCAAAAACTCCCATCTGAGCAATTTTGTCCTTCTCAAACATTGGTATAAGTTGACCTCTAACTTAGAAATTATTGTTTCCTTAGAAAGCCTCTGTTCAATATCAAAGCTTGTAATCTTCTTTGAAAAAAATACCCAGTTCTGTGGAGATTTCTATGCTCTCTGAGCTGAAGCTGATGGTGCTGCCTCTCCTACCAAATGTATCCATAAAGAGCAAATGTGGATAGTCTTCTCCACTGGGAACCGGTTCTTTTTCAGCAGGAGTCACAAGTCCATCATGGTTCCACCAGAGTCCCCGCTTAGCTATCAATCAGATAAACTTGGAAGGAAATGCAGGGCCTATCTTCATAGAGTGGACTCTTCTCCAAAGGAAGAACCCAACACTTGAAAGCTGCCACAATCACCAGGCATCCTAAGGCCCATAAACTCTCTTCCTTATATCTAATCTTATTACACTATGGGTATAGGGTGGATGGGTGTGTTTATATAGCTAAGTTTTGTTCTCCTAAGGGGAAGGTATAATGCAGGTATATGCATTGTTTCCTGTGGTCACTGGTGAGGATACCGAGCCTCAGTTTTCCTATCATTTTCTGTTAGAAAACAGAAAACCTCTTTTCACAAATAGTCACAACAGAAGGTGAGATTCTATAGCTCCTTTAATATTGTATCTATCTATCTATCTATCTATCTATCTATCTATCTATCTATCTATCTATCTATTTATCTATCTATCTATCTATTTATCTATCTGTCATCTATCTATCTATCATCTATCTATCTAGTGCAACTACTATAGAATGAGCTAAATAAGCTTTCATGAACTTATTAGGAAAGTAATCATTTTTAAAGGAGTTTCCAAGAAAAAGAAAATTATTTTGAGTTTTAAACATCAAGGAGACCACTTTATTTTTAACATATGGCTATATTTTCTAAAGCTATTACAACAGCTTATGGAATCCATTCTATTTGCTCCAGATTCATTTGGAAATTTATTTATCATATCAAATGTTAATGTCTAAAATAGACCCAAATTATGCACTTTTTCAGATGAGAATCTGAGTTCTTTTGAAGCCTTAAGTATATCCAAGTAGTAGTGGAGGTATATGTAGTCTCTCTTTGTAAAGTAATAAAAAAGACTATATATATATATATATATATATATATATATATATATATATATATTCCCCAAAAATGTAAAGTTTATAAATAAAAATTATAATTATAAAGCCAGTGTTTATTAAAATATATTTCATTTTCAAACTGTAATAGAATCTACAGATACCTTGTATATATTTTTTGGGTCTCTCTCTCTCTCTCTCTCTCTCTGTGTGTGTGTGTGTGTGTATATATATATATATATATATATTTATATATATATATATATAATTTTTTTCCTACAACTTTACTCTTTCATCAAGACCATGCTTTTATAGATAATTATTTTATACTGATATCAATTGAAATCCACATCAGCATTTTGTTCCCCAAAACGTTGGCTTATTTTTAACCACAGTATCTGCTCCATGAGTTGGGCTCACTACCTCAAAGTGACAATCCTCTGATTCCAAGTAGTCACTGATTGTCACCCATCCACTCACACACACATCAGTTAGCCAGTGACATCTGTACCCAAACTTCTCTTTATCTTGGTTCTCTGCTAAGTCTGTATCCTTCTGCTTGCCTATGCTTTCATATTGTTCAATATTGTGCAAAGATTTGTTAAGAAAGGCAAATGTGTCCACTTAGCTTTTATTTAGGGATACATCTGCATGCTGAAATTTATAATCTTCAATAATTTTCTTTATCTTCTTAAATCACATTCTTGTGGTCTTTTTCTTGTTTCCAAATTTGAATCTCCTCTATGCTATCTTACTTATTCTTACACTGTGATATCTTTTGTTGTATTAGTAGATGTATCACCTATGTCGCCTTTTTATGAAATTTTACATCAAATGACATAAATACAAAATTCAAAGGAATTTATAGTCATTCTTATTTTTTTAAGGCCTGGATACATGCAGATGTACATATTTTAGATATAAGATGCTTTCTTAAATGATTGATTTCTATTATTCCATTTAAGTTCCTTATTAATCAAAAAACCCCTCGAGCCTTCATACCTTTATTAAAATACACTGCATTATTTTCTCATACTTCTCTTTGTTTGTCACCATACATTATGATATGAGTATGGATTTCAAATTTGTCTCCCCAGTTCTGCCTTTGGAGTAAAGTAATGCATTTCATTTGTTAGAAGAGGAAAGTGCCTGAGATTTTTGACTGACTAATATAATTACTCTTGAGAGGAGAGCAAAGCAGAAACCTAGTTTATTTTGATGTTTTCCAGCATACCTAAAATGCCAACATGGACGGAGCTCAGAAGAAAAATGCCGGGATCTTTCAGATGTTAAAGGAAGTACGCTAACAAAAAGCACAAAAAAGACAGCGAAATCAATAGATGTGCTGATTTATTCACTTTTATTACTGAACTTTGGGGTTTCGAGCCGAGTTTCAGCTATTTCACATGTCCCCAGATATAATGAAGGTATGATATAGACTTCAGTAAGTTATGGGGTTTATCTCATACGCGTGAGAGCCTCATAACTTATTAGTGCCCGAAGCTATAATGAGTTATGTTGTGGTTCTCAATACAGAGCTTCCAAAACTTGTAACTCACCAAAACCTTGGGCAATTTCATTTATTTAATGCCTTTTTAGTATTGGAGCTCTAATTCAGAATTTGCTAATTTTTTTCATAGTTACTAGGTACTATCCCCTGTGGTATGTTAAATTCAAAAGGTCACAAGTCCCTATATATTTTGCTGAAGTGAGCATTCTCTGCTACAACATCTAAAGAATAATATTTGGGGGTGGCACACTAATACATCATGTCAAGCTGACATTTATATCATGAAGTTTACTGTTTTCTGGTGATATTGTTCATAATATAAGCCTTTGACTTGTTTGCAATCACAAGTTGGTAGGATATAGTGTTCTGTTAAGCATCTCTGGTGGTGGTTTGCAATGAATATGTGACCGCTCTACAAATTTTCAGAGGTGTTTTGCCCTTTCATTTTGGTAGGAGTAGAGTGAAGATGATAAAAGGCTCTATTCATCAAATGTTGTTTCTGTGGGAGTAGCTTCACATTTTCCTGGATTCTCTGTTTAGGTGGCCAGATGTGTATATATGTGGTTCATCATTCTGAACAATAGCCCTGTAGAAAATTGCATTTGTTGTAACTGATTCCAAATATAAAAAGTTGTATGAAAACTGTTTTTTTTAACATAATAAAACATGATTGCTTTTGGTTGAATTTGCCTTTCTACTGTATTACGGCTTTTAGTAAGCTTTGCCATAGCATGCAACAGACAAAAGATGATGGAGAAGTTCATTGTGCTAAAATGTATCGCTCGAAAAAGAATCATAGAATTATTTTTATGAGAAAATAAATTATTTAGCTTAATGTTGCAAGTGTTGTTGAAATAATTCAACATTTTATTACTTACAGCACTATAATGAAAATACCATTTTAAGGCCTAAAAACAATGACCCTTAGATTAAATGTAGCTACTGTTTTGTGGTTTTATTTATTTATTTATTTATTTATTTATTTATTTATTTATTTACCATTGATGGTTACCTGTCGGAAGAAGCTTACACATGAGATTCTAGCTATGATATACACTACTTATACATTTCACCATACAAAGAAAGGGTCTCTGCCCCCACTTAGTGTATAGTCAACAAATACAAACCAATTTTACGTGAAACTGAAAAAAAGCATAATTAGAATAATATGACATAGTTTATTTCAAAGTCAAAAGTAATTTTTCTTGGATCCTGTCCTTCACTAGAATATCTTATAATTTCTCTCTATTCCTATGAGTAATTGAAAAATGATGGAATGTATATCTCACATTATTGTTGTTAATCCTAACGCAAAGATATTTTCCCATTAATTTTTAGAGAAAGGATGGAAGGGAGGGAAGAGAGAGAAAGAAAGAGACATGATGTGAGAGGGATACACTGATTGGTCGCCTCCCACATGCACCCTGACCAGAGCTGAGGATTGAACCTGAAACCCAGGTACATGCCCTTGACCAGGAATTGAGCCCTAGATCCTTTGGTGCACAGGCCAACTCTCTAACCATTGAGCTACACTAGCCAGGGTTATATCTTACTTTTCTAAAGTACTTACATTTGCTAATTCCAACAGCAAAAGTCTATTTAAAAAGACCTAATTAAAATAAAGTAGTTGAAATCCTTGGGGAAATCTAGTTTCCCCCCTAAAAGCTCAGCTGCAGTCAAATAAACATCCATGTTACAGAACTTGACAGACCTAAAATTTATGTCTATAAAAATTAGATAAATTTTGTAATGGGTAGTATATTTGTAAATAAGCTGAAAACAATTTAATACACTATTTTCCTTATTATAAGTACTTTCACTCTCATCACAAATTTGTTACTTTCAATTTTATGTTTGTTTCTAAATTTTGGTCAATTTATATTAAGGAGTAATTCATTATATTACAAATGCAATATAAAACTAAATAATTTAATAAGTTGCTGACAAGCCCAAATGAGAGATACAGGGAAACATTTTAAAGGCAAATGAATAAGGACATTCTCAACCAAACTCTAAGAACCCAACTACAAGAGAAATTTGTTGTTTTTACAATAAAGCATTTAATTGTATTTTCTTCTATTGTCCTCTTATCACTTTTAAAAAAGAAACTAACCAACCTTTGGAGGCTTGCAGCATACTGGCTTGAACCAACATTTTATCTTGCTTCTAGATTTTAAAAGAAAAAAAAAATCAATACAAAGTCCTGTGTTTTTTCAAAGAAATGAAGTTAACATGGAGTATGCCTTTACCTGAAGTATATCTGAGCACAAATTCAGTTGCTTAAATTGTTTTCAAAGTCCATGTAATTTGGGGATCTAAGGAGAGACAGTTTATATAGGGATCAAGTAAGAGTATAAGGCATATTTAATCTTTTGGGAGCAAAATAGAAAAGTTAATAAAATCAATATTAAATATCTTCTAATTTTTAGATTATGTGGGCAGGTACGTCTTGTTTTCAGAGCATGTCACTCTAATTTGGAATGTTGGCTAATAGAAATTTCAAAATGTGCATAGAACAAACGATAAATGGGAACAATTTATAAAATGATTGTTAAAAAGGATTATAAAGCAAAGTCATTATAATTTTAGAATTAAGAATGGTTAAACCTATAATATAGGGTGGGGGGAAAGTAGGCTTGTAGCTGTTCATATGGAGAATAATACAATAATCAATACATAGCAGTTGTTCAATAAAATACTTGTGGAATAAAAAAATAATGATACAAGAATAAACTCTGCTTTGCATACTCACAACTGTAAAGCTACTTTTGCCCCACCCTGTACAAAAACTAGAAAAACGGTCCAAAGAGGTTAATGTAACTTGGTCACGATTATAGAATCTGTTTGTAGCAGCAAGAAGATTGAACCTGTTATATTCTTATGATTTTTTTGTCTTATACTGCAGTATAAAAAGTGTCTTGTTTTTATATTGTTGTTCAACCAAAATATTTTATATTTATAGCTTACAGATCACTAACTGATAAATTAATAACTAAGCCACATGTGTGCAGGTATGTGCCTGTGTATATGTTTGTACATAAAATGTATCAAGAGTATATCCATATTTGCTTTATTTCTTTAGTCTTAAAGTAGGACTGATCATTGTACCAGTATAAAGATTATTATGTATTATTATTCTTATAGGTACCCAAAACTAAGAATTTTTTTCTGAGAGAATTTTTTAAACTACTATAACTTCCTCCAAGTGTATACCCTTTATGAGTAACATATGAAGTAATGTACAGAATAACTTCTTGATAAATATGTCATGCCTTTCTTTTCAATTACCTTATATTTCCTATACCTTGCTTCTATAGTATTCTTATTATAAATTTTGATACTGATAAAAGGAAAAATAGAACTTGGGGAAATCTATCCATTCTTACATTCAAATCTTTATTGCTGTATCTCCATAACTGAATTGAGGAAGCAGTGACCTGCTACCTCTGCCACCCAATTGCACCAAAAAGCTGTGCCAGGTGTTTCAAATAACTTAGATTTGCAGAGAGGGTCACTGACTGGAGGGATCTAGGAGAACGCTGGGACTTTTATAAAAATTCCTCATAGGCTAAAGCCTTAGTCCCTTCAGGCTGCTATAACCAACATACCATAAACTGGAGGGCTTATAAACAATAGAATTGTATTCCTCTCAGTTCTGGGGGCTGAAAGTTTGACAGCAGGGTGCCAGCATGGTGGGGGGGGGCACTCTTGCAGACTGAAGACTTCTTGTATCTTCACATGCTGGAAAGGACAACTAGCTCTCTGGAGTTTCTTTGATAGGAGCACTGACCCCTTTTATGTGGATAGAGCCTCATGACTGGTTCCTCCCAAAGTTTCCACCTTCTACCACCATCACATTGCCCACTTGGCTCCAATAGATGAATTTTAAAGTTGTGGTGGGTGGTGAAGGGAGACACAGACATTCAGTCCATAGCATCTAAAGAATTGAAATCTTAAAAAAAATAAAATCTCTTCATGATCTCTTCATTTTAGATAGATAGATAGATAGATAGATAGATATTTGGTTTTGTGTTTTAATAGACTATATTTTTTAGAAAAGTTTTAGGTTCAGAACACACTGAGAGGAAGGTGCAGGGATTTCTTATGTACCCCCTGCCCCCACCACACGCCCAAAGTGGTACATTTGTTACAATTGATGAACCTGCATTGACACATCATAATCATCCAAACTCTATAGATTACAATGGGTCCACTTTGGGTGTTATAAATTCAATGGGTTCAGACAAATGTGTAATGACATGTATCCACAATGACAGTATCATACAGAATAGTTTCACTTCCCTAAAAATCCTATTGACTCTGCCTCTTCATCTCCCCCCACGTCCCAACCCCTGGCAAACACTAATCATTGTTACTGTCTCCATAGTTTGCCTTTTCCAAAACGTCATCTAGTTGGAATCATGTGGTATGTTAGAAATATTGATTTGGGGTTCAGCTAGATGGCTTATTTGTTTTAAGTGCCGAATAATGTTCCGTTTTCTGATGCATTACAGTCTCTCTGTCCATTCTCTATCATCCAACCCCTTTGGGTAAATTCCAGGAAGTATAATTGCTGGATCATGTAGTTAGAATATGTTTTGTTTTTATAGAAACCATCAAACTGTCTTCCAAGATGGCTTTACCATTTTGCATTCCCACCAGCAATATGAGAGTTTCTGTTACTCCACATCCTCGCAAAAAAAAAAAAAATAAAATAACACTGTTGGTGTTCCAGATTTTGACCATTCTAATGTGGATAGCAGTATATAGAGCAATCTTGTTGTTTTCCATTGAGTTTCCTTAATGTCATATGATGTGGAACATCTTTTCATATGTACACCTGTCATCTGTATTGGGTGAGGTAACTGTTAGCTCTTTTGCTCATTTTTAAAAATCAGGTTATTTTCTTATTGTTGAGTTTCAGAAGTTATTTGTATATTTTGTATAACAATTCTTTCAGATATATCTTTTGCAAATACTTTGTCTAAAATTGTGGCATTTTTTTTATTCTTTTGACAGTGTCTTTCACAGAGCAAAAGTATTTAACTTTAATGAAGTCCATTTTATCAATTATTTCTTTTATGGATCATGTCTTTAATGTTGTATCTAAAAAGTCATTGCCAAATCCAAGGTCATCTAGATTTTCTCAGATGTTATATTCTAGGAGTTTTATAGTTTTGTGCTTTATATTTGATTTGTGATCCATTTTGAGTTAATTTTTTGTGTGAAAAGTCTCTGTCTATATTTTCTGTATGTATGTTTCTATTTTTGAAAGTATAATTGTTTCAGCATCATTTGTTGAAAAGACTATTTTATCTTTATCATAGTGCCTTTGCTTCTTTCTCAAAGATTAGCACATTATGTTCATGTGGGTCTAATTCTAGGATCTATTCTGTTCCATTGATTTATTTGCTATTCTTTCCCCCATACTACACTGTTTTCAATACTGTAGCTTTATAGAAAGTCTTCAGGTTGAATAGTATCAGTCCTCCAACTTTGTTCTTCTCTTTTAATATCGTGTTGGCTATTCTGAGACCTTTGCCTTTCTATGTGAACTTTAGAATCAGTTTGTTGATATGCACAAAATATTTCAGTCGTGTGATGATGGAGATTACTTTGAAATTACAGATTAATCTGTGAAAAACTGACATCTTGATAGTATTGACTCTTCTTATTTATGAACAGGAAATATCTTTCCATTTATTTTATTCTTCTTTGATTTTTTCATCAGACTATTGTAATATTCCTCATATAGATCTTATATATATTGTGTTATATTTATATCTAATTATTTCTTTTGAGGACACTAATATAATTGATATTGTATTTTTAATTTCAAATTCTACTTGTTCATTGCTAGTATATAAGAAATGCAATTGGCTTTTGTATATTAACCTTATATCCTGAAATCCTGCTGTAATTGCTCATTTGTTCCACAATTTTTTTAAAGCTTTACCCCAGGTTAGGCTTATTGATTTTAGAGAGAAAGGGGGCAGGGAGAAATCGAGAGAGAGAGAGAGAGAGAGAGAGAGAGAGAGAGAGAGAGAGAAAGAAACATTGACGTAAGAGAGAACATTGATTAGTTGCCTTGTGTATGTGAACTGACTGGGGGTCAAACCCACCACCTAGGTATGTGCCCTGACCAGCAACTGAATCTGCAACCTTTTGGTATACAGGACGATGCACCAACTAACTGAGCCACACTGGCCAGGGCTCCAGTAGTATTTTGTCATTGTTGGTTCTATTAGCTTTTATACACAGGCAATCATGTCATCTGTGAACACACACAGTTTTGTCTTCCTTCCCAATATATATGCTTTTTGTCTTCTTTTCTTGTCTTATTGTATTAGCTAGAACTTCAAGCATGATATTGAAAAGTGGTGGTAAGAGGAGACATCCTCACCTTGCTACTAATCTTGTGGGAAAGCTCAAGTTTCTCATCAAATATGATGTTAGCTATAGGTTTCTTGCAGATTTGCTTACAAGTTAAGGACATCCCCACATACCTAAATGATTGAAAGTTTCTAATCATAAATGGATATTGACTTTTTATCAAGTGATTTTCCTAAATTTATTAATATGATAATTTGATTTTTTCTTCAGCCTGTTGCTGAGATGGATTACACTAATTGATTTTTTTAAAATATTGAACCAGGCTTTCATACCTAAGATAAATCCAACTTTGGTTGTGGTATTGGTAGATGTTTCCAAAGCAGTTAATAGCTCATAAACATATTATGCTATCTTAGTGACAAGTTGGGGAAAAGCTATTGCTAAATGTGTATCAATAACTTGCATGCTTGTGTGTGTGCGTGTGTGTGTGTGTGTGTGTGTGTGTGTGTGTGTGTATGGGGGAGAGAGAGAGAGAAGAGGAGAGGAGAGAAGAGAAAAGAGGGGGGGAGGGGAGGGGAGGGGAGAAGAGAAGGGATACAGAGAGAGAGAGGAGTTTGGAAATAGGATTAAAAAATTCTCCTATGAAATAACCTAGATTGATCATGAATGCATTCTTTTTCTTTTTTTTTTTTTTTTTTTTTTTTTGGTATGTGCCCCTAGCGGGAACCGAACCTGGGACTCTGGTCCACAGGCTGAAGCTCCAACCGCTGAGCCAAACCGGCCGGGGCATGAATGCATTCTTGAAAAGATTGCACATATCATGGTCAAGAATGTGGTCTCCAAAACCAAGCCATCTCATTTTAAATTCAGTTTCAAGCACTCACTATCTGGCTGTGGTCTAATTTTGTAGCCTCTTTGTGTCTTTGTTTTCTCATTCAAAAATAGGAATGATGATGAAAATACTGATGGTTTCTTCTTTTTAAATTTGCTATAATAAAAATATTAATACAGATAAAGAACCTAAGAAAGTACTTGGCACTTAGTCATTCATATTTGGTATCCATGCTTATGGATAAAGCATTCAATAATAGGACATTCATTTCCCTGAAGATAATTATGAGTTAGGAATGGAATATGTATGAGAAGTGGCAGATTAAAAGGCAGCAAATCTCTGTTCCAAGGCCTAAATTTTCTCGCTCTTTGTAACTTATTAAAATTAAGTTCTGTATGTCAAAATGCTGAACAAATATCCTCCAATCTGTTCTGTTATTTTCACTTGTATTTTTTGACATTTCCAAGCTGTGTTTCAATCTTATTTGATTTTGAATTAATCTGAAAATTCTCACCTTTTGGATGCGCTCTTTCAAAACTAAGCATGCTTATTGACAAATAAATCAATTTCCAAGTATTATGTATAATAACCAATGTGTACATGGATGCATACACTGATGTTTTAAAATAGATAAAGTACAAATACTTAGAAGAAAACCTTTTTTGTCTACCTGTTAGACAGTAGTAATAGAAGTGTTTCATTAATATATCCAGCCTAACAATAAAAAGTTTGCTGCAAATGATTTTCTGTAAGAATTTGTTAGGTCACTATTGAAATGATACCCTCATACTGCAGAATTCTAAGTGAAGTAAATTGAAGTAACTCCACACAACAGTGCTCATGTGGTGAGTGGGAAAGTCACCAGTGATTTCTGTGGGAGATGAGCCCTTGCATGAATGTCTGGTTCCATTCATCCTACAGAACTGCAAATAAAGTAACATGTATAAAGACTATTTTCTTTAAATCATTATTCTTTTGT
This sequence comes from Tadarida brasiliensis, assembly GCA_030848825.1. Classification (NCBI taxonomy): domain Eukaryota; kingdom Metazoa; phylum Chordata; class Mammalia; order Chiroptera; family Molossidae; genus Tadarida; species Tadarida brasiliensis. The sequence goes on from CM061266.1 coordinate 66,906,514, forward strand.
TTGGGAGGCCTGTATTTTCTTTCTTTCTACACATGTGTCTTTTTATTTATCTTTAAAAAAATTTTTTTCTTTATTAATTTTTAGAGAGAGAGGAAGGGAAAAGGAGCGAGATATAGAAACATCGATGAGAGAGAACATCGACTGGCAGCCTCCTGCATGACCCCCACTGGGGATTGGGCCCACAACCTGGGCATGTGCCCTGACCGAGAATTGAACCAGTGACCACTTGGTGCATGGGTCGACGCTCAACCACTGACCCATACCAGCAGGGCTTTTTTAATGATAGTTGTACTCTAAACTATGCCTGATGCTACATATTAGTGCTTATAGACAAGTATGCAAATACCTCACAAAATGATATTCTTACATTATTAACGGCTAATAGCTTTAGATATTTTAAAAAGGACTTCAGATGCAAGAGGTTATTCTTTTGGTCTTCTCTTATTTCCCCAGTCAGAAAATTTAAAAAATGCCCAAGACCCCATCAATCAGTGCATGAGAACCACTGCAACTATTTTAACACATTTAGCAATAGCTCTTGTTCCCCTGGTTGGTACACAAATCTGAGATATTCGTGAGCTAACACCTGCTTTAAAAAGGACACTTCTCACAATGTATTTCCCTCTACTCATTGCTGAACGCATCAGCAAGTGTCTTGATCCTTATTGTTTCAGATGTCTAAATTTAGCTACTCGTTGGAGGGGAGTATTTATTTTCCCAGGAAAAATATTTTCTGAGTTATAATTGACTCTACTCATAAGGAATGAGTCGAGTAGAAATTTGGATGTCTTTGTGAAAGTTTTTTTTTCCATTCTTGAACTGGTAGACAGTAGAGTGGTTCTTTGTTTATTGAAGGTCAGGTGACGATTACACTAACTATAAACATTCATTCTATTTCACTGCTAAGTGATTTCTACTTTAAATTGCTTCTAAATCTTTTCTCACCCACCTTAAATCCAATATTTATTTTAACCTTGAGCTGCCTAAGACCTTTAATAGGAAGCTTCAAAGCATTTTAAAAATCATATCCTTTTTAAATCTTTCTCATTTGAATGCAAGTGCCTTGAAAGCTCAAACAGTGTTGGTTGTTCTTATTGAAGTTTAGAATGCTTTAGATATTCAAATCAGCTCTATGTCTTCCATTTGTTATGCAAATCTTTAAACTTTATATACTGCATGGTTTATCTACATTAATACAGCTTTCACTAACAGGTCTTACTGGAGCAGGCATATACTGTAAAGGTGCACATTTTTAGTGTCTTGAATTACCATAAAATCATAAAAATAGTGTGTATCGCTTTACTCTAATCAGACTCAGTTTTATGTGGTTGTTGAAAGCCCTTTTACATTCCATTCTGTGTCTGGAGGTCTGTGTATAAAACTGATTCAGAAAAGCAAAGTGAAGACACCTGCTGGCTTATAGCACAAATACTAAAATATCTTAGAGCCTGCTGAAAGGAGAATTGGAACAATATGTCATTACTGAAAGCTCACTTGCAAGTTCTAATGTATTATAATGAAAACAGTATGACAAACCTAATGAGACAGTGAAGATTTGGGTAATTGTTCCTACAATGTATGGTAACTTTTCCAGCCGTTATTGGCAAACATAAAACCTAATGAGATTTTATTAATTTAAATGCAGTACATCTGCAAAACATTTCCTTCCTTGCATTCTCCTCTGATAGTCTTCCTTTCCTCATGGACTTGATCCTTTTAAGTTAATTGTTCTGTATAGTACACTCTGCAAACAAAACACTTCACATAAATTTGAATCAACGTGTTTTTTTTTTTTTTTCATTTATTTTTGTATACTTTGTCCTGAAGCATAATACTACACGCAAGCTTGTGAAGAAAATCAGCATAACATTGAATATAGAGCATGATACTTACGTTTATAATAAAAACTGTTTGCTAGACTTATTTGAGTGTCCTTTAAACCACTAGAAATGTCATTATTTTCTTAACTTGTGAAGGGAAGAAATTAATTTCCTGTTATTTGCAGCATGTGTTTTAAATTGTCAAAGGCAAAAAAATGAAGCAATAGTACTCTACCCAATGACTTCCTCTTATTCAACCAATCACTATTCGTTCATTTTTAAAGTATCAAATATGATTGAGAGGTTCAGCCACTTCCACGAAGTCTAAATTTACATTTTCTACATGTCTTTACATATGCAGTGAAAAATATGTGTCCATTTAGAAACATAAAATGTTTTCATCACAGAGGATTTTTAAAACAGCACTATTTTAGGATGCAAAAACACAAAGAGAATGCTAATTTGCTATTATTAACCTTTAATTCCTGTTTTTAGCTTAATTCGATTTGCTCTGCATCTCTGCCAAGCTACAGTGTCATAAACACATAACAGGTGAAATCTTGACTTTGCAGTGTTAGGTGAAAGAACATTTCTTGATAAAGGCACCAGGAACACATCGCCAGCTCATGGTGGAGAAAGCAATGGAGCTGTCAGGAAGTTCAAAAATTATATTGTCTCTGCGAGAATAACTGGAAAGAGATCATATTCACTTTCCCCCTGAGTTTTGCAGGTCATTTTAGATTTACAGTGCAGCATTTTATTACAGTTTGAAAACTTTATAAAAAACTTAGTTGTCTAGTTTATTGTTATCAAACGTTTTTCCATGCAAGCAGGTGCAGTTGGATCAGAATATACTTAACTATTTCTGTACAATTTTTCTGCGTTCTGATGATAAAAAAAATAATGTAAGCAGAGGGCTATTTGTCTTCTTTTATATTTTAGACTTTAAGTGGTTTCATTTTTCATATTGTAAGTCGGTTAGAGTTTGTAGAATGCCTTGGAGATTGAGGTGGTCAATAATTTTCCAATGACCTTTTGAAGGTTTGAGTCAAAATTAAAAAAGAAAAAAAGACTAGATTTACCCTAAATAACAAATATTTGGATAATGAGTTTAGAGCAACATGTTCTTAAATTTACTATATGTTCTGTGAATATTGCTTTTTTTGTATCTTTTCCAAAATATGTATACAGTTTGGGGAAAGCATTTCCTGGAAGAAATTATAAAACAGCTTCTATGAGAGAATGTAAATATACTGTTCTCTCCCTCCTTGATTTTGTGAGGCTCTTAGGCACTTAATTAGCATACTGTTTATGTGAGAATATAATTTTCTTAATGTCACTTAGAATATTTTGTTATAACATGATCTGATGGTTTCCTTCATCCTGTTAAATTATTTTCATAAAGGTATATTTTTTGTTGTAAGAGACAACAACAGAAAAAATTGAATGGCCAAATATCAATGAATTTTTATTGCCAACCATATTTTTAATATTGAAATTTTCTGATGGGAATATTATAAAAGAATGATATCTCTAGGTCATGACTCTAAGCTTGTTTTATGTTCCTATCGGTTGACACTGTTTTATTTTCTCTGCAAATATTTTTTAAGCATCCTTTGTGCAGGTCAGATACTGTTTCCCAGTTGATCTTGGCTATTCTCCTCAAAAAGCATCAGGTATAGTAAGAACAGGCATGTAAAGTGTGTAATCACAAAAGTGTGAACGTTAAAATATGCAGATTCCTATGGTTTAGTTGCTTTATAACAAAAAATAAGTGGTAATAATTCTGACTTTATGTGAGCAATTGACACAGGTTTTTGAAAAATTTTCCATCCAGGTGTACAATGTAAATCACATACATCCATACACATACATACAATGACTATACTTCAGTGGGATGAATCCTTTGGTTCTTTGGTTTCAACAGGATAACAGTTAGTTGAGGTCAGTGTGTAAAATATTAATAATTCCTGGCTTAGCTATTTTCCCTACCTTACTTAATCAGAGATAGTAATTCTTCCATTGCAAACTAAGATACAATGAATATAGAGTGAGAATTATCATTTTTTAGTATTGCTTGGTTTTTCCATAGATATCTTTTTAGGAGCTAGGTCTCAACTGTCATATGTATATTTGATTTAATCTGTATTTTTGGTGCAATGGAAAAATAAACTTTTAGTCAGACTGATCTTGATACAAATCCTGGATGCTACTTACTAACTATGGAAATTTGGGGAAGTTATTAAAATTCCCTGATCTCTAGTTTACCTACCTATAAAATGGAGATAAAATGGAGACAGTGGTGAATACTTTGGAGAATAATTGAGAACATTACATGAAATAATGTATGGAACATGCTGACTACAAACCACGGCATGTAAAGAAGTCTAAATTAATTCTGTCCCCTTCTCTCATTTTAAACATCATTTTGCTGATTTAATCATAATGTTAACTGTTGGTTAATACAACTCAATTTCCTGCTCTTTCCATGAACACAGAAATGGGTGCAGTTTCCATGAACACAGAAATGGGTGCAGTTTCCATGAACACAGAAATGGATATCGTTTCCATGTGCCACTTCCTTACCAATTTCAACAACCCATGCTTTCTATAAACTGAATAAAATGTATTTAATAAATTTTTGCTTTCTTGTCAAGAAGAGAGCACTTATAAATTCAGTAAAAGCTCCTTTTTTTTTAACATTCTCATCTTCCATAGTCATACTGTTCTGGCTTTGGTTTTTCTTACACGAGACACAGCTGCAGTGCTAAATGCACAATAGAAAAACATTGTCATTGAAAAAAAAAAGTATCAGTGAAGGAGGCTACCAATGGACAAAATAAATGTCCTGCTTAGCTGGATTTTTAATGGAAATGGATTTTAATTTTAAATGGAAATATTTTTTCTAAGGAGAGGGAATTTTATGTTTTGGAAACTGATTTAAAAAATATTCATGGTAAGTGGTGTAACCAAGGGTTGGAAAAAGCAGTCTTCCCCGATACAGGCAAGAAGAGAGTATATTGTCAGTAGAAAAATTTAAAAGAATAAACACTGGCTGAATGTCATCTACATTCTTTATAACCATACTTTAGTAATTATAAACAATTACATTGACACAATTCTTCAATTTACCCACCATGCCACTTAATTAAGGATGGTTTCAATTCCATAAGATCAAAATATTTTTCTGATCCATGTTTAGGACGAGACAGATCAGTTACCTGTAGTGTTACTGGGATACCAGTTAAATGACCGTCTCCGCAAAAATCACTCAGGCAGCCTATTTTATAGTGTGAAAAAAAAAAGCATATAAGTTCTTTCTAAAAGAATGGTGTGAAACATACTAATACAATAGAGTTTGCTTAATTTGCCCTGGGCTCATATTTTAGGTTCAATTTTTTGCTAATGTTTTGTCTTTGATAGAATAGCAGGCATTACAGTGTTACATCTGACGAAAATAACCTACCGTCTTCAGCAACAGCTGATCACACGGTTCGAGGAAGATTCACAAAATGTGTTGGGAGAGAACTGGATTTTCTTGTCCATTCACTTGAGACATCATTTCTAATTCATATGCCATTTTATAGTAGTTGAAAATGTGTAATAAATTCATAGATTAAATACCACTCCAACTAAGAATAATCAATCAAAAATGACAGCTGATTGATTTCTTTTGTAAATGAGAATATACTTATTGTTTAATTGATTTCAATATGCTCAAAAGGTGATTTGAAAGTCATATATTCAAAAGAATATTGCTGCTGTTTTAGTGAGAATTTTAGAAGTTCAAAAATATGACTCATTGACTGACTTGAGATCTTTTTTTTCCTGTCAAGACAAGGAAATTTATGACCTAATCACCCATTTTGAACTCACTGTGAATGCAGATGTTAAGGAAAAAATTAAATTCATGAAGAAATCTGTTTTTAATTTTATTAACAGTTTCTTCCCAGTTACTTTAGAGCTTGAATCAAACTCTTTCTTTTGAATGAAATGTAGAATGCCTTTCATATCATGAAGAAAACGTATCTCTTGTGTGCTCTTACTACAGAACTTAGGTACCATAATAGGCAAGAAACAGATGGCTCCATAATACAGGAACATTTTAAAATAAACATTAATACAAGCTAGAATAAAATTCTTATTAAGAGTGCAGTTTTAATCATGTTAATTGTTGACTTTGCTATTTAAAACTATTTCACAGATCCTAGAAAGGGAGAAATCCAATTAGTACAGAATATGATGACTGTATGGCATTAACTATATTATTTACAGTAAGGTCTTCTCCTAGAAAAAATAGTAAAAGGTTTGTATTTTGGTTTCATGAGACATGGTCTATAAATATTTTTAATTGTTTTCATGATATTTGAGTAGGCTTATTACACGTCTCCTTATTTTTTCATTCTAAAATATGTTTTTTAGTTTATATGGTAGCCTAAAGCATAAGCATTCACATTAAGGAATGTTTTTTCCTCTGGACTGGTAAACTTAAGTGTTTAATTGACCATTTAAAAACATAAGTCATTTATATAGAGAACTGAGCTAAAGAATAAAGATATATTTTTTAACAGCCAGCTTTCAATGTCTTTAAAGGATTATTTCCCTGATAATGACATACTACACATGTAGATAAAAATCGCATTAGATCTATTTCTCACTCAGATAGAGGCTTAAGGTTGGTGATGATGAGGAGGAGGATGAAGAAGAGGATGAGGATGAGGATGACAATTTACATAGATGGTGTTTTTGCCGGGTTTGGTTTTTACAAATGACCGACATTGGTTAGGTCTTTTTCTTTAGCACAGAATGTGATACAGAAATTCATGCTCTTTTGTAACTGATCTTCTATGTTCAGATCCAGTAAAATCACCAGTGTGGCATGTTAGAATATAGTGGAAGGAAAATAGGCTATGAAGTTAGATACTAGCTTCTGCATTTACCTAAGAGTTGTCCACATGTACTTAGTCAATATGGTGCTTATCGGTTCTATGCCTGTTTCCTCAATGTTAAAAGGGGGTAATTACACATTTTGCACCCAATTTTGTGAGGAGTAAATGAGTTCTAATACACGGTTTGTTTGATGTGTGTTCAGTATCAAATAATATTAGTTCCTTCTTCCTTTCCTTTCTCGCATAACATTATGATGTGACTTTAACTCTGTAAAATAAAGTTTTACTTTATACTCTCAAAGTTCACTGTTTCTCTCTTGCATCCACCCCCATCTCTTTTCACATCTTCCTCCTTTGACATTTGTCTAGTGCATGATACATTCCACAGCTGTGCCGTGAGCTGCAGCTCAGGGCTCTGCCCGGGTCCGATCTTCTGCTGTCTAACACGGTTCTTTTCCTATACACTAAGCACTGGATTTTAGAATATAAAAAGATTTTACACATGACAAAATATGAGCTCTCTTGTTGTGGAAAAGGAAATGGAAGTGATTTGAAGTAATTCGCCTAAAATCAGGCAACTAGTGAAAGGCTGATCTTAAATTCAGACCATTCATGCCATTGTTTCATGCCAATATATTATACAGGTGTCTTTAGTATTATTTTTTCAAGTAGACTGCCAAAGTGTGAGAGAATCATACCAAGAAAATGAAGAAGTCACTTAAGCGTTTGGATTCTAAGTCATGTAAAATAGTTGTCTACCTGAAAGCAGTATCAACTATCATTTAAATAATGGTCCAAAGGCGATAGATCTAATATGAACAGATTATTTTGGCCTTGACAAAAATCTGGGGAAATCATAATATTTCAAAATTTTGCTACTGATGCTCTTTCAAGTGATTCTTACCTCCTTTAAGAAGACTATTGATTGATTCATCAATTAAATATAAACTGTAATACTTTTATTATAAAATTAACATATAAGCACTAAATTAAAAAAATAAGTAAAATGCATAAACACATATGCATTTGGGTCATTCATACCATATGTATTTTCCAACTGAAAATTGCATTTGGAGTGTTAAACTTGCTTTCTCATACCACCAAATATGAGTTTACAATAGGTTTTTTAGTGTCCATATATTTTATTTTATGAACACATTAGTATATATAAATATACAAATTATTTTATATAATTATATAGGTAATAATTTTTATTATATAGTTTGGTTGTATTCAGAGTTTTTCTATTCTAAGTTATAAACTACTGTATACATAAACATTTCCAAACATATGTGATTTTATCCCTATGGTAAATTATTGAAAGAGAAATTTCTGTCAGAGTTATATAACAATTTTAATGCATTAGATATTGTTACTATACAATAAAGGATTATACCAATTTGTATTTTCTTTTTAGCTAGTTTATTTATTTCTCTATTACTACCTACATTTGGAAGTCAATAGTTACGTCTAAATTTTATGTAATAAAAGCTTTTTTTTCTGTTTACAAAGAAATACACATAGAACATTATGGTAAGAAGTAGTAGAGTAGAAGTTAGACAACCTGGAGTTAAGTATTGCTTTTGTTTCTTGATAAGAATTTTTCTTTTCTGAGTCTCAAAGTTATTTTTAAGCAATAGAGTTAAAGTGCTCATACTTAATCTATCAGACGGTTGCATTGTCAAAATCGGGTGCCTGGGTATTGGAGAGAAGGCACAAAGTAGGAAGGGATCCCATCTGCTCAACTCTTCTCAGGGAGTCCAGGAATTCTCTGAAGGACAATAGATGAACATGAGGATTGTTTTATTATGTGCTTCATTAGTTTGCCTTGTTATTTTCATTATTATTTTAAAGCTATAATTGATTTTTTTACCATACATATTGAATGTTTAGGCATGTATAATGGAAAACTTCAGACCATTCTAATCTACACTCTCACAAAAATGAACAGTTAGTTTTAATTACCTTAACAAGTAATAATTAAACATTTGACTTACAACCACAGCATAAACAAACAAACAAACAAACAAACAAACAAATAAATAACATATACCCAGAGGTGTACAAAACCATTTCTCCAAATGAAATCAGAGCCAGGATTCCTGTTCATGTATGCCAGTTGATGACTTGCCAGTATTTCTCTGCAACAGCTTTAACAACATACCTGTATCTTTTGTAACAGAATACAATAAGAAAGGTTAGTGGTTCTATCTTTTAAAATCAAAATAGAGTAAAAATGAAATTATTCCACCTTACATATATTTTCCAATGAATTATCCAGTCTGACTCTATAGCTACAAACTATCCAAACAAATGTACTCTTGTCATTTTGTCTATTATTTTTTTGTCCAAAGATTTTTTTAGGCATACTTTTTTAAGCATGCTATTACCAATGATACTCAGAAGTATTTAGAACCTGAGAGTCATAAAGAAATTGATAGGTGAACAACCTCAATGTGAGATCCACAGTCAACTCTACCATATCGCCCTCTGTGTGAAAATTATCTGTAGTTAGTTGGCACTTGAAAAGAATCCTTGCCCTGGCCGGTTTGGCTCAGCCGTAGAGTGTCGGCCCCCCTAAACAAAGAGTTGCGGGTTCAATTCCGGTCAAGGGCACATACCTCGGTTGTGGTTCGTCCCTGGCCCTGGTTGGGGTCGTGTGGGAGGCAGCCAGTCGAGACACATCAATGTTTCTCTCTCTCTCTCTCCCTCCCACTCTATCTGAAGATAAATAGAAAAACATCCTCAGGTGAGGATTTACAAAAAAGAAAAGAATCCTTTTGTTTTGAATCAACTCAGATAATTGTAAAATTCTTTCATATAAGTAAAGTAAATCTTTTTTTAGAAAAAACTCTCTTATTTGTCCTATGTTCTCACCTTTAGTATGGTATATTTATTTTGTGGCAGTTCTACTGAAATCAGGTTAACTACAACTCTCTTAAAGTGTTTTAGAAATCATTTACTGATCCCTAAAGTAAAGCATGATAGATTACATTGCCAGGACATAAGATAGATGTATTCAAAGAAAGATCAGAAACTTCTTTCACTTTAAAAATATTATTATATTAGGATGCAGACTCTGCTTAAAATCACAAATTCTTCATTAAAAATATCAGCAAGAGCCCGGCTGGTGTGGCTCAGTAGCTAAACATCAACCCATGCACCAAGAAGTCACCGGTTCAATTCTCGGTCAGGGCACATGCCCAGGTTGTGGGTCTGATCCCCAGTGGGGGCGGTGTAGGAGGTGGCCAATAGATGTTCACTCTCATCGATGTTTCTATCTCTCCCTCTCCCTTCCTCTCTCTCTAAAAATCAATAAAGAAAAATAAATAAATAAAAAATAATAGTAAAAAGATCAGCAAGACTTAACTGACATTCTCTATATCAGATGTGAATAATATATAACAATAGCAAATATACAAAAAAATTAAAAAATAAATCATTTCTCTCTCTGGTCAATTGCTGTTAATTGCAAAATGATCAATCTTTGATTTTCTTGTTTTGCCCCAAAGACGTAGTTTGCCCCAAACTACTTCGGCATCAGGCTCTATGTGGAAACCATCTTTGCACCTGCTGCTAGATTGACAGCATTTAACTTACATGACTTATCAGCAGAGGGTTTCAGGACTGCCTTTCACTTGGCCAAGTCTTTGGTAAATTTTATTTTACCGATGTTTTGTTTATTCCAACATATATCCTTTCTGTGAAATATCAACAGAAAATGAATAATGAACATTGTAATTTATTTATTAGTTTAATTTTAGCTAATCAGAAATAAAAAAATCATGTTTCCACAATACCCCCTACCTCTGTACATAAGTCACTGACCATGTACCCAAAGATTTTATGAAAGCTTGCCTGGCATAGTTTTAAAACTGAATTTTCCCTCCCATTCCACCAGAAATAAACTTACAAAGGAAAAGTTGTATGTTTCAGTAATGACAAATTGAAACACTGAAGGGCATTTGTGGAAACTGAGTCACAGATTGAATATGTTATTTATAATGAGCAAAGCCAATGAATGACAAGGACCAGACTAACTTTTAAAGGAATAGAAAGAGAAACAGAGGGTAAATTTATATATTAAATAAATGTAAGGGTATCAACTGACTATTGTATGAACTTACTAGAAATAATAAAAAATAGACAACTAGGAAAATCTGGAAAACTAACTGATTAATTACATTAAAGAAATTATTGCTAATATTTGAAACATTCGACAATATTGAGTTTATGTATAAAGAACTGATTCTATATCATTTAGAGATACTTATAAAATATTTACTGATAAATTATATGATGTTGGCCTTTATTATCTGTGTGCCTTGGAAGGTGGTTAATTTGATAGGATCTAAATAAAATAAGATTGCAGTAGGTAATGGGTACATGAAAAAGTTTTATACTATTCTTTCTATTTTATTGCATTAAAAATCTTCCTTAATAATAAGTTAATGACTTTTTAAAGCACTTTTATACAGAAACACTGAAAAGCTATTTGTGTATATACTTCAGAAAGATATATCAACGTCATGATATAACAAGTGATGCCAACACCTTACTAGTCAACATTTACAATTTATTGAATGATACCATTATTTCTTAAGTTACACTGTATTCTTATCTGCCACATTCCTTATTTTTCAGTTAACATAACCAAAAGGAAAAAAGGTAGTTTTAAAACCATTTTTAAAAAACAATGAGAATATTTTCACTAGTAAGAATTTTATTTCAGAGACACGAAGTCAGTCTTTTTTGGTTTGGTGGGGGTGTCAGATATTCTGTCTACATGTTCTATTATTAGAGTGACTGTCAACACAGAGGAAAGGATGTTCATGCTGTCACAGGGCGTATACTTAGGCTACATCTGAACATTATTTTTCAGGAAGAAGTGTTCAATGATTTGATCACTTGTCAAAAGCATCTCACCGAAAGATCTTGCAAAGCCTTTAGTTTTCTTTTCTTTTCCATCTGGAAAACAAAGAACAGATGCCTAATTCTTCAGTGTGGTGCATAGAAATTCATGCATTATATAGAAATCTTTCTGAATATCGGTAACTATCCTGAATTTGCTATACTTTATTCCCACCTTTATCGTTCCCATTACACATGTTGGTTATTGTTACTATCCACAGGCTTAGTCCAATTCATTCCGATTCTGGGTTGTTTAGTGGAAGTTGTTAAATAATTGTTTGATAAGAAACTTTGAAAGAGCTCTGCAACTAAATTATGTAGTAGACATTGCTGATGGATATGCTGTGTTGTGGAGAATACTTTAAGCAGATGGTAGCCACAGTGGTATATCTACTATTTCCCCTAAAATTGCCTTCTGTCATTGAATGAGCCATACTGTAGCTAAAAATGAAGCTTCGAAAATACTACCTCTGTTTTGATAAGGCAGTACTTCTTTAAAATCAGATATGCTGGATATAATTCTCTGTAATTTTTTAAAATAAAAAGGTCAATTATGGCAGAAAATAAAATAGAAAATACTACCTCTGAAAAAGATGTTCCAGTATGATAACTGCTTCCACCTCACAGGAATGTTGGATAAATAAATGAGATAATTGATTTGAAAATCCTTTGAGCATGAGGTGCAAAAAAATTCAATATATTATTATGTTATATATTATTATATTACAAGTTGGGAGGTATATATGATTTTATATATCTATAGTTAATGTGATTAATTATGGGATATGAAAGAAAATTTATTGTCTATAATATACAAAATTCACTGCCATGCAATAGTTCTCAGACTGACAAACCTCAGAGGGAAGGTGGGAGTGGAGGGTGGGAAGAGATAAACCAGAGAACTTATATGAATATATGTCTAACCAATGGACACAGACATTAGTGTGGTGAAGATGGGGTGAGGAGCAGGGAGGAGGAGGTCAATGGGGAATAAAAGTGGGGCCATCTTTAATACTTTCAACAATAAAAATAAATTAAACAAAAGAAGAAAGAAAAACATTTTCCATATGAGTAATACATGAATAAATTTTGTGCTGAGTGTTTCATCTTCATACATGTTATTTTTTGTCAGATGGAGAAATTATGTACATTTGCATAGACTTGCAAAATAGAGTCTTTGACAAGTAAGGATTACATATTAAGATCTAACTCCTCCCTTTTTAACCCATCACTACAAAGGTCCAAATATGTATGTTTTCTTAATAGGTAAATTATATTTGAATTCAATTAGGTTTATACTATCGGCCCAATCACTTGAAACTTTACATGTAAAGTTAGACCACTTCCCGGCCAGTGTGATTCAGTGGGTTGAGCATCTTCCCATGGACTGAGAGGTCCTGGTTTGATCCACAGTCAGGGCACATGCCCGGATTTCGGGCTGGATCCCCAGTAGGGGCTGTGCAGGAGGCAGTCAATGGATGTTTCTCTCTCACATCGATGTTTCTATTTCCCTCTCCCTTCTGCTCTCTCTAAAGAAATCAATAAAAACATATATTTTTTTAAAAGTTAGACTTCTTTTGAATAAAGGAAATAAAAACGTTATCTGAATTTGTAAGTAATTTTATAAAGCATCAGTTTTGACCAATGGTTATATCTATAGCAAATTATACTACATTTACCCATTCAAAAACATGAGGGTTTTAAGAGCCAAATTATTACCCAAGGCTAAATGGTAAAAGATGAAATATCTAAGTTTCCACAACTCTGTCCTCCCTGAAGGCTATCTGTACATTTTTTAACTTTTTCTATTTTTTGTAGAAGTATCTCACTCCAATTTAGTTCTTTATTCTTATCATCTGCCTACACAAGGTTACCTAAAAAGAAGCAAATTAAATTTCTCACTCTCATATATAAATTATTGATAAAAAACTTTCTTAGAGAGATTTCAAATTAAAAGAATCAAAAACGTAAACTTGTCTTGTATCAGTGATTAGAGTTTGCTACTATATGATTACAATTTAATTTTTGTACGGAATAAGGGCAAAAATTAGTACTTACTGAGAACTATTATTATCTAGGCTCTCAAAATTTAATCCTTTCAAAAGTTTTCTCTAAGGATATGCAGAAGCCAAGGGCTCAATAAGTTCCCTTCAAAATGACTGGGGAACAAAACACAGCAAGACATACCATCTTGAAATGTCAGAACACCATGTTTAGTGACGAGTTCATAAAAGCTTCCATTTGGGACAAAATCTGTTTTGTTTTGTTTATATATTATAGAATACCATTGGATTGCTCAATAGCCTCTAAGAAATTTGGATTATATAATGCCTTCAATTCTGAAGGAACATTATTTTAAATTTCCAATTCCATTTCCAGAAGTCTAAGTGATTAAATAAATGGAAGTATTTTTAAACATATAAGATATATACATATTTTTTTCTCTATTGCCTTTTCACACACAAAAAATAGATCTTTGAGATCCATCACAAGGAAGACTCTTATAGGATATAATATTCTTACAAGACTTATTAGTGAAAAGTCCAGGTAAAAGTAACTACCTAACTTCCCTTTCTACAAATATTTCTCTTGATTTTTATTCTCACCTGTAAAACTAGTCCATAGTGTTTATGCTTGTCTGCAGATGGAGGGAGGAAGATTCTTACCTGCCTCTGTCCTGTTGTTATTGAAAAGACAGAAAAAATTCTTTAGAATTAAACCAGAAATAAAATGTTCATCATAGCCAGAGTCTCCCTCAACTGCCTTTCAGATAAATTTATCTGTGTTTAAATCCAAAGACTTTGTCCTTTCAATGAATATACATACCGTCACATGCATCTTATTGACAGGGATGCATTCTGAGAAATGTGTCCTTACGTGATTTCATTGTGCGAACATCACAGAGTGCACTTACCTAAACCAGATGATATAGCCTACTACACAACGAGGATATATGGTGTAGCCTATCGCTCCTCATCTACAAACGTGTACAGCATGTTATGTACTGAATACTGTAGGCAATCATAACAAAATGGTCTTTGTGTTTCTAAACATACCTAGACAAAGAAAATGTACAGCAAAAATACAATATGAACAATGAAAAGGGTCCACCTGCACAAGGGACTTAGCATGAATGGAGCCCGCAGAACTTGAAATTGCTCTAAGTGAGTGAGTGAGTGAATGTGAAGACTTAGGACATTACTGAACGCTACTGTAGACTTTATAAATACTGGACTTCAGCTACTCTAAATTTATAAAACAGGAGATTAAATCAAGCATAAGAGAAAATGATGCAATCGAGATGCAGGAAACACAAGATGTGTGAGGCTGCTGCTGGCATAACACAGCATACTGTTTTAAAGCACTTTTTTTTTATATAAGTAGAAAGAGTACACTCTAAAATAATGATTAAAAGACTAGCAAATACATAAACCAGTAACATAGTCATTTATCATTATCAAGTATTATGTACTGTGCATAGTTCTCTGTGCAGTACTTTTATACGCCTGGCAGGGCGGTAGGTTTGTTTATGCCAGCACCAATGCCAACATGTGAGTTATGCATGGCGCTACCATGTTACAATGGCTACGACATCACTAGGCTATAGAAATTTTTCAGTTCCACTAAAATCTACGGGACCGCCGTGGCAGATGAGGTCCATTGTTGGCTGAAATGTCATCATGCAGCACGTGACCACACTTCTGCCAGGAGTGGCTTTGGCCAGGGTTGTGAGGCCGAAAGAAAAATTCATGCTGAATTGGGATACTCTGACCCAATTTGTTCAATTTATGAAAGTGAGAAATATGATTTTTTTTCCTTTATTGTTTCCAGATGATATCTTTCATATTTTCCAGCAACAATAATGCTCTTACTGTGTAATCCACCGATGTCTGTATTTTATACTAACTTGGTTTGAAATGTTATCATGGCATTACCTAATGTAATTATCCTTTTTATTTCGGCCATTTACAGATACAACCATTACCATTGCTTCATATCACTTCTAAGTACAGGCACCTTCATGATTTTTAAAGTATAAAATCAACATTCAAATAGGATTCTCTTTATTTAAATAGACTTATTAGAAATTTAAAGCAGATGAAGATGGTTTCAATGAAATGAATAAATAATTAAGGCAAATCTGTATACTTGTCAGAAACTCCATATTAAGAATCGGGTGAGGGGAGACAGTCCTCTGACAGAGCTGTCATTTTTTTAGTTAAAGGTAATGTTAATTTTTTTTTTTAATCTTGATGTTCTTTTCAAGTTTACTTGATCAAATCAAAAGCCAAAAAAAAAAAAAAAAAAAAAGGCTGCCAGATAACTTACACAGGTAATAATTAGAACCTTTAATCACACATAAAAAGAGCCATACAATTCTGTGTATTGCAAAAATCATCAGCTTGGTTGGGGAGGCCGGTTTTTGTACTTCCAGCAGTTTTAATCATTGATCAGGTTGTGAAATAAAACAACAGATTGCATTTTACAAACTGGTCACTAGCAGTGCCTCGTCAGCAGACCTAGACAATAATCCCTGAGTGTTGTAGGACCGCCGCCGTTAATAACCTGGCTTGTTAGTTGAAAGCTGGCAAAGTCTCAAGTATTTAAGAGGATTACTGCTATAAACCATATTAATTTTTTTTTTCTTCACATTCAAGCCCATGGTGATGAAGAGCTTCTGTAATAGAAATAGTGAAGTCAAACACACAACAAAACCCCATGCAATAACCTTTTTGTTTAGTGACTAATGTTACAAGAGAAAAATAGACGTCGGTCTTCCTCGTGCTAAGTTGCCATTTTAATTTTTCATGGAATAGTTTTTAATGGAAAATCTTGCAAAATAAAATTATTTAGAGGACTTTGCCAAAAGGATGTATTTCTAATAATACTTGCTCAATCGTTTTTTGTTGTTGTTTTTTTTTTAAATTGGCCTCTCTCTCACTTACTATGGAAAGAATTAGGCAAAAAGCCCAATAAAATCAAAGCTTCCAACTTTTGACCTCAAAGAAATTTATCACTCTCATGTCAGAGGCAGAACAATGTGAGAAGGAGTATAAACTCTGGGCCAGGCTGCCTGGGTTTGAGTTCTGTTTTCATTAGTTTAGACTCCCTGCAAGGTCTTGGGGAAGTTATATAGCCCTTTCATGCCTCAGTTTTCTTATCTGTATAAAGGAGTTAATAATATCCTCTAACTCTTAGGATTGTAATAAAGATTACATGATTTAATATTTGGATAGTTCATTAAATAGTTCCTGGCATATAATAAATACTATGTACAGTTTGTAAAATTAAAAAATGAGAATATAAATTAACGTATGTCAGAGCTATAATAAAATCAATAAGTTTTATCATGTATTGGCCTTTGGTGGTAGAATACCAGGTGTAAATTAGAAAGTAGAGTTTCAATAAAAAACACTCAAGCAGCTGACATTTACAGACATTGCCAGAGATAAATTTGAACATGTATACCTCTGCAAATTTTGCATTTAAAATAATTTACATATAGTAACAGAAAGATATTTTAATCCCATCAACCAGCATTTTTAAAAATGTATGCTCAGCTAATATAAAAATTCTTAAGTAAGAATATTATATGTTGTACTCGATATTAAGGCTTGCTGAACAGAATACTATTTTTTTAAGACTTACAGGGTCAGAATATCAGAGGTTCTTTACCTTAAAAATATTTGAGAAACACCCCAGGAACTAGTTAAGAATGCAACCTTGGGGATCTTAACTCATGTGCTATATCCTTTAGTCCACGAATTTGCATTTTAAGAAGTCACAGAATATTTTGGAAGTCCTCTTGAGAACACATTTTTGAGAAACAATTGAGAGTCAAATACTGCTGCTGCAGAAAGCATTAGTAATTTTGCTAAGTGTATATCAAGCCTTCAAAATCCCAACTTATTTAAATAAATCCATGCTATCCTCACCTTTGTTTCCTTTTCAAAGAGAAATTTGAACAATGTTAGTAATTAGAAAAATAAATAAAACCATAGAACACTGGTTGTTAATATTTCCTGGTAATTTAGATTTTAACCACATTATTAAACTTTTTGGTGCAAGGAGAACTAAACTATTATGGGAATAAATGTTTTACTAAATACATGCCAAGAGAGGAATCAGTATATTTTACTCAACCTAAGGAAAAATTTGATTTGTATAAACCATGTTACCTAGTCATTAGTCATTAATACTGTTGTGTTTCAATAAGATGATTATGATTATACCCTCAACTAGTCATTTTTTTAAATTACTAAATAAAATTCAGATTATGTTTCTTTAAATGTATTTGTAACTGGTATCCTTTTATGCACAGTATTAGGAAGAGTTCAGGAAATGAATCTTAAAGTGTCTGATGACCCTGCCATTTGATTGAATGAAATTGATACGGGGCCAGAAAGCGGAGACTGAAAGATCGAATGGAACATGCAGTGTTAACTACGGTTTTCTTCCTATTAAAAATGGTTTATGAGTTAACGTGCCTATATACATAAGAAGTTATTTTATGCTTATAATTTTTTAAGAAAGTGTGTGTCGATGTTAATCAATACAGTAATCATCAACACCTGAAAGGCTGATTCAGTGTAGCTGACAATGAGGTACCCAGGAAAGGAACACCTGGATGCTAACACCCTTTGCCCCATCTTACTCAATGACCTTACAAAAGTCCTGTTAGCTTTGTGAAGATATTTCCTCAATAATACAAACAGAAAGTTCATTTTTAAGGTCCTTTTCACGTTTGTAATACTTTGTATCCCAATTACTTGTGGCAGCTGCCCTCATTCAAAGGGATTTCGTCCCAGGAGAGAGTGTCAGCTTCTGTGGATATGACCAGCCCGTTCTCTGCAGTTCAGTTCTATGTCATGCCCAATTTAATTTGTTTGACAAAATTTAAATAATATCTGTTGACGTTTATTGAGTGCTTACCCTGCCTAGATGTGCCTTGTAGTATTGCAATTAATCTTCACAACAACCTTAAGAAACGGTTTTTGCTATCGTCCTGCTTTTGAGATCAGATGACTGAATCTCTGAGAGAGAAAAGAACCTGTTTAAGGCTACACAGGTCATAATTGACAGAGCCTCGGTCTCCAGCCCAGTAGGTCTGTCAGAAGCATAGGTGACAACTGGATCTGTGACTGGCATCTGAAGTGGGCAGGGGAGGGGCAACCTTGTCGGACTGAGCATTAACCTGTGGAGTCTGATGCAATCTCCTGAAAGACAATGTTAGAATTTAGTTGCAATGTAGGACACCCAGCTGGTGTTGGAGAACTGCTTATTGTAAAGAAACCTCCTCCACATATTGTAATCGGCGACCAGAACTTTAATGATAATACAATTTGATATCTGGGTTATAATTCAGAGCTTACAATTGTATTATTGTCAGTAAGGTGACACCCTGAATTTTTCTTGATGTTGGCAGATTTAGCCCCCACTCATTTTACTTTTATTTATTTATTTTTATCAACCAATTGACAAATACATACAGACTGGCAGGGTCTATTCTTGTTATCCAACTGAGTTGCAGGTGATTCTAATGGCACATGGTTCACTAAATTTTGAGGCAGCCAGTTCAGAGATGTGTATATCTCTAATGGTCGGAAATCTCTTCATTCTACTGAGTAAGCTCTGTCACCTATACCAATTGTACTTTCATAATGTAAGTACATACATATATTTATAAAAGGCAGTACAGAGACTGGCTACACATTTGAGAAAGTTAGCTCACAATATCTATATATTTTTCTCCAAAATGAAAATAATTATTAATATATATTACATATTTTAGAATCATGCTGCCTATTTGCATGATAGTTCAATTCTTTCTAGGTGCCATTGTTTTCCTTACTTCTCTGCTTTATTTTTCAACATGCTGGTACTACTATAAAATATTTTGCCTGTAGAATTACTTCAGCTACACCCTGCCAATAGGTGCTGATTTCTGGCCATTGAAGTTAGCAGAAATAGACCCAGAGACATAGAAAGGAGTATGGTTCAGACTGAAAAACCTCAGAGGAGGGGAGCGGGGGGGATGGATGAGATGAACCAAAGAACTTATATGCATAATCAATGGACATAGACAACAATGCTAGCAGGGTGGGAGGGTGGGATGGGGAGGAGGGGGTCTGAGCAGGGAAAAGGAGAAACAGCTGTAACAAAAATAAATTAAATAAAAAAAAAGAAGTTAGCGGTGGAAAGAGTCTGAATTTTGAAATCAGAAATGCAAGGTGAAGGCCTTGATTCTGTCATTTACTAACCTTGTTGACTAGGACAAGTTAATTAATTCGCTGCACCTGTTTCTTCGATTTGAACTGAGTAATAGCTGACTCAAAGCTACATTGTTTGGTGATTTTGTTCCTGTTATGTGTATAGTGGTCTCAAACAATCATTTTCTTATACAGGTGTTACTCTTTTCTTATGTGGGAAATTTTGAAAGTAAAATTCTATTTTTATTTATTTATTTATTTATATTTCAGAGAGTCCAGGGAAACTATTTACTGTTTCTTTTATCATTATTATTATTATTATTATTTTTAATTTAATTAATTTATTTTTGTTTCAGATGTTTCTCCTTTTTACCCCATTGAGACCTTCCTCCCATTCCTGCCCTCCCCCACCCCCAGCATTGTTGTCTATGTCCACTGGTTATGTTTATATGCATACCTTCTTTGGTTTATCTCTTCCCTCCCCCTCACCTCCTCCTCATCCAAAGTTTCTCAGTCTGAACCCTACTTCTATGTGTCTGGGTCTATTTTGTTCATCACCTTATTTTGTTCATTTTGCTTACTGTTTCTTACATCAATTTTTTAAATACCATAGAAATTGTGACACTTTACAAAATTCTGATAGACCATAATACTCAGTTCTGTAACACTTCCTAGTAGTTCCAGCCACTTTATTTTGATCCCTTTGATAGATAGTGCACCAATAGTTAGTAAGAACCTCAAGTATAATTATTGAGGACAAATTTGTGTGTGCATGCATGTGTACTTGTGTATCTGTAGTTGAATAACCAAATCTAAAAAATATTTTCAAACCCTATAACAGCTTAGTGTCCTTTCCAGTAAGGGTTATTCATAAATATTTGTTGAGAGTAATGACCAGATGATACTCATTTTCAAGAACTATTTGACTTTGCATATAGTCAGAAATACATGACACTTTTAAAATGTCCTCATAACTCTTAAATTTTTCTTTATTATTAAATGATAAATAAGCAGTCTCACTACTGTTTCTTTAACTTATATCTAGGATTAAATAATGTTAATATAATGCATATTAATCAGTCTTTAATATGATTCTAATGGAAAAATTCGTGAATGTAGTTTTTTCTTTCAACATCCAAATAAAATCTATCATAGTATATTGATAAATATTTGATAAATGCACATTGCAAATACAATTGAAGTTTTTTTCTCCATAATCTAATTTTAGAATTTATTGATAACTCTATTTAAAACAATATTAAATACAACTGAAATTATAAAGGATAGTGGCATGTATTGGTAAATACAGATTTATAATGTAACCTTTCAATTCTCAGTTGGAGGTCAGATGTAATTCTATCAACTGAATGTGATTGTTACACAGATAAATGTTATTTAAAATTATAATTCTTTACTGATTTAAGTGCAGTTATATGTGTTTTCCTTTTCCCCTGAGACTCAGGCACGTAAAAAAGATTTAACTCTGTGTCAATAAAACTTTCTTTGTAAGTCAATCCATGAAAGAAATCGCATAAGCTATATGTCATGACAGATTAATATGTAGCAGTTAAGAGGCAGATTACTTTGAACCTGCAAGCCTGGAAAATAATTAAGCAATATATAGAAACATTCTGTTGAGGAATTCAAAGATTCAGTTAGGCCTGTGGATTAGTAATGACATCTTTACTACTAGGTTAGATACAGGGTTTCTAAATTCTCCACTTAATGTTTTGTATCTGCTTTCTAAGAATTTCTAATATGATAGCTAACAGATTAGAAAAATCTATTCAGTTTGTGGTGATCCAGGATGTGACAGTATTCATACGTTTCCAGACAGAGTGGCTTTAGAAATAATCAGAACATTTTAAGGTATATCAAATTAAACTACGAGAAAAATTACTAAAATAACATCACTTAAGATAGGTTTTTCTTTGTTTTCAAATATATTCTACCAAAAAAGATAAATCCAGAGGTACTGTTAAAGAGTTGTTTTTGATGTTTTTCAGAGCATGTGGAAGAGTTGTAATTGTTGTTTATAACTAATAGAAAGCTAAATTTCTAGAGTCATATATTTTATAGGATATAGTAGGACTCATTCTATTTATATTTTTTCAGTGTAGGTTTCAGTTACAGGGCTTAGGACAACTTCTGGAGCTATCTTCTATGAAAAATATATAAAGAGAATGTTTTTGGCTAAGTTTCATAGGATTGATGTTATAAAACAAAATCTGCCCTCTTTATTAAGTTAAATTGATTGACCATCTATTAGTTATCTAAAGAAGACAATAGAATATGCTAATTCATAAGGGTCAGTATTTTTGCTCAGTTAAATTGAATTAAGGAAAGAGATTAATAAGCACTTTGAACTAACCTGGAATCAAAGTAACTGACATATAACTGGGATGTATCTATATCTATCTATATCTACATCTCATCTATTCCCAACATTCACAGTTCTGAATTTCTGTTTATCTATCAGAGGGTCTGACAGAATGGAGCATGAATATTTGGTGAATGAATTAGCAGTATAATTAATATCCTGATATTTTGATTTGAAACTGGTTCTTTTCCCCCCTACTCTATATCCATCAAACTACTTCGTTGCTATATTACTTGGTAGTATTTCTTTGCCTGGTGAAATATAAGCCTATTGAGGGCATTCTGGTGGTCAAGGGAGACAGAGGTATGAGACATTGTTCTTACAACTTTTTAAAAAATAACTTTTCTTTATTGATTTTAGAGAGAGAGGAAGGGAGAGGGAGAGAGAGATAGAAACATCAATGAGAGAGTACATCGACTGGCTGCCTCCTGCATGCCCTTCACTGGGGATCGGGCCCACAACCTGGGCATGTGTCCTGACCGGGAATTGAACTGGTGACCTCTTGGTGCATGGATCGACGCTCAACCACTGAGCCACACTGGCTGGGCTGTTCTTACAACTTCTATTTGAAAGGATGTTAGGCAGAAAGAAGAAGACATAGTGTTGGCTCTGCTGCTAAAACTTGTCAACTGCTTGTTCTTTCTGGAATTAAAATTATTTCTTGTGTCTTTGTTTCCACGCCTGTGAAATAGAGATACTCAAGGCAGAAACTGAGCAGAAATCTTGTAAATATCAAATCATGTCTACAGCAGGCCTTTCACAAAGTAAGTGCTTACTAAATATTATCTATTAACAGTATCATTATCTGCATTTAGAGATGAGAAAACTGACATCTACAGTCATTGACGGCTGTTTTATGTTCATTCATTTATTTTGAAGTTTTTATGCAGCTTTGTCGTGTCATCATCTCATTTTATGATTACAACACTCCTGAGCACTGTACTCTATATTATCTAGGTGTCCAAGATTTTAAAACTCCTGAGGGCAAAATGGGAATTCTAACTCACATCTGCCTATGTATTTGTCTGTTCCTACCACCTCATAACCAATAATGTATGTTTTGTTACATGAGTTTTTAATGGTAAATATATGAGTTTTGACCTAGAAGAAACATACTTGTATGTTTAATAAAACAGCCAAATTTGCCTTTTTAGTGTGTAAATTTATAGGTCAATCACTTACTGTGTACATAAAACTCAAATACTTTGGAAGAATAAAAGTATTGCGTGTGAGAGACATATCAACAATCAAACGAATTGTAGGGAAAACAGTTAACAATCTGAATAGCATAACATGTATGTGTTAGAAAGATTTCTTCTAAAATACATCATGTGCTCAGCTTCAGAAAAAAAAAATCATTAAAAGAACAACTCTAACCAATTTCCCAAAGAAAGTTATGTTTGTTGTTCAATTGTGAATATCACTCCCCCCAAAGTCAAATACAGAGACTTCTGATCAAGATTGAGTATCAGGAACCAAAGTTACACTTCTGCTTGTACAACTAAAAATATCTAACAAAATATGTAATACTATGCTTTTCAGAAATTGGAAAACTGGCCATACAAAGCAGGGATCTCTGAGAGATGGCCACCGACAGTGTGAGCCTACACTGCCTTAGTTTACTGCCTGGAAGAATTTCCAAACCACCGGGAAAGGATGGCAATGCAGGTGGAGCTGAAGGATCTCCCAGAGGAGAGAAATTGGAACTGGGAGACCCTGACGCCAAGCAGGTTACCAGTTCACAAGAAGAATAGCAGAGAGGAGAGAGCTATATGAGTGAGAGCTCTGGAAATCAAAAGAAGAATCTCCAGCTAAATACTTTCAGAGCATTGGTGTGAGGAAACACTGCAAGGCTGTGGGAAAAGGCCACTTGAATAGAACTGAAGAACAATCCCTGAAGCTCACACCAGGCCAAGAATTATCCATGTTTCCCATCAGCCTTATTTGAAAACCCTGATAATTTTGGGATATCAGGTATAATACTCCTAAGGGCATTTGCTCTTTTGTGGAACAAAATTGGGCCTAGAATTATGGTTGCTCTCATCCCATGTGAGAAAGCTGGTTTTTCAGCAGTGGCCCTATTGATATTTGAAGTTGGATAGTTCATTGCTGGGATGCGTTGTGCTTTCTAAGGTGTTTAGCAGCATCTCTGGCCTCTATCTACTTAGATTCCAGGAGTAAGCAACCTCTCAACCAAAAATGTCTCTAGAAACTGACAAATGTCCCTGGGGTGGAAGGAATCACCTCTAGTTAAAAACCATGGCTCTAAACATCAAACTCTTTCCAAGAAACTTAACTGCATCCAAGAACAAAGCCCAAATCTTTGTTGCCTGATATTTGTGTCAGAAAATGAGAATGAAAGATAGTTCATTCAATGAAGAATACTGATCATTAGCGAACTGTTATTAATAGTCACAATAAGATTCAGCAAATATATATTGACTTTATGGACTATTTGTCTGTGTCTCTTTGTTTTTGAAGTTAGCACAATGTATCTAGGTTGTGTTATGAAATGGTTTTTATCTAGTAATGGCGATTTCGTTATCCTATTCCAAATAGAGAGCCTCAATCCATTGACTTGAAGGGGACACAGGGTGGGTAGGATAGTGTTTATGAGCTTATACTTTATAAATCCCAGCAAAGGTGTAACCGGAGCCTGGCCTCTAACATCTGTGCCAACTTGAATACAATTATGTAACTTATTTAATCTTCAATTCTATTTCAGTCAAAGTGATATAATGTCTACTTCTCAGAGGTATTATAAGATTAAATATAACATGATGTCTTGGTGTGGGTTTCACCGGACACGCAATCTGAGACAAAGGTTTTCACACACAATATTTATCTGAGGTAATTGTAGGAAACTCTACTAGGGGACAAGTGAGGTGAGACAGTGAGAGGAAGGTAGTCAATACAGTTTCCATTATCTAGAAAATGTGACTGAGGGTAGCTGGAACTTAAACCTGTTGTACTGAACAGGTGTCCTGAGTGATTCCATCTGAAGAGTGAGGAGCTAAGACGTTATCTGAGGAAAGGTGTGTGTGGAGGAGGAAAGGATGCTATAATTGGGTGATTTCATGCCACCTGAGTGTGCTCTGACTCCAAAGAAGGTCCCAAGGCAAAGAGATGTGGATGAAAGCACCTGCTACTCATTGTACCACACTGGGCTTAACAGGACATAAAGAAATAATGAATGATAGCTCTTAACACGGTTTCTGGGATTCTTGGTGTTCTCCACTGGAATATGGTGATAACAGTAGGGCTCAGAGATTTTCTGAGAGATTTAAATGATAGAATTCAAGTGTTTTGCTGACAATTAAAGGCTATTAAACTATGCTACTTACATTTCATCAATATTATCACTTATTTATTATTGTGAAGCTCTGAATCCAAAACTTTAGTTCTACCTACATCATGCCCCTACTGATTTAACCTGATGAAGCAGGAAATAATTTAACATATTAATATATTAATGTTAATGCCAATATTTTAAAGATCAAGTCACAATATTTTTATCACTCTGACTCTTGTCAGTATTGATATGCTAAACACCACTTCTGGACTTAACTCTTAAAGGATAGCAAGGAAACATTTCAGAAAGCTTTAACAACAAGAATGACCCTATCTAAATTTTCCCTGTAAGAACCACCATTTCTAACACTTTCTAACAATTTTCAACTGCAAAGGTGGTAAATCCTGAACATGTCATTTATTTTAATGTAAAAAATCAAATTATCTTACATACCATAAAAATCTTTCCAACTAATTTGAACATTTTCTTTTATATTTGTTGTTGTTTTTAGAAATATAATAACCAAATACATGGTTGGTAATTTTAATCTTTTGGAATTTTATATTAA
Source organism: Tadarida brasiliensis (assembly GCA_030848825.1). Taxonomy (NCBI): domain Eukaryota; kingdom Metazoa; phylum Chordata; class Mammalia; order Chiroptera; family Molossidae; genus Tadarida; species Tadarida brasiliensis. The sequence continues at coordinate 66,932,584 of CM061266.1, forward strand.
ATGTTTTGTAGATTTGTTTTTCCTAAAACAAAATAACAAGCTGAATCTTTTTTCTCAGAGTTTAATGATATTAAATTAAAATATCAGAAGTCGCCCGGCTGGTGTGGCTCAGTGGTTGAGCGTCAACCCATGCACCAAGAGGTCACCAGTTCGATTCCCAGTCAGGGCACATGCTCAGACTGTGGGCCAAATCCCCTGTGGGAGGCATGCAGAAGGCAGCCAACTGATGTTGTCTCTCATCAATGTCTCTATCTCTCTCTCTCCCTCTCCCTTCCTCTCTCTCTAAAATCAATAAAGAAAAAAAATTTAAATATCAGAAATCATAAAACCATAGACCTAGGAGAACCCTTGGGAACTGTCTGGTATAAACACACCATTGGACAGATGAGGAAATTAAAGTCCAGAGGGGGAGCGTGTGTTGGCCAAAGTTTCATGGTTCATTGGCTTATTGGAGTTCACTAAGTTGCGTTTGCTGATCCTTTTTTAAAAAACAATTATTAACATATTCATTTTCTTTGCCTCAGAAGTTGCAAGTGATTACAAGTATTTGATGCTACTTCAACCCTATGAAATTGGTACTGTTATCCTCATCATGCAAAGGATATAACCAATTACTGAGTCCCAGAGAGACTTTGTGATCTATCCTAATGTCACATAGTTGCCTATGTTAATAGTCTTCCACTACAGCATTTTCAATAGTTTAATACTATATGTACCTAATCATTGTTGCTGAACACTTAGCTCATTTTCAATATTAACTTAATGAAAATATTGCCAGCATAAGAAATATTACATTCCCTTTTCCAAATGTTTTATTGTTAATATGGGTTAATTTTTAACATTTTAATGTCAAACAGTAAAAAATACAATAAAGGCTTTTTGTTATAAATTCCCATAGTTAAGACAGATAGTCTATAACAACCTAATCCACACAGCAAATATATTTTAATGGTGAGAAGTGAACAGATTCTGCTATGAAGCTGTTCTGTTCAAGCCTGATCCTGCCACTTATCAATTATGTGACTCGAGAATCTGTGGTTCAGCTATTTCTTCAGTAGAACTGATTTAATGATAGTATTTACCTCACAGGTTTTTTTGTGAGTATATAATTAATTAGGATATATAAAGGGCTCAGAAGAAAGCTAACACTCATAGTAAGCACTACAGATCTCTACACTATTATTATCACAATTATTATTACTTAAACATAGTCTAAAGCATTGTTAGAGTTTTCAGGTAGTATGTTAGGTGTTATCCAGGAATTTTATATATTTTTGTTTTTGTGCTTGGATGAATAAAGAGATATTTATAATGTGTTTAGTGTTTGGCATGTAATATTAAATATATGTGAGAAGTTATTATTAATCCCACTGGTGGTATATATATTTCATTGTTCAGAATTTGACATATGGTTATGCCTAACTTCAGGTAGGTAGGAGATTGTAAGCTTTCTGATACCAGAAATAGAGAAGAATCAGATATTAGTGTATATTTGTGATAGATACCACATGCTCAAACATTCAACTTTCCAAATAAAAACACAGTCCTTTAGGTGGCTTGGATGGGAGTTTCCTCAGCTTAGCTGTTTCGAAATTGAGTTTTCACTGAATAATGTCTCTCCCCCTTTACCGCACCCCCCCAAAAAATTAGTAGAAATAAAGAAATAAAATATAATTATTTAAATTTGGGAAAATTTTACTTGAGTATAAAATAAAGTAGTGTTCTTTCAGATTATAGTCATAGCCAATATAATACACATGATTTTTGGCATTCATTACTGTTACTTCACATGGAATAAGTTCATTTATATAAAATACACATATCAATAACTTTATTCTGCCTATAAAGTACTAGCATCCACAAACTCTATACATGATAGGGATTTTAAAAAACAACAGTTGTATAAGTCATTGTCCCTGCCCTGAAGTTCACAAAAGCTAAAGCAGTTTTAAGCAAACTATGACCTGTAGGCCAAATACAGCCCACTGCCTGTTTTTGTAAATAAAGTTTTATTAGACCATATTCACACTTATTCTTTTATGGATGGTCTTTGACTGCTTTTGTGGAACAGAAGCAAAGTTGAGTAGTTGCAGCAGAGACCCTGCAGCCTGCAAAGCATGAAATAATCACTTCTATGCCCTTTATATCATTGGTTTGACTTCTGCTCTGAGACACAGAGACTGACATAATGGAAATTAACAAATACACACACAGAGAGACACAGAGGCCCACAATGCATTCATCTGAAATTTCTAGGAACAAGAGTAAATGGATAGGATTAGTACATAAGAAGGGATTAATTCCAGTTGAGTTTTTACGAGAAGTCAAGTTCTTTGCAACAACAGTGTAACCTAATTACAGTACTGTTTCTTTGGTAACTCTAATTCATAACTGCTGTGCATTTAAATTACTGGTAAACTCTACTGCTTTAACAAAATCTGGGATATTAAATTATAATCCAAAACTTCAAGGCATTTTTTTTTTCCAAAGAAGCATAACCTAAAATACTGTTATGCTGTGATTTTTTAAAGAAAAGCCAAGTGAAGAATTAGAGTAATTATGTGGAAAATTTGGGCAAAAGACACATTTGCCTCAATAGCAATTTTCAAAATCACTTCGCATGGTGTAATTAAGTAATTTCTGAGATTAAAAGAGAAAAAGGAAATATCTGGGAAAAAAACGTCATGCTTTAAACTTGAGATTTGCAGTATAATGGCTGAGGTAATCTTGATCTTTAATGCATGTCAGTATTTTTAATGTGCTATAATTAAAAAAAAAAAAGATCAAGGGTAGTGATGGTACCAAATTGTCAATTATTTTTATCCCTTTTCATTTTATCTCCTTGGTTTATTTTCATCTGACCTCTGATTTTTAGTTAACTAAACATTGTTTATCTCCAGCCAGAAGCAAAGTTGAGTAGTTACTCCGTGAGGTAAGAACAGGGTCTCGTCTTCCACTTCAGGTTGTACCTTTACAGCATAAACACAAAGAAAAAGGGCCTCTGCTTGAAAGACTCTACCTAGAGTCAGTCCTAGAAACCATGTATCTCTATACAGTTTAGGTTTTCATCATAGTATCAAATGCATAACTTAGGCTAACTCAAAAGCTTTAATCTAGACTATGGCATTAAGGAATGTGCATTAGACATTTGCTGTTTTAATTTCTAAGGTGCCAGATATAACAAAATGTGTGTGTGTGTGTGTGTGTGTGTGTGTGTGTGTGTGTGTGTGTGTTTTGCATTTGTTGAAGAGTATTGGGGACCTTAATGCACCATATTGACAGAGTAATAAAAATAGCAAATTGCATTTCAGGCCTTGTGCCAACATCATTAAACTCTCGGTCATACCCCAAACAGTAACAAGGGCAAAACAAAAGATGTAGGTCTCCTCCAGCTCAGTTCGGATCCCTGTTGAACCGTGGTCAGTAGCCCCTGACTAGGGTTACCTTAGCTTTGAACCACTGAACAACACCTCTAGCAGATTTTGACTTCAGTCATGTAAATAGTCTGTCCTTCTTTCTTTCCAGGTTTGCTTGTTTTTGTCTTTTTTAAGAAAAAAGTTTCATTGACACCTGTTTTGTAAGATGATCACTTAAATGTTTACTATTACAAAATGATGGAATGCTTCTATTTCCTATCCAGCCACCCACTCTTGAAATTTACATGTAAAGAATTTAAATATGCCAGAATTAATAACCCTTTTAGTTAAATTGGTGAGCCCCCCAAACAACATTCCACAATTTTAAAACTGCACTTGTCCAAGGCAAACTGAGCCATAGAAAGGGCTATTTGACCCACTCTACCAAAATACATTCCTTTCATTATTAGAATAAATTAAAGCATAAATTTTCAAAGTGGTCCACTCCATTTGAAATCAAACAGAAAAGGAGAACATTTTATGGCTGCACTTATAGATTACTAAAATTTTTATTCCAGGTGGCACAAAATAATATTTAAAAAAAAAATTTAATTAGAATTTTTTGAAAAGTAAAGTATCTTGCCCTGGCCAGTGTGGTTCAGTGGTTAGAATGTTGACATGCACACCGAAGAGTTGCAGGTTTGATTCCCTTTCAAAGGTAAATACCTGAGTTGCAGATTTGATTCCCGGCCCCGATCAGGGAGCCAACTAATCGATGTATCGCTCTCACATCTCTCTCTCTCTCCCTCTCACTTTCTCTGTCTCTCCCCCCACCCCCTTCCCTTCCACTCTAAAAAATTGATGGAAAAAATATCCTTGGGTAAGAATTAACAACAACAAAAAAGTAAGATATCTTAAAATATTTTGATATTTAAAAATATATAGACATATGTTATAACATTTTCATAGCCCATAATTCAAACCTATGTTACACGATGTCTACTATGTCAGTATTCATTATAAAAACATCAAATGCTTTGTTCCTTTCATTTTTATTCCTTTTGTATAAGAAACATATCCTACTTCTTCATTCCAGAATTGTTTTTAAAGTGATAAATAAATACAAGTGGAGCTGTTGGAAGAGCAAATCAGGAGAATCACGCCATATATACTCAGGACAGAATTTTTATTTGTTACTTTTTGGAAAATTCCTTGTAATAGAGAGTGCTTGAGTATAACCGTTCAACATTACACCACGCCATCTTCAATCGCTTTACACAATATCTCAGGAAATGGTCCAGCAGGTTTGCAGCAGCTCAAATGAGATTCATTTCCAATATCGATTCACTCATCCCAGGACAGAACTCCCATCTTGAAAGTCCTCAGATGCTTTGAAATCCTCATTTTTGTTCAGTTGACTGTGAATTTAGCTGCTTGTTCTTTCAAAATTGCAATATGGGGCAAGCTTTCACTAGATTTCTGCATGACTCGTTTAAACCAACCTGCATTGAAGGACTTCTGGAAATACACACTCTAAATTTCAGGTTCTTCTCTCACCTCTGATTAAATAAAACTAATTGTGAAAGAGTTCAAATATAAAGAAAAGTAAAACAAATGAGGAAACAGTCGTGCATCTTCTAATCACCACAAGTCAGGGTATGTTATTCAAGTCTACAATTCTGTTTCCACGTGGGAGGTGTGTGATTACCATGTGATAAGTCTGAGATGATAAATCAGTGTTATACAATCTACACTGAAAGACTATATTTCGATAGAGTACTTTGCCCTAGACTAAGCAATGAGTCAAAACTAGGCCCAAGTTACCTTACTGTAAGTCAGAAAACATTTGTAAAAATTAGGAACAAATTCCGAGGACAAATGAAAACCCGGGAGAAAAATTCCATTTTGGCTAACTTAAAGAAAGGAATGAAGAGTAGAGAGAAAATCTGAAGGTCATGTATTAAACTACAGTTTGGAGAATCAGACGTGGCTATCCATAGATTTAGTTTGAACAGAAAATGGGAATTGGGGACTAAAAAGGGGCTTCTACTTCCATTGAACTGGAATGGTTCATCTAGAATCAGAGTTAAAGGCTCAGTGAATTTAAGATTAGAGAATCATGTTTTTAGAAACACCAGGAATAGAGAGCAAAATCATCCAGAAGAAGGGGGTAGTAGATCCATTCGTTAAGAGGTATAATAGACTATAGGGAAATTATCTTTTTAAAAATTTTTAGAAAATATCCTGAATGCATTTTTGCTAAAATTAAATGTCTTTGAATGAGGTGGTTGGGAAAATCCATAGATGTTACCTGTATGGGATCATAGTTGTAAGATACTACATGAACCTTCTCCCTCACCTGCTGGTCAGAGTCAAGTGGCCTAGAGGTAAATTCTATCCAACAGATGTGTACAAACCTTATGTACTGGACTTCTCTTGATTTTTCCTGGCATCTATTCCCCTTGTTGTAGTAAGAGTTTTACTTTTTCCTGAAGCCTGGTCATGTTGTATAACTATTACATAATAAAAAATATTGTATAGTTATTACATAATATATAATTAAATATGATATAATTATAAGAAGTAATATTTATTATACTTGAACTAACACTTATGTAACTTTCATTGTGCACCAAGAACTGTGTTAAGAGTTTAATCCTCATTATGTGGATGCTATTGTTATCTTCTTTTTAACGATGAGACAACTAAGACACAGACAGTTTTAGTATCTTGCTCAAGATGACTCAAATAGTTAAGTGGTGGAACCAGGATATAAACTCAGAAAATCTAGCTTCATATATGTATATGTGTTAAGATTAGATAGATAGATAGATAGATAGATAGATAGATAGATAGATAGATAAAGATAGATAAATATCTCCCCTCCATATTTATTAGTTATAGTGTTACTTTGGAGGGGTATGCTGAATTTCTATTGTTTGTCTTTTTTTTTTTTTTTCCTAACAGATATTTATACATTAAGAAAATTAGCCCTGCCTTGGCCAGTGTATCTCAGTGGTTAGAGGGTCAGCCCACACACTGAAGGCTTGCAGGTTTGATTCCTGGTTAAGGGCACATACCTGGGTTGCAGGTTCAATTGCATGTGGGAGGCAACCAATTGATGTGTCTCTCTCATATTGATGTTTCTCTCTCTCTCTCTCCTCCCTCCCTCCCTCCCACTCTTCTAAAAATCAATAGAAAAAATATGCTCTGGTGAGGATTAACCAAAAAAAAAAAAAAAAAAAAGCCTTGTGTGATATCCATACAAGCTTTTCCCCCAGGATTTTCTTTTGCCTTTTCATTTTTCTTACCACTGAGATTTCTATTTCATTGTTTGTCTGTTTTCATATAGTCAAGTATAATAATCTTTAGGTTTATGGCTCTGAATTTTGTGTTATGTTTTCCAAAAAAGACATTTTCAATTTTTTATGAAAGAATGTCCCCATGTGTCACCATGTTTTCATCTAGTACTTTTATTATTTCATTTTACTCTAAAACATTTAGTCCATTTGGAATTTATTTAGCCTATTTGGAATTTATTTAGCCTATTTGGAAGTTACCATATGTTTTATATTTTATGTGATATTTTTGGCTAGGGTCAGGTAGACTGTTGTATTCTTTCTTTTCATCCATTCAGTCTCGTTCTTATTCATGCACATGCATTGAATTATCATAATATGTATGGGCTATGGCCATGCAAATACATATAAGACTTAGATTTTAAGCATGTCAAAGGCTGTGAACCAGTAGTTTCTGCTCCTTACTTTCTATAGTCCTATGAATCCTATCTCATACTCACACTAAAAATTAAATTTTGGTAACAGTATGCTAGATAAAGTTACCAAAATTATCTAATCAAGATATTTTTTAATGCAAAGACTTAAAACAATCTGTGGATATTATTTAACTAGAAAGTTATCAAGCACTAAAGTAGTATTTACCGACTAGTATCCAAGCTTAATTGATGGCAAGATCGAGGGAAGGCCTTTTTAATGGTATAATGGAAGTTCTATTACTTGGTGTAGTTTCTCTTCAATGAACTTGGTTCCAATGAACTCTTTTGACCCTCTTCATCATAGTGAAGTTGATATGTTAATAATATTTCTACCTTACATAGAGATGGACGATCATACAAGGTTAAAGTATCTCCTGAGAACTGGTGAGATTTTGTTTGTAGATCTGATGCTGTCTTGAGTGAGTTTTAAAATTTCAGGCATAAGATCCTTAATTTGTATAAAGAAATTCAAATAAATGATCTCCAATTTCACTCTCAGTTCTAAAATGTTGTGATGCTTGTCGTGATTCATCTGGAGACATTGATTACTGGGTGCTTTAGTTCAAACAACAGAACTTGACCTTAGCACAAATTTGTTTTGAAGACTGGCTTTCAAAAAAATCGCAATAAAGACTCATTTCTTTCTTTTTTTTTTTAAATCTAAAGTAGTAAATCATTTGAAATTCTACTCTTTGAGTTGAGGCATAAGTTATTAATATACCAAAAAAAGGTAAATTGAGTGGAACATTGGATAAATAATAGAGAATCGCAGCATTAAAATATTATTGAATAATTTCTTAGCCACAAAAACCTATAACCAAATATCAACTCATGAAAGCTTTTGTCTCAGTGTTGAATCATTCCAAAGATTCAGAATAGCATGTTCTCCCACATCAATTTTCTCTGGTCATAGGAGGGTAACCTTAGTGAACTTTGACCCATCTATAGTTCCTAACCATCTGCTTCCAAAGGAAAATAATGCTTTCTTCAATGAAAGACATAAAAACACGGAGTATATGCTTAATTGCCCAGCTGGCTGAGTTTAGAATAAAACACTGCAAAGCTGATTGGTGAATTGATTTTGCCATTTGCTGTGGTTTTCTGCAAGCATCTAATCAATTGGGTAGTTTGTGCTGACCCATTTTGGGGTTATTGTGTTCTCTCTGTAATATTCATCTTCCATACTAGCCCGATGTATTTTTATACATTTGTAAAATGAAAACATTCACCTTATGTTTATTTCAGAGCTTTTGTATGACAGGCACATATAATGGACAAGTGTACATAATTTAAAAAATTAAGCTAGTGTTCAGCATAATAAACATTTCTACCTCAGATATATTCAGTATAGAAAATTTTAATTTAATTAAGCTAAGGGATAAACAATTTTGAGACACAAGAATTTGAATGCTGCATCAATGACAAATGTGACACTTTCCCCCCTATATATTTGATCTATTAATTCATAGATTTTAGAACTTGGAAGTAACCTTAAGTGTCCTCTATTCCAATGAGCCATCTGATGCTGAAATTCCCTCTACAATATCTCCACCATGTGGTTATTCTGCCTAAGTCACCACCAGCAACAGGAAACAGAGGATGTCCAGAGGAAATTAATTGTATCCTTGTTCAGCCCTGACTATTGCTTAATCCCTCTTTACGTTGAAGTCAAACCGATCTATCTGAAACTCCCAACAACTGTTTTTAATTCTACTCATTAGTAACTGATACATTGAGCCTAAATCATCCTCGCTAATGTTCCCTTTCCATTGAAAGACCTTCTGTATACAGAGAGATATTAATATCTAAATCCATGTGCAATGTGTTTATATTTCTATTAAAATGTGGAACTTTAAAACTGTACATTATGCACTTGGTGGTAGCTGATTATCAGAGTAAAGACAAATCATTACTTCAACCGCCAACATTCTTGACATGATACTTCTATTAATGCAACCTGAAGAAATATTGAGAAAACACACACTACTGACCTATGGTCTGTAACCCCTAAATTACTAGCAGATATAGCACTTTTCTGTAATTATGCAGTTTGCTTTTGGCTTTCTACACCTAACGGAATACATTTAAGTTTGCTCAGATTAACTATGAACATTCAACTTTCAGCTTTTCATTCAAATTAGAAGCCTAATGAATTTGATTTAAAATCTGTAATTTAATATTTAATTCCTATAATTCTATTAGTTAGCTCAGCTGCATATAATGAGAAGAAATAATAATGGTGGCTTAAACAAAAGAAAACTTGATGGCTGCCTCATGTGGAGAACGTCAGGAGGTATGCGGTCCAAAGTTCTGCAGCCACTCCACGGGGCCACCAGCAACCCAGGTTTCCTATTCCTCTCGCAGTCTCAGCGACACGCTTCCTTCTTCCAGGTCAACTCGTGTTCCACAAGACATTCAGCTTTTATCCCCAAGCAGACTCGCAGGAGGATTTTTAAAAGGCAGAAGAGGAAAATTAAACTCTTTTCCGCTGACGTAGTTGTATTTTTTAAAAATTATGTTTGTTCAGTCTGTGGTTATACATCAGTGTAAGGAATAGAAAAAAACATACTTGTTATTCTGACTGGCAATAGTCTCAACGAAAATGTAGTTTCTCTCATTAAGGAGAAAAGAATCACATTCTTTCCAAGCATATATAGAATATGAACAAGAATTGTTCATCTATAGGTCATACATCAAGTTACAACAAATTCCAAAGGACTGAGAAAAAGAATATTTTTCTCACTCACAGAATTTAAAATGCTTATAATATTTGGCAAGTATATATCACAGTGAAAATTCTTACACTCCTGGTGGAAGTATAAATTGGTTTAACAAGTCTGAAAACTATATCACTATTATCTAGTAACATTGAATATCTATTACTTCTAACTCAGCAATTCCATTCTGAGTAGGATGTCTTGAATGATTCACCAGGAGATGTGCTACAATATTTGTGATAGTGTAATACTGAAGAAAGGATGTCAACAGTAGTAGAAATTGTGAATAAATTGTTTTACATAGTAGTCACATCAACAAGAATAAACCTTGAAAACATGATATGACATAATAATACAAAAGTCACTAAAGAATGTAAAGATTATGAGATCATTTGCATAAAGAAAACAGATAAAATAAATAATTATTCACATGTACTGCTTTTAAAAATTAATGAAAAGTATATGATGACAAAATTAGTAGAAAAGAAATTCTTTGGAGGAAGGGAAATAAAGACCAGGAGGGTAGGAGATGGGGACATAGGAGAGTTTAGTAAGACTCTGCATCCCAGGCTGAGGGCCCTATATAATGTTGAAACAGTATGTATACATCAAACATACTCCTTTATGTATAACATGCTTCATTGAAAATATGTTAAATCCATGCAAAATATATATATATGTTCTGATTAAAAGAAACATATATGAAACAATGTGATAAAGTTTTGAAATAAAAGCAAAAGACATTAAGAAAATGCAAACTAAATATAAATAGGACTTAATTATGAAAGTGCTTGACATTTAATACTTAGAAGAGTTAAGTAATTAAAGGGACACATAATAATACAAGGCAAAAAATTATAAAATTACAGCCTTAATTCTGTATGAAAGATATAACACAGATAATGAAGCAAACACTCTTAGGCAATTTGAGGTCTGTTTTGATATTTTATGCATTTATTGATGTTTCCACAATACCTGAAACAGGGCCTGTAATACTAGGCATTTAAATTTGCTTTTTTAATGACTAGAAGAAATAATTAAAATGAACATTTATTAAAGCTATTAAATGCAGAAGAGTTTGCTATGAAAATTAACATCATAAAAGACTAAATAATTAATATATATATGAATTTATGGTAATTGTATAACATATACACATATATAATACACACACATACCTAAACATACACATGCATATACATAAACGTATCTGTACATGTATTTCCACATCTGATTATGAGTAGTGCTAAATATTCAGAACCATAAAGATTCTAAAGGCTAAATATTCTGATTATAATCTAATGAAATTAAAAACAAGTAACTAAAGAATTAGCAAAAACAAATTAAGTATTTGAAAATAAGAAAATAGCACTATATAACCACTGGAATTAAAAAGAAAAAATCAAAACTGATATTACAAATTATCTAGGAAACAACCACATTTCATACCAAACCAGCTATAATTAGCAACACGGACTACCTGGGCTGCAGAAAGTTGAACGACATGTGGGTCCTTGAGCAAATTCAGCCTGAAACATACCGCAGGCAAAATGCATGACTGAATCTGTCCCGCTTCTGACACATCATGAGAAGGCAGGGTTCTTTGGAAAAGACAATGATGCTGGGAAAATAGAAGGCAGCAGAAAAAAAGGAAGACCAAATAAGAAATAGATTGTCTCCATAAATAAAGCCATTGTCATGAGTCTACAGGAGCTGAGTAGGGCTGTTGAGGACAGGACACATGGACATCACTCACTCATAGTCACCAGGTGTCGGAGCCTACTCAGTGGCACGGAACACACACACGTTCAGAGGAAAAGGTGAAGACCTAATTGTCTTCCATATTAAATGTAAAAAAATACATATGACTAAAATGATTTTAATGTTTTTAAGGAAAGCAGAAAGTGAAATTTTATAAATGTCGGGGCTACAGTTGAAAAACTAGAAAAAGAAAAAAATGAATACAACCATTGGTTTTCTCAAGATGAGAATGTCATTTAGAAGTTTTTTAAGATCAAGAATTTGAAAAGAAGACAAAATATAAATGTTAAGGGAAAGTACATAGATATAAATACTTGAAAATGTATTGTAACTGGATAATTTATTGGTAAACTAAAAATACCAACACTTACACAAGAATAACTGTAAAACGTAACATGAAGACTTAAGATGTTGATTTAAAACCTATTAGTAAGAAATACACTAGAGTAACAATTTCACAGCTGAGTTTGATACGAAATTCAAATAATATATCATTCCAAAAATGGAAAAACCTCTAAAGCTGCCTGGTTTGTTTGATGTGCCTGCATAAATTATACAAAAAATAAAAAAATAAAAATAAATAAATGTATCGACCTGCAAATATCATTTAGAACATAAAAAATACTAAATTTATTTTAGTTAATATCAAATACTGGATTAGAATTTTTGCTATTGCTACTACAGTTTCTATAGAAATTGCAATAAAAAGCAAAATAAAATATATGTCTAACAAAACATGAATTTATATTAAAATATAATATTTAAACATAATATTTAAAATATATTTATAATGACATATCTTATTAAATAAAGTGTTTGTTGAAAAAATAAAGATGACCTATTTCTGGTGACTTTTTTATTTTATTAAAAAATTTTTTTTTTCTTTATTGATTTTTTCAGAGAGAGGAAGGGAAAGGGAGAGAGAGATAGAAACATCGATGAGAGAGAACATTGATTGGCTGCCTCCTGCATACCCCCACTTGGGATCAAGCCAACAACCTGGGCATGTGCCCTGACCAGGAATCGAACTCTGGTGACCTCTTGGTGCATGGTTCAACACTGAGCCACACCGGCCAGGCTATTCCTGGTGACTCTAAACTATATTTTAAGAAAAGCTAAAATACTCAGAGGGAATAAGGAACCTACTAGAATCCGTAAGTGACTTAATATGACATAACACTAAATATCTGTTCTCATAAAATAACACTTAAAATTGAAATGTGGCAAGTATTCTATGCATAACAACAACAAAAAACATAAAGTACCTTGGCAAAAATTAGCAAGACACAGAACCTATATAGTACATAAAACTATAGTGATTAAAAGACATGCATCAAGATAAGAACTGATAGAAATATACAACACATCACTGAATAAAATCTTAATATCATAAAAATAGAAATTTTCCAAAATACACACACCTTACTACTCTAAAAGATGAGCATCCTAATTTATTTCAGTAGGTAACCCCTTACACTTATTGCACTGAAAGATATACTTTGGTATATTTGAGGACGTGTTAAAGGAATATGATAACTGGCAGTAAGACTAGTTGCCTGTTACATAGAATCATGTGTACCATGACCTTAATCTCAGATATAGTAGCTACTCATCAAAAGGTATTTGCAGCATTATTTACGATGGCCAAGATTTGGAAGCAGCTCAAGTGCCCAACAGTAGATGAGAGGATAAAAAAGCAGTGGTACCTGCACACAATGGAATACTAATTGGCTGTAAAAAAGAAGGAAACTTGACCTTTTGTTACAGCAGGGATGGACCTGGAGAATGTTACGCTAAGTGAAAAAGCCAGTCAGAGAAAGACAAATACCATATAATTTTATTCATGTGTAATCTAATGAACAAAATAAGCTATCAAACAAAGTAGAAAAAGACTTATAGATACAGAGGACAGACTGACAGGTGTGTTGAGGGACTGGGTGAAAAAGATGAAGGGATTAAAACAAAAAAACAAAAAACAAACGAACTCATAGACAGACAACATTATGGTGATTACCAGATGGAAAGGTGGGAGGGGCAGGTAGAAGAAGGTAAAGGAGAATAAATGGTGGTGGACAGAGACTTGACTCTGGGTGGTGAACACACAATACAATACACAGATGGTGTATCATAGAATTGTATATCTGAAACCTATATAATTTTATTAACTAATGTCACCCAATAAAATCAATAAAAAATTATTAAAATGTATGAGTAATTGGTTTTGGAAAATAATGCATTAAGAGTATTAAGCTGTTTATAATATTTGAGCAGAACTGGAATTTATAAGTAGTTATTTTGAAAACAATATTATTTTTTCACGTGTAATAATAGTCAGGTACCCTGTTCATTACATTCTCTTGTGACCAACCATGCAAACAGCAGGTATTCAAGGTATGGAATCTTTCTAAAATTCTGTTTCGTTCTGTTTATTCTCATGTAAAAACTATTATTGAAATACAATACAATAAAATACATGTATTTCACTTTAAGTGAGCTAATGATGTGCCAACTGCTCTGATACTTTCTTTAGAGCATTGTCAAGTGCTTTAAAAAAAAAAGAAATGATCTGCCAGTGCTTGAGTTCCGTAGGCTAAGGCACATCTTTATCACCAGCTAATGTGGTGTTTGCTCTCTCCGAAGACGTGAGCAGGAAGGATGGAGGCTGCCTCCACATCTGTCTCCTCCAGGGGGCAGTTGTGCTTCCTTTCCCACTGTTTTCTTCATTAGCACTAATTTAGTCTTTGAAGAATTGGCAACTGTTTTGCAAAATTTGGGCATCATTTTTTCCCGTGAGGAATAGATCTGAGAATTTGCAGGACTGATTAAATTTTTAAAAAGTAGTTATGGAGTAAGTCTCTTGGCCTCACAGATATTACTCTCGGTTTCTCAATCTCAGAGTACAGTTTACTGGCATGATCTCAGCACTATAAACAAATCCCCATTCCAAGAAAACTCATTCCAGGAGGTACTTGAATAAGTAGTTTGAAAATAAAATATGTTTGGTTTTTTTTATTTTACAAAAGCAAGGAAGTCTGAATCTTATCCTAGGATAAAACACATTGTCCACTCCCACCTCCCAAATGCTTAGAATATATAAAAGAGTGCCTAGCATATATACAGTGTATACAGGGTGGGGAAAAATTAGGTTTATAGTTGTTTGTATGGAAAATAATACAATAATTAATAAATAATTTTTATTAAATTTATTGGAGTGACATTTGTTAGTAGGATCACATAGGTTTTAAGTGTGGATTTCTATGTTATAAGATCAGTATATTGTACTTTGTGCCCACCACCCAAAGTCAGATCATCCTCTGTCACCATATATTAGGCCCTATAAAAAATTAATAAATAATAATGCAAGAATAAACTGTGTGTCACATACTCACAACTGTAAACTTACTTTTTCCACACCCTGTACATGCAGTTGAATGTAAGAGGAATAAGAACTTTGTAGTCTTCGTGTTAAGAAAGAAAAGTTCTTCAATCTTTAAAAAAAGAATGGGAAAGGAATTTTCTACACTCTTTTTTCTTAATATAGGAGAAACAATATTTTATTTATTTATTTATTTATTTATTTATTTATTTATTTATTGCTTTGGTAAATAATTGCTGAATTTCTTCTATGTTCAAGGAACTGTGCTAGTTGCAATGAGGATCAAGTTCTGCTTTTAGGAAATTTAGATTTTAGTAGGATAGATTACATGCTTGCAATTGTTCTGGTATCGCTGATTAATAATGTATTAGAAGTATTAGGCTATTTCTAATATTTGAGCAGTACTACAATCCATAAAGGTTATTTTGTAAACAATATTATCATTTCACATATAATAATTGTCAGGTACCTTGTTGCTTATTGTTATCATTCTGACTAGAGAATGAAGTGTGTTTATGAGATAATTCTCATAAGATGGACTGACCTGGGGTAGGCAGCTTCTAAAATGATTCCACTTTGTAACTGTCACCTTGGTGTAATTCCCTCCTTTCAAGTGTGTGTTGTATCTAATGACAAGCTTCAATCCAAAAGCACAGAGCAAAAATGATGGAATGTCACTTCCAAGATATAGTTACAAAAGGCTCTGAGTTTCATAATGCTCATAGGTTCTCTTAGACTCTTCTTCTTCCTTATGTGTTCCTCTAAAGAACTGCAGTGTTATGAGATACCTTATGAAGAGGTCCAGGTGACAAAGAACTGAGATCAACTTCTGGTCAATAGCCAGAAAGGAACAGAGGATCTCAGCCTATGAGGAACTAAATGTCAACAAACATGCGTATGAACTTGGGAAAATAGATTCTGTCATAGTGAAGTCTGGAGATGTCTGCAATCCTGGTGGACATTCTCACCACAACCTTGTGAGAGGCACTGAGCCAGAGGTCAAAGTTGTGGCTGGATTCCTGATCCATGGAAACGATTAGGTAATAAATGTTTGTTCTTTTAAGACATTATACGTTGGCATGTTTTGTAAGCAGTAGTAAATAACTGATAAAGAGTGTAAGCAGTACTGAGGGGGAAGATTTTGCTAATGAGTAATAGTCTTTAGGAAACTCCTACATGCTAGGCACTAGGTACACGAAAATGAACAAAACATACAAAGGCCTGTGCTTGTTGACATTATGGTCTGCTAACAAAATATTCGACAATTATGTAGGTAATTAATGAAGTCGTAGTAAGATCAATGACAAATCTGCCATGTGCGGGGAGTTTGTAAAATAAGGGTGTCCCATCTAGGCTGGGAAGTAAGTGATGACTTCCCTCAAGAAACTATAGGGTAGGAGGATGGAAATAGTGGTTGGGATAAGAAGTAGAAAACTCTCCTATAGACAGGGGAGAAAGCATGTGTAAAGGCCCTGGGTCTAGAACCTAGTGTGACAAAGACTTTGCCATGTTGAGTTTCATAGAACATGAAGTACTTGGGATGGTATCTTAAGAGCAATACTAAGAAACTGAGGTTTAATAAAGGACACTACATAATCATATTTGGAATGTTACAGGGATCACTCTAGTTGCCTTGTGGAGAAAGCATGGATACAGAGAGGCCAATTAGGAAGTTGAGAAATAATGGTGGTTTCATCTCAGGTGGCTATGATGGGAATAAAATATCCTCTACAGCATGTAATCAGGTGTTACACTACAACAAGAAATTATAAAATATCTAAATTTTACAGAGACACAAAATATTTACTATATGTGAATGTTATTTTATGTAATCAGTCAGAAGTACTTAATGATGACTTATATAAAAATATGCTTCACATACAGGGAAATGTGCATAGGACCAGAGAGGCTAAAGAGATTGGTCCTACTTTGCTGCAGATTTCACTGGAATAATTCTAGTTCATTCCCCTGGGGGGGAGGGGGCGCAATGATTACAATACCGCTTAAAGGACTTAATTTTTACCAAAAATTAACTAATGGTTTTTATATATCTATGTTCACCCTTTTCAACTGTTTCATTTTTTTAGCATGATTACACAGGTTGACACAATTGAAAAAAATTCTTTTTCACATCCATGTGAGGAACAGATAAGTACTTGGTATATAATAGCAGAATAATTTATCTTTTCCTTTCCAACATTTTCTCCCAGAAGGGTCAAAGTTCAAGTAATCTGTGATGTAAAATGATATAGTACCAGACATATTAAGAGGTAAAATCTATCAATGGACACTTGAAGGAAAATCATCTTCTACTTTAATACAATAGATTCCAGGAGGTAATCCAGTCTAATCACTTGAAGGAAAGCTTTCTTTCCAACCTAGTGTAGTACAAAGAATAAGAGTGCATATTACAGGTGATTTCATATTATTCTGTTATGCAAAAATATTATAGTCATATCAAACGATAGCCAGATCACATGTTTGATGATGAGACCATATAAGTAGAAGGATTGTTTTGTACCCCATTGCACAGTAACAAGAGTCAGAGGGAATTAAAATAGCACATTTTACCCTGATATGGCACTTGGCTTTTCATCTTACAATCTATATCAAATAGATAAATAACAATTATGAATTTTCACTATTTAGGCCCTATGTTGTAGAGATCAGGTTATGAAAAATATATACTGTGAAATGCAGAGTCAGTACTGCGACTATTATAAAGTATTTTAAACAATAATGTGCCTTCATTCCTCTCCTGAGGACTGTTAAATTATTAGCTTTCTTATTGTACGTGTTTTTTTTTCTGTAGCAAGTTATATAGAAGAATCATACTTACCCATGCCCTCTTAATATGCTGAGGAAGCACCTAGAAATTTGACTTTATTTTGAGTTTGATATTACCTTCCACTCCAAATTCTGTGATTCTCTTAATAAAAGCACATCCTGTTTTGCCAAATGCTGGTGCTTTCCCAGGAGTCTAGTTCCCTGCCTTCATTTAATGATTATTGGGCATAATTGTTCAGGTTTCACTGATTAGCGCCTGTCACCTTGACAGCCATTTTCACCTTATTCTGCTAAAGGGCAAATACTGTCTCATCATCTTTGGGTTATTACACTTTGTTCATACTCAGTGATTATTGACTCTGTACTTCCAACTCAGATTTAAATAAAAGGCCACTTATACCATATTAGACAACCCATGCTTTAATTTTATGAAGGTCATGCTTATGTCAGGAGCTGTTAAGCCATCAACCTAGACTCCAAACATCTGTTCAGGGTTAGCATGAAATAGATCCCTAGATATCCACAGAAGAAATACAGTTAAACTGTATATGAAAAAAAAAAGATTAGAATACTTACTATTGTATCAAGCAATATTGAAGATAAATCTATTTAAATATTATATTTGGAGAATTTTTCTGGTCACTAAAACTTAGGGTGCATAGAAATTTGGTACAGAAACATTTATTGATCATCTATCAAACAATAAAATACAGAATTCTAGACACAAGAACAAAGTTTAATGAATGATTTCATTCTTCTTTCTTCAGCACCTTAGGAGTTTTCATAAAAGAAAAACAAAAATAAAATTGTAATAGAAATATTTACATAGATACTTTTACAAATTTGTGATGCTGAACACCGTATTTTACCAAGTCCCTCAGAGAAAACACTTATGCAATGTTTTCCCATATGTTTCTGTAATACTGCCGAAAACAGTAAGGAAGTCAGTCAAATAATATCTTTTTTCTCAAAGTTTAGCAGGAGATAGTGCTCTCTGTTCTTAAAGAGAAAAAGCTGCTATTGAGACATCTGCCTTTGTCTTTTACAGACTGCTCTACTACTGCAAAATGTTTCACAGTGGATCTCTTAAGTGAAGAATAACTAATAGAAAGAAGATAAAACAGACCACTGTTCCTACAGCCGAGCTACACTGAATCACTGCTTCTTATTTTGACAAATTAATCTATTACATTTTCCACGCCTTGTTACACTAGCCCTAGTCACAAAATTGAGCCATTTTTATATCTTTGTCACCAGAAAGACAACTCAAGATCATAAGATCTCAGAAATTTACTCAAAGACAGAATTTAACTTGGGCTTATATGGTCACTGATGATGTAACATTGAGGAATCTAATGCTTTTTAAAAAAATTAAGTCACTAATAAGTTCTTTTTCTTAAGAAAAACAAACAAAAAATATATATATTATTAACCTGACTTGTAAAAACTGAATGAGGCACTCTTTTTTCTGTGTCCCAAGATACAAACTTCTGATGCATTACTTATCAGATCATTTAAATGACATGGGGTAACTCAAATATTTTGACTGCTCTTGAAAATATTTGTTGGGATACCTTGGTCTTAATATTACCAAAAATTTAAGTCAATTTTAGGAGATCCAAGATAGGTGGTAGAGTAGGTAGAAGTTACACTCACCTCCTCCCAGGACCAAACTGGAATTATAAGTAAATTATAGAGCAATCAGTTTGAATAACCAACTGAAGACTAGCTAAAGAAAATTCTTACAAATTAGGATTTACAGATGAAGCCACATCAAGATTGGTAGGAAGGGCAGAGACCTCAAATGTGCTGACCCTGCTCCCACAGGCAGTGGTGGAGATTCCAGAAGGATATCTCAGCTATACAGGTTCCTACTGAGAAGTGTGGGGTCTAAACCCCAGGCTGGGCTCCCAAGCCCATAACACCAGATCCATGAAGAGGCACCCACATAGCATCTGGCTGTGAAAAGCAACAGGGTCTCTGTCCATCAGGGAGAGATAGAAGTTCACTAGTGACACAGGTGTCTCTTAAAGGGCCAACACAAATTTTTGTTTGCAGCTACTCTCCCTGGGCTCTGGAGGAAGGATGGCAGAGGGGATTAGAGTCACATGAGAAGAATCTGGGGTTGGTGGCTCTGGGGAGAGACCTGAAGGGATAGCCACCAAGATCCCTGTGCTGAGTCATTCTCCCACACTGCAAATGCCATCTTTCTTAGGTAGAGCACTCCCCTCTGTATGGCAACAGCCTGGGGTAAAGCAATAGCCCCACCCTCTGGACACTTTTTTGCCCCACCATGCAGAGCTCAGCACCTGATAAGGAGTCAGCTACCTTGGCCAGGGGTGTAGAGTTCTGGGCAGACTCAGGGGGTGTCAGTGACTGAGTTGTGTGGCTTTGGGGCCGGGACCATCACTTCCATTTTCCTGTGAACCTAACTGGCACTTTCCCCTCACAAGACCTCCACTAGAACCACCATTCTGACTCCAGAGACTCCAATCCCCCAACTCCTAGTGGCTCTGCCCTATCAAAGATGAGACAAAAATCCAGGACATGCTGAGCTATGTGGCTCTGGAGTGGAGCCACAACCCCCACCTTCCTTGAAGTCTGACTAGGCCCAAACCCTCACAGGAGATCCACTAGTCCCATCCCCCCAATTCCTGGCAGCCTGACATTGCTGAGCTCCTTTACCTCCCAGCAGAATAGGGGACAGACTGAGTTGTGTGGCTTAAGACCGAGGCCATATTTTTTTCTTTCTTGCATGCCCAACTAAAGCAGAGCTCTTCCTTCAGATGACCAAATTTTGGTCTGTTTGGGCCTGATCATCTCTCCTGGCCTACCCTGATGACTCCTGAGAACCCACTCCACCAGAAAGGTCTGTGGACACCCAGCAAGTGGCAGCTAGATTTGGAAATCCAGAGACATTTACTGAGTGTCCTTAGACCCAGCACTGGCATGGAGTATCAGTCTGGTTAACACCACTCACCGCTACCTGGTGACTCCCTGTGAACCTACTTCATGAAACTGAGTACAGTCAAATGCTCATTCAAGCTGAGTCTAACAGGAAGCCAAGAGGCAGAGGCAGGCAGAGGTGGATCTTGGGGTGTCTTGGGGCTTTTGCTGACCTGTCCCTGGGACTGGTTCTGGTAAAAGCCAATCTTGGTACACAACTTGGTCATTCCCATGGGCACCCAGGCCCAGCAGAGGCAGCCACAAACTGTGTATTACTTATAGTTCCAAACAAGTTGCCAAGGGCCAGTTACAGGCAGCATCTTACACTGGCTTGCACTACAATTTCTCCCAATAGGCCTAGAAACAGCACATCCAGTGGTCAGCTTCAGACAACAGCAGAGCAGGATTCAATACACTTCACAAGTGGCATATTAAAAAAAAAAAATCTTGGCAGATACCAAATGCTGCTGAGGCAAATTCCATTTTGTGTGGTCAGCACCTGCACAGCAGCTCACATGCCAGAGTTAGGGATGAACCTCACAGTTAGCCAGCCTGAGCATCAATCCCACACACAAATGAGTCAATAGCAATAAAGACTCAATTACAACTGGAGGGCCCACATAATCTGCACAAAGGACATTCCTGAACCACATAGCTGAGATGATTAAGGAGACTACACCACTGGAACCCACAGGATACCTATTATTTAAATCCACCGCATAAAGGCTAGGATCCTAGCAGATCTATCTAATACATAGAAACAAAGAGGCAGCCAAAATGGGGATACAAAGAAACATGCCCCAAATGAAAGAACAGGAAATCTCCAGAAAAAGAGCTAAGTAAAATGAAGGCAAGCAATTATTTAGATATAGAGTTCAAAGTAATGGTTACAAGGATGCTCAACAGCATGAAAAAGGACATGAAAAGCACAAAAAAGGACCAGTCAGAAATAAAGAACACACTATCTGAAATGAAAAATACATTGGAAGGAATAAACAATAAGTTGGATGAAGCAGAGGATCGAATCAGTGATTTGAAAGACACAGTAGAAAAAAACACCCAATCAGAGCAGCAAAAAGAAAAAATAATTTTAGAAAAATGAGCATAGTTTAAGGAACCTCTGGGATAACATGAAGCATAACGTCATCACATCATAAGGTTATCAGAAGGAGAAGAGAGAGAACAAGGGATTGAGAATCTATTTGAAGAAATAATGACCCAAAACTTTCTTAACCTGGTGAAAGAAAAAAAACAAAACAAACAAACAAAAAAAACAAGTCCGGGAACCACAGAGAGTCCCAAAAAGGTGAACCCAAAGAGGTTTACACCAAGACAGATTATAATTAAATTGGCAAAGGGTAAAGACAAAGAGATAATCTTAAAAGCAGCAAGAGAAAGTTACTTACAAGGGAGCTTCCATAAGACTGTCAGCTAATTTCTCAAAAGAATCATTTTAGGCCAGAAGGGATCAGCATAAAATATTCAAAGTGATGAAAAGCAAACAACCCCAACCAAGATTACTCTATACAGCAGGGCTATCATTTAAAATTAAAGGCGAAATAAAGATCTTCCCTGACAAGAAAAAGCTAAAAGAATTTGTTACCACCAAAGCAGTATTATAGAAGTGTTAAAGGGCCTGGAAGCAGAAGCAGAAGCAGAAGGAGAAGAAGAGGAACATAGTTAAAAGAATAAAATTGCAATAAATACGTACCTATCAATAATCACTTTAAATAAAAATGTCCTAAATTCTCCAATCAAAAGACATAGGGTAGCTGAATAAATAAGAGAACAAGACCCATATAGCATATGCTGTCTATAAAAGACCCACCTCAGAATGAAGGATACACACAGACTAAAAGTAAAGGAATGGAAAAAGATACTCCATGCAAATGAAAACAAAAAAATAACTGAGGTAGCAATATTTATATCTGAAATAACAGACTTTAAAATAAAGGCTTTAGTAACAGCCAAAAAAGGACACTACATAATAATAAAGTTAACAACCCACCAAGAGGATGTAACCCATGTAAACATTTGTAAACATTTATGCACACTACATAGGAGCACCTCAATATGTAAAGCAAGTCTTGATGGACATAGAGAGATTGACAGTAATACAGTTATAGTAGTGGATTTTAACACCCATTGGCATCAATGGATAAACCTTCCAGATAGAAAATCAACAAGAAGACAGTAGCCTTAAATGACACACTAGATCAGATAGATTTAATGGATATTTTTAGAGCATTTTACCACAAGGCAAAAGAATATACATTCTTTTTTACAGCACATTGAACATTTTCTAGGATAGACCATATGTTAGGACACAAACATGTCTCAATAAATTCAAGAACATTGAAATCATATCAAGCATCTTCTCTGTCCATAATGGTATGAAACTAGAAGTCAATCAGAAGAAAAAAACTGAAAAACAAACAAAGACATGGAGGCTAAATAACATGTTACTAAACAATGAATGGATTAAAAATGAAATCAGGGAAGAAATCAAAAGATACCACAAATCAAATGAAAATGAGAATACAACAACTCAAAATCTATGAGACAATGTGAAAGCAGTCCTAAGAGAGAATATTATAGTATTATAGTATTATATCAAGAAATAAGAAAAATCTCAAATAAACAATCTAACTTTACACTTAAAGGAACTTGAAAAAGAAAAACAAAATTTAAAGTGAATAGAAAGAAAGAAATAATAAAGACTAGAGCAGAAATAAAGTAGCATCTAAAAAACAATACAAAGAACAATGAAACCAAGAAATGGGTTTTTGAAATGATAAATGAGACTGACAAACCTTTAACCAGACTCATGAAGAAAAAAAGAGAGAGGACCCAAATAAATAAAATCAGAAATGAAAGAGGAGAAGTAACAACTGTTGCCAAGATGTAAAAAGGATTGTAAGAAAACATCATGGGGGAGAGGAGAAAATGGCGGTGGAGTGAATGGAAGCTACACAGACGATCTCCCAGGACCAAACGGGAATTACAACTAAAATAAAGACAAATCATCGGGAAAAAGCAACAGAAAAGCAGCGGGAGAGGACCATACAACCAGGGACACTGAATGAGCCTGGTAGGACCTGCGGAGGCGCGTGAGGGTGGCGGGCCGGGAGCCCATGGACAGCAGTGGCCTTAGCTGTGAGCAGCGGCGGCACCCACCATCAGGGTTAAGGGCCCAAGCTGCTCCACAGCGCAGAGGGCCGGGACAGAGCACTGAATAGCTACAGCCACTCACCTGGGGCTCCAGCAGAACACCAACACCCACAGGGAAAATTTGGTAGGCTCCAAAACCCACTGAGATAGCAAAAATGGTGAAACAAAGAAACAGATCCCAAATGAAAGAACAAGAGAACTCTACCGAAGATGAGATAAATGAAATGCAGTTAAGCAAATTATCAGAGGTAGAGTTCAGAGCCATGATCTTCAGGAAACTAAACAGCATGAGTAAGGACATCAACACCATGAAAACCAACCAAGTGGAAATAAAGAATGACACAGCAGAAATAAGGAACACATTAGAAGGACTGACAAGCAGAGTAGAGGAAGCAGAGGACCGGATCAGTGAATTAGAAGACAGAGTAGAAAAAATCAATCAATCAGAAAACCAAAAAACAGGAAGATAGCTTAAGAGAACTGTGGGACAACTGGAAAGGTAATAACATTTGCAACATAGGAGTCCCAGAAGAAGAAGAAAATGAGCAAGGGTTAGAGAATATATTTGAAGAAATAGTGACAGAAAACTTTCCTAACCTGGTGAAGGAAGAAGGCATTCAAGTTCAAGAAGCACAGAGAGCCCCAAGTAAGAAGAACCCAATCAGGCCCACACCAAGACACATAATAATTAAAATGCCAAAAATTAAAGACAAAGAGAGAATCCTAAAGGCAACAAGAGATAAGCAACAGGTTACCTACAAAGGAAACCCCATCAGGCTATCAGCTGACTTCTCAACAGAAACACTACAGGACAGAAGGGAATGGCATGAAGTAATCAAGGTCATGAAAAACAAGGATCTGAATCCAAGACTACTCTATCTAGCAAGGCTATCATTCAAAATAGAAGGTCAAATAAAGAGCTTCCCAGACAAAAAAAAAGGCTAAGGGAATATATTAGCACCAAACCAGCACTGCAAGAAATGTTAAAAGGACTGCTGTAATTAGTAGAAGAAATAAGAAGAAAAATATAACCACACTGAACAAAAATGGCAATAAATAAGTACATATCAATAGTCATCTTAAATGTAAATGGACTGAATGCTCTGATAAAAAGACACAGAGTAGCTGACTGGATAAGAAAGCATGATTCACATATATGTTGTTTACAAGAGACCCACCTCACAACAAAAGACTCACATAGGTTTAAAGTAAAGGGATGGAAAAAAACCTTTCAAGCAAACGGAAAGGAAAAAAAAGCTGGGGTAGCAATACTCATATCTGATAAATTAGATTTCAAATTGAAGACCATAACTAGAGACAAAGAAGGCCATTACATAATATTGAAAGGGTCTATCCAACAGGAAGATATAACCTTGGTAAACATATATGCACCCAATATAGGAGCACCAAAATATATTAAAAATCTTTTGGAGGACTTCAAAGGAGAAATCGACAGCAATACAATCATAGCAGGAGACTTCAACACCCCACTGTCATCACTGGATAGATCATCTAGACAAAAAATTAACAAGGAAACAGAAATTCTAAATGAAGCACTAGATCAAATGGATTTAATAGATATATACAGAGAATTACACCCCAAAACTGCAGAATTCACATTCTTCTCAAGTGAACATGAGACATTCTCAAAGATAGACCATATGTTAGGACACAAATGAAGTCTCTACAAGTTCAAGAAGATTGAAATCATATCAAGCATCTTTTCAGACCACAATGGCATGAAACTAGAAATCAATTGCAACAAGAACATGCAAAGACATTTGAAGACATGGAGGCTAAATAGCATGTTACTGAACAATGAATGGGTTACCATGGAGACCAAGGAAGAAATTAAAAACTTCCTGGAAACCAATGAAAATGAACACACAACAATGCAAAATCTATGGGATGCAGCAAAAGCAGTTCTGAGAGGGAAGTTCATAGCACTACAGGCCCACCTCAAGAAGGAAGAAAAATTTCTAATTGACTACCTAACCTCAAAACTTAAAGAACTAGAAAGCAAACAAAAAGAAAACCCTAGAGCAAGTAGAAGGAAGGAAATAGTAAAGATCAAAGCAGAAATAAACGACATGGAGACCAAAAAACAAAATACTAGCAAATCGGATCCAGCAATACATCAAAAAAAATTATTCACCATGACCAAGTGGGATTCATCCCAGGAATGCAAGGCTGGTACAGTATTCGCAAATCGATAAATGTGATACATCACATAAACAAAATGAAAGATAAAAACCATATGATCACATCAATAGACGCTGAAAAAGCATTTGACAAAATCCAGCACCCATTTCTGATAAAAACGCTCAGCAATTTGGGAATAGAGGGATCATATGTCAACATTATAAAGGCCACATATGAAAGACCTACAGCCAACATCATACTCAATGGACAAAAACTAAAAGCATTTCCCTTAAGAACAGGAAAAAGACAAGGATGCCCACTTTCACCACTCTTATTTAACATAGTACTGGAAGTCTTAGCCACAGCAATCAGACATGAAGAAAAAATAAAAGGGTTCCAAATTGGAAAGAAGGAAGTGAAACGGTCATTATTCACAGATAACATGATATTATACATAGAAAACCCTAAAGACTCCATCAAAAATCTACTAGACTTAATTAATGAATTTGGCAAAGTAGCAGGATACAAAATTAACGTCAGGAAATCGACGGCATTCTTATACACCAATGATGAACTCACGGAAAGAGAAACCAAAAAACAATCCCATTTACCATCACGGCAAAAAAATTAAGATACCTAGGAATAAACTTAACCAAAGAAGTAAAGGACCTATTTGCAGAAAACTATAGGACATTGAAAAAAGAAATAGAGGAAGATATAAAAAAGTGGAAGCACATACCTTGTTCATGGATTGGAAGAATTAACATCATTAAAATGTCCATACTACCCAAAGCAATCTGTAGATTTAACGCAATCCCCATCAAAATACCAATGACATATTTCAGAGAACTAGAACAAATACTTCAGAAGTTCATATGGAACCAAAAGAGACCCCGAATAGCTACAGCAATCTTAAAAAAGAAGGACAAAGTAGGCGGGATCACAATACCGGACATCAGGTTATACTACAAAGCTACTGTAATCAAAACAGCCTGGAACTGGCACAGGAACAGGCACATAGATCAATGGAATAGAACAGAGAACCCAGAAATTGACCCAAAACTTTATGCTCAATTAATATTCGACAAAGGTGGCAAGAGCATACAGTGGAGTAAAGACAGCCTCTTTAATAAATGGTATTGGGAAAATTGGACAGCTACATGCAAAAAAATGAAACTAGACCATCAGCTTACACCATACACAAGAATAAACTCAAAATGGATAAAAGACTTAAATGTGACTCATGAATCCATAAAAATCCTAGAAGAAAATGTAGGCAACAAAATTCAGACATCATACGCAGCAGAATTTTCACTAATATATCACCTAAGGCAACAGAAACAAAGGAAAAAATGAACACATGGGACTACATCAAACTCAAAAGCTTCTGCACAGCAAAAGAAACAACCATCAAAGTGGAAAGGCAACCCACTGTATGGGAGAGCATAATTGCCAATGATATATCAGATAAGGGATTAATTTCCAAAATATATAGAGTGCTCATACATCTCAACAAAAGGAAGACAAAGAACCCAATTAAAAAATGGGCAGAGGAACTAAATAGACACCTCTCCAAACAGGACATACAAATGGCCAAGAGATATATGAAGAAATGCTCAATGTCACTAATCATCAGAGAAATGCAAATTAAAACAACAGTGAGGTATCACCTCACACCTGTCAGAATGGCCACCATCAACAGATCATGGAACAACAAGTGTTGGCGAGGGTGTGGAGAAAGGGGGACTCTAGTATACTGCTGGTGGGAGTGCCGACTGGTGTAGCCACTATGTAGAACACTATGGTGTTACCTCAAAAAATTAAAAATTGAATTACCATATGACCCAGTGATCCCACTCCTAGGAATATACCTTAAGAAGCCTGAAACACCAACCAGAAAGAATACATGTACCCCCATGTTCATAGCAGCGCTATTTACAATAGCTAAGACACTTGGACAGCCCAAGTGTCCATCAGTAGACGAATGGATAAAAAAGCTATGGTACATATACACAATGGAGTACTATGCAGCTGTAAGAAAGAAAGATCTCTTATCCTTTGAGATGACATGGGAGGACCTGGAAACTATTATCCTATGCGAAACAAGCCAAGCAGAGGAAGACAAATATCATGTGATCTCACTTATTTCTGGAATATAATGAACATAACAGTCTGAGGAACAGGGTAGTCCCAGGGACATGGAAGTAGGGAACAGACTGACAATTGCCAGAGGAGGGGGTGGGGAAGGGGAGCAATGGACCACAGAACTTGTACACATGTACTCATAACCAATGGACATGGACAACAAAACTGAGGACGGGACAGGGAGGGAGGGGGAGGAAGGTGTCAATGGTTGATAAAAGGAGAAACATCTGTAACAAAACTAAACAAATAAATAAATAAATAAATAAATAAATAAATAAATAAATAAATAAATAAATAAAATACAAAAAAAAAAAGAAAAAGAAAAAAAGAAAAGAAAACATTATGAACACCTATGCCAACAAATTGAACAATCTGGGTGAAATGGATAAATTCCTGGAAACATGCAATCTTCCAAAACTGAATCAGGAAGAACCAGAGAATGTAAATATGTGAACAGACAGATTACAACTAGTGAAATGGAAGCAGTAATAAAAAGAAAATTCCCAGAACTAACATTTATACTTCTCAAACTATTCAAAAAAAAAAAAAAAAGAAAAGAAAAAATTAAGAGGAGGGAAAACTCCCAAGCTCTTGTTTATAAGGCCAGCATTATCCAAATTCCAAAACCAGATAAAGACATTACAAAAAAGAAAATTATAGGCCAATATCCCTGATGAACATAGATGCTAATATCCTTAAGATAATATTAGCAAATAAGATTCAGTAATACATTTGAAAGATCATACATACACCATGGTACAGTGGGATTTATTGCAGGGATGCAAGGTTGGTACACTTTCAAAAATCAATAAACATGATACACCACATAAACAAAATGAAGGATAAAAAGTACATGATCATATCAATAAATGCAGGAAGAGCATTTGATAAAACTTTGCCCCTATTTATGCTAAAAACTCTCAGCAAAGTTGGAATTATTATACCTCAAAATAATAAAATCCATATATGACAAACCCATATTCAATGGGCATAAACTACAAGTGTTTTCTTTAAGACTGAGAATAAGATAGGGACTTCCACTTTCACCAGTTACTAACATAGTACTGGAAGTCCTAGCCATAGTAGTTAGACAAGAAGAATAAATAAAAGGCATCTAAATTGGAAAAGAAGTAAAACTATTATTATTTGCAGATGATATGATTCTATATATAGAGAACCCTAAAGATTCCACCAAAATACTACCAGAACTGATAAATGAGTTCAGTAAAGTAGGATACAAAAAAAATATCCAGAAGTCAATTGCATTTTTATACACCAATGAACTATCAGAAAGGGAAACCAAGAAAACAATTCCATTCACAATAGCTTCAAAAAATAAAAAACAAGGAATAAATTTAACCAAGAATGTAAAAGACCTATACTCAGAAAATTATAAGACACTGAAGAAAGAAATCGAAGAAGATACAAATAACTGGAAGTATATATCATATTTATGAATAGAAAGAATTAGCATAATTAAAATGTCCATACTACCCAAAGCAATCTGTAGATTCACTGCAAAACCTATCAAAACACCAACAGAGAACTAGAACAAACATTCCAAAAATGTACATGGAACCACAAAAGACCCCAAATAGCCACAGCAATACTGAGAACAAGAACAAAGTAGAAGAAATCATGCTACCTAATATCAAACTATAGTACAAGGCCATAGTAATCAAAACAATGTGGTACTGGCATAAAAACAGACATAGATCAATAGGACAGAATAGAGAGCCCAAAAATGAACCTACACCTTTATAGTCAACTAATGTTTGACAAAGGTGGCAAAAACATACAACGGGGTAAAAACACTGTATTCAGTAAGTGGTGCTAGGAAAATTAAACTAGACCACCTTATTACACCATACAAAATAATACATTAAAAATGAATTAAATATTTAAATGTTATACTTGAAACCATAAAAATCCTTGAAAAAATAGACAGTAAAGTATGGGACATTTCTCATAGCACTACTTTTTCTGATATATCTTCTTGGGCAAGGGAAACAAAACCAAAATTGAACAAGTGGGACTACATCAAATTAAAAACTTTTTGCACAGCACAGGAAACCATCAAAATGAAAAGACAACCCACTAATTGGGAGAATATCATCAGTGATACATCTGAGAAGGGGTTAATATCCAAAATCTATAAAGAACTTATAAAACTCAACACAAAACAGACAAAAAATCCACTGAGCAAAGGAACTGAATAGACACTGCTCCAAAGAGGACTTCCAGATGGCCAACAGACTTATGAAAAGATGCTCCATGTAACTAATAATCAGAGAAATGCAAACTAAAACCACAATAAGATGTCACCTCACACCTGTCAGAATGGTTATCATCAATAAATCAACAAACAGCAAATGCTGACAAGGATATGGAGAAAAAGGAACCCTCCTGCACTATTGGTGGGAATGCAGACTGGTGCAGCCACTGTGGAATGCAGTATGAAAAAATTCAAAATGGACCTGCCTTAAAATGCAGCAATTCCACTTTTGGAATACTATATTTGAAGAAACCCAAAACACTAACTCAAAAGTATATATGCACCCCTATGTTCATTGCAGTGTTATTTATAATAGCCAAGATTTGGAAGCAGCCCAAGTGCCCATCAGTACATGTTTGGATAAAATAGCCAATGGAACTACATAAATTTTACTCAGTTATAAAAAAAAAAAGGAAGGAATCTTACCCTCTGCAACAGCATGGATAGACCTGGAGAGCATTATTCGAAGTGAAATAAGCCAGTTAGGGAAAGACAAGTACCATATAATTTCACTCATATGTGGAAACTAACAAACAAAATAAACTAAGAAACAAAATGTAAACAGACTCATAGGTAGGGAACAGACTGACAGCTGTCAGAGGGAAAGAGGGTTGCAGGGCTGGTGAAAGTGGTGAGGGATTAAGAAAGAAAACACTCATAGGCACAGACAAGCAGTATGGTGATTACCAGAGGGAGAGGGGGGTGTGGAAAGTAGAAGAGGGTAAAGGGGGAATAAATGGTGACAGAAGGAGACTTGACTTTGGGTGGTGTACACACAATAAAATATACAGATGATGTATTATAGAATTGTATTCCTGAAACTTATAGAATTTTATTAACCAGTGTCACCCCAATAAATTTAAAAAGTTAATTACATAATTTTTAATGCAAAAGTTAAAAATTTTAGTTAATATATAATTAATTTAAATTATTATAAGATAGTCTAAACAGAGGCTAGTTGTACCTCCTTAAGAGCTATAGATATGTATGGGGACATGATAAATGATATAGGTGATATCAAATATTAATGGGAAATAGAGTGCTGCATTTGGAAAAACTGATTTACTATCTGAAGAATGAAAACAAAATAAATGAATTTCTGCTTTATATTTTACAAAGACAAATGATTAATATATTAAAGACCAAAATGTGAAATATCAAACTCTAAAACTAATACAAAGGAATACAGGAGTTTGGTGCTGGAAGGAACTCCTTAAACTTGACATGAACAGCACAGTCTATAGTGTAAAAATTAGATTTTATTACATTGAAATTAAGGACTTCTGTCAAATAAAGGACACTATGAATAAACATAGGAATTAGGTGACAGATTGGTAGATGTTTTGCACAACATTGAAAACCCAGAAGGAATCAATATCCTTTGTCTGTACCTTCAAAATGTTCAGAATCCCACTACTTTTCACCATTTCTACTGTTAATATCAAGTTCAAGCCATCATCTGCCTAAGCCTGGATGTTGTGATAGCTTCTTGACTATTCTCCCTACTTCTACACCTGCCCATCTACTATCTATCTTTAACACAGCAACTAATTTTTGTTTTTAAATCGTAAGCCAGAGCATGTCATTCCTCTCCTCAACAGCTGGCATTCAGTAAAATATGTTGCTTTTCTGACTAGACCTCTTACTGTCTCTTTTCTTTTAGCTTTTAAACTCTTCTTCAAACACTGGCATTATGTGCCCACCTTAAGTCTTTGGTTAGCATTCCTGGATTCTTCCTCTGACTACCTTCACAGATCATACCCATGCTTTCTTCAAGTCTTTTTTTTTTTACATGTCAACTGCTCAAAGAGTTCAAAGCTAATAATTCTTCTCCCAATTTCTTCACTTTTAGTTTTCTTCTTTTTCCTAACACCTGACTACTTATCTTCTTCTAACATACTATTTAATTATCTCATATAATATTCGCATGTTTATTATTTGCTACTCAACCCTATCCTCCATCACTGCCAAATGTGAGCTTTAAGTTAAAATCTTTTGTCTCTGTTGTTCACCAATACATTTTCAGTGTTTAAAGTACGTTTTTTTAAATCAATTTTCAATTTTAAGATAACAGTTGGCATATAATATTATATTAGTTTCAGGTGTAGACCCCAGTGATTAGACATTATAAAACTTATTAAGTGATCATCCTGAAAAAAATCTCATACCTATCTGACACCATGCATAGTTTTTAGAATATTATTGACTATATTCCCTATGCTGTACTTTACACCCTTATGACTACACTATAACTACTAATTTGTACTTCTAAATTCCTTCACCTTTTTCACCCATCACCCCAACCCCTCTCCCATCTAGCTACCATCAAAATGTTCTCTGTATCTATGAGTCTGTTTCCATTCTGCTTGTTTATTTTGATTTTTAGATCCAATTATTGATAGATATGTATTTGTTGCCATTTTATTGTTCATATTTTTTTATCTTTTTTCTTCTTCTTCTTAAAGAAGACCCTTTAACATTTCACATATTACTGGTTTGATGGTGATGAACTCTTTCAGCTTTTTCTTGTCTAGGAAGTTCTTTATCTGAGCTTCAATTCTAAATGATAGCTATGCTGGGTAGAGTAATCTTGGTTGTAGGTCTTCCCTTTTCATCACTGAATATTTTTTGCTACTCCCTTCTGGTCTGCCAAATTGGTGTTGAGAAATTTGCTAACAGTCTTATGAGTGCTCCCTTGTAGGTAACTAACTGCTTTTCTCTTGCTGCTTTTAAGATTCTCTCTTTGTCTTTAACTTTTGGCATTTTAATTATGATGTGCCTTGGTATGGGCCTCTTTGGATTCATCTTGTTTGGGACTTCCTGAGCTTCCTAGATTTGTATGTCTATTTCTTTCACCAGGTAAGGGAAGTTTTCTGTTATTATTTTTTCAAATAGGTTTTCAATTTTTTACTCTCTCTTTTCTCCTTCCAGCTCCCCCATGAGGCAAATGTTAGTATGTTTGAAGTTGTCCCAGAGTCTCCTTACACTATCTTCATATTTTTGGATTCTTTTCTCTTTTTGCTGTTCTGATTGGATATTTTTTGTTTCCTCATATTCCAAATCTTTGATTTGGTTTTCAGTGTCCTCTACACTACTGTTGCTTCCCTGTGAATTATACTTCATTTCAGTTAATGTATCCTTTATTTCTCACTGGTACTTTTTTATGTTGTTGATGTTCTCACTTAAGTTCCTTGAAGTTCTCACTAAGTTCCTTGGAGTTTTCACTAAGTTCCTTGAGCATCCTTATAACCATTGTTTTGAACTCTGTATCTGATAGTTTGCTTGCTTGCTTACATTTTATTTAGTTCTTTTTCTGGAGATTTCTCCTGTTCTTTCATGTGCAACAATGTTTCTTTGTGTCTGCATTTTGGCTGCTTCCCTGTGTTTGTTTCTATGTATTGGGTAAAGCTGCTAGGTCTCCCACACTTGATACAGCGGACTTGTGTAGTAGATTTTCTGTAGGGCCCAGTGGCTCAGACTTCCCAGTCACCTGAGCTGGGTAGTCCAAGTGCACCACTGTGTGGACTGTGTGCACTGTCCTATTGTAGTTGAGCCTTGATTGTTGTTGGCATCACTGGGAGGGATTGACCTCCAGGCCAATAGAATGTGAGGACCAGCTGCAACTACAGCCAAAGAGCTGTTCTGTGGGAGCCAACCCTATGGAGCAGGACTTATTTCAGTGTGGCTTTGGTGCTCACTGAGTCCGTCCCTTGAGTGTGTTTCTCATGGAGGTGTTAGGGTTGTAATCTGGTGTGGTCTGAAGCTTACCACCTGGTGCACTGGTTCTGGGGCCTCTCAGGAAGTGTAAAGTCAGTCACAGCCTGTGTCCTGCCTGGGGTCACCTGGCATGAGCTACAGTGTGATCTGCAGATGGCTGCTACTTGTGCTGAGCTTGAAGGTGCCCAGGAGAGACCAAGCTGTGAACCAAGACAGGCTGCTGCTAGTGCTGGGCCTGGAGCCACTTAGTGAGAGGTATGGGCATGCAGAGGCCAGCTGCTGCTTGTTTGAGAGATTTAAGGGAAGTCTGAAGCATGAACTAAGATAGGCCACTTATATGGAAAAGGCACTGGAAACAGCTTGGGTGAGCCTGTAATTTGGGTGAGGCAGGGTCTCAGGGCATAACTAGGGTGGGGCGAAGAGTGTGAGCCAAGTTGATGGAGACTCAGATATGGTGCCTGTCTGTCAGCTCTGTGGCAGGGAAAGCTCAGCAAATGAACAATGGCCTCTGCCAGCACTATTTTCTGGGAGAAATCTGCCTACCCCCAGCTATTGCCCTGATGCCAGACAATTTATTTCCTCCCGATATGTCCCTGATTCCTTTCAAGCTGCTGTCCCAATGCTGGAGCTCAGAGGGAGTGAGTCCGAGTAAGTCTGTGCACGAGCCATTTAAGAGAAACTGCCTGAGACTCCAATAGCCTCCTGTCACTCAGCCACAATCTCCACTTGTTTTTACAGCCCAAAGATACCAGACTTCTCTTCCTGACACTGGAACCCTGGGCTGAAGAGTCTGTTGTGGGGCTGGGACCACTTGCTCCTCAAGGGGGCTTTCACAGCCAAGATATCCCTCCCGATTAAACCACCACATGTGGATGTGCGACCAGCCCATTCCACACCTCCTACCGGTCTCTATGTCTCCATGTGGCTTCTTTATTTATTTATGTATTTATTTATTTATTTTTAAATATATTTTTTTCTTTATTGATTTTAGAGAGAGAGGAAGGGAGAGGGAGAGAGGGATAGAAACATCGATGAGAGAGAACATCGATTGGCCACCTCCTGCATGCCCCACACTGGGGATTTGGCCCACAACCTGGGCATATGCCCTGACTGGGAATCGAACTGGCGACCTCTTGGTGCATGGGTCGATGCTCAACTAGTGAGCCACACTGACTGAGCCATGTGTCTTGTTTTTTAATTCCCTTGTTGTAGGACTTCCATTCAGTCAGATTCCAGGCGGTTCTGAAAAATAGTTGTTCTGTAGTTTAGTTGTAATTTTGATGTGGTTGTGAAAGGAGGTAGGTACCGTGTTTACCTACGCCGCCATCTTGACGCCCATTCTGTTTTCAGTGTTTAAAACAATGCTTACAATGTGATTACTGTTCAATAAAAATCTAATTACTGGATGAATTAATTAATTAATGGATAAAAATAATAAAATTGTAGGATAATTCTGAAAATCAACTAGATAAAGACTACAAATCCAGTGGGGAAAAAATGGGTAAATGAAGCAGATTATAGAAATGAAGGTTGAAAAATATGAAGAACATAACGAATATACGATTTCAGTACATGCAAATTAAAAACACACTCTGCATATTTTATAAGAACATGCATCTATTTAAGAATATAGATCTCTGATTGGCTTATTTCGCTTAGCATAATACTCAGAAAAAGACAAATACCACCTGATCTCATTTATTTGTGGAATATAATAAACAATATAAGCTGATGAACAAAATAGACCCAGAGACATAGAAAGGAGTATGGTTCAGACTGACAAACCTCAGAGGAGGGGCGTGAGGGGGATGGATGAGATAAACCAAAGAACTTATATGCATGTATGCATAACCAATGGACAGAGACAGCAATGCTGGGGGGGTGCTGGGATGGGGAGGAGTGTGTCTGGAGGGGGGGAAGGAGAAACATCTGTAACAAAAATAAATGAATAATAATTGAAAAAACAAAAAGAATATAGATCTCCCACACCATATACATATATGGTGTCCCCAAAAAATGTATACACATTTTGAATGATTATAAAGTCATATAGTTCATTTTCAAAATTTAAAAGAATCTACAGAAATGAATAATATTTTTTGTTGACACCTATTTTCAAACTGATGACCGTTCTGGTCCAGGCACTGCTAATAGTGAAAAGCCATGGAACAGCAAACATCGAGAATCACTTTGTTTGGTATGTGTGCGCGTTCTCTTTCAATAGCTGCCCTCAATTCATCCACTGTTGCCAGTTTTGTACCATAAAATTTATTTTTTATGTATCCCTATAAAAAAGTCTAGTGGATAAATTTTCTTTGTTCAAAGCTTAGTCTGGCTTCATCCACTACTTCAAATCAGTTAAACCTGAAAGGAGTGAGAATTAAGTGAGTTATCAGCTGTTAGTGTTTTTTGGGGATACCCTGTAGATGATGGATACATAGATTAGATAGATAGATAGATAGATAGATAGATAGATAGATAGATAGATAGATAGACAGATAGATAGCAAGGAAATAATAGTAGAATATTGCACCCTTAGGACTAAAGGGTGGGTTGCCCCAGGAATAGGACATACTTTTGAGTGAAGTTCTGTTTCTTGAGGATGTTTTTGGAAGAGGGTCAGCTATCAGGTTACAGCACCCTATCCCTCTGCCAGCTGAAGATCAAGTGCCTTGGTCTGGATGGGGGACTTGAGCAGCACACCACAGTGGTCACTAAGGTGACAGTTTTCAGTCACATTGTCCTTTATAGTAATCTGTATCCCCTCCTTTACCACCCTCGTGGACACTGAGAATGGGTATGAAGGTAGATGACAGCTGGAAGACTGACCCCTCATGGTCTTCGCTCCCTTTCTTTATCTTCGCTCCCTTTATCTTGCTTTCTGTTCCTTTTCCTCCCCTCCACCCCTCCATTTTCCTTCCTCCCTTCTTTCCTTTCTTCTTACCTTCCTTTCTTTCCTCACCCCTTAATCATATTCTTCTAAAAAGTAATTAAAGTGGGAATTGTGTTTTTTGCTCATAACAGATAAAGTGTTTCCCTTTCCACTTATAAAGATTAAAACAACACTTCATTTTCAATTCCTTTATTCATCTATTCATTCCATGCAATTTTGTTGTGTAATTACTATGTATTTAGTAGTTAAAAAAATAAACCTCAATTTTACTTTTTGTTTAGCAGACATTCGTATTTAGCTAAATATTTCCTGTTTCCTTTATACAAACATGTATCTTAATATCAGGATAAAATAACACGATATGATGACAGTCTAATGACAGAATTCCAAGAGCTGCCAAGAGGAAATGAAATGTTAGCTACACAGTATCCAAATTGTCTTCTTTCTTCACGTCTAGTTTGTCTTGTAAGTGAAGAGGAGCTATCTTTCAGAAAGCAATTTGTAGGCAAGGAAGTTAAAACATTTCCGTCTTTTTCCAATAAAGATGAATTATGATCTTATTCTGTGGAAATCTTAAACTCATTTAAAAAAAGTAAACTCTTCTTATTAGAGAATCATAAAATGAGCATTCAAACTTCAAGTACACTAATGTTGACAGCCAACTTCATATATTAAAGTATCTGGAATGCATATTAATGTCTTTTGAATTTTGTTTTTTTATATAACAGTATAAAGAATTAATATTTTGCTGTGAGGTATTCCTATGTTCAATCCTAGCTAGGTGATGTTACGTAAATTACTTAACCATCTATATTCTCCGTTTTTTCCCGTTAAATGAGGATAAGAATGCCTATCAGTATATGGAAAAGATTAAATTAGATTTATCAAGGCAAATATTTTATTTTATTTATTTTTAATGCTTAATTTATTAATATTTTTTTACAGATATCCCTCCTTTTTCTCCCTTTCATACCCAGCTCCTCACTCCCCCTCCCCTTCACCACACTGTTGTCTGTGTCCAGTGATTATGCATATATGCATATAAATTCTTTGGTTTATCTCTCCCTGCCCACCCACCCCCTTCCCTCTGAGGTTTGTCAAAAAACAGAATTTAAATTTCTGGAACAGTAATTTATATAAACTTCTTAGATAAATATAGGATGAATAAATGGCTACTGTTCTGGAATTAAGGGATCATCAAATCTTTTGTATTTAATTTAGACTGCTAATTCTTCACATCCCTAGTTTGCAAAGCAAGAGGTCATGTAGATTAGTGAGGTCAGTGCCTTCAACCTGTCATCCTGTAACTGATGGGATGGAGTGTTTCTTACCAATAATCACTTGCAAGGACAAAAAAATGGAGATCAGGATATTAATTTTTCTTAAAGTAAACTTGTCCACTTAGATTCAAATAAGGAACTAAGGTTCCATGGACACAAACATGGCCACCAATAAGTTCTATGGTAATTATATAGGAAATGATCATGTACAATCCAACACTGTTTTTAATATATGATTAATCAATCATCAGGGGCTCAGTAACCTCGTGTTACATCTATGTATATATAATGCAATGACATCAATAACAAAACAGTACTCCAAAATTAATTATTTCTCAAATTTTATTTTACTTTGGTTACCATTTGTGCTATGGTTTAAAAACTACCTATACTCAGTAAGACATGGGATCTATAGATTTAAGAAAATCTATCCAAAATATAGTTTATATTTCTAATTGTACAAGACTATGTGGGTGGATTGGAGATCAGGAGTGAGAGGGAAAATAAAATAAAACGTATGGTTCCTTCCACTTCAATAAAAGAGACCACACTAATGCTATTATACCTGAAGGTGTTACATTTGCTATTTTTGAAGCACTTTTAAACTAACTATGTCTTTGTTCATTAAATCAGAAGTCCTGACCCTAAACATAATAATAATCTAAAAGTACAAAGATCAGTATGAACTCGAGTGGTTGAAGAAATTAATAAAAACATGTGAAGAAGACAAGTAAAATTAAGTGTTCGAGGAATAAAGATGAAAGATTATGTTAGAGAGGAAAGCATACTCAAATAATAGAGTAAGTAAGAACTGGCACATATTACTTAGCATCTCGTTATAGGTTGGTGTACCTTACAAGCAAACTCCAGGATAGAGATTAGAGCACGGGGAATTTATTAGAGCATGTCTTTGGAATCAACATCTGTGGATGGGCATGAAGGGAAGCAGTATCTGGAAGAGAAAGAAGTTGAGCTTGATTCATTCCCAGTGATGGACTTAGTCAACCTTACAGGTAGTTTGAACCTGGTACATAGCATCACAATTGTCCTAAGTTGGAGAAGGAGAAGGGTAAGGTTTTATTCACCTATGTTGATCAGTCACTAGATGCCATTAGCCTGTGAAAGAGGTGTGACTTGGGACAAGGAAGATATCTTTAGGTGAGACAGTCCTTAAAGCAGCAACATCTGTGAGTTATTTTGTGTCACAATTGCAGCACTTGGGAACTAATAGCTTCATTCCTGAAGGGGGAATTGGCTAACACATAAGAATCCACCGTACTTTCTAAGGCTGGTTTTTCTTTTATTAATGATAACACAGACATATTTATTTTTAAATTTTAACTTTATTTTTGTTGTTGACACTATTACAGATGTCCCCATCCCCCTGTCTTGGCCAACACCCAGCCCCTGACCTCTCTTCCTTCTGGCCATCACCATACTGTTGTCTGTGTCTATGGGCTATGAATACACACACACACACACACACACACACACACACACACACATGTTCTTTGGCTAATCCCTTCATCTTCTTTCATCTAGTCTCCCTCTCCCACCTCCCCTCTGACAGCTGTCAGTCTGTTTCATGTATCCATACCTCTGTTTCTATTTTGTTCATCAATTTATTTTGTTCATTAGATTCCACATTTAAGTGAGATCGTGGTATTTGTCTTTCTCTGACTGGCTTATTTCACTTAGCATGATAATCTCCAAGTCCATCCATACTGTCACAAAAGATAAGATTTCTTTCTCTTTTATGGCTGCATAATACTACATTGTGTAAATGTACCTCATCTTTTTTATCCACTCATCTACTGATGGGCACTTGGGCTGTTTCCAGGTCTTACTATTGTAAATAATGCTGCTATGAATATAGGGGTACATATATTCTTTCGAATTGGTCACTTGGGATTCTTGGCATATATTCCCAGAAGTGAGATCACTGGGTCAAAAAGCAGTTCCATCTTTAATTTTTTGAGGTAGTTACATAGTGTTTTCCATGGGGACTGCATCAGTCTGCATTCCCAACAACAGTGCACTAGGGTTCCCTTTTCTCCACAGCCTCACCAGCACTTGTTTGTTGATTTATTGATTGTAGCCATTCTGGCAGGTGAGGTGATAGCTCATTGTGGTTTTAATTTGCATCTCTCTGATGATTAGTGACATTGAGCATCTTTTCATATGTCTGTTGGCCATCTGTGTGTCCTCTTTGGAGAAGTGTCTCTTCAGGTCCTTTGCCCATTTTTCAGTTGGATTGATTGCCTTCCTGGTGTTGAGTTTTATAAATTCTTTATATATTTTGGAAATCAACTCCTTACCAGACATCTCACTAGCGAATATGTTCTCCCATTCAGTGTGTTCCCTTTAGAGAATGTAAGTCAAAGGTATAACTATATTATGGTTTGGAACTGGATGGGATATTTATATTGGATATTATGGGAGAGATACTTAATATATATTACTGCAACCTGGATTTACTGTTATAAAATTTGGGAGAGGAATTTAGATTTCATTAAAGCAAGCAATCGCTGTCCTCATGCTTTCATGATTAGAATGCTACAACAGTTGAATGCTGGATGAGCTGAACAGAATACTGGAAATAGAGAAATCAATGAAACAACTCTAGCAATATGTTAGTGATTGTGAGCCTGGACTCTGATATAAATAACAAAAGCAGAATAATACATGTACAAGAAATACTTCAACAACAACAACAAAGGACAACATGAGAGAAAAAGGGAAATTTTTTTTTATGTATATAGGAAGTCTTAAAAAGATTGGCACCTTTTAAAGGATATTTGTATTTTTATAGACTTTTACATTAGAAAATGAAGTTCTAATGTTGAAAATGGCATTATCAGAAACATATGGGACAGTTTGGATATTCTAAAGGATAAGTGATATTTAAATAGCATAATGTAGATACACATTTACAATAACTAGATATGGTGGTATTTCAATGACTAGATCTTACAGTATATTTAGAACAGGCAACGCCTGGATTAACTATTTTTAGAGGAAAAGACACCAGTAGATGTTAATAACCTGTGCCTTAGATAGTTGCTTGGAGTGGTACAGATGGGGTTGGGTTGTTGCTGTGTGGGTACAACCCTTCCTCTCCTGTAAACTGCTCTCTCTATGGGGAGCGGCACAGCCACAAGAAGGCCACAGGAGGGTCCTCTAGTGCTTGGGTCTCAGACAGTGTCCCCTTTTGTTCTGGTCTCAGGGCAGTACAGGCAATAACCCAACTCTGGGACAGGTATTGTTGACAGAATCCCATTTATCTAAAGGCCCTTAAAATCCCTTGATGCAATTCATACATTGTCCTGTTCTAATTCAGTCAGGCAATTTGTTCATAAGAATTTCCTCCATCATTAAAATTACAAAAGGCACTCGTATTGCCATGAATGTCATATTTTTGAAAGATTGATGAAACACAAATTATGGAAAGGTTGTTACCATACTTAAGTAGGCTTTAGGGAGTGAAATAACGCATTGAGTTTAGGCAATTATTGGTGATCAGTTGGAATTTTATGGAGAACCAGTGAAACTTGGTTTATTTTCTATTCTTTTTATGGCTAAAGAAAAATAAAATAAAAATGGAAAGAAATAAAAAAAATCAAAATTAAATCAACACAAACATAACCCTCATGATTCCTTGATTTTCAGAGTAACTCAAAATCAATGAAGATAAATGAGTGATAAGTTCTTGAAACAAGACGCTAATTTTATATTCTCCCCGAGTATAAAAGGTGAGAGCCACGCACACTATCACATATGTCAACAGCGAAGCAGTTCAGATTTGCCTTCCCTACAGCAGTCCTGAGACAATGATATATGAAAATATATTGACTTGAAAGAAGAAATTAATTAAAAATGAGAAATTTATAAACGTGACGGTTGAAGAATTCTCCGGGGTTACTGCCTTTCTGAAAAGTAAAGTTCTTCAGGTTCTCTCTCTGAGTGATACTCCCTCTCTGCCAACTTAGTGTGACTGAAACAATTATCCCAGTCAGTTCTGTGGCTTACCGTTTTTCACTACCTGTTCAGGTAATCAATCAGAGAACAATGCGAATGCTGTTGCCTATGTCAATTAAATTAGGTCAAAAGTATAACAGCAGTGGAAAAAAAGAAAGAAGAAAAAAAAAAAGACCAGACAGTAAAGCAAAGCCCCAGACACTGGAGAACCTTATGGTACGAGGAAACAATTCACTACACAATTTCTAGAGAGAGTAAGTTCACAAACTGTTAAATACTGTTTTCCTTTGGGTACAATTTTAATTAAAAAAGCAGCATGGATGCAGATTTTAGATCGTCACTATTTAAATAGCTGAGAAAGCTGTTTGAATTTTAAAATCTCAGAGTATGTCATTTAAAAAATATTTTTTGCATGTATTTAAATATGATTTGTGATCAACGCTTATAAGATTACAATAGAACAAAAAAATTCAGGATAAGTTTAGTATTTGTATGATACTCCATGGGGAACCTTTAGAGGCTGGCTCCCTTAGGTCTTGATGACATTGGATGTTTTCTGAGAAAATTATAATAAGTAAGTATTTTAAAATTTTTATAAAATAATCAGATACTTTGTTTCTTGGTAAGTCGGTTACTGAATAAAAAGAAATTAAATGATAAGAAATTAAATAGTCTCAAGGATATTTTAGGAATAAACTATATAAATAACATACTGAGGAAGAGAAACAAAACAAATAAATTGAATTGCTTTCATTATTGGACACAAACTTATTTGTAAAACTGGGAGTTAGAAAGTGGCTTTTCCTTAATGATTGGTTTCCAAAGAATTTTTTAAAAAGCATCTTAGATAGTTATAGTCTCACGTATATACTTCTACTTGGTTTGACGTTCATGTAGTTCCTTTGGAAATACTTTATCTAGAAATAAACCATACAACTGGCTGCTCAACATGGGCTTTATTATTTTCAGTTTCAAGAAGTTTCACTATTATGCCCAGAGCAATATTTATCATTTCAAAAAATGTAATATGTAAGCATTTAATTTAGTGTATATATTATAGAGCTTTCCTTGTTATTCCTTTGATACTGTTGCTAACAAATGCGTTTTCTACAATGGAAAGTGTAGGTAGTCAGAAATTTATTTATATGAATTATACACGTACATAAACTAGGCATACGGATTTATGTGTTTTGTGACCCTTTTAACGCTGTGTACTTGCTGTTAAGTTGTATATTTTTCCATAGGAGCGCGTAACTCATGAGAAAATGACTAACATTGAAAACTCAGTTAAGTCTCAAAAATAGGCATTAGTTCTCAGACATGACTCTCCTTTTGGGAAATCAAAGTTTTTATTGCTAGATAAATTAATGTTTCAAATGTATGAATACAGATGCTGTTTGCAAATTTGTCACAATCTGTCTTCCAGCAGAAGAATTTATACTGTATACAGTAATAGAAAACAGAAAACTGCATATTTCACTAAATGGCAGCTGTGTGTGGAAGATTTATGTGATTATGTTTTGTCATTGAAACATGTAGTGAGACACCCGTGTATTTCACTGCAGTATTGTAAATGGACCAGGTATATTTATTTTTAAAATTATTCTACATTTATTTTACACAATATGTAATGCCCTTATCACATTAAAAAGAACAAGCATATTAAAGCTATTCAGAGTGATTTCATTACTTCAAAAGACAGTTTATATTAAAAATATTGAACAGGATTTTAACTTTCAACCTTAGAAGAGTACCCATATGATTTTCCATCCAAACATTTTCTTAGATCTTGAAAATGTGTCAACACCCAGGAAAATGAATTGTAAATGTATTCAATATGTCATGAAGTTGATTATTATTGGTAACTAAACCTGAACACTGCAAGCCCAAAGGCAAGCATTATATGGAGAATTACCTAACTGTCCATGTCATCGTGTGTACACATATTAAACTCATCAAGTCATTTTTGCATAAATTGGTTACATCCTGTGTTCTTATTGTGTGGGGAAAGCTTAATATTATACAGTATGTTTCACGGTGCTGGGATAATGAAAAAAATCTGCTTTTGGTTTATATTCCAAACCAGAAGAGAGTAGTTTCTTTTCAAAGAAGTTTGGCAATTAGCCCTCATCCAATCTCCAATGATATTAACCTATAGATCAAACTGATACCACTAGAACACCAAAGTAACTGTGCCATCATGTCCAGGGGTCAGGGAGCATTCTAACTGGAGAGCCAATAGCAAAGACATTTCCACAATTAGAAAGAAAACAAAATAGGTCAGAATTTAAACTTTAAATAAAAATGAAGTCAAGCTTTCAAAAAATTATTCATTTGCAGTTTGTGAGGAAACTTTTTGGGAAAGCTGAAAGAATGAATTGGGTCATAGGTATTTCTTGCTCTTGTCTCTAACAAAATAAATTTAAA
Organism: Tadarida brasiliensis; assembly: GCA_030848825.1. Taxonomy (NCBI): domain Eukaryota; kingdom Metazoa; phylum Chordata; class Mammalia; order Chiroptera; family Molossidae; genus Tadarida; species Tadarida brasiliensis. The sequence continues at coordinate 66,977,330 of CM061266.1, forward strand.
ATGGCAGTAAAGAAAACACACACACACACACGTTCGTGTGAGGAATGGTGCAACCTCATGGCCACAGCACTTCAAAGTTTGCAACCAAAGAAAATACAAGAGTCCTTATTCAAGAGGCAAGGCTCAGCTCCCAACCCAAACATCATTTTCCACAACAGAGATTAGAGAATAAAAAAAAAAAAAATCTAAAAGTTTTCATTAATGTCCATAATTTGAAAAACAGTGACTCATCAAGATTACTTATCCCCCCACCCCCCGTAACCTTGGGACAGGAGGGGATGACTAAGGGAGAGAAGTAAGCAATTTTACTTTTACTGATGAAAACATAGGACACAGAACATCACCATGAATTGGGGGAAAAAATAACAATTCGTAAGTCTAAGTATCCTTTTATGGAAATGAGCTGTAAGCTATAGCAAAGAATGAATTATACTAGTCATTTAACATAATATCTGAATCACCTCTGCCCTTCGAGAGAGGCTCCCTTCGGACTGTAGAAAAGGAACATGGGTCGAGAAATTGGTCTCAGAAATATGTTAGGGGAACCAAAGAGATTCTAATAAATGTACCTTAACAGTTTAAGCATAAGCGAGATGCAGGACATGGCATGGCAGCTGTATGAATAAAGCAAAGAAAAAGAAAAAGTAACAAGACCAGGATGAAGATAGAGATCCAAAGAAGAGGAGTGGGAAGAGGAAGAGGAGGAAATAGAAGCAAAGAATCGAAGAAAATGTATAGCATAAAAAAATACAGAAAATAACTACTTTTTGAAGAAAATATGATCCAAAGTAAGAAACAATGTTTGATGAGTGTTTTATATTATGAATGGAAATAGTAAGATAATTCAATATAACAAGAGCTCACAAACCACGTTATAAACAAAATAAAAACTGGAATAAAAGGGAAGACCATGAAGCAATATAAACAAAAGGAAACGGAGATCAGCATACTGAAACTAACATATACATTAGAAACAGCTAGAGAAACTAATATTTAAATTACTGACATAAAAGGTTTGAGATAATAACAGTGAATACACAGGAATATTTTTGAGCAATTAAGGTAATTAAGGTAATACAGATATGAGGGATAAATAAAGATAACAATATAAAGCTCGGAGAGCTAACCTGAAACAAAACTTATTCAAAATTCTAATAGAAGAAAATTTAGCCACAATATAAGTTAATTGAATGAATAGTGTGAAAGGGTAGCAAAATTCCTAGACAGGTGACTTGGGAGCACAGCAACTATTTATGTATTTATTATATTCGCAGTGATTAAAGGTTATTGTAAAGTAGAGGGGTGGGGGGGGCAGATGAGATAAACCAAAGAACTTACATGCACGTATGTGTAACCATGGACATAGACAATAATGCTTGGTGGCAGAAGGGGGCAGGATAGGGAGGAGAGTGTCTGTGGGAGAAAAAGGAAAAACATCTGTAAATAAATAAATAAATAAATAAGAAAGAAATAATGTTTTGACAATAAATATATTTAACCTATAGAGAAATAGAAATTTTAAAAGCAGATGAAGACTATCCAAACTTTTGCAGATATGTAGCTTTAAAAAAGAGGTAAATAATTATATCTGATACTGCACTAAAACTCGACAGGAGGGAAGTACAACGTGAAATCATATCAATGCACTTTTCACATCACGTTACATTGAAATTCACTGGGCTGTTCTGCACTTTAGCCATGCATGACTTTGTGACACCATGCATTGATCATTTGGAAAATATTGGTTTCACAGAATTATATAGGTCTTATGAAATATTTACATTTTACTATGTAATATAAAAATAAATCCCATTAATGTTGCTTTGCTCTTGTCAGAGATATCCATAAGGACTAAGATGCTGTCCTTTTCACAGAGGTAGGTACAATGTTTCCACAATTCTAATTTTTACTTGAAAGCTGGAATTTTATCCATAACAATAAAGATTGTCTCTTTCCTTGTTTTCCTTGGGTAATAAACTCTCATTCACCATTTTTGAGATAATGTTGCCCAAATGCCTAATCTTGAATAAGCATATTTTGTCTGTCGGTCATTCTTTTATATAAAAATATTGTTCTATGGAAAAAGGGCTAGTTTAGCACGCAACTTAAGCACACACAAAAAAAGCTTTTCTTTTAGGTAACCATTTGATATGCTCCTCTTGCAAGAATATTCTTTAGTGAAGATGGCTTTTTTTTTTTTTTTTAACTCCTGTGCACAGTAGTGAAGAATACAAAGGCTATAAATACTGTTTGGTGACACTGTCTTATTTGTGCCACTGATCCTTGCTTTAGCATCATCAGTGCAAATGATCATACAGTAAAAAAGGCAAATATTGTCTCCTTATTATAATGAAAATTGTTTTGGCCATGCATATTCCTTAAAACGATATTGGACGATATGCAGGGCATCGCAGACCAGACTTTAAGAGCTGCTAATTAATATTTTTTATCTATCCATTAATCTATAAGGGATTAAGATATATCTAAAATGATATTCTTACAAATTTAATAAAGGTTATTTCTGGTTGGTGGGGTCTGGGTGGTCTTTGATTTTTTTTTCTTTGTACTTTGCTATACTGCTTGAATCATACATAATAAGCAATATTTTTTAAAAAGATAGTGTCATGTTCAAAAATCACAGAGATTTGTTGCTTAAATATGATTTTGAATAAGGCAAATAATAAAAACAAAGATATAGTAACACAGGCAAATCAGTGGGAAATGATTATTCTGGAAAAGACAAGACTAAATAGAACAAGGGCAATGCGGATATGCAGAAGAGATTTCAAACGAGAGAGAATATGAGGGTGTGCATGCCAGGACCGACTTCTGCTTTCTTGCTGAGAAGGAACTAGAGACTATGGAAACCGCCAATACAACACTAATCCCTTTGTACACAGTAACTTTATATCTTTCTCATTACAAAGTATGAGCTCAGTTATTTTAAGCAAGTATTTTTTGTTGTCATTACAAAGATTCTGGAAAAAAAAAATCATTCGAACTGTCAAATCTCCATGCCCACAGTGAGCAAAGTTAAGTTAGACTTTCCTTCTCCCAGTAGCCCCCCTTTCCTCCTCTTCCCTACACAGAAACTTTACAGAACTATGTGTAAATCAGGATATTTGTTTGGGTGCAAAACATATAATGTCAGCAGTATTTTCTTTTATTTATCAATAATAATAATAATAATAATAATAATAACAACAACAACATGTTATTTTATTTGCAGAAAAAAATAAATTGAGAAGGTGCAGCATTCATTTTATTTGCAACAAATAGAAAAGCATTATTGTAAATGTTTTGGAGTTGTCCCTCATACACAGATGTAAACAATTTACAAGCTTAGTAGACTGTTTTAACATTTTGTTTCAACAATTGCATCTTGCAGAGTTCTTTCAGCCTTCTTGTTTTCTAGTGTTGTCTTTTTAGTAACAAAGATTAAAATTGGGAGCCAGCATTTTTCAACTGTGAAGTACTGGATCCAATTACTCATAGCAACTAAAAGCACAGTTTATTTTTAATAAGATTTGCAGTAAAACAAGGCACATAAAAATCAGCTGCATAGGCAAAGACTTTTTCATCTTTAATCATTAAGCTACCAGTACAAATTGAGCCCTGAAGTTATTTCATTCCCAAAGGAGATCAGAGATTTAAAGAATTCAGGGGGATTAAACATTCGTGTTTGAGTGAACATGCTAAGTGTTTTTGTGCTTGCTATCATTAAAATAGTATTTTCAATATTTTATTTTATATGCATAGACCATATTTTTTTGTCTTACATGCTGGCTTGTAACTCTTTCTAGGAGTAGGAATTAAGAGCTGGTAATGAGACTGTTTTATTATTTTGTCCCAAATTTTACCTTAAGTATATTTAAAGTAAAGGGATTTTGTTTCGTTTTTTTTTTTTTTTTTTTTTTTTTCAGGATACCCTTCTTCCTGTAACATTTCTGAGTCTCTAATTGTCCTGTTTACCTTTGATCTTCTAATTTTTGTGTTAGAGAAGAAAAGTTAACCACAGGAGAACCACCTCTCCTTAAGCTATGGCTTTTGAGGATACATTTTAGTGTGTGACCATATTGGAGCCCAACAACCAACTTTATGAAGTTTCAACATTCGTATGATGAAATATCAGCATGTGAAAGCTTGTGTATGTATACATACATTATTAATTATTCATTTATCTTATTTTCTATATAGGATACCATGTATAAATGTGGGTGGTTTAGCAAATCAGACGTGTAAATAGCATAACAGTCATTCTTACGTGTTGTCAGGGTTGGCCCATCAGTTTATGCATTAGAAAATATAGAGAGGGCCCTGACCAGTTTGGCTCAGTGGTAGAGCATTGGCCCATGGACCAAAGAGTCACGGATTTGATTGTGGTTCAGTCCCTGGCCCTGGTTGGGGTCATGTGGGAGGCAACGAATTGATGTGTCCCTCTCATGTCAATGTTTCTCTCTCTCTCTCTCTCTCTCTCTCTCTCTCTCTCTCTCTCTCTCTCTCCCACTCTATCTGAAGATTAAAAAAAAAAGGAGAAAAGTATCCTCAAGTGAGGATTTAAAAAAAAGAAAATATAGAGAGGATGATTTCTTTGTGTCTACTACTATTTTAGTCATTGAGTTGTACATTATAAACTAATTGACTATCAATAACAATATCGTTTATAAAACAGAATATGAATGGGGAAAGTTAAAACTGAGAAAGGAAACAAGGAGTATATGAAAAACAAGCTAATTAATACAGGCTACTTACCTAAAATGCAGAAGAAATATGTTGACAAAGGAGGCAACCTATTCTAGCTAAAAACAGCCATGTGCGGAGCATTTTGCTAGGTGCATTATAAATTTTTTCTCATTTATTTTTACAGTTCAATATATGAGATAGTGTATCAGTTATTGTGTTCTGCAAGTAACAGAAACACTAAGTCAAATTGGTTTAAATATTAAAGAAATTTAATATCTCACAATAATTGGAATTTTAAAGATAAGGGAGGCTTCTGGTGCGGTTCTGTCTGGGGCTTACTCATATTATAAAAACTCACAATCTTTCTGCCCCTCTGCTCTGCTTTATTAACCCTTCATCTTACTGCATTCTAGTTTCCTTCATGGTACAAGGTGATCACTAGTGAGAATTAAAGGCAAAGGCCACCCGGTTTAATTTCACTTGGAGGGGAAAGAAGAAAGTCAAGCCTATACTACATGTCTTCCGGAAATCATATTGCCTTCTGTCCAGACTTTCAAACTGGCAGCAGAGATTCATTTGAATGGTGTGGAGGGAACTGCAAAGGCCAATATTTGAGCATCAGTCCAATCCGTCGGCCAGAGCTTCACTCCAGCCATCACTGGCCTGGTTCCCGAGAGTCACAGTGGTAAGTAAGGACTTGAGAAACCAGCTCTAACAACCCTGCGATCCAAATATGTTTGACATTCTGTTAAGTTGCTGCGACATATTTTAGAGAAGAGGTTGAGAAAAGATATCAGTACATACTTTATCAAGTGACTATTTTAACCCTTTTTATCAAGGTTAGTTATATTTTTAAAGAATTCTCTCTGACTAATTTAAAGTCTTCAGAAACAGAATAAAAGCACATCACCATCTACACATTTTTACATCTACAGTCAACCCCCTTACTCCCATTCCCATAGATGATAGATAGATAGATAGATAGATAGATAGATAGATAGATAGATAGACAGACAGACAGACAGACAGACAGACAGACAGATAGATAGATAGATAGATAGATGATAGACGGATAGATAGAATCATGACCTGTTTACTGGAAAAATAAAGGCTATACTTGTCTCATACTCATTCACCTAACATACTCATTTCTTAAGTCTAGTATTAAAAATCCCAATCAAACTAGGGGGTACTCACTTTGGATCAGGGAGTATTAATCCATTTTTCAGCATCTTTTAATCTGCACATTTCTAATTTTTCAAAATCTCTTATTTAACAATATAAACGGCATAACTAAGAAATAATCCTGTTAAATGCAAATCTAACTGTCCAAATCCTGAATTCCACACCAAGTAGTTATCTCCCAGCTGAGATTATTATTAAGAGACCAACATTTCAACCTAGACTGTCCCACTAATGTATTGTATGACTAGGGATGCATTACATAACTTCTCTCATTAACAGCTTCCCTTACCTTGATGAAGTTATAAAATGTAGCCTATGTATTGGTAGTGTTGTTTTTAGGTTTAAATACTGTATGCACATTGAAAGTCTCTGAAAATAGAAAGGTACATGCAAATAAATGACACACATTAGTAGTGATAGTTGTCATAGCGCCCCATCCCATAGATGAACATCATCTCTATCACTCGAGAACAGTTGGATTATGGACACATAACCCAAGGTTGGCTGAACAATGTAGTTCCCAGGACTTTATCTCACCCTATCCAAAAAGAGATGCTTTCTTTTATCTGGGATTACTAGTTACAAGAAAAATATAAGTCTAGATTTACAGGTGGTCATATTAACCACTGCAGAGAGAGCTTACCTAAGATAGAAGCCACCACAGAGGAGAGCAGAGAAAACAGAGGAAGACAGAGGGGGGAACATAGATCCTTGGAGACATATTTTGAATGCTTTTAGAGCAGAACCTTTCTTTTGAACCTCCCAGTTACATTAATACATCAATAAATTCACTTTAGTTGCTGCTATTTAACTAGAGTTGGCTTTTTCCTTAAAAATTTACTTTCCCATGAAAGTTGAATTGAAGAGTCAGCCTCCTGTATAAACTCTAATTAAGAAAAAAATATCCTCATTCCTGGATGGAAACATCAAAGCCTCCTGGAGGTTATGATGATTTTCGTCAGGTATTCTCACACAGAATTAGAAGCTACCTCCCACTATCATATCCCATAAAGTGGACACCAAATTAGGATATGCCCTTGATAATTATATTCTATATATCCCTGAAAAGGAATGTTCTAAAAGATTAGATATTTCTGAGAAAAGTGTATTCTAACACTAGAGAATTAAGCAGGGTGCACTCTGAAGTAACCACAGTGGCATTGGGTGTTTAGCAGAAGGCTAAAATAAGGTGTCTAAATCTGTTTTGATGTTTGAGAATGTTTAGAGAAGACTTCGCTCCTCAGATTCAGAGGTGTGGATAGCGCATGCTTAGGACATATGGAAACTGGTACTACTCTGGGTTGACTTTTGCCTTAGTCTCATAATGACTTGTTCTCAGCATCTGATGTATCTTAGGAAGGGAAAGAGAATAAAAGAAGCACAGCAGGGAAGAAACGTGACAAGGTCACTGTCACTGGTCAAGACTTGGTTGAATAGTGTAGAAGTGCATTGACCACAGGAAGTTCAACATTTTCCAAGTAATTTTAGAAGGCTTTGGGAAACTGACTAGCCTCTTGGGGAGAGGCAGGCTGAGGAGTGTGGACCACATGCTCATGTCTTGTTTAACATTTATTTTTAAGATTTTTTAAATTCATCATTTTAATCATTTTATTTTTATATGTTTTTTCTTTTTTGCTCAATTCCTCCAACACCACCACCCCCACCAGAGCTGTCAGCTTGCTCTCTATCTAGGAGTCTCTCTATTTTGCTTATTAGTTCAGTTTGTTCATTAAATTCCACATATGAGTGAAATCATATCTTTCCTGTCTAATTTTCTAAACATTTGCTTGGTACCTCATATAGGGGCCATATTAATCTCTGCATTCTCTCAAGTTTTAGTTTATGTTCAGTAAAACTGATGTCTCTGTTCTTCTTTTCATAGGTAAGGAAACTCAAACTTAGTGAAATCTGGTAATGTAACACATTTCACAAAACTAGTAAGGATAAGACAAACATAAGGAAATACCTACCCCAAAACACTCACCTTGCAGAGTTGTAAAACCATGGGTCAATTGCAAGTCTATCCTTAGAAAAAGCAGAGGAAAATATTCCCCGGCCATTTGAACTCTTCGTGGTCTCATTCTGGAATTTCTACTATATTAATCCCATACCACTTATGTGTGATGCAAGTCAGAGTTAATGTGGGTCCCTGATCTATTATCCCAAAATAGCAGGATTGATGAGAGAAAAGTTAGAGACATTTTGTACACAGGAATCAAGTGGATCCAGATCTAATATGAAGCAAAATGGAATAGTTTGAAATCATCAGTGTTGACTGATTTGGATAACTGGTCTGTTTCAATCTTAGGCACTTGGGGGTACAATGCTCTCATTCCTATTAATTGAATGTGTGAATAGCCAAACTGAGGCCATAGGAACCATAATGATGCTGCACTGTTAGCACTCTTATGGCATTTTGCCCTAATGCATAATAATGTGTCTTTGCCTATGGTATCCTAAAAAAATAATAAATCTGTTCAGATAAAATAAGGGAAAGATGAATTAAATTTAAAATATTTCAGTGTTCTACATGAAAGAGTCAAGATCAGTGAGCAGAGGACATAAAGAAGCATATTTCAAACACAAGGTGTTTTCACCAACATTAAAAATTGTCCAGGATTGCAAGAAATTGCTTTCCCATCTCTCAGTTGAATAGTGTTGGAAATGGGATTTACACATGAAATAGAAGATTGCATAAGATGCCACCAGAAATCTTAACAAGCCAAGATTATTTTGGCATGTTCTTTTCTTTTCTCAAATAGAATGCAACTTAGAGACTCAAACTAGGTGTAATTATGTACTCAGTTTTAGGTACAGCTGAAACCATTTGACTATGCTGTAAGCTAGTTCAGAAAATATCAATTTCCAGAATAAATGGGACTATGTATTCTAGTTGACTTAAAGAGCTGGTGGTGATTCAATGAAAGAAATTTAAACAATGTAAGGTCATTGAATCTTTGCTTCTATGTAAAATGGGAAGTATATTAATACAACTCTTATTGAGTATATTGAGCTTATTTTTATGTTTACTTCTCACTGTGGTACTTGATAGTTTCCATGAAATCACCATTAGGGAGAGTTTAAGACTAATTACTAAGTTGGGTTGAATGAGGTTTAAATCTTGAATAGTTTTGTTCATCATAAGTTATGTACATATTTATTCTTTACAATGTTTCATACATAATTTAATGTTTAAATCACTTGCCATTTGGGGGAATTTAATTTGACATTTCATTCAGTATCAATCCAGGCCCTTTCTAATTATATTTTTCAACATTCTTTCTTCTGTTTTGTACTTTTAAAATTATTTCTGAAATTTAATTGACATCTTAATGAATGCATAGTTTTTTCATGTCCTTTGAACATATGCCAATTACAGAAGCTTTCCTTAAAAAGTTGAAGCACAAAAAATTATTATAATTTTAAAAGTTTGAGGAAATCATAGTAATTTTCTCATAAAATAATACTGTTGAGAAAGAGAATTTAATCATTTGACTTTCTGTTTAAGAGAGAAAAGCTTTGTAAGTTATTGCTAAAATGCTGTTGCTTCTTAAAAAAAATTGGAAAAATAATTGAAAGATAACATTATAGAGATATATGTGCAAAGAATATAAACATCTTCTTGAAATAATTATCTGGCTTACAGGAAACATAAGATTAGAACTCAGTTCTAAAAAGTATAAGCAATTTATAATTACAACTCTAGTTTTTACATTAGTCTGAGCAGAAGCCATTTGAAATTAGTTTTCATCAGTTGATGGTACATATTTGTCTTTTATGCCTGATGGGAATATAGTACAAAAGAAATATTATTTCTTGTAACAGGTATGGCACAAAAATAAATTTTATTGATAGCTAGTGTAAATATCAGTTAAGATAGAAAATACTGCTCACATGCATTCTCATAACCTAATTCAAATTTCTTACTAAAATAGCAACAGGCCATCAAATACAGTGGTCATTTCTGTTTCACATACTCACATGTACACATGCACACACACACACACACAGATTTGAAGACACTATGACTGTTTCTATAGATGATGCTAATACTATATATAGCCTGGGAATCTGAAATCTTCCCCTCTGACATAACATAAATTGAAATTGATTGAATTTTGTTGGTTCCATAACTAACAATCAGAAAGGGTATTGTTTGGTACATTGTAACTGCTTTCTTTTGTAGAATACCTAACAGGTTTTCAAAGTCTTGTCTTATTTGCTACCTAAAAATAGTACATCCTTGGACTTGGATAACAATTTGTTTATAGGATAATTTATTCATAACCAATCTGCATTTTAAATACTATTCATTCTTTTTTCACCCTCATTTATGAATTTGTGCAGTAAACATTCACTAGAGAACAGGCTTTGGGCTGCAAAAATATATTAAAAAGTATATTTTTCCCTTGAGAAATTTGTACTCTAGCATAAAGACACGTCTATGTTTCTGTCAAGTACAGTGGTTTTTGTACAGTAGTAGAAAATTGAAATGAGTCTTTAATTCCTCTATTTTAAAGAAACAAAAATTAACAGATACATAAGCAGTTCAGTAAAATGGCCCCATGATGTTAAAATGTAAAGAAACTAAATAAGAAGTAATATTGTGTAGTTTATTACTTCTGGTCAAAAATAAATAGGAGTATATATGCATGTGCATAAATGTGCTTATTCAAATTTTATTTCATTAGAAATATATTGTAGGCTCTCACTCATATGATAACATCTTCTTCTGCTTCACAATATGCAATCTTAGAAGAGGCTGATCAGATGCATTTTTATCAGGCCCCCGACAGAGAGGTGGTGGTTGTAGAATATGGATGATACTTTAGCCTATAAAATGAAAACCAAACAGATTCTATATGTGGCATGGGTTCTTAAAAGACTACTAACACACTGCAATGTACAGCTCTCGTATCATAGAAATCTACACCTGAAACCTGTGTGATCCTATTAAACAATGTCACCCCAATAAATTTAATAAAAAAGACTACTAGTTGTCTTTAACATTGCTATTTCTTAAGCTAGTGCCTTATACAGTGCCTGGTAAATACTTATTGAACGGTTGTGTACATGAACAATAAATTAATAAATAAAACCAGAAAAAGGAGAAGAAGTAAAGAAAAGAAGATGGGAACGAAGGATGGAAGGAAGGAGGGAAGGAAAGGAAAGAGAGGAAAATAGAGAGGTTATACCTATTAAAATATCAGAATTAAGCACTTTGAGAGCAAGTTTTTGAGTGTTTTGACCACTGCTGAATTCCCGATAACTAGAAATCGACCTGATACATATTAATGTTCAATAAATATTTGTTAATTGAATGAATACCCCACTCTCACCCTACTTCCTACCCTTCACTGTGCATGCAAAAATGTTGTTGGGGGTAGAAAAGGCAACCTAATAATCAGTAACTATTTTCCTGATGACTGTATATTTGGACAACAGACAGATTAATTATAAATTAAGCTATGTTATTTTGAAGTGATGCAAAAAGAATATGAACATAAATAACAATTTACTCATGCTTGGATCTTCAGGGATAGATTACCTTGTCTAACTTGTGGATTTAGGATTGTCACGGTCAGTAACTGTGTGTGTGTGTGTGTGTGTGTGTGTGTGTGTGTGTTGGGTGGTATGGTTGAGGGGAGAAGAAAGAGAGAAGACGTAAGATTGAGAAAAGATAACATTTAAGAAGCAATAGGAAATAAATTCTTTCTGCTACTAAATGAATTCCATGGGTATGTTATCAATATATATTTTGTATTAGGGATTTTAAATATATATATACTGGAAAGATTTTATCACAGCAATGTTTTTATTCTTTCACTTGCTCCCTATTTCATTCCTCAGCCTTGTCTTAAAGTACAAATTTCTAGGGAATTGTTTTCCCTTATAGCACTATTTGTAAATGTATTATCCTCTATTTTTCTTTAAAATATAGGTCATATTTTTGAGGTTATATATAACAAGGTAAATGTTTGATATCTTTGTATATTAATTTCAGACTTGTTACCAAAAACAGCTATCCATAGGACAGGGTAGATCTAAAATCAGTAGTATTGTTCAAGGAGCCAGAACAATTAGGGTACTGTGTTTTATTTGTTTGTTTCTGGCATAAAGTATAAACAACAAGGTGCTTTGCACATCAGGTATTTAACAGTACTTGTGTAGTGTCCCTTTAGCGTATCCAATTCTTACACTCTGTAAAGCTGTTGACAGTGTGGCCCACCGGAAGAAGTATCAGAGAGAAGGCTAGGAGTCTTTCGGCGTGGTCTGGAGCAACACTCTGTGGCCTTCATTATTTTCCCTCTCAGGGTGTTCATGCATTGAAAGGGAATACTAATTCCCTTGTTGTTTCTATTAACTTAAAGACTGAATAGATAACTAGATTGAAAAGTAATTTTTTAAAAATATGTTTTCTTTATTGATTTTAGAGAGAGAGGAAGGGAGAGAGAGATAGAAACATCAATGAGAGAGAATATCAATTGGCCGCCTCTTGCATGCCCCCCACTGGGGATCCGGCCCACAACATGGGCATGTGTCCTGACCAGGAATCGAACTGGCCACGTCTTGGTGCATGGGTCAGTACTCAACCACTGAGCCACACCAGCCAGGCTGAAAAGTAATTTTTAAAAACATTTTAAAATTTTGAATTCTTTGTAGTAAAGTTATGAGAACAGGGTTATGCTGTGTATTAAAATAAACCAATTTTCTGTGTTAGAGTTCCCTCTCTTATTTGTAGATAGCGGTTTATTAATTTGAAACTGCTCTATAAAATTTTGTGATTTGTGGAATCTTGAGCACTTTGAATGATTTTTTTAATTAGGAAGATTTTTGTCTTTGGCTATCATTCCCCTTTCAAGGAAAATCTCTACTATTATTAAATGTAGAATTCTGAAAGTCAGAAACTCATTCAGAAGAAAGCAATACTGGCTTTCAGTATAATTTTTCTTCAAAGCTTTTAAAGTCTATATGAGAGGCCGTTCCCGATGGCATTTGGTGTTTTTCTCATAGTTTGCTACACCTGCCGTATTCCAAGAGTAAATTATTAACATGAGAACTCATTTGAAATTCCATACTACTCAAAATTACTAGTTTGGAATGTTCGTTTTACTTTAGTGCTCCCTTTTTTTTCCCAGCATGGAATTTACTAATGGGAAATAATAAGTTTCTTTGCTGTTTCCTTTCCTTTCCATTGTCACTGCAATATCTATTGTGAATCAATGTTTAGGAGTCATTTTGCCTTTGAAGTCTCATAAACATTAACAAATGCTATTTGATTCACTTACAAATTATATGAGAAGAGCATTGGAATTTTCCTAACCTTTTCTGTAGCTCAATAAATCACAAACAGACAAGAAAGTTAAGCACTACTTCAGTGGAGAATCGGCAGACAGATGTAGCACACATTCCCCTCGAAATAATTCAGAACCTGCTTCAATTTATCAAATGCCCACTTTGTCTGTCAAAACAATGTCCTTTCCCAAATAAAGGGCATTGTTTCTGTAGCAAGAAAAAGGTTCTGATGTATTGTTATCTGCAAATGGATGGCGGAATAATGGAACAACAGGCAGTGTTTCAAACTAAGAGATCAAAGGCCAGAATGCATTACAAATCTTGTTAAAATAAATGAGGGTAAGAGCATAATTCCAATAAAGACATTTATAGTCTTCAACAATCTCTCTCATTTTAAAAGAGATCTTTAAAAATGAACCCAAATCCCCTCACAAACACTGAAAGGTTTTTGCTGCTTCTCTCAAAGAAGTTCAATATGCAAAGAAATACAGATTTGTAGAACTCCCATGCAAGCTAGATATCAGTACCTTTTTGATGCTGACATTGTAGAATTTACTGATGCTACTCATCTTTCTAGTTGTTACATTTATCCATGCACATAATATTCAAGGAGCTAAACACTTTTTTATAACTTATCCAAATATAAAGCATATATGTGTGCTTATTTTGTAAAATTAAGCTAAAAAACAATAATCTCCCTTATTGTAAGCAATTTTTCTTCTTGAGTGACCTTAGTCCTTGAATATATAGCATCTAAAACAAAACTTCTAATTGCAATTTTAGATAAAATATATCCTTCTTTAACAGTATCAAGATTATTTAAATATAATTGTGGCAACACGAGCATTGCAGCTGTGATGTGTGTGTACACAATCAGTTAGCTGTTATTTCTCAGCCATTGTCGTCCTCAAACATTTGCTTTAACCTAAACATGTCAGAGATTTATGATGATTCCTGCAGCCTGGTTGATCTGGAATGAAAAAAGAAAATGTAGCCTGATGTACCTGTCTTCTGTGTGATTGCAGGTTGCTCTCTTTTTAAAAAGATATTCTAGCTCTTTGTTTTGTCTAGTTTTGTTTTTATCTATTTTATTTTTTAATATGTTTTTATTGATTTTTTTTTTTTTTTTTTTAGCGAGAGAGATAGAAACATTGATGTGAGAGAGATATACCGATCGGCTGTCTCCTGCACACCCCCACTGGGGATTGAGCCCACAACCGGGGCATTTGCCCTGACCAGAAATCAAACCAGGGACCTCTCAGTCCATGGGAAGACGTTAAATCCACTGAGCCACACCAGCCAGGCTAGTTTTATTTTTAAATGCAACTATGACTCTTGTCAGTTGTTGGAGCATCTTCCTTTTTTTAATATATTTTTATTGACTTTTTTGAGAGAGAGGAAGGAAGGGAGAGATAGAAACATGATGTGAGAAACATCAATCGGCTGCCTCCTGCACGCCCCCTACTGGGGATTGAGCCTGCAACCCAGGCATGTGCCCTGACGGGCAATGGAACCGGGACCACTCTGTCCATGGGATGATGCTCCATCCACTGAGCCACACTGGCCGACTGTCGGAGTATCTTCTTTAAAGTAACTCTATAGCAATCTTGTCTTGAAAAGAAATTCTGTATTCAGAAATGACCTTTGGAATTGATGACTATAAAATGCATTAGTTCTTGATCATCAAATGATAAAACAAGTATTTTGTAGCTATATATCTGAACACAATCCTATAGCTGAGTTGTCTTTTAAAACTACTGGGCAGTTATTAAAGTCATATTGACCACATCAGATATCTGAGAACAATTCCTGGAAATGAAAAACATTTCATTTCACATAATATAGGTTTTGATGATTACTGCCTGACAGTAAGACTGTAAGGTAGTGTGATTAAATGTATTTTGTAATGTGAAACTTAGTTTTCTCCCTTAGACCAATACCTACATGAATTAAGCAATGCATATTTAAAACAAATGTGAATTGAGCAATCATGACAAGGCTGCATTCAGTTAAAGTTGTTATTAGTCTTACACAAATGCTTCTGCATTCACCAGAATCCTTGGTAAAGAAAGAATTCCATGAATACAATTCCTACTTTACTTTCATGCAGCCTATAAAAGGAATGTCCCTTGGGAACATTCAGTTCAAAATTATTTAGTCAGTCATAGAATTTGTTTCAAAGTGTTAATAGACAATATAATCACCAATCCATGCCAGTCTAAAGATTCCCTGATTTCCTATTACATGCCATTGACAGTGCTGGGCATTAGAAGCAGAAAGAATTCTAAAATTTCTTCCTGACTTCAGGAAAGTCACAAGCACGTGTATACTGAAATAGTCGCTTAAATGTTGCAATTATTTTGTGTACGGTCTCTCTACCATCTCATACGTGCTAAGTCATAGATTAATGCAATGTGAATTGAAATGAAAACACCAGGCTTCAAATATTTTTAGAAAAGAATGTATTACTCTGAAACAATTATTTATTCATGTTTTACTTTATTCCAAAATTATATAAATACATAAACATGCTGTATATCCACAATCACGTTTATATATCCAGATATTCAAGAAGTGTATATATGTAGATGTGTACAGAAATACCCTTACATATAGTCATCTATTTATCCATCAGCCCATCCATTTATCCACCCATCCAATATTGTTAATTTAATTTCTTAAAGCTTGAGTCACATTTGAATTCAAATTCTGTCTCAAGAGCTATGTGACTTTGAATAAGTGATTTGAGGCACTGAGGAGGTAGAGCAACAGGTCCTATTTTCTTCTTCAGTAAATGTAAATTCTGGGCAGAGAGATATACACAGGAACCTTGCAAAATGTATTAGCTTATTGCAATATAAAATTTGTCATCTGGAAGGTTTGTGTACACAGATCCTCACGTGATGTACTTGGGTTAATCTCATTTGTTTCCAATTGTATGGTCAGTGTTAGAGAACTCTGCATCTATAAGTGGGTTGACCAAGGGTGTCCAAAAATATGCCCCTATTCAACAGAATAAAATATTTGAAAGGAACACTGGGCTTACCCATTATCATTAATACAATCTTCACAGGGCATAAGACATGCTTAAGATATGTTATTTAAAATCGAAGTATATGTGATAGGAGAGAGCAGTTAATAAGACATGATATGGAAGAGTCTTCATCATGGTGAAATTTCTATCTTGATGACCTCCCATAGTGCATTCTGATTTCTATCATGAAACTCTCTTGTAAAGATTCCCAACAGCAGTACCAATGCCTCTTGGTACCTGAGTATGGGGTCTGGCAAGGAAGGTGTCTCCAGTTTCCAAATACTTTTCCTTACAGTTTGCTGTGGTTCAGTACAAATATAAGGGTTGATTAGAATACAAATATGTTATTATTTCAAATGACATTGTAATTCATCTTAAACATTTACATTTAGAAACACATAGGCAAGTTTATCAGATTAATACAATAAATTCTGAGAGAACTCTGCCTCGATTTCGGGTCAGGAAAAATCAGCCAGAGAAAAAAATTAAAAATCCTCTTCCAGAAGACTAGCAGTGGAGCAGACCTAACACAACTGCATCGTGATGAACTGCAAAGGAAGGTGAAGAGGAAGGATTATTCAGGGAGTTAAAATTATTCTTAATCCATGTCAACAAACTAAATAGGCAACACTTGAGTTGAGTTTGAAGCCTGCCCAATTCAGACTAACAAACAACAGTTGCCTTGATTGATTGGATCCTTTGACTAACTTAGAGAACTCCATGAGGGGAGAAACTTAATCACACAAGGCTGAAGTACATTGCAGTGCAAATTATTCATTCCTTCTTCAAAAATTTCTTTAAAAAATAAGTTACGGAAGAAGATAATGACTTACAAAATTAAGTTATTTACAACAGTTAGTGTGAGATATTGTTTTAAATGATGCATTTTGTGATATGAACTGCAAAGAGAAAAGTAGTGTGGAAATTATTACAGGTATTGCTTATTTTACCAGTATTCCACATCTTTCCAAAAGCTCAATCATCTTTTCTATCACTTTATTATTTGTTTATAAATTCTATAAACAAAATTAAAAATGTTCTCAAATCTTAAGAAGTTAATGCATTAAGAAATATCCTCTAACAAACTGAAGGAAAATATGACTTTATTAACTATAAGGACATTTGACAGTACTCATATATACTCTCCATGCTTTTGATTAATATGAAGAAAACATTAACACTCTAAAGCAGTAGTGATAATGCAACGATTTAAAACAACAAAATGCCTCTATGAATATTAAGTCAATAACTTTCTTCTGTATATAAAATGCGCTTGGCACAGAAAATTAATGTGATTTTGTGCATGTAAATTACCATATTTTAAACAAAAGATATCCTCAAGAACCATTTTAATCTTTGCTATATTTTACATATGGTACTTTCAAATTCATATTTCAGTGTTGACATATTTCAAATAAAGAAAATGGACTGTTGTAATCCTTTGTATGCTGTTTTCATTCAATTAGCTCTATCTTTCTTTTTCTAAGCAAACAAGATGGCAATTTACTCAAAGTCAACCAATAATAACATATATCAGCCAGACTCGAACAAACACAGTGTTGCTCATGCTACACCTTTTAAAATCAAACAATTTTAAATAAAAGCAAACATGAACATAAATAGTGTTTCCCTGTGGAATTTGACTGTTGACAGAAAAAATGATAAAAACAAAAATGGTTTGAATTTGTAAGGAAGTTAAATAATTCAGGAAATGTTTTATTAACTGATAGCAGAGAGAACAGGATTTCAGTCTTTGCATTAGGCAGTAATGAAAGACCAAAATATATGTTATGTGGCTTATTTAAAAAAAGCACACAACTCTTCCTAACCGTATTAAAATTACACAAGGTAGTTGAAAACCACATTCTTATCAAGCACTCACAAAAATATAATTCTGTTTAAATATCTGTTGTGTTTTTTTTCCTTAAATGTTGTTGCAACATGTCAAAGGTAAAAGAAAAAGTTGTTTGTCACTACAGAGTTTTAAAAGGGTTTGTGGTCTATATTTTCAACATATTACAACAGAAATTCAAAGGAAGTAGAATCTTAAACAACAAATAGATACTTTTATTTCTGTTAGTATTTTCTGTTTGAGATCTTGGACTGTTAGCTGCCTAGAAATATCACTCTTCTATGATGAAAAGAGAAGGCTCTGACCTCCAAAATATTATTGCCAAGATATTTATTTTCTCTTAATTTAGATGAAATAAAAAAGATGTTATACAAATGGAAAGTCTGTAAATATTTATAACTGGATAGTTATACCAAATTGTAAGAACAAAAGTGGAATTCCTTATAAAGTTAAATCATTTGATATAATCATGTACCAAGTCATGTAGACTAAGCAAATATATTAAAAAAAAAAAAAACAACAAAAACGTTATATGTTTACCACCTATCCTTATATGGTTTAACTTACATATTAATGTAAAAGAGATTTGGAATTATATATTCCAGGGCTTGGATTCTAGATCCTCTATTTACTAGCTATGTGACATTTGGGATGTTACTATTTTTATTCCAAATTTCTCTATAAAAAATAGACATAAATGGCTAGAGTGACAGTGACATACTAAATGGATTTAGGAGATCTAGCATAAAAGATGCCTTATTAATTGGTCAGCCCTAATTAGTCATTTTAGTTTTCCTGCCTACTGCAGAGCGCTTGCTCATGATGTACTAAGTACTCAGTCCCTGAATAAATGAGTAAAGACAGAAAAATAGTTAACTTTATGACAATGTTAGTAAAACGGATACCTTTCCTTCGGTGTTCTAGATATCTTAACTGAAAATATGACCTTAATTGTTCATATATTTATAGAACTTTATATTTGAAGTTGCTAAGTATTGGGATTAAAAAGTAGCAATGTTAAACGAGTATTCTCATTTACAGCTAGTAGCATTATAACTTAGTACAACTTGTTTAGTATGTGGAACTTCATACAAGTGTTTTATAAAATATATGTACGATATAAAATTAGAGCCAAGAAACATTTGTAACTTTCGACATGGTAATTCTGCTTCTGGTACTTCAATCTCAAGATATAATAGAGAAAATGTAAAATAATACAAGCATAATGTTGTCACCATAGTATTATTTAATATGAGGAATAACTGGAAATAATCCTTACATAAGTTACAACGTAGAGACTCTTAGTGTGATGTGTGGCCTGTGATTAATGATTAATAAATATTAGGACAAAGAGAAACTACGAAGTCTGCAACAATAAACAGTTCTTTCGATTATTCCCTGGATGGAATATTATGCACATCAAGATGAATGCAGTTACATGAACAAAGACTCCTGGCATACTATTAAATGCATACAGAAAGGCTTAAAAGCACATTAATATAACACCTAGCATCAAAAGTAATGCAGAAAAAATTTTTAAATGGGCTAGTTAGATTTGTAGATGTTTCGTTTTCTTCTCTTCCATTTGTGTTTCTATTGATTATTGTATTTTAAAAAACAAAGAGAGCATTTACAAAATAAATATAGATTTGTATTTTCACACTATTCGTTCTAATTAATTAAGAGAAGAGAATGTGTTAAAAGTTTGTTTGTTATTGTAATTGTGCACTTGTCTACCTACCTCAAGTGCCAGTCTCAAATCTACCCCCATCATCCTATCCTTTTTTTATTTCCCATTTCGAGGAATTTTTTTACAGCCTCTGATACAGGAAAAAACAATAATATTGTTGTAATGAAATGAAGTATAAAATTCTTAATATCTATTGTCAATATTCAGAGTGGAAGAATATATATGGAGAAGTTACAAAATTGCCGTGCCACAGTTTAAATGGGTTCACCTAAGACTGTGTTTTACTGTGTGTGAACATGTAGGATGTGGACCCTGGATATAATGGTCATTTACCTGAACAGAACTGTTTGTGTGAGTGTGACTTCTATAAATTTTCCCAGCTGACAGTGTACTCAATACATTTTGAAACACATACCTTGTGTTTGCTGTAGAGCAATCTAAGCAAACACATTGTTCTAGCATAGCATGCAAAGCTTTCATATTAGGAAGAGTATTTCAAAAGACTTTCACCAAAGTTCTGGCGGGGCTTCAGGAAAACTCTCATTTAAATATTTTTTTTTAAATACGTTTTTATTTTTCAAGTAGATCTTTAAAACTAGTATTCTCAAATTATTTTGTACACACCTTTGTATTCCATATATAAAATATAACACGATGCCAGTTCTGTAACTAGCCCATGTACTGTGGGAAAATATTTCATTCATTCTTAAATTATTCACAAATGGAATCATGTGAGAATAACTAGATAAAAATAAATACACTTCATTTTTTAAGAATGGGGATCATCCACTCTGTCCCTCACCCAAATTATCCTCTCCATGGTTGCCTTGACTATACACAAAGCAAAGCAAGAAAAGTTAGTAATGCTTGAAATTAGTTTTATTATAGATTATGTTATTATTTTAGTAATATGTTTTATTATAGTATTGGGCAGGCTTTCTTCTTGAATGTTTTCTGTTTGCCAAATTTTGATATTTCCTTGGAGTCTACTTTCAAATAGTATAATTAAAATCCTAGAAAAAATATCTGAAGTAACATGAAATCATTCTTTGATTAATTTCCCAAAATAAAGTTCTTGATCAAAATTATAACCATAGAAGTATACCTAGAAATACTAGGAATATATGTAGGGATGATAATGAGGAATAATTAAATAAAGCTCAAAGAGGAAATGATGATAATATTTGTTAGGGCTCAACAATTTCCAGGCACAGTGATAAATTCATTCACAAATAATATTTCATTTTAAGTTTATAAAAAATATAAAGTAGCCTTGACCAGAAGGCTCAGTTGGTTGCAGCATCAGCCTGTGCACCAAAAAGTCTGCAGGTTCAACTCCTGGTCAGGGCACATCCCTAGGCTGCTGTTCAATTCCCAGTAGGGTCATGTACGGGAGGCAACTAATCGCTGTTTCTCACACTGATGTTTCTCTCTCTCTCTCCTTCCCTCTAAAATCAATAAACATATCCTGGGGTGAGGAATATATATACTCCCAAAATGCATACACACTTTAACAGCTGTTAACTCACTGAATTTTCACTCCTTTTCTGGTTTAACTGATTTGAAATAATGGGTGAAGCCAGACTAAGCTTTGAACAAAGAACATTTATCCACTAGGCTTTTTTATGGGGATACATAAAAGATAAAGTTTATAGTACCAAACCGCAGCAATCCACGAGGGCAGCTACTGGAAGAGAATGTGCAACCAATGAGTCTTGAGGTTTGTTGTTCCACTGCTTCATGTTATCAGCAGTGCCTGGACCAGAACGGTCATCGGTTTGGAAACAGGCACTGACAAAAAAATTATTCATATGAATTTTGAAAATGAATATGTGTGTGTGAGTGCGTGTGCATAAAAAGTAGACAATGAATTTTTGGTAATTTTTCAGATAAGAAAAGAGGCTCATACGATTTAGTAACTTGCCTTAGGTTTCTCAGAATTGAAAATCTTTTCTTTCTGAAAGACAGGGAATACTTTATTCAAACCTATCAGAGAAATGGACAATGTGGGTCTATAAAAAGCATCGTGTTTTAAAGCATAGGCCAGTCATTGTATATGAGTGTATACACTGCTACATACAAATTAACTGATCAGACCACAACTTTTCAATGATTAAAACAGAATATGCTCCCCGGTAAAAGGAGCTCCATTGTGATGTTATAACTTTAGTATTCCTCTCCTTCAACAGAATCCACACCAACCTCCTCATAAACCTTCTCAAGGGCAGCCATGTCCTCACGGGCCTCAGAACACTCTCCTTCCTCCGTGCCCTCACCCACGTCCTAGTGGACAAAGGCATGCTTGGCGCACATCAGGTCAGACCAGTGGTCCAGGTGAGCCCAGGCCTCAGCATAGCTGTGGTGTTGCTCAGCATTCACAGATTGCTGTACTTTGACCAGGTCTCCATCAGGTACACAGTGGGAGGCTAGAAATTAATGGCAACTTTGAAGCCAGCAGGGCACCAGTCCAGAAACTGCATGATACACTTGGTCTCGATGGTGGCAATGGCAGCATCGCCATCTTTGGGAACCACGTTACCACGGTGAAACAGGCAGCAAACCATGTATGTAACCCTAGCGAGGGTCACATTTCACCATCTGGTTGGCTGGCTGAAAGCATGTATTTGTGATCGCTGCTACAGAAAGCTGTTCATGGTGGGCTTTGTCAGCAGAGATGACAAGGGCATATGTGGCCAAAGGGAAGTGGATGCAGAGATAGGACACCTGTTTGGTCTGGAATTCATTCAGATCAACATTCAGGTCTCCATCAAATCTGCAGGAAGCAGTGATGGAGGACACAATTTAACCTATTAACCTACTCAGGTTAGTATAGGTTATAGACTCAATATTGAGGTTTCTATGACAGATGTCATAGATGGCCTCATTGTCAGCCATGAAAACACAATTGGTCCAAGACAAGATCAATGATCTCCTTGACAATGGTGCAGTGTCCATTGGCATAGTTATTGGCAGCATCTTCCTTGCCCGTGATGAGCTTCTCAGGATGAAAGAGATGGCAGTAGGTACCAGTGCACGTTTCATCAATGACTGTTGGGTCCAGGTCTGCAAACACTGCCCTGGATACATGCTTGCCAGCGCCTGTCTCACTGAAGTTGTTGAAGGAGTCATCCCCCACAATGGTCTTGTCACTTGGCATCTGGCCATTGGGCTGGATGCCATGTTCCAGGCAGTACAGCTAGCTCTCAGCAGACATTGCCAATCTGGACACCAACTTGGCCAAGGTGGATGGACATGCACTCACACATGGTTGTTGCTTTGCAGCTGCCAGGTGGATGGCAGAGAGCTCAGAATTGAATATCTTCATTGAATGACACCTTTTGTAAAATACAAATAGCACCTTTAAAGTCACAAAATGTGGGTAATAATGAAATATTATTCTAGCATACAAAAAAGGTGCACACTATCTGTGGGTGGTGCTGGCATCTCAAAGCTAAAAGTAAAGTGGAATAAAGATGAAAATATATTTCATCCAAAATGGAAGAACTACAGCCCAGCCAGTGTGGCTCAGCGATTGAGCGTCCACCAAGAGGTCACTAATTCAATTCCCAGTCAGGGCACATGCCTGATTGCACGTTTGATCCCCAGTAGGGGGCGTGCAGGAGACAGCTGACTAATGTTCCTATCTAGCTCTGCCTCTCCTCTCTTCTCTCTCTAAAAATCAATAAAAATAAAAGAAATATTTTAAAAATGAAAGAACTACACATTGATTAAAATATCTAATATTTTCAAATAAGTTTTACCTGCAAAACCTTCTATAGATATAATTAATAGTATGTAAACACTAAACATAATAATTTTGTAACATAAGAGTTTTAAAAAATAAATTTACAGACCCATGTTTTATTTAGTGGACCCAGATTTTTACTCAGAAGTCAGGAAATAAAGAGTCTATGATTCTTAGAAGAATTTGTACAGACAACCGTATATCTTTCAAGGCCATACTAACCATGACACTAAGTACTTTAGTATTTGGAAAGACATACAATAAAAATGATTGCTTAATGACAGTTTTAAAATGAAAAATTTCTAGTCTAATTAAAAGAGTGATAATTAATGGTATCTATATTGAACTTTCCTGGAGTTCTTATCCACTTTGACTTACAAATCAAAATCTAGGAATGTGCTATACGTGTGTGTGTGTGTCTTCAAGACTAGAACCATTAGTGATATATGATTTATTTAACTATGTCTTACCTAAAATTTATGTTATTATCTTGAGATTATGTGGCATACAGAGTTCTATCTGTGATACCTGAAGCCACCTTCAAATATTGCCCATAGTCCAGGCGCAAGAATTGAATGATGCTATTGCTACCTTGAA
This sequence comes from Tadarida brasiliensis, assembly GCA_030848825.1. Classification (NCBI taxonomy): domain Eukaryota; kingdom Metazoa; phylum Chordata; class Mammalia; order Chiroptera; family Molossidae; genus Tadarida; species Tadarida brasiliensis. The sequence goes on from CM061266.1 coordinate 67,001,412, forward strand.
GGTTAAATATTGACTAGTTTGACTTGGTGAGCCAATCAGTCTTACTAAGAGAGCTACTTCTGACAAATAATGCTACAGAAAAATGAACAAACAAACACCCTTGGCCTCACACACATGAATATACATAGTTTACAAACGTATGTACCATCATAAGATAAAGCTTCCCGAGTCCACACAGACTTCTACATTTTTATTGCCCTGTATGATTGATACTCTTCTTCAAGATTTCCTTTAGTTTTACTTTTCTTATTTTTTGTATCAAGTCATTAGGGAGCATTAGTTCAAATACCAGAAGCAAAGGGTAGATAATGTCAATAGTGACGAGAGTAAGGCATACACATGCCATTGTACAGTTATAGAAAATTTTGCTAGGACACAGGCTGAGACCAAGGAAATCAGTTGCAGCACCAAAAAAAAAGAAATGGCTGTCAGAGATTTCAGAAGGGTTCAGAACTCTGGAAGTAAGCATTCACAATGGAATTTGGATATTTCAGTTGCTAAGGCAGAGAGCCTTTTAGTCTTCGGACATGCATTATGTTGCCTGTTAGTTCTGGGCAACTGTGAGCATGCAGTTGTTGACCACAAATAGATGAAAAATGTGAATTAATCTTCTAAGCAAGGCAGAGAGAAAGTGTCAAGATCACAACCTGGGGCTGGGATGGGGACAGTATCTTATTATTATAGTTTTCACACAGGCCTGGCGAAAAGCTCCCCCAAGTTGACAATCTAATGTGCATTTTGAGTTGAGAAACTTATTTCATCACCTAATTTCATATAAAATATTGAGTGAAAATGAATTTATATAGTATTAATGATATTGGAGAATATTACTGAGTCTCTGGAATATGTAACAGTAAATAAAAATGCAAAGTACTTATTAGCACAAATGTACTTAGCAAAAGCAATGATAAGTTTGATATCAGAAAGAGTGCATATAATTTGATTTCCAAATGTGTCTAAGTCCATGGAAAGAAAACTATTTTTTTCGTGCTGTAGAAGAAAAACCATATTTAGAAAAAAATGGGGGAAGGAGAGACATGTGACAGAAATCCTGTTACCTGTCCCAAAAAGTTTCTGTTCTCTTGAAAACTCAGCGATCATAAATGATTCATAACGCCTCAAATATGTTTTCAAATACTTCTATTTATTTTCTCATGAGTGTCCATTCATGTAGGAGAGCATTGCTTTGTGTTCACTCTAGCTGCTTAGGTAGATGCTGAGTTTGGGTTTTAAAGGCCAGAGATAGAAGCAGTTTTAATTTGCTTTTTAAACACTTTGTAATAGTTATATATAGCAGACAGGTAAGAAGTTTTGCAAGATGAATGAAAAAGTTTCTGTGACTCTTTTTTTTTATTACTATCAACAATGACTAAGTAAAATCTTTTAGTTTTGATTTGGTTCTAATGTCATTGCAACTTGCCTTCCCAAATTTATTTATAGCCTACTGAAATTAAGCTACCGTCTTTCTCTCAAACTTGGTTGTAATTTCCTTGTGTGTTCATGGGATTTTATTTCACTTATATCTCAAAAAAAAGATATAAAATGCATACCTGTAATTATTGTATACCATACCTTGCCTTCTTTTGTCAAAAATAAATGTCTTTTTCATCTTTGTGTTTCTAGCCTTACATTAATGTACTTTGTTTCGTTAATCCTCACCCGAGGATATTTTTCCATTGACTTTTTCAGATAGAGTAGAAGGGAGGGAGAGAGAGATTGATATGAGAGAAACACATCAATTAGTTGTCGGGGATCAAATCTGCAACCCAGGTATGTGCCCTTGACTAGGAATCAAACCCACAACCCTTAGGTCCTCAGGTTGACACTCTAATCACTGAGCCAAACTGGCCAGGGCTCAATTAATAAACTTTTAACTAAATTTCAAAATAGATTCCTAAAATATGATTAGGGAAATAGTATATTTGATTACAACTAATTAAATAAATCTTAGCTATTTTGTTTACATTTGGAAAGGTGTATCATATATAAAATATGAAGATTACCTTTTTCATAAATATTATATACAAAAAAACTTGAAATGATATTATACAAATAGAACAATGTAGGGAATTCACGAGTTTGAGTGCAAGTTTCCATTTTAAAAATAGAGTGCAAAACTGGTTGCAGAATTATCATTTTTTTTACCCATTTAGTACTTACAAGTTTACAAGTCCTCTTGCATATCATAACAAGATACCACTGTACTTTGGTTTTTTCTTATTCCCACTCTAAGGCTCCAGCCACCTCTCAGGAAACAAAAGTGACAGAAGTGGAACCTGACCAAGAAAGAGCCAGCCAGTGCCCAAGAATACTGTCTTGACACTTAAACGTAGAACTCTCACATGAAGCTCTTGTCCTGGCACTCATGGCCAGCAAATGAAGAGAAGTAATAATTTCAATCTTTGCAAAATGAGGATTAAGTTTTGAATTCCTACTTTCCTCCATGGCTCTTATTGGGAATGTGAATTTACATATATGAGGTCGTTAGGGCTATGGAATTTAAGGCTAAAACTGACAACAATCTCCACACAGGTGTACCGTACCCCCTTTTGTGGAGGCAGATTCCATGTATTCCACCCATAACATCTGCAGACCTATTTCCTTCTTTTCTTAAACTTTTTTTTTTTTTTAATTGCTTGAAATTGGTGCTTGGATAGTATTCTCTAGTGGTTAAAGCCTAGGCTTCAGCTAAACAGTCTGTGTTTAGATGCTTCCACTTACTGAATCTGTGCCCTCGGACAGATACCATAACTGTGTCAAGCTCTGGTTTCCTCATCTGTAAAATGGGGACAATAATTGCATCTACCTAAGAATTATTTTGTGAAGATTAAAGCCGAACTTGAAAATAAACCACTTTGAAATTTCCAGGTATTATCCCATAGGCACTCACATTAAATTGCTGGAAAGGGGAGCTGGCCCAGAAGCATAAGGCACTAAAAGGAGCCCAGAAGCTCTGACAATGGGGAAGCACTTCTTCATAAAGAATTATATCTGCTAAAATACAGCAAAAAGGGGACTATATGAACAAATGGGAAGAATACTCTCATATCTAATTGATGGGACAAGATTTTATCATCAGATGTTTTACTATCAGATTCTGTGGAGAGCAGTGACTAACATACTGGTGTCTTTTCCCAAGATTTGTAGAAACAATTATTCACATTGTGTTCAAATTGCCCAAATGTCTGAACTGAAACTTTTAATTTCAGTAGTATTCCCTGATAATAAGGATTTTCCTTTATTTTCACTGGCTAGTAAACAGACTCTTATAAATCATAGGATTTGGGAGCTGAAATGAAATTTTATGAGCAGATCATCTCCTCAAGTCTACTCTTTATACAAAATAACTGAGATCAAGGACATGTTAGTGACGTGGCCAGAGTTACACTACAGTTGAAGGGCAAAAAAAGTAACATTATGGGGAAGTAAAGAAGAGAAGGATCAAAAACATCTAAAAGTATCTATAAACTTTCTATGTGTAAGTTGTTTCCTCTGATAATTGTGTTTACTCATTTCATAGACAGGGTGTTTACTATGCCAGACATCATAACTAGATGAAAGAAGAAAGACATTACTTGTATTCAGATCCATGACTGAGACAGGAGAGGGCTTAGAGGTTCCTTATAAATAGTATGCAGATAGACTTTGTGGCCTCTCTATCTGAACACCAATCTCTAGTGCCTTTAGACAGGATGTGCTCACTCTCCTGAATGCACCTCATGAAGATTTGTCCTCATTGAAGTGGTCTTTTAACCTAGTGTATACAAAGTGCAAGATTAAATAGATCAACTCCAGACCAGGAGAAACAGGAAGCCCGGTGCATTAGCAAATATTAAGTTGAGCTACTTTTAACAGAGACTTCAAATAGGAGTTAGTAAACAAGGCATACTCCATTAATCAAATATTTCAGTGAAACAGAAAAGGAGATAATGTAGGACAAAAATGTGTAGACAAGTAGAGATGAGATCCTTGAAACAACTGGAAAAATTGGTCTCCGCAAGAAATACAGATTTATAACATCATAACAGGAGAAAAGACAGAGCATGTAGGTAAAAAAGCAAATGGACTGGTCATTCTGGTGGTGGGAACATAAAGCAGCCAATTCATGGGTTATTCTTCTATTTCTTGAAACTAAGTTTAAGACAGGATTAATAGCCAGAGCAGGGACTTGGTTGTGCATACATCTGGAAGTATAGGGTGAAGAGCGGAGACTTCATGACAATATAGAACGTATATAAACTGCAGAAGCCAGTAAAGAAATAGTGGACACAGTCTAGCATTATGGTATGTAGGCATATCCTGGAAGACTGTCAGAGTCTGCAGAAGTTCAAGTTATGTGGATAAAATGGTAGTTGTGGTTAGGTGTTCTTACACCATACCATGACTGTTTATTTTTTCCCCTATCAAACTGTAATAGCTTATTGCAATTCTGTATTCCTAGTATTTCATGCAGATCATATTGATTAAAAAATTTGTTGAGTGAATGAATGGTATAGACTATTGAAAATATGGAATAATCATATTTTGTCATGTATATATTTATTTCCAAAGATAATGCACTATTAAATACAGCTTTCTCTGTGTTATATACTTAATTTTAGCCTATTGTCCTGCCTCTGTTTTGGTTTAGATTCAGCACTACGTCATTGCTATAAAACAAAATAAAAACACAATCAGACTGCCCAAGTCACTATGATTTCTACGTAAGAGTGTCTTTCTGAGATTTTTAAAACATTGCTTATAATCGGCCACACTGTTTTATTCTGACCTGAACCCTTAACATAGAAGTTATTATTTTTTTCTTGGCAGGCTGTATGTATCATTCAGGTTTATAGGTTATCCTTAAAAAAAAAATCTAAGAACAAGGCCTGGGAACTCTAGTAAATGGCCATAAAATCCTTCACAAAATGGAAAATGGAATAGTTGTATTGATTACTGCCAGAGATGTTCCATGTTTGTAGGTTTGGCACCTATTGAAGTTGCATTTATTCTTTTAGGCTGTTAAGGCACTATTTAATGAATCAATTTAGTCATTTAGTCAATAAGAGTATCCTTATCTCCTAAAAGAGTTAATATACCTTTTTCAATGGTGTTTCACTTATGAAAAAGAAATAGTTAAAATACTCGACAAATCAGATGTAATATTAGTTAAAATGCACATTTTTCAAAAGAATGGATTTTCTCCTACCCCGATAATATACATATTATTTGTGAACAAACACATAGACTCACGTAGCAAGAAGCCTTTTCTGTTTAGAAATGTCAACGGAATGAAACACTGTCATAGAATAATGATCTCTTGTTTCCACATAAATGCCTAGGGAAAACTAAGGCATTTATTTTCAAAGCAGGAAACATTGATCCACTGGGTATGTCCTATTTAAATGACTTTATTTTATTCCATCAAATAGCTGATGTAAATTCAGTCATTTAGTCTGATAGATATAGGTTCCAGAAAATGACATTTGTGTGCTATAGTACTACAAAACAGATGAAAATCATTGCATTTTGCTTTGCTTTATTTGTCAGCAAAACAAAATTAAGTTTGTTCATGAACACTCTAAGGTTTAATATTGGCAATTTAGAAATGGTATGTACTGATTTTATTTTCCTTTGATTTCTTTTAAGTAAATCTTTTTCAGATCTAATGGTCATTCAGTTACATAATTCTGAATTAGATGCATTCTGTTGAGAATTCTATATATTGTTATATACCAGAAAGTTGGCATTCTACCACAACATCTGAAGATTTATGGCCAACGACTGTTCAAATGATGGTAAATATTACCATAATAAAAAAAAATGATAGAGAATCATGTCTGGTTTTGATAGTATTTTAATATGAACAGCCACAAGAAAAGATGGCCAGAGCTCCAGGGGGAAAGCTGAAAAGCACAGAGATTTATAAGTTCAAATAATATGCATGTACATACATATGAGCCTCTGCACAGATGATCTGTAGGTGGACACATTTTGCATGATGAATAGTCACATAATACCTTAGAGCAGGTTTTGTATCTGCCCTTATAGTGTGGTACACTATGGTATATGCTGCATCTCATTGGCAGTGTACAATATAAATTGTGTCACAAGTTAATGGGTTTAGAACAAGCCTTTCTATCAGTATTTACTTTCATCAGGATCCAAATTTCATATTACCACCATTTTTAAGGCTGAGTAAATGCAGTGATTATTTTTTTGTCAGTTGAGCATATAAAGATATAGAAATAAAAATTAGATGTCATTATTTGTAGATATGATATTATAAATAGAAAACCCTAAAGACTCTACCAAAAAAAATAGAAGATCTAATAAATGAATTTGGCAAAGTAGCAGGATACAATATTAATATTCAGAAATTTGACACATTTTTATATACCAATAATGAACTACCAGAAAGGGAAATTAAGAAAACAATCTCGTTTACTATTGCAATAATAACAACAAAATAATTACCTAGGAATAAATTTAACCAAGGAGGTAAAAGACCTGTACTCGGAAAATTAGAAGAAACTGAGGAAGATACAAATAAGTGGAAGCATATACCATGTTCATGGATAGGAAAAATTAAAATTAGAATGTCCATACTACCCAAAGCAATCTACAGATTCAATGCAATTTCTGTTAAAATACCAAAGGCACATCTCACAGATCTAGAACAAGTATTTCAAAAATTTATATGGAACCACAAAAGACTTGAAATGCTTCAACTATTTTCAGAAAGAAGAACAAAGTTGCAGGTATCACATTACCTGATATCAAATTATACTACAAGGCCATGGTAATCAAAACAGCATGATATTGGCACAAGAACGGGCATATAGATCAATGGAACAGAATAGAGAGCACAGAAATAAACCCACACCTTTATAGTCAACTAATATTTGACGAAGCAAGAACATCTAATAGGGTAAAGACAGTTTCTTCAATAAATGGGGCTGGGAAAATTGTACAGATACATGCATAAAAATTAAACTAGACTGCCAACTTACACCATACACAAGAATAAACTCAAAATGGATTAAACACTTAAATATAAATCGCAGAAACCATAAAAATCCTAGAAGAAAACATAGGCAATAAAATCTTGAAAATTTCTCATAGCAATATTTTAGCTGATATATTTCCTCTGGCAAGGGAAACAAAGTAAAAAATAAACAAATGGGACTACATCAAACTAAACAGCTTTTACACAGCAAAAGAAATCAACAATGTGAAAAGGGAACCCACTGAATGTGAGAACATATTTGCCAATGATATATCTGATAAGGGGTTAACATCCAAAATATATAAAGAATACAGCTCAACCCTGAAGACAAACCATCCATTTAAGAAATGAGCAAAGGACCTGAATAGACACTTTTCCAGAGAGGACATACAAATGGCCAATAGGCATATGAAAAATTATCAAGGTCACTAATCATCAGAGAGATGCAAATTAAAACCACAATGAGATATCATCTCACACTTGTCAGAATGACTATTATCAATACATCAATAAACCACAAGTGCTGGCGAGGATGTGGAGAAAAGGAAGCCCTCATGCACTGTTAGTGGGAATGCAGACTGGTACAGCCACTGTGGCAGACAGTAGGGAGTTTCCTCAAAATATTAAAAAAGAAACTGCCTTTTGATCCATGAATTCCACTCCTGGGAATATATCCTAAGAAACCCAAAACACTAATTCAGAAGTATATATGCACCCCTATATGCATTGCAGCATTATTTACAATTGCCAAGATCTGGAAACAGCCCAAGTGTTCATCAGTAGATGAGTGGATATAAGAGCTGTGGTACATTTATGTGATGGAATACTACTTGGCCATAAAAAAAAAAAAAAAGGGGGGGGGGAAATCTTACCTTTTGCAAGAGCATGGATGAACCTGGAGAGTATTATGTTAAGTGAAATTAGCCAGTCAGAGAAAGACAAAAAGATAGGATTTCACTTATCTGTGGAATCTAACGAACAGAAAACACAGAAGTATGTATACGCAGACAGACCGACAGATGTCAGTGGAGTGGGTGGAGGGGGAGCTGAATGAACAAGGTGAAGGGATTAAGCAAAAACATATATATGTATCAACAAGAGTATGATGATTGCCAGAGGGAAAGGAGGGTGGGGTTAAGTAGAGGTGGCAAAGAGGGGGAGAAATGGGGAAGAAGGAAGACTTTATTTTTGTGTCAGGTGCGCGATGAAGTGATCAGATGATGATTTTTTAGTTGTATACTTGAAACCTGTATGGTTTTGTGAATCAATGTCACCTCAATAAATTTAATTTTAAAATGAATAAATAGCATATCAATCTTTTAAAAAAGGAAATAAAAGTTAGAGTGAAAGAACAAGTACTTTGCTGAAACAATGTGCACTTCCTTTCTAAATGGGGTCATTATATAGCATTTCTGAAATGAAAGACTTTAAAGGATAGTGATTATCATAAGAAGATTGCCATACAGAATATCATAAGAAATGTAAATTTATCTCAGTTTAAAATATTATGCAAAGATAATGAGTTTTTCCTTTCTTGCCAATATCTTTTTAAGAAAAGATAGGGTCTTGTTGCAGTTACCATGCAACACTCCTCTCTTTACCCAGTAATTCTGAACTTCTCACGTTTTCTCCTTTTTATACCTTTAACTGTCAGCTCAGCTTGCATAATAGTTCTTCTGCTTCTTCTCTGAATTGCCTTTACTTTCTGTTCAGGTAGTGTTATTCATGTAGCCATAGTCTCAGTAGAGACATATACTGTTAAACTGAAAACCACACAACCAGGCACTGCCCGGTGGGGGGAATCGTGCACAGACACTGAAGGATGACACAGACACTGTGAAAGTAAGTTGAAAGGGCAGAAATGAAGACTTGCCATAGGAAAAAGAAGTTAAGTGCTTAGTTAGTGTGGTTGAAGTAAAAGAAAAAATAATAATAAAGCCTTGGCCCTGGCTGGGTAGCTCAGTTGGTTGAAGTGTGATGAGGATAAGCCAAGGCTGCAGGTCTCTCCCTGGTCAGGGCACAAATAAGAACCAACCAATGAAAACATAGATCGGTGGAGCAACAAATTGATGTTTCTTTCTCTCTCCACTCCTTCCTCTCTCTCTTTAAAAATAAGTAAGTAAGTAAGTAAATAAATACATACATACATACATACATACATACATACATAAATAAATAAATAAATAAAAATAAATAAATACATACATAAATATAGCCTTTCTATATGTTGAGCTAGGGTTTGAGTGACCTCAGACTAAAGGCTCCTCCTGTCTAAGGAAAGAGTTTCCATGGCAATAGGTTTCCAGCAGGTTGAGACTACATGTGCACAAAAGTGGCCCTTGCTTCACAAAAGTCATTGGTGGGACAGGTAGTCAAATATATCTGTACAAGTTACTTTCAAAAAAATTTTTAGAGAGAGAAGAAGGGAGAGGGAGAGAGAGATGGAAACATCGATGAGAGAGAACAGAGATTGGCCGCCTCCTGCATGACCCCATAGGGGATCGGACCCACAACCTCGGCATGTGCCCTGACCGGGAATTGAACTGGCGATCTCCTGGTGCATGGGTCGATGCTCAACCACTGAACCGCACCAGCTGGGCTGTACAAGTTACTTTCAAAACTAAACTGACTTGTCACTGTTAGTGATGCAATTTCCCAACCACACCATCCACTCCTTTACAACACACACCTACCGAGCATTAGATGAGCTACTCTGAGACACACGTCATTCACAAGCAGGAGTTGAAAACAGAAACGCAGTCAACACTGTTATCTTGTTTCCGCCTGTTTTGACACAGAGTGCTTATTATCTTCTTCTCCTGCTTGTCTGACCCTTCAAATTTTGACATGCTATACTTTTTGCCCAAATAGATTTTGACTTTTAAAATAAAGAAAATAAACAAACAACAACCAAAACTTCTTTGTCTCTCTCCATCAGGTTCCCTGTTCTATGGTCTACCCCCACTATTTTCTGTACTTCCTCTACCTTAGAGTTGGCTCAGAAAATTTTAAACCCAGAGATTTTTCTCCATTAAAAATATTATTTTAGAAAAAATTCCAAATTATATAATATAATTGATTAACCAACCTTTTACTTAGAATTTCTTTTAAAGTCATAAATTAGAATAGACGATGCACTTTATTTTCATACTTGACAATTCAAGAACTATTTAAGAAACATTTTATATGTCTCCACCCATGTATATTTTTACACATTTAACCAAGTACTATTTTCTCCAAATTATTCTACCATCTTAGATACATAACGGAAGACACATTTCCTTTCAAATCTATTTTATTACTCTTTTGCTTCATAGACAAAAATCAATTAGTATATACTTAAATACTCTAATTTAGTACCAACATTTTAATCAGTAGGACTCACATTTTCTTGGTTATATATCTAAATGAAAAGTGAAAGGGGATATATATTAGCACATTTAACTGGATAAATCAATACAATTCCAAATCATTCTGCTTTATTTTAAAGTGCCTTTGTTTAAAAAAAAAATCTATAGTGACTAATTTATGAACTCCTAGAACCATTTAATGACCTTGTTTAACCTTTGGAATGTTTTATAACTTTAAAAAGCCCAATGAATACTACAATCTCAGAATTACTAACTTCCTTTTAAGTAGTGGAATATATATAAAAGGTCCTAAACCCTCTTTAATTTTATTAAATATACTTCCTCAAATGATTCTGTCCACATCTCTAGTATTTCTGCTATTATTAGTCAAAAACCCTGTTATGTTTATAAATGCTGAGAACAGGAGTGAATTTGTTTGCAGCTTGCATACCTAGAGTAAATGAAAAGTGTATTACCAGGAGATAGAACAAGTTTAAAGACAACATAGAGGCAGACGTTTGTTTGCTTGATATGTGTCATTCACCAAATGTGAATTTACTTCTTAGTACACACCAGAAACTATATGATCAGAATACTGAAAATGCCTGGAAGTAAGTTGTCACATCCAAGGTAGGTGATCTTTGTAGTTCTTTTACCAAGATACTTTCTTAGTTCTCTATCATCTTTATGAAACATGCATAGTTATGTGTAAGTGTGTGTGTGTGTGTGTGTGTGTGTGTGTGTGTAAAACTCTTGGAACCCACAGCACTTATTCAGTGAGCATTTAAACTTTGATAATCACACAAAGAAAACAAAATATATGACATATTTCTTGGTCACAAGTATACAGTCTCAGTGAGGAGAAAAGTTAGCAAACATAAATCAATAGAAAACAATATAAAAAGATACACCACTTGTTTTATGGCCTAATAGAATTTTTAGGAACTAAGAAGACAAGGAGATGATTGGAAAAAAAATTGAGAAACAAGGTAAATGGCAGTAGTAGTGTTCTACTTTGTACTGGCACATAAATAGAAAGGTACAGGCTGAAGATATAGGAAGGGCTTCCCAGATTATGAAAAGCAAAATGATCATAAATTCAGAGGCTCCATACATCATTGCCTAACTCAGTTGTTCTTACATGGGGTAAATTTACACCGAGGAGAAATTTGGCAATATCTGGAGACATTCGTGATTGTCACAACTGAGCTGAAGGTATGGGCGTTGGGGAAGTTAGGGGGGAAAATAGTGGGTACAACTTGAATCTAGTAGATAAAGGCCAGGGGTGCTGCTAAACATTCTACAATGCACAGGATAGTTCCCTAAGAACAACAACAGAAAATATGCTCTGGTCTAAAATGTCACTAGTGCCTAGGTTAAAAAACCCTGGCCTAAATATGTGGGTCTGGCAAGTGAGTTTCTTATATTTGCCTCCCACATCTAGTTGTAGGGGAGCTGAGACACAGCCTTCACTGCATTTACTTGGATATTTAAATGTTGCTACATGATGCTTAGACCCCAAGAAAAAGAAATAGCCCATTAATTTATATCACTAAAACATGTGAAATGCCAATAAGCCCTTCACAGTATATAGCACAGTATCTACCATAGGAACAAGGGTGTGTCTTTCCATTTCTTTAAGCCCTCTTGAAATTTTTTCAGCAGTATTTTGCTATTTTCAGTATATGAGTATTGCACTTGAATTTATTCTTAATTACTTTATCCTTTTTTGATGCTATTGCAAACTTAATGGTTTTCTTAATTTCAACGTTCCTCTTCATTCCTAGCATGTACAAACACAACTGACTTTTTAAAATAAAGCATTTTATTAAGTATGATTGACGTATGAAAAGCTGGACACTTTTATATACTTGATGAGTTTGGAGGTAAGTGTACACCTGCAAAATCATCACTACAATCAATATAATAAATGCCATAAACATATCCACCACTTCCAAAAGTTTCCTGATGCCCTCTTTATTTTTTTGTGAGTCAAAAAGATATAACAGATAATGTATCTTCTTAGCGAAATTTTAAGTACACAATACAGTATTGTTAACTGTGGGTACTATGATATATACTAGATCTCTAGGATTCGCTAATCTTGCCTAACTGAAATTTTGTATCCTTTGAATATCATCTTCCTGGTTCCTACTCCCCCAAGCTCTTGGTAAGCATCTTTCCTGTCTTTGCTTCTACGAGTTTGACTATTTTAAATTCCACATATGAGTGGGATCATGTTTTACTTGTTTTTCTGTAACGGATCTATTTTACTTAGCATAAAGTTCTCTCAGCACATTCATGTTGTCACAAATGACAGGATTTTCTTCTTTTAAATGGCTGAATAATATTCCATTGTAAGTAAGTACTACATAAAAGTTTTATCTATTCATCCATCAGTAGACATTTAGGTTGCTTCCACGTCTTGGCTAGTGTATCTAATGCTGCGATGAACATAGAGATGCAGATGTCTCTTCAGATCCTGATTTCAATTCCTTTGGTTAAATACTCAGAAGAGAGATTGCTGAACCATGTGGTAGTTCCACTTTAAAATTGTGTGTGTGTGTGTGTGTGTGTGTGTGTGTGTGTGTGTAACTTTCATACTATTTTCTGTGTTGGCTGCATTAATTTATACTCTCACCAACAGTGTATAAGAATTCACTTTTCTTCACATCCTTGACAACATTTTTTATCTTTTCTTTTCTTTTTTTTTTTTTTTGATAATAGTGTTTCTAACAGGTGTGAAGTAATATCTCATTGTGGTTTTGACTTGCATTTCCCTAACAGTTAATTATGTTGAGCATTACTTTGTATGTTCCTGCTGGCCATTCGTATGTCTTCTTTGGAGAAATGTCTATTCAGGGCCTTTTTCCAATTTTTAATTATATTACTATTATATATTTTTTGCTATTGAGTTGTAATAGAAGTTCCTAAAAATTTGTATGTTACTCCTTTATCAGACATATGGTTTGTAAATATTTTCTCCAATTCTATAAGTTGCCTTTTAACTTTGTGATTGTTTCATTTGCTTTGCAGAAGCTTTTTAGTCTAATGAAATCCCATTTTTTTATTTTTGCTTTTGTTGTTTCTGTTTTTGGTATCACATCCAAGAAATACTGCTAAAGCCAATGTCAAAGAGCTTTTCTCCTAGGAGTTTTATGGTTTCAGGTCTGATATTTAAGTCTTTAATTCATTTTGAGTTGATTTTTGTGTATAGTGCAATATAAGGATCCAATTTCATTGTCTTACATCTGGCTATTTAGTTTTTCCAACACAATTTATTGAAGAAACAATGCTTTCTCTATTTTGTATTCTTGGTGCCCTTGTCAAAGATCAGTTGACCACATATGCAGAAGTTTATTTCTGAGCTGTCTGTTCTATTCCATTGGTCTATATGTCTGCTTTTATGCCAACACCATACAGTTTTGATTATTGTACATTTATAATACATTTTGAAATCAGGAAGTGTGATGCCTCCAGGTTTGTTATTCTTGCTCAAAATTGTTTAAGCTATTCTGGATGTTTAAGGGTTCCACATGAATTAAAGAATTGCTTTTTCTTTTCTTGTGAAAATGCCATTGGGATTTTGATGGAAACTGCACTGAATTTTTAGATTGGTTTGGGTAGTATGAACATTTTAACAATATTAGATCTTCCAACCCATGAATATGAAATGTCTTAACATTTATTTGTATTTTTTTTTTAATTTCTTAGATTAATATTTCATAGTTCTCTTAGTGATTTGAATTATTCTCTAGTGCTTATGGTATACTTCTCAACATATTAAAGATGATTTTAGGCTTATACTAACTTAATTACAGTGAATACAGAAACTTTACTCCTATATAGCTATTTTTATCTCCACCTTTGCACTATTATCTTTAAATATGTTATGTCTATGCATATCACAAACTCAGGAATACATTTTTATTATTATACCTTTATATCATCTTACATATTTTAAAGAACCAGAAAAAAGCAGGTATATATATTTATAAAATTTGTTATATCAACCCTCTTAATTAATCAGTTCTCAATTTCTTCTGATAGATTCCTGTTACATTGTGGTGATATCCTCTCTCAAATCCAAATCTTTTGTGCTCATATTATTAAATATATTACATAGATGTGTCTTATAGTCCCAGTATTACCTATATATTATTAAATTGCTGCTTAAATAAGAGAAGAAAGGGTGAGTCACACTGTCTTATAATTCCACATATACCTGCATCATTACCTTTACCAGTGTTCTTTATTTTTCTGTGTATTTAGATTACTGTCTAGTATCACTTGCTTTCAGCCTGAAAAACTTCCTTTAGTATTTCTTGAAGGACAGAACTGGTAGCTACATATTATATAAGCTTTTGTGTGTATCAGAATGTCTTTATTTTGCCTTCATTTTAGAAAATAAATTCTGCTGCACACAGGATTGTTGGTTGATAGTCTTTTTTCTTCTTTTTTTTTTTTTTAACTTCTTGTATTTTGAATATATCCTCCTAATTCTTTAGGACTCCATTGTTTCTGATGGTAAGTCAGTTATTTATCTTATTGAGGTTCACTTGTAGGTAATGAATGATTTTTCTCTTACTGCTTTCAAGATCTTTTTTTTAATAGTAATCAAAATTTTATTTTATTTTTTTATTAATTTATTTTTGTTAGAGATGTTTCTCCTTTTTTCCCCATTGACACCCTCCTCCCCAACCCCCCACCCCATCCCCAGCTTTGTTGTCCATGTCCATCAGTTATGCATACATGTGTATAAGTTCTGTGGTTTATCTCTTCCCTCCCCCCCACTACACCCTCTTCTGAGGGTTGTCAGTCTGTACCCTACTTTCACATCTCTGGGTCTACCCTGTTCCCCAGACTGTTATGTTTATTATATTCCACAAATGAGTGAGATCATATGATATTTGTTTGTTTGCCTGTCCACATGTGTTTGCATGTGGATCTCTTTGTATTTATTCTACTTGGAATTTGCCATGTTTCTTGGTTGCAGAGATAAATTTTTTCATAAAAATTAGCAAGTTTTCAACAGTTATTTCAAATATTTTTCTGCCCTTTTTCTCTCTTCTGTTTCTGTTACTCTCATTCTACATATGTCACTCTGTTTAGCATTGCCATATTTCACTGAGATACTTTCATTTTTTACTTTTTTTAATCTCTGTTTTTCAAAGTATATAATATTTACTTATCTATCTTCAAGTTTGCGAATTTTTTTTCTTTCTGTCAGGTCAAAACTATTATGAAGCCAGTGATTTTTTCCTTGCAGTTATCACATTTTTAAGATCCAGGTTTTCCATTTGGTTCTTTTATAAAATTTTTATATTTTTAATGATATTCTCTATTTGATGAAATATTATTATTATCTCCCTTAATTCTTTGAGTATTATCTTTTTTATTTTTTAACTTATTTATAAAAATATGGTAATAGTGCTTTGAAATTTTTCTTCTCTGCTAAGTGCAATTTCTAGATCCCTCCCAAATAAATTTTTATTGACTATTTTTCTATTTCTTATTTGGGGGGTCATGTCTTAAAATTTTTATTCTACACTGGACATTTTTGATACTATATTATAGCAACTCTGTATATTGACCTCCTCACTAAGGTGCTGATGCTGTTGGTGTTTACTTAGTCATTTATTTATCTGGTGACATGGCTGAAATCTATTTCCCCTTCAGTATGTAGCCTCTGCTGCCTCTGTCTGTTCAGGTATTTTTTTTTCTTGTTTTTGTCTTTTAGACTGGTTCACTGGGCATCACCCTCAGGTCAGTATAAGCCACTTATTGGACAAAAGTTGTTGTTAAGCCTCATTGGTCAGTTAGATTGTAGCCATTCACCATTGGATGCTGCTATCACTATTCAAGGGGTTTGCATTAGTTTACATTTTTGCCACTTTTTAACTGAAGACTAGAAGCTTGTCTTTTCTCTCTCTCATTACTCCCCAAAGGGTGCAGTTTTAGGCTTGCATATAAGTTTTCAGACACTTAGGGTTTTGTGTGACTTTGTTTTTTAAAGCAAGGCTTCTAAAAAATTGTTCCTGGTCAGTGTTGCTTAATTTCAGTTCATGTTTGCTCAGAGGTTGTGCATAAGCCCCCCGTTTCAGTGAGGATTACACTTTCCATTGATTGACCTATATGTAGTTTGTAGAGCATTTTCAAGTATTCCCCCATGCCCTACTCTGAATGCTCCTGAATGCATTCCCAATCCTAGTGAATGACTATAATCTCAGGATAGAGTTTCTTGGCTGACTTTTTGTTAAAGTTCTTACTGTTCTGGCTTTCCACTTGTAGCTATAGTGTCAAGGAGCTAAAACTGTCTTCTTTATTTCTCTCCATTATTTTGAACAATGCCTTAAGGCATGGAAGTCTTCATGCTCTATTTCATATGAAATCCATCCCCTCAAGCAGAGCTATGGCCTGTCTTTCTGGCAGAACCTCTGCAGTACTTCACAAGAGCTGAGGATGAGGATTACTGCCCCTTTCTCCTGGATTGACATACTAACTCTATGAGCTGGACCTACTTGGGTGATCCCTAGGCTTTGTGGTTTGCATGTCTTGCTTGGAATCTCCACTATAAATGCTAGTTGGGTTGTGAGTGTTCAGGGCCCAATGTTTCCACCTACTACCTCTTGAATGGAAGTTACACCCAACAAGTTGGGGCTAGGTGGAGAAAGGTTGCCCTTGTCACCCAGCTATGTCTGCTCAGAGTGGAGCTTCTGCAACAGGGTTTGGGAGAAATTAAAAACATCTGCATCCTGTGTCATCTTTGGAAAATGTAGCCCAAAACTGGGACCTGGAAGGAGAGAATACCCTGCATTCTTCATTTTACCTGTCTGGAATAGAGGGCCAGAAATAGTTTGTTATAATGGAGTAATTTATTTATTTATTTATTTTTTATTTTTATTTATTTTTTTATTATTATTATTTTTTATTAATTTACTTTTGTTACAGATGTTTCTCCTTTTTTCCCCCATTGACACCCTCCTCCCCCTCCCTCCCTGCCTCGTCCCCAGTTTGGTTGTCCATATCCATTGGTTATGAGTACATGCATACAGCCCTGGCCGGTTTGGCTCAGCGGTTAGAGCGTCGGCCTGCAGTCCAGAGAGACCCGGGTTCGGTTCCCGCTAAGGGCATGTACTTCGGTTGCAGTTTGTCCCCGGCCCTAGTTGGTCGTGCGGGTGGCAGCCACTCGATGTGTCCCTTTTACATCGATGTTTCTCTCTCTCTCTCTTCCTCTCTCTCCCTCCCACTCTATCTGGACAAAAAATGAAAAAAATGTCCTCAGGTGAGGATAAAAAAAAAAAAATGAGTACATGCGTACAAGTTCTGTGTTCATAGCTCCCCTCCCCCACCCCCTCTTCTGGCAAATGTCAGTCTGTACCCTACTTCCACGTCTCTGGGACTACCTTGTTCCTCAGACTGTTATGATGGAGCAATTTATGTGGCAGAGCTAGATATGGCTCCAACACCCCAGACCCTTGCTTCTTGCTTACATTTAGGTTTTTTTGAATGAATATTCCCCATGTGCTGTATACCTCTAGAAATTTTTGGAGACTTTGAATGCTTGCATTTTTTTAATATGTATTTTTTTTCAGATACAGGTTGTTCATTGGGTTGAGGGTCTGTCTTTTTCCTTACTCGGCTATTTCAGAAGTTAGTCATATAACATATTTATGTGTATGTGTGACTGTTAACTGCCTCTCAAACCCTAGTGATATTAATTTTTTCTATGGTTACAGGGCAACTGATCCTAAAAATATGTGAATAAGTTCTGCAAAATAACTAAGTGAATGAATGAATGAATGAATGAATGAATAGAAAAAGAAGAAGGGCCTGGCCAGTGTGGCTCAGTGGATTGAGT
This sequence comes from Tadarida brasiliensis, assembly GCA_030848825.1. Classification (NCBI taxonomy): domain Eukaryota; kingdom Metazoa; phylum Chordata; class Mammalia; order Chiroptera; family Molossidae; genus Tadarida; species Tadarida brasiliensis. The sequence continues at coordinate 67,019,611 of CM061266.1, forward strand.
GTCCTCCCATGGACTGACAGGTCCTGGTTCAATTCCCAGCCAGGCATGTGCCTGGGTTGCAGGCTCAGTCCCCCAGCAGGTTGGGTGGGGGATTGATGATCGATGTTTCTCTCTTGCATCCATGTTTCTGTCTCTCCCTTCCTCTCTCTCTCTCTTAAAAAAAAAAAAAATCAAAGAAACATATTAAAAGAGAAGAAGAAGAAACAAAGAAAGAAAGCAATTCATCATACTAGCTCTGTAACAATTGAAAAGTTGTGTGTGTGGCAGGGTGGGTATGGAGTGGAGAAGTGAGTCAGGAATATGTTGGGCAAAACAGAGCAATATCCCCAAAATCTACTGCTGAAAGAGATAAAAGTTTTAAAAAGGAAAGTGAGGGAAAGAATATTTCCAATTACTACTGTAAAATATCTACTTCACACACAATATTAAAATTATAAATAAAACTGTATAAATATTTAATATAAATACGCCTGTTAAAACAATTATCCAAATCTCTTGTGTGCTATTAAACCCTTTATAAAATTTGGGGAATCACGCTTTAAGTAGCAAATTATCTTGAGATTTAAAATGTGTTTCTTGTAGCTTCAGAGAAATATAAACTTCCTCTGGCCTTACTCTTTGTGCATATTAAACACTGGTTAAGAATGTTCCTTCGTTGATAGTTTGTTCTTCCTGAAATATTGCCTCTAAAGAAATTCCTAATGACAACCACTCCTCTAAGCACTTTATTATAACTGCTTATCAATTAATTAATGAACAGAGGGATATCTTTAATGAAGCTTCTCACCTTTTTGGGAAGGCCAAATTAAAATAAAAAATTCCCTCTAGAGTGAAATAACAATTTTCCATCTTAAGCTAAATGATGTTATTAAAACCAAAATACCAACTAGTACATTTCCATTTACTGGCCACTTTTCCAGCATTTATTATTTCTGAAAATAACAGTACCGTGTGTATATCATTGCTCTAAATGCTCTCTATATACTCACCAGAGTTAAATCACAAAACATAGACAGTATGGTTCCATGTTTCCCATTGTTGGATAGAAATAGGAAAAAAAAAAGATCTCTCAATACAAAGAGCTTCAACTCACAGCTGTATAACTGCTTAAAAATTTTGACAGGTAAGGAATTATCAAGATGACATAAATAGTTGAATTTGATAGAGAAGTTTCTGTTCTAAAACGAAATAATCTTTCTAACAGAATGTGTCTTCTGGCTTTCTATAAAAGAAATGATTACTTGCCTTATTATGATATCTTTATCTACCCAGGATATTAATCAGTCAAAGAATTTAATCAATATAAATTATGGATAATGTAGGGTTCAAAAACACTCTTATTCGTGTGACAGGGCAAAACACAGAATAAAGTTCTCAGTACCTTACTTGGATAAACAAAATAGTATTATTCTTATCAGCATGGTTTTTCACATTCATTCATATGTAATTTATTTTTAAAGATAAATTCACTTTTAAGGAATTCCTCTGTATCCCTAAATTATGTAAAATTCTTTTAAAAATAATTTTAAAAGTCATTTATCTAGTGCTTACGATATATCAGGCACCATTCTAATTGGTTCGCCAACATTAATTCATTTCATTTTTCTAACAATGCTATAAGATAGGCATTATTATTTCTTAGAGGAACACACCTGAATGTACTGTGTCCAGAGAGGGTAGTTCCCCATGATGAGTCACAATGAAGGTAAATGGCAAAGCTGGAGATAGGATATTAAATTTAGATAACATGCTCCTATGCTGCCTAATTGGGGGGGGGGGGGGGGGGAAGAGGCTCTAAAGCTTTTCATGTGATTTTTTTTTAATGACATATTTTATTATCATTATCATCAAGTATCTGGGGCTAGTGCTCTCCTGGCTAGTGTGGCTCAGTTGGTTGAGTATCATCTCATGCACCAAAAGGTCACTGGTTTGATTCCCAGTCAGGACACATGTCCAGGTTGTGGGCTCGATCCCTGGTAGGAGGCAGCCAATTGATGTTTATCTCTCTCTCTCTCTCTCTCTCTCTCTCTCTCTCTCTCTCTCTCTAGCTCTCTCTCTCTCTCTCTTTCTCTCTCTCTCTCTCTCTCTAGCTCTCTCTCTCTCTCTCTTTCTCTCTCTCTCTCTCTCTCTCTCTCTCTCTCTCTCCCCTTCTCCCTTCCTCTCTCTCTAAAACCAATAAAAACATATTAAAAAAAGAAAAAGAACTGGGTGGTGCTATGCATTCTGTTGTGTACACAATTATTTGTATAATCTTTATGGGAAGTTCCAGCTAAGCATGGCCATGGATTATCTAAATGTAACATATATTACAGCAATCTTAACTGTATTGTTTTCTGAAATATTCTGTTAGTATGGCTGATAATTTTCTTTCCCACTGTAGGAAAAAAAAATGTCATTTTGGATACTCCCTGATACATTTATTTCCTATATCTATAAAGAAATTTTCATCTCTCTTCTTTTTATTCTTCCTTGTCTCTAAATATAAACACTATTTTCCTAATGAAAGATGGAAGGTCCTCAAGTGTCACATTTGAGAATTCAAATGTGCCTTGGCAAGTAGCTCAGCTAGTTAGAGTATCATCCTCAATACCCCAAGACTGCAGGTTTGATCCCCAGTCAGGGCACATACAAGAAGCAACCAATGGATGCATAAATAAGTGGAACAACAAATAGATGTCTCTCTCTCTCTCTCTCTCTCTCTCTCTCTCTCTCTCTCTCTCTCTCCCCCTTTCTCTCTCTCTCTCTCACACACACACACACAAATCAATAAATAAATATTTTTAAAAGAGAGAGTGTTCAGATGGTAATCAGTGGAAATTAGGAGTCATCAAATATTTTTAAAATCAGAATAATGTGAAATAATCTGTACATATATATTATTTTGTAAATCTTAATGTAAGAAAATATAATTGAAAATCACCCACTATAAAAAATCAAGTGTAAAATTATTGTTAGAGGATTTATTTTAAAATAAGTGAAAAGCAAAGAGTAGTGAATGTACTAAAAAAAATTTATAATCTTACTTATTGTAGTTCACTTGAAATTTTGTTTCTGATAAGAGGTATTGCTTTCTTGTTTGATTTCCTGATTGTTTCAATAAAATGTGCATATAATAATAATAATCTGTATTCTGTAAGAAATACATTCTGTACATGGCATCATTTTTATTGGCCAATGTTTGCATGTATATTAATAACAGCAGAAATATTATCAAAGTCAGATTTATTTGAAATAATTTTAAATTCTATTAGGAAATCATTGAGAAAGAAAAAGAAATTGTATATAAAGAGGATTGAACTTTTTAAGGTTTCAGAAAACTGTTTATCTAAAGAATCTTTTCTATTTTTAATTCTATGTCTTCATTCAAGATTCTGACAAGATAATTATGTTGGAGCTTTTAATAATTTTCATATGTTGGATGGGAGATTACTGAGTAAGTCTTTAGCTAAGCTGAATATCACTACATTTTTCATTCTATTATTTAATCATTTAAATAATACATTTTAGTCAAGTTAGCCACACTTTCTGTCCTTTTTTATCTTCTCATAAATACTGGACAATAGTTGCTTAAGATAGGTTTTATTATTTTAGGTTCTTTCCCTCATTTTATTTAGGCAATGATTTTTAATACTGCATAATTTTTCCAAGTTGTAAACTTTTGTAGCCCCAAATTTATTTAATGCGATCCTACAGGAGACCTTTGCATGTTAAAGTGATGAAGGCATAGTGTAAGGAAAAAACAAGTGTCTCTTATCTAGAACACCTGCACTTTGGCCTTACTTTTATGGCCACACAGTCTTTTATTCACTCCTTTTTAGACTCAGTTTCCTCATTTCAAAAAGTCTCAACATTTCAGGGAGCAGTTATAAAAATTAAATAGAGATTATACACACTCATGAAAATGTATGTATAGATTATCTTCCTCCCAGTAGATAAATTATTGTTAAGGTTTAGTAAATTTTTATTTCCCTAATAACTTGTAATCATTTGTTTATTAATTAATTTATTTACTTAACTATACATTTACATATTCAATCACTTCATCAGGGATTTATATAATGTTCTCATGCTGCATAGTTTTCAAATATTCAGATAAATAAGAATAGTCTTCCCCCCAAAATATACAGAAACAAGTAGAAAGCTGTGAAGATAAATAAATATAAAATTGTGATAAAGTCTCTAGAAGAGGTTTGTTCAGAGAGATTAGTTTATTTTGATAATCACGTGTTTTGTTTTCAAAATTCTATTTTTCACATTTTATTTTTTACAAGTTCATATGTAATTTATATATTTACTAATAAAGTGTATATTCTTAACACTTCGATTTTAATTTTTAATTTTTAAATTTATCTTTATTGTTGGAAGTATCACAGATGTCACGCCTTTTTTCCCCCATTGATCCCCTCCACCCCGCTTCCATCTGCACCCCAGGCCTTCACCATACTAGTGTCTGTGTCCATGGGTTATGCATACATGCATATAAGTTCTTTGGTTAATCCCTTCCCACCCACCTCTTCTTCCCTATGAGAGTCATCTTTCTATAATGATCAAAATAAACTGACAAACAAAATAGATTTAGAGAAACAAAAGCATGGAACAGACTAACAAATGTTTTTATTTTTTAAAAATAGTTTTCTGATTTTAAGTGACATATAGCAATATACATGCTTTCCAAATTAGATTCTGGATATGCAAACATGCTTTTGACTTTTTTCGTGAAAAATAGCATTTAAATACAGTATTTGGTTGGTTCTGTTTGTAATAGCTAAGATTTCCCCACTGAAATTAATGGAGTCTGATTGGCAACAAATGCTCCATGGAAATGAATGGGTTTTAGCAGTGATTCGTCTCTACTGGAAAGAATAGCATGTGTATAGTTTATAGATTATATAGTTAAAGAAGGAAGAGACCTCTTGGATCAGTATGCCTGCTTGGTTAGCATACAGTCCCCAAAATAGAGGACAGAACATTTAATCTTAGCCAAAAGGCCATGAACAAAAGCTATTTTAATTTATTGCAATTAAAATGAATGGGATTCAATCTAACACATTTATGAGGATGCGATAACTATCGAATCACATTCATTTCAGTGGGGTGTGTTAGTCATCCAATTCTATTCATTTCCATGGGGATCCATTATTTATTGAATCACATTTATTTAAATGGGGATTCATTAGCTAAAAAATCTAATTAGTTTCCATGTGCATGCATTAGCTATCATGTCATCGTTCCTTTCAAAGACAATTCTCTAGTTATCAAATCCCATGCATTTATGTTTGGATTGGATTCTAGAGTTTGAAAAAGCTGTTACTCTTAATTAAATGGTTGCAATAAACTGTTATCGTTATTATACTGTTGCATATTTAAGAGTATTTTCTAAATATCCAAAGACTTAGTCACCCTAGTTTTCAATAGCTAAATGAAATGATCCCTCAAACAATAAAATATTTAATTTAGCAAATGTCCAGAAGACCAATATAATTTTTAAAATATGAGGGTGGTATTAACTTTCTAGGTCAGGCTGTATCATTTGTTTTTCTGAAACTTAGCCAAAAGGTGAAGTTTTCATGTTCAGAGAGATTTTGAATATTAGGGGGGAAATGTCAACACACTAAAAGGCCATTTGATTAGGTGCTTAGATTTATGAGTTATGTACATTAAGCTAAAGCTATAGTATACATGTCATTACAATCATAATTGGATAGATTCCATCGTCATTTCTTGGCCACAACGCCAGTTCCTAAATTATTAATAATAATCCATGTTATGGAGAAATCAGAGCTTTCTTATGCCAGGTATCAAATCAAATGGACAGGTAGAATTATTCATTGTTGGGGTTGATTAAGCAACATAGTAGTTTAGACCAACACACACCTTTCTCAAATTATCTTCATACATCCCCAGTCTATGCAGATAACCATAGCTTTTTGTAGCCTTAAAATAAATGATCTTTGAAGCAATAAAGTAATTTAAGTCACTTTAGTTTATTAAAAGCTTAGGGACATAGAATAATATCAGTATATTATATCAGTAATATCTTAAGGCTGTATTGAGTCAAGGAAACTTTTGGATATCTTTGTGTTCAATACTTTGAGGTAATCATTAAGTTAATTGGCTCTTATTTAACCTTATTATTACATTTCACAGGTTGGATAGCTATAAACAGCATACTTGATTTGTTCTAAATGTAATAGTGTCAATATTTTTGACTAAATGAGTTATTTAGAGAAAAATGCACAAAAAGTAGAAATTGTAAATAAGTACTTCTTTACAAGAGTATAAAGAAAATTCTGTGTGCTAGCTGCTTATAATTTTCCCCTGTTATCTCTTAAGAACAATGTAATACTATGTTAGTGTTTTCGTAATATTTGAATTTTGTATAAATTATTATATATTTAAAAAATTTTAAACATAAACTATACATGTATAATGATATACTGAAACATCAAAATGCTGAGGATTGAATTCCACTGTTGCCATTTGTTACTACTGAGACCTTGATAAACTACTTTAAATTTCTGGTGCCTCTATTTCTTTATGTATAATATGCAAGATAAAATCAAAGCTACCTAATTGATTATTGTGTGAATTATATAATATAATCCTTATAAACTGCTTACTGTGGTACGTGTGTACATGCTCACTGTAATACCTATATAAATCTGTTTATGTCCAGTATATCGCTATTTTATTATTACTAAGTTCTTAAAAGGACAAGAAAAGCAATTAATAATAAATTGTCATCCAAGAAGTTTTTCTTCTTTTTTCTCTTATGACAATATATTTATATTTAAATATAACTATATTTAAAATATTTAAAAATCTAATGCCATTATAAACCATAAAAATACATTTTATCCATACTATCAATAGTTTATATATACAATAATTTGTATAAAATTCCTATGTGTAACCAGTGGCAAATAAAGACAATTCCAGATTTATGTGTATGTTGCATCATACAATTGTTTTGGAACTTAAAATTTACTTTTCCAGAGATATAAAATTCAACTTGGTATCCATAGCCTTCATCTCAGTCAAACGTGGGACTGACCTGAGGGTGCTTAGTGGCTGTGACTCACAGCTGGACACACGAGCATGTGAGTGGTGTCTGGAGATACTGGGTTTTCTCCTGCCTTGTAACGTAGTGATTTCAACTGGTGTGCCGCAAAAATTTTAAAACATGCAATACCTGACTGTTTAGTCAGGGGCACTGACCTCTGTTCCCTTAGATTATCAAAAAAAAAAAAAAAAAAAATGGCAACAGCCAACACAGCAATAGCTTTCCGGTGTGAATGAATCAAAATTATTCCTTTTTTGTGTGTGTCAGATTGGCAAAAAATATAATACATTTTTTGTTGTGCCCCAGAATCTTAGTAATTAGGTTATGTGTGCCAAGAGATCAAAAAGGTTGAATATCGCTGTTATAAGGGAACATGAATGTGCATTGAGATTTGAGATAGTCAATAAACTAAAAAATAGAAAGAAGAAGCCTGGAGTTGAAATGACTATTTATGCAGGAATTTCCATGCCAGAGTGAAATGATCAGTGACTTGGTCTGAGGCAGAGGGTGTAATAAATATGTTTCCTGAGAGACTAGTTTTGCACATCCATGGTTAACTAGTGGTTTTTAGGAGCAACCCATGCCAAGTCTCACACACAACACTTATTATCAGCCATGTATCTAATGTATACCTAGATATATGTCAGATAGATAAAAGAGATTGGATTCGGAAAGAGTGACTCTTCCAAGTAGCTGAATATCTAAGGAGATGTTTCATTTTGGGGATCCAGTGGATATTATCAGCTTCAACTATCTGATGTCCCCTGTCCCCCCATGCTTGAGAAGTATAAGCTAAGATCAACTATAGAAAATTACAATAACTTAATTTTCTCTGCACATCTTAGAATTGAATATTACTTTTGTAACCCTACCATACCCACTTAACTCATTATGTTCCCTACACATTACTTTGGTATACATGCATTCCAGATTTTACCAGTTTTCCATGTCCTACACTCTTTAAATCCACATTCCATTTAAGTGGTAGTAGTTAAATATTTGATTAGATTTCTTTCCCCAGGTATTTATGAGAATCCACAATTTGGAGAGTATGGAATCCATAGATCACTTCACTGTAACTTGTCTCCTCACAACTCCCCTGATAAAACAGACATCTGTTTTCATATTGTGATAGCCTCCCTCAGAACTTCTGTCTCTTTCATACTGATTTTTCCCAAATATTGATATTAGACTGTCCTGTGAGTTCCCAGATGATAACTACAACCAGGTTATAATCTCTAACAGGGTTTTACCAAATGTCTTAGGAGAATAGACAGGAATTTTTTAAAAAAAATTTTAATAGACAGGAATTTAAAGTGGGGGTATTTAAAACAGAAAATCATATAAAGCTGTTTCGGATTTCACAGAGCTTGGCCATTCCTTAGATATATCCTACAAAATAATCTTAACTCCCATCCTTCCTTTAAGTAGTGACAGAAAGGTTTCTCTCTATATTAGGAGAACACTTGGGCATTTCTCTCTGACCTAGAATCTAGGTGTCAACTATTTGCCCTCCTGCCTTCTACCTCAAGTAATAAACAAATTCCTCATTTTCTGCCTTAATATGGGCCATCTTCTATGGATGGCTGACAATAGAAACATAATTCCTTTTCATCTCCAGGAACTGGCTTTCCCACAGAGCTCCAACCAATCACCCAAGAGTAAACAGCAAGATGAATAAGGAGATAAAGAGAATATTTGGAATTTGCCTTTGGGCAAATTGAAATTTTGTAATTCTGGAAGAGACTTTCATTGGTTTAATCTATATATGTGCATGTAATATGTCAAAGACCATGTTTATATTTAAATGTTAATACATTTCAGCGCATGTCAGAAAAGCAGTGAGAATTCATAGCATGATGGAGAAGTTATGGAGCTATGAGATCTGGGTTCTAGTCCATGAAATTTCAGAAGTAACTTTAACAGGTTGGGAAATCCATTATCTCGATACAGCTTTCAATATTCTGTGTTGTAAATTGAAGGTGTCAAACTAGCTAAATCTAATGTACCATATATTTTAAAAATATTTGACGATGTGCCCTGGCTGGGTTGGTCAGTTGGCTACAGCGTTGTCCCCATACATCAGGGGTTGTGGTTCAATCCCTGGTCAGGGCATATACAACAATCAACCAATGAATGCATAAATAAATCGAATAGCAGATCAATGTTTTTCTCTTCTTTTCTCTCTCTCTTCCTAAAAAATCAATAAATAAGAAAAAAATTAGACTATGTGCTATACCAAGAAAAATAAAACTGATGGATAAAAAATATTTTATTGTATATCTGGTGACTCTATATTTCTTATGTTTTAGTAATTTTCCTTGATATTAATGATTTGACTACCCTTTCCCCAGGCAATAAGGCTCTCTAAATTCTAGTCCCAACCTATCTCTCTAACTTGATCTCTATCAGCAGACTTCTCCTATTCCTGACATCCATTCATGCTGAATTTTTCATGTGTCTCACATGCCAGGGCCTTTCTATCCCCTAGGATGGAATTCTCCAACCCTCCTTTTTGCCTGACAAATCTCTACTTCCTGACTCAACTCAACTACTTTCTTCTCTTTTAATCATCCCTGACCACAATGCTCCAGGTAAATACTAGTGGCTGCCTCTTTGGTCTATATTCCCATGTATTGGGTTCAAGTATCCATAAAGAAGGTGTGACCTCATTGCAGTCAGAGAAACCCGATTTCCAGATCTCAGCATTGTCCCTTCAAATTATACCTATGAGGACAATGCATTAATCTCTCTAAAACTTAGTTTGTAACATTTAATAAAGGGATATAAATGCCTGCTTTAGTCGGCTGTGATTATCAAATGACAGTGTATGTAGTGGTTCTAACACAAATGCCCAATAAATGGTTTCCCTCTTGTCATCTTTCATATCAGCATATTCAAAATGCCTGTCAACAGAAGGAAACAATATTTATCTTATTCATGATCTATGGCTCGAGTAAGCAAAACTCTCTTGTGTATTTTTGAAGGCACAGAAACTACTTTTATACTTTCATTTCAACCTAACTACACTTCTTTTTTTTTCCTTTATTGATTTTAGAGAGAGAGGAAGGGAGAGGGAGAGAGAGATAGAAACATCAATGAGAGAGAACATCTATTGGCCGCCTCCTGCATGCCCCCCACTGGGGATCAGGCCCACAACCTGGTCATGTGCCCTGACCAGGAACCGAACCGGTGACCTCTTGGTGCATGGGTCAACGCTCAACCACTGAACCACACCTGCCAGACCTAACTAGACTTCTTAATGTCACACTCCATCCTGTTGGAAATATTGGAATTATAATCTCTCAAGGAATTTACCATTTAGTTTATATAGGTCTCTACTGTGAGTTCAGGTAAAACCTCCTTCTATCTCATGCTCTCTAATCCCACTCTTGGGCTATGAGGTACTATTAATGCCATTTGCTATTCTAAAAGTGACAGCCTTCACTCTGCCCTAGGTTCTTTTATCATTAGAATTGGCTCAGGCAAAATTAGAATGCATTGTTGTAATAACAAGGGATCTCCAGCAATTACCATGTAACCTTGGATTGGTAAGGAATTCATTGTCTTTTAACTAAAAACCACTAGTTAAATATGTTGATGTTTTATTATGGAATAAAGGATTAGGAACAGAGATATAAAAAAAAGTTAAATACCGAGACCCCAAAGTTAAATTATTTGTAGGAAAAGTCTTGAGACATAAGGTAGTTGCAGAAGCAATTTGTCATTGGCAAGATGAATATGCCCAACTTATTTCTTAAGAGATTGTGAAAACAAATTGAAATACTGATCTGTTGATGTGTCTTGGTTATGAATCTAGTAACAGATTTAATTAACTTGCTATTGTAGAGAGGATATGGATGTTAGGAAGAAAGAATCTCTGTTATATATCTGTTGACAATATAGTGCTGGTAGGGGAGGCTTTCATTTTTAGGAAAAAAATATGCAGTTTACTTATTAATAAACATTAATTACCCATTAAATTTAATATAATAAAATAACTATAGCATGGGCAAGGAGCAGTAAAAGTATCCCTAATACAGGATTATTTTTTGTAGACAATGTTAAAGTATATATACATAACCATAAAAATCAACAGATATGATATAATTTTATTGTACAGGTATTTTACATAACAATATTTTTCATAATGGAATTGTAACACTTATGCATACAGCAACAAATGACAATGCAAAAAATAGATCTTAATTTCAGGGTCAGAATATTCCTGGCTCCTACTGGTAACTCTTAGAGATTTTCAAAAGAACTACAGTCTACATCTAAATTCTCAAAGACAGAACCATATAAGATACAATTTTATATGTTTTTAATTAGCAATTTTTAATACCTCATACTGCAATGATGACTTTTTTATGCTAGAATACTCCCTCCTTTTTTCCCTCCTGTGAAGGTGGACCACATATCATATAGCTGATTCTTGGCACTTTAATTTCAACCACCCTAGCTTGTGAAAATCACCCTATACACTTCACAATTTCTGTTTGCTATCACTCTAACAGCTTTTTGAGATATGCAGCAGTACACACTAGCATTTTAGATTAGAATCTGCCCTATTCCCTCCCTTCCACCACACACACTTTTAATCATTTAGCTTTCGGGGGTCCTTAAGGAAAGAAGACATTTAAACATTTGTGCAGTCATTGTACTTACTGTCCCATGTGCTAGCTGTAGCATAAAGACATTCGGCCATATATACTATGGCACCTTCTTTGCAGTACTCTTTCCCAGTCATTAAACGAGAGAGATTATTTTTTCATCTAATGGGGTGATAAAATAAAACACATATTTTGGAGCTGAATTACCTGGACACAGTCATCTCAGAAATAATTTCTATTAGATAGCTGTGCTGTTGAGTGTCTAGTGGTTAACAATGCACTCAGAAAGCACATTTTGTCATTTGAATTGGTGATTTTAATGCTACTAGAAATCAACACTAAAAGATTATGGAACCAGGTATAAGAATTGTCTTGAAAGAATTTTATATTTTTCTAATAAGAGTAGATTCTCACCTTTGTAATTATTTGTACAGTGACAAAAATAATCAATAAACTTCACTAATATTTTTAGAGTGGTCATTTCAATAAAAATTTTTATTATTTTTCTAACTCAAAATACCAACGGGACTCAAGATAGTAATAATTACCTCAAAAAAGTATTTCTTAAGCTCAGCCAGTGTGACTCAGTGGCTGAGTGTCGACCCATGGACTGAGAGGCCCCAGTTCGATTTCTAGTCAGAGCACATGCCCGGGTTGTGGGCCAAATACCCACTGGGGGATGTGCAGGAGGTGGCCATTCGATGTTCTCTATCATCGATGCTTCTATCTCTCTCTCCCTTTCCCTTCCTTTCTCTCTAAAATTAATAAACTAAAAAAAAAATATTTCTTAAAATAATTCACTATGTAACCACATACACTCCCAGGAAATATCTCAATAGATAAAACATCTGTAAATTATTTTTTTCCCTTTAAGTAGTTTGGGAACATAATGCTTAAAAATACACATGACATACAATATCCAATTTCAATCTTATCTTTTTCTTCAACTGAGTGAACTCTTGGAATCAATTAGAATTTTTAAAAAAACACACATTCTGAAGGTTTTACCTTTCAGAACATTATCACCAAAAATAAAAAGTAGTTTCCAAAACTGTTAAGTTATCACCTCTTATTGCAGTAGCAGTGAAGTTATTTTTTTGGTACTTTTACCTTGTAGATTTATTAGAAGGAAATACAAATTTTAAAAAATTATGACTAATAAATAGTTTGGAACTTGTGTCAAATCTTAGCAGTTTTCAAATATTCTGTGTATATTTCCCTGACCCTGTTAGTCTTATGTCTTCTTTGAGGATGATGCTGAAACATGATGTTTATTATTGATTTAATTTTCTATGCGTTAATATAATTATAAACATGTGGGACTGGTAGCATAAAAGCCACAATTTGTGATACCAGAAATGGCTTTCACCAAAGGAGGGAAAAAAAGACAAAGATAAAAGTTAGGGATCAGTTCCTCAGTCTGTAGTGCTGGATTGGTGAAAATGCATTCACTTAGAAAAGTACTTGATCATGGTTGGTTGTGGAATCATAAGATGGAAAATAAAGGTCCAAATTAGGAACTATGTCAAAAGGAAAGTCGCATTTTTAATTTATTTCCAACAGAGCAGAACCTAGTCTTCAAAGACTCCAATGTCCAGCCATTAAATAATAAGGTAGTTTTTATTGAGGAGACATGCAGGATATCCAATATAATTAGATAGTAGGCCCTGGAGGATTTATAAGATTTAGGATTTTTTAGACTTAAAGAGCTAAGTAAGCCAGTATTAAAAGACCTACCCCTGATACGACTAAATCCCACATCTGTAAGTGGTTGTGGAATGTTGCTTTGAACCTTGTGAGTTTCATCCACTTTTAGCCTTATATTAGGCAGTCCTGTATTCTCTCTCTGTCTCTCTCTCTCATTCTTTCTATTTTACTCTTTGGGTGCATGCTTCTCTCCAAATCATTTAAATTAAGTGCTAAAATATTTTCAATTCCAAAAGATCATTTTCAGTCTTTAAATGTTGTCTAATAGAGGCACTTTGCACTGCTGTTTTATTTCTCATGATTTAAAATGAACATATTTTCTTCCACACAGTTGCACACTCTCAACATAGATGTACTTTTCTAAAGTATTCTCAATGAACTCTTCATTTAGAAAGGAAAAAAAAAAATGAACCAATATGATTCAACATGTGATAAGAAATTTTATAGACAGAAAATTCAATAGCTGACCAAAATATGCTTTGTGCTCTGATAGGCAGTCTGAGGCATTGTTTAGATTTATTATATTTCTCTCCAGTTCAATTTTGTCTTGTAGCTTTTCTTGTCTCCCATGGGCCCATTTCTCTTGGTTTGCTTTGTCTTCAGAGTCTAAATCTGGAAATCTCCTTTCTTTACTTCCCCCATTCTTTCCTTATGAAAGGTTTCTGGATGTAAGCACTGTCTAGTCATTTTAATTTTTTAAACAAATAAAAGAGAGCTGCATGCATGTATTAATCCATTTTTAATAGCCACTACCGAAAGATTGAGCTTTTTCATGGTATTGTTTTGAATTGCTATTATCTTAAAAGAGTTTTATTTTCATTAATATCTATTGTGACATTCAGTTAAAATGACAACCACGCTGGGCAAACTGAAGAAACCCTTTAGTTCACTGAATAAAGAACTGAGGCTGGCTGAGGAGGATTTTTTAAAAAAAAATTTTTGTTCACATTATATTGATGCTATAGTTCCTCTTAAATAATTTTCATGTACTATTAAGAGAACATGGTATTTAGCATAGAGATAACTTTTTCACCTGGTTGACTACCAAGTTATGCAAGATTTGGTACATTGCTGCCATCTATGGACAAAAAATGAATATTGATTTTAACATTAAATATGACTGACATTTTCACATATATGTACATAACCTTTTATAAAATCTAGGGAATAAACATATACTTATTTATACATATAAAGAAAGACTACCTAACATCTTAAAACTCTGAAAAGAATCAGTCTGAGTGAATGGATTCAATAAGCACAGGTAACATTATTACAGCACTAAATAGCTACAGTCTCTTACAGAAATTGACAAAATATTTTCATACACTTATCTTTCAAGATTATGGGTAGAGAAATGCAATTATATTGTCAGCCATGGTATACAAATGAGGAAACTGAGGCTAAGAGGGTATTTATGATTTTCCCAAGTTACGGAGCTGATAGATAAGAGTTCACTTTTACTTGAATGGAAGTGAACTCTTTCCATTTCCAGTCTACAGATTCCACTCTCCGGGGTCTCGATCCAATACTTTGTAAGGCCAGGACTTTCAGAACACTTATTCCTAACGCTTGCTCAAATGAACTGTCAGTATAAACAGCTAATATTTAATCAGAACTCTGCCCCTTCATTCTTTCAACAAATATTTGAGAGCCTACGTAGCCAAGAACTAGAAACTGAGAAACTGTTGGGACCAACAAAGAAAAGATTCTTGCACTCTTTGAGCTCACATTCCCGCGCAGAGAGATACAGCCAAACATGGACATAAATGGATGGACAAGGTCAGTTCAGAGAATGATAGACCAATGAAAGTGAAAACTGTGTGATGTGGTAGTGAACATCGGGCTACTGCTAACCCTTGTGGAAATGCAAAGGAAATGGAAAGTACAGCACAATCAATTATCTCAAGAAAATACAGCCCCGTGGAAAAGACGGAACAAATGATGCTATAAATAATTATATGGCAGAATGAGGTAAATAACAAGGAATAGTAATCAGAAACAAAAAGCACTTTATTGTGTTGCTCACCCTTTAGCACCTGGGTTTTAGAGATACATAATTAGTAAAATTCAGTATTAACCAGAATAATAAAGGATGGTGTCACAAAGGATAGAAATATCAGCAAAGTCTCAAAGAGAGTATTTGATTTTTGTAGACACAGTACTGAGGCAGAGAAAACATTTTTGCAAAGGCATGACTTTGGGAATCATGAAGGAATGAATTTGTAGAATCAAGATAGTACAGGAGCATACTTTCCCCCAACACAGACACTTAGTCCCACCTGAGGTTTTGTGAGATATTACATTTCTAAACCCTTGCTGTTTTTTTGGTCTTAGCTCTGTGTACAGACCACAATATTAAAATAATATTTTTTATTACATAGGGTTTCTTTACAAATACAATGTTGCCATAATCTTGATTATTCTTTTAATGGTTACTCTGATTTACATTCTGAAATATTTAAGAACTTATTGAAAAAACTTAGCAAATAAATGAGCAACTAAACAGAAAAACATAGTAAGAAAATAGTTATAAGTGGTATTCCCTGTGGTAAGTGGGAATTTCTTATTGAAATATTTTTATTCTCAAAAAGTATTCTACTTGAATCTAACTTTCTATGATGTATCATGGAATAGCCCTATTGATCAATGAATTAAATTTAAATTCTAAGAATAATTGATTACTTAGAAAAAATATCCAGCGGGTCTGTGTTCTTTATGTAGCATGAGAGTAATTAAGCAGTATGAGAAATCAGCTATTCTTTGCATATAAAAGATACAATTCACATTCTTTGTTGTTAAGGGCTCCTCATTCCAGTTCTAAGGGGCATCATCAAGAAATATAGCACCTACCTACATCTCAGATCAAGCACCCATAAGCAAAAATACACGGTAACTTTCTTTGTGTTATGTTAGTTGTGAAGGTAGGAACATAGAAATTTGAGAGAGCAAGAATTTTTAGATAATTTGTTGGTATACGTGTGTGTGTGTGTGTGTGTGTGTGTGTATTTTTTTTCCAAATTATATCCACAGAGTTAGAGATTTAACTCTGAAGTGGTTAATTTGATCAGTGTAAATAATCCATTCTGAATCTAAAACCCAAAGTGGTTCTTTGGGTATGTAATTGAGCCATGAATTGACAAATTGTCAGTTCACCTCTCTATGCAATTTGGCTGCATTTGACTCTCTATATAAAGGCAATGATACTAATTGAAAGCACAGATACGTTTTAGCCGTAATTCAGACAAGACACACAGTAATAAACCAAATTTTCTCATTTTATTCATCTATCATGAATAATGCTATTACTATGAAATGCATTATGCAAGCTATATTTTATTTTCTCCACAAATTACATGAAATGAAATCCGAACCACATATTTTTACAGCACATACCATAATATACACTTTTGACTCAATCCTTTCAGTGTCCTTAACCCTGCTCTCAAAACTTGACTTCTTTGTTGTTGTTTTTTAGATCTTTACCAGCGTAAAATGATTGGCATAGTTAAGAAAAAGGCTGTAATATACTGCATCTGACCTTTCCTCATTTAAGTGTTACGGTAAATAATCCTGGGCATGCCAGCAAAGCATGAATAACACCCCCTTCGATTCTGTTTCTAATTCATAAGAGCAAAACCAGGAGATGCTCTGCGTTTGTTCCTCCATGGTAACATGCACCTGTGCTTTCCAATATTTGTAGATTTCTAATCCTCTTGCCTTTCTGAGTATATCTAGTTTCCTATAACATTTTTATTTTAGTTTTCAGACAGATGATATAAAGAAAGAGAGAGAGAGAGAGAGAGAGAGAGAGAGAGAGAGGAAGGAAGGAAGGAAGGAAGAAAGAAAGAAAGAAAGAAAGAAAGAAAGAAAGAAAGAAAGAAAGAAAGAAAGAAAGAAAACTTATAGATAGTTCCCTTAGATAAGTTTAACAGTAAAGAATAGTCAGGGATGGTTTTCCCACAGGAGATGTATTTCTACTTTGAGCATCATTTTGGGTAACAAACTAAGGATAAGGGTATGAGAGGAGAGCGGGGAGAGCATTCCAGAAAGAGACTTTTGAAAGAGAAATGTGTGAAAATACCGAGGTGTAGGCAAGCTTGAAGTCTTATAGGAAGAGCATCAGTCATTTTTTTCTGAAGCATAGATGCTTGAAAAGAGAGAGGTGGATCAAGAAGGTAACTGTCTACCATGCTGAGGAGTTTAGAGTTTAATCGTTTTGTAATAGGGTGGAGGGAAGAGAGGGAAGGAAGTGCTTTGAAATTATGACATGATTAGATTCTACTGTAAAAAAAATCATTTGATTGGAGTGTGGACAATGGATTAGGCAGAGTCAGGGAAATTACTTTAATAGTCTAGGTAATTGATGACCGAAAGCAGTGGCTTTAGGTATAAAAACATAAGAGATGGAAATATGGAATACTTCAGTAGCACAGTCATAGGGCACTACTCACCAGATAAGTATGGGAGCTGAAAAAGAAAGAAAGGTATAGGAAGACTACATATATTTTGGCATGAGCAATTAAATGAGTGATGATATCTTTAACTCTAATAAATAATAAGGGAAAGGAGCAGGTTAGGAGAAAAAAATAATTCATTCAATTTTAAGTATTTTGAATATCTTAAATAAAGAAGACATACACTATTTCTTTCATCACTTGGAAAAAATTAAGAACTATACATGTGTACGCATTTTGTTTTGAGATATAAAATATATAAGTATTAGGAGATAGATCCTGGGGGTCGGGGGCAAGTGACATGAAAGGGATGGTACGCAGTTGCTGACACATTTTCAGTGCCTGGTAGAGATTTATTGAATGAATGAACAGCTTAGGTGCCAGGTACTGGTCTAAGTGCTAAGAACACAATGGTGACAGAGTACTTGCTTTCAAAGGGCTTGCAGTCCAGTGGGGGAGGTAGAAATGCAAATAGATAACAGCACAGGGTGAAAAGCAATATAAATGCCATTAGTAGAGGATGCTTTCAGAGTTTTCTTGGAAGAGAGGATAATGAATTTAGGGAAACTTCTAACAAGTGTTTCATCTAAGAATTAAAGGAGAAATAGGTCCAGGAAAGGCAGATTGCTGCAGTGTGAGGAATGGATTAGAAGTGAACAAGATAGCCCAGACATTTGTCCCAGCTTGAACAAATTTGAGATGTATTTCTTCCTTACTATAGGCCCTCATCTCCCTTTTCTTAGAGCATTTACTTTAGAACTTTGGACTTTAGAAAAAGTTAAACATTTTAGAAAATATGATTGCAAATTCTTTCTTTGTTTTTTTCTGAGATGTAAATCTTCTGCACCTTAGGAATGTCTTTCTCAAGGACCTGGAACCACCCCTTTGAACTGTAATCATTAAAATGTCCCTCTAGCCCAGTTTCTGTGGGTAGCAGTAGGATAGCTTCAACAAGCACTCATTAGAAAACACAGATGAAACACATTGACCAGCCTCCCCATTAACTACCTGCAGTACATTTCCACTAGCTTAAAAACTCCCCTGCCTTTTGTTTCAACAGAGTTGCCTTCAGTCTCTCCACTCTATTGTGATAGTCTCTCTCCCCTCATGCAGATATTGTTCAGATTTCCCAGTTTTACTTGTATTCATTTGTGTGTGTGTGTGTGTGTGTGTGTGTGTAATTAGTTCTGTGCAATTTTATCATGAGTGAATTCTTTCACCCATCTCACAGTAAAGATAGAGAACAGTCCCATGACCACAAGGACCCCTTGTATTGCCCTTTCTAATCATACCAACTTCCTGCTTCATCTTCTTCTTCTTCCTGCTAGATCCTTAACTTTTGGCAACCACTGACCTGTTTTCTAATTCTATAATATCATCATTTTCATGCTGTTATATAAGTGGATTCACACAGTACACAGTCTTTTGAGATTGGCCATATTCCCTCAGCATGACACTCTGTATTTTCATCCAGCCTGTTTACATGTATCAGTAGTTCATTCCATTTCATTCTTAACTATCATTCTAATGTCAGGCTGTGGACCAGTTTGTTGAACCATCCATCCATTAAAAGGCATCAGGGCTGTTTCTAGGTTTTGGCTGTTATGAATAAAGCTGCTATAAACACCCATGTACAAGTTTTTGTATGAACATAATTCTTATTTCTCTGGTATAAATGTCAAGGAGTGCAATAATTGGGTTGGTTCCATGGTAGTTGCATGTTTAGATTTTAACAAACCATCAAACTGTGTCCAAGTGACTGCATCATTTTACATACTCACCGATAAAGCATGAGTGATTCATTGTCTCTGCATCTTCATCAGCATTTGATGTTTTCTCGGCCTTTTATTTTACTCATTTGATAGGTATTTAGTGATATCTCATTACGGTTATTACATTTCCCTAGTGATGAATTATGTTAGCCACTTTCCCTATATGTGGGGACGCAAAACACATAATTTCCTCCTACCTTTCTTAATTTTCCTGGCTGGACTACTATGCAAATTAACCTGAGACAGATTAACAAGAGAAAAGAGAAAATGACCAAATGTGTTACGGATGTCCGGGTGGGAGTTTTATAAGAACATGGAGATCAGTATGCATTCAGCTCCTTAAACGTATGTGTCATTCTGGACTAAGGACTTAAATATCTTTATTTAAGATATTCAAAATACTTAAAATTGAATGAACTATTTTTTTCTAAGGGGAACAGGGGTCTGAGATTTCAGAGAGAAAGTGGGTAATTCACAGGTAGAGGAGAAACAGCAAACGTGTGATAAACAAATTCTTGCTGGGCCACCCAGAAACAATGGGACTCAGAGGGGAGTCCAACAAACAGATTGCCAGATTCCTCCCTGTCCGCCACACTTAGTTCACACATGGCTGACGTGGATATGCTGAGGTGACTCTCCTAAACTTCTGTGTCTGAAGCAGGTGTTTCTATAGGAATACCTTTAGTCAGATAAATGGGGGGGGGGGGGGTTCAATGTTTTTTTCTGAGTCTTTTGTTTCTTAAAAAATAAATAGCTTAGAATCAATATCTCAAAAGGCATATTTTGAGGTGGCAAAATTATGGTCTCCCTCATATGCTTATTTTCCATCTGGTTATCCTCTTAATAAAATGTCTGTTCATGTCTGGAAGTTTGCAAAACTGTAGACAAAGTAGGCTATTAGTAAGTCAAAGAAAAGAAGATGGGAGCACATACCAGAAAATTGTTAGGAGCATGACGAAAAGGAATCCATTTTAAGTGCTCTTTAAAGTATGGTTATTTGGAGGCAAGGATGTGGAAATGAGTAAATTCCTGGATGACACCCAGGTTTCTAGCGAACTCATTGTAAATTGAATGGTCAATTCAATTGGTTGAGGAAGAAAATACAAAGAAAAGAATAAACTAATCAAAAGATATTTTTTGAAGAAGTTTGAGGTAGTTGTAGATCTACAGGTGAGTTTACTTTTATTATTTTATTCAAGAGATCTAAACAGCATTTGAGTACGTGATTAATTTCTTTTTCATTTTGTTTGGTCATTTCAACTTGTAAGTAAACTGTGATACCGGAGGAATTGGTTATGTTGTTTTTGGAAAGGTGATTTGAGATAGAAGCATGAATGACTGTTACTAACAGTCAGAAACAGACAATCCATATAGAAACATTTGAAAATATATTGCATACGAACCTCTTTAATCCCTATGGTCAAGCTGAAACAGTTGTAATTAACTAGTTATTAATAATAGGAAAGGGGCAAAGGGAAGGCCCGACTTTATAGGCATGTTCCCTGCAAAACACTGTGGGAGGGATCCAACAAAGGAAAGACAGATGCATGCCCAGTAAAGTTGGGGTGACATAGGAAATGCATTTGCCTGCCAAACACCCTGGGGACAGAGATGGTTGGCCAGAATGGGCGTGGCCACTGCAAGTGCACCAAAATATGGGAATACATAATCCCCTAAGCAAAAGAGTTCACTCTCTTGATTCCTCTTGTGCTTTCGGGACTCTTGGGAGTCTTGTTGATTGGGGTGCACTCTCCTGTATTCATCCATATCACCCCATGGCTATGCAGATTCCACACACAGTAGACTAATGGACTGTAACTAGTCTGATGCTGAACTACATCTGGCTCCAACACGGAAAGGGAACTCTGGATACTGGCTATACTTCTTCTTTGACTGGACTAAGTGAAATGGGACTTTGGAAAACCAGGAGTGTAATTCCATGGAAATAAAGCTTTCTACTATATCTCATGCCCCTGTGTGAGTCTCAGAAAATTTCTTTTCTTGGGATATCATAAGAACCGCATCCCCAGCAGCAACTGGGGAAGATGAGGCACACTTCCTTCTGATAACAGATGAATAGAGCTTGCTAGCTAATCTGATCATCTATATACACTCTCTTGTTTATTACATAGATCACTACATAACTGTATAACCCTTCCTCAAGCACACAAACACATACACACATAAAAAACATGAACATATTCCCACATGTAAAAGATATAGAAAATGAAGAGTATTTCTTTAGGACTTTATCTGTATACTTCAAATTAGTATAGACTTTGGAGCTACATTGTCTGGGAATGGGAAATAATTCCATGCAACACTTGGAGAAATTAGTATCTTCTCTGCAAAGAAAACACTTTTGTGTAACTTTGTATAAGAAGATGTAGGTTTTGGCTCCTGACCCATAGGAAAATAAGCTTCAGGTAAGAGGTTGTAGACTGCAAACACCTAATAAATACTTTTATGGGTTAATCTTTTCACAAAGTCGGCAATATGATTATGGTTCAGTTGATGTTAACTTGATACCACCCAGTAAGTAATTATGCTCCGGAGGAGTTAGATACCGTTTAAAGGTTAATGGCTGCTTGTGTAAGTGTGCACACTGTATTTACATAAGCATCAGTTGCTTTTATAAAAAATTGTCCCAATGTAATGAGCAATTTCTAGGTACCAGTCTCCAAGATAAAGAGAAGGACAGGGTATAATGAAGAATGTTTCTAACACATTGCCTGTATTAATGTTGATGACTTTTTACTTTGTCTTAAACATACTTCAAAGTGAAACAAAACTGACAAAGTTCTCAAAAATTTGGAAGTTTTAAACCCTCAAAGCATTAGCAGAAAAGGAATGTAATGTTAGAGAGGGTTGGTTAAAAGAAGATTGTACAGTGAAAAATATAGCTAGACATTAAGAACCAGTGTGTTCCCTATAGTTGAGGGTAACTTAAATATATTAATTAGTTCTAGAATAGTGGTATTTTTGTGAAAAAAATGAACATAATTATTGAAATATGCAAGCAAAGCAAAAATGTAAAGGACAGAAATTCAAAAAGAAATGGAAGAATCCAAGTACTATCATCCATTAATGATAATCATCATTTAATTTGCTGAACACTTAATTTATTTTTTTTTTTATCCTCACCCAAGGACATTTTTTTTGCATTTATCTTGAGATAGAGCGGGAGGGAGAAAGGGAGGAAGAGAGAGAGAGAAACATCGTTGCGAGAGACACACCGACTGGTTGCCAACCACAAAACCCCAACTGGGCCCGGGGACAAACTGCAATCGAGGTACGTGCCCTTAGCAGGAACTGAACCCAGGCCTCTCTGGTCTGCGGGCTGACGCTCTAACCACTGAGCCAAACCAGCCAGGGATGAACATTTAATTTTTTAAAGTTGTCATGTAAATATCATTCTCAGTAAGATACATTATTATTGTGCATAAGTTATGCAATAAAAAAATTTAGAATATTTTGTATTTCATAAAACAATTCACAGCAGAAAAATATTTCAACAATTTTCCTTGACAGTTGCTTTATGTTTGTTTTATATTGTTTCAACATGTAGTTTCAATGATCTGTGGATTTTTGTGAAAATGTTAAGTGCTTCAGCACTCCTGATTCTAGTTATGCAGGTCCACCCCCAACGGGAAGTTCAGCTAATGACTTTAGAATGGCCGTCCTTATTTGCATGAAGATAGTGATATGCCAAGTGTTACTCAGATACTGATCTGTCAGTCAAACCCTCTATCTTGAATATAATATCTAACATCCACCGTATAGAAAGCTGTCCATTTATCTAAGAGAGTCCCAGGCAGGCGGGCATATGCTGTCTTGGACTACATTCTTTCCTTAATATATAACCCATGTCTCTTGAATTGTCAGGTAATTTGAAAGGAAAAGTATCACTGTACATCCTTGGCATTCAAATTACATTGTCCATCTTCCTTCTCCTAACCCTTACCTGGCCTGTATCTCTGGGAACTTTCTCAGCATATAAAATTAACTAAGCAAAAAATAGAAAAGTTACCTATACCAGTTATTGAAATATGAACCTACATTTTTAGTCCAATTTGTTTTCATAGCCTGGCATTTTATAAAAATACTCAAGCAATTTAAGTATCCATTATTGTTCACCCAGGGAACTGGGGATTTGTAAGAGAAACACTCAGATTTCTACCTCAGTGAAGGAGAGGGCTGAGAGCAAAAGGAAAGCTTTTGCTTTGGTTGCTAAAGAAGCAGAATCTCAATCATGGTGGTGGGCTAGGTGGGCTTGGAGCCTAAGGCTTGTGTCTATAGTGAAGTTGAAGCAAATGTTTGGAAAAGCCAGGTTAGAATATTCTGTTCTATTATGAAATGTGTTTTCATAAATGCACTGTGGGGAAAGGTTGGGAGTGTGTGTGCAGTAAGTGTGTGTTATACACAATTTTTAAAAATGTTTTTAATTGAAAGCGTTATGGAGGAGATAAAAGAGGGCATGAGTGAGTGGGAAATCCATCTTGCAGCTACTTACGGAAGTTTTAGAATAGAATATTAACTTGCTTTGGGCTATCAGGTTCTTTGGAAAATTCTAAGTGGGATTTTTTTCTTGAGAAAAAGCATCTATGGTTTAATAGGTTTATGTGGCCAGGAAACATAGGTTTCTTCTTATGTAAAATGAGCAATTAAAAAGCTCTTCAATAGCCATTGGTCTAGGTAATGATTTTTTTTTTTTTAGAAATAAGACATTCAAATTCCATGTAATTATTATTAAAAGGATTATTTTTAAACAATTACAGTAGAAAGTATTTTTATATAATCAAATTATATATGACAAAACCCTTTTGTAGTTGTTCCATTAAGTTGCTCAAGCTTGGAGAATACTTACACATGAGCAATTTAATGTGTTTGATAAACTTGGTGTAATGTGTTTAATTAAAACTTTTTTTTATCAGACTGATAGTTGTGCAGACTGTACTGTAAGGTACTAAATTATCAGATCTTCTCTTGCTTTTAGGTGGAAGTTCCAGATATCAGAATATTTTTATTTTTAAATATCAATATGTTTCTAGAATATCATATTTTTCAGAGAGGACTCTACCAGTTAGCAGAATGATTTAAGAGAAGGAACGAAAGTAAGGAAGAAAGAAAGGGAATGATAAAGAAATTGAATCTTGGAATCCATGGAAAGAGCAACAATGAGCTCTAGTGGCAAGATGTTATAATGTCAAGCATGGGCGAAATTCTGCAATGATAGACAGTCTTCCCTTTATACAGTCAGTAAAGATTTCTCAGTCTTCAAAATGAAGATTAATTTGTGGAAATAAACATTCCTCTAAATCAGAATCTCATTAACTTCCACACAATATTAACTACCTGGGAAGGGTAGTATATCTATAATTTATATGTTGCATAAAATTTATCATCGTTCTTACAAAACAACATCAACAAGATTTTTCTATTAACAACATATTTTATGTTGGAGATGACATAACTTATACTGCACCTGGTCAAGTCGTTCTTAAGTTAAACTTGGATTTTAAAAGAGTATTGATTTATGGGCTGTGTACTTGATAATATATGTGAGTCATCTCGTCCCTCTGCTCCTCCATCTGCTTCCTTCACACACACGGGTATGGTTCTAAAACAGGAAGAATGCTTCTTTTCTCTAAGCCTGACAAAACTGTATTTTAGTTCTTTAGTTCAGGGTAGTGAAAATGTACAAGTATAATTTATTTAAAACATACCAGACATCAATTCAAAGAAGTTTTTAGGTTTATCTGTTTTCACAACTTTAGGCAAAAAGAGTTGTTTGTTTGTTCGTTTGTTTGTTTGTTTGTTTTTAAGGCTGTACATTTGTTTTGAAGTCATTTTCATTCCTGGTACTGATCAGAATAACCACTAACATTGGTAACCTCATGTAAGATTTGTTCTACTTCTCATTCCTTGATTATTTTGCATAGCCAAATGTGCCATGAACTGCGCTCAACATTAGATGGTCTTTATTCAAATGCATTATTGAATTTTCTCCAAACAGCAATGACACTTTCATTATTGTTATTATCTACATTTCCTGAGGAGAATACTAAAGCTTGGAGAGGTTAAGTGAAACACAAAGCTAATACCTTTCAGATTTAGGATTTGAACTCAGATAACCTGCCTTCAAATTCTGAGCTGCTTCTACGACACCTCACTGCAACCGTCTCAGTTCCTTTTTAGGAAAATTTATCACAGTGGATCTAAAAGTATAACTACTATAAATATCTAGTATACTTTCCATTATATCAAACTTTACTGTTTATAATCTGTTCTCACATATTAATATATTTAATCCTTTTAGAATAACTCCTGGATGTTAAGTAGGAATTTTTATTGTGCTCATAAAGTTTTCTTGGAAAATGTCCACTACTCTTACAGAACTTAAAAAAAGAAGAATGTTTTACTTGATTTCAACTAACACATGAAAGGTAGACGGGAAATTCTTAACTTAGGTATGCTATTTTGTTCATGTTTCTTTATAACACTTCCAATTGCAAGTCTAAATTAGTCAGAGATTTTGCTCATATACAAATAGAAGGAACTTTGAATTGGGGCAGTTCTGCCATATGGGATAACAGCATGGGGCACATGACAACCACCTCCCACTGGACAAGAGTGTAGAGAGCTACTTAATACATGCTAAATACATCAATTAAAAATTCTTACTACTTGTAAAAAATGCCATTTAAAAATCACATTATTTAGCAGCTGTTACATTACTTTCCCTGTAGAGTTATAGAACTACAAATCCCACCTCAGTCAATTCTAGAGAGATTACCTGTCATGTTTTAACTAACAGACATATTGGATCTCAAAAACCTTCTGGGCAAAATTTGTACATTAGCCTCCATTTAGCTTCTAAATCAATATACTTACATAAATTTGAATAATCAAATTTTGTATAAAATAAATAAGGAGGAATAGTTGTTGAACCAATAGTTCAGTTAGCTGGTGAGTTTTGATACTTTTAATTTTCTCACAATCCTCTTGAGTTCTTTTTTTAAAATGTGATATAATATATTGTGAAATTACCATAATAAAGTTAGTTTTCACATCTATCACCTCACATACTTGTGTGTGTGTGTGTGTGTGTGTGTGTGTATTGAGAACATTTAAGACCTACTCTCCTAGCGAATTTCAAGTATACAATACAGTAATGTTAACTGTAGTTACCATGCTGAATATTAGATATCCATGACTTTTTAAGCTTATAACTGAAAGTTTGTAACCCTTGGACAGCATCTGCCCATTTCTCCCACTACCTAGTCCTTGGCAATCACTATTATCTCTGTTTCTAGGAGTTTGACTCTTTTATATTCCACATGTAAGAGAGATCATACAATATTTGTCTTTCTTTGTCTGACTTATTTTACTTAGTACAATGCCCTTAAGATTCATTCCTGTTGTCATAAGTAGCAGAATTTCCTTCTTTTTAATAGATAAATAATATTCCATTACAAACACACAACACCCCAACACACATGTATTCATATTTTTTTCTATTCATCCATCGATTTCAATGGAACCACAAAAGACGTCAAACAGTCAAAGCCATCTTAAGAAGAAAGAACCCTCTGAATTCTTACTTAAAAGCTTTCATGTAAAAGTAGGTGTGCCACTGCCAAATAAAGGCAGTGACATCTTAAACTCAACAAGGAAAGATTATTTGAATAGAATTGGTTCCTAATCCCCAGCTTTCTTTTCCTTGATCGCCATCAAACCCTTCTGAACAAGCCCTATGTGCACGGCACTGTGCTGAGAGAGAAAGGCAGCTCAGGGCTCTTTCCTCCACGTTTTCAGTAGCTCACTGAGAAAAACAGAATCTATTTGGGAGAAGATCCAAGCTGAAGTTTTGAAGTCTTGTCTGTAAAGTTTTAATTGTTTTCCTTTCAAATATTCCAAATAAACTTAAATGATTCATTTGCCCCTTCAAAAATCCATAAATCCAGGATTTGTTTAGAGGTAATTCACCTTTACTTATTTATGTGTTTACAATCTGAATACTCTAGCTATCATTATTGTTTAATATCAACATTATTTCTTAACGTACAGTTCTTTTAAACTCTGAGAGACCACGTAATCATCAATATAATTAAATTTTAGGAAAAATTTGGGATATTTTGTCTGTCTGTGACTGGGCTGCACATAAATGGTATTTTATTATGTACATCTCTCTCTCTCTTATTTTCTTGATATCACTATTTCTTTCATTTCTATCATGTTCTATCCCTCTTGTATTAGGACATTGGAGAGTATTTGTAGTTCAATACACTCTTTTATAGTTAATTATTTGGATTTACTAGATCCTATTTTGAAATGTTTTTACATTTTGGATATGCCAAAGATAATTAGTATTAGAAATGACCAAGTATGAGTTCTTTTCAATTATGTGACTTCATTAGTTTCCGAATTCAGTTCTACAGATATATGTCACCATATTAAATCTACTACTGTTGAGAGAGACAGGTTATAAGCGTCTAACACTTGTCAAAATCTTTTTCCTAAATTTTTGACCAACAGACTGCTGTGCTTATCATGACTATCTCTCAAAAAATGTTTTTGCCTGTCAAATGCAAAAATGTTCTGATATTTCAAAGAACAAAAATGTATATAGTGAAAATCAATATTTATATAGTACATTGAAAATGTGTTAGTGAGAATACTTTAAAAATAGACACTAGAGTTCTACTGTTTTACCACATAATTATTAAAATTGTATAAAACACACAGCAATAAATCATCAAAAGGAGATAATACACACAATTCTATTTAGACAGTAATACAGGTGAGGTGATTAGATACTCAACAGGTTCTCTTTCACTTGTCTCACCCTACCATAAATCAATTTATTCTCACAAAATTCAGTCAAGGTTAACAAACCACATTTACTATGAGCTGATCACAATGTTCTTCTCTATTTAGCTAACACAGTGTTTTAATAAAAAAAAAATATATGGTAGATCCAACCACTCTGGTACACGGATTGATTTTAGAATACTAGGATGCACCCTTCACCTCCTTCTGTAGCAAGGAGTGAATGTTGTTTCTTTCTTTCCTTTAGAACTCAAGTGGGTGTATCCATAGGCTAGTTGATTTTAGAGATGTTTCTGGAATTTTTATTATGAATGATCAATTCTAAGATAGATGTTATTGCAGTCAATCACACAATACAATTATAAGAGCTTATTGACCCATGATCTTTCACCTCAAACAAAGAGCCTAGATATTACCTTATAATTCATAGCTAAAAGCAGGATCTTGAAAGTAGCAGGATACAAAATTAACACTGAGAAATCAATGACATTCTTATACACTACTAATAAACACTCAGAAAGGGAAACTAAAAAAAATCTCATTTACCATTGCAACAAAAAATAAATAAAATAAAATAAAATACCTAGGAATAAACTTAAACAAGGAGGTAAAAGACCTGTTCTCAGAAAACTACAGGACATTGAAGAAAGAAATAGAGGAAGATATAAAAAGTCAAAACATATACCATGTTCATGAATAGGAAAAATCAACATCATTAAAATGTTCATACTACCCAAAGCAATCTACAGATTCAGTGCAATACCTACTAAAGTATCAATGGCATATTTCACAGATCTAGAACAAATACTTCAAAAGTTTATATGGAATCATAAAAGGCCCCAAATAGCCACAGCAATCTTGAAAAAAAAAAAAAGAACAAAGTGGGAGGGATCACAAGATCAGATATCAAAGCCATCATAATCAAAACAGCCTGGTACGGGCACAAGAACAGGCATATAGATCAATGGAACAGAACAGAGAACCCAGAAATAGACCAATAATTAATATTTGACAAAGGAGGCAAGAGCATACAATGGAGAAAAGACAGTCTCTTCAATAAATGATGTTGGGGAAATTGGACAGCTACATGCAAAAAAAAATGAAACTAGACCACAAAATTACACCATACACAAGAATAAACTCAAAATGGATAAAAGGCTTAAATGTAACTCATGAAACCATGAAAATTCTAGAAGAAAATGTAGGCAGAAAAATCTCAGACATCATACATAGCAAAATTTTCAGATACATCGCCTATGGCAAGAGAAACAAAGGAAAACATTAATAAATGGGACTACATCAAACTAAAAAGCTTCTGCACAGCAAAATAAAGCAGTATCAAAATGAAAAGGGAATCCACTTTCTGAGAGAACATATTTGCCAATAATACATCAGATAAGGGGTCAATATCCAAACTATATAGAGTAATCATACAACTCAACAAAAGGAAGACAACAATCCAATTAAAAAATGGGCCGAGGACCTGAATACACACTTCTCCAAACAGGACATACAAATGGCCAAGAGACATATGAAAAAATGCTCAGTGTCACTAATCATCAGAGAGATGCAAATTAAAATGACTATGAGGTATCAGCTCACACCTGCCAGAATGGCTGCCATCAACAAATCATCAAACAACAAGTGCTGGCGAGAGTGTGGAGAAAAGGGGACTCTAGTACACTGCTAGTGGGAATGCAGACTGGTGCAGCCACTATGGAAAACAATATGGTGTTTCCTCCAAAAAATTAGAAATTGAACTGCCATTTGACCCAGTGATCCCACTTCTAGGAATATATCCTAAGAAGACTGAAACACCAATCAGGAAGAATATGTGCACCCCTATGTTCATAGCAGCACTATTTATAATAACTAAGATCTGGAAACAACCCAAGTGTCCATCAGTAGATGAGTGGATAAAAAAGCTGTGGTACATTTACACAATGGAATAGTATGCAGCTGTAAGAAAGGAAGATCTCTTACCCTTTGAGATGACATGGAGGGACCTGGAGAGTATTATGCTGAGTGAAATAAGCTAGTCAGAGAAAGACAAGTACCACTTGATCTCACTTATTTATGGAACCTCATGAACAAAATAAGCTGTCAACCAAAACAGATCCAGAGCCAAGGAAGTAGGGAACAGATTAACAAACCTCAGAGGGATGGGGGTGGGTGGGCTGGGAAGAAATAAACTAAAGAACTTATATGCATATATGCACAACCAATGGACACAGACATTTGGTTGGGGAAAGCTGGAGGGGGTGGGAGCAGGGACAAGGGAGTCAATGGAGGAAAAAGGATGACATCTATAATACTTTCAACAATAAAAAAAATCATAAAAAAATAAATAAAATAAAAACAGGATCTTGTCCGGCTGGTGTGGCTTAGTGGTTGAGTGTTGACCCATGCACCAAGAGGTCGCCGGTTCGATTCCTGGTCAGGACACATGCCCAGGATGTGGGCCTGATCCCCAGTGGGAGGCATGCAGGAGGCAGCTAATCAATGTTCTCTCTCATCAATGTTTCTCTCTCTCTCTCTCTCTCTCTCTCTCTCTCTCTCTCTCTCTCCCTCTCACTTTCTCTCTCTCTAAAAATCAATAAAGGAAAAAAAAAATTTTTTTTAAACAGGATCTTGACATAGGCATGACCAATATTGTAGCTGTATCCAGAATATTTTTTCATGTCTTAAAACCTTTCTTTAAGTCTGGATGGAAATAATTGAGGCAAGTCCCAGGGCACTGTGCTATTAATAATTCAATAGAACTGATTGTGCATGTAATGACGTACCAAGCAATAAAAATCTGCCAATTCATATTAATTGATATCCTCTAACAAGCTTCTCCAGGGCACATTTAGTACTTTGTACTACCTTTCAGCCAGGCCACTCACTCGTAGGCACAGAGATTTAATAGTAAAGGTTTGAATGTTTTTCCTCTGATCTCAAATGAGATCAATGAAGATTTATTCTCAAGAAGAATAGGGACTATTAATCTGTTTAATAATAATCACAGGTACATAGCTGTAATTAGAGAAGTAGAATTTTAGGTTAAATCAGGAGCATCATTTTTAAAGAGATTGTTTCCTAATATCAAAAAGTCTTCCATTGAAAGTGTTCCACACACTTCATGACTTTCAGTAGCAAATAGGGATCTTAATGTCAAATTACCCTAAGCATCCTTACTCCCTTTTTAAGGCAATCGGCATTTATACAATTAATTTAAGATGAGACAGAGCTTCTTCCCAAAGAGACAGGGCGAGGAGTTCCTGGACTTGATGCATTGAATGCATCACAGCAACCTGAGATTACCATCTGAAGGAAAAATGTGTTTTCACTAAAACATGCAAACTCTTCAGCTAGGGTTCTTTTTTTTTTTCTTCCCATATTAAAATTGTAAAATTGTTTTGCTTCCTCAAGTACCTATATGTCAGTCACTAGCTTCACTCAATTTGACATTTCCATTTTCAGAAGTGGCCCACGCTAAAATCATATGCAGTGAGCAATGTGATCTGATAGGCCTGAAGGGGTGGGTGGCAGAAGATGTCTTATATAATTCCCAGGGTATTTGACCCAGCGCAGTCTGAGAATGTCAATGGCAGATGGCTCATGGAGTTTGCCTGAGCTATTGTTCCCTCAGGCTTTAAGACAGGTGTCTGGTCATAAGTATCAAACAACAAAAACACCCACACTGCATATGTAGTACCACAATCAAGGTTTAGGCTTAGAAAAGAATTCTCGAACAGAAGTATGGTCAGTTTATGCTAGAGATCACTATAAGTACTTGCTGTCTTTTAACGAAAGAAACAGAGAGAAGTAGTTTTGAATTTTCTGACTCTTGAAAACATCAATATTTTTATCCTTGAAGAGGAAACATGTCTCTTGAAGCTGTCACTGCTTTTTGTGGAATGCACAAATTGATGTCTCAGTGATGGCTCTAGGGAATAGTTGAAAAAAGAAAAAGTGAATTTGGAGGTAATAGTGAAGGCCTTAATGATTGCTTTTTATCACTCACAAATTATTTGTCTCAGGGCTATTTACTTAACCTATATATTTTTCTTGACTTTTTAACCTGTAAATTAGATAAATAATATGTCTCTGAGAGATGATGTTAGAATTAAAGAAAAAAAGTATATGGAGCCTGGCTGGTGTGCAGTGGTTGAGCATCAACCTATGCCCCAAGAGGTCACTGGTTCAATCACTGGTCAGGGCACATGCCTGGGTTGCAGGCTCAACCCCCATTAAGGGGCGTGCAAAAGGCAGCCCATTGATATTGATGCTTCTCTTTCATTGATGTTTCTATCTCTCCCTCTCCATTCCTCTCTCTCTCTCTAAAAAAATCAATAAGAACATTAAAAAAATATATGTGTGGAAACACCTAGAAGAATACTTACCACATAGGTAACCAATAAATGTTAGTTAGGTTAGCTTCAAAACTATTATTATTGTTTTATATTTCCCAAAATTTTGAAGTGGTTATTTAGTGTTAGGATAAAAAGTTTTAAATTTATTTTTTATTCCACATAAGATTTAAGGCCCTTGTAATATAAGTATATAATATTTATAAAATAAAATATTATGAAAGTTGGGTAAATAGAATTCAGAGGAGCAAAAGTTAAGACAGATAAGAATGTTATATAGATATTTATATCTCATGACCCTATGCATCACTGGAGTAGTGTCTTACATTTGACTCAAAGTCCTTAATAGCCAAAGAAAAGATAAACAATATTTTCACAAGAATAATAAGACATTTAAAAATGTATGTCTAAAACAAACACTAGTTTTCTTAAAGATGACTTTTCATAAAGACCACACAGTAAATAGTGAAAAGTTCTTTACAATATTTCTATAATAAACACAGTAAATAAATGTGTGTAACTCTTTCTTTAGGACCTTTAAAGCAAGTAGATATTATAGTAAAGGCAACTCTTAGAGGGTCTAAAAATTGCAATATTTTATTGTCTGTGTTTTACAAACCACTGCTCATTGACCCTGTGTCTCATGACAGGTGCTATTGTAGTGTCTTATGATAAAAGTAGTGAACAGAAAAGGTATTGTTCCCACCTACTTGGTGTTTCAATTTTTTGTGGAGTGAGATGGAAGCTAAAATACAAAGTAAATAATGTAATTCCGAATTGAATTTTGATTAAACTGGGAGCACAGCAGTGATATGAGTGAAATTTAAGAAGAGCCATAGATAAAATAGAACTAGACTGTCTGTGTGGAAGCTGTGTGGTGGCTTCTTTCACTAGGATGGTTAAAAAGTTCTTGCAATTAGGTGAAATTTAATGAGACCCACATGATTAGTACAGGGAGAAAAAATGGAATGTTCAAAGTCCCAGAGACAGAACTGAGGTTGTTGTGTTCAAGGGAAGAGGGAGGCCAGTGTAAGAAGAGAACAGCAGATGAAGGCAGAGGGGCAGTGTAAGATGAGTTGGAGAAGTGAACAGAAATCAGGCCATGCACAGCCTCTAGGCCAGTTAACACATTTAAATTCCATTCTAATTTGCAATGAGGATGTATTGGAGACATTTAAGAAGAATGATGATAGGGCGTGAGTTTAGTTTGATAAAAAGTTATAAATTGCCCGGCTGGTGTGGCTCAGTGGTTGAGCATTGACCCATGCACCAAGAGGTCACCGGTTCGATTCCAAGTCAGGACACATGCCCAGGTTGTGGGCCTGACCCCCAGTGGGGAGCATGCAGGAGGTAGCCAATCGATGTTCTCTCTCATCGATGTTTCCATCTCTCTGTCCCTCTCCCTTCCTGTCTCTCTAAAATCAATAAAGAAAAAAAAAACTAATTAGGAAAAAAATTATAAATTAAAAATATAAAATTTAAGCCCTGGCTGGTTTGGCTCAGCAGTTCCGGTTCGATTCCGGTCAAGGGCATGTACCTTGGTTACAGTTCGTGCCCAGCCCTGGTTGGGGTTGTGCGAGAGGCAACCAGTCGATGTGTCTCTCTCACACTGATGTTTCTCTCTGTCTCTCTCTCTCTCTCCCTCCCTCTCTCCCACTCTATCTGAAGATAAATGGGAAAAAAATCCTCAGGTGAAGATTAAACATATATATATATATTAAGAAAACTGCCTTGGCTATTTAATTATTCCATATATGTTATTTCTTTCAACTTCATTTTAGATAAAGATTAGTCTATATAATCTTAAATTTATAATATGGTAAATATTTGAAGAGTAAGAATATTTTCTTGCTAACTAAAATGAATTTTCAATTCACAAGTGGCAAGTTATTGCAAGGTACAAGTTGCAAAGCATACAGTCTGTCACCCTCCATGGTAGTACAACAAAGGCATGCCGTTGTCTTCAAAGCAAGAGAGCATCTGGGAAATAAATATATTGCACATATTTAGAAGGAGAATGACATCAATGAGTCCAAAATATTCTGGGAAGTGTCCTTGTGTAGGTAAGTCCAAAGTGATATCATGTCTACTTCCAGTGAGCAATGAAGAAGCTAAGAAATCACTGCTTTTATTGAGATATGATAGATATCAGAGGTCCTATGAACACTTGCAAAGCTTACTAAATTGTTTTCTAAATTGGGCTCTCTGTGTTTTTGCATATTTGCTTTTGGAATATGGTCAATAGCGATGATATTAATAAAGGAGGTTAATAAAATTATGCTGAAAATATATTTATCAGCCTCATTCTTTCCCTCACTTTTTAGTATACTGACAAGTTGACATAGCTATATTCATGGATATATGTATAATTAGAATATCATCAAAGAAACATCCTTTTGCTTATAAAACTACCAGATGTCTATTTAGGTGAATATTCTTATGGTATTCTAACAATGTTGCCCAGTAATTCATATTTTGAACAATATTCATATTTAAACCTTATTTTTAATTTCTACAGCATTCTGTGATACATTCTAATTGAATATTTTCTCCATGGCTGTCTGGTACAATGATGACACTTATGGCAGGATACATTTTAAACTCTATGTAAGAGTGAATCCAGCTAAAGCTTCATCAGCTGAAATTATTGACCAACAATATATATCCAACTTCTTATTTGGAAATATTTGAAACTTTAATTGGTTTGCATAAATAAATATACCCTGCTAAACAAGAAACACTGATCTATGAAATCTCCAGATTTTCACTGTTGAGATCTTGGGTGCAACTCCCCTTAAATATAAAGAGTTATGTGCTAACAACACTTTCGACACGTGTGTGTGTGTGTGTGTGTGTGTGTGTGGTTTAAATCTCCTAATATCATCTGTTCCCTACCTCAGTACCACTCTGACCGAACTCAATTTATTCTTCTGCTCTTTTCTTACAATTTAGCAATATGGGCCTTTTTCTATTTTTTGTTGTTATTCTTGTTTGTTTTTAAATGCCAAGTTGTGCCTTTGTAACTGTCCCTAGCTTAAACGTTCCTTGCTCATGAAGTCCTTCACTAACCACAGCACCCCTCTAGCCTTGTTATTCTCCATCGCAGCCCCAACCTTATTCTTATTATATAATGTCTCTCAATTATTTTATTCATTTGTTGTTTTTCTCATTTATTGTTCATCTCCCTCTTCATTCTCCACCTGTAAAAGTAAGCACATAAGACCACAGACAAAACAATTTTGCAGGTTTAACCCCATCCAGGTGTTGGTTAGAGTTTGGTCCTGATACGTCAAGGTTGCAGGTCCAATCCCTGGTCAAGGCACAAAAAAGAATCAACTAATGAATCCATAAAAAAGTAGAACAACAAATTGATCTCTCTCTCTTTCTCTCCCACCCCACCCCTTACTCTTTCTCTCTTTCTCTCTTTAAAATCAATAAATTAAAGAAACACACTATTTTACAGATTCCGGAATGGTGCCTAGATCTTGGTAGTATTCAGTAAATATTGCTCAATAAAATGTATTGTAAATGGAAAAAGAGTTTCAATAATCCAAGTTCATCCGTCTTTAAATTTTCTTCTCTTAAGTACAGGCCCTGAGTGCCCTTACTAAGATATATTTAGGTCCTACACTAATGAGTCCTTATTACCTTAATACAGTATGAAAATTGCTTAGCCTATTAACCCAAGAAGCAAATTGACTGATGTCCAAGTCTGTAACAAATCCCAATGTAGCCATTTTAAGCACTGAGTCTGCTCAAATACTAGATGAGAGTTCATAAGCCTTTTCACCATTGGATAGATGTAATTATACTGCTTCATTTTTTTTTATCAATGTCTTATCCTATTGACAGAAGATTATGTTTTAGAAAATATTAAAGAGACATAAAATTAATTATTAAAGAGACATAAAATTAATAGGCATTTATCAAACAGTCTTTGCTGTCCTAAAAAATAATCTAGCCCTGGCCAGCTGGTTCAGTTGGTTGGAGGGTTGTCATATGCACCAAAAGGTTGAGGGTTTGATTCCTGATCAGGGCACATACCTAGGTTGTGGATTCAAGGGAATGTATAGGAAATAACCCATCCATGTTTCTGTCTCACATTGCTGTTTTTCAGTCTCTTTCCCCCTTCCTGTCTCTCTAAAAACCAGTAAAAACATAACCTTGGTGAGAATAAAAAAATAATATAAATGATATTTAATATAAGCTTAGTATAAGAATACATTATATATTATAGGTTCATCTTTATTGTTACAATCAACTTCATTCACAAATCACACTCCTACTAAATTCAGAGGAAGTCGGGTGCATGTGAATCAGCCATATTAGAGGAGGATCTGTAGGGTCATGATTATGCACTTGGGCTTTGGAATCAGGACCTGGGTTTGAATGCCAGTTTTGTCACTGAGTAGTTTGTGACCTTGGACACATTGCCTAGCTTTTCTGAGACACGCTTTTCTCATCAGTGAATTGAGTGTATTATGGTTTTTGCCTAGAGGTTATTGTGAGGATTCCCAAAGATTGTGCATGTACATTGCCTGATATATTGTTTGGAACACAATAAGTGTTCAATAAACAGTTGCCTTTTGGTCATCATGAATTAGAGAAATTCTGACAATTTCAAAATTTCAGTGGGATTATTACAACAGAACTATATATATATATATATATATATATATATACATATATATATATATAAACGGAAACATTCATTGCAATTAGTATCAATATAACATTCAGAGATACTCTCTAAAAACCATGGTCCCATCAGAATAGAGTTTTCAGTCTAAATTAAAGAACTGTGCTAGATAATAATACTTCAAATATGTCTACATTAATATGTACATTGTCAACAACAAAGGCCTTGCCATTAACAGAAAATTCTACACCAAGCAAAATTATTTTCCCAATCACATACCACCAATTAATGCCTTCTCAATCTGAATGCTTGTAAATAAATATTGATTGATTTAATAATATATCATATGACAGTCACTTTCAACACAACTTTTGGAGAGAGTATCACTAAAAAAAGATAAAATTTAGGAATTTAAAATGTATTTTTAAAGTAATATTCAGTAGAATGTCTAAAACTTAGTCGTTTGTTATTCTGTTGTCAAAAAAAATTACAAATAGACATAAGTACTTACTCTTTAAATTTAACTCCTAATCTATTTTATTTTCATTTTTAAATATCTCTTTAATATGAGAAATATATAGCACAAAAATAAATATTAAACATCAAACATCCAAAACTTAAAAAAATAAAATTCAATTTCTCTCTCTCTCTCTCTCTCTCTCTCTCTCTCTCTGTACTTAATAATGCAGTCAATGGATGGTATACCACTCATCAATTATAGCCCGATCAAGACAGTATTTTCTCTTTAACTGTGTTTTTGTTTGTTTTATAATTGATCAGATCTTCTGTACAGAGATATGAAAAGGATGTTAGAAATATTGTAGCTCAACTATTTGGATAATCAGGGATATCTATAGTTTAAGCTCCACTTTGAATCCCTCATATTAAAATGAGCAGGTGAGCACCTAAAAATATTATTCGGTTGAAATGTTTCTTGAATGGTAACAAGACTGACCATGCATTTTCAATATCCTTCCTTATTTGAGACACTTCACAGTAATGTATAAAATCACCTTAATTGACAAAGTCCCTGAAAGCAGATACACTGGCAATGCTTTATTTTGCTGCGTAAATATAAGTGTAGATTAGCAGTAGCCTATTCACGCATCTTTTTGACTCACATACAAAGAAAACTAGCCTTTCCTTTGCTCTGTTTATTAATTTTAGACCAAGTAAGTTTTCAGGGCTTTCATCTCTATACAACTAGAATAAGCATTAAACAATCTGCTACACTGTTGACTCCATTAAGACTGAGAACAACATGATCTAGTTTCAGGAACAACTTTTAAACTCTGGCTGCAAACACTTTGTCATTTTTATACTGATCATCTTAGCAGAAAAATAAAATATAGCTCTCTAGGCAGAAATCCTCTTACAAAGTGCATAGACCTTGTGTACCCAGTGACAACATAGATGATAAATATGGAACAGGCCCAGGAGAAAAATCCTCCAGCTTCCCTGCACCCGTGTATCCATTATACTGGCATATAAAAAGGCCATGTGCTCTGGAAAATGAAATCTAAATGATCCATTCTTCATCTTGCTCTCCATCTTTCATAGGTAATATGAAAATTATTCTACCAGGAAAATAGGAAGTTCTGAATGTACATTTAAAAATTCAATTTGACCAGCATTTATTAAGCATAGACTATATGAAAAGAACTATGTTTGACATTAAGGCTTACAAAGATAAGGACTATGTGGGTTTTTAAGATGTTTTCAAAAAATTATCAGAGTATAAATAAGGTGATATATTATAATTTTAATTATATTTTTAGTTAATCAGAAAAGATATGACCTCTGATTTAATTTTGGGCCAAAATCTTTGAAATTTGAAGACCAATAAACTTGTCACTATGCAGGTCTTTTACTGTAACAAAATTACATATATTATATAATATATAATATATGTTATATAATATAATTATAGTGTATAATAAATAACATAATATTTTATATATATAGCATTGAATCAATTTTATTGAAGGATACATAGGAAACACTAGGAGTAGCAATATTAATGCTTTATTTTTTTTAATTTATATGTTTTCAGCAATACTATACAAATCAAAATTATAATCCTTTCATTAAAAATTCATCCTATTGCCAATTTTTATTTAGAAAATCCTTTGTTTCTTATGTTTTTATCTAGTCTAAATAGAAAAAGATGCTAGGATTTCAAATATAGGCATAAATATTGATGATATATCACACTTGGCAAAAAATAAAGCTAATTTTTATAGCATGTGCTATTTTGCTATGACAAGAACATACAGCCTAGAAATGCGTTTTACATATGGTGTGATATTTTATGGAGAACTAATTATGCAGTGTTTTTACCTTTTGTCTACATCATATTTTCATGACCTTGCTATCTCAAATCTATTATGAATTTGGGATTCCTTAAAATTTCAACACTATATAATTTATGAATCTGAAAGATTTCTATCAAAAATTGTCAGAAGTTGGAAATAACTTACAAAAAATCAATGCTTTGGGAAATTTTATTTTACAAGGTTAAATTAAGAGGCGATAAGTATAGAAGAGGAAACTTTGACTTGCCTAGTAGACATGAATCTGAGTATGATCATTAGTCTTTTCTGTGACCTTAGGCAAACCACCTAATCTTTGACACACTAAGTTTTCTTATTTTGATTTGAATGTTCTCTAGGAACATCTTTGAACATCTTTGAACATCTTTCAAAACAAATAATTGTCTATAGAAATCTGAAGTAATTATAGTTTTTGAAAAGGAAACACATTAGGGAAGATGCAATCTGCTCAAATCTTGCTCTAAGAAAATAATTCATTAAAAGTGTTCCACAGATGAAATAAGTCAGACAGAAAAGTCAAGAAACATATGATTTTACTTATATGTGGGATATAAAACTGAAAGCAACAAATGAACAAATAAGAAAAAGAAACAAGTGAAAACTCATAGACACAGACAACAGTATGGTGGTTGCGAGAGAGAAAGGGGGCAGAGGGGTTGTAAAAGGTAAAGGGGGTCAAATACATAGTGATGGAAGAGGATTTGACTCTGGGTGGTAAGCACACAATGCATATAAAGATAATGCATCATAGAAATATACCCTTGAAACCTATGTAATTTTATTAACTGTCACCCCAACAAATATAATTAAAAGGAATAAAAAGATCTTCTACAAAATCTCAAAGGTTTCCAACACACTTTCAGGGATCCCTGTGGTCAAAATTCATAATATGCTAAAATATAAGTTGCCATCTCCACTGAATTATATTTTTACTCATGGTGTAAAAACAATCATGGTTTAAACTACAAGTACCTTAGCATGAATTAAGACAGTGAAACCAAATCTAACTTGTTATCATTTTATCTTCATCAACATAGCATCATCATCATTATCCAAAAGAAATCAAATTTCATTTAAAATGTTTTGATGAAATAACAAATATGCATTTTTAGAAATCTCTACTTTTGGATACAAGTCTATTTAATATTGTGTGAAGAAATGGGGAGTGCAAATAAAGCATTTTTTTGTGTACTCAACCTCAAATGACTTTCTTGAGTAAAAAGTATCTGTGTTATTGTTTAAGTTGAATTACCTATTTTCTCTAAGAAAAGTAATTTTTACTTTAAGAAAATGATAAGCTATGTTTATTTAGACATTGATATTTGGAGGGTTTCTAAAAAATTAATGACACTTCAAGGAAAATAAGAGACTTTTTGCCAATGATAAAATTCAAATTTTCAAGTAAATATTAGAATTTTGGAAAAATAGTATCCGCCCATGTGAGTTTGACATCTTCCTTGCACTAAAGATTTTTTCCTTGAAATCTGTGGTGATATTAACAAATGTGATTAAAAACATATGTTGTATATTGAAATGTGTCAATATTAATAAATATGTATCACTCTGTGAACCAGTATTTTATGAAAAATTACATAATATTTTGAAACCATGCATAATATTTCATAATGAGTAAAAGATTCATTCAAAGGGCAGGATAGAATATTGATTAATAGAATACAATACAAAAATATCTTTAATGTAATTTAGGAATCCGCATTGCAATTCATATTTAAGAAACTACCACCAATCATTTAGTGGAGTGCTAAAGAATAATATCTACAATCAATAATTATCTAAAAAGGCATTTATATTGTCCTTCTATTTCCAAATATATATTTGTATGAAGACATTTAATTTATAGAAGTTGAAACACATATTATAGCAGAATCAAATATGAAAATCCAGTTGCCTTCCGTTAAACCAAATATTAAAGAAATTTGCAAAAATGATGCCACTTGTCATAAAATGTTATCTTTGTTAACATGAAATAGAGTTATTAATGTTTTTAA
This sequence comes from Tadarida brasiliensis, assembly GCA_030848825.1. NCBI lineage: Eukaryota > Metazoa > Chordata > Mammalia > Chiroptera > Molossidae > Tadarida > Tadarida brasiliensis. The sequence continues at coordinate 67,061,394 of CM061266.1, forward strand.
TAAACTAAAATATTTTTACATTTCTCAGTTTTAATTTCTAATTTAATAAATATTAATAGATAAAACCCAAATAAATTAATGTTGTTTGGGGTCCTCAATGATTTTGAGAATGTAAAAAAATCCTGAAATCAAAATGTTTAGGATGTACTACTCCTAAGAAACGAAGTTTTCCCTTTTAGCTTGCTTGCTTTCTCATGTGACCACTATGTGATTCCGGTGTTACCTATTCCTAGATAGTATCTTTAGCAAGAAAACTAGTCTATATGAAGGGAAAGATAAATGGACAAGGATGGCCAGTAGCTCATTTCCTACTGTCTTCAGAGAAAGCTACAGAGGTCTCCAGATTTGGGATATTAAGTTACATTTTGGAGAAGTAAGCACATAACATTAGTATGTAATCATTGTGATCTGCAGAATAGGGTAGGTCATCATCTTTCAAAAAACAGAGAAGACTGTGAAGTTTTTAATCAAGGTGTGTTTGAATGTAAAATGTATGTATCCGGACCTATGTTATTAACACATCTTCAAGAAAGAAGTAACGACTTTAAAAGGAAAAAAGTGGTTGTCTTGAGTCTATGAGTTGCCATTGTTTGTTCTGAACATGCTTCTACTACTATTAACTAACATATGAAGACTTACTCAGTCCTAGGTAGCATATATTATGTCAACCAATCCTTCCTCCAACACACTGGCTTAGGAAATATATTTTTCCTATTTTACAAAGAGGAAATTGAAGTACAAATATCTAGAGTAAGTAGCTTCCCCTAGATTATGTAACAAATAGATGATGGAATCATAATTTTTGTTTGTTTGACTCCCGAGACAATGCTCTTATTTCCCACATCCTCCACACAAAAGAGCTCTGCCTTGGATATGGAGATGTTGTCAGACTTCATAGTGGCCCAGTTAAAAGTTGCCTCCATGTCCGGCCGGTGTGGCTCAGTGGTTGAGCATCGACCCATGCACCAAGATGTTGCTGGTTCAATTCCCAGGCAGGGCACATATCCAGGTTGTGGGCCAAATCCCCGGGGGGGGGGGGCGGGGCATGCAGGAAGCGGCCAATTGATGTTCTTTCTCATCAATTTTTCTATCTCTCTCTTCCTCTCCCTTCCTGTCTCTCTTTAAAATTAATAAATAAATAAAAATAAAAAAAACTTGCCCCCACATTAAATTTCTTTGCTTGGATTCTATAGTGATATGATAATCAATCATTTGATTTTTTTTTAATTGCTTGTCATAATTCAGTTCATGAAACAACCATGTAAATGTAGTAGTGGACTAGACCTGGTCTTTAATGATCTCAGCTGAGGGCTGTTCTGGGAGATACTCTGAGTGGCAGGATAACTTTCCTGGTCCACATCATTCCACAACGCAGAACCTCTGGTTTGCCACCTAATACCTATGTGTTGTAAAGCAAGATATTTAAAACTTCAATTTTGTATAGTTCTTTAACAATTCTTTTTTTTTTTTTTACAGAAATCTTATGAGAATTACACTGGTATCTCATAAAATATGAAATAATCTTAACATTTCATATGAAGAAACTAGTGTACACAGAAATGGCCCCAATTGGGAATGGAATTCTGCTCTTTTAATTATTAAAGACCATACTCTGATTCCAAAATGGTGGTGGAGTGAATGGAAGTTACATAGACCATCTCCTAAGACCAAACTGGAATTACAGCTAAAATAAAGACAAATTGTCTGGGAAAAGCAACAGAAAAGCAGCTGGAGAGGACCCATATAACCACGGATAGAAAAAGAGGACACTGAATTGAGCCTGGTAGGTCTGCAGAGGCGCAAGAGGGTGGGCTGGAAGCCCATGGAAAATAACTGTTTTAGCTGTGAGCAGTTCCCTCGGGGTTAAAATCCCAAGCCAGCTCCGCAGCGCAGAGGGCCGGGACAGAGCACTAAATTAGCTACAGCCACTCACCTTGGGCTCCAGCAGAGGGAGGGCAGACTGGACTGGATCTGTGTGAGGACCCTCAGGATTTGGAGGACACTCAGAGTTTTTACTGAGTCATGGCCACACAGGATGGTGCCCATCTTGCTCCTTCCCAGAGCTTTGAGGAGAAGCAGCAGCCCCTCCCTCGGAGATATAACCCCACCCAGCTAGGCCAGAGAAATGCAAATTGAAGCACATTAACAGCTAGGCCAGAGAAATGCAAATTGAAGCACATTAACAACCAGCATCTTCCCCACCCTCTGTAAATCCTCTTATACTGAACACCTGAAGGAGTTTTTCATTCAGTTGAGGGCTACAACCAAAGGCTCATAAAGTAACTGAGACCAATAGCCTCCAGGCAAAAAGCTACAAGATAACTGAACCTTTCCTGGGCTTGCAAATCTACCCAGGAAAGTAAGACTTGACAGTGGTGTTTAACATGGATCCTCCCACACTTATCCAAACCCAGTAGAGGGAACCACAAACAGGAGAACACCAACACCCACAGGGAAAATTTGGCAGGCTCCAAAACCCACTGAGATAGCCAAAATGGTGAAACAAAGAAACAAATCCCAAATGAAAGAACAAGAGACCTCTACTGAAGATGAGATAAATGAAATGCAGTTAAGCAAGTTATCAGAGGTAGAGTTCAGAGCAATGATCTTGAGGAAGCTCAACAGCATGAGTAAGGACATCAACACCATGAGTAAAGATATAGAAACATTGAAAATCAACGAACTGGAAATGAAAAACCACCAAGAAGAAATGGAGAATGACATAGCAGAAATAAAGAACACATTGGAAGGAAGAAGCAGCAGAGTAGAGAAAGCTGAGGACTGGATCAGCGAATTAGAAGACAGGGTAGAAAAAATCAACCAATCAGAAAACCAAAAGGGAAAAACAATTAAAGAACAGGAAGACAACTTAAGAGAACTGTGGGATAACTGGAAATGTAACAACATTCACATCATAGAAGGTCCAGAAGAAGAAGAAGAAAAGGAACAAGGGTTAGAAAATATAGTTGAAGAAATGGTGACAGAAAACTTCCCTAACTTGGTGAAGGAAGAAGACATTCAAGTTCAAGAAGCACAGAGAGCCCCAAGTAAGAAGAACCCAAACAGGCCCACACAAAGACACATAGTAATTAAAATGCCAAAAATGAAAGACAAAGAGAGACTCCTAAAGGCAGCACGAGAAAAGCAACAGGTTACCTACAAAGGAACCTCCATAAGGCTATCAGCTGACTTCTTAACAGAAACACTACAGGCCAGAAGCGAATGGCATGAAGTAATCAAGGTCATGAAAAACAAGGATCTGAATCCAAGACTACTCTACCCAGCAAGGCTATCATTCAAAATAGGTCAAATAAAGAGCTTCCCAGACAAAAAAAAAAAAAAAAAAAAAAAAGGCTAAGGGAATACATTAGCACCAAACCAGCACTGCAAGAAATGTTAAAAGGACTGCTGTAATTAGTAGAAGAAATAGGAAGGAAAATAGAACCACACTAAACAAAAATGGCAATAAATAAATACATATCAATAATCACCTTAAATGTAAACAGATTGAATGCTCTTATAAAAAGACACAGAGTAGCTGACTGGATAAGAAAGAGACCCACCTCATAACAAAAGACTTACATAGGTTGAAAGTGAAGGGATGGAAAAAAATCTTCCAAGCAAACGGAAAGGAAAAAAAATGCTGGGGTAGCAATACTCATATCTGATAAAATAAATTTCAAAATAAAGGCCATAACTAGAGACAAAGAAGGTCACTACACAATATTGAAAGGCTCTAACCAACAGGAAGATATAATCTTGGTAAATATATATGCACCCAATATAAGATCATCAAAATATATTAAAAATCTTCTGGAGAACTTCAAAGGAGAAATTGACAGCAATACAATTATAGCAGGGGACTTCAGCACCTCGCTGACATCACTGGATAGATCCTCCAGAGTCTAGAGTCCAGCGGTTCTCAACCTATGTGTCGTGACCCCTGTGGAGGTCGAAAGACCCTTTCAAAGGGATCACCTAAGACCATCAGAAAACACATATTTCCGATGGTCTTAGGAACTGAGACACCACTCCTCTATTCGTCTCCAGGCGGGACCGCCCACATGCAGATATGCCCAGATACAACATGAGGAACTCTATTCAAGGGTCATGGCATTAGAAAGGTTGAGAACCACTGCCTAGACAAAAAAATTAACAAGGAAACAGAGACTCTAAATGATGCACTAGATCAAATGGATTTAATAGATATCTACAGAGAATTACACCCCAAAACTGCAGAATTCACATTCTTCTCAAGTGCACATGGGACATTCTCAAAAATAGACCACAGGTTAGGACACAAACTAAGTCTCTACAAGTTCAAGAAGATTGAAATCATGTTAAGCATCTTCCAAGATCACAATGGCATGAAACTAGAAATCAATTGTAGCAAGAACATGAAAAGACATTTGAACACATAGAGGCTAAATAGCATGTTATTGAACAATGAATGGGTTACCAAGGAGATCAAGGAAGAAATTAAAAACTTCCTGGAAACCAATGAAAATGAACACACAACAACACAAAATCTATGGGATGCAGCGAAAGCAGTTCTGAGAGGGAAGTTCATAGCACTACAGGCCTACCTCAAGTAATAAGAAAAATTTCTGATAGACTATCTAACCTCACAACTTAAAAAACTAGAAAGCAAACAAAAAGAAAACCTCAGAGCAAGTAGAAGGAAGGAAATAGTAAAGATCAGAGCAGAAATAAATGACAGAGACCAAAAACACAATTCAAAGGATCAATGAAACAAAGAGCTGGTTCTACAAAAAGATAAACAAGATTGATGGACCCTTAGCTAGACTCACCAAGAAACAAAGAGAGAAACCCAAATACACAAAATCAGAAAGGAAAGAGGAGAAGTAACAACTGACACCACAGAAATACAAAGGATCATTAACAAATACTGTGAACAATTATACGGCAACAAATTGGACAATCTAAGTGAAATAGACACATTTCTAGAAAAACACAGTCTCCCAAAACTGAACCGGGAAGAGATAGAAAACTTGAACAGACCAATAACAACTAAGGAAATTGAAGATGTAATCAAAACTCTCTCAGCAAACAAAAGCCCAGGCCTGGATGGCTTCACGGGGGAGTTTTATCAAACATTCAAAAAAGAACTAACACCCATTCTCCTCAAACTATTCCAAAAAATTCAAGAAGAAGGAAGACTTCCAAACTCGTTTTATGAGGCCACCATAACTCTAATTCCAAAACCAGATAAAGACACTACAAATAAAGAAAACTACAGGCCAATATCCCTGAAGAACATAGATCCCAAAATCCTGAAAAAAGTACTAGCAAATTGGATCCAGCAATACATTAAAAAAATTATTCACCATGACCAAGTGGGATTCATCCCAGGGATGCAAGGCTGGTAGAATATTCGCAAATCAATAAATGTGATATACCACATAAACAAAATGAAAGACAAAAACCATATGATCATATCAATAGATGCAGAAAAAGCATTTGACAAAATCCAGCACCTATTTCTGATAAAAACGCTCAGCAATGTGGAAACCAAAGGATCATATCTCAACATAATAAAGACTATATATGAAAAACCTAAAGCCAACATCATACTCAATGGGCAAAAACTAAAAACATTTCCATTAAGAACTGGAACAAGACAGGGATGCCCACTTACGCCACTCTTATTTAACATAGTACTGGAAGCCTTAGCCACAGCAATCAGATATGAAGAAAAAATAAAAAGGATCCAAATCGGAAAGGAGGAAGTGAAACTGTCATTATTTGCTAATGACATGATATTGTACATAGAAAACCCTAAAGACTCCATCAAAAATCTACTAGACTTAATAAATGAATTTGGCAAAGTAGCAGGATACAAAATTAACGTCAAGAAATCAACGGCATTCTTATACACCAAAGATGAACTCACAGAAAGAGAAACAAAAAACAATCCCATTTACCATAGCAGCAAAAAAATTAAGATACCTAGGAATAAAATTAACCAAAGAAGTAAAGGACCTATTTGCAGAAAACTACAGGACATTGAAAAAAGAAATAGAGGAAGATATAAAAAAGTGGAAGCACATATCTTGTTCATGGATTGGAAGAATTAACATCATTAAAATGTCCATACTACCCAAAGCAATCTATAGGTTCAATGCAATCCTTATTAAAATACCAATGGCATACTTCACAGATCTAGAACAAGTACTCCAAAAGCTTATATGGAACCAAAAAGAGCCTGAATAGCCATAGCAATCTTGAAAAAGAAGGACAAAGTAGGCGGGATCACAATACCGGATATCAGGTTATACTACAAAGCTACTGTAATCAAAACAGCCTGGTACTGGCACAAGAACAGGCATATAGATTAGTGGAACAGAACAGAGAACCTGGAAATTGACCCAAGACATTATGCTCAATTAATATTTGACAAAGGTGGCAAGAGCATACAGTGGAGTAAAGACAGCCTCTTTAATAAATGGTATTGGGAAAATTGGACAGCTACATGCAAAAAAATGAAACTAAACCATCAACTTACACCATACACAAAAATAAACTCAAAATGGATAGAAGATTTAAATGTGACTCATGAATCCATAAAAATCCTACAAGAAAATGTAGGCAACAAAATTTCAGACATCATACGCAGCAGAATTTTCACTGATATATCACCTAAGGCAACAGAAACAAAGGAAAAAATGAACACATGGGACTACATCAAACTCAAAAGCTTCTGCACAGCAAAAGAAACAACCATCAAAGTGGAAAGGCAACCCACTGTATGGGAGAGCATAATTGCCAATGATATATCAGATAAGGGGTTAATTTCCAAAATATATAGAGTGCTCATACAACTCAACAAAAGGAAGACAAAGAACCCAATTAAAAAATGGGCAGAGGACCTAAATAGACACCTCTCCAAAAAAGACATACAAATGGCCAACAGACATATGAAAAGATGCTCAATGTCACTAATCATAAGAGAGATGCAAATTAAAACAACTGTGAGATATCACCTCACACTTGTCAGAATGGCTGCCATCAACAAATCATCAAACAAGTGCTGGTGAGGGTGTGGAGAAAAGGGGACTCTAGCACACTGCTGGTGGGAATGCAGATTGGTGCAGCCACTATGGAAAACAGTATGGTGTTTCCTCAAAAAATTAAAAATTGAATTGTCATTTGACCCAGTGATCCCACTTCTAGGAATATACCCTAAGAAGCCTGAAACACGAATCAAAAAGAATATATGTACCCCTATGTTCATAGCAGCACTATTTATAATCGCTAATATCTGTAAACAGCCCAAGTGTCTATCAATAGATGAGTGGATAAAAAAGCTGTGGTACATATATATAATGGAATACTATGCAGCTGTAAGAAAGAAAGATCTCTTATTCTTTGAGACAACATAGGGGGACCTCGAGAGTATCTTGCTAAGCTAAATAAGCCAATCAGAGAAAGACAAATACCGCATGATCTCAATTATTTGTTGAATATAATGAACAAGGTGGGCTGATGAATGAAATAGACCCAGAGACATAAAAAGGAGTATGGTTCAGACTGACAAACCTCAGGGTAGGGGGGCGGGGGGGATGGAGGCGATGAACCAAAGAACCTATATGCATGTATGCACAGCCAAAGGACATAGACAACAATGCAAGAGGGTGGAGGAGCAGGATGGGGAGGAGAGTGTCTAGGGGGGGAAAAGAGAAACATCTGTAACAAAAATAAATTAATAAAAATTGAAAAATAAATAAATAAATAAATAAATAAATTAAAAAGACCGTATTCCCTTCCATCCTGGGTTACGACTGTTAGCTGCTCTGAGCCTGTTTCCTTATGTACCTCACACAGATTGCAATAGTTGATATTGGATGAGTTCATATCAAACTCCACCATCTATATGCTGAGTTAAGAAACACAAATTCCCTTGCGGAATACATTAGTGTATATTGGAGAACTGTCCTATACAAGCTTGGATTTTAAAGAATGTTCAGAAAATACATTCCTCATATTCTAAGTAGATTAAAGAAAAGAAAACTGCTGGATTTGTATGTGAATTTCCGCCCATCCAATAATCTCTCTATTGATTAACTATTTATGTATGGAGCTATATAGAGATTTCCATGTGCTTTCTAATTCTCATTCCGAAACTCTTTCTCCAAATAGTCCTTGATGGTGTTATGAATGTCATTGATATGTTTCCTTTCCTACAAAAAGCATTCTCATGTAGCTTTTACCTTATAATAATAATATATATTACAGTATGTCTTAAAAGAGTAGAGTTTTATGGAATAAAATGGTCTATGAAGCACAGGCTTGAAGACATACAAACTGTATTGTAAATTTGATTCTGCTAAGTCATGCTAAGCAAATTATATCATTTTTATGACATTTATCTGTAAAAATAAAAGTGAAAAAAATGAGAAAATTGGTCATAGGGCATTAAGTACAGTGTCTGGCAAATACATGTTAAACATAATAATATCAATCTTATTGAGGAACAATTTTGTTTATTTATTCATCCATTGGTATTTTTATTCTTATTATATGTACAACTTCTGGAAGTCAAAATAAATGTAAGGATTTTACTTTTGGAAGATGACTCTAACCTCCAAGATGACAGTTAGCATGCTGAAATAAAGCAAGGACTTTAAAATTTCTTGATCTTATTTTTTTATTGTGGTATTCTGAGAAAAATTTCCTTATACTCCAAACTAATAGAAAGTTATCTTAGTAATATTGATGTTTCAGGTTTTTTTTTTGGTGTCATACTACTTACAAATATGCAATTACTTTTAGGAAAATTGCAAATCAACTATTCATCTCTTCACCAATAAAAAGCAATAATTTAAGAAAAAAAAGTATGTTATTTTACAGAATACAGAAATAGGTAAAATTATTGGTGGACTTAGGTTTGAAAAATAAAAATATTATTAATATCAAATACATATATTAAAGACCTCAAATTTTGACTAGAAAGTTTCCCTTAATTTCATGTAACATAGATTAGAAAAATATTAACTTAGAATAATCACAGTCAAAATATATATATAAATATATATTTACATATATATTTATATATATATTTATATATATTTATAAATATTATCTCTGGAAAAGAATATAACTCTCAATGGAGACAAGGAATTTTCTACAAAGTTCAAATCTGTTAAGCTGTACAGCACATAAAAACATATATTTGATTTTGAGGACAATAAATTAGGAGTAGTAAAACGTTATCACTAGCACTTACACACACACAGTATGTAATGCTGTGTAGGGCAGCATTTTAATTAACATATCATGAACTAATAGAAATTACAATTTATGTTGTTATCAATATTCACTCAGAAGAATGCTATTTGTTTTTATTTGTCTTTTTCCATCCTTTTACCTATGACTTTTTGTGCCATGACTTTGAATTGTACCAATTTATTGTGTTCATTTTTTTTATAAATGCATTTTAACATTTTTAAACACTCTAAGACAGTGTGAGATGTGTAACAATACTATTACTGGCTTGATTAATTATCTCTTTTTAACATCCCATGGGTCTTATAAGTTTCTATCACTTCTTCACTGAATATTTAGATTTGCTAGCAGGAAGGATTTCATTTCCTCGGAGATAACAAGGTCTGGGGGTTACTCCGTGATTTTTCTTTTACTACATTTTGTACACCCCAGATTGTCATAAAGAGGCTGTGAAGTTTTCTAGGGCACCAACCACGTTTATAGTTTTCATGTGTTCCACCCAGACTCCGGCACCGAGCTTGTTCATTCACATAGTGTGTCTCTGTGGCGTATGCTGGCAGACTCTATGCTATGTACTGAGCAAACAGAGTTAAAAGACGAAAACCCCTGGCCTTAGACATGTATAGCCTGGTGGGTAGGAAAAAATCAACATGCAATTAAAATGTAGCATGGTAAAAGTACAATACAGCGATTTGAAGGAAACTGGCAGTCTTCTAGATACAATATAGTCTTTTTTCTTCCAAATGGTTAAAAAATGTTTTCAAGTGTGAAAAATACTAAAAAAAGAGTTTTCTCTGTCTAAAAGTTTCTGATACAGTCCAGTGGCAGAAATAGGGAAATCTGGTCCATAGATTTATGAGTTAGGATGGTAAGTATAAATCTGAAACTGGGAAGATAATATCATTAGCAAGTTCAAAATTTGGCATTGACTTATTCAGAGCTGGGATTTCCGGGGAATATCCAGAAAACTACTAAGGCCAGATAATCAAGGAAGCTAAAAGGATGATCCAGTAGCTCTCTTAGGCTATTATCATTAAGTTTCAAGTTAGGGGCAGAGAGCCTAGTTCCCTGGTTCTGTCCAGTGCACTTTTACTGAAACTTTACTATACTTTTCACACACATATAGCACTAACAGGCCCTTGGGGTAAGACTGATGCAGAAGGGGAGTAATCAAAATGAATAAGAAATGGTCCCTGATTTACAGTACGAAACAAGAGGACTGAATTGATAAGCACCATAGAAGTCATAATGAATACTCTAAAATGAATATACGCAAGCTACACAAATTTTTTTAAAAGCTACTTTACTTTTGACTAGATTAGTGAAGGCTTACTGGATAAAATGGTAGGTCTTAGTAGCCTGGAATAAGTGTGCAGCACAATCATCTGTGTAAATATGCCACCATATTTACATCAGAGTAGAAAGCAGGATTTCAGAGCCTGGGGTCTTCAGAGGTTTTCTAATTCAAGCTCCTTGATTATGACAGATGTGGAAACAGACCCAAAGAAATAAAGCGACTTACTTAAGAAAACCCGGTTAATAAATAGGAGTCATAGGACCATTACTTATATTCCCAATTGCCAATCTTGAGATCGTACCGTTATTTTCCTCCTTTACTTGACTCTGCTGATGAATCACAAATATGCAATTTTTCATGAACAGCCATTCAATATTATGTACCTCTAAAGTCTTTTCATAGGTTATGAAAACTCATAACTTACAACTTATAAAATAAAATATTCATAAAATATTAAGACTGCAGACTCAATGTTTAACAATATACTGTACTCTGGAGTCATATAACACAGTCTTAACGATTTTGAACTATACTACACGGTGACCACTATTAGCTCCAATTTATAAAGAGGATTTGATTCTTCCCAAGGCAGTGAGAGTAAATCCCCACACAATATCTCAGTCTATTTTGTTCCAAGCAATTTAAAGTTGTGGATTAGGAAAAGAAATATGGCATTCTTTAGTGGCATCGTGCAACGTAAATTGAATTGGAAGAAATAGACTTAATTTGCCATGGAACACATGTCATTAAGCAGCTGAGAGTTTTGTTTTACCACAGAAAAGATAGGTAGAGAAAATAAGCAATTAGGACAAATAATTTAAGCATCATGATGTATTTTTATCTTCTTGAGCCCTCTTGGGTATAATAGTTTTCAGTTGATTTGTTTGTGTTTCTAGACAGATTGCCAATACTATTTAAGGGTGTTGATCACAATGATGCAGGCAAACATTAAAAAGGAGGGGATTACTTTTCAATTTGTTTCTTTAATGTATGAATGTTTTTTATCAGACCAACACATCTTAATCTCAAAATAGCAACTATAATCCTGGAGGACCCTTGGATTTAAATAAATTTATCTAAATTATTTAAATAACTGTAAACAAAGACACTTTCAGTAACAATTCAAAAATAAAATTCTACTTTTAAATAATAAAGGCTATAGTAACTTAAGTTATTTAAAAATTATTATATATATATGGATTTGTCAGCACGTGAAAAGAACATGTTGTGACCCAGTAGTGTAATTACTACTTTAATTATTAGAGACTAATGAGAAAATATGTAAGATGGATATACTACATCAGTGGTGATTTAAATTTTTTCTTTTCTCTTGGAAAAGGTGTAGAATTATCATGACTTGTTCAAATAACCTTGGCATGTGTTTGTATAGAAATGGTGAACTTTTAGGAACCTTTGCCAATAGTGGCTAATGTCATATGCATTCTGAAAGAAGACCTTTTGTTTCATCAAAATAACATTGTAGACTTCGGTCAAGATGGCGGCATAGGTAAACGTGGCATTGCCTCCTCCCACAACCACATCAAAATTACAATTAAACTACAACACAACCATCATTCAGAACCGCCTGAAATCAAGCTGAATGGAAGTCCTACAACTATGAAATTAAAAAAGAAGTCACCCACGTGTGGCGGATAAAAATCAGGAGGAACACCTCAGCTGGGAAGGTCCTCCCTGAGGAGTGAGGGGTCCTCATCCCACACCAAGTGCCCAGCTCAGGGTTCCAGTGCCAGGAAGAGAAGTCCCCATAACTTCTGGCTGTAAAAACCAGTGGGAACTGAGGTTGAGGCTGCTGGAGCGCCAGACAGCTCCTCTTAAAGGGCCCACTAATGGACTTACTCAGACTTGCTCCCTCTAAGCTCAGAGAGGAGGCAGTTTGAAAGGCACCAGAGACATATAGGGAAGAACTGAGTTGTTTGACATTGGGGAGAGGGCTGGAAAGGCAGCTTTTTCCTGGACAGACTTGCGGTGGAGGCCAATGTTCCTTTGGTGAGCCCTTCCCCCATGAGGGTGGCAGACTGGTGCTGTATCTGGGACTCCAGCAACCTGGCTCACACTGTTTGTCCCGCCCTTGTGATTCCCTGAGGCCCTGCCCCACCCAACTTTCGGGCCCACCCAAGCTGTTTTCAAAGGCTTTACCTCAGGATTGGCCTGTCTTGGATCCTGCTTCAGAGTTTCCTAAAATCTCTCAAATAAGCAGCATCTGGTCGTAGTGAGCCCCATACCTCTATTTAAGTGGCCCTAGGCCTGGCACTAGAATCAGCCAGCCTTGGTTCACAATTTGGCTTTTCCTGGGCATGTCCAAGCCCAGCACAAGAACCAGCCATCTGCAGATCACTTTGTAGCTTATGCTGGGTTGCCCCAGGTAGAACACAGGCAGTGGCTGACCTTGCCCCAGAGCCAGCACACCCAGTGGGCAGCTTCAGATCATATTGAAGCACCACCACCCAACCACCTCCACAAGTGACACACTCAATGTGTGGACTCAGTGGATACCAGAACTCTGCTGAAGTGAGACTGTCTCTGTGTGTTGAGCCCCTACACCACTGATCCTCCAAGATAGTCAGAGGCCAGTGGTCAGTGGGCACAGCCAGTCCTTGCACCTGATTAGCCTGAGTAAATCCCTCCCATTGACATGCCAATAGCAATCAAGGCTCAATTACAATAGAAGTGGGTACAGTCTACACTAGGGGTGCACTTCGAGGGCCCAGCTGGGGTGATCAGGGAGCCTGTGCCCCTGGATCCTACAGGACACCTACAACAATAGGCCACCCTACAAAGCCTAGGAGACATAGCAACTCTACCTAATACATAGAAACAATCACAGGGAAGCAGCCAAAATGAAGAAGCAAAGAAACATGTGCCAAATGAAAGAAAAGAACAAAACTCTAGGAAAAGAATTAAACAAAATGGAGATAATCAATCAATCAGATGCAGAGTTCAAAACACTGGTTATAAAGTTGCTCAAGGAACTTAGTGAGACATTCAAGGAACTTAGTGAGACCTTCAAGGAACTTAAGGAGACCTCCAAGGAACTTAGTGAGAACATCAACAACATTAAAAAGGACCAGTCAGAAATGAAGGATGCACTAACTGAAATTAAGAATAATTTACAGGGAATCATTAGTAGAGTAAGTAAAGTCAAGAAGCAAACCATTGATTTGGAATATAAGGAAACAAACAAACAAACAAAAAAACAAAAAAACAATCAGAACAGCAAAAGAAAAAAGAATCCAAAAAAAATGAGGATAGTGTAAGGAGCCTCTGGGACAAACCAGTATTATATGAAATGTTGAAGGATCTTCTTGAAGGAGAAGAAGAACAAAAATATGAACAATAAAATGGCAATTAATACATATCTATCAACAATTGAATCTACAAACAAAATGAGCAAGCAGAACAGAAACAGACTCATAGATACAGAGAACTTTTTGTTGCTTGCCAGATGGGTGGGGGCTGGGTGGATGAGTAAAAAAGATGAAGGAATTAAGAAGTACAAATTGGTTATTAAACTGATGAACCTCAAATGGAAGAGGGGAGGGAGGGAGGATGAGATAAACCAAAGATCTTCAGTGCATATATGCATAACCAATGGATACCAACAATAGTGTGGGGAAGGCAGGAGGGGGGCGGGATCGGGGAGGAAGGAATCACTGGGGAAAAAAAGGGAGGTCATCTGTAAAACATTCAACAATAAAGATGAGTTAAAAAAATAACATTGTATTCAATTGGATTTTGCATTTCTAAAGGAGTCAGAATAAGTAGTTTAGAAGTACTTTCAAATTTGTTACATGTGCCCTAGTTGGGAAGCTCAGTTGGTTAGAGAGTCTCTCCAATAAACCAACGTTGCAGGTTCAATCCCTGGTCAGGACACATAAAAGAATCAACCAATGAATGTATAAATAAGTAGAAAAACAAATTGATCTCTCTCTCGCCCTCCCTCTCTCCCCTCTTCTTTCTCTTCTAAAATCAATAATAATTTTTTTTTAATTTGCTACATGTTAATGTAATATTATAAGGAACATAACATAATGGGAAATGTCCATGAGAATATTTCATTAAATTTATATAATTTTCACATATTCAGAAACAAATGTATGTTTACCTTAAATACACTTAAATATGCATTTATGTTATTGTTAATTGTGGAAAGTTTTCAGATTCTGATATAAATACATTTGGTGGTAGGAATGATGTGTCAATTAGATACTATTTATCATAATAAATTGTATTTATTTATTATTTATAAAATATTTGGGCAGAATAATGTTGCATTCCAACTTATTTTTAACCTCCATTAAGATGGATTTTATTAATTATTAATTATTTTATTAATTATTTCTATATAACTATTGCTATAGTTGATACCAATTGGCTTTGTAACTGCCTTATAATAAGCCTTATTTGGTTAAGTAAACTATTTTTTTTGTATACTGCTGGGTTAGCTTGTTAGTGTTTTTTCTGATATTGTTTACCTGAATGTGCATATATAAGATGAATCTATAATATGACTCATTGTGTTATATTATCAGTTATAATATTATAGATTGCATTATATTATCAGGCTTTACTATTTGGGATATATGATCACAGAATTATTTATTAATTATTTCTTCATTTTATTTATCTTAAACTACATTAGTTGACATGACAAAGATCAGCACTTTAAAAGTATGAGAGAATTTGCATGATGCCATTTTTGAAAGTAGTTATTTAACAGGATTAACTTAACAATGCCACATTTATTGCTTGCATACACTTTGAGTACTCTATTTCTTCTTGAATTAATTAGGTGATTATTTAAGAACTTTTTATCAAATTTTCAAAAAAATCACTGTCATTAAGTTTTAGATAAGAATATATTACTGCTTTATTCATTTAGAATTTTTTATTTCTTGATAGAACTTGATTAAACATTTTTCTGTTGTATTGCTTATTTTATATATCAATCCATACCTTTTTAAGGCAAAATTATATTGAATTATTATTCATCATTTCCTGCTTTTATTAAAATTGTTTTATTAAATTTTTTCATTAAATTCCTCAATTAACTATGTTGAATCTTCTGTTTAAAAATCATGACACTGATGTGTTTTTAAGATAAGGAAAAAAATCCCATAGATTTATAAGTATTTTATTTTTATTTTTCATTTTGTTGAAAGTTGGTTTGGGGCAGTGCACTATGTTACTTTTCATTTGGAGTGATTATTTCATTGTATGCATTTTTAATTCCTTTATTATTATCTAAATTTGCTTGTGTTATTTATAGAAAAAATAAACCGAGTAATTTCAATTTGGGATATCTATTGAAGTTTTATTTAAGGTTATCATATGTATAATTTTTTAAAACAATTTTACTGTTTAAGGAAAACCAGAAAAAAATGGCATATTATTTGCTTATAACACAGATTAGAAGAGTTCTACCTATTAAATACATGTCTATGATTTTCTTTTAAAAATCATCTGTGTTCTTGGTTTTGCCTACATTTTTCTCCAAACATGAGTGTTGTTAATGTCCCATTATCCCTTAAATTTGTTTATTTGGTACTATGTTATTTATGGTGCTACATTATCAAGTGTTGATGTCTGGAAGAAGAGGTCTTTCCAAAAGTGAATTGGAAAATTAACATTTGTTATTAATTTTGGAATATGATATATACTATAAATATTTAGTGAAAGCTACATTTTTACTGTAAATGTTGCCTTCAAAATATTTAAAAGATTTAACTTGTACTTTGAATTCTAAGATATGTGATTTGTTTTGTTTAAATTTTCTAATAAATAATGCAATGAAAACACACTAAGGCAAAGGAATATTATTAATTTACTTATGTTTTCCCTTTCTTAGGATAGTGCTTTACAGAAATTCATGAAGAGGGTGGCATATCTTTAACTTTAAGCAAAAATATACAGAAAAAAATAGAATGTAGATTAAAGCAGAGTGTAAGTGCCTGTCCTTATGGTCTAGCCATGATTGTATGTGAACAATCAATTTGGCTCTATGATTGCTAAATACAACATGGAAAGGTAAACCTTTCAGTTACACTAAAACTGTCTAGGAGATAAACAAACAAATAAACAGTAAGAAAGTCTACTTGATCAGGAGAATTAAAGCTGTTCCTTGTGCTTTACTCCAGAGGGAAATTAATCTCAAGATGCTCTAATTGGAAGGGTGGAAAGCTGATTGGGGAGAAAAGATACTGTGTGACTGAATGAGAAATATTCCCATCATCTTTACAGTGAATTTTACAGGACTGTGTTTTAGAGCAGCCTTCAATATAAACTGATGATTTCAAATCAAAGTGCAAATCAATAAAAGCAGATTTATGAGAGGCCAATACAGTACAATACAATCAAATGTGGGTCTGAGTGTCCACAAGACTGTTCTGGTCAGAAAGGCTGCCTGAGATTGATAAGCATATAACCAGAGTGGCTTGGTCTATAAAACTGAGAGAACTTGATTTCCCCTGAGTCAGTCAGAATCTAGGCCTCCCAAATCACCTTCCCTAGACTCTTCCTTCAGATAATGTTGTTACAGAACCTCTCCAAGTCAAATTCAGGTCCTTCCAGAAGAGGATAAATTATTCTTCGCCAAAGCAACATTGGCACCAGTGAACTGGATTATACGATCTTTGGAAAGTGTACTTGGTGAGACACCAAAGGAAGATTAGAGATGATACAGAAACCAGAGAGTGTGCCTGCCTGTGATGAAGAGTTAGTTAAAATATTGTGATTCGTCCAATGTTTTGCTTCCTGTCTATATTTTATTTACAGAGGGGAGAACTGTCAGAATGATGAGCAGTGTTTCTCAAATCTTGTAGGAATACAAGGTGTTTGGGGTTCAGAGCTACATGAACATGAGGTCAGATATTAGGCAGGGGCTTTTTGCAAAGCCCACAGTAAGGATCAGATGCTGGCACAGGGGTTTTGTGGTTTATTGGTTTTACTTTACATTGCTTCTTTAAAATTCCTTATTTGATAATCCTTCAAGTACTAAAAAGGTATTAAGTGTTTTTTTTTTTTACTTTATTATAGATCCTAAAATTTTCTTCAAAAGCTTGTTTTGAATTCTATCATATGTTCATTTGATTTTTCTGTAATTTTTCTACATTCTGTAAATCTTTAAAATTCACAGATTAAATTGTTGGATGCTGGCAATTATAAACTCTGATTCTTGCTATGATTGCTTTCATTATGAACATAACCTTACATACTTCTCTTAGTAGCAAGTATATATGCACTTCTGCATGACCATCCCTAAGAGTGGAATTTCAGGCTCATGTGGTATATACATTTTCACCCTTAATATCTAATATGTAACTAATTTCAAAAAAATGTACCAATTATATTTCCTCCAGCAGAATATGAAATCCTCTCCAAAGCTTCACAGTGCCCAGTTTTCATTATGGTGCTTCTGGTGGATTTGTAGTACTATCTCATTGTATATGTGTGTATTTTCCAGAAATATAATTAAACATTATTTTTATTGTATAAGAATACCATATAGCCCTGGCTGGTTTGGCCCAGCAGTAAGAGTATTGACCCACAGACCAAAGGATTGCAGGTTCGATTCCCAGTCAAGGGCATGTATATTGGTCGCAGGTTTGATCCCCAGCCCTGGTTGGAGTTGTGCGGGAGGGAGCTAATAGATGTGTGTCTCTCTCTCCCTTCCTCCCTTCCACTTTATCTAAAAATAAATGGAAAAAAAAATCCTCAGGTGAGGATTAAAAAAATAAGGGAATACTATACAAAACTATTTGAAAGATGGAAATATTGAATTATTTTTAAATTTTTATAATTTTATCACAGAAATATCACAATTTTTTTCCTTGTGAACAAAGATATTAATCAATACTTGGTTGTGTTTATCAGCTAGTGATATGCAGTACAAAACTCATTCTTGAGTCCTTTAACTGGGGAAAAATATTTGTATTTCCATATATAGTTAGAATGGTTTTCATAATTTTAAAATATATGTTTATGATAGTTACTTACAATATATTATAGATTTCTGGCATTTAAACATTATCATATTTAGTTTCCTAATATAACACTTCAGTTCAATCAATTCCATTACAGCTGTTAGTTAACATTAATATTAATTGAGAAAGCAAACTAAACACTATTCAATCATTTTCATAAAGTTTTAAATGAGAGAACAGCTTGTATTTCAATCAAAACTCAAATTTTTTGCCCTGTAGTTCAGACCATTACTTCATTTTCAGAAGCTAATTTCTATGTGGGTATTAGTCTAAATTGTTCTTGCCAAATAAGTTTCCCAAAGATACAATTTTTCTGGGACTGAACAAATCAAATCAAACCTTTACATGACTTCTATGGTGCCCTTTCATAGAAAGGTTGTAAGTTCAAACAAAGAATGGATTTAACCTTGGAAGAGGTGAAATAGTCAATTTCTGTCATCAGTTTCAAAAACCAATTTAGTACCATGCCATGCATCATGATACCCATGTTTCATGTAGAACCACCGACTCTCATGTCATAGATGCATTTGACAAAGGAGAGCATTAAACGTTCAGGGGTTCAATGCATTAAGTGAAAAAAAAAAGAGAAAAAAATCCTTGCCCAGCCACTTTTACCTTCTGATAGCAGTGTGGTGTGCTGACCAGATTACTCCCTTCAGAAGGAAGAACTCCTTATTCCAGTTAGTGGGCATGTTCAGTGGCTGACGGCTCTCTGCTAAGTTCTCTCCTTGGGTTGACCTTAACTGAAGGGAGCTGCCTTGCCCCAGCTTATGCTCACAGCAGCCTAAATCCAACGATTATTCAGTGTGGAGTATAAATGTCCATACCCCTTGCCCTAACTTAGAGTAAGTCTTTATGATCATCCCAGGTCCAGGCTCCCTGTCGGCCTGATTGAGACTTTTATTATGACTTCCTTACAACTCAACTTTTCTCTTCCAAATTTCATTTCCTTCATTTTTACAGGTATTTTTCTTAAGACTCCCCAGTCACTTCCTCCATGAATCTTTTTCTCAGAGTCTGCTTCCCAGGAATCTTTTTCTTTTTTTAAGGTTTTCAATGATTTATTTTATTTTTCTTTTTTTATTGATTTTTAGAGAGAGAAGAAGGGAGAGGGAGAGAGAGATAGAAACATCAATGAGAGAGAACATCGATTGACCACTTCCTGCATGCCCCCCCACTGGGAATCAGGCCCTCAACCTGGGCACGTGCCCTGACTGGGAATCACATTGGCTACCCCTTGGTGCATGGATCAACGCTCAACCAGTGAGCCACACCGGCCAGGCGCTTCCCAGGAATCTTAACCTACTAGAGTTAGTGCCAGGAGAGGTACAAGAAAGCATTCTGTGCACTAGGATTCTGTAGCTAGGTCATTCTCGGTCAGCGGGCAGCAAGGACCACATCACTGGTTGCAGGTGTTGTGGCCCCTCTATATGGGAGCAGAACAATTGTTCAAATTTTCCCTGAACTGAGCTAGTATAGTGGTAGATGGAAATGTACTGGCTGAGGCAACGTATCATTGAGGCATCAGAAATCTTAGTTAAAAGGAAAATGGAATTAGATAGCTGTTCATTAAATATTGCAGTAAATGTGCGATAAATGCTTTGAAGAAAGGCAACTGGAGTGTGAAAGGCAGGAGGCCTCTTGAAAGCTCTAAAGTGTCTCTTATCCTCTGCACCCAGAGAGCGGAGAGAGCTGAGGACTAGCAGTGAACCATAGGAGTAAGCAGAAATCCACAGAAGCTTGAATTCTCAGCCCTGTCAGACTTACTAGGCCGAGGTCGGGGACCTGATTGAGGAGAAGGAAAGTGAGGCGTGGGATGGAGACATCTTGGTTGATTCACATGAAAATCTTAAATTTCTAGATTTTCCTGAGAATCAAATTTCTCTACAAGTATGACCTACACCTAACTGTTAAAAGCTAGCACTTCCCCTTTTTGGAAGACAGGGCAAAGGCCCCTTCCTTGTAAGATAAGAAACTATTCTTAATATTTAAACCAATGAATACTTACTATTTAAACCAATGAATAGGGTTAAGTCAAACATAATGTGGCCAGCACAGTGCTAGATCTCCTAAGGAGGGAACAAAACTATAGCCATAAGAGGCTGCAGGACGTAGCCAATGTATAATTAGCGGAGCCAGAAAATTTCATATGGGACTGGACTTTGAGGGTGCAGAATCAAGAGAAGTGTGGAAAGTGAAGTTGGTTAAGGGAGAGTTTATCAATATGAAACTTAACATCCCAGCAAGGACACTTAGAGATGGTGCTAACATGCTTTTAGGATGGCTGATAGAAGCATGAAGATGTAGATGTACACACACCTAAAGTAAGAATACCGGAACTGCTATGGTAGATGGCGAAAGAAGGAATGAAAAGGCCCCTAGAAATGGACATGCTAGAGTAGATATACTATGTAAGTTTGGGAAACTCACCATATTACCATGTTCTGTGAAAGAGCCTGGGAACATTGCTTTTAGAAAATCAACTAAGAGGTTCTTCGTTAAGAGGGGCAGCAACATCAGTAAGAAAATCAGTGGTGGCCATTCTCTGTAGGTCAGAGCTAACAGTAGGAGGTGCAGGAACTGGGCTCTCCTGAGAGTAATGAAGATGATAGGAATTGCAAAAAATAGAGGCTCATTTCAAACCAGCCCTGTGTCACCCAGACAAGGTTCGTTTTTCTGAGCACTTCCTTATTTTCTGGTATAACATTTTCCGGGCTCATACTTTCTTTGCCCTAGCCCAGGAATCAGTCATTTCTCTCAGAAGCCCCATTTCCTTTTCAGGTGCCAAGTTGAGTTAAAAAAAAACAATGTCTGGATGCTAGGTGTGCTCACCATTTTGCAGGTATCACTGTTTCCAGGACCCTTGGGAATATGTACATCCACGCACATATGTATATGTGTAAGTACATACATTAATGTCTATGTTTATTTCTATAGTGACTTACAGAATATGCATCATACACAACAAGCTCACACTGATTTCTCTAATTCTAATGCAACACAACAGAGTTTGTTTTTTTCCCTTTTCACATATATAACTCCCTTCTCCAATAGTAAAATGCCTGACTCACATTATTCTAAATATATTTACTTATTCAATCAATCTAGCTCTGTTTATTCAGTCTTCCCTTGCTGCCTTTGCCCCCTCCTCCACCTCCCTGAGAGATGCCTTTTTCAGCCCACTTAGGCTTCAGAAACCCACAACAGATCACTCCCTCAACCTGTCCCGTGGCCTATGCATGTTCTGATACCTGGATGGATGACATCTTTTTTTTTTTTTTTTTATCCTCACCCGAGGACATCTTTCCATTTTTTTGTTCAGGTAGAGTGGGAGGGAGAGAGAGGAAGAGAGAGAGAGAGAGAAACATCGATGTGAAAGGGACACATTGAGTGGCTGCCTCCCTCATGACCCAACCAGGGGCCGGGGACAAACTGCAACCGAGGTACGTGCCCTTAGCGGGAACCGAACCCGGGTCTCTCTGGACCGCAGGCTGACGCTCTAACCGCTGAGCCAAACCGTGGATGGATGACATCTTATTCTGCTCTCTGAGGCCCTCCCTTGTGAATGAGTTCTTCACGGTGCCTAGGTTTCAAAATCCAAGTTGGGCCCTCCTTCCTTCCTCCGTGGATTCTTTCCTCACATTCCTGGGGCACTGACTTTCTGAGCTGGGCTGACTTCCAGTGAAATGTTCTCACTTCATTTATGTGCCAACACCTTACAGCAGGTGGATGCACTTACCTCTAACTCTTTACTCCTGGCCATCCTCCAAAGGCACCCTCCTCAGCTCTCCTGGATTTCCACACTCCTGTTGGAGAACGTTGCTGGAATCCCAGCACCCATGACAGACCACCCTCTCACATGGACATCTTCCTTATTCTACTGGGGCACTGATCTGCCTTCCCGCATTTATGTACTTTTCACCCTCCTGGAGATCTGATACCTTGCACCTGGCCATACTTCCTCCACCTCTGAATAGACAGTCAGGGTTTCCTAACCTGTGCCAGGTTATCCTCCTGTGTGGATGCCCTGCCTGCCAAGCTTGGGCTTTGGCTCCATATGCTGCTGGGCTGCCTCATTACGCTTGTGTACCATCCATGATGTGACCCCACACTCTGCACTCACCTACTGTCTCCCTGCCAGGCAGCCTCCTCATCTGGGTTGGGTTTCAGCACCTTGCTCTAGGCCACCAGCATCCTCCCTCCCCACACACATCCACAGTGCACACACATCCTCATACAGATGCCATCTCCTTTGCCACCTAATGGCTTTGGACAGATTTGTTCAAAAGGGGAAGAATAGGGGATGAAATGGAGAAATGAAAAAGTAAGAAAAGTGGAAGAGATGGAGAAGAGAAAGCAATCCTATATCACATTCTAGAAGCAAACTTGTTCTTGCTTATACATTTTAGATTTTTCAGTTCATGATGTGACTTAAGGATCAAGTTTCAGGTTTTTTTTCTAATGTGTTTGTCTTATTGTTTTATCATCATTGATTAAAACATCTGTACTTTCCTCTTTGCTTTGAAGAGCCCCTTCCACAGAGTCTGTGCTCTCTGTTTTATTTCAGCTGTCTGTTTCTCTTCAGTGCTCTAATTTTAAGTCTTCATATTTAGTAGAGCAACTCCTCACACTTAGTTCATTTTATTAAATATCTTGACTACTCATGACCCTTTGCGTTTCTACATATATTTTATAATTACTTGTCAGTAATACTCTCTAATATCTGCCTACAGAACAGATTTGCAGATGTAGAACTCTGTCAAATTAATTTTTTTTCTGGAAACGCCGTTGTAGTTTTATTTTTAAAGACATATTCCCTGACTTTAGAAATCTAAGTTGACAGTCATTCTCTTTTATCATATATGTATCATTGTTCTTCTATTTGTTTTGGTTGAGACATATATTAGTTAGGATAAACTAGGTTATTCTTCAATGATAATCCCCCTCGTCAGCACTTAACACAGTTTCTCACTCACAGTGCACACAGTATTTGATATTATATTATTTTCAACCAAGAATCCAAGCTGAATCTTCAGATTCTTGATTGTCCCTGACAGCTGTATCAAGAGAAAGAAAATGTGTGTGTGTGTGTGTGTGTGTGCGCACACACACTTTGCTCCTGTTTCTTCTTTGTCTTCCGGGATGGCTCACTTGAATCTCCACGCTTGCCAATACCAGGAGTAGAAAGTTTATTTTGAATAATGTTCTATAGGGAAAGACATTTCAACCCATTCCTTGATAATGCACTGCAGCGAGGAAGAGTTTACATTTCCTGGAAAAGTGCAATATTACTATATATTTCCACACATTTCTATTTAATCCCCCCCCTTTGTTCTCAGTGGTTTCTCAATGTGCCTCTAAACTTCATATAACATAGCATGTTTTGTATAACTGAAAAATAAAATCTAACTTATTGACTAAAAAGAAAGTAAGCTCCTTGATTTTCTCATTTAGAATTTTAATTGTTCTTTTTTCTTGATTCTAAGTGGTGTCCAGAGTTTGCTTCCTAGAACTGTTTGTGGAATTTATGTGTAGAGTTATCTGCAGAGATTATTTAACCTGGAAAAAAAATGCCTAGATATAATTGGAAAACTATGTAAGGTTCCCTAATTTTATCTCACTATTTATTTATGAGCTATCACCATTTTTAAAAAACTACACTAGTCTGTTGTTGTTTAATAAACATTGGGATTCTTGGCATGTTACTGCTTGCTTGCATATTGCCAGACCTTCTCTGTCTGGTATTTTCAGAGTTTTATTTTTCTTATACTGATACTCAGTCCCGGTTTTGTGATTTCTATCTTTCTTACTTGTTAACATTTCACACATGTACTAAAACACTTCTAAAGATACCTTTCCCATAATCTAGTGTTTGTGAAGTTTACCTGATACTAAGGAAAATGTTTATTATTTTTTGGACCACTGATTGCAACATTAAATAATAGCCTAGAATCACCCCTGCTGGATTTTTAGGTTTTTGTTTTGTGTGTGTGTGTGTGTGTGTGTGTGTTTTCTCTTCAGTTTGACCCTGATTAACAGCAATGTAAAAAGGGAGTATATAAAAAAGAGTGAAAAATTATGGTATTGATTTTGCTATAATCACAAATGTTTTTTATAGAATGAGAGGTTTACTTAATATAAGCGCCAAAAGTGCCATATTCAAATGAAGTGATTCATTTACATCAGTGTTGCCTTGGCATAATGTAATTACTCAAAGTGTAATCCATACATAAATCAAGTTAATTAATACCATAAAACAATAGCCACACAATTCCAATTTTTCCAGCAATCTTAATCAATAATATGAAAATGAGAAAATAAATGGAAGTACAAAGCCAGCCTCTGTCAAAAGTAAGCAAGCACAAGTAATCAAAAAAATCAATTACCGTATAAACTTGATTTATCCAGCAGGTGACAGTTCATTATTATATTTGCTTAACTACATAAAATTAATAGTAATTGTAAGCAGAGTGATTGAAAATATATAACTAAAATGTCATGTTATTCAAGCTCTTAACTCTTTTGAAAGAGTGAAAGAACAGAAAGAAAGAAAGAGAGAGAGAGAAAGAAAAAGAAAGAATCACAGAGAGAGTAAGGGAGGAAAAGGAAAGGAGGAAGGGAGGGAGGAAGGAAGGAAGGAAACCACCCAGGCCTTTTAACCTAATTCCGAATATTTATGGAAACTATGTTTCAAGTCTAAATGTTGTATAGCCAACATTTTTAAACATCTGTTTAGATAATATTAACTATCTACCAGTGTGATCCATTTTATATAGAAGTATTTGCATTACTTAATGAAATACCAGTAATTCCCCAAATTAAGAAACTATATGAAATTTGCCAAGTAGACCTGTCCAGTTTTTATCATATTTCTATGTGTTTGGTATGCAAAGATAATTCTTTGCTGAGTTATTTTGGTTCTATATTTAATCCATAACATATGAATTCCAAAATCATAAAAATTTCATTAATACAAAATATTGTTAACAGATAATAATCAATTATTGTTTTTCTCGTTAATTGAGACACTCTCTTTGTCAGAGTGTTTCTTATTCTAATCCAATTTGAGACACTTTTAATGGCAAAAGTGATGTTTCACCCTAATAAAATTGCTTAATATTTGTAAGGACATTCTTTTACTGTGTCCTTTATTTTATCTGTATTATTTGAGCAATTATTTTGATTTTTATATATGGAAAATATGCTAGAATGAAAGGGCACTAACTTTGAATAAGTTGTTTTAGTAAAAATGAAAGAACTGTAACTGTATCACTGGTGTTAAGAAATAAAGGCCTATAAATAAAACTGTGTTTTATATCTCTAAAATTGTTAAGAATGGGTTGACTTTGTCAAAAAATATGCCAGAGACTCAAGCATCTGATTGCTGGTGTTTGTGGAGATCTGACCTCAGAGATAGTTAAGTTCTTTCTGAGAACTATTAGTTTATATTCAAATATTTGATCTGATGCCTCTGTGCAAAGTACTCTTAGAGACACAATGAAATGTAAGTTGTTCTTGAGGATCAAAGAATTCCTAGGTTACGTGGAAAGATAAGATATATATGTTTGCTTAAAATGTATATATATAATCCTGATTTCGAGCAACTTAAGATTTGTGTAATCAAAGCTATAAAAAGTAAGGGTTATAGATTTTTGAATGAAAAAGATTATGCTTGCAGCTGAGTATTCATAGATGGGGAGAAAGCTGAGTTTCTCAGGGGGTCACTGGCTCCGGCCTGGCTTGTTTGCAGCCAGATGTCTGATGTGAGAGTTGAATCCCAGGAAACAGGTCCAGGTCAGGAGGTGCAGGAACTCAAATGGCCGAGTGAACACTGCCACGTAGCTTAAGCATTTCCACTGAAAGTTCTGATGGCATAAGTGAGGATATCAACGTTTCTGCCACACCGAAATGTTCAGCGGACAGGAAGTGATGACAGACACAACAGCAACAGGAAGTGCCGCGATACAGGAGGAAAGGGGCCCACCTGCAGGGCCAATGGAATCGGTAATGAAGTCAGAATAAGAAAACAAGTGGTGCTGGAAAACTGAGCACGGGTTCTATTCCTCACCACCTACACAGTGACTTAGAAGATAAGGGTATGACTTTATTATTATTATTATTATTATTATTATTGATTTTAGAGAGAGAGGAAGAGAGAGGGAGAAAGAGAAAAACATTGATGTGAAACACCCATAGGTTGCCTCCCATATGTGCCCCACCTGAGGATTGAACCTGAAACCTGGGTATGTGCCCTGACCAGGAATCAAACCCATGACCCATTGGTGAAAGGGGCAACAACCAACTGAGCCACACAGGCCAGGGCTAATTTTTTAAATTGATTTTTAGAGAGAGAGAGACATGGAGGGAGGGAGGAGAGAGAGAGAGAAATATCAGTCAGTTGCCCTGACTGGGAATAGAACCCGAAACCTTTTGGTGCACTGGATGATGCTCCAACCAACTGAGCCACACGGGCCACGGTGGGTATGACTGATTTTTTTAAGTGACTATTCTATTTAAATGTATCCCAAGCTTTGCCCGGCCAGTATGGCTCAGTGGATTGAGCGGTGTCCCATGGACTGAGAGGCCCTAGTTTGATTCCCGGTCAGGGCACATGCTGGGGTTTCCAGCTCGATCCCCAGTAGGGGGCGTGCAGGAGGCAGCCGATGGATGTCTCTCTCTCACATTGATGTTTCTATCTCTCTCTCCCTTCCTCTCTCTCTAAAAAATTAATAAAAACATAAATAAATACATGTATCCCAAGTTTTGCTTAAAACTTTGTCAAGTATCTGAGGGAATCAAATCCACAGCAAATTTCTGTGACATAGTAGGTAAGATACAACTAACCTGGTATTTGAGCTTTAGTGTAAACATTGAATTATGAGGTAGGAAACTTGAATTTTATTACCTTGGTAAATGACTCCTGTGCTCCCAGTTACCTAGTTTCCCCCAGTGGTAACATATAGCAACACACAATTGACAGTGATACAATCAAGACAGAGAACATTTCCTTTACCACCAGAATCCTTCAGGTTGTCATTTTATAGCCATACCAATTCCCTCCCCTCCCCACCTTTCTTAATCCCAGACAGCTGCTACTCTTTTCTCCATATCCATAATGTTATCATTTAATAATAATGTTATATAAAGAGAATCATGTAGCATGTAACAGTTTGGGGCTGACATTTTTTTTACTGAGTATAATTCTCTGGAGATGCATCCAAGTTTTCATAAGTATCAATAGTTTTTTACTCTGTATTGATTAGTAGTATCCTGAAATATGGATGGACCACAGTTTAAACATTCACCCTTGCCCTTGACAGTTTTGCTCAGCGGTTAGAGCATCGGCCCACGGACCAAGGAGTCACGGGTTTGATTTTGATCAAAGGCACATACCTCAGTTGCAGTTCGATCCCTGGCCCTGATTGTGGTCGTGCGGGAGGCAACCAATTCATGTGCCTCTCTCACATCGATGTTTCTCTCTCTCTCTCTCTCTCCCTCATTTTCTCCCTCCCACTCTATCTGAAAATCAATGGAAAAATATCCTCGGGTGAGGACTAAAAATAAATAAATAAATAATAAACAAAACATTCACCCTTGTAAAACATCCAGGTTGGTTCCGGATTTTGGCTATTATGTGTAAAACTGCTATACACATTCATGCACAGGCTTTATGTGAACATACGTCTTGATTTCTCTAGCATAAATGTCCAAGAGTACAATCACTGGATCGTATGATAGTTGCATATTAAGTTGTATAAGAAATTGTCAGTCTTCAGGAATAGCTGCACAATTGTACATCCCACCAGCAATCTCTGAGTGATCCAGCTGCTCTACATTTTCTCCAGTATTTGTGGTGTTATTATTTTGCATTAAAGCCATTCTGATAGGTGTGTGGTGATATCTCATTGTGGTTTTTGCATTTCCCTAAAGGCAAAACATGTTGAAGACCACCGCATGTAATTTGCCATGTGCATAATCTGTTCAGTAAAATGTCTCTATCTTGTGCCCATATTTCCTAATTGGATTTTTTGGCTTTTTTTTTTTTTAATCCTCACCCACGGATATATTTATTGATTTTAGAGAGACAGAGGAATGGAGAGGGTCACAAGGAGAGAGAGAGAAAGAGATTGATTTGTTGTTCCACTTATTTATACACTCATTGGTCAAGTCTTGTATGTGCCCTGACTGGGACTCGAACCTGAAACCTTGGCATAGGGGGAATGACGCTCTAACCAGCTAACCAGCTGAGCTACTCAGCCAGGCCTAGAACTTTTGTTTTATCCTGTTGAATTTTGAGAATTGTTTATAAATTCCAAGTACCGTGCTTTTGTTGGGTATGTGATTTGCAAATATTTTCTCCCAAACTGTAACTCTTGACAGGGTATTTTGAAGGGCAAAAGCTTTTAATTTTTATGAAGTCAACGCTTTCTTTTATTTAATGAATTATAGTTTAGTGTTAAATCGAATAGCTCTTTGTGTATACTTAAATTCCAAAGATTTTCTCCTATGCTTTTTCTAAAAATTGTCTAGTTTTAATTTTTACATTTACATGTTATAGTTTTACTGTTTATACTTGATAAACATGATCAATTTTGATTTAATTTTTGCATAAGAGGTGTCACTTAGAGTTTTTTCCATTTTCTTCAGCATTTTTCAATTTCTCTAGCAACATTTGTTTAAAATGCCATCTTGTCCTTATTGAATTGGTAGTGCTCTTTTGTCAAAAAGTCATTTGGGAATATTTGTGACATTCTATGCATTGGTTCTCAGTTGTGTTCCATTGATTGATGTGCCTATCCTCTGCCAGTAACACAAATTCAATTGCGTAGACTGATTCCTCCGACTTTTTTTTTTTTTTATTATTTTACTTTACTCTAGTTCTTATGCCATTTTATATACATTTTAGAATAATTTTTCTATTGTTACAAAAATTTTTTGCTGGGATTTTGACAGGAATTACATTAAATTTATAAATTATTTGGGGAAAATTCACATCCTTATGTTAACTCTTCTACTAATGCAACTGCATGTCTCTTCATTTATTTAGAATATCTTTTATCAGTGTTGTACACTTTTCAGCATACAAGTCCCATGTGTTTTGTTAGAGTTGCACTTACATATTTTATTTATTGAGTGATTGAAAATAATAATGTATATTTTATTTCAACATGTGTATGTTCATTGATAGCATACAGAAATAAATTTATTTTAATTCTTATTATATATCATAAAATTTGCCATGTTTACTAGTTTTGTATTGCTGAAAGTATTACAGATGTCCCTCCCTTTTCTCTCATTGACCCCCTCCTCCCTGCTCCCACCCCCCTCCTGCTTTCCCCAAACTATTGTCTGTGTCCATTGGTTGTGAATATATACATATAACTTCTTTGGTTTATCTCCTTCCAACCCCTCCTCCAGCACCCCTCATCCCTCTGAGGCGTGTCAGTCTGTTCCCTACTTCCATGACTCGATCTATTTTGATTGACAGCTTATTTTGTTCATAACATTCTATAAGTAATCCAATTAAAATGGGCAGAGGACCTAAATAGATGCTTCTCCAAACAGGACATACAAATGGCCAGGAGACATGAAAAAATGCTCAAATGCTAATCATCAGAGAGATGCAAATTAAATGACTATGAGATATCACCTCATGTTTAATACTTGTAAGTATACAATTGAGTGAAATTAATTAAATTTATAATGTTTTATGACACTCACCACTAGCTCTTTGCAAATTTTTTTCATCACCACAAACAGAAACCCTATGACTATTGGTTTAATGACTATTGGACATAATTTCCACCTCTCCACTCTCTTCTACCCCTGAGAATCTTTAATTTAATTTCTGTCTCTATAAATGGGCCTATTCTATATATTTCATGTAAGTGGAATCAAACAATATGGGATACTCTTTATCAGGCTGAGGAAATTCCCCTCTATTGTGATTTTTCTGAGAGTTTGTGGGGTTTTTTTTTGTTTGTTTTTTTAATCAAGAATGAATGTTGAATCTCGGAAACAAATGTTTTCATGCATTGATTGGCATGACCAAGCTGTTTTTCTTGTTTGGTCTGTTAATATGGTGAATTATATTGTTTGACTTCCAAATATTGAACCAGACTTTGAGCACTGATATAAACCCTATTTGGTCATAATGTGTAATTCTTTTTATATAATGCTGAATTCTACTGCTAAATTGTTAAGGATTTTTGTGTTATAGTCATGACTGGTATGACAGGTATTGGCCTGTACTTTTATTTATGGATACTATCCTGTCTGGTTTGGTATCCAGGTAGTAAATACTAGCTTCATAAATAAATCTTGGAGTGTTCCTTCCCCTTCTGTGTTCCAGAGAGATTGTGTATAGCTGGTGTTAATTCTTCTTTAACACGATCTGGTTCTACAGATTTTTTGGGGGGAAGAAGAAATCGAGTTATTAAATTAATTTTAATTTAATAGTTATGAGCTCTTCAAGTATCTATTCTGCACTGAGTGAGTTGTGGACATTTTTGTTTCTCAAGGAATAGGCCCACTTCATCTAAGTTGTCAAATTTAACTGTAGAATTACTTATAGTTTACCTTATTGCCCTTTGGATGTCTGCAGGATCTGGAGTGATAACCCCTACTTCATTCCTATGTTTTTGAAAGTAGCAGAGTGGTTATTATCCGAATGCTTTCTGTCTTTCCAGGCTGTTCCTTTCCTGGTGTCCTGGTCTTGAGGCTTTTGTTAAGGCTTTTTTTTTGGGGGGGGGGGATCTCTGCTGTCTCTAACTGGCTGACTTATTCAGTTCTAAGGCTGAGATATCTGAGGCAAAAAGAACCCCTAGAATTCACCATCACATTGCTCCTCGGTTCTCAAGATACTTAGCTGGTTCCCCTTCTCTTTACATTTTAGAGTATTCTCATGTTTGTGTTATATATAATGTCCCGGGTTTTTAGTTGTACATAGTGGTAATAATTGAGAAAAGTGCATCTACTCCATCTTCCTGTTGATGGAAGTACCATAAAGGTTTTTGACCAGTGTTCCAGTTGAATTTACCTGAGCTTATACCCCACAGGAGGGAGTAATGAAGTAGAGTTCTGTTTTGTTTTTTGTTTTTTGTTTTTTTTAAAAAAAGCTTTAATCACAATTCTGATTCTTTGTTTATGAATGACCATTGATAAATTATTGTCTCTTACTATAATATCCATTTCTTAATTCATAAAATGGGATAAGAAGTGGCTCCCCCAAAAGACCCATGTGAAGATTGATGTTGTATCTAAAACAACTTGCATATGGTATGACCTCCTCATATGATTTAAAAAAAATAAATTTCTCCGATTTTAGAGGTAGCAGATTTTCATTGTAAAAAATGAAGAAAAGCCCTGGCCGGTTTGGCTCTGCGGTTAGAGCATTGGCTGGAGGATCAATGAGTCACAGGTTCGATTCCAGCCAAGGGCATGTACCTAGGTTGAGGTTCGTCCCCAGCCCTGGTCAGGGTAGTGCAGGAGGCAACCAGTCAATGTGTCCCTCTCACATTGATGTTTCTCTCTCTCTCTTTCTCTCTCCCTCCCTCCCACTCTATCTGAGGATAAATAGAAAAATATCCTTGAGTGAGGATAAAAAAAAAAAACAAAGAGGCCTCCAGTGATGATTTCAGGCGTCTTTGCTAGAGAAACAGATGATTCACAGAAGCTCATGAGGAAGCCACTTAACACTTCACTCTTCCGGCCAGCTGTCTGTCATTTACAACTCCTGCCCAACAGCAATGGCTCCCTCTCCTCCGGACATCATATCGTAAGTCATTTTTTTTTTTTTTACTTGTCTACATTGACAACAGACATGCAGACTACTGAGCTCACTTTTGGCTGCCACTACAATATTGTGACTAGCAATTCCATTTCTTTGTCAGATAGAATCTGGTTTAAATCTCAGACCTATGTCAATTCACAGACAAAAACCTCTTGAATGGAGTAAAGCTGAGCTATGAGGAAGGACCATGACACATTGCCATCAATATTGTACCACAAAGCACATACCTTGTTCATGGATTGAAAGAATCAACATCATTAAAATGTCCATACTACCCAAAGCTATCTATAGATTCAATATAATGCCCATTAAAATACCAACAACGTATTTCAGAGATCTAGAACAAATATACTCCAAAAGTTTATATAGAACCAAAAAAGACCCCAAATAGCCACAGAAATCTTGAAAAAGAAGAACAAAACAGGAGGGACCACAATACCAGATATCAGGTTATACTACAAAGCCATTGTAATCAAAACAGCCTGGTACTGGCAGAAGACCAGGCATATAGATCAATGGAACAGAATAGAGAGCCCAGAAATTGACCCAGTCATTATGCTCAACTACTATTTGACAAAAGAGGCAAGAGCATACAGTGGAGTAAAGACAGTCTCATCAATAAATGGTGTTGGGAAAATTGGAAAGCTACATGCAAGAAAATGAAACTGGACCACCAACTTACACCATATACAAGAATAAACTCAAAATGGATAAAATACTTAAATGTAAGTCATGAAATGATAAAATCCCAGAGGAAAATGTAGGCAGCAAAATCTCAGACATCACACATAGCAGAATTTTCACCAATACATCACCTAGGGCAAGAGAAACAAAGGATAAAGTTAATAAATAGGACTACATCAAACTAAAAATCATCTGCACAGCAAAAGAAACAAGTATCAAAATGGAAAAGGAACCCATTGTATGGGAGAACATAATTGCCAATGATACATCAGATAAGGGGTTAATTTCCAAAATATATTGAGTACTCATACAACTCAAAAAAAGAAAGACAAACAATCCAATTTAAAAATGGGCAGAGGGCTGGAGTAGACACCTTTAGAAACAGGACATACAAATGGCCAAGAGACATATGAAAAAATGCTCAATGTCACTAATCGCCAGAGGGATGCAAATTAAAACGACTATGAGGTATCACCTCAAACCTGCCAGATTGGCTGCCATCAAAAAATCATCAAACATCCCTAGCCGGTTTGGCTCAGCTGTTAGAGTGTCAGCTCATGGACCAAACAGTTGTGGGTTTGATTCTGGTCAAGGGCATGTACTTTGGTTGTGGTTCATCCCCAGCCCTGGTTGGGGTCATGCAGGAGGCAACCAATCGATGTGCCTCTTGCACATCAATGTCTCTCTCTCTCTCTCTCTCCCCCACTCTATCTGAAGATAAATGGAAAAATATCCTTGAGTGAGGATTAAAAAAAAAAATCACCGAACAACAAATGCTGGCGAGGGTGTGGAGAAAAGGGGACTCTAGTACACTGCTGGTGGGAATGCAGACTGGTGCAGCCACTATGTGAAACAATATGGAGTTTCCTCAAAAAATTAAACATGGAACTGCCTTTTGACCCAGGGATTCCACATCTAGGAATATATCCTAAGAAGTCTGAAACACCAATCAGAAAGACTATATTCACCCCTATGTTCATAGCAGCACTATTTACAATTGCTAAGATCTGGAAACAGCCCAAGTGTCCATCAATAGATAGGTGGATAAAAAAGCTGTGGTACATTTACACAATGGAATACTATGCAGCTGTAAGAAATAGAGATCTCTTATCCTTTGAGATGACATGGAGGGACCTGGAGAGTATTATCCTAAGCGAAATAAGCCAATCAGAGAAGGACAAGCATCACATGGTCTCACTTATTTGTGGAATATAATGACAAAATAAGTTGATGAACAAAATAGACCCAGAGACATGGAGGTAAGGATCAGACTGACAAACCTCAGAGGTGGGCGGAGGAGGAAATAAACCAAAGAATTTATATGCATATATGCATAACCAATGGACACAGACAACAATACTATGAAGGGAGAGGCGAGATAGGGGAGGAGGGTGTCCATGGAAGGAAAAGGAGAAGCATCGGTAACAAAAATTAATTAATTAATTAAAAAAAATATATATATACCACAAATCTTCCTCTCAGCCTTCTCCAAAATTATGTGTCACCATGTACCCGAACGGCTGTATTCTGAGGACTGGGAAATGTCTAAACCCTTCAGAGATTACACTGAAAGGGGACACAGCACGCCTCTGAGGTTCACCAGTCAGGGTTGGGACTCCTAAGGATCAGATGAGAACAGTACATGGTATAATAACTGATCTTTTGGTAATTTCCATAGCCCCCAGATATTTGTAAGAATTGATACATTTGCCCTTCGTTGGCACACTGACACAGGCTAAAAGTAATTATTGTAATAATTGTGGTATCAAGATTTCAAAGATAAATGGTATTTTATTAGGATAAATAAAGCTAAATATACAATAGCGATTTATATGTAGCTAGGAAATCTTTATACAACCATAGTTAATCAATTCTAAAAGCACTAACTTGGTGACCTTGCCTTCTTGGTTCAAGAAAAAAAATGTTTTAAAGTTTTTTGTTTTTTTTTATCACTGTGATAGTCCCAGCAAGGAAAAGTTTGTATACAATTTAAACTACAGTTTAAATCAGGTTGCTCTCTAGACTTCTCCTTTGGATTTTGTTTGCTCTCTCTGCTTATTCCTTGAAGCACTATTTGCATTCTGCTTCCTCATTACTGTATTTAACTTGAGTTTCCCGTGAAGTGTGATGGCTTGTCCCCAGTTCCAGGACTTCCTCCTCCTATATCACGCCCAGGTCTGCAGTCCCCTCCGCGGCCCCTCATCAATGCTGCGTCCGCTGCTGCAACAGTTACCCAGTGATGCTATCTTTCAAGATGGAAAAAATAAGTACATTCTCAGATGAAGGAAACCAAACAGAATTGCAGTCAGAATACATGCTCTGAAAGACTTGCTAAAGTAAGTTCTTCAGATGGAATGAAACCTATACTAGAAGAAATCTTGAAAGATCAGACTTAAAAGAGGAACAGCAGACGGGTAAATATCTGTGCAAATGTAACAGACTATTCCCCTCCGAGTTCTTTAAAATGCTTATTGCAGTGGAAAACAACAAGTATACCATTATCTGAGGGATCTTTCCATGCATGTAGATATATTATATAAAATACCATGGCAGCCCTGGCCGGTTTGGCTCGGCAGTTAGAGCGTCAGCCTGCGGTCCAGAGAGACCCGGGTTCGGTTCCCGCTAAGGGCACGTACCTTGGTTGCAGTTTGTCCGCGGCCCCTGGTTGGGTCGTGCGGGAGGCAGCCACTCAATGTGTCCCCTTCACATCGCTGTTTCTCTCTCTCTCTTTCTCTCTCTCCCTCCCACTCTATCTGAACAAAAAACGGAAAAATGTCCTCAGGTGAGGATAAAAAAATATATATATATATCATGGCAGCCTGGGCCAGTTTGGCTCAGCGGTTAGAGCGTCGGCCCCTGGACCAGAGAGTCTCGGATTTGGTTCCTGTTAAAGGCACGTACCTTGGTTGCAGTTTGTCCCCGGCCCAGGTTGGGGTCATGTGGGAGGCAACCTCTCGATGTGTCTCTCTCACATCGATGTTTCTCTCTCTCTCTTCCTCCCTCTCTCCCTCCCGCTGTATCTGAAGATAAATTAAAAAAATAAAATAAAAAAAAGGTCCGGGTGAGGATAAAAAAAATACTATGGCATACATGGAGTGAAGGAAGGAATTTCTATTATGGTAAAGTTTCTAAATTCTAAACTGAAGTGGTAAAATACTGATTCTAAGTAGATGTTCAAAGTTAAGTATGTATTTTCAGTTACTAAAAAACAAAAATGAAATACATGAGAGACTCTTCAGGTCATGACAGATACATCAACATGGAATTCTAAAAAATTTTGAAAAACTGAGAAGATGGCAGGAAAGCAGAAATAGAGCACAACACAAAAAAATTGCACAAGAAATGAGAGACCTACATCCAAAGAGAATAATAATTATATTCAATAAAATGGTCTAAACACAGGACTTTGTCGGATTGAATTTTTAAAAATGACCCAACTACATGTTCTCTACAAGAAACTCCTTTCAAATATAATGATAACAATAGGTTAAAAGTAAAAGAATGGAAAAGGATACATCGAGTACTAATTGAAAGAAAAATTACATGTCTATATTAATAACAGATAAAATTGACTTCAGAATAAAAAGTACACAGGGATAAAGACCATTCCAGAATGACAATGTAATCAATTCACCAAGAAGGTATGATGATCCTATGTGTACACCTAGTGACTGAGCCTCTAAATGCACAGAGCAAATGCTGACAGAACTAAAGAACAAATAATAGAGAAATCTGCAAGTATATTTTGAGACTATAATAATATTATCTCATCCGGCTGGTGTGGCTCAGTTGTTGAGCATCGACCCATGCACCAAAAGGTCGCTGGTTCGATTGCCAGTCAGGGCACATGCCCAGGTTGTGGGCCCGATCCCCAGTGGGGGACATGCAGGAGGCGGTCAATCAATGTTCTCTCTCATTGATGTTTCTGTCTCTTTCTCCCTCTCACTCTAAAAAAATCAATAAAGAAAAAAAAATTTTAATATTCTCTCAGTAATACATAGAACTATTCAAATATTATCAATAAAAAAAGAACTAAATACCAGCAACCATTAGGATCTAATATTTAAAGAATAATTCACCCAACAATAGCAAAATACACACTCATCACAATTGCACATGGACTTTCACCAGATTGCCTATTTTGTGGGTCATAAAACAAACCTTAAGAAGTGTACAAGAACTGAAATTTTTTAAAGTATGTTTGCTAACAATAATAAAATTAAATGGGAAATCAATAACAAAAAACAAAAAATATCTAATTTTTGGATAGTAAACATCTTACTAAATGATCTATGAGTGAAAGATATTTCCAAAGGAAATTAGAAAATATTATTTACTAACATAAAATAAAAACACTAAATATCAAAATTTGAGAGACACAGATAAAGCAGTGTTACA
Source organism: Tadarida brasiliensis (assembly GCA_030848825.1). Lineage (NCBI taxonomy): Eukaryota > Metazoa > Chordata > Mammalia > Chiroptera > Molossidae > Tadarida > Tadarida brasiliensis. The sequence goes on from CM061266.1 coordinate 67,098,811, forward strand.
AGAGAATTTCTAGAAATAAATGCTCATATTATGAAAATATAGTTATGCCCTGGCCAGTTTGGCTCAGAGGTTAGAGCATTGGCCCAAGGACCAGAGTCCTGGGTTCGATTCCAGCCAAGGGCATGTACCTCAGTTGCAGTTCGTCCCCGCCCTGGTTGGGGTTGTGAGGGTGGCAACCAATCGATGTGTCTCTCTCACATCGATATTTCTCTCTCTCTCTCCCACTCTGTCTGAAGACAAATGTAAAAAAATAAAATAAAATAAAAACAAAGTTATACTTTAAAATCAACCCCCTAAGTTTTCAACTTAAGGACCTGCAAAAAATTTAAAATAAATCCAAATTAAATTTAATTTAAAATTTAAGTCATAAAGATGAGAAATTAAATGAAGACAGAAAATAAATGAAACCAAAATCTGATTTTTTAAAAAGATCACCCTGGCCGTTTTGGCTCAGTGGTTAGAGCATCGGCCTGCGGTCCAGAGAGACCCGGGTTCGGTTCCCGCTAAGGGCATATACCTCGGTTGCGGTTTGTCCCCGGCCCTGGTTAGTCGTGCGGGAGGCAGCCATTCGATGTGTCCCTTTCACGTCAATGTTTCTCTCTCTCTCTCTCTCTCTCTCTCTCTCTCTCTCTCTCTCTCTTCCTCTCTCTCCCTCCCACTCTATCTGAACAAAAAATGGAAAAATGTCCTCGGGTGAGGATAAAAAAAAAAGAATCAATTAAATTGATAAATCTCCAGCAAGACTGACAAAAGGGTGAACACTAATTACCAATACCAAGGATGAGAGGGTTCTCTGCAGGCCTCAGGCATTAAAAGAATAGGAAAGGAATACTGTGAATAACTCTATACACGTAAATTCAACAACCTAGATAAAATAACAGCAATAATTTTAAAAACACACAATCCCAACACTAAACCAAGATGATATAGATAAGTTGAATAACTCTAAAATCATTAAATAAATTGAATTCATAAAGATTTTTTGGAGAAAAACAAAATCTCTAGGTATAGTAGATTTCACTGGTAAACTGTACCAAACATTTAAGGAAGAAATAACACCAATTCTACCCAGTCTCTTCCAGAGACTGGAAAAGGAAGGACCATGTCTATACACATTTTATGAGGCCGGTATTATCCTGAAATCAAAATCAAAATATTACAAAATAGTTACAGACTAATATCCTTGGATAATACAGACAGCAACATCCTCCACAAAATATTTGCAAATAAAATCCAAAAACTAAACTAAAATAAAAAGAATGCGCCACAGTCCAGTGTCATTTTTTTTGCAGTTATGTAAGACTGGTTCAGTTTTCAGAAATTAATCCATGTGATCTACTATGTTAACAATTTAAAGAAGGAAAAACACAAGATCATATCAACAGATGCAGAAAAAGCATTTGACAAAATTCAACATCAAGTCATGGTTAAAAAAAATAAAAGACTCTTAGCATCCAGGTTTAGAAAGAAGCTTCTTCAACCCAGTAAGGGGCATCTACACGTTTCCAACAAATATCATCCTGAATGATGAAAGATAGATCAGGGGCAAGACCAGAATTTCCAGTCTCACTATTCCTATAACATAGTATTTTAAGTCTTAGCCAGGTCAATAGATAAGAAAAAGAAATTAAAAGCATAGATTTTGGAAGGGTAGAAATAAAACTGCTCCTATTCACAAATGACATGGTTTTCCCTGTAGAAAATTCCAGGAATATACGAAAAACCTCCTAGAATTAATAAAGGCGCTTCAGTACGTAAATTAAGGCTACAAAATACAATGTTAAGACACAAAAATGAATAACAATTCTATATCAAGCAGCAAACTATTAAATATCAAAATTTATATATATACCATTCACAAATAACTTCAAAAAGTAAAACTAAATATACCAGTTTAACAGAAGACCTATATAAACAAATGAGAATACATGGAAAACCAGAGCAAAGACGTCCATTCTTCCTGAACTGATGTTTAGACTTCATGCAATACATATGTGATTATCAGCACGATTATTTTTTTCAGATATATAGAAAGAACATCTAAAAGGTATACGGAAAAACAAAGGAACTGCACTTGCAACAATAACTTTGAAAAAGAACAATGAAGTGGCAGACTACACAATTTTAAGAATATTTCACGGTAGGGCTACAGCAATAAAAATAGTGTGGTACCCAGTTGGATAAGCACAGAGGTGAGTGGAACAGTATAGAGTCCCGAAATAGACCAATAAGTTATGGTCATTTGTTCTTTGATGAAAGTTCAAGTTTGGGAAAATCTTACAACACTTGGCATAGCGTCCATTTGCTCAAGTGCCCGGGGGTATGAAGCATGCCCTCGTGTTGTCCAGCTTGTCAGGAACAGGAGATCACCATTGGCACATCTCTAGACGATGTCTCCAGGGGTGGTCCTGAGTAGTGAGTTTATGGTTTCAACAGGCTGTGATTCACTCAACTGATCCAGAAGTATCTGTGTTGCCATAAAGGCAACTCAAAAGTATAATGAGAATTTTCACTGGAATGGCCTGAGATTGAGATAATAAGGATCAATTAGGAAATCTCATAAATGAAGACTCCATCATGTGACAGATTTCAGTAACAGCTGCAAACACAGTGCCCCCTGATATGAGACAGGGTCTGCCATACTTTGTTATATACCAGCACAGGTCACATGCTGATATGTGTATGGCATTCAGCATATCTTAGCAGGGGCTGGTGAAGACCCAGGAAATCACAAAAGAAAAAGTGGATTATCCATGTTTCTTTCTACTCCCTCTATGAACCCACAAACATTTTCTCCTGAATTCATATGTTACCTTGGGAAGCTGGGAAATGGGAAGAAGGGGGTAGAACTTATGAAGAAGAAACCAATGACACTGATAGGTTTGAAGTTTGTACTGATATCCTTGCCACCTGTTTGAATCTGTTTCCTTAGAGCTGTGAGGAATCAAGTAAGAGGCTGGTATGTCTACTACGTAATAGTTGTTATCCAGTTATTATAAACAATTTCTCACCGAGGTTAATAATGTAAAAGTAATACTTTCTTATGGTTAAATTGTATTATAATAATATGCATTTAGCTGATAGTTGACTTTATTGAATTTTACAACTATCATAAAATAAAAACAAATCAAAGCAAATTATTTCATTTAAGCTTAAACTGTTTTAATAGCAAATTATCAGACTATTGCAACATTTTTGAACTTATAAGTGTATTCAATGATGTGAAGTAACAATTTTGGGCTACTTTTTTGGAAAATCTGAATGCCAATTTTTTAATTCAAATTATATTACAGTAAGTTAGCCAAAATTAAAACTTCTTAAGCATATTTTTGTTCTTTCTGGAACATGAAAACAATAAAAAACATTTGATGAGGAAACTTTATCTTTTCCAAAATAATCAAGTTAAATAATCTATTTAAAACATGTTTATAAATTGAAATTTATTTGTAACTTAGAATTGTCTCATTTGAGTCATACCAAATATGACCACCAGATGGTGGTAGAAGATTGACAAATATTAAGCAGCATTCGTACATTCCAATGTGCTTTGCAGTTTTCAATTTATCTCCTTTCAGAGCATTTTTCATGTCCAAATCTTTTAAATAATTTCCAAATTCTGTACAAATACCAATTTGTTAAAAATATAGGACTGAGATTATTAGAACCTTAAGATTATTAGCGTTATAAAACAATAACAGAAGAAATAATTCTCATCCATTAAAAAAAACATATACAAGTATTTAGAAAGAGATTAAAAAGTTAGGCAATCATTTGCTAAGTTTTATAAAAATTTTTCAGAAAAATATACTATGTATTTACACCTACTATGTATATTCTTTATACTATGTATAACATAATTGTTCATAAAGAGAATAACAATATCTATTAAGTGGAAGTAACAAGCATGCACAGATAAGAAGCTTGAAATGATTTTGATGTTATATCAGTGATTCAATATGCAGCATCACATAAATAATTGAGTGGTACTTTCCAAGCATGCAATGGCTTTGTAGCATTTTCATATTGGGTGCAATACCCACTCATGGCCTTGTTGGTGCCCAGGGAAGAAACTTCGGGGAAAAGGGAAAAGGGTCAGGCTAACATTTCCCTGGTAGGCTATTGTAAAAACTAAATATGAATTTCCTATTTTCTGACTCTCCCACTCTTTTTAAGTTATTTCTCCCTTTGTTTGACACGTGACCTGTAACTCATAATTAACTTACTCCATATTAAATTTTAATTATCTTCACACATCTGTTCATACAAAATTTCAGATGTTTACAATTTTTGTGCAACATAAAATCTGAGGTTCTTATGAGGAATTTTTACATTTTCCAATGAAAATCCTTAATATGTTCATTGATATTCTCTTCAAGAATAAAAGAAACATTTAGAAAAAGTGGTTATTTTTCGTTCCTTTTTTTTTATTATACATTTTGACAAAACTGAATAGTTAAATTTTCAAGAAATTTTTTTCCTATTGTCTATGAATAAGCATATTCCACAGTCCATTAACGTCAGTCAGTGGACACCTAACAAAGAAGTTGTGACTTGAGGTGATAAAACGTCAGGTACATTTTCACGGGTTAGCACTTCATGATGGAGCAGAAAAGAATCATTTACCTGATGATTATACTTTCCTGATGTCTTATATCTAATTTCAATAAGAATGTGTGTAAGTACATTTTGGTTTTAATTGGCACATGAAAGAAGTTATTTTCATCATTAGCAGCGGCTATGGGCTTTGCCCTGCATTTCTCCCGAAACCTTCAAGGAAACAATAGCTGTTAAAATGTAATATTTCACTTCAGATATTTGTTTAATTAGCTAGTTCACTGAGGGCTTGACAGAGATATTACACATAACAACCTATTAAAAATAAAATGGGCCTGGATTTAACCCGCTTTTGTTCCATAAATGGAGAATAAAAAGAACTGACATTTGTCTTGGGCAATACCCACCTAACTCTCCTTTTATCTTTATTTTATTTTGTCTTTCTCCCATCAGTACCTTCAGACGCTTCCATTCCAGCACAGTGTTTGAGGCCCACATTTCTGTCTGTAGTCAGGTCCTGCTGAAATTTCACAGTTTGAATCAGTGGCTTGTAATGCAGTCCATTGACCATTGGGCTTATTTCAGTTCATCTTGTAAATATGAAGATCAAAATAATGAAATAATTCTTATATATTTGTTTAGTTTAAAAAGTTATCTACAAAAGACGCTGAGCCTGATTTCTGCCTGGCAGCGGTCAGCTCAGGGCTGAGTGACAGCTGCTCTACTTAGACCCCTACGCCTGTCCGGTTCCTCAGACTTCTGTTCTGTGGCTTCCTGAAGATGGTTCTAAATGTCACTTATTATTTATTTATTTATTCATTTATTTATTTTTTAATCCTCACCCAAGGATATTTTTCTATTTATCTTCAGATAGAGTGGGAGGGAGAGAGAGAGCGGGAGAGAGAGAAGCATCCATGTGAGAGACACATCGACTGGTTGCCTCCCGCTCAACTCTGACCAGGGCCAAGGATGAACCACAATCGAGGTACGTACCCTTGACTAGAATCGAACCTGCGACTCTTTGGTCCACAGGCCTACACTCTAACTACTGAGCCAAACTGGCCAGGGCCACTTATCATTTATTATCACACTAGTGCTGTCACTCTTTCCTAGAGTATTGAGTTCTTTCTCTGTCCTGATGTCTCTGTCAAAAATGGAAAAACAAAAGATCAAGAAAACATAAGGGCAAAAATAATGAGAAGTAGCTTATTAGTTTGTGTGAGTGAACAGTATTTCGGTGCTCTTAATATCAGGTTATCTTTCGGGCCCCTGCAGGAACAGAAATCTGTGACTCCTGTTAAAACCTCCCAACATGACACCATGCTTTAAAAGCTGCCACCAGGAAAAGTGGAATGTCTACATTTTCACTCAAAATACATATAATTTTAATTATATAATTGGAATATAATTAAGAATTATTTAATTCTTAAATTGTTACTTGAAAACTCAGGGGTACTTCTGTGTACCCCTATGCATTCTTAGACTCTTTGTAGGCAACTATCTTTTCTCCTTCATATTTCAAGCTAACATTCATGTATTTAAACAGTGCTTTCTGATTAGATTGTGGTTAACTCTCTCTCTCTCTTTTTTTTTTCTTCATTGATTTTAGAGAGAGAGAAAGGGAAAGGGAGAGAGAGATAGAAACATCGATGAGAGAAAATATGGATTGGCCGCCTCCTGCATGCCCCCCAATGGGGATCATGCCCACAACATGGGCATGTGCCCTGAGTGGGAATCGAACCATCAACCTCTTGGTGCATGGGTCGACGCTCAACCGCTGAGCCACACTGGCCGGGCTGTGGTTAACTTTCTAAAGTCACAACTATAACAGAAGATTGTGGATATAATTGCAGGCCCATGAGCTGCTTGGCTAAAAAAAACAAACAGGATTGCTTCTTATTGCAATGAAACATTCCAACCATCTTGTAGTAATACATAGAATTCTTTAACCCCTACTGTCTCTTGAAATGTTCAAGATCTACTGCCCTTTATGCATTCTGAGCTCTAACTATAGAAAACTACTAAATAATCCCTAGTCATGTTACGTACAATCACATCTCCAAGAATTTTCTGTAATTATTGTCTTATTATTGGAATTAGAACCATTTCTGAACTTCTTCTGACCCTTCAAACTCCAGTTCGAAGGTTCTGTTTTCTCAAAAGTTGTTCATGCTTCACTTCCAAAAATGAGTTGTTCATAAGTTTCTATGTAATTCTGATTATTATAAATTTTGGATATATAATCACTTGTTTAAATGTCCATCTCACATTTCATGCTGTAAAATTTAAGAATTTAAGAAATTAAATAGAAAGATTTCCAATATTACCTGAAAAGATAATAAGATCATGGGCATTTTAGCTGTACCAAGTAGAAGGTTACAGGCCTTATATTTTTGAGTGCTACCTAGCACTTTGAGGCATGGGCTGGGGAGTTTAAATGATGTGCACAAATTCATAGAGTTAATTAATTGCAAACCCAGAACTTTGGACTCAGATGCCTGGGTGACTCATTGGCTGGCACCATATTTTTGTGCTTACAACATGCACCTCATAAGTAAATACCATCCAGCGTTTCCCATGACTGTATGCAGCACAACAGAATCAGATAAAAGCTACTCATCTTTATCGATGAGTTTATTTCATTGTTGTTTTGGTTACATTTACAAGCAAACACTTTCAATAACTGGAGAAAGAAAACCCTACTCACCCTTTCCTTTCCTTGTCACCTAAGATTGATTTATTGACCAGCACTCAAGGGACCCCGGCTCACTGCTGCGCTTCCGCGCACTGACTCCCTCCGCGGGGCACCATTTGAACCCCTGTATCTCACTGATCAGAGTTCCCTCCTAGAGTCTCCTATAAAATAGGTTTAAGGGTTTTGAGATCCAGAAACATATAAATTGGAAGAGTGCTGCCTCTGTGGGACAATAAAACAAAAGCCACTTAACTCGGGGCTTTCGTTGGCCTTACGATCCTGCGTGCGCGCGAGGCGGTGCGCTCAGGGGCTGCTGTTCCCAGGCGGCACTGAAACGGGCCCAGGGAACCGTTCAATATTTCATTGCCACTTTTTTGCCAGCTAGTGTATATAGACATCTCTCAAGGTGTGAGAATAATTTCATGAGTGACTTTTATGAAGGTGCATATAAAAATGTTTTTCTAACTTCCGTTTTCTTCAGATTTTTTTTTTTGAGTTAATAATACATTAAATTCTCCCTCCAAAAAAGAAGGGATTTGTATGTTTGAATGGAGAAAATGTTTCAGAGATAAAATTAAAGTTCACCAATAGCCAACCTTCATTTATTGCTGCAGAGTATTAAAGCCCTTATTTTTACGCATTAGAATTGAAATAGGATCACAGATTCCAGTTAAGATCATTTGAGGTTGATTTGTTTTAGAGAAAAATGTGGTTTAAAAAATGTATTTTAAGAAAACTGCCTCCATTATCAATTTTTTTATCACTAAAGGCAATGTTTTCAGAGGCTTCTCCTGAACATTTTTACCAGAATGTGTCCATAGCTGAAAACGGAATAAAGGTGAAAAGTCAAATTCCCATGGATTAAATTTTTTAGAGAAAGTATGTACTGCCAAGGCGTTAAAGGGATTTTTAACATTAAATTTCAAACACTCTGAAAACAATTTAAACTTTTATAAGGTCATTTGGTGTCATTCTCTAGCATGATTAAATGGTCATACTCCTGTCCACACGCCAACATTCTGAGAGTCTGGACTCCAGTAACCTTTTAAAAATTTTTTGGAAGAAAAATTTATGTTTCTGTAAGACAGTTATAGGGGAGCGTTTACTGTTTGTTTTTTTACTAGAAATGTTATTTATCCCTTAAAAGTGATCCATATTATACAACATATAATTATACTATGAATTTTCAAATAATCAATGCAAATTAGAACAGATATGTACCTCCATATCCCAAAGTAAATTATTAATGTAGATAAATTCAGGAAGGCATGTGTGATGGATCCAGGAGAAATTATTAGAGACTTTTTTTTTCCTTCCAAAGTGATTTCTCTGCTAGTCTTCAAAAACGCAATACAGTTCAATTTTAAGGAATGCAGATAAAAGAATAAAAGTAATCTTGAAACGTTTCCTAATTTTTCTCATTGATTTATGGCATCCCTTTTATGAGTAAATAAATTGAAATCAAATGTTTATTTCTATACAGTTCAATTTAACAAGCATAAGTAATGTAAATGTTATCATATCCTATGTTGATATTCATGTATTCTTCCCTTTACACTTCCACACCTCCATTAATTCACTTAGCACCTATACTGTGCATGGTCACTCTGTGTCCGGAATTGTGCCAAGCACCAATGAGACAAAAAATACCAGGTTGTCAAGGTCTCTTTTTTTTTTCATGCAGTTTATGATATAAAAGTGAGAGAGAAAAAAAATATATATATATATACACATATATATATATATATACACATATATACATATATATAAGCAAAACCAGCAAGCAAGTACTTGGCAGCATAATATTGAAGAGCACTATAGCAGCACATAGGCAAAAGACTATTGTGAATCCCTCAAGGCACCAAGGCTGAAACATGAAGGATTCCTAGGATTTCAAAGGATCAACGAGGGGGAAGAGTGTTTCAGGCAGAAAAAACAAAAATCAAAAACAGTGAGTGGGAAGAAACACAAATAAAAATAACTGGCTTAAGTCTGGATTTCTTTGGAAGGAGTGTGAGGGCAAAGAGCAAAGGCTAGATCACAATGGTTCTAGATGGACTTTCAGGCAGGAAAGATGAAAAGAATATGCGGGAGCTTCAGAGAGTAAGTCTTTTCATTCAGATGACAGATGTGTGCGCAGGTTCACTGTGTTTATGATACACTTATTGCACGTCATATCTGAATATTCTACTGGGATTGAGAAAACACATCTGTCCATCATTCTGGGTTGTCAGGTGGAAAAAAGTCTCCCTTTAGGAGCTTGGTTCTTGGTTAAAGTTTGAAAGCTGGAAGTTATATTTAGAGATACTAAGTGAGAAAGATGGAAATTATAAACTAAAACTCTTAACAAGCTTGGCATGCTGATATTCTTATCAATAAGTATATTTTTATATTTTCATACCATTTTTTTTTCTTCTGCAGATAGAAGAACAATCAGAAAAGAAACCTGTTTTACCTCCTGGATTCTCTTTATTTTTTACATGGGTCCTCTGTTATTCCTGTTTCTATAATTAGACAATGTATATAATATATATGTAAAATTATACAAATATATAGATAGATATGCAGCATTTTATAGGTCTACCTCAGGAAGGGAAAACTTTCATTTGAATGAACTGATAGGAAATAAAAAATTATCAAATGTATTTCATGATGTTTTAGGGAAGAAAATATTACAATTTTAAACTTTTTTTGGTTTAGGAGTTGTAAAATGCATTCCTTTGAAATTGATTTACAAAATGATACCTCCAGTTCTGTGACAGTTCTGTGTGTGCATTCAGAAGGCTGTCTTTCTGCAGTGTTTTAGATTTTGTTTTACTTTATAACTTACAGCTATCTGTTAGGGCTAGTGTCAGGCACTTTTGGTTTCACCTACAGCTGCTTCTAACCTCTGTTTTCAGGACTAATGGAATTAGACAATTAACAACATTAGTATAGTTGATGGTCTTGTCTGTAAGAATGGTAATAGGCTTCCGAAGATTAATAGCAGGAGTAGAGTTTTATAATGGAACATCTGCAGAATAACCATTAAGCGTATTTGTCATAGTAATTTATTTGTGGCTCCTGTAACAGAATTCTCAGTAACCAGCTAATTCTTTGTTGACCAAATATGTATTTGAAAACCTAGTTTCCCCTTGTATATGTGCTGAAGGATGAGGGCATTTATATTTAGCTTATGAATAATTCAAATAGGACATTATAGTAGTAACACTCCTATTTCAATTCACCTGTATTGTGCCTTGAATTGAATATTTAATAGAGACCAATAAACTTACCCAGCTAATTAGTACTATTCATCAGTAAAAAAAACTATATAAAAATATTCATATATTATACATATTAACTGAACCAATATTTTAAAGTTTTTTTGAAATAATTTAACAAAGGAAATATACTTTCAAGGTCAATTGTTTTTTTTTTTTTCTTTTCAAATTAAGACATGGATAATAGACACATTATTATAAGGATTCATGCAGCTTATATGATCCTTTCAAGTTCAGTGGAGTACAGTAATGCATGCTATCAGGCAACCCAGAATAGAAGAGTTTCCTTTGCAGCGTATCCCAAGTAAGCTCCGATGAATCCAGTGCGTGCATCCATCTGATTTTGGAGATCTGCCTCCACTTGAAACCATGTTTTTTCCCATTTCAGTTCAATAGTACAAACTCATTTTAAACCAGCAAAGATAATGTCTGTGGGTGAACAGAAAGCCTCATATATGAATACAAATACAAATTATTTTCCTTGACTCTGATCTTGCCTTGGGTTAATATTTCTCACTTCCCCAGAGGGAATATGTACCATTTCCCAACACCTTCTTACTGTTCTTGGTGGAGTCCCAGAGTGTATTATCTGGAAGGAGACATTTGCACTGGTTCAGTTTTGCAATGGTAGGTTCATAATCGTGAAGTACTAGGTGAATTTGTGGGTATGGTGAGAAGTTCCATGTGGTAAGGTAATTCTGTAAATGGCAAATTGAGGATAATGTAAGGCAAGAATTTATGACATAGAGGTGGGCTGAGTTTAGATTATGAATATTGCTGTTTGCCACGTTAATGGGGTTTGATATTAACTTGGAGATAAAGGGATTGATTATAAGGGAAGGTATTAACCGCGCTAATAACTATATGGAGAATAACCCGGCTGAGAGAGAATTAGTAACCAAGAACAACTTTAGGAAGCTGCTGACCACTACCAGATTATAAATAGGAGATGATGAGAGCTTAGGAAGGTAATAAATAAGGATTAAGGTAATAATTAAGGATTAAGAGATTCTGAAGCTCTTATTGAGGTTGATTAGATGGATTTGATCATGGGCAATGGAAAATAGCAGTGAGCAAATGAAGACTCTGAGAGGCTGCCTGTTTTTTCCAGCTAGATGAGAATGGTGTGATCACTCTATGAGTATAACCACTTGAGAGAAAAATACGTTTAGTTTTGAATTTCAGATTGAGATCCCTTACAGAGCATTTCAGTACATAGGAGTGGTTAATCCTATATGGCAACAAAATCTGGAATAAAGATCGGGATCTCGATACAATTTAATCACAACGAAGGAATGGATGACGTCATCCGGGGAGAACCAAGAGTGAAAACAGAGGAGTGGGAGATTTCACTTTAAAAGCTGGGCAGAAGAAGAAGTGGAGACCATGGCAGAATTCTCGGAGATACTGAAGAAGTAAAGGTGTGAGGTGTACTGAGGACAACAAAGAGCAGAAAAACGATATTGAGAAATAAGGCTAGTGAGTAGTGCTAGAGACTTTTAAGTTCTTCAGGATAATTAAATAAAAGATAATCTTACCTTTTGGCTATAACAATTAACAGGCAATTGGTAACATTAAGAAGACTATTTTCAGTAAAGTAGTGATGGTAATTCAGAATTTATCTGACTTATGAGCTATAACTACTTTTGTAAGGGAAAAAAAAAAAGAAATTTCATATGCTCTTATTCCTTTTAAAGAAAAGATGAAAAGTTTGGTGTCCTGATCAAAAAGTTAATATAACCAAATGATATTTTGCTACTCATTTGCACAAATGTGTACTATTTAGTCTTAACATTTTATATTAATTCTCTCAATGTACTCCTATTTTTAAAAAGTGCTCTAATACCAAGGTGTGATTTTAAAGTTAGTTTAAATGAAATTATTGATCAGTAATGAAAGATTATCCTTGGATAAAATTGATTAAAACCAGTATTACAGGTCCAAGATTAGTTCTGTTATACTAAGCCTTCAAATATGGAGCTGGAGAGTTTATCCAAAAAGTTCAAGGTGCAAATATAACACAAAATTTCCCTGGAGTGCAGTTTGAGTCACCTGCTTCCAAAAATAGCAAGACCATACAATCTACCCACTGTCTTGAACTTTCCTGTTATGAACTCCAGATTCCCATAGTACTTATGAATTTCTTGAAAGGAAAATTAATCTAACTCAATTCTATCTTAATATAAGTTATAGTGAAATAGAATTAACTACTTAAATAATAAAAAAGAGGTTGGCCATGGTAAATCCATCCCCCACACCAAGGACTGTCTCATGCTGTCCCCGTTTCAGTGTAGCCAAGGATTGTGTCCTTTGTGGTCATGAATCTTTGAAGGTGAAATTCCTACTCAACAGTGTTATTCTTGCTGAATGAGATCTAAGTCCAACCAGCTGTGCTACCATAATCTAAAGAGAAAAGGAGGCCAGTATCATTTGAATTTTAAATCTGTCAGTTCCCTTTACCATAGGCATAAGAGAGCAGGAGATGGGTTCTGCCAAGCCTGTTATACTAAGCATCAGCATTGTAGGTGACACCAGGACCCGGGTGGCTCCTGAATGGGAGAGTTTGACAGTAGAAGACTCCGGCTTCATGAGCAGTGAGGGTATCAGTGAAGGTAGAGTAAATGGCTGAGGCCCTGTCCTTCCAAAGTTACCGTGTTAGCATGGTTAACATGGACAATTAGAACTGTAATAAAAATATTTCATATATGCATTAATAATTTAGTATTCCTTGTGAAGTTATAATTTCTTTAGTTCATTCCAATCTTCAAAATTTGACATAAGGAGAACTCATAAGATTAAAAATGACTAAAAATACAGCATGGAGAATTTCAGTCTTTGTGACCTCTGTTTTCTCTTGGAATTGAAACTCCTGTGTGGGTGTGTGTTCGCTTGCAGCAGAGAATCCGGCTGTGTTCTTTGGGGAAAACAATATGTAAATATTGGCAAGTATTGGAGACTGAATACTTGTGAGGTTTCTCAAGGTCCTGATACTCAGAATTCTTTGTTTCTGTTGGATAAATATTGAAATCATTCCAGACTGTTTTTGCAGCTAAAAAGAAAGTATGTTGTTTAAAATTGTAATTTTCTTTTTGTGATTAATATAGCACTGGTATGATACAAATTTGTATTATAAAAATATGGCTGATATAGATAGGATAAAGTAGGGAAAAGATGATATTATTGTGGCAGAATTTCAGTCAGCAGGAAGAGACAGACTGCATGCACTCAAAGGATTAGAATATGACTGTTTAATGCGCACCTGTGCTGTCCCAGCAGAGTCACCTCCAAAGGTTGAGCCCCTCTCCTGGTTCCAGCTGCCTTTTATACATGATAAGCCTCTGGGTAATTGGGGGCTTTCTAGTTCCACTGTAGTTTAGGGGGTTGGCTGATGTAAGGGGCAAGCGGGATTACAGAAGCCAGGGGCAGGGTCTCTGCACTGAGAGCGAAGGGGGTTATCTGCACCCGACTTGCCTTCTCAATATGGAATCTGTAAGGTATGGCAGATTCTTTTCAAGCAACACTGAATGAAAATATTGCAAATGGAAAAAAAAGGTATAATAAACAGCATTACAAGTAATCTCTAGATTATCAATTACCAGGTTTCATTATAGAAAAGAAGCAGTCTATAAAATGTTAAAATGAGTAAATATATGGAAAGATATTAACCAAGGTTATGAAATATGTCATCTCAATTATAGAACCATTATGCTAGTTCCTATTTAATGCTTCAGTTTAATGTTTATTTTCAAGTCAAACAAACTAAAGAAATGTAACTTCCGAATCATTGTAATAAAAATGAGATGGTTATCCCCAGCCTCTTGATAAAAGATTAGAAAGTCAGATTAAATTTGTTTTAGAATTTAAAATCACATTCATGTTAATGCTATATTTTCTGTTTAATTTCTACATTAAAATAAATAAAAGAGTTAAATTTAAGCGAGTCACCTTTAATATGAAAATTGATGATAGACATTTTTGCTGTTCACCACTTGCAGGAATATGCAGGGATTGAATTTGCTCCTATCATCAAAGATAGGTACGGCCACGTTATTTACTCGACCTATAAGTATAAGTGGAATAGATACCTGTTCCTTTTTCCTACAGGCACTCAGTAGCTGGCATATAGATCTCCACTCCTTCCTTCTAGCAATGATCTTGAATTGGCAACACGGAGTACAGCTGCCTTGGAGAGTCAGGAGACCACTAGTGGACTTTATGTGAGGAAGAAATAATCATTTAGTGTGATAAACAAATGAGATTCAGGATTTGTTGTTGTTGTTACTATAGCACAAATTAATATATCTTTATTTATACAAGGTAATATTTGATATTTTATAAAACATTTTTATGTCAAATTATATAACAAGTTTAATCAAGAAGATACATGAGATAATACAGAATAGTGCCTGGACTACAATAAATTCTAAAAAAATGTTAAGCACTTTCCTCCTTTATGTATTGATGTATGTTTGATAGAGGTTTAATTTTGTAGCATTTTATTTTTATTTTTTATTTTGACTTTTTTTTTTTAATTTTGTAGCATTTTAGAACAAGCAAAACAGAAACAGACTCATAGATATAGAGAATTTTTTGTTGGTTGCCAGATAGGAGACAGTTTGGGGGGATGGGTGAAAAAGATGAAGTGATTAAGAAGTACAAATTGTTTATTAGACTGCAGAACCTTGAAAGGAAGGGGTGGCAGGAAGAGATAAAGTTAAGAACTTATATGCATGTATGCATAACCAATGGACACAGACAATACTGTGTGGAAGGCAGGAGAGGGACAGGAGTGAGGAGGGGGATTCAATGGGGGACAAAAGAGGAGACATCTGTAATACATTCAACAATAAAGATAAGTTTAAAATATAAATATATAAATAAATAAATAGCCCTGGACAGTTTGGCTCAGCGGTTGGAGCGTCAGCCTGCGGACCAGAGAGTCCCGGGTTCGGTTCCCGCTAGGGGCACGTACCAAAAATAATAATAATAATAATAATAATAAATAAAATAAAATATAAATAAATAAATAAATAAAATAATAATTTTGTAGCATTTTAAATCTTTTCCATATCTCTTCTATGAACTTACAGCATTATTAACATTGATGCTATCCAATATTATCATAGATTATGTTAAAAAAATAATGTATTACAATATTTCTTTTCAGAATAACTAATATTAATTTATAATCCATATAACAAATAACAATTTATACATTTTATAATTTGCATATATTAGAAATAATTGATTAACATAGTTGTCCCTTGTGTTTCAAAGAGATCATTCGTAAAGGATATTCTTATACTTTTATTGCATTAAGAAGCAGAATATTTGAAAAATAGTACAGCTATCATATAAATACCAACACACTGGCAAAGAAAATTTGCCCCAGTGAAAACAGGTAAGGAAGACTTTATTCAAACTATTATAAGAAGGGAGAGAGCTTGAACTCAATTCCACTGAAACAAAAGGCAGAGAGATTGTTAAATGCTGGGGTGAACTAGTGGAACCGTACTGGAGGACTGAGGGGGAGAGTTGTCAATGTGAGTAAGCTATTTGCTTTTGTTAATTGGTGATTATTGAAGTTAGACTCCGACCCTCTCACAGAGACTGAATGGGAGATAGGGGCCGGATCTTTCTTGAAAATTACATTTCAAAGACATGACTCCCAAGGCCTTGATAATGACATTCCTCTATTGTAAAACTGGCAAGAGGAGGGTACAAAATTTAGTTCTCAAAGTGACAGAGATAGAATTTACAGTTGCAAGTTTTCTTAGGTATATGCTGTAAGAAAAAGGAAGTCAGTCCCTATAGTCAGGAATAAACCTGTCAGGATGAGAGGAATGTTATAATCATCTTGGTCATCACTTATTTCATTTCTATTTATCATTCATCGGTAGTCTGTCTTCACAGACCCAATTCAGTAGGGACAAAATGATTTCACTTCCCAAAAAACAGTCTCACCAATTTAATCTTCACATACCATAAGATTTGTTGAGACTAGATTAGTGGAAAGAGAAGCATATTTTATATGAAAACTGATGAAGGCTTTTTCTATCAAATTAATATATGACTATATTTGAATTAAAATAGGCTTAAAGGAAACATATTATGTCTGAAATGCTATGTCTATAATTTGTACAGTATGAATATCCAGAAAGATACAATCTCATAGCAGATTGATGTAGCCACTGTGGAAAACATACGGAGTTTCTTCAAAAATTAAAAAATGGAACTGCCTTATGACCCACCAGTTCCACTGCTGTGAATATATTCAAAGAAACCTGAAACACTAATTCGAAAGAATATATGTACCCCTATGTTTATTGCAGTGTTACCTACAATAACCAAGATTTGGAAGCAGCCCAAGTGCTCATCAGTAGATGCATGGATAAAAAAAGCTGTGGTACATTTACACAATGGAATACTACTCAGCTGTAAAAAAAAAAAAGAAAGAAAGAAAATCTTACCCTTTTTGACTACATGGATGGACCTGGAGAATATTGTGCTAAGCAAAATAAGCCAGTTAGAGAAAAACAAATATATTATTTCACATATACGTGGAATCTAATGGACAAAATAAACAAACAAAATAGTAACAGACTCATAGGTACAGAAAACAGACTGACACCTGTCAGAGCACATGTCTGGGGGGCTGGATGAAACAGGTGAAGGGATTAACAACAGCAACAAAAATAACCTCATAGACACAAATAACAGAATGGTGATTACCAGAGTGAAAGGGGGGTGGGAATGTAGAAAAGGTTAAAGGGGGTATAAATGATGATGAGACTTGACTTTGGATGGTGAACACACAGTACAATATACAGGTGATGTATTATAGAATTGTACACTTGAAATCAATATAATTTTATTAACCAATGTCACCCCAATAAATTCAATAATTTTTAAAAATTTTCTATTTTTATTTAAGATAATTTGAGTTGGGTTTATATCACTTTTTTGCCAACTGAATGCTGACTAATCCATATAGCAGACATATATTGCATACCTATATATATTATATCTGTAATGATATATAACTACCATATAGCACTGTGAAATTCTTGTGAGAAATACCAAGATGAATAAAATGCAGGAACCATATCAAACATATTAATTCCTATGATTAAATAATAGTCCCATTTATTGATAGTTATACTTTGAATGTAGTGGCCATCTACTACACCCTGATCCCATGCTAGTCATTTTCATGGTACCAAAAATAGTTACGTTTTTTGAGTCCTTAATTTGAACCAAGATTTTTTATTGTATTATTTTGTTTAATACATATATATTTTGGTAAGGAAAGAATTAAGGTTTCCAGTCAGCTGACCTGGAGATAGGGAGATTACTCTGGATTATCAGGGTGGGCACAACATATTCATAAGGGTCCTGTAAGGAGAGTGGGCATCAGAGGGAGATATGAAGATGTTATGTTCCTGATTTTGAAGAAGGAGGAAGAGGTATGAGCCAAGGAATGCAGACGGTCTGGATCTCTATAAATTAGAAAAGGAAGAACACAGAGTCTCCCCTGGTGCCTCCAGAAGGAATGCAGCCCTACCAACACCTTGGCTTTAGCTCAGTGAGACTCATTTTGAATTCATGATTTCCAGAACTGTAATCATATATTTGTGTTGTAATAGTTTATTGCAGCAAACTAATCTGTTGGAACTAAGGGGAGGGAGACTGTCTAGAGAACTAGCCTCTCCCAAGTTTCCCAAAAGAATTGTGGGGTTGATTTGAAATCACTCATAAGGGTCGTATGTCACCACTCAGATGCTGAAGGATTGTTGCCTAAGCACACCATGAAATAGGAAGATAAAAAGAAAATGTTGTTTAAAGGTAGGACTGCTTTCAGATGTTCTACTTGAGTGGAAGCTTAACTCAATAAGCTCTGGCCTAGTCTTGGGTAAAGACTTACCTGGGAGGTTGTTTTCTCTCCATAGTATAATAAATGTTTCTTGACCAAAATAAAAGTAGTTTGGAACAAAGTTTGTCATTTGAATCTTTTTTTCTTCAGTTGATGGACTAAAACTTTCCCCAAGCATTTTAAAATGCCTAAACTGTGGCTAGAATTTAATAGTGTTCCCTTATTCTCAATTACCAATTACTGATCTTAAAACAATTTAACAAACTCTAGGATAAGTGAGAATGCAAAAGAAAATTCAGATTGTAACAATGGATTCTTTTGCCAACCAATTCCTTTTGCTAATGACAGAGGCCCCTACCATGAGCCAGGCAGTACTAAACTAAATTGTTAAAGAAGCTGGCTCAATACAAAACTAAGATCGTGTCTTTTTCACCCTCAGTTTTTTCCTGACATTTTTCTCCATGGAAACTTCTTTTAAAATTTAAATGATGGCACCATGTTATCATGGTGGTTGTATCTTTACAAATACAGGCGGCTTCTTTTTAGCCAATGAGATGAGAAATAGTCTACATCGTGCTACTATCCTTTGTCATTAACGTAACAAGAACTTCAAGTAGAAAATATGAGTCCCCAAAGTACTGAATAAAGAAGTGAGTAAAATACAGTAACTGCTTGCAAGGGTGGCAGAGTCTTCTTGGGGTGGGGAGTTAAGGAAACAAATGGCAGTGGGTCTGACAAGTCCCATTATGAAGATACGTAAAAGATGATTATTGAACACAGAAGGAAAACACCTAAGTCCGTGCAGTGAATAAAAATTGCCCAGATGAGATAGTATACATTTCAGAGTCCTGACAATCCGATAGATATTAATCACATGGAAGAATGATTGATGGAGGAATCAGATGGATTAACAAGACGGAGGAAGAGCTTGCTGTTTAGAGAGCAGTATTATATAAAGGTCTTTGACACGAAAGAACAGTATATTTAGGGAAGTCTAAAGAGTACTACAGCAAGATAAATGGATGAAGATGAGGTCAGCGACAGGAGAGCAAGCTGGAAAGGCATGTAAACTTTAGATTATGACTCATATTGTGTGACATGAAAAGGTACTTGTAAAATGTTCACATTGAATACATGCTATAAAGCTGTCAGTTTTAATAATTACTTGTTTAATTAAACTCATATATCTATCTATATGAATGAATTAAATTCAATTTAGTAGTCATTCATTGCAAGATATTTTTCAGTGGTATCTCTCAAATATGTTTGTTGAAAAGAGAAATAGCCAAGTTCAATGTGATTGAATAGTTGAAACCTTTCCAGTCAGTTTCATTTTACCCACGAAAAGTCCATTGCATAATGCAAGGTTGGCAGGACCTTAAACAGTTACCTTACTTGCCATCAGTGGTTTTTCTGTCAACCAGGAAAGATGATTATTAGGAAAGTCAGAGAGATAAATACAAAATATTAGTTCCTTAAAGAAAATAGCTGAGCAAATTTTAAATTCATGAGCTCCCATGGATATTATGTTGCCTGGGAATATTTATGTGAATATTATGGTGTCCAAGTTTCATGATAAGTGGTTGCTGAAGAGCTGAGTTGCACCGCTAGCCAGTTTTTGGCATGTGACTACATTAATCTTGAGTGCAGGACTATATTAATCCTTCTAACCCTCTCTCAGCAAAAATAAGAAATGTGTCATCCTCAAAATAAGCCTCTAAACAGGTTGGCATGAATTTGAAAGCATATTGACATAAATAAGGAAGAGCAAGAGAAGAATGAGTCCCTGCAGAATCCAAAGATGTATCACTGCAAGAGGAAAAGTTAAGGCAGCTAGAGAAACAAGTTGCTCATTGCCTGTTTGTGCAAGTAAAACATTTTCCTACAGATTCATTCTGTAGAGTTGATAAAGGGTTAGAAATTAGTACCTAATGTCAAGGCCAACTCTAAGGAACATTTTATCTTTGCAATAAGTTTCATATACTCTTTTCTCAGTTAAAAAGATGGATAAACTTGAATGAAATACATGACTCTTAAGAACATACAGTATCATATTAATAAAAACTAGTTTTTGAATATGAGAAAATGCATATTAAGCTTGAAAAGAGCCACCAACTATCTAAGCTAATGCTCAGATAGTACATTAATGAACTTCAGAGTATTTCTGGACAATCCAGACATAGCATCATGACGCATTATTTTCTTTATTGATTTTAGAGAGAGAGGAAGGGCGAGAGAGATAGAAACATCAATGAGAAAGAACATCGACTGGCCGCCTCCTGCACACTCCCCACTGGGGATCTGGCCCACAACCTGGGCATGTGCCCTGACCAGGAATCGAACTGGTGACCTCTTGGTGCATGGGTCGATGCTCAACCACTGAACCACACCGGCAGGGCATGACACATTATTTTAGAACTTCTCTGTCCAACCTACTGAACATGGATAACTTTTGTTTTCATTTTCTTTAAGAAATTCAACTTTCAAGACATTAAAGATGTTATTTAAATTTAGACCTGTTGTTACTAGCTGTATTATACTAAAAATTATATATTTATATAATCTGTTAGAAGCTTGCTTTTTAAGTTATAGAATGATTTCTTTAAATCATTCCACGAATGTTTCTTGAGTATGGAAAACACTATATGGCAAACACTTCTAACTTAGGGATGTACAGTTTTAGAAAACAGAAAGAGTCATTATTCTTATAGTCCAGCTATTATATAAGGACAATTGTATTATGACTAATTAATAAATAAAATTCTGATATGTCAGGTGGCAAAGTTTTGTAGAGAGAAATAAAACATTTACAGTGCTAGGAGAGGACTCTCCAGTCAAGTTATGTTTCAACAGAGACAGTAAATGATGTCAAAGTATTTTAACAAAATAGTTAAAAAACAGGACTATAAAACATATAACATATGTCAATTATTTATTCAACTCATTAATTAGAGGGAGAAATAGGAAGATGGTAAAGTTGGTTCCAAAAATTATTTTGAGAGTGGCCTTTAATAGGCATTTTGAAAACAGGGACTGTTGGAATAGAGCTCCTAGGCTAGAAAACAACATTGGTTCATATTATATGGGGCAGTAAAACACAACTATTGGGATTACTTTTCTTCTAAAGACAGCCCTTCAAATTCAATGTGTATTAAAACAGTCTTGGCCCCAATCAAACAGAAAATAAGACTCAAACAGAAAAATTCTAGAAAATTAGACATTCTTACATAGGCTTGTTAACAAGAATGCCCAAATATGACATTGAAATGACATACTCTCTTTTGATTTCCAAGTTTTAAATATTTGTTTTTATTATCAATACTCTGCAAATATTTCACTTGCCACCTTATGTTTCCCTTAGGTGAGGACCTATAACTCTTTTGGATTGATGAGATATGAGTCGGAATTATAAGTCACTTTTATGCTGTGGTAGTATAAAGCTTACTCATGATTTTTTAGTATCTTCCCTCCCCTGCTATGGCATCTGAGAAAGATACATATTCTATACCATATGGCTGCATTTTTGAGTGGCTATGTGTATTAGGAACATTATCTCTTCCCTTAGGTTCTAATCCCCAAATAACAACATATAAAATAATGAGATATACCATACCTTTGTGGCATTTATTTACTGAGATTTGAGTGTTGATTTGTTAGCACAGTATAACTAGTCTATACTGACCAATACAGAAATCATTTCCAAAGGTATGGAAGCATCTTAGCTATAATCATTGAAGAATCTAATGTAAAGGCTAGAAGGAGGACAATTCATGTTTTACAATGCCAAACAAAAGATTTATTAAATCTCTCCTGAAGTTTCTTGGGAGGCAGATCATGTACTTAATAAAATTACATTTCTAGAGAAAGAGGTTGAAAAATAGAATATTAGTAGTAATATTGGTAATTGTTATGGGCCAAATTGTGTTCCCCAAAATTTCTATTTTGAAGCCATAAACATTGGTGTGAGTATATTTAGAGATAGAGACCTCAGAGAGGTCATTAAGGTTAAATGAGGTCATAAGGCTGGGGTCCTAATCCAATTTGTCCTTGGAAGAAGAGAATACCAGAAGTGAAAGAGCACAGACATGGGCCATGTGAGGACAGAGAGAAGGCAACCATTTGTTAAATAAAAGAAAGGCCTTGGAAGAAATCAAATCTGTTGACACCTTGATCTTAGACCTCTACCTACAAAACGATGAGAAAGTAAATTTATGTTCTTTAAGCCATTCAGTCTGTAGTATTATGTATGACAGCCATATAAACTGTTATTGCCAACAAATTACAAGAAAGAGATTATCAGTGAAGAAGAAGAAAAAAATGACTGGTTTTCCCCTTGGAACCTCAATTTTTCTAAGGCAGGGAGAGGACTGAGAAGACTGTGTGCCTCGCAAGGAAAGCATATTCCCCCAGCACACTTCAGATATGACCAAAGAGGATAAATGGAAAACAAAGAACCTATAAGAGGACCCAGGTAATGGTGGAAAGGATAGTTCTTCCAGGGAGCAAAATCAATGCCTAATCAATAAACATTTCACATCCCTAAGGTAAGGGGTTCTTATAATTGCTAGGGTATTTGCTGGGTATCTCCCATTCTTCCCTTTCTCATTTTTTTTTTTGTATTATCTGTCCTTATTTCTCTATTCTGCATTAATTGGGGAGGGGAGAAGATAAAACTTTTTTTTAAAAGTATATAGGAAGTGCAATTGTTCAGGATTGTATAGAACACCATGTAGCACACTTAGATCCTGGTCTTCAATATAGATTCAGTGCCTGGATGGACTATCAGCTTATCTACTTTGGGGATAAGTTGAGGGTTTTAAATGTGAGAGAAAAGAAATGGTAGGATAGTTGGTCAGCAAACAAGAGGATTGCTAAGAAACAATAATTTGGATCAATTCATTGGTTATTCCATATATGCCCATCCCTATTGCATTTAGATGAGACTATCTGATAAGCACTTGAAAAGTTAAGAATAATTGGATATGTCAAGTATCATTAATAGACTGAAGCATTAAAATCTGTGTGTTCATTTTTACCACAGTATATCTTCACCTATCCTGATAAATAGAATCAGAGACAAAATGAAGTTATGGATTAGGTCTTATGAATATCTGAGAAAATAATGTTCCACACAGAGGAAACTGTTTTCATAGTCTGTGACTTATGAGTACAATCAGTTGTTTGAGGAAATTTCCATCTCTGAATGCGATGATTTGTATTGTATGTAATATTATCAATATTATATCCTCACTATTACAGCCTACCTTAAACATGTTGAGACATTATGTCACTATTGAACACATTTTCAGATAATATGTAGATAAAATAACTTGAAAATTTTAAATTATTAATTATTCTGTATCTAACCACTCTGAACGTTGTCATAATCAATATATCCATCTGAAGATGTATTCATAAGCCAGTCTGTTTATCTATTATAATGTTACAAACTATTTCTTTCTAAACATCTTGTGTTATTTCCCTTCATTTTCAGTCATAGTCTCCTACCTCTGCCTAGATTCCTTTGCAAAGAGACTTTAGTTTGCTGTTCTGATCCTACCAATTCTACCACTTAAAAGATTTTTTCTTGTATTTATGTCAAATAGAAAAAAATTGAATTAATATATTTAAGTGTCTTATAAGGAACACAGACACATTCCATATATTACTGCTATTATTTCCATAAAGTGAAGAAAGCAATAAAAATGTATTTTTGTTATTAATATTTTTAAAGTGATGTTTTTCTGACCAATTATAATGAGTTATTTTCTTACTTTGATTTTATTTAGTCTCATGCTTCCCACTGGCTATTTAATTTCTTAGTTGGATAGCTGATGTGTTTGAAATTCTTGTTTATGTCTCTAATGCCCTCGTGCTATTAGGGATGAATGAGTTGAAATAGCAAACAAATTAGGAATATTTCTCAAGAGGTCTTTAACCCTGACAAAAAGCAAACAAATAAACAATTAAAACTATTAAGACCATTTATAAATTTAAAATATGATCATTCTGAAAATTTGACTCATTACAAAACCAAGTTGAATTCATCTTTTTATCTTATTAGTATTCAAAAAAAATATTTTTAAGTCATTACCATACATAGCTATGTTCACCAGTCTGGAAACACCTCAAATTCCAAAGTTAATTACAGTAGAATATCAATGTGGATAGGCTTATTATGATTTCATCCATTATCATTGAGGAAATCAGTATTTTTAATGGATGTTTATTATGATAACAACAAAAGTATCACAGTTGTAGTTGATATGTATATATAATGTATATGTAGTTGGTGTATATATAATAGGTTTTATAACTCTCTCAGACTTTTATTTCCCCTTCCCCATATTTGTGTGTATTAAAAATCTTATGAGATAGGTATTACCAACCTACATATTATAGTAAAGGAAACAGACCTACTGAGAGATTAAATAACCATCTTCTTCTCTCTTTCTATTTCTGTATAAAATCTCTCCCCAAATCTAGTGGCTTAGAAACAAACATTTTCTTTTCCTCACGAATTTGTGGGTCCGGAGTTTGGAAAGGTCTTGGGTGGACAGTTCTTCTCTCATCAAACAGAAGTGAGAAGGCAAACGGGGCTGAAGAATCCACCACCAACCCAAGGTGGCTTCTTCCCTTACAGGCCTGTCGCCCTGCTTCCTTGCCTTTCTCTCCAGCATTTCTTCCTCCAGAGCCTCTCTATGCAGCCCGGTGATCTCATTAGTAAAAGTAGAGCATGAGCAGTCAATGAAGCCTGCAATTACCATCAATCAAGGAAGTCAAGGATACCACCCCAAGGAAGGTTTCAGATAACATAAGAACACATGAACATTTATAAGTTCCCTAAGCTTGTAATTTTTTACCCTTGTTTGTTTTCTACACTGACTAGCAAAATAAATTTCAAAAAGAAGTTTATTTTAAGGCTATAAAAGTAGAGATGTATTAAGAGAGACTATGTTTCACTCTGCAATTTTTTTTGAGGGAAAATATGTAAAAAGCAATAGGTTTAAGGGAAAGAAAAAAAAAAAAAACTATATTCATAGGATCTGTGGTGAGGTAGAAAAGGTTAGAAAATGAGAATGCCCAGCAGTCTTTCTAAGAACTTAGCATTTAGGTATTAGTTCAAATTTCCCCTATAGGCAATGGAAAATAAGAATCACTCTTAGGAAAATTTTACAGACCTTTTTTAGAGTATCTTATATATTTTACTATTTTGTAAGGAAAAAGAGAGGTCATAAAATGTACATGAAAATATTTCTTTATTTTTCTTTAGTACTGCATATAACTTAGTACATCACTAATACCCTGTGACAATAATTATTAGTGTAGAAGCCTAGAAGATAAATTTTGATCAGGAGACACTGGCTGTGCTAATAACATACTGTAATAGTGGGGTCAGGTCTCTTACTGAAGAATATACTCTGCATTAATAAAGAAAGAGAAGGAACTATTCCAAGGCTGGAGTTCTGTAACAGAGACATGAATGAAACAGGTTTATTGGGAAGTTTTAAGGAAATGCAACGACCTGTGTCATGTCATCCTTTCTAGACACCACTGGCTGTTCTCCCACCCCACCAATTATAGAAAAGTTATACTCTTACTGTTTTAATTGGATTTGTTGTGGAAGCTCAATCAGTGATGTGTTTGTATCAAGCCTGGTACTGGACTGAAAGACTGTCAACCTGAGAAATTACCTCTGGGTTACGTCTGCCTGAACATGCAACACAGAGACTATGTAAGGGTTTTAATCCATAAATTACTACAACGTGATGCCAGCTATTTCTAAACTTCGCTTTTTCAAGGGTTTATTTTAATAGTTAATACATTTTAAATACATTTCATAATTTTAAAATATGAAACTTGTGTAAGGACTAGTAAAATTCATACATTTATAATTTCTATTTCCTTATTAAGAGAGAATGAATATTTTCTAACTTAATGTGGCTAAAATGGCTTTTGAAATAAACATCAGCAGATTTGTCTTTATTTAAATTAGTTCTGCTACATATCACAGAACCCCTTCCTTCCATAAATGGCTTTTAGAGTGTCTCTTTCCTGTTAACAGGGCTGGAGTAAGCAATCCAGGGCTAGAATGGTGGGGTCATAATCATAATTTTTTTCTTTTTTTTTTTTTTTTTTTTGCCGTCTACTATCCTTAATGTGTTGCCTCAGGGTTTAAAAACCATGCTTAGGCTCAGATCATCTTTTTGCATTTTAGATGAATTGAGGAGCAGGTGTAGCAAGTATGGAGTAGCCCTACCCTTTTAAAACAATTTCTGGAAATTTCGTACAAAACTACCACTTATCTCTCAGTGATAATTCAGTCATAGACCATGTTTATTCCAGAAGGCAGCATTCTATTATTTGGGAAGAAGGGGAGAATGAACTTGGGGACAGGCAACTAGCAACGTCCATCACATACTGTATGTGAGCATAAGGGAATGAATAAAACACTCCTCACTGACCGCTGACAGAGGAAACACTCAGGGCCCTGGGGGGACTCATGAGGACTGAGTGACGCCTGAGGTGCAAGGAGTCTTGATGCACCTGGGAAACCCGTGTGGCCTTTGAGCCAGAGCTGTTAGAACAACCACGGCAGAATATACCATCATCTGGGGCAATGTCACTGTTTGGAAATACTTGAATGTAATTGTAAAAGTCTTTAGTTTGCCCCTCAAGATGTCTTGTGCAGACCCCTGGGACAGGAACATTAAGACCATCTTTACCTGCTGGCTAGGAGCCCTCTGCAAGGCCACCGACTCCATACCAGTCATCAGCCTTCTCTCCTTCCATACAACACTCATACGTGGGATGTAAAACTGAAAGCAACAAATGAACAAACAAGAATAACAGCCAAACAAAAACTCATAGACACAGATACGGTATGGTGGCTACCAGAGGAAAGGGGGTGTGGGAGGGTGGTAAAAGGTAAAGGGGGCCGAATATATATTGACAGAAGAAGATGTGACTTTGGGTGGTAGGCATACAATGCTATATATACAGGTCATGTATCATAAAATTGTACACTGGAAACCTATATAATCTTATGAATTGATGTTACCCCGATAAATTTATTTAAAAATAAAATTATCCCAACCAGTGTGGCTCAGTGGTTGAACATTGACCCGTGCACCAAGAGCTCACTGGTTCGATTCCTGGTCAGGGCCACATGCCCAGGTTGTGGGCCAGATCCCCAGTTGGGGGCATGCAGGATGTGGCCAATTGATGTTCCCTCTCACTGATGTTTCTCTCTCTCTCTCTCTCCCTCTCCCTTCCTCTCTCTCTAAAAATCAATAAAGAAAAAATATTTTTAAAAAATAAAAATTAAATTAAAAAATCAATAAAATACAAACCAAAAATGAAGGTGTGTGGCACTGGGCTGGTGCTAGAAAGTTTGGGCTGTTACATGGGACAGACCAGGGCTGGGCACACCGGAGTCCTCACTGAGGGGACAGATCTTATCTGCTCACCTGTGGGTTCTGCCAGACCAGCCTCACCCAGTCTGCACCTTCTGTCTTCCTCCCAGCTCTAAACACAAACATCGAAAAATGAATTTTCAATGAGGACAAATAAAACCAGACACCAGTTTTTACCTTCCTAGAGCCCCGACCAACCGTCACCCAACACCATCACACCCAGATAGGGGCTGTGCAGGTGGTTGTGTGACTGCAGTTAGTACACTAAGGTGGCCCTGGGTGAGGAATCCTGATGGGAGGTCTCTCCCCTTGCCTCTGGTCCACAGCCGTGTCCACATGTCCCAAGCAGGGGCAAAGTAAGACCACCAAACAAGTGCAAAATTAAACACCCACAGTGATCCCCTGAGCCACATCCTGTCCTCTGGGGGTGGCTAGCTAGGAGAGGGAGGATTGGCTGCTGGATTCCAGGCCAGTTGCCTGAAGCATCAGTTCCAAGGAGGTCTAGTCTCTTCTCTCCTCTTCAAAAGGGTGCTGATATAGTTAACTGTATTAGACTCTATGTAGTGTACGCATATTGCAAATAGTAGCCAATTTTAGAAATAAAGGTGCAGACATCTCCAAATTACTGAGTGACTGTCCCCCAGTACAGGGTCTGGATGAGTCATGCTCACAGGACAGGACAGCTGGGTAATAAAACCCATTCCCATTTTATTATAATTATTTAAATTCCAACGATAACTAGTGTCTTCCATACCCAGAACAACAGAATAGAGAGTCACTATAAACAATTAAGGGGAAGAGGTTGAGGACATGGTGATAGCCTGAGCAACAGTCAGGCCTTGTCTGTGGGGCCTGGCCTCCTTCACGGGACCAGCTGCACCCCTCCCAGTCCTGACTTTTTTGGAGAACAGGAGTCAGAGAGAGAGAGAGAGAGAGAGACAGAGAGAGAGAGAGAGAGGTTTTTCAACATCCAGGGAGGGAAGCTGTATCCCAAAGGTTCCCAGGAATGGTCAAATTAAAGTGCAAACTTAGGTATGGGTAGCAGATGAAGGGAAACTCCAAAGAGGTAAGGGAATGGGTGCAGCTCAGTCCTGTGCACCGTTACCCGCTCTGTCCCAAGGCCACCTGACGGAGGGTGCTGGCAGGTGCGCCCTTCCCACTTCCAGGAACACTGTGTTTCTGTTTGTTGCTGTGGCCAATGAGAGCATGGTGGTCATTCCGTGTCCTACACATAATAAATATACAGGGCGGGGCCAGAGTAAGTTTACAGTGGTGAGTACATGAAACACAGAGTTTTTTCCTGTATTATTACTTAATAACTATTATATTATTTTCCACGTGAAAAACTGCAAGCCTACTTTGGCCCCACTCTGTATAAATATTATACTTGGGGAGAATTTATAAATGCTCTCTTGATTGCACACCTGGATTATGACTCTTATTTATTTGTCAAGATTCATCTTAGGTATTATCTTTTCCAAGAAACCTTTTTCGAAAGCTCAGGAAGTATTAAGTTCTTATTTCTTTCCATAAGACCCTGAGGATATTTGCAGTACTTGTCTATCTGTCTTACAATATTAAAAGAACGTCAGATTTCACAGTTATACTATATAGTACACAAAGTAGAATATATTATGTATGACAATATTTAATAAAACTACATATTTCATTTGAATTTTCAAAGAGGAAAAGCAAAATATAAATAATTTTTAAATATTTCGATAAGAGAAATATAATCAAATTATAGTTATAAAATACAAAGATTTAAAATTGTACTTTTTTTAGCTAAATATTTAAAAGGTAGATATATGTTAATACTATTCCACTGAAAACTTTAAAATTAGTATTATCACTTTCTTTAACATTCTTTCTCTATATCTATATTTTAAAATGTAATATTATTGTATGTAATCAAGATATATTGTTTGAATTGCATATTTTTTATTATTTATAAGGTTTATGATATTTATATTTTATAATTTCATAAAGTCAATAATTTTAATTTTACAATTAAATAAATACATTGTTATAACCAGTTCCTTTTATGAAACCTACCCATTGCCAAATTCTTTGAGTCATCTTTTGGTTGGTTTAATTTCAACAAAAGCCAAAAGATATTTTATTCTCTAAGTCCTTGCAATGTATTTGTTTCTGTTCTTGTAATTATAGGACAACTTTATTGATACACAATTATTCATCACACATTAATTTCCCAGAAATCTGTAGACATTATGCCAAAATCCTGCTACAATATATTGCTATGGAACTCTGATGTATTTTTTTGCCATTCATGACTTTCCTGTCTTGATTTCCAAATACTTTCTGCCTTTTTATTTTATGAAATTACATATTTTTAATACTTTGAATCATTTTTAGAGAATAAAATCATCTTTCAATCTCCAAGTAATAGTATTGTGGTGTGTCCAAATCTTCTATATCTTTGATTTGTGAAAATATATTCCATGTGCTGTCTATATTTCATTAGAAATATTCATTATTTCTGTATCAGTCTCATGGTGTTTTAATATACCTTTGGTCTTGTTCTTATTTTATGCTTGTTTTTTTTCCCCCAGAATTCAATCAATGATGTGTTATCCTTTTCTTCCCAGCCTATTCACGCTCAGATCTCATCACTCTGATTGAAGACATTTTAATAGATCTTAGAGCAATGTGGGACTTAATATTAGAGAGAACTGTTTTCTGATAAAGGTATAAGAAGTTACTGTATATAAAAGTTTTTACATGTTTTTGTTTTTCCATTTTTGTCTAGATCTCACTGTAAAGTTATAAAAAAAAATATTCGCCAGAGTTCTGAGTCATTGCTTGGGGATTGAGGCTGGTTCTTTGTTTTATTGAAGAAAGAGTTGTTTCTCTTTTCACTTTTATGTTGTTTGGGAATTGAGGTTATTTCCCTGTTCCTTTACAGACACAGTTGATTCTCTTAATTTTTTTTGTTGTTGTCTAGAAATGAAGTTAAAACATGTTCACTCAGCATCTTTAACTAGAATTCTCTCAGTTAGGTATTATTTGAATGAACTAAGCAGTAATATGACACAAGAAAAAAAATCAAGATTTCTTACCGGTTAGATAAAAATTTCATTATATATTTCTCCTACCCCAAAGTTATCATCCTAAACAAAATGTATTAATACATTCTCAAAAGAGATCTTAGAATCATCTTGTCCTGCTCCATCATTCTACAGGTTAGGAAATTGAATATAAAACTGCATCTTTTTAAAGTTATGTGCCCAACAGCCCTGAGGCGTTGGGTTTTATTTGTCTTTAACCTATTTACTTGTTTGGGGGTTTTGTTTTGGTTTTTGTTGGTGGGGGAAGGGCAGCAGTTCCTGGAAGCCAGCCAGAATAATTCATTTTTATGGCCAGAAATTTCTCTGTGCTGATGGTAACTCTCCCTTAACTGACTAAAGCGATGATGCTCATAACAAAGATTTATTCTTATCTTTATTAGCTTTTACACTCAGCAAATTTGCTTGTTTTTCCTCTGTAGTCCAAAAACAAAAACAAAAAACAAAAGAAAGAAATGAACGAGGCGTTCTCTTTATGTGTAGTATTATCCATGTTTTCTTATCATCAGAAAGCAAGCGATTTTCTGGCTGGTGCTCTCTCTGAACTCCTACTTTGCTCGTTAGATCCAGTTATTTAATATAAGACACGGGGAAAGGATAGGTGATGAGGAAATGAGATGCTAATCGTTGATCACAACATTCTTGAAAAGAAAAATTTGAAACACCTTTACAAATTAGTTATTTAAGATAAGCGCATAATCAGCTTTTGGACAGATAGTCAATGCAGATTTCACAACAGTGACAATAAACCAACCAGAGTTAATTACAAATCTTGATTTTTTTTTAGCCTAACCTAAAGGGGTCTTCTTTTCTAAAGTCTGAAATTGGTTCAAAATAGAGGTGAGCCAACTTCCA
Organism: Tadarida brasiliensis; assembly: GCA_030848825.1. Classification (NCBI taxonomy): domain Eukaryota; kingdom Metazoa; phylum Chordata; class Mammalia; order Chiroptera; family Molossidae; genus Tadarida; species Tadarida brasiliensis. Next base: position 67,130,553 of record CM061266.1, read on the forward strand.
GGTTCTTTCTTTCTCGTATTCTTTTACTGTTCAATTGTAAAACCCAGACCAAGAAATCTTGATGACATCTTATAATGTGAAATACTCACTACCATTTTTATGTGTTTCTTTTTTTTAATGTTGAAAACATAGTTTTAAATTGGGTTAAGTGTAAGCAACTAAACTGATTATGTCTTGGTATATTTATTATGAAATAGCTTGTGATGTGAAATATTTCAGATGGAATCAGATTATATTTACCGGTATTAGGTTTGGGAAGAGAAATAACTAGGATGAATAGAGGAAAACTGACATTTTCTGTCCTGTGATTAATTCAGTTTCTCTGTATCTGCTATCGCATCGATCCTTTGTCCAAACTGAGATATAGGCAATGCATGTTCTCATCCCTCTATTTCCTTAAGCTGAACTTTGCATCGACCTACATAAAAAAACAAAAAACACGTGTTTATGAGCCAAAAAGTGCCTGTGAGTTACGCTACAGGAAATAGGACTTTAACTGCTCACCTGGTTCTCTGGATGCACTTGATGCCATAGAAAATGCCAAGATTTCTCACTAAGTTTTTGTGTAAGCATATTTTTAGATTTTGATGACTGAAAATCCAAATAACAGTGCCTTGTATAAGATGTAATTTTATTTCACTTTCATGTAAGTAAAACATGCCGAGAGGGATGCTGTCCAGGTGTCATGTGTCGGACCATGGTATCAGAGAATTTGTTTCTCTCTCTCTTATTCTTCACTCTTCAAGGGTTATGGCTTCATATGAAATCATGAATCCAGCCCTGGCCCTCATGACCTCAGCTCAGGCCAGCAGGCGTGTGGAGGGAGAAAGAAAAGGGAGAAATATACTTACATCTAACTGCTAGGTACGCTGAGAAATGTAGGTGTTACTTTGAGTTGTGACAATCCAGCTAAAAAATAGTCATGTTAGGAAGAAATGGCGGGGCGAGGGGTGGGGGGCTGGGAATGGATTTTGACAGACAAACTAGTAGGAATCAGTTCCACTGTTACATTACATTGGGTTTTTGGACACACTTTGTAAACGTATTTTAACATGTAAACTAGAATGTAAGCTCTGTGAGAGCCTGGACTTCTGTTTTGTTGTTATTTTATTGCCCAACATGTAACAGAGTGTCTGTCACATCCTAGGTACATAATAAAGATGTATTGAATGAATACATGTCCGATGAAGTGCAACAAGGTCAGAAATCATGAGGCTTGGATTTGTGTTTTGGTCTTAGACGTATTCCTTGCCCGAATCTGTGCCAACCGCTTGATTTTTTAGGGCTTTGTTTTTCTCTCTGTACAGTTGGTCAAGCGATCTCTAGAACGCTTTTTATAGTACTACTCATGACATGGACTGTGCGATGGAGAAAGCAAGCCAGGAATTCTGCAATTTACTGTGAAGAGTTTATTTTGAAACAGATGTTTTATTGAAATGTATCATACTTACAGAAAAGTACACATATTAAGAGTGCATGGCTCAAATCTCACAAATTAAACAAACTTCTCTAACCAGAAGCCAGATCAAGACATTGAATATTTTCAACACCCCCCAAGCCCTCCTATTGTCCCATTTAGTCACCATGCCACAAAGCTAAATATCATGATGACTTTTATCAGCATAAATCTTTTTCTTTTTAATTTAGTATATCTGGCTTATTTTATTTAAAAGACGTTTCTGATATTCCTCTATTTTTGTATATAACATTATCTTATTTATTCTCATAGATGTGTGGTATTCATTGAACATTACCTATTTCTTTATATCTATATATCACTAAAAGATATAGAATAATCAGAAATGTATGTATATACGTTCATGTATATACATGTATATTCACTGATCCTTCCTAGTGCTATGGACATGTGGGTTGTTTCTGGTTTGGGCTGTTATTAAGAATGCTGCTAGATTATTTTCACATAACTCTGTGGTGAATATACATACACATTTCTGCTAGGAACGGTTTCTAGACAGTAGAATATTTAAAGCCAAACAGATAGATACTGCCAGGTTGTTCCCCACAAGTTATATTACTGTATATTTCCATGAGATCCATCAGATGCAAATCCAAACATGAGATATCACTTCACAGCCTTTAGGATGGCTATTAATAAAAAGTCAAAAGATAACAAGTGTGGGTGAGATGTGAAGAAAAAGGAACCCTTATTCATTATCCATGGAAATGTGAATTAGTACAGCCTTATGGAAAACATATGCTGGTTCCTCATGAGAAGACAAGCCAGGTGCAGCCCCTCAGGCAGTGCAGAGACCCCGCCCCTGGCTTTTGTAATTCCCTTACATCCACCAACCACCTAAACTACAACAGAACTAGAAAACCTCCAAATACCAGGAAGCTTATCATGTATAAAAGGCAGCTGGAACCCAGGCTCGGGGCTCAGCCTTTGGAGGTGACTCCGCTGGGCCAGCACGGGTGCACATTAAATAGTCCTTTTCTAATCCTCCGAGTGCATGCAGTCTGTCTCTTCTCGCCAACTGAATTTCTGCCTCAAGACTCAAAAATTAAAAATAGTATTACCATATAATCCAGCAATCCCCCTTCTAGGTATGTATCCAATAAAAGTAAATTTGCTACCTCGAAGAGATATCTGCACCCTCATGTTCATTGCAACATTATTTATAATAATCAAGGCATGGAAACAACCTAAGTGTCAACAGGTGAATGGATAAAGAAAATGTGGTATATATATGCAATGGAATATTATCCAGCTTAAAAAAAAAAAAAACACAACAAATCCTGCTATTTGCAACAGCATAGATAAACCTGGAGGACATTATGCTAAGTAGGCCAGATACAGAAAGACAAATACTGCATGATCTCACTATTATATAGGGTTTTTAAAAAGTCAAAATCTAAAATAGGAATAGAGAACAGAAAAGTGATAACCAGGGCTAGATGGTGGGGGAAATGGGAAGATGCTGGTAAAAGGGCACAAACTTTTTGTAGCAAGATGACTGAGTTCTGAGGAGCTACTGTACAGTATGGTGATTATAGTTAATAAAAATATATTGCATACCTGAAATTTGCTAAGAGAGTAGATTACAAGTGTTCTCACCATAGCCATACATAAAATGGTAACTAATATGAGATGATTGATATGTTAATTAGCTTGATGGTGGCAATCATTTTGCAGTGTATATGCTTACCAAAACATTATGTTGTGCATGTTAAATAAATACAATTTTTATTTGTCTGTCATGCTTCAATAAAGCTGGAAAACAGAACTGTATGATAGTTATAGTTGCACTACGTGATTGTCAAAAACAATAATACTGACTTTAAAAATTATAGCTTTTCAATAAAACCATATTTTATTGTGGTTTTAATTTGCATTTTCCTGCTGAGTAATGGTGATGAAGCAATTTCTGTTTGTTAGACATTTGATTTTCTTCTTTTGTAAAGTGTATATTCAAGTTTTAACCATTTTTTGCTTTAATAATTGATATTTAGACATTCCTTATTGATATTGATCATTTGTTAATGATATGTATTATGAATATCTGGTCTCACTGTGTAAAGTTTGTCTCTTTATTCTTATTGGGGTACTTGAAGGAATAAAATTTATTGAAGCGAATCCAATTTATATTTTTTCTTTTATGCTTAGAGGTTTTTGAAAAATCCTTGTCTACACAGAGGTCATGGTAATGCTTTCTTATTACTCTCCTAAACACTTTATTATTTTGTCTTTCTCAATTAGAATTCTACTCCATTTAGAATACATATTTTTGTTGTGAGAAGGCAAGCCAGATACAGTTCCTTAGGCTGTGCAGATACCCTGCCCCTGGCTTTTGTAATTCCCTTACATCCACCAACCACCTACACTATAGCAGAACTAGAAAGCCCCCAAATACCTGGAAGCTTATCATGTACAAAAGGCGGCTGGAATCTGTGCTCAGCCTTTGGAGATGACTCTGCAGGGCCAGAACCGCTGCGCATTTAACAGTCCTTTTCTAATCCTCCGAGTGCGTGCAGTCTGTCTCTTCCTGCCAATGGAATTTCTGCCACATTTTGGTGCGTTGGCCAGGAAGCCAACAGCTGCGCTGGCCCCTTGAGCCACCGTTGTTGGAAGCCGGCAGGAAGGAGCCACTTATTTTGGGCCCCCTCAACGGAAAGGAAGGCGTGCCACCGGTGATTTCACTGGACGCTGACCCTTTCCGACCCAACTGTAGTCAGCCACCACTGTGCTTGAACGGACTCCAGGGAGGATAGAAAAGCCTGCCAGGACATCGGGTCGTTAAGTGTCCCCAGGGACCCAGGACCGAGTTCAGGCCCGCCTCTAAGGCGGAAGGGGAGCTTGATCACCTTCCAGGCGGTACAGACGCCGCACAGGATAGGGAATTCCTGGGTGGAAAGTTTAAATTCTGTGTGATTGTGTATGTGAGTGACTGTGCTCCACAACACCTACTACAGAGCCCGTGTGAGTCCCAACTTGTGCGTCCATGATGACCTCATACGGCTAAGGGCATTATCAGGTTCTTGGGGACATTTGTCTCCACCAGCAAACCCAATCTGAGTCAGGGGCTTATACTGACTTGCCAATGCCAAGAGGTGCCTAAGTCCCCTGAGGGGAGCAGCCAGGCGGACGAGTTTCCTCCTGTTCACCTCGAGAGACCATTCACTAGGAGGTTTGCTTCACCATCTTAGATATCATTATGGGGGGAAGTTCCTCTAAACCCACTGTTCTGAAATGTATGATAAAGAATTTTATAAAGGAGTCCTCAGGAGATTATGGGGTCAAATTGACCCCCAGAAAATTGCACACCCTCTGTGAATTAGAATGGCCCACCTTTGGTGTGGAATGGCCTTCTGAAGGCACCTATGATGTCCCCACAGTCCAGGCCATGTATGGGGCCATCTGGACCAATTTCCCTACATAGACCAGTGGTTGGAAATAGCCCAAATCAGGCCTCCTTGGGTTCAATTCTGTGTTACTAGTCAGGGACAGTGTAAGGTCCTTGTGGCCCAAGGTGAAAGGAAGACTTCAGGGCAAATTAAGTGGCCTCCTATATTACAAGGGGATTTGGAAGAGGCCCCTCCACTGCCACCACCATATGCCCTGCTACCTAAGGATGGGGAACCTCACCTGCCCGACAGCCCACCTCCATCCATCTCACCCCCACAACCGGCCAATGCACTGCCAGAGACAGGGTCACCAGAGCCAGTGGGAAGATGTTTCAGGTCAGTGACCCAGGGACCAAAACCCCCAGAAGCAATGCAGTTACCACTGCGGGAGACAAGGAGTCCACAGAGAATGGGCCTTGATGGGACCCTACAAGAGGGGATCAGTCTTCCAGACTCATCACTCCACCTGGGTCAACTGTAAACAACTATTACTCACCCTATTCAACACAAAAGAATGCCGGCAGATTGTCACAGAAGCCGGAAAGTGGCTCCAAACCCAGGCTCCAGCTGGACATCTAGACATAGAAGCCTGGGCACTAGCGGCCTTACCTGATGAGAAACCTGCAGGGAGACCTGCAGAGACAGAAACACAGGAGAGGAAAAGAGAGAGACAGACAAAGGCACAGAGCAAAGCCAGAGTTTGGGGTGGATAGAGAGAGGCCAGAGAAGCTGTTGGAGACAGAGGCAGGGAGAGACAAAGATGCAGGAGAGGAGGGTTTGCAAGAGCTGGGCCACTAGGCACCCAAGCCAAGGGGCAAATTTTCTCCATCTCGTCTGAAGGTGGCCAGCCTCTCTGAACCTCTCCCTCTGACCCTGGTGCTAGTCCGAGCCCCAGGCTGCAGAGAGGAGCTCTCCACAAAGCCAGGGTGTGAAGGATGTGGTGCCCAGACAGCCTCAGTCCCTTCCAGCTTCAGCATCCGGCCATGTCCCAGTTGGACCCACATCCCAGGAGGGGCTGGACGGGCAGTTGGCTGTGGGGAGCCGGTACTTTCTGATTGCTCAACTTCCATCCCTCTGTGCCTCGGTCTCCCAATGCTGTCTCCTCTGTGCTCAAAACAACTACATGGACTAGGAAAAACCATTCTTGAGGTACATAAGTGGGTAACCGATAGAATACCCATTTCCCTGGGAATAACTGTACACCCCCACAGAACAGGGGACCAAGCCTGGATAAAAGACTGGAAAAGGGAACCTCTCAAACCAACCTGGAGAGGGCCCTATTTAGTTATACTAACCACTCCCACAGCTCTCAAGGTTGCAGGTCTGAATACCTGGATCCACCACTCACGGGTGAAGGCAGCTCACCTGCCACACGACAATCAACCTGCCTGGAGAGTGACCACCGGCCAGAACAATCCTCTGCAGGTCACCCTTAAGAGGACAGCGAAACCTGCTGGTCAGTCTACGACAAGTGCCTGAGGATCCCGCCAGTAGAATGGATGGTCATCACCTGCTGGACTGATCCCAGCACTGGACTCTGTATCCTTAGTAGCCTAACAGGATCAAGTAGACTCCTTAGCAGCAGTAGAATTACAAAATAGAAGGGGTTAGACCTACTGACTTCTGAAAGGGGAGGAATATGCCTCTTCTAAAACGAGGAATGTTGCTTTTATGTTAATCAATCAGGAATAGTTACAGACATGGCCCAGCAGCAGTTAAAGGAACAAATTACAAAAGACAGGAATTATCGGAATCTTGGAGTTCCTGGAGTAACATATGGAACTGGGCATCTTGGGTACTCCCATTAGCTGGTCCTCTCTTAATGCTTTTTATAGCGCTCCTGTTTGGCCCTTGTATTCTCAACATGCTAACCCGTTTCACTTCCTCTCGCTTAGAAACAATAAAGCTCCAAATGATGCTTCAGATAAGGACTCCCAACTACTCTCATCTGGATGGTGAAGACCTCCAGTTGCTGCATCCCTGCCCTTCAATGCCCCTATTTCAGCAGGAAGCAGTCAGAGAGATCTCATCCCTGTTCCTCCTGTGGCACTAAGGGAACTCCCTGTCCAGGATGTTCTCTAAGTCTGCTGGGAGCAGCCTGAGAATCAAGAGAGGGAATGAGTAGGCAAGCCAGGTGCAGACCCTTAGGCAGTGCAGAGACCCCGCCCCTGGCTTTTGTAATTCCCTTGCATCTGCCAACTGCCTGAACTACAGAGGAACTAGAAAGTCCCCCGGAAGCAAGCTTATCAGTATAAAAGATGGCTGGAACCCGGACTCAGGGCTCAGCCTTTGGAGATGACTCCACTGGGCCAGCACCGGTGCGCATTAAACAGTCATTTTCTAATCCTCTGAGTGTGTGCAGTCTGTCTCTTCCCGCTGACCGAATTTCTGCCACAACCGTTTAGGATTCATTTGGTTTCATATGGTTAGCCACCTGACTCGGCACATTTATTCAGCAGACTGTCCTCCTAATTCACTAAAGAGGCACCTTTTCCATGTCTTTTGATGGATATATGTGAATTTGCTTTTGGACTTCTATTAGTCTATTTATTTATTCTTGTGCTAAGGCACACTATCTTAATTACTATATTTAAAAATAAGGTTTTATATCTATTAAGTTTTCTGAAATTTTCTTTACCAGTATTGTCTTGGCTATTCTTGGTTCTTTACATTTTTATATAAATTTAAGAAACCACCTGCCAATCTTCATGCAAGAAGATTAATAATAATAATAATTACTGAAGTGATAGAGGCAGGCTAGGCAGTGAGGGATGGGACCATGGGAAGTGAAGGCTGAGACACTCAGGAAGTTTGAGATGACTTGGAGCTCAGCACACAGGCAGGCAACCCAGTACACAGTGTATCTAGAGATTTATTTGGACTCTATATAGCAACAAAAACTAAAATCAACCTGGCAAATTTTTGCCTTCAAGGCCAGAAACTCCCAGCCCTCATTCATAAAAATGCATATTAGAAGCTCCTGGAAGGAGCACAGGTCAATTATATAACAACAAACCAGAAAGGCTGGTTTCAGGCAAAGGGGGGAACAGTGATTGATTGTATAATTCCAAGGAATTTTATTTTTAGAGAATATAGTGCTGGCGATTCTGCTGGGAGCAAGGCAACAGGATGGCTGAATGATTGGATTTGGGGGAGAAACCAAAGGCTGGAGAAGTTGAAATGATCATAGAAAGGGAAGCCACTGAGGCCCCTATAGATGACCTAGGGCTGAACCCAGTCAGGCGGGAAACACACTCTTTAAAATGTATGAATGTTGCTAAGGAGAATTCCTTGAAAGGACCAATCAGAGGCTAGCAAAGTATTTATCTACCCCTAGACTACAAAGTCCCATAGACAACCCACTTGGGTCCCCTCCCCGCTGTGGGGAGTCTGTCTATTTTTCAAATAAACTTTCCTATCGCTTACTCATGGTCCGTGAACTCATTCTTTGATTTTGTGAGACAATGACCCAGATCACTGCTGCGTGGTTTCATTACTATTATGAATAATTACCACTGCTATTATTACTATTATAAACATTTGGGGTTTTCTTTTAGATTTGAGTGAAACTATATTTCTATTTGGCATAATTGACAGACACCTTTAAAAATATTGAATTTTCCAGTTCAAGAATAGATATTCTTTAATTTCTTTCAATAATAATTTATCAAATTTGTGTATAATTCTTGCACACTTTTCACTTTTAATTATATTCATCTTAAAATAGGTGAATTTTTTCTCAAGATTTTTAACCAGTCAAGTTCTGGCTGTCTTGAAACTTATAAAACTACATTTTTCCTTTCCCAATTTGTAAAATATGCTTACTATTTATTTTATTATAAAAAATACTAGTGAAATTTAGAATAAAAGCACACAAACACATGTTCCTAACATAACAGATATACCATTTTTCAGACTTTATCTTATATATTTTATTTTTTTAATTACATTTATTGAGGTGACATTGGTTAACAAAATTATATAGGTTTTAAGTGTACAATTCTATGATACATCATCTGAATATAGTATTATGTGCCCACCACCCAAAGTTAAAACTTATTCTGTTACCATAAATAGCGTGCATGCAACTTGGCATCTTACTTTTTAATTTCATATATCATAAACATTATTTCATGTTTCCTATTCCATGTTAACATAATTCTAAAGTCCATATAACATTTTTCTCTAGCAGATATTGCACAAGTTACAATGGTTAATGAGGTTAAATAGGTTTCAAGTGTACAATTCCATGATACATCATCTGTATATTACATTGTGTACATTTTATTTTTAAATAAACCTTTTAATATTTTTGCAACTATTTTAGATTTAGGGACAAGTTGCAAAGATACTACAGAGAGTTCCTGTATACTTTTGATACATTTACATGTTTCCTCTAATGTTATCTTCTTAAATACTACAGTATATTTGTCAAAGCTAAAAATCTAATATTGGTACATTAATGTTAAGAAAACACTAGATGCTTTGGATTTCACCACTTTTCCACTAATGTCCTTTTTCTGTTCTAATTACTTCAAACACTTTTTTTCAGTATTTTATTCAGACATTCTTATGTTTCTGGTGCAGATATTTATGTGCCTAATTTATTCCAGTGACCACCCACATATACCCTATGGATACATGCACACGCACACACACACAGCTACACACGTACAGAGTTTTGATTCAGTGAATCCATAAAGCTATCTTTGATCCACTCCATATACCATTGCTCCTCAAACAATAAGTGTTTTGAAATACTGTTTATATTTTTATAGTAAATGAGGCTTATTGACTCTATTACCCTGTCCCAAATGGGGATACCTTTTTGAATATCTATTATATTTCAAACATATTTGAGCTATTTTCTTACCCTGATACTTCATGAAATTCTGTATATATACACCATGCCTGTCCTTTCTATTGTGTCCAATTTCCATTGATTCTTAGTTTCTCTCTTCAAACACACAAAAAAGGGCTTTCTCAGAGTTGGCTCAATCGGTTGTCTCAGTGAGGTATGTCTCAGTGAGGCTGAGGGATGTGAAGACATAAGTAATCCTCCCAAATTGTGATCTGCTGCAATCCAGGTTTAATAGTGGTTAAATTACAGTTCGGAACCAAATGAACATGAAATTTCAATAAAATATTACCATATTAGAACAGATTTTAACCTTAAATAGTAGCATACCTACCTGTGAATAATTGAGTTGTGCTTGTGTTTCACAGGAACCAGATCAGAATACGAGTCGACACACAATGAGCATGTGTATAAGGAAGTCTGAGTGTGCGGACTTTAAAAACAAAGATGGTTTCACATGCATAGAAAATGAGTAACATAACTCAGAGTGAAACAGGACAATGTGCAGGTTAGTAGAGGCTTCCCCTAAAAAATGGGTATGAAAGTGCTCCAAAGCATTCACCAAAAATGCCACCTTTTGCTAAATAAACAGATATAACTCTAAGCTTATATTTTTCAGGCAGAGTAGCAGGTAGTTCAGTTGCAGACTTTGGGAAACAGATAAAGTGATAGTGACAATTTTCTTTTCATTGGGGTTACACCAGTTCCTTAAAGACTAAGCAGTCTCTGATGTTCGTGAAGAGCTCTCCGGTTTCTATTTATATTAGTCCATGTTTCCATGTTTGAAGGTGATTTGAGGGAAGTGGACCATTTACTTCCAGCCAAGTTATAGTAAGGGAAAATTTATTCAAGGCTTCTAGGTATGGTATTTGGGTCTTACTTTATTTCAGAACGTCAGGGAGGAATCCCTCCTCCCCGGTACCATCTTGTCACACATACAGAAGTAGCAGAGCTATATGCAGTCAACATCTCTAACATTCTTGTGAACTTGGCACCTCACAGGCCAATAGCATTTCCAATTCTCAGGGAAGCTCACTTTTTTCCTGAAATGTTCACTTACTTATGCCTTCTCCCGATGTCTGAGCCTTCCTCTTACTTGAATGAGTTACCTTTTCCCACCAAAACCAAGAAAGATGGAATGTTTGTCTCTGATGTGGGTCAATGTTTGTTTCCAATGTTGCAAAGCCTAAGCTGCTCACGCCATCCTAGGGCAGGGGAACTTCAATTCAAGAATTCAGGATTCAAAGGGAGAAATTCCAATTTGGGGGGAGAAGGGCAGGAAGAATACCTCTAATGTGGGTGCCCAAGATTATCTAGCACTGGGAATTAAAAACAACAAAAAATAAAACATACCTATTAATGACTCAGAGAATTGTTCTGATCCACAAGGCTAAGACTGAGAAGCATTTACAGATAGACACATTTGAAAGGTTGGTAACATCTTAAAGGGTAAAGGTAAAAGCTTGCAAAAGGCAGAAACTGTGGAAATTGTGTTGCTTGCATGACCTTTGCTCAGCCTTGTTGAGTATGGACAAGGATTATCTAGATTATCCGCAAGGCAATGAATCATCCAGCAGATGCTGGACGAGATACCAGACCAGTCCAACTGCAAAGTGGACAGTGGGCCAGGCAGAGAACGTCAGCAGGAACTGCCGGAAGCTAAAAGTAGAGTATATAACCTACACCCCAATTGTTATTCGGGACTGGATCCTTTTCGGCTCAGCCTGCCTGCTCCTAGATGCATGCAATAAAGTCATTTTGCTCTACACTGGCCTTGTGTTGTGGATGTGATCTCCTGCCGGCTCAGACCTTTGAACCAGCCCTGTATTAAGGAATAGTATTCTGAAGAGGTAGGAGATTATACTAAGACAAGTAAGTATGACCCAGTTCAGTAGCAAAACCCCAGCCAGCTAGAGAATCATAGTTCTTAAATGTTCTATAGCAGCAAAATATGTGGAAGTGAATTTTGATAGTGAGGCAGAGAAAAATAGTCTAATAAAAAGACTTTTGAAGAGTAGGGGAATATCATCAAAACAGTCCTTCACCTATAACTTTTTGTCTTCCCCCTAAAGCTATGTGACACATAAAGTCTCTTCCTCTGAAGAAGACCTCAGGGATGGCATTCTGCCATGGTTTGATACAACTTGTTCTCACTTCAACATCTCCTTACACAGTTCCTGAATTGTCATCAGTACGTACACTGGTAAAAAAAGGCAGAGAAGTGGAACAACAGGTTCAAGACATATTATTTTAAATACTTCCTATTGAATAATTGGAAAGGAATGAAAACTCTATAAATATGTTAACAACAGTGATGCACAGAAATGATCAATGTAGACTGACTGATCAACAACCGAAACACATGTAAGATATAAATTATTTAAGAAATATTTGTTGGTAGTATAGTTTTTGAGAAGCTATCATTGGTAGGGCAATATTCTATAAGCAAGGGATATAGAAGTATACAAAATCATACAAAACCTCTCTATTTGGGAATTACACATTCTACTGAGGGAAGGTATTGGACAATGATTTCCTGAGATTCACAGTGCAGCAGTGGTCAGCGAGAAGCAGGTATGCTAGAAAAAGAAAAAGGAGTCATTCTCAGCTAAGTGTTTGATAACAGTGAGAAGGGATTGCCAGATAATGACATTATTGCTAGAAATGCGTAATGTATAATATATGTACCTATATACAATTTAATTAAACTAAATGTATTCATTAAAACTGGGTAATTAACTTTAAATAGTCTCTAATAAGATTTTTAATATCTTAAGATAGTAAAATTTCCAGGTAACATGATGATGTAGCAAACCAGCCCTACCCATCTTTATTTGACATTGAGATTCTAAAACCAGGAAAGACTAAATCATCACTACCTCCTATAAAATAATGTCTGAATAGAGCTTGGTCACTTTTGGATGAATTGCTCTTCCATAATAAATAGAAACATGTTAATAAATATTGAACCATAAAAATAAAATTATTATATATCTAAAATTTAAATTGTAAGTTCCCCAAAGCTTCGTATCATAAAGCAGTTTAAGCATACATATCTTCACAAGATATAGACTCTCTCCCTATCTTATTACTTGAGTTGTCAATTCTGAATATATTATGCTAAATATGACCTATCTGTGTGAGAAGAGATATGGCTAAGTGAATGATGTGAATAAGTAAGCATCTGCAAATTAAATTTAGTGATCTGTGGATAAGTGGAATTCAATGTTTAATGGCTATCTGTTCCAAGTTCCCATTCCTTTAGTGATCCAGCCTTACTATTTATCCAGCAACATGATGGTTTAAGAAAGTTTTATGCTCTTATGAAAAAAAAACATAAGGTCAACATCTCTTCTTTCCCAGAGTGACCATTGCTAAGGGGAATGCCCATCACCCTCTGTTTCACACCTTCCTCTTCAGTATTATTTATTCAATAAATACACAATGAGTACCTGATTCAATTCATTCTTTGTCCTCTCTATTTTGGGTAGAATGACAAATGAAGCATGTTTTGCAGTCCTTGAAGAATGCACAGTAGTAGGAGATTTAAGGAAGTCAACAAAAAGTGTTAAATTTGAATGTGAACAATGTGCTATGCAATAGGAGCTAATATAAGGGAATGAGAAAACTCAAAGTTACATTTAAGTCTTTTATCCTTTTTGAGTTTATTCTTGTGTATGGTGTAAGTTGGTGGTCTAGCTTCATTTTTTTTGCATGTACCTGTCCAATTTTCCCAACACTATTTATTGAAGAGACTGTCTTTACTCCTTTGTATCTTCTTATCTCCTTGATCAAATATTAATTAAACATAATGTTTTGGGTTGATTTCTGGGTTCTGGGTTCTGTTCCATTGATCTATATGCCTGTTCTTGTGCCAGTACCAGGCTGTTTTGATTACAATGGCTTTGTAGTATAATCTGATATCCGGTATTGTGATCCCTCCTATTTTGTTCTTCTTTTTCAAGATTGCTGTGGGTATTTGGGCTCTTTTTGGTTCCATATAAGCTTTTGGAGTACTTGTTCTAGATCTGTGAAGTATGCCATTGGTATTTTAATAGGGATTGCATTGAATCTATAGATTGCTTTGGGTAGTATGGACATTTTAATGATGTTGATTCTTTCAATCCATGAAAAGGGTATATGCTTCTACTTTTTATATCTTCCTCTATTTCTTTTGTCAATGTCTCGTAGTTTTCTGAGAACAGGTCTTTTACCTCCTTGGTTAATTTGTAACTAGGTATCTTAATTATTTTGTTGTAGTGGTAAATAGGATTCTTTTTATTTTTTACTTTTTAGTTTCTCTCCCTGAGTGTTCATTATTGGTGTATAAAAATGCCATTGATTTATGTATGTTGATATTGTATCCTGTTACTTTGCCAAATTCATTTATTAAATCTAGCAGTTTTTTTGGTGGAGTCTTTAGGGTTTTCTATGTACAATATCATGCCATCTGGGAATAATGACAATTTCACTTCCTCCTTTCCAATTTGGATGCCTTTTATTTTTTCTTCTTGTCTGATTGCTGTGGCTAAGACTTCCAGTACTATCTTAAATGTAACTCATGAAACTATAAAAATGTAGGCAGCAAAATCTCAAACATCAAATGTAGCAGAATTTTCACCAATACATTGTCAAGGGCAAGAGAAACAAAGGAAAAAATTAATAAATTGGACTACATCAAATTTAAAAGCTTCTGCACAGCAAAAGAAACCAGCATCAAAATGAAAACAGAACCCACTGTATGGGAGAACATATTTGCCAATGATACATTGGATAAGAGTTTAATTTCCAAAGTACATAAAGTACTCATACAATTTAACAAAAGGAAAACAAACAATTCAATTTAAAAAATGAACAGAGGACCTGAATAGACACTTCTCCAAACAGTATATATAAATGGCCAAGAGACATGAAAAAATGCTTATTGTCACCAATCATCAGAAAGATTCTAATTAAAATGATTACAAGGTTTCACCTCACACCTGCCAGAATGGCTGCCATCAACAAATCATCAAACAAGTGTTGACAAGGGTGTGGAGAAAAGGGGACTCTAGTACACCGCTGGTGGGAATGCAGAATGGTGCAGCCACTATGGAAAACAATATGGTCTTTCCTCAAAAAATTAAAAATGGAACTGCCATTCAACCCAGTGATCCTACTTCTAGGAATATATCCTAAGAAGCCTGAAACACCAATCAGAAAGAATATATGTACCCCTATGTTCATAGCAGCAGTATCTACAATAGCTAAGATCTGGAAACAGCCCAAGTGTCCATAATAGATGAATGGATTAAAAGGTTGTGGTACATTTACACAATGGAATACTATGCAGCTGTAAGAAAGAGAGATCTCTTACCCTTTGAGATGACATGGAAGGACCTGGAGAGTATTATGCTAAGTGAAATAAGCCATTCAGAGAAAGACAACTATCACATGATCTCACTTATTTGTGGAATCTAATAAACAAATTAAACTGATAAACAAAATAGATCCAGAGACATGGAAGTAGGGAACACTCAAACCTCAGAGGGAAGGGGGAGGGGTGAGATGGAAAGAGATAAACCAAAGAACTTTTATGCGTATGTGCAAACTAATGGACACATACAACAGTGTGGTGAAGTCAGGGGGAGGTGGGAGAGGGGAGAAGGATGTCAATGGAGAAAAAAGGAGGGACATCTGTAATACTTTCAAAAGTAAAGATACATTTTTTTTTAAAAAAAGAAAAGTTGATTATTTGACTTACATTTCAAAGCATGAGTAAAGCTCATTGGAGGACATGAGTGAGAATAGGAAACTGCAGTGTTTCTGGCAGAAAAAAACAGCATAAAAGTAGACATTGTCTCTACAATTAGGATGTAAAAGAGACAGGAGAAAGAAGGAAGAAATAATTTTAAGACAAGATTTTCAAGGGCCTTAATGGTAACAGTAACAGGATTGGAATATCTGGCATTGAGATGTACACAGGTAAGTTTCTCAACTGAGCCACTGCTTTCATTTGTTAAAACCAAATCAGTTCTCTTGAAATTTTAAGATCTCAGATAGAATTAGGCTTTCTTGTTTTACTTCATGATTTAACTGATATATTCTAATTGTTTTCTGTTAATTTGTACTGCTGATCATTCCCTTATTTGTCTTTTAGTATAATTTCTCCTTCCCCATCCATCCCTCATTTTACTCCCAAATTGGCTAGTATTTTATGCCTACTCTTTATTTTAACTGATGTGTGTAAGCTTTACATTACTTGTGTATACATTCCTTTATTTCAACTTTTTAATTTTTGTCTGCATATGATGTCTCTTAGCAGACTCATTCATTCCAAAGACTTCAACTATTGACAAAGATGCCTACCTTGACCACACTGTGAGGCTCCTCTTAGCTGTCTTGTCAGCCAGGCCTCCACCTCTGTCTGCCTCCTTGCCCTTGGCCTGCCTCCTTGTCCTGTGGCCTAACCTTAGCAAAGCCTCCTGCTAAGTTTAGGAAGAATTCACCGACCGATATTTTGTATCTAATCATGTCCCCCTTAGTAATTTTTGATCCACTGAACCACTCACTCTGCTCATTGACTATAAATCCCCAGTTATCTTCACTGGATTGAGAGTTCAATCTTTCTCCCTTATTGCAATAGCCTTGAATAAAGTCTGTCTTATCATTTTTAACAAGTGGCAGCATAATTTTTTAAGTATAGTTTCACCTCCATGTGAATAGCTACAAATCACTATCCCGGGCCTACTTGATTATGTCCTTTCTTTCTCACACATATCATCTTTCTCACATACAATCATCACATGTTTCGGCCTATATGAATTCATCTCTTAAATGAACTCTATTTGTTAGAGATACCATCCTTTTATTATTCTAGGCTAATCATTTTAATACTATTCTGGAGATCACAATTTCACCACCCTCTACCATCATATTTCAATCCCAAGTTGTGTGTGTGTTTACTATCCACATGCGCTGCACTTATTCAGCCTTTTCATTCTGTCTGTTACCTTTCTAATTCAAGGTTTTGTCAATACGTGTTGGAATAATACTTCACTAGTCTACATATTGGCAGTCTTTTGCTACTCTTTCTTTTTTTAAATTCTCCTATAAAATACCATCAACTTACCTTTCAAAAAATAAAAACTTTAATCCTGTCACATTTACTCAGACACTTCTAGTGCCACCCAGTGCCTAACTAATACTATATTTCCTCAAGGTCTTATGCAAACTTCTGGTGGCACCTAAAGTAACAATATAGTTGATGAGCACATACTCTTAGACATATTAATATAATCTATCATGTTAATTATTTTTATATTATAATATGATTATAATAAATCAGTGCTCTATTCTGTGCACATCATCACACTTTTTTTCTTAGTAATTTATCAATTTAATACTTCTAGTAATTGACACTACTTTAGTATACGAGGCAAAAATTATGGTAGCGTTTGTAAGAACATCGATCACTTGTTCTAAACCCAAGCTATGCCTTTTTTGTCTATATAGTCCTTGCTAAATTATTTAATATCTATACTTCAAATTGCAATGTATAAGATGAAAATAATTATTGAACTTACCTGAGACACTTGTTATGAGTTATAATTGAGATAATGTTTGCCGGTTAGCAAACTGCTCAGCAATTTAATGTTCAGTTAATATTAATGTCACTTATTAGTATTGTTATTTTTAATAAGAATCCATAATTTTGAAATAGAATATAGATTGTGATCTGTTTTTGTGTACTCATTTTTCTCCAGCTTTTTCTTCTGTTGAACCAGTGCTGAAAAAATAGGATTTTAAAATACAAATGATAACAAATATGAACAAAAAGAATTCATTTAGGTATATAGAGAAAGTTCCCCACACCATCACATGAATTTAAGAGAAGTAATTAATAATGCTGCTCTAATTGTCAGTTATGTTAGGAACAGGGCAATACATTTGTGACGACTTCAGCTTGATGAAAAGAAATGGTTTTTACATGCAACTTCTCTTTCATCATAAAAGTTGTTGGCTTTCATACAGAAGCACTCTCACATCCTTTAAAGTTGTAGAAAGAAGTTCATCTTTCAAGATAAAATATTCAACCTATGATATAGTGCACATAATTAGGGCTAGCTTTGTAAATTGGCACCAGCTACTGGAACCAACTAAATTTCTTCTCACAAAGCAAATTTGTGTCAAGGTTATATACATGAGGAGGAGTGAATGTGATGATTGCAAAAGTCAAAGTATAAGAGTGCGTTGCAAGCCCTGGTTGGGTAGTTCAGTTGGTTCGAGTGTCATCCCGATTTGACAAGGTTATGAGTTCCATCCCTAATCAGGACACATACAAATAACAACCAATGAATGCATAAATAAGTGAAACAAAAAATCAATGTTTCTCTCTCTCTTTCTCTGAAATCAATAAAAAAAAAGTGAGCCTGCCTGGTGTTACTCAGTGGTTGAGCATTGATCCATGCACCAAGAGGTCGCCGGTTTAATTCCTGGTCAGAGCACATGCCCAGGTTGTGGGCCTGATCCCCAGTGGGGGGCATGCAGGAGGTGGCCAATCGATGTTCTCTCTCATCGATGTTTCTCTCTCTCTCTCCCTCTCCCTTCCTCTCTATCTAAAAATCAATAAAGAAAGAAAATTAAAAATTAATAAAATAAAACAAAAAAGTTTTAAAAAGTGAGTTGCATGCATTATTTTATCTGAAATACATGTTTAAGTATTTTTGAAATATCATAGGAAATATTTTAAATATTATGAAAACCCTTAAATTACTTTTATAGATATATATATGTACAGGGTGGGGCAAAAGTAGATTTACACTTGTTCAAATGGTGACTAATACAACAATTAATAAGCAATAATAAAAGAATAAACTCTGTTTCATGTATTCACAACTGTAAACATACTTTTGCTTCACCATATATGTTTTTGTTTGTATATATGTGGATGAAAAGGGACCACATACTAAACCTGGCAGGCTTACAAACTCAAAGACCTAAAATAACCATAAAGGATGGCCTGAAATAAAAATGTTTCAACTAAAAGCAGTTTATGGCAGGTAGTCATGTCCTAGACAGATATCTTCCCTGACAAAGGTCAATTTTCACCTTAATTGAGCCTATTGTCTTTTTCCATCTAAGATAACATACTCTTGGAATGTCAGGATAACTTCCCTTTTTCTGAACCCCTCAGGGCACAACTAATACACAAGGGCAGAGGTCATACATCCTCTCATTTTTATTGTTATCATGTTCATTGTTGACTGTCAACTATCCTGTACCCACTATGTAAAAGAAGGAGGTGTCTATTATTTTATTTTTTATCCATTCCCAGAGATTTCTCCCACCTCTCTGATTTATCACCAATGAATTTCATGTGACCCACTGAAGTCTCCTCTTTTGATGTAATGTATAAAATAAGTTGCAAAACTACCATTCTCTGGAGCGTTATCTCAATCCCTTGAGATTTTGCTTCCCTGCAATTGTTGATAGTTTTGGCTCAAATAAACTCACAAAAATTCTTCACAGGTTTGAATGTTTCTTATGCTGACACTACATTTCTGCATTTGTTCTTGGGTTCTCCAGACCTCCTGGCTGATTTTTTAATTAATTTCTATGCAAAAATATTTACTGTTTAAAGTATGAAGTTCTAAGAATTATGATGAATGCATACAATCATCTCTTTACCACTATAATACTACACTTATATATATTTTTTCAAAATATAGTAGCCTTTAGAAACTGTCAATAAAATTTCTATAGATGATTTTTGAATTAGTTAAATAAGAAAATGCAAAGATAGATAGACTTCTATAAGAAAATCATGTGAGTTACAGACAAATATAAAAGATTTTGAATTAAATCAACTCAATAAAAGTTAAAGTTGTGTAGAAGATACTATAAAAATTACAGAAAAGAGGCTGTTATAAGCACTTGCATTAAAATGCTGTGATCAAACTCAAAGTAAAATTGACTGAGAACAAAACTTAAAGATACTTAATGTGCACATGATACAGTAGACCAAGAAATTAAGCTGTGAAGGTAGGAAACTCTAGATGTGAAAATTGGGGGACATTTGTCCCATTGTTATAGTTGGCTAAGTGTGACTTTGGTAGAGCCACTCTGATTATTACTTATCATAGTCAAGTCATTGATTAAGTCAATTTCTGATAAGTCACACTTAGATCCATATCCTGGATACAAATCTTTGATAATATTGAAATCTGAGAGTTGAAATGAAAAATTTTCTCATGTGTTTTGGGTAAGTGCATAGCTAAACCTGAAATGAAGGACATAATTAAATCCATATTTAAAATGTGCTAGTTTTAGACAGGAGAAAATGGCGGTGGAGTGAATGGAAGCTACACAGACGATCTCCCAGGACCAAACGGGAATTACAACTAAAATAAAGACAAATCGTCGGGGAAAAGCAACAGAAAAACAGCGAGAGAGGACCATACAACCAGGGACACTGAATGAGCCTGGTAGGATCTGCTGAGGCAAGTGAGGGTGGCGGGCTGGGAGCCCACGGACAGCAGCGGCCTGAGCTGTGAGCAGCGGTGGCGCCCTCCCTCAGGGTTAAGAACCCAAGCTGCTCCACAGCCCAGAGGGCCGGGACAGAGCACTAAATTGCCACAGCCACTCACCTGGGGTTCCGGCATAGGGAGGGTGGACTGGACTGGAACTCTGTGGGGACACCTGGGATTTGGAGGGTGCTCAGAGTTTGCGCTGAGCTGCGGCCACAAAGGACAGTGGTGGACAGCCAGCTCCTTCCCAGTTACACAGAATGGCAGCCAAGTTTGCTCCTTCCCGGAGCTGTGGCAGCCCCTCCCTTGGAGATTCCCAGGTGTGTCAAAGAGCCAAAGAAATGCAAACTGAGGCTCATTACCAACCAGCATCGGCCCCACCCTCGGGAAATCCTCTTATACTATAAACACCTGAGGGAGTTTCATTCAACTGAGATCCTAAGGCTTTTCAAGTAACTGAGGCTAATAGCCTCCAGGCAAAAAGGTAGAGCATAAGTGAACCTTTCCTGAGCTTGCATATCTACCCAGGAAAGTGAGACTTGACAGTGGTATTTAAGGAGGGCCCTCCACAATCATCCAAACCCAGTAGAGGGAGCCACAAATAGCAGAGGAGCCACAAATAGCAGAACACCAACACCCACAGGGAAAATTTGGCAGGCTCCAAAACCCACTGAGATAGCAAAAGTGGTGAAACAAAGAAACAGATCCCAAATGAAAGAACAAGAGAACTCTACTGAAGATGAGATAAATGAAATGCAGTTAAGTAAATTATCAGAGGTAGAGTTCAGAGCCACAATCTTGAGGAAACTAAACAGCATGTGTAAGGACATCGACACCATGAAAACCAACCAAGTGGAAATAAAGAATGACATAGCAGAAATAAAGAACACATTGGAAGGACTGACCAGCAGAGTAGAGGAAGCAGAGGACTGGATCAGTGAATTAGAAGACAGAGTAGAAAAAATCAATCAATCAGAAAACCAAAAGGAAAAAACAATTAAAAAACAGGAAGATAGCTTAAGAGAACTGTGGGACAACTGGAAACGTAATAACATTCACATCATAGGAGTCCCCGAAGAAGAAGAAAATGAGCATGGGTTAGAGAATATATTTGAAGAAATAGTGACAGAAAACTTTCCTAACCTGGTGAAGGAAGAAGGCATTCAAGTTCAAGAAGCACAGAGAGCCCCAAGTAAAAAGAACCCAAACAGGACCACAGCAAGACACATAATAATTAAAATGTCAAAAATTAAAGACAAAGAGAGAATCCTAAAGGCAGCAAGAAATAAGCAACAGGTTACCTACAAAGGAACCTCCATAAGGCTATCAGCTGACTTCTCAACAGAAACACTACAGGCTAGAAGGGAATGGCATGAAGTAATCAAGGTCATGAAAAACAAGGATCTGAATCCAAGATTACTCTATCCAACGAGACTATCATTCAAAATAGAAGGTCAAATAAAGAGCTTACCAGATGAAAAAAAAAAAAAAAAAAAGGCTAAGGGAATACATTAGCACCAATCCAGCACTGCAAGAAATGTTAAAAGGACTGCTGTAATTAGTAGAAGAAATAGGAAGAAAAATATAACCACACTGAACAAAAATGGCAATAAATAAGTACATATCAATAATCACCTTAAATGTAAATGGATTGAATGCTCCGATAAAAAGACACAGAGTAGCTGACTGGATAAGAAAGCATGATTAACATATATGTTGTCTACAAGAGGCCCACCTCACAACAAAAGACTCACATAGGTTGAAAGTAAAGGGTTGGAAAAAAATCTTCCAAGCAAACGGAAAGGAAAAAAAAGCTGGGGTAGCAATACTCATATCTGATAAATTAGATTTCAAATTGAAGACCATAACTAGAGACAAAGAAGGCCACTACATAATATTGAAAGAGTCTATTCAACAGGAAGATATAACCTTGGTAAACATATATGCACCCAATATAGGAGCACCAAAATATATTAAAAATCTTCTGGAGGACTTCAAAGGAGAAATCGACAACAATACAATCATAGCAGGAGACTTCAACATCCCACTGTCATCACTGGATAGATCATCTAGACAAAAAAATTAATAAGGAAAGAGAAATTCTAAATGAAGCACTAGATCAAATGGATTTAATAGATATATACAGAGAATTACATCCCAAAACTGCAGAATTCACATTCTTCTCAAGTGTACATGGGACATTCTCAAAGATAGACCATATGTTAGGACACAAACTAAGTCTCTCAAAGTTCAAAAAGATGGAAATCATATCAAGCATCTTTTTAGATCACAATGGCATGAAACTAGAAATCAATTGCAACAAGAACATGCAAAGACATTCGAACACATGGAGGCTAAATAGCATGTTACTGAACAATGAATCGGTTACCATGGAGATTAAGGAAGAAATTAAAAACTTCCTGGAAACCAATGAAAATGAACAAACAACAACCCAAAATCTATGGAATGCAGCGAAAGCAGTTCTGAGAGGGAAGTTCATAGCACTACAGGCCCACCTCAAGAAAGAAGAAAAATTTCTAATTGACTACCTAACCTCACAACTTAAAGAACTAGAAAGTAAAGAAAAAGAAAACCCAAGAGCAAGTAGAAGGAAGAAAATAGTAAAGATCACAGCAGAAATAAACAACATGGAGACCAAAAAAAATTCAAAGGATCAATGAAACAAAGAGCTGGTTTTTTGAAAAGATAAACAAGATTGATGGACCCTTAGCTAGACTCACCAAGAAACAAAGAGAGAGAACCCAAATACACAAAATCAGAAATGAAAGAGGAGAAGTAACAACTGACACCACAGAAATACAAAGGATCTTTAACAAATACTATGAACATTTATATGGCAACAAATTCGACAATCTAAGCGAAATGGACACATTTCTAGAAACATAGTCTCCCAAAACTGAATCAGAAAGAGATAGAAAACTTGAACAGGCCAATAACAACCAAGGAAATTGACGATGTAATCAAGACCCTCCCAGCAAACAAAAACCCAGGCCCTGACGGCTTCACTGGGGAGTTTTAGCGAACATTCAAAGAAGAACTAACACCCATTCTCCTCAAACTATTTCAAAAAATTCAAGAAGGAAGACTTCCAAACTCCTTTTATGAAGCCAGCATAATTCTAATTCCAAAACCAGATAAAGACACTACAAATAAAGAAAACTACAGGCCAATATCCCTGATGAACATAGATGCCCAAATCCTAAACAAAATACTAGCAAATCGGATCCAGTAATACATCAAAAAAATTATTCACCATGACCAAGTGGGATTCTTCCCAGGGATGCAAGGTTGGTACAATATACGCAAATCAATAAATGTGATACATCACAGAAACAAAATGAAAGATAAAAACAACATGATCATATCAATAGACGCTGAAAAAGCATTTGACAAAATCCAGCACCCATTTCTGATAAAAACGCTCAGCAATTTGGGAATAGAGGGATCATATCTCAACATTATAAAGGCCATATATGAAAGACCTACAGCCAACATCATACTCAATGGGCAAAAACTAAAAGCATTTCCCTTAAGAACAGGAACAAGACAAGGATGCCCACTCTCACCACTCTTATTTAACATAGTACTGGAAGTCTTAGCCACAGCAATCAGACTTGAAGAAAAAATAAAAGGGATCCAAATTGGAAAGGAGGAAGTGAAACTGTCATTATTCGCAGATGACATGATATTATACATATAAAACCCTAAAGACTCCATCAAAAATCTACTAGACTTAATAAATGAATTTGGCAAAGTAGCAGGATACAAAATTAACGTCAAGAAATCGAGAGCATTCTTATACACCAATGATGAACTCACGCGAAGAGAAACTAAAAAAACAATCCCATTTACCATTGCGGCAAAAAAATTAAGGTACCCAGGAATAAACTTAACCAAAGAAGTAAAGGACCTATTTGCAGAAAACTACAGGACATTGAAAAAAAAAATAGAGGAAGATATAAAAAAGTGGAAACACTTACCTTGTTCATGGATTGGAAGAATTAACATCATTAAAATGTCCATACCAAAAGCAATCTACAGATTTAATGCAATCCCCATCAAAATACCAATGACATATTTCACAGAACTAGAACAAATACTTCAGAAGTTCGTATGGAACCAAAAAAGACCCCGAATAGCTACAGCAATCTTGAAAATGAATGACAAAGTAGGCGGGATCACAATATCGGACATCAGGTTATACTACAAAGCTACTGTAATCAAAACAGCCTGGTACTGGCACAAGAACAGGCACATAGATCAATGGAATAAAACAGAGAACCCAGAAATTGACCCAAAACATTATGCTCAATTAATATTCGACAAGGTGGCAAGAGCATAAAATGGAGTAAAGACAGCCTCTTTAATAAATGGTGTTGGGAAAATTGGACAGCTACATGCAAAAAAAATGAAACTAGACCATCAGCTTACACCATACACAAGAATAAAGTCAAAATGGATAAAAGACTTAAATGTGACTCATGAATCCATAAAAATCCTAGAAGAAAATGTAGGCAACAAAATTTCAGACATCATACGCAGCAGAATTTTCACTGATATATCACCTAAGGCAACAGAAACAAAGGAAAAAATGAACACATGGGAATACATCAAACTCAAAAGCTTCTGTACAGCAAAAGAAACAACCATCAAAGTGGAAAGGCAACCCACTGTATGGGAGAGCATAATTGCCAATGATATATCAGATAAGGGATTAATTTCCAAAATATACAGAGTGCGCATACATCTCAACAAAAGGAAGAAAAAGAACCCAATTAAAAAATGGGCAGAGGAACTAAATAGACACCTCTCCAAACAGGACATACAAATGGCCAAGAGACATATGAAGAAATGCTCAACATCACTAATCATCAGAGAGATGCAAATTAAAACAACAGTGAGGTATCACCTCACACCTGTCAGAATAGCTGCCATCAACAAAGCATCAAACAACAAGTGTTGGCGAGGGTGTGGAGAAAAGGGGACTCTAGTACACTGCTGGTTGGAATGCAGACAGGTGCAGCCATTATGGAAAACACTATGGTGTTACCTCAGAAAATTAAAAATTGAATTACCATTTGACCCAGTGATCCCACTCTTAGGAATATACCCTATGAAGCCTGAAACACCAATCAGAAAGAATATATGTACCCCCATGTTCATAGCAGCGCTATTTACAATAGCTAAGATCTGGAAACAGCCCAAGTGTCCATCAGTAGACGAATGGATAAAAAAGCTATGGCACATATACACAATGGAGTACTATGTAGCTGTAAGAAAGATAGATCTCTTATCCTTTGCGACGACATGGGAGGACCTGGAAACTATTATCCTAAGCGAAACAAGCCAAGCAGAGAAAGACAAATATCATATGATCTCACTTATTTCTGGAATATAATGAACAGAACAGTCTGAGGAACAGGGTAGTCCCAGAGACGTGGAAGTAGGGTACAGACTGACAATTGCCAGAAGAGGGGGTGGGAGATGGGAGCGATGAACCACAGAACTTGTATGCATGTACTCATAACCAATGGACATGGACAACAAAACTGGGGACGGGGCGGGGAGGGAGGGTGAAGAGGGTGTCAATGGGGGAAAAAGGAGAAACATCTGTAACAAAAGTAAATTAATAAAAAAAAATAAAAAATAAAATAAAATGTGCTAGTTTTAGAGGCTATATTTTAATTATTATCATGCTTATTTGTGGGCTTACTGTGTTTCTTAAGTTTTTTTGAACATTTGTGGAATGACTTTTGGCCTTATATTTTTAATTTGAAAACCTGAAGTTAATTTGATTAAAATTTTGAAAATGTTACATCAATGTTAAGAACAGTTGATTTGTTGGATTATTTATTTGATCTAGTGTTCATTTATTATAGAAACAATAGTAATAATTGTTTTTATTCATGAATAGTAAAGGATATCAAAATACAATAATAATTGAATATCATTATAATTATCAATGTAACCAGCATAGAAACAATACTACACACAGACTGGATGAATTCAAATGAATTATAATGACTTGGAAAATGAAGAGTACAATAATTACAAAAAAAGGAAGACATATTAAACACATATTTAAGATTCCCTCATAAGTGAATGTGAAGAAGATAAAAGATGTCTTTAACTAATTATTTGAACCATCTATACAATTTTATTTCTAAGAAGAAATGAAAGATTATTTGATCAATGGTCAATACATATAAATATTTAAATAATTATTATTAATATATCTTTGTGAAATTGATGACAAAGTTGCTTGAAAAGATCATTTCGACAATGTCTGAGAAGAGATTTGGTGGAAAGAAGATATACATTAACTAAATTTTTTCTAACAAATTTTAGTCTTTATCTGTAGTAATAACCAAAAGTAGGTTTTCTTAATATGTAGTTTATCAATTGATATTTAGAAACAGATAAAAGTTATTGATGATGAGGACAATGATAATTATTTTGTACTGTTACTAGTTTATATGTTAGATTTCTCTGACTTAGAGTTCAAAGGCACCCTTACTTTCAGAAATATAGGCATAACCGCACAATTAGCTTTTGTTTGGTTTAAGGCAAGTAGCCAATGCAAAACATATGTTGTTTATGTTCACTTTGAGATTCACAAACTTTTCCTACTCAGGCATTCTCTTTACATCTCACCCATCATTCTTATTCTTTTCCTGCTTCAGCATTTATGATTCTGTCTCCTGCCTTAATTTCTTAGTTTATTGTGTATGAAAAATCTCAAGGTCTGTCTGTGTCCAACGCATTGTGACGTCTGTGACTAGCCCTCTGTTTTATAAAGAATGTGAGATGTGAGCGTTAAGGAACGCACATAAATACCTGTGTTGATAATTAGTAGGAATGAAATAGTATAAGATCTTACAAATATTGTGAAATCCCACACTGTTTGCAGAAATAGGACGAAGAAAAGAGGGAGGGATGCCATTTGTGACAAAAAAAATTATTTTAATTTCAGTACAATCTTAAACCCACTTTAGGGTTTTCAGTTTAGGACTTAACTAATGATTTGCACTTATAGAGCAATTGTGATGGCAGCAAGGGAGATGAGTGGGAAGAGGACTGGGAGTGGGGACACAATCCAAAGGTTCCCATAATCACTATGAGGTTTCTAATTATTTAGTTGAAAATTAGTGTGCATTTTACATTCAATTCTATTCTATGCATAGCGATGTTTGTTATGATGATGTTCTTTAAAATGCCTCATTATTTAGTAAACTGCCATTTTAGGAAAATTCTGCCAGGTTATTCCTATTTATGTACTCACCACCATACACCTTCTGTACTGCTGGAATTCATGTCCCAGTTTGAGACACATGGGCTTATTCCCGTTAAGACTTCAAGTCATGTTCCTGAAGACAGTACTTTACGTCTTAACCTAAGTATATGAACACTCAAGTGGTGAAATTTTAGGCATCTTGGCAGGGAGATCCTTCCAATGCACCCATTTATAAAGAAAGTCCTAATTATTTTATTCACTGTTTTCTAAATAACTGGACACCTTTAATCCATCACTAGATCGCAAAGCAGTGCTAAATAACTCAGCTCTGTGTGGTTCTCAAAGGGTGGTTAAAATTGCATCACCAGAGAAAAATATATAAGTAATAAGACATTTCAGAAAGCAGCTCTCAGTCCAGACTGAAGTAAACAAATTATTCAGTAATAATACTCTAACTTTCTATATGAAAATATGCATTTATCAAATAAAATTAGAATTCAGTTCTAATATGCAGTCTTCAGTGACTATTAAGAGGTATGTGAAAAGAGTTTTAAAAACCTGAATTAAAAATATATACTTCCATTTCTTTTAGGTAAGAAATTTAAATAGAAGCAGTATTACAAAAGAAGCACACTATTGGTTGTATGGCCATGCTTGAAAATGAGCCCTTTAAAATACAAAACAGGAAGGAATGAGGTGCAGCATGTTTTTAGTTGACCAGGGTAAGGTTTAAATGAAATGTATATGCTACTACAAATGCAAATCTGAAGCCTAAATGTTTGACATTTCAAAGGTGCATAATCTAACTAGACAGTAGCAAAGGAGTGGAAAAACTGACCTTGTTACGCTTACCATGTGTCTTACCTATGTAAAGAACTTTATGTTACTTTGTGTTTATTATAACTGTATGCCTCTCAAGTACACCTTTTGAAGCTAGGGATACTTAACATTAAGCTTAAAACTAACAGGAGAAAGATTGTTTTCCCCAAACAAACTCATTCCAGACAATGGAAAATCAATCCGAAAATGAATAGTAGCTTGCTGTGCTAGTTACAGCATTGCTCTTGGTGTACACACACACTGATTACAGCTGCCCATCATCTCTCTCTATACCAGCAGCTCTCGCCACCTTGTTTGCCACCTACAAATGTCATATTGATTTATATAGGGCCAAGAAATTTGAGACCATATTTTCTCAGTCACCTGGTTATTTAGTAATGAGTAAATCAGAGAGAACAATGCAAGTGTTCCTCCTAGGATGTGAAAAGACCTGCTAGCAATATCTGGAAAATTTTGCATGAGGATTTTTCCTGGCTTACTCTCCAGTCCTCACTTTATTTTATGAATATGCAGTGAAGGTTACCAACGCCCTATTCTCAAGCATGAAGAGAAAATGACATGCTCCTTTTATTCAAAGGTTTGTCCATTTACCTTATGACATTCAAGGTGCGTACCTGGGAAGCAAGGTTGGTCCAGTTCTGCTGGAAATACTAAATAATATTTACAGACAACTGATAATTTGTTAGAATTTTGATTTCATGCTTTAGTCTTTTTAATAGATGACTAGTGGGAGTGACGCCATAAGAAGTAATAGTAAATTATGGAGTATATACTTTGAGGGCAATGAGCCATGGTCTTCCTGACTTTCTCTTCCAAAAATACTTTAGGAATATAACTTTAAAACTTCCCGAGGAAGTCACACCCCATAACCATTGAGATGAAATCTATTTATTACATCTTCAATTTTTAAATTAATAAATATAAAATTGAGTCCCTAGTGTTTCTCTAATTATCACGTTTTAGATTGCCAGATCACACCCACTCTTCCATATTATGTCAGAAATGAATGTGTCAGTTGGCATGGTAACTGTGCAGTGCAGCAGCTTGTCCAGAGGAACAGATCTCATGTCATCAGATTTTCAAATGATAGATGAGGACCTTTAATTTTTAAGGCAAAAAGGTAAAAATAATTATAAAAAAACATGATATACTTATTATTTATGTCATAACTGTTGAATAATGCATATTATTTACATAATAGTTTTTGAGAGGGAATAATAAACTTTAAAAATAAATATAGAATTAAATTTTCCTGAGGAAAGATAGGTGTTTTTTCCCAATGGATCCTGATGGTAAGATTACATGACAACTGCAATATGTTTATGATACTTGCTAAAAGGATAATGAAAGTCAGATTCTCTGAGTACCCAAAGTGTAAGGATTCAGAAAACATCAGGCAATTATTATTGCTGAGTAATTGTCCATTACATGCTAGCCATATTCTCCAAATATTTTTGGTAATACTAATTTATTTCATTTAAATCTTTGTGTTTTCTAAACAAACAAATAATTTATTTGTATACTTGAAAAAAATCTATAGATCAGTGAAAAGATTATTTGTCATACTATCAAGCAAAAATTTTAGTATAGAAAATTTGTATCTAGAGTAGACAGATGTGATGAAATATATTGCTGTAGGAGGTAACTTACAATGAGTCAGAGGCCACTGGGAAGCAATGACCTCATATCTGTTTGGAATTTGCCTCAATTTTTTAAGTCCTTAAGTAAGGATTTCAGTTTCATTGAAGTGGTTTCTGTCTTGAAGATACAAAATGAACTTTCCAGTATCCTTCCAACATTTATATTCTTGTTACCAACTGTTTAATATTTGGTAATCACCAAACTGCTTACTTTCCCAAAACTTTATATCTAAAAGGAACTTTTTGAAACATACAGAATGTAACTGAATATAACTTATTAGTCCTGATCAACATTTTTGAAGTGTCTGAAATTCACAACAAACACTTCCAAGTATTAGTGCTAAAAAATTAAATAGACATAGATATATAGACATATGTCAACATATGTCTATATATTTAAAAAATTATATTTCTATATTTAGGAGACATAATTTAATTGGAATACATTTATAAATACAAATTTGATAGAATATGTAGGGAGTAATATGGAGGGCCCCAAAAAGTGGAGATTCAGCCCTGGCCGGTTTGGCTCAGCGGTTGGAGCGTCGGCCTGCGGTCCAGAGAGACCCGGGTTCGGTTCCCGCTAGGGGCATGTGCCTCGGTTGCAGTTTGTCCCCGGCCCTGGTTGGTCGTGCGGGTGGCAGCCACTCAATGTGTCCCTTTCACGTTGATGTTTCTCTCTCTCTCTCTCTCTCTCTCCCTCCCACTCTATCTGAACAGAAAATGAAAAAGTGTCCTCGGGTGAGGATAAAAAAAAAAATAAAAAAAAGTGGAGATTCAAAGATCCAGATTAATTATATTGCACACACTCACAACACTCATTCATTCAATAATACACTAATAAAAGGTTTGAGCAATATTCTCAGGTTAACTTTGTAAATAGGATTAGAATGTCTACCTCTTCAGTTGGAGTGAAGAAATGTAATACAAGTCTTAGTGAAGATTCATATTTCAGTTTTAAAGGGAGGAAATGAAGTTGCAGTGCCCTACCTGAGAAGAACTTATTTATTCTGGGAATAATTCCTATACTAGCTTCAGATAGTTGGTGGCACCAACTTCTATTGGACTTCTCTGAGAAGCTTTCCTACCTCTTGGGTAGGTTGTACATGTCTTTTAAATCACTAACTTGAATGCCTTAGAATCCCCAGAAGGAACTATCCATGCTTTCTTATAATCAGTTGAGCAATGACTTAGGCAATGACTATAGATTTCAGGGTCCTTCTGACCCAATAATTTCTTTTATATTGTTATTATAATTAAAAATCCAGATCCATAATCCCAAAGGCAAAAGAAGTGAATCTCACAGCACGCTCATGTTGGAAGTGTCTGCATGAGTTGAGCTGAGGCCATTTTCCTGGGCTCGCTAATCCATGTGAGTCACTAGCCTCAGGTATAGATTTAGTTCACGGCAAGCTTTCCCTCATAGAGACTGTTATAACTCATATCCTGCAAAATCTATTTAACTGTTACCTAACCTAAACACAAGGATGGTGGGAAAGAGTTTAGAGCATTTTTCCTCTAGCAAAACCACAGAGGACAAAGCACTTCCTCTAGTCACTTTGACTTTATTAAGGACTCTCCAAGTGTGGGTCATGATAGAAATGATACCTCCCATGGCATTTATTTTATTGAACAATATATGATGAATACAAATCTGGAATTAAATCTCTCAAAAACAGCTTTCTTAGAAGTACACATTGCAATTTTTTTTTTTTTACTTATGTCGAGAGTGTACAGTTATTAATCTAAAAGAACAATGTAGAAAATTGCAGTGGACCAGAAGAGATTTATAGGATGAGCTCACTTTAAAAGGTGTCAGGTTTATGAGTTTTCTTGAGATGGAGTGCTTCCCTTATTTACTCAGAGGGACAAAAACAATCAAATGCTCTATGATACCAGACCAAGATCACCAATGGGAAAACAGTAGCCGTAGTAAAGACTCACTTTGCTGTATCAAATAAAATGTCCATATATGATGAAAAAATTATGTCTTAAAAAATTAAAGTAGAAGCTCCAAGGGACTCAGAAATAAATACACTAGAAACTGAATATTGTGTTACATATACCTTTAATTTGCTTTTGTTCAAGAAAGGTATTGTGCAATAGCAGTTTCATTAAAACACATTAAGATAATATTGTTTTAGAATGAAATATAATAATAACTGCTATATATGAATGTATCTCAAAATGACACATCTTATTGACCAAGGACTAATTAATATATGACCTTTTTTTATTTTTTTGGAGACTAAATTATATGCATTCTTGACTAGCATAAAATAGCAACACACACACACACACACACACACACACACACGTATCAAGGTATCACTTCATAGCCTTTCTGAAAGCTAGTTCTGGCCCACAGGAAAGATATGTACTGTTAATATTACTATATATGTGAGTTAGGGGAACACATGCTTTATAGCAGCTTTTAAAACTAAATTCTAGTTGGAAGATCTACCACTTACTGGCTTCCCGAGACCATTGCACATTGATTTATTCTAGGGGAAGTATGTTCCTTAGCCACTGAAAACAGCCTATAGGCAGTTGCCTTACCTGAAAAGATAGTAATGTTAGTACCTGGCAAAAGAAAAGTTCTATAAAAATTCCGCTACTGTTGACCAAAAAAAGTATTTTATATTTGTTCAAATACCTTTATAATTAAAAATTAGATAATTTATTGCCTAATATCCTCCATGATACAGACAATGGCACCATAAAATGTCATTTATCACTGTCAATGTATTTTGTAAAATAAACTGAAAGTACTCCACGGTGTGTTACAGACATGGGAAATGAAGTTAAGGCCATTGGCAACCACCAGGTGGTTCATATTAAAATATAACTCTTCTGAATGCCTTGAGGAACTATGAAGTCAATGGATTTTTTTTTACTGGCAGTTATCTATTTATTATGTCCTGTTGCCTGAGTCTGTTTTTACATATGGATATAGATATGGAAATAGATAGATGTAGAAATACGGCTTTAAAAAATTATGATGGGAGATTTGTCTTCATCTTGTACAAGCTATCGATCACCATTTGCTTCCAATCTTCTAAATTTCTGTTGATTCCATTACCTAACACAGCTCTTCTCCAAATTCATTACAGTTCTCTGATTTCTGGCCCATGGCTCTCTTACCCAAACTGCAGCAATACGCTTCTAACTTGACTGACAGACTCTGAACTAGTTCTCTTCTTATTCATCATTCAAATTTGTATAGAGTGCGATTATTTAAAAAGTGTTCTTACCACAAGACTAATTTAAAAAGTACATGTACCTTGAATTTTACTATCTTACTTGAAAAAAATTTCAAAGTAGATGCTTACCTCACCAGCGGCGGTACTTACACATACCCTGCTGTGCATCACCTCTTGGTTGGGTATTGGAGACTGTCCAATATTTGATCTGATGAGTGGACAATGATCTTTTTATAATTTTAATATAAAGTGACTGATAACTAGAAATATAAAGAATTCCAATTTGGAAAGTAAAGAAATGATTTTTAAAATTTTTAACTCATTTGAAAATACATGTTTAACAAAAATTTCCACTAAGGTTATTG
Organism: Tadarida brasiliensis; assembly: GCA_030848825.1. Taxonomy (NCBI): domain Eukaryota; kingdom Metazoa; phylum Chordata; class Mammalia; order Chiroptera; family Molossidae; genus Tadarida; species Tadarida brasiliensis. The sequence continues at coordinate 67,164,085 of CM061266.1, forward strand.
AGGAAAATATTTAATGGTCCTAATTCAGGTCCCTTAGAAACATAAGTAACTTTTCTAGCCTCAGGTACAAAATCCTTGATTTGTATCTTGTGTGCTGTTTACAGGAATTGGCTCTTCAACACACATGCTTACCTTTATTCATGTTCTTTCCAGGAATGACATTTTTTTGTGTCACTACCTAGTGAAGTCCAACTCATCATTCAAGACAAACTTTATTGTAACATTTTCTTCTGAGTTCTCACTAACTCTCTTCTCTTCCTGAGACAAGTATTATAGTTCTGTATCTGATATTGAACAGCATCTTATTCACAACTAGTTAATACATCATTCTATAACACTGAAATATCAGAGATGTACACTATTTCCACTTTCAATTTTTTTAATAAATTGGGGACTATGTGTTATATATTCATCTGCATATTCTTAACCCTTAGCACAGTGCCAGGTACAGCAAGTACTAATACATATTTTAATGGATCGTTTTTTGCATCAGTATTTGTTAATAAATCAACAAGTAGTTAGACAAAACAAGCTCTAAACCAATAAAATATGCTTAATTTTCAGTAGCTGCAGATTTACTTTTAAAAAGTAAAGGTTAAAATACTTCTTAAGTAGTATTATTTATTTATTTATTTATTTTTACTGACTATAATGTATATAATAAAATAAACCAAGGGGAAATTTAATTTTTTTTCTTTATTGATTTTAGAGGGAGAGGAAAGGAGAGGGAGAGAGAGACAGAAATATCAATGAGCAAGAACATCTACTGGCCGCCTCCTGCCTGCCCCCCACTGGTGATTTGAACTGCAGCTTGGGCATGTGCTCTGACCAGGAATCAAACTGGTGACCTCTTGATGCATGGGTCGGCGCTCAACCACTGAGCCACACCGGCTAGGCAAACCAAGGAGAATTTTAAAACACATGTCTAAAACTACCAAAAAGCTTAAAGAAGACTATCAAGCCTACTTCATTTAAATATATTGATTACTTATATATAGGTAAATAGTATAATTATACACAGAGGCATGCTTATATTGATATAGCTCTGTCTTGTATAGAGAAACATATTTTATATTTCATCAAATTTAAGGCACAATTAATTCTAGGAAGCTCCAAAACTGATATATTACTAAAAATCAGGGGGTAAAAATAGATGCAATGCTTTATAATTATTTATAATTTTACTTTATACTTATTAAATAAGCTATGCTTGACTTACTTTAATACATACTTTATCTTACGTCACTTGAATACAAACATAAAAACAAGACAATACAAGCATAAAAATTGGATAAGGTATTTCAAAAAGATTTTCACAGAGTCAAATGCTTTTGAAACACTTTACTACTCAGTTATTGATAATACTTCTTTTTCCCCACGTAAGGCTTCACCATCAAAACATTGGTGTTACAACACTTTAAGGAATCTGTAAAGAATTCTGAGCCATTGATTCCAAGTTCTTACCACTTTTCACTTGCAAGCAAGAGATTTCTACTTTAAGGATATTTCTAAATACATGTTTAAATCACCAAGTCCAACCCTTTTTCTCCATACTATTTTTTTCCCTGTTAGTACCATTGTCCTTACAATTTCACTCAGAATCACTGACATTTATTTTGTAAGTCTTGATGCTAGTGGCTATAAGAATGTATAAAATAATTGATAGCTATTTTATAACTTATGCTTTAGACAAAAAACATTCAAAGATACCATGGATGTATCTTAAAATGTGAAAAAAAATGTGATATAGATTAGAAGACTATAGCATAATATTTACTGACATCATCAATCTGCAAGATCTTACTTTCAAATGTATACATATATCAAATCATCATGTTGTATATACACTTTAAATATCTTAGATTTTATTTGTCAATTATAGCTCAAGAAGCTGAAAACAATTTTCAGATTTTATATTTGACATCGGATTATGTATCCTTCAAAAAAGTTCTCTCTTTTTTTAATTTTTAAACCACTGAAAGACATCAGTCATATACACAAATCTCACTTCTTATGACTAAACTCATTTTTATGTTCTTTCTCCCAAGAGTTAACCACGATAATGTTCTTTTTTCAAATTGTCGTTTACTTCAAAATAGCAACAGAAAGATTAAACAGTTTGAAAGTTAAGAATTATTTCTTTCTTTAAAAGTAAAAATAGCCCGGCTGGTGTGGCTCAGTGGTTGAGCATCGACCCATCACCAAGAGGTCACTGGTTTGATTCCTGGTCAGGACACATACCCAGGTTGTGGGCCTGATACCCAGTGTGGGGCATGCAGGAGGCGGCCAATCGGTGTTCTCTCTCATCAATATTTCTATCTCTCTCTCCCTCTCCATTCCTCTATCTCTAAAATCGATAAAGAAAAAAAAACTGTTTTGTAATTTAAAAAAAAGGAAAAAACAAATCCATTTCACCAAGACAGGTTGTCCCGTTAATTGAAAAAATAATTTCTAAGGCTGTACTTCCTTAAAAAGAGAATTGTTGGGTCCGGCTGGTGTGGCTCAGTGGTTGAATGTCGACCCATGCACCAAGAGGTCACCTGTTCGATTCCCGGTCAGAACACATGCCCAGGTTGTGGGCCAGATTCCCAGTGGGGGTATGCAGGAGGCGGCCAATTGATGTTCTCTCTCATCAATGTTTCTATCCCTTTCTCCCTCTCACTTCCTCTCTCTCTAAAATCAATAAAGGAGAAAACAGAATTGTTGGACCCTAAGATGTACATTTGTGTAACCTCACCAGAAGGACATATCTAAGAATTAGTCAAAATCAGAACCCTCAGAATAAAACACAATGTATTCTCAACAGTATGCCATATATATGTATTTGAAGATATCTGTATATGTACCAACTATGAAAACTGATTTATTGTCCTAAAATAAAGGATTAAAAATGTGTTCTTGTTTTTTCCGTGGGCCACTCTGACACTCATTTATTATTAAAATAGTGTTAACTGTCCAGATGTGATAAATCTTTAAGTAAAAGAGTAGCTCATTTGCGAGAGAACATTCTGGCCAAGGCAGTTAACACTTAGAGTTCTGCAGATGGTGTCCTCACACAGATTTGCTTTGGGGGTGGGGAGGAGGAGCAGAGTGTGGCTTGCTGCTTTTACAGAATTTTGCCAAGAAGGAGAATCAAATCTTATGGAAACTCGCTAATTTTGCCGTTCTCATCTCCTTTCTGTCTCTACTGACACCAAATGTCTATATAATCTCCTTAAAGATCTCCCAGGCTCAGGTCTCATTTCTGCCTTCCTTCTTTTATTTCTGTTCTTCAATCTTTCTTCCCATCTCTTCATTTTCCTCCCTCTTTCCTCTCTTCCATCCTTCTGTTTTATGTTTTTTTGTTTGTTTTGGAATGAACACATTTATTTTCCCCCCTCGATATAATTAATATAGAGCCTATTAGGTCCTTAAATAGAGGGGTAAAAAAAATAGGTCATTTTGAGAAAAATAACTCTGGATGATTTCATTTAAATATCAGTCCGCAGCATCTGCTGTGATAATTACAGAAGCCAGAGCAACGTGGAAAGAATTCATAAGATAATGAAATTTATTTAAATAGACAAAGCTACACATTTTACTTCTGTATTCTTCGAAAAAAATTACATCCATGGACCTAGGGATAGAAAATGTGAAAAATGAAAGAAGGAAAAAGCTCAAGTGAGATAGAATTATACCCTCTTTTTTTTGTTGTTGTTTACTGTTATGTGACTTTAGGCTTTTTTCCTAAAATAAGAATGGATAAGTTGTAAAGAGTTTGTATCAAATACTTGTTTACTCTTACATTACTAACTCTAATAGAACTTTATTTTTTTAAAGGAAATTTTTAATAAGTTCAAATCAAGAGAGAAAAATGAAGCAGTGAGGTTTAAACTGACCACAGAGTATCGAAGAGTTTGTGTTTGACTCGACGAAAACTCCCTCTTTTATCACACAAACTGTACTTGTGATCCACGTGGACCCCTCCTTCTAAAGGGCCTCTTGCAGTTCTAAAGTTTTATGATTTCTGAACTAGTTTTCATTAACAAAAATAAATGGATACATCTTTTAACATGTTTTCTAGAGTTGGCTTTCATCCCATTTTCTCCTTCGCATTTCCCCACTATTGTAAAGAGAATATTTTTAAATGACTATGTAAAGGTGACAGTGTACACCATGAAGCTGAAGCGTTAAGGATTCATTTAAAAGAAAACTAGGTGTGAAATCTTTAAAGATAAGCACTTAAGATTTTTGAAGCTGCAAGTAACATCGTGTATAACTGTGCATAGAATCTGAGCATTATTTTCGCGCATCTTTTGTGCTAAGCGGTCAATGAACGATGACAGCTCTTGGTAATAAATGCTTGGATAAATACAAATGTGGATACTTACATTTTCAATCACGCCAAAGTCAACAAATGTAGATGAAATACTCTATAACAAGGGGTTTTCTCATTATTTTTCAAAAATACCTTTGGCAGAAATTAAACTCTGCCAGAGAAATTTTAAAATAAAAAGGCTTTTTAAAATTTTAAATAAGACTATATCTAAATCAAGAAAAAATATGATAAAGCCATTTTGACCCATTCACAGTCCAAAACTATTTCTAATCCAAAAGACTTAGTTTATTTTTTTCAAGGTTAGCATAAATATGCATGAAAAATGCAAAAGACCTTGATATTTCACAGACGGTGACCTTTTTGAGTATGCCTCATGAATTTATTCCCATCTCTTGCCATTTAAGCTCACTTTCTCATGCCCTGAGTCTACATATTTACTGTTTAACGTAGTTACCAATACCTTTCCATAAGACAGTATCTATGCCTTTGTCTTAGTCTATTACTGGCTTTGTAGCTTTTTTTGTTTGTTCTAGAATAAATTAGTAGCGGTTCTCTGAGCATTCTTTCCTCTCTGAATCATAATGAAAACAAATTACTAACGCTTAGAGCCCTGGAGTGTAGAAGAGCCTTTAATATTCTTCAATATTATCCTGAAGTTTCAAGTTCTTTTGTTTTGTTTTGGCTTTTTTGTTGGTTGGTTGGCTGGTTGGTTTTAATAAGTGCTTTAGTGTCAGAAAAATCTGTTTAATTTTGTTCCTGTCACTTATCATTATATGAAATTAGAGACTTATAGGCTTTGGGAATTTCACAGAAGCTTTCTTCATAGGTCAGCATAGCAAATGAAATAATGACAGTATGTAAGGTACAGTAGAATTCTGCTACAAAATGTATCTATTATTATTACTGGTCACTTTATGATTTAATGGTGTTCTCATTAGAATTATTCCTCAGTCAATGAACAAGTTATACCACTAGGATCAATAACAACAATAAAAAAGACAACGTAGTTCTGAATTGGCTATGAGCAGAAAACTGAAAAATCCGCACGGAGGACCCATGAACCCAACAATTATGGGAGATTTAGCAATAAATTGGGACTCTGGAAGGAGGCAAATTTCTGGAATCTTACAGAATTAATATAAGTATGATTTTATTGTTTTGGTCACTGGCTGGTAAACATGATCATCATGTTTATGTGATAATGCTATCAATTTCACTCTTTTCCAAATAATAGTAATACTGACATCATTGTCATTGGAAATGGTGAACTTTAGTTTGAACATACATTCTAACTAAAGCACCAAGAAAAGGATACTTTTAAAAAATAATTTTCATTCTTTTTCTTTTTAAAATATTTTTTATTGATATTTTGGAGAGAGAGAGAAAACATCGATGTGCGAGAGAATCAGTGATCAGCTGTCTCTTGCACGCCCTCCACCCTAAACCCAGGCATGTGCCCTGATAGGAAATGGAACCAGCAGCCTTTCAGGGCACCAGACAATGCCCAACCCACTGACCCACACTGGCCAGGGCAAGGATGCTTTCTTCTTATTAAGCTGTAAATATAATTTTGCCACTCAAAGGAAAGAAGGAAGGGAGGAAGGGAAATTAGCATGTCAGAGTATTCTATCTCTTCTGCTGGAAAATTTCACTTATATTACATCATTCTCTCAGCAATCAATTTCCCACGGTAATAATATATACTGACTTTACAATAAATCTGCCAAGCTTCATAATAACGTTCCAGATAGTGAATTCACAAGGGTGTCTGGCCTCATCAAGCTGGTTGACGGTACAGACAAGTTCTCTAACTGTGAAGCCCATGTGTTCTCACCACCCCATGTTTATGGAGGCTGGGGGTTTTGCCCTTCAGTGTTGTTTATTTCTGAAAGTAAGTCCGAGGTAAAAGTCAATTATTATAGGAAAGCAACTCTTCAATGAAAGTAATGTGGATGAAATTGTCTTGATAATATTACATATTTATCTTCCCATCATTGATATATGAGGCTTTTAGAAAAACTATGAATTGAGTAAATATTTTTAAAAACTTGTAGAAGACCAAATATGTGATTTAAAAAAATTATAATATAACACTTCAACTGATGTTTTAAGATCACTTCATTTGGATACTATCATTTAGAAATTATTTAATTGGTAGCCTTTTATGAAATGAGCTAGTATTTTTTCATAGTTGGTGAGAAAGTACACAAGACTAAAATTTACACTAACTTATGTGTCATATATTACATATATTACTTTTTTTCAGGGACTTAAAAATCCTGGAAAATATAAATTGTTCATAAACTATCTTTTCCCTTTATTTGAAATATGGATAAACAGCTGTTTTCTGCAGGGGAGAATTACATGAGATAGCACTTGCTTTGTTCTAACACCCTTTACTTTAAAATTTTGTATTAATTATTAGCAATATATTTCTGCATGTTATTTTTCTGTATTCTCAGGTAAAATACACACTTAGTCCTCAATCATTAAGTATGTTATTAAATTTAAGATATTTAAAATAAAACAGAATGTTTGCATGCGTTTTGAGTCTATATGTGTATATCAAGGAATGGATATTACATAAGCTGTAATCAGATTGATAGCTTGGAGGATAACAATATATCAATATTAAATTACTTAATTCATCCAACAAATTTTAATTTAATACTATTATATGTCAGTTACTAGATTTGTTCCAGAGGTCAAAAGAGTGAATAAGGTACAGTCCTTGCTATCTGAAGAAAAATTAAAAGTAAAAAGTAAAAGAAACATTGTACCAATACAAATAATATTACACATTTTGATACATGATAAATACCATGAAGAAAAACTGCCAGTTTTCTCATACAGAACTGATTTATTCCTCTTGTGCATATATAAATAAAATACAGAAATATAAATATGTAAATATATTTATGTATAATGTATACATAAATGAAAGGGCAACTTTTATTTTTAAATGTCTAGGTGTGAATGAAAATGTATATACTAGTCACTGTAATTAATGTTTAAACATCCTTTTATTATGGAATAAATCTCAATCACAATATGTTTTTGTTGATGTGGCATTGACTTCTGATTGCTAGTATCTTTTTTAGAGTTTTAGCAAAAGTGAAATGATTGCCAAGGATGATTCTTTGTGCAATCATTACAAGATGTCAGTAACAATGTTATATTTATTTACTTTCTCTAGCCCCTCCTGTATCCTTTAGATTATTTCGGTTTTAAATTAGGCAATATTTAGCTGCAAAATAATTTTTTTGGAGGGGGTTGCTTTTTGCTAACATTATCTACAAGTGTCTATAGAAAACTCTCTTAGAGTTTCTTTGTGAGAGTAATATTTAGTAATTATAGTTTCCTAGAAAGTTATCAATTTCATCCAGATTTTCAAAAAGGTCAAGTTATAAAACTAATATTCTAAGAGTTTAAAATTTTTCTTTTTTGATGGTTATTTAATTCTTCTCATTTCACATTTTTTATATTTCTGTTTCTTTTTCTTTTTTAAAAATATTTTTTCTTTATTGATTTTTAGAGAGAGAGGAAGGGAGAGGGAGAGAGAGATAGAAACATCAATGAGAGAGAACATCAATTGGTCACCTTCTGCATGCCCCCTACTGGGGATTGGGCCCATAACCTGGACATGTGCCCTGACCAGGAATCGAACCAGCAACCTCTTGGTGCATGGGCCGACACTCAACCACCGAGCCACATTGACTGGGTTGTTTCTCTTTTTCTTAATTAGTTTAGTTAGTGGTTTGTATATAGTTTGTTACTTACTATTTCTGAGTGCTTTGTTTTCTATGCATAAAAGATAGATTGTATACTTTCAGAATATGATATATCATATATCATATAATATTTTAATTTTATTCAGATTTTTTGTTCTGAGCACTGCTGTGCAATCTGATTTTGCCTTTAAACATGTAAAAATTCAAAGGTGACATAAGTCAAGTCATTAACTTCCCCTCCACAAAGCAACAACTGCTCCACTGTTCAGAATTTCTCTGTTCCAGGTGACATTAGGAGGGTAACAAGACTTCACTTTGATAAATTTAGGTACCAAGAAAATCCATAATGTAATTCAGCAGCAGTGCTCAATATATAGAAAACAGTATTTCCAAACAAGACACTAAAAGTAAAACTTACCTTGGAAAATGTAAGTCCCATTTCAGTTTAAAAAATCAGGTGAAATACGACTCACTATACCATGATTTTCTTCTTGATTTCAGTTGTGGCTATTCCTCCACTGCCTTTCATAGTTTATGGAATTAAGCAGGACAATAAAAACTTCGATGATGAATTCTTCTTAGTCATCAACATTCATTCCATCATTATAAACTTCCATTTCAATTCTCTCATTAAATTTAGAGTAAATACACATGACTGCCTCCAATGTTATCACCTTAGTGTAAGTCACAATTATTTCTGGCCTGGGTAGTTGCAATAGGTCTTTAATTTTATAGCTAAATTCATACTTGTGTTTCTCAAAACATTCTTGCACAGTAGCCAATATGATCTTTATAAATATAAATTTGATAATGTCACTTCAAATTAAAACATCTCCATTAGTAAAATTCCTAGAAAATAACATAGAAGAAAACTTAGATGATGTTGGGTATGACCATGACTTTTTAGATACAGCACAAAAGGTACAATCAATGAAAGGCATAACATAAGCTAGACTTCATTTATACTAAAAAAACGTTCTTCGACAGACAATATCAAAAGAATGACAAGACAAGCTGCAGACGGGGACAAAATATTTGCAAAAGATGTATATGATAAACAACTGTTACTCAAAATATACCAAGAACTCTTAAAACTCCAGTTTGAGAAAACAAACAACCTGATTAAAAAATGGGCCAAAGACCTTGACAGATTTCTCACTGAAGAAGATATATAGATGGCAAGTATGCATATGTATGAAAAGATGCTCCATGTCATATGTCGTCAAGGAAGTGCAAATTAAAACAACAATGCGATGCCAGGACACACCTGTTAGGCCAAAACCTGAAACACTGACAACAGCAAATGCTGGTGAGGATGTGGAGCAACAGAAACTCATTCATTGCTGGTGGGAATGCAAACAATTCAGCTACTTTGGAAGATAGTTTATATGTTTCTTGCAAAACTAAACACACATTTACCATATGATCCACTGATTAGGATCTTTGGTAATTAATTTCCCAAAGGAGTTGAAACTTATGCCCACACAAAAGCCTACACACAGATATGTATAGCAGCTTTATTCATAACTACTCAAACTTGAAAACAGCCAAGGTATCCTTCAGTAGGTGAGTGGGTAAGTAAACTGTAGTACATTCAGACAATGAAATACTGTTATTCAGTGCTAAGAAGAAATGAGTTATCAAGCCATGAAAAGATATGGAGGAAACTGAAACGCATATTACTTATTGAAAGAAGTCAATCAGAAAAGGCTACAGATTGTGATTACAACTATATGACATTCCGAAGAAGGCAAAACTATGGAGACAAATGAAAAAGCCAGTGATTGTTGGTGGGCTGGACAGGTGAATAGGAGGAACACAGATGATTTTTAAGGCAGTGAACATACTTTGTATGCTACCATAATGATGAATATATAGTATACATTTGCCCAAACCCATGGAATGTACAACACCAAGAGTGAACAGTAATGTCAACTGTAGATTCTGGGTGATTATGACATGATAACAAATGTGCCACTCTGGTGGGGAATGTTGATCATGGTGGGAGGCTATCATGTGCGGGGTTAGGGTATAATGGAAAATCTCAGTACCTTCCTCTCAATCTTGCTTTGAATCTAAAACTTCTCTTAAAAATAAAGTCAATAACAAACAATCTCAATGGCTGTACATTCTCTTAGAAGTAAATCTGAAATCATTAACATGAACTGTAAGGACTTTGATGAACAGAATTCTACCTGTGTATCTAATTTCATCTTACCCCACCTTTTACCTCTCTTATTGTAGTCATTTTATCAATGTTTCACATATGCCAAGCTCTTTTTCTATCTGTGAATGTTGGGTGTGTGGTTCATTTTACCTAGAATATTATTGTCTTTACCCGTTTCTCCTTTAGCAGGTATCAATATTTGTATCATTTTTCTCAGAGAGACATGTTGTAAACATTTATTCTGTAATACCTTCTTTTTCTTACATATGATTTATCACAAGTTGTAATTATATATTTAGTAATTTATTTATGTCTCCTTCACTATACTAATTGTCCTGGTTGACAAGAACCATGTCTGTTTGTCTACCAATGTATATCCAGCATATCCTAGCTTAATGATTAGCCCTTAGTCATTCAAAAATATTATTTTTGACTTGCTGATTAAATACTATATTACTGTTAGTACATTTCTTTTAAATCATTACCTTATTTTGTCCATATACCAATCAAGGCTAGCAGGTTATTATTATTTATATGTTGCAGATAAAAACATCTGAATAATAAAATGAACTTTAAATCCCAAAGTAATATAAATTCAGACAGTAAAATGTATTTAAATTCCCATTTCCCCCTAACATTAATGGTATTTATTTGTAAGATGTCCATGGCACTCAATATTTGAACTATCCATATAAATCATTACATTTTTAAGAATAACAGGTCTCAATTTTTATCACAAAAATTATAAAAGCTAACTTTTAAAATTCTTCATCTTTTTGCTCTTTATTACTTATACTGCTATCTACATAATTATTTTGAAATACATTTTTGAAAGTGTATAAAAGATTTAAATGTCTATAGTTGTGCGAAGAAAATAAGAATATGGAAAATAGGATAACAGCAGAATATTTATAGGATAAATATCAAGTTTAATATACAAAATACACACTAGAAATGACTTGAAGGTTAAAACACAATTCACCAGAAATACAGCATGATATTATGAGAGAAATGGCTCTCCTGAGTCACTACAGAGAAACCACGATGCCAGTTAATGAGTGACATCCTCAACAACGTTCTACAGTAAATACAATAATGAGTTTCACGGGATGTGTATTCAGTGTCTGTCAATACAGACTGATGGAATGAAAGCAAAATTAGTTCTATTCGGAACAAAAATGATGTAGACCCAATAAACTCTCTGATGCTGAGCTACCACTGGGGTTTTAGTTAAATCATCTTAGTTGAATAAATGTAGAATTGTAAGTCAAACACAAACATATGGTGATCTTTCCAACTACATTATTCCAAGCAATAAGTCTCTTTTCTGAGAAGAAATCTCAAGTATCCAAGTTAAATAATTATTTCTGCTTTCAAATGAATGTTTATTGTTCCCTGTCCATAACATAGTGAGGAACAAGAGCAGATAGAAATAGGAAGAGCAAATTGCCCTGAGGAGAGTCACATGACAAATATTTGATTATCACGGAACCAGTCGTACTATAGCTCCTTCTTCAGTTTTAAGACGTTGAAAGGATTCTCTCGTTGGTGATTTTTACCCTTAAATATAGCCTGTCATGTTTCACTTATTTCTGATAAACCACAATTCTAAAAGGCTATTTGAAGTACCAGTACTTCCATTTAACGTTAATCTTGTGTTATATATGATGGCTATTTCGTTTTCAGGAAGAAAGTTTTATTGTATTGCAAGGTCAAAACTACTGTATTTAACCTGAACCAATGTAGTCTCATTTTTCCCTGAATTCTCAAATTTTATTAGGAGAACACCACAATATATAATAGCAAGTGAATTCATAAACTCAGTTTCAAGTCAAATACAATTTTACTCAATGGCTAATCTGAGAAACCCTGACCAGAGTAGAGAATTTAATAGATAACGTTAGATGACTTCATGCCCTATATGAAAAAGCTATAAATTAAATGACTGAGCAGCTTTGTTAGTCTCGCGTCAAGGACTTAGAGGCTAATGGTCTCGGAGTATCTAGAAGGAGACAAAAAGAGAAAGAAAGGGAGAACAGTTCTTTACAATGTTACCACCCTCCAACAATGTATAGTATCATCAGGTAGTTACGTATTGATGAGAAATGTTAACAACTCTAACTTATGATCCCAAATTCAGATTGATAAAAATTCTACTTTGCTTTTATATATTACTTACTAGAGTCAGATTGCTAAAATGTGAGGTGTTTTGGTTTGAGTAAAAATAAAACATCCCTCAACTGTTAGAGTATAGAGTGAAAGCTGTTTCTGATCAAAGTTAAGTTATGTCTTTTTAAAAAAAATTGGCTAGAATTTGTCACAGTGGATTGAATGTAGTTTATTTTTCCCCAGTTTCAATGGATAGTTTTGTTGTTTATTTAATAGATCACCAACTTTACCTTTCTCCCTCCCTGCTACTGGAATATCACCGTGTTTCCATGCTGAGTAGTGAAGCAATGACAAAGCTCATCAGAATAAACTCACTTCCTTTTAACACACAAACTATGAATATGTGCACTCCAGAATGCACAGTGGTTTAGTCCCTGAGAAATTCAAATGAGATCCTGAAGAATGTAAGCGAATCCAGGGTGCAGTAAAGATGAGCTGAGATGCTGTGCAACTGTTTAAGATTTCAGCTAATACCAAGTGGAGATGGGGAAAGCACTATGTTGACTTAGGGGATGTGCACAGGAACCAAAAGCAGGAAAATACGAGACATTGCTGGCAACATCCACCCCAGGAAGGACTTTATCTCCAGAAGCTTTAAATTGGCACAGCGCCCAGTGCTCACATGGCTGACTCTTTCCTCCATGTTCCACTTGGCACAGCAAGTAGCAGTATCTCCACCACCTACGATGGTGATGCAGCGCCTGGAAGTGGTTTTCACCATCTTATCCATGAGGGCTTTGGTCCCTTGGACAAAAGCATCCTATTCAAATACACCCACAGGTCCATTCCACACAATCTATTTGGCCCTAGTGACAGCCTCAGCGTACTTCATGCTGCTCTCAGAACCTCAGTTGAAGCCCACCCAGCCAGCAGGTTTCCTTGAAGCCACAGCGGTTTGGCCAGTCTTGGCATTCTCATCAAACTTGTCATCAGTGGCAAAGTCAACAGGCAAAGTAATCTTCACACCATTCTTTTCAGCTTTGGACATCAGGTCTTTGGCAATCCTGGCTCCCTCTTCATCAAACAGAGAAGAGCCAATTTCCATGTTGGTGAGCACCTTAAGCAAGGTAGAAGCCACCAATAACCATCTCATGGACTTTGACTAGAATATTATTGACCAGCTGGATCTAGTCTGTAACTTTAGCTCCACCTAGGATGTACAGGAAGGGCTCCCCAAGGCCTTGACAAAGTAGTTCAGGTCCTTCTCCATAAAAAAAGTCTCCAGCTTTCTGTGGCAGACTGACTCCCACAATAGAGCTGTGGGATTGGTGAGCAGAGCCAGAAGCATCATTGACACAGACATCCCCTAGCTTGCAAAACAAGGCTCAGAAGGCTTCTACTTTAGCTGGCTGGGCTTAACCTTGTTCCCAGAAGCATCTTTTCCCTTCCCTTCTTCCTCCACATGAAAGCAAAGGTTCTCCAGCAAGATGACAGGCCCAGCAGCTGGGTCAGCACATGATTTCTCCACTTTGGGGCCCACGCAGTCCTTCAAGAAAAGAACAGTCTTGCCCAGTAGAGATTTGAATTCTACAGCAACTGACTCCAAGGGGTACTTATTAGGTATGGGGACACCATCCGGCCCACCCAGGTGGTTCATTATCCTGACTTGGCTCCATTATCCAAGCAGAATTTGATGCTTAGGAAGGCAGCCTTGATTCTCTGGTTGTGTTATCTAGTTGTTCTTCATGGGAATATTAAACTCCACTCTCATGATGACCCGCTTCCCCTTTGCGTCCAGCTTGACCAGCGTCTGCTGGTTAGAAAGCCACATCTTGGCAACAGAGCAGCAGTGACAGGTGGTGGTGGGGGAAGGGGGGCTCAGACAGCAGAGAACAGACAATGTCAGATTGAATGTGGTTTAAATTGAATGTTATATAAGCCTTTAATAAAGACATGAATTAAAATAAGTTAAGAATAGGAAAAGGATGTTAAAGTTAATTTTAGCTTCATCATTTTAAATTACTATTTCCTAGAACGAGAGCTATCAAATCAGTAAGGCCTTTCTGATGTCTTGTGCAAATGACAAATAACGGTGTTTCCAAAGTGTATTTGGAAACAATGACAAACAATAAAGACAACTTTCTGTAATCCTAAAGCCAACAAAGAAGAACATTATTTCAGCAGCATATGGTAGAAATAGATTTTTTTTGGCACAGAAGGAAAAATAAATGACTGACAATAGATTCAATTTATGGACATATGCATGGAAAATGTGTGATAATTCAGTAATTAAATTGGAGACAATAGCATGTTCCCAAGTGTAAGGTGGCACATAATGTTATCAACAGCTTGGTGAAATCACGCAGCTTGACACATCATTCAGAATATGAGAAAATAGGTAAATTAATTTTTTCAAGCTGTAAGAACAGAGGATAAGGAACAAAATAAGAGAATAGAATTATTCAGTAATTACTGATAGTTTTCACTTTTAATTAAACAATTTAGTTACCTGTTCTTTCTAAGACTGATATATAGTACCTTTTTGTTTCAAAATACCTTTTTGTTTCTGGTTGTTTATATCAGCATAATGCTTCCATGGTTAGAAACTTAATTTGTTTAATTAGCCAAGATTACTCAAAGGAGGCTTCATAGTGAATGTAAATGGGCTTTGCCTGTTGATTCTACCCTTTATTATCAGAAAGAACTAAAAGCGAGTTACTTAAGTCTCTCTGAACTCCATATATAATTTTCTCATCTTAATATGGAGGGATCATCAAATACAGATATACGGTTATTGTGAGAATTTAAATATGACATATGAAAACCTTCGTTACATAGTAGTTGCTCAGTAATTGTTAATCCCATCTGTCTCCATTTCTACATATACAAATAATCCAAAGAAATAATTATGCAATAAGGTATACTGTAAAAAGAAAACATTTGTTTAACAGTCTATCCACTATGGGCCAATTTCTGTATTGAATTACAGTAGTAGGTCTCTGATACAATCAAAGTAAAAGAAACAGACAACAACCATAGAAACAAATTCTAAATTAGAGGTAGATCTCATTTGGACATCATTCACACAAGTGTTATCTGTAGCCTGGAAGTTTCAGCCAAATGTAGTTCTTGGGTTTTTGTTTGTGTTTTTGATCAGAGTGATATTTGTTGATCCTTTGGAGCCATGCTACTCGGATTTGTACTTAACGGGTTGTCTAAATTGGAATCTTGGAAAAATGTCAAATTAACTTATAAAAACCTGAATCACAATGTCACAATATGTGGCGACAGCTGCAAAGTTCTCAGTATGTTTTGAAACACAGATTTATTCTATTTACACTATAATTGTGTCTCACATTTTATAGTGAACCTAACCTCATCATTAGAAATTGTATTTCCTCGCCACATAAGTAGCCCTCTTAGCTTTCACACATATACTCAAGTAGCTGATAGTATTTTCATGCATACAAACTACAGAGAATTTCTGCATTAATAATTTATCATGCACAAGTATTTTGGGCTTAAATAATTTTGCATATTACATATCCCTTTAAACTCTATGTAAGTTTCTTTATGAGTAAAATATATCTCTCCCACCCCCCGTATTGGTAAGTGGAGGCCACTCCTTGTTAATCTGGCACACACCTTTATATCTTTATTTACTGAGTTTCTTCATAACATTAATTCATACTGATTTTGTTTAGCTTCGCTCTTTTTTGCCAACTCCAAACTCATCAGCAAACCCTGTGGCTGCATCCTTGAAATACACAGAAAAACTTACCACTTTCACCACCTGCACTGTGAACACCTTCGTCCAAGTCACCATATCACTGTCTCACAGTGGCCTCCAAACTGCACGCCTAGCCACCACCCTTGGGCTTCTATGGTCTGTCTTCTACCCAGGGGCCCGAGTAATCCTTTTAAAATGTAACTCATGTCATTTTACTGCTTAAAATACTGTAATGGCTTCTCATCTTTTTTCTGAATAAAAGTGCAACTTTTGACCAGTTGCAGCAGTAAAGGACCCCAACTTTTGGACAAATTCTTTTGATTCTAGCTCTCCTCCTAATCGATAACATGAGGTAATTTATGCAATTGCATCCCCTTTGCTTTTCACATAAACATAAAAAATAAAATTTAGCAAAATGGATGGGAGGAAACAAAGTATTAATAAGTAAGTAAAACTAGAAATTAATTCTGTAGCACAGTCTCAATTCATCAGTATGAAAGGTAACACCAAATATAGGTCATATCATGTCATTCTTCTTCAGTCAAACCACTAGTTATTGTGAATATTAAAAATTATATCTTTTAAATTTTAATTAACACTTCTGGGCCTCATTTTCCTTTTAGTTAAGACAATAATTTCTGAATTATTTTTAACTTTCCTTCATAGGTCACTGTTCTATAACTATGTATATGGAACATTTCAGAATATTTACTAGAATTTTAAATAGAGCAATTTTATGTTTTTAATAATGCTAGAAGCAGAATGATGGAATAAGAAATCATTTTAAAACCACATTTTACTCTTTATTTTATGGAAAACATAGGAGGGAGACCAAAAATTTGACTCCTCTGTATAAAAATAAACATAGAATTTAAAATATAATCATGTACTTCTTGTAAAATTAAGCTCTTGCTTAGAGTTGGTATGTAAGGCTGTGTGTTTTTCATCATGATGGATGAAATTTTTATCATGACAACATAGTGATGTCTACTAACCCAAAATAAATACTGATATTATTACATGTGAGGAAATCATTGGATATAAACATATCTTCATGTTCACACATAGCAGAAAATAGAGCATTAAAGAAAATATAAACATAATAATGTTCTCATTTCGCCCAGCTGGTGTGGCTCAGTGGTTGAGCATGGACCCATGCACCAAGAAGTTGCCAGTTCAATTCCCGGTCAGGGCACATGCCCAGGTTGTGGGCCAGATCCCCAGTGGGGGGTATGCAGGAGGTGGCTGGTTGATGTTGTCTCTCATTGATGTTTCTCTTTCTCCCTCTCCCTTCCTCTCTCTCTAAAATCAATAAAGAAAAAAAAAAGTTCTTATTTCATAAATTCAAAGTGCTTGTAGAGTAATGTTTTCCAAGTATTGCGTCTCTGTCCATTTTTGGTTGGAGTCATGTTTGCAACTGAAGCTCCTTTGTCAGCCACTGTTGAAACATATTGTGCCAAATAATTCTCCTTTAAAAGTGGCTCATTAAATATTCATATTCTTGCACCATAGGAACTTTTTTCCATTTGCATTTAATTAAATCACATATTCAAGTTAAACCCCCAATGCCAATAATCTGAAGGTTTTCACCTTTGTATTCTCTTCAGTATATATGGGGAGATATGAAATTTGCAAAAGCAATGCTGCTGCTTATAGAAAATATATCTCATTCCTGATTCTCTCAGTGGTTTTAAATTCATTCTGACATGCAAATCCCTGAGGTTAAAATTCTATTTAAAGTTCACATTTGAGTTTATAATGGTTCTGCTTCTGTGCTGATTTATATTTAATAAGAATGTGAAATAAAAAGAACACATAACCTTTTACATCTAAAACAGATTACATAATATTCGTAATTAGTAAGCATCACTCCATGGGTAAATGGCATTCTGCATGACAATTTCATAG
The DNA here is from genome assembly GCA_030848825.1 of Tadarida brasiliensis. Lineage (NCBI taxonomy): Eukaryota > Metazoa > Chordata > Mammalia > Chiroptera > Molossidae > Tadarida > Tadarida brasiliensis. Next base: position 67,182,048 of record CM061266.1, read on the forward strand.
CATCATTAATATCAATGTTAAATGTCAAAGTACCCAAATGTCAAAGTATTTTCTTTACCTTACAAATACTGTTCTTATAACAAATGGTGTAGCACCTGTGAATTGATAATAAAGTCATCCTGGGATTTGGGAAAGAATTCACAGACACGTTACTGAAGGAGTTAAATCATCATCCTAACTTATATGGGACCTCCCCGAATATTGTGTTTGAAAAGCTGAATTTTCAGCTGAGCCAATATCAGCTTAGGATCAATTAGGATATTATGCTGTTTAAATATTTGTTTTGCTGGTCAGAGATAAGAATGAACTAACAATTTGCTGAGTATGGATTCAAATCAAACTGCCAAGCCGTGACTGTTGTAGCTAATAGTTTTGCTGAACAAGTGCCCAATTGGAAAAGAGGCAAAGTTAACCAATCTATGTTTAGTACTTCATTATTTCTCTTCATTTCAATAACTGAACCTTAATTACATTAATGCATGTCCTTAATTAGGACATTCTGTCATTCTGTTCAAATATTCCTGCCAAGAGGAAACATTGTTTTCCATGCCATCCACACTCTCCTCAATCTCAAACATTGTTCTGCTACCTCTCTCCTAACAAATAGTCTCTCTTTTGAAGATTTTTCTTGACATAACAACCTCTAACATTGCAAGAAATTTGATGGCTGTCCTTCCTTCCTTCCTTCTTTCCTTCCGTCTGTCCTTCCAAAGGTTTCGAATTATTATTGTGTTAGGCACAGGGCCAAATATTACTAATAAAGCACTGAATGATACACAGTTTCTGTTTTCAAGATTTTAGCCTTCACCTTGTTTTTCCTTGTCACTATTTTTGGAAGATTCATCATTCACATTAGTCTTCTGTAATCCTGGTTCCTCACTTCCTTGATCACTTCAAATCTAATCACTTCCCTTGACATTCATTCCACTTTTATTTTTCATTCCCACTATCCACATTCTTGTTTAGAAGATCATCTTTGGTTTAATTCTTCAAAGTTTACCTAAGTTATTCCTCCATAAAAAGTTGCTGAATATCAGCTCTTAAACCCTGCAGCATTTTTAAATCTATTTTATAAAAAAAAATGCATACCTGAATTAAACAGACAATCATTAAATGCCTACTTTGTACCAGGAAAATATTTACTTTTAATATTGGCTTTAATATTTACTTTTAATATTGGCTTGTATGCTCATGGTGAACTTCTCATATGCAGATTTACCCAAATGCCCTTTAAATCTGCAGTTCTGCTTTGCAGAGATTCTTGCTATTTAATTAATATTTCTTAAAATAAATCTTTCCTGTTTAAAACAATGCTATGGTGTTATTGATAGCATCACCCATTACGTTTTTTAATATGCCTAGAACAGTGCAATTATTCTAAAACAAGATTTCATCACTTGCATCAAGCCAAATGGATAACTGAATTCTCATTAAAAGAATCAATATTATCATTGTCACATAAATCTTGTACCCATATAATGAAATGAATATGAAATCTACTAATTTGTAGTCACCACAAAAGCAGCATTCTAATGTTGGGAAGAATAATATTTGATTTTTAAATTTCTGCTGTCAAATATTCCAGATCAACGCACTTTGAGTGCTAAGGCCCTGAATAAACTTTGTTCTTCACATGATTCTCTAGAACCACCAAGTTTATGACAGAAGTCTAAGGGATCTTAATCTTCCCGTCTTCTCCTCTCCTCTCCTCTCCTCTCCTCTCCTCTCCTCTCCTCTCCTCTCCTCTCCTCTCCTCTCCTCTCCTCTCCTCTCCTCTCCTCTCCTCTCCTCTCCTCTCCTCTCCTCTCCTCTCCTCTCCTCTCCTCTCCTCTCCTCTCCTCTCCTCTCCTCTCCTCTCCTCTCCTCTCCTCTCCTCTCCTCTCCTCTCCTCTCCTCTCCTCTCCTCTCCTCTCCTCTCCTCTCCTCTCCTCTCCTCTCCTCTCCTCTCCTCTCCTCTCCTCTCCTCTCCTCTCCTCTCCTCTCCTCTCCTCTCCTCTCCTCTCCTCTCCTCTCCTCTCCTCTCCTCTCCTCTCCTCTCCTCTCCTCTCCTCTCCTCTCCTCTCCTCTCCCTCCTTGGTGATGACTTGTACATTATCACCCTTGAAAATCACAGGCCTCTTTTCTTTTGTTCATTAAAGTAGATATAATATACTACTCACAAGGAAAATTAATGAAAACCATTTAAAAACTATATTCCTACGAAAGGAAAGAGCTGCCGTCAAAGTTCAGAAAATAGAAACTGGATACTCTTAAATTGCTACTTCAATAGGACACAATACTTAAAAATTTGACAATTTAAATAACTGTAAAGTACTCTCCTTGTAAAAGTCATAGGAAGTAGGTTGCTTAAAATGAAACAAAAAATGCATTTCTGAGGTAAGAAAGAAGCATAAAAAAAATAGGGCTGATTCAAGGTCTATTGCAATGGTATGTTCTTTAGGATATTTATATGCTAGCTTACTTTTCCATATTTAAAATGATAGCTGTTCGCATGTGACAAGTTACGTAGGCTCATTTTTTGCTCTATACATTTACATTTCATTTTTCTTATACAGTGAATTATTTCTTTCCACAGCCATACAACAAAAGATTCTATATTTGACGTATATTTTGAAGTACCTACATCCAGTCTTTGAGCATGGACTGTCACAGGCAAAATTAAGCTAGTCTCACCGAGCAGTTCCTGGTGGGCATAGGGCCAGGACTCTGCCCTGTTTCTGTCTAATTTTTCTGGCTGGAATCCCAGATACTGCTGTGTGTGTGTGTGTGTGTGTGTGTGTGTGTGTGTGTGTGAAAACAATGAGGCTTTGAGACAACAGCTGAAGCGGTAGAGGAGAAAACACTGTACAGACCTTTGGTATGTGAGGTACCGGACTAGAGAGACAGAATGTTAGTTCCCTAATTAGATAAGAAAATAAGTGTGACTTAATAGGGTTTTGTTGACTCATTTCATAGTATAAGATTATTCAAATGAGAAAATATAGCTTTGCCCTGGCTGGTTTGGCTCAGCAGTTGGAGCGTCGGCCTGCAGACCAGACAGTCCCGGGTTCGGTTCCTGCTAGGGGCACGTACCAAAAAAAAAAGAAAAAGAAAATATAGCTTGGGTGATAAGCAACTAAGCAACAGTCTACTACTAAATAATAAAGAAATGTGGTAATGTCTAGGTGTGATAATAGATTTTGGAAGCTCCTGAAAATATAACAGTAATATGATATGAGCACACATCAAACTTTTCAAAAAGTTAAAACTTAACGGTAGATTTTCATTTTTAGTGGTCTTTGAACTCATTCTGCCAATGTGATAAAGAAAACAGAAGTAGATTCAAATCAAACAATTGCTATTAAAACAATCTGAACTAACAGGACTTAACGTTTCTGCTCATCCATGAAGAGAGCTAAAAAGAGTCTGTTGCCACTCTCATTATAACAACAAAACAGCATTATAATCTGCAAGTTCACAAATTTCTTGAGCTCACTGCAGAGCTTGGAGGGAAACCAACTAGCATGTAATCTAACAGACAGTCATCCGAAAAGAGATGCAGACTGTGAACCTTTTCATACTTGCACTGAAATAGTCCCAGACCAGTAAGGAAAATTCAGCAAGAATACCCCACAAGTTGATGGAAACTGCTTGTGGGCTAAGGGAAGAGTATGGAGACCCTGAGGGCTGCAAACATAAAGGGTGTTTGTACCTTTCTGCAGGCTTTTTTTTTTTTTTTTTTTTTTTTTTGCCATGAATCTCTCTTGGCAGGGGTCCTTGAGAAAGCTCCCTTCATGGTGCTTGGATTAAGAGAACAGCAGCTGCTGGGAAAGAGAAACTAAGTTATGTCTAAACTGTTCTCCTTCATCTTCCTACTGCTGGGAAAAGTTTTCCATGAATCTCTCTGTTTCTGCACATGATGCAAGTAGAGTCACAGATAACAGATAGTCTTTTGTTCTGGATGGTTTTCTGATAAAATATATAGTGAGCTGCCTTGGAAGATAGAGACATGTCTCCCTCAGGAGTTGGAGGCTGAGGTTCCTACTGGGGCAAAGGTTAGGAATGTTTGCTTGCAGACACTTATATAGCTATAGCTTCCTAGGATGCAAGTTCCTTATGTGACACCTAGCCCAATACTGTGTTGTCCCATGGGACTGGGCAGAGGGGTGGAGCAAAGGGAATTAACATATACACGAAGGTCATGCTTCTTGCTCTTGTGAGTAAGACCATCTTTTGTCTTTGACTCAGGGTTTTCACATCTTCTGCCAGCATCCATGAAAGTGAGGAGACGTAAACTCTTAGTTTTAGGTAGGGTAAAATTTCAGATTTTTCAGTTTTTGACACATTCCTCAGAAACAGAATCGGTAATCTATAGAGTAAAGGAAACATGCCTTGTTGCTCTACAGAGTCTGGTAAAAACGTATTGCAGCTGAGTGAAGCAAACGAAAGCACCTGAAGGAGGATCAGGAATATATGTCGGGCCTAGAACTTCAGCTAAGGAAGACTCACGACTACTGAGAAGGCCACAGTCCTGATGGTTAGGGTTATCGTGCCTGCAGAAGTCTGAGGCTTAATCACAACAGCAGAGAGTCATTCCCCCTCCAAGCTAATAAGCACCAAATCACAATACTGCCAGGGGAGTTCCAGTGCTTGAACAAACCTCCCTGATGCACAGAACAAAGCAAAGACTTAAAGCTGAAGATGGAGATGATTGGGAAAAAAAAAAAAAACTCTGGCAAATGTACCCATAACCTATATTAATGGTAAACAGAAGAACTTCAAATCTGTGCCTCACTGACCATAACAATAGCAGCCATAAACCTAAAACCCAACCACATTTCTTACTGGAATAACTCCATCCTTCACACTATAAGATTTGATGGAGGAATGATGTTTCCCTTTTCAAGCATAAAATCTAATTACCTTAGTCTCTTCTTTCCTACACAAGATGTCCAGCTTTAAAATAACAACAAACCATATTAAAATGCAAGAAAACCCACTTCTAAGAAGCAAAGTACTTGGCTCAACAACTTATATATGAAACAGATTTTGTAACTAGAAAGGGAATTTAAATAACTGTGATGAACTTGGTAAAGGCTCAAATTGAAAAGGCAGGCAGCATGGAAGATCAGATGGATAATTCCTGCAGAGAAATGAAAACTGTAAGAGCGCTGGCCGGTTTGGCTCAGCGGTTAGAGCGTCAGCCTGCGGTCCAGAGAGACCTGGGTTCGGTTCCCGCTAGGGCACGTACACCGGTTGGGTGGTGGGAAGCAACCACTCGATGTGTCCCTTTCACGTCGATGTTTCTCTCTCTCTCTCTCTTCCTCTCTCTCCCTCCCACTCTATCTGAACAAAAAATGGAAAAATGTCCTCGGGTGAGGATAAAAAAGAAAAGAAAACAGTAAGAATATCCCTAACAAATGCAAAACATGAAAATCACAGTAACAGAGGTAAAGAAAGCCTCAGTGACTCTGTAGTTGGCTTGACCTAGCCTAGGAAAGAATCAGTTAAGTCTGAGGAAGAGCCCAGAAGGACAAGAGAGAGAAAATGAGACAGAAATATTTGACACATAATAGTTATTTACCAAAATTAATGAACGAGAATTTTCACAAATAAAATAAGCACAGTAAGATGATTAACAACAAGATATAACAATGTATGTCATACTCATTTTGTTTTAAACAAGAGACTAACAACATCTTGAAGATGCACAGGGAAAAAATGCATATGACAAATAGGCAAACAAATATAATAATGATAATTAGACTTCTCATCAAAATACATGCAAGTCATGACACTTGTAGCATGATGCCTTTAAAGTGGTAGGGGAAAACACAAAACAAAATAAAAAACACTTTCAACCTAGAATATCCAGCAAAAATACCTCAAAAATGAAGGAGAGATTAATACAGACCTGGACCAACAAAATTTGAGAGAACTCATGGCTAGCAAGAATCTACTACAAAAATGTTTATAGAAAGTTTTTATGAAAAACTTAGCACAACACATGGGAAGTAAGACTTGGGAATATACTATTGTCTTTATATAATATATAGTACATAGACTTTTTTAAAATAGGTTTTTATTGTTTTTTTTTTTTTTTTTAGAGAAAGAGAGAGGAAGGGAGAGTGAGAGAGAAACATCAATGTGAAAAAGAATCATCGAACGGCTGCTTCCTGCACACCTCTTACTGGGGATCGAACCCACAACCTGGGCATATGCCTTGACTGGGAATCAAACTGAGACCTCTCAGTCCATGGGATGACACTCAATCCACTGAACCACACTGGCTGGGCTAGTACATAGTCTTTACACTATACATCAACAGGTTTAATATTTTAAGATAAACACTGATTAATAGGAAACATATATTCTAAACCCTGAGGCAATCATTGAAAACATTTTTAAAAAGTATAAATAGCAAGTCTATAGTGGGAAAAATTGAATTATAAAAATGATCAAATTATAAAAATTAAAAATATGTATATATGAAGAACAGATGGAACAAATTAACACTACTAACAAGATGATAGATTTCAATAAAATCATATTGATATGTACATTTAATTAGGGTAGCATAAATCCACCAATTGAAAATCAGGTATGTCAGATTTGATTACAAAGGAGAAAAAGCAAGACTGAGTTATATGCTGTCTAAAATAAACCTGATTTAAATGTAAGAACAGGTCAAAATAAATGGATGGAATGAGGTATTTCTATCAAATTCATAGAAACATAAAGCAGAATAATGGCTGCAAGGAGCTGGGGAAAAGGAGAATGGACTCACTGTGTAATAGGTATAGAGTTTCAGCTTCAAAAGATGACAAGAATTATGGAGATGGATGGTGGTGATATAGTTGTGCATTATAAATGTATTTAATATAAATAAATTGTTCACTTATCTGCACAGCAAAAACAAAAACAAACAAACAAAAAAACAACCATCAAAATGGAAAGGGAACCCACTATATGGGAGAGCATAATTACCAATGATACATCAGATAAGGGGCTAATTTCCAAAATATATAGAGTACTCATACAACTCAACAAAAGGAAGACAAAGAACCCGATTAAAAAATGGAGAGAGTACCTAAATACACCTCTCCAAACAGGACATACAAATGGCCCAGAGACATATGAAAAAATGCTCCAAGTCACTAATCATCAAAGAGATGCAAATTAAAACAACAATGAAGTATCACCTCACACCTGTCAGAATGGCTGCCATTAACAAATCATCAAACAAGTGTTGGCGAGGGTGTGGAGAAAAGGGGACTCCAATACACTGCTGGTGGAAATGCAGACTGGTGCAGCCACTATGGAAAACAATATGGTGTTTCCTCAAAAAATTAAAAATGGCACTGCCATTTGACCCAGTGATCCCACTTCAAGGAATATATACTAAAAAGCCTGAAACACCAATCAGAAAGAATATATGTACCCCCATGTTCATAGCAGTGCTATTTACAATCACTAAAATCTGGAAACAGCCCAGTGTCCAGCAATGGATGAGTGGATAAAAAATCTGTGGTATATATACACAATGGAATACTATGCAGCTGTAAGAAAGAAAGATCTCTTATCTTTTGAGACGACATGAAGGGACCTGGAGAGTATTATCCTAAGTGAAACAAGCCAATCAGAGAAAGACAAATATCACATGATCTCACTTATTTGTGGAATATAATGAACAAAATAAGCTGAGAAACAAAATAGACCCAGACATGGAAGTGGGGTATAGACTGACAAACCTCAGAAGAGATGGACGTGGGGGGAGGGAAGAGATAAACCACAGAACTTATATGCATGTATGGGTAAACAAGGACATAGACAATAATGCTGGGGGCGGGATTGGGAGGAGGGTGTCATTGGGGGAAAAGGAGAAACATCTGTAACTAAAATAAATAAATAAATAAAAATTGTTCACTGAAAATGGTAAAGATAGCAAATTTTATTATATATAATTACCACAATAAAAATGAAAAAAAGAAAAGATAGAGAATTATACACTATTCTAACATTAACCAAAATGAAGGCTGGAGTATCTGCATTAATATTAGAAAACGTTGACTGAAAAACAATGAGGATTAAGAATGAAAAGAAGGATTTCAGAAAATGGTGGTGGAGTGAAGGGAAGCTACACAGCCGATCTCCCAGGACCAAACGGGAATTACAACTAAAATAAAGACAAATCATAGGGAAAAAGCAACTGAAAAGCAGCAGGAGAGGACCATACAACCAGGGACACTGAATGAGCCTGGTAGGATCTGCAGAGGCCCGTGAGGGTGGCAGGCTGGGAGCCCACGGACAGCAGCGGCCTTGGCTGGGAGCGGCAGCCTTAGCTGGGAGCAGCGGCGGCGGCGCCCACACTCGGGGTTAAGAGCACCAGCTGCTCCACGGCGCAGAGGGCCTGGACAGAGCGCTAAATAGCCACAGCCACTCACCTGGGGCTCCGGCAGAGGGAGGGCAGACTGGACTGGAACTCTGAGGGGACACCTGGGATTTGGAGGGTGCTCAGAGTTTGTGCAGAGCTGTGGCCACAAAGGACGGTGGTGGCCAGCCCCTCCTTCCCGGTTGCACAGACCTGCAGCCAAGTTTGCTCCTTCCCAGAGCTGTGGAAGCCCCTCCTTCGGAGATTCCCAGGTGAGGTAAAGAGGTAAAGAAATGCAAATTGAGGCTCATTAACAACCAGCATTGGCCCCACCCTCGGGAAATCTTATTACACTGTAAACATCTGAGGGAGTTTCTCATTCAACTGAGATCCTAAGGCTTTTCAAGTAACTGAGGCTAATAGCCTCCAGGCAAAAAGCTAGAACATAACTAAACCTTTCCTGAGCTTGCAAATCTACCCAGGAAAGTGAGACTTGATAGTAGTGTTTAAGGAGGGCCCTCCACACTCATCCAAACCCAGTAGAGGGAGCCACAAATAGCAGAACACCAACACCCACAGGGAAAATTTGGCAGGCTCCAAAACCCACTGAGATAGCAAAAATGGTGAAACAAAAAAACAGATCCCAAATGAAAGAACAAGAGAACTCCATCGAAGATGAGATAAATGAAATGCAGCTAAGCAAATTATCAGAGGTAGAGTTCCGAGCCATGATCTTGAGGAAACTAAACAGCATGAGTAAGGACATCAACACCATGAAAACCAATGAAGTGGAAATAAAGAATGACATAGCAGAAATAAAGAACACATTGGAAGGACTGACCAGCACAGTAGAGGAAGCTGAGGACCGGATCAGTGAATTAGAAGACAGAGTAGAAAAAATCAATCAATCAGAAAACCAAAAGGAAAAAACAATGAAAAAACAGGACGATAGCTTAAGAGAACTGTGGGACAACTGGAAACGTAATAACATTCGTATCATTGGAGTCCCCGAAGAAGAAGAAAATGAGCAAGGGTTAGAGAATATATTTGAAGAAATAGTGACAGAAAACTTTCCTAACCTGGTGAAGGAAGAAAGCATTCAAGTTCAAGAAGCACAGAGAGCCCCAAGTAAGAAGAACCCAAACAGGCCCACACCAAGACACATAATAATTAAAATGCCAAAAATTAAAGACAAAGAGAGAATCCTAAAGGCAGCAAGAGATAAGCAACAGGTTACCTACAAAGGAACCCCCATAAGGCTATCATCTGACTCCTCAACAGAAACACTACAGGCCAGAAGGGAATGGCATGAAGTAATAAAGGTCATGAAAAACAAGGATCTGAATCCAAGACTACTCTATCCAGCAAGGCTATAATTCAAAATAGAAGGTCAAATAAAGAGCTTTCCAGACAAAAAAAGTCTAAGGGAATATATTAGCACCAAACCAGCACTGCAAGACATGTTAAAAGGACTGCTGTAATTAATAGAAGAAATAGAACAAAAATTAGAACCACACTGTACAAAAATGACAATAAATAAGTACATATCAATAATCACCTTAAATGTAAATGGATTGAATGCTCCGATAAAAAGACACAGAATAGCTCACTGGATAAGAAAGCATGATTCACATATATGTTGTTAACAAGAGACCCACCTCACAACAAAAGACTCACATAGGTTGAAAGTAAAGGGATGGAAAAAAATCTTCCAAGCAAACGGAAAGGAAAAAAAAGCTGGGGTAGCAATACTCATATCTGATAAATTAGATTTCAAATTGAAGACCATAACTAGAGACAAAGAAGGCCACTACATAATATTGAAAGGATCTATCCAACAGGAAGATATAACCTTGGTAAACATATATGCACCCAATATAGGAGCACCAAAATATATTAAAAATCTTCAAAGGACTTCAAAGGAGAAATCAACCGCAATCCAATCATAGCAGGAGACTTCAACACCCCACTGACATCACTGAATAGATCATCTAGACAAAAAATTAACAAGGAAACAGAGACTCTAAATGAAGCACTAGATCAAATGGATTTAATAGATATCTACAGAGAATTACACCCCAAAACTGCAGAATTCACATTCTTCTCAAGTGCACATGGGACATTGTCAAAGGTAGACCATATGTTAGGGCACAAACTAAGTCTCTACAAGTTCAAGAAGATTGAAATCATATCAAGCATCTTCTCAGACCACAATGGCATGAAACTAGAAATCAATTGCAACAAGAACATGAAAAAACATATGAACACATGGAGACTAAATAGCATGTTACTGAACAATGAATGGGTTACCATGGAGATCAAGGAAGAATTTAAAAAATTCCTGGAAACCAGTGAAAATGAACACACAACAACGCAAAATCTATGGGATACAGCGAAAGCAGTTCTGAGAGGGAAGTTCATAGTACTCCAGGCCTACCTCAAGAAACAAGAAAAATTTCTAATAGACTATCTAACCTCACAACTTAAAGAACTAGAAAGCAAACAAAAAGAAAACCCTAGAGCAAGTAGAAGGAAGGAAATAGTAAAGATCAGAGCAGAAATAAACAACATGGAGACCAAAAAAAACAATTCAAAGGATCAATAAAACAAAGAGCTGGTTTTTTGAAAAGATAAACAAGATTGATGGACCCTTAGCTAGACTCACCAAGAAACGAAGAGAGAGAACCCAAATACACAAAAATCAGAAATGAAAGAGGATAAGTAACAACTGACACCACAGAAATACAAAGGATCATTAGCAAATACTATGAACATTTATATGGCAACAAATTCGACAATCTAAGCGAAATGGACACATTTCTAGAAACACATAGTCTCCCAAAACTGAATCAGAAAGAGATAGAAAACTTGAATAGGCCAATAACAACGAAGGAAATTGAAGATGTAATTAAGACCCTCCCAGCAAACAAAAGCCCAGGCCCTGACAGCTTCACGGGGGAGTTTTACCGAACACTCAAAGAAGAACTAACACCCATTCTCCTCAAACTATTACAAAAAATTCAAGAAGAAGGAAGACTTCCAAACTCCTTTTATGAACCCAGCGTAATTCTAATTCCAAAACCAGAAAAAGACACTACAAAGAAAGAAAACTACAGGCCAATAGCCCTGATGAACATACATGCCAAAATCCTTAACAAAATACTAGCTAATCGGATCCAGCAATACATCCAAAAAATTATTCACCATGACCAAGTGGGATTCATCCCAGGGATGCAAGGCTGGTACAATATATGCAAATCAATAAATGTGATACATCACATAAACAAAATGAAAGATAAAAACCATATGATCATATCAATAGACGCTGAAAAAGCATTTGACAAAATCCAGCACCCATTTCTGATAAAAACACTCAGCAATTTGGGAATAGAGGGATCATATCTCAACATTATAAAGGCCATATATGAAAGACCTACAGCCAACATCATACTCAATGGACAAAAACTAAAAGCATTTCCCTTAAGAACAGGAACAAGACAAGGATGGCCACTTTCACCACTCTTATTTAACATAGTACTGGAAGTCTTAGCCACAGCAATCAGACATAAAGAAAAAATAAAAGGGATCCAAATTGGAAAGGAGGAAGTGAAACTGTCATTATTCGCAGATGACATGATATTATACATAGAAAACCCTAAAGACTCCATCAAAAATCTACTAGACTAAATTAATGAATTTGGCAAAGTAGCAGGATACAAAATTAACGTCAAGAAATTGACGGCATTCTTATACACCAATGATGAACTCACAGAAAGAGAAACTAAAAAAACAATCCCATTTACCATTGCAGCAAAAAAATTAAGATACCTAGGAATAAACTTAACCAAAGAAGTAAAGGATCTATTTGCAGAAAACTACAGGACATTGAAAAAAGAAATAGAGGAAGATATAAAAAAGTGGAAGCACATACCTTGTTCATGGATTGGAAGAATTAACATCATTAAAATGTCCATACTACCCAAAGCAATCTATAGATTTAATGCAATCCCCATCAAAATACCAACGACATATTTCACAGAACTAGAACAAATACTTCAGAAGTTCATATGGAACCAAAAAAGACCCCGAATAGCTACAGCAATCTTGAAAAAGAAGGACAAAGTAGGAGGGATCACAATACCAGACATCAGGTTATACTACAAAGCTACTGTAATCAAAACAGCCTGGTAATGGCACAAGAACAGACACATAGATCAATGGAATAGAACAGAGAACCCAGAAATTGACCCAAAACATTATGCTCAATTAATATTCGACAAAGGTGTCAAGAGCATACAATGGAGTAAAGACAGCCTCTTTAATAAATGGTGTTGGGAAAATTGGACAGCTACATGCAAAAAAACGAAAGTAGATCATCAGCCTACACCATACACAAGAATAAAGTCAAAATGGATAAAAGACTTAAATGTGACTCATGAATCCATAAAAATCCTAGAAGAAAATGCAGGCAACAAAATTTCAGACATCATATGCAGCAGAATTTTCACTGATATATCACCTAAGGCAACAGAAACAAAGGAAAAAATGAACACATGGGACTACATCAAACTCAAAAGCTTCTGCACAGCAAAAGAAACAACCATCAAAGTGGAAAGGCAACCCACTGTATGGGAGAGCATAATTGCCTATGATATATCAGATAAGGGATTAATTTCCAAAATATACAGAGTGCTCATACATCTCAACAAAAGGAAGAAAAAGAACCCAATTAAAAAATGGGCAGAGGAACTAAATAGACACCTCTCCAAACAGGACATACAAATGGCCAAGAGACATATGAAGAAATGCTCAACATCACTAATCATCAGAGAGATGCAAATTAAAACAACAATGTGGTATCACCTCACACCTGTCAGAATGGCCGCCATCAACAAAGCATCAAGCAACAAGTGTTGGTGAGGGTGTGGAGAAAAGGGGATTCTAGTACACTGCTGGTGGGAATGCAGACTGGTGCAGCCACTATGGAAAACACTATGGTGTTACCTCAAAAAATTAAAAATTGAATTACCATTTGACCCAGTGATCCCACTCCTAGGAATATACCCTAAGAAGCCTGAAACACCAATCAGAAAGAATACATGTACCCCCATGTGCATAGCAGTGCTATTTACAATAGCTAATATCTGGAAACAGCCCAAGTGTCCATCAGTAGACGAATGGATAAAAAAGCTGTGGTACATATACACAATGGAGTACTATGCAGCTGTAAGAAAGAATGATCTCTTATCCTTTGCGACGACATGGAAGGACCTGAAAACTATTATCCTAAGTGAAACAAGCCAAGCAGAGAAAGACAAATATCATATGATCTCACTTATTTCTGGAATATAATGAACATAACAGTGTGAGGAACAGGGTAGTCCGAGAGACGTGGAAGTAGGGTACAGACTGACATTTGCCAGAAGAGGGGGTGAGGGAGGGGAGCGATGAACACAGAACTTGTACGCATGTACTCATAACCAATGGACATGGACAACAAAACTGGGGACGGGGCAGGGAGGGCGGGGGAGGAGGGTGTCAATGGGGGAAAAAACGAGAAACATCTGTAACAAAAGTAAATTAATAAAAAATAATAATTAAAAAATATATTATTAAAGGACACAGTTATCTTAAAAGGGAAAAAAAAAAGAATGAAAAGAAGTATTGATAACAATATAGAGTGGCAAATCTCAAAGAAGACATAAAAGTCCTAAACATTTATTTACCTAACAACAGAACTTTAAAATAACATGAGATAACATGACATGAGATCACATAACATCACATAACATAACATGAAGCAGGAGTTATTAGAACTGAAAGGCAAAGTAGTCAAATATACAGTTTTAGATATTTTTCTTTTAGATATTGATTGAATAAGAAGATAGAAAATGAGTGTATATATGGAAGACATAAACAACACTGTCGAACTATACAACCTAACTGATATCTTCAGAGGACTTCACCCAACAACAGCATTATTTTCAAGAACACACTGAATACTCTTCTTTAAGGACACATAAAACATACACTGAGATAGATCATATACTAAGAACAAAATACTTACAAATATTAAAAAATAAGATACTCACAAAAGATATTTTCTGAACATAATGGAATTAAGCTAGGAATCTATAACAAATATCTGAAAAATACTAAAATATCTGGAAATTTAACAACACACTTCTAGATAATCCATGGGTCAAAAAGGAAGTGTCAAGAGAAATTAAAAAAAATACATTTGAACTAAATGAAAATAAAAATAAACAGTATCAAAATTGGTAGAATGAATCTATATCAGTGCTTAGGTATAACTTTATTACATAAATGCTAAGATGAGAAAAGAGAAAAAATTCTGATCATCTCAAAAGATATGATAAAAATAATTTGTCAAAACTGAACATCCATTCATAATAGAAACTCTGAACCAATTTCAAATAGAAGGGAGTCTACATTGAATATAATACCTAATGGTAAAGATATGATGCTTTCTCAGTAAGGTAGGAAACAAGAGAATAAAGTCCTCCCTCATCACATGGATTCACCATCACACTGGAATTCCCAATCAATGCAATAAAGCAAGATAAGCAATAGGCATACAGATTAGACATGAAAAAATCAATCTATCTCTAGTCACAGAAAGCATGACTATCAGAATATCTCATTTAGGCTAACAAAATCAATGCCCAGTGATTTCCCTAAATGAAGTTGTCTCTATAAAAATGTGTATGTTTAGTCATTGTTATTATTTATCTCATGTCCTGAACTCAGAGGTTTTGCATTCAGAATCAAAAGAATCCTCTAAGCACAAAGAAGAATCTGAAGAGATATCTTGAGAACAACTTTTCTATTAGAATCTAACTTCTGTTACACTCTACCAGAAATTAGATTTGGTTGATATTCCTATAATACAAGGTCCTCAGAATTTTATGGGAATTTCTTCATAAAATCCTTGATAAGCAAGTGAACTATGCTTGAAAAAAATATACAGAAAGACAAACATAATATATATAATATAATATACATAATATATAAATCTATTATATAATATTTGTATTTTTTTCCCATTGAGACCCTGATGAACATGGAGATTTGAATTATCATTGATTTCCAAGAATCACAATAGCATATTATCTCACCTTTATATGGAAACCTATGAATAACAACAAAAATCTGCTTTCCGTGTCCACAAAACCAGTATTATTTATGAACAGTGAAAGTCACAATCTTGATCATCTGAGGCAAAGAGTGAAATAGAACAAGAAGATTCTTGAGAAAACCGGTAAAAAGAAAATATTTCATCTTTTCAGGAGCTGTCATTATCCCTTTCCTCCTAAGCAATCCCAACTACAGTCTCAGCAACACCTTGAAACCGGCTCTCACAAATGGAATATTTTTAGTGATTAGGAACTTGCCTGACACTGTCTTATGTTTTGAGTTGTCTTGCAGAGCTTTGACTTAAGATATATGGAGCAAAATGGCTGTAAGGTGTCAGCAATTGAAAGGTGTTACATAAGGGACGACTTTTCTTACACATCCGTTTTAAAGGCATATTTACCCGATAACTTTAAAAATAGATCCATGTCACTTTTGTCTGCTTAGATCTGATCCTACTGCCATCAGGAGAACCAGATCTACCCTCTAGAAAGCATTGCAAAATTTTACCACATCTGTAGATTTGAGATATTACAAGTAATAATAATCAATACATAAGGCAACTTAATGGATTCGTTTTTATTCAGGGAGAAACTCACCTACTTCAGAAGCATATACACAGAGCCAAAAATGCATACATCTTCTTTTAGTTAGTCTTTCAGGTTAGGATACTTTTGTTCATGTTTGGTTGTTTAGAGATAGATTAGAGGAGCCCACATGAAGGTACTTATTTAGTCTTTCATGCCAGGTTTTTGTATCTAGATCACAAAAAAGATCACAGTAACTGTCATGTATTATTTTAATTAGTATATAATTAGACAGCAAGTGAGTAATATAAGAAGGAAAGAAAAATGTTGAGTTTTAAATAAAGAATATACATAAGTCCCTATTAAAAGTTATTTTGAAAAAAAATTAGAGATTTACTGACTTCCTTCAAGAAAACAGGTTTCAATTACATCAACAATTCAACACATGCACACACACCTCCCAGCTTAAATGTACCCACATAAAAACATGCAATTCATTTTTTGGATTTATTTCACTGGACGTGCACTTCAGCCTCATCCTCCACACCTGCCATCTTCTAGCTGTGCTCCTCACCTGCCTCACAG
Source organism: Tadarida brasiliensis (assembly GCA_030848825.1). Lineage (NCBI taxonomy): Eukaryota > Metazoa > Chordata > Mammalia > Chiroptera > Molossidae > Tadarida > Tadarida brasiliensis. The sequence goes on from CM061266.1 coordinate 67,198,665, forward strand.
CCTTCACTCGTGGCCTTTTCCCAATCTTGACCTTGCTGGTGCTCAACTAGGAAGTCCTTTCCTGACAGAGGCATCATCTGACCTTCTGATTTAAATTATGTGACTTCCCTCCTCCTTCTTGTCATTGTTGACCATTTCTTGTTCATCTGCCTATTTTATTTTTTTAAGGTTCTTTATTGATTTTTAGAGAGAGAGGGAGAGGAAGAAGCATCGATGTGAGAGTACAACGTCTATCGGCTGCCTCCTGCATGGCCCCTACCTGGATTGAGTCCGCAACATGGGCATGTGCCCTGACTGGGAATCAAAGCTCAGCCTTTCTTGGTGGTGCATGAGATGACACCCAACCAACTAAGCCACATGGCCCAGGGCTCCTCTGCCATTATTAAACATCAATATCACTTTAGAACTCTAGATTGTGAGTTCTATCTTGACAAAATTACAGTGTGCTTGGTTAACTATTTTGTGTGGTGAGTGCAACTGGGTTTAGTACAATTGCTGGAACGTAGGATATGTGACCTTCAACACCTGCTCCTAGACTAATCTTCTTCATTTTATGAAAGAGAATCAGGTTCAAACATATGCCTCCTCCCTTTATCATTTTTTAGCCAAACTGCTGGCAATCACTGCCAGCTCTACCTTAAAATATGCGCACTATAAATTATAAATCTGAGTTCTTTTCAGTCCCCTTACCATTCAACAGCTAATCCAGCCCTTTATCATGGACTGTCTGGGTTACTGCAATTGCCTTCTAAATAGTCTGCTTCCCTCTAGCCCCCAATCTCTAGAAAAATTTCCCAGAAACCAGTGGTCCTGTTGCTTCTCTGCTCAAATCTCTCCTTTGTGCTCTGATCACACTCCAAAGGTGAATGTAGCTCTCAGTGATCTGCTTCCTATTCTTGTTCATGTCTTACAATGCTTGCTTTTGCCCTCCCCTCCCACCCCAACAATCTCCTTGAACTGACCAATGGACACTTACATCGGGGCCTTTGCAGTTCCTGTTCCAGGTGCTGTGAACCATGACTCATGTGCACATTATAGGTTTCTGCTTCAGCACAACATCATCAGGGAAATCTTGATTGTTTACTCTTTCTAAAAGAGTTCCTTTGGCCCTGGCCAGTTTGAGTCACGGGTTTGATTCTGGTCAAGAGCATGTACCTCGGTTGCGGTTCGTCCATGTGTCCCTCTCCCGTTGATGTTTCTCTCTCTCCCTCCCATTCTATGTGAAGATAAGTAGAAAAATATCCTCGGGTGAGGATTAAAAGAAAAAAGTTTCTTTGAGCAATCACTGTCTTCTAGCTTTTTGAGATATTATTGATATTCAAATGCTTCTTGTGTTTTTATTTCATGCAACTTGATCCTCTCTACCAATGAGTATTTATTGTTTTGTTTTTGTCTCTTTTCAATAGAATATAAGTTTTTAAAGAGTATCGACATTTAGTTTGTTTTATTTTAATTCATGTGCAATTTCCAAGCAACCATAAAGTTCTTACTGAATACTGTTAAATGAATAAATAAATGTGCAACAAATAGTTTTTTGAAATATTAATGAAGACACTAATGAAATAATGCTGCATGAATGATTAAATTAAACAAACAAACCATATTATGCAAGCATTCTTTCTCATTGGTGGGCAATGAGCTATATACCCAAGGAAGAGCAAACTTCCAAGTTTGGTGTTTGAGCCTATTAAATATGCATCAATGCATCAAGTTTTATTCATATGTCCATAATACTCATGTGTTATATTAGTCCATATTATTTTTTATGATATCACTTATCTGCTTCATTAAAAAGGACCCTGAATTTTTATAGACCATAATACCCTGTCCAGTATCTTTTGCCAAGCATGTAAGATTCTCTAAAATATGGCTATAATTTGGTATCTTTATCTTATTTTATGAAAATCTCATATATCTCTTTTGAATAATCCTTCATATTAAAAATCATTCTGACACCCAGCACCCACCCCTTCTAATATCATTCTCCAATAAAAGAAACTGGGGCTCTTTTTCAAATGACTGATTCCAGGGCTGGGGCAGGGAGTATAAGAAATGATCTAGAGCATCTTGCGGGATCAGAAAGCAAGAAAATATTCAATAAAAAAGTTACCATGATAATAAGAACATGTCAAAGGGGCCAACCAAATGACTCTCAACGGCCAAAGCTAGAACAATTTTTGCAACAAAACAAATTAAGTAGAAGGATTATACCAAAAGTATAAGATAAATATCCTTGAGTTCATAATGATACACACAAATGATTATTAATAAATGGGGAAGAAGAGACAATCTCCTGTGCAGAAAAATTTCAAACATTTATGTATCTACTCTGCTCTCAAGGAGATAGAGCGTAACTCTCTACTCCTTAAGTATAGGCTGTGCATAGAAACTTCTTTCCAAAGAGTACAGGATAAAAGGTGTGGGATGGAGAATAACTTTACAGTTGAGAAACCTGACAAACACTACCTCAGCCAAGTGAACAAAGTCAGCATCAACAATGATAAGTCATGTTACTAGCATGTAGCCTTAATATGATGTGATGAGAATGGCACTTTACCTGTGTGCTCTTCCCCAAAACCCATAACCCCAGCCTAATCATGACAGAAACACAAAACAGAGAGGAACTATCTACAAAATATCTGCCCAGTACCCCTCAAAAACTGTCAAGGTCATCAAAAACAAGAAAAGTCTGAGAAAGGGCCTGGGTACACAGGAGGCTAAGGAGACATGATGGCTACATGTCATGTGGTGTCCTAGATGAGACCCTGGAACAGAAAAAAAGTGTGTTATTAAGTAAAAGTAAAGGGACTAAAGGAACTTAAATAAAGTATGGGGCTTTAGTTAATAGGAATATATCAATATTTGTTTATCAGCTGTGACAAATGTACTATACCAATGTGAAATATTAATAATGGGAAATTGGGTGTGAGTATATGGGAACTATCCTGTCCTCACAACTCTCCTGTCATTCAAAAGAAAAACAAATATTAAAGGAAAATAACTTTGGTTTATCTCTTCCCAAGTTCCCCCTCTTCCCTTCCCTCTGATATGCATATATGCACAACCAATGGATACAGATGATAGTTTGGGGAAAGCTGAAGGGGGAAGGGAGAGGGGAGGAGGGGTCAATGGGGTAAAAAGAAGGGACAACTGTAATACTTTCAACAATAAAAACTAAATAAATAAATGAAAACAACGTATTCTGAGCCTACAGCTTGTACAGGATAGAATGTTAAAAGGAATATGAGGCTAGGCATGGATTCAAAGCCTATCCTTTTATCTGTAAAGAAAGTGAGACCAAAAAACTTTCCTAACTACCTGGACATTTTTAATAACCCTTTTATTTCTAAGCATTTCTATGTAGTGTAGACATTTTATTTTCACTTGTATTTGCTCATGTCAGTTCCAAGGATGTTCCCTAATGAGAGAAAATTAGGTAACAGTCTTGTTAGAGTTATGTGAAGCTTGATAGATTAGTAAATTGATCTTTGAATACTTCCGACATGAACAACTATCCTTAATGGTATATATTACCTCGGTGGTATTTATATGCTGAATATTTCTAACTCAAAGGATATTCCTTCTCTTGCCATATTTTTACACACACAATGATTTCGAAAGATCTGTTAATGTTGCTTATTAGTTTGAATTAGAAAGATTAATACCCTAGTTTGTTTTGGGGGACTGGATTGTTACTCAGACTATGCATATAGCAAACACTTAACTTTGTTTGTAAACTCCAATATCTTTTACAGCTGAGCTCTCTGTCGCTCATGTCTCTGGCATGAGCTCTTAGAAAATCGTTTTTGTCCTTCACAGCTTTGTATCAGCTGTCTGTTTTACTGTGACCATGGAGACCTGACCACAATGTAGCATTTGACCAAGGAAACAATCTGTTCATTCTATTCTTTCTTTAGAGAATTGCTTTGTTTCTTGTATTGGCAGGAGAGGAGAATGCTGACAAGATGGTATTGAATCAGACTCAAGGCTAGACAGTTTGGTCATTAGCTTATGTGCCAAACAACAGCTTCACATTTGGCTTGAAAACAGAGAACATTTTTTAACCTCCTAGTGCCAAAGTTCTTCAATAATTTACCTTCCTCCTCCTTATCATCATCACTTTACCACGGCAGAGATGTCGCTCTAATAAGCTTTCAAATTCACTTTACACTCCAAAAAGTTTGGCTCTAATTAATTGCAATAAATATAATTAAATTCAAGAGGTATTATCTCTAAGAGTTTTTACGGTTAACTTCTTTTAATAAGGTTTACATCATCAGGAGCCTATAATTTATTTTTAATGCAGGCTTTTAATTATCTAAAATACATTTAGAAAATTATTAAAGATAATAAAAAACACCCCAAATTTTAAATGATATTAAAAAAACTCATATGAATACTCGTCTTTCCTTAAAGATTTTCCTGAATTTATTTATGCATTTGTTTTCAATAAGAGACACACCTATATGAAATTGCAAGAACATTAATTTTTAAGATGGGTAGTTAATTTTTATTTCCTATGTCAAGAACTTCTTAATGTAAAGAGTTACAGTTGACATAATAATGTATGAAACTTGGCATACAATGTACTAATCTGTTTGGCAATGTACCAAATTATATCTGAACCTCCATGCCAGAATGTTAATGCTTTTGTGCTTGTAGTGATCTCTTTTAATTTGTCATAATGGCAGAAACAAATCTATTAGCGTGTAATCAATGGTTCTTTACTACATAACAAACAGTAATGTCCTAACTTTGTTCTACCTGTCTGCTAAACAATGGATAACCACTAATTCATACCTTCCAGTTCCATTGTTTTTGCAATGTCCATTGTTATGGTGTTTTGCTGTACAGGAACACATACATCACAGGATCACCGTTACGTAACCGAAACGTTCCATACTCCTTTCATTTCAGTTGTTAGAAGCTAGTCCTCTGGATTATAACTGATGGGTACAGACATTTATTGTACTAAAGAATTTTTCATTGATTAAATGCCATGCAACAGGTTTACTTCTATTATTACAAACTCTATTAATTATTTGAATGATCATAATGGGAGATGTGATGTACTTACACTTTATTTATTATGATTTTTTAATCTTCACCTGAAGATATGTTTTTAAATTGATTTTAAAGAGAGAGGAAGAGGGAGAGAGAGAGAGAGACATTGATGTGAGAGAGAAACATCGATTGGTTCCCTTCTGTATATTCCCTGACCCAGATTGAACCCAAACCCCGGGTACATGCCCTGACTGAGAATAAAACCCCTGACCCTTCCTTTGGTGCACAGGACAATGCTCCAACCAAATGAGCCACGCTTGTCAGGGCTGATTTATTTTTATACATGAGCAAAGGTTAAAGTTTATGACTTTCCCCTCCCCCCCGCCAAAAAAGATTAAATTATTTAGTTATCCTTTCAGTCAGCAGTGTCACCTATGTTTTTATAGTGTTTTACAGTTGACAGTATGCAAAGGCAGTTTAGTCATTTGGCCCTCCCAAAGTTTTCATAGCCAGGTGACAAAGCAGTAGCCAGGTTCATACTACTGAACTCATAGTTTCATTATATGTTGACTCTTTTCAGAAAAAAATCTTTGAAATATGTCACATATATCATTTTCATATCTAGTTTTTATTGGGGTGATTTGTAGGCAACTAAAATAAGTAAAGTCAAAGTTTTACACAGTTATCCTGTGTAATATTTTACACCAGGGCCAATTTGACTGCCACAGTCACTGCACCAAGTTGATGCTGCTGGAATTTCACCCACATCAGGGCATACTTACACTCCTCCTGTATTTGGAGAGCATGGCATGCAAATGTATCCCAATCCAGCATCTTAAGATTATGCTAATATATAAATCAATGGTTGACCAACCAAGTTGCATATCAGAACCAATTGTAAAGTTTTTATAGATGACCAGGTCCGGACCCGTGAATTTAAAAACTGAGGGAGAAGTTGAACAGCCAGAAAAAGAAAGAAATTGTGTCAAAGCAAAAACTGCACCATATATGCACCTCTATGTTCATTGCAGCATTATTCATGGTGGCCAAGAGGTAGAAACAACTAAAGTGTCCTGCACTGATCATTGGATGAAGATGTGGTATATGTATATATACACACACAATGGAACACCACTCAGCCATAAGAAAAGAGAAATACTGGCATCTACGACAACATGGATAGATCTTGAGAATATCATGCTCAACGAAATAAGGCAGATGGAAAAGTCAAGAACCACAGGATTTGACTCATATGTGGGATATAAAACTGAAAGCAGGAAATGAACAATAAGAAAAACAAACAAAAACTCATAGACATAGACAACTGTATGGTGGTTACCAGAGGGAAGAGGGATGGGAGGGTTGTAAATATATGATGACGGAAAAAGATTTTACTTTGGGTGGTAGATACACAATGCAATATACAGATGATGTATATAGAATTGTACACTTGAAAATTACATAAGTTTATTAAAATGTCACCCCAATAAATTTAATTACATCTAAAAAAAAAAGGAAAAATATTGCACCTTACAAAGTTAAACAGTTAAGGAAGACTTTATTCAAAGTTATTTCATGAAGGAAAAGAGATTGAACTCAACTTCACTGAAAAAAAAATTAAGAGAATTTTAAACAACTAAATTGGGGAAAATTGTAGGACATCTGCGTTGGCCCTTTGACCTTGCCCAGAGAAAAAGTACACTTTCTCATATTCATACAAAATACAGTTTTTCAACTTGGAGCAAGGCACCACCAGTGTTAAGCTCTTACTTCTCCGCTGAGACTGGGATATAGGGGTACTATCTTCTTGATGATTACATTCAAAAGAGATGGCTTTAAGTCCCTGAGAAAAACATTCCTGTTCTGGAAAACTGTAAAGAGGACATATGGAGGATACAATCCAGTAGTATTTCATAGATTATAAAGAAAACAACATAAAGGCACAGGAAAAAGAATTCTAGGCAATTATTTAAAACTAAAAGATTATGCTCTGGTTGGTGTTCTTGGTGGTTAGAGAATCAGCCCATGCCTGAAGGGTCATGGGTTCGATTTCTGGTCAAGGGCGTGTACCTGGTTCCTGGTTTGCAGGTTCGATCCCTGGCCCTGGTCCGGGCCCATGTGGGAGGAAACCAATCAATGTGTCACTCTCACATGGCCTTTTCTCTCTCTCTCTCTCTCTCTCTCTCTCCCTCCCCCTCTCTCTCTCTCATTTCCCCATCCCTCCCTTCCACTCTCTCTAAAAAAATCAGTGGAAAAAATATCCTAAGGTGAGGATTAACCCAATAAACAAATAAATAGATAAATAAACAAACTAAAAGATTAGTTTAAACATTTTTAGAGTTATATTCTGAGAAATATTTACTGAAATTTTTGTTATTTTTTCCTAATTAAAGTATTAAACTTCACATTCTTTAGACTCTTTCATATATTGTGGGACTAATATCTTAAGTCCTATGGCATCTAATAAACTTCATTTATTTGTAGTAAATTAAAAATTGGGAACTTAAGGTAATGAGATAGTTAATATGTCTCAGCAATCAAACAGTTTACAACTAATAAATGACCCATTGTGCCTGAAGGAACATGCAAATATGTCCAATACGGTGACCACATTTGCACATCATAAATATTATAATGGTTTAGCCAATACCAGGGGTTTTTATGGCAATATAAATCTGCTGCTCCTCTAAAGCCATAGGGCTTTCAAAAATGCTTTTATATTTATTCATTGCCCTGGCATAGTAAAATGTGGTGTTTTATATATATATATATATATATATATATATATATATATATATATGATAATTTAAAGAGTGAGCACAATGCAAATGAAGAAAAACAGTAAGGTCATTGTGTGTGTGTGTGTGTGTGTGTGTGTGTTTGTGAATAATTCAAAAGTAGACAAATACATATATTTTCTTTTCATAATGTTCTAAATATAAAGCTAAATTAATACTTGTTCATTATATAAAACATTTGATGAGCCAGACTCTAGAGTACAGTTTCTTTAAATCATCTCAATACAAAGACATTTCCTGCTATCAATCATGAAAATGAGAGAAGGGAGAAAGAGGCATGTTCTTTTGTTCCTCAAAAAAATGGAGTCTCTGATGGTTCCTTCTTGGTGGCCCCATTCATTCTGGGGCCTATGAGGAAATTAAATACCATCTGAGAATGGTTCATTTTACATGTGAGGGTTCACATGTTACAATTGAGGAACCAACACTGAAATGCCATAATCACCCAAATTCTATAGTTTAATTCGGGTTCACTATTGATGTGTACATTCTATAGGTCAAAACAAATGTATAATGACATATAGCCATCATTATGGTATCATACAAATATTCTCACTGCCCTAAAAATCTTCTGTACTCCACTTATTTATCCCTCTCCCCCACCCCCAACCTCTGGCTACCACTGAGATTTTTGTTGTCTCCACAGCCTTGCTTTTTCCAGAATGTCATCCAGTTGGAATCATACCATAGGTAGCTTTTTCAGATTAGTTTCTTGCACTTGGTCGTGTTCTTTAAAGTTTATTTCTTAGGGCAGCTTTGGGTTCACAGCAAACTTCAGAGAGGTACAGAGATGATATGACTTTTAATTGGGAAAAACAGGCTCTCAATCACAAGTCAGTCAGTCAACAACTTTGACACATCTTCCCTGTCTTCTTTGTTGCTCCTCCTCAAAGCCTTTTTTTTTTTAAGGGAAAGATGCTTTCTCCATCTAAAACCCTGTCTGGTTTTCTGCATCTACCATGCTGTATCTTCCTTTTAAACTAATATTTAAATTGAGTTTATTTTATGCTGGTTATACATTTATACCTTATTTGAAGATGTAGAAAAGGCAAACACACACATACATGGAACAAGATTTACCTTCCGTCCTAGGAGGTGAGGTGGGCATAACAGCTAAAAATTAAATGGACAAAATATATAAAACAACGATTTCCAGTTATTGGATATCAGGCAACAGAGGAAAATAGTGCCCCAGAGAATAGAAACAAATAAGATAAGCCCTATGTTTGCACCATTTTACTGCCTAAAGCAGTGATTTTCAACCAGTGTGCCACCATAATTTTTAATACTTGACTGTTTAGTCAAGGGCACTGACCTCTTTTTTCTTAGATTGTCCATTTCTTTTAAAATGACAACAGCCAACACAATAGTAGCCGTCTGGTGTGAATGAATAAAATGTATACCTATTCTTTGTCAGACCAGCAAAAAATACAATTTTTGGCATTCTGCAGAATTTTAGTAATCAGTTTCTGTGTGCAATGAGATGAAAAGGGTTGAAAATCACAGGTCTAAAGAAAGACCTAAGCCACAGAGGGATCCTGGTGGAGCCCAGTCAGTTCCCTGAGATGAAGAGATGAAACCAGAGGTATTGCAAAGCCAAAGTGGAGAAGAGACATCTGCACCAGATATCTGCAAAGGGTCTCCCTAGAGTCTTCAGCTGGGTTCTGGTCAGCACATGTGTATAAGAAAGTTACCAGATGTATGGAAAAGAATCATCCAAAAAGAACTAAAAATTCCTCTGAGCACAGAGAGGACTGGAAATAAATGTTACCGCCAGCCAGAGTGGAAAGCCCTGGAATTCACGGCGCATCAGGGATACTCATTAGGATAATATAATGATCCTTAAGATTCATGCACCTAGTACAGAGCTATAAAACATATGGAACAGAATCCAAAAGAACTGAAGAGAAATTCACTAATCCACACCTGCAATGAGAGATTTTGCTACTCCTCTCAACAAGAGATAAAAGAAGTGAAGAGAAAATTAGTAAGGATTAGGAAATTCCAACAACACTCCAAATACACTTGACCTAATATTTTGTTAAAGAATTTTGTGTCTATATTCATGAGGGATATTAACCTATAGTTTTCTTTTTTGTACTATCTTTTTTTTTTAATTTTTTTTTTTATCCTCACTCGAGGAACTTTTTGCATTTATCTTGAGATAGAGTGGGAGGGAGAGAGGGAGTAAGAGAGAGAGAGAAACATTGATGATGTGAGAGAGAGACATCGAGTGGTTGCCACCCACACGACCCCATCCGGGGCTGGGGACAAACTGTAACTGAGGTTTTTGTACTATCTTTATCATGTTTTGGTATCGGGTAATAATGGCTTTATAAAATTAATTGAAATGTCTTCTTTTTTATTTTTTGGAAGAAATTATGTAGAATTTGTATGAATTCTTGTTTAAACATTAGATAGAATTCACCAATGAGACCACCTTGGCATGGGGGTTTATTTTGGGGGAATCTTAAAATTATGAATTCAATTCCCTTTCATGGTTTTAGGCTATTCAAATACCTATTTTATATTGGAAAAGTTCCAAGAGTTTGTCTTTTTCAAAGAATTAGACTGTTTTGTCTAAGTTGCCAAAGTTATGTTTTTAAGATGTTTACAGTCCTCCTTTAATGTCCTTTTGATGTCAGCAGAATTTATAGTGAATTCACTCCTTTATTTCTGATATTGGTAATTTGTCTTTTGTCTTTTTTCCTACCAGTCTTAGAGATTTGTCAATGTTATTAATCTTTTCTTTTTATTTATTTATTTATTTATTTATTTATTTTTATTAATTTATTTTTGTTACAAATGTTTCTCCTTTTTCCCCCATTGACACCCTCCTCCCCATCCCCCCACCCCGACGCCAGCTTTGTTGTCCATGTCCATCAGTTATGCATATATGCGTATAAATTCTGTGGTTTATCTCTTCCCTCCCTCCCACCCCCTCTTCTGAAGGTTGTCAGTCTGTACCCTACTTCTACATCTCTGGGTCTACCCTGTTTCTCAGACTGTTGTGTTTATTATATTCCACAAATAAGTGAGATCATGTGATATTTGTCTTTCTCTGCTTGGCTTGTTTCGCTTAGGATAATACCCTACAGGTCCCTCCATGTCGTCTCAAAGGATAAGAGATCTTTCTTTCTTACAGCTGCATAGTACTCCATTGTGTATATGTACCACTGCTTTTTTATCCATTCATCCACTGATGGACACTTGGGCTGTTTCCAGATCTTAGCTATTGTAAATAGTGCTGCTATGAACATGGGGGTACATATATTCTTTCTGATTGGTGTTTCAGGTTTCTTAGGGTATATTCCTAGAAGTGGGATCACTGGGTCAAATGGCAATTCAATTTTTAATTTTCTGAGGTAACACCATAGTGTTTTCCATAGTGGCTGCACCAGTCTGCATTCCAACCAGCAGCATACTAGAGTCCCCTTTTCTCCACACCCTCGCCAACACTTGTTTGATGATTTGTTGATGGCGGCCATTCTGACAGGTGTGAGGTGATACCTCATTGTTGTTTTAATTTGCATCTCTCTGATGATTAGTGATGTTGAGCATTTCTTCATATGTCTCTTAGCCATTTGTATGTCCTGTTTGGAGAGATGTCTATTTAGTTCCTCTGCCCATTTTTTAATTGGGTTCTTTGTCTTCCTTTTGTTGAGTTGTATGAGCACTCTATATATTTTGGAGATTAACCCCTTATCTGATGTATCATTGGCAGTTATGCTCTCCCATACACTGGGTTCCCTTGCTGTTTTGATGGTTGTTTCTTTTGCTGTGCAGAAGCTTTTGAGTTTGATGTAGTCCCATGTGTTCATTTTTTCCTTTGTTTCTGTTGCCTTAGGTGATGTATCAATGAAGAAGATTGAAATCATATCAAGCATCTTCTCAGATCACAATGGCATGAAACTAGAAATCAATTGCAACAAGAACATGCAAAGACATCTGAACACATGGAGGCTAAATAGCATGTTATTAAACAATGAATGGGCTACTGAGGAGATCAAGGAAGAAATTAAAACTTCCTGGAAACCAATGAAAGTGAACACACAACAACACAAAATCTGTGAGATGCAGCGAAAGCAGTTCTGAGAGGGAAGTTCATAGTACTCCAGGCCTACCTCAGGAAACAAGAAAAATTTCTAATAGACTATCTAACCTCACAACTTAAAGAACTAGAAAGCAAACAAAAAGAAAACACCAGAGCAAGTAGAAGGAAGGAAATAGTAAAGATCAGAGCAGAAATAAATGACATAGAGACCAGAAAAACAATTCAAAGGATCAATGAAACAAAGAGCTGATTTTTTGAAAAGATAAACAAGATTGATGGACCCTTAGCTAGACTCACCAAGAAACAAAGAGAGAGAACCCAAATACACAAAATCAGAAATGAAAGAGAAGTTTTTCATCTTTTCAAAGAACTAACTCTTGCATTGACTTTATCAATTTAAAATTTTAATGATCATTGCTATTGTCTTGATTATTTATTCTGCTTTCTTTAGGTTTACTTTGCTCTTCTTTTTATAGTTACTTGAAGTAGGAACTTCAATCATTGTTTTAAGACATTTTTTATTTTCCTATGCTATTTCCCCTGTCAGTACTGTTTTTTTCTCTGCCCTAAAAATTTTTAATTGCTGTATATTCATTTTCATTCAGTTTAAAGTATTTTTTATTTCACTTGAAGAATTTTATTACAGATTTATAAGTGTGGAAGTCTAGGATTCCTACTTGCCCTTTGCTTGTGTGGATGAGGATGGAACCAAAAGTTTTTTCTGTGCTGCTTGACTGGATTAGAACATTTGTCATTTAAGTAATATGTCTGGCTAGGCCATCTCTTTCTTGGTCCTTCAGCTAGAGAGAATAGCTTTTGTTCGGGAATTTTTTTGCCTGGGCTCTTGACATTTTCAGGTTATCAGCTTGTTTAGATCGAAGTCTAACATATATGAGGGGAAAAAAACCCACAATTTTTTGTGTTGTTTCTTGGGTCCCAAATTTCCTAGACAGTCTTACTTTTCTATATCTTTCAGTGTTTTATAGTTTGTTTGTGTTTTATTGTAAACAGTATTTAATTTACAATTTTGAAATCTTTTCAATTCTTGAATATTGTTGAAATATTTTAACATTTTATACTAATACCTGAAATTTACTTTCCTAATACATGCAGCAGTTGCCTAATGACATTTTAAGCTGACATATATTTGACAACTGCAACTTCTGAAGACCTGATGTGATGAAAACAGAATAATTTGTTATCATAGACATTTTGCAAAGAGCTTTGGTGAATAATAAAAAATATATAAGAACAGAATGTAAAATCAGGTTGAAAAAATATGTGTAGGTAAATGATAGCTATGACCCAAAAAAGAAAAATACTTAAAATAATAATACCAACAAGCTAAATATTTTAAAAGCAAGGGCATTAAAACATAATTGATGGATTAAAGGCAAATACCTAATAAATGTACAAACATTTCATTGTATTAGCAAACAAAAGTCAACAATAATACTATTTATTCACTAGTTCTTTTGAGAGAAAATTGTAGATGATTCTGATGAGAATATTCTCTGAATGACATATTCACTTTTATTGCTAGTTCAAATAAAAACCTGATAAAATATTTTTAAAAAGTATTTTAACATTATAAACTAATACATTAAATATATTTACAAACTGGCTTAGTATATCTACTGATAGCAAGTCTGTTTTAAGGATATAACATCAATGCAAAGTGCTGCATAAATATAATAGAATTTTCTATAATCCATCAATTGAAATCAAACTAATGTCTAGCAAAATGAGAAGAGTTAGGTATATTATGAGGTCTACGTGATATGGTGTCCCCAAAAAATTTATACAAGGTGTCTATAGATTCTATCATAATTTGGAAATGAAATGCATTTTAAAAAACACTGGATTTATAATTACATTTTTTGTGTATACATTTTTTTGGATAGCCTATATTAATGAAAATAATATTTACCAAAAGATTTAATGACAGAAAAATAGAAAAGGAAAATTAGTCTATAGAATGATATACACAATGACATTAATGGTGTAAGATATATTAGAAAACAGGCACATACCCATTAATTCCTTAATGATAGAATTTTAAGAAGAAGAAAATAAACAAGAGCACAATTACTGTCAGACTACACTGTTATGGTTCTATGTGCTTTATTATCTGTCCCATTACATTTCTAAATGCCATCTGTTCCTCTCTCTATCTTTATGGATCTCTTAATTTTTTCTTGACGCTTTTTTCAAAAACCTTGTAAATAAATGTATTTTAAGATGTTAGATATTTATGAGTCTATTTTTATTTCATTTTTTTTGTGAGAAGTTAAATAAATGTCTTCCAATATACCAGTTCTAAAAAAAAATGCTATTTTTTAAAAATTAAATAATTAATTAACTTTTATTGAATGTATTGGGGTGACACTGGCTCATAAAACCATGCAGGTTCCATGTGTACAAGTGAACAAAACATCATCTGCACATTGCATTGGGCGCCCAGCATCCAAAGCGAAGTCTCTTTCCTTCCCCATTTATCCCGCCTTTGCTCACCTCCACCTACCCCAACCCCCTTTCCCTCTTGCTCTCATCACACTGTTGTTTGTGTGTATGTTTTATACACACACAATGGAATTTACACAATGGAATATTACTCAGCTGTAAAAAAGAAGGAAATCTTACCTTTTGCAACAGTGTTGATGGACCTGGAGATTATAATACTAAGTGAAATAAGCTAGTCAGAGAAAGAAACATACCATATGATCTCACTTACATGTGGAATCTAACGGAAAAAAAAAAACAAAAAACTAATGAACAAAGTAGAAACAGAGGCATGGATACATGGAACAGACTAAGGGGAGGGGTGTAGAGGGCTGGATGAAAGAAGGTGAAGATATTAAGGAAATGTATATATAACAGCCCTGGTTGTTTTGGCTCAGCGTTTAGAGCCTGTAGACCAAAGAGTTGCAGGTTCAATTCTGGTCAGGAGCATGTGCCTCAATTGTAGGTCTTGCAGGAGGCAACCAATCGATGTGTCTTTCTCACATTGATGTTTCTCTCTCTTTCTCTCTCTCTCTCTCCCCCCTCCCACTCTATCTGAAGATAAATGGAAAAGCATCCTCTGGTGAGGATTAAAAAAAAAAACAGGAACTATATATATAACAGAGAAAGATTCTTAAAGACAAATTCCAGTTTAAATACCAAGTAAAGAAGCAACTTCTGGCATAAGAAGCAAATAAGTGAATATATCTAGGTTAGATGGAAAATTAAGTGTTTTGGTATTAGTTCAAAAGGAAGATTTACTTTCCATTTTAATGTGTGAAAAAGGTGCCCATTTGTTGTGAAATTGGCTATATGGTTTTGTAATTCACTGTTCTAAAAAAAGAGAAAGTGAATATTTGACTAGAAAGATATATGTAGAAAAAACAAATGTTAAAACAAAATTCTGTATTAATCTTTAATTGATGCTTGCTTGACTCCCATGACTATCTGCCGAACCATTAAACTGCAACACCTCACAGTATAGGCGGTCAACTTTGTATTTTCAATAATACAAAGGCCTGAGGAAATTTAGATTCTCACTTTACAAGCAGGAAACTGAGGTCCAAAAAATTTGATATTGAAAATGAAAACAAAAATTCCCTTTATGTTTGTTTGTATATATAAAAAATGTAAATAGTTATATATTTTTTGAATGACGAAACAGTGCGATTAGGGTAGTAGGGTCAGAGTTTTCAAATTATATTTGTAATTTTATGTTATTATTGAATTTTTGTGAACACATTCACGTTGATATATCACCTGACAGCTAGTATCAGACTTAAGAAATTGATGTGTTTTATTATAGACCTTTTCAGACACATTTTTATGACTACCATTTCGAAATAGAACATATCAAACTACTTTGAGTTGACTATGAAAGAAAGAAAGAATTAGTAGTAGCATGAAGAAACTAGGAAATTTTGGGCAAGTTGACATTCAATGATAGCTATGTCAGATACCAATATTTGTTTGATAGAAGTCTTATGTAAGCATCAGATGTTTTTCTGAGCCCTGCATAGTTTGTACACACTCAGGGGCTTAACCTGCCAAAACAGCATACACATTTTTCAAAATTAAAACAGAAATCACTTGAAGCTGTACTTTTAAAAATATATATATAAGTTTATAACGTTTCAGAATTTTTAAGTTAGGACTATAGTTATTTGATTTGTCTCTGACATTTGAAATCAAATAAAATTTTAAGTTATAGAAATGCAAAACTTTAATTGAGAACTAAAATACTATTGTTTTTAATGTCATTTATTGACAGTAAATTTATAATGCATATTTATCAAAAAAAAAGCTCATTATCTGAGGGATTTTGGTAATAAAGAGGTAATTTGGAAAAAAAGATCTTGTTAGTATTTCTTATTAATAGTAGTATTATTAGTATTTCTGTGACTATATGGAAATTTTAAGGTAGTTAATATCTTGAATAAATTAAAGCAGTCCCAAACCTGAGGTCTTTTAAATTCCCTCTCTAATTTTATGGGTTATTTATATTATTTAGAATTAAAATGGTAGAACAAAGCATTGATAATCTGAGAATGGACCTTAGGAGATAGGGGAGTCCAAGAAAAGTCGGTAAGAACATTGATCACATGCCACTATACTGCTACATCTCAATAAAAAATTTTTATTTTTTTATTTTATCCTCACGCGAGGACATTTTTCCACTTTTTTTTTGTTCAGATAGAATGGAAGGGAGAGAGAAAGAGAAACATCGACGTGAGAGGGACACATCGAGTGGCTGCCTCCCACACGACCCACTAGGGGCCGGGGACAAACTGCAACCCAGGTACGCACCCTTAGCGGGAACCGAACCCGGGTCTCTCTGGACCCAGGCTGACGCTCTAACCGCTGAGCCAAACCAGCCAGGGCTAAAAAATTTTTAAATATGCCTAATTTATCTCCTCATGTAGAAGGAGTCCTGTAGAAATAAGGTATTAAACTGTGTGAGAAAAGTGGATACCTATAAAAGGTCTGTAAACATTGTAATAATTATTTTGTCAAATTAAACACGTTAACCCAGATAAGCTCCCCTTTTGAAAACAAATGTATTTTTATTTATTTATTTATTTATTTATTTATTTATTTATTTATTTATTTATTTATTTTGTATAACAAACTGGACCGTGAGCTTTCCAAGTATATTCCTCGCATAACTACAGCAGACTCTCAGTGAATAATTTCTGAGTAAATGTTAGGTTGTATTCTGCAGATGGGCTCACTCAGCACTCACTCCACACCCCTTCTCCTTAGCGTTCTTTTGCCATTGTGGCTGCACTCTCAAAACAGTCATGCAGATTCTTTAATGCAGAAGGCTCACCATGTAACCTCACTTAAGCCGAGCAGATGTGTCCTCCGAAGATTTGGAAGGCAGAGTGAGTGATGTGGTGTGGTAGCTGTACAGTCATGCACCACTTGGCAACACCGTATATTCTGACAAATGCATCATTAGGTGAGCTCGTCAAGGTGCTAACATCATAGTGTGCTCGCATACACCTATGTGGTATAGCTACTGCACACCTGGACCCTGTGGTACACCCTGTTGATCCGAAGCTATAAGCCTGTACATCTCTTTACTATGCAAAATAACATGAGATTAAATTAAGCGCAGGAGAATATGATGCAGTCGAGACGCGGTAAATCAGAGATTTGTGTAAGGCAGCATCTTCTTTTACAGCAAACCTTTTTTTTTGTAAGTAGGAAGAGTACACTTGAATAACAATAAAAGTATAGTAAAATGAATACGAAAACTAGAAACACAGACATTTATTATCATTATTAAGTATTATGTGTTATACATAATTTATGGGCTATACTTTTATATATATATATATAAAATAAAGTTTATTTAGAAAGTCACAGAGCTAGAAGAAGTGAGCGATAGAAGAAATGGGCTCAGGAAACAAGGTACAGAGACAAAAGAAGGGCCCCTGGAGCTTCAGAGAGACAGAGAGAGGCAAGGAAACTGCACCAGGGGGAAGTGGCTGGGGACAGGGCTCAGGTGCTCCAGAGAGCCACAAAGTGCTATACTTTCATGTGGCGGGCAGAGCAGTAGGTTTCTTTACACCAGCATCAGCACAGATAGGTGAGCGATGCCTTGCACTACCACACTATAACAGCTAGGATGTCCCTGAGCCAGTGATTTTCAACCTTTTTCATCTCATGGCACACGTAAACGAATTACTAAAATTCTGCGGCACACCAAAAAATATATTTTGCCCTGGTCGGTGTGCTAAGTGGTTAGAGCACTGGCTGGTGCACTGAAGGGTTGTGGGTTTGATTCCAAATTCCCAGTCAAGGGCACATACATAGGTTGTAGGTTTGATCCCTGACCCTGGTTGGGGCGCTTGCGGGAGGCAACCAATCGATATGTCTCTCTCATTTTGGTGTTTCTCTGTCTCTGTCTCTCTCTCCCCCTCCCTTCCTCCTTTTCACTCTCTAAAAATCAATGGAAAAATATCCTCGGGTGAGGAGTAACAAAAAGAAATTAAAAAATACATATATATCTATGTTATTATATTTTTTACTGATCTGACAAAAACTACATGTACTTTTGATTCATTCACGCTGGACGGCTATTGTGTTGGCTTTGTCATTTTTTTATTTGACAATCTAAGGGTAAAGTGGTCAATACCCCTGACTAAATAGTCAGGTATTGCATGTTTTAAAAGTTCTTGTAGCACACCAATTAAATATTGCTGCCCCAGGACATAGGCATTTTTTTAGTTCCATCATCCTCTATGGAAACACCGTCATATATGCTGTCTGTTGTTGACTGGAATAGCTTTATGCAGTGCATGACTGTACATGAGAAGATGTGGAACTAGCATTTGATTCTCAGGGCAGCTCTAGTAAAGAATTTGTTGTTCATCTGTGATGCTCTAGGAGTCACGTAATAGGCATTGACTTAGTGGGGTTTTCACTAGAACAATCCCAGCTATAATTGGCTACTTCATTCCAGGATTGCTGCATTGTTTTATAAGGTTCAGGCATGCCCTTGTCAAGGTATATGTCCATAGAGTCGTATCAGCTCAGAGCGAAATCTTTTTGTATGTAATTCATGTGAATTTGCCTTATGGCCCCACTGGGCCACACTCATTAGTGAAAATCTAGCATCCAACATTGTATATCTGGTCTTTCTAAAAATTTTGTGGGAAAACTAATACACTGTAGGCTCTCCTTTCCTGTTTAAAATGATTACATTGGACTCCGTTGTGTTCAACTAAGGAACCTAACTGAAATGAAACTCTTGCTCTTTTACTTCACGCCTGGTAGTGATATTGCAACTCAACGTGATTCTCGTTTCTGTGTGTGTTTCTAGTTTACTTATTTACAATATCAATATTGAAAGAAACAATCTACAAAATTGGAAGTTATTTTCCTGGGTGTCATTCTCTTTCCTGTAACTCAGGAAGAAAAAAGCATTCAGTATAAAATATTGTGTGAATGCTGACACCTTATATTCTCACACTTTTTTTTCTAAATTATCTTATTTTCCTTGAACTGAAACCAAGCATAAAATCCTATGTATGTGACACCAGACCAAAAAAATAACTATTTTTCTCCAGGAAGTACTTGTTTCAGTAAGATAACTTGAGAAAGACAATAATTGTTAAAATATTTCTTAAGAAAAGACATGTAAGCAATAATACTTTTATGTTGATTTTTTTCTCTATTAAAAAATACAATCTTTAAAATTATCCAAGGCAATATCCTAGAGATTAAGGTTATTTACAACACTCTGTCTGCAAAGCCTGGCAGATTCCTGACACATAATAGATGTTCCAATAATTTTGTTAAATTAAATAAATGGGGATGAGTACATTACAGTGCATGGACAATATCCCATTAGAAAACAGGGTCATTTTAAGCATGTGATTGATGTCCGATTTATATTTTAAGGATCTTTCTGAAGGTTTTATGGAGGTTGGATTTTAAATTATCAAGGCAAAGGATGGAAAAAAAAAAAAAAGAAAACATGAAGGAACACTTCAACAGTGCTGAGTGCAACTCATGTTTCTGCCTAGGTTAACTTAGCCTGCTAAGATCTATATAAAACCATCTTACAACCCTAAAAATACTGACTTAAATTTCTCCCAGTCACCATGGGCTCTGATTCTCTGCATCTACTGAATTCTCATTATTCATTCTATATCATATGGTTGATTTTTCATTTCTGTCATGATAGTGATTAAAATATTAGTCATTGAATCAATAAACATTGAGCCAGAGAAGCAGAACCATATTCATGTGTCTCTGTGTATTGAAGTGGAGCAGAGTCTGCCCCAAAATATGCCTCTTTGAGATATTATTATTTTTAATTAAATGTATTGGGATGACATTGGTTAATAAGATTATATAGATTTTAAGTGTACTTCTATGATACATGATCTGTATATTGCATTGTGTGCCCAACACTCAAAGTCAAATCATCTTCCATCACCATATATTTGACCCCTTTTACTGTTGACCCCCATCCCCCACCCCCTTCCCTCTGGTAACCACCATACTGCTGTCTGCGGCTAGGAGTTTTGTTTGTTTTTCTTGTTTGTTCATTTGTGAGCTGTCAGTTGTATAACCCACGTACAAGTGAAATCATATGGTTCTTAACTTTTTCTGTCTGACCAGTTTATCTAGCATGGTATTTTCAAGGCCCAGAAGGCTCAGGAGGAATCTTTGACCTACCCCCAAACTGTCTAAAAGAATTTAAGATAGAAGTCCTGTTCAAAAAGAGCTATCACCGGAGATAACTACAGTATAATCTAAACTAGGTGTGGGAGACAGCGGGGAACCTAGCAAGGCCCATTACATCAGAATCCTCTGTGACCCACTGTCTTTAGATGGCCCAGTAAACTATTCTTTACTAAACATTCATTTTTCATTGAATCCCCCTATTTCCCATTGAAGTCCCAGACCCCTACCTCCTTCTCCTTAGTCCAGATTGACATATACACCTCATTTTACCTGACTGCCTTTGGAATTCTTCATTTTGTATGACTTCCCCATGTGTAAATATTAAATTTTATTTTCTACTGTTAATCTACCTTATGCCTTAATTATTGGACTAACCGTAAGAACCAAGAGGGGAAGGGGGGAATTTTCTCTCCCCCACTTATACATACATATATAAAGGAGTTTGTTGCAGGCAAGTGGTCGTATATAGTCTTGGACTCATGGGAGCTGGATAACCAGTCTCTGAAAGGCTGGTTTTTCTACACCATATGCTGGAACCATACATCTTGTGGATGTATGTATGGTTCTTCCCTAAATGCATGCAGTCATTTAGGGAAGATAGATTTAAAGTGGGGAAGATCAGAGCAGGCTGAAATCTGCAAGGACAAGTTGAATTCCTATAGGATGAACTAAAACCTGTTTCAGTTCTCGTTGCTTCTGACTTTGGTGGAGAGATTATCCTGCAGAAGCCAGACCCCTTCATCACAGAACTGAACTCCCACCTGTGGCCCAGAAGTCAGAGAAGCTGAAGGAGGTATTGAAAAGGTACAGCAGGGGCCAACCTAGCTGTTGCTTCCTATCAGCAACCAGTAACAATGTACACAAGCTGAAAAATGTCTACTGCTTCCTTTTTGCCCTCCAAATGTTATAAGTAATTATTTTAATGCTACAAAATTTAGTATTAATTTTTTGCAGCAATCATAAATTAAATAGTGATTAGAAAATTAAGCCTATTCTCTATCCCTGTAAAAAGAAATGTTCTCTTGAAGATGCTAAATATATCCACAGAGTTATTAGTCAAGGTTGTCCAAGGAAAGTTTTTTTTTTTTTTTTTTTTTTAGATAATCCACAAAATAATCATTAGGTGGCACAATAAAAAATGAAATACAGGAACAAGAATTCACTTGACAGACTAAATAGCCTTTATTCTTTGTCTTGAAATATTTTCTTCTTACTTACAACTTTCCTTAGGGAAAACCAGTCCTTGTTTCACATTCTTATTTAAAGGTCCTGGAAAATGGTTATGATACGGGCTATGGGCCAATCTGACTAGTTTATGCTCATACAGATGGAACCGTGCTGCTATAAATCTAAGATCTGCCAAATGTTCTTACATAATACTCTGCCACTTCCTGTGATCTTCTATTATTTTTCTTTAAATATTTTATGTTCTTGACAGAAATCCAATAGTGCTTGCACCGTTTGATGGTGTTTTGTGTTTTCAAGGACATTTGCAGTGGTTGATAGATCAGGATCCCCATAAATACACGTTTGCAGTTTTGTATCTGTTACTGTGTAAAATTAGAATTGTTTTCAGTGTAACCATGCTATTACGGATTATTTTTCCTACAAACAATGGTTATTATTCAAGAGTTTATTTCCTTATTGTTATTTACTATAAAATAGTAACTATTTTATTAAATTTATTTGGGTGACATTGGCTAATAAGGTTATATAGGTCTCAGGTGTACATTTCTGTGATACATGATCTGTGTATCGCATTGTGTGCCCACCATCCAAAGTAAAATCATTCTCTGTTACCATATACTTGACCCCCTTTAGCCTCTACTACCTCCAAATGAGAAACATCAAATTCAATCGTTATAAACTAGAACACTTGAATAGCATAGGACAAAATTTAAGATAAATGAAGTAGTAGATATTTAATCTCCAATGAATGTGGATGTATAGACGTCAATATGGATATATATCATGTTTTTACGAGTACTTAAATGATGATTTACATAAATTAAATCTTAGGAAATTTAAATTCAGTTTGATATTGATGTAAACTAATCTAATTTTCCTATTATAAAACCAATATTCAATCTTATTCTTCCATTTATTTCTTTCAAAAATCATTGGCCCCTCATTGTCTGGATATGTTTTTGTTCTGTGGAGTCCTTCTGTGCAACACTGTATATATAAAAAAAAAACAAAAAAAACAAAAAACACGAAGGAGAAAAAAATGTCTCTGAAGACTAACCTCAGAGTCAGAAATCATCTTGGTACTTATGGTTTCAAATTTTAGAAATATTTCCTATATTACCAAGTCTGATAGCTACAACATATTTTTCATGGTACCTGTTAAAAATATATAGCAATTATGCCCAGCTGGTGTACCTCAGTGGTTGCTCTCTCTCTCCCTTCCGTTCTCTCTAAAAATCAATAAAGAAAAAAAAAATTAAAAAATATATAGCAATTATTGTTTTGTGATTTTTTTAAAAACTTTAATCTCACTCTTATTACTACCCCTCTTTCCCAAATCTAAATCAAAACATACCAAAACCCAAAAACAAACAAACAAAAAACACTTCAAAAAAAGGGTTCAACATTTTCATATACCTACCCCCAAAACATTTTCTTTGGATTAGTATGCTTCTTTGAAACCACAAGTATCTCCTTTTAGTTAAAAGATATAAAAATAAAATGCCCGTAAGTACAACGTCCTTAGAAAGCAAGTGCTCTGGACGTGTCCCTGGGTAATTCAGTCGTATTCTGCCCTTGGGTGGACAGTTGCCTCTTGTAAACTGGAGTGTAGGGAAGGATTTGACATTTAAAAAATAATAATACATATGAAATCCCTGTCTCTAAAAAGAGTGAGAGTAGGCATATGAAACAAATCTTCACTTTAAATTATGTCCAGCCAATATGAGAAAATCATATGCGTGGCTATGGACACATGTACATACTAAAGTTCAAAAAGACCCACAAAGTGTTTATGTGTTATCCCAAAAGATATGTATACTCTGATGACATAGTAAAACAGATTTTTATAGTAAATATATTAAAAGATTCTAAGGAAAAGTGTTTTAAAATTTAAATAATTCATATCATCTTAGTTTTAATGTCTACTACATGCATAACAATAATTAGCACACATAAATATAACAATTAACAATTAGTGTTTAAAATACAAAGGCATTTTTATCTTTGTTGAAATGTAAAATTTTGTGAAAACATTAAAATATGTGTCTCAAGCCCTGACCAGTTTGGCTCAGTGATTAGAGTGTTGGCCCCTGGACCACAGAGTCATGGGTTCGATTCCTGGTCAAGGACACATATCTCAGTGTGGGTTTGATCCCCACCCCAGTCCACATTATGTGGGAGGCAACCAATCAATATGTCTCTCTCACATTGATGTTTCTCTCTCTCTCTCTCTCTCTCTCTCTCTCTCTCTCTCTCTCTCTCTCTCCCCTTCTTTCTCTCCCACACTATAAAAAAAAAATCAATGGACAAATATCCTTGGGTGAAGATAAAAAATATCTATATATCTATATCTGTATAGTGTGTGTGTGTGTGTGTGTGTGTGTGTCAAGTGTCCAAAAGTCCAGACTTCTATTAAATAGCAAGAAAACAACTTATTAATAATCAAATATTCTACAGTTTAAAAGATTATTTCAAAACATAAACAGAAATATGTACAGTCTCTGTTAGGTATCTCAAACAGCAGCACATTTATACATTTTTAAATGGTCATTGTTGTTTCAACCAAAAGATGATAGTGGGGTCTTCACCCCTATGCATGTGTGATTGAGAAGTAAGCTCTGTGTTCAGCAGTTCTTACCCTAGACCCAGACTATTATTTGGTTTGATGTTAGACTCTTCACTGGCATAGTTTGCAGCTATTTGCAATTGCCACTTTGTTTCATAGGCTGCCCTGTGTCTTTATTCCAACTGAGAATGGTACTGCATACCAAATTAAATGCTAGCCTCTCTCTTGATGAACAATGAGAGAAACATGCTCTGCACTGTGTACATGCTGAGACAGTGTCTTGACTAAGTGACAAATCATTCTCCTTTGGACTATGTTTATTTTTGTATAAATATCATATATACACACCCTCAAGCCTCAGTGAGTAATTAAGTAGTTATAGATAGATCCCTGTAGTTCAGTTATAAACCAACACTCTATTCATTACCAATGAAAAGGACACTTTGAGTTCTGGGTACAAATTCTATTAGAATACATTACTAAAAGTAGGTTCCAACTATATTATTGACTTGCAGAAGACTTCCTTCATTAGAAGACTATACCTGGCAATACCTAGCTCCACTGATGGGGTTTAATAGTTCATAAATTAGCAATTGTCACTGCTTTGACCTATATCATTTATTTTCATTGCATTAAGAATTCTTGGCTTGTTGATTTAGGTCATTAAACAGTTATGCACTTAACCTCAACACTAAAATCCATGATTCTTTGGCAGTCCCTCAACAGGCTACATAGTGCTTAATATTTTTGTCCTCATAAATTGGAATATAATTCAGTAATATAAATTACTTATTTAAAATTGATCTGACTCTGGAAGCTAACAAATTAGGCACCTCATTTAAATGAGTTATTGCCTAATATGTCAGAAGATTTCATTCATTTTCATGGTCTAATTACATCAATCAGTTGCATCTAATAATTTTTAAAGTCAGCTTTCTATAAATTACAATATATAGAGAACAAAATTACATCAATCAAATTATCAAGAGACCTAGTTTTATAAACTGGTGTGCCAGAATTATGTCATAGCCATATTACTTAATATGTAATTAATAATCTATTTTAAGCTTGCCAATTTAAATTTATTTTAAAGGTTTTACAGGTGCAGCCATAAAGAGAAATGCCTTTTTAAGACAAGCTGGACATCACACTGCACCTTGTGCTATATTTTTAATTTTGATCTTCACCACAGACCAATAATTAAGATTGGAAAATATCATGATATTGAAACAAATAAAATAAAATAAAATAAAATAAAATAAAATAAAATAAAATAAAATAAAATAAAATAAAATAAAATAAAATAAAATAAAATAAAATAAAATAAAAACAATATCCCTTGAGAGTTTTAAATGTCTTACCCAGCCTCTGTTTGAAAACCTCTCTTTACTTCTTCTCTGTAAAGTTCTTCATTCTGCATGGGTATGTGCAATGTTCCTTTCTATGTCAGTCAGAGCTACATTTGTCTAATTTCTATTGTTGCAAAAGGACTTGCAGAAGCTGCTAGAATGAATGTTGGCCATTGAGCAGGAAACCTCAAAGGTATATTTTTGGAAGAATCAGTTCAAGTTATCCTGGAACCAGCTTCTCTCCTTGTCATTCGCAACAAATTTTATTATTATTTGACCCCTTTCTCCTTTCCTTATTTGGCTCCTCATTTATTATTCATGAATTATCTTCCTTTTTTCCCCTCAGCAGCCAGATCATAAGCTGATTGTTGGAAAGTGTAGCTTTCTAGATCTAAGTGCATTGCATAGTATCTAGACATAATAAGTGCTCAGAAATAGCTGTTGCGTTAAAGAAAATACTTCCATGCATATATGTCTTCTTTTTTTTTTTTTTTCAGTTCTAGCTTACAGATGCCAGATAAAATACCTGACTTATTAATCAATATTTTCCCCACTGTTTTCATGGTCTACGACTTCAGCTTCATTCTGAGGATATTCTATGGACTTAGAATCTTCTGTAACCCTAGGTTTTCTACCCTCCCTGTGAAAATGAGTATAGTAGACTGCTACTACTGTTGTTTATCATGTCAGGGTGTGAGGTTGTCAGTGTCCGAACAGCAATGGTTGTTTGGATGGGTAGATGGAATAGCCATATGTTGAATATTAAGATGAAGTTGAGTTTGGGGGTAAAGCAGTAAGTGAGACCAAGAACACAGTGGGGCATTAAATGAAAATCAGTGTTTCTTAAGAATAGTTTGTCATGGCAATTGTGGGTATGCTTATTTTTTTCACTCTTTTTGGAATTAGATGTCAGCAAAATAAAATGCAGAGCAGCGAATTTGGATGAGAGGAATGCAGTGTGGATCAACTTGTTTAAAGATGGGGAAACAGCTAGGAACCGTGAGGAGGCTATACTTTGCTGCGGACACAGTAGCTATGCTACACTTTACCAATGATAAAATGTTATTTCTTTGAGAATATAGATAGTTTTATTTCAGTAAGGCATAACTTTTATTCCCAACACCATTCTCCTTGTATCTCTCAGACCGTGATTTAAATTACATTTCCTTCCATAAGGAATATGCCTGATTAGTGAGGAGCACTCACTGCCTTCAGTGACCTCAGGGAGGGACACGGGAACGTAAAGGCAAAACCCACATAGCACTACAGTATCCCAAGTGGCCCAATGTGAGAGAAACGGTTTTTATTGAAAACTTTCTTTCTTTCCTTCTCTCCTTCTTTCCTTCCTTCTCTCTCTCTCTCTCTCTCTCTCTCTCTCTCTCTCTCTCTCTCTCTCTTTCTTTCTTTTCCTTCCTTCCTTCCTTCCTTCCTTCCTTCCTTCCTTCCTTCCTTCCTTCCTTCCTTCCTTCCTTCCTTCCTTCCTTCCTTCCTTCCCTCTCTCTTTCTTTCTTTTTCTTTCTTTCGCTAAACATCACTCCCACAGTCGTTCTTAATCCATTTGAAATCATTTATTTTTACGTGATTTTGTTTACTCAATAATAAGTCATTTGGGCAATTCTCTTTGCCTGGAGTGGCAGAGAACTTAACTCACTGAGAAAGGATACAGTACCCCACCAAGCCCAGTTTTGGGGGGAAACCAAAGCTCTGTCTTTGAACTCCCTGTACTAAGAGAGTCAGTCTTAGGTTCACATCTTGAAGCTGAGAGCATTTTCTAGACTTGTTGGAAGGAGCCATCCTCCCTAGCCTTCCAGTCCTAACTATTACTTAGAAATACTTAGTGAACAAATCTTCTCTTAAAGGTGGAGAAGGGGGTATCTGAAACAAGACATTGATTGCCTAACACAGGACATGGAATTTGAAACATAATATGTGCACAAAAGTGATATACACCTGAAAGAAGATTTCAATTGTGGTAGGCAAATTTCTGAGGATAACTTCCCTAAGATTCCCACACTTGGGTTATTCAATGACATGTAAATCTTTCTACTGCTGGGACCAAATAAGGTTATTGATTAGATCATCTGACCTTAAAGTGGGAGATTATCCTGAGTTCCAGGAATCTTATCACAGAGATACTATCTGGAAAGTCCAAACACACTCCTGACACTTAGTCTATATTCAACAACAATCTCTTTTATATAATTCCTCTTATCTTTTTTTAAAAAATACTTGAAATGATTAATACATACTGCAATTCTTTCTTTGTTTCATTGCATTGTCCTGACACTTTTCTATACTTCAGAACATACTTCTTTTTTCCTTCACTGTCTTCTATTCCTTATACCCCTCTCTGTTTAAAATTATGCTTTCTAACTTACTTCTTATTTTTTCCCTTCTATCTCAAATACATTTCCTTGGTTTCATGCAATTCCATGTCTTTAAGCATTATCTCTTCTAGGTACATAAGTTCTTTGCACATTACTGAAGTAAGCCAAATGAAATTGACACATCTTAAATTTTACTGTTAAATCTAAACACACACTTCATTTGTTTGTTCTGCATTTCCCCCTAGATTTTCCAGCAGCATCGCAATTCAGCATGCCTCATGCCCCTTCCCCAGTGCAAAGAGTTCTTTCTCATTACTTTCCAATATCTGCACATGGAATTGTCTCTTAAGAAAAACAACTAGATTCCTTTGAATGACCTTTGAAGTTTCTCTCTATCTAATTATTTTTAAATTGGTGTGGCATCTACCTCTATTATATCTCTCTGATATATAATTCCTCCTTTCTATTCTGGTTATTCTTTTGCAAAGATTACTGCAGATCCTCTAAATATCTTCATAATTCTTTAACTCACCCTGTATAATGTTTTAGTTAACTGAACATACCTCTGCTTTTGTCACTCACTTGGTCAAAATCTTTCCACATTGCATACAAATTCTCCCTTCCCTGATTTAGCCCTACCCAATATATCATTTAAAATTTTTCTTCCCTCCTATGTGCTATATAATCATCCAGGTAAAACATTTCTGTGGTTTCCTGCCCTTAGACTTTTCCTAATGTCATACTCTCCACTTGAAATTCCAACCTGGTATCACTAGCACCTGGCCACATTTTAGCTTTTCTCTACAAACTTCCCTTTTATTTTTATTTATTTATTTATTTTTTATCCTCACCTGAGGACATTTTTTTCATTTTTTGTCCAGATAGAGTGGGAGGGAGAGAGAAGAAGAGAGAGAGAGAGAAACATCGAGGTGAAAGGGACACATCGAGTGGCTGCCACTTGCACGACCAACCAGGGCCCGGGACAAACTGCAACCGAAGTACATGCCCTTAGCCAGAACCGAACCCGGGTCTCTCTGGACCGCAGGCCGACGCTCTAACCGCTGAGCCAAACTGGCCAGGGCCGAACTTCCCTTTTAATTTCAAGGCTAAATGATGGGCTAAATGATGTTATCATAAAAGAAATCCATGGATATTCTTTAATGACACTTATTTTACTTTTCATTGAACTTCTTCATGTTTATACCTCATATTCTCCTACCAAGGTGTTGGCATTTTCATAAAGTAATTATCTTATATATTTTCATATGCTACCCCCAGCACATACCTTACTCCAAGTACATATTTAAAACATGTTAACCTATTTAATTTGTTGAATTGCAAAAAGAACTAAGTAGGGGGAAAAAAAACCTGCTAAATTTACCATAACAATAAAGAATATATTTACATTCATCTTTCAAAAGTATTTTACTTTTCTTTCAATGACTGGGATACGCCTCCTATTCATTTAGAGTAGTCCACAACTGTTTCAGAAACACCGCAGAAGTGACAAATCTATTGACATGTTTTGACTTCCTGCAAAGTAGAGGAGTAGTAAAAGGTTTATTCTTTTGTCAATTATTTTCCAAAGAATGACCATTTTTTCCTTGAACTGGTTTATGTGTACTCTAACAATTCTAACACAACCTGACACTAAATGGAACTAAACGACAGAATAAACTAATATTAGAAAAAGACAGCATGTTTCTGTTGACCTGCACACTGGAACCGGCTCACAAATAAAATGCAAGAGCTCAGATGCACTTTCCACCATATGATATTTAGTTTGAGAACCACTTTATCACTTTAGGGGGAAATTTTCTGTACATTAATGTAGAACATAAGAACAGTAGCACATACAAAATCAGCACAGCCCTAAAGACAATAACTTTCCCCTTTAGACAGTCTTTTAAAGGTCTCATTAGTTATCTTAATTCTTCACATGCCAATTTTATTTGGTTTTCATTAGTTTTGTAGTGTATACATTATTTAGGAATTCTCAGAATATAAGATGCTAAAGTTTCACCCGAGGGTCTAGTGAATATTCAGACTCCAACTCAGCAGATCTGAGATTGTGAATTTTTAATAAGCTCTCATTTAATGCCAATGCTGCTGATGTAAGGACTGAACTTCAAGAAGTAAGAACCTACACAGTTAAAAAAAAAAAATAAAAGATTAGCTTTAAAAAAAATACACAAAGAAAAAAAATCCCTTAAATCGATCTCTTAAGGTAAGATGAAATTGGATACAATTTGAAGGGATAGCCAGAAAATTAATCTCTCATATTTTAGGATAATATAAATGTCTCTATTTGGAAACAGTGCACTCTGCTTTATTGAGTGATTCTTAACCCTAAGTATACATTATCAATATGTGGAGAACTTTGAAAAAAAACAACATGCACTTTTGCTACATGCATGATAAGGTAACAGGGACTAGATGTAACCTGTCACCTTAAACAACCAGAGATTGGACAAAAATATATGAAATAATAGATTTAATCATTGCACAAGAAATGCAAAGTACTATGAACCCTGAGAAAAGGAAGATAAATGAAGGGAACCTTATGAATAATCTATTTTTTTTTTTTTTTTTTTGGTCAGGAAGCACATTCTGATCTCTGGAGTGCAGATGGGTGTATCAAGTGATTTTTGTGGACTTGCTGAGTTGAGGGCAAGAGATCGGTATTCAAAATCTAGGTGGATGGAACTTGTGTGCAAGAGTTCTTGATATGAGAGAAGCATGCACAAAAAAGAGCTCCATAAATTTGGATTGGGAGGACTAATTATTGTTAGTGAGTGAAAGAAAATATAAAAAAGAGAAAACTAAGTAAGTGCCAAGAAGTACATCATTCAAAGGTAAACAGAAGATTGAATAACACTAAATGTTTGAAGTAGAGAGAGAGAGGAAATGGGAAAGCAATATAACTTAGCTAAATCCTCAACTTTCGTGTAGTGTCACTAGGTCATCGTTAATGTTAGAGGAATACAGATAAAGCTGGTGTGCAAATTGCATTTATTTAATAGCTTCATGAAAACATGTATATGTGAATCTCTGCTAATAGAAACAACCAAAAAGGATAAGAAAGGAATGCCCAATAGGTAACTTGTCTCACTTGAAGATATATTTGATTCAAGTTGGACCTTTCCTTATTTACCTTATAATAGACAGAGACGCCTAGGAATTTTTATTTGAACAAATCTGTTATATTTTAAGAAATGTCATTAGTATATTAAATATATTAAGCAAATTTAATTATCTAGCCACTGTAATAAGATGTTCTCTTTAAATTAAGCATAAATTGCTCTATAAAATTAGAGTGCAATATTGGAAATGCCTAACCCTGAGAGGTACTATGTATAAAATGAGGATAATCTATTTCCTCTATATAGGGGATATAATAAGGATGGAGAATTATATTTGAGATATTATGTTTTTCTAAATGAAAGAAAGTGTTCCTATTTCTTTCTGCTTTTATCATCCATATGTTTGTAGAGTGGATCACACCACTCTTTTTCATGTGCCTTTCATTTATTTCACTTCAGTATTTTCTCACATGTTATATTGTCAGGAATATGAAAAACAATACTGAAATAAACTTTGTGATCCAACACCTAAAGCGTAGTTTATATATAAAAAAATTATTGAATGGATGAGTTGTAGTTTATACCACTTTATATTTACATCCCACTTGAAGCAATGCTACACAATGAGTAAACATTTTCTGATCTTTTTTACTAAAGAGAAATATATTGCCAATCAGCAGCATGCCAAATAAACACTCATCTCACAAAGTTTGATAAAATAAATGTTAATGTTTCCCATATTCAAATAAAGAGGAGAAAAGGCAAGTAAGAAAAATCATAATTAAATGGAAAAAAAAAAACCTTTTGTATATTTCCTTTCTACAAAACTTGTTTTTAACTTTTGATTACACAATGAAAAAATTAATGCAATTTCATTTTTTAAAAATCGGGTTTTAGACCTGGCCGGTTTGGCTCAGCAGTAAAGAGCGTCGGCCAGTGGACCAAAGAGTGCAGGTTCAATTCCGGTCAAGGGCAAATACCTCGGTGGCCTTTCGGTTCCCGGCCCTGGTCGGGGTCATGGAGGAGGCAACCAGTCAATATGTTTCTCTCACATGGATGTTTCTCTCTCTCTCCCTCCCATTCCATCTGAAGATGAATGGAAGAAAAATATCCTTGGGTGAGGATTTTTTTTAATTCGGATTTTACACAAATTTATTTTATTACAATTCTACAATTTTATGACCTAATGAATACAAAATTTAAAAGTAATCTAATCCATTTTCAGAAATTTAATTCAAGTACTGTTTTTCTTCCAGGAAGCATGTGGGTTTTCACAGTACTCGACTCTGTTCTTCCACATGTCATATTTGATTTCATTTCTGTTTTCTTTTCCCTGACTGCTTTTATCAGTCCAGTGCTTGATACAGGTGAACAGCCCTGACATTTAAAGCAGAAGAGCTTACATACCATGAACTTGGCATTCAGAATTACATTTTCCAGCTGGAAATCCATAACCTTAACATCTTTGTAAGTATTAAACCATTTATTTAGAAAATCATATCAGAAAGCAACATTTACGTTTTTTAATGCAATCCTGTTTTGTAAGAGAATGAACTAACACACTAGGAATACATACTTTATTTAGAGAATTATCTAAACATACACTTATTATAGTTCAACACAATAAAATATTTCTTTTCATTTATGGTAACACAATATTTGCAAAGATATTTTTATTTTTTTCCAAGTCAATGTAAAATTACAGTTACATGCATGTTTTAGATTTACTCGGTTGTTTAGGAGTGTGAACATTTTAGATAGTCATTCAAATACTCTCAGAATTAAAGAAACCTGTTTTTGACAGCATTTGATTATATTAAATGATATTATATAATTTAATGTACAACAGTAAATGCAGTTGTATTTGCTGTTTAAAAATTGTTTAAATGATCTAATTTTAGAGGAAGTATTATATCATGCTCAATAAATAAAATGAATTGCTTTAATTTGCTAAAGATATTTAGTTTGTTAAGCAATCTATAATCATATCCATGCTCTATTGAGGAAATATAAAATGTAATGGAGTGGAAACAAATAAAGGAAGGCTTTCTCCCATCTGCTACATATTTTTTTCCTATACTGCATAAATGTAAGAGACCTGTCTAATGGAGTGCAGAATAAAGTAAAATGTGTGGCTATATTCATTAGAATTACCGAATGCATTTTATTTGGAATTATTCAAGTGAAATAAAAATGTATATTCAAAATGAAAACATGAATTATTTTAAAAATCCCGCCTGCCATTTTTATCCTTCACTGAAGAAAATTAGGGTATTTTACAGAGTTGTGACAGACAGTTTTAAGGACAGGACATTTTCTTCTGCTGACTAGTAATATATTTATTTTGTTCTTCATGTTTCAGGAATTAAAAGCAGTACTATGTATATTAATTCAGATCCTTTATAGTAAATTAGATTCCCAACTTGATAATTTAATTTAATTAAAGTTTTAGGATTGAAATGTAGTAACAGTTTGTCCTAATCAATAAAATAATGTCACCCCAAATCCCACTCCCTTGCCTAAGAAGCCCCAGGCAATAGAAAGCTCAGATGACTATTGTTATGATACTCCTGTCTTGCTGCCTAGTGTGGTAATGGTTCTCAAAGTGAGGTCCCTAAGCCGGCAGTATCAGATCCCCTGGAACTCCTTAGAAATGCAAATTATTGCGCCCCAGGTCATTATGTTAAATTATGAGACCCATTGGCCTAGTGTATCTCAGCAGTTTCTTTCTGGTATCCCTTTGTAATCATTTCCAAAATTAGCTGTGAAAATCTCCCTACTATGTTTGCGACAACCATACCTTATTTATCAGAATCTGGTTGGTCTTTCATGAGAAATGAAGACAAAAATAGCTTACTAGACTCAAAAAGTATTCTCTGTTCATTTAAGATATACAATTGTTCTAATTCGTTTTCTCATACTTCAGAACACAAGTAAAGGCTAATGTCATATGAGTGCTGTAGTGAAAATAACTTTTAAAAAAATGTATTTATACCCAAGTTCAAACCCTGGCACTTCCATTTACTGCTGGCAGTCTGATCTTCAGTTCTTCTTGTACTGTCCCCAACTATAGCGAGGGAATAATGACATCCAGGGGATTCTGTGTAGATGAAATGAAGATAGAGTAAATGAATAAATTAAATGAAGTACTTTTTGTAAAGTGCTTAGAACAATGTAGCTGCTCAACACCTATATTCCCTTTCTTATGTTTTTTTATCCATAATTTATTTTTTTCTTGCAAATGTCTTAATGTTTCTCAAAGTAAGATTTCAAAATATTTCTTAAAAAAGTAGTTCTATTCAGTAGCTCTGATAAGTATAAAGCATGCCTCTTGTTATCTTCCTCTGAATACAATGTAAGTACTTCCTAAAATGCTTTTATTTCACCCAATTATATTTGTCCATGTATATAATTCTGCCTAGTCTATTTTGTGTTTCTATGGAGGTATCAGGAACTTGAAAGTGGAAAGCATCATCAGCGTTTGTCCTTAATGCCACATTACCTAGTAAGAAGCTTTGCAGACATATGCACTTACTCACTGCAGAGTACCTAGCCTCCTAAGTGCAACAGTCTCTACCTAGGAAGAAAAAGAGGTTATTTAGGCATTTTCATAATTATCCTTCCTTTAATTCTGCATTAATATAATCGGTAAGTGCTAGCAAATTTCACTTTTTGAATTTTAAATACTGACCCCTTTCATGCTGCTATTACGAAGTCTAATTTATTTTCTTACTTTGGCTTACATTCTAGTAAGTCAGGAAGCTATTTACTGTGCACACTTTTATTTTCCAATGTTCTACTAACTCCAATAGTTGCCACTAAAACTTATTTATTGTCTATCACATATAATCGAAGATATTCTACAAGTTTTTGAAATTATCATCTATTTTATATGTTCAATAACTATCTAATCTAACTGCTATTACGAAGTCTAATTTATTTTCTTACTTTGGCTTACATTCTAGTAAGTCAGGAAGCTATTTACTGTGCACACTTTTATTTTCCAATGTTCTACTAACTCCAATAGTTGCCACTAAAACTTATTTATTGTCTATCACATATAATCGAAGATATTCTACAAGTTTTTGAAATTATCATCTATTTTATATGTTCAATAACTATCTAATCTAACTTACCTTTTCTCTTTAGTTCCAGCTCTTTATAGTATGTGCCATTGGCCTTCACACTGAAACAGTTTTTATTTCATATTTTCTAATAATTTCTATTTTATTTGCCCTATGACCATTTTTATGTCCCATCCACACTCACTATTTCAATCATCTTTTATATATATTAAAGCATAAATATACTGAATAAGTATGGAGAGCACTAGAGAGGGAATGGCTGTTTGCTTGAATAGTATGATCAAGAATGTAATATAATATCTAAAATTTCAGTACAGCTGTTCCTGTAAGTCATTCTTATGCCATGTTAATTCTGTTATTCATACTTACTCTTTTGTAAAATTTTTCTCTGTATGTGTATAAGCAAGAACAACTACATTTAAATCACAAACCTATGACTTGATATGTATGTGACCTTGGGTAAATTTTTCAAGCTCTCCATTCTTCTGTTTCATTATCTATAAAAGGTGAGTGATAATAATAGCACCTATTCTCTAGGAATGTTCATGAAATCAAATGTATTAATAAATATACAGTCCATGGAAGACAGTGGTTAGTATTGATACAATTACTAGGCATGATTTCTTTTTGAAAAAAAGAACATGGGCTCCATGATAAGGATAAAGGTGGTGCAAATACATAATTCTAGAATTTACAGCCTTATTGGGAAAATATGTCAAATACTTAAAGAAATCAAGAATTGTAGGTGCCCTATGCTAAGTTACACATAGTTAGGACTATTGGAATGTAATGCAAGTATATATTTAAGTTTTAATTGGAAAAAACACAAAATTTATTTATAATAGTCTTGTGTTAACATCCTGACTTTGCCAGTTATCAGATGATTAAACTCTAACTAGTTACATCAACTACCCAAAATTTAGCTTTCTCATTGTAAGTAGAGAGAATAACTACACGAGTTCCCCCTTATCTGCAATTTCACTTTCTGTGGCTTTAATTCATTTCAAAAAGAAGAAAGTTGAGTACAGTGCAGTGACATTTTGAGAGAGAATGATCATTCACTTAACTTTTATCACAATGTATCGTTATAGCTGTTCTATTTTATTATTGGCTATTGCTGTTAAAATCTTACTATGCCCAATTTATAAACTAAGCTTCATCATAGGTATGGATATATAGGAAAAACGTAGTATACATAGGATTTGGTACAATCCACGGTTTTGTACATCCACTGGAGGGTCTTGAATGTATCCTCCACAAAGAAGGGGGGAACTACTGTATTATTGTTATGGTTGTTTTGAGAATTAAATACAATCTATATATAAAGTACTGAGCATGCCAAGTGATGAGAACACTTTTAGTAGATAATTTTATTATTTATAATTTGAATATCTATTAGGAACACAAAAACAGGATGTGAATATGTAGAATACAAATGGAGTTTTTGATATTATCCTAGAGCACAAAGAGAATTGAATGAATCAACTAGTTCTAGATATCTCTGAATTTGGACAAGGTACTAGGACTTCAACTGTCACAACAAAATAATAAAATCACCATTATTGTTAGATACTCTCATAATAAATACACTGTTTAATGAAAACTAAGTTTAGAATCAACATATATTTATTCTAATTTTGAAATCAAAATATTGACTCAAATTCTTTAGTTACATTTATAGGTCACAAATACTATCTTGAAACACTGATGGAAAGTCTATTATAAGTTCTCAAATATAACTTATTACTAACAATAGTTAAGTATATATAGGAGGGAAAATCAGTAAATTACTGGTTATAACAAATAGCACATTGAATTCTTGAATGTATTTATTAACTGTCAGGGCTAACATTTTTTTTTTCTGTTTTATTTGTCTCTAATTTATGATAAATCACTTATAAAATCTCTTCAAGATCCAGTTATGTTTTTTTTTTTAAGTAATGACTCATTGATATTGTGCTTCTCTTTATAGAAAAATTTATGTGAATAGATAATGCTAGAGATTTTATGAAGTACTAAAAAGGAAAGGAATGAATTTATAAGGAATGAATAATTTAATCTCTTTAGAGAAGTGCTTAAAATTCATTTTACCCTAATTCGTTTCTGATTATTTACCTACACATATTCATAGTCAATTGCTTTCTTAAATCAGTTTAATTATGTATTTCACATTCTTTTAATTCTTGAATGAATTTGTAACATTACCTGTCAAATAATAAATTTACTTCCTTTCATTATATTAAAGTATTTAAAAGAACCCAAATTGCTCAATAAATATTAATTCCCCATTCCACTAACTTTCCAATCCATTCTCTTTTGTGTTACATATGTATGTCTCTTCTTGCCTGCTGCAATTATCATCCAGAATAGAAGTAATGGAGCTTCAGATACCAAATAATTGTATAATTGATTGATAATTGTATAAGTGTAGAGACATTTATTAGTGGTAACTAAAATACAATATTGCTTGATGATCAAAACTAATTTTAGAGATTTTCAAGAAGCTATTTAGGAAATGTTTCAGCCAGAGATGATTTGGTAATATAGGTTAAAAACAAAAATACCTCCTGTGAATGCATTCCCTTTACTTAGAAAAATCAGAAAACAGGCCTGATCTGGATGTACACAGCTCCAAGCCTAGGAAAAGCTCCTGGGGAAGGGAAGTGGGATTGCTTTCAGTCACACAGGATCTGGAATGAGGTGCCTCCCTATAAAGCACAAACTGCAGCCCGGCTGGTGTGGTTCAGTGGACTGAGCATCCTCCCAAGGACTGAGAGATCCCGGTTCAATTCCCGATCAGGGCACATGCGTGGGTTGCGGGTTCCATCCCCAGTGGGGGGCATGCAGGAAGCAGCCAATCCATGTTTCTCTCTCTCATCAATGTTTCTTTCTCTCTCTCCCTTCCCTCTCTAAAAACAAACAAACAAAAAAACACGAACTGCATAATCATGGAGGCCTTGGTCTCAGCGTCTCCCAGTCCCCATCCCCAGGAAGCATGCTTGTTGAATTTGTGGGTTTACAAAGAGATCAGAGTATCTTAAATGTAATGAGCAAAGGAGGCCAAAAAAAAATAACAATTTCTAGCTCACAAAATTTCTTAAAGATATGACAAGAGCTTCAGAATTTATTTTGAGTGAGATTCAAACTTATTAGAAAGTGTTGAGTAGAGCAGTGACATCATCTGGCATTATTGTAGTAAAATCATTCTGTTACATGGAGAACACAGTTAAGGGAAAACCACAAGCAAAAGTACCCGTTAGGAAAACTAATTCAAGAATCAGATAAAAGATGAGCATAGAAGGACCTGGTGGAACAATTAAGTTATTAATAGTGATTGATCTTGGAATAAATTAAAAGAAGAGTCAGCGGGAATATTTTGTGGAATGGACGTAGAGTAAGGAAATTCAAGAATAACTACAAGTGGTTGGCCCAGGACAGAAAGATGGACTTGCCATTTGCATAGAAGAGTGGAGAAAGAGAGAGAGAGAGAGAGAGAGAGAGAGAGAGAGAGAGAGAGAGAGAGAGAGAGCTGCTAAATAAGCTGTGGGTGTTGGGTAGAAAGTAACTGTTCAAAATTTTTTCCTATTCTGTATAAGATGTATTTTTTTCATCCAAATATAGATATTGAATTTTCAGCTGGCTATGTAAGCCTGGAGTCGTGAAGTAGAAGTTGATTCTTAGGCTTTATTATTATACACTATAGTTAAACATAATTGCTATTCTCCTCTATTATTTAATGGGGCTACTAGTTAGAATACAGTTTTTGAGGGCTCAAGAGTTCTCAAATTCAAACATGGAAGTTATTTTGTATGTTAAGACATCTTGGGAGTTCTCAGATGAATGACAAATTAATGGGATAGGAACTAAATAATTCCTTCCCTTAATGGGAGAAACAGGCTAAAGTGAGTTCTTCCTAATGTGGCAACAGGCTTAAAAATAAAAACAACCCATCGTACCAAGGTTTTTCATATCTGTATGAACTCTGAAGGTAGAAAATATGCATACTAATGAGTTACAAATAAGTTAACAGGGAAAATTCTGTTTATTCTACACCTGTGTATATCTACTATTATAAATAAAATATGGTAATTTATACACTTAGCAGAATGATTATTTATGTCCTGAAGCTAACACATTTTAGTGTTGCTAGTAACAAACAGAGAAGAATCACAACTTCATTTCTCTTGCAAATGCTTCCTTTCTAGTGTCAGGAGAATTAAATGTCTTATACATATAAATATGTTTATATTTCTCCCTTTAGAAACACTTTCATGTTTGTGTGTCAATTTTATAGTAGATGTATGTAAACTGCTTTCTAAATTCCAAGTTGATAAGTGTAATTTTCTAAAATATATTTACAGTATTTATCTTAAAACCTCTGCATTCAATAAATCTAAAAATATAATCTGGAGCTAGCCTATACCAATAATTCCTTTATTACCTTATTAATACTCACAAATTCACTAAGGTCTATATTTTTTCAACTATATACAACTAATGTTACTTCTCTAATCAGATTAACACAGTCAAACTTCTACTTTCGAATTTTATGGGGTGTAATGGCTACCTCTAGATGATGCTCATTAAATTTTCCAAACACACAAAAATGCTGTTAAATTATATTTAATGAATGTTTTGCTTAGCTCCTTGTAAAAGTGTCATAGAAGTTTTATTTCTGCTTATCTCTGTTGTATATATTAGGAGTAGCGTTTTAAAGTGAGGTACTTTTGCTTTGGATTGATTTGAACATTTCTGTCCAGCTGAAAAACACATTTGGATAAGAATACATATTTGTCTGTGTAAAGTAAACAGTATTTTTAATGGTGATATAATTTATTTTTTATTTACAGATTATACTCGTAGGTAGTGTATCTTTGCCTAAACTCTTAAGTACTACTTTAGAAGATGCATGAGGGATCACATTTTAGGCTTTATGCATTACAGTCATGGCCGCAATTCAGACCTGTAGATGCTTATAAGATATTTTAAGTTGTGATTTTTAGCTCAAGTTTCATCATAGCAATATATGAGCGCTTATGCTATAAACTCATTTCTGTACAGTTATTTAGTTCTATCATGGATGTTTAATCCAAATTTGCATTCCTACTTAATCAAATTAAGATATATACACAGTGAAGGGCTTAACTATACCCGTTTAAGCCAGATTTATGAGTCATATTATTCTGTAGAAAGAACAGATTTGTTCTTCATAAGGGAATCTAATTGGGCAAAAAATTAAAGTTAAGAGAAAGAATAAATGAAGAAAAACGTATCTTCACTTATATTTAGATATCCTAGACATCTCCTCTCTTCCCAGTTATGATTGAAGCCCAAATAAATAGAATCAACATTTTTAAAGAGAAAACAACCTGCTAATATCTGAATAGCTTTACTTTTCATGTGCAAAATAGTCAATCGAGTAAATATATGAGATGACAGCTAAATGTGTGATTAATTTTTTCCCAGGAGGAGTAGAGTTATTCTAGTTCATATTTTTGTTGTCAATTAATTTTATAATTACTAGATATGTAGGTCTCAATGCTAAAATGATGTATTATGTAAATCTTTCCTAACTACTTTAAATTGAATGTTTACAATATAACTGTTTTATGTTTGTATATGTGCAAATGTATATGTGTGCTTGTTTATACACATGCTTATACAAATGTATAAACAAGAGTATATCCATTGTTGGTTTTTTGCATTTCTTTACTCCTGGGTTGAAATAGTTTTGTATATCTATTGGCTATTAGAAATCCCTCAAAGAAATGCATTGCTTAGGGAGCCTTACTGTACACTAAGGCCATAAAATATTATATATTTTAATTTAATAACTTTAAATTTTTTCCTGAAATTTCTTTAAGCTGTTTCAAATTTATTGACATAAAATAATTTACAGTATTGCATTATTATACTTTACACATATTTAGTATCTTTCATTTCTATTGTTAATAGGGTTTTGTTCCCCCATTTTTGCAGTACAAAACAGAACTATAGCCCAGGCCAGGTAGTTCACTTGGTTGGAGCGCCATCCGTATATGCCAAGTTTGCAGGTTCGATCCTCAGTCATGGCACATACAAGAATCAACCAATGAATGGATAAATAAGTGGAGCAACAACTCTCTCTCTCTCTCTCAAAACAATAAATAAAATTTTTAAAACAAAGAACTATATTTAAAATTTTTAAAACAAAGAACTGATTTTCTGCTTCAGTTATATGAATCTCATAATACATTCCCTCCTGTAGATGTCTCTGAAGGTGAAATCAATCTGGGTATAGTTTTCTCCATGCAGCTCATTACAATCTCTACCTTGTTTCTAGCAGTTTATTGCTGCCACCAGAATCCTACTCTTTGGTAGCATTACTATTATTTAAACCAGGTTGCTTTTTTATGGTAGCATCTCTCATTGCCAGCTCTCACTGAAATTTTTAAGGATTTATGTACTCCCTCATCAATGCGTTTTCATACTGTGGTAAAGAGAGTGTCTTCATGCTTTCCTGGTATCAAAGGTGTGGCAAAGTGAGACATACCTCATACCTTTGCTTCAACACTTCTATTTTCTGAAGTCTATGGATTCATGTTTCTGCATTAGGCAAAGTTCTGGTATGTCATCTTGCTTGATACGTCACAGTTGATCCCAATTTCCAGTGAACCAATCAAGTACACTGCAAGAAGCCCTCACAGGCACTTAAGCCAGAACACAGAACCCTGACACTCTGGTGAGTACCAATGCATCTGATCTAACATATGGAGACATTTTTCTAACCCAATGATTTCTCCACTGGGTTTTAGATACCACTGCAATGAGTGGCTAAATGCTTATTAATAGTAGTATGGGCAGTATGTCCTCTGCTGTTCAGTTCTCTATTGAAAGTTCTTCCCTTTGAATGATGATTGTGAATGGGTTGTTGGAATTAGTGATGTTGTAAAGCTGAGAGAAATGATGAGGAGCTAAACCATTTTTCCGGCTGTTAGTACTAACATGCAATATGCTTTGATGTTGGCATCCTCTTCTGCTTGCAGCTCACAGCTGTTTCTGGATCCTCACTTTCCCTAATTTCTTGGTTTCAATCTTGAGGTTATGGCATGGTTCAACACTTGGATCCAGATTCCGCACTGGGTGCTTCAGTTTTTAACCTTTTCAAAAATATATATTTTCTGTCCTCCAGGATTCAAGCTCTGATTGCTCAGTGGTTCATAGGTACCCCATCTTGTTGTTCTTCTGCCCTGATTGAGGCAGAAAAGTGTTGGATCGGAGGTTTATGTGGCTATGCACTTCTGAAGTCCTATCTGCTCTCAGAAACAGTTCCTCCCAGCAGGCTGTTTGCCAAGAGTCTGTCCATTAACCTCTTGCTGTCAAACCCACAGATCAGCTCAGGTGGACTGGCTGGACTCTGGTTCAACTTGATTAGTCTCCCTAGGCTTATGTTTTCTAAGCCAGAAACAATCTTTAGACTGGGTTTACTTCCTAGGGAGGCAAAGTCATAAGTTTCTTAACACAGTAACATCTTAATAAACGCCAATGTT
Source organism: Tadarida brasiliensis (assembly GCA_030848825.1). Classification (NCBI taxonomy): domain Eukaryota; kingdom Metazoa; phylum Chordata; class Mammalia; order Chiroptera; family Molossidae; genus Tadarida; species Tadarida brasiliensis. The sequence goes on from CM061266.1 coordinate 67,241,354, forward strand.
TTCAAAGAATACTGATCAATATGGCCAACCATTAGGTATAAACTAAATAACAAATAATCCTTTAAAAATAGTTTTAATGTATTTTAAAAAGCATCCAAAAGTTTACTCTGTCCCAGCATTTCAGGAATGCACCTATTATACAGACCAAATACATGGAAATTGTATTATTTTAAGAAAAAAATAGAAATAAGTTAGTGCCTTTAAATTGCAAGCACAATCCATAGTAATCATAAGCTAACTACAGATGTTTCCTTTATCTGGTGCAGTTTTTTTCTAAGCATGTTTAGGTCTTGAGTTATTCCTTTCTAAGTGTGGAGAACGCAGGAAGCATTCAGATACTATATTAATAAGAGACTCTTGTTGATATTTATTAAGGCATTAAATTTGAATGATGACTATGGGAGTGGTTAAGGCTCTTTGGATGTGGTTCTTCTTCATTCAGAGACCTATAAACTGAAAAAAAAAACCAAGTTATATGTCCCCACACCCAAATACAGTGGTGAGCTAATAATAGAGTAATCTGTGTACAAAACTTTGCAGCAATTACAACAGATGCAATTGCAACGACACCTGAAATTCTACGGTGCATATTTGTATACGGTTCTCATAAAGGTAAAGAATACAGTGGCAGGAGAAAGGCAGATCAGGCAGACACAGAAAGGTCCCAGTGCCCCAGCCCAGCTCCTAGAGCTCTTTGCTGGCTGTGGAAATGTGCTTTGTCTTTAGATAATAAACTGCCAGGATACATCTGAGGTACATTAGTCTTGGAGCCGAGGCTCAAACGCACTGAAGGATTTTTTTATAACCTCCTCGTAAGAGACCTAAAATCCAGCTTTATAACCAACCAAACCAGATGTTAATGGTACATTTTCAATAATAACGTCGACAAGCCATGCCTCTAAGATAGGGAATTTTTAGACTTCAAACAGCACCTTATAATAAGGCATTCTCTAGGAGATCTCATCCCTATCTTGACTAAAGGCAAGCACCAAAGTTTTCCATGCATTTCTGGATATCACCATAGAGCTACCATAGACGAAATGCATGTCAACTCTGTGCTCTTGGATTCACAAACAATAGTAGGTACATCGCAGCCCCTGGTCCAGCAGAGCAAACGTTTCCAAGTCCTCTCTGGGAAAGGAAATGTGACCTTGGCAAGTAGGTAGGGTATGGTTCTGCTTCCTGACAGTTCTTACCTATTACATTGTTCTCTCTTAAGATGGGCTCAGTTCTCTCAAACCTTGGTCTGCTCTCTGAAACATCCTTTTCTCTTCTGTAAGAAGTGGCCCTCATTTGCCACAGTTATGTACCTTTCTCAGCCTGTAGAAAGTTAGGAACCCAGAAGTCTTTTAGTAATTTGAGCGATTGCAACTTCTCTTAGCGCAGACTGGTGACTTCTTTGTTGATATAACCTTCATACATTTGCGGGGAATGCATATGTATCAGAAATGTTATCATTTCATGTAACAAAAGCCACATCCATAATTCTTTGCCAGACAGGATTTCCTCATTTTTAAATGGCTTGTCAAGTTGCGCAGAACAATCCCAGTAAAATTCTTTGAGTCACTTTTGCCTAAGCTTTTTGTTTTGTGTCCAGGGTCTTATCTCCTAAGCCTGCCTTAAGCCTTTCAGAGTTTAAGGGCTATACAGCCACACTCTTGACTTGATCCTTGGTGCCAGACCTCAGTCACATTGAGAACACTTCACTACCTGGGAAGACTGGTCATGGGAGACAGTTTTATTTTTCTAACCTAGTCCTGTCTCCTGTACATTGACTCTCAATTCTGCTTGAAAAACTGAAGGATTCCTTTTTTATCTCATCTCCCTCTTGCAGCTATTTCTCATTCACATTTGGTTAATAAAACCAAACAATTATTTGCAACATTTGGTCTGGTGATCTTCTTGCCCAGATTTAAACATTCATTGGATAAACTTGTTATTTTCCAAGTTACCACACATGAGAGTTTGGTCATTCATATTTTCACTGCTGTGTAGCATGGGCAGGCAGAAAGTGGAAAAGCATACAGAGAACTATTAGCAAAGGCTGATAGTAAGCCAATGGCTAGCAGAGGCTGAAAATGTAGTGAAATTCGTAGTTGTGGCAGAGGGCCAGAAATGGGCGAAGGCAAGGCCACATGCTAATAATAATAATAATAATAATAATAATAATAATAATATATAGGCTAATATATTATATATGTATTATATATAATATATAATATATTATATATAATATAATACATTATATATAATATATATATTATATATAATATATATATAATATACTATATTATATATATATACATACATATATACATATATATATATTTGGTAGCATCCCACTTCTAGGAACCAATCATCAACCATCCCAAATCTGAGTAGCTTAAACCAATGGCCATTTATTAAGATCTCAATCCTGCTGTTATTGGGTTACTGTGGTCGGGACTAGGTTCACTGATCTGAACTGACTTGTGTCTGCTGATGTTTGACAGACCAGCTGGGAGTGGCTTGTACCAGGTGGTGTACTCACAGGTGAGGGCGTTGGCTGGAGGGATCAGACCAGTTCAAGCATCTTTACATGGTAAACGGGATCCAAAAACAGCAGGAGAGGAATTTGCAAGATTTTGGAGGTCTAGGTTGGGAACATTCTTAAAGTTGCTTTTTTTTTTATTCTAATGGTCAAAACAAGTCACAAGGCCAGTCAAGGGTGAGGACTTAAACTCCAAGTCTTTATTTTTGGGGGAGGAATGCAAACATCTTGTGGCCATTTTTTCAATCACCTCATCACTGACCAGGGTCAAGTACAGCAACCTTACACTTTGTCAACAGATATTTCTGAAATGGTCTTGGAACCTACAACCTACTTATTTTTCTACTGATACAAGCCTTTTTCTTCATCAGTAAAATCACAACGTTTGTGTTAGAAATAATAATAATCTCCATTTACATTTGTAAAAAAGTATAGAACTTCATTGTAAAGGATGGCATCAGATTGACTAAAAATAAAACACATAATTTATCATCTATTCATATTTTAATCTATATGCTATAAATTGCTTGCAGCGTGTTAAATATATTAGGTGAATTTTATGTTCAGTAACTTAACAAAGAACCCTGAGTAAACAGTCTTTGATTAATTAATGAATGTGATTGTGTGGGTTGGTAGTCATTCTTTTATAATTTATTCTGTACTGATTTGTGCTTGCTATAATCTTTGAAGTGAAATATAATGTGATGGTTCAGTCTGGCTGGTACTATCACAGAATGATATTATACCTGAGAACAGTCTAATAGTTGTCTAATGAGCAAAAGATATGATTAACAATATAAGTTCATTTTAACAACATATAAATAGTAATTGTATAGCACATGAGACAATGAAAATTCACTGGAACACAGTTGTGGTTCTATTACAAATATGAGTAAAATGTTTCCTCTCTTTCTTTATTCTCTCTCACAACATAAACTTCCCTTCTAAATATGACACCCTATGTTATATGACTCCCATTAAACTTATTTATATTATGAAATTGCAACCATGCAGATACATGTGTTTATAATATTTTCTTGTTTAGATGTATAAGAAATATCAAGATATCTAAGTCATAATTAGAATATAACATATATTTCAGTTTTTGTCAGTATAGTTTCAGTTGTATATTGCTATATGTGTTGAGACACTTTCATATACAAGAGAAACATCACTATGTCCGGCTGGTGTGGCTCAGTGGTTGAGCATCAACCCATGCATCAAGAGGTCGCCAGTTCGATTCCTGGTCAGGGCACATGCCCAGGTTGTGGGCCCAATCCCCAGTGGGGAGCATGCAGGAGGCGGCCAATCCATGTTCTCTCTCATTGATGTTTTTATCTCTCTCTCCTTCTCCCTTCCTCTCTCTCTCTCAAATCAATAAAGAAAAAAAAATTAAAAAAAAAGAGAAACATCTTTTTAGAATGAGAAAAATAAGATTATGTAAGTAGACCAATATATTAATTTGTGAGGACTGCTGTAACAAAGTCCCACAACTGGGAGGCTTAGAATAACAAAATTTTATTTTTTCAGAGTTCCAGAGGCCGGAAGCCTGTAATCAAGGTGTTGATGTGGACTGGCTGGTGCAGGGGTTGAGCATTGACCTATGCACCAGGAGGATCTCCATTCAATTCCTGGCCAGAGCACATGCCTGAGTTGTGGGCTCGATCCCCAGGAAGGGCATGCAGGAGGCAGTCAATTGATGTTTCTATCTCTCACTCCCTCTTTGAAATCAATAAAAACATATTAAAAAAAAAAAAGGATCTTTAAAAAAAACAAAAAGGTGTTAATATGGCCATACTCCCTCTGAAAGCATAAAAGAGGGCCTGTTTCAGGCTTCTTTCCAACTCAGGTAGTTCCTTGACCTGGGGCAGGGTTAACTCCAGCCTTCACACGCTGCTCTCCCTGTGTGTACTTACCATCTCTCTAGGATCAAGCAATTTTATTTTACTCCCTTAAACCATTATATTAAGATTTACAATAATTTTTATAATAACTCTTTTCCATTTATTTATGTAAATGTATGTAATTGACATAAATACATATTTGGTTTGTGTATAGCAAAATATAGGGACCACACGTGCTAAAGAATATTATTCTTATTTGTTAGTGCACCTATATTAAAAAGTGTAAAAGTATAAATATAAAATATATAATCACCCCTTTGGTAAAGAATAAAATAAAATTGCAAAAAGGTTAATTATAGTAAAAAAAAATGTAGAATTTAGAATAACTACATTTAAGACCTCTAAGACATTAAGGCTACCAAAAAAAAAATATTGGTTTAATATAAGAAATCATTTTTAAAGTCCTAATCATTGACAGAGGTTAACATGATATTAATTTATTTCTATGATCAATAGTAGAAGCCTTGACATTGATGTATATATTACTCCCCTATATGACGCAACTCTCATAAGGAAGAAGAAAAGACAAATTTGAGGGAAATGTGAGAACGTTTTTGGATTTTGCTCAAATGCAACTCTTGTTACTCCTGGTATTAACTAGTATAAAAATGTCACAATGTTAATGAGTACTTTTGTGAGATATTTTTGCTGCTGCTCATTTTATCTTCTGTGACACTTGCAAGATGGGAAAACTGGCATCAATTCTCATCTTATAAAAATGACAAAATGAGAAATTTCTGTGAATATGTCCCTTGGATGTTGTTTAAAAACGAGAATGTGTTGATATCTTTAATTTGAATGTGTTGCTCTTCTAGAATAAAAATAAGAGAGTAAAATATGCTATGAACGTAAAGCAAAAACTAAAATAGTTAGTTATTTGGATTTATCAGCAGCCTATAGAGTTCACTGATCTTTCCTTGTATAGGTCATAAACCTCTCTGAGAAAAGCTATGAAATCATGTTCCTGAAAAATCCACAGTTTTACATTATAACACAATTTTGGAAAAAATTTCAGGAATTTCATGGACTCTTTCAAGCCAATCTGTAGACCTGTACTAATTATGGGTCTTATATATATTATATATATATATTAAAAACAACAACAACAACAACAAAACTGAACCTATCAAATGCCTTAAGACTTCGGAAAAAGCTGTACTCCAAGAACTAAATTTTTGCAGATGATACTGTAGTTTTAAAACAGTGTGCAAAACCTACCATGCCTATTTTAGTATGTGATTTTAAATAAAGTAGTTTTTATTACTAAGTTTTTGTTATTTAATCATCTTTTGAAGAGAAATGTATAAAGGTAAGAAGATCTAAGAATTCTCCTTGGACACTCTTATTTACTTGCTGGAAATGTATGCTATGGAGTTGAAATGTAAATATGAAAATTCTAAATATAAAATAGATGCTCTTTTATTATCACTGCATTCATTAATCCTAGAGTAATGATTAGCCCAGCACAAAAGTATGTCCTTTATAAAGAAATATTAGAGAAAACTAATTAGTCTGTGCTGGTTCTAATTAGCAAATAAATTCCACTCAACAAGACTAAAAAAAAATTGGAAAGAGGAAAAGAACATTAAAACCTTGCCAAAGAAAATATAGCTGCCCCAGAGAAAACCAATACATTATTAGATTAAGATATTTTGATATCATTTATCCACATTCAATTTTATCTGATTTGTGTTGAGTTCATCACACACACACAAAATATACTACTTAATAAAACCAGTTATACACAAGTAGGCTTTGAATAATTTTTTGAAAGGTGCAACATTTCAGAAAGTGTTGCTATAAAGATTTTAAAGGTAATTTTCTTGACTTTCCTTATCTGTTTTAAGATCAGTAAATTAATCTTAAATATAAGGATTATAAAGTATATTTTGTCTACTTAAATAATATAATAAATAGAATCTAAATATTAAAATGTTGTTGAAAACATTCTTTGAATTGAACCTTCATGTATTAAAAATTAACTTATGCAGGCTCAGCAGCTGCTCTGAGCTAATTACCAGTGTCATTTCCATAATTATGCCTCAGATTCATTCCACAGAGCAACACTTAGGATGCAAATAACATAATTTAGCATACCCACTTCAATAAACTAGGGTTGAAAATATGCACAAATAAATTTTAAGGTATATGTGTTCTTAGAACCGAAGTGTCATATACTGTTTGGGAAGTATACATTAATAACATCAAATTAGTTATTTTAACAAACCTTCAGCTCATGACTTTGTATAAGCCTTTATTTAAATTCAAGACACTTAAATATGATTAATGCAAATTTCTCTACTCTGAAATCTGTGATTAGATAAATACAAACTGCATTTAATTTTACCCTACCAAGGAGGTATTGATTTAAATATAAGCATTATGGTCTTTATTTTAAGAAACATGCTTACTTTTTTGACAAAACAAACTTTTTAAAGCACAATTTTTAAGCTGAAGGACTGCTCCATGAGACAGAAGAAGAAATGAAATACTGAATTTAGCATATTCTTTAATAATTTACATAGTTGTTCAGAAACAAACATACCTTGAGCTGGTATACATCATATAATCCTGTGACAAAGGAGTGAATGTCATTATTTTACAAATTAAAAAAAATCAATCTTTAAAGAGATTATGTGATTTCTAAAGATAAAACACCGTAGTGGTTGCTAAATGGGGATACTACCCAGGATTTCTGGGCCTGTCCTCATCCAAATCTGGTGTGCTTCCAACACACCACTTTGACATAATTCTGACATTTCACTGAACGTTTTAAAGATGTTTTCTTAAAAAACAAAAAACAAAAAAAAAACCCACATTGATTGATATTTCTAATTAACACAAATTAAGAGCTTGGCAGAGACTCAGAGGAAAGTCAAAGAGACTGTAAATAGAGATTCAGAGGAAAGTCAAAGAGACTGTAAATACATCGGGAAATAAACTTTGGTAATTACCAATTCCCTTCTCTGTTCCCATCTCCCCGTACTCTGCCATTCACTTTTTTTGCTGCACTTTTTGCTGCAATCCTTTTATTTCATCTATAAGGGACCAGACCCCACTTTACATTGTCTAACTCCCTAGGCTGTTATGTGGGACTATCCACCATGTTGATTCTGTAATAGTTACTATTGACTGGCACACCACTACTTAATGGCTGAGTGAGCAGACTCATTATTGACTGTTAACATTTTAACAGTTTTGAAAAACACACAACACAGATTTTTTTTCCAACTTGTTTTTCAGAATCTTAAGTATATTTCAAACTAACTCAAGACAAGATTTAGAAAAAAACTTCTCACATAAAACTACATTGTTTGGTAACTAACAACATACGTTTTCCTAATTGGTATATAGATGATATTTTCATGTGAATCATTTTAGCCCATTTGCATCAGCCCTTTCACTCACATTATTGCTATTTTGTTGAAAATTGGAAAATGTGAAAAGTGTTTTCTTTTGACAATCTGTAATTATAAAAGGTAAAGCAACAAATGAATAAACGAGAAAAGTAAACAGACAAAAACCCATAGATACAGACAGCAATGTGGTAGTTACCAGAGGGAAGGGGGTTAAAGGATAAAGGGGGTCAAAACGGAAAATGATTTGACTCTGAGTGGTAGACACACAATGCAACATACAGATGATGTATCATAGAATTGTACATTTGAAACCTACATAATTTTATTAACCAATATCACCTCAATAAATTTAATATAAAAGGAAATACATATATACATATATATGATTAATATTTTAAAATGAAAAACATATTGGAATATTCACTTTATATAAATTAATATAAAGTTACAAAAGTCTTTAGTATACTCAATTCATATCACCTAGCATAAATCACCTGCAAAACATTTTTCTCCTTTCTCTAGTCTATTACCATTGGCCATATTTTTGCTTAATTTACCATATTTTGCTAATCACTAAGTTTTATCACCATTTATTTTATTTTATTAACTTGCTCACATGAGTTTAATATGTAGAACTGTCGAGAATAATATCTGTCCTGTGATATTGCTCTAAAAATATATCTTCCTTTTCTATATGCTCAAAGTAAAAGTATTTAGTAATTTCTTTCAAGATGAGTAGACATTTCAATATTTTTGAATATTGAACAACAGTTTTTCAATTTTTTCCTACATATCAAATAATATGCTAATCACTTTCTTAACACATTTAATTTTCACAATCTGTGACAATATACTATAAAAAAATAATAATGCATTCATGCATTTACATGATCAATTAATTAATTCACTTAACTGGCAAGGTTTGCAACTACCATATGCCAGGCCATCTAATAGGTTCATGGTCTCTATCCGGGGACTTTATTTCCTAGCAATGGGGAGATCTAATTAAAAAGAAAGTAAAGAAATAAAATGTAATAAATCCTCTGAATAAAGTGTGCAGAGGCTATTGTGCAAGTACTGATAATGATATAGCCCATTATAGGGGGAAGGAGGTCATGACTAGTAACCAGGCATTCATGTGGATAGCTGTTAAGATCAACACACAACATGGTCATTGATTAATTAAAAAAAAAAAAAGGGCACTGCAAGTATTTTTATTTCTATCAACATTTCATTTTTAGTTCGTGTAGAAGAGTATAATTGACCCTATTTCTCAAGTGATGCTCTAGTTTTTATAGTTCAAGCAATAAACATAAAATACCATTATTACAAATTCCACAGAAACATGATAATTTTTTATTGCTAATGCACTGCTAGAATTATGTCCTAGTCTGTGGGACTCAAACAGATTTGTACTTGGCCTGTCTATGATACATTTTAAAAATAAATAGAAATAATTAACAATCAAATACCATATAAAAATCCCTGCATTTTTTCTTCTTTAAGAACCATGTTTATTTTAGATTTCTTGGCTATTTTGAGTGGAAAGGATGAAAATTAGTTTCTGAGGTATGTGATTTAGATCTTTGAAATTTGAGAAATGTAAATGTCTTAGAAGCAGAACAACGAGGTTATGAAGAATTGAATTCGGAGAATAAGCGGTCATCTTTCTCCATTTCTGTCGAGTGCCATAACCTAGACCATACATATATTTTAAATTTACTGTATAAGAATTAAAGGCAGACATACTTGTTTAAACAACCAGATGTTACGAATGGAGTACATTCAAAGATCTGATTTCTTGCCCTTCTACAATCTCCTTTATAGCAAGCAGTCATTATCAATGGCATTTTCTCCCAGTAGTCAACATTGTTTGAAGTCAGATAAATTCTATAGTTAGGAAACATGAATTGTATGGGTATAGATGAAAAATGGTTCAGTGAGTTGTCCATTTTCAAAATGTTTGAAGTATAGAATTAAGGTTTAGCACAGAATTAAACTGACCAAGGCCTGCAATCTAATTTCCTAGCTGGGAAGAGGGACAGCTAACTCTCTTTAACAGAAAATTCCTTTATCTATAATTACCTAGTACTTTTAAGTCTTCTTACATTTGCCATCATGACTCTCTTAATTTTATAAATGACTGCACTGTCAGACAGATTTTAATTTTCTTCAGGCTTTTTGAGTGAGTCCTTTGGAAAGTAACTAGAAAAGTCCTTTCCTTGTTTTTCTCTTCAAATCCCACTGCTTCATGAACTGTAATCAGTAAGGCAATGTGAAAAAGTGACAGATTTAGATAACATCTATCCACTCCCAAATTTTATATGAGCACTGTGATATCTTTTCAATGCTGGTCAATGGCAAAAGCTATGCTAATTGGTAGAATGGTTTCTTTAAGAATTACAATTTTGAGCTTCTTAAATTAAAAAAAAAAAAAGTAACAGAATAGTTTGTACACATGTGCCCAATGTATCCATTACCCAGTTATCAGATGAATGTACTGAAGCATCTAGTATATGTCGTGAGGAACACAACAACAAACATGATTTGCCCTCTAACTATGCAAAGTTTATGTTCTTGGAGGACGTGTAAAACATATATGTAAACAAGAAATATTTGGAGTATTATGTGGTTTTAAAAACATTGTGTTGTATTATAAAATATATAGACTTAAATGTATCCATCTCTTTGACAATTTATCAATTATCAATCCAGATTTAACATAGGATTGGTAATCTAACGTAGGTATGAAGTGGACTTCAAGGACAAAATGTACAAGAAAATGTAAATGATAAGCAAATTAGGAATTTGAGCTGGAAATACAAATAAAAATACCATATGATGAAAAAATAAAAAAAAACTGCAAATAACAATATTGCTAATGATTAAAAAATTTTTTTTTCTTTTATTGATTTTTAGAGAGAGAGGAATGGAGAGAGATAGAAACACCGATGAGAGAGAACATGGACTGGCCGCCTCCTGCATGCCCCCCACTGGGGATTTGGCCCACAACCTGGGCATGTGCCCTGACTGAGAATAGAACCCGTGACCTCTTGGTGCATGGGTTGATGCTCATCCACTGAGCGACACCGGCTGGGCAATATTGCTAATGAGTAAGAGCAGACTCAAGACTGGTAGCTTGAGACTGAATTCAGTTTTGCAACTGGATGTCTTTGTGACTTGGGCAAGTTTAACAGCTGTTTCCTCACAATTTGTAGTAAGAACTAAATAAGTTAATCTACACAAAGAGCTTAGAACAACACCTATCATATAATACAAACAATGTGTTTATTATTCTAAAATATGCAGGTAATAAAGCAGCCTCAATGGCTACCATAATTGAGTTTAAATATAACACAGCTCTCTCTCTAGGAATAAAAGTGGAAAGAATTTCAATTTTTTAAACAGTTTCTTTATCTAATATTATCTTTTCTCATGTGAGAATTCTTAGCCCACAAAATTATTGTAAGAATTATAAAATGTATAAATTATGCTCTGGCATATATTTAATATTTATTAACTTTCTTATCACTATTATTTTTATTATATAATTCTCATTATTATAAATTAACATAGTAAGAGCTTCAGGTTACCAAAGATTACTTTATATTTTTGTTTTAATATATTGTGAGTTTTGGGGGGTTAATTTATGGCACACATTTTTTTTTTTTTATCCTCACCCGAGGACATTTTTGCATTTATCTTCAGATAGAGTAGGAGGGAGAGAGGGAGGAAGAGAGAGAGAAAAACATTGACATGAGAGAGACTCATCAAGTGGTTGCCACCCACACGACCCCAACTGGGGCTGGGGACAAACTGCAACCGAGGTACATGCCCTTAGTGGGAACTGAACCCGGGACTCTCAGGTCCATGGGCCGATGCTCTAACTGCTGAGCCAAACTGGCTAAGGCTGGCACACATTTTTTATACGGTGATTCACTAAGTGTCTTTTCATAAAGGCTGAAGTAACAATGTTTAAATGCAGCACAATAGATACAATCTCTGAGAGTATTTAAATACATGATAACACAGTTCATAGCTCTCTCGCTTCTGAATGATTTGCATTCCTTTTTCTAAGCCATCTAAAATATTATTTTTTCCCAGATATTTTAAACAACAACTGTTTAGCAGACAACTTAAGACTGATTCTCTAACAAGAGTTTCAAGCCCTGGGATTCCTTGGTACTCAGTGACTGTGGATAACTATGCTTAAACTTATAATGCAAAGTTGTATGTCTGCCAGTACCTATGAGTGTTATTCCTTAAGTACAAGGTAACAACCAAGAAATTTTGACTGGGTTATGAATTTCTTTATCTCCATATAAATGTAAACCCCAGAAGTAACTTCTTATGTCCATATAAATACAAATAATGCAGCATTTTTCTTCAAGGAAAAAAGTAATGATTCACAACAAAAATGAAAATGGTAGTAGGTCTCCTAACTTTACATAATAGTCTAAAGCCAAGATAATTTTAGTTTGGTCCTTCTTCATTCTAGTTAGCATTAGCTCTCTACCCATTTATTAATATTGTAATATTTTATTTATTTTTATTATTTTTTTATTAATTTGTTTTTGTTACAGATGTTTCTCCTTTTTCCCCCACTGACACCCTCCTCCCCATCCCCCTGCCCCATCCCCAGCATTGTTGTCCATGTCCATCAGTTATGCATACATGCATATAAGTTCTGTGGTTTATCTCTTCCCTCCCCCCATCCCCTCTTCTGAGGGTTGTCAGTCTGTACCCTACATCCACGTCTCTGGGTATACCCTGTTCCTCAGACTATTATGTTCATTATATTCCACAAATAAGTGAGATCATGTGATATTTGTCTTTCTCTGCTTGGCTTATTTCACTTAGGATAATACTCTCCAGGTCCCTTCATGTTGTCTCAAAGGATAAAAGATCTTTCTTTCTTACAGCTGCATAGTACTCCATTGTGTATATGTACCACAGCTTTTTTATCCATTCATCTACTGATGGACACTTGGGTTGTTTCCAGATTTTAGTTATTGTAAATAGTGCTGCTATGAACATAGGGGTACATATATTCTTTCTGGTTGGTGTTTCAGGTTTCTTAGGGTATATTCCTAGAAGTGGGATCACTGGGTCAAATGGCAGTGCCATTTTTAACTTTTTGAGGTAACACCATAGTGTTTTCCACAGTGGCTGCACCAGTCTGCATTCCCACCAGCAGTGTACTAGAGTCCCCTTTTCTCCACACCCTCGCCAACACTTGTTGTTTGATGATTTGTTGATGGCGGCCATTCTGACAGGTGTGAGGTGATATCTCACAGTTGCTTTAATTTGCATCTCGCTGATGATTAGTGACATTGAGATATTTTAAAGTGAAATTTTTTGTTTTTTAATTCTCACACAAGGATATTTTTCTATTGATTTTTAGAGAGAGTGGAAGGGAGGGAGGGAGAGAGAGAAACATTGATGTGAGAGAGACACATCGATTGGTTGCCTCCCACACCTTGACAGGAATCAAACCCACAACCCTTCGGTCTGTGGGACTACACTCTAACTGCTGAGCCAAACTGGCCAGGGCTAACAGTGAAATTTTGAGAAAGAACTTTCTGGTCAATTGTACTGATTCTAAGGTATATTTATTGAAAATTAGTGTCACAATAACTAAAAACCAAAATATCTTACTATAAGGGGTGATTGATTTGAACCACATTTTGAAGTATATTTTTAAGGATAATTTCTTTTTTTTATTTTATTTTATTATAGGACACAGTGCTATAATTCCTTCTGCAATACTGTACACAGTTGCCATGCATTTTATGTTGAGAGGATTTTCATTTCATAATGTAAGAACTTACATTATGGAATCATAAGGGATTTTAAATGATACAGACAAGAGATAAATAGATTGTTGGGAGTCAGGCATATCTCTCTTTTCCCCAACTAGGATCCGTTGTTCAATCATTCCTGAACTCAAAGAATTATTAAAATTCAGGACTGAGGCATACATTATTGCCCAGCATTTTATAGTGAGTTAGTATAGATTAGGTAGTAACTAGTTTCTACCCACAGAGTCAAAAGCCAATGAAAAAATCAATAAAAGTTTCAACTGCATTTATATTATTCCTGATGAAAATGTCCCAAAATTGAGTGTGTAGCAGAGATCAATCGTTAAACTGTGTGTCTATAGCCCACTACATTTTATTGGGATGGTGTAAAATATCTGAGTTTTAGAGAGGAATTTGGTACTCAGTGGACTTTCCTCACAGCTATGATATAAATGCTGTGTGAATGATTGGACACTTTCCCTTTTGAAACAAAAAATAAACACGGGCTATGCTTTGAGTTATCTCTTTGAGACTATCATTGCAGAATTAAAAAAAAAAAGATCTTTAACCATATTTTGATATCTAAATTAGGAGTCCTGGAATTTATTCCAGAGAGTAAAAGGACTAGTGAGAGAAGGTATTATTTGGAATACCTATTTTAAAAATTATCCTCAGAATATTCTGAAAAAAATACTCCATACCCCTATCTTACTTTAAAAATGCCATCCTAGATTGGGGAACTGTAAAGAAACCTATATAGACAGTTTAATAGAGAAAGAAAAGTTAGCACAGAGGTAAAAGAAGTGTGATAATGTCACAGAAATCAAAAGCTGGGTACTTTGGAAAAGACATTTTACTCAAAAATGATCAGGATATGTTAAGAGATAACATGGAAACCTTATCTGAAAGCAAGAGTGGAAAGCACCCATTTTTTTTTTTTTTTTTTTTTTTAGCATGAGAAATGATCCCAGGGCCAAGGGAAGAGTTTCTTGTCATTTCCTGGGCTCTGTCATGGGATTTGCCTGTGTGGTCCAAAGGTTATAGGCCAGGAGTTCTGTAATTGACAAATACATCATCGTGCTTATCTATTTGGGTTTACTTTTATGTAACCTCTTCCCATTCTGACAAAGCCAATTATTTGCTTTAGGGAAGCTCAGACTCTTATGAAAGGAATTAAAAGGGAAAGAGAAAATGAATGTTCAGCTTTGGACATTAAAAATAAAATGTCCAAGCCTACAGACTATAACGATCATAAAAGTCAGGCTGAGTCAAGCAAAAAAGGAATTTATAATCCCAAATACTTGAACTTGACACATCCAGAGGGAAAACTGACCAATTCAGGTAGAGCTTTCATATAATTCATAAATTACAAGGAAAGGAGAATATGTCATAATGCAACTTCCAAAGGAAAGGAAAGAAGATTGGAAAAGCCTTTCCTCTCTGGTTCAGAGAGAGTGAGGAATGTGTACCTATAAGGGGGAAACCAGCTCTAGGCTATGTGTTAGGAGCCGTGAAATCTAGACTTGGATTTGATAAATGTGGGTCTGAGGTCATTGGCTTTCAAAATATAGTCCACAGACCCCTAGAGGTCCATGAGTTTTTTCAGGGTATCTGCAAGGTTTATTTTAAATTATTTGCTTTTTTATTGTATTGGCCTTTTCACTCACGGTGCAAGAGCAGTGGTGGGTGAAACAACGCACCCTAGTAAGAGCCAGAGTGGTGCCAAATCACACTCAAGTCATATTGGATTCTTTACACCAAAAAAAAAAAATCAAGCGAATAAACAAAAAACTAAAGCAAACCTTTTATGTAAGACAGCTCTTGATAAAGCAGCATTAAAAATCATTAATTTTATTAAACGTTGGCCTGAGTGCTATCATTTTAATATTCTGTGTGTGCCACAAGTATAAGTCTGCATTTTACACTTTGTCACATACATGTCAGTACCATGCCTTTCTCTAGAAAACACGCTTAGACTATTGTTTCAGTTTCAATCATACCTTTTTTTTTTTTTTTTTTTTTTTTTACCAAACACCATTTTTGCTTGAAAAAACAATTGAAAAACTATGATTATTCATACCTGGGCATTTAGCAGACCATTTTTCAAAAACCAATGAAGTGAACCAATCATTTAAAAAAACAAAACAGCCCTGGCCGGTTTGGCTCAGCAGTTAGAGCATTGGCCTGCAGACCAGAGAGTCCTGGGTTCGGTTCCCCTAAGGGCACGTACCTCAGTTGTGGGGAGTCAATGTGTCTCTCTCACATCGATGTTTCTCTCTCTCTCTTCCCTTGTCTCTCCCTCCAGCTCTATCTGAAGATAAATGCAAAACTCGGGTGAGGATAAAAAAATAATAATAATAAAGAAAAAAAAAACAAAAACCAACATCACTTGATGGCAATGACAATAATTTTCTATCATGGTCTTCACAGTTAATCTGTACTGCATGATACTATTAGTTTGTTGTCTTTTTCTAAAAGGAGAACTTTAGAAAGCTAATATTCAGCATTGTGACTTTGACAGCTTTTTAATACCTAGAGTTTTCTGATGAGATTGATGCTGATATTAATATTTATGACCTTCCTTATATATATTTTATAATAAAATGTGTCAGCCTCAGTAAGATATGCATAAGTCAGTGAACCAATATTTTCCAAATGACCAAATACCTGATGTCACAAAATCATGCAGGAGTGAAAATTCCATTCAAAGTGCAAGATAGGCCAATGGATGTTAATGTAGTAGAGTACAAGAAAAAATGTAATAGGGTTTCAGACACCACACTACAAATTAAGAAACTACCACTTGTTGAGTTTTAGCAGAGTATCAGAGAACAATATCTGCAAAAGAATAATGGGAAGGTCATCTGAGAAGAATAGTGGGAAAGTCATAGAGACACATCACTGAGATCTGTCTCTAAGAAAAAACCCTGCAGTGCTGTAACAATGAGGTGCACTGGTGCAAATAGGAGTAGGCCTTGCTCTCTGCCAGCTGCTCCCCACCAAGGGTCAATCTTGATTTGCTTGTAATTATGTGGTGGAATGATTCAAGAAGTAAATTTTCCAAATATTTTCTAATTGATAATATTCCAGGCTTATACATTTTTATGTTTATTTTGAGGATCACAAGAAACTCAGTTAAATTTTAATTGTTGAATAACAGTTGAATTTTAATTGTTGAAGTTGGAGAGGGCATATAAACCTATGCATACTTTCTTGTATGTAATCATAAAATTCAGCATATATTAATTCCAACTTCTGTATTCAACCAAGTGATCATGATTCATTCTATTTCATACAACCTGCCATTCTTTCCATACCATTCATTACCCAGGAGATAGCCAAGAGGAGATAATCTCTTTTTTTTTTTTTTTTTTTTTTTAAATAAGCATTTTTATCATTTTTAGAGAGAGAGGAAGAGAAAAGGAGAGAGAAAGAGAAAACCATCCATGTGTGAGCAAAACATCCCTTGGTGCCTCTCATGTGCCCCAACCTGGAATCAAACCAGCAACCTTTCAGTGTGTGGGACAATGCCCAACCATTGAGCCACACCAGCCAGGGCAAGATGATCTTTTTGTGGGATGGCCACATTTATTAGCTGAACTTCTATATCCAGTTATAGTCTGGGAAGAAGTGGGAGCAGCAGAAAAAGAAATTTTTTTGAGTTGATTATTTTATTGTGATAAAATATACATAACATATAATTTATCATTTTATTAATTTTTAAATGTACAATTTAATTTTCTGGAATTATATGTGTTCACATTTTATGAAACTATCACTAATATTTATGACCAGAACTTTTTCATCATCTTAGTCTGAAACTGTATCCATTAAACAATAATGTCCCATTGTCACCTCCATCGTTCCTGGAAATCACTGTTTTACTTTCCATCAAGTTCACTTTTGAAAAGTTCATATCAAGTGAAAAATAACAGATGGCTGAGGATGGTAGGAATTGTGGAATATCCATCAAATATCTTGATTACCAGTCAAATGCTTTCTAGTGTTTACAACCAAATAACCTTATTGTCAAACTGTTAATGGTCTAGAAAGATGAATACATAACACAAATTAGTCTCAGGGGCCATAATGGTGTTTCAAGAATAAACTGATTGAACTGGATTAGTAACAGTTGTGCCTGGCAGGAATTCTAAGATGGCTCAAGATTTCACTCACTCTCCCCATTCTGCCTAATTCCTGGTGCTGTAAGTAGGATGGGTTTTACTCCCAAGGTTCTGTTATGTTGTGTGGCAAAATTCTGCTTGAAATAGACATATTAGCCTGGTGGGCACATCCTAATCACACAATCCCTTTAAAAGCAGCGTTTTCTTTGGCTGGTGTCAGAAAAGGAAGCTGGAGTTTCAAAGCATGAGAAGGATTCTACATGCCATTGTTGGCTTGAAGTTGGAGAGGGCCCTGAGTCAAGGGACACGGGTGGCATCTAGGAGCTGAGAGTTGCTCTCACTGACAGCAAGGAAACAGAGGCTAATCTTCTGATTGCAAGGAATGATTGTATCAGGAAAAATGTGATTGGAAGTGAATTTTCCCCAAGAGTATACAAACAAAAATCTCAGCCTGTCCAACACCTTGATTTTGGATTTGGAATAACCTGAGTAGAGAACCTAGCCATATCAAGCCAGACTTATGACCTAGTAGACTTTGAGCTAATAAGTGGGTACAGCTCTCTATTTTTTGTAAGTTATTATACAGCAGTAAGAAACAAATATAATAGCATAGCCTGAAACAGTGTCAACATTGTTGAGGGACCATTAAGAGTCCCAGAAGCAGGTGAAAATTCTGATGTAGTTAATTTACCAAGAAAAGAACAGGGCCACATCCCAGGTAATGTGACTTCTTATCACAGTGAAGCAAACGGGCTGACCTTTTTGGCAGCAGTGAAAACTATGTCCTTCAGTGGTGGCTTCTGGATCAGAACACACAGTCCTCTCCTGGGTGCCATGCACTGCCACGTTCTCGGCAATAATGGATCCAGACATCAATGGTCATGAACGTACAGGTGTAGTTTTGATAAGCAGCTTCATTTCCATTGGTCTCATCATAGGAGAAGCCCTTACATAGAGGATGGGCCTTTATAGGAATAATTCAGACTGTACAACCAGTAGACTCAATGTTTCGAAAACAGTTTGTGCCTCAAACACGATGTATTTAATCTGCTAGTCTATAGTTCTCCAAGTGGCACATCAGTCAGTGAGGCCATTGCCAATACACTAGGAATCAGTAAAAATATGACAACACTTATTAATGGTAGTATTCACAAGAGCTATGGAAATGCCCTTTACTTCTGACTAGTGACCAGAGCAACTGTATTTGATCTTAGTTTTACATAGTTGACACTGAGATGGAACAATAGAATCACAACAGCCACTTCTTTTCTTTTCTTTTCTTTTTTAATCCTCACCTGAGAATATGTTTATTGATTTTAGAGAGAGGAAGGCAGAGAGAGAGCGAGTGAGAGAGACATAAATGCGAGAGAGGAACATACATTGATTGGTTGCCTCTCGTATGCACCCCAGCCAGGGACTGAACCCACAACCTAGGTATGCTCCTTGACTGGGTATTGAACCCACAACATTTCACTGTATGGAACACTGTTTCAACCATCTGAGCCACACCGGCCAGGGCTCACAATAGCCACTTCTCAGTTTTAACTTAACCAAACAGACTGTGAATCAGGGCCAGCCATTTAGGAAGAGCCTGTCAGTCAAGGCCCACGTAGAGCTGATGCCTTCGCTTCAGGCAGTGGAATGCTGCATAGGGTTTCCTGCAAAGGGATTGCTGTCCCTCTGCTTGCAAAATCAATATGTCACTAGGCCAGGTCATGTGTACTCTTGAATTTTCATTTGACAAGAGAAGTTTGTTGGATCCTTCAAATCTTGTCTTTATTCAGACTCGGCCCATCTCAAAAAAATGTACTACCACATGAGACAGTCACAAGGTCTTCATGGGTCAAATGTTCAGTTTCTTAAAAAAAATTATTTTTTTCTTTATTGATTTTTAGAGAGAGAGGAGGGGAGAGGGAGAGAGAAATAGAAACATCGATGAGAGAGAACATTGATTGGCCACCTCCTGCATGCTCCCCACTGGGGATCTGGCCCACAACCTGGGCATGTGTCCTGACCGGGAATCAAACCAGCGACCTCTTGGTGCATGGGTCGACGCTCAACCACTGAGCCACACCGGCCGGGTCAAATGTTTGGTTTCAATGAGACCAGTAGCAGGCCAACAGCTGCTTCACAAAAGGCATCTGCCTGGTAGCCGTGTGAGGGAAGCAACATGTACAAACCCCAAGGCATGTCTCTGAGAGGAGGTGGCCTGCTTTTGCCAGAGGCTCCAATCAGCAGGTAGATCAATGAGAGCATTGAGATTGTGAGGCCTCAAAGGTCAAAAGAGAGACACAATTTGAAGGTCAGCTTCCAACACAGCCTGTTCATTCATTCTCCAAACAAACAAACAACATGCAGATTTCCATCATGTGGTCATAGCAAAACACTAAGTAAAGTACACACTGTCTTCAATACTCAAAGAATTTTATATGATGCTTATCGTTTTTTTGTTTGTTTGTTTGTTTGTTTTTTTGTAGTGGACAGCCAATGACATAACAGAAGAATTGGGAATTGTAACATATTCCAAAAAAACTATACTTGGTGAGCAGGATCCTGACTTTTGTCAGGGTTTCTCAGGCACCCCTTTTGTTAGAGTTGTGATAATATTGCATTCCAAACTGAGATTGAGGCTTCAGACTTGGCAACCAACTGGGCCTGATTATGTTTTAAAAAGCTTTGGACTCGCCCTGGCCAGTTTGGCTCAGCCGTTAGAGTGTCGGCCGGAAGACCAAAGAGTCTCCAGTTTGGTTCTGGTCAAGGGCACATACCTTGGTTGCAGTTCGGTCCCAGCCCTGGTCGGGGTTGTGCAGGAGGCAACCAATTGATGTGTCTCTCTCACATCGAAGTTCCTCTCTCTCTCTCCCTCCCACTCTATCTGAAGATAAATGGAAAAGTATCCTCGGGTAAGGATTTAAAAGAAAATAAAATAAAAAGCTTTGGACTAACTTGTCTGGCATGGTTCAGTAGTTAGAGTATGGGCCCCCATGTACTGAAGGGTTACAGGTTTGATTCCTGGTCAAGGGCACCTACGTGGGTTGCAGGTTGATTTGGGCCTGGTCAGGGCACAAGTGGGAGGCAACCAATTGAAATGTCTCTCTCACATCGATGTTTCTCCCTCTCTCTCCTCCCTCCCTCCCTCCCTTCCACTCTCCTTAAATATCAATGAAGAAAAATATTTTCAGGTGAGGATCAACAACAACAAAAAGCTTTGCACTCAGAGGGTACAAACTTTTGAGCCATGTCATGAACCCAGTAGTGGTAAAAGGCAGGGAAGATTAAGTATCCCTATGGGAGTACTGCAGATGTACAAGGGTGCCTTCTCAAATACATGTGAATTAGCCCTGGCCAGCATTGCTCAGTGGTTAGAGCACCAGCCTGCCCACCAAAGAGTTGTGGGTTCAATTCCCTATCAAGGGCATACCTGGGTTGCATATTGATACGGACCCCATACCCAGTCAGGGAGCAACCAGTTGCTGTGTCTTTTTCACATCGATGTCTCTCTCTCTTTCTTTTTCTCTCTTTCCCCCTCCCTCCCTTCCACTCTCTCTAAAAAAATCAATGGAAAAAATATCCTTGGATGAGGATTAACAATGACAACAATGAATTAGTCTTAGTCCTTAAGTATCAGTGAAATAGAGAAAGGTGCTAATGTTTACAACAGCATCATGCGTCATCCATTGCGGAAAAGGACAGGGTTGTAACCCCATTGTCTAGGACAGCTGGGGCTACGTGTGCCAACACCGAATTCAGCTGACGGTATCCCACCCTGTCTCCAGGCCCTGTTAGCTTTCCCACTGGCCACGCAAGGCAGCTGTGCTGCGATAGTGCATCTTCCATTATTTCTGCTGCCTTTAATTCCTTATTCGGGACTGTGATAGTCCTTCATCTCCTGGAATTCGATATGGTTTCTGCTGGAGCATATGGGAGAGACAGAAATCACCTCTCCCTGCGGTGCAGTGGAGACCAGCAGCAGTCACTAAATGGGAGATTCTCCTCTGACACTTTCTGAGCACTTAAAGACAAGCATGTAAAAACAAAAAACAAAAAAAACCTAAGTGTCAATTATACATTTTCACATCAACAGTAAATCAAGTGGGCACCAACAAAGTCACTTTTGATTTGGAAACCATGTGAGCTGAGTTTCGGTAAGTGCCCAGTGTGTGTGCATGTGTGTGCGTGTGCACATGTGCATGCATGCTTATGCATGTGTGCATTTTCTCCTGAAGTACCACAGACAAAGGAGTCTGTCCTTCCTCCTAAGAGGAGTGCAGAACAACCAAGGAGGCAGGGGAGTCCAGCCTGTGGGGACTAATCAGGGAGGTATTTATCCTGTGGGCTCTTGTTCCAGAAACAGCACTGCTTCCTCTGAAGGTCTCTGCCAGCACTCAGAAAGTAGGGGTTCATTTGCTCCCATCTCTGTGGCTCCTTGCTTTCAACCACTTCTGCACAGAGCTCCTCATTAGCCACGGATATGTACTGCCTGTCAGTGGGGGAGTAGGGATTGCTGTGCCATTGTCACGATAACTTCTCTTC
Source organism: Tadarida brasiliensis (assembly GCA_030848825.1). NCBI lineage: Eukaryota > Metazoa > Chordata > Mammalia > Chiroptera > Molossidae > Tadarida > Tadarida brasiliensis. The sequence continues at coordinate 67,263,605 of CM061266.1, forward strand.
ATTTTCCCATCCAGGAGGGAGTGAGCAAAATGCAAAGCATCAGTTTGATGGCTGGTTTTAATCCTAACTCGTACTGCTTCCACTCTGAACCTCCATTCATAGCCAGGACAGTCGGGGAAGGGGTCCTTACTTCAGCTGAGTCCTGTGAGATAAGAAAGGAGTGACTTTGGTGTCCCTTCTCCAGGTAAACTTCACGAGGAAAGCCATGTTGTAGCAGGCATTTACTCAGACTTGAGACAGAGAGTTGAAGCTATCTAGAGCAATTTTTATTGCTTCTGGGTATATTTCAAAATCCACAGGTTTTGTTGATGGACAGGATGTGAAGTACAAGAGCAAGTGCAAAGTGAAAAATGACTCCCAGCTTTTTTTTTCTGTTCTACTGTATAAATAGAGTTGATTTTTATTTTTTATTTTTATTTGTAGAGCGGGAGGGAGAGAGGGAGGAAGAGAGAGAGAGAAACATCGATGTCAGAGTCACATCGACTGGTTGCCAACCACACAACCCCATCCGGGGCCGGGGCCAAACTGCAACCGAGGTACGTGCCCTTAGAGGGAACTGAACCCGGGACTCTCTGGACCGCAGGCCAAAGCTCTAACCGCTGAGCCAAACCAGCCAGGGCTAGAGTTGATTTTTAAAAGTTGGAAAATATCATGAGAAAAATTTCATTGGCCAGAAGTTGATACAGGATCGGGGTGTTAATAAATTCGGGTGATGAACTGAGAGTGGCACAAGAAAATAGAGGAAAATGTGTGATCATCAAGATTACTCATGAAACCACAATAAACAAAGAAGGCAGTGAGAATCTGAAGGTATTTAGGAATAGTGAAAAAGAAATAGAACCAATGGTTTGTATATTTTTATAGAATTAAAGAATTGCAGGTGATGGCATAGTAGAAAGAATTATCTGGGAATACAAGAGGTATTTGTCGGGGCAGAATGAGTAAAATTGTGACTACAGTGATTTCAGCAGAGAAAATGACTAGGCTATTAGTGATCATGGGTTTATTCATTTTTTGTTGTTGTTGCATAACACATTACCACAAATTTAATGACTTAAAACAACTCACATTTATTAACGAAGTTCTCGTAAGTCAGGAGTCCAGGCCTGGTCCAACCAAATCCTCTGCTCAGTGTCTCACAAGGCGGCAGCAGGTGGAGGTTAGGCTGTGATCTCACCTGGGGGGTCAACTAGAGAATAATGCACTTCCAAGCTTATGTGGACAGATTTGCAGAATCCATTTCCTCGTAGTATAAATCCAAGGGCCCTGTATTCTTACTGGCTGTGGGCTGACGACCGCTCTCATGTCACTTGGTTCCTGTCATGTGCTCCTCACTGAAGGCAGTTTTCAACGAGGTTGTTTGGTTTTTCGAGGCCAGGAGAATCTCTCATAGCAATCTGCTAAGATGGAGTCTAATATAAGAGAATATAATCAAGGGAGCGACATCTCAGCATATTTGCCGTATCCTATTAGTGAGAAGAAAGTCCAGGTTCTACCTTTGCTCAAGGGTAGAGGATAAAATGTTGTGGGTCCCTTAGAGTATGTTTGACAAACAACATGTTCAGGATTGATTGACTTCTAACTGACTAACAGTAGATAAATTGGTGAGAAGATATTTTCAGACATTAAGTTTGTGATTTTCTTTTGAATTCTGTAATAGTATCTTTAATTTTTGTGTTCCTATTGGAGGTTTGTATTCCTTACCAACACTGTTGTGTGACCTTTATTTATTTCCTACCAAAACACAAGATTCTCAATCTAGTAAATGAGTTTGATAAATCTAACATATAGTTATAACTAATAACTAATAACAAAATAACTAATAACAAATAGTTATTTTCTCATAAAGAAATTTTGGTGCATTGTTTACAAACCAATGAAAAATCCTTATCCATAGAAATACAGTAGAAATTCAATAAAATATAGAAAAATTTAAGAATAAAAAGAGGCTGCATCCAAGTAAGGTGCATCAATGGGCAACAGGACCCCGAAAAGGTGCTCAATCACACCAATCACCAAGGACATGCAAATCAGAACCACAAGATGTCACTTCACACCTGCTGGAATGCTGTCATCAAAAAGACAAGAGATATGTGTTGGTGAGGATAGGAAAGAAAGAAAACCCTTGTGCACTGTTGATGGGAATATAATAGTGCAGCCACCACAGAAAACAATATGGAGGTTTCTCAAAATATTAAAAATAGAACCACCAAATGATTCACCCAAAGAAAACAAAATTATTATCTGGAAGAGATAGCTACACCCACATGTTTGTTGCAGAATTGTTTACAATAACTAAGACTTGAAAACAACCTGTGTCCATTGACAGATGAATGGATAGACAAAATATGGTATATATGTTTATAATAGAATATTATTCATCCATAAAAAGGAAGAAAATCTTGCCTTTTGTGACAATATGGATGGACTTTAAGGGCACTCTACTAAGTGAAATAAATAAGATAGAGAAAAGCCAATTATAACTTCACTTATATGTGAAATCTTAAAAAAAATTAAGACAGGGAAACAAAATATAACAAAAACCCGCACAAATTTCTAGGTACAAAGAACAGATTTGTGGCTGCCAAAGGCAAGAGTTGGGGGGTTGGGCAAAATGGATGAAGGTGGTCAAAAGGTGCAAACTTACACTTATAAAATAAGTTCTGGGGATAAAATGTATAGCATAATGACTGTAGTTAGCAATGCTGCATTGTATATTTCAAAATTGCCATGAGAATGGATTGTAAATTTCTCATCACAAGAAAAAACTTTTATAACTATGAGAGGTATTAGATGTTAACTAAATGTAGGATAGTAATCATTTTGCAATATATACATATATCAAGTCCTTATGTCATACACCTTAAACTAATAACTAATGTAATTTTATATGTCAATTGCATCTTAATAAAACTGGAAAAAGCTGTGCGTCAATTCTAAAGACAATAAGTTATTGTCTTTATAGACACAATCTGTAAAGGGAATATCTGCTGCATTTGACCGCTGATCGATGTCCTTTCTACTTTTCCAGATACTTTCAGAAGCCTGACACTATATAATATGGAGATATATTTAAAACAATATTCTAATATATTGAGTTGAATATTGATGATCTACTTTAAACATTTAAGATCTTTCAACTATAATTCAGTTTGAAATATCTTTAACTTTTCAGATCTTGTTACCAGATGTTTCTTCCTGGTTTCTTTTCAGGAATTAAGAAAAAAAAAAATTCCTGTGGAAGAGATTTTAAAATCTCTTATATAAGTATATAGTTGCTTTAGGGGAGCATTAAAATGTAATATAACAAATTGATTTTACTTTTAACATCTAAACAATGTAGTGAATTAAACATTTAGTTTTCAGACTGTATGTTCAAATAATACGTGCAAATAAGGTAATTGAAGCTTTATTGATGTCTGTCCTTCATAATAATAGCGAATGCTGATATAGCTTTTTTCTTACTAATTACCAGTCATTGTTCTATGTTCATTACATACATAACTCAATTTTTACAACAAACTTATGTGTTACATTCTGATAATAAGTCCATTTTATTGCTATAGAAACGGAGGTTCAGAGAAGTAAAGTAATGCAGTTGAACCTTGAACAACATGAATTTGAATCTTGCAGGTCCATTTATTTGCAGATTTTCTTTCTTTCTTTTTTTTTGGTAATCCTCACCTGAGGATATTTAGGATATTTTTCCATTGATTATTAGAGTGAAAGGGAGGGAAGGAGAGAGAGAGAGAGAAAGATTGATGTAGGGGATCGAATCTACAACCCAGATAAGTGCCCTTGACCAGGAATCAAACCTGCAACTTTTTGGGCTGAGGGCTGATGCTCTAACCGCTGAGCCAAACTGGCTAGGGTGGGGATTTTCTTTAATAAATACCTGTACTGTTTCCCATGTGCGGTTTGAAAGTCTGTGGATGTGGAGGGTGGACTGTATGCATTGATCTAGGTCATATTACCTAAGGGACTGGAGCACCTGAGAATTTGGGTATTCACCTGGGATCCTGGAGCCAATCCCCTGCAGATTTCCTTCTGTTTTTTGAGGAGTCAAAAGGTATATGCAGATTTTCTACTACACAGGGGCCAGCATCTATAACCCCCACCATGTTTGGTCTGACTTTAAAAAGAACAGACAATGGCTACTATTTTATGTCATTTACTATCAGCAGCTAGTATTTAGTGTTACCAATAGCTAGTAGTTAGGTCATCAATTAGTGGCCGCATTTATATTTAATTTCACACTATTATTCCATTTTACACACAAACACAGACATACACACACACATGCACACACACATATTTTTGTCTTCCTGGTACAATGTATTTGAAATCAAGAAAGACTGGAATTTAATTTTTTCTTCTATTAGGTGATTCTGCATATATCTTATTTAATATAAAATTAGAATGTGATACCTAAACACCTACATCATTCAAGGTCAGAATGACTCTAATCTTTATCTTAGAAATTGGGCTTAAGAGAATAATAACAGTTTAGTTTGTGCCTCAAGATTTTTATCTGAAATTGACCAACTAAATCAAATGAAAAATTGATATACAACCATGCAATGTTTAAAAATCATGGGTAATTGATCAGTTAGCTTTCAACATTTTTCGTATTTATCATTTCAGATATAAATAAATTTTAATAAAAATTCATCTAGGAAGCTGTTTAGAAAATTATCCACAAACAGCCACAGAATGTTATTTGGAAATTATATAAAACAAAAATGCTTTCGCATTATCTTCAGAAAATAAAAAGCCATTGAATACATATGTACACCCAAAAATTTTATAAAGAAAAAAAAGTGTGTGCATATAACTAGATGCATACATGTGCATGTAAAATGAAAGATATGCAGATATGTAACAAATCAAAATCTCCCATATATTCTATTAAATGAAAATTGTTTCCCCCATAAAATAACCCAGAATTTACAACCCCGAATTTCTTATAAACTGAAAATGGCAGTACTTTCTTCATATATATTCAACAACTGTCTAGAGTTCAATGGATTCATGTGACCCAAGAAAGAAGTGAGGCTAATAAAACTGGAAACTCACTGAGTTTTAAAAGGTGATGGCCATGGAAATAGAAATGCAGTGTTTCAAACTGACAGGCCAGTGTAAATCTATGCCACAAGCCTGGGTACAGACTTGTCACTGATAAAACTGTGGGCCTGAGATACAGAGTCTCACTAACTGGCAATATCCTCTTCAAAAAAGAAAATCATAATTTTGTGTGAAAAGGAAAATTTTGTTCAATTAAATTAAGTTGTTTACTTTTGTTCTTCTTACATCATTAAAAGACAATCACTTTATATTATTATAAATTTCTTAACTGCCTAATGAATAACCCTATAACAATTATTTATTTGATATCCATTATACTCATTTGAATCTAATAATTTTATGTGGTGTGACTTTTAGGGAGAGGGTTGTATCAATGTATATATTTTCTAATCTGAAAATATATTTTTCTAAAAAATGTTTGATTATTAAATTTTTCTTTTAAAAATTATTTTTGCCTTCCTGTAGTCAAGAGCTAACATGAAAAAATATTTTTTTCTTCATGGACTAATTTGAAATTACTAAATTTTATTTAAAAATCTAACATTGATTACCACATTTATACATAAACAAGGAAAAAAGAAATTAACTTGACTACTTTATATTGAACTGCAAAACTATAACATAAAGTAATAAAGTTTCATATTATAAAAATCAACATTATGAGAAATGTTGTGTAGGCTTCCTTTTTTAATAAATTATTCAAAACAAATAAATTCTATGTATTTGATTTTAATTAATGTGAAATAGCATGTATTAGTTTTCTGTTGCCACTGTAGCAAATCACCACTTAAAAATTTCAGGCCACCTTTTCTGAATCCCAAAGTTGACAAATCTCCACAAAATACAAATAAAGAGGAGCATGTCTTCATTGGAATAAAAAGTTGTTCAGTAATTCATAAGCCTGAGGAAAAGCCAATATACTCTTTCATTTTACTTCAAATATGTATTTATTGATTTTAGAGAGAGAGGAAGGGAGAGGAAGAAGAGAGAAACATCAATGAGAGAAAGAAACATCAATGGGCTGCCTCCTGCACGCCACTTACTCGGGATTGAGCCAGAAACTGAGCATGTGCCCTGACCAGGAATTGACTGCTGACATTCTGGTGCCTAGGATGATACTCAACCAACTGAAGCACACTGGCCGGGCAGCGAATATACTCTTTTAAGCAATTCAATTTCAATAATATGTCCTTAACAACACAAGATTTTGCAATTTTTCTGGTCATAACAAAATAAATGCTGAACATATATGCAATTTATTTCAACAAGGACACCATGTATAATTCACCTCTGTTCAAATTTAAACTGATAATAATGTCTTTTGATATGTCATCTTTGTACATATTGGTACAATCAACATCCCAGAACAGTATTCATTTATAGACAAATAGAAGAAGAGCATATAATCATGGTGAAAATAGAACTCCAGAAGACCCCATGTGCACCTTCAGTAATAAAAGACTAGGAGAGATAAAAATAAGCTCCAGCTTATGTCAACATCAGGACAAACAGTCCGTAATTTCTTCAACAAATATGTAGTGAGATCTACTCTTGTTTAAGGAACTGCATGCCCAGATCACAAAAAGAAAAAAAGGCAAAATCTATGCTTACGGCAATAAATTATTCAAGTATGAGACAGTATTTCATAATAACTGTACTATAACCTAATGCATAACTTTGTAATGTGTATTATGTACACACAGAGGTGTGTTTACACGTGAGGCTGTATAAATGTGGAGTAGGGTGTATACATGTGGAGTGGGTGGATATGTGTGAGGATGTGAGTAGAGGTGTTTGTGCATGTGTGTGTGTGGTTGTGTGAGTGTGAACATGGTGGGTGTAGATATGTGTGGGTGTGGGTGTTAAGGATGTATGGAAGTAAGTGGGAGTGTCATGTGTACACATGTATATATAAGTGGATGTGTATATGAAGAGTATATATGTGTAAATTGTTCTCAACCAGGGGTGACACTGCTTCCCCTGGGGACATTTGGTAATATCTGGAATTATTTTTTGGTTGTCACAACTGTAGTGTAGGTGTGCCACTGATTTCCAGCCAGTAGAGGCTAGTTACCTACCAGATGCTGCTTGCACTGCATAATGCAAGCACACGTAACACAGCATTATCCAGCACAGAGCGGAAGGCCAATGGTACTGAGTTTGAGAAACACTGGTTTGTGTGTGTTTGGGGATGGTAGTGGTGGTGATTTTAAAAAAATATATATTTTTTTCTTTATTGATTTTTAGAGGGGTGGGGAATGGAGAGGGAGAGAGAGATAGAAACATCGGTGAGAGAGAACATTGACTGGCCGCCTCCTGCATGCCCCCCACTGGGGATTTGGCCTACAACCTGGACATGTGCTCTGATCAGGAATCAAACCAGTGACCTCTTGGTGCATGGGTCGACGCTCAATCACTGAGCCACACCAGCCGGACAAGGTGATTTTAACAAGGATGTTATAAAACTTGCACGTAAAGAATCAATAACCTTTTATGAGACGTATGCCTCACATCATAAACATAACCAGAGACGATCACGTCTGTGCCTTTACATCACTGGTATCCAACACTTCTGAAAATCTCTTGCTACCTGACAAGCCATCTACTAAGAAACATTTAGCACCTACTTAATGTGTGTATGAAACATAGTTTTTTTTGAAATCATAAACAAATATATCCTAACAAAAATTCCTTTTGCAGACTCTCAGAGAAGCAATTTTTTAAACTAAGTATGTCATATTTATTTAAGACTGAATCTCTTTGGAAATGGTTGATTTATTATTATTTGCTTTAATAATATGTAGATAATTAAATCCATTTTACATTTTAAATCTGTGTATATTGGCTGTAGCATAATGAGTAGATCAAAATGTTAAATTATCTTTTATTTATATCTTTTCTCATGTAGAGTCCCTGAAAGCTTCTAGTATCAAAAGCCCTCCATTTCTTAATTGCATATGCTTATTTTCAGGAAAATTCTCCTTTCAGCTACATCATAAGTTAGGCACTAGGTAGATGGTTTAATGCTACACTTTCCTTATAATTTTTATTTTCTTTCCAGCTTTTTCAGGCTCATGCTGGCAGAAGAAAAGGCTGAAAATGGTATCTCCAATTTATTACTGCATTTGTCTAGGGGCACTTTTCTGATTGAAATGACACTAAATCCACTGGGAAGTAGAGACTGTGGATTTGATGAGGATGCAACCCACACAGCAGTGATCAAACCGTTGACTCTGTTACTATAGCTGTCAAAATAAACTGATATGAAATATGAAAAAAGAGAGTTCCATTTTTAACTGTCAGAAACACTGCCATAACTCTCTCAAAATATTTTCTGTTCATTAGATAAAAGATGCAAAAATGCATACTTTTTCTGTCATGAAGTTGTAAAATACATAATATATCGAGATTGTGTCCCTGTCAAAGGCACGTTGATTAGTCCAGGACATGCGTGCCCAAATCTCATAGGTCTGGCAACCAGCACACAGTTTATTTTTAAATTGTATATTTATAGTAGCTATGTGCTGTCAATTTTTTCCAGAAATAGTAATTCAGAATGTCACAGTTGATATTTAGCTATTATTACTATACATTATTCCATACATAAAATACTCTTTTGTCCCTGCAGAAAAATACTAACTGCATGCCTTTTAGGGGTTCAGAGGAAAGATACACATTGACTTTATTTACATGTTATTGCACATGTGTAAAGGGATCCAAGTGGAAAGGAATATAACCATGAGGATAGTTGCACATCTGTTTTGTAAGGAAGTTACTGTTGTCCACAACAAGCCAGCTGATGTAAAGGAAATATTTGCTATATGGAGTCTGTGTACTTGTTTTTTTTTTTTTTTTGGTCTGCCTAAAAGACTTTCAGTTTTCTTCTCTTTAAAAACATTTTACAAAAGCTTTAAAAAGATATCAGAGAGAATGGACAATCAGACTAAACTTCTGCCTGTGGGCTCATCTTTAATACATTGTTATCTGTCTAGTTTTTCAGTTTGATAAGCAAGGCAACTCAGATGATACCAAAGTCATTTATCTCTTGAGGTTATAGCCAGTGCGGTTCTGCTCTCTTGATGAGCAAACATACTCACTGCAGAGAAAGACACATTGACTTTTTACCTCAGATTGAATAGGATTAGACAAAATCATTTTAAACTGTCAATCAGAGGTCACTGGAAGTAAAACTATTCTGCTTTCATGTACAGACATTTTTCGATTTGGTACTGTTTCATGACCATGAAATTTGGCATCAGAATAGATAGCAAAAATTGCACAAAGTGGTGATAGTATTCTGGAATATGTAACTGGATATAGAAGATCATCAGTGGACATGAGAAAAATGGCTCTCAGGTAGCAATTAGCAAAGGAAATATTAGAGACTTCTGGAGTCCCTATAATTCATTATTAACAACTGTGTTTTAATCAGTGTGATAGAATATTAATGAATGATTTTTTTAAAAAGCCAGTAATCCATGCTCTAAATAAAGAATTCTTACTGACTTGTTCTTTTAGTTTTCCTGTTATTTTTTGTTTTGTTTTTTACCTTACCCAGCCCTTGAACCAGATTTTACAGTGAAAAGAAAACAATAGCCACAATTCCTCCAAATGGACCAAACACAGAGTGACACCAAATGAATCATTGTGGAGAACTGTGCATGTTACCAAACATCTCTTTAAATTATAAGATTTAATTTTAAAATGAGACCACAAATATAAAGGGCCAATATTTTCTTCTCTATTAATAATATGTCTGGATTAATATATGAAGAAAAGTATTATTAAAAGCAGTTTAATTGCATTTAGCATACATTTAAATATTGAATGAGGACAAGACAAAGAAAAACATGAGCATACAAACTGGTGAGTTATTTTTATATATTTTGGAGAAGCATACCAAATTTAAAGTGGTCAAATTCTTTAACCATGATGCCTAGTCACTACCATAAAATTATTGGTAGTTACTTCAGTAAAAAATACTCTTTGTAAAGCCATTATTTTTTTAAATTTATTTAAAAATTGTTCTTGAAAATCTAAATCTGTTGGTTCAAATAGTCATAATTAATGGTTTAACTGTGCACTGATTTTAGATCTAGAAATGCATCCAGAATATGTATTATCTCCCTCCATAGAACAGACAGAGTGAAACAGTCACTGGACTAGTTCAGACTCAAGCATTTTATGCACTTATATGGAATGAGCTTGTGCGTGTCACTTTGCGTGGGTCTCAATTTATTCATTTCTAAAATAAGGGAAGTGATATTAATCTGGCTTAATTATTGTAATAACAAAATGAGACAGTTCGTGTTAAAATATTGTTAGAGGCTGAAACATGTCAAAGTTTAACAAATATTTATTAAATGCAAGCTATGTATCAGAAAGTGTGCAACATTCTGAGAGACAGAGTTAAATTTAAAATAGTTCTTTCGGGTAACCTTGGGGACCAGTGAGAAAGAGAGTGGTCATTATCTTTAATATAATATGATACATACTGAACATGTTGCTGTTGAAATAACTCATCACCTGAATGACTCAGCCTGGAGAATTTCTTTCAGTCATTTTTCTAGTGAAAGTGTGATACAGAGAGAGGTAAATTCTCCTCACCTTCTTTTACCTGTTATTCTGTTCCATGCATCTATACCTCTGGACCTATTTTATTCATCAGTCTATTATGTTCTTTGGATTTCACTTATAAGTGAGATCATGTGAGATATTTGTCTTTCTTTAACTGGTTTATTTTGCTTAGCATAATATTCTCCAAGTCCATCCATGCTGTCTCCAGGGTAAGAGAGCCTTCTTTTTTACAGCTGCATAGTATTCCACTGTGTAAAAATGTACCACAGCTTTTATATCTACTCATCTATTGATGGGTACTTGGGCTGTTTCCAGATCTTAGCTATTGTAAATAGTGCTGCTATGAACATAGGGGTACATATATTCTTTCTGTTTGGTGTTTCAGGCTTCTTAGGATATATTCCTAGAAGTGCGATCACTGGGTAAAACGGCAGATCCATTTTTAATATTTTGAGGAGATTCCATACTGCTTTCCACAATGGCTATACCAGTCTGCATTCCCACCAGCTATGTATTAGGCTTTCCTTTTCTCCACATCCCCTCCAGCACTTGTTGTTTGTTGATTTATTGATGGTAGCCATTCTGGCAGGTGTGAAGTATACCTCATTATAGTTTTAATTTGTATCTCTCTGATGATTAGTGACATTGAACATTTTTTCTTGAGTCTATTGGCCATCTGTATGTCCTCTTTAAAGAAGTGCCTATTCAGGTTCTCTGCTCATTTTTAATTGGATTTTATATCTTCCTGGTGTTGAGGTGTATGAGTTCTTTATATATTTTGAAAATTAAACCCTTATCAGATGAATCCTTTCCCCGAAAGTAGGTTTCCTTTTCATTTTGTTGATGGTTTCTTTTGCTGAGCAGGAGCTTTTTAGTTTGATGTAGTCCCATTTGTTAATTTTTTCCTTTGTTTCCCTAGGGGATGTATCAGTAAAAATACTGCTATGTGAGATGTCTGAGATTTTACTGCCTATGTTTTCTTCTAGGATTATTATATGGCTTCACAAGTTTCAATTAAGTCTTTTACCCATTTTGAGTTTATTCTTGTGTATGGTATAAGTCGGTAGTCTAGTTTCATTTTTTTTGATGTACCAGTCTAGTTTTCCCAACACTATTTATTGAATAGACTATCTTTATTCCATTGTATGCTCTTACCTCCTTTGTCAAATATTAATTGGCCTTATTGAAGTGGGTCGATTTCTGGACCAAAAAAAAAAGTGAAAGTATAGATTGTGTTCATACATAAGAAAAATTAACATCATTAAAATGTCTATACTACCCAGAGCAATCTACAGATTCAATGTAATTCCTATTAAAATACCAGTGGCATATTTCACAGAGCTAGAACAAATTTTCCAAAAATGTATATGGAATCAGAAAAGACCCAGAATAACTATAGCAATCTTGAGAAAGAGGAACAAAATTGGAAGGATCACAATACGAGATATGAAACCATACTAAAAAACCACTGTAATCAAAACAACCATTGGGGTTTTTATTTAGGTTTTGAACATATTGTATTAAGAATTAACTGAGCGGCCACCACTGCAGGCGCACTCGGTGGTCACAGTGGAAAAAAAAAAAAAAAAAAGAATTAACTGAGCAATTTATATTATATTTTCTAAATATTAGTATTTCTTTGTTAATACCCATATTAGTGCTCATTATTTTGTGAGATTGTTTAATGGCACTTCAGTAACCTATGGTTTAAGGAAACTGAACTTTGGATAATTTGAGTGAATTACTAAAAAATACACAAGGAAAATGTTAACATTTAGCCTAGAAATCTGGTCACTCCATTGAACATCATCTCCATTACATACTGTTCTCCCAGGTAATACAAAACTGCATGACTTTAGGTAATAAGGCACAGTTTGAACTAAATTAACATCATCTGAGGTAACACATTAGGAAATGTTGAAAGTGATAATAGGACAATAAAATATAAGAGTAAATACGTATTTGGCATCTTTTGCAAGACATTTTAAAATGGATAGTGTCTGCCCAGCTGGTGTGGCTCAGTGGTAGAGCATTGACCCATGCACCAAGAGGTCGCCAGTTTGATTCCCAGTCAGGGCACATGCCCAGGTTGTGGGCCCAATCCCCAGTAGGGGGCATGCAGGAGGCTGCCAGTCAATGTTCTCTCTCATCAATTTTTCTATCTCTCTCTCCTTCTCCCTTCCTCTCTAAAATCAATAAAAATAAATAAATAAATAAATAAATAAATAAAATGGATAGTCCCATAATTTCAAGAAAAAACATAAAAATAATTATCACCTCCATTTCTGGAGCTATAGAGCTGTTTAGAATAGGGACATAAATTATTGTTACAATGGCAGTAAGTGATCATTTGAACTCATAAATTGTGACTCTGAACTCATGAGATTATTTTTTATTTTTTTCCTAATGCTTCTCATTGTGGGTGGACAGGAGCTGAACTAATTTCCTCCCCTTTTACTCCTATTTTCTCAGAACAATATTTTCTAAATTGTGTTCCTTTTTATAGCTTAAATTAGGAATTTCCCACAGCCACCCACTCACACTAAAAGACTAGGAGATTTCAAGCTGTCTTCTTTCTGACCAAGTCTTCCAGGAAATATTATCTCAAGAGACAGCAGATCTTTCTGTAGGAAAAATTAAATGGATGCATCATATGGGAGCAGACTGTCAAGCAGAAAACATACAGAGGAGTCTTTTATATCTTTCCCTTGTCAGTTATTTTTTCCTTCCAACACAGCAGGCTTTGTTTCAAGATCTTAAGCAAGAGTATTAAAAATATTTAAGAATTAAAAAGACTATTCTATTAACAGTAAAATGAAAACTGTTTGCTTTTTATGAACATTTCTATCAAAGACTTGGTTACAACATAATTTTGGACTCAGTTCAATGCTTATTTAGTCCCATTAGGTATTTTGACATAACTTTTGATGATGCAATCTACTTTAAGTACTAAATTATTCTAGATAAATAGTATAGGAAAGAGACTCTGTATTCATGGACATAGCTCTACAATTGATTAAGTCTCTCCTCGACCAAGCTTCAGTCTCTCCTCTGAATTTTCTTCCCAACGAGGCCTTGACTTTTGTATTTCCTTATCAGTCTTGGAATTGCCCAGTTTTATCAAGAATCCTGTTAAGTTGGTTTAGCCAAATTACCCACTCTCACCTCAACATCTGACCAAATTCTTCATCCCCCACAGCCCTACAGGTGATATTGATTGTCCTGCTAGGTCAGTGTAACAAACGTTTACCCTACCCTCTTACCAACTTCCCTTCTGCAAACCCCCCACCCTGCTATAAATCTCCTTTTTTTTTTTTTTTTTTTTGTATTTCTAATTGAGCCCAGTTCTATGCTTAGGTTTCTTACCCTATTGCAGTAGTCCTCCATGAATATATATTTTTTTTCTTTTCTTTTATCACTTTAATTACCATCCATCCCTGGTGTCCTTTGATGGTGTCTATGCAGCAACTTCCAAATCTCAAGGCATTAAAACAACAAATAGTCATCTCTTTGTCCTATAACATGAAGTTTGTATACAACTACAGATCTGTAGGGCTCAGCTGGCCTTGGTTTGTCTCCCAACCCCCAAACCCAGGGTGCAGGAGTAGGTGTAGAGATGGAAAAAAAAAGGAAATCGTGATTCTGTTCTGTTAGTCCTTTCAGAGCACCAGACTGGATTCTAGATGAAAAGACGAACCTGAATAGATAGTGAGATAGTTTATTCACTCTCAGTGTGAACTTACTTTTCCAGGGGGTGGGGGCAGGTTGAAACCCAGAGTCATGGAGCCACTTGTCTATATTCCAAAGGATTGTAAATGTCTAGGCAACCAAGGTTCTCTCCCTCTGTCAGAAGGGGAGAGGGGACAGCTGTCCTGCTACAGTGTAAACTGCTATATTCATAATTTCAGGGTTTCACGCCTGTGGTTCAAGAAGCCCATGTGTACATGCTAGCCTACCTATCCTGCTCTCATCACATTGCCCCAGGAGAGAGAGGAATTGGAGTGTGAAGAACCATAGCAGTTGCTGTTAAGTATAAATAATGGATCCTTGTTCCAGAAACATTGTGTTTACTTTCAGGAATATATACACACACATTTACACTAAAAAGCTATTGATAGCCACTGCTCTTACAGTGAAGAGAAGAAGCAAGGAGTGGCTCAAATGCATATACAGCATCTCTCATGCTTCTGCTGGGAACTGTCATGTTCACTTGTGCTTACATTCTACTGGCCTAAGCAGGTCGGATGTCCCAGCACAATGTGCTAAGAGAACCATGGCAAGAAAAAGGGAGTAAAGGAAAATTGGTAGCAAATATTACAGTCCACCGTAGGCTGCTGGTCTCAAATATTTACCTTCTTCCTGCACACAAAATATTCTTATCCCTTTTCAAAACATTCCTCCAAGTTCTTATCTAATCACTGTACTAAGCTGAAAATGAAGGTTTGGCTAATATCTAGTCTAGAACTAATCCATCTCTGAAACGGGCATCGCTTCATTCAGAAAGAACATTGTGAACTGAAAAAAAAAACAGATCATCTGCTCCATACACACACACACACATGACACTCTACAATGAAAAAGAGAGACAGGGTGACTACACAAATTACAAGATTAAGACAAGTGCACAATGGGAAACACAAAGATAGCATCTGGTTCATGAACATTTTGAAATTCAGCCAGTAGGACAAATTCTGCAAGGTCATTCTATTCTTCGGTAAGAATACAGTTTTTGATTGGGCCTTGGTTCTGCTCCCTGAGGTTAGGTATTCTGTCCTTTATTCTTCATGGTTTTGGCTCCACACATCAGTATTTTCCATTATCTTCCCTGACCATTTGAAAAGGGAGTTAGGGAATATACCTACCTTGGCAGCTGTGGTGCAGCTTCTGCCTGCTTGCTGCCAAAGACACTTGAGGTCTCTAGAGTCACTTTACATCTCATTGAGTCAAAGTCTCTTTTAACCCCAAAGCAAAGGCATTTTTAATAAAAGAGCCCTTTAAAACCCATTGGTGTTTATTTTAGTCCATCATATACAAATAGCCACCCCTAATATTATTGATGCCCCCCTCCAACTTAATAGAAATACTCTGAGTTAATCAGTCTTTTATTGGAATGACACTCAATGATTATTTTACTTGGACTATTTTATTTAACTAAAAAGATGCATTAGGATCACTTTATTCAAATCAAATAAAAGTTTCTTATGTTTGTTTGTTTTTAGTTTGTTTGTTTTTATTTTGTTTTTAAAGACCTAGGTTCAGGTCCTTGATTTGGCCTTTGCTTCTATGGTGTGTCTTAATTTAGAATGTTGGAAATATTACCTTTTAGTAGACAGATGCTGTAATCTTCTTTGTACTTATACATGACTATGAAGATGCATGAAAAGTATGCAAATTGTTGAAAGGTATTTATATTAGCATATTATACTATACTAATCATTAATCTAGAAAGATAAATCATTTTATTCTTTCAGGCATTCTTCATGACAAGTTTTATAGGCAAATATTTTAATAACAGTTTGCATTTAATGTGGACAATCATTCCTATTGTCCTTCCTTTTAAAGTGATGATGAAGTAAATCTTTGTGTTACTTAATGACCATTTTAAGAAACCCAAACATAAATCTTGAATAAAATACCTTTACAGTTGTATTTTTCAGAATTGGGAAGGACAAAATTAAGTATAGGTATTAGAGAAAATAAAATATAAAATAATATATAACTCAGAAGTATCTGAACACTGATAATGACAAAAATAAATGGCATGTAAAAACAATAGTTATTAGGAAATTTACCCTTTTTAATACAAGAGATAATTTTAAATGTTTTTAAAGTATATTAAACATCATTGAAAGCCAGCAATAATTTGACGACAAAAGAAAGCTCTACTAATCTGAGAATAAAATAACCTAGTAATTTTACAGAAAAAAAAAAAAGACCACCGAATCTAATCTTCTTCGTTTAATACATTATTCATGTAACCATTTACCATGAAGGATTTATTATTATAACTTTATATGTAGGTTTAGGCAGACTCAGTCAGATACATAGTTATACAAATTATAATAGTATAAGGCTTTCAAATATAGCTTTAAATTATAATTTAGTATATTAAGTAAAACCATATGCATTTTACATAAAATTTCCATCTGAATAAACTATATGGCAATTTTATTTTATTTTATTATTTTTTCTTTCATTGATTTTAGAGAGAGAGGAAGGGAGAGGGAGAGAGGTAGAAACATCGATGAGAGAGAACATCTACTGGCCGCCTCCTGCATGCCCCCCACTGGGGATCAGGCCCACAACCTGGGCATGTGCCCTGACCGGTAATTAAACTGGCAATGTTCAACCACTGAGCCACACAGCCAAGCTATATGGCAATTTTAATAAACAGACAAGAAACATGCCAACTTATTATTATTACTATTATTATTTTAAATATGTTTTTATTGATTTTTTTTTACTGGGGATTGAGCCCACAACCTGGGCATGTGCCCTCATCAGAAATTGAACCAGGACCCCTCAGTCCATGGGATGATGCTCAATCCACTGAGCCACATGGGCTGGGCTCAACTTATTATTTTTAAATTAATATTTTTCTGAAATTATTATACTTAGTATAATTAACAATTTATATTAATTATTACATTTAACCAAAGTAATCAGCATTTCCTTTCTTCACACACAACTGAAAACTAGAGCATAGGACATTTAAAATGGCTATTTTCTTCTGCATAAACACTTATTTTATATCATTATTTAAATTTAGTGAAGCAAAAATAAATAATTTTAGCCAGACAAGAAGTGGTTTCTGCTATAGTAAACACTTCTTTACACCTACATCGAGCAATCAGAACCATTCATGAGCAGGCTAAAAAACAAACAAACCACTTTCTAAGACACATTCTATTGAATTCTAGGTCATTTTTCATAGTCTGAGCTTCATTAACTAGGGACCTGGCTTCAATACTTGCTACAAAAACTGACAAACATTTACTTGTTTCTCATAAGTGCACCTGTTACAATTGGTCAATGTATTATGTCCAGAGTCTTAAATGCTACTGTGTAGCCACTGTAACATTGGAGGATTCAACTACTCACCTAGGAACAAAAAGAGTTAAGTACGTAAATCCCAGTCCAGATCTAGACAATGTTCTCTGACCAAATTCCTCATCGGTAAAATTTTTAGAACGGTGAAAATCAAGAAATCAAGGACTAACGTTATTTTGCCTAACCTCATCTGCCCTTGACCTAAAAGCAGGGAGCAAGGAGAAGAAGAAGGAGAGTGGGAAGGTTTGATAAAGATAAACACAGTCCCTAACATCCAGGAAGTGGCCTGACGTTAACAATCAGCTGTGGGTGTTTTAGGGCTGGCATTCACAGCTAGGCTGTGGTATTCTGTTAATTAGATGAGAGGGTGAAGTAACCAATATAAGGTGAGAGAAAAAAAAGTAGAATACTTTTTTTGTGTGCAAATCACACAAAAATATTAATAACCCTATTGCCTCTTTCGCAATTAAAACTTTAAACTTCATTTATTCTTCAAACCTTATAATAGATCAACTAGGATGCTCAGTCATAGAATTATCCCTCTTCCTGAAGCATCCAATCAAAAGCAAAACACCACTTCCTTGAACCCTCCCCCAAACCACCTAACAAGCACACAAAGCTGTAATACATGTTTTCTAATGCCCTCTTACTGAGACATTCCATATTTCTCTCTAATATATTCTCCTTTATTGCAGCAAGTAATAAACATAACTTAGTTCAACTACAGAAATCATGAGCGCTAAAAATGATTTTGTTTGGAGAGTATTTATTGGAAGAAAGTAGGTAAAGCTTTACACTTAGTTGGAGATTCTGCCTTCTTTCCTTAGTGGCGTTAAAATTTACCTAAAAATAAACTGAGACAAAAAAATGAACTGATAGATAATTAAACCAATAAAAATAGACATCAGTTTACAATATTTTAGGATTAAGAAAGCCAAAATTTATTAAGAGTAAGGCTACTGGTCAACATGAGAATCAAATCCTTACTTCTGACAAAAGGTATGAGAACTAAATAAACATCTGTAAATTATTTACATTCTAATTATAAACTTAATCTAGCCCACTCTAAGTCTTATCCTTGAAAACTGTTAGAGTTGTGATAGTCACAAAATACAGACACAGTCTACAATTAAACACTTTGTTATATACATCACCTATTATATTTGTCCAAAAGGAAGACATCTACAACATGAAACTGTTGTGTTTGAGACTAAGGTGAAGAGAGCTGTGGGAACAAAGTTTGATTTCACTACCAACTGGTTTTTCCTCCTATCCTTTTTAACAGGTATTTACTTGTCTGAGAAATATGGATGCTGAACTCGATCCTTTAATATAGGTCTGGTGAGGATAGAAACAGACTGTTTTTGCCCTATACTTTTTCCTTTTGATAATGTACGGGTTATTCCTCAAAAAGTAAATAAATAAATAATGTCTATGCAACTAAAAGTGTTATAATACCTGGCTCATTATAAGTTGTTGGTATTATTATTATTAGTAGTAGTAGTAGTAGTATTTTGTCTAAAGCATTTTTATCTAATCACTTTTATATGTTGTTTCTCAATCTTTTATTGTTATTTTATATTATTTGAGTTTTCCCATGTGATAAGATTATTTGTTTAGGCTTGTGCACTGTTGGTGTAGATGTAAATTGGTGCACTATTATGAAAAATAGTATGGAGGTTCCTCAAAAAATTAAAAATAGAACTACCCTATGATCCAGCAATCCCACTTCTGGGTGTATGTCAAAGACACGAAAGTGGGATATCAAGGAGATAAATGCATCCCAGTTTGCAGCATTATTCACAATAGCCATGATATGAAAATAACCTGAGTGTTTATCAACGGATGAATGGATAAAAAGGATGTGATTCATTATCAATACACACACAATGAAATATTACTCAGTGATTAGAAAGAACAAAATCCTGCCATTTGTGACAAAATGGATGAAATTTTAGAATATCATGCCAGTGAAATCAGCCAGAGAAAGACAAATATTGCATGATATTTGTCTTTGAACTCTGGAAAGTTTTCAGTATCAAGGAGCTATTGGCAAAAATAACATGCATTCAAACTAAACCATTTTCTAGAGTTTGAAATTCTTATCTTGTGCAAAATTGCATACTGTAGAGTATATGGTTCAATTTTAATATTTATTAAAATCATGTTATTATAGAAAAAAATGCTTCAACAAATCTTTTAAAATTTCACATCAAATCAAGAAAATATGCATTTTTTAAATGATGACTAAAAGTATAGGGTTGTTTTCATATTTAACAATTTAAAGTGTCTATTAATCCATTTATGTGTCAACATAAAGATTTTGATTCATCCCTGAAGCTCTTGTTTTGACTTACAAAGAAAATAAACTAAACAGAATAAACAGTAGTAGATACATATTATATTCATTATTATGATTAATACAATACATATTTTCATGAAAAAACTTGAAATTAATCAAGAAAATGGGCCTTTTGGCTTATAGAACGATATGTGGTACCTACAACATGGAAGGCTAAAACAATACATGATCTTGAAACATTTAATAATAATCTTATTCATATCAATGTGAAATAATCAATAATAATAATATCTAATATATTGTCAGTCAGGCACTCCTGTGGCCACTAAATCTTCAGTCTTCGTGATAAATATTATAATCCTCATTTAAAGTAACTCAAAAGTGAGCAATAGAAAAAATAATCAATAGTAAAAACCAATCAAATTAAAATATTATTTGACATTATCTCTTACAGTTTTTTGTTTTGAAATATATGACCCTCAGCTTTAGGTTACTTGTGGAAAACCAGCATGCGTAGATAAAACTAATTCTTAAGATTCTGTTCAGATTAACTTTCAAAATTCTTTAGTTTGATATTGTAGGAAATATTTTAAAATATGAATCTGTTTTCAACAAGTGATGTTTTCTTCATTGAAAAACTAAACATAAAATTGAAAACATACATATAAGTAGATATAAAGACATATAGATATATCACACTTATGACAAAAGATGCACAAACACACACAAATATTTTTAAAACTATTATTTTTTATTGTGATTCAAATGTTTGAAATTTTATATGTCCTGTCTTTCCAATAAAAAGTCATTGTCATAGAAAGAATCTGTTCCCCTAAATCTCACTCTGCTCTACGTATTTATGACATCTTGCCGGTTGTTCCCCTTACTTCTTAAGTGTTGCTTATGCTGCTATTATAATTTTTTCTACTTTATGTTATTGTCTTTGGCAAATATAGTTATGGGTAACCCTAGGTTTGGTTTACATTATCTAACAGAAAGGCAAAGTCTGTGCATTGTACAATTCTTAAGGAAAATGCACAGATAAGCCATCCAAATTTCTATGTAATTTTGCTCTTTAGTTACCCCTTTGGATCGCTGGTTGAGAGAAGCTCATTCTAACGCACATGCATCGAGTTTTTCACTGTGGTCGCTCCTTTAGATCAGCCACGGGTGTTGCTTATCAAGGTTGTTACTAAGCAAGTCGGTTGGCCCCCCACTCTGGCTGTTCTCGGGGTCGACACACTCTGCAGCCTTCCTACACTGTGGATGTGCGGTCCATTTCAAACTGTAAGTACTCTTTGGTATTTAAAAAGGAGCTCATTTTTGGAGTGGGTGGCTGTCATAGAACATTCTAAATGAAGCTACTGAGTCGGTATATCCTTCGTGGTCAGGGGAAGCAAAGGACGGGATAGGCACTCTGTGCCTGGGAGTCCTGGGCATGAATGCAAGGCTGGACATTCTCCACAGCCAAGGGCATTAATGAGTACTTAATGATTCCTTGTTCTAGGGTGCAAGAGAACTAAACGGCCCCAAATGTTTCCCCAGGATAATTAGATTCAATCTTCAACCCATTTTCTGAGTTCAGACTTTTTCACTAGTTTCTTTTGCCATAAATTTGAGCTTGTTTTCTCACATAGAAACTTATTTCTTACTAACACAACTATTTTACGTTTCTTATAAAATGTTTAACACTTTATATATGTTATATATTTATACATAATGCATATGTGAAATTGCTATCAAGCAAATTTAAACAGTTAGGAAAGACTAGTCAAGGCTATTGCAATATTGAAATGGGGAGAGACACCCTGTGAACTCAACTTTGCTGACCCAAAGTCAGGAGAGTTGTATGGGTAAGCTAGTGGAAAAGTACTGGGGGATGTTACCAGGGAGGTGGGTCCATGGAATGAATGTGCCAAGCACATTGAGTTGTTTTTGCGTTTTTTAATGTTTTTTCTCTAATTAGAACACATGTGCTTCCTAATTGACTGCTATGGAAGTTGGGCTCCTACCCTCCCATAGAGACAGGGGGAAGGGGCGCTAGCTTCCCTGATGATTACATTTCAAAGGATGGCTTCCTGGTCCTTCAAAAAGACATATCCGTATGGAAAACTGTTGAGAGGATTTAAAAAATTGTATTTCAAAGAGGCAGAGGGAAAAAAAATTGTAGTTACAAGTTTTCTAGAGTAAATGCTATAAGGAAAGGAAGACCGGAGAGACTAGAATCAAGAAGACCAACTAAAGTTCAGTTACGCCGAGGGGAATTTTAAGGCAATCTTGAATATAAAGATATAAATATAGATATATTAATGAAAATTCATGAGTATTTTTTAAACAAGAATGTATGAAATGTTTTTCATAAACATGAGTATTTTTTTCTTGTGATTTTACCCACTCTCTAGATCTACTTTCTACCTTTCTTTACTCTTTCGTGTCTCCCTAGCAGAGAGATTTCCATTGTCCTCTGGTTAGATTCAGTCCATCAGAATTGTGAGCAGAGATTAAAGGGTGGGAATACAGGAAGATGGACATTATTTCTGCTCTCCCTATCTGCCAGGCCCTCTCCTGGCAGGGATTATGATTTTCTAAATCTACAGTTCCCTCACTCTGCTTCAATCACTCTCCATTCTCCCTGTTCCCTGACATTGCTGGTGGTAACAACTCCCACCTCTCAGTAGTGGGCACCTCACCATCCTCATCAATCTTCCTTAATTCTTGTCACTATTTTATTCCTTTGTAAACAGCTTTTTTAATTAAATTATCATTAGTTAGATTTCGATTATTTCAACCGCCTCCTTCCACACCCTGACTACACATGAATCCAAACTTTAGCTTTTCAAGAAACTATTATGTATCCTATGTTTCTTATTAGATTTTAGATTGCATTAGAGTCAGCATAATTATTTGGTTACATTTTAACCTCCCTGTGTCCCAGAACATAGCTTTGCACATAGGGAATACCAGATAAGGTTAATTCTAATTATTTCACCTTCCATTTTATCTCTTCTAATCAATTATCTATTCCATTTTCTCTTCTAACCACTCTCCTTACTAGCAAACACATGCATTGATTCTCTCACTCAGTTCTCTGAAATGAGTACTTTTTAGATTGGGTTCCCAGAAACACTGTGAAACAGATTTGTTTACGGAAGTGTTACTGGGGATTTTATCATATAAGGAAATGAGGAAATTAGAATTGGGCAGAGAGATAATCTGACCTGCAATATGGTTCTAACTGAATGAAGCTTCTGCTAATTTTATGGACCCTTTAGAGGTGAATGGTCCTTCAATGTTGTTTCAACTGGAGGTCAGGGATGGCCTGTTTTTTATACCTCTGCATCAGCCACCCTTGTGAAGGGGGCATCACCGTAGGCACGACAGTTTCCTGTGTGCAAGAGAATTCTCATTGAGCAACATAAGAAGAGTCGGCAGGCAGTGTGCCCAGCAGTCAGTGGATGTGTGCCAGGATGAGGGAAATATCACAATACCTACCCCTGCCATTTCCCCATATTTTAATTACTCTTTAAATATTATTTTTGAGGTGCAAAATTTTCTTTCTGTGTTAAATGCTATCTGAGGTTGTTAAATACTCAGATAGTATTTAACAATCTCTTTACTATCGTGAATTGGATTAATATACAATTTTAGCCGTATATGGGTGATTTAATCACTTCTAAACTAATTTAAGTAACAATGTTAGGTCTCATCTTAATATGTTAGACTACAGTGGAGTGGATAGGACTAGCCTTGGTTTGTTGGAAAGGAAAAAAATTGCCAGTAAACTCCTGGATGAGGCAGAAACAAAAATCCTGGAAATGTCTACGCTAACAAGTCTAAAGAAGCAGGCACCATAGAAGTCCTTGGTGAAGCTTCTGAAGCTGGCCAAGCTCAAGAGGCAGCATCATGTTCCTTCTGCAGAGCTTGAGGTAGACATTGACAGGGTGCACCTCTCCTGGAGCAGCCGCCGTGGAAACCTTGCGCAGGCAGGGAGCACGATCCAAGGCGCAGTTGGAGTCAGACAGCCTTGTTCCCAGTCACCACCCTTTTTATGACACATCTCATCTGTTGCTCGTCGAGTCCATTTGAGTAAGTTATTTTACTAAGAAATGGAAACAAGCTATTAAAAATATAGTTCATTTCTAGTAATACTAATTTTGCACAAGAGGTGTGGCACAAAAATTACCCTACTGGGTCTCAAGATCAAGGGTGGGCTTTGCCTCCTGCTCCTTGACCAAGTCTAACAGGCGTCCTCCTAGGAGAGTTCTGCTAAACCCAACTGAGACTGTTCTCCTCTTCTGGATTTTCTGTATATAGGGAGGAATCCTACTGTGATTTGGTAGTTCATGATAAATCCCAGCCTTCACAGTGCATATTTTCTTTATTTTTCCTATCAACGTGCTGATTTCAAAGAAGCAGAAGCAAGCCACCGTCCTGGCCTTTCCATGCAGGAGTTGATGCATTCTGACTCGGCAGGTAGAACACCTCTCAGGAGGTTTCAAGTTGAAGTCTGAGACTGTGAGAAATTGGTGTTCCAGTTTTGGGGAACAGCTGTCAGGATTTTTTGACAATGGCAAGAACCCAACTCTGTGATAAAAGGCTACTCAGTTGTAAGGGCAGCAAGATAGGTGGGGAATGGCTTAGAAGATCTTTCTTGTCTCCTTTATATTGGTGATTTTTTTTTTCCTATTTCATTGACTTAGACTGAGCATTTATTATTTCTCACATTGGTTTATTTTTTCCACAATGGTATTTACTTTTAGTGTTGGGCTGATATAATAATATCTTCATTTCCTATACTGTTGTTAACTAGGCTGGTTTGGTAGACTTTCAAGGGTATTACAATGGGACGTTGGGATGGGCAAATGCAAAAAAAATTTCTGGAGCTAATGCCATCTCCCAGAAGTCTCGATAGTCCATCCACAAGTTGTTTAATATGTTGTCATATTCTCTTTGCCAAATCATAGATGTAAAATTTCCAGTTAGAAATGGTAGATTAAAATATCAGTTAAAACAGCAATATTTAGCCACTAAACTTGAATATGTGTGAAGATGGAAAATAAAGTAAAACCAGTATAGATGGTATGATAGCAATGAAGAAATAACTTGTTTCAAAAGATAATTTTTATCAAGTAGCATAGAATGATGTTTTTTCTGCATGACATTTATTCATCTCAAGAGAACATGTTGGTGATCGGAGTGCAGATTCCGTACAGTGAGCATCTTTCACGTGTTAAGCTGATTATTTATTTTCTCTGTCCCTAGAGTGGCATTGCGAGACGTGTATGTGACACACACGTCAGAGATTTGCCTTTGTAATGACCAACATGGAAATACCTGTCCTCCTGACTGCTTATATTCTGATGATCTTTGTTCTGAAATTTGTCTGACATTTTCACATTTGAATCCCTCATATATGCATCCTCATTCCAAGCAGACAGGATTGTGAGACCATACAACACTATAGCTAGTTTTACCCCTTAGCAAGATATGTTATTTTTATTTCAAAATGTTTCCTCTAGTCAAGGGATAATGACAACCAGTCTGCTTACAGTCCAGTGTACACTCCGAGAGGATTTCTTTCTGATCCGGAGAATCAAATTCATTTTGCTGTTGTTACCGTTTACTTATGTGGAAAATGATTCTTCTCATAGCATTACAAAGACAAAACCCTCATATTTTTATATTTAGTTTAAATCTACATCTTTAAGAAGGCTCCAAAAAAGGCTTAGGGAACCTAGACATGTTAATAATTAGCACTAAACTCCCTTTAGCTCAAGGATTTCTAAAACATTTTATTATCTTCTGTCTCATACCCCACATCATTTTACCAGGCAACTGAAATCCTTTCCATACTTGGCTACGTAAGAGCCTCTTGTGCCCTGGCTGGTTTTGCTCAGTGGTTAGAGCACCGGCCCAAGGACTGAAGGGTCACAGGTTTGATGTCCAGGCAAGGTCACATACCTGGATTGCAGGTTAGATCCCTGGTCCTGTGGGAGGCAGCCAATCGATGTGTCTCTCTCACAGTAACGTTTTTGGTTTTTTTTCCTCTCTCTTCCCTTCCCTCTCTTCCACTCTAAGAATTAATAGAAAATTATCCTTGGGTGAGGATTAATCACAACAATGACAAAATAATAAGAGACTCTTGCATTATCTCATATGACCATAGCTTTTGAACTAATGTGATATATGGTTCCAAGGAGTGTGTGTGTGTGGGGGGGGGGGGAGTGGTTATTCTATATCCTATGTAAAGGTCAAAACTTATTTTAACCAGAAGAGAGTGTAATAATTTTTTCAAAGTCCTAAGGACAAGGAACTGTCAACCTTTTTTGGTTTAACAAAAACTAACAGGTTGCTTAGCACCAGATCCTCCCTAAAGGGACATTAAAAAAAAGCATTCCCAGAAAGAATCAGAATTACCTCAAAATGAAAATAGAGTGAACTTATAGGTAAATCTCTTTTTAAAAGCCTGTAAAAATAACAACGTAATATTTGAAAAGTTATACCAATACTAATATCACATAAATCAGGAGAGACTGGATCTGAATTTTATATTAACTACCTTACTGATATTTTTGTGATACTCAATTACAGATGTTGTTAGGTCTGGTATAATTCCTGTTCTTGTATGTCTCAGGAACTAAGAATGGTTTTTGCAGTTTTACATGTTTAGACAGAAGTCAAAACAAGAATAACATTTTATGACACATGAAAGTCATATATATATTTCAAGTCTCCATAAAATTTTATTGAAACACAGAATACTCATTTATTTAGGTTTTGTCTACGACAGCTTTTGTGCTATGATATCAGAGTTGATACAGCAAAGATAGTGTGGCTACAAAATCTGAAATATATGTGACCTTTTATAGATATAATAGGAAAGAAGATATATCTAAAATCAATAACTTAAATTTTTACCTTAGGGACATTATGTAAAACATAACTTTAATCTTAAAGCAAGCCCGAAAAATAAATGAGAGCAGAAATTAATGAAATTGAAAACAGTAGCACAATGGAGAGAATTAACAAAACTAATACCTGGCTTTAAAAGATCAATAAATTTGATGAACCCCTAAGGAGGCTAACCAAGAAAACAGAGAAGATGTAAATTGCCAATCCTAGCAATAAAGGAGGAGTCATCACTGTTGATTCTGTAGATATTAATAGGATAATAAAGAATACTATGAACAACTCTATGCCATTTGTATGAGTGGACTAATTCTTTAGAAAAACACAAACAACCACAATATACACAAGGAGAAATAGGCAATCTTTTTTTTTTTTTATCCTCACGCGAGAACATTTTTGCATTTATCTTCAGATAGAGCGGGAGGGAGAGAGGACGGAAGAGAGAGAGAGAAACATCGACGTGAGAGAGACACATCGAGTGGTTGCCACCCACACGACCCCAGCCAGGGCTGGGAACAAACTGCAACCAAGGTACGTGCCCTTAGTGGGAACCGAACCTGGGACTCTCCAGTCCACGGGCCAACGCTCTAACTGTTGAGCCAAAACAGCCAGGGCGAAACAGGTAATCTTTTTTTTTTAAATTAATTAATTAATTTATTTATTTATTTATTTATTTATTTTTATTAGTTTACTTTTGTTACAGATGTTTCTCCTTTTTTCCCCATTGACACCCTCCTCCCCATCCCCCCACCCCATCCCCAGCTTTGTTGTCCATGTCCATCAATTATGCATATATGCGCTTAAGTTCGAAACAGGTAATCTTAATAGGCCTATATTTATTAAAGAAATTAAGAGGATAAGTAATAGCCTTCCAAAGAGAAAGCACCAAGCTGAAGATGGTTTTACTGGTAAATTCTACCACACATTTGAGGAAGAAATGTTACCAATTCTCCTAAATTTCTTCCTAAAAATAGAAGCAGAAGTACCACTTCCTAACACATTCTATGAGCATAGCATTACTTTGATATTAAAATCATACAAAACATTCCAAGAGAGGAAAATCACAGGACAATCTCTCTCATGAAAGTAGATGCAAAAACACCTCAACAAAATAATAGCAATCGAATCTACTAATGTATGAAAAGAATTGCATCCCCAAACCAAGTGGGATTTGGTTCAGGCATGCAAAAACTGGTTTGATATTCAGAAATCAGTCAAGGTAATCTACCACATTAACAGGCTAAAGAACGTAGTCATATAATCACACCAATTGATGCAGAACATTATTTGAAAAAATCCAACACATTTCATATTCATAGTTGAAAGAAACCAACTATTAGTAAACCAGGAATAGAGCCTAACCTCCTCAGTTTGAAAACTGATAAAGAACATCTGCAATAACCTACAGCTAATATCTTATTTAATGATGAGAAGCTGGTTGATTCCTCTTAAGATCAGGAAAAGGCAAGGATATCCTTTCTCATAATTTCTATTCATCATTTTGCTGGAATGCCTGGTTAGTGAAATAAGATAATAAACTAAAATAGAAATGTATATAAATTGAAAAGGAAGGAATAAAACTGTCTTTATTTGCAGATAGCATAATTATCTATGTGTAAAATATTAAGAAATAACAACAACCAAAATCCTCCTAGGAACTAGTAAGCTAGTACAGCAAGGTGGCAGTAAAAAAAATTAAAGTATAAAAGTCAACTGTTTTTTCTATATACAAATAATGCATAATTAGAACTTTAAATTAAAAAAATCAATTGACAGTGTACCGATATATGAAATAATGAAGTCCAAATCTAGTAAAATATATAAAGGGTCTATATTTGAAAGGCTACTATCTACTGATGAAAGAAATCAAAATTCTGTATAAATGGACAAATATCCATGTTGATGAATTGCAAGAAACAATATTCTTGTCATTCTTTTCAACTTTATAGAGTATACACAGTGCCAATCAAAATCACAGGAAGCTATTTTGTGGACAATATAGTTTAAAGTTTATATGGAATAGCAAAAGACCTACAATAGCCAACACAATATTTAAAAAGAAGAATGAAGTTAGAGCACTCACCATTCTAATTTCAAGGTGACAATAGTCATAAGATAGTGTAGTGTTGTTGAAAGAATAGACACTTAGATTAATGGACCAGAGTAGAGAGTTGAGAAACATAATGAACTGATCTTTGACAAAAGAGCATAAATAATTCCATGGATGAAAGGGAGTCTTTCAACAAATGTTTGAAAGAACAGTTGCAACTAAATGACCTAGACACAGAATTTAAACATTTCACAATTTTTTTATTCAAAATAGATTATAGACTTAAAGGTAAAACACAAATCTACAGACCTTCTAGGAGAAAATGTATGTGAGATTGGATTTGTTCATGAGTTTGAGCTATATTCCAGAAGTGTGATCCATAGAGGGGGGGAAAATGGTAAGTCGAAGTTTATAAAAATTAAATACTTCTGTGTTGTCTAATATACAGTTAAGAGAACAAAGTACAATGAAAAGACTGGGTAAAGTCATTTGCAAAACACATTTGATAAAGAATTGCAGCAAAAATATTTTTAAAAAACCCTTAAAATTAAAAAAAAATAAAGTAGAAGACTAATAAAAAATAAGCAAAAGTTCTAAGTAGACACCTCATTATACAGATAGCAAATACGTACATGAACACATGCCCATTTTAGACTGGCTGAAGTCTCAAAAAATTATAATACCAATCACTGGATTTGTTGCAGAGCAACAGGAATTCTCATTCATTGCAGGTGGGATGCAGAATGTTACAACCACTTTGGAAGAGAGTGTAACAGTTCTTCCAAAGCTACATATGTGATCCAGCGATGGTACTCCTTAGGAGTTCCAACTGAACTGCATATGTATATATGGACAAATACCTGCAAATTGATGTTTACACTAGCTTAATTAATTATCAGGCAAACTAGAAATAACCAAAATGTTTTCAATAGGTAAATGGATACAAAAATGTTGGTATGGTGGAATATTATTGAACTAATTAGATGATTTAAAAATTAGCTATCAAGCCACAAAAAGACATGGAGGTAGCTTGTATGCATGTTGGCAAATGAAAACTCAGTCTGAAAAGACTACATATTATATAATTCCAATTATGTGAGGTTCTGTAAAATAGAAAATACATAGATGGTAAACTAATCAGCAATTTCATGGGTTTAGAGGAGGCAAGAGAGTTATATAAACCCAGTGCAAGGGCCTATTTAGGTCACTGAAGTTATGTATAATACTGTAATAGTGGGTACATGATTCTGCTATTGTGTCTAAACCAATAGAATGTTAAAACACAAAGAGTAAGTGTTAATGTATGAGGTTAAAAAAAGAAGTAATTTAGAAATTTGGTGATCCTTAGAAGGAATGCAGATTGTGACAAGAGACAAACTACAGGGTGGGGCAAAGGAAGGTTTACAGTTGTAAGTACATGAAACAAAGTTTATTCTTGTATTATTATTTATTAGTTATTGTATTGTTTTCCACATGAACAACTGTAAAACTACTTTTTCCCCACCCTATATAACGAATGACACAATCTCACTAAAGCGAGTGAGGAAAGCTGCTGACCTAAGTACCTTGGTAAATGAACAGACTCTTTGATACCAAAAGCAACGTATCTGCATATGAGCCCTTGTACCCTAGCAGGTAAAGTTGTTTCCCACTCGGGTACAGGTTAAAAATTCTAATTCCACTATACGTTATACTGACGTTGAACAATTAAGCAATAGGTGACGGTGGTGGGAGACAGTTTTGTTATTGTTGCTTTGGGAATTCATAGACACGAAAGGGGAGGAAATTAGAATTACATGTGAAAGGGATTAGAGATGGAGGAAACTTCAGTAAGAATTCATGATTAGTTAATATAGATATGTATGGTTACACATGGAAATATTTACAGATATGTGTGTATACACAGATTAGTATACACACATATATTTACTCATTCTGTCAATTGAGAGGTCCTAGAAGCAATGACACCCTGGTATTGATAAGCACACCCAGACCCAGATATTGGTTTCTAATACGGTCCTCCATCACAGAAAACCAGGGCTTTTTGTAAAAATGTCTCAATCCAGTCTAGGGTAGGAGATAGTCAACATGAGCCTCTTACAGTATTAGAAAGTAAGAAACTGTTCAAAAAAGTCACAATGATTGACGTATGTTAAAGGGATAAAGGAGCCAACTGAATGAGTGCCCAAAGCTGGTACAACTGGACAAAAAAAGTAAGGTAATTAATATGGGATCAAAATTCCAAGTATTTAGTAAAATCTATGAGTCCATACTAATATAAGTAAGTGATTAAATAAAGAAAGAATTAGAGGAAAATAGACATCTCTTGTGCGGAATTCGAAATACTGTCCTCCAGGATATAGAGCGTAACTCTTCACTCTTCAAGTACAGGTTATACACTTCCTTCCAAAGGTGCATTATAAAAGGGGCAGGGAATAACTTTACAGTAGAGAAACCTGATGAACCCTCCTCAGACAGGTGATCAAAGTTAACAGCAGCAGTCATGCAGATAGTGAACACTTGAATTGACGTGATGATGATAGCATTTTGTCTCTACGAGCTTCCTCCTCAAAACCCATTGACATAGTCTACTGATGAGAAAAACACCAGGCAAATTCCAATCTAGGGATATTTTATGAAATACCTGACCAGTACTCCTCAGAACAGCCAAGGTCATCAAGAAGGGAATTCTCAGAAGCTGTCACAGTCCAGAGGAGTCTAAAAAGACAGGATGAATAAATGTGATGTGGTATTCTGGATAGGATCATGTAACATAAAAAGGATATCAGTTAAAAATTAAGGAAATATGAACTAATTGTGGACTTTAGTTGATAGTAATTACCAATATGATCCATTCATTGTGACAATTACCATACCAATTACCAATGTAAAATGTTAATAATGGGGTAGTTGGGTATGAGATATATAGGAACCCCCTATCTTCACAATTTTTCTCTAAATTAAAAACTTCCAAAACAAACAAAAAAGAGCTCATTAAAAAAAAATCCTAAATCATTACCTAAAATATAGATATTCTACATATAAAAGCTACAAAATGCTATTGTATATGTTTAATATTATTATTGAATAATTCATTTAATGACTATATTGTTGTTCATCACTGAAATATCGAGAGTTCAACACTGATATGCTTTTGACTAATATGAAGTCATTTTGATGGTGACTGCAAATTGTTTTTACCTCATATTAATAATTCGTCTTCATGGAAATGTAATATTAAACTGACAATTCAATGTGTGTGATGGATGTCTATATGAAATTACTCTTGAGCTTTAAATTATGGATTTCACACCTGATGTGTTCCAGTGTGTGTTGATAACAAGTGGAAAACACCTTTGTATCATGGCCTCCTAAGTGATCTTAATCAACTTGATGGTAAATATTCTTTTATGCTGTCTCTGTACAAAACACAGCATACATTACAGCTCAGGTATATGAGAAATATATTTAATTGGATATTAATGAGACTGACATACACATGAAAAACATATCATTAACTCAGAAGATAATTTGAAGGTTACCTCATCTTTTTTTTTAACAAGGAGTTTGTATAAATTAATAATGCTCTTTTGTATTTATATAGTGCTCAGGAGTTCCATGCTTAAATTTAATACAACAATGCCATCAACAAAAGACTATGTATTACTCAAGCCAGATAGAAAAGTTTGCATCAATAGACCTTCTTTACTGAAGTCATTTCCTTTAAACACCTAAAATGCTTACTATTATAAACAACTTTAGAATAATATGATTATCCTATATATAATTAGTCATTCTAATATACAAATATATAAATCAATTATTAAATAAATCTGTATCACAAATGAAGGAGCTCATTTGGAGACAGAGGTATGTTTCCTTTATAATAGGAACATTGAAGATTTGATAAAATAAATCACGCAAAGGCAAAAGTACATTGCAGAACTGAAAAAAAATATGTATCTCTGGTTGTAGGTCTCATTTCTTGGTGGGATCCATTATCCAAGGTTTTGAAAAGGCTGCCCTTTTAAAATTAAAATCTGATTAGATTCTAGGGCAAATGCATTTTAAGGTCTAGGATTTGTTCATTTTCCTAATGTTTTCCAATCATTTGAAAGTAGCAGGTTTTGGCTAACATCTGATTCTCATACATCCTTAGAGCGTAGAAGAAAGGATTTTAAAAATCTTATGAGCTAATGACCTAGACACCACGTATTGCATTTCTGGATGCACCTCTTACAGCCAAAGTCCTTAAAGAATGAGACTTCCTCTTGATGCCAGATGTGGAACAAATCTGAGTACCAGCTACTTTACAGAGCCAGAATCAATGAGCTCTTGTGCTGTTGGCCTAACAGGGCAAAGGCCAGAGTTCCTGTCTCTTCCAGTGCTCATTATGAGTTCTCTATATTTGTTCATCAAATTCTGTCTTTGGGCAGAATCCACTGGACAATTGTAATGTTAAAAGGAGTTATATTAATATACTTCTAGAAAACCCCTCTGCTTCTATGTAAATGTGTGGGTGAAACATATGAATGGATGAAAGGGTTACATCTAACTCCCCATTTACCAATATGTATGTGTATATGAACATTTCAGAGTGAGAGTGAGTCAAGAACACTTTATGTTTATATATTTTTTCCAAACAGACATGTGTGTGTGTGTGTGTGTGTGTGTGTGTGTGTGTAATGCTGGTGAATCTGAAAAACAGCGAACTGAGCTTCCTTTGCTTGAATGTAATGAAATGTGTTGTGAGCAAAATGACCAATAACTATCAAAATATGGTTTATGCTATAGGAATTCTTTTTAAAAGATATGCCAAAAGGGATAATATATTTCTCTTTCCTCAGTAATAATCTGTAAGATTACTAAAACTGAGCTTTGAAAGATGAGGACGTTTGAAATAACCATCTCATAAATGAAAGGTTGTTTTGAGAATAGACATGAGTTTGAAGAATATTATTTTACCCTCTCCTAAAATATTGGCTAGCCATAGCCCTCTTTGTTGGGACCTGTACCTCTAGGGAACACTTGGGTACCATTTGGCTTGGCATCACAAGATAGTGGTTGTGCTTTTTGGAAGCAGAGCACAGCCATAAACTGAAACTTTTCTTAGTTATGGATAATCTGAAAAGCCGTTGCTTCCCGTATCATTGCGTTCTTTCCTTCTATTCACCAATGGTGGAATATTTCCTATTTACAATGTATCATTTTTACACCTCTCCTCTGATCATTGTGCTGTTTATTTTCGACAGTTTCCTTAGGTACCTATAGTCACATTCAGAAATTCTTATCATTTTATCATTGTTTATTTTCTGACGAACATCAGCAGCAAAATCAAGTAAAGCAAACATCTTGAAAATTCAGGACAGGAACTTTAGGCAGCAGGTTGAGGTAACAGAGAACGGAGCAAAGGGACTGTGCAAACCATGTCATTTTACACACGCACAGCTTCTACCTAAATTCATGAGGATGCTTCAGGGGGTCATTTGAATAATACATATAAGCAAAATGTGCTTCTAAATGTATTTAATTCTCCCCTGAAGGTGTTATAAACTAATATTCTTGATTCTGTGCAAATCCAATTATTTCCCCCTTGGCAGACATAATGTTTACTCATGATTTGATGAAGGCAGAGGGAATGAAAACTAATAGCACTCAGATTTCTTGGGACTAGTAACCTCGTTTACTCTTCACGATATTATGTCGTTGCAATAAAGAAATGGAATTTAGTGCAGATAAAGAGACTATTTTCACTTTTAATATTTGGTACTGTGCAGGTTGAGATAACTCAGGTGAGTTGCAGGAATGACAAATTAAAAAAAAAAAGAAGAAGAAATCTCCGGACTTTATACAATTCAGGTTTATTTTTTTGCTCACAATTTGTATCCATATCAGGTCACTGAGTACAGAGCGGGGTGGGGAAAACATCGTTTCATTCTGTGATCCAGGCTGACCTAGTCTCCATAAGGAACACTGTTGGCACTCAAGAGTGTGAAGGGAGAGAAGATGGCAAGTCGTGCATTGGAATTTGAAGGCTTCCACCTGAAATGACCAGCACCCTCCATTTCATTTACTAAAACGAGTCAAATAGCCATATGTAACTTCACAGAACCAAGAAAGTTCATCCCTACACCCACATGCTCAAAAAAGGAGAATAAACTACATTTGTCAATAGATCTAATAAGGTTCACAGGCACTGTGCAAATTTCTGTGTGAGAACAGAAAATCTAGTTCAAAAATACAGAAGTCATTTTCACTGAAAGCTGTTGTTAAATATTTTATACTCCCAATCAATCTCCATCTAAACAATTTCTACATTTCTAAGCGTGTGACATAATCAATAGTAACATATTGAATAATTCTCAGAAATCAACAAATTAGGAATATTGATTCCCCAACTGGAGAGCCCTATGTACCTGCAAGAATCAATCAGGTGGCCGAGGTTTCTTGATGTCTAGGAAGGCAGTGATGAAAGAATAAGCCCAGCAGGGGGAACCCCAAACTCAGCCACTGGTTCTGATCAATTACGTTTGTGTGTAAACCAAGATTCTACTGCAGTGACAGTACAGCTATTGAGTAGACTGAGCTGAAAGATAGAGTGATCTCTCCCTCTACCTCTAGTTATGTCAGAGTGCAATTTCAGAGTACCCTTAATGCTACATTCTACTGTCCCAACAACAACAGCAGCTCAAGCTATTACTAACGGGACTAAAAAAAATGAACTCTGCTTGAAGTAGTTCAGAGACTTTTCCATGAAACTGATTTCCAAGTGGAGACTTTTTTAAATAAGAAAAACAAACAAATAAACAAAAAAACCAAAAAAAAGTAGGTACAAAGATACATTATAACACAGTCCTGGTGTTACAGACCAGAGAGTAGTGACTTAGTTTCAATGAGGAATTAACAGAAGTATTTTTGTTGTGGCTGTTAGTATTGTGGTTGTTTTAATTAAAGGATCATATTTGTTTCAAAGGAAAATAATTCTCTGGCAAAATAATTACCTTAACATTTACCTTTTCTTTTTATGTAACTCGGCCAGTGACTAAGTGCTGCTTCTTGCCCTGTCTTCTCAGAGATCCCTAGCACCTCTGCTGCGTGTTACTAATCTCTTGGGGTACTGTATTGTCTTCAGATATATATTTTCTTTTTTGTTCACCATGTCTAACAAGTCTTACAAAACTTTCCTTTCCCTAAACCCACACAGATTCTCTTCTATTTCAATATCTCATTTCTTATCTCGTTTCCCTTTCCTTTCCTTCTTTCTGTTTGATTGACAACTCTGGGTCCACATATGTTTTGGATTTTCTTTAATTAAAGCTGCCTTTGTGTATTAATTTATCTAGATTTTTAACTCTATACAATTATTATGTTGGAGATAAGGCATAAAATATTACTGTGCCCGAATTTGGGAAATCACTAAAGTGTGTTTTAAAACATCACATGTCACTTGGAAGGTTGCCACTCTAATAAGTGCTTATTATTTCCGATTCAGTGAAAAGATATGTGTCTTACCCATTCACTGCACTTCCGTCAGCATATTGTATGTCAAACAAGATTCACAATAGTGAAAATATAACAGGAAGCAAGTCATAAAAGGTGGCCAAACAATTCTCCAAGACTGTCATGTAGACATTATCACATTTTCTATACCCCTGGACAGTTCCATTTTTGTATATGAATGAAACCAAGCATAGTAAATGTTTGTTAATTAATTACTTAATACTACAAACATATTAATGAAATGTCAATGATTTGTTCTCTCTTACACATGACACTACTTATTACTATTCCAGTTTACCTTATCTAAAATACATAGAGGATTCAGTATTTATCCAACTTAGAAGTCAGAGATTCATCCATAAATAGTCAGAGGTGTAACTATTTGTCCTTGAATCACCACATACATATTAAATCTATTTTTAATTAATAATATTTATTAAATTATAGCTGTACATGAGATATATTGTTATAATTGGTTTGAAGGCAGGGTTACCACAGCTTACTCTTATTCACAACCAGATGGAGCGTTATTTATTCATCTGTTAGATGTAGATTTACATTTTATATGCTAGCACAGGTTATCCCCATGATCCATTCCTCAATGAACTCCTCTGTCAATGGCTTATTTCCAGAAGACTTGAAAATGCTTTGGGATCTTTCAAAATCTTCTCCTGAGGTCCTCTGACCCTTCGCATGAGTAGATCAAATACTATGTAGTGTTTTCAAATGGAATCAGTCCCTGACTTACAAATGATCATTGTACTGACTTCATGCTTCCTTAGAGAATAATCTCCACTGAGGCCATCTCAGTCATTGCTACGGAAGCCACCAGGAAAAGAAACACACTGAATGTAGCTGTTCTGAGCAAGGGATTATCTATCTACTCTTGGCCACTTTGTAAGTCATGGTCAGTATGAAATTGATAGAGGACTAATTTTTTAGAATATGTTTTTATTAATTTTTTTTTTTTTTTTTTTTAGAAAAAGAAGAAGGGAGAGAGAGATAGAAACATCCATGTGAGAGAGATACATTGATCGGCTGCCTCCTGCATACCCCCTCCTGGGGATTTAGCCTGCAACCCGGGCATGTGCCCTGACCAGGAAATCGAACCAGGACCTCTCAGTCCATGGGACGACACTCAATCCAGTGAGCCACACCAGCCACGCAAGGGCTAATTAAAAATAAAATTAAGATTCAACCCTGACCATTACTATACATGATGCTTCTTTCTTTCTCTGTGTCACCCTAGTTATTACACTCTCCAGGTGGCAGTCTTCCCAAAGTGGACCCAAGAAATTCAAACATAATTCTACTTCAACAATCTAGATTATCTTGTTGGATTGAAGTGATCCTACTTTATAAGTATAATGAGCACTTGATTGAGTTACTGCTTGCTCAGTCTTCCTATAGTAACTCTTATAGGCCAAAGTAGGGACATATGCTTCTATGTAAATTTATAAAAATACCCTCTTCTTCAGACACATAGCCATTTCAAACTAAGTTTGGATACAAGTAAGAGATGACTGAAAAGTAGGGGAAGTTATAGCGATTGGGATGAGATGCACTGATTTTGCTGTGGTGGAATATGAGTAAAAAATCCAGCACCTGTGGGAAGAATATCTTAGATCCTTGAGGTACAAAGAATAAAGGGACATTAATAATCTTTTTATTTGAAAGTCACCTCTGGAGTGCGTTTCATAAAGAAAATGCATTAGTGCAGGTTTCTCAAAAATGTTGCATTTGCTTTAAATTTGGGCTGGCCATCAGCTCTCAGAAGGCTTTGGTTATGATTGCACCACCATTCCCCTTAATTTTATGGAGAATTCTATCAATATAAGAGGGCATGCCCCACTTCCAACATGTCTCTCCCAAAATACCTGCCATCACCTCTGGATCTTCCCCATTGCCATTCTTCTACCCACCGCTCAGTCATTCCATGGGTTGGAAGGCAAGGACAAAGAAAAAAGCTTGGACTGCTTTTTTCTCACTAGTCCTTCCAAAAACAAAAACTGTTTGAAATCAAAGGACAATTCTTAGACATATCTACCAGTGGGGAGGTCATGTTGGAGGCATTGACTCATGTAGATCCCACTTGGAGACCCTCAATAATTTTAAACATGTTAAAAGGCTACCGTGTGCACTCTCTTGGTTGTACTTCTTGCGTGGAAGTTCAGGCATTTTATTGCTTCTTTCACAGTGCCTTACACATTAAAGGTGTACACTAGAGACCTCAAGAGTTTAAGAAAATACCACCAAAAGATCAAGTAACTCTAGCACAACTATAAAGACCTCTCTAAAGTATCATCGACTTGCTTACTCTGGGGAGCTTCCTGGAGAGAAACATGACTCACTTATACCAACCTGAAGACTTATCCCTACAATAGACATGATCCGATTAGAGAAGGTGGTACAAAATGTGTCCCTGACTTTGGCTGAAATGATCAATGATACCACTTTAGTACAAAGAAGGTATTTAGGTCAGTCTCAACTCACTGGCCAGCATCATTATGGATGATAGATTTGCCATAGATTCCCTCCTTGCAAGCCATGGTGAAAAGTCTCAGCAACTGCTAATAGATCCTGCTCCACCTCGATGAATGCCTCAGGCAAGGACAAAATGTCACTACAGATACACATTTAAGTAGAAAGCAACTTGGTTTTCTAAAGAATAGCACAATGGATTATTTTATTTTATTTTTTGGTTTTCTGGGTCTGGACCCCCGAGGGATGTGGGTGAAGTGAGTATTGCAGGTTGATCTCTTCCTGCTCTTTGGAGTCTTACTGATAGTAACCCTAATTAAATGCTGTCGGAGACAAATTGAACAGATTTGTTCCCAACCTGTCAGATTAATCATAGTGGCTGATGGAACAGTGTACTCCTGGGAATATTTGCCAGAAGCCGAGACAGAGTAGAAATAAGGGTTAGATATTGTTGACAAATAATTCTTCATGTGTATGTCATGCTTTTGCACATCCTGTGAGTTGTGGTACCGACTGTCCTTGTTTTCTGAGCTACTTTTGCAAGGATGTTTATATTACGCACAGCCCTGGAGAACAGAGATAATGTCTCCAAGAGAACAAAGGATAGATTTGCTTCTAGTCTTTGACAACATACACAGAGTTTCCCTCTGGAGACAGAGACACATTTGCTTACTGATCATTGTAAAATGTTTTGCGTTCCCTAACTGCAGTGATCCTGTCCTGTACAAGTGTCTCCCGGCCCTCTTCACGGTAACCTGCAGGAATTTAAGGTCAGTAAACTGGTACAAAAAATGCTGATATTCTGGTTACTGGTTATGCTGGGAGTCACAGTGCTCTTTTTCTCTGACCTAGGATTCCTGTTTCTTCTGCCAGTACCCATCAACTGTAACAGGCTAACTTCTTAGCTTGGACCCAGGAGCTACACATATTCTGCCAGCATCAGTGAAACTGTGACAAGCTGGCTTTTTAACTTGTAGGTAGAAATATAAATCCTAGATCCTTCACAGTTTTTTTTTTTTTTTTGGTATAAACTGATACCAGACTGTAAACCCACTCACATCTTCCTCCAATATATATTCTAATTCTCTTTCATTTTTCCTTCTGCTACTACTTCTTATTTCAAACCACCGTGTCATTTCTGAATTACTATAAAAACCTTTCTTTACTTCTCCTTTTATGTCACCCCACTTACACTCAATAGAGCAATTAAAATTAAAAAAAAACATAAATCAGTTATGTTATTCCTGTTGTTAAACCTCTTCGGTGATTTTTCTTTCAAATGTAGATTGTAATCCTTCCACTTGCTATGGCTTACAAGGTCCTGTGCCATTTGGCCTCGGCCAGTCTTTCCGATCTTATGTCATAGCTCTCTTTTCTTTGTTTACTATGTTCTAGCCACATCAACCTATGATAATGGCCTCGAATACACATACTTTTTTTCCTTCCTATAGCCTTATCGAATGAACTATTACACCCGAGAGCAAGAGTTTCTCAGGTTCACCCAGTGGAGGGCTCGTCCTATCTCATCTCCAAGGACTCACCTCCTTAGAGAGGCATCAACTAACCACACAGCTGAAGCATACGGCTTCCTGTTCTTGTTATTTTTTAAAATAATTTTTGTCATAAACAGTAATCTTTTTATTTTTTATATTTTAATTCTTTTATTTATTGATTTCACAGAAAGAGGAAGGGAGAGGGAGAGAGATAGAAACATCGATAAGAGAGAACATCCATTGGCCGCCTCCTGCATGACCCCCACTGGGGATTGGGCCTACAACCTGGGCATGTGCCCTGACCGGGAATTGAACTGGCAACCTCTTGGTGCATGGGTCGATGCTCAACCACTGAGCCACACCGGCCGGGCAACAGTAATATTTTTATATGTTAACCCACATATTAAAGCCCTGTCCCCCATTAAAGTATAAACACCCAGTGAACTGGCAGCATATTTGTTTTACTCCAAACTGTACCTTTAGAGATGATCACCTTTATGGGATGAATTGTGTCCCTACCCAAATTTATATGTTGAAACCCTAAGTGCCAGTAGCTCAGAATGTGACTATATTTAAAGACAGGGCTTTTAAAGAAGTGATTAAGCTACCAAAAAAAGCTGTTGGTGTGGGCTTGAATCAAATATGACTGATATCCTTATAAGAAGAAGAAATGTGGACACGAAGAGACACCAGGGATGCACAGAAAAGCTTTGTGAGGACACAGTGAGAAGACAGCCATCTGCAGGCCAAGAAGAGATGCCTTGGGATAAACCAAACCTGCCAACACCTTGATCCTGGACCTCTAGTCCCCAAAACTGTGAGAAAGAAAATATACGTGATTTAAGTGACCTCATTGGTGGTATGTTGTTCTGGCAGTCCTGGACACCTAATACAAGCACTGTGTTATAACATAATTATTTTTCAATATATATTTAATGAATACATGAATTAATGGAAAAAAAAGCAAAATCCAATAGCATAACATTTATTCCACAATGCTCACGTCTGAGCTACCAAAAAATGTTCTTTTACTCTTCATCACGGCTGAATATGAAAGTAATTCTTTTCATTCAAACATGGTACAGAACCAGTTTTACAAAAAAAAAAAAAAAAAAAAGTAACATAGAAAAAGGAAGATTGATGGTGTGTTCTGTGTTGTTGACAATGCTAAAGATGAAGTCTATGGGATAGCACAGCGCTTGATAAATGATGATATGGTTTTGTCCACGGGATTTTTGAATGATGGGGCCTAGAGTCAGTGCTATCAGAATATTTCTTTTTTTCTGGGGGTATTTTATAGAAATAAATCTAAGTGTTATCAGAACAAACAATAGAATGCCAAAAAGTTATAAACATCTTTCTCAGAGATATTTTATTAAATGCAATATTTATAGATTTCTATCACCTTTGTTTTTAGGAGTGAACTTTATGCTGAGTCAGAATGTGAAGGTGTTCTTATACTTCTTCTTTTAAAATTCTTTCCATTTTCTTATAGTTACAATTGTCAAATAATACCCTTTTTTAAAAAATATTTTTTTTTCTTTATTGACCCTAGAAAGAGGAAGGGAGAGGGAGAGAGAGATAGAAACATCGATGAGAGGGAACATCAATTGGTTGCCTCCTGCATGTCCTCCATTGGGTATTAGACCCACAACCTGGGCATGTGTCCTGACCAGGAATTGAACTGGCGACACCTTGGTACATGGGTCAGTGCTCAACAACTGAGCCACACCAGTCAGACTAATAATACCTTTTTATAACTCTTTTCCTTGGTCAAATCTGCTTTCAGGAAAGAGTTGAATGCATATTTATTCTTTAATATGAATTCCCACTTAACTTTTCCAAGGGATGTTTATGTATTAAGCCATATCTGTAATTACAGAATGGAAAATCCGTGATAAAAATAAATTGAGACATCAGATTTTGGAGTTGGGAAGTCTTTGTTATAGATCCTGAAAACGTAGAAGTCCATCTTTCCCTCTCTAAACACAAAGCTTAAATCCAATTTACTCTACTAATAAGCAAAGATCCTGCCAGATTACACAGCATATCTTTGAAGAAAGCTCAGTATTTTTGTCATTAAAAAGTTGCCTCAAGATATTTTGGGTGTATGGGTCACTCTGCCATCATGGTCCACAGCTGGTTGGATCTAGCATGGGCGTATTAGAAAACAACTTGCATGGCCTGACATCGTTACAAGCGAAAGATTTTCCCATTAGGTAAACTGTTTACTGAGCTGTAATTAGAAAACCAAGAATTTTCTCCCTCAGAGACTTTGTATATAAGACGTGGATAAGGAATGAATAGGCGGGCAGTAAGACAGAGCGATACACATACTGCTGAGCAGTCCAGAAGGGACATTAATTTATTTCACATTCAACAGACATTTCTTAAGAATAGGTTGAGAACTGTGCTAGATAGCAGACATCACGAAGAAAAAAAGTCAATTAACAGAAGCCCTAGGTAGGAGAAGCCATCAGGCATAAAAAGCAGAGGTAATCAGGATCACAATTATATTTTTCTTAGAACTTAAAATACGTAACATTTTATTATAAAAAGTAAGAAGTATTGTATTAAAGTGCCAAGTATACATCCCACAACCTCAATATTTAAAACCTACGAACAGTCTTATTTCATCTACATGCCATCCACTATATAATTCAACACTCCCCCAGATTATTTTAATTAAA
This sequence comes from Tadarida brasiliensis, assembly GCA_030848825.1. Classification (NCBI taxonomy): domain Eukaryota; kingdom Metazoa; phylum Chordata; class Mammalia; order Chiroptera; family Molossidae; genus Tadarida; species Tadarida brasiliensis. Next base: position 67,306,742 of record CM061266.1, read on the forward strand.
TTCTAGATATCAAATTATTTTATCTGAATATCTTAATATCTATTTCTAAATGATTGGGACTCAAAAACTTAAAACCCATAACAACATTATCTTACCTAAAATATTTAACAACTTTTCAATAATAGATAAATATCTAGTTCATTTTTACATGTCCCTGATTGTATACTACAGTGGTTCTGAAAAAATTTGGCCTCAGGAAATCTTTACACTCTTAAAGATTATTGAAATTTCCAAACATATTTTTGCCTTATGGGATAATATCTATATTTATTTTATTATAAATTAAAACTAAGTTTTAATTTTGTCATTCGTTCATTTAGAATAACAAAAATCAGGGTCATTTTAACACAAATTCCACATCTTTAATGAAAAATACCAGATTTCCTTTTTAAAAGTGAGAAATGTGGGAATACTTTACATATTTTACAAATCTTTTCAATATCTTGCTTAACAGAAGACTGCTAGGTTCTCACACCTTATTTTGCATTCAATATAGTGCTATTTGTTGTTACAATGGAAGTATATAAAGGAATCTGGCACCTCACACATACTAGCTGAGCAGGATTGTGGTGGGGCAGGATCTCAGGGAGTCATCAGGATGAGGCCAGCAGTTTATCAGGCCCTAACCAACCAAGACTTGGCTGCAGGAAAGGAGGACTCTGCACTGGTAGGGCTTGCAAGAGGAAAATGGTCCCTCCTAGAGCCACACAATTCAGTCTGTCCCAGATTCTTCTGGGAGCTTGAACTCAGCAAGGCAGGGCCACCGCAAGTCGGGAAGGTGGGGTTAGTGGATCTCTCATGAAGGGAAGGCATACATGAGGATTACAGAAAAGTGGGAGGGATGGCTCCCATCCCCAAACCACACAACTCTGTAACTGACACACCCTGAGTCTGCTGGTACCTCTACACCCCAGCTCAGGCAAATGACTCCTCAGCAGGGGATAAGCTCTGCAGGGTGGGGCGAGAGGGAGTCCAGAGGGTGGGCTACTTCATTCCCCCAGGCTGATGCTGTGGCACTGAGCCCGCAGGGCCAGCCCTTCATGCGTCTCTGCCCTTCCTACTAGTCTTGTGGCTTCTTCTGTAAACCCTTGGCTGTAAGACTTCCCTTTAGTTAGTCCCCAGGTGGTTATTCAAGTTGATTGTTTATATTTTAGTTGTAATTATTTTGATCCTAGGAAGAAGTGAGTGTAACATTTACCTACTCCACTCCCATCTTGGATCCCTCAGAACTTATTTTTCTTATAACCGAAAATTGTATCCTTTAACCTATATCACCCCGCTTTTCCCTCCTTCCAGCCACTGCAAACCACTATTCTATTTTCTGTTTCAGTAAAATTGACTTTTCCTGCCTCTGAGTGATACCACACAGTATTTGTCTTTCTCATATGCTGAAGCTCTAACCCCCAGCACGTGAACATTTGGAGACAGGGCTTTTACGGAGGTGTTAAAGTAAAATGAGGTCATATGTGACTATCCTTATTCAATGTCTGCCTCTGTACAGAATATATTTCTGTTGTTTAAGCTAACCAGAATGTGGTACTTTGTAATGCCAACCCTAGAAAACTAACATACTCTCTACCTTTCTTTATCTCTCTCACGTTTAGTACTTGCCATGTTTAGTGAGGAAATTTGGTTATTAGTACTGTGGTGTCTCACCGGGTAGATTGTGATGATTGCATACCTGTGATATCATTTAACTGCTTCTCTGTCCTCTGTACTTATGTAAATTAGTAGTTTCTTTTATAGAAAGTTTCATGCTCATTTTTTCCAACATTACTGCATAAATGATCTTTTATACTTTCATGAGAATTAACATAATATCTGGGACCATCTGTCTTTTTATGATCTTAGCAGTCATGGATTATTGCCATTAGACATTAATTTACTTTTAAAAATGGTAAACTATCCTAAAGCAGACATACCTGAGTTGTAGTGAGGGCTCAATATGATAAAACATATTAAAGCACTGACATTTAACCTTCAATACAATCCTTCAATGTTGTTATTGTTAGATTCCATGTTTGTGAAGAATAAAACTGAACTTAAGAGCGGTTAAGTGGTTTACCTAAAGTCAAGTCTAATAAGAATTTCAACTGATACTTGAATCCATGTTTATGTATAGTCTTTGTGTTCTTTCCATTCCAGCACTGACTTCTTGGAAGTCAGAAAAAATTGAATAGTGTGTTAGATGATGGGAACATGTAATAAAATGGAAATATTACTAATAAGATGATATATAGTTATGAAGAAGAATTATGTGGGAAATGAAAGCATGTTAATTTTATTGCATTTAGTATGATTATAAGTAAAATGTTCCTTTAAATTTATTAATATCATTATATTATTTAAAGAATAACCATGAAAGTATTTTAATCTTTAAAAATATCTTGAAGTACTTTTGAGTGTGAATGCTGTAAAATGTTGGTAAAGTGGACAGATCACTCAGAGATAAAGTAGCCATTTCTGAAGAAAGTTTGATGCTGGCTGTGACTACATGTAGAACTAGTTAGGTTAATAGATTTTCCCACCTATAACTGGCAACAGTAAACTATCCAAGTATATAAGGTTAACTGCTGCAACAAAACTACCAGTTATTTTTAACAAAGCAACTCTTTGCTTTAGACACTATGTGCATACATATACATGTATATGTATATAGTGTCATTTATAGTTCACAACAACATTGAGATATAGGTACTAGTGTGTTTATTTTACAGAGAAATAAAATATGTATATATATATATATATATATATATATATATATATATATATATAATGAATTTTCTTATGTCACTCAGCTAATAAGTATAAAACCAAGAATGGCAAAGTGGCATCCAAAATGTCAGATCCCAAACCATATGAACTACTCTATTTGTGTTATGGCTATCATATTATTTTAAAAGGTATATCCAGAACTGTCAACTGCTTGAGAAGAGTGATTTATTAAATTATTTGGATTATTGTTCCAATGTAGTTATAACAATGCACACACCATATATTATGTTTTATTTGAAATATTTGATCAGAAAAAAAGCCCTAAAACATTTGGAGGGAAGAAGTGATTCCATCAAGCATGAGCTTTATAGAAAAAATTTTCTTTTTTATATATCAACCAATAATTGCATTTCATATTGTGATCCATTCATTTTAATCAACCTACCAAGTTTATACCTTTATTGGGAATTGCTCTATGATAGATCATAAGGGGTCTATAAAAACATATTGCAATGTGCTAGCAAGATCTTTTGTCTCATGACTGTTTCTTTCTATAAAATCCTTATAGATTTAGTTCTTACAGCAGAACGGGAAAATGAAACAAAGGAAAGACGAGACTTTGCAGACTGTCTGCATCAAATAATCAAAACTGTTCTATAGAAAGGTAAATCAGTAAAAGATGTAAGAGTTTATGTACCCCCAAGCACATATTTAAGGATATTTTGATGTGTTTTAGTAATATATAAACAACATAAAATTTAGACAATTCTAAAAAAAATTAAAGATCATAAACATTTATATTTTTTCATATATATATATATTTATCTTCATCTGGTTAAGAAACTGACATTGTCGGACTGCTTTTTAAGAAAGGCATTTACCAGTTTATCACAGACAGTTATAGACATGTAACGGATAGGTGGGCTGAGGGCAAGCCTCTGAGGAAGACTGTTGTGAGGAAGTGTCAGAGTGCTGAGACCTAGGATCGAAGGCAGCAACCCCCAAGGATCCCAGCTTCCTCTGGGAACCAGCATGAATCATCTCCAGGAGCACACCCAGAGCCCCTGGTGGCATGGTTACCAGATAAAACACAGCATACCCAGTGAAACTTGAATTTCAGATACACAACTTTTTTTAGACTAAAAAAAGTGTCCCAGATATTGCATAGGACATATTCATAATAAAAATTATTCACTGTTTCCATTATTCATGGGAAATTCAAATCTACCTGTGTGTTTCGCTTTCATTTGAGAAATCTAGCAGCCCTCCCTGCATGCTGCCATAGGTGATCCCAGCGGCCTGCAGCTCTGTAGTGTGCAGTCAGTGAAGGACCTGTGGGAGCCAGAGGAGCCATGACCAGGGATCTCAGCTGACTGCCCGCAGCTGCCGAAAGAAAACAATGGCTTCTCTTGCTCTTCTCTGGGATTTAGGTTTCTCTCTAGGAGAGAGTGTGAGTGGGGAGATGTGAAGTTGGCAAAAGCCGATCTGCTACATCAGTTTACCCAGTGGAATCATCATCTAAACACAAATATTATGGTATTTTATTTATGTTTTAATTGATTTTTTTTATTTTGTTACTTAAATATCATAATTTTCAGGATGCCTAGTAGCCCATTTACCTTTCCTCACATTATTGGATATTTAGGTTGCTTTATAAGTATTTCAAGTAAAATAAATAAAATTAAACATTAATGAATAAGAAGAAAACATTAGAGATGATTTTCCAAGTGAAATATAATGTAAGATGGTCATAGCAAATAGAACAAGAAAAGTGCAAAAAAGGCAGAGACAGGAGAAAAACAATTGGAGTAAAAATTACAAAATAATGATATAATGTATAAGAGATACATGGATGATAAAGTGTATAAAGGATGTAGTTGAGTTGAAAAGGAATCTTAGAAAAGCTGCAGGCATGCCTTAACAAAGTCTTTTAAAAATATTAATTTGTAGGAGCTATCAAATTAATTGTTTCTTAAGTTTTAAATGCCAATGATATCACAACAGAGTTAAGTTTGACATTAAGTCAGTAAGAGTAGTTATAGGGTTAAAATATAGAACCAATCTACAATAAAATAAAGACTCTAGCCTCGGTTTACTCATTGTCAGTCATTTAACTTCCCTCTACTATTATTTCTCTTGCCATTCGATCTGAAGCTCACTTCCTCATTGAGAGATTCAATGTCTACAACTTTAGACGTCCTCGGGAATATTTAGTCCAAGTTCCTTGTTTGTATAGAAAGTTCTCCAGTGGAGCCTGAGTGGGGTCATCTTAGTTGTATTTGAACCAAACTCAGTTTCTTAGTAAGTTCTTTACTTTCTGCTTCTTTCTGACTCCTAACTGTTAGTCTCAGTTCCCTGGCTTAGCTCTCTTTAAAAGTGCAATAACCCTTACGATATTTGGAATAAGCAGAATCTCCCCTTCAATTTGAAATCTGTCAGAGCATTCTATTATTAGGTTTCCAAGCTTTCACCACCCTGGACAGCTTCCTTTTAATGATGTATGTCTAGCATCAAAAGCACTGACATTAATACATCTCTTGACCTGAATAGAATAATGGATAAAGATTATAAATATTTGTGGATTTTTGTAGAATTGTTATCTTTCAGTACAAAATTGAGTTGTAAAAATAAGTTGAACATGGCTCTCTTTCTTATTCTTTAGTTTTAGAGTAAAAGTTAATGCAATTATAGGCTATAAAGGCAATATTTACTTATATAGCTAATTTATTTGGCATTGAAAAGCACTTTTAATTTTTAATTGTTTTTCTTAAGTATCATGTGATTTTATTCAACTACATGATGCTTCATTGACATTGTTTTGGATCAGAACCTACATTTTTGCTATATTCTAGTCACTATGATTAAGTCAGTGTTTCTCCAACATAACCAATTAATGGATATCAAGTGATTACTAATATTACTTGTATTACAATGTCATTTAAAGTTACAAAGAATGTACAACTTAAATGTAAGCATAACTTTAAATAACCTTAAATCTTATATCATTTATATATACATGTTCATTAAATATAGTGGATACTGTTGTTTGGCTGAAATACAATCTGCATGTGCATTGTGATATTTACTTAAGTGACATTTTCTAAGTTATTGAAGCTAAAACTGTCATGTCCCATGATGTCTCAATTTTCCACCATGTTCTCTATTATTGTTCTTAACATTGTGCCTTGAACTTATTTATTTTCTAACCCTCCTATATTTGCTTCTAAAACATTGGTGATTCCCTTGCCCTCTGTTTCAGTAAGTTTTTATATATTACATATATTTTTGTATAGAATGTTATGAATATTAATATTATTTTCTATATGGATTTTAATCCTAATCCTTCCTTTTTTTTTCTAAATTTATGTAGGAAAGAATTTATTCTCTTTTTCAGCCTTATGCCTTATTTTCTATTTCTACTCTTAACCCAGTTCCTATTCCAGTAGTTGACTGACAGTTCATATTTACTGAAATTAAAGTTCTCAATGTTGAAGGAGATATAAATACATTTGCATATGTTCTAATTTCCTCCAAAGAAACAGATGGATGGAGAGATGGTAGAGTAACATGCATTTAACTAACAATGTCAATCACATAAAGCTACTTGGAGAATAAACACAGCACTTCTCATATGACTTTACTTTCAGTGCACCTTTCATACATACCCTTTACCCATGAAGACTGAGTATGGCCATTTACAACACCATTTGGAATATGGGTAGAAGAGATATCAAGCCTACTCTATAAAAAATACTGTTACAGGACACATTTGTCAACTACAATATATAATACTTGTGTATCAATCTGTCAGCATAACTTTATTAGTGGGCTTGCAACTTCACTCATCTATCTTTATCTGCTATGAGACTTCATGTTGTATTAGTTCTACAGCACAATAAAACCAATGGATGCTTTATGGCCTCCAGTTGAAAATGAATGTTTCATGGTAAGCATTTTTCACTGAACCAGCGGAAATACAAGCATATGATTACTTTTTGTAGTGTCCACAAATTGTTAAGAGGAAAAAAAAACCCACTAAAGTCAGTTTGGTTACTATTCAAAAGAAACTGCACCACTTTACTAATCTACAAGTTTCTTAAAGTGTTATCACTCCAGTGAACACTGGCAACGAGCATTACAATCTGTAGGAAATCTGTACTGTTACTATGTGGTTGAAGATGGAGGAGAGCAGAACATTTACGTATGATCAGGTGTCCAGAGACTTGCCTAAAAATAGAAGTCAATATAATATTTACCTATTTAATCCAATTTTTCCTTTCCTTCCTCAGACAGCTGTACTTTAACTTATTATTTGGGGATTTTAAAATTCCATTCAGTATATATTCAATAAATCATTTTTGAATAAATAAATGATAGAATATATCTTAAGACAAAGTACCGAAATGAGAGCATTTTGATTATTACTTCATATATAGCTCTTGCATATCATCTATTAAAATAAATATTTATAAAGAGCATATATTTGATTGTATCTTACTTCTTCCTCATAAACAAACAATAATTTAAAAAGCTTGAATATATAAATTTCTTATGAACTTAATACTCATTTGTTCACTATTGTTTTGACTTTTTACTTTCTTTGCATTAACTGATTTATACTACTGATAAACTCTTATCTTGACTTTATGGCTCTTTGTGTATGTGTGTGTGTGTGTGTGTTGTTTGTTTGTGTGTTATTTATCCTCCACAACTTTCTTGATGTAAAACTTGATAGACTTCTTATTTTATTTGCAATTCACAAATTCATTACTGTTTCTCAAACCTTAAGCATCTGGGATATGATTTTGGTTATAACACTAAATACTGGGTAATAGCTATAATATTTACATAACATTAATATTATATTTTGTTCCTATTTTTATAGCTTTCCCATAATTCCCATGTTAAGAACCAAGACTTGATAACACAAAGCAAGTTTTGGGTTCTTTTTTTTTTTTTTTGGTCTTTTATTTTCTCAGAAAAGGGTGCATGTTTTAACCATGATTACTAGGCAATAAGACTATATTCTCTAGGCAGAAAAAAAGGATGCAAAAATTATTCAGACATGGAGATACAAAAGCCTACCTCTTCTCACCTATGGAGAATATAAGCAAAAGAAGTAAGAAGAAAGACAAAGTTTATAGTCACCAATGGGAATTTTAGTGGATTTGAAGTGGTTGAGTGAGAGAACTGGGAGCCATTATCCTGCCCTACAAGGAATAGATTCAGGGGAATAAAACTGGCAACGGGGTGTTATAAAAAAAGATCCCTCCATAGCACTCTGAATCCTCTCACAGTTTCCTTTTTTTTTTTTATTTACAGAAGGAATTTAGGAATCACTTTGAGAATTCAGGAGATCGATTATCTAGCCTTATAAGGTGGCTAAAGGGACCTCCCAGGAAGAGGCAGACGGGAGTTCTGTGAGAGTTGCTGGGCGACTGCATGGATGGACTAAGAAATAACTTGACATGCAGGGTTATCCACAGCACCCATGTGTGTCTGCCTCAGATCAATCCAGCAAGAGAGATCTCCAAGCTCTTTCTAAGTGAAGGAAATAAAGCACAGATTGACTGGCCACACATTTCCACACTAGATAACATCAAGGCAACAAGTGATTAAACCTCAAAGTGATACAACTATTGAAATCAGAGGAATCCTATTCCAATGATATTATTTAAGCCGCTCACAACCCCAGTATACAGAGAACCCAATATACAGAGAAGTAGGTTAAAGTGAACAAAATATTAAAGTCTAAGCACTTGTCCATCTAAGAACAAAGCATCCAAAGGAGACTATTGGAAGTGGCAAATATTAAGATAAAATTTCTTGATTGATTTATTTATTTTTCTTAATCCTCATCTGAGGATATGTTTTCATTGATTTTTAGAGAGAGAGGAAGGAAGAGGGAGAGAGAAAGAGAGAAAAACATCAATGGGAAGAGAAACGTAGATCAGTTGCTTCTGCACACACCCCACTTGGGATCAAATTCCCAACCTGGATATGTGCCCTGACTGGGAATGGAACCCACAAGCCTTCACTGCATGGGACAACACTCTAACCAAATGATCCACACCAGCCAGGGGAATTTATTTTTTTGACACACAGGAGGGTGTTGGTAGATCATTCTCCATGGGCCTTTTATATTTCTGCATGTCTTAGGAGCAGAGACGGTGGCAGGTGGCAGGCTTAGTACAGCTTGCTGTTTACTTTTCTATCATTAATATTTAATCTTAATTAATATGGCTTGGTTATAAAATCAAGAATATTTGGGTCCACAACAATAAAAGTATTGATAAACATTTGCTATGCAATCTACAATATCAAGTTAACGGTTCAGTGTCTTAAGCACATTGCTAAATAGGCCACGAAGGCAAAATAAAGTTTGCAGTTCATATTCAGCTATAGGAAATTCAATCTAAATACCAATTCCCATACTGCAAGGGATAAATAATTTAACTATGGCTAATATTATGATGTCGTGTAAAAACCTGAAAAAGTGAAATCAAAATAACTTATGCAAAATAAGAATAAATGTAGTCTTTTCAATGGGAGCATTGAATTTATACATTGGAAATAAACAGATTAATCAAGAAATTTAACACGACTTTTAAGACTTGTTTGTCGAACACACCACTTTTGAGACAGTGGCACTCTGTTGGTGATAAAACACTTCTAGACTGTGAGAGCATACCTCACTAAGTCATTTTCAACCATGAAATAATTTAGAATATTCTCACATAAGTTGTCTAAAATTATAGGTAGGGCATAGAATTAGGTGACAGTCAACATAAATACAAACTAGATTCTAATACTATTCATGCTGACATTTAATTATGTATTTTTTGAAGCCCTGCATACAGAAGACTACATTTATAACAAGGCTTAATTGTAACTGAAATTGTTAAGTATCATAATATTGACATAATATTGATGAAATATAAGTTCCCTTATAGTGAATGAGATAGAGAGACACATGAATAGATAGACTGTTGTAATACCACAATCCATTATGACACATGCATGTATACACCCATACACACACACACGCAACATACACCCCACATTTGTATCAAGAGATATAAAATGTTGGTAAGTCAAATTGGATATTTGCAAAATAACATAATGAGCAAATTGACACAACTAATAATATTAGCACCTCATTTCTTTGTATTGTTCATTGCTTCTTGTCTGTAGCCATCTCTGCTGTATTGGTTGTGCTCAGTAATCTCTCAGAATACTTCTATTTTATGTGTGATTCGTGAGAATTGAGTCCTATGTCCACCCTTACCTCAACTAGAGTCAAAGAGCAGTGATTTCCTTGGTTAAGATTCATCCTCAGGGACTGGCATAAGGGAATTCTTATTTTCTAGACACATTACAGCCTGATGTCTCAGGAAACATGTAAGAAGAAGGTAATGATAGATGTTGGCTAACGAACCAGTCAGAGTATAAGCTAGTAAGCAAATCTCTATGTGTGCTCTTAAATATGAGATTTTAAAAAAATACAACCTTGCAGCCCAGCCGGAGTGGCTCAGTGGATTGAGCATCGTCCTGTGCACTGAGGGGTTGCCAGTCCTGGTCAGGACAAGTACCCGAGTTTCGGGTTCCATGTCCGATTGGGGCACATGCAGAAGACAACCAATCTCTCTCTCTCTCTCTCTCTCTACCTCTACCTCTTCCCCTTCCTCTCTCTAAGTATGTCCTTGGGTGAGGATAAAAAAAAAAATTTAATAAATAACCCTACATAATTAAGTAAGAAGCTACCAGAGAAATTCCAGGAGAGCATGATAGTAAATAAGATAATTTTTTAAATCCAAAAATGGCAGATTTGGCCAAAACATTGTATACATGGAAGGCAGATTCAAATTGAGAGTGTTTATTTCAGCAAGAACAAAACACTTCCCTTCAATAATAGAATATTTCTATGATATAGATCTACTATCAAGAACTGTGAAAGGTCTGAAATTTTAACTCGCTTGAAAAGTCACCATTTAGCTTGGCACACTTTCATGGATGGTGGTTGAAAACATAGCACTCATGGGTCAAAGATAAAAGGACATATTAACACTCACAGCATTAGTGATAGCCGATCAGTACTTCTGTGTTGGCTCCCTGAATTTCACTTCTCACTTCTGGATGAGGAAAAGACCAGATAACACTGGACACACATTGAATTGTGTAAAAAGGAAGACATTTGGACTTAAGGAAACTGTCTTTTATAATGGACAATAAACAAACCTGTCCTATGCCTCAAATCTAACTCCCAAGGGTGTAAGTAAATATGCTCTTTGCTTTATTAACATAAATACCTCTAATTTCCAACATTGTTGGCTATAAAAACATTCATAAAATGATAGTCCTTACAAAAGGACAGTTCATTCTTTATTCCAACTGAGAATAGTGAAAAATCTATGTAGAATCATCTCCTAACAATGTCCAACCCCTCATTTCTAGACCATCCTGGCTCCTGGTGAATTTTGAGGAAGTGTAACCTATGTATACCATTCTGGCCAACTAACTGACAAAGCAGGAACAAAAGCATTAAGTTCCCTTATACAGTATTTACTTAAACCTACTATTAACAGAACGCCAAACAGTAGAATTAGGCCAATCGGCATACTTTCCAGGGTCTGAGAATCAACCAGTTGTATAAATGCAATACACCATCAGAATTTACCTTAGAAATCCAGATGGGCTTTCTCCTTAAGTTTTTGTATTGACCCCTCTATTTGTTCCAAGGAACTAGTTTACTTAGGGGAGGAATATTATTAACAATTTTACAAACTACTCCTCTTTGTGGAGGATACATAATTGATGAAAATATTGCCTTGAAGCAGTATGACTGACCATATAAAAGAGACGGTTAGACATTAGATTCAAATAGGTTAGAAGTTAGATTCATATAGGTGTTTAAAGCTTTCTGGAGCAATTCTATACTTGCCTTACAATATTACAGTGGTCAAGAATGAAAATATTTAATTCTATTAAATGTAACCATTTTATAGCATGTATTTAGGTATTATATTAAACACATTTTAAAATCAGTACTGCAAAACAGGGACCGTGCAGAACAGATACACTAATCACTGAGATTAGACAGAAGCTACGAAAAACAAGCCAACTGTATCACTGAGCACTAGCTCGTAGGGATTCAGTGTGGCTGGAAAATGTTCATTTATGTAGACATCGTCTTTCTAGTAATTTGGAGTGATGATTTGCTTCACTGATGAATTTAAAAAATCAATCAGATGAAAACTATTTCATCCCCCAAATATTCATGACAAAATATCATTGGGATAATGTACTGAAATTTAGAAGCTTGATGATACAGGAAAACAACACTTCAGACGCTATTTTAATTTTTACTAATGATCTTGTATGACCAGAGCGTGATTCCTTTTTAGATTGATTTTATTCTATCATAGATTGTCGCTTGCTTGCTCGCATGTCTCATCGAAAAGTGCGTGCAAGTGTTAATTTACAGCAAATAACTGGATGCATTCTAATCACAGCTTTCATGCTGCAGTAATATCTGCATAATAAAAGCATCATTTAGACAAAGTAAAGTACCTGAAAACTAAAATTGTATTTTCAATTTAACTTTAAGACAAACAGGCATGAAAATAATTCATAGCATTAAGGAAAGAGTTTACTTACAGAACTTTACAAAGCCTTGCCATCTTTTAAAAATGTATATCAAAATAATATGTATGATAGTATGCAAACAATATATTTTTATTCTCACTTGCTTTGAAAAAATACAATTTAATAAATAGCACACTACTAATTTAGTATCTTATATAAAATTAATCACATATTAACATATTTTTAATCAAGTTTAGAAAAAAAAGTTTCTATTACTCTGGCTCTGGCAGCCATTACATAGCAAGTCATATGAAAATGTGTAAGTTATCAACCAAGGTCTTATACAGAGTCTTATACACAGAGTGCAGGTAAATTTAGATGACCATCAGAAGGATTCAGGTATATGTGTATAAAATTGCAAAAGTACTTTGAATATTTTACATAAATAATATCGTTCCTGCCATTTTGAAACAAGTAAGTTTTATAATAGAGAAAAAAATGCATTCTTGCTATCCTATAGATATGCATATATTTATACCTTTAAAATCAGAAAATATGCTTGGATATTTAATAGGTATTTTACTAGACAAAATGGTGTCAAAATACCATTATTATGTTAAAAGTAATTTCACTATTAATTTTAGAATACAGGAAATTTACTCTTAATTGTTTTATTTAGTCTGTTACCATTTGTGTCGCACAAATTAAAATATTTTAAGTTTCATATTTTTGTTCATATTTTCTTGTTTAAATTTTCTTGTAAATTTCCACAGATGCCTCATAAATGGATTTTCTGAAATTAATCCTAAGAAGCAGATTGTAGGAAAGCTGTTTTTATTTTATTTTATTTTATTTTATTTTATTATTTTATTTTATTTTATTTTATTTTATTTTATTTTATTTTATTTTATTTTATTTTATTTTATTTTATTTTATTGTTGAAAGTACTACAGATGTCTGCTTTTTTCCCCCATTGACCTCCTTCCCTCTCCCAGCCCCCTCCTACCTTCCCCATCCTAGTGCCCGTGTCGACTGCTTGTGCCTATATGCATATAAGTTCTTTGCTGTTAATAAGATTTAGTGTCATAAAATAATAGCCCTGAAATGAATTCAAATGTCTCTCCTAGACCAATAAGGTGGCTGTGTGACCTTGGGCAAAAACCACTTAATTGGTATTTTAAAATTTCTGTCACTTGTTAGATGAGAGAATATATCGTAATATATCTAAACTTCTATCCTTTTCAGTTCTAAATCATGCATGGGTGTCAAATGCTCAACAACCTCTTTAGAGTTATAGTTTAAATATATCAATATTTCAGAAACATTTCAATTCCCTATCTTGGCCTAAAATGCATTTGCATTATGTAAAAGTAGTAAGTCAGTGAGAAAGAGGGTAACTCCACCTTCCATCCGCAGGGCAAATGTTTTCTATTATTTGAGGATAGAGAAATCGCCAGTGGAGCTTCTATGTCAAGGAAATCAGTCATGATCTTTCCATCGGAATGAAGCCATTCAACTCTTTGACCAATTATAAGAAGGATCCCCTGATTCCTAGGGGAATGTATCTATTGTATTATTTAACCACTATTGAATTCCACCAAGCAGATACACCTAAAATATTTTAGAACAACTGGCCTTCTGGGGTTCTACCAAAATATTTCTGCCTGGAGGCTTCTCTGGCTATGTGGCACAAACTCCCATGATTCCACCCTGCAAAGACTCCTTTAGTCATTATGACTTTTATTATCCAAAAGAAACAGTCACCTGTCCTGATCTGTGTGTTTCCATACAGATCCACACCTAACCTATCGACAAAAGACCTCTACAGTCCATTAATATTTCTGACCTTACTTAGCCCCTGTGTTGGCTGCCAGTGCTCCAACAGAGTTACACTAATTTTTTATTGGGAAGCAGTTTTCTTTCCTATGGTTCTAAAAGTAGTTATCAGTGGAGGCTTAGAAGCATCAGGTTATAATTCTTGACTCAATGGCCAATCTTCTTAACTGGCCTGCAAACTACAAGAATGAAGTAGATTCTCTGTTTTGTTCATACTGTTCCACCTGAACTAAAAGAGTGTGGGTGTTTGATAAACAGTTTTTTGAGTGAATACATCAACATGGAGAAAGAAGTTCCAATAATAATTTACCCCTTACTTTTTCCTTGAGTGATTCAGATGCACATATTTTGTTGTTGCTATAGCTGCTTCTATGTGCTTCATTAGTGATGTCATAAGATACAAACTAGGGTAGGCCCGAGGTTTTGGTAACCCTTTATTTTTCTGATGCCACTAGATATGAAAGCAGAGTTAACAAGCTAATTCAATAAGAAGTGACCATCCTTATCTAATCAAATTATCACATAGTGCTTTAAATTGGTGCAACAGGGGTTACATACATTAGCTCATTTCACTCTCACAGGAGTAATAGTATAGATAGTATAGAGAGTATAGTATAGATATTATTATCCCCTTTGATTCACTAAACAATATTCAACCCTGTGAATTTTCAGTTGTGATTACCAACACCCTATTAACATGTTAATTTATTTACATGTTACCCCATTAATACATTTTAAATTTGTAATGCTTGTCCGCAAATATTTCTATTTGATGATTGTTTACATGTAGGAATTACTTTTTCTACAATTAAAGTTGATAAAAATTAATACACAATTTGCAAGAGAATAAAAACAGACAATTGTGGAGGAATATTAATGATTATGTAGTTCAACACTACTATTTTTGGAAACTATCCAAGACCACCAAATATATAGCCAGGTGGTAGCAGAATTGGGAATAAGACACACATATCCAAGAAAATTATTCTTTCCAGTATTCCACAGTTGCAGCCTTTCCTAATGTCATGTAATGCAAGTTCGTGTGTTCACCTGTGGCAGCAGTGAGATGCCACTTCCTATTTTTAGTGGCTTGAGAATACAAATTCCAAAGCTATAGCACATACCAGCATTTTCTATGTGAAAGAAACAGACTTGGCTGCTTAGTGGGGAAGGCAGAAAACAGAGCTCGCCGTGGGCACGCCCTGAGTTCAAGCATCGGAGGGAATCTTTGTTCTTTGTCTGTATGCTACTGAGGCCAACATCAGAAGCTCCATCCTCATGGGGCCCAATTAACTATATATTGTTCTATAGCTGCTGGTGGTACAGTTCATTTAATTCTCTTTAGGGTGATGTTCTTACATAGGCATTTAAAAAAGATCTCTCTTATAGTAAGCATTTGACTCTAGAAACAAATTGTGTTTAGAATGAATTGCTTTTATATTAAAAGAATACCATGGAAATGTTATTATGCAGTGAATGAAGGAGAAATGAAATATTTTGAATGTTGAACCACTGTAACATGGGAAGTTAGTCATGTAGCTTTGAGAGGATTTTCAATCATCTTTTTTTTTTTTAATTTATTTTCTTTATTGAATTTTAGGGAGAGAGAGCTAGAAACATCGATGAGAGAGAATATCGATTGGCCGCCTCCTGCATGCCCCCAACTGGGGATCAGGCCCACAACCTGGGCATGTGTCCTGACTGGGAATCGAACCAGCGACCTCTTGGTGCATGGGTCGATGCTCAACCACTGAGCCACGCCGGGCGGCATGGATAAGGAAATTAAAATGTTCATTTTCAAATATAAATATCAGAATGGGAATTTTTATGTAGATAATAAGTGTTATTAATCAGGGGTAACATATTTTGTTTTTATGTATAATGAAATAAAATAACCATATATAATAAGATTTAATATATGAAAAAGCTTGAGAACTTCTAGAAAAAAACAAGAAATGTAAATTTGTTAAGAGAAAAACATTTGGGGAAAATAGAAAGCATATTAAAAATACTCTTTCAAGCCCAGCCAGTGTGGCTCAGTGGTTGAGCATCGACCCATGCACCAAGAGGTCTCTAGTTCGATTCCCAGTCAGGGCACATGCCCAGGTTTGGGTCCGATCCCCCGTGGGGGCATGCAGAAGGCAGCCAATCAATGTTCTTTCTCATCAATGTTTCTATCTCGCTCTCACTCTCCCTTCCTCTCTCTCAAAAATCAATAAAGAAAAAAATTTTAAAAAATACTCTTTCAAAAATGTTGTATAGGAAAGAATGACTCTAAGAATGATTCTAAATATGAATTTCCTATAATGGAAATTTATATTTTGAACAAATTGTAGAGATTATTTTAGAAACCTATAAAATTAAAAATTGAATTGCCATTTGACCCAGTGATCCCACTTCTAGGAATATACCCTAAGAAGCCTGAAACACCAATCAGAAAGAATATATGTACTCCCATGTTCATAGCAGCACTATTCACAATAGCTAAGATCTGGAAACAGCCCAAGTGCCCATCAGTGGATGAATGGATACAAAAGCTGTGGTACATATACACAATGGAGTACTATGCAGCTGTAAGAAAGAAAGATCTCTTATCCTTTGAGACGACATGGAGGGACCTCGAGAGTATTATCCTAAGCGAAACAAACCAAGCAGAGAAAGAAAAATATCACATGATCTCACTCATTTGTGGAATATAATAAACATAACAGTATGGGGAACAGGGTAGACCCAGAGATGTGAAAGTAGGGTACAGACTGACAACCCCCAGAAGAGGGGGTGGGGGGGGAGGGAAGAGATAAACCACAGAACTTATACGCATGTATGCATAACTGATGGACATGGACAACAAAGCTGGGGAAGGGGTAGAGGGATGGGGAGGAGGGTGTCAATGGGGAAAAAAGGAGAAACATCTGTAACAAAAATAAATTAATAAAAAATAAAAAAAAATAAAAAAAAATAAAAAAAAAAACCTTACATGTTTGATTTTTATCCTAACATTTCAGAAAATTGATTAGTATCATTCTAGTAAGTACATGGATATTACAGTGGCTGTGTGAGAATCTTATACACATACATTTTGGGTTAAAAATTAAATATCTTTCAATTGGTAGATTTATAATACCTATCATTTTCACATTATAAAACAGTAAAAGAGTAAGATTTAATAGAATGACATAAATGTGACTGATAGAGACACAAAAAAGACATTTTATTGAAAAACTGTTAATGCTAATCTTGATTAATACAGATATTATATTTAAAAATTTAACAACTAATAATCATAATATCAGTAGATCTGTGGGGGACATTTCTTAATTTCATATCTTTAAATTTTGCAATTTAATCACGTTGATTTTTTTTCCCCCCACAGAATAAGGGATAATCATGAAAACGAATAACAATGTTAAGCTATCTGTCCTACAATTCTCATAATACCACGTAAGACATTTTTAAATGTAGTGCAAATACACATTTAAATTCAGACAGCTTCTCCATAGCACTTCTATTAGGTAATGTATTATATAGAAAAGTAAAGGCATTTAACTGCCATATTCTCTTATAAAGTTAAAAGAGGTCTGCTTTAGAAATTACATGTAATCATATGAATGCAATTATAAAAGTCACTACATATGGCACCCTGCAATTTAATTCTTTCTTCATAATTACTGCTGGTGATGGTTTTATATTTAGAGTGCACATAAGGAATAAATGCTTTGGTACCCAACTAAAATATTATATTTTCTTATGATTTTAACCCAATAGCTCATTTCTCAAATCAACATGTTTTAATAAGGAAATTTCTTTTTCAAAAATTATATTAGTACTTAATTTTGATTTAGAGGTTGACTTAAAAAATAGACATTTCTTCTTTTATAAAGAGAAGCCATCAGGGAACCTACTGTGTGAGAGAATATAATTGCCAATGATACATCAGATAAGGGGTTAATTTCCAAAATATATAGACTACTCACACAACTCAACAAAAGGAAGACAAAGAATCCAATTTTAAACAGAGGACCTGAATAGAGACCTTTCCAAACAGGACATACAAATGACCAAGAGATATATGAAAAAATGCTCAATGTCACTAATCATCAAAGAGATGCAAATTAAAACAACTATGAGATATCACCTCACACCTGCCAGAATGACTGCCATCAACAAATCATCAAACAACAAGTGCTGGCGAGGGTGTGGAGAAAAGGGGACTCTAGTACACTGCTGGTGGGAATGCAGACTGGTGCAGCCACTATGGAAAACAATATGGTCTTTCCTCAAAAAATTAAAAATTGAATTGCCATTTGACCCAGTGATCCCACTTCTAGGAATATATCCTAAGAAGCCTGAAACACCAACCAGAAAGAATATATGTACCCCTATGTTCATAGCAGCACTATTTACAATAGCTAAGATCTGGAAACAGCCCAAGTGTCCATCAATAGATGAGTGGATAAAAAAGCTGTGGTACATTTACACCACGGAACACTATGCAGCTGTAAGAAAGATCTCTTATCTTTTGAGACGACATGGAGGGATCTGGAGAGTATTATGCTAAGCAAAATAAGCCAATCAGAGAAAGACAAGTATCACATGATCTCACTTATTTGTGGAATATGATGAACAAAATAAGCTGATGAACAAAACAGATCCAGAGACATGGAAGAAGGCAACAGACTGACAAACTTCAGAGGGAAAGGGGGTGTGGGAGGTCAGGAAGAGATAAACCAAAGAACTTATATGCATATAAGCATAACCAATGCAAAATACTGTAAAGGTGGAGGAGGGTGGGAAAGGGGAGGAGAGTGTCAGTGGGAGAAAAAGGAGAAACATCTGTAACAAAAATAAATAAATAAATCATTAATTTTGCCAGGAAGAACATGGAAATAATTTATAAACATTTAAAATTCAAACTTATAAAGGTACAATTAAAGATGTTCGAGGGAAAATAATCAGATTCTCGTGAAAGTCAGTCAGAGCATGCAAACATAACTTGCTTATGCACTGTGACTAACTGAGTTTTAGATTCTGTTTCCATGGGTCACTTCACCTGAAATGACAGGTGGCTTTTCCAAAGATTGCCACAGTCATTCACCTGGTTTTACATACGATTCAAAGAACTATTTACTACTTAACGTTTTTCTAAACATTGTTTTCAAACCTTTGTACTGTGACCACTGTCCATAAGGACAGGATAATACAATTTTGAACAGCCACCTATGTCAGGCATTGTTGTATTTATGTTGTATATACATGTTGTAATTTGTAAAGAAGTTCTTAAAGTCATATCCACCATAAATCTATTCAGATACATTTTACTCACAATATTAAAGTGCAATATTTTTTTCAGAAAGGATAAAAGTATTTTTTTGAATAAGCAATATTTATTGTGCTCTATATTACATTTAGAAGAAGCAATATTTTCTAGAGTTCAAATTAATAATCTCAGTTGTAATTGGGGCTGTAGAACAGTAGTTATAATAATTATCAAGGAGATTGTTGGTTATTAATATTTCAGAAATAAACAGCAGCATATCAACATTTTCTTATCATTTTAAAGCTAAGTTTACCTTTAAGACATAGCAGTTCTCAGGTTATTTTTATTTATTTTTATATTTTATTCATGCAAATTGAAAAACAATCTCACTTCTCTTTCCAGGGATCCCCTTCTCAGCTTTAGAAGTAATCTTTCTATTATTTTATGAATGTTTTCTGGTCATTGTTTCAGGGTCTACTCAAGTTTTAAATACATATTTTAAATTATATAACCCCAGTGGAGCTATCACATTCATTATTTCCTAACCAAGTACTCTTAGAGTCTGACTTTTATGTGATAGATTCATCATTTATAGTTTTTAAAATGTCTAATTCTTGCTCTGGCTGGTTTGGCTCAGTGGTTAGAGCGTCGGCCCTCGGACGAAAGAGTCACAGGTTTGATTCTGGTCAAGGGCACGTACCTCAGTTGTGGTTCGGTCCCCGGCCCTGGTCGCGG
Organism: Tadarida brasiliensis; assembly: GCA_030848825.1. Lineage (NCBI taxonomy): Eukaryota > Metazoa > Chordata > Mammalia > Chiroptera > Molossidae > Tadarida > Tadarida brasiliensis. Next base: position 67,326,870 of record CM061266.1, read on the forward strand.
TCGTGCGGGAGGCAAACAGTCGATGTGTCTCTCTCACATCTCTCTCTCTCTCTCTTTCTCCCTCCCACTCTATCTGAAGATAAATGGAAAAGTATACTCGTGTGAGGATTTTAAAAAATTATAGTAATAATATAATAAAATGTCTAATTCTTTCAAAAGCCTTTTTTTGTTGTTGTTGCTTCAGGGGGCTTACTGACCAAATGTTCCTCTATATCTACCATTTCTTAGTGCAGTATTCTGGGAACTTGTTAGTATTCTGTACTTCACAGTCTTTCTCTTAAAATAATTCATATCTGGGTAATCTACAGCCTCTGTAAGCCTCTGGCAACTGCTCAGTATTGAAGTTCTTCAATGAGTTACCTCCAGCCCCTCACATCCCACACATTGCAGTGCACAGCTCAGTATACCCCAGATCAGCTATGTGGTCATGCATCTACACTTAGGAAATAAGAGATGGCCTAAAAGAAATTAACCAAAATGCCTAGAAGCTTTTGAGTACTTGTATTATTCTGATTAATTTTTTATTTTATTTTTATTGATTTTAGAGAGAGGAGGGGAGAGGGAAAAAGAGATAGAAACATCGATGAGAGAGAACATTGATTGGCCACTTCCTGCATGCCCCTTACTGGGGATCAGGCCCACAATTGGGCATGTGTCTTGACCGGGAATCGAACTGGTGACCTCTTGGTGCATGGGTCAATGCTCAACCACTGAGCCACACCGGCCAGGCTGATTCATTTTTTAAATAACAATCTGCTATCTGTGCCCTAAAGACATAGTCACCATATTGAACATAACTGAAAAGTTCTTTTGACTCTTGTTTTAACATAATTTACTCATTAAATTTTGCCCCCATTGATCTCATGTTAACCGCCTTCTACCTGTGGCTGTTTGTGTTTCACTGATGCTGCTAGGACAGGAAGCCATGGAAGTAATCTACTGGGGATTCATTTCTGACCTTTTCTTCTGCAGCAGAAACAGGGCAAAGCTCTGAGAAGACAGTTATGACAACAGAAGCAACACTAACATAGGGGAATTGTTTTATCTCCTTCGAAGTTCCAAATACAGAAAATAACAAGAAGCCTAGGTTTCTAGGAGAAGTTTCTCAGTGGCAGTTTATCATGGGCAACACATTAAAAATTCAACTTGACTGGATATTTCTACTTTTGTTTGCAGCCCGCCATGACACCAACATAATATTTAGACATAAGATGCAGTTTAAGATTGCAGCTCCAATCTTTCCTAATTTACCTATAATTCACTTATATGAAAGTATTTTAACAACTGTATTTGTATATTCATTTTACAGTTTTAATTGGCTCTCATTTGTCATTTGATTTGAGTCATATGTTATTATCATATAAAAATTGAGGAATATGAGGTTAAGTGACTTGTTTGATTGGTTAATGACTAAATAAATGAGCATATCTAGCTTTAGGCTACGAAGTTTGCATGTGATTGACTCACATTATATTGGTTTTACAAATTCTTTTGATAATAAGTAATTTTGGATACAGCTCACTGCATTTTTGAAATGTACCTGCCATAATTACTACTCTGACAAGTTATTGATTATTCTCAATGGGAAGTGTAACAGTGTCATGTGCAACGACTTCAAATGACATATTGATATTTGTTTTACAGGTCCACAGAATTTAATCTGATGTTCACAGGTCTCACTTTAAGAAAAACCATGATTTAGGAACATAGGGAAAATATGTTTATTCTTTCATTTACACATCCTCACATCCCACATTATGTTGGAAATCAATAACTATGTCTCAAAGCCTGCATGGAGCTTGTTCCAGCTCTTCCCGTGGTATCTCTTTTTAAATAATATGCAATTATGCAGAGTTCAGAATGCCCTTTTATAATTGGAAGTTTGTATTTTAATATATAAAATATCTGAATCTGCCAATAACAATACCAAAGAATGCAATGGACCATGATAGATGAGACTCTTAAAGATGATGATTCCAGCTTAGAAAACGTTTTGTTTCTTTTCTCATAATTGTTGGTTTAAGAAACCTCTTTCATTAGTAATCGTATGATTGCTTTAATGCATTTCTGTTGGATAGGCTTTGGGAAAACTCCCTTCCTTCCTTCCATTTTTTTCTTTCATGAAGAAAACACGTAATATGAGAACTACCCTCTTAATGAGATTTGACATGTTTAGTATAATATTGCTAACTAGAAGTACAGTGTTGTACAGCAGACCTCTAGAAATTTTTCATCTTGCATAACTGAAACTTTTATAGATGTTGATCAGCAACTCTTCATTTTTCCTTCCCCTCAGGCCCTGGCAGCTACCGTGCTATTCTCTGCTTCTGTGAGTTAACTGCTTTAGCTACCTTACATAAGTGCAATCCTACAGTATTTGTCCTTCCACAACTGGCTTAGCGTGCTAATGTTTCTTCTTTTCGCCCAAAAAGTCAGAGAGTAGAAACAAAAGATTTAAAAGACTTCTAAATATCTAAAAATGGAGTTAAATATATTAACTAATTTGAAAATCTACTGCAACACAGAATTAGTGATATGGCTTAGACATTATAGAATTTTTTTTTTTTTGTATCCATCTTCAGATAGAGAGAGAGGGAGAGAGGGAGGAAGAGAGAGAGAGAAACATCTATTGGCTGCCACCCACATGACCCCAACCAGGGCCAGGGACAAACTGCAACCAAAGTACATGCCCTTAGCGGGAACCGAACTCGGATCTCTCTGGACTGCAGGCCGACACTCTAACCGCTGAGCCAAACCGGCTAGGGCAACATTATAGAAATTTTTAAAGCAAATTTTGTGCCTGTTTTTATGTCAGAGGTTTTATAAACAGTAACGTCACCCCAAATCCCCGAAAAAGGCTTGAAATATTGCTTGGACAACGTATCATTGCCTCTTGCTTCTTGGTCCTTCATTTCCTTTCTCAGACAGTGATAAATAAATGGGTCTAAGTTCAGTTACTTTATTGCTTTGTAAAAACTAAACTCTCTTACCTCAGTTTTCATTTTGGATTTTATGATGATAGTGTCAAAGAGACTAATTGGTATATGCTTTGCACATGGGTCACCTAGATGATTGTGACATACAGGCTCATAAAAGAACCTGCTCAAACATTGTGTGACAGCATTTCAATGTGAAGGTTAAGAAATCTATATTCTATTAGACATGGAACTGATTAATACAAAATGATACATGGGTGAGCTTTACAAATCTTGTTTTGCATTTTTTATTTGCATAAAATAAATTTGCCAAAGACTGTGTACAATTAAAATTAAGTTTCTCTGATCTCATTATATAACTAGTAAAAATACCTAAAGTTGGATACTTATTGTTATAGTATCTAATAACAACATAATAAATCTACCTCTGTAGACATGTTCTGAAAACTTAAAACTGTTGTGCATAATACTTAAACTATTATTTTCATTTTCTCAGAGAAAAAATATTTAATCTGAGTTAGAACAAGGCAATAAACCATGAACTTTAAATTTCATTTTACAAAATAAGTTGTTAATAAAAATTAAACTGCTGATATGTTTGAAAGCCTTCTTGGAGAAACAAACTTTCTACTGATAAATTAATTTGATAATTTCATAACATTATCCATAGTCTAATAGATAAGAAAGTAATTATTTTATTATGCTATTTATTTAAATGGTAAGATTAATCTAACCTCAATTTCATTGACATATTTTAAATGTACTACAATTCACTGGATACAATGTCTTATTTCTGACCTTAGATGGAACAGACTCAGTTTTTCACCTTTAAGTATGATGTTAGCTATGAGTTTTTTGCAGATGTCTTTTATCATATTGAAGAAGTTTCCCTTACTTCTTAGTTTTTAAGTGTTTTTAGCATAAAAGCATGTTGCATTTTGTCAAGCGCTTTTCTGTATCAATCTAAATGATTATATTTTTCTCTTTTATTCCATTAATACAGTATAATATATTAATTGATTATCAAATATTAAACCAGCTTTGCATTCTTGGAATGAATTTCATGTGGTCATGGTGCATGATGTATTTTATATGTTGAAAATTTAGGTTTTTTAGTATTTCTTTGAAATATTTGTCTCAATATTAGATAGTCAATATTCATAAGGAATATTCTACAGTTTTCTTATGTGACATCTTTGGTTTTTTATCAGGGTAAGATAGGCTTCATAGAATAAGTTAGGAAGTGTTCCACCCACTTCTAAATTTTGGGAAAGTTTGTGGAGGACTCATATGAAACATTATTTCCATGTTTGATGGAATTCACCAGTGAACACACCTTGGCTTGTGCTTTTCTTTGTGGAAAAATTTTAATTAATAATTCAATCTCTTTAGTTTTTTTGTTTTTGTTTTTTTAATCCTTACCCAAGGATATGTTTTTATTGATCTTTAGAGAGAGAGAGGAAGGGGGAGAGAAACATAGATGTGTAAAAGAAACATCGATCGGCTGCCTCCCATACCCGCCTTGACCAGGGATCAAACCAGCAAGCTTTTTGGTGTATAGGATGACGTTCCAACCAACTTAGCCACCCAGGGAGGGCTCAATCCCTTTAGTTTTTATGAGTCTATTTATATGTTTTTGTTTGTTTTTAATTCTTGAGGCACTTTTGGTCATTTGTTTTATTTTAGGAATTTGTACATTTCACATAAATTATCTCATTTGTTTTACCTATGTTTCACTCACAGCTAATACCATACTTAATGGTGGAAAGCTGAATTTGTTCTAAGATCAGTAACAAGACAAAGGCATTCACTCTTGCTATTTTTTATTCAACATTTTACTGGAAGTTCTAGCCAAGACAATTAAGTGAGAACAACAAAAATCAAAATAAAATAAAATGGACAAAAAGTGGAAATAACTCAAATGTCCATCAGTTGATAAACAGATAAATTAGACATATATCTATATGATAAAATATTGTTTAACCATAAAAAGGAATAAAGTATTGACACGTGTTAAAACATGAATGAACCTTTATGCTATATGAAAGAATTTAGATTCAAAAAGCCACATATTATATGAATCCACTTATTTGGAATGTCGAGAATAGGAAAATCTGTAGAAACCAAAGTAGACTAGTTATTGCCTAGGCTTAGGGTATGAGGAGTTAGAGAGGATAAGTGACAGGTATAGGATTTTCTTTTGGGAGAATGACAGTGTTCTAAAATTAGATTGCAGTGATGAGCACACAACCCAATTCGAAACAATATATGCACCCCTATGTTAACAGCAGTGTGATTTACAATAAGCAAGATTAGGAAGCAGCTGGAGGCCCATCAGTAGATGAGTAGATAAAAAAGCTGTGGTGCATTTACACAATGGAATACTACATGACTGTAAAAAAAAGAAGGAACTATTTTATGACAGCAAGGATGAACTTGGAGCTTATTCTGTTAAGCAAAATAAGCCAGTCAGAGAAAAAAAATACCATTATGATTTCACTTCTATGTGAAATCTAATGAACAAAATAAACTGACAAACAAAATAGAACCAGGAGCATGGATACATGGAACAGACTGACAGCTGTCAGAGGGGAGGGGCAGGGGGTCCTGGATGAACGAAGGTGAAGGGATTAGCCAAAAAACATATGAATAACCCATAGACACAATGTGGTGATGGCCAGAGGAAGGGGCGGTGGGGCTGGGTGGAGGCAGATAAAGAGGACAGAATATGGGAACGTCTGTAATAATCTCAACAATAAAAATAAAGTCTATTTTGTATAATAACAAAAAACTGAACTATACGTATTAATTGGTAAATTAATGAATATGAATTATATCACAGTAAACTTGTTATATTTGTATATGGACAATATAATTCTGAAGTTATAACTATCAGTCCTTTATCATGCTTGCAGAAACTGTAGATTTTTCCAAACATAAAAAATATATTTCTTATTCACCAAGAGATGAAAACAGGTAATCCATGATTTCAAACTGGACACAATGGCTTCCATATAAAAGTGATCATATTAATTAATATGTATATCATCTTTATAACAATTTGTCATAATATTTTACTTCCTTAAAATACAGTTTTAAATATACAGTTATTTTATACATAATTAGAATTGTTTTTCTATAAAACCTTAAATGGGGTTTTGACAAAACCAATCTAAATTTTACAAAAATATTGACATTTAGAAATATCATATGAAGTGACTACATAAAAACCCATCTAAATTTATTTTTAGACCTGTATTATATAGAGCAAACTGTTAAGTGCTTTCTAAAGTAATTTAATTATTTTATATTGAAAATAATTTTGCAAACTCACTTTCCTGAATAAGCAACTGACACTTTTTTTCAATCCAATGTGTTTAGAAACAAAAGACAAGTCTCTTTTATTGTGAATGCTGTTTTCCCAGATGTTCATGTTTACCCTCATGCTAGAACACAGTGCTTTTACCAGAATGTCTGTTACCAGAATGTCTGCTCACAGAACCTGCAACATTTGCTTGATTCATATGTTTGTTATCGTAAGTATTTGAGATATCATTGTGGAGGTATGATTATTACTTATTATAATAATCAACTTTGATTGATTATAAAAGGTAAACTGCCAAGAGTTTAGAAATGGTCTGAATATTTTTGTGCTTCAATTATGGAAACTCATTTCTGTTGCTGAACACTCATATTCTTAGGAGCATAGAGCACTCTAAAAAAAAAATCTATGTACTACTCTTTTGCTCAACCATATTTCTAAATAAATGTTTATCACAAATACTGTTTAAACAATGTTTTTCCTATTAAAGGGGTTTACTCGGTATGTGTTGTGTTCTTTCTTTAATAACATACTGTTGAGATCCTGAAGGTTGTACTGCAGTGACATATATAAAGGCACGTGTATTTATTTACTGCCAGGTGTTTGAAAGCATCAGATTTGTTTTACATATATAAACCCATTTGACATTCTCTTTTCTGTTTTCAGAATGAAAGACTTAGTAAGTTAAATTATGTTTCCCTCGGTGTGCTAAAATCAATTAGGTCCTTCCTGGGAACTGCGTCAAGACCATGGAAACACCCTTTGTTCAGCTCCCATCCGTGCAGGGAGAGGCCGTTCCAAAAGCCTGCTCGTTAGAAACACTGTTAGATTCCCATAACCTGCCAAATTTCAGTCTAATGTCTTATAAATGAGTTAAGTTTTTGTTTCTCCTAAACTTTCAAACTTCTTAAGAGTGCCAACACAGTGCCCCAGTACCTTTGGGCTAACAAGTAAAGATTTCAGTCAGAGAAAACTAGATAAAAGAAAGCATTGAAAATGAGAAATTTTTCATCCCAATTTCAGGGAAAAAAAAAAAAAAGTTGAGAATTCCTGGAACACAAAGTTCCAGAAATACAATCAGATGAGTCAACTTAACTAGTATGCAAGAGTGGATCAAGAATAGCATGTCCTGAAATGCAGATTTACATCCTGATGTAATGCAATGGAAGCCACTGAATGACTGTGAGCAGGAATATCCCACTAGCAAGCTTGATGTTTAGAATAATTAATGTGACAGGAGATTTGAGAATATCACAAGAGAAATAGGACTAAAATACTGACAAGGAGGATATAGCAATGATCGATGCAATAGATGATAAGGGTATAAACTATAGGGCAGTGATGGGATAGATAGGAGGAAATTTTTTGACATATATTAATATTTAAAAGATGAAATAAACATGGCTTGTGAATCATCACAATTTCATTGAATCTAAATTATCTCTCACACTGAAAAAGAGACTTAAAGTAAAATAATCTAGATGGAAATAAAGAGGATAATTTATTAAGTGAAATACATTGTGTTTCAAGTGGACATATCTAACAGAATTTAGAAAAGTTGTCTGAAGTTTCCTAAAGTAGTCTGGGTTGGAAGCATCTAGTTATCAAACACAGGCAGCAGGTGCGGCCAGTGTGGCTCAGTGGTTGAGCGTCGACCCATGTACCAAGAGGTTGCTGGTTCGATTCCTGATCAGGGCACATGCCCAGGATGTGGGCCCAATCCCCAGTGGGGGGCTTGCAGGAGGCGGCCAAATGATGTTCTCTCTCATCGATGTTTCTATCTCTCTCTCCTTCTCCCTTCCTCTCTCCCTAAAATCAGTAAAGAAAAAATATAAAGGCAGCTGAATAAAGACAAGTAGATGTCATCAAGCAGAAGAAAATAATAAAGTCAGTAATCAAATGAAACAATACTAAGTTCATACTATCGATAACATCCATATTGCCCAACTCAGTCCTTATCTTGTCAACATATCAGTTGACATAGTTCATGTCCTGTGACACATTCTTTCTTTTTTCCTTTCTTCCACACTTTCAGTCTATTTTGCTAGATCCAATTCTCTTCCTGAGACTGAAAAGCCCGGGCTCAGTGTTCTGACCTCTACTAAAGTTCTCTTTTTCTCTCTATTTCTACCATAATCCATGCTCTCAGTCTACTTTCCATGGAGTGATACTGTAAATGAAATGCCAGATGATATCATTCTTTTGTTTAAAAATCTCTAATGGCTTCTAATTCATTCCTAGTGAGATTCAAGTTCTTACCATGTCTTATGAAGCTCTTCATGCTTCTCCTGCAGCTAATTTCTAGTCTCATCTTCCTTATCTTTTCCCCATTCACAAGCTTCAGCCACATTGAACCATCTCCTTTCTCAAGCACAAGACTCACTCTCACTCTGGGGCCTTCTACTTACTGTTTCTTCTGCCTGGAATGTGCTTCCTCCAGAAAGGCAAAGATTGTTTTGGAGCCTTGGGTTTCTCATTAAATGTCCCAGATCAGAGAAGACATCCCTGCATATTACATCTTAAATAAATTGCCTTTGGCACCAGTAATTAATTATTCATTTTACTTAATTTTTCAATATAATTATTACTCATGAAATATTATATTCTGTCTCAGTCCAGAATATGAGCAATAAAGATCAGGAAATATTTCCGTTCTGTTCATGCAGAATCTCTGCTATCTATAGCAATACCTGACATTTGATATTTCCTGAATGACTAAATGAATAAAAGTAATTAAGTTCCAGGCATAGGAAGAAGAATCTACAAAACTGACTGAAAAGGAACAACTCAAAATAACAGAATGTATCTATCAGAGCTCATAGTTGAGCCAAACAACATCCACTTTAACTTGCTCAGCCATGAAAGGAACGTGTCTAATGTTGTCTGGTAGCTCAGTGGATCTCTGGGAAGGTCAGAGAGTAGACTCAGAGTCGGGTCATGAATGATACAACACACCATAATGATTTGCTACTGCAAATTCCCCTGTCACAACTCCACACAAACATTCCAGTGGACACTGCTTGCACTGGGAATTAGATGGTAGAATATCTGCATTGTTGCTCTGCAAAGCCTTACATAAAAAATAGATTCTATACGGTGCCCATTTTCTCAGATTTCTAGTGCTACATCTAAATCATATTCAAATGCATCTCATTGACGAATCACAAGACAGTGTCCATGTACGAGTGTGAGGAAGGTAAGATCTCTAGCTTCTTCACTGGAATGGCAGGCTTTGTATGGTGGAAAACTGGCAAAATATAAGTGCATTCATAGTATTCAGAAAACCCTAAAAGGAAGAATGGTGATAGTGGAAAAAGTTTGGGCATTATTTTAAGAAAGAGATTGCCATTAAAGGCAAACATTAGGGAAAGCAGTTAATCCTTTCAAACAACATTTATTGAGTGCCTCCTAGCAAGAAAGGTCTGGTACCTATTCTACAGGAGCTGGCAACCTGGTGGGAAAGCTAACAATTAAGCAAACAATTTCCAAGGAGGTATAAATATTTTGCCAAGGTGATTACATGGTACTGTAGGGTCAGCTAATCAAGTCTGCAAGGGCACAGAGGAGTTTTTAGAGAAAATAATATTAATATAGATCACCAAAAAAAATAAAGGAAACAGATCAGTAAATAAACAGTGATGAGATTTAGGTATAAGTTTGGAGTACCGGGAATAGTCCAACTAAGTCTTGACCATGAGAAAAAGCATGGAGATTTTGAGTAAATAATAAAATTTCATTAGGTCTGCAAGGGATTCCTTCATTTTCACAACTAAAATGGGCTTGATGACTTTTTCTAGAACAATGCTTGGGAATAATCCAGATAGACTAATCCAATATCTTTGAAACTAACTAGATACAGTATTAATTAAATGGTGGATAATTTATTAAAAGTTTGAATGATAAAGAAAGTGTCATGAGACACAGGGTCAGACTGATTTTAAATGATTTTTATATGTTAAGAGAAAAAGGCTAGGGTTTTAATATAAGAAAATTTAGGAAATAATTATGAATACAGAATTCTCATTAAAGAAAAAGGGAACATTTACCAATGCCCAGATAAAAGAATTAACTTCAGAAGGAAGGGGAGATGACTTCTCACAGAGTTAAAGAAGATGAAATACTTTGATGAAAGCCTTTGAAAACACAATCTATTACTAAATGAATTTGTAGAAGGCATAGCAATATCCTATAACATTTTTCATACAAAATTTATTTTCTGTTTTATGTATAAGAGGTAGTTCATATTTATCTCCTACTGCATGGGTGTTTATAGTCAGACCATAGTAATCAGAGTTTCTCCAAGAGCAGTAACTTTTATACTTGAGGTATATTGGAAACAATGGGGGAGCTTGTTAAAAATAAAAACTTTCTAAAATCCAAAGTTTAAGTATCATGGCCTTAAGTATATAGCAAACCACTAACTCTTAGTTTATGGGGATTTTTCAAGTTAGTTTTACTTGTAATCTATTCAGATAAATCAACTAGGAAAAAAAAGGATTATGACCAACTCATTAAAAAAATATTGCACTGTATCATGGACAGGAGGCTCACTGGCATATAGACATCCCAGTATGTGCTCTCATGTCAAAAGGCTTGCCCTAAAATAGGATGGTATTTCCTGCTTGTTGTTTTTCAAGGATACTTTTGATTATTTTTCTAAGATTTGTCCCCTTGATAGAATATTTGTAGTATTGAGACTATACAGTCAGTCCTTGTTTGCCTTAAGTGAGTACACCCTTTACTTTCTTCATCCTCTAGTTTTCTTATCTACTGTGAAAACCTCACATGTATCCCATTGATGTGTGAGGGCATATACCATTATCTCTCCTGAGGTTATATTTTAGATTTTCATTCTCCCCCCCCCCAAATCAAGGGCAAACAGGAATATATGAGGTAGAATGGATGGATTTTTCCATCCATTTACCCAGCTTCAATAGCCTAAACCAATCCCCTCAACCCCCAGTGATGGTCACTTCTAACTGGAGTCATTCATTAGTTGATTTGTAATCACCTTCTTATGAGATACTGTATATCCTAAGCCCAGTGCATGCAACAGGAAGCAAAGGAGAATAAGATATCTAGCCTGTACTCAAGAACCAGATGTATATGGATCTCAAGGGGAGACTGTAAAACGGAAAACTAAGAATTTTCAAATAATAGCACATTCAAAACCAGGGGAGAGAATTAGGCTGTCTCACTGTCACGGATATTTTTATTATCTTGGTATTTAATTGATACTTCTCATTCAGCAATACAATACATTATAATAGTAATTCACTTTATTAGTACTACTAGAATTTGGAAGCATAGACATTTTTGTTTAAAAAGCAATATTTGAGTTGAAAATCAATTTTTCTAAAATTATATTTAGCTAATTTAGTTCTAAGAAACATAATGACTTAAAACTAGGCCAATTATTTCTTAAAATATGTACTGTTTTGTATTATATTTGCATGATATAGTTTTATATAATTATGTAGCTTGTTAAATACCATTTTATATAAAATCACTAGTTATGTATGTGGAAGTATAGTAAGTGATATGAAAAAAGGATTAAGTTTCATCTTAACTGTGATTATAAAGGTCATGCATTTTTTAAATTTATTATATTTAGCAGGATGCTTAATGGGACTTCTGTTGTCTTTGAGGATTTTTATTTTTTTCACTTGACTATTAACATAATAAAATAAATAATTATATATGAAGTATTTATTAATATAATTAATATTTAAAACCTTTTGCAAAATATCCTATACATTACACAACACAGAATTTATTCTCTCAGTGTTGTCTTCTATCAAAATTATAGTAAAATATTGTCAATATGAACAATGTTAGTTAAACGATTCACAGGACACTTATCAATTTGATTGCTGTGTACAGCATATTATTATTTATCCAGGAATTTTATCAGTTGTGATTTTATAGATTAATGAATCTAGTCTTTTTATCAATACTTTGTCCTTAGAGAATGTGTTCATTTTCTGTTCCCATTCATCTGTTGACTGATTGACAGCTTCCTAGCTTACTATCTCCTGATCTAAACTATGCAAAATCAGTCAGTAGTAACATATAGTTCAAAAAACATGTAGTACCTGAAAATAAATGAATATATAATTTATTATGATATTGAGTGAAATCCAATGTAGTACTAATGTCTAAATAATTATAATACAAAACATACATAAATACATTTTGCAAACCTTGATATCATTTCAATGGAAAGAATGCACATTTGACTATTGTCATTAACAAAAAATTATGTCGGATATTCAGAATGCATTAAAATCATAAATGTGAACGGGATACCACTGTACATTAAATTATATCAAATAAAACTTTCTATGAGATATTAAAATTAAAATATTTTGATCAAATGTTTATGTTTGAAGACAGATTTTTATAATCAAGACAGGTAAAGCCAAAGGTTCAAAATGTTTTACATAAATAAATAAACAGATTCAGTATTTTATTTTTTATTTTTTAAAATATGTTTTTATTGATTTTAGAGAGGGAGAAAGAGAGAAACATCGATTGGCTGCCTAACTCAGGCATGTGCCCTGACTGGGAATTCAATGGGTGACCTCTTGGTGCATGAGACAACACTCAGCCAAAGGAGCCACACCGGCCAGGGTTTCAGTATTTTATTTTTTTCAAACAATTGCTTTCTTTATTGATGTTTAGAGAGAAAGGAAGGGACAGGGAGAGAGAGATAGAAACATCGATGAGAGAGAACATTGATTGGCTGCCTCCTGCATGCCCCCCACTAGGGATCGGGCCCATATACCCAGGTATATGCCCTGACTGGGAATCAAACCAGTGACCTCTTGGTGCATGGGTCGATGCTCAACCACTGAGCCACATCTGCCGGGAATATTCAGTATTTTACATAGAACTATAAACAAAGTTAATGTGTACTATGTAGCTCTGTCAGGAAAGGAAAAATAATTCAGAATACATCTCGTTTCTTCTCCCTCTCTCCTCTCTCTCTCTCATCTACATGTGGGTGAGCATGTGTACATGTACTGCTTTAGGTATCCTGGAGTACCTGCTTGCTTCTTTTACCAGTCAGTGGCCTTAAAAATACTTTGAATTTATTTCTAAAAGCTTATAATTTTTGTCTCAGACATTGTTTGGCTTCTTAGGCCTCCCAATGCTTGCTTATATCTAGCAAGATCTTCTAACAGTCTTCACTTGCAGCTTTAAAGAACAAGAGGTCATTTCCAGTAGACCTCTATTTGTCATCAAAACTCTGTTTTTGTGGTTCGAATGGAATTCTTAGCATTCATTTTAGCTGTATGCAGTAAGCAATTATTCAACAGAAGGAGAAGACAATAACAAAAAAATGGGTGTGTCTGGCTTTAAAAAACACTAGTCTTTGTGTGGATGCTGGTGACATTTTAGGGCCTATTCTTCAATGGTCTCTAATACTTACCCGAGTCACGGAGAGGAAACAGAGTGCAAAACCAGGGCACTTGCAGCACCCACCTCTCCCCAGTAGACAACACTCTTTAGTAATCTATATATAGGCAGCTTCTTTGGGGACATTTTTCTTTTCCTTCCTATTAATTTCTACCTTTATCTGGGCTTGAATTCCAAGATTTCATCACTTCCGTCCTCCACAATTAACTCTTGCCACAGCCATGGTACCCGAGATAAAGCTCTTTTATCTCTTTCACTAATGTTTCCCATGATGCCACTATTCAGAGACTTTATCATATCACAGAGAGTATAAAGAACACTATTCCAATGTGATAAATGGGAAAAAATAAAGATGAAATATATATTGGCTTCAGTTGGTAGATAGAACTCAGAAGCTCAGGTGTTCATTCCCAATCTGTAAAATTCGATAAGCCAATGAAATAGAGTTTTTGTTTGTTGTTTTTTCTGTGTGTGTTTTTGTATTTTTTTCTGTGAGTAGCTATTTCAAACAGTCTCAAACTTCGCATCGGGCATGCTGGAATAGAGGTCTTTGAAACGTTCATTTCACTCCACGAAACTCCAGCTATCTTCTTTGAATGGAATACAGAGTATATCTTGAAGAAGGAAACAGCTTCTGAATCATAACAACACATTGAGTCCAAGGCTTTTTGCACTACCCACCGGTGTTAACTCCACTTTGTATCAAATGCTCTCCTGGTGAGAAAGTTCTGAGAAGTGAAAAACAAACAAAACAAAAAAAATCTTACGATTACAAACTGCCACTCTTCTTTATGAAGTGTGACTAGAGGTGACTGCGGAACCCTAGGGAAGAAAATCCTTAGTCATTGCTAGAGGTGCAATACGGCTTGTTAACATTATTCTTTAAAAATATTTGCCTTCTAGTTGATTTAGTTAAATGGCATGGAAGGGCATTATTAAAAATTTGTCACAGTGACAAACAAACAAAAGAAGGAAGATCAATTTTCAAGCAATATTGATCATTAAAATCAACATCAGTTTTTACACTGAGAGATATACTATACTGTAATACTATCATTATAACATGCTGTGCTCTTCTTCAGGCGTAGGGTGGCTAGTCATCAACGTTCTACTTTAATCTTTTTGACCTTTCTTATTAACTCTTTGGTTGCAGGTGAAGAAATGTAGAATCTATAGAAATAAGAGAGGTCCATTCTAGGGGGTGTGTATGATCATATGCAAAAGAAAAAAGAATACGTGAAGGGTAATTTCTGCACTTCTAGACTAACTTTACCCTTCGTGACTTTGAACTAATAGATTAGAAGGACCCTCAAAGATGCTATGCAGTATTACTTAGGGAAGCCAGTTGTGGGCAAGGAAGACACGTCCTTATATCTGTTTATGTCCTATGTAGTATAAATGCCAAATGATAGTACATATACAGTAGTTGGCTAGACCTAACAATGTTCTTGTCATTGTCCACTTGGTGAAGAGAATTCCTCAAGAACTCTGAGGCACATGTAAATGGCATCAGTGATGGGGGTGAGACTTGAAATGAAATTACCCACAGTATATTTTATATGCTTTAAGAAAACTAGATCATTTGTCTTTTTAATAAGCATTTTATTATATGCAAGTCTTCACTTAACATCATCAATAGATTCTTGGAAATTACAACTTCAAGCAAAATGACATAATGAGACCAATCTTATGATAGGCTGTGGATATAAATTAATTAACTTCTTACCGCATATTTCTGGTCACAAAAATATCAACAAAAATTAAAAACACAAAACACTTCTAATAGTGAACATTGAAATTAGTGTGAGCCACACAAACATTTAAGAAAGATATTTAATAAAAGCAAGTAAGATCTTTATTTTCCAACTCACTCATTTCAGTTCAGGTCACGGGTGGCCAGAGCCTCACCCGGCAGCTCAGGGATCAGGTGGGAAGCAGCCCTGGACAGGTTGCACTCATGCACCCCAACACTCATTCAGATTGGGTCAACTGAGACATGCCCAGTCCCCTAGCTGTGCACATCTTTGGGATGTGGGAGGAAACCAGAATGCCAGGAGAAAACCCACACAGCTGGGGGGAATGTGTAGACCCCACGAAGACAGTACACTCACCTGAGAATTGATTTTTTTTTTCTTATCAAAGTTATAATGAAAGGACAGTATTTGAGGACCTACTACATCAAGTGACTTTAGTAGAAATAGATCTGAAAAATTGTTCTCAGAGACCAACAATGAAAGTTCTCCAGCAGCTTTTATGCAAGTTCGGCCATTCAGGCACATTCAGTCATCCAGAGGAATCCTGAATGCACCTGGGGCTCTGAGAAGAAAGGAAGCCATGAGGAGAGGTGATGGGATAATAAATGCCAAAGGGCTTCACAGAAATGCCCTGGAGATTTATCTCTTCTTTATCCCTGACTGAGAAAACCAAGAAGTCACAATAAAACGACTTGGTTGGATAGTTAAACCTTTCCACCTACGTTTAAAAGAGAGTGGGTCCTGAAACAGGCTTTGCCTCCATCAGCTCTTAAAATCTTTGCCAAAATCCTATGAACTAAGTATTTTTAATTACATTTTTAAAATGGAGAAACTAAGTTTTATACAGTTAAACTGTCATTCCTAGAAACAAGGTAGAAAGTTGTAGAAAGAGTTTAAATTCAGATTTTTATTTTATATTTTAGAGTCCTGCCTCATCCAGACTCTAAATCTTAAGCCAGTCATTGCACATCTCTGTGTTTTTATATTTTTTATTTATTTGTTTTATAGAGAGAGAGTAGAAGGGAGGGGGGAAAGAGAGAGAGAGAGATAGAAATATCGATGAGAGAGAACAACGATTGGCTGCCTCCTGCATGCCTCCCACTGGGGATCAGGCCTACAACCTGGGCATGTGCCCTGACTGGGAATCAAACAGGTGACTTCTTGGTGCATGGATCGATGCTCAACCACTGAGCCACAGTGGCTGGGCCCATTAAGATTTTTTAATCTTTGGGGTGGATGTAGAGGTGAGGCTGAATCACTCAAAGGTATGAGCACTGAACCATCATTAACAGACCAGGTTGAGCTCTGTGTGTCTTTGGTAGCTGAGTCGAGGGTGGCTGGAATCCAACATCACTCATGATTGTATCCACAGTGAAAGGAACATCTGTCTTGCAGCAATAATGTTTACATTAAATAGAAATAGTGACCTTTTCTCCAGTCGTGTGTGCTTTTTGGGTTTTAGAAACTGATCTTATGTTCATGAGCTGTGTAAATAAATACATACATTTTCCCAGTATTATTGCAATTGTGAGAGGTAAAATTAGAAGTCTATTACTTTTTTTAATCAAAATGTCTGTGATATTAATATTTTAATAGCCAAAAGTCAGTGATGGCATTGTCTTTGATATTTTTCCTTTTAAATAAATATTTGATCTATTTTGCGAAAATCTAGATTTTCCAGTTGTAAATCAATAAAAATGCATTTCAATCTAAATAAAAAAAATAAATGCAATGCCTAAGAAAGAATTCAGGTTCTGTATTGTTTCAATAACATGATACTGAAAAAATATGTATGAACAGGGAAAACTGATAGAAGTAACATGGTGATTGATGGCAGCACCCATGGCACTGATGACTTTTTGAATTCCACAAAAGGAGCAGAGGGAAGGGTAGACCCAACAGTGAGAACAGAAGTTGAGAATTCATCAGGAAAGAGGGATTTACTAACTGTCAAGAGATTTCAAAGGCAGAAGAAAGATGGAAATTACCACTGTACCAGAGTCATTCGAAGCCATAAATGAATCAATTGATTTCTATATACAGGGTGGGGCAAAAGTAGGTTTATAGTTGTTTGTGTGGAAAATAAAACAATAATTAATGGATAACAATAGAAAAATAAACTCTGTTTCATGTACTCACAACTGTAAACCTTCTTTTGCTTCATCCTGTATGCTAAGGTAATAATATAACATGAGCTAGCTTTTAATTATTTTGAATTAAGTCAGTGTACCAAACTCATTTTTAAGATAAACGACATCAAACAAAACTAGGTAAAAGCAATATGTTAAGAGGAACTTATCACAATTACTACTTGCATTAGGGTTTTCCAGAGAAACAGAACCAAAAGGATATAGACACACACACACACACACACACACACACACACACACACAAATATACAACACTTGTATATTATTATTAATATTAATTAACATTGATTAATAGTATTAATTGTATTTTAAAAGATTTATTATAAGTGATTGTCTCACATGTTTATGGAGGCTGAACAGTCTGAGAGCTGCTGGCAAAGTGAGGACCCAGGAGAACTAATGGTGTAGTTTCTGTCCAAAGGCCGATGGGCTTAAAACCCAGGAGGAGCTGATGTTTCAGTTCATGTCAAAGGCAGGAAGAATCTGTGTCCCAGCAGGCAAGCAGTCACTCAAGCAGGAGAAATTTCTTCTTACTCAAAGGAAGATTAGCCTTTTTGTTTTATTCAAGCCATCAACTTATTGGTGGGACCCACACACAATAGGGAGAGCCTTCTGCTTTACTCAATCTATCAATTTCTATCTTAGTCTCATACAGAAGTTTCCTCACAGACACATCCAAGATCATGTTTGATCAAATGTCTGCAAATGCCGTGGCCCCATCAATATGACTTAAAACTCATCATCACACTACTACATTACCAGCAAGCACTCATTCTAGAAAATGTAAAGTCTCTTTCAAATTTCACACACATACATTTTCACAAACGTATCAAATCTACCTCTACAAGAATTATTCAATAGGCCTACTTATTTGCATTCCCATTGCCTCTCCCCTATTTATAATTTCTATAACCTGCTTCAGCTTTGCAAAAATATCTGTTTGAAAGATTTTTTTTTATAACATCCTTCATTCTTATTAAAACATTTTAGAAAATATATCATTGGAAAACATATAAAAATATGTGCAGACATATTAATTGTATCATTGTTGGCATATTGTAAAGCAGTCCAAAGTCCATCGGTGGTAGACTGATTGTGTATATTCTGATACATCTATAAAGTGGAATAAATTTACTCATTAGGAGAAAAGCTGTCAGACTGATATGGAAATACCAGCTAAGTAAAACAAAATAACAATGATCACAAGAACTCATTGCAAAATAGAATTATAGACTCATTATAAAATGAAACATTGTTTTTGTGGTATGTGATACAAACAGTCATGCACCATATAATGACTTTTTGATCAAGAACAAATCACATATCCATGGCAGTATCATATGATTAGGTAGGAGGTGAAAAATTTCTATCCTCTGGTGACTCCTGGCTGTCAGCCATTGTGACATCATAGCCCAAGGCATTCCTCTTTCATGCTGTCTCAGTCTGCAGATAATAATGTTATTGGCTAGAAATGTTTGGGGGCACTCACCTGGGCCTCAGTGAGCTTCCCACACACATCTCCCCTTTCTAAACCAATGCACAACTGGACCACCCTTGTGATTCTTATTACAATTGCAACATAGCCTTCAGCAATAACTATCAGGAAATTTGATGAAAAAAAATAGTTTATAAGGCACACCATGAGGTCAAAGTAGAGGCAAAGAAAGATAGAGAAAGATAAATAGGTAGATAGAGAGATGGATGGATGGATAGATAGATAGATAGATAGATAGATAGATAGATAGATAGATAGACAGACAGACGAAAGAGGGAGAGATAGGAGATGGGGCCTGGATTTCTGTTTTTTTGAGGTTGAGGGTGGATATCTGGGGTTTTATGGAATCACTCTTTATTGGTCAATTTAAAAACATAAGAGCAGGAGTTTAAAGCAAGGGAAGGAAAAAGAAAAAAAGAGACAGGTAGCCCAAATGATCAGGTACTGAAATCAACCAAGATCTGAAACAAAGGAGCCTGGGTGGGGGGAGGCGGCCTGGCCCTTTATCTTGTCCTGTGCCTGGCAATGGGAGCCAGCCTTAGTTAAGCTGGAGGCCTCTTTCAAACGGAAGCCTGGTTAAAGCGGGTGCCTGGGCAATCCAAGCTTAGGGTAGGCACTGGCATCACAAAAAGAAAAGCTAATTGGGCTTGTGGTGATGTTGGTATAAACAAACCCGCAGCCGCCAGGGGTATGAAAGTATCACAAACAGGATCACAGTGGTAAGCTAATCATCTCGGCTTGTCTAAGTGCACTCCATGATGCTCCCACAGTGATGTAACTGCCTAAGCAAGGATGCATTTCTCAGAAAGTACCCCATCGTTAAACTGACACATATATAAAGTCTTAGCATGTCATCCACTGTCCTTCAACTCCATTTTTCAACCTCCTCTCTTCTGTCTATATCCCCGGGTCTGGGATTTCCATTTCGTTCCAGCCATTGATCAAATACTCATCCTTCATTCCTCAAATATAACCTTTACTTTTAAAATAATGGATCCCCGCCCCGCCGCTGACCACTCGTTTTTTATTATATTTCCACCCCAATTCTGCCTTTTGAAACACTACATTTTTTCAATGTAAACCTACAAGTGGCCTCTTTGAGAAGCTTTTCAGTTGCCTGCAACAGGGTTTCTCAGGCTTGGAGGTATTTGCATTTTGAGCCAGCTGATTCCTCGTTGTGAGGGCTGTCTCGTGCATGATAGGACACTTGCCAGCATCCCTTGCCTCTACCCTTTGTATGTCATAATGCCCTCAGGTGAGAAAGCTAAAAATGTCTCCATACATGGCCAAAAGTTCATGCAGGGGAGTCTATTGTGTGCAAAATGGCCTCTGGTTGAGAACCCTGCCCTCTCAAAGGAATTTACCCCTTTACACTCCAATGGCCCTTTATCTGTGCTGTGTCTTGGCGTGTATCACATTCATGTCACGTTTTAGCTGTGCATTTAGTGGTCTATCCTGTTTTGTCTGAGGAACTATGCTCAGTGTGTATCTGTTACACGATATTGTATGAACACTATTTTTCACATTTTAGGTGCATTTTTTATACCTATAATTGAATCCTGATGCCTCCTCCCTGTGTTGAAAGATAAATTCAGACTCATTAATAATGATGATACAATTTGTTGTTGTTGCAATTAAGTTATCTATTAGTAGGTGCGGGTTTGCAACACCAGGGCTCTAGAGGCTGTTTGGTGTTCTCTCATGCTTGTATCTTTAATAAGCAGCCACCAGATGGAGAGCAGTGTGGTGAGTTTGTGTTAAAAATGGCTTTGTTATAGCGTAGCTAATTAAAACAAAGATTAACATGTCTTCTGACTTGATTAACAATTCTCGATAAACGCACTCCTTTTTCAAATAACTAAGCCGTATATTAGATTCAAGATTAATTTCCTGGTTCAAAGTGGACTTCAAAGTAAATTCTTCTTTCTATACCTACCTTTATATTTACAAATATGTAATGAACATTACAAGCAAGATTAAATACATAAAATCACCAACCATAGATTTTGTTACTTTATGTTTAACCTTTAATGCTGCTTAATCTGCCCTGCGCCCCCTTTTTTCTTCCAGTGTTGAAAGTATATCAATTTTAAAATGAGTCTCTGTTGGTGGCGGAAACCTTTTCATGGCTTATATAAGGTTTTTCTCCTTTGACCATAAAAATAATAACAAAGTGCATGCTAAGCGCCATAGCCTCTTAAAGACCAGGTGCCCAGATGTGCCCGATGACACCTTAGGTCTGAAATTTTGCTTCGGTGTGTCCTCAATGTGCTTTTTTTTCTGTCTATTCTGCTTTTTATTTTCCCCCCAACTTAGGGCACTATACAGCTGCTGCTTTGCCAAATATATTTAACTTTCTAAAATTAGGTTTATAATACCCTACTAGGATTTTTTTTTAAAGTGGTCCTCCATGTCTGGACTCATCCCAGACAAGTGCTAATATGCCCTATGGAAAATAACTAGGCACCAAGAACCACCTGCTGTTCTCATGCAAAACCCCAAGACTATGCTGGAGAGCTACGATATGTTCTCTTTTTGACAGATCTGTTTCTAATGTCACAATTCTCCATGTCATCCAAGCTCTGTATCACCTTTGAGCTTTTCTTTAAATCAACATTGTTTTCCAATAATGAATTGTACTCAATGTTCTGACAGCGTTTTTATTTCTTTTCTCCCAACTATGCTGATCTGGGGCTTGCTTTGAGATTTTTATTAATAGACCCAGAAGAGCTTGAATTGGCTGAATGACTTTGGAAACTCCATATTTCAGAATACAATCATACAATACAGGCTAATAACTGTAAAACAGCAGATCTTCACTTTTCGTAGAATAAATTCAAAGCAACAAAATTTTGTGTTCAAATCTTTTTCTAACCTAAACTTTATCAGTGGTTCTCTTCATGTAAATCAACTCTGAAGACTTGAGTCTGAGTTTAACCTAAAACGTCTATAAATTATATTTCTTTGCCCAATGTATTAAATGTTATTCTTGTGTGTTTTTCCCTAAAATAAATATTCTGAATCATTTTCTTACATTCTTTTGAAAAGACTATATTCATAAAATTATGTTGTGTATTCTAAAGCAATAATACATAAATCTAACAGAAAATAGTAGTAATAAGAAGAGAAGGCATTTTTTCAGCATTATTTTCCACTTTTATCTTATATAAATAAGGTCCTATATTCAGAAATATATTTGTTATATCCAGTCTCTTTCTACATTCTGTTTCTTTGCACAAACCATTCTGCCCACTCGATAATTTTCTGCTCCTCTCCTGCAGGGAGTAGTTCATCTCAATCTATTTTGCTCTAAAATCCCAAGCCTACAAGTGATCTCGTCTCTCTTCTTTGGATGCCTGTAACTTACTTCCTGGCACTACATGATGTTTCAGGCTTACCTTGTATTTTTCTTGCTCAAGGCCTACAATCAGCCATTTCTCTAACCGTCTTTGTTCCTCTTATCAGAAAATTATGTTTAGAAACCAAGTTTGGCCCCTGAGTGTGCTCAGTGTTCTTGGGGTGTCATTTCTTCTAGACTTTCCAGAGGATAGAGTTAGGTAATATTGAATATATACTAACACATTTATATTATATTCGTATAGCTATAATTATTTCTTTATCTGTCCCACTGTATGTATATTAAGCTAAACTTGAGTTATTTTATATTTTTTTAAAAAAGAATATCTGATAGAATGCAATTATTATGAGCCATACTTTGGGCTTTTAATACATACTTCATTTCATTTATTCTTCACAACAACCCTGTCAGGTGGGTGCTATTCTTATCCCCATCTTACAGATAAAGAAAACTGAGGTTAAAAGATTAAATTAAACTAACTTAATTTTAAAGGTACTATGCCTGCAAATTGGAATCAAATTACAGACAGGCACAAATATATGCTTGAAAGATAAAGGGGAGAATTGAACTCTCTCTTTCTTTTTCTTTGCCATTTATTTATTTATTTTTTAAGAGGAGCATAATATCATATCTGGACTCTAGGTGAGAATATTTGGCCAGAGTGCGAAGAGCCTGATTTGCCAGCAAACTCTTTTTGATTGACAAATACTACATGGATTACTATGCTGAACATCACAAGGTCATTCCAGGGATCTTAGCAGAATGCTATCATCAATTAACAATGCCTGCCAAGAACACTTGAGAGGCGAATGGCAGTATGTTTTATTTAGTACTCTGTAACAGCCTATTCTCAGTGTTCCTTTCTTTCAATTAATTATGTAATTCCCACAACATAAAGTTTAGTACACTCAATTAATTGTTTAACTTGCTCTTGTCCTCTTCAGAGCTGTAAACATTATAAAAAAAAAATAGTAATGTTTATCCTGTTCATTTTGTATCCAGAGTATCTAGATAGTGCATACTACATACATGAATTACAAATTGTGAAATATGAAAGAATAAAATTTATAGCCCACCTTAAAACCACTTGTGAATAAACAGAACCTATTAGCTAAGTTTAAGTCATCAAGACCTAATAAAATATTCTTAAAGGTCATCTGTGAATTGCTCGCACCATAACAGTTATTTTATATTGAGATGCACAATGTCAGGAGAAAGTTTCCAATATCAAATCTCTTAGCATCCAGCTGTAGCCAGAGTCCCATATAATCTCATTATTGCTGCAACAGTTATAAAATCAATGGCTTGTAAAGTATATGGTGTAATGAATATTCATGTTGCACAGATAGTAATGGAAATGCTTCTAGAACTCCAGCTCCTTTCTAATACACTCTGGTCACATAGTGATCTTTCTGGAATAGGTAGTTCCCTTCTATATTAGTTTATTCTCCACTGCACCCACACATGGAAATGAATGCTGTAACTTTAACAGATATGAGGTATGGTTTGGATGTATTAAGACGAAGTTTTCTGTATCAGTTGTGGAATCTTGCCTTATTTTAGAGTAAGCTTCTTCTTTATCAGACAAAACAACTCCCATTATACTTAAATGCAATACAGAGTAAATGGTGGAAGAAAAAATATAGATTAGATTTCTGTACCCGAAATTCATAGCCAGTGACATTTGATTATTTCTGCATGGTAACCAAAAGCATTAAGATAAAGATACATGGCCTGGCTGGTGTGGCTCAGTGGATTGAGGGTCGTCCCATGGACTGAGAGGTCCCGGTTCGATTTCCTGTCAGGGCACATGCCCGGGTTGTGGCTCGATCCCCAGTAGGGGGTGTGCAGGAGGCAGCTGATCAATGTTGCTCTCTCACATAGATGTTTCCCTCTCTCTCCCTTCTTCTCTCTCTCAAAAAAAATCAATAAAAACATATTTAAAAAAAGGTAAAGATACATGGATGAATTTATTTGTTCAGAGATTTTAGATATCACACTTTCTGTTCTGACTGCATTATGTACAAGAGAACTTGTTATGAATTTATTAATTTTTCTGATATAAAGCAAAGAGACAAAATTATTCACTATTATTAATAATGAGCACAATAATTTTGTACCTTAGCATATATTTCTATCAGTGGTTTTACAACTTATATTAAGACATATAGAATGATCCAAATTATGGTTAAGCTAAAAATTTAATGAATTTTGGAAAAAATGAAATATTTATTTTTAAAGTATTTTCTTTTAAAAACATGAAAAAAGATTTTCTACATTTTATAATTTTTATGGTGGTATATTACTTTAATGCCCAGAGAAAGTAGACATCTATCATGAGTATATTTATTAAGAATATTAGAACAAAAACTGTATACTCTGATGTAGACTAAAAGCCAAATACAGAAATGAGATAGAAGACAAAGCTTAAATCATGACAGTTCACAAGCTAGAAATGGTTTAGAGTGGGGTTTTTTTTTTGGCAACAAAAGCCAGGAGATGTGATTGCCTTTCTTTTACCTGCTCTTCCTTTTTTGGGAAAAACTTTGGCCTCAACTCAGATTCCATGGTTACAGTATTGCCCATCCTTGTGGTCAACAAGCTGTCTTCAATATTCTGTCCTAGGGATGAGCCTTCCTAGCACTGAGGTCATACTAGCAGACTAAAAGGCTAATTAGTCTTCAGTGCATCCTTTCAACTGATTTATAATCAAAGAGAGGAGCTGTGGATGCACAAAGGGGTTCTGTGGAAAATAACCTCACAGGGTGATCTGATTAGAAATTCCTAACTGGGCAGGTCATGGTGTGTAGTCTGCTGTAATAAAAGGTTTATCTTTGCCTTAAGCAGCCCTGGCCATTGTTTCTGAGCATCCAGGTTAACACACCCTTGAAATAATCTGCTCAAGAGAACACATAATCTTGTTAACTGTCTTGTAATCCATTACCTGCCTTCCTTCTCTCACTTCTTTGTAACTTCCTTAAATTAACTCCTTAATTTCAAGTGCATAAAAGAAGCTGCAACGCTGTTATTCTTTGGAGCATTTGGTATCTTGCTCCCAACATATGTCCTCAGTTTAGCTCAAATAAACTCTTTAAAAAATTCCAAATATTTGCCTGGCTGGTGTGGCTCAGTGGTTGAGTGTCGACCCATTCACCAAGAGGTCACTAGTTGAATTCTTTGGTCAGGGCACATGCCCAAATTATGGGCCTGATCCCCAGTGGGGGGCATGCAGGAGACAGCCAATAGATGTTCTCTTTCATTGATGTTTCTATCTCTTTCTCCCTCTCCTTTCCTCTCTCTAAAATCAATAAAGAAAAAAAAATTTTTTTTAATTAAAATTTTTAAAAAATTTATAAGAAAAATAACTTTTAATTCACAAGAAAAGAATGAAACTGGCATATGAATTTAATCAAAGTATTCAGAAGTCACAAGTATTTAAAATTTATTTTTATAAAATAAATTAGTAATACTATCTATATTGAGAATTAAAAATGCATAATTGCTCTGTCCATGCCTTGCTTCTACTGAAGCAATTAAAAAGAGATATTGCATAAAACTTCTCCCTTGACATGACATTGCTATTAGTCAGTAAGTGACCCCTTAAAATAACAAAAAGATGAGATATGAATATCTGGAAATAGATAATTTAATAAGAATTATGTAGAATTTTCAAACTTCTTCAAATTTTAGTGTATCTTGCTTTTGAAACCAGGTGTGTAGGTTTGTTTGGTTTCTTAAAATACGTACTAGAAAATTCATTGTGGTGATTTAATATTTAGAATCTCCACAGCTGCATTTGTGTGAGCCTGGAGGTCAATATTTGGTTGCAGAGAGTTTCTAGTCACTCTATTATTTATTATTATTATTATTATTATTATTATTAATTATTATTATTATTATTACCAGTAGCAGCAAGCAAGGCATATTCTTCTCAGCTTATAAATATCAAGTGCGTTGCTGTTAAAATGCATATTTTTAACCATAAATTAAAATGTAAGAATCCTTATCAAGTGTTTCAATTAGACAATATTTACCATGTTTGCACCTGGAAACAGGAGGGCGTTCACGTGAAGGCTTTTTTTAGTGTCTCTCTGAGTGTTGTAACTGATATAGTGCTTGAAAATTTGTTGTTGCTTCTAAAGATTTTTATCCCGAGTTTTATGATTTAACAGTGTCCACATATAACCAGAAGGTTACGACACTCTTTTCTTTCTCCCTGCTGAAGTGATGACCAAAGTAATTTCAAAATAGCATGTTTTTATGGTGGAAAAATTGCTGTGAAAATGAAACAAAAGCCAGCTTGCAATTACTTTAAAAATACTTAGAGCCATCTACAACATTTCACTCAAGCAACCGCAGTCGATTTTTTGCACTCAAATAGCAGCGTATTTAAAACAAGCAGCTCCCAGCCAGGAAATATAAGAGGCTAACACGTAATCGCTCCCTTTCCTTCCCTGTATCTCTATTTGTCAGTGTTCTTCCATAAATATTTCTCCTGAACATCACAACACTTTCATGAAATAGGGAAACCTAATATTTTCATTTGCTCAAGTATGAACTTGAGGTTAAATGATACTAAATATCGATTACAGAAATAAAACTGAAACTCAGAGCTCGATATTTATATTCTGGTATGAGTTCCTTCAAATCATTAAACATTCAGGCAAGTCCTTTTTATTTTCCAACTTCCTGGCGCTCTCTCCTTTGGTGGCACAAGAAGGGCGCTTCAGTCAAGGTTCATGGAAGCCCCACCCCCAATCACAATAAAAGCTGAGCCAGTGTTCTTTGCCTTTTCTCCCTCAAGCTATTTTTGGACCAGCTTTAGAGACTGTCCCCTTTCTCCTGTAAGCCTCATTAAGTCGGTAATGAACCTTTTGGATCTTCTTGGTGTGTGTGTGGGCATCATGGGTCTGTATGCCCCACCACGTTTTAGGTGTGTGGGGGGATATGTCTCACCTTTGCATGATGGCTGCAAAATGGACATAGGCCCAAAATTTAACTTACTTTTGTAGAATCCTTCCTTCCAAATCTCCACAAATAAAATCTTTCTCTTGCTTGCTTTCTCTGTACCACAGTTCCCTGTATTTGTACTAGCTGTTATTTTCTCTTCAAGTTTTCTCCTCTTGACACTCTCTCTTGCCAGTAGTCCCTCTTCCTGCCCTTATCTTCCTTTCATAGGTGTGGTCTTTCCACACCCCATTTTAGAAAAGGTGTGACAATATACATCCAGCGGTCCACGTACAGCAAGGAAAACTGTTACACAGGAACATAGGAATTTGCATTTTTTAATTAATTATTCTGTGAGAGCAGGGAATATTTATGCTCGTGGGTCACATCATATTTGCCACACTATTCAACTCTACAATTGTAACACAAAACTTTCATAGACAGCAAACACATGAAGAAGGAGGCTTGGCTTTATTCCAATAGAAATTAAATATTGAACTGCCCTGGGATTCAGCAATTCCACTTGGTATAAATAAAATATGGAAACAACCTAAGGGATCATGAATGGATAAATGAATAAATGGAGAAAATATGCATATGTGTATATATATGAATATATATATGACTATTATTCAGCCATGAAAAAGAAGGACATCCTGCCATTTGCAACAACATAGATGAACCTTAAGGGCATTATGCTAAATGAGGTAAGCCAGACATAGAGAGAAAAATGCTGGATAATAAATTACTTAAATGTGGAATCTAAAATAAATGTGAACTTGTGAAAACGGAGAGTAGAATGATGGTTAACTGGAACTGGGTGATGGAGAAATTGGGGAGATGTAATTTAAGGATGTGAACTTTCAACTTGTAGATAAATAAATTCTGGAGATCTAAAGAGCAACATAGTATATTATAAGCAGTACTATGTTATAAATTTCAAAGTTGCTAAGAGACTACATCTTAACTCTTCTTTCTCAACACAAAAAAGAAAGTTGCCAGTGCTTCTATAGTAATCGTATCACAATATATAAACGTATCAAATCAACATGTTGTACACCTCAACCGCATACAATATTATACGTCAATTATATCTCAATAAAAAATAAAATGTATTTTTTAAAAAAGCATATGTAGGCTATACTTGGCTTATAGGCTGCAGATTGCACAGTCTTGCATTATTCCTATGTAGTTTATTGCAAAGAGAGAACAAGCCAAGAAGAAAAACTCTCATCCAGCATCAGCTTATTTTAATTAGTTTAGCCTTTCACACTTAAGAAAACAAATGGAAGACAGGCTAGTTAATAACAATATAGATAGTGCAAGCAGGTGCAGTAATTTTTTTTATCCAAAGGTTCACAGAACAGACCATGTGTGATAGCTATTTATTAAATAATGTCCATCTCATACCACAAAAGATATATCAGTCTTAGGAGTAAATATTTAGTATTTAAAATTATAAATAAATCAGTAAATTTTCAATGGAAGTATTTCAGAATACTACCCACCAAAATATAAATCAAAGAATTTTGCTTTCAAGTGTATTATTACTGTGAATGGACCCATGAAACAAATAAAAAAAAAATATATATATATATATATATATATATATATATATATATAAACCTGTGAACTGATGTTTTAACTAGCTAGATCTAGCAACCTAATTTTCTTATTCAAATAAATATTGTGATTTATAATTCTAAACACATATATGGTTTCTAAGAAAAATGTACTCACTTTAACAGATTTAAAATACCATTTTGTAACTGTAATAACACATTCCATTGAGCAATGCTGAAATAACTGTAAAGCTTTGCTAGTTAAATATGTTTGGCTTTGATTCATGCCCAATAACACATCCAAAAGATTAAATCTGCAATAAAACAAGCCAAAGGCTTCCAGAGGATAATAAGAGAGCTGCCTACTTGGTTTTTGATTGTTAGTTTCCTAAAAATTCTCATTTGGATCTAAATCTGAACTCTGGATAATGTTGTTGTTGTTGCTTTTAAATAACTCCAAGGGATTTGATATTCTTCATAAAGAGATTTGAATCAGAGCAATGCCCCTCTTTATCTTTAATCTGAATTCTATTCTCTATTTGGCCATAGGAATAAGCAATTTTGTTACAACTCATGGGAATAGTGTCTGCATATGAAGAAGAAGACAGATAAGGGTTTTCTATAATACAAATCCATTTATATTAGCCATAAATATATGTTCATGCCAAATACTTCTGACATGGGCACCAATAGATTATAAAGACAAAGCAGTTTTGTGTGGTTCCTGCTTTCACTGAGTTTTGAGTTAGTGAAAAATGCAGACAATATATAGGAAATTAAAATACATGGCATGTCGAGGTAATATTTTGAGATGCTTGCCGAATACATTTCTTTTACTCATTTAATTTTCCCCTTTTTTCCTGTTCAATTATCCTCAGCTTTCTTTGCCTTTGAAAGGAAAGAGTGAAAAAGAAATGAAGAAGTAGCCTTCTTCTTGCCTCGCTTTTCATTTTAGAACCTTTAGATAAGTTTAATGTTTTTGTGGAATAGGTTCAAGAGAGATTATACAGGGTGTATGACCGTCGTCTTTGGCAGAAGCAGTGTGCGGCTGTGACTCCACTGCCTTCATTGCCATAAAATACTATCCTGAGTGGGCGGGGGAAGAGGACAGTGAAAGAGATGGGACACTTTCAGAGGGCCAGTCAGAACTACCTGGGAGATGTCAAGAACTTCGGAGAAAATGAATGTACCTCTAAATGCATCTGAGCAGATTGGTCCATGTACAGCTCTCACCGAGGGTTTCTGTTCTCAAGTGATACACAGGAGAAGAAAAGAATTACCACACACCGTGACCATTATCAACAGGACGTTGGCAGTTCAGTTATTTCTGTGAGGTACCTGAAAATTCCCTCCTGCACAAAATATTCTTAACTTCAGTGGAAGGAAGGAATCAAACATTAGAAAATGTCCTACTACCCTGTCTAAAGAAAAATGACATTAAAATTGAAATCAAATTGTAAAATATTTTAGAGTCAAAGGTTAGACTTTGACAGTTGATTTTTGAGGTCAGTGATTTATTTTTCTAGAAATATAGTAAGTGCTCTAATGTCTGATGTACACAACATCTAAACACATAATTTATAATAAGTATGATTTTTAGGACTTAGAAACCTTAAGTTTTGGATTCAACAATTGCATATATGTTGGTGTTATTCACTTCGATAAGAAAAAAAGAATTAAGAGAATAAAAGTGGATTGTAGGGGAATATGTATTTTAGGCACCACTGAGGCATACAAGTGGATGTCAGATTTAGATTTGTAAGTCCTTTGGGAGAGAAGTATCACTGAAGCTACGGAATGAAATAACCCAGGGAAACTGTGTAACTAAGAGGGTTGGGGTCACAGTGCAAGAACACAGAGAACTTAGTTTTGAAGGCGTGAGCATGAGGACCGGACTCAGCAGAAGACTGTGAGTGAACAGTAAGGGTCTTTAGGAGAAAATTCAGAATGGACTTTTATCTCAGACATCAAAATCAAAATTCACTATAAGAGGAAAATCAGGGCTAACGGTGCCAGATGACGCCAAGAGATCAAAGTAAGATAAAGAAACAAATGTGCTAAATTTAGTAAGAAAGTCATTAGTGACTTGAATGAATGAGATCAGTTTTTGAGAAGTTACTCTGCCATGGCTTAAGGGATAGTGGAGGTAATGAATAGAAAAAGGAAGTATAGACAATTTCCTCAAACAATTTAAAATTTCCAAAATTACTGTGTTCTTTTTATTGTCCAATTTTCCTACAAAAGCATAAGAATAAAATATGTGTGTAAGTTATTGGGGCACTAAGAGAAAGACCTTTGTTCTACCAATTGAAGATAAATGGGAATATACTAAGTCCTATATGATGGAATTAGAAATTACTTTGCAACATGTTTGGTACAGAAGTTTTTATTGCTGTGATTTCTGTAATTATTATGTATTATGAATTTTTTTTAAATATGTTTTTATTGATTTTTATTTTTTTTTATAGCGAGAGGAAGGGAGAGGGAGAGAGAGAGAGAGAAATATCAATGAGAAAGAAACATCGATCGGCCCCCGCCTGCACGCCCCACACCGAGGATCGAGCCTGGAACTGGGGCATGTGCCCTGACCAGGAATCGAACCAGTAACCTCTTGGTGCATGGGTTGACACTCAACCACTGAGCCACTCCGGCCGGGCATGTATTATGCTTTCTAAAAATATTTTTCAATACGTGACTCAGATTATGCCATTTCATTCCAGTGGTTTTCTTCTCATCTACAGTAAAAATCAAAGTTCTTGGCAGAGCTGATCAAGCCCTGAAGGATGTGGCTTACCTCACTAGAGTCGTCTCAAGCCAGAGTGACTTCCTTTTTCTTGTTTGGATAAATGAAGCACACTCCCATTGTAAGGCTTTGAACTTTCTGCTCCTTCTGCCTTACATGTTCTTCCCAAATATATCAGCATACCTCACTGAAAAGCTTCAGGGTTTTGCTCAAATTTTACCCTACCTATCTACCATTTCAAAAATAGTACTCACTCTGCCCTGGCCGGTTTGGCTCAGTGGTTAGAGCATCGGCCCTTGGACCAAAGAGTTGCGGGTTCGATTCTGGTCAAGGGCATGAACCTTGTTTGCGGTTCGTCACCTGCCCTGATTGGGGTCATGAAAGAGGCAACCAGTTCATGTGTCCCTCTCACACCGATGTTTCTCTCTCTCTCTCTCTTCCTCCTTCCCTCCCACTCTATCTGAAGATAAATAGAAAAATATCCTCAAGTGAGCATTACAAAATAAATAAATAAATAAAATAGTACTCACTCCAATTCCTGAACTTCTAAATTTCCATTATAGATAGCACATGTCATTTAACACGTACATCTGTTTATGTAATTATTGCCTGATTGATCCAAGAATTGAGGCTACAGTGTTATATCTAGGGTGATTACTACTTGAGGAAATTAACTTCAACTACCTCCAATAGAAAAGTGTCCCCCTGAGTCTTGGTGGAGGTTTAAGTGGTAAGAAGCGTGGTGCCCTCAAAATATACCTAGGTTTTGGTACCACAGTTGATTGCAACGTTTTCATTGTAAAATTTTTCAAACTGTTTCTTCTAAACATTCATAGGAGTAAGTAATTTGGGCTATTGAACAGAAATCTGTTTCTTTTACTTTTTTAGTACACATACACACACATGGACACACACACACAGACACACACTTTCTTGTTTTAGGAGGCATAGAAATACTGGTTAGTAGTGAGAGGTAAAGCTTACAAATATGACTAGAAATAAATTATACAGAATTTTCTAGCTGACTAAAGAACAGTTTGAGTTAGCGCATTTGCAGAATGATTTTGAATCTCACTTCGTAAGATTTAAAGTGGAACAGTTTTGCCTGTTTTGAAGCTGCATGCATTCTTCAGTACATCAAAGTGGCTCATACAGACTACGACATTTTTGCCAGTGTTTACATTATCCACAGTTCTGTATATATTCATTTATTCAAAACCCATTTTATCTGGAAGATCATAATCTTTTCCAGATAAGGTACAGACAGTTTTGCTGGCTTTGCAATAAGCAGTGTCTGTACTGTATTTTTATGCAGCAGGTTTGTATTGTATTTGTTTGAATTTACAAATATGTGCCAGGATATTATTATATTTTCCTTTTTTTTGCTATTAGCTGGTTTGTAATAATGTGTATAAATATAAAGAAAAAAGGACTATAAATGCAGGTAGAAAAAATAGTTAATGATTTGATGCCTGTATTTCTCCCCTTATTGATAATATTTTCCTTTATAAGATTAAGCCAGGAATTGCTCAATTTATGTAATTACTTTTCTGAGTTCTAGGATAATCGAGTCAAGGTAACATATATTAAATATTAAAATTAACTGTGCTTAGAACATTGCCCAGCATATATTAGGTGTTCAATACATGTTTTATTTATTTATTTATATACCTAGTTACATCATATTATGGACATATACTTTATTTCTAATTTTAAAGAATTTTATGATTAGTATGCTTGATTCTTATAATACTATGAATCAATGCAGTTTATTTTAGTTATAGCTAATTAAAGTCTAACACTTGAAACAGCAAGTGGAAATAATCCTTAGTTTTATTATTTTTTTATTTATTAAAAAATTTTATTTCTTTATTGATTTTAGAGAGCGAGAGAGGAAGGGAAAGGGAGAGATAGAAACATCGATGAGAGAGAACATCGATTGGCCGCCTCCTGCATGCCCCCCACTGGGGATTGGGCCCACAACCTGGGCATGTGCCCTGACCGGGAATAGAATTGGCGACCTCTTGGTGCATGGGTTGACACTCAACCGCTGAGCCACACCAGCTGGGCCAAAAAATAATCCTTAGTTTTAAAGTAAGAAAGCTCTGATTTCCTTCATAAAAATGTGCCTGGGAGACCGCGTATCTGTGTCTTAGTGAGACTGTGTTTCAAAGCACATACTCTTTTCTCTATGATTAAATCTATCTGGGGATTTTTTTTTGGGGGGGGGGAGCTTTTATATTTGAGTTTATTCTTCATATAATTTTTAAACCACTACTATAGTTGAATATCAAAACCAAAACAATAGCAAGTAGTGAGCATATTGTGATGATAGTGCCTTACTCATTCACAACTGCATATAAAATGCCAGCAGTGAGTGTGATTCACTGGCTCCATTCAGAGGTCTGACAATGAACACCACCCCTAGGATGATGTTCATCACCCTCATGTGCTTCTCCATTGTACAGGTGCCATCTTTCTTGATTTGGATCAAAATCCACCAGTTCTACCTGGTCCATTTCATCAGTCTCTTCTACTTCCTTCCTCTCAGGTAGGAGTTTTTCCAGCAAAGAGAGTTTATCAGGAGGGAGAAAGCCATTTTCAGGAAAGCTTGCCTTAAATTTGATGATTAGGCAATGTCTTTCATATGGTCTACAATAAATTGGCATGCCTTCATCTAGCACACACTTGATAGCTCCATGCTTAATAATCTGACCAAGATGAGAAGTGATATCTGTAGTTTGTTGTCAAGAGTAACTATTGGCTTTTGGAAACCACACAATGCTTCAACCAGCTGTATGTCCATACACATGAAAAGGTCTTCTCGTCAAGTGAAAACAGCATGGTCCTTCTGATCTCAAACAATGATAATGTTTCCTGGCTCCAGTCTTGGTTCTCCGTCTCCTTCACCATGGAATGTTACATTCTGGCCATCTTTCATGCTTTTGTCAAAATGAACTTCTAGAATCTTCTCTCCATCTTCCTTCCATTGCAGTTTTTACATCTATCTTTAGGGCTGATCCATTTCCCATGGCCCTGGCACTCCAAGCACACAGACTGAGCTTGCTGAACCACTCCAGGTCCTATCTGATGAATTCTTATTTGCATCCCAGTACCTTGGCAATTGGGACAGCACTCTACTACTCCATCATTACCACCTTGGCCTTCACATTTGTCACAAATCACATTCTTTTGCAGAGGTAGTTCTCTTCTTGCACCATTATATAAATCTTCTAAGGTTACTGAGAGCTGATACACAGCATTTTTACCCCTCCTTTCTCTCTTCATCCTTTAAAGATGTCCATGAGGGAGTCTAAACCGCCACCTGCTCCCCCTTCTTTAACTGTCAGTTCTCCTTCTTTGTCTAATTCTCTTTTCCTCTTTTTTTTTAATCCTCACCCAAGGATATTTTCTCCACTGATTATTTTATTTTATTTTTATTTATTTATTTATTTTAGAGAGTGAAAGAGGTGAGGATGAGAGAGAGAGAGAGAACCATTGATGTGAGAGAGACACATCAATTGGTTGCCTCCCTGACTGGGGCTGGTGATGAAACCTGCAAGCCAGGTATGTGCCCTTGACTGGGAATCAATCCCATGACCATTTGGTGCATGGGCAATGCTCTAACCACTGAGAAACACCAGCCAGGGCATAATTCCCTTTCTTTGCATCAGAGAGGACTTCATAAGCTTGATAATTCTGTTCAAATTTCTCTCCTTTATTTGGATTCTTATCAGTGTGGTATTTCATGGCCAGCCTCCTGTAAGGCTTTTTCAATTCTTGCTGGGTGGCATTGGGTTTGACCCCCAAAACATCCTAGTAAGTGGTTTCTTTCACCATTTTTAATAGCCTGTGAGCTGGCCAAGGCAGGTGAGGAGGAGTTGGAAAATGCACGTTGCTGCATCCAGCATGGAAAGTCGATGCTCATCCACTTCTCAATGAGTGTTCTGGAAAGTTCTGCCTCTTTTTTTAAAGTTTCTTTTCTTTTTTTAAAAATTGATTTTAGAGATCAAGGAAGGAAGAAAGAGAAACATCGAAGTGAGAGAGAAACATCAATCTATAGCCTCCTGTTCAAATCCATATAGACCCCATGCAGATTTGAAGAAAGACACCTAATTTGGCAATAATATTGAGAGCGTATGCAGTGGTCCCCTTTTATCTGGGTTTCACTTTCCATAATTTCAGTTACCCATGGTCAACCACACTCCAAAATTATCAAATGGAAAATTCTAGAATAAACAACAAGTTTTAAGTTGTGTGTTGTTCTGAGTGGTATGATGAAATCTAGCACTGTCCCACTTTGTCCCACCCGGACATGAATCATCCTTTTGTCCAGACTGTCCAGGCCACACACACTACCTGCCCACAAGTCACTTAGCTGTCAGCTCAGTTATCGCATCGACTGTTGTGGAATTGTGGTGCTTGTGTTTAAGGAATCATTATTTTACATAGCAATGCCACATTCGCATAACTTTTAGTGTAATATATTATTATGATTATACTTTATTATTTGTTATTATTGATAATCTTTTATTGTGCCTAATTAATACATTAAACTTTATCAATGACATGTATGTATAGGAAAAAACATAGTATATATAGGATTCAGTATTATTTGAGGTTTCAGGCATCCCTTGGGGGGTCTTAGAACGTATCTCTTATGAACAGTGGAGGACTTACTTTATATGCTAGTTAAAGCCAGGAGGCTGGTAGAGTCAGAAAATAACTAAAGACTGAGTGTAGAAAGAGGAGAACCTTGGGATTCTCTAACATTGTATTATATATAGGTGTCCAAGGCAGCACAGAAATGGATACAGTGGGTAACGGGTTCAAGAAAACAACATTTTGGAAGAGATAAGTAACATGTTTGTATTTCATGTGACAATATATGAGAGAGGGAAAGATTGATGACCCGGGCACAGAATGGCATATTACTTGAGAGGTATTCTAAATGATGTTAATGATGAGATTTAGTATACAAGCAGAAGAATAAGAACATGGACAGTTCATTTAATACATATAAAGCATTTTTAAATGGCAATTACTAAGAAAATCAGCTAATATTCCTATTTTATATTTATTCACTTTCAAGACTAAGATTGAATGGGACAAAAGTTCCCATTTTGAGAGAGAGAGACAGACAGAGAGAAACACAACAGACCATACGGTGCTATCCAACATCAGTAGAACTCTATATAGTATAGACCCTCATCCCCATATATGCCCAGATGTACATATGACAAGAATATTCTAAAACATAGTTATAAGCAATATAAGAGCTGTCATGCACACAAGATCTATGAACTATCATAATGACACCCAAGACACTTATGATAAAAGTAGTTTCAGATTGTTAGCTGCAAAATTACTTCTTTACATATACTAGGCTTTCTAATATAAGAATATAGCAGAGCCCTGGTTGAGTAGCTCAGTTGATTGGAGCATCCTCCCATAAACCAAAAAGGTTGTAGGTTTGATTTCTAGTCAGGGCACATACCTGGGTTCCAGGTTTGATCCTCAGTCAGGCACATAAGGGAAGCCACTGATCGATGTTTCTCTCTATAAAAATCACTCTCACACACACTCACACAGATAAGGTATATCCTCGGGTGAGGATTAAAAAAAATAAATAATAGAGCAGAGAGCGGTCAAAGAGTAATATTTTTCCTTATATTAATACTTAAATAAAATCCTTATTTCTAGTGACTCTGAACCAACTAGAAAATTATAAAATATCCCTAAAGTCCTTAAGTGTTTAACTGTGTCTAAGAATAAGTCTGGTATTTTTTGCCTAGTATTCTGAAACTGGGGCATGCTGCTGTGAATAAGTTTTTCCAATATCTTTCTATTAACCTCACTTTATTGAAATTCTAAAAGTATTTTCTGAATATTTAGTTATTTTTTGCCTACCTGCAAAGAGCAAAAAGAAAAAGGCAGAACATTTTCTAGACTTTGTCATAACACCAGCACCAGTTTTAATTAAATTAAATTATATAATTCTAAAATATAATTTTTCCTCTAAACCATAAAATAAAAACTATTTGATCATATTATGTGTTCCAAACTAGGGAGATACAAAGGAAATAAAAGGAATGATTCCTAATTTTAATGATTTCACTATGCAATTGAGATGATAAAATATTTTGTATAAAATTATAAAAACTCTCAAATCCATTTACAATTAGATTCTAACATGCTCTATCAGACCTTAAAGTGCTGTGAGGATTAAGACACGAGAGAGCCCAAGCAGTCACAGAAATGCCAGCTGGGGCATGGACAAGACCCTGGCCTATTCTGTATAACCAGAGTAGATTTACACAAGAACAAACATTTAGTGTTTGTCCCTATCTAGATAAGATTAAACCATAAGCAAAGCCAAAAATGCATTTGCATTTCCCCAGTCCTTACTGAACTGCATTGGCAAGTTAATATAACAACCAATATTTGAAGATAAAGCACATTTGTGAAGGTTATAAATATAAAAATTAATTAAAACATGAAACAAATTGAAAGGCATAAAGTTGATGTTTATCTATCATGAGCAAAAAATGAACTATAAACATGTACGTACCACTTCACTATTCATACTATTAAATTTTGAAATTAAGGTCCAAACATATTCAAACTTCCTTATTCAAATTTGCAGAAGACACTTCATAATGCATATTCAGAAATATACCAGTAATGCAACTTAAGGTTTTAAAAATGTCCACAGTGTTATATCAGGACCAAGAATTGGGAAATCTAAATTTTGTGGTAGACAATCTGAATGACAATGGCTCAATCACTTAGCCTTTCTGAATTTTTTTCTTATAAAAGATATTAATGACACATACATTTGAGGTGACAAACCTCCAGCACTGTTGTGAAAATCCTAGAGAAGGCACTTGTAAGTCTTCTAAACTTTGTAATATTCACTGAGCTATTATTAGTTGTCCCTCTTTCTTATTCTCATTGCAGATTTTTTCCTCTCCATTATAATAACTAACCTATATTTGGCATTTTATGTGTGTCAAGCTGTTTGAGAATTTCATGTGTGTTATTTTCAGAAATACTATCAGTCATCTATTATTATCCTTATTTTTTCTACTATTATTTATATTTTACATGCAAGGTAACTGCTGTACAATGCCAGTAGGTACCAAGATTACAGAGGTAGTATGTGCCAGAGGCAGAATTTGATCCCAGCCTCTGATTCCAAGATTTGAACACAATTGTTATGCCATAGTGCCTCCCAGGATTTTGCACCTGTAATATCTAATTTTTATTGAATTAAATATAAACTCGTTTTTGCAATTAAATTTGATAACATTTAGGTTAAAGCTCTTCAAAATAACTCGTTGAGTAATTGAAATTATTTTATATAAAGTTATGCAAATTAAAAAGGGATAAACTCTTCTTTCAATACTTGACAACTTAATAAAATGAATAATGATAAAGCTAACTCATCATCTCTGGCTCTGCTTATCTTATTCTAGAGGCAATTCATGTTTACAATCTGTGTGCATTCTTATCAGTGCAAATATATTCAAACCCGATACTCATAGACTGAGTATTTGTTGTTGTTTATGTCTTATTTTGTGAGAATAAAACCGTAATATATACAATCTGCTTTGTTTACCTAATATGAATATTGTGACAAGGCAATCAATTTAGATCCAAGTTTATTTTTCTTAGATACCTTCATTTT
Source organism: Tadarida brasiliensis (assembly GCA_030848825.1). Classification (NCBI taxonomy): domain Eukaryota; kingdom Metazoa; phylum Chordata; class Mammalia; order Chiroptera; family Molossidae; genus Tadarida; species Tadarida brasiliensis. Next base: position 67,366,249 of record CM061266.1, read on the forward strand.
GATACATAGAAATATAAATATTAATTGCTATTTATATTATTTCACATATTTCTTGATTTATACACACATATACAATTATACATTGAAAATGTTATATCATGCATATTTTGTTTCCAAAGTCACTTTTTCCTCCATCAATACAATTCATTTGATCTTTTCTGTTTTTGAATTGTATTACAACCCATAACTCATATGAGCATTAAGTGTACCTTCCTTCCACCTTTTAATTATGCTCTTATATGGGTATTTTGTAGGTATATAATTCTATAAACTTTTAATCATAAATAGGCATAAACACATTCATGTGCATACATACTAATATAGAATGTTATTGATCATTAATTGCCCTCTATAAATGGAATGTTATATATGACACTAAATTATTTTTATCTCTTTTTTCCCTAACATAATAATACATCATGGAAATCCCTTGAAGTCAACTGATATATTATTTTATTTTTTTAATTTTTTTCTTCATTTATTTTTAGAGAGAGAGGAAAGGAGAGGGAGAGAGAGATAGAAACATCGATGAGAGAGAACATCGATTGGCCACCTCCTGCATGCCCCCCACTGGGGATTTGGCCCACAACCTGGGCATGTACCCTGGCCAGGAATCAAACCAGTGACCTCTTGGTGCATGGGTTGATGCTCAACCACTGAGCCACACAGGCCGAGCTCAACTGATATATTTCAGACTAATTTCTTTTATGCCTGCATAATATTCCAGTGAATAGATGTACCATGTTCTTTCAATCATTCCTCTATCAATATGTTTACTGGGATCCCACAGAAAGTATTGCAATAAACATAGTTTACTTATATCTTTAGCTATTTGTATTATTTAGTTATTTTTAAATTAAACTACATTTGACATGCAATATTGTATTAGTTAAAGGTGTACAACATAGTAATTTGATCTTTACACAGCTTATAAAGTGGTAAGTCTAGTAACCATCTGTCAATATTCAAAGTTATATTATTGACTATATTCCCTATGCTGTACATTACATCTCTGTGAATTATTTATTTATAACTGAAAGTTTGTACTTCTTAATCCCCTCCATCCTTTTCACCTACCTACCTACCCTTTTCTCCTCTGGCAACCATCAGTTGTTCTGTGTATCTATGGGTCTGTTCCTATTTTGTTTTGTTTGTTTTGTTTTTTAGATTGCATATGTAATTGAAATCATACAACATTTGTCTTTCTCTGTCTGATTTATTTCACTTAGCATAATTCCCTCTGGGTCCATCCATGTTGTTGCAAATGGCAAGATTTTATTCTTTATTATGGCTGAGTAATATTTCATTGTGGATATAAATATATCACATACTCCTCATCCATTCATCTATTGGTGGACACCTATATTGTTTTCATATCTTAGCTTTTATAAACAATGCTACACTGAATAGATGTCTGTTTGAATTGTTGTTTTAGTTTTCTCCAGAAAAATACCCAGAACTGGAATTGCCGGGTCACAATGTAGTTCTATTTTTAATGTACTGGGAAATGTCCACACTGTTTATCATAGTGGCTGCACTAATTTAAATTCCCACCAATAGTGCACTAGGGTTCCCTTTTCTCCACATCCTCACCAACACTTGTTATTTGTTAATTTTTGATAAAAATTATTCTGAGGTGTGAGGTCTTATTTGTATTTTCTTTTCTTTGTATGGAAAGCGTTTGCCTTTTTCTTTTTATTAAATTTGTTGGGGTGACATTGGTTAATAAGATTATATAAATTTCAAGGGTACATTTCTATGATGCATGATCTTCATATTGCACATTGTGCCCACCAGCTAAAGTCAATTCATCTTCTACTACTATATATTTGACTCCTCTTACCCTTTACTACCACTGCCCCTTTCTTCTGGTGTCCACTATTCTATTATCTGTGTCCATGAGTTCTGTGTGCTTGTTTTTCTTGTTTGTATGTTTTTTGCTTTCAGTCTTATATCACACCTATGAGTGAAATCATATGGTTCATAACTTTTTTTGTCTGACTTATTTTGCTTAGGAAGATCTTCTCAAGGTCCATTCATGTTGTCACAAATGGTAGTAGTTCATCTTTTCTTATGGCTGAGTAGTATCCCATTGTACATAGGTACCACCTCTTCTTTATCCAGTCATCTAGCAAAAGGCACTTTGGTTGTTTCTATGTCTTGGCCACCATGTGTAATGCTGCAATGAACACAGAGGTGCATACATTTTTGTGAATAATAATTTAAAATTTGAGGGGTAGATAACCAGAAGAGGGGTTGCTGGGTCATATGGTAACTCTATGTTTAATATTTTGAGGAACCTCCATAGTGTTTTCCACAGTGGCTGTACCAGTTTACATTTACCAGCAAAGAATGAGAATTTGTTTTTCTCCACAACTTCTCCAACACTTGCTATTTCTTGTCTTGTTGATAATAGCCATTCTAAAAGGTGTGAGGGAGTATCTCATTGTAGTTTTGATTTGCATTTTCCTAATAGCTAATGAAGTTGAGCATCTTTTCATATATTTGTTGGCTATTTGTATGTCCTCTTAGGTGAAGTGTCTATTCAGAACCTCTGCCCATTTTTTAATTGGATAGTTTCTTTGGTGTTGTATGAGTTTGATTGAGTTGTATGAGTTCTTTATATATTTTGAGTATTAATCCCCTGCCAGAGCTGTTGTTTGTAAATATCTTCTCCCACTCAGTTGATTGCCTTTTTGTTTGTTAGTGGTTCGTTTTGCTGTGCAGAAACCTTTTAGTTTGATATAATCCCATTCATTTGTTTTTTCCTTTACTTCCCTTGCCTTGGTGGTCAAATTCATAAAATCGTCTGTAAGACCAAGGTCCATAGTTTAGTACTCATGTTTTCTTCTATGTAATTTATTGTTTCAGGTCATGCATTTAGGTCTTTGATCCATTTTGAGTTCATTTTAGTATATGAGGACAAACAGCAGTTTAGTTATTTGTATTTTTAAAAATTCTTTGTGATAGATTCCAAGGTGTAAGACTGCTGGGAAGAAAGATAGTTATGTGTGTCTTATTTTTAAATAATGTTGACAGGTTGCTTTCCAGAAATGTACAACAATTTACATATCAATCAACAATACGTGAAAGTTCATTTCACTCTGACAGTCCAACAGCAAAAGGGTATGTTTGTACTTTGAAATTTTTTCAGGTCAGGAATTTCTCTAAGATCTGCCAAGATTTGTATATTTTTCTCATCATTACCTTCTGGAATTGGATGAGTGCCTTTCGACTTGCAGACTCAGGTCTTTCTTCAGCTCCAGGCATCTTCTCCAATTATTTGCTGAGTATTTGTCTCTCTTTCATCTATTTGCTTGTCTCCTGATGGAAATGTTATCATATATATACACAAAGCTTTTGAGTTTATTACTTACTTTTTTAAACCTCATAATTTTTACAAATTTTCTATGATTTTGAATATTTTTACCACTTGTTCCTCCAGCCTAATTTAAGTCTTGCTAGTTACTATCTTCCTTGCAAAATGTAAACATAATTTTTTTTTAATTACAGAGAACCTTTTTAATTTGTTGGACTTAAATATTATGAGTTATTTTGTGTGTGTGTGTGTGTGTGTGTGTGTGTGTGTGTTTTGGTTGTTCAAGTTAAACCCTGGGGAAGGTGCTAGTACTCTATTTTCTTAGATCTGTTGTAATTAATTCTTTTTTGTTGTTAATCCTGTCCTGAGGATATTTTTTCCATTAATTTTTAGGTAGAGTGGAAGGAAGGGGTGGGGAGAGAAAGAGAAACATAGATGTGAGAGACACATCGGTTGGTTACCTTCTGCACGACCCCAAGCGGGGCCAGGGATTGAACCTGCAACTCAAGTACATGCCCTTGACCAAGAATCAAACCCAAGACCCTTCAGTCTGAGGGCCCACACTGTAACCGCTGAGCCAAACTGGCCAAGGCTGTTGTAATTATTCTTATTCTTCTTTAAGTCTCTAGCTACAAGATGCTATTGTGTTGCTATCATTTACCTTAAGAAAATGTTAAAATATATTAAAAATTGTGAAGGCTAATATAATGACCAACTCTGTGCCAACATCACACATTTTTAAATATTTCTCACGTTTATTTCAGATTGTGATTTTTCCTTTTAAAAACAAACATATTATATACAATTAATCTACTATGCATACTTGTCCCTAGTTTCAGCCTCAACTTTTGTCCTAAAACACAGGTAAAAACACTTCTGAATTTGATGTTTATCATTGTGGCATAATTTTCTTAAACAACTACTGATTTTTAAACAGTATATGGTCTTTTTTGGCTTGTTTTTCATCATATACGTGTGTGTGTATTTGCATTTGTATGTACGTTATCACACTGTACACATCATTGTCAGTTTATTTTTTGAAGTTGATATTTATATATGTTAATTTATATCATCCTTTCAGTAATTTCAACCTTTTTTATCAATCATCACCATAATATCTTACAAATTTAGACTGCTTCCAATGTTTTGCTAATACATATATATCTTCAAAGAATATTTTCTAAGTGAGAATTTCTCCAGGTGATTATACCTAAAAGGGCAATTGCTGGATTACAGAATATGCACATTTGCAACATTTCTAGATATTGCCAGCCAAACTGCACTACAAAATAGTTGTACCAAATTACATTCTGACCAATAATGTGTGAGAATGCCTACTCTTCCATCTCACTGCCAGCAACCCTGGTTTCCAAACTAATTTTTACAAGTCTGATGTATGTAAATGTTATTGCATATCAATTCTAATTTGAATTTTTCTGATTACTGGTGAGCTTGAGAATATTTTTCTGTGATTTATGACCATTTGGTTAGTTTTATCCCCTGTAAATTCCTCATGCAATTCAGTTTTTTGTATGTGTGTATTTCAAATTGGGGAAAATGTACCTATCTATGTTACCATACCTTTATGAGCTTTTGATTGAGATATTTTTAATCTTTTTACAACATTGTTGTCTTATATATTAGGTGAGTCTCTTATAAACAATATTTTATACAATATGATAATCAATATTTTAGCATGTTGCTTGTGAGTAATTTTATATCACTACTTAATTATTCATAGTTACAACTTCAGGTCCTCTAAATGAAGTCAAGACTAATCCTATTTCAGATAACTTGCTTATAATTATGGTTTTCACTTCCATATCCTGATAGTAACTTTTATTTTACTAATTTCGCTTATTTATTTAAAAGAATGTTTATCGTATCTTCATTGTATGTATTTTTAGTGGAGATTTATTTCATCATCTTAAAAATCTCCATATTACCAGGATCAGGACTTTTATTATTTGTCAACATGAATGCAGAGGATTTAAGGATCACACTAGGGGACCTGAAAAAAGAGTTCAGACATAGCTTAAGACCCACTTGACCTGTATTGCTGCAAGAAAGTTGTAAGCTCTTTATGAAGATAACAGAATGTCTCATCATCTCAGTTTAGGGTGGGCTTAGGCTTTTTATTTTATTTTTGGGGGGGTCTTTGAAGCTCAAGGAGATTTGGTGCACTCATATATGTTTCTATTGATCTTTCTTGGACCAGGGATATATGTGAGCTAAACTCTTTCTTAGATATGCTGTTACAATACCTGACCTAGGAATGCTTCAAAATGGGTACTCAACTCTTTTATTTATGTAAAAGGAGAACATACAATATTCTAGTTCCCTCTCTCCATGTCTTATCCATTTGTTGGACTTCATAACTACTTGGCTTAGAAACATTGAATGGATTAAGCTGCAATCATCGTAGAACTCTCTATAAGAATTCATTTTAATGTGATATATTAGATGTGAGAATTGTCTTACAAATTATATGAATTGTGGCATACTATATGAATTGTTGCTTTCTCAGCTATTATAAAACACATGTAAAAGGTACTATGATACACAAGACAATATAAATTCATAGTTCTCTAAATAGCTGCACAGAATATAATAACATGATAAAATGAACATCATTTTGTCTGAGTAAGAATTTAGTTGTCAGGACCCAAATAGACACTGAAAGAGCCAGAATTAGAATTTGATTTAAAGAAAGGAATTCAACTACATAGTTTCAGCTCCTATGTGAACCCATAGAGCATCCTGACCTCAAAGCCTTGGCTCATGCTCACCACCCAGACATAGGAATTCAGCTGACAAAACCAGATGGCCAGTTCAAGGACACTGGCCATGAACATCCATATTGGGACAAGCATGGATACTGCCTGCGTGTCCACAGCCCCTCCCTCTGATTTCCCTGTTCTGTTTTCACTCTCCCTCCTTATAAAAACCTCTGCTGCACTGAGATGTTAAGATGGGCTTTGGTACGAGATTCTCCCATCTTCTCCAGTGGCCATCACTTGAATAAACCACTTTTCTTTTCTACCTGCACCTTTCTTGTGAGTTTGGCTTTCATTGCACCAAGCAGCTGAAACTGGGTTTGGTTATAATTCTAATTATTTGACAAATATTCATTTGAAAATTACTATTTTATTATGGTTATAAATAAAATTTTTATTTATTTAAGTTTTTGAAATCAATGTTGAATATATTTTACAATAATTTCTATTTAATGCTGTTATCTAACAATGCTGGGGACATGGCTAACATTCAAAATATTACATTAAAAAATGATACAAGCTATTTTATAAAGTTTTCAACACATAAGCATAAATGTTTAAATAAATGATACAAAATGAGAAACAGATGAAGCTTGGCATCTCAAAATGTATAAAATAATAAGAAAAATTACTTTCACAAACAGAAGCTTAAAAACCAAGAAAATACTTTGTTCAAGTAATGCACTCATTTGCTAATATGTGTTTTTTTTTATTAGGTCATTACTAAAATTGGCAAATAGATCCTCATGGTTGAAGATTGATTTTATGATGGAACCATAAATTGAACCACAACCCTAAGAAGTATAAATAAAAACTGACATCTTTTCAACAGTGTCATAAATGTTTAATAGGTATTTACCACTGGCTTCACAAATTAACATTCATTGGTGATTAAATAAAAATACAGGTTAAAAAACAAAAAGCAGCACTAATACACATTATTGAGATGAACAGAATAATATGTAAATTGTAAAAATGTTGGACTTCAAAATATTGAACTAAAGCAATATATCTTAAAATATTTCCTAAGAATTTCTTCTTACATTTTTAATATAGAAACTTCATGAAACCTTTTCAATTTAAAAAATATTTGAACTATATAGAACAGACCAACATTTTAAAAAGGCCTAGAAAACTACAGAAATGAGAAAAAGAAGAAGAAATAAAAGAACAAAAGCAAATAGGAGGAAAAAAACATTTAAAATTAACACAAAATCTTGAAAGAATAAAATTACCGTAAGATTAATGGAATATATGTAAAATACCAAATCATTTGATAATGTTAAAATAAGCAAAATTGAACCTGTTCAAAAACATTTAGCATAAGAGAATGAAACAACTGAAGAAAAATTATCAAGATGTTAATATATTGGTCAATTGAAAGTATCTCAGTTAAAAAAGTAGTTAGATGTCATCTTGTCTTAACATCATGAAATACTGTCACAGAAAAGTTAAAATAAATATATAGATCAATGTTATACTATATATAAAGTTTACAAGATGATAGCATATATAAAGTAATAAAAATTTAAGAAAAAATGTATTTTAGAAAAATTGACACTCAGAAAATCTATGTTGTTAACTCTAAAAAGTGTATTACTATCCATTATTAGTAGCAGAGAGATTTTATTGAGATATTAAAACACTTATATTCCAAGACAATCTACTTAAATAACCATATATATATAAATTATAATTCTACAAATATAAATGTATTAAAATTCTTAAAAAACAAATTACCAACATTTTATTATACATTTGGGAAAGACTACCAATTATTCTTATAAAATTATCAATAAAATTCTTTTTTATACTTTGAAAAAATTATACTTGTTCAAACTTCCTCCAAAATAGTTAAAATTCCATTATATGTTTACTAGGTTTACAGTAATCTAAGAAGCATCCTGTCAAGAAGCAACACTAAAAGGAGGAAGTCAATTACCTCCATGTAGAAGGAAGTAAAATTTATAATTTTCTTATAATCAATCACTACTCTTTCACTCTTTGGTTTTCTTGTTTTTGCATTCTAGCCCTCTTTTTTCTTTACAACACATACTTTGTTGTTTTTGTTTTTCGTTAATCCTTACCTGAGGATTTTTTTCCATTGATTTTTTTTTAGAGATAGTAGAAATGAGGGAGGGAGTGGGAAAGAGAGAGAGAGAGAGAGAGAGATCATTGTGAGAGAGACACATCAATTGGTTGCCTTCTGCATGTGCCCTTACGGGGGCAGGGATTGAACCTGCAGCCCAGGTATGTGCCCCTTGACCAAGAATTGAACCCACAACCCTTCAGTGCATGGGCTGACACTCTAACCACTGAGACACATCAGTCAGGGCACAACACATACCTTTTTAAACGCAAAAATCAGTACTTGTATAACCACTAAAACATCATTCTCATTTGAAAGCCAAGAAAAGTCATGCAACTATCATAGAAAGACTGAATCTTACCAGGGCTGCATCCTATCCTTGATTACTATTTTATTTAGGTGTGTAGCCACAACATTCTCTGATTAACAGGAGGATAGTTAGATCCTCACTGGAGAAAGAAAATAGCATCAGGAGCCACCTAAACTCAGAGATAATGAGATAAACTCAAAGTAGTCAGGGAAAATAATCCAAATTGAATAATAAATAAATATTTTAGGCATGCCAAACAAGATGACAGGGCCAAAATCTGAGAGAGAGAGAGAAAGGGAGAGAAAATTACATGATCCAGTCATTGGAATTACATGAAAGAGATTATAAAATAACTGTAATAAATTTGTATTAGAAAAATATTAAATGGAAGAGTTTGATGAAAGTAGTGAATCTATAAAATAAGCAAATGGAAATGCTAGACTTTGAAAACTCAGCATGCAAAATTAAGACCTTATTAGTTTGTTTTAAAAGATTCAGAAAAGCAGAGATATGGTTAGTCAGTTTGAAAAACAGATTAGTAGGAAATACTAAAATTTAAGCATACATGCCACAAACTAAAATAATAAACTAAACAAGAACGTAAGAGACATGAGAGAAACAATGAAAAGATCTAATTAATGTAATTTCAGATAATGTAGTTTCAGAATAAGAGAAAAAAATCAATGCAGCAGAAAAATATTTGAAAATACAATTGCTAAAAATTTCTCAGAACTGATGACACAGTGGCCCACATAATTGAAGATATTTTATTGATTCTTAGCAGTATAAATATGTAAAAAGACCATAGAAATTATAAAAACATATTATGAAGTTAATAATGACTTATGAAATTCAGACAGACTACTTAATATAACAAAATAATGAGAATAACTCTTAAAGCAGAGACAATATACTACTTTTAAAAAAGCAACAAAAGAGATTTCCAACTGACTTTTTCATACTTTTACATAATTCATATTTTTTGTATTACATTTGAATTTCATACCAGCTATATTGAAATACCAAAAAGCATATAATGTTGATAGTGTATTTCTTTTTGTATTAAACTGATTATTTACCAAGAGAAGATTTACTTTAGGTAAAATTAAAATGTACTACGAATCTTTGCTGTTTGCCCTTCCCAATTAACACCTACATTTGTTCAATCCTTCTTCTTTTTATTTTACTTTTTTAATTTATCCAGAATACATCATTGCTCAAAAGATAAACTTCAGGTTACACTCCATGTTTTCTGTCTTTACATATAGCTTTATAATTGAATCTATATTTCTAGTTCTACACGAGTTATGCTAATCATTTAAAAGTATGTTCAGTTGGTCCTCCAATCCATGGGTTCTTCATCTGTGGATTCAACTAAGTGCAATTGAAAATATTTGGGAAAAAAAATGTTACATGTTACTAACATGTACTTCGTAATTAGGGTTGTGATGTTTATGTCTATACTGAACATGCACAGACTTTTTTTCCTTGTCATTATTCCCTCAACAATACAGTATAATAACTATTTACATAGCTTACACATTGCATTAGGTACTATAAGTAATCTAGAGATGATTTAAAGTATACCAGAGGATATGCATAGGTTATATGCAAATTCCATGGCTATTATATATCAGGGACTTGAACATTGCCAATTTTGGTATCCTCCAAGGTCCTGGACTCAATTCTCTGTGGATATCACGGAACAACTGTAATTTATAACTATCATTGGCAAATTCACATTTTTAATATGTATCATATTTCATAGTAAACATATGTAATGAAGTCATATTAAATTACTTTGTTTAAAAGTATTTAAAAAACACATACACCTCTGTGAACATGCACACACAGATGAACACAAATGGCAGAAGAAACACTGAATTAAGACAAGAACAGATCTCTATTTCTCTGGCTGCCTCTAACTCTGCATGACATAGGTAGGAAAGGGTCTGATTTGCTTTCCCTGATATTAGTTTTCCTCAAATGTTAAGGAGGGAAGGAGAAATTGGTCTCTAATGTTTATGTTTTTTGTTTTGTTTTCCATCTCAGATGGGCTACTTTTTTGCAGATTTCGCATTCCAAGGCTAAATTATGATTGGAGTGTTTGTGTTGATAGAGATAATATCAGTAATCAATGACTTCATTTTTAGATAAATTCAGTTTACTTTCTCCTATGTACTATTGAACTAGAAGAACAAAGGGCAATACATTGTACATTTCACCTCTTAAAATAAATGTGCACAAGGATGAAGAGAGATTTATCAAAGACTGTTCTTAATGAAAACTGCAGTGGATCTAATTCCATCAGGGTTTCAGACTTTTATCTAAGGTGACAATGAGCTGACCTGATGATCTCATCCCTGGAGAAAGCTAGGCTAGAAGACAAACTCAAGGTCATTCTTTTCAAGTAAGAGCTATGTTCTAATACTGAGGAGAAGAAGAATGGGCAACTGTGACCTTTTTTGGCCTATACTTTCTAGCATCACAATAATACACAATGTGAAAGTTATAATATGAATATAATTTAGGCATATGTTAATAGTAATTAGCCTTTCCCATGATTTAACCTTGACCTATAGCTAAGATATTTTCAACATAATTTTGCTAGGAAATAGGTATATATATTACAATTTGCAAGTGAGGTTTTAAACTCTTGTATCATTTAAGCCACCTCTTAAATATTGCTATCTAGAACAATTTATAACAGATAAAAATACATTGTTTTGAGATTGTGTTTATTTAGTATTTGAATTGCACTCCTTAAGTCTTGCTTCATAAGTTTGCAGAGTTGGCTGTGCTTGTGTGTTTGGGTGGCTCCAGAAAACACTTCTTGTACCCAGATGTGTCTCCTTTATATGCTTGTTGAGTATGTTTCACTCTACAATTAGGGAGAAATGTTCAAGTATATCACTGGAAGAAATAACACCCTGCCTCAAAGTCAAGTTATATAATATATAATTATCAATATCAAAGTCAGGGAAACAGTGGTTGGTAGGGCTATAATCATCAACCAAATAACTTTTCTCTAGCTTCTAATCCTAGATGGAGCCTGAGGAATTGTTTTCTCTCTCCCTCTTTCTCCCTCCCTCCCTCTTTCCCTTGCTCCCTCTATCTCTATCTCTCATCTCTATTTCTATCTTTATCCTCTCTTATCCTCATTTATTCTTTCCCTTTTTAATTTATTTCTTTATTCTTTTTTTGTAAGTTTCTGTATAACCATTCTGTTCCACTTCACTGGTTGGTATCAAATGCACTCATTTTAAATGCCCAGATAACAGGTTCATGTTACCCCAGACAAGGACCCCCCGGTATTCACATGTTGTTGAAGATGTTGGCTTTAATGATTGTTGCAAGGGGAAGACCACACGGCATGGGGTGTCTCACTATGAGGATGTAAGACAAAAACCTATTCTAGAACCTGAGCTTGTGTTAGGTGAATTCAAGGTGAGTGTAAGGAAGCTGGGAAGAAGGGGTAGTTGATTTTTAATCAGTCTCATTTAGAAGGAAGGCTCACCAGAAGCTGAAGCTGTATTTAGTAAAGAAGCAGCCGCCACTCCTCTTAACCAGAATAGGGATGCATTTGGTCATTTTGTAGCTTAGACACAGTCTGTGCTTTGTCTGTTCAGACAGGACTGCAAAGTGGCTTGTTTTGATTGAATCCATCCCAGTCACAGAGGACAGAGTACAATTGATGTTGCTATTCTGTGAAATTACTATGTTTGACAGAGAGCACCATGTCCTGGCCAGGAGTGCCAGACCAGCTCTCGCTCCGAGGGGATGTTTTTCTCTTCATCATTACCTGGTTATAAATCTCAGGCAGCTCCTCCCTCCAGGCAGTCTACTGGGTAAGAGCATGTACTCTTGAACTACACTCCTGGGTTTGATTGACTACTGAATCTGTCGTTTACAAAGCGTATCGCAGAATACTTACATAGCTTACCTGTACTTTATTCCCTTCAACTAAAAATTGGACGTACCAGTCACTCCCTCGAAGTATTATCATGGAAGTTACATTGGTTGTTAACATGTGAAGTGGTTAGAACAGTGCTTAGCACACAGGAATGCCTTGAAATATTAGCTAGTGTTATGTCATTAGTTTTCCTCTCCACAAGTAAGCACTGGAACTCCCAAAGAAATGTTCATGTCATAGGGAAATCCTTTGTGTTATCACCTGCACCAGCTGTTTGTGCCCCCAGTTCCAGATGCTTCAAAATTCCCAACTCGTCATCGGGGCCCCATGTGGTTTACTGGCTCCTTCAGGTGGTTCTTTCCTCATCAGCTTCACCACTTGCCTGAACTCAGCCATCTCTGTAATGATGGTCACCGTCATGGCCCACAAGGCTGGCAGGCCTCTGCAGATAAGGGCACTATCTCTCACTCCTACCAATCACACAGCGGTCCCATCTCTGCTCTTTAATTGCTAACCTTTTCCTTTTACTGATTAGAATATTAATTTACTATATAAAGAATTTAGATGGTAGAATCACAACAGCTCAGGACTGCTCTATAAGTAAGAAGTAGGCGTTTACCTAACTTTTATGGCAGGATAATTTTGAAGGATGTTTATTTTTGTAACAGTTTAGGTATCTTTGTTTCCTTTTGTCAGGTAGAGAAGTTTTGTGATTTCCCACTTTGGGGGCTTTAGTAAGAGGAGAAATAGATGCAACATAAGGTTAAAACTCTTCCCCTCTTCTGTTAAAATGTGCACTGGTGAATCCGTTATTCAGGGCACTGGTGGGGAGGAAAAGAGAATGAAGGGTCTCTCTTATGAGCTTTGCAATGGGGAGGAATAGTGTCATGAAATGAGAGACAGAAATATCTCTTGATTCTCTGAGCAATGGGAACACACACACTGTTCTAGGACAGGGTCCCAAGAAAGTGATCTATAGCATCTTTGGCAAAGATTCTTGGGTCCCACATACAACGTGGAAGAAGAAGCAGAGTGTTGAGACCTGAAGGACAGGACAAAGGACAGCTCAGCCATCGCCACTAGAATTTAAGCTATTAAACTATAGATCTATGAGGTTAAACCCTCGACTTATTGTCGAGTGTGCCCTACATGCTCAACAGGAAAATGGTTCCCAACACTGTTTCTAGTAAATATTAGATACATGTCCACTTAGTCAATAAATTAATCAATGATTAATTAGATCTTCAAAACTTTTGCACACAATAACTGGAGATAGGAGCGAACGCTTATGGAATGGCGGGATAGAGGCACTATTAGAAATTTGGTTCATTTAAAAAACACAAAAACAAAGAAATTCATTGTTTCACGATTGCCTTAGAATGTGGGTTTAGAAACATGTCCACCACAGATTTCTGAATATATATAAGGCCACCCAGATTACCTTCCCAGAACAATAACAAGAAAATAATGCACATCTATAATAGCTCCCAGCTTTCAATTATACATCCCCTAGCAAAATGACAATAACAGCAGCAGCACTACTCCTAGTGCAATTTCAACTCACAGCACATTAGACAGTCGTGGACTCGCTCATGAAGACAAAGCGATTTCTTGTCTTTTCTTTTGTTTAGCTGTGTCAAGCTGAGAAATGGCATTTTCCTGATTAGGTGATGCTTTCTCACGCGCCTGTGCCTTTGCACACGCTGCTCCCAGGACTTGCAGGCCTTTCGACCATCTGTACTTGGCTAACTTCCAACTCACAGTTCATACTTTTACACAGGACTCCAGTACTCCAGGAAGCATTTCTGAGAAGATAAATTTCTGTAGAAGAGATATACTGTGAACACACTGGTAAGTGTCTGGAATGAGGGGTGAAGAAGGAAAAGGAATAGAAAAGAGGGTTTAAAATGATTATTAAAACTATTTTTAATTCTACCTAGGCTGCTCTTTATTAAACTTAAACATTAAAAAATTATATAGTATATTTTACTTGATATTTAATCATATAATTCAAATACCTTCATAGATATTAATCTAGATGTTAATATCTAGATCTCATTTTCTTGAGGTCAAATTGTAAAATGATGCTTTCATTCTTAAAGTATTGAGAATGTGAGGGTTGCAGAGGAAATTTTATCTATATCTAGTCAGATTATTGCATTAAATAATATCAAAATTTAAAGAATAGCACCGCTCAGAACACAGAATTTTAGCATCCTATGCTACCATGCGATATTTAGTGCTCTTTTCTTCTATTAACATCATTATTTGTTCTTCAGAGAAATCATACTGTCAATAACATTTAACAGTTGATAAACATCCTACCGTTCATAGTGTTAACTCTCTTCAGTTAGTTGAAAACATTTTGTTATAGACATGGAATGGTCAGAGGCATTTTTTATATGCTAGCACTATACATTAAATTTCTATCGATCTATTTATTTGTTATCTACCTTCCTATTATACCAATGATGTTATCTTTATTGGGGTAGGTGCTATTAACAATTATTACAGCAGTATTTCACAGCAAAATTATTGCCTTAGTCTTTGAATATATTTTTCAATCCTTACAATATTATGCAACTATCATTACCCTCAGGATAAATTTTTTTTTTGTACGTGCCCCTAGCAGGAACCGAACCCAGGACTCTCTGGTCCGCAGGCTGACACTCCAACCGCTAAGCCAAACTGGCCAGGGCCAGGATGAAATTTATTGAAAAAGATAAATTAGTATTCTCTCAAACTTAGCCTTAAAAGGAAGTTTAAAGTCATCAAATCCTGAGATTCCAAATGGCACATCAAGACCAACTAGTAGATTCCTAAGTTACTGTCTCTAGATATTCTCCACATCATAATCATTCCCCAATTCCTGTCTTAAATAGTAGTCAGGGTGATAGTTAACTTCACGTGTCAATTTGGCTGGGCTTTAGCGCTAAGATATTTGGTTAAATGTTATTCAGGTGTTTTTCCCGATGGTATTAACATTTACCTTGGTGGTGTTTAAGCAAAGACAATTACTCTTTATGGTAATATGGGCGGGTTTCACCATATCAGTTGAAGGCCTTAACAGAAAATTATTGACCTTCCCCAAACAAGAAAGAATTCTTCCAGCAAACTGTTTTTGGACTTGAACAGCAATTCTTCCCTTAGTTTCCAGCCTGCTTGTCTACACCATCACACACACACACACACACACACACACACACACACACACACATCCTGTTAGTTCTATTTTTCTGGAAAACACTGATTCATATAGTAAGTAAAGAAATGGCCTAGGTTCACTTCTAATTATAGTACCTTGAGGAAGCAAAGGTGTGTGTGTGTGTGTGTGTGTGTGTGTGTGTGTGTATGTGTGTGTGTTTTCAGATGGATAGGTCAGAGTACCCAAATGGAACTAACAATGATCAATCAATAAATAGAATAGTATCCCTGGTCACAAAAGCCTATTAATTTGCCTGACATAATTTAAATATATCTTAGAAAATGGTCCAGTTTAACTACTACTGCATTCCTATGCAGCAGTAATCCCCCACCCCCCAAAATAAAAAAAAAATTAATCTTGAGAAATACAATCTGTTTTTAAATTGGGGATTGATTAATATTTCTAGATTTGTGTAAGGGTACTCGACATTTATCTCAAACTGAGAATTGTTCATATTTTACTTAAATTTTTCTGCATTTGGAACTAAAGTTGTTTCTCACATTTATTCCTGATCATATACTCTCCATCAAAGTTTATTATATATACAACATATTCTACGTTCATTTCATTACTATTTGCATTAATAAGAACAAAAGGGGAAATTATATATAAAAACACTAAAAACTCGAAGTTCAGTGGTAAATGGAACTTGCTAAAAGCAAGCCAGCATGGAAACATTTATAAAAAGCACACTTACCCTTATATTATCATTTAAGGAGTCTAAAGTTTGTAACCATCAGTCTATACTATTGACGGAAAAATGTTCAGGAATTAGAAATTTTAGAAGCTGTTTATTTTTAAAACTGGCTTCTCAAATTCAGAGCGAGTACACAATCAAAAGATTTATATGTGCCCGTAGGCTTGCTTGTGTACCCTGCCAGAAATTTTATAAGGACTCCGCAGTTATTCATGGTTGACTGGAAATTATTTAATTGTAATGTTACATAGTATTACCTAGATTTTTTTCAAATTTATTATCTTGGAAAAAAACATTTGAATTAATGTGTAATATTAGAAAACATATCAGGGTACAACTGGAGGCAGAGAAATAAATTAGAATGAAATTGCCTATTGACTCTTGCGGGAGTTAGCCCACACTAAAAAATGCAAAGGACTTATGTCTAGGTCAACCCTAACTCATTCTACTCCTGGAATTATAATTCTAAAATAAATGAATAAATTTGAAGATTAGCTAGACTTACACAATATCATGTATCTATGCATAACATTTTTTTTTCCCCAGTAAACTCCAGAGTATTCTAGGAAAGTTGTCTGAGAAGGAAATATAGTGGAAATATATATATTTATATATATATATATTTTTATATATATATATGTGTGTGTGTGTATATATATATATACACACACACACATATATATACATACATATATGTCTGTATATATGGTATTAATTTTTTCCTACATTTATCATAAGGATGTTTATTCAAGTGGAACAGACATCTTTCCAAATAGTTCTTGAGACTGAAAGGTAATTGACTCTGACTGGAGGGGGAAATGACTGGCAACACCTCTAGGAAAAGGAGGTTTGAATGTCTAGAGTATACTTTGATTACTGGTGTTATTTGTAACTTCTGAAGTATGACAGTCTTCCACAACTCAACCAAATCTGGTTAAAATTAATGAGGTACCAAAGGAATGCATGTTCAACAGCTTAACTAAGTTAGAGTAGAAGAATCAAACCCCATATAAAGATCAGATGCTCCAGTGCACCTAGGGATGAATATATTATAGTTTCTGAAAAACCATCACATCTTCTAAAAATATCTGAGGACCTAGAGATGAATGTAGCTTGAGTAGGATACCCTCTTTTATTTTAGGTTAACTTTTTGTTTTATTTTTTCAGATACATATATTTTAAAACATGCCCTGGCCGGTTTGGCTCAGCGGTTAGAGCGTCGGACTGCGGTCCAGAGAGACCCGGGTTCGGTTCCCGCTAAGGGCATGTACCTCGGTTGCGGTTTGTCCCTGGCCCCGGTTGGTCGTGTGGGTGGCAGCCACTCGATGTGTCCCTTTCACGTCGATGTTTCTCTCTCTCTCTCTTCCCCTCTCTCCCTCCCACTCTATCTGAACAAAAAAATGAAAAAATGTCCTTGGATGAGGATAAAAAAATAAAAAAATAAAACATACTTATTATTTTCTACATTTGGATATTATTATATTTTCCAGTACACATTATAGATGTCATAGTACCAATTATAAATGCATATTTATTTTATTACAGATATTGTTAGCTACATAATGATTACTAAAACATCTCTTATAAAATCAAATAACATGACAGTATGATTTCTAGGTTTAATGGAATTTGGATGATATTAATTGAAATGTCACTTGCCTTCATGTCATAGAGTCATAAATCTAGATATTTTTCACTTTTATGTAAATGTCAGTAATCTGAATTTAAATTACAGTTTTTAATAAATTTAACTTAGATTCTACATGCCAAACAAAGATGAAAATATGAAGTTAAACTCAAAAGTTCATGTTTCAAAACAATGCAGTTGTATATAGTATCAGCGTTCTGTGCTCCTTGGCTGTTTATAAAGCTTGTGGAAAGTACATAAATGAAAGGTGATTCATAAATTGCAGCAAGACCATATCAAAACTAACACTAAGTTTATATTCTTACTTTTAATTTTTTCGAAACAGGTATCTGGTTATGAACCTCATAAATATTGTGTCTTAGAAAAGTGATGACATGTGCAAAATAAACTTATAATTTTATCCTCTTTTAACTGGAAAATATGGTTTTTCTCCAAATATGAGATGATAAAGAGAGAAATATACTTTGAGAGAAAACAGTTAGAGAAAGACTCTATAATGTATGCACGTTGGAGAAGTTCTTAACCAGAAAAGACACTTTGGCAAGTATGTATTTTTTAACTACTATCTTACCTGGCTTAACTATTATCCTCTATTATTTTTTTAAGTCCTGTGGACTCCAGACTTAATAGTTGGAGGAGATATTATGGATATAATATTTCTAAAATAGTCTTTGAGTTAAGCTTATAACATCATATAGTTTTATTATTTATGAAGAACTAGTTGAATCTTGACTCCATCACTTGTTAGATTTGTGATGGTGGACAAATTGCTTAGCGGGGCTGTGCCTCATATATTTACATGTAAAATGTAGATAATAACAATAATAATAATTATGATAATACCCACTTGTAAAGTTATTTTGAATTGCATAGTCCATGTAAACTAATTTGAAAAATTATTTTTAAAATTTGTGTATTCTCCAGATTGAACAAGGTGGTTATTACATAGTGACTAGTCAATAAATACTTTCTAATATTAGCAATATTATTAGCAAATTACAAACACTCTGCTGAGTTTCTGAATTAGAAAGATGAATATGGTAGAATCTTGTTGTTGAATATAATTTCTTAAAAAAACAGAAATAGTCTCCAGGTCCCTCCATGCTATCTCAAAGGGTAATAGATACTTCCTCATGTTATAGCTGCATAGTATTTCATTGTGTAAATGTACCACAGCTTTTGTATCCATTCATCTACTGATAGATACTTGGGCTGTTTCCAGATCTAAGCTATTGTAAATAGTGCAGTTATAAACATAGGGGTGCATCTATTCTTTCTGGTTGGTGTTTCAGGATTCTTAGGATAAATTCCTAGAAGTGGGATCACTGGGTCAAATGGCAGTTCATTTTTAATTTTTTGAGGAAACACCACGCTGTATTCCATAGTAGCTGTACCAGTCTGCATTCCCACCAGCAGTGTACTAGAGTTCCCTTTTTCCCACATCTTTGCTAGCGCGTGTTGATTTATTGATGGTAGCCATTCTGGCAGGTATGAGTTGATACCTCATTGTAGTTTTAAAAGCCTGGCTTCTTTATTGTAAGATTTTCAAATATTAATATCTGTAGATACTCCATCTTCTGGGTGTTGAGCTTAACCTTCTCTCCCCCTTAAGCATGGAACAGACTTAGTGACATACTTCTAAAAATAAAGTATGAAGAGGAAAGAAATAGAAACTTTTTAATGGGGACATCTGGAACATACTACCTTAACTAAGTGATAAAAGTCAACATCATCAATAATGTATGTGAATATCACATACTTCTGACATGATGTGATAAAAAAGGTATTTGATCTCTGTAGCATTCTTTCCAAAACCCATTACCTCAGTTCAACCGTGAGGAAAACACCAGATTAACTAAAAATATGGAACATTTTACAAATACTGTTCCAGCACTCTTCAAAATGGTCAAGGTCAGGAAAATCGATTGCTGAGAAACTCAGAGGAGGAATAAGGAGACAAATACAGTCAAGACAGAGCATGGCGCCCTGTGGGCACTGGAAATACCAGGGGAGCACTTTGTAAAGTATATGATTGTCTAACTACTATGCTATATATCTGAAACTGATACAAAATAATAATGATTGTAAATGGTAATTGAAAAACAAAAGTAAATAAAACTAAACTCCACCCCCCTAAAAATGATACAATATGGTATCCAGGATGGGATGCTGAAATAGAAAAGGGGCATTAATAGAAAAACTAAAGAAATTCAAAGAAAGTCTATTATTTATAATAAGGTGCCAATGATAATTTCCCAGTTTAAACAAATGTACCATGGTTATTTTAATATTAATGGAAACTAGATAAATTGTATATAGAAACTCTGTATTATCTTTGCAAATTTTCTGTAAATCTAAGTTGATTTCAAACTAAAAAAATTTTTTTAAAAAACATGACAGGGAGCCCGGCCGGTGTAGCTCAATGGTTGAGTGTCAACCCATGCACCAAGAGGTCGCTGTTTCGATTCCTGGTCAGGACACATGCCCAGGTTGTGGACTCGATCCCCAGTACAGGGCATGCAGGAGGCAGCCAATTGATGTTCTCACTCACTGATGTTTCTATCCCTCTCTCCTTCTCCCTCTTCTCTCTCTAAAAATCAAAAAAGAAAAAAAAAATTTTTTTTAAATGACAGTGTTTATGAGAGTCTATAATAAATTTGTGGATACATTGAATATAGATTAGATAATATTTACACATGAAATAATTGAATCTCTATTTGATAAATTTATTGTTTTCTATTATAGGGCAGTACTGAGATTGTAGCTGCACTATAACATTTTAATCAATATATAGCAAACTATGACTTTTATAACTACTAATTTGCTATATTAATATCACACAATTTTTTAAAAATATGTTTTTATTGATTTTTTTTTTTTTTTTTTAGAGAGAGAGGAAGGGAGAGAGGGATAGAAACATCCATGTGAGAGAGAAACATCGATACATCTATCGGCTGCCTCTTGCACACCCCCTACTGGGGATTGAGCCTGCAACCCAGGCATGTGCCCTGACTGGAAATCCAACAAGGACCTCTCAATCCATGGGATGACCCTCAATCCACTGAGCCACATTGGCTGGCCAACATCACACAATTTCTACGTGATCAGGGAATAGTAGCTATACTATTTTCATAATTTTTGAGATGTCTTTGTAAAGTTCTCACTTAAATTATACAATTATGTCTCATTTTTATTTAGAAGCAAATTTTGCATCTTCATTGTATTATTACACATTTCATTCATTATCATACAGGCAGCCTTTGGAATATGTAACAAATTGGACATAGTGGGTGTTTAATAAATGCTGGTTGAATCAATCAATAAATAAATCAGTTTTTTTTCTCACCTTAATCACAAGAAGAAAATAATTTCAAAGTATATGTAATTCCACATAGAAGTCAAGCACCTTAGGATTTTCTGAATCTCACTTTATATAATTTGGTATTATTTTAAAATATCATAATTTAACATATTTTTAAATTCAGTATGTGTGAAGAAATGTCATTTAAATTCAATGAAAGAAAGGTGCCGCAATAGCTCCCAATTCACTTTAATCTCTGAAGCCTGGGGATTTTTCTTTTGCTGACTCTTCAAATCATTTTCTTGTTTTATTTTTTTCCACTCCATTAATTCTGGTGGATTTAAATAATGTTAATTTATTTAGTTTCATTTCTTTTTACATGACATTATTTAGATGAAGTTAAAAAGCGTAGTTATATTTCAAAGTGAAATACATGTTTTAATTCTTCAAGCATTCATTAAGTAGTAAAATATTTATGGCTAGCATTTAGACATCATACCCTAAAATATAAAACCCTGCCAAGTGTTCTTTGTATAACTAATGTTTGAATAGATACACTGGACAGATTAGTTGTTATGAAAATTTATCAACTCATAAATGTGGATAATTTAAAACTCTACCTACTCAGCTTAGCTTGCTTTATGAAAATCTCTCTAACTGCCTAGTAGAAAATACAGAGGAGGCCTCACAAATTATTACCGTTGTATAATATTTGTCCCCAATATCAAATCACATGTAAAATTAAGAGGTTACCACCTAAGAATGATTCTTTGGGAGAAAGTTAACTTACTTATAAAAGCAAATTTCTCTCAGTTAACAATTTGACTTACTTATTATGTGATTTTGGATAAAATATGTATATTATGGATCACTGAGTTAAGATATTTGGTAAAAGGGAATTTTTTTCCCCATATAATGAGTTTAATATGCCTGAGAAAAAACAATGGTCTCATATTAGGGATCGACTTCTTGCTAGGCTGGGACCACTATGTGGAAAGGTCAACAGAAGTTATTTTTTTTTATCTTTCAGTTAAACAAAAAATCGAAACCAAAACAAAAATAACCCTTTTAACTAAGCAAAAACTTTAGTTTCAAAGAGATGAATTGTTTTACATGCAGCCTGAGGAAACATAACATCTTTAAAAAAAGAAAATCACTAACTGAGTAGACCCGAAATACCTTTTGAAAGATTCAGTTAGAACTGGAAGCACATAAAATACAGAAGATTAAAATAATAATAATAATAAAAAAAAACATAAAAGGCAGAGAAGCGTCCTGAATAATTTCATATTTTTCAATCCCACTTTCTAAGCAACACTCCCATATAACTTTTAAGAAAATTGACTCCTACCATACATTTGTGTATCCTGCTGTTATTATTAACTATCCCTATTTCCCATGATGTGTTCCTTAATCTATATATTTAATGGAAACCTGACAATATTAATTATTTACTCGCTACTGAATGTCAAAGTATGTTTTATGTAAATTCAGGTCATTTTATATATTGTAGATTTTTACATCAAGAAGTAGAGAAAAATTCTATCCCTTTGCTTCTACTTTGTCTAGGTAACCATGAGTGTGTACTGGTGTCCGTCTATCCATTCCTGATGGTACATGCAGCTGTACAGACATGAAAAGGTGGATAGTTGCGTTCACCTAGGATTCTAGTTTGGCTAGAACGGATGATGTAAGAACAAACGATTTTATGGGATTTGTAAGATCGTTTTTGGAGAAAAAAGCATTGGCAACCAGACTATATAGGCAGGTAGAGACATCTAGATGGGAGTGTATCTTCAAACAAAGAGACATTTAAGCAAGCAGCTCTCTGTTCCCATTTTTATTCACAGCAGAAACCTGAAGCATCCCCTTTCTACCGAGGTGATATTCTCCTTTCAACACCATGGTAGCGTCAAAGTGTAATTTATAAACATAGGCTTCCTACATGGTGAAGATTTATCTAATGAGAAAATCAGTAGCATAGTAAAACTAGTTGAAAGAGAATTTGAAGAAGGGAGATTTATGTAGTCAGTCGAGGACGGCGTGCTCCAATAAGCTCGCTAAATTAGAGACAATGCTGTTGAATGTCCTGTGGGTGACGAACTGAAACTTCTGGAGTGATCTTCTCTACCAAGCAGAAATCATTTTCATTTTTATTGGGAAAAAGATATGCAAGAAACATGAAACAATGTAGTGCCTTGGCTTTTTTTATCAATGGTAAATAACAAGTCAAAAAGACCAAAGAAAACTATCTTTAGATAATTAAATAGTCCCTTTGTGGTCCTGCTAGACAATGCTCCAGTGATATTGAAAAGACATTTAGGACATTCTTTTGCCTTATATCCAAGTTTAGATATTTTCATTAATAAAGAATATATATAGATATATATTGCCTCTTACAAACCACAGAACACACCTAGACTAAATTCTACCAACCTTTTTCTTCTTAAACTGACTAGACACTAGGAGACTGTAGCTAGAATGATTCTACCTGTTTTCTAACAGTATTTACCCATCTACATTTTTTCTATAATTTTCAGTATATTCTGGATGTAGAAACTCTGACTGGGAGGGGTGGAGGGCGGTGGGTTTGTCTATCTTTCTAAGCTGTTATGAGGTAAAGACTATGTAGGCCAAACACTGAACCCTCACCCCCAATCTATTTCCATCTGCTTTTTAATTATAAGCCAACCAAATGTTGGCATTGGTTATCTATCAGTTTAATTATCCAGCATTGTAAAAGTCTACCTTGTTTCTGTCTTTGTAGGGACTCATCTGTATTATCTCATCACTTAGGAAGTGGAAATCTCACTTCACTCTTTATAGAGTGTCTGCGTATCCTTACTCATTCATAGGAGACCGAGAAGTAAGGTACACCATTTCAGGGTCACTTTAAATTGCCTCATATCTGAACTGGTTCTGCATAGGTTTCTGCTCATTGTTACCAATTTTTCCATCAGATAAAATGATTGATAAAGGAATTCATATTTTCCTACCTTACTCAAAACATTTACTTAATAAAGTAGATTTTGTGTATGTTAATATTTGTCACATAAAAGAGGCTTTGGAATTAATGTGGTGATGTTTAAATTTCTCTGTAAGTAACTCGATCATAATCCTAAAAAATTATTCTGTTATGCTAATGAGACATTTTTAGAGGAGGTCAATGAACTAAAATATGAAATGAAAATGTGCTGCTAAGCCTGGACAGTTACTGCTTTTCATAATATTCCAACATAGTCATTTATTTTTAATGAATGTTTGTGAATTCATATTTCTAATTATTCATTAAAATTCATTGTTAGATGCTATGAATATGCGGTAGCATGAATTTCCATGAATATAAAATGAAAGTCAAAACACATGATGTTGAATCTGCAGAAACATTTCCCCAATATGATATTAGAGTTCATAATTATAAACACTTTATAAAGTTTTATATTTTTACTGATAGTTGTAAATCAAAAATAATCACATATCTTTACACATTAATTGTCTGACCAAAATGTTAAAATTAACTACTAAGTAAAAAAACTAAACACATGTTCTTTTATGTAAAAACGTAGTATCTGATGAAGAGTTTCTGATGTGACCACCACTGTTTTACCTATGGAATTCTAAAAAACAAAAAAACCACCTACCCAACTGAGATTTCATGAATCAAATTCTTTAATGATAAGGTGGATGTATTTATGAGTGAATTTTTAAAAATATTTTTTTAATTGATTTTTAGAGAAAGAGGAAGGGAGAGAGAGAGAAAAACATCAATATAAGAGAGAAACATTGACTGGCTGCCTCCTGCATACCCTTACCTGGGGTTGAGCCCACAACCAGGGCATGTGTCCTGACTGGGAATTGAACCAGCAACCCTTCAGTACATGGCATGATGCCCAACCAACTGAGCTTCACTGGCCTGGGCTATGAGTGAATTTTTTTAAAGTGCCGCAGGCAACTTGCTTATAGATAAATACTTTTTAATTTTGTCATTTATGCAATGTCTATTGTAAATTTCTTGGCATTTTTTAATAAGCACTTACACCCAAAAAGGACTTGCTTTTGTTCAGGCACTTCTATTCACAGACATTCACTGTTTCAGAAATATTTATTGGAGAGCTCTTTTAGGACTGATACTTCACCAGTAACCAAGACAAATAAGGTCTCTCTCATAGAGTTTCCATTCTGATAGGGGGATAAGCAACATATGCAAATATACATACATTTATTCATATATAATATCTCAGCCAGTAAAGGCTAGACAGATAAATGAAACATGGTGAGCAGACACAGAATGAAAGAAACTAACATTTAAGATAAGGTGGGTAGGTTATCTGTGAGGAGGCGACACTATTCTGAGGTTTAAATAAATTGAGGGAGCAATTCCTAGCAGAGATATAGAAGAACATTTCAGTGAGAAGAATATTCAGTGAGAAGAACATTTCAGTGTGAAGGGCAAAAGAACTTGGATAACAGTGAATTTAGAATATTCACAGAACAACAAAGACCAATGTCCCTGGAAGAAAGTCAACAGGGAGGAGAAAGGTATGGGTCAAGTTCAGAGATGGGGTTGAAGGCCAATATTACAGCTGGAATAATAGCACAAGATAAGGCCTTTGGGTTTTGTGCCACGGAGTAATGTAATCTCAATTATAATTTTAAAGTAATGCTCTGGCTGCTATATGGAGGATCAACTCTGAACGGAAGAGTAATGGAAGGAGGGAGACCAGTGATGGCAAAAGACCAGGTCAGATATGCTGGTGGCTTAGATGAAGGTGACTAAAGTATAGGTCACTTTATATTGTTATATTATATATATATATTTTAAAGGAGAGGTCACTTTAAATCATTATATTGCATATGTATTTTTAGAGGAGGCCTTTTCTTGCATCCTCTACTCCCTGTAGACAATAATGCTTGGTTGCTAAAGTCACTTGAGGTCTCATTTTTAATTTAATTTTTATTTTTTTAGCTCATCTTCATTGTTGAATGTATTACAGATGTCCCCCTCTTTTTTCCCCATTGACCTCCTCCTACCCAATCCTACTGCCCCCCTCCAGCCTTCCCCACACTGTTGTTGGTATCCATTGTTTATGCATATATGCATGGAAGTTCTTTGGTTTATCTCATCCCACCCTCCCTACCCCTTCCCATGAAGGTTCATTAGTCTAACAACCAATTTGTACTTCTTAATTCCTTCATCTTTTTCACCCATCCCTCCAGCCCCCGCCCATCTGGCAAACAACAAAAAGTTCTCTGTATCTATGAGTCTGTTTCTGTTCTGCTTGCTAATTTTGTTTGTAGATTCAATTGTTGATAGATATGTATTAATTGCCATTTTATTGTTCATATTTTTGTTCTTCTCCTCCTTCAAGAAGACCTTTCAACATTTCATATAATACTGGTTTGGTGGTGATGAACTCCTTTAGCTTTTTCTTGTCTGGGAAACTCTTGATATGTCCATTGATTCTAAATGATAGCTTTGCAGGATAGAGTAAGCTTGGTTGTAGGTCGTTGCTTTTCAACACCTTGAATATCTTTTGCCACTCGATTCTGGCCTGCAAAGTTTCTTTTGAGAAATCAGCCGACAGTCTTATGGGAGCTCCTTTGTAGGTAACAAACTGCTTTTCTCTTGCTGCTTTTAAGATTCTCTCTTTGTCTTTAACCTTTGGCACTTTGATGATGATGTGTCTTGGTGTGGTCCTCTTTGGATTCATCTTGTATGGGACTCTCTTTGCTTCCTGGACTTGTATGTCTGTTTCCTTCATCAAGTTAGGGAAGTTTTCTGTCATTATTGCTTCAAATAAGTTTTCAATTTCTTGCTCTCTCTCTCTTCTCCTTCTGGCATCCCTATGATGCAAATATTGGCACACTTGAAGTTGTCCTAGAGTCTCCTTACACTCTCCTCATTTTTTTGGATTCTTTTTTTTTTTTTTTTTTGCTGTTCTGATTGTATGTTTTTTGCTTCTTTATATTCCAAATCAATGGTTTGCTTCTTGGCTTTACCTATTCTACTATTGATTCCCTGTAGGTTATTCTTTATTTCAATTAGTGCATCCTTCATTTCTGACTGGTCCTTTTTTATGTTGTTGATGTTCTCACTAAATTCCTTGGAGGTCTCCTTAAGTTCCTTGAATGTCTCACGAAGTTCCTTGAGCAACCTTATATAACCTATGTTTGGAACTCTGCATCTGATTGATTGCTTATCTCCATTTTGTTTAGTTCTTTTCCTGGAGATTTGTTCTTTTCTTTCATTTGGGACATGTTTCTTTGTCTCCTCATTTTGGCTACTTCCCTGTGATTGTTTCTATGTATTAAGTAGAGTTGCTATGTCTCCTAGGCTTCGTAGGGTGGCCTATTGTTGTAGATGTCCTGTAGGATCCAGTGACACAGCCTCCCTGATCACCCCAGCTGGGCCCTCGAGGTGCACCCCTAGTGTGGACTGTATACCTTTATGTTGTAATTGAGTCTTGATTGCTGTTGGCACGTCAATGGGTGGGATTTACTCAGGCTGATCAGCTGCAAGGACTGGCTGTGCCCACTGACCATTAGCCTCTGACTACCTTGGAGGATCAGCGGTGTAGGGGCTCAACACACAGAGCAAGACTTACTTCAGCAGGGCTCTGGTACCCACTGAGTCTACTCATTGAGTGTGTCACTTGTGGAGGTGGTTGGGTGGTGGTGTTACGATGTGGTCTGAAGCTGTCCTGAGGGTGTTGGCTCTAGGGCAAGGTCAGCCACTGCCTGTGTTCCATCTGGGGCCACCAGGCTTAAGCTACAAAGTGATCTGCCGATGGCAGCTTTTTGTTCTGGGCTTGAAGGTTCCCAGAAAAGACCAAGTTGTGAACCAAGCCTGGCCACTCCTAGTGCCAGGCCTGGGGCCACATAACGAGAGGTATGGGGCTTGCTGAGACCAGATGCTGCCTGTTTGAGAGATTTTAGGAACCTCTGAAACACGATCCAAGACAGGCCAATCCTATGGTAAAGACTTTGGAAACAGCTTGGGTGGGCCTGAAAGTTGGGTGGGGCAGGGCCTCAGAGACTCACCAGGGCAGGGCAAACAGTGTGAGCCAGGTTGCTGGAGTCCCAGATATGGCGGCTGTCTGCCGCCTTGGGGAAGGGCTCACCAAAGGAACAAAAGCCTCTGCCAGCACGTCTGTCTGAGAAAAAGCTGCTTCTCCAGCCCTCTTCCAGAGGCCAAACAGTTCAGTTCTTTCCTGTATGTCTCTGGTGCCCCTCAAGCTGCCTCCCCTCCGAGCTCAGAGGGATCAATTCTGAGTAAGTCCGTGCGTGAGCCCTTTAAGAGGAACTGCCTGTGGCTCCCGCAGTCTCAGCCTCCCTCAGCCTCGGTTCCCACTGGTTTTCCAGCCAGAAGTTACGGGGACTTCTCTTCCTGGCACTGGAACCCTGAGCTGGGCGCCTGGTGTGGGACGGGGACCCCTCACTCCTCAGGGAGGACCTTCCCAGCCGAGGTGTCTTGAGGTCCTATTTTTAGTAAATCTCAACAAAAATCTTTGAAATTAAGTTTCAAACATACATATATTTTTGAGGTTTAAAATCATATATTTATTTTTCAATACATATTTTCTATAAATATTGATGTATTTTAATGAAATGAAATGACACTAGATATGCAGTTTGGGAACTTGTTTTATCAAACTTATTTTTTTATTCTTTTAGAGTACACATAACACTAAGGTATTTTAAAAATAAGTTCAATTCTATGTAGAATTTTATTACATAGGTATGTCACATTTATTTAATCAAGGTATTCTTTTGACTCTGATGCTTAAAAAGGCAATAAAAAGATAGTCAGCTAAGTGCATCGTGTAGAATGAGTGCTCTGGGCAGATTTTCAATATTGGGTTTCCTGAATTTCTATTCTCAATACTCTTCTTTCTTGGCTCTAAATGTGTTCCTAGGAATCCTCATTTAGTTGCTTAGTTTACCACACAATTAAATATACATTTAACTCCCCAGTTTATATTCCAAGCTGCAAGTCTTCACACCCATATATGAGTAACAGTTCATGATTTCTTAGAGTGTTTCTGCATGAGATACAGGACCTAAAATCACAATACACTGAGTACTGCAATAATCTTTTTCCTATAATTCCTCCAAAATAGAACCTTCCACTAAACTTCCTGCTTTGAGTGATGGCACCCATTTATACAAACCAGAGAACGGCCGTGTCTTCCGCACACTCCCCTTTCACCCATTTCACTTTACAGGCGCTTCCACGGGTGCCTGGGAAATACCTCTGGAAACTGCCCTCACCTCACCGTCCGCGTTGACACCTCCTTAACTTCAGTCTCTTCATCGTTCACCTGGACTCTCAATCTGATTTTACAACTTCTCTTGCTACTTCCATCTTTGCCTTTTCATAAAGACAATATAATGATTTATGTTTCCCCTGAACTTTTGTTGTTCAGTAAGTGTTCATCATATTTGAAGTAATTTTAAATTTTAGATGATCTATCTCTACATTAGACCCACCTCTCCTCTTCCTGGAACTCTTCATCCCGCAGTAATGCCAAACTGATTGGCAGTTTCCATACAGGACACAATGTTTAAAATTTCCTTTTCCCATTATGCTCTTTTACTTCATCAATTTGATACACTTATTTTTGAATTCATTGAAGATTCTGGGCTCAAAACAAAAAGACTGAATTTAACTAAATCCATTTACTCTGTTGGGGGTTTCATCTGTGACTGACCCCTTTTTCTCGAAAGAGACACAATTAATCACCAATTTCTCTGTAATATTTCTGAACATTTTATGTTGTTTAGATATTATATTTATGTATACTGTATACATACTTCTAGAATATAATCATATATCTTTTTAGACTACCTTCTTCAGGGAAAGAAAAATCTTTTTTTTTTTTTTTTGCTTTTGTAAATCTAATGACTTTCACAATGACAGTCATAAGTAGAATTCAATAGTCTTTATAATTCAACTGCAATAATAGATAAATGCAACTACTAAATAACATAGACAAGTATTTAGATATTTATCTTTAAAGTATTCAATAATCCCTTACCAAAAACTCTCTTTGATCCTGTTTAAAACATCTACTTTTGTCAAATGGTTTTGTGTCAACAGTTCACTGTTTGCAAAGCCTCAGGCCAGCTTTTTCTCATGATTTGACTATTGGCCTCCTTGGGTAGGATTAAAAAGACTTCCCAATGTCTGCAATTGCTCAGAGTTGACATATTAAGATGTAGAAATGTCATCAACCACATTTCTCCAGTTGTAGCAATTATTTTTTTTTTTCCTATTCACTGCTGCTCATATATATTGCTAATTCAAGAATTCAGATACGCATCTCATATATGAGACACACTCTAGAAAATTACCTATACAACCACTCTAACTGCTAAACAACATAGAAAAAGACAGATTTCTAGGCAGAAAGACTCCTTTAAATTATTTCCTCCAGTACAAAGATTAAATAAATCCTCAGACATTTCCTAGGCTACATAATGAATGAACTGCCCTACTATATCCTAACCCCATTCTTATTGCAGCCTGCTGGTTCTACTAACAATCTAATGCACCGGTAATACATTATCAGTTGGGATCCAGACAGAAAACAGAAACCATACCAATTATTTCAACTGGAAAAATTCATGTAAGATATTAAACAGTAATTAGAGAACAGAAAGGTAGAGGAGAAAATAGAAGCATAAAAGAAATGGTATTTATGGGAAGCAGTACCTTTGTGTTTTGTGAAGAAAGGGCCAAGGTAGGGGTTTAGTAGAGCCTAGAAACTTGAAGGAAGTACCCCAAGGAGAGGGGTCAGACCTCTGAAGATGAGAAATAACCTGCCTGGGACTGGCACCTCAGGAACTGGGAGCTTGTTCAAAACGTGAGCTCTTACATTTGAGAGGAAAGCTGCCCAACTGTTCTCTGCAGGCCACGAAGTCCCAGGAGAGTTGAAAAGGCATTGAAAACTAGACAGGCTGCTTGAGGCAAAGTGGAGAACTGATGTTAAGATGATGTAGATAGGAACAATTAATAAGCAAAGTAAGTCCTTTCTCCTCCCTCTTCCTTATCCATCTCCCTCTAGGAAAATTTGCAAAATCCCAGCCCAAGCCCACAAAGAAGGATGGAAATGGAGAGGAATGTGGCAGAAGGACAACAGCTAAATAATGGACACACAAATCTTATAGGAACTATTGCCATTAATTCGAAGGTCTGATGTACATATCAAGTCACAGAATAAAGGGAAGCATGAATCAGGTCCACAAACACAAGCTTTGTGCACTATCAAGATTGCTGTCAACCTACAGGTAACAAGCATGACCAAGTCATATTCCAGGTTAATTATTGTCACTGAAAGATGCGAAGGTAACTTCTTTCGGATATTTTAATTAGTAAGCAATTAATAACTTTAGCTGAATTTCTTCTATAGACAAAGAGATTAAATTAACCTGTTTCATAGAATACTTTATGAAGCTGGACCATTTATGAATTAAATTACCCAGGCTGATATTCATCAGCATAGTCTTTCAGACAAATATCTATTCAATCTGAATTGCATTATTTAGATTATTTTATTGTTTCATTAGCATAAAAGCTTCTTGAGTGCATGTGGTACAACTGCATCTTTTTTTTTTTTTTTTTTTTTTTAGTTTTTACAATGCATGTGTGTGTCTCCAATGTCTAGCATAGTACCAGACAGGTAGTGGGCCTTCAATATATATTTATTCAATAATTGGATGTCATTTATTCTTTGCAATCTCACCTAGAGACACATTTAAATTTTTCACTAATTATACAATGTAAATTTAATGTGTATGATTTAATGTTAGTTATAAAATCTTAGTAGTTTTAGGTTTCTATAGTTTCATTAAGAGAAGTGAAATAATACTGCAGGCTGATCTGGTTCTTTCCATCATTCACTGTTTTTCTAATTAAAATTCATTTAAAAATGTGTTACAAATCACAATGTTCACAGTGCTCAGAGTGACTACAATGCATTAAAGATCTTAAATACTCTTTAAAGCATCTACGTTAAATGTAGCAATCTAAAAAAAAGTATATACAGGTTACAAATATTTATATCACCTTTAAAACATCGTATTTAAGTAATATATTTTATAATCACTCATAAAATCTTCAAAACAAAATCAGATAACTGTTATATTATATATGAAAAGTTTATTTTTGTGTTTTATATTATATCAATTATATAATATTTATCTATGTGTCTGTCTGTTAGTATTTTAACTGTATTAGTTAATTTTATATGTCAACTTGATTGGGCCAAGGATGCCCAGATTAAACATTGTTTCTAGGTGTGTCTGTGAGGGTGTTTCTGGATGAAGTTAGCATTTGAATTGGTGGACTCAGCAAAGTCAGTTGCCCTCTCCAATATGGTTGAAAATCCGTCAATTCATTGAGGGCCTGAAGAGAACAAAAGGCAGAGGGAAGAAATTGTTCTCCCTCATTGATTGAGGACATCTCATCTCATCTTCTCTTGCTCCCTCTCAGTTCCTCTGGTTCTCAGGCCTTTTGAATAAGACTGAATTACACCCTGGCTTTCCTGGGTCTCTATGGGCAGACAGCAGATTGTGGGACTACTTAGTCTCCATAGTCAAGCGAGTCAATTCCGCACAACAATGTTCCATGTATATTCTGTTGGTTAGGTTTCTCTGGAGAACCCTGACTAACACAGTAACCAATCAAGGGGTAATGTATGTATCTATACAGAGTGATAAGACCATTTTAATCCTCAAGGATCTAGCAGACATTAGTTTTGTTTTTTTCATTAAGTAATTGATTTCTCCATATTTTGCAGTAGGTTACAACTATTTTGAAATAGTGGCAGTGTCATAATAATAGTAAATATTTAAAGCAGTAACAATAATGTTAATACTTTAAATTTTCGTGTGACTGTACATGTCTCAAAATGCTTTTACATACATTTCCTTATTTCTTACTTTGATCCATGAATTAATGGTAAAATGTAGAAAGTTTGCATGTTATCTCTCTTTTACATACAACAAAAATGAAGCCAGTGATAGTTCATAAATATATTATTCATAAATTTTAATCATATTATATATAATTTAATTTAAAAATTAAGTTTAAATTATTTTCCCCACATTTAAATTAAATTTTTTTTCACCATACTATAAGAAAACAAACAAAGAAGACAAAAAGAACACTGTAGTTTTCCAGAATTTGAAATAAAAGTGTAGTTTGCCATTTGTCCATGAGATGGTAAACTGTCTGAAGTTTCTAGGCCAAAAGCCAATGTGAAATTTGCTTACTTTTCTACATTCCTTCAGGACTTAATTTATGTGTTTCCTT
Source organism: Tadarida brasiliensis (assembly GCA_030848825.1). NCBI lineage: Eukaryota > Metazoa > Chordata > Mammalia > Chiroptera > Molossidae > Tadarida > Tadarida brasiliensis. Next base: position 67,399,824 of record CM061266.1, read on the forward strand.
TTGTGATTCACTATTCCCAAAGCAGAATGTATTACTTTCTCATCTCTGCTCCAGCAACAAAGTTCGTAATTCTGCCTGAGAAAATATATCTCACACAAACACTTCCTAGATCTTCTGACATACGTGGAAGTTATTTTATTTGGACATTGAAGAAATAGAGATTCTGAAGTGTTTAGGGATGTAAAGACACCTAAGTTACACTTGTCTACATAAACTCACTCATATACAGTGTATTTGAAATTCAGGATGGCACTTGGGATCCTGTATCCCCTTAAGAGGGTTTTCTTAATGAATGATAAATGGCAAAAGAGGAGAAAAGCAAATGACTATTGATCGAAGTAAGCATGTGATAGCTAACCTATGAACAAAAGAATCTTCTGGTAAGCTCCAAAGATGCTAAGGCATGAATATTTGTAAAGAGCACCTGTAAGTAAAGTCACTGCTTCCTCTATTTATACTCATAGCTTCAACCTAAGAGGACAAGGAGTGCCAGTCCCAAGTACACCTAAGAGCGCAGTAGAAAAAGCATGAAAGAAAGGCAGGGTTGGGCCAAAAAAAAACTCCCAGAAAACCCAACTCACAATACCCTTGTTATCAAGACCACAGATAATTCTAGAAGGTGCTATGGTGTTGAGATGGTCCTTCATAATTGTCCCAAATTGAGGCACAAGGACAAGGCCTTGATCTTCACATAAGCCAGTTGATGGGGTTCAGGAAGTATACTCCAAAATATGGCATATTGCCTATCTTAAGCTGAAGGAGTTTGAGAAAACAGCAGAAGCAAGAAGGTCACTTTGACTGCTCCCCATTCTCACCCTTCTTCCCTGAAAGTGGTAGACGTGTCTCCCAGGTGGGAAAGGTTTGCTCCCTGCAGCAGGAGGAACGAGAACATTTTTATCTCCACAGATAGGGAATTTAGGGCCAAGAACTCTGTCTAAACAAACCTTGTTACATAAACCCTTATATTCCTATTCTTCACCGTGTACTACCCCTAGTCTAGACCCCTCTGTCTTCTCAATTCTTCAAAAATTTATTGTTTCTTTTTGTAAAAGGCATTACAACTTCCTGCTTTGATCACTTCTTTAGGTCTTTATACTCTTGTGAAGACTCCCATATACATGTAAACATTCAATAAAATTTGATTGCTTTTCTTCTATTAATCTATCTTTGTCATTTAATTTCCAGACTTGGCCAGGGACCCTAAGAGACTTAAGGGAAACTTTTTTCTTCTCTTTCACAGTCAATGACTATGGGCAGATCCCTGGAAGGAGCTATAACCTTGGTGAGACATTTCCCTGTGGTCCAGGGCAAGTTCCCATGAGAGGCACAGGTGTGAACATTTTGCTGCTGATGTTTTAGCTTCAAGTGAAATTAGTGTGTTGGCCCTGAAAGGGGCATCCAGACAGATCATCACATTATTCATGACAATAACCTCTTAAAGGTTAAATGTTTCCCATTAGTATTAAATTTCTTTACAGACATATTATTCTTTTGTCTCTATATTAATGCAGATATGTCCCCCATTATGTTTCCTAAAATATTTTTAATGGGGGAAAACTGTTGATTTTTGCCTAATAATTAAACACATAACTAACTGCTTTACTAAATTACTTTTTTATTTTATTATCTTCCATGGGTATATTATTATCCATATGCACATCTAGTCTATCCTTGACTTAAAATAGCAATATGTTCCTGAAAACATAAAAGTAGGTCAATGATCTTGATTAGAACATTGAATAGGTGGCATTATTGGTTTATAATCGCTTCAGTGGTTAACAAACAAACAATCAGGTGATAGTCAACGTAATTGAAATTTTCATGCAAAAAAAAAATACAAAAGAATACCACAAACAAAATAAATCAGTATTAACAAAGCAAACGATGCATGAAATTGCAACTACCCTATACTGACGAAGCTAGGGTAATCTGAACTAGGACCTTCACCTATGGTGCCAGCTGCTCACCAAGGAAGGTAACTTTCTGGCCGCTCTCTTTCCTGTGTTCAGTTGCTCTCAAGCCACGGGAAACCCAAATCAGCTCAATCATGCAAAGAAATGCCTCTCAGCAGGAAAAAGGATGTGGAAAGCAAAAATCTTATAAGTCAAATGGGCATATTTCAGGTTCTACCTGTAACAAGAATATTTTTTTTATCCTTTCCAATTTTTTTAATATTAGAAAGTTAATCAGAGAATTGACTGACACTTCTATAATGTTAAATAATAATTCTGGTCATCAACTTAACCTTGTTCCTTATGTTAATGATAGGTTCATATGTTTCACCATTAATTATGATGACAGATATTCTCTCTCTCACTTGTATTATTTCTCTATTTATACCACAAACATAAAGATAAAATAGAGAATATATATGTATATATATATAGTTACATAAAAATTAGGTTGAGAATATTTAATTTCTCAATATATTCAAAACTAATTAGCATGCTTAGAATTTTTTTTTTCTTTGCTTGTTACAAATATCATTATTTACTGTGTCATTTCTTTTTGTTGTCTGATTTTTTTTTCTGGTAATTTTTCTCAAAGACGCATGGATGTGTCTAATTCATTCAGGTTTGCATATTTGAACATATATTCTGTTACTTTTCACCTTGAATGGGAATTTAACTCAAAATCTGTGCAATTTTTCTTTTCCTGAAATTTAAAAAATCTGCTCCATTGTGTCCTATCACTGATTGCCCTGGAGAAATCTAAATTGAGCGTGATCTTTCTCTTCTTAGGTTTCCCCCATGTATGCGTATTTTCTGGTCTGAATGCTCAGAGAATTCTTTAGTGCTGATTGCTAGCAAATTTTTAAAAAATCCATGTAGGTAATAATCTGTTTAAACTATGTTTCCCAAGAGTCAATTTGTTTTCTTTCAATCTACATATTCAAGCTTTCCTTCATTCAGATTGTTTTATAATTTTTCTTCTTCTATATATATTTTTAAGTTTGCTTTTTTTTCTCATTTTCAAATAGCAATTATGCAATACTGGATCAATTTTTCCTTTTATATTTATTGTCTGCTTTTTAATTTTCACTTCAGTTTTACTTTGTTCATTAAAGATTATTTATTGATTTTTAGAGAGAGAGGAAGGGAAGAGAGAGAGAGAGAAACATCAATGTGAGCAAGAAACTTGGATCGGCTGCCTCCTGCACACCCCTCACTAGGGATCCAGCCTGAAACCCAGGCATGCGCCCTGACTGGGAATCCAACCGACAACCTTTCAGTGCACATATTGAAGCCCAGCCAACTGAGCACAATGGCCAGGGCACTTCTGTTTATATGTTACCTCCTTTTTTATTCTTTTTTTCTGCTAGTGCAGCATGTTTCTGACTGGATTGTCAGTTTTTTCTTTAAAAATAAAAACTTGTTTCCCATTAACAATATGACATTCATTTCTCATATAACGTTTATCTTGCATTCATTTCTTAAGCTCTGCAAACTCAAAACTGATCCCTTTAGCTGTGTGGCACTTCTATGTAGTTTCCACAGTTCTTTTTAATCCCTGCACATAAATGATTGGGGAAAGCTCATTCTGCATCAACCATTTTCCAAAAATATAGAGATGGGGTAAATCCAGAAGATAGATAAAGGGCTCTAGGCGCTGGGAGCATAGGAAGTTGGTGTTTTATTCTACTGTCTACTACAAATTTCTCATTGGCAATTTTAATTTGTGTGAGGCTAAATGTTTTTAGCCTTGACTCATCAGAAACAATCCACAGCACATTCATGGAAAACTTTGAGTATTTGTAGCACTGTATCTTAAGTTTATCTTTAGATGACAAAGCTAGGCACCTGCAGATGTCTTCCCACTTATATTTTTTCCTTTTCCTTGTCTTACATTTAGACTGTTTTATATAAAGATGCATATCTGAGATTTTTCCTTTTAATTTTCAATTCCCCCATTCTTTCCTATCTGGGATATCAAACTAAGACAGGGAAGGCAGATTTACTTTCTTATCCAGACCGCACATATCAATTTGATTGATCCAAAGACAGCATTATTTATTTTTCCCCTCGTGGAGTCCCGTCTGGTTGGTGGGACGCTGTGCATTGCCTGCCAAAAGCAAGAAAAGGTAGGAAGAAAGAGCCTCATTTAAATTGTATATGCAATACCAAATATCAGAATGAATGTCTTTCAGAGGAGAAATTAATCTTTAAAAGACTAAAACTTAAATTGTAGTTAGAAGGGGAAAAAAGATAATCATAAATGAGAAATAGGTGATGAAACAGTGTTTTGGTTATTACTTTTTAACATTTGTTACCCTGCTCCCAAATTTGGGACCAAAAATCTTCTAGCTTACAATTTTAGTAAATAAACTTATTTAAGTACTATAAGTATCCATTATGAACATGTTTTTATTGGATGTATTTTCAAAATTAGACTACAGGTCCTGGCTGGGTAGCTCAGTTGGTTGGAACATTGTTCCAATATGTCAAGGTTGCAGGTTCCATCCCCAGTCAGGACACGTACAAAAGTCAACAAGTGAATGCATGGATTTCTCTGTCTCTCTCTTCCTCCTTCCTCTCTCTTTAAAATCAATCAATAAAAATATTTTTTTTTTAGTGAGAATACAAAGGAGAGGGGGAAATCTGCCATATATTCATTCTAGCAGGCAAAATATGTGAAAGAAAAAAATATATTTTATTGCTGAAGTGCTTGATAACAAGAATAATGGTGGACAGGAAAGAAAAAAGACAGATGTTAAAGAAAACTTTCCAAGAGACTTTATTTACAAAATAAAACTTTTTTGAACAATATGTAAATGTTAACCTAAGAAGTTCAGGTTATATACTGTTATAGAGTCTAAAAATATTTTCAATGGAATCTTTAAAACTGGAGAAAATTTATGGATTGTTCTAAGTTTTAATTATTTTTCTATCACCTCCATTTGTTTTGACTTAGATATTAAAGAATTATGTAAAATAAGCATTGCGCATTCCTTATTTCCCAAATTCATTTGAAATTGCCATTAGTTAATTCTAAGATTTTGAAATTTTCTGGGATGTAATTTAAGTGTATAAGTGATGGGGGAAGAGGGCAGGAGTAGTCCAGAAAGGAAACATTAGGACCAAGTTATGACACCTGCTTGGTCGTATGACTTGAACGGCAGTCTCACTGGTGAACCAACAAGCAGTGAAGAGAATTCCATCCCAGGTGTGAGAAGCTTTTATTAAGAGTAATTATTAAGATCTTGGACTTAGGGGCCAGATGATGAGGTTGAATCTCTTCTTTACCACTTCAGTAATGGGATCAGCAAGATACTTAAATGTTCTCTGTTTCAATTTCCTCATTTGTAGATAGCTGATAATTGCAGTAACTACTACAAGGACATATAGATTTAAAGAGATAATTCTTAAATTATCATCAATATTACTGTTGTTATAATTAACAAGATTAATAAAATTGTACTTTAAGAAAAAATAACAAATGGATGGGAAACAAAGGACAGAATAAAAGAAGTTTGGAAGAAGATAGTATCATAGACTCTTGAAGAAAGTAGCACGCAAAAACCCAATCAGCCATCTGGTGAACATCAACCTGCTATGATTTGAAATACTGGGCTCAGAGCTATAAGGCAGGGGTTTGGGTGAAATTGATCACAGTTACTGGAGGGAGGACTAGTCCGAATAGAACTAAGATTTCCGATCTGAAAAATGACTTACGATGAGTTATACCAGTTCAGAGAATCATGCATGGGAAACAATATTTGAGACTCAGATAATCAAGAAGGGGTTTAAATCACTGGAAAAAATACAAACAACTAATTCTTGAGGGCAAAACAGAAGAGGCTAACTACTGGTTGCTAGGTATTGTTCCAAGTGATTGCAAGAGAGTAATAACTAAAAGAAAAACCATGTCTGTGTTCATGAATTTTATGTTCTAGAGGAGCAAGAACAAAAATAACCAAATAATGATTAGAACATTCATTAGGCAATGGTATTTGCTGTGGATAAAAATAAAGCAGGATAAGGTGACTCATTTTAGGATTCCTATTTCAGGAAACGGTCAGTAAAGGCTGCTTTGAAAAAAGTCACCTATGATTACATAATGGACAATATGAAGCTAAGTGAGGAGCTTAGACATGTTAAAAATAATTAAAGAAGACGGTTCATGTGATATAAAAAAACTTTAACATTTCATGAAGCAAACAGTTTTTACTCAGAGGAGCTGCAAAATGGGACAGAAGACAGGAAGCTTTTATAGGATAAAGAATAAAGAGCAAGGAAGAGAAACAGAAAATATCTGATTGGCTTGGGCCAAATTGTCAGCTTTGTCTGGGGTGTGAACCAGGGTAAGTATAGAGCTCAGAGTTGGCTTGGCGCTTGGGGACTGACTGACTGGACAGACTGCATTTCTAGTTAAAGGGAACATTTGGGACACAAAAGTCATCTAAGTTTGGATTTGCTGACGTGGCACCAGGCCAGAGTGACTCCATCGTGGGCCTACAATGTTATTTCACCAGAAGTCACGGAGATGCCTAGGGGAAGAGTGTGCCAGGCAAAGGGGAAAAGCAAGGAGAATCCTTGATTATAGGTTAAAATAAAATAGGTGATTCTCTTTTCTGTCTTTATAGCCAAGGTCTATGAACTTTATGCTAATCAGATGAAATGTAGAAATCAGGATTTTTCCAGAAAGAAAATAATAAAACAAAAATACTGAGAAAAATCTTTGCTGTTTTATTCTAACCATATTGATCCACATCAAGCTACATGGAAACACTTTATATGACAGTGAGGATTTATTTTTTGGTTTAATCTTATTTTGACTTTTTTTTCAGTTCAAACTTTTTAAAAATTTTAATGTTATTTAACTGTAAAATATTTGGTTTCTTTCCTGGCTTACTTTAAAAAATCAATTTTACCATAATTAAAAGTCAAGACAAGTACACTTAGATTTTCTAATTTAATAATTTATATTTACAAATGTCAAATGCATAGTTATCCTTTGTATGTCATAATATTTTAAAACAACTCTTTACTGCTGTAAATTATGTCAGTCCACTGAAAATTTGAGTGTTCAAATAAGTATAGTAATTATTCTATGTTTAACTCATTTACATTTATAGTTTTATACAAATATATTTTTAAATGCATGTCTTATTTAGCTTTCTATAATTCAGTTAGATCAATTCCCTAAGGCACCTTTACCAAAAACATTTTCTATAGCTTCTTCAATAAAATTCCTGACTTTGGTTTTTATACGATATCTGTAAACAAACATACAAAATGTTTTTTCATATTGAAAATTTAGTTTGATAATTTATTAATGTTAGAATAACAATTTTCAACACTAAGAACTTTTGTGCAAATTAATTACCATGGCAAAAAAAATACATTAAATTAATGCCAAATGAATTTCAGATCCAAATGAAGTCGAATCGATACACAAAATCACACTGTGAATTCCACTAAGAATAACTGTAATAGTGCAGATGCTAGTTGCCATATAGCTTGAACATGCTGTAATTAGAGAACAATTCCTTTTAAAGTAATCTATTTTATTCTGTAACTTAAGGACATTTGCTGAAAAATATTTACTGCCAAGTCTTGTACAATTTTAAAAATATTTTTAATGAAAAATTATATTGAGATTAAGCACTACAAGTAGTATCATTCAGCTTTAGTTGCATTTTTTATTAAATTAAAATATATTATTTTATCATTTAAGGGAAATAAATGATTCACAAAGTAAGAATCAAAAATGTAAAAGGGATTCTTTATTATTTTATTTTTAATTGTAAAGTTTTTATTGAAATTCTAGTTATTAAAGATAAGAAATTAACATTTTTATTAAAAATATTATAAAATAACTCTTTTATAGAAATCTTACATTGTATATGCTTTCTAGGATGCTTTTGATAAAGTGCCCAATATAGTACTACTCAATTCTAATGAAAAATAAATTTGAACTATAGAATTTTAACAAGAAATTCATAGGGGAACAGTAACATGTATTATTTTTACATTATTTTTTTCCTTTCAGGCATAATTTGAGGTAAGTGAATAAGGAAGGACATGTTGTCCCCAAAACGGACCATTCACTGCACCTTCCAGTCTGACTGCACACAGCTCACATGTCACACCCCCACCCATGTTTACCTAGCACTGCCTAATAATTTTAAAATAACCCTCACTGGTAGAATGAAGAGATTTCTAAGTTAGTAATGTATAAATGAACATGACATTGCAAAATAGGCCTGTATTTGTTCAGCCTACTTGTGAACATATTCCATTTTTATTACAAATATTTTATTTTGCATATTTTTTATAATTGTGCCCTTACCTTAAGGAACATAAATTATTGAGGTTTTACGATTCCTTTAGTCTAAATGATTTTTTTTTTTAAACATTGACCTTGCTTTCTTAACTTCTTTCACTAGAAAGATGTCACCTGCTTTGGAAATGTGAAAGCAACTTTTGTTCTTTTGGTGGTAGTAATTGTCATTTTTATTATGATATATGCTCCTAATTTTGTTCTTAATCACATAAGATTTCATACATTTAAATGATGTAATAGAAACTAGTATAATTAAAAAATCTTTTTTTAGCATTACTGAGGTATACTTAATATACTAAAAGTTGCACATATTTAATGTATACATTTTGATCAGTTCGGACTCTTTAAACTTTGTCATTTTATTACTGCTTCCAGAGACAACTGCATTTAGTTGTTTTTTCCTGTTTTAATATTTTCTGGAAATTATCTTCATATTTCTAAATGTTCAGCTTGGATTATTATTTCTTGATTAATTAAGTTTACTCAGTAACCATTGACCTAATATTAATAATAGATAAAGAGTTCATTGATTTATGTAGCTTCTCATAAATCCCCTCCTCTTATGCCCCTCCTTTCTGATAATTGCATCATTAATTTTATTACCTCTACTGGTTATTCTTTAAACAATACATTAAAACCACATTATTATGATTTATCGATATAAAACAGTATCTATTGATTTTCTTCATCATAATAAAAAGGTTTTTCAGAATTTTACCCATCCCCTGCCTCTCCCCCTGCATGTGTCCCCTCCTACATTACTTCAAATGTACACTTATTTACCTTTGGTTGATAATATTTAAGTTTTGTTTATAACCATATATATATGGTTATATGTATGTATATGGTAAAATACCTGGAAATTCATAAAATATCAAAGTTGAAGTCATATTTTATATTCTATTGGAACCCATAAATAAAGGACTTGAGATATTGAGTCTTTTAACTCAAGGATCAGCCAGCCATGGCCCATGGACCAAATTTGGCACACTGCCTATTGCATGGACCAAAAGCTAAGAATGGTTTTCACATTTTTAAATGGTTAGGGGGAAACCAAAGTATGAATATATTCCATGACACATATAAAGTATATGAAATTCAAATTCCAGTGCTAATAAATAAAATTTTATTGCAACACAACCATGTCCATTTGTTTTTATGTTGTCTGTGTTTTCTTTCATGCTACACAGCAGAGTTGAGTAGCTGAGACAGTGCAGTGCTGAATGTATTTACTATCTGACCTTTTACAGTGCACGGGAGGAAGATACAATTGCCGTCTAGGTATGTTTTTATCTTTTATTTACTTAAGTATAGTTGGTATGTACTTTTATTTTTTCTTTATTCATTTTAGAGAGAGAAGAAGGGAGAGGGAAAGAGAGATAGAAACATTGGTGAGAGAGAACATCAATTGGCTGCTTCCTGTGTGCTCCCCACTGAGGATTAGGCCCACAACCTGGGCATGTGCCCTGACTGGGAATTGAACCAGCAACCTCTTGGTGCATGGGTCGATGCTCAACCACTGAGCCACACCAGCTGGGCAAGTATAGTTGTATGTAAAGTTATATTAGTAATGACAATTTCAGGTGTCAAATACAGCGATTCAACATTTTTATACCTTGTAATATAATCACCCAACTAACTATAGAAATCATCTGTCACTGTGCAAACATATTACAATATTATTGACTATATTCCACTCACCTTTTTCTCCCATCTCCCCAACCCCTCCCTTCTGGTAATCCCTTTAGGCTCTGTTTCTGTAAGTCTGTTTATTTTTGTTTTTAGATTGCACATATAAGTGAGACCATAGGCATATTGTTTTGAAAAGGATTGAAGCAGCAGAAAGACTCAAGTATTTTGAGTGCCCTTTAATATATTTCTGCTCTATACCTTAAATAAGAGGGTAATAAGCCTACATTGTGGTTCTTCCTAGTGACATTTCACATAATCTCCCAATAAGAGAAGCTGGCGGTATCTTACAAGATAACTGCATTACTGAATAGATGCTCTAGGGTTAATGCACATTTTGCAAGCTGAGTGAAATCTTCATGGTTCTAATGATTTTTGCAAGCTTATTTTTAGGGCTATACTAAATGACAAATTTAAATCATAGTTTGTGCCATCATAGCTCAATTTGTTTAATGCAAACATATCTCTTGTCTTCCCAGTAGCCATTATTTAGGGATCCATGATTCCCTAGTCCATACAAATAAGCAATGATTAAGTTAGGTCAATTAGAGCCAGTGTGTTGGAACCATACACCAGAAAAATATTGTTTTCTTTCTAGGGCCCTGAGTTCTGAAAACAATATAGGCAGCCCCTGTGCCTGTATTCCCCATCTATATGTTCAGTTGTGTTCAGGGAGGGGGCATGAGCCCCACACTCAGAGAGAAGTGCTGAGAGCAGGAATCAGGAATAAAGGGTGGGAGAAAGAACAGTGTTGTTTAGACCCCTGGAAGGAGAAGCACCTGGAACAGGTAGAACTGTTGATGTCTAGGTTGTGTTAAAACAGCAGATTCTCTTTTTTCCTTAATGTAATCTTGTTGCAATTTGGATTTTGATTCTTATAAATAATATGTCTTAGCTAAAATAAATAAATAAATAAATAAATAAATAAATAAATAAATAAATAAATAAATAAATAAATAAATGAAATTCTAAATTTGAATGTACTCACTCAGGATTTTTCTCCTTTCATAATTTTCTGGATTGAAAGATAATTTTTTTACATGCTTTTAAGCAGAAAGAACTCCTCGTATCGATTCCTCAAAACTGTTCCCTGAGATACAGCATTCTAATTTCATAATGGGTATGGTTTATGTAAAGTTTTTTTTCTTTTATTTCTATCATCCCCATTATAAAGTAGTAAAATATATATTTAAATTAGTTTTTAAAATTTTTAAAAATGTTGTGAGCCTCTAATCAGAAAAATCAATTTGAACAGATTTGTAAAAACAGTCCCATCCAAGGGGTTACATTTAGTTTTTTCACTTATTTACGGAAGTGGCAATTACTGTGTCTCTTTTTATTACTTACCTCTATTGTTTATTGCTTTCTAAATTGAAAGAGTTTTTAAAGACCATGTTGCACTGATTGGCAATTGAGAATATCTAACATATACAAAGGGCACCATAATAAATATGTCAGCAACCTGATTTCATAACTCCTAAGATTTATGATGAAAATTTATTTGAACTTTAAGTATATAGCTGAAAGTAAAAGCATTGTTTATTGGGAATCAAATCAAAGAATGTTGAAGATGACAGATATAAAAATTCAAAGCTAATTTGATGGTGAGATCATTTCAACAATGATCTACTTATCATGATAGTTTATGAGAACTCATGCTTCTCATAGAAAACATAAAATAAGGCTTAGATTTGTCACTTTTTCAGAATACTAATAATCTTTATTTCACTGACTCTAGTTTTCAATAAAAGGAAAAACATGAATGATTAATTGAGGTCAATTTCACTATGAACATTTGGAAATTTATCTTCTAGAAAACTATGTGAAGAAAATGGGAACTGGTTTCCCTTACACATAGACATTTTCATAAAATAAAATAATACATTATTTATTGCAGTCTACATCTTCAGAAAGCTTTAATAATCTACAACATGAGATAAAAGTAAAATAGTTTGAATGTATGAAATATTTTAGTGACATCTTCATAAAATTCTGTGATCAATTTTCAAATCCCTCTAAGACCAACTGAAGTTTCAAACACAAAATAGAGTAAATAATTTAAAAAAATTAATTTAGCTAAAACACACACACATTATAAATGACTAAAGATACAAACAAACTTTATTTAACACTTCATGAAGCGACAGTCTCTGCTCCCAAGAGTCCAGCTAACTGTAAAATGGGAGAGGAAGGCAGGAACATTTTATAGGATAAAAAGTTAAAAACAAAATGTATGATTGGTTGGGGCCACATAGTTAACCTTCTTTGGGGCGAGAATGAACAAAGAAATAAGTATAGGGCCTTGAGTTGGCTTGGCCTTTGGGGATTGGCTGACTGGATAGACAGTGTTTCTGGTCAAGTGGAGCGTTGACAGGGACACAGAAGTTACCTAATTTTCACTTTGCTGATGTGGCATCCCAAGCAGGAGCAGCTCTACATTGCAACTAGAAAATTATTTCAACCATCCCCACTTTGGTCATCCTCATGACTACTTAAGAGGTTTGATTAAAACCATTGGTCTTAGTGTTGCTTCTTTGGGTCTAAGTGCAGTATTCACAAGAGATGATGTCAGGCCCATATGCTTGGGAACAGAGAGAGATCACCTGTTAGCTGGTTAATGGCTGCCCACATGCATTTAAAACTTCTAAGAACACAGAATATCAGAGAGAAGATAATAACTGTTAGCAATAAAACACTGACCATGGTTTGGAGACCACTCCCGAACCAGGGTCTCCATGACTCAAATCAACTAGGATTTTCTGTATCTGTGTCTTACTTCACCAGAAGTGTTTACCCAGCAAACCTGAGGCATTGGAAACCAGGGAGAACTGGGTGATGAGCAGATAAACTATAAGATCACCAGCATCACAGAAAATTTAACAATTAGTTGGAGGTTGGGTTACCCTCCTTTGCGATGGCCTGAAATGTGAATAATAGTATTTTCTTTTCAGACCAGGGAAAAGAAAAAGATAGACAAAAAACTTAAAAGACCTTTATGATGTAAGAGTAGGAAAAAGATGGTCAGAAAGGGAAAAGAGGATGGAAAGAAACATTTTTGATCCCATGTCTTGGAAGGAAGCAGTCTGCCTCCATATCAGTTACTTCTTTGCCCAGTCAATTTAATTTTGAGATCTCCTGGGTTTATACAAAACCAGATGTCAGGTGGAGACTTCTTTAGTTGTGAAATATGTGCTAATGGTTTGATACCTTGAAATTTGGCAGCAGTGTGAGTAGTCAAATTTGTTGATAGGCTCTTTTACATGAGTCTCACTTTTGCAAAAGCATCAGGGTAGAAAAATAACTCTCTGGAAATGGCAAAAGACTTAGAAATGTCCATTGTTAAATATCTGATGAGAGTTCATTGTAATAGAATTGACAACAAAGTTTTATTATTTCTGTGACACACTAGTATTCTGTGGATTGACAATTTTATAAATACATCTCATAATTTCTAGAAGTATATTTTTCTTCATAGTAAATTTTACAGTGGGCACCAGACATGTTTACTAATAGACCCAAATATCTTTATTTTCTCTGTAAAAGGAAGCCAAAGTAGATAACCTTTGTTCAGTAATTAATGTTTCAGTATTTTTTCTTATTTAGAAATGATCTAGATATTTAATGAATATCCATCATTAAACTTATCTCAGTATAACTTTAAGGTTTCAAATGATCAAAAAGATTTAGTAAATATTATTAAGTAGACATAAGGGACCAACAGGGGACAGTGCAAAGGTTTACCTTTCTTTAGCAACTGGGCATTGCAGAGATCCTGGAAAGCTGACTCTGGTAAAAATTCTCCCCCTTCACCAGCTTCTGCCAGTTTTCTCAGGACCCATCTGCAGGCCCTGGAGAAAGGGATGTTTAAAGTTGAGACTTTATCCCTGGTATTTACCAGAATTTGGCAAGTGTTTAAAATTAATTTTAATTTTAGTTTCCCCTTGGCTACTGAAGAAACTAGTAGCAATTTACTGAAGTATCCCTTAGAGTTCCATCACCACTGGGGGGGGGGGTCCTCTTTTAAGGGCAGATATAAAGGTGTTTAAGTTGGTGTGGAAAGACTGGATAAAACCTTTGAGGACAATCTTTTTTCCAGTATCCTGGTTGATTGCACATGAGACACTGATTTCTGGACCAGTGTTTTGATGACAAACGCCCTACCAGGGTGCAACAGCAGAGGTCCAGGTGTTAGGTCTCTGGTCTTGAAGCTGTTGCTGTTGTAAGGCCACTAACTTGGTGGTTTATAGTCTTGTGGTCTCTTAAGAGTGGCAGGCAATTCACAGAGAGGATTAATAGAGTGAGAACCCAAGTAAAGGAAGATAGAGGGGAATAGTAGGAGTCACATCAGTCTTACAGTCTTGTTTTAGTTATTACCTCTTGTGTCCATAATTTTTTATCAGACTTTTGCAATAAATCTTTCAATGAATTTATTTTGGAATCTTGCAGCTTTTTGGAGGCCCCTATATGCCAGTTAAAATAGGTATCCCATTCTGTTTGTTTGAGTTGGGACTCTTGTTTTCAAGTGCACTTTTAAAATTGACAATCTTGTCCAATTTGAAAGATCCCCATTATGGCCACTGTAATTATCAGTTGTCTTAGTAATATTTTGTCATTTTTAAAGATACCTACAGCTTCCAGGACCACAGTTCTTCAACAAAAATAAGCAGGTGTGCCAGAAGGTGACTTGCTTAATCTTCAAAACGTCAGGATTCCATTTCTTTAGCCACGTCTTGTGTCTTTCAGAGTCAAATTAATACATAAGAGGGACGTCGGGGAATGTGTGGTGGTTTACAGTGCATCTCATTGCATGGAAATTTTCTTGAGGTTGGCAGGTGACTTCCTGTTGATCTCACGCATTTATCCTAGCACAGGTATCTTAGACGTAAGTGACAACAGTCTAACAGCATTAAGTGCTTGATCCATGCCCACTAATTTTGTGGATACGGCTTCTGAGAGTTTCCTGTTAGCAATAGATCTATTATTCCTTTCACAAGACTTTTTTTATAGTGGCAGTTACTCTAATGGCTTTTAATATTTTCATTTGTTCTTGCTTAGATGTTGATGTTCTGTTGGTCAAAATAGTCTGCATTTCTTGTCTTAATTTATTTCCCAATGCCCCTCCCCCCCCAGCAGTTTATGCTGTGGATTGACCTTGAGGTCTTCTGAGCCTCCTAATGCCTGCCACCCATTGCAGACTCTCAATCTAGAGACCCCAGGACATTTCTGGAAACTTTAACAA
The DNA here is from genome assembly GCA_030848825.1 of Tadarida brasiliensis. Classification (NCBI taxonomy): domain Eukaryota; kingdom Metazoa; phylum Chordata; class Mammalia; order Chiroptera; family Molossidae; genus Tadarida; species Tadarida brasiliensis. The sequence goes on from CM061266.1 coordinate 67,415,038, forward strand.
ACCCAAATATCTGAGGAAGGGCTGTTTCAGTTGAAACTTGAAGTATATGTAGATGTAAGACAGGAAAAAGAAAAAGGTTAGTACAAGGGAGTTTATTGTCTGAATATAAGCTCTTAAGGAAAAAACCAGGAGCTTTAAAAAAGTTATGAGGAAATTATTATGGATGAAGCAACTGCAGAAGAGGTGGAATTAGGAGACACAGATGATGACATAAAACGTTAAAAAAAGAGCCAAATCATTAAGGCTTTTGTAAGTTAAAATAAAGATTCTGAAATGTATGCTAAGTGCAGTGGGTAACAACCATTGAAGGGTTTTAAACTGGGGAGTGAAATGATCAATCAGTGTCACACTTGCTGATTTTACCTCAATAATATCTTTCAAAGTGATTCTATATTCTCATTCCTGTGTCCACTGCTCTCAAAGTTCTAATAAATCCACTTATCCAGGTCCTTATTATTCTTCACTTGAACTATTAAACAAGACTTGAAGGACCTCTCAAATGTAGATTCTTGTTGAAGTACAGCTTTGAGGCTTTGATCAACTTTTTCCTTTTCAGTGGCTCCTCATTAGCTTGTCACCTTATTCCTTAGCTTGACAGTCAAAGCTTTCTACTTTTGACTGCTCTCTTATTTTACATTACAACCTAGTTATCAGTCATCTTGAATGCCTTCACATTTCCTACACATCCTGCAAATCCTATCCCTTCCCATTATTTTCCTCAAGCTCTTTCCTGTGACCTTACTCTATTCTTCTCTGTATGTTGAAGTTCTCTTGATGCATGAAAATATAATCCTAATGCTCCTTCCATGGCCCACAGAATCTTTGGCCAAGTCAAGCTGACGTTGTACCTTCCCTCTTTGTTGTATTATAACTTCATCAATAAATTAATTAGAGAAATAGGTATACACAGTTGTAATGTGGAAGTCACTCATCTCAGCACTGTTTTGTAAAGATACATGTGGTAAGTTTTCTGGTAGTAAGAAATATGCCCTTTCCCCCAGTGAAATGTGTATCATGCAGTGCTAATTTGATAATTTCTGAAGTAGACTTATATACTATCAATGTGAGCTCAAAGGGCAAACACTAAATACTTTCAAAGAGGGTCAGAGACAACTTTACAAAGGAGGCATGCCTAACTAAGCCTTGAAGGCAAGAATTTTTAGACCAAATGCAGTCAAGGGCATTTCAGAGAGGAGGAATGTCTTCTGGAGTATATACACCTTGACTTTGGTCGCTGGGTCTACTTCTTCATATATCAAGTAGCCACAATGTCCTACTTTGCCCAGAGTAAACAATAATCTCTTTCCTATCCAATCTTTTCAACTCTAGGCACCGAAGCTTGGAAAGATCATGGTGCCTTCCCTGTCATGTCCTATCATATATCCTTAGGCAACTGTTGGCCATATAGTTCAAAACCAAGTTCATCACTGTCCTCATATAACACCTGATGACATACCCTCCCCCAAAAACAAGTCATTGTGGGAAACACTTAAGCTTCATCCCTGATATTTTTTTCCATGATCATGGCCAGTCATTAGCATTGCAGTCCTGGCTCCTATCTGTGACCTCCTTTACTCACAAGAGAGGAGGTGGAGTTTAAGACAAGAAGTAAGACAAGGATGGCTCTACTCTTTCATTTCTTCTTTTTCTTGGGAGCTTAGCTAACTTCAGGAAACATTCATTCTTCTATTCCTATGTATCAAGGGAAGACTGGGGATGACCCTACACAGTCCTAGAAAGCTGCCTTTGAGTGTGGGACAGTCTTTTTTTTGTTTTTATTCCTCACTCAAGGATATTTTTCCATTTATCTTCAGGTAGAGTGGGAGGGAGGGAGGAAAAGAGAGAGAGACATGGATATGAGAGAAACACATCGATTGGTTGCCTCCCACATGACCCTGACCAGGGCCAGGGACTGAACCACAACTGAGGTACGTTCCCTTGACTGAAATCGAACCTGTGACTCTCCAGTCCACAGGTCGATGCTCCAACTGCTGAGCCAAACTGGCCAGGGCAGTCTTTTTTAGATTCTACATTAGGGAGCCTGTTTTTTTCTTTCTCATTTCCTAACTTCCTTCTTAATTTGCTTACTTTCTTCCTTTCTTCACTGACATAAGCCCGACCTGTGATCAAACCCACAACCTAGGTATGTTCCCTGATTGGAATCAAACCTGCAACTTTTTGCTATACAGGATGATGCTCCAATCAACTGAGCCACTTGGCCAGGATAAAAAACTGATTATTACATTAATAATTAAGGGATAAAGTGTGCGAGGAAGAGGGTAAAATTATAATAACGATAACAAGTCCAGCCAGTGTGGCTCAGGGCACATGCCTAGGTTTTGGGCCCAATCCCCAGTAGGGGGCATGTAGGAGGGGGCCAATCGATGTTCTCTCTCATCAATGTTTCTCTCTCTCTCTCCCTCTCCTTTCCTCTCTCTCTAAAATCAATTAAAAAAAACTATTAAAAAATAATAATGGTAACAATAATAGTAGCACTAGAAGTGGTAGAGATGCCAGATTGTTGAAAATGAAGTTCCCAGGGTCTAGCTAAGGTAGTGGGAGTGGGTGGCAGCCTACATGGTGAATCTCCCAGTCAAAGCTGAGAGTCAATAAAAGGAGATCTGGATGCATGCACAGATGGGGGACTGGTAGAGAATGTCATAAACAGAATTTGGAGTGTCTCAGAAATAAGAAAATAGAGAAATAGATAAAAAACAGTAGTTTGGAGCCAAGAGCTAGTAACAAACTAAAGGTGTTGTTTACCAAACATGATAGGTACTTTACATTATCTAATGTATAACTTAAGATAGACATTTTAGCTCAGCCAGTGTGGTTCAGTGGATTGAACATCATCCCATGCACCAAGAGGTCACTGGTTCAACTCCCAGTCAGGGCACACGCCCAGATTGTGGGCTCAATCCCCAGTAGGGGGCATGCAGGAGGCAGCCTATCAATGTTTCTCTCTCATATTGATGTTTCTATCTCTCTCTCCCTCTCCCTTCCTCTCTCTCTAAAAATTCAATAACAATTTTTTTAAAAAAAGATACACATTTTTAAAATACTAGGTATTCAATGCATATTCTATTTTTTTAAATGCACCTAGCAACATTAATTAGTGATTTTATGAATAGCATTGCTTAGGAAGGGAGGAAAAGAAGAAGGATGGAAGATCCTATGAATTACAAACACGTATCCACTTAAGTCTTTCAAAACTTCAATAACTGAATTTTTCGCAATTACTGTTTGGTACCAATTACATAAAAAATTAAGAATTCAAATTGTTAAGTTATTTTCAATAAAAGTTAAAATGTTACTTTTATAAGGTAATACTTGTTTAGTATATACAAAGGTATATAAGTATACAAAGTATAAATTGGTGTTGAAATAAGTTTGAATTATGTTCCCTCCTCTCTCTCCTTTTACTCTTGAACTCATAATATGTTAGTGATTTTTTTAAATATATAAACATTTAAATAGTGATTATTATTATTAGCTATAAAAAATCTGCCTAATATTTGTGTCTCATTTGTTTGTTGATGGATCTCTAGCACCTAGAACTAGGCCTGGGACACTCAGTATTTTCAGAATGAATGAATATCATTAGATAGATTTATAAGACCCAGTTAAGAACACACACACACACACACACACACACACACACACTCACAAAATTTTCTTTTAGAGTTGTAAAATTTCCAGCTGCAAATGAAAAAAAAATCACTCAAACATAATGAAAACAATTAAAATTTTTAAATTAGATGTAATGGTTTGATAATGAAAGTGAACTTGGATCTGATCACATATTCTGGATCAGGGTTATACAATCTGAAACATCAATTTAAAGCTCAAGGAACAATCGAGTTAAATTTGTTGAATTGTTAGAGCAAAGTGGAATATTTCAATAGTGCTGAATAACAATTCATAGTATAACAAAGGAAGATATTGCAAAAGTTAATGTAGTTACTTTGTAATATTTAATTGCAAATGTCACAGCTATTGAGCTAATTCTCAGTGTCATTAAACTTGCTTCAAAACAAATACTGACTATTCTAATCCTGGGATGAAAAGAGTAATATCATTGATGAGGTATTTCTTAATTTCAGAATTAAAGATATGTTCAGAAAATATCAGTTATCCAGACTGACATTATGTCAGAGTAACACAAATTCAAGACAATTTGCTGCACAAATTTTAAGTATGTCCATTCACCTAATTTTTCCAGTTTGTTGGATATAAGATAAATCTGAAGTCCCATTTAATTCAGCCAATCTGGAAGGGCCCATGTGAATGAAAAAAAATATTTAAAAATCAATCAATGTTTTCATAACCAGTCATAGCCAGGAGTAGAAATAATGTATTGGGATATGCTAAATCAATAAAACTTGTTTCACATAGACACTTGTTTTTCATGCAAAATCTAATCATGATTGTGGCACTCAATCCTGGAGATACATAAGAAATATTAAAACAAGTACTTAAAATGATGCTTGTAAACATTTTGATTGCATTAGAAGAGATTCCATTGAATTCCAAATTTTTTCTCATATTTTTAAAGAAATCAGCCAGTGGCTACTAAATAGTACTCTTCTATACTGATGTTTATTATGTGGGGCATGTTCTGGATGTACTAAATTTTAAGAACATCAAGTCTTTCTTGATGAAATCTTCAAACCACAAGAATTTTGCATGATTAACAGTGGATTTGCAGATTAGCATAGCTCTCTAATATATTACAACTTTTTGAGAATGCTCACATCTCAAATGGGGTCCTGCTTCTGTCTTACATCACAACTAAACACTGGATCTTCTTAGTGATATAGAACAACATCCTTGTCTTGACAGAACAAAATCTAGTCAAATAGTCTGTGGTTCGGATTTTTAAACTAGCTCTATTATTCTTACAATAAACATATTTTTACATTGTTGTAGTCTTACATAATTCCACATCATTATCTTTAATTGAATAATACGATTTATCTTAAGTATAGTTTGAAACATTAGCTAAGGATTAAGTTTGATTTCAAGTTAAAAAAAAACAAAAGAAAAACACCCAAAATAACTGTGGTTAGAGGAGAATAACACTTTATTTCCCCCTAGTAATAGGAGTGTACAGGTAGAAGTTCTAGGGCTGTAAAGGTATTCAGGCTGTGCTCTTGATGATTTTCTGACTATGAAGAGATTAGGGAAAAGAGAACTAGAGTGATTATAAGGTTTATCTTGGGCAGATGGGTTGCATGAAAACTATTAAGTGAAAGAGTAAAGAAATAGCCCTGGCCAGTTTGGCTCAGCAGTTGGAGTGTCGGCCCGCAGACCAGAGAGTCCCAGGTTTGGTTCCCGCTAGGAGCACGTACCTGGGTTGCGGTTTGTTCCCGGCCAGTCGATGTGTCTCTCTCATGTTGATGTTTCTCTCTCTCTCTCTCTTTTCCTCCCTCTCTCCCTCCTGCCCTATCTGAAGATAAATGCAAGAATGTGCTCAGGTGAGGAGAAAAAAAAAATACTAAAGAAATAATGGTTGAAATTTGGATATGATATGGTAAAATTAGAGATATAAAAAATGTTTTAAATTTTATCTGGATCTTGGAAGACTAGTTTTGTCTGAAATTCCATATTTATGACTCATCTATTTATCAGTGGTAGTTTTGTTTGCTTTGTTTTTCTGATAATTATTTCAATTGTTACTTGCATTGTATATCTGAGTAGTCACTATAAATTTATGATAAAATAATAAATGGCAGAAAAGTCTTAATGGTAAAACACCCATGAAATGATTCTGTCCTGGATTACTTATCATATAATGTGTGTATAGTAGTGCATATAAAGATCCTGTTATTAAGAGAGACATGTAAGGAAAAGATATGATCAATATGGGTCATTAGAATATTAGTAAATTAGAAATATTCCAACAACTTTTCAGTAGGAAAAGGAAACATGGGTCCATAGTCAGGGAAAACCTTGATACTGGGATTAGTGATCCGGACATTGTTACAGTTCACATGGAATATCAAGCAATGGAAATACAGTTTCATGCAAAAAGGACATGTCGAGCAAGACTTAAAATCACAAGGAGAGAACCATTTCAGTAACAGATGCAATAATTAATGAGAAGAACAGTTACCTTGTGGTCAATGAGCTAGCAGGAGAAGTCTAGTGGCATGGAAACCAAATTAGGAGTTCATAAAAGAGGAAGGAAATCATATTGACCAATCTGAACCACAGACCTCATTTGTTACATAGGGGATGGGAGGGGAAGGCAAGTTCTTCCCTCTGGCCCTGTGACTGCACCGAAGTACTGATTTATGGTGACTTTCTGAAGTATTGAAATGCGAATAAATGAAAAGTCACACAAGCCCTGGCCGGTTTGGCTCAGCGGTTAGAGCATCGGCCTGCGGTCCAGAGAGACCCGTTTTCGGTTCCCGCTAAGGGCATGTATTTCGGTTGCAGTTTGTCCCCGGCCCTGGTTGGTCGTGCGGGTGGCAGCCACTCGATGTGTCCCTTTCATGTCGATGTTTCTCTCTCTCTCTCTTCCTCCCTCCCACTCTATCTGAACAAAAAATGAAAAAATGTCCTCGGCTGAGGATTAAAAAAAAAAAAAAAAAAGTCATGCAAAAGAAAGGAAAACGAGGAAGAGTGGATTTTGTGGATCTGCAGTCTGCTCAGTTCTCCAGTCTATGTTTCTTTCTGTGCAGAACCAGCTGCTGGCCACCAGGAGACACATGTCCAGGTCTGTACTTGCCTGTGCAGCCTTCAGACCTACAAAGATGCTCTTTTGCAGGGTGCTAAGAATTCATGTTCCATTCTTTGATCAGCTTGTTATCACCACTGAACTTATAAAAAAGAAGAAGCTTCACCCGATGTCCTTCAACATAAGAGAAAGATTGGGATTGCTTTTTTTTTTTTAATGAGGAGTGAAATAAAATAACACTTTATTAACTACATAAGTGTTCAAACATTTGATGTAGAACAAACTTGAAAAATAGTAATGTGATGAGAAGTTCACTGATTTCTTAAATGAAAGGAGATTTAGCACAGGGCTTGGAAAGAAACTAGATTACAATGCGTTGGGGAATAAAACTTTATTATTAAGTCTTATTAATATTAAGAGGAGGTTGAATTCTCAAATGCTTATTATTAGTTCTTTAACACAATATCCAAAATAAAAGGCAAAATTAGAGCTCTTTCAACCCACAATTTAGTTTTGTGTTACATTCTTATAGCTAAGTTTCTCCAAAGACTTACTATACACCTTCTTACCTCTGTGAGAAATATCATTAGGATGAAGAAAAAAACCAAAAACCTTGTGATTATAATTATCTCCCCAAGTATTTTCAATGCAGTATAAACATGACTTAATTTGCATAAACATTAATATAAATGATACTTAAATATCTGTAAAATAAAAGTGTTACCAGACATTATTTCTGGCAATGGTTCATTATCATTCTTCATCTTCTTAGGAACTCATATGCGTCATAGACGCACGTTTAGATTAATGCGGTTGTATTTACATGTTCATTCACTCATGCATTCCCACAATGATTTAACATATTTTGGTGCCCATTATGTTTGACCCTCTGCTTAGTGTTAGATGTAGCATAGGGAAACAAATAGGCAGGCTCCAGCTTGCATTGAGTCACGGAACATGCAGGAGACAGGAAATACAATTATGATACAAGTGTAAAATTACACAGTGCCAAAGTGTTATGATTGAAACAGAGAGAGAGATGTAAAAGCAGACAGCAAGGGAATGTGATCTGGCCCGGGTTGATCAGAGACCGTGTCCATGACAAAGCGATATCTTTCACTAGACTTGTAATGCTGAGTAACAATGAACTGAACCCAGAGGTGAGTGGTGGAAGGTGTGTGGCAGAGGAAAGAGGCAGTCCACAGGCCCTGAAACAAAATCACCATTAATTAAAAAGTCTAGAGAGCTTATGAGAACATGTGTGAAATGAAACTGAAGAAAAGTCAGGAAGACTGAAGAAAAAAACTTGCAGGAAGCTGCAGGCCATGTTGGGTAGGGATTTGGGTCTACATACTAAGACTGATAAATAATATGATCATATTTGTAATTTGAAAATAGAATTCTGCCTACAATCTGGAGAGAAAAAAAATAGTTCAGGAAAATAATTTAGGAGATAACTGTAGTATTTCAAGTAAAAGGCATTTATAGCTTGGACAGGGGTGCTGGAAATAGAAGTAAGTGAATTGGATGAATATTTAAGATGTGTAGCATGTATACACTATGTATACACAGGCATGCAAAAACATCTCACTATTTCTTTTTTTTTTCTTTATTGATTTTAGAGAGAGGAAAGGAGAGGAAGAAAGAGATAGAAACATCGATGAGAGAGGGCATCGATTGGCCACCTCCTGCATGCTCCCCACTGGGGATCGGGCCCACAACCTGGGCATGTGCCCTGACTGGGAATCGAACCGGTGACCTCTTGGTGCATGGGTCAATGCTCAACCACTGAGCCACACCAGCTGGGCATCTCACTATTTCTTATACTATATATTACCTCTTCTTAAAGCACCATTCCTGTTATGGCATATCTGTGCCTATCCATACTTCTATAAATGTATTGGGAGGTGCAATGAATGATAAGGATTAGGAATGAGACAAAACTTGCCAATGAATAGTTATTAAGTACACTTCAATGTCACCTCTAAATTCTCTGTGGAACATTCAGTCAATTCAATGTTCAACTCCCACTAAATGTTTCGGCCCCTCTCTTATGTGCATTGTCTTCCTTTTTTCCCTCTACAGCTGAAACGAGAGGTCCAGATGTGCACACTCCTGTGGGAAAGGCACTGTCTGTGTGCTTCTCTGCCTTCTCTGTGCCATCAACAAGTTGCCCTTCGCTCTGCCTGGTCACTGGGGTCCCTCTGAAGGGAAGTCTGTAATATTATTTGGGAAATAGAACACTTGCTGTCAATGTTTTTGGATTCTCCCAAATCTTTCTGGGTGTTTTTCCTCACTATGCCCCTGAGGTTTTGATTGCAAATAGGAAGCCAAGAATACTTGTTTCTCTATTTCTAAACATGTTTGATTCTCTGCCTCACCTAATCATCTGTCCCCCAACTCACACTCATGCTCAGTATCTCAACAGTCTTTCTGATTTCTTGTAAGAAGTAACTTTCCCTACATCATATCATGCACTTCCATATTGCACATCCTCTCGGAAAAAGGCTTGATCAGAATGAAGTTTATACTTCATTTCTCCGAGTGTACTCCCTAAGTCTTGTTCTTGATATGTAATTATAAACTTTGACTATTAGAGGCATTTGACTATTTCTATAATACCTGGGTTTCCAGATTAACATTTTGCCATACACACAAACTAAATTCTAGTGTGAAGGTCAACGTTGAGCAAAGAGCTATTTGTCCTTGACTGCATCTACCCTGCACAGTATGTGGAAAGTCTATCAATTAAATAAATTACATTCCATTATCATAAAGAAGAATACTCATCTTGAGTATACATACATAGAGGAAATAGTATTAAGAAGAGAAACTTGAGTATATTCAAAGGAGAAACCAGGGCAGGTTTCCTGGGTCAAGGAAAACGCACAGCCCACACATGCACATATGCTCACGCAGAGTCACACACACTCAGGGTGAATTACAGCACAAATTTTATGTTTTTAATCTAACAATTTATAATCAAAGTATGATAACATTTTAAAAATTGTATTAACAATATACCAGTCCTTCAGGTAAACCTATATGTTGGAAAACACTAATATATTATTAATAAATAAATATAATAAATGGCCATTATATTGGCATATTTGATACTTCGGTTTTCTAAATCATATGTACTGATTTAGGGGGAAAACATCTAAACAGGTCTAAGAACTGTTTAGGGGGGTCAAACCTATATTTTAAAGCAATATTTTATACACAAATGGCCTATATATCTGAAAAAATATATATATGGACATAGGGCTTTAGGGCATTAGGGAAGAGAATCTCTATATGAAAGAAATAATACTCACAAGAGTGAACTTTTATATCATGCCAATGAGCACCACTTGTCATATTATATAAATGCTGGCCTTTTGAGTTATGAATTTCTATCTGAATCAATAGTTCCGAACCTTTAAAATTTACTAGAATTTCTAGCTTTTATCTTAATCCTCACCCGAGGATATTTTTCCACTGATTTTCAGATAGAGTGGGAGGAACAGAGAGAGAGAGAAAGAAACATTGATGTGAGAGAAACACAGTGACTGGTTGCCTCCCGCATGACCCTGACCAGGGCCGGAACCGAACCACAACCGAGGTACTGGAATAGAACCCACAGCTCTTTGGTCCGCCGCTGGCTGACACTCTAACCGCTGAGCCAAACTGGCCACAGCAGGTTTCTTGCTTTTCAAAAACTATTCAAGTCAATACCGATTCAATGGGCCCATAAATCAATGTTACTTTTAAAATAAGGTGTTTCTCCTCTTTCCGACCACTACCTCCTCTCTCCTCCTTAGTGTAAACACAGCTTCAGTCTATTTATTCCTTCAAAGGAGTCGAGTGAGGAAGAAAATGAATTTTGTTGTAAAAGACAGTTATGGGCACTAATATTCAGGGAGAACAGTGGGTGTGACCATCATGTAGCTTTCCAACTGCTAAAAAGTGTCCTGGTAAAGTGGACCCCAGCTGTGTTATTCCAGATGCCCATTTTCACTTAATGATCATTAGAACAAGCAAGAAAGCAGTTAGTGGATTTATGTAATGAAAGTAAAAGCTGTCAGGTAAACCAACGATTAAATGTCTAAGTTTGCAAAGTAATATAAACAAAAATATGATAAAAGGGAATTTCTCAATTAACGTAGACCTTATGTACACATTTTTCAATACCAACTGGTCCCTAGCACAATTTATATATAATTTAATAAAATATAACCACATAACATCAAAATGTCTTAAAGCAGGAAGAGATATTACCAACAACTAGCTCACCCACCCCCCTAACACACATCCTTCTGTATCAAGAATTTTATCTACAATTACATAAACAGGTGACAGTTTTGCCTCTCCTTGGATAACAAAAAAAACAAACTCACTACCTAATAAAAAAAATGTCATTATTAGGCAGTATTGCTTTTTAATAAGTTCTTGTTATTAATGACTTGAAGCGTGTACTCTTTAAACACCTCTGCTAATGTTAACTTATTCTTTGATGCAAGGCAAAATCATATTTATTTTTATATGATAGGCCTTCAGTTAGTGCAAATGTGTGTTGGCAAAAGGTTACATCAGGACTTTCTCTTTTCATCTGTTTTCTAGTGTCAACATTTCTAATACCTTTCAAACATTATTTTTTGTGAAATGAATGATTATAGAGATCATTCTCACAAACCTTAACATTCACACACCTCTATTTATGAGTTTATTTCTAGAATACAAAGCTATTTATTTCAAGTGTTTACCTGCATAATTTTCAGTACCCTTATCCATGATATTTTATAATAAAGGCTGGATGAAAGGATATTATCAACATTTTACAATGATTGAAAACTTTCATATTAAGACTTTAGCTTTGATCTCACTTATTAAAGATCAGCTGGCAATGTTCTCACTTAAATGACAAAGTTAATAGGATCTTGATCTTCTACCTTGAACAATTTTTGTCTCATTAAGTCATATGAGGGTTGATGTTAAGGGTTGATGCATTTAAATGATAGAAAGTATGAGATGTCATAAAAGTATAAATTATTAAATTATACAATTTGGATTTATTTTTCTTTCCAATTTTAGATTTGGATCTTAAACTTGCTTGATAGATAAATGTATAAATATCTTTATCCTTATAGAGATAGATTTTATAATACAATTAGCATAACAATCTAAGATTAGAAAGAAATGAGCAATGTACTGAATCAATAGATCAGAGGAGCACTCTGTCTATCTTTTGTTGTACCATAAATCAGAGGAAGTGTATGTGTGTAGCATTTTTCTTATGCCATAAGAGAGTGATAGAAAATAATCTATGTAGATATAGATATATAGATATATTCATGAAATGTGTGTCTTTGTAGTTATGTGTGCATAGCTATTACTGTGCTTATGAAGTAGCATGAACAGGAAATAAACTTTGAGAAACACTCCAAAGTTACAAAGATGAGGATCTAATATACTAGAGAAAAGCAGACCTTCACACATAGGAGTGTCTGGTTGTGGTGGTGGGGTCACTTCTAGGCATGCTCCAAGCACAAATTCTAAAGATAAAATAAATCCAGGGAGGTTTTCCTGGTAATTATCAGGGAGATTAATTATACACCTGCACTAATACCATGAGATGATTTGGCCCACTCTTCTTCCCTTTACACCACTTGTCCTCAGATTAAAAAAAAAAAAAAAGTAACCATATTTTCCCCTCCTTTCTCTACACCCTCGGAGTGGATTTGGGGACTAAGAAAGTCAGACAAAACATCCCAATTATGAATAATGTCTAAAAGAAATGTGAGGACCTGAAAATCAAGGTAGGTCACCAGCACACCATAAAAAGCAGCACACTCGACCCTACCCACATCAGTGGGGGAATCTCTGAAATCAGTATCTGCATCTGATTGACAGAGAGACAAACAAGGATTCTCATAGCAACCAGACATCACCTTACATCTGGGCCTGCAACCAAACATCAACAAACATTTCAGAGAAACCCACACTGCCTAAAAGAAAAAAAATCTCAAACAGAACAAACTTTTAAAGGAACAAGTTGACAATAAAAAAGAGTAGCAAATAAAAGTAATTCATGTCCAAATCTTTTATAAAATGGAGATTTTAGGCATTATAATGTGAGCAACAATATTTAAAGTTTAAAATCATCTGAATCTTATTTGAGTGTCAAATCAAATAAACAAAATAACCATAGAATCATGAACTGATTGGGAAAATTTGAATACTCCTTGAAAACATGGTGATATTAGGGAATTATTTTTGTCTTCTGCTTGATAATGGTATTTATTCACTTCTCTTTTTTGTATTGAAATATAATTGACAGATAACAAACACTATATTAATTTTAGATATACAACATCATGATTTGGTATGTGTGTATATTGGAAGTTAATATCCATCACCATACAGAGTTACAATTTTTTTGTGTGTGATGAAAACTTTTAAGATTTGCTCTCTGCAACTTTTCAATATGTAAGACAGTATTATTAACTATAGTTGTCATGCTGTATGTTATATCCTCATGAATTATTGATTTCATAGCTAGAACTTTGTACATTTTAGCCTCCTTTCATCCATTTTGCACCCACACCCTCACCCCCTGCTTCTGCTACCACTCATATGTTCTCTGTATCTATGAGCCTGTCTGTCTGTTTGCTTACATTGCACATGTAAGTGAGATAATATATTACTTGTCTTTCTCTAACTTATTTCACTTAGGATAATGCCCTCAAGGTCCATCTACACCACAAATGGCTAGATTTCATTCATATTATGGCTGAGTAATATTTTATTTTGTATGTATATACCACATGTTCTTTATCCATGATCTCTCAGTAGACACTTAGATTGTTTCTATGTCTTGGCTATTATAAATAATGCTGCAGTGAACATGGGGATACATGTATCTGTTTGAATTAGTGTTTTTATTATTATTATTATTCATCAATGAGAGAGAAACATCGATCTGTTGCCTCCTGCATGCCCCCTGCTGAGGATCGTGACTGCAACCCCAGGCATGTGCCCTGACCCGAAATTGAGCTGGTGACCTCCTAGTGCATGGGAGGATGCTCAACCAACTTAGCCACACCGACCGGGCAAATTAGAGTTTTTGTTTTTTTTTTCAGGTAAATATCCTTGAGTGGAATTGAGAACCTCTATAGTGGCTGCACAAATTCACATTCCTACCAACAGAACACAAGGGTTCCATTTTTCCCACAGTGTAAGTTTAATACCCCATTGTGGTTTTAATTTTTCCTGATGATTAATGATGCTGAGAATCTTTTCATGTACCCATTTGCCATGTGTATGTCTCGGAAAAAAAATTTGTTCAGATCTTCTGCCTGTTTTTTTTCTTTTTTAATTTTATTATTAATTTGTTTTTGTTACAGATGTTTCTCCTTTTTTTCCCCCCATTGACACCCTCCTCCCCCTCCCCTTCTCCTCCTCCCCATCCCTGTTGTCCATGTCCATTGGTTATGCACCCATGCACATAGGCTCTGTGATTCATCTCTTTCCCCCACCTCCCCCCCTCCTCTGAGGTCCGTCATCCCGTACTTCACCTCCATGTCTCTGGGTCAGTTTCGTTGTTCAGTTTGCTCAGTTCTCCTGTGTGTTGCCGGCTTCCTCCGTTGGTGTGGGGGTTGCTCAGCTCCCTCTCTCCGCCTGGGTTCCTCCGTGGTGGGGGGGTCGCTCAGCTTCCGCATGCGCCCCTGGCTGCAGGATCTCGTTTCCTTTCAGGCAACAAGGAGGGTCCTGGAGGGCAGTATGCCGTCTCCATTCTGCTGCTTCTTTAGTTTCGTAGTTGCAGGGCTTCCATTCAGCTTGATTTCATGCGGTCTTTAAGTGATAGTTATTCTGTGATTTAGTTGTAACTTTGATGTGGTTGTGGGAGGAAGCGATTCCGCGTCCACCTACGCCGCCATCTTGACCGGAAGTCTGCCTGTTTTTAAATCAAAGTATTTTTGTTTTATTTTGTTTTGTTTTTGCTATTGATTTATATGTTGGTATTAAGAGTAACATTAAAGTGTTAATCCCTTATCAAACATATAATTGGAAAATATTTTCTCCTATTCAGTAAGTTGCCTTTTTATTTTGTTGATGATTTCCTTTGCTGTACAGAGCTTTTTAAAGTTTGATGTAGTCCTGCTTGTTTATTTTTGTTTTTGATGTCAGATCCAAAAAAGTATAACCTAGGCTGATATAAAGAGGCTTACTGAATACATTTTCTTCTAAGGATTTTATGATTTCAGGTGTATTCACTTCTTAAATAAAAAAAACCTTATTCTTTATATGTCTATTAATGTATATTTCTACATGAAGTGATATAATAGCTGGGATTTGCTTTAAAATAATCCACAGGAGAATGAGTGAATGATATGGATGAAGTAGAGACGAAGAAAGATTAATGAATTGATAAGAAAATTCAGGTAATAAGTACATACAACCTTATTGTACATTTCTACCCATTTTTGCACATGCTTTAAATGAACAGAAAAGAAAAGGATACAAAGATAAAGAGCAATTTAATGAGTTAGAAAAATAGTTGGAGAAAATTAGGGAAATTTGGCAGGTTATGCCTTAGAAGTTTAGCTGCAAATAAAACATAGACAATTTACAACTTGGTCTAATCAATGTTTTAAGGGGAGGGAATAATGTGTAAGTGAAAAAATGCAACAGGGAGCTGAAATAAAAACTCATAATCAGAACATGCCACTGAATTAAAGTAGAATGAATGAAAAATAAAAGCAGTCCAATTAGGTATATTGTGGAAGAATTTTACATCATATAGAGTAAATAAAGAATTCAAAAGTATTTTAAGGAAATGAACTAGATTACAGTGATGTAAGCAAAAAGATGTGTGTATATAAATATATGAACTTATTTTATCATCAACAACATTGCATGCTAAAGGAAAACCTAAGGGGACTTTGTTTTAAAGCTAAACCACCATTACTATAGGAAGGTAGATAGCAACTATGTATCTTCAGCTCAATAACAGTAAAAATAAAAGACTGAGATGGGGAGGCTTTGGGGAAAGGCAGATTTTAGAAGGAAAAAAACAACAACAGAAAAAAAAAAAAAAAGACCGAGTGTTGCTGAGATTTTTCTATCACCAGGGACAACAGTTAATTGAGTCATCTATTCAATTATTTTTTCTATGCCATCTATTGCTGCTCGAACATACCAAGCACATGCCTCAGAGCCTTTCACTGGATTTCCTTCTGCCCTGATGACTATTGCCCTGGTAACTGCAGGACCCCCCCCGCCCCTTTATCCAGGCTTCGTCTCAAATGTCACTTCATCACAGAGAATATATCTAACCGTATTGTTTAAAATAATTTTTGCAGCTTCCTCAGCTTTCTCTAGTTCTTCCCTTGCTCCATTTATCTACATATAATTAAATCCCATGACATTATTTACTTGTCTTTCCCCACCAGGATGTAAGCCCACTGAAACATCTTAGACCAGTGTTTACCAGTAGGATGAGACAGAAAAGATTATTAAGCATTTAATGTCTTGGAAAGAAAAGAGCTGAGACCACCCCCACCCCCAACACTACTTTGGGAAATGATGGTTACTTCCTAATGTGCAAAAGCAGAAAATCATATGAGGAAAATAGGTTACTTATATCTTCTTTAAATACTAGTAAAGAATATGAGCTAAAATGATATATGAAGTTCATTAAAAAATGATTTTCACTGGATATAAGATTGTGTCTCTAAATATGTTTTTTACAAACTAAATTCACAAAATTAATTTAATTGTTTGCATTTTATCAAAGAAAATCTTAATTTCAAAGAGCCTAACTCTTGTCTTTAACATGATCAGATAACATTTCAGTAACTGACTGCAAACTACAAATATCCAAAATTAGATATCCTTTATACACTGTGATCTTAAATACACAAATTCAACAAAGTGGGATCTTTGGTGACAACCTCAGGCATCGAGTTAAATATTTATTATGAGAAAGATTTTCTATGTACAAATAACTCTTTTTTTTCTCTAGACTTCTCTCTTTGACATGTCTTCCCCATTATTCAGTAATGAATTCTTATTGGTTTAGCATACATTTGGAAACTTTTCCATTACCCAAATGATTGCCATTTGCTTCCTGTGGAGGGGTAATGCCTGTGAGTGGCATCTTGAGACTTCTCCTAGTATGGGAGAGTGGTAGTGGTATGAGACATTACCCTCTGGCCACTGTCCTCCTAGAGTGATCCTGTATGCCCAGGTCAGGTAAATGGAACATAGGGGTTCTTCAACATTAAACGTTGGTGGTATTTTTAATAGTAAATTAAATTTAGAATATTTGTCACAATCACAAGGCTCACTCCGATAACTTTGATCAATGAACAAAGATTTTTATAACGTAATTATTGTCACACTTCCATCATTAAGCAATCAATGTAACAATCTGAAATTGCTATCAAAGACCTTATTGATGAACTACATGATTATGCTTTAAGACCAACTTCAAAAAATCCAGATTTTCCTTGTAACTTATGAGCATTGTTTTAATAGTTAAACAGCAGTGATATTTTATGTCAATAATGTTTGATTTTCATAATTTACTTATTAACTAAGAATTCCATAATTTACACATTAAATAGTAGTGCATTTATCATAAACTATTTTAATTTAGACACAGGATTGTAGAAAGACAGATTATTATTTGTTGACACCTTCTATATGCTGGCCCTATGATGAATTTATTTTTCCCAAAACCTTTTGAAGTATTATAACCTCTGTTTTACAAATTGAGAAACAAACTCTGAGAAATTATGCGACTATTTCAAGTTTACACAGTAAGTGCCAGAACTATAATTCAAATCCAGGTCAGTTGCTCCAAGAGTAAATTCTATCTGTATCATTTGAGATTTTGATAATACTCCTCTCATTTAGTAAAGATTGAAGATCCACCAATACATTTGTCCTCTTGAGACATTTCTTTGCTTTCTGTATTATTATGTCTTTTCTTCCTGGACTTTCTCCAATTCTATTATCTCTTCTATATACTGTTTTGAAAGAATCCCAAATTATAGACTCAACATCTTCATAAAGATGTACAAATATTTTGTTTGTCCTTATATACCTTAAAGGAAATGTCATTTTTGACTTATTGAGAGTTTCAATTTCTTTCTGAATCTTTTTTCCTCTGAGCTAATATTGATGTAGATCCCTGTCTAAGAAAGAAAGTAGATAATAGATGACACTAAATGTTTTATTCAGTTAATTTTCAGTGATTCATGGGTATTAACAGTCATGTTTTATTCAAAACTGCACAACTCTCTAAAGTCAAATTATAAGATAAAATAGACTACTAATACTTTAGTGTTAGAAAAACTGTAAACTTTGCATTCAAGAAGTTTAAATTACAGGCTAAATGCAGAATACTGGATGAGCAGAACACAGTAAAATTGAGTTAATCTTCAGGGTAATCAGAGCTGGTTTGGCGGAAGAGTAACATTTTGGAGATTACCCAGGTACAGTATCTGGGGTGTATGTCAACTGACCTACACTGATGATATAGGTTTAAAGTCTACAGTTTTACTTGGGATATGGTATTATTGGTTATGAACATATTGCCTCAACATTGGCAGGAAGGGATTAATATGGTATGGTACTTTTAGAAGATCTAGACACTACTTCTGAAAATACTAGAGAAGAATAAAAAATGTGTACAGGTTACATCACTGTCTTTATCTTTAGGTTAATAATCTAGAAAATAATTCTAACAACCACTCTTGTCTTTCAAAATTACTTCTTCTTTTGCAGTGTCCTTTCAGTTCATTCATTATGCCAAGCTCTTTGCTGACCCAGGGTGTTTGCACATTTATTTCTTTTTCTTCTTGCTTTGCCCATGGTTTGCTTTGCCTCATTTGTCAGGTCTCAGCTTTATTATCAATGTGTAGAGTCCTGTTTTCTTCTTGAGAACCAGCACAGTTTATAAGTGAGATAACATATGTTAAAGTGCTTTAAAAATACAAAACTCAGGATTGTAATTTATATCTGTTTAATTTAATAAACACCAATTCCGATTCAAGAGCTCTTGAATTAAATTAAAGATGGCACGTCATATGAAGGCAAGTTTAATACTGCCCACTTTATTGTATCCAAAACCTATTATTGATGATTATTGGCTACATTATTGAGTCTTTTCTGTTGAAGAAAATATTCTTTTTTTTTTTTGGTACGTGCCCCTAGCGGGAACCAAACCCAGGACTTTCTGGTCCGCAGGCTGACGCTCCAACCACTGAGCCAAATCATCCAGGGCAAGAAAATATTCTGAATGGTGCATTTAATTATTCTGATTCTTACATTTTCCAATCTAATTAAGGTAACCTTTAAAAAAATCTTACGTTGTAGGTTATCTCCCTGCTTAAAACACTTCACTAATTTTCCATTTTAGGTACAATTAAAATTGAAACACCATTCTATGAGGTATAGAATAATACCATCTCCCTGTGTCCTTCCCCTGGACTCACTAACACTGGCCTTTATGTTTTTCCAATGTCCCATGCTTTTTGCTACCTAAGTGACGTTCAGTGGCCATTCTCTCTCTGGTTTGCTTTCTCCAGCCAGTAAGTTGATTTTTTTCTTCTATTTGATGTATTTTATCTCTTTCATGTCTTTCTCTTTATCCAGCTGTTATATATATCTTTCCATCCTTCAGATTGGCTGTAATGTCCACTTTACAGGGAACATTTCTCTACGGATTCTATCTAAGTAGAGAACTGTCCATGAATGCTAGTCTCTATCTTGCCATATCAATTACTTCATAGCACTTACCAAAAGGTTTAGTTTGTTCAATTGTTCATAGTTTTTCTCTCCAAATAAAATGAAAGCTCTGTGTGAAAACTGGGACGCCCCCTTCACAGTGCGCATTACAGGAACGTGACAAGGGTCCGTTAGCATCTGTGCCGTAAACTTAATGACACCAAGTCAAATATTTAATCATTTCTATCTAATATTCAGAATTATTATTAGAAATTTAGGTATTTCAATATTGGACAGCATTGGTCTAACTCAATTGAAGATTAAATTGCTTATTTTATTAAAAACTATGAATAAGTCCTTATCTATTCTTTTTTTGTTTGTTTTTGGATTTTTTGTTTTTGGTTTTTAAATATCTTATTAATTAATTAATTTTTTTGTTACAGCTGTTTCTCCTTTTCCCCCACAGACACCCTCCTCCCTATCCCCGCACCCCAAACATTGTTGTTTACGTCCATTGGTTATGCATACGTGCATATAAGTTCTTTGGTTTATCTCATCCCTCCCCCCCGGTACCCCTCCTCTGAGGTTTGTCAGTCTGAACCTCATTTCTATGTCTCTGGGTCTATTTTGTTATCAGGATTTTTTGTTCATTATATTTCACAAATAAGGGAGATCATGTGGTATTTGTCTTTCTCTGATTGGCTTATTTTTATTGTGATTCTCCTGGACCTTTCTGATGTCATTGAAACTATCACCTACATCTTAAAATGTTGTTCCCCCTTGTCTTCTCTTGATACTGCAAGGGGATATGTTAGGTTATATGTATCAATGACACTTCTCAAAATGTCATACTTTCAGTAACAATAATAAAATAACAACAGTTTAAAATTTTCAGTGCTGTAGAATTCAATCCTCACTATAAATTGACTCCACTTATTTATCAGATAAGCTGACCTATTCTCAGTTCAAGAAGAAATGATGTCCAAAAAAATTGTCTTCACTTTAATGTCATTGGCTATATTGCTCCCTATGATTTGAATCCTTTTCAAACTCCATCTGTGTTCATGAGTGTATGTGTGTATAGATACACACACAATATGTGTTTGAATAGAAAATGATCAAATCACAATGCAGTAACTACTTTATTCTGTGGACTTATTACAGTTCAACACACACAGCAAAGGAAAGAGTCTCTAAAATGGGTTCATGAAACACAAGTTAATGTGAAGAAAGCACACAACTCTATGAGTTATGCCACATATGAAAATTAACAGTTTATAACCTTCTATTACCTGTAAGATTCTCCCATGTTAACCTAAGAAATAGACTCCAGTATGGCTGACTAGAAGTCTGGAGAACCGTGTGATTGTCAGCTTGGCCTCTTTCTTCTCCATTTTTGCACATTTGGTAACCAGGAATGTTAAATAATTGTGGAAAAAAATAGCTGCAAAAGCTGTATGTACATTATGAGAATTGTGGGGTAGTCATACTTTAAATCTTCCTTTGTGTGTGTGTTTCCTACCAGGATAAGTCCCTATACCCTTCACTGTGCAGAGCTGAGCACACAGCTGAGTCTCAATACTAATTGATTGATTTATTGAAATATCCTGTGGTTTCAATTAGCTCTCCATGGCTAGACACTTTTGTGAGTGTCAGAAATCTATCGTCTGAGTTTTTAATGCTTATATAGTAGTATAGATTTGTAGCAGTAGATTGTAAATAATGGATGAATTTTCTGGTAAACTTTGTTGTGTTAGATTCAGTGTCAATCTGAGATTTCTCAGGCAGGAATCTACATAGAAGAAAACGGAAGCCTAGTCTGTGATGTAAATTGTTCTAGTAGTCTATTATATTCAGACACACATTAGTAAATGAAAAAAATATTCATTTATTAAAAATTTGTTTCTTCAAAGTCAATTAAGATTTAAAAACATTTTTGCATAGCTAACATTCTTATGCAAAACCAGCAGTTTGACTAGCACATGTATTGTCTTCATTTTATTAAATTTTTATTACATATTACAACATGATGATATCTTAATAACCATCATATCTGATGGTTAATATACCTAGATTCCATGTATCCAATTCAGTAAATATTACTGGGCAAGTCCCAGTAATATCTTAATAGCTTCAAATTCCCTTAGAATAATTTGTTATTTCATTCAAACTATCAAGAATTTACTTACTGCACAGAATTTCTCTTAATTCCTCATATCCCAATACCGGTAATATTTTTTGTAACCTCTAAATTATTTTATTTGTTCATTAACTTCTCATTATCCTTCCCTCTCACATGAGAAAGTAAAATTAAGAGATTTGTCAACTGAAGTATTTTTAGTACATTTCTCCTACCTGAAATGATCTTAGAATATACGTTTTATATGGACATTTATGAATACTGGCTATTCTTACAAAAAATATGTGAAAGGTTGATTTTTGATTTCTGTCAATCATTTGTAAAACTTATCGCTCATCACAAAAGCAATGTTGTGATTAATCAGAAACTATATATTGTGAGAGCTCAATTGTACAGTAAATTGTATTTTTTTTAAATGCTTGTGAAATTTTCAAGGCCAACTACTGAAAGCTTTATTTTCCAAATTATGTTCATACCAAGATGAAGGTTAATTAAACATGCAAATAATGTCAAAATAAATATAAATACCCACAATGACTTAAGCATGAACGAAGTGCTGGTTGTTTAGCAGGTTTTTTATTTGATCTATACAAAAATCTAATGAAGTAGGCTTTCATCATTAACTTCCATTTTGCAGATAAGGAAGCTGAGTTAAAGAAATTAAGAGCATCACCCTGGCCTGTGTGGCTCAGCGGCAGAGCGTCGGCCTGCGGACCAATAAGTCCAAGTTCAATTCCAGCCAAGGGCACGTACCTTGGTTGCAATTCCTCCCTGGCCCTGGTCAGGGTTGGGCGGGAGGCAACCTGTTGATGTGTCCCTCTCACATCGATGTTTCTCTCTCTCTCCCTCCCACTCTATAAGATAAATAGAAAAATATCCTCGGGTGAGGATTAAAAAAAAGAAATTAAGAGCATTACTGGAAGCCATCCAGCTAGTATGTCGCAGAAGAGGATTTGGATCATAGTTTAATTTCGGCCTGTAAAGTTTCCAATCTGCAGTGTTGCTTTCCCATCAATATGCAAATAGAAAGAATAGTGCACATAATCCTTTGCAAGCATTGTAATTTAAGTATCCTTATGCAAATCATATTTGCAATCATCTTATAAAACTGCAATAAATGTCTAACTAGATGGTCTACTTTCTCAATTAATAACATACTTTTCCCATGGCATATTGCTCATGGTGTATAACAGTATGGCTATTATTATTTATTATCTTATTTGTATTACCATGTTATAATTAATCATTATAGTATTTATTGTTTTAGAATCATTTTCTTACAATTCTATCTATTTACTGGGCTACATGTATTTATATTTGTATTTTCATTCCCTGCAACTGTGCTTAGCAATTTAATAGTGCTCAATAAACACTTATCAAATGACTGAAATATATAGTGACAAAGCTGCCTTTTTACTGTTAATTAATTTCTCTTCTCTTTCAAAATCCAAATTGTAAACCCTTCAGAACTCATACCCCAAAAGGATCTGGTAGAAAATGTTATATGTGTCATACTATACTCTTTGATCAAACTTACTCATATACATAATAACATATGCTTAGTAACATTGGGTAATGTGGTTAAAGAAACTAAAAAAATAAGAAAAGAGGATGCATTCCATCAGATATAATCCACATTTTATCCTGCCAAAATGCCTCAAATTATCTAAATTAAATTAATCTTCACATTACCATAGTTGTTTTTAAAAAAGAATTATTTAATAGTAGGTGCCCTTTAAATATACAGACTTTTGTAGAAGCCTAATTTATAAAACAAGATAAGCAAGTTATAGAACAGAATAAAATACTGTCTTTATTCAAACTGGGGTCCACAGCCCAAGCTGTGACTGCTTGCATGGCCCTAACATTTTGAGCAACCTGTGAAGAATGATAACAAACATTGAGCATCCTTTTGGACAAATGTAAAAAAAAAAAACACACTGGGGAACAGCATAGTTCTTTATTAAATTTTGATTAAATATAAATAATATTATCTGGTAGGAATAGCCCATCAAACCTGAGCACGTCTTAAATGATGTGAGCATCTGTCATCAGTGAACAAGGCCAGAAAATAAAAACTAAAACAAAAAGAGAGAGAGAGAGAGAGAGAGAGAGAGAGAGAGAGAGAGAGAGAGAGAGAAACAGGTTATCTTTGAGGAGCAAAAATGGACAAGACTTCCTAAAACATAATAGTGTAAAAGAAGGGGGGAAAAACAACCCATAATTGTTAGCTTTGAGGAAAATCGATTCCCCAGGCATGCTAGACCTTCCTAGCAATGCTACAAATTCTGGTGCAAACTTGTAATCTCTTACCATCATCTGTTATGGCTTCACTGGCATATCCTCCTGTTTCCAAAAATATATCAGATGCCCTCACACCAATTTTCCACATCTTCAGTGGCTTCCCATCTTCTTCAGAATAAAAACTAAACCTTTTCACTGGCCAGTAAGACTGACTCTAGGAGCAATCCCGTGCCTGCGTTCTCCTTGAGCTCACCTCCAGCTCTGTTCCCTTTTACTGCCTCGGCTCCAGGTTGTCTGTCCCTTAAACATTCCAGAATAAACCATGCCTCAGGTTTCTTGCTTTGCTATTCTCTCTGCCTGGGGCACTGAGCCATATACATGAATAGATATACTTTCCTATCCTTTTGGACACTGTTGTACCTTATCAATGGAGCCTGGCCTTTCAGACTACTTAAACTTCAACCTTCTTCTCTCCAAGTCGCCCATCTTCCTCTCCTGATTTATTTATCTCTACAGATGTCTTCAATCATCTGATATACTCATTTATTTGTTGAATTTCAGTTTCTGTCTTTCATCTCAAAAATGCAAGTTCAACAAGAGAATGGATTTTGGTTTACCTATTTTGTACTGCTACATCTCCATCACTTTGAACAGAATTTGGCACCCAGTAAGAGCTTAATTAAAAACTTGTTTGAGTACCATATATTGTGGCAATCTGAACAGCCCCCTGCCCCAAGAAAATTGTGCCAAAAAGTTTAGAAAACAAAAGTAAACACACACACACATACAGCAAACTTCAGGTAATTAGTTTGGATTGAAAACAAGGATAAATTTAATGTTCAAATAATCTGATAAGATAACTGCTTGGCCTTCTGTTCTCTTTTATTTTACTGCAATGTGGCATTGGTCTCTTGCTGCACTTCAAAAGCAACTAACCACCATCAACAACTATATATATATATATATATATATATATATATATATATATATATACACACACACATGCACACATACATATATAATTATGTATATTGAGAGACTAGAACTCTTGTGATGGAAGTAGCACTTGAACAAGATTATATTTTTTCACTGAAGTTGAAGATTAATAAAATGGTGTCAAACATTTAGAAAATGTGTTTGAATAAACAATGGATAAATGGATTAATTTTAACGTAAATAAAATTTATGAATTTAAATGTGAAGACTTTAAAATAAAATTTTAATACAATATAGTCCCATTTATTAATTTCTCCTTTGTTTCTCTTGCCCTAGGCAATATATCAGTGAAAATTCTGCTATGTGTGATGTCTGAAATTTTGTTGCTTATACATTCTTCTAAGATTTTTATGGTATCACGAGTTATGTTTAAGTCTGGTATCCATTTTGAGTTTATTCTTGTATATGGTGTAAGTTGGTGGTCTAGTTTCATTTTTTTGCATGTACTTGTCCAATTTTCCCAGCATCATTTATTGAAGATACTGTCTCTACTCCATTGTATGCTTTTGCCTCCTTTGTAGAATATTAATTGTGCATACTGTCTTGGATCGATTTCTGGGTTCTCTGTTCTGTTCCATTGATAAATATGCCTGTTCTTATGCCAGTATCAGGCTATTTTGATTATGATGGCTTTGTAGTATAACTTGATAACTGGTATTGTGATCCCTCCCATACTGTTCTTCTTTATCAAACTAAAAAGCTTCTGTATGGCAAAAGAAAACAGCCTCAAAATGAAAAGGGAACCCACTCTCTGGGAGAACATATTTGCCAATGATACATTGGATAAGGGGTTAATTTCCAAAATATATAGAGTACTCATACAACTCAATAAAAAGAAGACAAACAATCCAATTAAAAAATCGGCAGAGGACCTGAATAGATACTTCTCCAAACAGGAGATATAAATGACCAGGAGACATAAGAAAAAATGTTCAACATCTCTAATCATCAGAGGGATGCAAATTAAAATGACTATGAGGTATCACCTCACACCTGCCAGAATGGCTGCCATCAACAAGTCATCAAACAGTAAATGTTGGCGAGGGGGTGGAGAAAAGGGGACTCTAGTACACTGCTGGCGGGAATGCAGACTGGTGCAGCCACTATGGAAAACAATATGGTGTTGCCTCAAAAATAAAAATGGAACTGCCATTTGACCCAGAGATCTCATTTCTAAGAATATATCCTAAGAAGCCTACAACACCAATCAGAAAGAATATATGCACCCCCATGTTCATAGCAGCACTATTTACAATAGCTAAGATCTGGAAAGAGCCCAAGTGTCCATCAATAGATGAGTGGATGAAAAAGCTGTGGTACATTGACACAATGGAATACTGTGCAGCTTTAAGAAAGAAAGATCTCTTATCCTTTGAGATGACATGGAGGGACCTGAAGAGTATTATGCGAAATAAGCCAGTCAGAGAAAAACAAGTACCACATGATCTCATTTATGGACTATCATGAACAAAATAAGCTGTTGATCAAAATAGATCCAGAGTCATGGAAAGAGGGGACAGACTGACGAACCTCAGAGGGATGGGGGGTAGCAGATTAGGAAGAGATACACCAAAGAACTCATATACATATATATATATATATATATACAACCAATGGACACAAACATTAGTTTGGGGGAAGCAGGAGCAGGTGGGAACGGGGAGGAGGGGTGTCAATGGGAAAAAAAAGGGGAACATCTGTAATACTTTCAACAATAAAAAATAAATTTTAAAAATTAAATAAATAAAAATTTTAACAATGACAATGAAAAGCCTTTTTAACGTATTGCTAATGCAATGCCTCTTCCTTAAAATGAGTTTTCAGAATATAAACTGAATTTTTTACTGTTTTAGAGTCCTTCAATAATAAGTGAGAGTACTAAAATATTCCAGAAACTATTTTGTAATTCTATTTGCTCTTATACCAAATAACTCCAGACACAAAATTTTATTGTACTTTTCTTTAGATATTTTTTTTTCTGTTCTCTCCATAACCATAAAATGCCATTTCTCCCCTATTAATAATTCAAAAATGTTTGTTGATTTCCCATGCGACAATAGGCACAGTGCTAGGCACTGTGAATTCACTGTTAAATAAGACATATTCTCTGGCTTCTAGAGTCATCCTAGCCTAGTAAGATAATCTCTATTTTTCCAGAAATTAATTACTGCCCCAAAGAAGGAAACATTATTTTTGTTTTCAAATCTACACACACACACACACACACACACACACA
Source organism: Tadarida brasiliensis (assembly GCA_030848825.1). Lineage (NCBI taxonomy): Eukaryota > Metazoa > Chordata > Mammalia > Chiroptera > Molossidae > Tadarida > Tadarida brasiliensis. The sequence continues at coordinate 67,442,053 of CM061266.1, forward strand.
CACACACACAATTATACACAGTATCAGGAAACTCACTTTTGAGGATGCTACAAGTCTGTCTTTTATTAGAGCAGAGTAATTTAAAGATAATTTCCAGCCTCCAAACCATGAATTACACGATTCATGAAAGGATATTCAGAACCCCAAATCATAATAAGTGTATATTTTTAAGAAATTTATTCTTATGCATTAAAGGATAAAAAAACATAGCTATGAAAAAGTGTTCAAGATAGATAATAAAAGGAAATACCTCTGGCAATTGCAGTTTTAAATTTATTTTCTTATATTAAGTGTTTTTTATAATGTCTACCTAATGAGATTTTTGTAAATATTAAATGAAATGCTTGTCTGGCATTTAGTGGGAAGTCATAAAATTACACTTCTCATATTAGTTTCCCAGATCATTATTTAAGAATAAAATAATGGCCCTGGCTGGTTTGGCTCAGCGGTTAGAGCATAGGCCCGTGGACCAATGAGTCACTAGTTCCATTCTGGTCAAGGGCACGTACCTCGTTTGCAGTTTGTCCCGGCCCTGGTCGGGTTGGGCAGGAGGCAACCAGTCGATGTCTCTCTCTCACATCAATGTTTCTCTCTGTCTCTCTCTCCCTCCCTCCCACTCTATCTGATGATAAATAAAAAATATCCTTGGGTGAGGAATAAAAAAAGAATAAAATAATGCTAATATTTAAAAAGTCTATACTTATATATCTATAGCTAACTATTGAAGAAACTATGTCATATATAATCTGTCTATCTTATATGAATAGATTTATCTTTTTGTGTTTTTTTCCTTATTATTGAATTTATTGGGGTGACACTGGTTAACAAAATTATACAGGTTTCAGGTGCACAATTCCACAACACATCATCTGCACACTGTATTGTGTGTTCACCACCCCAAGTCAAGTGTCAGTCCATCTCCTCTATGCCCTCCTCCACCTGCCCCCAATCCTCCTAACCCCTGGAAATCACCACAATGTTGTCTGTGTCCCTGAGTTTTTTTTCTCTTTTTCTTTTTATTGCTCAATCCTTCCACTCCCCCACCCTCTCCCCTAACCACCCCCCAAAGCTGTCATCCTGCTCTCTATCTAAGATTCTGTCTCTATTTTGCTTGTTAGTTTATTTTGTTCACTATAAATGGACCTGGAGAGCATGGTACTTATATGCATATATGAATAACCTATGGACACAGACAACAGTGTGGTGGAGGCCAGCAGGGGGTGGGGTCAAGGAGGTCAATGAGGAATGAAAGGGCAGACATCTGTAATGCTTTCAACAATAAAGATAAATTTTTAAAAATGCTAAAAGAGAATCTAATACAATCTGCAAATTTATCTTTTGTTTTCCCACTGTCATCTTCAGCTATAATTTTGTTCTAGAAGTATGCACTAAAACTTAAGTAGACTACAGTCCCAGGAACTCCACAAAGTGTGATGATTTTTAGATTTATCTATTGTAATATTTTTTAGACTTCAGAGTATGCCTGGATTCAATCCATGCCATACTTTCCATACTCTATTTAAAAAGTGAGAATTTTCATCTTGTGTGATGGCTAACAACTATAGTAGCATAGAAAGTGCGAGGTCACCGTAGTTGCAGGAGTCAGGCTCTGGTGCAAGGGGTCCCTGGGTTAGCTTCCCACAAAGCTGACAGCACTGTTCTTTTGGAGTAGGGACCGAAAGGCATCTTGATGAATGGTAAGAGTCATAAAAACATATTTAATACCTTGTGTAGCGATACTCAAATTAGAAATTAGAAGCCTATTTGCTTATAGTAAAAATGTTCAGGACAAATATGATTTCTCAGGATAAAACTCCTTGAAGTTCCTTGAATAAAAATATAGTACTCTTTCTAACACAGAGTACAGTAAGTCCTCACTTAATGTTGTGGATAGGTTCTTGGAAACTGCCACTTTAAGCACAATGATGTATTGAAAAAAAAAAAAAAAAAACAGTTTTACAATAACACCGTATCAATTAACACTTACAAATGTTTATTCAGCAGTCAATTATTACTTAATTAACTATATATATACTATAATAAAGATTAATAGACTTTGCACAGGTTATGTTTATATGTTTTAAGAAGAAATAGGAGCCCTTGATATTATGCATGAGATTACTTAATATTAGTGCTACGTGGTACTATGTTTCATTCACTTTTGGAAAGAAAATGTCATTACTAAACTATCTTCACTTGATTTCCACATTCACTATGTTGTGCACTTATTTTCAACCACATCCATTCATTTTAAATGATAGTTTTGAGATGTGTTTCATCAAAATGAAACAAACATATAGGAACCCGCTGCCTGGTGTGGCTCAGTGGATTGAGCATTGACCCATGCACCAAATGGTCACCGGTTTGATTCCCGGTCAGGGCACATGCCCGGGTTGCAGGCTAAATCCCAAGTGGAGGCCTTGCAGGAGGCAGCTGATCTGTGTCTCTCTCTCTACTATTCTCTCTCTCTAAAAAAATCAATAAAAAAATATTTTTTTAAAAAGAAATATATAGAAACCATCATAAGTCATTAATTTTCAAATAGGATTATAATTCACCATTCAAATGCTTCTATATTGTTATATAGAAGCAATTTAATAGTCATTGTAGGAGGGCTGTCAAAAAGACTCAAGAGAATCAGAATTCACTTTTCCCAGATAAGCACACATCTAATTAAATTTATGTAGAAAACAACTACTAAAGGAAATTTTTCAGCCAAGAAAATGTTTGGATCAAAATCTATTGTTTATTGCTTAAATGTTTGGGTTGTAGGAACTTTCAGTGTGCTGTACTGAACATCCATGTTAAATTTAACAATTATATGAAGAGTTTCATATATGTGTTTAGTAGTAAATGATTGAATATCCTCCAGATGTTTAGTATCCTAATTAATCTTTTTGCTACTATGTGCCAGGGAATCATGGTAATAATATGAACACTCATATCATGTAAAAGATCCTAATTGACTGAAATGACAGTTCAACTTGAATAAACATTAAGATGAGAATGATTGAATTTATTTTGTCTTTAAAACAAAGTGTAATGTGATTATGAAGATTCTTAAAAAGTGGCTTTTCTTACATCAATGTCTTCTTGTGTATAAGCTCGGTTATCTCAAATCTTAATTCAATTTACTCACAAGTGCATTGTAATTTAGGACTGGCTCAACAATCATCCCTTGTTAGATCATCCAGCCAGCTGCAAGGAATTTAATTCTTCCATGCTTGTTACTTCTTAGCATTAAACCTGGTATGTGGTAAGTGCTCAATTAAACATTTTTGTTTTGAATAGTGGATAAATAGATAAATGAGTGCAACATATCAAAAAGCATATATTTTCAAGTTTTTTTCCTACTTTGTAAAGCTAAGTCATACCTTAGTAAATTAATTCTTTTCCTTCCTTCTTTCCTTTCATTTCTTTCTTTCTTTGTCTTTCTTTCCTTGTTCCTTCCTTTATTACTTTATTTTTTCCTTCGTTCCCTCTTTCTTTACCAATAATAGTATAGTGACAATAAAGTTAAAAAATATGTCATCTTCTTTAATCATTTTCCTTTACCACAATTTTAGGCATACTTTATTTTTCTAAATTCTATAATTTTATTTGTTAATTTAAAACTTTTTTTTTAATCCTCACCTGAGGACATTTTTTGCATTCATCTTGAGATAGAGCAGGGGGGAGAGTGGGAGGAAGAGAGAGAGAAACATCAACATGAGAGAGACACATGGAGTGGTTGCCTCCTGCATGCCGCCCATTGGGGATTGGGCCAACAACCTGGGCATGTGCCCTGACTGCGAATCGAACTGGTGACCTCTTGGTGGGTGCATAGGTCTACACTCAGCCACTGAGCCACACCAGCCAGGGTTATTTGCTAATTTAGATAAATGTATTTAAATACCTTTCCCAGCAAGAGTATTGTATGCAGGTTGATAAATACACAAAAGTAGCTAGTTTACATAATAGGCTGAAACAGTGTTTTAAGCAGATTAAATATGACTATAAGACTAACAAATAGATATCAGTTCTTCATCTGTTAAGTATGCCTTAATATGTTTAAATTCATATTCCTTTACTAAAACTCAATATTACATGTGTTTTGGATCGTATAAATTACTGACCTTTAAACAAAATACTGCAGAGTGAAAGGGGAATACAAAATGGAATTTCAGGATAACAACCAAAACAAAGTTTAATTACCATTCTTGAATGGTTATTGATATTAATGATGAAAATGTAGAAATAGCATTCTTGTATTATTTATATTATTTGAGTTAAATTAAAAATGATATCAAGGTAGAAAATCCACAAAGCACCAGTTAGTGTAGAAATCATTTAATTATATGCACTACAATTTTCTACATAACCTCTGATGGAAAATTTTCTCTGTACCGTTTGTGTTGTGTAATTTCATACACTGTTTCCTTCCCTAAAGGAAATACTTGATTCAGTTCTTGGATAAAAATGACCTGTCACTATTGTTTGCTTTAAAGGGCTTTTTGTTTTTTTAAAAAAAAACACACTGAATACTGAAAGAAAAATCAAGGCATAGGGGATTGCAGTCCAGCTGCTGTGGCATAAATCAATATTTTAAATGCACAATAGTGACTTTTCTTCCCTCAAAAGTAGGGATTTTTTGTGCTTAATTTCTTGTTTTATTGAAATGTTAAACTTTGTCTAGAAAGGACTTCATATTTAGCGTTGGTTTCTATTTAAGTTTACTGCTTAACAAAGGGGTTCCAGAGCAGTAATATAACTGTACTGTAATGTTTGATTCCTGGGTCCTGCTGGGGTTGCTGGAACTGTGAATTTCATGAACAGACAGCCACTATACTCCTGGCTCAGTTAGAGAACAGGCTAATTCTCTGGCCTCCTTTTGCCTTCAGGAAAGGGGACTGGGTTCTATTGTAATGGCTCATTAAAGGTAAAGATGAGCCCTGGCCGGTTTGGCTCAGTGGTTAGAGCATCGGCCCATGAGCCAGAGAGTCCCGGGTTCGGTTCCCACTGGGGACACGTGCTTCGGTTGCAGTTTGTCCCAGGCCTCCATTGGGGTCATGTGGGTGGCAACCAGTCCATGTGTCTCTCTCACATCAATGTTTCTCTCTCTCTCTCTCTCCCCCCTCCCTCCTGCTCTATCTGAAGATAAATGCAAAAAAAAAAAAAAAAAAATGTCCTCGAGTGAGGATTTAAAAAAAAAAAAAGGTGAAGATGAAAAAGTCTCCAACCAGTTATAGCTAGAAAGGGATCATAATCGTCATCCTTCTTACTATAGCTATAAAGGCAGACACATCTTCCCTCTTCAAGCAGAAGATTTTTGCGGGATAGTAACCTTTGGATGTATGTACAGTAATCCCCCCTTATCCACAGTTTCTCTTTCCATGGTTTCAATTACCTGCATTCAACCCCAGGCCAAATAGATCAAATAGAAATTCCAGAAATAAACAATTCATAAATTTTAAATTGTGCATTATTTGAGTAGCATGATGAAATCTTGCACTGTTCCACTCAGTCCAGCCCAGGATGGTAACTATCCTTTTGTCCAGCTTATCAACACTGCATATGCTTCCTGCCAGTAGGTCACTTAGAAGCCCTCTTGGTTACCAGATCGAAATCCAAGTATGGCAGTACTTGTGTTCAAGTAACCTTATTTTTCTTAATAGTGGCCCCCAAACACAAAAGTTGTGATGCTGGCAATTTGGATATGCCAAAAAGAAACCGTAAAGTGCTTCCTTTAAGTGAAATGTATTGGGGGAGGTGGGTGCCTAGTGTACACAGGATTCTATACTATCCCTGGTTTTCAGGCATCCACTGGGGATCTTGGAAATTTTTTCCCCAGATAAGGATAGACTACTGTGTTTATTTATTGCCTAGATTATTCCATGCATTTTATGTCATGATTTGTGTACTAGAAGATTGTGCCTTGAAATTCTCTTTTAGCATTTTATTCCACTCCCAGTTTACACTGAGAAGAGTTCTCATTCTAAAGCTACACACCAAATGCACCGATTTTGCAATCCTGGCCCCCTGTCCTCAGATGTCCATCTTCAAATTTCTCCTGTGTGCCTCTGGTCCCCAGGGTGAAGCACTGCCGGAGTACATTAATGACAGAATCACAGTGTAAGTGTCAGAATGGTGGCATCATCATCCTTTGACGCCAGCATCCCTGTTTCTCCTGTGTCTCACTACAGAGAAACTAAGGCTAAAGGTTAAAGGATGCGATTTATTAAATAATTCAAGCCATTAACCTTCAACCTGCAAACCGATGGCAGCCCATTAAGTTTACGCTGCCATGATTCATATTTGGTGTTTACTGATGCTAAAGCATAATGCCTGTTTGCTTTACTTTTATTGCTACACCGTAATGTAGTGAAGAAGGAGAATGAAGAAAGGTGATAGGACCCACGCAAAGGGACAATAAGAGCAGCAGCTTCACTTGCATAAAGAAGATTGAAGCCTTCGCTCCCTCCCTCCAGCTCTCCATATAGGCCCCAGCGCACATCTGCGTCACTTACGGGAGGCGGAGGCGCTGAGGCAGGGAGAAAATTGTACTGTGAGGACCTTGACAGCTTTTCCTTTTGCCTCCCTGTATTTTCCGGAATATTTATTCTTCTCTTTTACAAACTGACTATATAAAAACACCCCTTCTCCACCTTGCAGAAGGCATTTGACTTTCTCAGAAATACCCGACAAGCTCTCAAAGCATCCTCGCAGAGGCCAGGGACAGGGGCGCAGGTGCACGGAGGAGGCTGGGTGTGTGGGGGAGCGCTTCTTCGCGACTTGAGTCTCTCTCTCTCTCTCTCTCTCTCTCTCTCTCTCTCTCTCTCTCTCTCTCTCTCTGCGCTCTCCAGGCACCGAACTCAGCTGCAAGGACAGGAGAGCCGACACCTTCCCAACTGGGGCTGTGCCACGGGCGCATCCCAGGGAGGTATATCCAGCCACCGGCGCCTCCCGAGCTTCGGAGCTCACAGATCTCCCTCCCTCGTGCATCTCCAGCACCAGGGTCGTCCCTCCCTCCGTAACCACGGGGTCCCTGCGCGGCGATCGAGGATTCTCAGCCCTCGGCGTCCTGCTCCTGCCTGTGTTCCCCGCGGGTCGGCTCCCCACGCGCAAGTGCTGCGGACCTGACCGCGGCTGAGCCGCTCAGCTCTGCCGTCCGCGCTCAGGTCGTCGCCTGGCAGAGCGCGCATCCCGCCTCGCCGCGCTGCTCCGCGGGCGCAGAGAGCGCAACCAGCCTCCTCCTCCAACCCCAGGCTCCGCTGGCTTCCCCCACCAGCTGGCCCGTCTACTTCTGCGCCTGCTGAGGTTCTTTGCCTTCCTTGCGTCAAGCATGTCGGGCTCTGGACGGAAAGACTTCGATGTGAAACACATCCTGCGACTCCGCTGGAAACTCTTCAGTCACCCGTCACCGTCCCCCGGCGGCCCAGCAGGGGGTGGCTGCTTGCAACAGGACAGCAGCGGCAGTTTCGAACATTGGGGACCCAGCCAGAGCCGCCTGCTCAAAAGCCAAGAGAAGGGCAGCCTGAGCACATTCTGGAAGAAGCCTTCCTCTTCTTCCTCCTCATCTTCCTCCCCATCCTCTTCCTCCTCTTCCTTCAACCCATTGAATGGTACCCTGCTGCCAGTGGCCACGCGGCTGCAGCAAGGGGTGCCCGGGCAGGGTACCCAACCGCCTGCCAGGACTCTCTTCTACGTTGAGTCTCTGGAGGAGGAGGAAGTGTCTGGCATGGACTTTCCTAGACCACACGAAAAAGGGCTGGTCCTGCAGGAGCTCAAAGTGGAGCCCGCCAACACGAGCCAGGCAACAGGTGAAGGATGTGGCCACAGGTACAGTAAGTCCCCATGGGATATCCAGGCAACTCTCAATTTTCACTCTTTCCCCCCACCCCTCTGTTCTTTGGTGATTACTAAGTCGAAAGGTTTCAGGTTGAAATTTTTGGTTAAGAGATGTCAGCAAGGTTATTACCCAAGCTGTAATCTCGTTAAAAGTTTGTTCATTAATTTCTATCTGCTCAAACATATTGCTTTTCTTTTCAAGCTCTCAGAGTTGTAATTACAAATTACACATATATTCATTTTAATAAATCTCTAGGTGGAGTGGTTCCCATATTTCTGAGAATATAGTATTCTGTCATTACCTGTCATTAAATTACACCAGTCTTCCAGCTGTTTGATGTGAGGTGAAACTTGCTTTAAACACTGCTCAAATGCATCTCATATACTGGCCTAAAACCTGACTTAGCAAGTTATCTGGGATCCCTGTGGCTTGAATTTATATTCCAGGAGGAATGAGGTGGAGAAAAGGAAGCTACTGGACAGCAGCATTGCCTTCTCTCTCCTTTTTTGCTCCATGAAATAGAGTGTTATTCTCTATCCCAACTTCTCTTTTCATCCTACTTTACTTTTGCCCTGTTCAAAGTCTTAGCATTAAATTGTTGATGAGTCTTTTGGCATTCGGCTTTCCTGATTTGTTGGCTCAGTATGGGATTGTGGATCTTTACTAAGCAGGCCAACATTATTTCTTGTTTATTTCTAATATTACACCTCTTTGAGTGAAGTTCTACTTCTCAAGCTTATAGAAAATCTTTACACACGTGAAACGTCTTAGTTTTCCATTTTTGGAGAATGACTCATTATTCTGCATTAGATCGCTACTAGGTTTGGCATGTAGTGAGGATATGAAAAGATCTGCATTTGTCTCTTATGTTATCAGAGCACATTATTGAAGATAAGTACAGGAGAAATAGGAAATTACAATGAGTATGTTAATAAAACTTAATTACCTCTAAATAACAGATTAGAAACAGAAGCATCTTTTTAAACTTGGTTGATTGAATCAGCTTCTTGTGCAGTTAAATCACAGAAAAAGACATAAAGCAAAATAATATGTATAAGTGTACTTTAATTATATTGACAAATGTGAAGTTAGAGATACAAAGAAATCCTTGAATTGCTTCAATTATATGGATTATGTAGATTAAAATTTTAATCTTAATAGCCTTGAACATGATCACACAATATTTGAAGACATTTAATATAATGTAAGATAATTTTTTTAAAGAGGAAGTAGTTTAATTTTCATTTTTCAAGTATATCAAAGTTTTTTTTTTTTAAATATATATAGAGGAGACCAAATGCAAGTGTATCAATTATTCAATTAAAGTATTTTACCAGAAAGATTATAATTTTGAGTATCAATAATACCACAAAGTTATTTATGTAATTACTAGTTACCTGGAGTTTTAAACCTATTATTTTTTTTAAAATAAAGTATATTGGGTTTTACCTCTTGTTCAGTAAGTATAAAACCTTTTTTTTTGTTTTTTAGTTTTGAGCAATCATTCATAAACATTTTGCAATTCATCTAACATATTTAAAAGACAGGTTAAGTATTTACTAATTACTACTTTATTGAAGTTGATATTATTGTGACTTAGTTCAATAAAAGAAAGTAGATTAATTCTTTTGTAAAGTCTTCAAATCAGCTAAAACTACTTGACTTTCTGAGAATATTAATATTTGATCATTTAAAAACACAATTTGCTTTATAACAAACATGGTTTTCTGTAAATAAGGCATATTTGGCATGAGTAATTTCTGAAGACGTTCTTGTAAGTTGGAGAATTTGAAAATATTAATGGAACATTGACATAAGAAATTATAATAAAAGACAGAACTAATAACTAATAACTTAGTGAGAGAAAACACCCATCATAATTAACTTCCAGTCCCTCGTTTTTTAATATACACCAGTGTTTTTATTAACAAAGAGTTGTAAGATAAAAGTATTCTGAAAATAAGCCTAGTACCACCTCAAATCATATTTACTATTGGAATGGGTCTCCTATGAGATTTTGCATGTGTAAAATGTTAAAAATCAAGTCTAATTTTATTTTAAAATTCTTATTGTTACTTAAATCCTTTAGATTAATTTAAATTTTTCATTGGACAAATCAGTTAGCACTGACAGTATTCTCATGACAGTATAGGTTCCTAAACCTTCATAGACATTGGCTCTGTTTTCAAGATTGAATTTACACTATTAAACTTAATAATTAATCATTATCAATATATATTATATTAACATGTGGTAAAAATAAGGTTCATTTCATAGAAGAGACAACATTTCCAAAGTTAGATACTGAATGGAAAATAATAAGCAAAATAATGTGTAATGTTGATTTACTTTTATTTCTATCACAACTTTGCAGGAAATCTACATAATGTTTATAATGATCAATGAGTACATACACTCCATGAATCCTGCATGATAATGTTGATTACTTGGATTATTATTATATCATTATACTGTGATGTCAGTGATTTGGTATTTAGTAATTTGTTTTTATCATTTCTGACTTCTATGTTAAAATTTATGTTCATATATAAAGCAAGAGTTGGCCTCTTTTCTGTTTTCTTTCTTCATATTCTGATCTTCTCATTATTCATCTGGTCTCATACTAGTAGGGAACATTGTTTTAGACAAGTATAAGCAGCTCAGTTGATTTAACTTGTTCAAACAGCAACTGAAGGATGCTCAGGGGAAAGCTGCCCATAGTCTCAGAATTCTGGAAAGGTAAAATTATCATGGAGTTGAAACATAAAAGTAGCACGATGACACTGGTAAACTAGTTTACTGCCCAAACCCAGCCTTTACCTTATTTCAGCATACTAGACATACATAAACAAATCCCAGTACTCTAATACCTCAACCATTAAGAATTATTTTATAGTAATAAGCTCCTGACCTATGTTATTAATCACTTTCCTCTACTGTCCAAACTTAGTTGTTGGAAAGTGTATAGTTTCCTTGCTGTTCAGATCAGTCTGTGTTTTGATGTGAACAGTTTTGTCCAAAATTCTGTATGTAGTAAACTAAAAAACCAAAGAGAAATATTTATATTCTTGCAGTGTGTAGAGATGTGAGTAGAAGAAGAGATGTCATGTTTAACTTCTTGTTTTTTTAGTTTTCTAAATTCTCAGAGTGCAGTCATCTGATGTGAAGGTTTTAGTTACCATCCATAAACTTTATTTCTAGATTTGCAATTCAAAATTTAGACCTCCCCCTGACCTGTGCTCTCACACATCCACCTCTCTACTTGACCTCTGTCACAGAGACAATATAAATACAACATGCAGAAAATTGAATTTATAATCTCCCTTCTCTCTTGCTCAGTGTCCTTCTTCTCTGTCTCAGAGGATGCCTCTCCATGCATTGGTTTGTGCAAACCCAGAAATCAGGATCATATTTGCTCAAATCCTCTTTCCCATCATTTTCAATATTCCACCTAGCCTTATCACTTTTACTTTAAAAATATCCCCCCTATATCTGTCCCACTTCTCTCCATCTCCATCATCTACACCAATTCTAAGATACTGTCCTCTTTCAAATCAACATCTCCAACTGCCATCTACATCATCTTCCTTCATTAATGTTGCCACCTGTAATCCATTCTCCTCACTGGAGTCAATGAAAATTATAAAATAAAAATCTGAACTATTTTGCCACATCCCTAGCTCTCCTCCCGCTGACCCCTGAAACATTTCTACCATCCTCTGACCTCAGTCCATACTTTGGCCATCTAGGACCCGAATGATTTGTCCCTTGTCTGCTATCGAAGCCCTTCAATCACCAACCTCCCCATCACCCTCTGCTTTCAAGACACTATGTCGTTCTTGATTATTTTTCTCTGACTTTGGACCTCACAAACTTGTTACCTCTCTTGTATAGCAACTCTCCTTCCCTTAACCCACCCTTTCCTGAGTTTATTCCTATTCATCATTGAAATGACTTGAATAAATCTCTGTACCTTTCACAGAGAAGCATTCATTGATCCCCTAGGCAAAAAGTTCACTTAAAAAAATTTTAGTATGTTATCCTCTTGTTTTATGTTCTTTGAGTAACTGCTCTCTACTTTTTAATTCCTTATTGTAGCTTATAATTATATATTAATAACAATGTTGCTTTTGTTGTTTGTCATTAACTATAGTTGCCCAATGGACAGGGTGCTTGTTTTGCTCATCATTTTATCCCTATCTCGGAACACGTAGTTACTCAATAAATACTGTTGGGTGAATAAATATTTGTCATAATCATAATGAGTGAGATTGATTAAAACCTTGTTATTTGGCAGGTAGCATGTTGAATATTTATTTATGTCATGTAAATTAATATTTGGAATGGTTCTGGTACAATTATGTATCACTTGGTACAATGATTCCATAAATGAGAAAACTGAGATACAAACAGGCAATTAATTTGCCCAGAGTCACAGACTTTTAAGTAATACAGCAAGACTTTTTTTGTGATTCAACTTTTTCTTTTTCATTTTTTAAATTTTCATTACATTTATTGGTTAATAAAGTTATATAGGTTTCAAGTGCACAATTTTATAATATATTACTTGTATATTCATTGTTTGTTTACTACCCACAGTCAAATCTCTCTCTGTCACCGTATATTTGACCCCCTTTACCTTTCCCTGTTTCTGCTGGACTTTCAGTGTTTGTTGTCTGATTCCAGACACTATATTTCAGGCTACTTTGCCAACTCTTCTTTCCCTCTGCTTAAATAAGCAAGTAGAACACAAGAAAAGAGACTCTAAGGTTATTATAAAGCAGTTCTTTTTATTTCCTTGGTGGAAGTTATGCTAGTGTTTGGATGTTTAGATAGACTTCTTAAAATGATATTAATGCACAATGCCTGATAAATCTCAAAGAAGACTTCTTAGCCCAAGTTAGAAAGCACTCACTTATTTCCTGAAGGATGATACATTTGGAGCATTTTATTTTATAATTAAACGAAAGTAAAATTTAAAATTATATTATTGAAAATATTTTTAAAATTTTTTGATGTAGATACAGATAATCTGAGCAGATTAAAAATGGTTTTGAAGATCTTGTAAGTCAAATATAGGCCAACCCCCCCCCCCAAAAAAAAGAAAAACCAAATAGTCTATTGTACTATATAGCTTTGATGCTAGCTACCTTTACTGACTTCTCTGGCCAGGATTTAAAAACAGTTTGATCTAAGTGCTTATGAAAGCTTAACAAAGTTTACCTCAACCAGAGAGAATGTGTGCTATGATTTTAGGATTCCAAGAAAAATCTTTTTTGAATGGTAAGCCTACAAAGCAGATCATTTTAAATAAAGATCATGTCACAGAAATGATGCTTTTTTTAAAATTGATCTTAGAGTCTTCAATAATAGTAAAGAGTGGAATCAATCAGTGTTAATTCTAAATTCAGCCTTTTCCATTCCTTAGGTGGCCTTAGTTCAATTCTAATAACTGATTTTCACAGGAAATCTTTCAGTTCGATTTTTTATACTTGTTGTGATATTTTGTCCTGGTAGATTATCTTGGCACCGTTTCCTCTTATTGCTAGGTATTTGCTTATATAAATCAGCATTTTTATCTTGACTAAAATATGGTAGAACAACTTCAATCATGGGATCAGATAATTGGGAGGGTTTATATTACAAGGGAAGGGAAAAAATGAACTCTTTTATAGTTTTTCAAAAGGTGAGTGCCAATATCTCTTTGCATGATATACTTTTACTTTGTTTTGTTTGTTTGTTTGTTTGTTTGTTTGTTTCCCTAGTAGATTTCAATTTTGCTCAAATGTCCAAGAGGTCTCTTTAGATCAGTATTCACAAATATCAGAGCTTCAGAGAAAATGGGAAAATTGTTTTTTAATGTGTATTTTTAAATTTATGAATATAAAAACATTCAGACTTTCTAACTCTGAGATTAAATTTTGAACTCTACTATTTTGAAAATAAATCTGGAGTAATCTTTATCATTTTCAATAAAATTTAAATATGATACCTACTTTTTCAGTTATCTTACCTTTGATATACTAGCATGTAATTACAATAGAAAAGTTTACACAAATTAGTGCTTGAATGTTTGGCACTTGGTAAGCCACTGATGAATTTTAAAGATTTACTTGTGCAAAATTTTTTCTCAAAAGGCATGACATTTTCATATTATAAATATTTTATGATTCTGTTGCAGAGGTTTTGGTTAGATCACTACACTGTATTTAGTAATATGAATATTCCCACATTATCTGCCTAGAAATTAGAATATTTTAAGAAGAAAAGATCCTGGACAAATAATATTCTACTCATATTATTCAAGTCAGAATAACAGAAGAACTGGTACTCCTAATTCTGGCTGACATAGAATAACAGGGACTGGATTTACCCTCTCACCTGAAGCAACAACAAAGAATGAAATGAGGAAGAACTTTTTTTAAAAAGACAAAAAAGATATATAGACAGAATATAGAAAGAGAGATAGGAAGGAAGGAAGGAAGGAAGGAAGGAAGGAAGGAAGGAAGGAAGGAAGGAAAGAAAGAAGGAAAGAAAGAAGGAAAAGAAAAAGAAAGAAAGAAAGAAAGAAAGAAAGAAAGAAAGAAAGAAAGAAAGAAAGAGAAAGAAAGAAAGAAAGAAAAAAGGTAGAGAACAGTATATGAAACAAAATTTTTCAAGATGCTGGATATCAGACACTGAAGGAGAGTTATTCCCAAAATATAAAAAACAAATGAAATGAGTGCTGAGATTGCCCAGCTCACTGAGAGAGATTCCAAGCACTGTTACAGGGAAGGGGAACCAGGGTGAACATGATAAATCATCCTGGATTAGAGAGATGGAGCTCAGTGTCCAGAGAGACCAAGGCAAAGTGTCTTTCAAAAGAGAGCTGTGTACATGGTTTTCTGACCACTATACTGTACATCTGAAACTAATATAGAATAGTGTTGAATGTGGACTATAATTGAAAAAATAATAATTAATTAAATGTGTAGTCATCAGCATGTAATTGATTTTAGGGTCGATGGGGTGATATGTTATTAAAGCTATGTAAGATATCACAATTGGAGGAGACAGAGTGAGGGGTATATGGGACTTGTTACTATTTTTGCAACTGCTGGTGACTCTATAATTATTCCAAAATAAAAAGTTTTTAAAAAATAAAAATAAACTTAGAGAACACTCCAGAAATCTGTGGAAGGATCTCTTGAATATTCAGCAGATCAGTATTCAGTAGAGTACTGATAGGTACATTTGTTTAAGGAAACTACCCAAGGGTTGGGAAGGAACCATCTCAGAATTAGAGAGAATAGTACCTGTTCCTAACAATCAGAATGGAAAACCTCATAATTCATGGGATTAGAAAAGTATGTGAAAGGGTACTATGTTAGTAATAGGAAATAACAAGCCTTAGAATAAATACTGCTGTGATATCATGTAATAAATCTCAACAGTAAAACCCAAAAGTACTAAACTATTTCCAAGTAATTTAATTTTGCCCTATAACAAAGTGGAAGTATAATTCACATATTCATAAATATTCAGTGCCAAGCAAGGTAAATTTTTTAATGTCTAACATCCAATTGAAGACAACTAGGCAACAAAGTAGTGAAAAAAATACGAATGCTAATGAGAAGCAAAATCAATCAAATAAAGTTGGCCCAAAACAGTAGCAGACAAAGTCATGAAGGCAGTTAAAACCATATTCCATCTGTTCAAATAATTAACTATGGTTATGCTACATATGAAAAGATCAACATCAAACATACAGAAAAAATAAAACTATAATGCCTGAGATAGAAAATATACTGGATAAAGTTAATGACAGAGCAGAAATGGAAGAAAAACATGATGACTTTTAAAACATAGCAATAAAATCATCTAGAAGGAAACAAGAAAAATGACACCAGTTGACACAAAGAAATAAAAACCACCAAAATGATAACTCTGTGGGTTAAAAACCAACATTATTTCTTATTATTTAAATCTAGAACATTTGAAAGATAAATGATAGTTAGACAAACAAAAAAGACTGTAATACGAGGTTTTCATCATATGTGTAGCATAAATGTATAACAATAGCATTAAGACTAAGAAGGGAGAAATGTCGGTATAGCATTGCAAGGTTCTTATACTAAATGTGAAGCGACATATCATTTGAAGTTAGTGTCATAAGTATATGATAAATCCCAAAGTAACTATTATATTAACAAAACAATAATAAATAACTCTCAATCCAACAAAATGTATAAAATGCTCTCATAAAAATTATTAAGTTTATCTAATAAAAGAGGAAATGGGAACAAAGATAAAACAAATAGAAAATGCTCAGCTCAATTATATAAATTGTAAAGCTTACTATATCAATAATTACATTAAAAGTAACTTCTATACAGCCATAATTAAAAGTAGAGATTATCAGACTGTATAAAAATCAGACTCAATTGTATTCTGCTTACCAAAACTATACCTTAAATATAACCACAAATATTGGTTAAAAGGAAAAGGTTGAAAATTTATAAAATTCTAAGATGAATCAAAATAAGTTGAAATTCATGTATTTATATCAGAGGAAGTATATCTCAGAGCAAAAAATATCAATCTGATAAACAGAATGTATGAAAAACCAACAACTAACATCATATTGTTGAAAGGCTGAATGTGTTTCCTCTAAGATCTGGAACAAAATGAGGATGTCTTCTCTTGCCACTTTTATTCAACATTGTATTGGCGATGCTAATCTATTCAATAAAACAAACACACAAAAAGATCATCTATATTGGAAAGGAAGAAATAAAACTGTTTTCATTTACACAATAATTGACCATCTAGGTATAAATTAAGAAGTAACATTGTCTTTATTGTTAGTCATAATTGTTTATTAGAAAAAATGTATGATATCTATGAAAAAGATAATGAGTTTTTTTGAAAGGATATAGAATCAGTTATATTTCCATATATCATCAAGCAACAACCTGAAATTGAAATTATAAAAATAATGCATTTTATAGTATTACCAATAAAGCATGAAATAGTTAATAACAACCATGACAAAAGATGTGAAAGACCCATACACTGAAAACAATAAAACCATGCTGATAGAAAGCAAAGAAATAATGGAAAGAATAATATACTATGTTCATGGATCAAAAAGCCATTATTAAGATGTCAATTCTTCAATAATTGATCTATAGATTATACACATCCTCGAAGAAAAATCTCTTTTTTATAAAAAATTTGCAGGATTGTCCTTGCCGAGTGGCTTGGTTGGTTGCAGTGTCATCACATACACCAAAGGGTTGCGGGTTCAATTTCTGGTCAGGGCACATACTTAGGAGGGAACAAATCGATGTGCCTCTCTCACATTGATGTTTCTCTCTCTTTCTTTCTCTTCCTCTCTAAAACAAACAGAAAAAAAAACAACAACATACCCTTGGGTGAGGATTTAAAAAAATCACAGAATTATTCTAAAAATTTCTTGAAAATTTTAAAGGACCTACCCTAAACAAAACAACTTTGAAAAAATGAACAAGTTTGAGGAATAACACTGCCTGAATTTCTGACTCATTTTGAAGCTACATTAATCATGATAGTGTGTTATCAGTGTCACAATATATAGCTAGATGAATGGGGAATGGATAAATAATTTTTATAATAGTCATATAATGAAATGTTTATGCTTTAAAAGAGAATAAACAACTGGTCTTCAAACACTATGATTGAATGTAAAAAAAATGTTATAATGAGCCAAAGAATTCACTGTATGATATATTTCTCCTTAATATTTACCTACCATAAATCAGATAAACTTAATCATTGTTTTGATTATTTATACTTTGAATAGAAATTTGATTCTAACTTGACTTGAATCAGATATTGGAGTCAAACATCTTTTTAGTTTGACAGATGACATTTGCCTTGCAGAACTTAAAGATGTAATATTCACATTGAGTCTTTTGCGGCCTTCCTCTTGGCAGAAGATGAGAAGGAAAAAAAACAAAAAAGATGATGGCATAGTTTGTACAGCAAGGGTTCCTGCAAAGAAAGCTCAAAAGCCTTATCATGTGAGCACAAGGGACTTAGGTCATGAAATAGTGGGAACCATCTCCATTCCGATTCTAGAGGAGAAGCAGTATTACCCATGAGCTTTACCTTAATGACACAGAAACAAATGAGCTGTGCTGTCCTCTTCTCTGACTTCACTTTGTGTTTTACCAGACAACTTGGAAGCACCACTAACCATATTTTCTCCCACAGGAAAAAGAGCTCATTTTCTACTCTATCTTGTCCTAACACAGATATAAAATATTTACATATAATCATTCTCCCTAAACAACAACCTGGGACTTTTAAATAGGTTTCTTATCAGAAGAAGAATTTTTTCATTGTAAAATTGAATTTGTACTATTATAGAGTTTCTTGAAGGACATACCTTAAAATGTTTTCTGAATGTAAATGTTCTTTTTATTTCCCCAAATTGACATATCTATTTGAAATCTTAACTAAAGCTGAAGACTCACTTGTATCTGTAGTTAATCCTATATGTGCTCACATTATTTTATTTCTCTCATACCGAATTTTCATCGAAATATAGTAAACATTGAAATTCTTATTATGCTTATTCAATCTTTATACCAGAAACAGAAAACATGTATGATCTATAAACATTAATAACTTTTATAGTATGTATTTCTCTAAGTTAATATTGTTTGCCTTATTTTAATATATTGGCATCCATGGTTGCGTGCACCAAAGGAAAGAAAACTCAATTCAGCAAACTCAATTAGAAAAACCTAAGCTTTAGGGTAAACTCTACCTGTATAGGAAATTGTCACCATTGTCACTTAAATTGCTCCTCATCTCATTTTCTCATTGGAATATGATGGAAGAGGGCAAGAAGTACACTATGTCTAAGGCATTCAGGCCTTGCCACTGCAAAAGAAGACAGTGAATCTTTTCCTGTAGTTGAATCAGCTTGACTGCTGGCATAATAACATGAATTAGATTGCACTTTGGCTTCTTAAGGTATGAATTGAGCTCTATGTAGAACACTTAAGGTTTATTCTGAGCCCAATGTACCCCATGTAAAAACCATTCCTTCACTCAATGAAGACTATTTTAAATCAGTTACTTTTTCCCACACAATATGCCAGCTTCCTGATATAAAAAGAAGTGTAGAAAACTCCCTTTTATCACAGAATAAAAAATTAGTAATAAAATTTAACAAGTCATTATAAAAATGTAAGTTGTGCTATACAAAATACATACATATTCAAAGGGATTTTCAAAGGTACAGAAGAGGAAAGCTTCAAAAGGGTCTTAATAAAG
Organism: Tadarida brasiliensis; assembly: GCA_030848825.1. Taxonomy (NCBI): domain Eukaryota; kingdom Metazoa; phylum Chordata; class Mammalia; order Chiroptera; family Molossidae; genus Tadarida; species Tadarida brasiliensis. The sequence continues at coordinate 67,461,188 of CM061266.1, forward strand.
ACCGGCATCAGTATGTACAGCTTCTAATTAGGGGAAAAAAAGCAACTAAATTAGCATGATTATGCCAGAATAAAATTTCAGGTGCATTTTACTTATGGTGCCTGCAAAACAATGAATCTAGCTGATGAGATGAGATTAAAATGTTAGAAATTTTTTCTGTTAGCGGTATGTAAAGTGGACTAGAGAAAAGAGGAGTAAGACTGAAAACAGAAAGCCATGGTAAATGCTAAAACAACAGTCCTTGTAAGGAACTATTACTACAAAAAGGGACAAGGAAAGAAAACATTTGGAAAATAAAATGCCCCAATTGTCAATTAATCAAAGTTTTCATTGTGAAAGAGGTGGAGAGGTAAGAAGATTCCTAAATTTTTGGATGGGCAAGTTAATGGATAGTTTTGTTGTTTTCTACAAATTGGATGTTGCACAAGACTGGAGGGAAGAAAATAATTTTTGTTTTGAACAATCTGAGTTCAGTAAGTAGCTGATATAATTATTCTAATTTTCAAAGTCCATGTGGAGTAGTTGTAGAGGGGTAAAGGAATATAGAAGTTAAAATTTAGGAAATTGTAGTAAAGAATATGTTGGGTCTTAAGATTTCACAGGAAGAACAGACCTGAATAGTGATAGCATCAAATATATGGCCATAAGAATGAGTTAGTAACGTGGGATGAAGATGTGGAATTGAAGGAACTGAGAGCAGGGGCCACCTTGTGTGATGAGTCATCTATAAAAGATTGACTATGCCCAGGAATGTAGTTGGATTTGAAGGGTCTGAATGTCTTCAGTGATTAGAGGGCATACAGACAGCAATATGAGGTACACCAGTGCAAGCGAATCACTTGAGTCTTCAAAAGTGAAAGGACTTTGTTTCCAAGGTTGCAAGGCCCATGGTATAGGTGCACAGATGCAGTACTAGACATTTCTGGACACTACCTCCAGGTGCCAGGGTTGTGAAGACTATGAATAACCTATCATAGGGGTGCAAGGGAAGCAAAATGATGTATGACACACTTTTATTTTTATTTTTTTAATAACTTTTTTTCTTTATTGATTTTAGAAAGAGAAGAAGGGAGAGGGAGAGAGAGATAGAAATATTGATGAGAGAGAACATCAATTGGTCACCTCCTGCATGCTCCCCACTGAGGATTGGGCCCACAACCTGGGCATGTGTCCTGACTGGGAATTGAACTGGTGACCTCTTGGTGCATGGGTCAACGCTCAACCACTGAGCCACACCGGCTGGACATGAAACACTTTTAAAAGAGATAATGCAAGTTTCAGACTGACAATCTCAGGAAATTAGCTAAAGTGAGAATTGTGTCTGTATGTAAAGGAGGCTATAGAAGAACAGAATGAGTAGTAGGCGTGTATTCTGTGTGATGATCAAGGATGACACGGGTTGGGTATGAGTGAGATTCATTTGATAGTTCTGTATGTGCCAATGGTGAAAAGTTGGTAGATTGGGTTTAGTTTTCAGGTGGTCTCAGAGAGGTCGATTATGATGAGAATATATTTCATCAAACATTTGAGAGACTTTTTTTAATGGGTAAGAGGGTGGGAGTTTGGAATGTCATTATGAACAGGCCCAATGCAACATGAATATTATTAATTATTAAAAATTTAGCAATAACAAATTGTTGATTATTCAACAATTATTAAAAAGACGGAGACAGTACCGCATGAAACCAAGAAGCCTTCTGAACACCAGTCTGCGCACAAGAAGCTGGCTTTGAATAAGATTGTGACTATAGAACATAAAAAGTTCATGTAATCTGTAAAGGGACCTCTTCTACCCAACACTAAGTGTAAGACACATCTTGGAAAGCCAAGAAATGGAAAAGCACTTCCAGCTTAAACAATTACATCTCCAGTGAGTTTCATGAAATGTATAAATACCTATACATAGTTACAAAGGTCACAATTCACTTAAACTAAAATATGCTTTTTAAATGTATTAATTTGAGGTGATAAATAACTTCCCCAGAGAGTACAAAGCTTCTGAAATATTCAACACATTATTTTACATGAAAGGAAGTCTGTTGGAACCAAGAAGGTAATATCAAAAGCTTGGGCCTCAGGGAACTGAACAGTGTGTGTTGTCAGCTCTAACTCAAATTGGTTTTTCACGATTCACACACATGCCTATACAGTATATTCTATGTTGAGTTCAATATATGAATAGAAATGATTCCTACATTAATACTTCAAAAAAAGAATTTATGAGTAGCTTTATATTTCACTCACATGTATCCAATTTTATACTAGGAGAATTACATTGGTCTAGGACCTAGCCACAGAGGAGTATTCTAGCCAGGGTGAGCTGATACAATATCATCAACTTATCCATATACCAAGATGTCAGAGGAATACATTCACATTGGGAAAATCAATGATTGTCACCATCTCAAGAAGTATCCTTCCTACCATTTCTTATTGACTACAGTTATATTATGAGAGTAAATATAGCTTTCTTTTTTAAAATATTACATTTGAAATGTGCACATAAATTAACTAAGTGTATAAAAATAAACTGGCAATTGTTTTGGAATTTGCTTTCTTTAGATAAAGAAACTCTGGCACTTAAAAATTTAATAAAAAGAATGTTCCACTTGAAATTACAAAGGTATAATTTCTTAAAATTAAAATTATGGAAGCTTTATGATGGAAAAGGTTAATCTTTCTAAATGAAAAAATATATCTAACATAGAAATTATATCATGCTACTTGACTCACTAGTAATCAGATAAGTGGCTTAAATTTATATAAATATAATATCCAGGGTTAGAAATAATCAAGAATATGTTATTGCTGATGTAAGTAGCAGGTGCTATAATTGGGGATTGGGGAGGTGAAGCAATGGGACACTGACTATTGATATTAAAATAAACATAAAAGTTTTAAAATTTAGAAATACAAATTTTTAATATATATCTTTCAGAAATAAAAGTACTAGAAGTTAAGGAACACTCATTCTCCGTGCTTGTTCATCAATAAAAAAATGATAAGAAATAATTTTATATTCATCATGCAAAATATGTTATATAAAATATATCCATAAAGTATATCATGTAAATATATATCAAAATATACTATCTAAAATATATACACATAAGAAAAGATTGAAGAAATACAGAATGTCTGATAATGTTAGCGTTAAAAGCATAATGCAATTAGTAAAAAATTGTGTGAAATGTGTGTTTAAAATAAGATATAATCACAATATAGGAAAAATTAAAAACAAAAAATTCTCCACATATATGTTTATATGTGTAAGCTCAGAGAGAATAACATGGTAAGTCAAATGTCACATTTTTACATTTGTTACCTAGAGTTTATAAAGATGGTTTTCTCTGTTCATGATGTGTACATTGAACTTTATTGCTATTATATTTTTAAATTAATAAGCTAAACATTGTAAAAAGTTAATTTATAAAATATTAACTTAAAAAATGATGCATATAATGTGCCAAAAGTTGGTAAAAGCCTGTAAGAAGTCATCACAAAAGAGCAACACAGATGCGCGCTGCTTAACCAAGGGGCGGTCTTTGAGACATGCACCCCTAGGCAGTTGTTCCCTTGTGTTGACATCAGAGTGCACTTCCACAAACCTACAGGGTAGAGCCCACTACTGCAATCGCATGCGCTGAACTGTCATCCACTGACAGCACAGTGCATTTGTTTACACCAGCATCACCACAGACAGGTGAGTAATTGCAGTGTGAGCACTGACAGCTGGCTTTTCCTTTTGTAATGCAAGCGCCCGATTTAAGCTTGAATTGCCCAGGCAGCCCCTTAACCAGGCATCCATTTCAGAGAGGCCTCCAGCTTAACTAAGGCTGGCTCCCATTGCCAGCCGAAAGAAAGAAAGAGCCAACTGAGGCTCTTTTGTTTTAGATTTTAGTTATTTGAGTAACTGACCATTTGGGCTACTTGTTTTTTGCTCTTCCCACCTTTAAATTTTCACTCTTACGTTTTAAATTCACTAATGAAAAGTGAGCCTGTGAAACCCCAGGCCCCCTGCGGGCTCACTCTTTCTCTTCCCCTGACAGGTATTGTACACTCCAGGGCCTGTAATTAATAAACTCCTTATTCCTTCAAAATTCCTAATGGTTATTGCTCGAGAGTGTCTTGCAATTGTAGTAAGAACCACAAGGGTTGATTCAGCTGCAACATTGATTTGGGAAGGGGAGATGTGTGTGGGAAGCCCCCTGAAAAGCCAGGTGAGTGCCTTCAGGCAGTTCTAGCCAATAGCATGACTGTCAGCAAACTGAGATGGCACAAAGCAGTCTTACAGGGTGGGGCAAAAGTAGGTTTACAGCTGTTCGTATGGAAACTAAGAAATAATAATATAGGAGTAAACTCTATGTTTCATGCACTCACAACTGTAAGTGAATGCCCCACCCTGTACAATGAGCAGGCTAAGATCTTATGAAAGGCTATGAAGGAATGTTTGAGCTCCATTATAATCTTATGGAACCACCATCATCTCGCAGTCTGTTGTTGACCTAAATGTCCTTATTCTGCGTATGACTATGTTGCCATCTATTGGCTATGTATTTATGTCGAAGCTGCATGAAAAATAATGTGAGCAAAGATAATGAGTTAAAGCTATATAGTACAGCAGATAAATAAGAACATCAAAATATCCTAAGTTGCTACCAAAGTTGCTATGAAATAAATGTTTCCTTCTTTCTTTTTTCTTTTAAAAAAATTTTTTTTCCTTTATTGATTTTTAGAGAGAGAAGATGTGAGAGGGAGAGAGAGAAACATCAATGAGAAAGAACATAGATTGGCCACCTCCCGCATGCCCCCCACTGGGGATTGGGCCCACAACCTGGGCATGTGTCCTGACTAGGAATCGAACCTGCGACCTCTTCGTGCATGGGTCAACGCTCAACCACTGAGTCACACTGGTCGGGCTGTTTCCGTGTTTCTTATATTTAATTCTCAGTACACTGTCAGTGTGATACTGGCCTTGTAAAATGAGTTTGGGAGTCTTCCCTCCTTTTTGGCTTTTTGATGGTTTCTATATTTTTGTCAAACTCATTTTGTTTGTGCAATTTTTAAAAATTTTTTAAAAACAAGAATTCTTATATTTATTTTTAAATATGTTTTTATTGACTTTTTTTAGAGAGAGAGGAAGGGAGAGAGAGATAGAAACATTGATGTGAGAGAGAAATATCGATCAGCTGCCTCCTGTATGGGATGGAGCCCAGAACCTGGGCATGTGCCCTGACCAGGAATCGAACTGGGACCTCTCCGTCCATGGGACGACGCTCAATCCACTGAGCCACACCAGCCGGGCATGTGCATTGTTTTTTAAATTTGTATTTAGTTTTTTATGTGTTTTTGTATTTACTAAACTTCTTTAAAAGGATTATTCTGAATTGTTTGTCAGACAGTTCATAGATCGCCATTTCTGTAGGGCCTGTTATTGGAAATTTATCAGTTTCTGTTGTTGAGTCGGGTTTATCTGATTCTTTGTGCTCCTTGTATCCTTGTGCAGACATCTACATTTGCGTTAATGGTCTCCTCTTCTAGACTTTACAGGTTTGCTTTTAGCAGAGAAAGACCTTGACCAGTCTGTTCAGCTTGGGGTACTGGATGGGTCAGCTGGCACTGCCCACAGGCAGGCTGGGCTGGCTACCTGTTCCCTAGTTGGTCAAGGCCACTGCCCATGCTCTGAGATGGGAGTGGAGTGGGGAAAAGTGTCACTGGCTGAGCTCCACATTTGGTGGCCTGCTGGCTGGGCTCTGTATTCAAGTGGGGCTGCTGTGTGGGCTCCCTGGTCGGGTGGGACTGCTAACTATGCTCTGCAGTCAGGTAGGGCCGCTGGCTGGGCCCTGGGAGGGTTGCAAGCTGTGTTCTCTGGCAAGGTGCTGCTACCAGCTAGACTCTGCAGTTGCAAGGGACTGCAGGCTGAGATCCACAATGGCTCCTAATCAGGTAGGGCCTCAGGCTCTACTCCCCAGGAAGGGGGTTCCACTGACAATATGTGCCAGAATTGGGCAGAGCCACAAGCTGTGCTTCACAGTTGAGTAGACTGTTGTTTATTTTTCCCTGTCATTCAGGTTACTTTCTGAGCTCTCTAATTGGGCAGGGCCTTAGCTGTACCCTGAAGTTAGGTGGGGCTGCAGACTTCCACTTCATAGTCAAGCAGGGTTACTATTTGGGCTCCTAGATTGGTTGAGGCTATAGTTTATGTTCCATGATTTAATGAGGCCACCAGGTGAGTTCCTTATCTGGACAAAGCCACAGTCTGTGTACAACAATTGAACAGGGCCGTAGGCTAGGCTACATTACTGAGTGGGGCTATAGGCTGGGCATAAGCCAAATTCCAGGATGCCCAGGGTCACTGTTCAGCTTCCTGACTACTCAGGACCAGGGACTATACTCAACAGTTGGGCAGGGCTGCTGGTTTGGTTCCCTGTCCACACTGGTCTATATAAAGGGCTCCAGGTCTGCTTGGATTCTCTGACCAGGCTTCTGGGTAGAGTGGAACTGGACATTACATTCACCAGTTGGATGGGGCTGCAAATTTGCTCTCCTACCCTGGTGGACTGTAAAAAGTTAGGTAGAGCTTTGAACTTGCTTTCCTGACCTATGGGTCAATAGAATGACTTTCACAACCAGTAGAGTCTATTGGTTGGGGACTCAAATCAGGCAGAATCGCCAACTGAGTTCCCTGGCCAGACGGGGCCACTAGTTCGGCTGTACACACAGACAAAGCCACTGGCTGGGATCTTTGCTTGGGCATTGCTGTAAGAAGGACATGGTCTGCCAACACATGAGCCCTGGTTGTTGTAAGCCCCACCCCTTCTTTGTAGCTATGTGATCCCTGGTATTTGAAGCTCACAGATTTCCTCACGTGATGTTTGGGAGATGAGACTGGATGTAGACCTTGGGCTCATTTTTTTCACTGGAAAAACTAGGCCCGGGGGACTCTCTCAGTGAGGTCCTGTGCCTGGGGGGAGGTGATGCGGTCAATGTGAAACAGAAGGGGACTAAAGTCGGGACTGGCCTATGCTGCCAGTGATGACATCACTCTCCCCAACTTTTCAAATATTATCACAACTTACTTACATTTTTTCAAAATAATTGAAAAAGAATTAAGAGTATGTACCTCATACAATGCAGTGATTTTAACTACTTAATATTACATATAAATGGTATGAAGTATAATGTTAAACAAATACTAGCTATATTTTAAATGAAAGTTTCTATTTTAAAAATACTACACATTCGCCCTGGCCGGTTTGGCTCAGCGGTTAGAGCATCAGCCTGTGGACCAGAGAGTCCCGGGTTTGGTTCCCACTAAGGGTACGTACCTCGGTTGCAGTTTGTCCCCGGCCCTGGTTGGGGTCGTGTGGGTGGCAACCACTCAATGTGTCTCTCTCACATCGATGTTTCTCTCTCTCTCTTCCTCCCTCTCTCCCTTCTGCTCTATCTGAAGATAAATGCAAAAATGTCCTCGGGTGAGGATAAAAAACAAACAAAAAAACTACACATTCAAATCATGCAAATCAAATTTATGGAGTCTAGCATATTAGAAGGAAAAAATGGCTACTACTCTTAAGTCTGTATCTTCTTGAATTACATGAGGTTTCCAAGTCTGCCTTTTCCTCTTCACATGCATATTTATTGAGAGAATCATGGCAGAGCATCTGAAAGCACTTGGAGACTTTAACACCAAATCATAACCGTTGAGCCCTGGTAGGTGTGACTAAATAGTTAGAGTGTCAGCTTGTGGACCGAAGGGTCATAGGTTTGATCCCCAGCCCTGGCCAGGGCATATACGGGAGGCAATCAATTGATGTGTCTCTCTCACAGTGCTCTCTCTCTCTCTCTCTTCCCTCTCTCCCTTCCACTCTCTCTAAGAATCAATGGAAAAAAATGTCCCCGGGTGAGGATTAGCAAAAAAACCATAACAGTTGACCTCATAATGTTGATAGTGTAGACCATAATACCAGAGTTAGTGAAACTAGATTGAAAATGCTTGCAGCATGTCACTCTTTTTTTTTATTAGACAGAGTTGTAACTAGGCTTTGATATTATCATGTGTAATTTGCTAGAGAGTTTTTATATAGAACTTCATTAGTAAAGTGTGTAACCTCGCAACCAATATTACATAGTAACCCGAAAACATTCTCCACAATGATCCATTGGCTATTATAAAAAAGAAAAAAAAAAAAAAAAGAAGCAATAAAAACAAAGCAAACAACAAAGAAACACTAAGCTCCCTTTAAACTAATTATCTGAATGCTTCTTTGAGTTTTCAAAATACAGTATCAATACAACTCTTTGGAATCTTTATAGATGAAACATGTTTGCAAGTCTAACTCTAACTATGTGTGCTACCTGCCCATCAGTCACTTACCAGATAGACTGTCATGGTATTGTAGTGCTTGTGTTCAAGGAACTCTAAATTTACTTAATAATACCACATTCACATAATGTTTATTGTAGTACATTGTTATAATTGTTCTAGTTTATTATTGGTTATTGTTGTTAATATCTTACTATGCCTGATATAAATTAAGCATTGTATATATAGGGTTTGGTACTATCTGCAGAATCAAGCATCTACTGAGGGTATATACCCCACAGATAACAGAGGACTACTGTATCTTTCAAAATATCATCTTGCGATTAAGCTAGTATTACAACTAGAATGTTTTTATTTAGCCTATTGTTGCTTTAATAATTCAAATTAAGTTTTGTCCTGACTGAGGTTAGAAAATGTGACAACTGATTCTCATCATTATTTTACTTCCTTGAAAACAAACTGTACTGATAAATCTACTGCTAATCACATCCCTCTCTTACCTGCTATATGAGGTCAAGTTATAGTACACAAAGCAAAGTATTTTTCTTCTGCTTTCAATTTTGCTTCTCTCTCTCGTTTTTTTTTGTTGTTGTTGTTTTTTTTTTTTTTGCATTTGTTCTTAAGCCTTACTATATCAAATTCTTACTACAACAAATGCTTTTCAGGATCTTACATTTGGGAGATTTTTCTTAGTAAGTAGAAACCCAGTTCCCAAAATGGAGTGGCTCTGAAAGGTCATTTTGAATGTTCTCTGAAGGATACTGGTGGAAAGGTCTCAAATGTCCCACACTGTATGTTAACCGCACTAAAAGTAAATCATTTCATTGGGAACACGTTTAAAATTCCAACTTGGGAACTACGGGAGAGCTATTTTTGCCCCCAATAACGTGCTTGACCTTAGAACTAGAGACTCAATTTACACAGCATTAAGAACAGGATCTAATGTAGCTCCAAATCCCTGTTAGCAACTGTTGTGACCTGGAATCTAGATTATATCTTCCCATTATCCCTCACAGCTTTCAACTGGTGATCTTTCTCCCCTCTCTCTTGCTACCGTCTTTGGTTAGAAGACTTGTCCCATTCTGAACCTACAATAAGTAGCAAGCGATATTACGATTTCTCTTCTTCAAGTCTGTCACAGTCACAAAATAGTAATGTACTCTATATATATTTAATCCTCACCTGAGGATATGTTTATGGATTTTTAGAGAGAGGGAATGGGGGAGAGAGAGAGAGAGAGAGAGAGAGAGAGAGAGAGAGAGAGAGAGAGAGAGAGAGAGATGTGGAGGGAGGGAGGGAGAGAAAGAGAGAGAAACATCAGTGTGAGAGAGAAACATCAATCAATTGCCTACCATATGTGCCTGATCGGGGATGGAACTTGCAACCCTTTAGAATATGGAACAATGCTCCAACCAACTGAGCTACTTGGCCAGCGCAATAATATTATATTTTTAAAGAATATACTACTAGCAGCAAAAAAAGAGAGAGAGAGAAAATGTCATAATATTTAAAGAAAGTTACAAATTGGTAAAATGTCTCAAAAACAAAACAAAACAAAACAAAAAAACAACCTAACTGTTTAATATACTCCTGATAGAGCCAACTTCATGGGCATGCAATCCACCCAGTCTCACCAGGACCTGTGCTTAGAAGAGTCTCATGTTTGGTTTTATGCTCTACTATCTCCCTCTTGAAACTCCTAATAATGTTTAACAAGGGGCCTTAAACTTTTATTTTGCACTGAGTCCCACAGTTATATAGTCATTTCCTAATAATCCTGCAAATGTAAGTAAAACAAATCTTTCTCTTTCTTGGTTCTTAAATATCTTTAACTTTCCTCTGGAGAACTCTGCCAATCACTGTAAAACTTTTATTTTGAAATCATTGCAAGAAGCTCTCTCATAAAGAGTCCCAAAATCTCAGAACCTTCCCAGTTTCCCTTAGATCCTGTAACTAATACTCGTGATTATGTTGAGTAGATCCGTGACTAAAGCAATCCTTATTTAAAACCGTAATTAGACATTTAATCACTCTCCAGGCTGCATATATCAATACTATATCAGAGCCATTGAAACAGGAACTTAAAAAGCAAGATATCTAGGCCTAGACATAAGGACGAAACTATTTTTAGTAGCATTGGGGACTGAGTAGAGAGCATGGCCATGGAGATTTATTAAACACTCTTCCCACTTCTTTTGCCATTAATTCTCTTAGCTAACTCAGCATTTAAGTGAGTTGAAATACAGGTATAATTCTTTATTGTGTTTATTTTGAGTGGTATGAGAGGAAAACCAGGTAGGAAAAAGGTTGGCAGTTATAGATTTGCCAAGGAGAAGGCAGAGGAAGGAGTGAAAGGGATAAAAACAATGTCTAACCTCATTTGAGCAGCGAAGAAAGCCACTCAAGTTGCCTTATGAAAATGGCATTTTTCTAGTTTTCTTCTAAAAAAGTCAAAGTGTACTCAGAGTAAAATGGCTCCGTCTGCTTTAGTTGGAGAGTTTTACTGCAGTGTCTCACAGTTTAATTCTAAACCTTTTTAAATACAGTCCACCCTGGAGCATTGACATGTAAGAAAGGGAAATTTCTATTTTGGTCTACATGAATCTAATCATGTTATTAGATGAATGTTTGCCTTCTTTCCAAGCAGCCCCATTTTCCCAAATTCAATCCAGTCAGCAATGATTGAGTCAATATATTCTTATATAAAACAATTTTTAGAGGATTGCACTATATTTCTTTTACATAAATCAGACAAGCTCATAGATGCACTATGATGACCTCTCTGCTTCCTATAAGAGGACTCATTTCCACATAATATCTTGTTTAAAGAATCCAATTTTCTTATGTTAAAAAGAACTACCAGTAATTTAAAATAAAATTAGTTCTCATGCACGGAAAAATTAAACATGGCCTTTTATAATGCTTTAGTAAAAGATGTAATTCCTTAATCAGATAGGAATGTTATCCTCAAATAATGTCATGGGAGAAATTTCTACTTGGTTAAATATTCAAGCACATTAACTCACTTTATATACATATAATCCTGATAAAATGTATGTGCCAGTTCACAGTACGAACTGGAGTCCTAAATGCCGTGTAGCTTTTATAACTTAGCTCCACTCTTTGACAGCCACCCCCAAGGATCAATCCATGTGTGGCAAAGCTCTTTGCCTATGATATAATTGGTGGATAATACCATAAGAAAGAAACTCATAGGATACTTTGTCAAGATCAGACGAATGCCACATCGGAACTTAAACTTGTTAATAAAAAATTACCTGAAGTTTTACTAAATGAAGTAACACCTCCCCCCACACTTTCTCTGTCAAAATGTTTCTGAATGTATTTTTCTTTCAATGAGATAGATAGGTCAGCACATCAAGAGAAACAAAATAAAATAAAAATAAGATATTGCTGCTTCTTTTTAAGAATAACTACAGTACTTACAAACACCTAGATTTCGCCCCCTTATTTCCTTATCTATCTGAAGGTAAGAGTCTTTGGTGCCTTGATGTTGTCCTATGCAGTTTTTGGAAATGAAGGATTAACAGAATTTATTTCTCATTCCATCTATTACAATGAATTAGCTATTATATCACAAAACTTGTAGCTCTATATTCTAGGCATCAGTATACTCTTTTATTAGCTTTTGACCATCACACGTTTTGAGTAGCTATACATTAAAGAGAAGTGCTTTGGAAACAGAAGTTATAGTGTGCAATGAAGAAGAGAGGGACTCAAGTCACTCAGTTCAAGTCTTCACTCAATTGAATTGCTATGAATTAGGTAGATTTCGGGTGATGACACCCTATATATGAGTGGCAACTTTTGTAGTTTGAGAGACCCAATGCAGTGACTAGTGAAATTAAAGAGAATTGAAGGCACTGAGTTTCTCTTCCCTAGAATTCTGAGCAGGAGCACACGTCAGAACTGTTAGTCAAACATCTGTAACTAGAGAGAGGAAAGTAAGATTAACAAAGAAAATAGGAGTGACAAAGAAAAAGAAAAGCAATGTGTTCACAGGGGCAACAGATGACCAGCTACAAAAACAGTATTAGAGTCCTCATTCTATGAAAATTGACTAAGAAAGATTTAAAAAAATATTTACAGAGCTTACTTGTGAAAGTGTCATGTAGAATTCAATGAGGCCATGTTTGTTTGATCTTTTCTCAAAGCCAGCAGTCCTCTGAGAGGAGCTGGTCCAACAGAAAAAAATTAAAAATTAAAAACTCAGGTTCTAACAAACACAATTGATGCACTCCTGAACCAGATGGAAGAATTAGGATCTAAAAGGAAAATAGAAAAAGCCTAGAGAATGACGAAATTGGTTGAACAGTTAAAATAAGACAGAAAATTGCTTAGGTTCATAACCTCAACAATTGAAGTTTTGCTGTCTAATTAAAACAAAATGAAGGTTTATAAGTGCATGGAATCCTTTTTATAGTAGGAGATTCCCAGTCTTGAAAAATGATCATTTTATGAGAAAATAGTGTATGGACTCTGCCAAAATTAAAGCTACTATAGAAAATAAATATTTGTAATAAAAGCAAGAAGAACTGGAGAGTCTGGTCATAACAAGTGATTTAAAAAGGAGAAGGAAGTCTCTGGCCAGTTTGGCTCAGCAGTTAGAGCATTGGCCTGCAGACCAGAGAGTCCTGGGTTCGGTTCCTGCTAAGGACAAGTACCTCGGTTGCAGTTTTTCCCCTCCCCGATTGGGGTCGTGTGGGTGGTAACCAGTCGATGTGTCTCTCACATTGATGTTTCCCTCTCTCCCTTCCGCTCTATCTGAAGATAAATGCAAAAATGTCCTCAGGTGAGAATAAAAAAAATTATAAAAAAAAAAAGGAGAAGGAAGAATAGGTCAAAGAGACAATGAATGGCTGAGAGAAATGGAAAAGAGAAAAGGCAGAAAAGAAAAGGAAGGGCTTGTGATAAAGTAGAAGGATAAGTCATTCACTGCCCAAGCCGGTGTGGCTCAGGTGGTTGGAGTAGCATCCTGTGCACCAAAAGGTGGCAGGTTCGATTCCCAGTCAGGGCACATGCCTAGGTTTTGGGTTTGATCCCCAGTCAAGGCAACCAATGAATGTTCTCTCTCACATCAATGTTTCTCTCTGTTCCTTCCTCTCTCTAAAAATCAATTAAAAGAGAGAGAGAGAAAAGAAAGAGAGAGAGAGAGAAAGAAAGAAAGAAAGAAAGAAAGAAAGAAAGAAAGAAAGAAAGAAAGAAAGAAAGAAAAGAAAAGAAAGAAAGAGTCAGTCACTAAGTAGGCACTTAGTGAATAAGCTAAACTTCTGAACCAAGATGCAGCAGATCTCGGAACCACAAAAGATCATGAAGGAGAGAATGAAGGTGAAGCATATCAGGATGAAATGGAAGCCAGGATAGATCAGGGCAATAAAGCCTAGATCTTGTAGTCAGTATCAAAGAAGATAAAAAAAAAAAAAAAAAAAAAACAAGAGAGAAGGACATATAAGCACAGAAGCAAAAGTTGGGACAGAAAACCAGATAGAAAGTTCAAGGACAAAGAAAAGAAGGGATCTGATGATAAAAGGAAAACGAAAGAAAAAAACTAGTGCAAAGTCCAGACACTGAACTGAAGGAAAGCAATACTGAAAATGAAATGAATGGGACCGGTGAAGACACCACATCTCAAGGTGACACTCAGTCCAATGAAAACATATATGGTAAAACCTCAGATCAAACAGAGGACTATTTTTTAAGGAATTGGAATAATACTGAAAGTAGCATAAAGTAAAGGATGACATTAGGTGGTAGGTGGAGGTGGGCAAAGAGAGGAAATGGGGACAGAAAGAGAGATTCCTTTGGGAGATGGGAACATGATGCAGTGTGCAGAAGTTTTATTGAGTTGTACACTTGAAATCTGTATGGTTTTGTAAATCCATGTCACCCCAATAAATTTAATTTAAAAATAGGCAAAAGAAAGCTATAGTGGAATAGAAAAGGTATAAAGTTTGGTTTGTTTGTTTTTTTCAGTTAAAAATTAATTCAGGACTCATGTGACCTATAGGATTACTGAACACATTAACAGATATATACGACTGATGACTTAAGTCTTGTGTCATAATTTTTTCTCAAATTTTTAAGGAAATGTTACCTAACCATGTGGCTCTGTCAGTCTTTAATTGCAACTTTTTCATTCTTGAATTTTGAAAAGAGGATTAAACATTAGTATTCATGTGAATCAGAATAAATGAGTGAGATTCTTTCCTATTCTTAGCTTTTTGTAAGTAAAAATAAAATACCTTTGGCTATCTGTTACAAAAAGATTATGTTGCATTCAATTTGTTTGACTAGTTGTAGAAGAAAACACACTACCTACATTTTCTAGTTCTTGTATTTTTCAAGTTTTGAATTGGAAGTAGAATATACGTATACCAGTCAATGTTCTTTCTCATATTCCCTATTATAATTAGATATTACCCAAAATTATAGCTAAATCACATCATCAGGTCTCTAATAAAATTAACTATAATTTATCAAATGCTTACCATGTGCCAGATACTACACTAAGCCTTTACCATGAATCATTTTATTTCATCCGCAACTTACATCTATGGACTAGATAATATTGTTATTTCATTTTTCAAATGAGAAAACTGAGGCCCAGCTATATCACAAAGCCTAACACTTGGCACAGATAAGATTATAAATCATTATAAATCAGTATTCACACAGGTATACCTGTGTGTGTTTATATGCATTCAGTTTTCCAAAACTTTGTTTTCCACTTTAATATAATTTACACATTCAATTAGTGCTGATCATTTTGGCTCACAAAAATAAAGGTCTTCAGTCACAACTTAGTTTATTTAAGAATAAATCTATTTCCTTGAAATTCATTGATTATCTGAGCAGTGTATATTTCTAGGGGGAAAAAAGAGGGGGGACCATCTGGTAAGGTTACTGTATATCTAATGTACTTGTGCTAAGTAGGTGTTTCTGCATTTGCTAGTAGTACTGTTGACCAGGTAGAATCTAGCCACATAAGGAGCTCTTACGGATTCTAAATTCTTTATGAATTATGACAAGTATTAAATCTTGCAGGACATAATTAAAAACAGATTAAAAAATCCTGGCATCCAAATCTGTCTTGATCACACGCACGTGAATTAATTTAAGGTAAATTTACCCTCTCTGTTCCATATTTTCTAGTTTGTTAAATGAGGGCTTCCAAAGACATTATTACTAAGGCCCCATAGCCCTAAAAGTTTATATTATATTAAATATCTTCATTTTTCAGTCATAATGATTCCTTTTGAATTTCTATAGCTATACTTTACTAAATTTAATAGAAGGTGGTCACAAGCCATAGTCAGGTGTTTACATTTTTACCTTAACCTCGATGTTTGATGTATTCAACTTGAGTGTTTCCCACTAATCTGCCGGGGTTGCTAAAAATGCAGTCATGTGATTGCCTTGTATTACTCTACATGGTGCAGGACTGAGATAGGAGAAAATAGAAATTATTTTTGTTGCTGTTTTGTTTTTCTTTATTAAAATATGTATATTTTTAATTTTTCAATTACCGTCGACATCTCATATTAGTTTCAGGTGTATGTCCCTATGATTAGACATTATATAATTTATTAAGTGATCACCCCAACAAATCTTGTACCCATCTGCCACCATACATAGTTATTACAATATTATTGACTATATCCCCTATGCTGTACTTTGCATTCCCATGACGATTCTGTAAAGGTACTCTGTACTTTTAATCCTGTCACCTTTTTAACCTATCCTCCTAACCCCCCTTCCATCTGGCACCCATCAAAATGTTCTCCTTATCTATGAATCTGTTTCTGTTCTGCTTGCTCATTTATTTGTTTATCTTCAATCATTGGAGATATGTATTTATTGTCATTTTACTGTTCATTTTTTAAATCTTTTTTTTCTCTTTCTCCTTCTCCTTCTCCTTCTCCTTCTCCTTCTCCTTCTCCTTCTCCTTCTCCTTCTTCTTCTCCTTCAAGAAGACCCTTTAACATGTCAGCAATGCTGGTTTGATGGTGATAAACTCCTTTAGTTTTTTCTTGTCTAAGGAGCTCTTTATATGAACTTTGATTCTAAATGATAACTTTGCTGGGTAGAGTAATCTTGGTTGTAGGTCCTTGCTTTTCATCACTTTGAATGTTTCTTGCCAATCCCTTTCAACCTACAAAGTTTCTGTTGAGAAATCAGTTGATAGTCTTATAGGAGCTCGCTTATAGGTAACCAACTACTTTTCTCTTGCTGCTTTTAAGATTCTCTACCTTTAACCTTTTGCATTTAAATTATGATGTGGGCCTGTTTGGATTCATCTTGTTTGGAACACTATGCTTCCTGAACTTGTATGTCTATTTCCTTTGCAAGATTAGGGAATTTTTCTGTCATTATTTTTTTAAAATACGTTTTCAATTTCTTTCTCTCTTTTCCTTCTAGCACCCCCATGATGCAAATGTTGGTTTGCTTGAAGTTGTCCCAGAGGTTCCTTACACTATCTTAATTTTTTCCCCCCTTTGGATTCTTTTTTCTTTTTGCTGTTCTGATTGGTGGTTTTTTGCTTCCTTGTATTCTAAATGCTGATTTGATTCTCAGCTTTATCGACTCTACTATTGATTCCCTATAAATTATTCTTCATTTCAGTTAGAATATCCTTCATTTCTGACTGGTTCTTTTTACTGGTTTTATGCTCTTTTTTTGTATGCTGTTGATGTTTTCACTAAGTTTATTAAGCATTCTTTTAAACATTGTTTTGAACTCTGCATCTAATAGATTGCTCACCTCCATTTTGTTTAATTCTTTTTCTAGAGTTTTGTTCTGTTCTTTCACATGGAACATGTTTCTTTGTCTCCTCATTTTGGAAGCCTCCCTGTATTTGTTTCTGTAAATTACATAGAGCTTCTATGTCTCCTAGGCTTGGTAGAGTGGCCTAATGTAGTGGGTATTCTGCAGGGTCCAGTGGCACAGCCACCTTGATCATCCAAGCTGGACACTCCAGGTACCCCCCCACCCTGTGTGGGCTGTGTACACCCTCCTGTTGTAGTTGATCCTTCCTTGTTGTTGACATGTCAATGAGAGGTATTTACTCCCAGGCCAGTTGCCTGCAAGGACTAGCTGTGATCACTGACCACTGTGGAGGGGGTCTGCCCAACAGAACAGGACTCATTTCAGTGGGCTCTGGTGCCTGCTGAGTCCACCACTTTAGTCTGTTGTTTGTGCAGATGGTAGGTGGTGATTCAATGTGGTCCGAAGCTTTCCACCAGGGATGTTGGCTCTGGGGTCTCCCAGGGATGCAGACCAAGGTCAGCTGCCATTGTGTTTTGCCCTCTGCCACCCAGTGTGAGCTACAATGCAATCTACAGATGGCTGCTACTTATGCGGGGCCTCGAGGTACCCAGGTGAGGTTAAGCTGTGAACCAAGTTTGGTAGCTGCTAGTGCCAAGCTTGAGTCCACTTAATGAGAGGTTCAGGGCATGCTAAGACCAGATTCTTCTTGTTTGAGAGATTTTAGGAAAATCAGAAGTGTGAGCCAAGATAGGCCATTCATATGAAAAAGTCACTGGAAACAATTTGGGGGGGCCCTAAAGTTGAGTGAAGCATGGTCTCACAGAATCACCAGGGCAGGATAAACAGTGTGAGCCAGGCTGGTGGAGACTCAGATATGGCACCTGCCTACTGGGCTCTGTGTGTGGGGGGGGGATGGGGACTCAGAAGAGGCACAATGACCTCTGCCAGCATCTCGATCTGGCAGAAAGCTGTCTCCCTAACTGTTGCTCTGATTCCAAACAATTTAGTCCCTCCCCATATGTCCCTAGTGCCTGTCAAGCTGCTGCTCTAGGGAGTGAGTCTGAGTAGATCTGTGCACAGGCCCTTTAAGAGGAACTGCCTGGGACTCCAAAGGCCCTTTATCTCTCTCAACCACAATTCCCACTGGTTTCTATGGCCAGAAGCTACGGCAACTTCTCTTCCTGGCACTGGAATCCTAGGCTTGGGGGCCTTGTGTGGGACCTCTTGCTCCACAGGGAGCACCTCCACAGCTGAAATATCCTTCCCAATTTTTATCTGCTGCACGTGGCTGTGTGACCAGTCCATTCCATGGTTCCACCCCTCCTAGCAGTCTAGGTGTGGCTTGTTTTTTAAATCTTTAGTTGTAGGATTTCCACTAAGCCAAGTTTCAGGCAGTTTTGAATGATGGGTGTTCTGTAGTTTAGTTGTAATTGTGATGTGGTTGTGGGAGGATTCAAGTCACACGTTTACCTATGCTACTGTCTTGATTGTGGTTCAAAAATAGAAAGTTTTTAAATGTCTTTCCTTCACCTCCTCAGAGATCTTCCTGGATTCTGGAGACTACATCAGTGCAGGAAAAGGGTTATAGCTGTCTTTCAATTGTCTGCTTCAACTCTGTTGCAGCAGGCAAGAGAAAGAGCAAGGAATGGTGACCTGTCAATAAATAAATCCTTTAACTGCACCTTTTCTTTTTTATCAGTAAATCTTAAACATAATAATTTAAAGAGTTAAGTTTAAGAGGGGTTTCTGTGTGTGCACATCTGTGCTTTTGCTGGAGTGTCTTCTTCTTCAGTGTTCCTACCCATCTTTAAAGAGCCTTCGATCTCACTGTTGTGAAGCTCGTTCTCTCTCTGAAGGACTCTCACTCTTCTGAACTACAGAACACTCACTGTGCAGTACACTAGTGTGACTCTGATCACACTCTGACTTTATTGTTTGTTACTATTTTAAGTGTCTTATCCATTCAGCCACGTTGTTGTTTCCTGAGGGGAAGAACTATGTCCTTTTATTGAAAAACTGCAACATATAAATAGAATTAGATCTTGAATGCCTTTAATAAGTTAGTTATGCAGTTATTGCAATTCATTTCCCAGAGAAAAGTGAATGTTAGAAGTCCAAATAAGGATATTGGTGGAGCTGGTGAGCAGGGTTAGACAAAGGATTATGGCTAATATTTGCTTCTTTAGCATAATGTATTCTGTTTCCAACATGGAACCATTTTCTCTCCTTCTCCCACAAACCTGGAGTGCTGCCTGGGCTATAAAAAGAGTCAACTATCTAACAGGGTGTGTTGTGCACTTCTGTGCTACTATTTACTCCATCACTTACAATACTGAGGCAGAAACATCATCTCTTTCATAATATTCGTATTTTTTCAAAACCCAGAAAT
Source organism: Tadarida brasiliensis (assembly GCA_030848825.1). Classification (NCBI taxonomy): domain Eukaryota; kingdom Metazoa; phylum Chordata; class Mammalia; order Chiroptera; family Molossidae; genus Tadarida; species Tadarida brasiliensis. Next base: position 67,480,690 of record CM061266.1, read on the forward strand.
TTGTGTTTTAGAAAATCATGAATTGAATCTATAAAGTTAGATTTATAGGTATAATTTAGCATAATGTTAATTAAGAGTTATGCACCTATATTTATATATATATATATAGTATTATATATTATATATTATTTAGCATATTGTTTTATATATTTTATTATTTTATGAAGAATCAATAAAATGCAAATGTATTTGCATATACTTGAAGATATCTATGCTCATACGTTTTTATGCAGAATCATATATATTAGTCTATATACTATTTTACATTTACTATATATAATAATTTATGAAAAATCAATAACATAAATTTAATGTGAAAATTTTATATTTTATTGCGTGAGGTCAAATGATTTTAATGATTGGAAGGTTTTTACTTGATTTTTTTCCCAGTGAGATCAAAGTCAAATTCGACCAGTTGGGCAAGAAGTTAGCCAACATGCTTTGAATCTTATATTTCCCTTATTAATATTTGCTGAGATAGATTTTCTGAGCTACTTGTTCTGAAGAGCTTCTAGTGATACATTGAAAACAACAAAAAACAGAACAATGACTAAAAAATATTACTGACAAAATAACAAAACCACTGTCACTTAAGTGCTTAAGGGGAACATTCCGAGGTAGCATAAGAATGTGACCACAGCTAAGATGTCAAGAAGCAGTTCTAGCCATAAAGTTCAGGGAAAACCAGCAGGCAGGCAGCAAGGCAACTAGGACATAGAAGATAGATCCGGGACTAGCAACTCCTTTGTATTTTATATTTCCTCCTTTTTTGAGCAGGAATGTATGTATATAGCTGTTATCCTATGCTTGTCCCACTATATTATATATGGAACATTTAATATACATACTTGTCTGTACTTACACAGATCCACAGATGAAGAGGCATACTGTAGTAGGAATCTCATTCACAGGAATCCCATGATTTAAATCTCATTTAAACCACTGACCTAATTTAAATGATAGAATTTGGGGACTTGAAGCTGACAGTGTGACAGGATGAGTCTCAGGAACTTTGTGAGAGGGGTAAATGTATTTTGTATGTGGGAGGGACATGAATCATTGGGGGTTTGAGGGTGAACTGGAATGGTAGACCTTAGGACTTGTCTGTCATGTCCACATCCTTTACTTGAGTGTGCATGATGCATATAACTTGCTTCTAACTAACAGAATATGGCAAAGATGATGATAACTCTCATGTTTAGTTTTCATTATATTGCAAAGGAAACAGGATGATAAATATACAGATATAGCTATAACTACATCCTTCAACCTACACGAAATAAACTCTCTCTCCTTGATGACTTAGAGGAAGTGAGATGCTGTGTTGTGGGAGGACCTATAGAGAGAGCCACATGGCATGGATCTGCTGGTGTTGTGACGTGTCCGCGAGATAACCAGAGACGCACAGCCGAATTGTAAAGGAGCACTTCATTATGCCGGCAGGCCGGGGGTGGGGGTTGGGGGGAGGGTACAGCTTCCCCAGATCCTCAGCCCAGATTCTTCTTGCTCATCCCATTTTAAAGACAGAAGCCCCATCCCCCTTTTGCCCCCCCTCTTCAGGGGACCAGTACAATAGTGGGAGTGACAGAGATTACAGAAGTCAAAATTAACATTATTCACCGAGGGCACAAGTACTTGCAAATACCTATACTCAGGAAACTGCAAATGCTTCCCAACTTGTGGGGCAACTATAATCTTAGGCAAAATTCCTTTACTTCTAGGGGTAATTAACCTATTATTGGAAGAATATTGAGGAAGGTCTATTGATGATAAAAATGGAGTCATTTAGTTGCCTTAGCCAAGGGGGCTACATAAAAATGGAATCTAGTTGCCTTAGCCTTGGGGCCCAGATCACTGGCAGACTCTCGAATCAAGCAAATGAACTCAGCCCAGAATGAATTTGGAAGCAGATTCTTCTCCAGTTGAACCTCCAGATGAAAAAGCTGCCCTGATAACATCTTGACTGAAGTATAGGAGTCCTTCATCTTGACCTAAGCAAAAGGAGACATAATAAATGTGTTCATACTTTTAAGCAGTTAAATTTGTGGTAATGTGTTATACAGCAATAGAAAATTAATGTACCAACTATGCCAGTCACCAGTTACCCAGAAGAAAAGTAGTCCCCAGGGTATGGGACTTTCATTTTTAAATCTGGGAAATTCCTGAGCAAACTGAGACAAATTGGTTAACCTGAACCTCCCATATATTCTCATTGGCTCTGAGGTGCATTTTAAAGGATACTTGGTAAAAATTTTTACAAAATGTCCAGAATTTCTATACAAATAATCATTTTTTCATGATATGTACTTTGCAATATTTCTGGAAAAGGAAGTCCCTAAATGCAGTGATCGAATTAGAGGGATTAAGGGTGGGAAGAGATAAACCCAAGAACTTATATGTGTATATATGCACAACCAATGGACGCAGACATTAGGTTGGAGAAAGAAGGAGGGAGTTGGGAGCGGGGAGGAGTGGGTCAATGGGATTAATGGGGGGAAAAACGGGGGACATCTATAATATTTTCAACAATAAAATTAAATAAATAAATAAATAATAAAGGGTGCTACATTTCTAAGGATAATAATAAAACTAGACAATAATCTTTTAACTTATTGAACATTTATTAATTTAACAAAATCATGTTTAAACAAAAATCAATTTAAAAAACAATTATATTTTTACATAATAGTAGCAAACAACCTGAAAATGAAATTTAAAAACAAAATAATTTACAATGGCATTAAAAATGATCCACTACCTAGGAATAAATGTGATGAAAACTGTGCAAATCATTCACAATGAAACATAAAAAAGTGTTGATAGAAGTTCAGTAAGATTTAAATGGAGAGACATACCCTTTATATAGATGGGAAGACTTACTGTAGTTAGTATGTTTCTATTAAAACATCTATAAATTTAATGCAATTGAAATCAAAACTCTAGGTAGTTTTATTGACAAAACTGACAACTGATTTTAAAATCTGTATAGAAATATAAAGAATCTAGAATAACCATAAAAAAAATTGAAGATGAATATGTAGTTTCAAGACCTACACTTCTTGATTTCAAGGCTTAGCATAAAACTGTAATAATAGGACAGTATGGTGTTAGTGTACAAATAGAGCTAAAAGATCAATAGAATAGAATAGAGAATCCTAAAATAGACCATCACACATTCACAGTCAATCGATATTTAATCACGGTTTCAAGTCAATTCAATAAGGAAAAAAAGTTTAAAAAAAATTGTACTTACAACAACAAAAAAACTAATATAGAACAAACTGAAACTCAACTTTTACCATGATCCATACCCCAAAACAAATTTCACATGTATCACAGACCTAAATGTAAAAGCTAGAACCATAAGTCTTCCAAATTAAAATGTAGTAAAATATTTTTATGACATTAGTGCAGGCAAATATTTTTTAGACAGGAATTAAAAAGCACTGAACGTGAAGGAATAAAAGTAATAAATCGGATTTCATCAAAAGTTAAAACATCTGCTAATGGAAAGACTCTATTAAGAAATGAATATATAAGCCAGACAGTGGGAAAAATGATTTACCAGAGAACTATTTTGGGTAATAGAAATATTTTATATTTTATATTGGGGTATGAGTTGCACTGTTATATATATTTGTCAAAAGGAAAAAATCTACAAGTGGTTAATACATTATTAATTAAGGCAAAACTCAGAAGATGATAGACATATTTATCTAAATGAAATATTATACATTTTATGGCCAAAAATATCTCACCAAAAAGCACTGAAAACAGTTATCTGTAAAAATCATTTGAAATTCTGATAACTTTAGGTCATGTTATATATGGGCATATAATACTAATAGATAAATTTAAATGAGGATCAAATTTAAGGATTTTGTTCAAATTCAGTAATAGTGTATATAACAACACAAAGTCTCATTCACATCCATCAACCTGGCAAAAACCTAAAGAACTGTCATCTAGATTGAGGTTGGAACTTTGAAACAGGTAATGAAAGGAGTACTCTTTAATTTTTTGGTGGAATTATGAAGTGTTAGAAGGTTAGGGAAACATTCTGAAGACAGCTCCTAAATATTAAAATTACAGATATCCTTTAACTTAAAGTTTTGCAATCTTGGCATGGTGCACATTCTGGCCAGATCTTTGTCTGTGGTGGGGATCTGTCCTGTGTGTTGTAGGATACTTAGAGCATGCTTGGTCTCCACCCACCCTTTCCAACTGTGGCAACCTAAAATATCTCTGGGCATTCCGCAATGTCCTTTGGGGGACAAAGTCTCTCCAGGTTAGAACCCTACTTTTAAGTTGATCTGTCAAATTTAATGATGTCTAAGTAGTTGATGGCAATAATGTTAATTTTATGATTTTGATAATCGTGTTGTCATTATGAGGGAGAATGTCCTTGTTTGTTGGAAATACAAAATAATGGAGTAATATCAGCAAGTTATGCTCAAACAGGTTTGCAGCAGGCTGAGTTCTTTATACTTGACAACTTTTCTGTGATATAAAAGAAACTATAATGTATACAAAATAACTGGTCCATATTCTTTTCTTCTTCTTTTAAAAATATGTTTTTATTAATTTATTTTACAGAGAGAGTAAGGGCGAGAGAGAGAGAAACATCCATATCAATTGACTGCCTCCTGCATGCCCCCTACAGGGGATTGAACCGGCAACCTGGGCATGTGCCCTGACTGGGAATCAAACCCGGACTTCTCAGTCCATGGGACTATGCTCAATCCACTGAGCCACACTGGCTGGGCATGGCCCATATTTTTAAAAAAATGACTGTGTTACTAAAGACAAAGAAAAGTTGATGAATTATTTCCAGATAAAGGAGATTACTAAGAACTTGAAGACTAAATATAATCAATAGTATTAGATCAGAGATTTTTAACCAGAGTGCTGCAAGAATTTTTAAAACATGCAATACTGTCCTATTTAGTCAGTGGCACTGACCACCTTTCTCTTAGATTGTAAATTAAAAATGAGCCCAGCCTGTGTGGCTCAGTGGATTGAGAAAGATGTTTCTCACATAGATATTTCTCTCTCTCTCTCTCTCTAAAAAATCAATAAAAACATATTTAAAAATAAAAAATGACAACAGTCAACACAACAATAGCTGTTCAGTGTGAAGGAATCAAAATCACACCTATTTCTTTTTTCAGATCCGCAAAAAAATATATTTATGGTATGACACAGAATTTTAATTCTTAGTTTATGTGTGCCACGAGATGAAAAGGGTTAAAATCGCTGGATTAGACTCTAAACCAGGAAAAATGTAATATAAGGAACATTATTAGGACAATTGGCCAATTTTGAATAAGACCTGAAGATTGTATAATACACTGTATCAATGTTAAATTTCCTGATTTTGATCACTGCATTGTGGTCATGTAGGTGAAGGGCTTCCTTCTTAAAAAATAAACACTCAAATATTTAAGCATAAAGGAGCACGCTGTCTGCCACCAATTCGTAAATGCTTCAATTATAATTTTATAAATACGCAGGGAGAGAGAACACTAAAGCAAATGCTGTTAAAAATGGATATATCGCAGTTGTTTGTACTATTCTTGCAATTTTTCCATAAATTTGGAATAATTTTAAAATGAAGTTTTAAAAAAATATTTTTGTTACATTGGTATGGTAGCCATTTTCATTAAAAATATGAAAGACCATCAAAAGTACAAGTGGGGCAACAACACCATGAAATATTATGGAGCCACTGAAATAATGAATCAGCGCTATACTGGCAGATTAGAGGGATGTACGTAAGGCACTACTGAGTAGGAAGGAAAGAAGGAAGCAAGGTAGGAAAACAGATCACCTTAAAACGTAAAGAACACTTCAGATTTTTATAAGATTCTATTAATGTATTTGAAATAAAAGTGAGTCAGTATGTATGAGAACATAATAAAATAAGTAACTAAAATTGTAAATAAAACACTAAATTGCAACACGATTGTGGCTGGCCAATATATCACTCTGTCAGAGTATTTATAAAACTAATATGAGCAGATGTTCTAGTGAGAAGAGAAGATACAGAAAAGTAAAGAGGCAATATTAACCTCTAGGCTTATCGAGTAGATACTGAATGACTTTGTTTTAGAAATGTATTGTAAATTATTTAATTTTAAAGCTCATTTCTGCAATTATCGTACCTCTTTCTGCCTTGATTTCCTTTTGGTGAGTATAAATAATCCTGTGGTCACTTAACGGCTGCACTCTCTGAGCCTTTGCCAAGTGTTGACAGGTGTCTGAAATAAGAGCCAAGCAATGTTGGCACACTCCTCAGATGTATTCCCTGGTCCAATAAGACAGCACTCACAAAGCAATGAGCAGACACACACAGGCAATGTGAGCCCCATGCCAGCCTGCGTCCTTTCAGAGTCTGCCAGACTCTTACACCAGGCTGCATGTTGACTAATGAACAGAGTGCTGTACCAATGGCAGTGAACTGCCGCAAGAACATACATCTTGGTACCTGTCCACAAATCCCCCTTTCACCTGCTGAACCAGAGATTGAATCAAGAGCTATGAAAAGCTATGGCACACACAATCATGCCCCGGTGTGAACCTGCACTGGAGATCTGCCAAAGAACCTTTCTAAACACATTCTGAAAGAGGGAAATAAATTAACTAAATAAAGTGAGTAAGAGCACAATACCTTGAGTTCCAATTCCAACGCTAACACCTACCTTACCTAGAAGTGTGACCATAGGCAGATTACTTAGCTTCTCTAGGCTCCTTTTTCTCATTCATAAAATGAAGTTAATAATGTTACCTATTTAGTTGGATTGTTTATTGTAGAGTTAATATTCTTTTTTTTTTCTTTATTGATTTTAGAGAGAGAGGAAGGGAGAGGGAGAGAGAGATAGAAACATCAATGAGAGAGAACATTGATTGGCCACCTCCTGCATGCCCCCCACTGGGGACTAGGCCCACAACCTGGTCATGTGCCCCGACTGGGAATCGAACTGGCGACTTCTTGGTGCATGGGTTGATGCTCAACCACTGAGCCACACAGGCTGGGCAAGAGTTAATATTCTTAAAACACTTAGAACTGCATCTGGCACATTATAAACATGTAAATGTTTGCTATTATTATTATTCCTCTGTTGAAAATGTTAAGATTATAAAATATGTAAGTCATCTTAAAATATATTTCTTTGTTCTTGCATGGATGAAACTAAAATGAAAGACCCTGTGCTTGATTAGATGGGACATTAAGAGAAGTAATGTTCTAGGTTTGATGAAAAGGAAAGTGAAGCACAGATTGAACAGGCTTCATCAACAGAGGAAGTTATGTGTGTTGATACTTCACTAGGTATGTACCATAGCATATATGCCATGGATTTTATTTTTATTTTTTTAAATATGTTTTTCTTTATTGATTTGAGAGAGGAAGGGAGAGGGAGAGAGAGACAGAAACATCGATGAGAGAGAGCATCGTTGGCCACCTCCTGCATGCCTCCCACTGGGGATCAGGCCCACAACCTGGGCATGTGCCCTGAACAAGAATCAAACTGGCAGCCTCTTGGTGCATGGGTCGAAGCTCAACCACTGAGCAACACTGGACAGGCACACCATGGGTTTTAAACTGCAGCGCACAAGAGAATCACTGGGGAGTCTTTGAACAATAGACATTGATAAGTCCCTGGGATATTTTGATTCAGTGAATATGGCAAAAGTTCTGGGAATAGGAATTGTTAAGAAGCTTATATGTGATTTTGGGGGTCAACCAGGTCTGAATACCACTGATATGGAGAAAATTACTGAAGTTACTGACCCTGCCTTGGCTCAGGTCTACATTACAGGAAGACTTGAAGAGTGTATATCAACTGAAGTATGTCTGACATGGTTGATAGTTTGCATTTCAGTCAAATACTCTGGGGAACATTCTGTCTCCTATTATGTGGGTTGCATATCTTAAATCTGGTCCTTTCCTTTGCTGGCCATCAAACTGTGCAGTTTGTCAAAAGGAAGATCTAATAATTTGATGCTAATGAGAAAACCTATGTGCATATTTTGAGATAGATCACTTTAGAAAATTGGTTGTTTATTCATCTCAACACAAATACATTTAATATCTGATAAACATTTAATGAAGTATATTGTTACTTACTTTGTATGCTTATATATTTATTTTGGTGAAATACATCCAGTTAAAATGCATTTAAAATTTAAAAATACCTTTATGCCAGTGCATTGAGTGAAATGTTGACATTAAAAGATCAGTAGAGCTGGCAGTGATCTTGTTTAGCTGGACTCACCATCCTTAGTTCATAGATGAATACTCGAGGAGGCTAAGGCCCTCCAATGTTAATTGACCTTTACAAGGTCCCAGATCTCATTAATGGGCATTCCAGAGTTCTGGAAAGCTGTTTGACTGCAAAGCCAATATCCTTCACTAAGCTCTCTGGCCTTCAAATAACCCTGAGTTTGCATATTTATCGTTGTCATATTTTTATTAGTATTTGGAGAGAAAATTTGGAAGTCATACAAATGGAAGTTTTCTATGATTACCTTTGTCATTAAAAACCTAACGGGCTATTTAAATAACTCTTTGCACATTATTAATTGGCTAATCCTTGAAACTTTTTGTGTATGTGAATGCAGAGCCTATTTAATATGACCTTTTAAATATAAGCAGATGAAATCTACCTTCCTCACTTTGAATGTTATAGTATAAACTTGTTGGCTGGTGTTTAAGTGGTCTAAGAATCTTCTGTAGTATAATTTTTTATTCTTTACCCAGATTGAGTTAATTTCCTTTATTAGAGCATGGTAGGCAGACATAGAGAGAGGATCTGAGCAATGCCAGCTCTGTGAATTCTCCCTGTCACAGCCTGGACCAGGCTGAGCAGGTGCAGAGGTTCTAGTAGGTAAAGAATGGCCCTCTGGAAGGGCATCTGTAAGGAACAGGTTAATAAAATCTTTTCCAGTAGAGAATTTTTGAAAGAAAAATAAATATGGGCTGAATTCTATTTGACCTTTTATTTAATGAGGAGAAAGTCTTTGGGAAAGAAAAAGCACAAAACTTAACAAGGTAAATATCACAGAAAGGGCACAGCACTTATGCAGAGGTTTTACATGGCTTCTATTTCATATTATTCATCCTTAACTTTTTGTACATATAATGTGGTTCCTAATATTTTAGCTTAATATATATTTTAAAAAATTGATATAATTTGTTTTAAGAGCAGTTTAAGTTTACAGGAAAATTGAACACAAAATACAGAGAGTTCCCGTAAACTTCGCAATGTTTCTTCTTCTCCCCTGCCCCAGTTTTTCCTGTGGTTAACATCTTGCAACAGTGAGGCACATTTGGTACAATTGATGAACCAATATTGATACATTGTTTTTAACTGAAGTCCACCATTTACACTAGGGTACCTTCTTTGTGTTGTGGCACTCTGTAAATTTTGCAAAATACATAAAGTCATGTACACACCATTTCAGTATCATACAAAATAGTTTAATGGCCCTAAAAATATCTTGTGCTCTACACATTTACTCCTCTCACCAAACCCTTAAAAATGGATTTTTTCATAGTCTCTATAAGTTTTACCTTTACAGAATGTCATTTAGCTGGAATCATATGAAAACCTTTTCAGACTGGCTTCGGTCACTTAGCAATAGGAATTGAAGTTTCTTCCATGTCCTTTTGTGGCTTGATAACTCATCTTTATCACTAAATAATATTTTATTTTATGATGGACATGCCACTGTTGGTTTATCCAGTAACCAACTGAACGACATCTTGGTTGCTTCCAGTTTTGAGTAATTAGGGACCCGGCCGCTGTGGCTCAGTGATTGAGCATCAACCCATGCACCAAAGGGTCACCGGTTCGATTCCCTGTCAGGCCACATGCCCAGGTTGTGAGCCCAATCCCCAGTGGGGGACATGCAGGAGGCAGCCAGTTGATGTTCTCTCCCATCAATGTTTCTATCTCTCTCTCCCTCTCCCTTCCTCTCTCTCTCAAACCAATAAAGAAAATATATATATTTTTAAAAAATTGTGAATCAATTTTGGGTAATTAGGAATAAAGCTGATATAAATATTCATGTACAGATTTTTGTATGCACATTGGTTTTCAGTACATTTGCTTAACTATCTAGGAACATAATTGCTGTAGCGTATGTTAAGAATATGTTTAGCCATTTAACAAACTGTTGAACTGTTTTCCAAAGTGACTGCACCATTTTGCATTCCCATGCAACAGTGAATAATACCTGTTGGCCACATCTTCACCAATGTTCAGTGTTATCAGTATTTTGAATTTTGGCAATTCTAATAGGCATCTAATGGTATATCATTGTTATTTTAATTTGCAATGTTTTTAGTGATATATGCTATTGAAGATCTTCTATGCTTATTTGCCATCTGTGTATCTTTCTTTGGTGAGGCGTCTATTTAAAACTTTTGCCTACGTTTTATTTTTCTTGTTGAATTTTGGGAGTTTTTGCATATTTTGAATACAATTCTTTTATTAGATATGTATTTTACAAAACTTTTTTCTAAGTCTGTGGCTTGTCTTTTCGTTCTTTTAAGAGAGTCTTTTGCAGAGCAGAAGCGTTTAATTTTAATAAAGTTCAACTTATCCTTTTTTTTTTCCACGGGTTAGTCTTTTGGTGTTGTCCTCAGGTCATGTAGATTTTCTTCTCTGTTATCTTCTAGAAGTTTTATAGTTTCATATTTTACTGTAGATGTATGATCTATTTTGATTGATTTTTGTGACAGTGTAAGGTCAATATTTAAATACATTTTTTTGCATGTGCCTATCCAGTTGTTCCAGCACCACTTTTTGAAGACTCTCCTTTCTCCATTTTATTGCCTTTGCTCCTCTGTGAAAGATCAGTTGACTATACCTGTGTAGGTCTATTTCTGGACTCTCTATTCAGTTTCATTGATCTACATGTCTATTCTTTCACCAAAACCACACTTTCTTGATTGCTATACCTTTATAGTAGACATGAAATAGATACTGTCAGTCTTCTGACTTTGCTCTTCTTCAACAGTGCATTGACTCGTCTGGGTCTTACACTCTTCTATATACACTTTAAGTTAGCTTGTTTTTCACAAAGCAACTTGCAGAAATTCTGATAGTGATTGCACTGAATCTATAGATCAAGTTAGGAAGAACTGAAATGCTTATGATATTGTGTCTTTCGAGCCATGGATATAGAATATCTCTCCATTTATTTAGAGCATTGATTTTTTTCCATCAGAGTTTTGTAGTTTTCCTCATATAGACTTCATAAATATTTTGTTAGATTTTTACTTAAGCTTTTTATTTTTGATGTTAATATAAATGTGATGTGTTTTAAATTTCAAATTCCAAATGGTATATAGGAAATTGACTCGTTTATGAACCTTGTATAAGAGCCCCTTTGCTATATATCTATATCTATAGCTATATAAATGCTTACTAGCTCCAGGAATGTTTAATTGTTTTGTTAGTCTTCTAGGGCATTTTCTACATAGCAATTATGTCATCTGCAAAAACAAATAAATGTTTTATTTCTTCCTTTCCAATATTTATAAATGTATTTTTCTTGTCCTATTGAATTAAATAGAATTTCCACTAGGATGTTAAATAGGTGTAGTGAAAGGCCATATACTTTCCTTATTCCTTATATTGATCTTAAAGGGGGAGCACTTAGTTCATCATTATTAGTAGGATGTTAGCTGTAATTTTTTGGTAAATGTTTTTATCAAGTTGAGGTAGTTTTCCTCTTTTCCTAGTTTGTTGAGAGCTTTTATTGTAAATGGGTGTTGGATTTTGTCAAGTGCTTTTTCTGCATCTATTGATATGATTATATGATCATTCTTCTTTAGCTTGTTGATGTGACAAATTCCATTAATTGACTTTTGACCGTTGATGCAGCTTTGCATACCTGGAATAAATTCCACTTGGTCATGGTATATAATTATTTTTATAGATTGTTATATTTGATTTGCTAATATTATGTTGAGAACTTTTGCATATTCATGAGACATATTCATCTGTAGTTTCCTTTTCTTATAATGTCTTTATTTAAATTTGGTTTTAGGGTATTGCCTCAAAGAATAAGGAAAAAATCCCCTTGTTTCTATATTATGAAAAAGATTGTAAAGAACTAGCATCCTTTCTTCCTTAATGATTGGTAGAATTCACCAGTGAAGACATCTGGGCATTATTATTCTTTCTGTTTGAAATGTTATTCATTTGCTTCAATTTATTTAAAGGCTATTAAAATTATCTGTTTCTCCTTGAGTGAGTTTGGTAGATTGTGTCTTTCAACAAATTGATTTTTTCATCTAAATTATCAAATTTGTGAGCATACAATTGTTCATAATATTCCTTATTTATTCTGTAAAGGTCTATGGTTATAGTAGTGATGGTCCTCTTGGTTTTGATAGTAATAATTTATGTCTTTCTTTTTTTGGTTGCTTGGCTAGGGGTTTTTCAATATTATTAATCTTTTGAAAAGTCAGATTTTTATTTCTGTTATTTTCTCTATTGTTTTCTTATTTTAATTTTAATGATTTCTGTTCTAACACTTATTTCTTTTCTTCACCTTATTTTGGATTTAATTTGTTCATAGTTTCCTAGTTGCTGAGGGTAGAAGCATAGATTATTGATTTTACATCTTCTCTTTTAATATGCTTCAACTCTCTTAATTTCACTTTATTGTTGTTCATGCAGCTCACATATCCTATAGGTTGTGTTTTCATTTTTATTTAGTTTAAAATATTTTAAATTTCTCTGGAAACTTATTATTTGTGCACATATTATTGAGAAGGCTCAAAAATGTTCAAATTTTTTGAATTTTCCAACTATCCTCTGTTATTGATTTTTTGTTTGTTTGTTTAATTCTACTATGGTCTGCAAACATACTTTGTATGATTCCTTTTTTTAATTTATCAAGATAAATTTTATGGCTCAGAATCTCATCTATCTTGGTGAATGTTCCATTCTCAATGCATGAGAAGAATGTGCATTTGCTTGTTGTTTGATGAAGTATTTCTAAATGTCAATTAGATCTAGTTGATGCATGGTCCCATTTAGTTCAATTATTATTATTTTTATTGACTTTATTATGGTGACATTGGTTAATAAAATTATATAGGATTCAGGTATACAATTTTATAATACATCATCTGTATATTGTACTGTGTATTCACCAATCCAAGTCAAGTCTTCCAACACCGTTTATTCCCCCTTTACCTTCTTCTACCTCTCTTCACCACCCCTTTCCCTTTCCCTTTGGTAATCACCATACTGTTGTCTGTGTCTATGAGTTTTTTATTGTTGTCTTTTTTTTTCTTAATTCCTTCACTCAGCCCCTGAACACCACTTTCCTCATTTTTGGGGGGTGCTTTATAAATTTTGAATATTAACCTCTTATCAGATATATCATTGACTAATATGTTCTTTCATATAGTGGGTTGTCTTTTCATTTTGTTGATTGTTTCCTTTGCTTTGTGAAACCTTTTTAGTTTGATGTAGTTCCATTTGTTTATTTATTTATTTTGTTTTCCTTGTCCAAAAAGATATACCAGAAAAAAATATTGCTATGAGAAATGTTTGTGATTTTACTGCTTATGCTTTCTTCTAGGATTTTTATGGTTTTGAGACTAACATTTAAATCTTTAATCCATTTTGTATATGGTGTAAGAAAGTGGTTTAGTTTTTTTTTTTTGTACCTATCTGTCCAATTTTCCCAACACCATTTATTGAATAGACTGTCTTTACTCCATTGTATGTTCTTTTCTCCTTTGTCAAATATTAATTAACTATAAATATTTATGTTCCACTTATTTATGCATTTTTTTAGTTATTCTTGATTCTTGTATGTGCCCTGACTGGGGATCGAACCCACAAACTTGGCATATCTAAGCAATGCTATAAACAACTGAACTACATGGCCAAGGCTAAATTAGTATGGCTTTATTAAATTTATGGAGATGACGTCAGTTAATATAATTATATAGGTCTCAAGTGTACAATTCTATAATATATCATCTGTATATTGCATTGTTTGTTCACCACCCAAAGTCAAATCTCCTTCCATCTCCACATATTTGACCCCCCATTCCCTCTACCCACCCCACCACCCTTTCCCTCTGGTAACCACTGTACTGCCATTTGTGTTTATGAAGGTTTTTTGGGGGGAGGGGTGGTTTGTTTGTTTATTTATCTTGTTTGTTCATTTGTTGCTTTCTGTTTTACGATCAATATGATAAAGCACATTAACAAAATAAAGGATAAAAATCATATGATCATATCAACAGATGCAGAAAAAGCATTTGACAAGATACAGTTCAATTAACATTTAAGAACTGTTATACAAAATGGTTCTTTTTCCATTCTCTTACAATGTAATCTTCCCACTTTCAGCAGAATTATAACATATACGATGGTTACAAATAGGCATCTAAGAACGTAGCACAGGCCGTCATGCGCCATGCAAATTATCCGTTATAATTACAACCTTGACAGTGACGAGGACTCCAGCAGCATGCTTTGTAGAGATTTTTTTTTTAATAACAAGGAGAAACAAATTAAAGAAAAGTGTCCCAGAATCATCAGACTCTGGAATAAATCTTTCTCACTACACAGGAAGGGTTATGAATCTGAGGCAATCAATGCAGTTTCCAATTCCCAAACCTGTTTGCAATGTACCTCTAAAGAAGAACTCTGTTCATTTTCCTGATTTACTCAGTCAGTAAGCTTCAGTTAAATTATTTATCAAAAATGTTTTTACTCTGTCTCTATTTTTTATTCTATTTAAACCCTGATTATCTTCTATACGTCTGTATCCTCATGTTTTACACATAGGTCCTGGCACAGAAGTGGTGTCCAACAGGGGCTTGTTAACTTGCTTCAGAAAGATTTAAATAAATAAATAAAGAGGAAATAAATAAACCTCCCATTGTCAGGTGATTTAGACTGAATAATTAGTAAATTTACCCTTACTTAATATGAGTCTAAAATGTGCTTTAGTTTTCTCCCACCCCTGGAGGACTCCAAGCCTGGGTGTACACACACAGTGCAGACAGCAAAGAGCACAGCTGGTCCACCACGGGGCAAATTTGCAAACCCTTGTGTTGCTCGATTTAGTTCAGTTAATTACTGTTTATTTTGAATAATTATGCTATAGTCTGTAGTTTAAAAAACATTTTTGTCTGAGCAAATTGATAGAAATATTTATCAATGTCTTCAGTTAATGCTTTAATTTCCCCTAGAAAATCACCGTGGAATGCAAAATTGAGCTCACTCTTCTCCATAATAGGAGTGATTTATGCTTAGCCTTCTCTTTTAAATATTTTTTGCTTTATCTTTGTTTTGATGAAGCTATGCATGTTAGTGGTAAACCTGGGAATTCTAACTACCATCTGTCTGATCCACCTGCTAAGCCCTTACGTCAACTGATACTCAGGTGTCATTGAACAAAGGCACAGCTTCTGGCATCAAAGTCAATCTGTAAAAGTTCTGGTTATAATAGGTTTATATCACTCCCTTTTGCACAGTTTATTTTCCCAAAAACACATAGATTTAAAAATAAAATTTAAAGAAAAATGTTATGTTTTCTAAAATTCCATCATTCTTAAAAATTTATTTTAAACAGTAATTGATGCAGAAAGGTGTATTTCTTTCCCAACATAATTTTTAAATATTTTTTTATTGATTTTTTTTTAGAGAAAGAGGAAGGGAAAGAGAGATGGAAACATCGATGTGAGGGAGAAACTTCCACTGGCTGCCTCCTGCACGCCCCCTACTGGGGATCAAGCCCGAAAACCGGGCATGTGCCCTGACTGGGAATCAAACCAGGACCTCTCAGTCCACGGGACGATGTTCAGTCCACTGAGCCACACCAGCTGTGCTTTACCAGTATTAATGAATTATAAAATAATTTTTTAAAAGCCTGCTTTTTTTTACTTCATAGCGTATACAGATGTCGAACAACAATGTTGTAGACCTGAAACTTATATAATGTCATATACCAATTTTACCTCAATAAAAACTGAAATAAAACTTAAAAAAATGGTTGCTTTCTTGTTACTGATTGTGGTAAGAATAGGCAGGCACTTCAGCATTCAACCTTCAACTCAATCAGCTGCTTCCCACTTCTTCCCAGTCGATGTCCTCTCCCTGAAACTGCTCAAGGTGTGAGAGCATTGGCTGACACGCCGTAGTCTAGAGAATTCTGATCAAAGCCGGAGCTGGCAATGTCCTAGGTCATCTCCTAGGAACAATGTGCTTGGCTTTAATCACACGAAGACATGAAATGCTGCATTAAAAAGTATCACCAGCTTCGCTGGTGTGGCTCAGTGTTTGAGCATCCACCCATGCACCAAGAGGTCCCAGTTCAATTCCCGGTCAGGGCACATGTCCAGGTTGTGGGCCAATCCCCAGTGGGGGGCATGCAGTAGGCGGCCAATCGATGTTCTCTCTCATCAATGTTTCTATCTCTCTCTCTCTCTCCCTTCCTCTGTCTCTAGAATCAATAAAGAAAAATTTTTTTTTTAAAGTACCACCAAATTTCAGAAACTTGAGTAGTATTTAATTTGTCCTTTACCAATATCTGCAGCTTTAGGTAAAATAATGATTTTTCTATAACCACAAAGGAATCACTGAAAGAAGAAATACTGTTGGGTTTATATTCAGGTATGATTGTTGCTGATGACTCTGGTCTTCCCGCCAATAAACAGCCTTCAAGTATGAAGTCAGCATCAGGCCAAGCCACCCTCTCCATCCTTTTAAACCCTGACTGATTTTTCTAAATGTACTTGTCTAATTGCAAATAAATAAGAGCTGTGCTGTAGTTATTTAATAATACCTATACTCCTAAAATATAAATCTCTTAAAGTTAAGAGTCATGTTGTGCTCGATTGGTCACAGAAAAGTCTGTCTCAGACTTTAGGTATGTTTTCAAACAATATTAAATAAGTTAATAAATTTAAAGAAATGTCAGAAGTGAAGCAACAAACAGTGTAGCAATCAACATTGATTTACTCCTTCCTTCCCCTAATTTGTTTCCTCTCTGCCTCTCATAACATATTGGTGTTAAGGGAGAGACTGGTTCAGATGGAAGAACTGATGTGGGCAGAACTGAATTTGGGCCAGGAATTGAATATTGAGCAAGTGAGCAGACAGGGCCCCAAGCCAATTTGTGATATGTTTTAGAACAACAGAAGCAAACAGGATCAACAACTTTTATTTATTTGGGGCCAACTCTATTTGAAAATAAAAATTATGAACTATTTTCCCCCTCTCCGTGTGCCTGCTGGCACATCCAAATAATATTGAGATTCAGAGACATCAACGACACCATAGATTTGATCATTTTGTGGTCAGAATTCCAAGGGATATAAACAAGAATCAGGTAACTAGTAACTTTATTCAAAATAGTCAAAATCTGGAAATAATCCAACAAGAAAATGAATAATTAAAAAAATAATGTAATATATTTATACAATGGAATACTATTGAGACAAAAAATTTCTTTAAGAAAGATAAATCTCAAAAATGTTGAGCTAGAGGAGCTGAACACAGAGGAATACATACTTTATAACTTTATTCATATAAAGTCCCGTGAGGAACCAGAGATATCTATGATGATAGAAATTAAATCAGTCTTTGCCTGATCAAGGGGTTCCATAGGGATTTGACTGCCAAAGAGTACAATGAAGCTTTCTGTATAAGGGAAATAAAATATAATTAAGTTGGGATGGTGGTTTCACACATGTACACATTAGATAAAAGTGTGCAAACCGTACACTTTAAAATGTGTGCATTTTATTGCATTGAAATTCGACCTCAAATTTCATTACAAGAAAGTAAATCATTAGAGGACCTAAAGAGCCAAGAGCTCCAAGTAACAATGTCATGGAAACAATTTTTATGAGTCAATGTTTCCCACCTAGCTTTAGACCTAAATCAAGAATGGCCACTCAAGTCTGTGTCCACTGTTGTTGGCAGGTGACCAAGTGAGTTAGTTATCACATTTCTTCAAATATTCAAGATATGTGTACTCTACCAGACACAAGATAGGCAATTGTTATTTACCTTGCGAAATTTACAGTTAAGTGAATATTGATCAAACAATTGAAAATATAAAACTTTCCAACCATGGTGAGGACCTTCACTTCAGATATGTGGAAGACTGAGTAGCAGCTTCTGAATGGCAAGCTGGAACACCCTTGTACATGTTAATTAACATGAGACATGCTATGGCACTCCCACTTATTTAATATTCACATCTGAATATTAAATTCAGGAAATTTAAATCTGAAGAAGCTACATCACATTACCCTCAACCTCCCACATCTTGTGAGGTGAGCACACAAGCATCTTTCTTCATTTCTCTGTTCTTACTTATGTTTCAATACTTAACACATTTGTACAAACCATTTCTATGGTTTTTGCTGATATTATACTTCCAACAGACATAAACTTTAGGGCAAGTACTTCTTATTCATTTTTTTATTCAAGAAACCGAGCAAATTATTTGGTGCCAACTGGTCAAAATAAATATTCTCTTTTGCTGGTTAATTAGTCCTCATGAATAATTGTTGCTTTGTTCAGTCTGTCTCCATGTCCTTTAATTAGTCCTTTAACTAAGGCTTGGTAGTCAATCAATTCTCAAGGTAGGTACTTTTTATAACTTATAATTATTATCTTAATATTTCAATGGATATTTTCCTAAAGAAACAACGTTTTATAGTTTTGATGCTGGGGGTTGTTTGGAATTAGCCCTGCTGAGTTTTAGAATGATTTAGACCTTAGGAAGAAAAAGAAACCATCCAGTTACTTAAGCTCACATATAAATATAATCTAAATTGAAACTTGATATTTTTAAAATTTATTCTCCAAAGCAGCATTTCAAATGCAGTGAAGCTAGGCATTTGTGCAACATAGGCAGTGGTGAGGTCCCTTGCAAGAATGTGTTACTAGCAACAGAGCCCTGAATGTTTTTATGTTCCTTTTTTAAAATTAGAATTCAAAAATATCTCAATAGTTCACTTTTTCTTCCTTGGATTTCTATAGAGTAAAAAGGTGAGGTTATAAGATTTTGTGAAACCAAAATTCTATTTTACTTAACTTGAAGCTTCATGATTACTAGGTTGTGGTTTTGCATTTTTTCCATTTGTATTTTCTTTTTCATTTGAATTTATCGATGGATACATTTTTAATGACAAACGGCATGGGAAAATGAGACCATGAGTAGCAATGGCAGTATAAACATTCCTGCACATAACAGTTCATCGGTCGTAATGATCAAATCAGAAGCTGTTTGATGATGCCAGTTTTAATAAATGCGTTATAGACAAATCTGTAAAAGGTGTGATTGCAGTTAAAAAGTGTTAAGATTTATCTTTCTTAGAAGTAAAAATTGTGCACTTGTTCTTAATGTTGCCTGTGGAGTGGCTGCCTATTAAAAAATCAAACACTGCTCATAGAAAAATATGATATTAGAATATAGAAAACACTTGTATCTCTCAAGGGCCTTATGTATATTACCTACAACAGTCTCCCTGAAGAGGAATCATCAGTGATGGATGTGGATGCTTAGAGTTGTAAGTAAAGGTTTGGAATCACTGATGAATTAAAACTGAGTTGTGTTCAGAGGAAGCTGATTTACCATTAAGAAAGGTCAGAACCTGTGGCTAAAATAACTAGTATTGCCAGGAAGCAACAATGATGTGTTTGGGATAGCTGAAATGACAAAGGAACTTTAATAGAGGAAATAAATTTCTTTATTAATTTAAGGTAAAAAGACAAACAAGGGAGATATCATACCTTTGAACAGAAGAAAAAAATGATATCTGAAAAGGCAAATTCATTTAATTTTTAAAGTTATTTTTTTTTTACTTTTATAACAAACCTTAATTTTGTTCCTATAATTAGAATATAATCCTGTTACACAAATATGAATTGGGATGAAATTACTGAAACTGATAACAATAGTATGCTTGTCCACAAAGGCAAGTCTGAAACATTGAAAAAATTGATTGAACAAAACTTATGATGACAGGAAAAAAATAGATAATATATTCACTTATTTATCAATTTATTTATTTATATTCAATCTAATGAGTATCTATTTTTGTCTTGCATTGACTAAAGGTGAACCATTGCAGTTATACTTAAACAAAATAGATGAAAAATAAGTTGTGTATTTTTATTGAGAAGTTTTGATGTAGATTTCTAGTTCACCATATTTATGCACCCTAAACAATTTTCTTAGGTTGCATGTAATAAAAATATATATATAAAAAACATACACATTTTACTTTTACATCTAAATCATCTAAGTAACAGTTCAAATGGTTTATAGTGGTAAAGCCAGATGATTAAATCTTAAATTTAAAATGTACATGTGTACCTCAATATTTCTCATGCATTCAAGATAGATAGTCCTATATGGATTTTTCTGCTGCCCCTCAAATTTATTATGTTTTCAAGAACCGATTTGTTTCTGACTGTGAGACAAGCTGGAATCAGATACTCCTTCAGCTGAAAAGGAAAAAAAATAAATAAACAAGTACAGCAACAGAAACAAAAACCAAGGCAGCTAGGATTTGGGGAACAAGACCCTGAAGTAGAGAGAAGGGAATTGAGATAAGCCTTACATTTGTAGCTACTTTTTACCCTCAAATCCTATGACAATTCACAGGGCAGAGTAAGACGCTGTGCCAAAAGCCATGAATTAGAGGTGTTTGCATCCTCTCTGTGAAGAGAAATCTGACTTTAGGGTCACCCAGCCAGCTCAGCTCCAGGTCCCTGGGTAGAAGAAGATCACAGAGGAGTGAGCCTGACATCCGGCCCACATCTTTGTTCCTTAAGGCAATTGCTTATTCATATGCTGCTCAGGTATTGGAAGTGACCTCAGTAAACCAAAAAGAAAATGGCCACTAGGGCAAACACTGAAAAGAAATGTAAGAAATCGCATGTTACTAGTCACACAGAAGTTTCAGTTCAGAGCTACCAAGGGGGAGGGGTTAAAGAAGACACCCCGGTTTTTGTTATGACTCCTGAGTGGGCTATATTCCTAGAGCAAGTGCAAACTAGAATTTGACTTTCCTTACCTGTCAAAAGGGAATCTGTCCATACTTTATCTTCTTACCAAAAGAAAGCTTAATACTCTCAGAGGAAGATACTATCATCAAGAATACCTACAATTTTTTATATACAATACCTGGTCTTGAATAAAAAGTACCAGGCTTACCAAAAACAGAATCAAATGACCAAAATCTGCCCCCTAAAATTAACTAATCAGCAGATAAATTTAAATTAACAAATGAGCCTGGCTGGTGTGGCTCAGTGGATTGAGTGTTGTCCCATGGACTGAGAGGTCCTGGTTCTATTCCCAGTCAGGGCACATACCCGGGTTGCAGGCTGGGTTCCCAGTGGGGGCATGCAGGAGGCAGTCAGTCAATGTTTCTATCTCTCTCTCCCTTCCTCTCTAAAAAAATCAATAAAAGCATTAAAAAAAATTAATGAATTAATTCAGTAAGGTTGCTGGATGGAAGATCACTATGGAAAGTTACTTTAACACCTCTAAATTAAAATAAATCATCAAAAACGAAATGGGCAGAAGATGATTTTTGTAAGAACTTAAAATTTTAATCAAATTATAAGTAATAAATCTAATCAAAGATATACAATAATTCTACACAGAAAACTGAAAATATTACCAAGATAACTTAAAACACTAAATGAATGGACAGATAGACCATATTCAGGAATTGGAAGAGTTTATGTTAGAAACAGAGCTACACATACCTGGTATATGACAAAGTCACCATTGCAATATTGTGGGGAAATATATACAAATTTTCATTTATAAAAATAGTCACCAGGATATAGAGTACATCATAGGTAATACAATCAGCAATTTTGTAATTACTATTTGTGGTGTCAGATGGGTACTACACTTATAGGGGTGATCACTTTATAAGTTATACAAATGTCTAATCACTATGTTGTACACCTGAAACTGATATAATATTGTATGTCAACTGTAATTGAAAATTTAAAAAGAAATTAAAAATAAATAAATAAAAATAAAATAAACAACACTGGGTTGGTTGTGTATCTGCAAAAAGAAAATCAAATCTTGATACTTGTTGGGGGAAAGTCCCAAAAGTCTAAATTCAGGATTGATTCTGAAGAATTGATGTAGCCTTATTCAAATTCCTAAGAACTTTAATAGGAGAAACGTACATATCTGAGCAAAACTGCTGCAGTTCCAGTGCTGGCCGCAGGGAGGAAATCCGCCCCATCCCAGGACAGGTTGTCTTTTTTGTAGAGGGTTAGTAGTAAAACCACAGGGTGGGTAGTCACACAGACCACCAGAAAGTACAGTGCGTGTCTAAGTTAACAGATAAGATCAGACAGTTATCACACTCTTTACATTCATTAACCTCCTCCCTGGGGCCTGATGTTTATCTCCCAGCAGCATTCTGGCTCTCTGGGTAATCAGCCAAGTCTGAGGCTACAGATAGTTAAACAGTCACAGAAGGTTAAACACAGAGTCCAACGTGTTTCAGATGCCTTTACTGCTGGAGACATATTGTACCTCTGAATGAGTTCCCCTACAATACTTTTCATACTATATACAAAATCAATTATGGATTTATCACAGACAAAATGTAAAGAATATAACAATAAAACACCTAGAAAAAACATGGAAAAAATTCTTCATGCATTGTGACAAGCAAAGATAATTTAAATATGATTCACAAAGTAGAAAGATTGATAAATTGGACTTTATTGGAATTTAAAGCTTTTGTTCATCAGTCCACACCATTATGACAGTGAAGAGGCAAGCCACAGAGTGAATGTTTATAACATGTACTTTCAAAAATTAACTTTTTATCTATAATATATAAAGAAAAAAGGAATCACAGCAGCATGCCACAGGAGTATCCCAGAGATATAACATCGAGAAAAATGCAGACAGGAAATAGTACATGCTGGACACTTACATCAAATTAAAGTTCAGAACAAACAAGTGTTTACTTAATTTGTAAACATTTAATTTTTATCAGTTAAAATTGTACTGTGATAGGTAAGTTACTATTCCAGACATGCTTGTTCTACAAAAAAAAAAGAAAAAAAAAGTTGCTAATGTCTGCCTCACCACCTTCTCACCAAAAATAAATGAGGTAGTGTGTGGAGAGTGCTAGCACCGTGTGCCTCACAGGGTAAATAAACGTCAATGAAAGCTCTTTCTCAGCTCTTTATCTGAACCTTTTCAGAACTCATTTGTTTCCCAGGTATCCTGTATTTTAGAACAGAGTCCTTGTAGGCATCTTGACTCGGTTCCTTTCTTTTGTCCTCATAGTAAATTCGTCATTAAATCCTTTTACCTCTCAAATATGACTCCACTATTCTTTTTTTCCTTCTTTTTTCCTTTACTGCTGTTTTAAGCAGACTTTAACAATAGTATCTTAAATACTTTTCTTGCTTTTAACCTCTTTCCTTGCTAAAGTGTACTCTTGAAAAAATTCTCTGAATTAAACTTCTAGAAAACATATTTTATTTTCACTTCTTCACAAAAGATTCAATGTTTCCCTCTGCATATACCATAAAGAATAAAATTCTTTTATTTACTTGTTGTTGTTTTTTTTTATTTTAGAGACAGAGGAAAGGAGAGGGAGAGAGATAGAAACATCGATGAGAGAGAACATCGATTGGCTGCCTCCTGCATGCCCCCCACTGGGGATCAGGCCCACAAGCTGGGCATGTGCCCTGACCAGGAATCAAACTGGTGAACTCTAGGTGCATGGGTTGATACTCAACCACTGAGCCAAACCAGCCAGGCAAGAATAAAATTCTTAATGTTGTGTAGAATGCTTTCCCAAATATGTCCCTCAGCTCTCGCTCACATCTTCTGTTACCCACCAGATATATAAGTTTCCACCAGCCTTACAAAAGTCTGGTAGTTAGTTATCTCTTTCTATGTTTTATTCATAAAACTCAAAATAGTCTTTATCTTTTTCATTTCATATCATGCTTTTTAAATTCTATATTTTCCTCAAGATTACAGTCAAGTTTTATCATTTACAAGTAGCTTTTCTGTCATCTGAATTTAAAAGTCTATTCTTTGTTAATTTATAAGTTTTCTTAGTTTATTTATTGCAATTATCACTTTCTGCGTTGGATTGTTTTTCCAACTCAACTATAGATCAAACAAAATGTATAAATCATTCTTTTATGTTTCTATATTCAACAATAGTACCTAACACTTGGATTGACTCCTCCCCTACCCCAGATGATTTTGAACTGAATTTAATGCAATGAATGTGCATGGGAAATAGAGGGGGAGCCCGATTCAGAGGAAACAAACAAACAAAAAAGTCCAAGTTAGATTTTGTACGCTTTTTTAAATAAAAAAAGTATTTACATTTTTCCTTTTTTGATTTCAGAGAGAGAGGAAGGGAGAGAGAGAGAGAGGTAGAAACATCAATGTGAGAGAGAACATCGATTGGCCGCCTCCTGCATGACCCCACTGGGGATCAGGCCCACAACCTGGGCATGTGCCCTGACCGGGAATTGAACTGGCGACCTCTTGGTACATGGGTCGACACTCAACCACTGAGCCACACCAGCCAGACAGTATTTACATTTTTAATAAATCTTTTAATATTATTAAATATTGGCACACAAAATTAGTTATTCAAACTATATTACAGAGCAACTATTATTAAAATATGCTATGGCATGTCTAGAACATTTACTGCTTTTATTAATTTTATTAAATTCAAATTTTAAGTAATGTCTTTACATATTTCGAAGATAAAATATATTGTTTTTTTCTTACAATTTAGCTACCATCATAGAAGGTGTCTTTTCAGAATATAGCTATTCCAAAACACTCCTGAGAATTGTTCTTCAGAATTGTACCTTACCGTTCTTACCAGTTCCCATAAGGCAAGACTATTGATTTCTGTCCTTATGTTTTACGGTTTAGGGGATAATTTGTAGTTTCAAATGAGTGATACTTATACTACATTAAAAAGAGACATAACTCATCTTTTCTTATGGCTTCATTAACTTTGAATTCACCACTGATTGAGGAAACACTTTTCCTTGTGCATCAGAATTTTTGCTACTTATTGGGAATTTGGATTCTAGTATGAACTGAATTAAAATTAAGTGCCTTATACAGCTGCTGAGAAAGGAGAGATCAATTATAAATAATATGAAATCGAGGTGCCTGAAATATTGGAAATATTCATCAAATAGAAGAATAAATATTAATGTAAAAATGTTTAATTGAGTTTGACAGATCAAAATAACTCTCTACAAAGCCAAAATGAAAAAAAAAAATCTTATTTCCATTTCTTTAAGTTAGAATTTCTTATTTTGGAGCCCACAATAAAACAGATGTGAATTTCCTTAGGAATTTACCACATCTCTGAAAAGTTAGTAGAACAAATTGGCTGACAGTCCATAATGTTAGCAAGGGCAGAGAGAATCATAAATCATAGGTGAAAAGGGCCCCTAAAATCAGTGAAGCATCCACTCATCCAGTCCAAGAAACTCTTGGACAATACCTTTATGATGTGTCCCGTTCCCGTGCATTTAAACAGTTCAATTAATGTGTAACTTACTACCTCCTTTAGATAATGTCAGTGCTGGAATTTCTTCCTGGTATTGAGTTAAATTTGATTCATGGAGTGTCTGCCTGAAAGGCTTGCCTTTTAAATTTAAAAGGAAATATCCATGTTCTTTCTGGTGAGTATCAAGTATCTGCCACATAGGTTTTCTCAAATAAAAGTTAATGACTAAGAACACTGCCTGGAAAGAACTCTAGGAAAACACTAAGATTTTCTGTAATAAAAAGTATAACCTGATGAGATGAAGGCAACTACCAATAAAGAATGCAACCATCTGTTATTCATTTTCATTCACCATGTAGGGCCAGAAAAAGAAATATCTTCAAATGGTCATCTTGTGAGATTTGAGTTTTACAAAAAGCAGTGTATTACTAATTATGATTAAATAAAATGCTATAAAATCTCTACCTGATACATTTCTGCAACATTAAGAATACCTTAAGTCCACCCAGTGTGGCTCACTGGTTAAGCATCGACCCATGCACCAAGAGGTCACTGGTTCGATTCCTGGTCAAGACACATGCCCAGGTTGTGGGCCCAATCCCCAGTGGGGAGCATGCAGGAGGTGGCCAATCGATGTTCTCTCTCATCAATGTTTCTATCTGTCTCTCCCTCTCCCTTCCTCTCTCTCTAAAATCAATAAAGGAAAAAAAAATTTTTTTAAAGAAACACCTGTAACAAAAACAAATTAATAAAAATAATTTAAAAATAAAAAGAATACAAATTTTTAAATGAGAAAAAATATTGATTATTACTTTATAGAGCACCCTAACTCCCCACCCCACACATCTATTTTTGTGGAAATCTGTGACCTAAACATGTCCAGTGTCTTTCCCAGTGACATATGTTATGTTCCTATTAAAGTTGGCTTGGGAATATGATTTATACACCTCAGTATTGATTTCTATTTACAATTCTATTCCAAGTATGATGTTAGAAAAATATTTATATGCTACAGCTAGCTATGGAAAATATAAGATTCATTTTCCTAGGGATAATAATTATTACCACAAAATTAGTTACTATATAAAACACTTTCAAAATGATACAAGGCCATTTTGAAACACATAGATGTTGATGATATGTTAAGATTACCTCTTGTGAATTTGTTCTTATAAAAAATGATATATTTACGGCTTGATAGTTGACTACCAGGTTACTGTTTGTCTTTTGCTATGATTAAAAATATTTTTTTAATATTGCATAGGTTGGAGAGTGTAAGTTTATATTACATAATTAAACTCAGATATAAAAAATAAACCAGTAATTCATATCAATGTAAGTAACTGTCCAGATTAATATTTATTTTATCCATCTTAGAATACCAGTCATGATACACAAAAGGGAATCAGTCAATCACGATTATCCTTCAGGGAATTTCTGAAGTGCACTGTATTTCAGTTCTTATGCTCTTTATAAAAAGTAAAAGTTTAAAAAAAAAAAAAAAGGAAAGTCTTTTTCTTACTTCCTTTAACTGAACATATCAGAACTGCAGCCTTCATTTTAATATTTTATAACCTTAAACCTTATAAAACTTTAACTCTCTAGATGAAAGTTTAATACAGAGGTAGATGTTGGCTTCTAAAGAAGAATTTTATGAAAAGGTATCTTAAGAAGGAAGAAGGCTTTAGTATCATGTGAATATTTCATGTAAGACAAGTCAGATTCCATCAAAAGGCTTCCTTTTGATGACTTATAAAGCATCAAAAAATGACTTTCAAACTTTGGGTGGGTTCTACAACTAATATTAAAGTGATAAAATTGGAAACTCTTTTTTTTATTGTTTCACCTGATCAACTTAAATGATCAAGTGAAGTTAAGGCTATAAATAGATTGTTTACAGTGTTATGTTTATATTTCACATTCTGGAAAAATATTTGTAAAATTATCACTTCCAAATAAATTATCTATTAATCTGCTTTGTTCCTCATTTATTCCTCACGTTTTAATGTTTTGCAGTTTTATATAATTTGGTTTGTTGTCAGTATTAGTGTTCTGTCAGAAGACAACACATAGTTATTATGTTTAGTTTGGGAGTAAGCCAAAACAAATTTGAACATACTAAATCTGTATTGTTCTTCGAACACCACATCATTTATTTTGACCTCGATTTCTCATAGAAAAAACATGGACAAAAATACCTTCCTTTCTCACTAAGTCTGGTATGAAGTTAAAGTGGGATAATACACTGTATATAAAAGCACATTGTATATCATAAAATCTTGTGTAAACTATTAAAAGTTTACAGACCTTAGCACCATGTCACTGGTATGTAATAAATGACCAATGCTTATGTTTATGGCGGTGATGATCACACTCTTAGCAGATGGTGGGAGCACACGTGGAATAGCTGCAGTTGTGTGAGCTGATTTAGGGGCTCGTTAATGTTTTCACCAGTAATTCATCCAAGGTCAAGTAGTGCTTGTTAGAACCCTGAAATCTGATACATTGTTACCTAGGGTATTTTTTTAAAAATTGTAGGTAGAGAATTTTAAAAAGGAAAACTAGTCTAGTCAAGAACTAATGATGTTTCTTTAACTTAAATTTAGAGACAAAAATAAATAAATTAATTGGATTTAAGTTATAGACAGAAGCACTGGTTTCGTCACGAGCCTTTCTATGATGGATACTCATCTAAACCTTCTTGGCCTCAGTTTTCCATATTGATGAAATGGGTTTTAATATTCACCTTCTTGGAAAAATAAAATGTTAGAGGAAATATAAAATTAAATAATGAATAGGAAAGTACTTTCTAAATTATAAATTGCTAACCAAACATTTATTATTAGAACTAAAGATATTGCATTCAATAAAATATGTCCAAGCTATAACAAATGAATTTCTTTTTAAGAGAAAATGTACTTACACCAATGATATAGACCAATTTCAAGCAAGACAAAAGTAGATAAAATGATTTTTATAGCCTTACCATTGTGCCTAGTTTTATTTTCCTATATTTGCCCCTTTTCACGTATCATTTTTTCTAGTTGCTTGCCTCGTCAGATAAAGTGATGTAATAATATCAACCTGTAATTATTAAATAACCTCTTTGCTTACCAAAGAATATTAATTTAATCCATCAGTCTTTTATCATTCAAATATGCCTTAAGGAAACCTAGAGATATTCACAAAATTTAAACTGAACCTTAAATTGTATTTGGAAATACACACAGATTTTAGGTAGCTGTGCATTCTAAGTAACATGAACATTTTTGATAGATGTATAAACACACAGCATCGCCTTGTGAATTTTCAAAAGGCTATTTCTTGCCATTTCTATCAGCCTTATTGAAGCTCTAGGAAGTATATACTTGAGTTAAATTCCTAGCAAATGTGATTTGTGCAGTAGTATCATGTTTCTTTTTCTAAAACTTTCCTTGAGACAGCATGCCAAATTGTGGGGTGATGTATGCCAGGGATAAAGACCTAACGTCTCTCTCAAAAAGGAATGGAAATTTCTTGTCTCAGACTTCAAAGAGATCTCATCAATAATTTATTTGAACACTTTCATTATGCTATAAGGGAAATAAGGTTCGGTGATGCAAAGGTTCGTGTCCGAGGTTTTAAAGCTGACTACTGACAGTACCAGGACTGGTCCCAGCTCTAGATTTAGAGGTTATTCCGTGGTACCTTTGAATATTGTTCTACTTATGCCTGGAAATTTAGAAGCAGCCAGAGAAGCAAGATATAGTTACAAACATTCACAGAAGGAGAAAGTTACATTTTGAAGTTAAGAATTTAATTTTGTTTTCAATATGATATTTCAATTCATATGTTTAGTTATATTTTTAAGACAGTATGTCCAAAATTTGTTTTGCTAAATTGAAATTACTAAAATGTGACATGCAGACTACTGCCTAGAGGTTAGAAGAATTTTCCTTTTCAATAAGGTTATAGTTTTAGTGCTTAATGAATCAATTCCATGTACTATTATTGAGAAGCAGTGGATGGGTGAAGTAATGTGTCTCTAAAGAACATATCCTTCATAAACTCTACTGTGTGGGGCCAAATTTGTTCCTATATGGATAGATAGATAGATAGATAGATAGATAGATAGATAGATAGATAGATAGATAGATATAGATAACTTAGACATAGATATAGATATATAGATAGATATAGATATAGATATATATTATACTAATTTCTTTCTTAAGCTAATGTGGGTAATATGGATATTTGTGTACAATGAACCAATATTCCAGATTGAAATATAATCTCCATTTTCTAAAGTTAACCAGAAGTTTGTGATCTTGATTAATTTAAAATCAAAATGGTGAAGCTAAGTTTTATTTAATATTTTTTTATGTTTTACATGTATGGTACTTTTTTTATTAATAGATTTAGTGTTGCACAAACATTTCAGATCATGACCTGTTCCTGCATTCCGCACTGGTCAGTCCATATCAACACTATAGTATATGTATTGGGACAGTTCCATTACAGGCTCCATAAAACAATCAGCATTTTATTGACTACACTATTATACTCTCTAATGCAGGATATATATTTATTGAAAGAGTTTATTGAAAGCAGTCAATGTAACCTAAGTTTGTAACTATGAAGGGAAGCTATAATGTGAAAAATTCCTAGAAAATCGCCATAGTGCTTTGGATGAAGGAAGGTGGAGAGAATCCAGGACTGCAGCTTCAGTGCCTGGTGTGGTAAAATGTAAAAACATGGGATGTGAAATCAGACAAACCCGGGTACAAGTCTACAACTGGTCACTCTGTGGGATGTTAGTATTTTGTTATTTACTTTCTCTGAGGTACAGGAACAGTTATCCTTACTTTCCAGAGGCTGAGCAAGGATTAAATGTGATAATTAATGTAATACCATCACGAAGTCTGCCGCTATGGTCCTCCTGACTGTATTTCCCACCTTATTCTTTGTGACCTTTTCTGTCACACTCAAGCCCCCAGTGACAAACACAAGAAAAGCTCTCAGCTTCTTACATGTATTTTCACTGGTTGTACCTTCTATCTGGAATATTCCACTCTGCTGGCTTCTTGGCCAAATCGGGCCTTCTACTGTGAGCTTGCCCTTCTACCAAAAAGAGCTTCAACATTATGTCCCCTCTTCATCTTAGAGAAAGAGAGCCGAAAGAGAAAGTACAAAAGGACAACAGAAATAAAAAGTATTCCTTAAAGGGGTCATTTGAAAGTGCAGTTGAATGAAAGAGATAGAGCAATTTTCTGGCACAGGGTTTAAATTTGATTCAAAGTTTTTACAAAACTGTTAATCCGGAAATTAAACATTAGCTCTTGCCTTTATGAAAGAGTGGAAGTAGGGCAGCATCCCCTGACTTAAAAGAACTAGAGTATAACATTTGATTTTGTCAGAAAAGGAAATGTGTTCTAGAAATACCTATTAGTCATTTAGGAAAAAAAATTGTTTTAAACTAGATGTGTATTTATTAGTAATGTTATTAATTTTTCAAACATTTAAACATATATTGCACCAGTCAATTTTAGAAGTCTAAATGGGATTTATTGTATTTTTTGTCTGTTTTGTTTTTTTAATGAAGTTCAAATGTGATATTTAATTTTTAGCCCTTTCCCTCACTTTATTGTTTGCCAAGTGTATATGTGACAATCTATGTATTGCCCGTTCCATGCTGTTTATCTAACAGAAGGTAAATCTTTCATAATTGTGTCATAAATTAGTAATTGGGTTTTTTTTTTTTTTTTTTTAGAACATAGGAGGAGCCTTGGCTGGTATGGTCTAGTTGATGGGGCATTGTCCCATGCACTAAAATGTTGCTGGTTGGATGCCTGGGTTGCAAACCCTATATGCCCAGTAGGGGGTGTGCTGGAGACAGCCTGTCAGGGCTGATATTTCACTCTCACATCAATGTATCTCGCTCTCCCTCTCCCTTCCTTTGTCTCTAAAAAAATCAATTAAAAAAAATCTTAAGAAAAAAAGAATATAAGAGGAAAAAACATTTTTAGAGTATACTTGATAAATGGTTAGGAAAATGCGTACAATTGAGCAATTGTGTTAACAAAAAAAAAGTAAAAATTAAAAAATCAAGATAAAGCATAAAAGGACAGTTGTATGCTTAATTTATTGGACTCATCATTGATTATTTTGCTCCTGATTGCAATATGTGTTACTTAATGATTTTAGAAAATAATCCAATTTTCCCCCAGAAAGATCACATCACAAGGCTGAGTTGTGGATTGACTGGGGTATTATAGTTCAAATAGTAATTTGTGCTATGTGTGTATAAAAATCTTTAAGATGAAAAACAAAATCTTTAAGATGATTTCAAAAATGAGTTACTGTATATAACACTCATGAGAGTTCAGTGTTACTGTTTCCTTTTTATATCAACAAACTTGGTCACAGAAGGTTAAGTGACTTTCCCAAGGTTACTCTGTGAGTCGTAATCAAAACTGGAAACAGAGCCCTGGAGTCCAGTTCATTTCGATGACTCCTGGATTATGGCTGTTTATAAATTTACAGATTGACTATATGTCTAGAAGCTCAGGGATATAGTAATATTTCTTTCTAATAATAGAGGTTAAATGTCTAGTCTAGTTAATCCTAAAATACAATGCTAAATTAGAAAACTAAGTGAAACTTCCTGAGATTTAAAAACAATATCAGCAAGATCATTTAATTTTGTGTATAGAGGAGGACGAAGTTTCTTCCATGAAGAGCATTCCAAAGACACCATATTAATACATTTGAAAATTTGAATGCTGTTGGTCAAAAAAAAAAAAGGAAAAATGTAGCACACACCGAAGCATAGATCTTGCTACCAAGTATTTTCAAACAAATTTTCTGCACACTGATAAGGCACAAAATATATAAAAAAAATTCTATGTTTATGTTTTTATGTGAATTTGTCTATTTAATTTAAAGAATTCAACTTAATTTAGCTAATATTTATTGAGTACCTACTATTTTGTTTTGTCTACTTAAAAAGAATCACAACAATGTAAGGGGAAAAGAAGTGACCAAAATGATAGTGCTATTCCAGACAGATTGATAAGAAGCCTCTTTAGAAGATTTCATTTGAGCAGAAATCTAAATGCAATGAGGAAATGAGCCATGTCAGTAACTGAGGTAGCTTTTTGTAGAAAAGAGTGAAATACCTTTAAGAGGGAACAGATGTAGAGTGTTCTAGGAACATAAACAGACTCCAAAAAACCCGTGTGGACTGAGCCATGAGAAAAAGTAGCAATAGAAAAGATAACTGTGAAGAAGAGAATTAGGTTACATAGAGCCATATGGGCCATATAAGGAATTAGGATTTAATTCGGAGTATAATGAAAAGCTGTTGGAGGGTGCTGAGCAGAGGATGGTAGGATTGCTGCCGCTCGCTAGACGAAAGTGAAGGAGAAGGATGATGGAACAGGGTGGGAGTGGTGAGGTGCTGGGAGACTCTTAATTGTATTTTAAAAGTGTAGCCAGACTTTTTCATCTGAAAAGATGAAGTAGGTGGACTCTTCCTTATTCCTTGGGCTAAGTAAATTAAAAACCTAAGACACATGCATGCATATATATATGCAGGGAGATGAAGGCTGACTAGGTAATGAGGAATGACACAGTAGTGAGTTCACCAGGTTTTATTTTTGCCTTATATAGCCCAGATTTGATTATGGAGAAGTCATAAACTTGGAAATGCCAATAGGTAAAGAAAAAAGTCTCCAGAACGTCTGCTATGTCTAGCCAAATCTAGACATGGGCATCTTAGCAAGACAGAAAATTTTAGAGAAAAAACTCTTAGATATTAAAAAACATACATTAGACAGACACAGAGGAACAAAAAATTGCAACCTCACCCTCACTCACATCAGTAAATGCTGAGTGGACACCTATTAGATGTCCACCCTTACCAGGGTGTGAGGAGGTCCCACTGTGGTGGCCTCAGAAAAGGCCACATGAGAAGTCTGGTATTTCATCCACACATGGCAATAACAAGGTCCCCTTCGCAACCTTTCCCCCATACTCCTTCAGCTGAGCTTATATAGGGAGCCTAGATTTCTAGCCCCAATAAAGTGTATCGAGATACCTCTTTCCCTCCCCACTAGGATGGCAACAAAAGAATACTAGTGGAGAGTCAGGATTTTTATCATCATTCATTAGGAACAAGAGCACCCTTCCATGGTGTTAGTGGAAGCCACATGGGAAGCAGTAATACCTTGTTCCTACTTCCCCCAGTTAGAGTGGTATGTGTCAGTAGAGATCTAATGGAGAGCCTGACCTCCCACTTCATCCTACTTAGTAGTAACAAAGAGACCTTCAACACACCCCACCCCCTTCTCCCATCATATCTGCAGAGGCCGAATTAAATCTCAACCTGGAAATAACAAGGTGGCTATTTCCAGAGGATTATAATATATAACCCAAAATGTCTGGATTGCAATCAGTGATCACTCATTATACTGATAATCAGTAGCATCTCAAACAGAATGAAAAAAGATAATCACCGTAGGTCAACACTGAGATGACACAGGTATTAAATTATCTCACAGGGTTTTAAAGCAGCCATTATAAAAATATTTTTAAGGAGCATTATAAACATGCTTGATACAAAAAAAAAATAGAAGGTTTCAGCAAATGCATAAAAAATATAATGAAGAATCAAAATGGAAATTATAGAACTAAGAAAATATAATCTCGGAAATAAAACTTAGTTGATGAGCTCAGTAGCAGAATGAAGTGGTTATTCTGATGATAGACCAATAGAAATTACCCCATCTAAATAACAGAGAAAATACACTCGGGGAAAAACGAACACAGCCTCAGGAACATGTTCACTATAACAAAATATAAAACATTTATGTCATTAGATTTCCATAAGGAGAGGGAAAGGAGTACTCTAATTAATAACTGCTGAAAATTCCTCAAATTTGACACACAAAACAAAACAAAGAATGATAATACTAAACATAGCCTACATATTCAAGAAGGCGATTGAGTCTAAAATAGGAAAAGAAATCCCTATCATGGCACATCACAATGAAACTTTTGAAAACTAAAAACAAACAAAAATTCTTGAAAGCAGCCAGGGAGAAACAAAGCATTGCCTATATATGGGAAAAACAAGTTGAAATCTGGTGAATTGCTCATCAGAAATTATGGAGTTCAGGGGAAGTGGCATGATATTTTTCAAGTGCTGAGAGAAAAGAACTGTCAACCTAGAATTCTATATTGAGTGAAATACTCTTCAGAAATGAAGGGGAAATCAAGACAGTCTCAGATGAACAAAAATCAAGTGAATTTTTCAATAGCAGACCTACTATAAAAGAATGACTGAAGGAGGTTCTTTAAATATAAAAAAAATTAAAGAAGAAAATTTTGAATATGAGAAGAAAGAAAGAAAACAGAAAAGTAAAATTATTGGTGAATTCAGTAGCATTCATTTGACTCATGGGTTTCTTAATTATGTTTGATGATTAAGCAAAAATTATAAAACTGTCCAATGTAATGTGGTTACCAATGTGTGGATAAATGCAGGATGGTAAAGGGTTATAAGGGAGGTAAGCTTTCGACACTTTACTCCATCTGGCAATATGCTGACACACTAGAACTCATTATTTATATATTAATGGAATACTTAGAGCAACCACTAAAAAATATTATATTAAGGGATACACTAAAAAAACAAACAAAAAACACTAAAAATAAGTCAAAATGGAATTTTAAAAAAAAATTCAAGAAAGCCAAAGGAAGCAGTAAGAAGAAAACAGAGAAACAAAAATCAGAGAGAAAAACCTAAAACATAAGTAAAATTGCAATTTATGATGTACTTTTAAAAACCCTGCTAAAATAATTTTTTAAAATAAGCTAAATTTGGGATAAAATTTTTACCAATACATATCTGCCAAAAGAACTATATCTAGAATGTATAAAGAACTCTCAAAACTCAATTATAAACAACCCAAACAATCCAATTTAAAAATGAGCAGGACATGAAGTGATATTTAATATAAGAGAATGTCCAAATGGAAATCACATGACAAGATGTTCAACAGCACTAGACATTAGGTAAATAGAAATTAGGACCATAATGAGACATTACTACATAAAAAATGAAAATAGTAAATACTAGCAAAGGTGTGGAGAAATTGGATTCTCCTAAATTGCTGCTGTAAAATGGTCCAATCACTATAAAAAATAATCTGGCAGTTTCGTTTATAAAAAGACATTTAGAATATGACACAGAAATTATACCCCTGGGCATTTATTGAAAAGAAAATTAGTAGTTATTTCTACACAAAAATCTGTACACAGTTGTTCATAGAAGTGCTCTTTGTAATTGCCCCAAACTGCAGAGTCCAGATAGCCTTCAACAAAAAAAGGATAAAGAAGAAATACAAGGATTCCCAAAACTACACCAGCCTTCTTTCCCTAATTTTCTAAATCTTCCCACCTGCTTGAGTGAAACAGTGACTCTACCCAGTCTCCAAATCTTTATAAACAGACCTGCTAGTAAATAGACTCTTCATTTAATATTTACCAAGACTGATTCTCCAAAAAGAGCTAAAAGTAATTTTTGTTTTTTTATTTAATGCATAATTTAACTACATTAATATTACCAAAAACAGTTATTGCACTTAGTTATTATGCCATTTTAAGGAGCATACTTTATTATTCTATAAGTATCAAATGTTAATATTTGTCACTATGAACATTATTTAAATTACATAATGGCTTTTATGAAGGACAAATCCCTTTAATTTAATTTCCTGACTTTATTATATTATTTAAAATACACGTAAAACGATTAGAGGTGTATTCAAATTTTTGGCTATTTTAGTAATCTGGTTCAATTTTAATAAGTTAATTAAGGTGTAAAATATATTAATATCATTCTAAAATTTATATGGTTGTTTAATAAAATTCAAATACATGTATACATTGCAAGAAAAAATTATGGCTTATAATTTCCTAAACAGATGCTTTTTTCCTTCTCCCTCAAAACATAGACACACACAATCTCTCTCTCTCTCTCTCTCTCTCTCTCTCTCACACACACACACACACACACACACACAATCACACACACACAGACACACATACACATTTTTTTTTCCTGGTGAATATAACTGCAAAATTTTGCTTTCCTGTGTTTCCTGTTTCTGACAAGGGAACTTTTTTCTGAGTCCAACTCCTGATTCCATACAAGTAGTGATACATAGAAATGCAGTTGCCATGGCAACTGTTTCACAAACTTAAGGCAAACCCATATCATACTAACTGCTGAGTCCCTGCTCAGCAGACAGATGGAGACCCCAGGTTCATATCTTTCTTTTTTTTTCTGACTCTTCTGACCTGAAGAATTCATTTTAGCATAGAGAAGAGAGGGTTTTTGTTGTTTGTGTGTGTGTTTTTTTTAATCAAGGTCAGTAGTAGATTACCTTTTATATTCAAAATTCTTTAGTCTCTCAAATGTGGAAGATTTGTAGAAAGACAATAACTCTTTTAGAATCCATGTATATTTATAGACTAAAACAGAACAATAAAATTATGTATGACTTAAAATGCAGTGATACATAAGTTCCAGAAGGCTTTTTAAAACAAGGTTGTATATATTATTGGAGCACTTGAGGTGATTCTTAATATTTAAATAGATGAAGCACTGTTAATTTTTTGCCTTTCTTTATTTTTTGTTTTATCCTCACTGTTTTCCAACCAAGCTCATTACATTTAGCGTCAGACTTTAAATTTGAGGTGTGAGTTAGTATCGTGTGGAGGAAATTCTGAATCTGCTGCAAATGGTTCTCTCTAAAAAACACAATTCTGGATTTTTTTTCCAGGTTTTACATGCATTTTTAAACTATATTTTTATTCTTGACATTATTACAGATGTCCCCATTCCTCCTTTGCCCACCTCCATCCAGTCCTGCTCTCCCTTTCTTCTGGCCATCACCTCACTATTGTCTGTGTCTACAGGTTATGCATCCATGTTCTTGGGCTCATCTTTTCGCCTTAGTTCATCCAGCACCCCCACCGTCTTTCTGTATTTTAGAAAAGGCTAAGATTTGCAAGAATGTGGAAGGGTGCACCTGAGTAAAGAGAGTATAACTGAGGATTTGATATTTAGTCTGTACTATGGTTGAGTGGTTGGATTGTCATCAAGCAACATTTATTAGAAGCTTAAGAGCAGCGCCTATTACGGGGTTTAAGAGCGGCTGAGAGAAAAGTACACACAGGGCTAGTCCCTTATCACTTAGATGAAGTACAGTAAAATATTTTCTTCCAAAACACAGGTCAATGAAACAAGAAGAAATAAAAAAAAAATAGAAGCAAGCTGTTCAGAAAAAAATATTTGAGAAACAATAAAGATAATTAAAATATAATGAAGGATACATTTTAATACATATCAGTTTGAAAAATTATATTTGTAATTTCACATTAGGTACTAAGAACTCAGCAAGCAACTTAATTGAATTCCAAAGGTACTATCTATGGTGGGAGGGCGGGAAGAGACTAACCAAAGAACTTCTATGCATATGTGCATAACCCATGGACACTGGCCATAGTGTGGTGAAGGCCTAGGAGGGTGGGAGCAGGGTGGAGGATGTCAATGGGGGGAAAAAGGGGGGGCATCTATAATACTTTCAACATTAAAGATAAACTAAAAAAGAAACAAAAAACTGATAGACTGTCAAATGCTTCTCATTGATAAAATTATCTAGGGCTATTGCAAGTGTTTCCAATAATGTTGTAAACAAAATAAAAGAGATTTATTAGCATTGCAAAAAAAATTAAAAATAAATAAAACAAAAAAACCAAATAAACAAAAAATACTTAACAGCTACAAAGGACACTTAAGGAAGCTGAAAAGCCCTCATAGTATTTACAGAGCATTAAAACAGTGCTATCTCTCTGAAAAAATCTAAAATTTTAATTCTTATTTGTGAAAAAGTTATATATTTTAGTATTTTAAGTGGAGTTCAAACCAACATAGATAAATATATTTATACATATATTTGATGCAGACCCCAATGCATAAAAGTAATATATAACAATTAGTTCATACTAGTGAAATCTTTTTTTTTTTTTTGCATTTATCTTCAGATACAGCTGGAGGGAGAGGAGGAGGAAGAGAGAGAGAGAAATATGGATGTGAGAGAGACACATCGAGTGGTTGCCACCCACACGACCCCAACCAGGGCCGGGGACAAACTGCAACTGAGGTACGTGCTCTTAGCGGGAACCGAACCCGAGACGCTCTGGTCCACGGGCTGACGCTTTAACCGCTGAGCCAAACCAGCCAGGGCCTAGTGAAATTTTTTGAAGAATTTCTGAAAATACTTTTAAAACTGAAGAACACGTTTAACTATGTAATGGTCAGTGAACTTTAAGGTATTTTTTAAAAATTTTTTTACTAAAGTAATACATAAGAATAAGATACTAAAACTTCACAGGACAATTTTATAGAAGCATGTTTGGCAGAGAACATACGGAAACTGTATGGGATTATATTTGTTCCATTTTTATGAAGTTGTAATCCACTCAACTCATTTCTTCAAGGTGCTCTGTCATTGTGTTTTCTACTAAGTTTTATCCTGAAATGAGATGTAATGAAGTATTGCCAGAACATACTGGTTGATATTTTAATAAATTGGTTTTAAATTTTCTCTCCTTTGGTAGTGAAGGAACCACCTCCTCTACCCATGACTCTAGGGTTTGAGAATCTTGTATATTTTGCAAGTCTTTATGGCGATTGCTACTTTTTCCCCTCAAGCCCTTTCTCACAGTCTTGCTGTGCTCCACCAATCCATAGCATCTCCTAGTGTGCTAGGTACTGTGCTTAGCCCTAGACATACATGATATGAACCGGGACCTCTCAGTCCATGGGACAACGCTCAGTCCACTGAGCCACACAGGCCGGGCTAATCAAACAGCTTTTTGTCTCCTGTCTCTGGCAGAAACTGGACTGTGGTTAAGTATATTGCTACTCAGAGTAGCCAGTTCGCATCTAGCTCAGGATCATGATTGATCTTCTAACATCATTTGCAAATAGTGCAGAGGACAGCGACCTGTCCATGTCTAATATTTGGGAACCACTGTGTAAGCTCGCATTTCTTCTTTAACAGTGTCTTAGCCCATGCCTAAGGGATAGAGAAAACAATGTTTTTCCTAGACGCCTTTACCTCATATATATGAATTAATTTTTGCCACAAATTTTGAGTCACTGACATCCCCCCAATCTCAGTTCCTTTCATATATATATATATATATATATATATATATATATATATATATATATATTTTTTTTTTTTTTTTTTTTGTCTCATCCAGGGACCCAGGGGCCTGTTGACGTGGCTCTGCTTTGGGATGTGGGTTAGGTTCAGGCGAGCTCTTCATGTCTTCAGAATCTGGGTTCCAAGCTGAAACAGTTCCTCCTACCTAATATTGTTATTGTCACGGCTGCTTAGGAGAGCAGGATGATGCCTGCAATGCTTCTGAAAGCCTCTGCATGGGGCAATGCTGTCTCTTTTGTCTTCGTTCTATTGGCCAAAGCAATTTACTGGATAGACCCAACATCTAAAATTTCAAGTATCCAGCTTCACCTCTCTCAGGTTCAGGGGTAAAGTAGAGAGTCAATATTTGCTGACCAATAATATTCTACCATAGTCTGCCTTTTTGATGACAGAAAATAACTATTCATATCCCTCTCTTCTGCACACAACATATATTCAGCCCCCCCTCAAAGAAGACACCCTGAAATTATCATCCAAACATGGCATCACGCTAAAACTCCAGGATCTCATGATAGTTTTCACATCGATCCAGATGTGAGTTACCTGCTCCTTATTCCAGACACACATACTTGCACACATTCCACATATAATACTGAAAGAGAAACAAAGTAATTCAAATAAATATTCCCATTCAGAAATGGGGGAAAGGGATGGCTCAGCAGTACTGATCGTTGCAATCCTACAATACGGTTAATCAACTATCACAAGGCCCCCCAACCCAGGAGGAATGGATATTCTTTGATTAGGTCCACTATTGTTCCCAGGAAGTTGCACTTGACTCTGTCCTCTAGGACATCTTCCTTTTCCTTTGTCCTCCTTGGTCACCCTCAGTGATAGACTTGGAAAATACACATTTCTTATTATCTAAACAGAATACTTAGGCTGCTTTCAGCCTATAAAAAGGTAAAAAATTAAAGAAAATTTTACATTTTGAATTGTCATGGTCTCTTCTATTCCAGGCTTCCATCCTAAAAAACATAAATAAGTAAATTAAATTTTAAAATTTTCAATCCAATCATCTCTATATGTCTATAACTAGACCAACAATTATTTTCAAGACCTGTCTCTCTCTATATAAACTCTATCACAGTTACTTTGAGGTCGGTCTTCCAGGGACCTCCGCCTTGACTGCTTTCATTGGGTCATTTTGTCCAACTAAGAGGATTTACTAGGGTGAATCGCAATTCTTTTTTCACTTTTTTTTTCTCTTCTTTATTGATTTTTAGAGAGAGAGGAAAGGAGAGGGAGAGAGAGATGGAAACATTGATGAGAGAAAACATCGATTGGCTGCCTCCTGCATGCCCCTTACTGGGGACTGGGCCCACAACCTGGGCATGTGCCCTGACTGGGAATCAAACCAGCAACCTCTTGGTTCATGGGTTGATGCTCAACCACTAAGCCACACTGGCCAGGCTCTAATCACAATTTTTAACGAGTATCTTATGACTTAAAGTATATCTGAAATTTGTTTGACTGGTGGAAGATAGGCAATGTTTCATTTTGTATCCCTTCAAATGTTGGAATTCCTGGATTCTTTCCTTCCCCTTTCACTTCTCCAAACAGGACAATTTGTTTTTCTGA
Organism: Tadarida brasiliensis; assembly: GCA_030848825.1. Taxonomy (NCBI): domain Eukaryota; kingdom Metazoa; phylum Chordata; class Mammalia; order Chiroptera; family Molossidae; genus Tadarida; species Tadarida brasiliensis. The sequence goes on from CM061266.1 coordinate 67,522,123, forward strand.
CCTCACTTACTCTTTATAGTGCTTTATTCAAGGACATTAATAAAACATCATTTTATCTACTAATTTTCTTCTAAGAATTTCTTTGGCCAGAGCCGTAACATCATTAAGGGTATATTTTGCCTCCCAAATATTCCAGGACAGTAAGTTTACCAACTGTTTTGCCACTGTACAACATGGCTATTATTAGTTCAGTCTCTAAAAATGGACTCCTCATTGTTCACCACCTGGCTCCAATGCCAATCCCAAATATTTTGGGTTATCTGTAGTCAGCTGTTGGAGTGATAAAGCTACTTAGCAATATAAAAACTGTTTATGTTGTGCACGTTGAAAATGTCCCCTGTTCGGTGATATTGAAGGGCATTTGAGAGGGAGTAACTGTCATCGTAGAATTGCAATATTGCTTTTTGGTACTGTCTCTGCCCCCTTCCTGCTTTATGGAATGAAATCACTTCAGACTGCCTACAATAGAGATCTTATATTTGTATTCATATCTTGTCTTCGTTTTGTGACTGCAAAGTTCTATCCTGAAGAAATGTGGGCTTTGTCGGAAGGCATGAAAAAAGGGAAAAGAGCAACATTTACTTTGCACTGATTCTAAAAGGGACTTACGCTCCTATTGTTCACCTTAGGCAGATTTTTGCACCAAATAGGGTCACTGTGTCTCTGTGCCTTCTTACTTTGTCTCTGTTTTTCCAGATCAGTATTCAGGAATATAAAGTTTGTAAATGAGAAGTGATGTTGTTTTTCTACCTTGTAAAAGTGCTATATATGTTAAAACAGTCAAAATATGACAAGTCTTTTTAAATGTAAACAAATGTCGTTCTCTTGCTCCATTTAATCTTTTATATCCACTGTTGTATTTAAGAATATTCCTTCATTACAATCACTCTAAACCACTGATGGTGTTCACATTATGAGATGCCTGATACATGCAAAACCAGCAGTAGTGACTCAATAACTAGTGTTGCTTAGAACTCTTTTAAGCAAAAATTCAAAGACATTGCATATTTTAGAATATTGTTAAATCAGAGACATTTAATCCAAGTACATAATCTTCCAACAACTTGATATTCCCATTTCTCCATCTCCTTTTTTATATTATACTTTGCTTCCCACTTTTCAATAATTCATCTTTCAATGCACAATTCAAATCGTGTCTCCTTCTCCCCTGCTCTACTTCCCACACACATACAAGATGGGGCAAAAGTAGGTTTACAGTTGTTTCTATGGAAATAATACAATAATTAATAAATAATAATACAAGAATAGAATCTGTTTCACATACTCACAACTATAAATTTACTTTTGCTCCTCCCTATACGTACACACACCTCTAAGTTTTTAAATGATAGCAATTCTTTCTTAATCACCCTTGAATTTCTAGCCACTGCTCAATTTTTGGTCTTTTATTAAGTGCCTTATAAATATATGTTGTATCATTTTTACCTATAAGGACACAGGAGCCCAAATTAGCTAAGTGACTTATTCAATATCATATTCAATTGGTGGCATTAGTCAAATCACAATCCAAATACACTAACTCTCAATTTGATATTTCTTTATGTGCAATACATGAATAAATGCAGAATAAACACAATTTAGAGCTTTGTAAGATCAGAGTATATTTCTGAACCATCAAAACTGAATATCTGAAAAAAGTCTTATCTTTTCTAAATATGTATAGTAATATTTTGTTTGATGTTCAAATTGTCATGTTTAAAAACAGTCCATAAAATTCTATCAATTTTATACATCCAAGATCTTTTTTTTTTTTTTTTTTTTTTTTTAGTTTCAGTTATGCATTATGCATTTATCTCTTCTAACATGTTGAAACAATGGTGATTTGTGACTATTTTAAATTTCTATGTGCAACTTCTTTTGGTGCTATCAAATATTCATTTGTCTAGGTAGTTTATTTATCAGTGATCCTGTTTTGCTTTAACAAAGGATCTTTTTTAACACAAAGACCTAACAGCCAAAAGGATATCCTCTTTGCCTTTAACTGCAGGATGTTCCTGGGGTGAGCTGGGCATTTTGGATGCCTTCAAGAGGAAGGTCAACGTGAGGAGACGTGGCTTGCTCTGCCTTTCCTGAACCTTCAAAATGTTTCACCTGAGTCAGTGCTTTTGGGACTGGTGCCTTATTAGCTTTACAGCTTCCAGAGAGAACGTTCTGTCTCTGTTATTTTAGCAGACTGGGCAATCCATGGCTGGCATAAAGATGATCAGAAAAAAATTTACATATGTAAGGCAATTTAAGCACTCCAAAATGCTTTTACATAGGACAAAGTTAAAAAAGATACGTCATAAAAATAGTTTGGGATGGTCACATGTTTACAAATTGGGGTTATGACCTGAATGCAAAAGGTATCTTTTCAGTTTACCTTTTCTTAACTTATATGTATATGCAGAAGTTGGGTGTGTAACTTTAGGGCGAGAAATTTTCTCAAGATACATACTTAATTACCCAAGAACCTACTTAAATATTTCATGCATGTTCTTATTCAGATGTTTTGTCCAGTAGTAAGGACATAATTAAGAAACAAAAGAAGGCTAAACCCCATTACATAGCATGTACCAAAATTCATAAAGATAAGAAATAAATGAACTAGCAACCTGAGCATCTATGTTGATCCATAAATTAATTCCACCTCAATTAAGAAGCTAGCCACTTAGAGCCATGGTCTGTGCTTTGAATAGGTAAATGGAAGCTTTGATCTTCATTAACACATCTTACTCATAGATTATATTTAAAATATCCATGAAAAATCCTTGTTTACCATTGTATAAAAATTCTGGGCCTCATTTAGTGAAATTAGCTGAAAGACCTTGACTATAGTTTATGTTAGTGGCAGCTTCGAACAGTGGAGAGATGGAGGCTTTGGGGTTGCCCGAACTGGTTAGATTCATGCGGGGTCACATGAAATTCATATGTATGCAAATCTCAGATTCTACTTTAGAAGTATAAAACTTTCTTCATGGGATTTTTACAAGGTTTATATAGGGACTTGTTTGATATTGAAAACTTATAAACTATTAGCTATCATTGTCTCTGTGATTGTCCTTCAAACCAGAGGTTTTCACGCTTCAGTATTGATATGTTTACGGGCATAGAAGATTTTTCAGGAGCTAGAAGGATTGGACTGTATTTATGGTTATTAGTTTGCATATTGTCAACTTTCATAAACACCCCTTCCTAAATTAGATCCTATAAGACTGTATCTGTTCTATGCAAATTATCCTTCCGACTCCCTCTCACAATTATCATTCTCATAAGTGAGAGAGAGAGGGGAGAGAAAGAGGAGAGAGAGAGAGAGAGAGAGAGAGAGAGAGAGAGAGAGAACAAACTCTCCCAAACTAAATCTTACAATAGAGCATTGAGTGTTAAAATCTCCTGGACTAAATAAAGAGACAATTCTAGAATGCATTTATGTTGAGGAAAAACCACTGGAAAGCAAAGAGGTTTTTTGTAAAGAAAAATAAAAAAGAACACTTTTTATCTCATCTTGGTAAAATAGTCATAGCAAGCTTCCTGTTTTTCTCTCTACCCCGCACCTCCTCACTCTCCATCTCCTTGTCTCCATCTCCTTATGAATTACAATTCAGAAGTGATATGGTTATCATGGGAATATAAATTACCATCCTTCTTCACATTAAAAAATTGTCAGACTTATACAATTAAAATTAAGTCTCATTTAGCTGGGTCATTTGCTAATTCAGTTTAATGAGAGATGGTTTCCATACATTAAATGAGCTAAATTTGCTGCTACTAGATTTTTTAAAAAGATATATTAAAAGCCGCTATTAATCAGCATTCTCGAGAGAAAACAAAAAACAATTACAAATATACATTTTTTTTTTAAAAGAGTAACTCATGTGATTATGGAGACTGAGCATCCCATGATCTGCTGTGTGTAAACTACAGACCCAGGATAGCTGGTGATGTAATTCGGTCTGACTCCAAAGGCCCGAGAACCAGAGGAGCCAAAGGTGATGTTAAAGGACAAATTTCAACCCAGAGAATTGCAGATCATATTGGCTTTTTCAAGGGATTCATGAGTCAAGCAGCATCCCATTTAGTAACAGGAAGGGTACACAGAGGGGTTGTTTTTATAAGCGAGGGGGTGGGGCAGGGAAAAGAAAAGGAAGGGTTGTTTTTAGGCCAGATCATCTTTTGGGGGAAAGAGATGGCAAAAGTTTCATCTCCTCAAGCATATTACCTCACTAGTATTGATCAGAAAATACCAGATTGATTGTTTTAAAATTCCACTCATAAGAGGGGCAGAAATTGCAATTGGATTAGTTATTAAGTTTTGGTTTGGTGACATGGTTTAGCAAAAGTGACTCCGTTTTGGCTGTTGTTTCCTTTTTAAAAAGTGTCAGAGGGCAAGAGAAGACAAGATGAGCTGTTCCAGCTCAGCAGTGAGGCAGAAAAAGGGCGAATTCTTCTTTTCTCTGACTTTTTCTCTATTCAGGCCCTCACTGGATTGGATGATATTTATTCACACTGGGGAGGTCAATATACTCTACTGAGTCCATCAATTCTTTCATCCAGAAACACCTCATAGACACGTACAAATAATGTTTAATGTTGCTACCCTGTGACCACTAAAGTTTAAACATAAAATTAAACATTATGAAGCATATCAACAATATCTAAAATGCTAAGTCATATACCTTTGCAACTAATTAAATTCATAATAAACATTTTTTGTGAGTTTTATATTTGATTTATTAAGTTCTGAAAATATAGGTTTAATTTCATTTTTACAAGTTATGTAATAATGAAAAAGCAACACCACTGTGTACATTGAAATCTGTGCAAACCTGCTTAGGGGGTGATTACCAATATTATCGTTATAAAAGTACATATTTTTCCTTTGGAATTAGCTTCTTCTTATAGTTTGATTTGGATGTAAAAAATGTTTGTTATGCAAAATGTCATAACAAAGAAGGGACGACCTGACATATTGTGGCATCCGATGGAGGCAAAGCATCACCTACACTCTCCACAACCGTTTAACAGTTAGACCTAAAGTTTCATGTACTGGAAATATAAAGGGACACAAAGAAGTTAGACAACACTATGAGAAAAAACAGTCATATCGTGAGATTTTCTATGGAGAATTATGCCAGTTGCTTCAACAAAATTAATGTCAGAGAAAAAACAGGGAAGGGTATTTGGAGGATTAAAGTGGTTCCAGGGTAAAGGAGTTCAAATATATATGACAAACAAATGCAGTCTGTGAACTTGATTATGTCCTAGATTAAAAATTAATAACAAGAGCCCTGGCCCGTTTGGCTCAGTGGTTAGAGTGTCAGCCCAGGACCGAGGAGTCTCGAGTTCAATTCTTGATCAAGGCCAGGTACCTGGGTTGCAGGTTTGATCCTGGCCCCTGTCGGGATCATGCAGGAGGCAACCTATCGATGTGTCTCTCCCACATAGACGTTTCTCTCTCTCTTTCTTACTACCTTCCTCCCTCTCACTTTATCTAAAAATCAATGGAAAAATATCTTTGGGTAAGGATTAAAATTTTTTCTTAAGATTAATAATACAGTAAAAGATATTTAGGATAAGTAGGAAAATGTAAATATAAACTGAGATGATGTTATGAAATATTATGCATTTTTTAGGTGGTAAAAATAGTTTTAAGTTTATGTTATTGAATGTCTTTATTCCTAAAATATTCTACCAAAGTATTTGGGAATGAAATATTATGATGTCCTCGTTATATTGCCAAGTGTTTCAGGAAATAAGTATGGTGCGTGTTATGGGGGAGGGGCCACATAAGCCCCTGTGTATGGATTGCTGTAGAGCATATGTAACAACATTTTAGTAATGAATCTGGTGAAGAGTACATGAGTATAGTATTTTTCAACTTTTGAATAGGTTTGATAGATCCAATAGCTTTGAACATTTTCTAAATAAAAAGCTGGTGAAAACGTCATATTAACCCCTCAAGAATATGTGAAGGAAGATATACTTTTCCAACATTCTAAAGGTATGTGAACAAAAGACACTGAAGAATATTCTTTAAACAGAGGAACGCTTTAAGAGAGGAAATAGAAGTATTGCCCATATGAAAAACATAATCCAAATGTCAACGTAAATAAACCATGATGCACTTCTGGGCTTTGTGATATAGTTTTACTCAATATAGATTTTATCCTATGAGAATTCTTAATACAGTTACAGTTTGCCAGATTGCTTGCTTTATAAACTATGCATCAAGGAGAACATGAAATTAAGGCATAAAATGGCTTGAGCTTCAACATATGCTTAGAGAATAACTTCACATCTGTCCATTTCAAGAGTGGCATACGAAATAATTAGCTCTGTGTTTTGCTAAATTCATCTAACCTCACTGTCTAGTCCATTGATTTTTACACAATAAAAAATCAAGGATTTTTGCTTATATTCTTTACCTGTATTAGACTTACAATCATGTAAATAGGGATTTTAGGATACATCTAAATAATAACTGATATTTTATAAGTTCTTTATATGAATTTTTAATAATATGCCTCTTTACCATATTTTATTACAGATAAATTATTTTTCTTTTTCATTTTTTTATCCTCATCCGAGGACATTTTTTTTTTTCATTTATCTTCAGATAGAGCGGGGGGGGGGGGAGAAGAGAGAGAGAAATATCGATATGTGAGACACACATTGACTGGTTGCCACCCACACAACCCCAACCAGGGCCAGGGACAAACTGCAACCCAGGTACGTACGTCCCCTTAGTGGGAACCGAACCCGGGTTTCTCTGGTCCACAGGCCGATGCTCTAACCCCTGATCCAAACTGGCCAGGGCAATAAATTATTTTTTCTTTTCTTTACCCAAGTACAACAAAGAAAATGACACAGAATATTTATATGTGTTCTCTGTTTGACACCATCCCAATACACAGGTGTCATTATGTCTTGTCACAATGGTGACAAGAAAATATGGATAGGAATCAGATCAATGGAATACAACAGAGAGCCCACAAATAAACCTACATAAATAATAAACTGATTTTTTTTAAAGTAAAAATAGTATAATAGAACAAACATAACCTTTTCAACAAATGATATTGGAACAACTAGATAGTCACATGTCAAAAATAAATCAAGACACAACACCCTTCACAAAAATTAACTCAAAATGCATAACAAACCTAAATGTAAAATGCAAAACCATAAAACTCCTAGAAGAAAACAGGAGAAAATCTAAGTGAGCAATTTTTTAGATATTGCACCAAAGGCATGATCCATGTAAAGAATAATTGATAAACTGGATTTCCTTAAAATTAACCATTTCTGTTCCATTAAAGACACTGTCGCCCAGCCGGTGTGGCTCACTGGTTGAGTGTTGACCCATGCACCAAGAGGTCACCGGTTCGATTCCTGGTCAGGGCACATGACCAGGTTGTGGGCCCAATCCCCAGTGCAGGGCATGCAGGAGGCGGCCAGTCGATGTTCTTTCATCGATGTTTCTATCTCTCTCTCTCTCTCTCTTCCCCTCCCTCTAAAATCAATAAAGAAAAAAAAAATTGAAAAAAAGACACTGTCAAGAGAATGAAAAGGAAAGCCACAACTAGGAGAACATATTTGCAAATGACATATCTGATTAAAAAAAAAAAAAAAAAAAAAACAAAGAAAAAGAAAACCTGTTATCCAAAATATATAAAGAACTTTTAAAATTCAACAATAAGAAAACAAACAATCCAATGAAAAAAAATAGGTCAAAGACCTTAACAGATACCTTGTCAAAGTGAATACACAGATGGCTAATAAGCATATGAAAAGATACTTCTAATCATAAGTTATCAGAGAAATGCATATTAAAACATCAATGCAATACCACTATACACCTGTTAGGATGGCAAAAACCTAGAACACTGGACAAGACCAAATGCTGCTGAGGGTGTGGAGCAACAGGAATTCTGGTTCATTGCTGATAAGAATGCAAAATGATACAGCCACTTTGGAAGACAGTTTGGCAGTTTCTTGTAAAACTAAACATGTTCTCACCATACAATTCAGCAATTGTGCTCCTTGTATTTACCCAAAGGAGTTCAAAATGTATGAAAAACCTGCACATGGATGTTTATATTAGTTTTATCCATAATTGCCAATACTTTGAAGCAACTAAGGTGAATGGATAAATAATCTGTGGTACATCTAGACAGTGGAATATTATTCAGTGCTAAAAACAACTAAGCTGCCCGACCAGTGTGGCTCAGTGGTTGAGCATCGACCCATGCACCAAGAGGTTGCCAGTTCGATTCCCGGTCAGGGCACATGCCCAGGTTGTGGGCCCGATCCCCAGTGGGGGACATGTGGGAGGCAGACAGTCGATGTTCTCTCTCATCAATGTCTCTGTCTCTCTTTCCCTCTCCCTTCCTCTCTCTCTAAAATCAATAAAGAAATTTTTTTAAAATAAAATAAAAAATAAAAACAAGTGAGCTATTAAGCCATTAAAAGACATGGAGGAAACTTAAGTGCATATTATTAAGTAAAGAAATCAATCTGAAAAGGCTATATATTGTGTGATTCCAAATACATGACATTCTGGAAAAGACCGATCTATGGAAAGAGTGAAAATTTCAGTGGTTGCCAGGGGTTGGGGAAAGAGGGGGATGAATAGGGCAGCACAGAGGATTTTTAGGTCAGTGACACTAATCTGTATGCTACTATAATGGTGAATATATGTCATTATGCATTCGTCCAAATCTATAGAACGACAACAGCTAGTGAACCCTAATGTAAATGAAGGACTTTGGGTGATAATTGTCAAGGTAGGTTCAACAGCTGTAACAAATGTACCACTCTGGTGGGGACTGTTGGTAATGGGAAGTTATGCAAGTGTGGGGGCAGGGCACACACAGGAAATCTCTGTACCTTCTGCTCAGTTTTGCTGTGAACCTAAAACGGCTGTGAAAAACAAAGTCTATTAATAAATGTAAACAGATACATACATACATACAGAAAGAGAGAAAGTGGGAGAGAGAGATGAATCAGTTCAATCCAATATTAGGCTAAAACAATAACAACTCAATAAATACTCTATGGGCATCAGTAACATTTTAATACATATAAAAAAAAGTACTTCTGCTTAATCCATTCAGGTTTGGGTGCCCTTGTGTACCTTGATTAGCTGTACACTGCCATTCAGAGACCAACGGCACCACTCTTGCCCTCCACGTCATCCGAGGTCTTGCGTGAAACAGACCAGTTAGCCAAAAACGAGGACGTAGGGAAGTGTGGTGATGATAGATCGACATCATGGTGCCGCATACTGAGAAAATGCTTAACCTCTCATTTAAAGGCAAGAAAATAGGAACAACAAAAGTCTTTATTTTTATTTTTATTGAAGTGTGATTCCGTGAGTCTTGAAGGACTAAGGTGAAAGACACGAAGTAGAGAAAAAAAGGCAAAAAAATTGTGGGTCTTCCTTGGGCCACCTCAGCTAGTGAAGCATCATATTGGTGCCATTACCATTATGTGTTTTAAACTCTCTTTTGCTATTGATGCTGCTAGGTAATTGAGTTTTTTTTTTAACTGATATTTTTCGCCATGTAAATTATGAAAGAACTTCAATATTCAAGAGATAGTAAAATGTAGTAGTTAATGACATGAAGCCAAATTGCCTGGATTCACTCCAGCATCGTTTACAAACTGTGTAACTTTGGGCAGGTATTCGCCTCTTTGTAGCTCAATTTCATAATTTGTAAAATGGAAGTAATAACAGCACCTACTTCTGTAAATAGTTGTAAAGTTGAAAGAGATCATATTTGTACTTATCACATCACCTAGCCTGGAGTAAATTATTCAATAAGTGTTAGTTATTATTATTTTTCTGTCACCAAATCTGTTGTCCCTCTACCAGCCCCAGCTCTTAGCGGATAATAGCTGGTACTTCACTGAGATGAGTGAGGGCAGCTGGTGAGGAAACATTCTCTTCTTACGGCCCCTGTGCCAAGAGTCTGAGTTTGGGGCCTTGAAATGTAATGGCTTCGTCAATTCTACTACCCAGATGCTTCTTCCTCTGGGTTCTGGATGTCGTCTCTTCCTTTTGGTTCCTCTCCTCAGACCTACTCCATTGATTGCTTTTGGATTTTGATTCATTTCTCTCCTACTGGTTTTCTTCTATAAACTTTTAAACACCTTATATTACTTCTGTCTCAAAACAGTAAAATAACCTTCCCTGGATGAAGATGCTTCTCTATAGCTAGCCCAGGGGGCAATTCTTCACGGTTCAACAGCGTTGCAGGTGTGGTTTACAGTCAAGTCTCCCCATGTCTTGGAATTTAACCTTAAGTTGGGACATTTCATTAAAATAATTGTCACTAAGTTACTAGCGACATAAAAAAAAATCAGTGGAAATGTATTTTAAAATATTTCATCAGCTTCTGTAGCATGTAGTCAGCTGATAACTCGGTTCTTTTTTAATGCTCTCATCCGTTTGTTTTAGTGGCGGCAGTCACCGCTGTTTCTCTCCTGTCTTTCTGGCCTCAGTGCTTTCTCATCCCTTTCATATCAATGTCCCTGAATTCTTCTATTTTTCTCACTTTACAAACCATCCTGAAGCGATGGTTCTCTTAGTTTCAATTCCTAACTACATACTACTGAATCTGAAGTACCTTATTTTTTTTTCTATCCAGGCCTCTCTTTAAATCTTCAGACCCTTTATTCTGTTTGGATTACCTATGTGTACTTCCAACTCTACAATTCAACAACTGAACCAACTGTATTTCTCCAATCTGGTCCTTTTTTCCTTGCTTCCAGTCTCTCCAAAAGGCACAGTCATCCCACAAGTCATCTAAGCTGTAAACTTCAAAATCACTTGAAAATTGTCTCTTCATCACTCCAAAATCAGGCACGAATCCCCGTGCATTTCACACCTCCATATGCTTAGATGAGGTCCTCGGCACTCTCGGTCTGTACACCACCACAGCAACCTAATTGGTCTTGAAGAATAGAGGTAAGGCATGACGGGTAAGGCATAGTCTTTAAATCCCCACTTTCTGGGTTGAGTTCTTGGCTCTGCCACATTATACGTAGGTGATGCTCGGGAATTTACTTTTTCTCCCATTTCTCAATTTTGAATTTATAAAATGGGGATAGTCGTACTACTTATATCATAGAGTTGTTGTAATAACTGTATTCACACATACAACATTTTGCCTGGCATATAGCAAATGCTTTAAAGGGTTTATTTTTAGCTCTCCTTACATTGTTCCCATAGCTTTTAAGATGTAAGTTAAACTTTTTTCTTCACAATTACAGCATGTATGATTTCACCCTACCCTTAACTTATTTCGGTTATCTGTTGCTCCTCGCCAGGAAGCACCCTGAAATTCAGCCACAACGTTACACTTGAGCCCTATGTAATGTTTTGTTTTTGTTTTTTATTTCCAGACCTTCAATTTTGTTTCCTTTGCCTTTTTAACATTAAGATTTTGTAGTCAGAGCAGTGTGTGCGTGTGTGTGTGTGTGTGTGTGTGTTGTCATGGGTTATTAGGTTAACTTTATTTATTTATTTATTTTTTTAACTTATCTTTATTGTTGAATGTATTACAGATGTTCCTCATTTTCCCCCCATTGCCCCCTCCTCCCCATTCCTGCCCCCCTCCTGCTTTTCCCCACACTGTTTTCTGTGTCCATTGGTTATGCATATATACATATAAATTCTTTGGTTTATTTCTTCCCACCCCCCAACCCCCCTTCCCTTTGAGGTTTGTCAGTCTAACAATCAATTTGTACTTCTTAATCCGTTCACCTTTTCACCCCTCCCCCCAACCCCCACCCATCAGGTATCCAACAAAAGTTCTCTGTATCTATGAGAATGTTTCTGTTCTGCTTCTTCATTTTGTTTGTAGATTCAATTGTTGATAGATATGTATTTATTGCCATTTTGTTTGTTCATATTTTTTTATCTTTTTCTTCAAGAAGACCCTTCAACATTTCATATAATAATGGTTTGGTGGTGATGAACTCCTTTAGCTTTTCCTTGTCTGGGAAACTCTTTATATGGCCATCAATTCTAAATGACAGCTTTGCAGGATAGAGTAATCTTGGTTGTAGGTTCTTGCTTTTCATCACTCTGAATATTTCTTGCCACTCCTTTCTGGCCTGCAAAGTTTCTTTTGAGAAATCAGCTGACATTCTGACCGGAACACCCTTGTAGGTAACTAACTGCTTTTCTCTTGCTGCTTTTAAGATTCTCTCTTTGTCTTGAACCTTTTGCATTTTGATGATGATATGTCTTGGTGTGGGCCTCTTGGGGTTCATCTTGTTTGGGACTCTCTGTGCTTCCTGGACTTGTCTGTCTGTTTCCTTCACCAAGTTCGGGAAGTTTTCTGCCACTATTGTTTCAAATAGGTTTTCGATTTGTTGTTCTCTCTCTTCTCCTTCTGGCACCCCCAAGATGCGAATGTTGGCACACTTGAAGTTGTCCCAGAGGCTCCTTACACTATCTCCATTTCTTTGGATTCTTTTTTCTATATGCTGTTCTGATTGGGTGTTTTTTGCTTCCTTATATTCCAAATCGATGGTTTGCTTCTTGGCTTTACCTACTCTACTATTGAATCTGTATAAACTATTCTTTATTTCAGTTAGTGCCTCTTTCATTTCTGACTGTGATTCCAACATTTCTGACTGGTCCTTTTTTATGCTCTTGAGGCCCTCACTAAGTTCACTGAGGTTCTCACTAAGTCCATTGAGCATCCTTATAAGCAGTGTTTTGAACTCAGCATCTGTTAGGTTGCTTAACTCCATTTCACTTAGTTCTTTTCCTGGAGTTTTGTTCTGTTCTTTCATTTGGGACCTGTTTCTTTGTCTCCTCATTTTGGCTGCCTCCCTGTGTTTGTTTCTATGTATTACTTAGCGAGAGGTATGGGGCTAGCTGAGACCAGATGCTGCTTGTTTGAAAGAATTTAGGAAAAGCTGAAGCAGGATCCAAGACAGGCCAATCCTATGGTAAAGCAACTGACAACAGCTTGGGTGGGCCTGAAAGTTGGGTGGGGCGGGGCCTCAGGGAATCACCAGGGCGGGGCCAACAGTGTGAGCCAGGTTGCTGGAGTCCCAGATATGGCGGCATCTGCCGGCCCAGGGAAGGGCTCACCAAAGGAACAAAGGCCTCTGACAGTACGTCTGTCCAGGAGAAAGCTGCCTCTCCAGCCCTTGCTCCAGTGCCAAACAGCTCAGTTCTTCCCCATATGACTCTGGTGCCTTTCAGGCTCTCTCCCGCACGCTGGAGCCTGGAGGGAGCGAGTCCGAGTAAGTCCGTGCGCGGGCCCTTTAAGAGGAGCTGCCGGGGGCTCCAGCCGCCTCAGCCTCAGTTCCTGCTGGTTTTTCCAGCCAGAAGTTATGGGGACTTCTCTTCCTGGCACTGGAACCCTGAGCTGGGCACCTGGTGTGGGACAGGGACCCCTCAGTCCTCAGGGAGGACCTTCCCAACCAAGGTATCCTCCTGATTTTTATCTGCCACACTCGGGTGTGGGACCAGCCTGTCGCGCCTCCGCCCCTCCTACCAGTCTAGATGCAGCTTCTTCTTTAATTTCGTAGTTGTAGGGCTTCCTTTCCGCTTGATTTCAGGCGGTTTTGAATGATGGTTGTTCTGTAGTTTAGTTGTAACTTTGATGTGGTTGTGAGAGGATGCAATACCGCGTTTACCTATGACCGGAAGTCTATTAGGTTAACTTTAAAGACCAATAGAAGAATTTTTGGGGGTGAAATGGTGTAGCACTATTAGAGGAGAGAGCAGGATCAGTGCTGACCTGTATATTTGAGGGTGTTTTTATACAAAAGTAGGTGCATTTTCTTAGAAAAGTTTTGAGTTCTGAAACTGATATTTTCAGCAAAACATGCAAGAAACAATTTAACCTTTCTGTACTTTATTTTTCTTTATCTCTAAAATAGAAATATTCAAAATCTAAGGGTCTACCATATAAGAATGACATAAAAGTGAAATGATGCAATGTATTCAAGAAAGTTTTTTTTGAGCAAATAAACCAAAGAACTTACATACACATATGCATAACCCAGTGGACACAGACCTCAGTGTGGTGAAGGCCTGGGGTGTGTGGGAGTGGGGAGGAGGGTGTCAGTGAGGAGGAAATCGAGGGACATCTATAATACTGTCAACAATAAAGATAAATTAAAAACAAAAAAGAGGATCCATGTTTAGGCAGTGCTGATGGACACTGGAGACCATTTGAAGGATCATTCTAACCTCGGAACCAGACGGTGTGGTTTGACAGACTTTACACTGACTTTAAATCCCTGGTGTCTGTTATTTTAGAAAAAGAAAGAGGAAGAGAAATTGTAGGTTTTTAGCTTTTCTTTATTATTCAGTTGTATTAGACAATTTAAACCATTTTTTCCAATAAAGGATTTAATTCTGAAAAAAAAAAATTTATATATATTCAAGTATGTTGGTAATTATTTCAACTCTATAATACATTTATGGTATATATGTGTGTGTGTGTGTGTGTGTGAATACCGTAATGCTTCCAATTCAATGATGAATTCTCATCATATTGTGAGTCACTTCTCATTAGTATACATTATTTTAAAGTTTTGTTATAATATTTTGTTTGCTTATTTTTTATAAGTAATATGGTATGCGTTATAATACTGTGTGTTGTTTTAACATTGCTTAAAGTTCTGTGACATAACAATACATACGTCTAGAAATCTACTCTGATTAAAGAGAAAAATGAGCTAACATACCATGTTTACCAGCATATTTTTCCCACTAAAGCAAATATGTTTTGACTGTCTGTTCATTTGCTTTAGCTCTCCTATGTTTCAGCCCAGAAGCCCAGTGAAAATTCAGAAAAAACTCACATTTTTCTATTATCACTCATATACTACATTTTTATAGGACTTCACGATGCTTTAAACACATTGATATTACATATAGGTCCCAGAGCAATCGGAATAACAATTTGAATCTTGGAGATTTCATTATATATGCATGGATGATAGCGAGAAGTGTGGAAATCACCCAGACTTTACTCTGCACTTCCTTATCTTTTTTACTAGCTTTCATTTTGACAGATTCCGTGATAATTTTCACACTCTATAACATTTCTATAATTTTTTTCTTTACCTTTTACCATCTGATAAGTGCTATTGGAATTTTTATTGTGGACAGCACGAGAGTATTCTGCCATTTTTCAAACCAAAAACTATGAATTTTATAGCCACAGAAATTGTTTGAATTTTGGTAAATATGTGCACTCATATTGCACATATTTATGTGCACTCAAGTTGAAAAATGTGTACTACCACCCAAATAGCATCCTAGAGCCTCCTTTTCCTGTCCAAAGACTACCAAACAAGTCGCCCCAAATGACTTCTGGAGTTCATAAGCAGGAGAATGTTCTTCAGCCAAAATCTGCCTTGAGAACCACGACATTTAAATTTTTTTTAATAAATTAATGCAGAAATCCATCAATATTTTAATAAAATGAGAGTGAAAGAGATAGATAAATACATTTTCAAGATTCCAGTTTAGAAAGCCAAGAAATTAGATGGTTAAAATAGTTAAAAGAATATAAACTGGGGACAACAAAAATTAAAAATAATAAAATATAAATTGATGGGAGAGAAGACAAATATGAAAATGAGGTAAACCTTTTATTCCTAAATGACAAAGAAAGATATGGGGAATTATGTAAAATAGGAGAGATACGTACAAAATAAAACAAAACGTGAATGGCTCATAGATATTTCATTTTTCTGGAAAACCAGACTATTTATGAAATTATCAAGTGTAATATAATTTATAAAATATACCTCTGGAATGATTAGTAGTAAATTCACTAGGATTCCACAAGTATTTCATAGATTATCTGGTTATTGAGAGCAAATATTTTCTCTTTATATTTGGAAAAATACAAATAGCCTTTGGAGAATGCTATAGACAATTTGAATAATAAGAAGCAACAAAATTTAACATTTCCTGAATAGAGTAATAAATATTTTGAAGAGGAAACGGTAAATCCTAAACTTGAACTGTTTTTTTTTGTTTTTGTTTTTTTTTTTTGATACGTGCCCCTAGCAGGAACCGAACCCGGGAGTCTCTGGTCCGCAGGCCAACGCTCCAACCACTGAGCCAAACTGGCTAGACCTAAACTTTTCTAAGAACTGGATTTTTTCTCACCTAGAAATATTGTAACAACATTATCCATTTGATATGCACCTGTAAAAATAATATCAGGACAGTGACATTCAGAGCAAAACTCCCAAGGTAAAAATTGATCCATCTCTTAAAACCAGTAGGCAAAGTTGATGGCTAATAGAGAAAACCTAACTCCACAATTACTCTTTCTTCTTTTTTCTCTGTCAAAAGAAATGCTCTTCAAAATGGAAAGGGCAGAAAAGATATTGGCTAAGGCAAATAAAATGTCAGCAAGGGAAGAACGGGTGTAAACAACTGCTCAAAATAAGTTTAGTATCTTTTCTAGATGTACGATACTAAAATGCTAAGCATACAAATGAGATTCTCCATTAGAGAAATCAGGAAAGAACTCATGAGGCTAAAGAAAAGCAAATTCATTCTTTTCAAAAAAGGAGGAAAAGGAGTTTTAAGACTATAGTCCAATGAGTTTGATATTAATAATGAAAAAATGAACTAATGAATTTTAAGATGTGAACAAACCAGTGATAATTATTCATGATTCATTGGATTAATCAAAATAAATGTGATAGAATATAACTGTATTTCAGTAAGACGTTTGATTTTTTTTAAATTTTTTTCCTTTATTAATTTTATAGAGAGAGGAAGTGAGAGGGAGAGAGACATAGAAACATCAATGGGAGAGAACATCGATTCGCCGCCTCCTGCATGCCCCCCACTGGGGATCGGGCCCACAACCTGGGCATGTGCCTGACTAGGAATCGAACCGGCGACCTCTTGGTGCATGGGTCAACACTCAAACACCGGCCAGACTGACGTTTGATTTTTCCATACAGATAAAGTAAAACAGTATGTGCATATAAAAAATATTTATTAATTGAACAATTTTATTAAAAAGCTGTTAAAGAATAGAATCATTGGAAGTTCTCCACTGGTCTCTCTTTGGGTTTGATTAGTCAATAATTTTATCTGTTAGAAATCCCACTCATCAAATTTGTGTGATTACAGGCTGGAAAATATTACAAAATTATATGACACAATTCAATAGAATGCTGAAAGGTGATATTTAACAAACATGTAGGCTCTGCATTAGGTCCAAAAATAAATGAATGCAGGATATGTAAGAGATGTCTCAGTAAGGCTGTATGTTAGGCACACTTGAGGGTATTTACTGTCATTATCCAGATTTAGTTATGGGCCTAATCCTTTAAGACAAACATAGACTAACATGAATTCATTCTCCAGGGAGAGCAGTTAAAAATGGTATAGCCAAGATAACAAGTAATCAATTATTAGTTATCTGTTAATGGAAAAACAAAAGAAAACATGATTTCAAAGTATATCACCTAGGTCAGTGCTATCGAGATATGTCACGTGTGAAGCCAAGCAAACATTTGACATTCAGTAGATGAGAGTTTTTACAAATCATCTGTTTTGCCTGGATGTAAGTGACATCCAAAATTCTATTTCTACTAGTTGAACAAAAAAGATAAGTTATTTGGCATTCTGAACACTTTTGCCTGATAAGCTTTATACAAAATTAATTGTTATTTTAAGCTATACTCTAGGTAGCATTTGTGTTATATGCACTTTCTATGTATATAGAAAATGGTAGCCTAAAATAAACATACAATCAATGGAACCAAAACAGTTTTATATGTTTATTAAAATTTCGTTTTAAAAGAAAGATCTAGGGGGGACTTCCGGTCAAGATGGCGGCGTAGGTAAATGTGGTATCGCGTCCTCCCACAACCACATCGAAGTTACAACGAAACTACAGAACAACCATCATTCAAAACCACCTGAAATCAAGCTGAATGGCAGTCCTACGACTATGACATTAAAGAAGCAGCCACATCGAGACTGGTAGGAGGGGCGGAGGCGCGACAGGCTGGTCCCACACCCGAGTGTGGCAGATAAAAATTAGGAGGATACCTCGGCTGGGAAGGTTCTCCCTGAGGACTGAGGGGTCCCTGTCCCACACCAGGCACCCAGCTCAGGGTTCCAGTGCCAGGATGAGAATCCCCATAACTTCTGGCTGGAAAAACCAGCAGGAACTGAGGCTGAGGCGGCTGGAGCCCCCGGCAGCTCCTCTTAAAGGGCCCGCGCACGGATTTACTCAGACTCGCTCCCTCCAGGCTCCAGCGTGCGGGAGGGAGCCTGAAAGGCACCAGAGGCATATGGGGAAGAACTGAGCTGTTTGGCATTGGAGCGAGGGCTGGAGAGGCAGCTTTCTCCTGGACAGACGTGCTATCAGAGGCTTTTGTTCCTTTGGTGAGCCCTTCCCTGGGCCGGCAGATGCCGCCATATCTGGGACTCCAGCAACCTGGCTCACACTGTTGGCCCCGCCCTGGTGATTCCCTGAGGCCCCGCCCCACCCAACTTTCAGGTCCACCCAAGCTGTTGCCAGTTGCTTGACCATAGGATTGGCCTGTCTTGGATCCTGCTTCAGCTTTTCCTAAATTCTTTCAAACAAGCAGCATCTGGTCTCAGCTAGCCCCATACCTCTCGCTAAGTAATACATAGAAACAAACACAGGGAGGCAGCCAAAATGAGGAGACAAAGAAACAGGTCCCAAATGAAAGAACAGACAAAACTCCAGGAAAAGAACTAAGTGAAATGGCGTTAAGCAACCTAACAGATGCTGAGTTCAAAACATTGCTTATAAGGATGCTCAATGGACTTAGTGAGAACCTCAGTGAACTTAGTGAGGGACTCAAGAGCATAAAAAAGGACCAGTCAGAAATGAAGGAGGCACTAACTGAAATAAAGAATAGTTTACACAGATTCAATAGTAGAATAGGTAATTCCAAGAAGCAAACCATCGACTTGGAATATAAGGAAGCAAAAAACACCCAATCAGATCAGCAAAACGAAAAAAGAATCCAAAGAAATGAGGATAGTGTAAGGAGCCTCTGGGACAACTTCAAGCATGCCAACATTCGCATCTTGGGGGTGCCAGAAGGAGAAGAGAGAGAACAAGAAATCGAAAACCTATTTGAAACAATAATGGCAGAAAACTTCCCGAACTTGGTGAAGGAAACAGACATACAAGTCCAGGAAGCACAGAGAGTCCCAAACAAGATGAACCCCAAGAGGCCCACACCAAGACACATCATCATCAAAATGCAAAAGGTTCAAGACAAAGAGAGAATCTTAAAAGCAGCAAGAGGAAAGAAGTTAGTTACCTACAAGGGAGTTTCCATAAGACTGTCAGCTGATTTCTCAAAAGAAACTTTGCAGGCCAGAAGGGAGTGGCAAGAAATATTCAGAGTGATGAAAAGTAAGAACCTACAACCAAGATTACTCTATCCTGCAAAGCTGTCATTTAGAATCGATGGCCATATAAAGAGTTTCCCAGACAAGGAAAAGCTAAAGGAGTTCATCACCACCAAACCATTATTATATGAAATGTTGAAGGGTCTTCTTGAAGAAAAAGATAAAAAAATATGAACAAACAAAATGGCAATAAATACATATCTATCAACAATTGAATCCACAAACAAAATGAACAAGCAGAACAGAAACAGTCTCATAGATACAGAGAAATTTCGTTGGTTACCAGATGGGTGGGGGCTGGGGGGATGGGTGAAAAAGGTGAAGGGATTAAGAAGTACAAATTGGTTGTTAGACTGACAAACCTCAAAGGGAAGGGGGGTTGGGGAGTGGGTAGAAATAAACCAAAGAATTTGTATGTATATATGCATAACCAATGGACAGAGACAACAGTGTGGGAAAAGGCAGGAGGGGAGTCGGAATGGGGAGGAGGGGGCAATGGGGGGAAAATGAGGAACATCTGTAATACATTCAACAATAAAGATAAGTTATAAAAAATTAATTAATTAAAAAAATAAAATAAAATAAAAGATCTAGAGAGATGCCATCCCTCTTTAATTTTTTAATTTGCTACATTTATTCCTTTCTCCTACCATGTAAAGTCTTTTGGTATAATTACACACTAAACATTCAATTAAATCATCAGTATAGAGTGATAGAAACAAAAATAAAGTTTTCATTTTACAGCTATTCCTTCCCATTTTCTCCAAAGAAGACTTCAAATTAAAAAAATAATAGAAATGACTTGAAGATTAGGAAACGTGTTGATTTCATATTCATGTACTATATATTTTGATTGGACACTAAAGGAAAGCACAATAGTGTTAACTTTTGGAAAGGAAATAACTTTTAGAACATGGAAAATTAAGAAAAAGTGAAGAATTCATATATTTCCAAAGTAAATTTTTAAATATTTTGGTTCATAAACTATTCTAAAAACTAGGAAGTAGTGGTATTACAAGGTCTACACTTTCTTTATTTCTGTTTTTAACTTTGAATTTTTCTGCAGAGTAAGCATAAATAATCTATAAATCTTCATTTTCCTTTTTAAGGTCTGCTTTGCAATACTGTGCAAACTCTGTAATTCCATTATGAGAATTTCAGTTGCTTTTTGCATTGACATTATGAAGCCCAGACCTGCCAGTGGAGAAATTAGAGCCAAATATCTCCTGACATTCAGACTAGTAGACACATAGAAATAACTATAACTTAAATAATAGAAAAATTGCTTAGTTTTCAGACAGGTTGTTGAAAAGGCTATAACTTGATTAATAAAATAAAATTTGTGGTGATAAGGAGTATGTAAAAGGGCAACATAATAATTCAGAAATATTTAAGAAACTAGCTCTTTGCACTTAAAATTGACTTTTTCTTTTTTTGGTCAGTGAAGCTGTCTCTGGGTTTTCAGTGACAAAATAATGGAGAGAGTAATAGTAAAGTTTTACTGGAACTCATGAATCAGAGTTTGCCTGAAGATCATTTTGTTTGTTTGTTTAATGCATATCATCTAATATATTGCCAGATTCCGTGGTGATGTCTCCACCCTTATCTTAATGGATCTATTGAAAGTACTTGATTCGCCCTGGCCAGTTTTGCTCAGTGGTTAGAGCGTCAGCCCGCGGACCAGAGAGTCCTGGGTTCAGTTGCCGCTAAGGGCACGTACCTCGGTTGCAGTTTGTCCCTGGCCCCGGTTGGGGTTGTGTGGGTGGCAACCACTCCATGTGTCTCTCTCACATTGATATTTCTCTCTCTCTCTTCCCCCTTTTATCCCTCCCACTCTATCTGAAGATGAATGCAAAAATGTCCTTGAGTGAGGATAAAAAATAAATTAAAAAAAAGTATTTGATTCACTTTGTCACTTCATAATCTGTTTACTTGAACTTTTGAGACACAAATATTTCTTGGGACTTGTTTGTTTCTCCCTGGGACATTCTTAGCTTCATTTGCTGGTTTTTCTCAGGACTCTGTTCTTGGACTTTATGTGTGCTCTGTGCAGTCACTATCTATGTGATCTGACCCAGAGGAATGTTTTTAAATACTGTCAATAAAAAATATGGTACCCAAATTTTTAAATTCCCCTAGAACTCAAGAATGTATATCCAATAGCTTAACTGAGATTACCACTTGTGTGTCTACTGGCACTGAATTCTTGTTTATATTAGTTTCTCCTGCCTTTTTTCCATTTCAGTATGGGTCAAGTTCATCTCCAAATTGCTAAGGTCAAATACCTTTAAGTGATCTGGTATTCTTTTTTTCCTCTCTCCCCATCATGCTTCATAATCAAGGCAAGCACAAATTCTCTCAGCAGTACCTTTGGAACATATCCTAAACACTTTTTTTTTTCTTTGTTATTTCTAAATTAGTCCAAAAAAAATAGGATTTTCCTTCAACAAAGAAAATTTAGCTTTGTTATTGTGGCTGTTTTTGTTCAACACCAGATTAGTTACCTAATCTATAATTAGGAGTCAGGAAGCACAAACACATATGTATCTTAGTCTGTAAAATGACCCCGTGTGAATATCCTCTCACCCAGAGAAACTTGTGGAGCGGGCACCGCCTGAGGGCCCGGGATGTTGATGCTTTCCAACTCCTGCCCAGTACTGAGCATCCGTTCTCTGGGTGCAATGCCGCCTTGTTTTATTTTTTTTCTTTCTTTCTCTCTTATACTTTCTTTTCTCTTGTTCAGCTCATTATTTCAATTGCAACATGTTCAGAGTATTGACATCCCTTTCCATGGCTAGAAATGCATTCTTATGCATTCTTATATCTAAAAAAAAGGAAGTGAATAAGCAAGTAAGATGTTGCAGTATATATAGTAATAGAAAAAGAAGTTTTATAAAGCAAATCAATGGTCTCTGTGGTCCCCAAATCCTCATAGTGAGTGGGTAACCCTGTGTCTCTGTTTGTATTTAGTTTTCTGTTCTGTGTTTTAGCAAATAGTTATGATGTGTGAATAGTTACTTTTTACTATTTCAATGTGTACAATGAGGAAGTACTAGGCAAGTTAAGATACTTTGCTATTTAATGAACCAGCAACAAAGCTTAAATAGATAGATCATAGTTAAAGGCAGATCCAATCTCCACACTCCTTGTTAAATTACAAAAACATGCAAATGCCTATTTTTGGCATTTCCCTTTATATTATTCAAAAGTACAACAACTCTAGTCCCATCATTATTCCAGGCTGTACTGTTTTTAAAGTAGATATTTCTATGTATATGTCAGAAACTCAAAATCTAAAATTAACTTAAATAATGGGTATATCAATATATACTTATGTAGATATATTATGCACTTATGTGATTTCTCAGAAAACTTATTTTTTGAGCAAGATTAAAATTATTGGAAGGACTTCTAATGAAATATAACTTCTATAAATTTTTTTAATCCTTACCTGAGGATGTTTTTATTGTTTTTTTTTGTTGTTGTTGTTGTTGTTGTTTTTTTAGGTAAAGAATTGTTTGAGAATAATTTTTTTGTTCTAATAAGATTTTGCATAGAAACTTTTTAGTCTCTTCTTAATTGAACTCTGTGAGTCTGTACATAACAGCTGTTAGGAACCTTCCACAGCTTAGTAGGGAGGTCTGCAATTCCATCTGAATTTTACCAGGATTACAATCCCTCAGTTGGTACCTGCATTAAAACACTTAAGAAAATAATTTATTAATATTACGGGTAAAAAATACTTTAAAGCTTATTTACAAATTGAATTAGATCAGTTTACACACATTGAAGCATGTGCTGCACTTGCCCATTACATGATATATCCACATATGATAACTTCTCATTAAGATAGTGCCATTTATATCATTTTCTAGTTCAACCCTTTATTCACTAAAGTCACATTACAAGACAGAATGGAAATGATGTGCCATTCTTATGTAGTCCACTCTCACTGTGATAAATTTAAGGATATAGATGGTTTTTCTCTTTGCTAAATTGACAGGTAATATTTCCAATTGCAAAGTAAACTTTTGGAATCAATCTGGAGATCAGTCATTTACTGTTGTGACTATTTTAATCTTTTTCTATAAGATGACAAACTTTTATTATCCAAAAAGAGAATAATAAAATTTTCAAATATATGATTATAATGTACAATGTTGGAAAAATTATATTTAAATTTTATATAGAGGAACAAAATTTGACACAGTTTTGTAATATTTATTATATTGTATTTTAGTTTGCATGATTTAGAAATATTAATTCATTTAGACAATTGTATTAGCAAAAACTGAAAAAATAATATATTTGTTTAAAATAATTAAATATATAAAAAGTAAAATATAAGTTTAGAATAATTTAGACCATTAAAGATAAGAGGAATAAATGGAATAAAAATTAGCATGCAGAAATTTCATTGCAGTTTTCATAAATGAAGTACACATTTGACTATAAATTTCTGTATATATAATATGAAACTTTAAATGTTAAATAATTCTCATTGAGAAAAAAAAGGTACAATTTCTTTAGACAAGCAAAGTTTATCTTGGCACTTACTATGAAAGAAATCAGATTTAGTGTGGGATACACTGAGAAAATAATTAACACCCTCAGCAATAGTGCTATAGAAATAACAAAATCAGTTTCCAAAATATTGTCTTTCAAAGTATCTCAATAAAAATTAACAAGATAAGCTTAAAATTCCATTTAATAAAACAAATATTGAGTAGAATGAAGTCAATTAGTACTCTTCATTGAATCAAAAGTTTATATATATATAATTATGTATATACAATGTTATGAAATCTTAATATTGCTAATAAAAGTATTTATTAAAAATATCAAGCACTTGCTATATATTGTTTCACTTCAATAATGCCTACATGCACTATGATTAGTAAAAGATGATCCCAGATTCTCAAAGTTCAAAAAGAGAGATCTAAAATGAGTAAGTAAAATATAATGTTGACATGCTTTTGTTCATATCAACATATAGAGAATACAAGGTAGAACCACACGCATGGAACAACAGAACGTGAATGTGAAGGTAAAACTTAAGACTCAAAGTTAGGTACAACATATACCAGAAAGACAAACAGGATTTTACAGTCTTTGTTTTCTCCAAGTGTGTTAAATCAGTGGCCCCTGCATAGCACACATTAGAGAGAAACTCATTGCAACAAATCCAGGACTTGAGTTCCACTCATCCTCACCCAGCTCTCCGATATTTAGTATAGTTTTTAAATGAAGGTCGAGAGAGCATTAAATCCTTATCTGGGGGAGGGAAAATTTTCCCTCTTTCCCTTGGTTCTTACTGCTGATCAGATAATTAAAATGACGTAGGACATACTAACAAAAGAAAATCAAATTTAATACTTATGCATGGGAATTCACATAAGCATGAAGAATTCCAAAGACAGTAAGGTACAATGAAGTATACATGTCATTCCGGACTAAGAAGAGGAGGTAGGGGTCTGGGACTTCAAAGAGAAGTAAGGCATTTCAGTGGAAGATAAAAAGTTAATGTTCAGTAAAAAAATGTTTGCTGGGCCCATCCAGAGACAATGGGTCTCAGAAAGGATTTTGATAAAACAGGCCCTCCTAGGTTCCTCCCTGCCTATTTTATCCAGTTCAAATTATACTGTAGTTATCTATGGTGATAGTTCTTCCTGGCATGGGCCTTCTATCTTAATTTCTTTAAGGCAGTTGGGGGAAAGACCAATGGTTCTTCCTGAGGATTTTGTTTCTTCAAAGAAAATAATGTTCATGTTTGAGAGACACATTTTGGGGTGGCAAATTTTCTTCACTACACAATGAAAGGCTTTGGTTGATCCACAGAATAACTAGAGAAGCCAACAAAACTTTTTCATGATCTGAACTCTGCTTATCTCTCAAAACTTACCTTTTGCTGCATTGTTTCCCATATGTCAAGTTAATTATAATTTATCCTTCAAAAGTTTATGGTGTTAATACTTACCTGCTTCTGGGTATTCCTATGCCTAAAATAGCCCTTCTTCCTGTCCATTCTATCATACTGTCAACCAAAATTAGTTTTAGAATGTAATTAAGAATAAACAGCATTCATTAGAGCAAAAAAAATACTGCAACCTGGGAGACAGATTTATTCAGGCAGCAATCTAAATTGTGTTTTACCAAGACAAAGGAAGGTGGCCTTTTATAGCAAAAGTTCCTCCCTAGGTTTCCAATTAGGTCTATTTTATTAAACGAGGTATTCAAATTTGTACACAAATGATTGGTACAAATTGGGAAGTCTCGATTGGTCGACATTATGCATCCTGATTGGTCATTATGGAGCAGTTAGTTGTAATTGGTCAGGGCAGGTCTTAGCTGAATAGTCAAAAGTTGAAACCAGAAACTTCCTTATAATAGTTGATTCAGATGGCATAAAGGAACAGGGATTAGTGAAGAAAGATCAGTTCAGTCTGAGATTCTTCCCTGTATATAGAGTATGTGAGAAGTCCCTGTCAGAAAATGGTCACTAGGCTCTTATTATCTATAAAATGTGGGCTTTTAGTTAACCATTGGGAGTTCATCTCAGCAGATAATTTCTCAGAGTTCATGTGAAATCAATCTTTCTTATCTGGGTCCACATGACACATTTGTACATCTTTGGAGCCATAGTTCAAAACTTACCATTTTCTTAAAGATTATCCTGAATCTGCAGGCATTATGTGTTTGGTGTTTCCAATAGACTCCCAACAGACATCTATTATTGAATTTTATTTTCCTTACACTTTTAAAGAATATATTGGTTTCCAAATGCTTAATTCTTACCTCATTTAATTCTGGTATAAATTGTGTTAAATCAAAGCTGACTCTTAAATTTCATGTTGTTATTATAAAGTATTCTCTTTTTTTGAAATTTTAATGTAAGCAATATAGTTCTCCTAATATCTATTTATTGGCAGAGAGCTCTGTAGATGTTTGAATTTGCACAATTAGAATTACATTTGGGACTGGAAATTGTCCACATTCATCATTAGTTTTCCACAGAATTTTAATATAAGAAATTCAGTGGAGACTAATATATCTTGGTTATTAACAAGAGTGATTGGGAGGAGCCATTTAGAAAGTTGTTACACGTGGATGAAATTGATTTAATGTTTAATGACAATAAATACTAGTTCATAAAAAATTCTTATTTATCTGGGATAAAATTACATTGAAGTAATAATTAAAAATAGACATCTTGAAAATAATTATACATAATACTTGAAGAAATACATATGTATTTTAAGTAACTGAAAATGTAGTGTATTGTAGCCATAAAAGCAAAGATGCTTTAGGAATAACTGCCAACAATAATTTTCTGTTAGGCACTTAAAATTAATCATCAGTAGATGAGTGAATAAAACAGCTATGGTACAGCCCTGGCCAGTTTGGCTCAGTGGTTAGAGCGTCGGTCCTCAGACCAAAGAGTCATAGGTTCCATTGCGGTCAAGGGCACATGCCTCGGTTGCAGTTCAGTACCCAGCCCTGGTTGAGGTCATTCAGAGGGTTAGCCAGTTGATGTGTCTCTCTCATATTGATGTTTCTCTCTCTCTCTTTCTCCCCCCTCTACCTCCCTCACACTCTATCTGAAGATAAATGGAAAAATATCCTCGAGTGAGGATTTAAAAAAAACACCGTGGTACAGTTACACAATGGAATACTACTTGGCCATAAAAAATAATGAAATCTTAGCCTTTGTGACAGCATGGATGGATATAGACGGCATTAGGCTAAGTGAAATAAGCCAGTCAGAAAAAGCAAGTACCATATGATTTCACTCATATGTGGGATCTAATAAACAAAACAAACTAACAAACAAAATAGAAACAGACACATAGATATAAAACAGACTGACGGCTGTCAGAGTGTAGAGGGATTGAGGAGCTAGGTAAAAAAAAGGTTAAAAAAAAAAGCCCTCATAGACACAGACAACAGCATGGTGATTACCAGAGAGGAAGAAGGGTTGGGAGAGGTAGAAGAGGGTATATGGGGGATAAATGGTGATGATGGAAAGAGACTTGCCTTTCATTAAAAAAAAAATATATATATATATATATATATATATATATATATATATCTCCATAAAAGTAATAAAATGAATTCCCAGCAATTTTAATTGTAAATGTGATTATTCAAATTTAGTGTTTTTCATTTAGTAGTTTTTTTTAGCTAGTATAGTAACTTTAATTTTGTTTATCCTAACATAACATTTTATTTCATATAATAAAATTATTTAGGGGCGATAAAAAGTAGAAAAACAACGATAACATTTTAATGAAAGCATATCTATCTATCTATCTGTCTATATTTTTTTAATCCTCACCTGAGGATACTTTTCCATTTATCTTCAGATAGAGTGGGAGTTAGGGAGAGAGAGAGACAGAGAGAGAGATTGATGTGAGAGAGACGGATCGATTAGTTGCCTTCTGCAAGACCCTGACCAGGGCCAGGGATCAAATTGCAACTGAAGTATGTGCCCTTGACCAGAATCGAACCTGCGACTCTTTGGTCCGAGGGCTGATGCTCTATCCGCTGAGCCAAACCGGCCAGAGCATAAACTAAAGCATATTTAATGCTAAGATATCTTGTCTTTAAGAACCAGTCAGGTAACTTTTGACTGTGTCACATGAGGTCTTGGTAATAGAAATGTGATACAGGAATAGACAGCTAATATTAAAGTTATGAATTGCATTGTTATCTGCGAAGAGAATAGAAAGTGAAAAATTTGAATTAATCAGGAATATGGCAGGATAATGTCATCTGTCATGTGAGTCTTTATGTGCTGGTCCTATATTTTCCTGTCTCTAAGGTCTGCATCGTAGTTGATAGCACCCTATTCCTCAACTTTGGCTCAATTTCAAGCCTCTTACTACTGGTATTCCATTTCCATTACCTAATCATTGGATAATACATTTCTTTTTAGAATAAATGGTTTAAAACTTCTCAAACACACCATGTATTGGCCTTAGTTGTCCTTACAGGTAGGTCCCAGACAAAAGCTATAATCAGTATGATTAAAGTAGTAACCATGTATAAGTAACCATGTAAAGTAGTAACCAACTAATGTGTATGATTTAATACCTAAAGATGGGTGTATCTGAATACATGCATTGGTCTTCAGGTTTTGTAGACTTTACCTTCATGATACATCCTGAACCAATGCCTGTTGTCTTACTCCCTATATTAAATCTGATCTAGATGAAATCTGACCTGGTCCAGGTCTGTGTCATCTCCCCCTTTGATTAATAAAATAGTCTCTCAATATACTTTCCTGTCTGCAATCTCTTCTAATCCATATGTCCAGTTATCTCATGCTCCTGCTTTTAAATGGTTAAATGCTTGAAACAGCTCTGTCCCAAGGGTTCTGTGAGGACAAGTTCCATGAAATGTTGATAGGGGTTATACTCTTGTGCCACTCTCTTTCTTGAAAAATAAACAAACATAGTAAAACATAAATATTGTGCCAAAGATAAACGTATTTGGGAGACAGAGCTAAACAAAATAAACCTTGCTTTATTTCTTTTCATATTCTTTGTTATTTTTAAGTGAAACAGGAATCTCTTAAGAGAGGCAGTGAATGACATTTTTCTAATTGATTCACTCTCCCTATTTTGATCACATGATAAATGTATTCCATAAAAAACACCTCATTAGATGAGCTTAGAAGATACGTTCTAATCTCTTTAATATGTTATTTAAAATATTTTTTAGACTCTACTCACTAGATACCCCTATAGGCACCTTAGTGCATTTGATTACTTCCTCTTACCTGAACATAGCAACCACTTTTCTCTGACACTTTTATAGTTTCCCTTGAAATTTTACTAATTCCCTTATTCATCAAGAAATATTATCATCATGATTTAAGACAAAGCTTGCACATGCCTTGATTGTCAATACTTTAAAACGTTTTCAGCATTATAGGCAAAAATTATTTATACTTTGTATGTTTATAATTGCTATTTCAGTGTAAGCTTATTTTTATATATTTATTTTCCATTTGTGGTTCATTTCTCTTTTAAATTGAATATAAATATATTTTTCTGTTTTTCCATTTGCCTTTTATTATTGTTGTTTTTTAAAAGTATTTTGAAGATCTAGGTATTATTCCTTTGTGTGCTACACAAGTTAAGTAGTTTTTCCAAGTGTGTGGCTTGTATTTAAATGTGTTTATGGTATTTTCCCTCATGAACATAGTTAAAATATTTCTGTTGACATTTTTTTCTTTAAGACATTTGGAACTTATGGTTTGCTTAATTATACACCTGATTTAAATCATAAAGTATGCCCCCCCACTAAATTTTCTTCTGTTAATAGTTTTGCCTTTTATGCTTATCATTTTAACACATCTGAATTTTGTATCAGGTAATGACATAAGTTATTTTTAATATAAAACTAGTTGTCCCAAGATCATTTGTTAAATAATCTGTCATTTTGTCATACACTTGATGAGCCTATTGTGGGTTTATTTTGTATTTATGCTACTTGGGATTCACTGAGGGTTTTGGGGGAGGATCTGTAGACTAAAGTATTTATCAAGTTTGGGGACATTTTAAACCATTGTTTCTTTAAATGTTTTCTCTCTCTCACTTTGCCTTCTGAGTCTCCAATTACAGTACAATAGATCGCTTGATATTTTCCCATATGTCATTGAGGCTTTGTTTATTTCTTCACAATTTTTTTCCTGACCCTTTTCTGTCAACTCCAGCTATTTCACTCATCAGTTAGTTTCATATTTTAAATATTGTGCTTTTTAGTTCTTGAATTTGCTTTTATTTACTGTTAGATTCCATTTCCCCACTCACCTTGTGCATTAAGACCATAATTTCCTTTGATTCGTTGTATTTATAATAGCTTCTTTACAGACCTCCTCTACTATCCATACACCTGGATCACTTTAGAGCCTTTTTTTCTGTTCACCACTCCTCCCACCCTTGCCCCTTTGAGTCTTTGATATATTTTTTGTTCTTCACATGTTTAGCAATTTTTAATAGCATGATAGACGTAATAAAGAGTATGCATTATGCTGTCTTCTTTTAGAGTGTTGTGTTCTGTGTTTCGAGCAGTTATTTTACTGGGAGCCTGTTTTGATAACATCCATGATTGACTGAAGGCTTTGCTAGAGTGGGCATAGTGTAGTTCTTACTCTACCGTATGGTTCTTACTCCTCATATCTGATCTTTCTGGTGCTTCAGTAGAATGCCAGATTATAAGGTCTCCCACTCTGGCTGACCAAACTCCAATGTCAAGACTCTCAGTACAGTGTGACCTCAAGTATCTCTGCCCTGATCTCCTCCTAGTAGCAGCCACTCTCTCCTAAGTCTTGTGAAGTCCCATCCTGTACATGTGCAGACCAACCCTTGACCTGCAGAGAATTACCCCCACATACATCTAGACATCACCCTTCCCTCCCACACCTTTGGTCAGCCCCCTCCTCTCCCATGCATAATTTCATTGGTTTTGCTCTTTTACCAGCCCAAACTTCAATGGATGTTCCCTCAGCTTAATGGGACCAAAGTTTGCTGCTTTAAGTTACACCTTGTGATCCCACAGTTGAACACGGGCCCTAGGTGGAGAGCTGGAGTGCAGGTTTACATATGTTTATGTTCTAACAGAGATCGCAGTCTGCACTACTTATTGTCCAACACCTGAAAACAGTTACCTTGAGAATTTGGTCTAATTTCATAATTATTTATGGAGGGAGGGCAAATCTGGTATCATTTCCTTTTCCATAGCTGAAGCTTGTTATTGATTTGAACAGCCAACATGCTTTATGAACACAATTCAATTATTTTCCCTCTATCTCCTGATCTGTCTATCTATGCCTGGGGTTATTTTAATTACCTTACTACCAGTCCTAGGTGCTGGTTGAACTAAATGTAATAAAACAGGAGAAATAGGTACCAGGAAGTCTAAACCATGTGTTCATGCAATTCACCTCTGGACCTGCGTAAGCTCCTTCCCACACATAGTATTTCTATGTAAGGATGAAATACTGATGCACACATCCTCCTTTATGATTTTGTAATCATAATGGGCTCGTCATTTCACAGTTGCCTCCTGGTCAGCATTCAGTCTCTCGTGCCCCAGTAATAAACCAGAAGATGATTCTCAAATTGAGACTGTTTATTGGAAGAAAAACTCTGATTTTGCTCACAATGTCTTTCTGGGCTATAATTCTCTGATTGGGCTGCATTCCATACATAGGCTTCCCAGGGCATCCCTGTAAGCTATAGACACTCCTCCTATTTCATCTTCTGGGTCATAATGCCCATGATGCAGAACAGCTTGTTCAACAGCTTGGACCTGCAACAGAGGCCTTTCTTGTTCAGGGATTCAGTCAAAGCTAATAGACTTGTGAATTTATCGGAAAATATTTGGGTAGAGAGCACCTAAATTTTGTATGTTGTATCTCCAACAATATCACTTAAGGTCATTCACTTTAGCATAATTTAATAACATGCTCAAAATACTGTACCCCTAGAATTTTCACCAATGTGACAGACCCTTAAATTTTGCAGGATTTTTCTCCCACCCTCTGGCTAATGTGACATTTAGCATACTTGTTATGTCCTACCCACCAGAGCCAATGACCACAATTTCACAGATGTCGTGGAAATATGTGATGTTTTATGGGATATCAAAGTGATCAAAGTTCTTGCAAACTGTAGGGAGAAGAAGAGTTATCATGCCCCTTTGATAAGACATTGAAGTGATGCTGATGTTCCTGATTTCCCTAGTCATGCTGATTTAGAAAAAATCGTTACATATATGTACTAAGTGCCATAGGCTGTGTCAGTTTTCCTGTGTAGAAATATCACATCTGGAATGTCAACTACAATTATCATCACTATTTGATTACATTTGTGATAATCTAGTTATTATTCAAGATCCATCTGGAATGTGTACCTACCATATGAATGAATTAATCTGGGATGTAATAGAATCTCTACCTTTGCATACTTTAAGTTTGTAATGAGGCACTAGAATCTGAAAGTTCCTCATGAATACAGGATAGCTTGAATTAACTACAGTAGTAGGTATGTGATGATTATTCCTTGATAGACCTGACAGTGTGGGTCAGGAAAACCAAAATGAGAATCATGTCAGTTTCTCAATAGATCTTTTCCTATCATGAATTTTCTGGGACTGAGGAAAAACACTGCAGGTTGAGTCCATTGGCCCAGTAAACATACCAGAAGACAGACTTGAACAAATACACAATTTATAACCTGGCTGTCACAGGCTTACTCTTTGATTGATGAATATGGTGGCATTTTATAGTTGTGAGGTACTCGCTTCAGTTCAGAGATAATATTTAATAACTCCTTGAATATTTTGTTATTTTCTAGTATCTAGGGCCTGTTATCTGGATAACTATTTCTATTGCAGGTTTGTAGCAATTTTCATGGTTGTTTCTTAAAAGATGCTGTGAATCTCTTAACTCACTCTATGTATATAAGATTTCTTCTACCGTATGGCTGGGAAATGTTGGCATTACAGATTCTAGGATCCCTATTACTTCAGGCTTCCATTAGCCCATGATAGACTTTAGAGTCACTCCTTTGAGTCCAGGGTGAGTAGAACCACATCAATTTATTTCACCCAGGGCAACCTTAACCTGGTACTCTCCGAAGTTTTTCCTACAGGCAATTCCCAGGTACCTGTCTACACAAGTTAGCACAGTATTGCAGTTACTTTGCTGTGTGGTGCATCTTCTTAGAGCAAAACTTGCACTAATTAATCATTCACATATTAATTTTGAATTTTCTCAGAATTTTCTAGCCTTCCCAATTGCCAAAATCTCTCTCTAAGAAGTTGCTTTTTGTCCCAGAATTTGCCTTTTTGTTGAGAATTTTCAGAATGAACCACATAGGGATTTTATGGAATATCAAGTTTTCTTCATTTTGAGCTTCAAGCTTCAAAATTATTTCAATTTTGTAATGTCAACATTTAAAAATACTTTTCATTTAAAACAAGTACATCGACAGGTTATGCATGATAAAATTTACAAAAGGGAAACAAATATCATTGTGCTTTATATGATTATTATTAAAGGTAGATAGAATTTTTCAAGAAATGTAAAGATGCACATGGTTCATAAAATTAATATTTTTATTTCACAAATACTATTGGTCACATTTTCACTTCTGGCATTTTTTTTTTGAAATCTACTTAATAGTTTACTCTAGAAAGCAGCTTTATATATGTATTTTATTTATTTCCACAAGCGTCCTGTGAGGAAGTTTCTCAATTGTATTCTATTTTACAGATAAGTTAATTGAGATTCAGAATGCAGAAACTAATGGAGCCTAGAATATATACACTTTTCTCTGGCTCATAAGTTCTTTTTTTACTGTTCTGTGTTACCACGGTATGTGTGTGTGTGTTTCAATACTTCTGATAAAAAGCCTTACTTAAAATTTCAATTATCTTATAAAACTATACCCAGAGGCAACATTAATTACTATACTCATTTTTCTTGTTTCTAAGTATTAGCACCTGGTGCTTGAACTTTATCTATTATAATATTTCCTAGATCTAAACTTTTCTCTTGGGGATCATGAAATTATTTGACAATTAGGGTATTTAACATAACCAGACAATTATTTTGATACTAGTTTACTCTTTCATACCAATATATGATGACGTTATTTCATTCTCTAACATTATAATACAAAGTTAATTTTTAAAATGCATTTATTTATTTAAATTTTCCCCTTTTCTTTTTTTCTCCTTTCTTTCTTTCTTTCTTTCTTTCTTTCTTTCT
This sequence comes from Tadarida brasiliensis, assembly GCA_030848825.1. Classification (NCBI taxonomy): domain Eukaryota; kingdom Metazoa; phylum Chordata; class Mammalia; order Chiroptera; family Molossidae; genus Tadarida; species Tadarida brasiliensis. Next base: position 67,556,322 of record CM061266.1, read on the forward strand.
TTCTTTCTTTCTTTCTTTCTTTCTTTCTTTCTTTCTTTCTTTCATAGCAAAGCTAACTCTAGGACCTAGAGTCTAGATGGATGAGTTTTAAAGTTAAAAAGATATATAAGATTCTATTTTATTGTCTGAGAATTTTTGGCCACTTTTTGATCTTTGGCATTGCTTGTAATAAATAACTTTAATAAAGTTATTATTGTAATAATGACTTATTATAATTTTAAAATTGAAATAATATGTGCTTTATATAAAATTAAGCAATACAAAGAAAAAATAACAAACTTTTCATCTCACTAAAAATATTTTTTATAAATATTTCTTTAATAGAAACATAATATGAAGATATATACATTGGCTGCAATGTACATTAAATTTGCAGGGCTAAAAGAGCATTTATATTTTCACTTAAAGAAAAACATATTTTACTACATTCAGGTCTTGCCCAAGGACCATCTATGGATAATTCTTTATTTGATAATGTAGAGGTGTTCTTTACATTGTTCTCTCAAAACAAGAGCTAACTCATCACTCAATGGAAACAGAAAACTGCTTGCAAATTTACTTTGCCATTTTAGCTCTACTTTTAGTTACAGACATTAAAGAAATAACAATAAAGCTGGGATCTAGTCTTAGGAATCCTTTTGTAGTGTGTTTATTGTATTCTTTAGTATTCTCACAATGTGCATAAGTGCATTACCAGATAATGCAAGAGAGCAAATATTCTGGTTAAGTAGAATATGCTTATTTTTTCTCCTGAGTTCTGGAAGTTTTTAAAATTCAACAATAAGAGTTCATGTGAACATTTATCTTCTGCGTGTCAGGCACTCTGTTAGTATAAATTCCTTTACGAAAAGTGTATTTTTGTGTTCTATAACCAAATAAGGCAAATCATAATAAGTTAAAATTGGTACTTGCCAAGGCCATCTTCTCATAGAATATTCTTTACTCATTTATTCTACAAATAGTTGTTATACTCCTAAAATATTCTACATGCCATCAATATATTTAAACCATACTAGGTAATTAGCAATTCAGGGTAGCACCCCCCCAACCAAGTTATGAGGATTAAAAGAAGTCTTTTTGAAAGGAGTGATATTTAAATTGATCTCTGAAGGATTAAGTAAAGTTATCCATAAAAATGTCAATGTGTTGTAAAAGTTACAAGTAAAGAAAACTATGTGTGTTAACTCTCTAGAATAAAGATGTGACATATTGCAGAAACTGGAATTATTTAGTGTGTCTAGAATTAGAGCTCGAGCAAAAGGGTATTAAAAGTTGGAAAAGTTTCAGATCATATACGAAATAACACTTGATATGTAATTTGAACCAGGAAGGCATTGAAGGCTGAGACCTGATTGTCAATAGGCAGAATTTATGATGTAATAGCGTTAGAGAAGCACATAGGTAAGTGTTCTAAAATGAAAACAGGTGAGTAATTGTTAGTTTTTGTAGTTTTTTAAAAGTTAATTCATAGTCTTCCCTTCTTGCAGTAACTATTTCCTGATGCAGGACCTAAATTATTTCTGCCCAGTCTCAATATTGTTTAGCACAAAAATAGAAAAATATACTTCATCACCAAATTGTTTGGCGCGGGGAAAGTAAATGATGTGTAGCCTCGGATTGTTTAGCACAGAAACACGTTGGTCCATTCTCAGCAATTAAGGTAATAAATGAAAATGAAAGCTAAATTAAGTCACAAGAATAAAACACTAGTGCCCTTGGCAAAAGCAATTTTATTAGATGGGTGGTTGGGGAAGTAAAATTGAAATGGATTGAAGAGTGTTCAGAGAATCAGGAATTAAGATAATGAGTGCCTACAACACTTTCAAGACATATGGTTATAAAAGAAAATAGAGCTGCATGGCTATGGCTTGAGTAGTTCATGAAGTCAAGAAAAATTTTTATGCATTTTATTGTTTTATATATCTTAGTTTGGGGAAAATTTAAGCAAGTTTAAATCTGATGGGAAGAGGTCATATTGGACTTTTTAAATTACGTTTCTTATAACTTGAAGCTTTATGTTCTTGGGCTATGATAACAGTGAAGATCACAATGTCCGATTATAATATCTGAGAGATTCTCAGATTGGAAAGAGACTGTATGGTTAATTTTAGTTGAAGATATAAAACTTACACAATAATAGAAATAATCCAATGTCAGAATTTCAGTTTGTACTTACAGGACACACTGTAAAGATCTAACCTATTTCCTAAAATTTTAAGGTCTCATTTGTTGAACTAATAAGGCTGGATATGTGATAGGAGAATTTCAAATAATGAAGCTTAACTTAAAAACCATAAGTGTTCTGATTTGGAAACTCCTTGTTTTCAATCCTGAGTCAAAGGTCAAGGACAAAAAGTCCTACTTGGAGTCTGAGATCAGGAAATGATTCATGAGGAAATTTGCAAGCACTGTGACAGTGACTTTATATGGAGAAACGCATGTCAAGCCAACATAACCATTTCTCTGACAGATTAATCAATCTTCAGGAAAAGTGGCTTGTTTTTAGATATACTATGGAGACACTCAAAGCATAAAAAATTTAAGGAAAAAAACAAAATCCTGGAGTTAACATGAACTCTGAAAAAACAGTTTTGAAGCCCTGTTTCTAGCTCACTGTTATTTTAAGAGTTATTCTTTCAAATTATTTTAAAATTTTTCAGAAAAGTCTGTATTATAGTCGATATTTGTTAGGGTGACTCAATTACATAAAAGAAGGTACCATCTTGACAGTAATTAGCTTGTAGACTTCGTTCGTCCTGCCAAATTCTATGTCATGTTCATTTTATGTCTATGGTCTCACCAAGCTCTAAAACTGTATTATTCTATTTTTTCCTCGATTTGTTCTAATATTGCATCCATCACAAATTGGGTAACTTAAAAACAAAGTATATTAAAGTATTCTCTTGATAACATTTCCCAGGCTATGAAATTCTTAGTGAGGTGTAAAATTTTCTGCCCCAAGTATGCTACTGAATTGTAAGAAATTAACATAAGGATCTAAATGGACCAATAAAATGGCAATGAATGCATATCTATCATCAACTGAATCTAAAAATAAAAATAAATGATCAAGCAATGCAGAAACAGACTCACAGATATAAAAAAAATTTTGGTGGTTGCCAGACGGGAGTGGGGTTGTGGGAATGGGTGATAAAGGTGATGGGATTTAGAAGTACAAATTAGTAGTTATACTATAGTTATGGGGGTGTAAAGTACAGCATAGGGAATATAGTCAATAATATTCTAATAACTAAGTATGGTAGCGGTTTGTCCCGGCCCTGGTTGGGGTCGTTTGGGAGGTTACCAGTCCATATGTCCCTCTCACATCGATGTTTCTCTCTTTCTCCCTCTCTCTCCCTCTCTCCCACACTATCTGAGAATAAGTAGAAAAATATCCTTGGGTGAAATTTTAAAAAACAATAATAATAATATAAATAAATAATAAATTTAAAAAATGAACCCTTTAGGAGCCATTCTGAAGGGCAGTCTCCAATATCTTGAGTTTTAGATCATATTCATGCAATCTGGTACCAAACGAGAAACATCGAATCTCAATAGGGCAGTTTTAATCTATTTGGCAACCAATAGCCCTGACTTGATTCTCCTTAGTTCCCTGAGAGCCAATAGTGATATGTTCATTCTGGATTTTAAAATGAGTTGCGGCCCAGCCAGTGTGGCTCACTGGTTGAGCATCGACCCGTACACCAAGAGGTCTACAGTTCGATTCCCAGTCAGGGCACATGCCCAGGTTGTGGCCCGATTCCCAGTGGGGGGCATGCAGGAGGCGGCCAGTCTATGTTCTCTCTCATCAATGTTTCTGTCTCTCTCTCCCTCTCCCTTCCTCTCTCTCTAAAATCAATAAAGGGAAAAATATTTTTTTAAATGCATTGTGCAGGGCATTTTGTGACTTTTCTGTTCAGTGTGTTAATGTGTGAAAGAATTCTGCTGCTCTTCCTGCATATGCCTGAGCCGAAATTCCTAAAATAAATGCTGAGAAATGACCATATTCCAGGGTTGTAATTTGCAAACTTGTGAAAAGCAAACATATGGTACAGAAAATTTTCTATTAGTTTTAAATATTTAAGGGGAAAGTTATAAAGTATGATGAAAATAACCATATTGTGTAGACAAATATTGTAGATAACAGAAAACACACATGATTTTAATGGATTTAAATTTGTAAACTTGTCTGTAGTTTTTTTCCCCTTGCTACATTACACTGATGAAACCCTCCAGAAAATTGTTGAATAGAAGCAGTACTAATGGATTTCATTTTCAATCTCAAGGAAGAAAGGTTTCAATTAAAAACAATGCTTGCTATATGAAAGAATTAGGTGGCTTTATACAACTGAAATATGTTCCTTAATTAAGTCCAACCTAGTTGTGATGCGTTATCAACTATATCTTTGATACTTTTTTTAATATGCACATATCATTTTTAATGTACATTTCTGTATTTGGTTGCCAATATCTGGTTTAGGATTTTTGCAAATATATTTAGAGGAAAGAATGGCCATTAATTTTCCTGCCTTGTAGCATCCTTTTTAGGTTTTGTATTAGTGTTGTATTTGCCTCATTAAATGAGTTGAAGGACATGTTCTCTTTTTCTGTTCTTTGGCATGTTCTAAGAAAGCGTTTCTTTTTGTTGTTGTTTTGTTTTGTTTTTCTTTGGTTTTACTATGATGTGTGGTTTTCTTTATCTTGGGGTTTGTAGTGAATCTCGAATCTGTGTCTTGATGTCTTTAATACATTTTTTAAAACTTTTGATCATTATTTCTTCAGATGACTTTTGCCTCATCATGCTTCTCCCCTGCTTTGACAACTATAATTATATAGATATTATAATTTCATACTATGTTTTATTTTCAGAAGAAAATGGTTCCTTTATCTTTTTATCTCAATTTTTTCTATTTATTTTTTTAGATCACTATGCTTTTCTCATCTGCATCCAATCTGCAAATTTAGTTCATTTACCAAAATCCTAAGTTAAATATTATATTTTAAAATTTATTTCCATTTTATTTTTTTATATAACTTAATGGTCTGTGAAAATCTCCAGCTTGTCATCTATATTAAAAGATATTAATGAGCCCTGACCGGTTTGGCTCAGCGGTTAGAGCATCGGCCCGCAGACCAGAGAGACCCGGGTTCGGTTCTCGCTAAGGGCACGTACCTCGGTTGCAGTTTGTCCCCGGCCCGGTTGGGGTCTTGTGGGTGGCAGCCACTCGATGTGTCTCTCTCACATCGATGTTTCTCTCTCTCTTCCTCCCTCTTTCCCTCCAGTTCTATCTCAAGATAAATGCAAAAATGTCCTCAGGTGAGGATAAAAAAATAAATAAATAAAAGATATTAATGAGAGTATTATGCTAAGCAAAATAAGCCAGACAAAGACAAGTATCACATGATCTCACTTATTTGTGGAATCTAATGAACACAATAAACTGATGAACAAAATAGATCCAGAGACATGGAAGCATGGAACAGACTGTCTGAACTTCAGGGGAAAGGGGGGGGGAGGGAGGAGTGGCGAGGAGGAGTGGGAGACAAAAAAAGAGGGAGAGCTGTAATACCTTCAACAATGAAGATACATTTTAAAAAGATATTAGTGAAAGTTATTCACATAAAAATAATTTAAAAACAAAAACAATTGTTTTATGTTTAACAATTAATTATGATTCATCTATTCAGAGATATCTGAACCTGTTTCTATTGCCTGTTATTCTCCCTAGGTCTTATTTCTTCCTGCTATTCTTTTTCTTTAATGTCCAGTGTCATACATGTGGGGGGAAAATCATACAGTTTGGATAATCTTTTTCTAAAAAGGGTTTATTTTGACTGCTGATGTTTACATGAGAAGATCACCTCAATACAATTAGAGATACATTGATTCAAATCTAGGTTTCAGCCTCTGCATTATCTTGTCTATTTCTTAGGAAGTACAGGTGACAGCCTGTGTATTTATCAGAGTCCCTTGTCCTTGTTGGTCCTTAAATTCAGATGTTTATTTTCCAAGCTCTGTTTAACTCCTCAACCTTCGATAAGCCATTTTCTGCGTGTCTAGCATGGCTTAGGAATCAGTAAATATCTCTAGGGAAAAATGGTACACAATGACAGCCTTACCTGATCTTTCTTCCTTTATGGCCCCTCATTTACTGTCCTGGCTACCTTTGTGACCCATAAATCCAATATCCGTTATTTCCCCCAAACCCCAGATACTGTCAAAAGTTCTCCTTACACTCTCACCCTATGCTGCTTATAATTAGTAACTACCTAGAGAGGGGGGGAAAAACAGTGTAAAATATTGAGCTGTCTTCCATGAATTTGCCTTGGTTAATAGGATCTTGGCCTTTCATGTCACAGCTTCTTTAGTAGCTATTATTAAATTGAAATAATTATTTTGATATTACATATAATTTTTTTCTGGTGTTCTTGGTGAGGGGTTTAGTCAGTTATAAGTTATTGCATTGTAATTGAAAGCCGAATTCTCCATATTACTTTCTTGAAATAAGCTATTTCATTATTATTGTTATGGATCTAATTTATTTTCATTTTTAAATTGTTTTAAGGGTTTTTCATCAGAACATTTGATTCGTTCTGCTGGGCATATCATATATCTAAGGATATTGAGAGTCTTCTTCTTGATATGAAGTATGGTATTTTAAAGTATTCATCATGAAACAGTCTGTGATATTAATAGAAGTAGTAGCTATACTTGAGTATCATGGACTTTTTGAAATCCTGAAGTTTATTACTTATATTTTTGTATATATCTGATTAAAATATAAGTATTGTGCTAATGCACTCTGTAACTTTGCATATTTTGGTTTAATCAGTTAGGTACAGAATATGAAACTCAACAATTTATAATTTATTGACAATCTTTCACAAACCATGTTTCATAATTTCTCATAATAAAATTCACATACTTCTGTAAAGCAACAGTTACTACTATACTTTACAAGAATCATAATTTAGAATAGTATAATTAGATGGTCGACCTCAATATCATATTGATTCAATTAATATTTTATGAGTAATTAATTTTATAATAGGCATGTTTGTATTTTACTTTGTGACTTTTTCAGGTTCACTAATTTTATGTTATTGTATATATAGATAACCTATCTTTTAAATCTTTTTAAGACAGAAAAAGAGATAATTTACAATTTATTTACTGCTTTTTGGAGAAAATCATTTAATCCAAGATTGATTTTTTTTTTTTTACATATTAATGATAAACATAAAGACAGAGTCATTGATTTTCCTTGTAAATTTCTAAAACTCTGTATGTAGTTCTGGACAATTGGTAGGACTTTATAAACATCAACTTTTGTGTGTGTGGTTTGCAGACTGTCAGCAACTAATCATTCACTGACGCCTCAAAGTGAGTTGGACTGCAGCAGTTCTGAAGAATTCTATCAGGCTGTTCACCATGCTGAGCAAACCTTCAGAAAAATGGAAAGTTACTTGAAACAACAGCAACTCTGTGATGTTATCCTGATTGTTGGGAACCGAAAGATACCTGCACATAGGTAGAGTAATCTGTCTTTATTGGAAACATGCATTCATATATTCAAAAGTGATCGTCTGGTATGTAGATTGCAAAATATTATGATTAGAGAATGAAGAATTCATATTTCTAAGAAAGCCTGGGTATTTTTCTTTTACTTATTTAAGTGATCTTTTTAGAAATAAAGCAAATATAAATAGTTCAAAAATACAACTTCCTCCAACTACAGTTGATAAATACTCTGTTTTATACGATTCACAGTCATAAAGAGTGAGATTCAGTTTTGACTTAAGAGTATGTTTCTAAGATCTGAAATGAGTTATGCTTTTGTGCTAAAATTGAAAGGAAGTCAGGTTACCTTGGGTATGTATTATTCATTCCAACTGGGAAATTCAAAATATTTCGTATTAATAGTTTTATTTTATATTTATTAAAAGTTATTTAACTTATCACACACTAATATTATTTTTAAGGCCTGATATATTTGAAAGCTAATATACACTTTTAAACATTTCCTATGTATTTATAATTGATAATTTCAAGTTTCATGAACTAGACATTTGTTTATTTTGTACCATATTGATTTGTTATCAGTTTACTTATTAAAATTCATTAAATTTGATGTTGGGCTTTTACTCAGTTTTTCTTATTTTTTTATTTTAAGTGAAAAAATAATTTTAATTTAATATTGATACTGATTATTTTAAGTAGTTGAATATATGAGCAAGCAGCCTTAGATTACCTTAACATGTGTCATTTAATTCTATTAATACTAATGAATTAATAGAAAAGGTAAATTATCTACATATTAAAAGATTTAATGGACTCCTCTTCCTAATAATTTTTAACTTAAATTGTATTATCTAGATAATATGGATGCATATAAGTGTGGACTATTAAAATGATTCTAGAAAAAGAATGCTCTATTTCGTCCATGGTAACAATATTAAAATGTGGACACTAAATTTGAACCAATACACTAGAAACGCATAAGAAGTTACAACTGACCCTGAATAACTAATCTAGATCACGTAGGATTCAATCTGTCAGCTAACTAGGAGAATAAGTCTAATAATATAGTATTCATACTTATTTTTGAAATATTTTTATGATATTGCATTAAGAGATAGTCATTATTATTGTAACATTTAAGTTTAATATGTATGGCAAATATGCCAATTATCCTAAGCTACCACCTAACTAGTATTTAGATAAAAATTCTGTTATAAAATATATTCTTAATTTGAATATTACTAAATTTACTTCATTTAACTGATAAATTAGTTAAATAATTATATATATATATTTATTTAAGAAGATAGAGGTACTCAATTTGAAAGTATATTAACTCATCAAATGTTCATTAATATTTTTAAAGAGAGAAGTGTTTAATATAATCCTTATAATCTTATTTTGTAGCCTTTTATTGTTAGTAATATAATATTTCTCACTTGAAGCATTTTAACCAATATATTGAGCAATTCTCCCATATTAATTATATTCTACATTGGTTTCTCTATTATTTTTTAAAAATCTAGGCTATTTTATTTTCTAAATAATTTGTTTAATTATGCAAGTTGTTTCATAATAATTCAGGTTATTAAGAAGTAAAATTTCTTCTTGGTTTAGATTACTTTAAAACATCTCAGCAATGTATTACTTTTATACATATTATTCTCAACATTTATATATTTTATATATTTAACAGATATTAAATTAAATGTTATTGTCAATCACTTACATTTTCTTTAAATGTGATAAAAAACATTTAGCCTAAGGCTATCTGCTAAATTAATTCAAATAAAGATTTATATTTATACCATGTTCTTAAATTTTAGGACTATCTATGTTACAAGTAATTAACATATTTATATTTCTAAGTTAAACATGCACATATTAACAAATACGTGAAAAATTTTTTTGGGGTACCTGAAAAAAACAAGCATTTGTTTCAGTAATTGCAGATACATTGCACTTCCTTAGATATACTTTTGCACAATGAACTGATTGTAATTAATACAAAATTAACTCTTTTGTTTAAACAAATAATCATCTTAATGATAGTAACAAATAAGTGAATGGATTTTAAATTTATCTTTTTTAAAAAATATGTTCCTTATTGATTTTTTAGCAAGAGAGGAAGGGAGAGATAGAAACATCGGAGTGAGAGAAAAACATCCTTTGGCTGCCTCCTGTACCCCCTACTGGGGATCAAGCCCACAACCCGGGCATGTGCCCTGACACGGAATGGAACCGGGACCTCTCAGTCCATGGGACCATGCTCAATCCACTGAGCCACCCGGCCGGGCCTTAAATTGTCTTTTATTTAGCACAACTGAGTATTGTCTTTGGGCAAAATATAACTGATGTTACAATCATTAGCACTGAAAAATTTTGGACTACTATAATAATTTTGAATAAAAAAAGAAATAATTTCCATGAAGATCTAGTGCTCTTTCAGGAAAGACATTGCAAGCTAATGTCATAAGCACTTACTAAATAATCATCCATAAAGATCAGTATACATAATTTCATATAAATTATCTCATCATTAAAACTTTCAAATATGTTTCTATTTAAGTTAATAGATTATGACCATAGAAGGGCTCTTCATAAAACACTTTGTTTGTATGCTGGTTATATTGTATATATACATTTAGCATGATGTAGATCACAATTATCAATGTATTTATGAAACACCATATCTATATAGATACATTAAGTTATTGTTAGGCATATTTTTAAGTAGGTTAGCTCTGAAAGGCTAATAATCATAAAATGACACATTAATATATTCTCAGAATAAAAAATAATCAAAATTTATCTGTGTTTTAGGTCTTCAGAGAAATTCTAAAATAAATACAGACTTCTCATAAATGGCTCAGAATAATTGATTAGCAGCAAGTGAATAAAACATTTGAATGTAAATTCCTGAATACTAAATGTAGAGGATTTTTTTGATAAGTAGGCTGCCTGTAATCAGGGATGTCAGATGCTGAAAATTGGACTGACAGGATCAATATTAAAACTTGGACTGCTGAATTCTCAATGGTAAGAGAATTAAGGGGTTTTCCAGGGCATACTCTGTTATAATGTACTGGTACATAATGAAATAGGATTCAGCTTGTGAAAGTTGTTTACCCCCTTTAGCCATTATTAAGAGTAAGTGCATTAGACAAAAATAAATAAGAAAATCATAAATAACTAAGATCCTCTGATTTGGAAATAATGTCATTTATAATTTTATGTGCATAGAAACAGTGAGTAAGGATATTAAACACACAGTTAACAAAGCTTAATCCTGGAGAGTAGGGCTTGTAGGCACTATAAAGGAGGGACTAACATGTTTTAAAAATGTATAAGCATATATTGTTTGAACTCTTTGGAAGGAGCATGCAATAATTCCTGATCAAATAAAAACAAATGAAAAATGAAATGCTGATATGTGATGAGGACATAAAAGATCATGGTCTACAGACCGAAACACTGGGCTTTACATTAAGCATCATATTCTGTTTTTATTTTGTGTCCACATTTAGTAATACATTTAACTATGTCAAGAACATACATATTATTTTAATGTTCTTTGCTGAGCACTAGTATCATGAAAATAATTGAGGTCAAAAGTAGTCATTGAAATGATGTATTTAGAAACACTTTAAACATTACATAGAGTAAAAACATTACTTGATAAGTAAGTTAGATATTAATACTCAAGGGTAGGCAAGCAGTTCTCTTTCTCTGTACTGAGGGAAAGCTTACTTATAAAGAGATAATCTTTGATGATTGAGGAATAACTCATTTTTTCCATTTTATTAAATGCAACGTTTAGCTAGGTATCTCAATTAGCTTGATGGTTTATAATAGCTCTGTACCAACTTCAGAAAAAAAAAAAAAAGGCCTTCATCGGCCAAAGGCAATTCCCACAGCTCCAGGCAGCACCCACGCATGGCCCCAGGTTCCTAGCACGTCCAAGGACTGGCATCCTCTCATGGCCCCGGGAGGCTCCTGTGGCCCCAGCTTCCCAGTAGGTCCCCTAAAACCCTGAAGGCAGGCAACCTCCCGCAAACCCAGTTTCCTGACTAGGCCCAACCAGACCAACTACCACAGACCTCGGCCTTTGATCCACCTCAGACCAGGCCAGTTCCAGGGCCCCCAGGCCCCTACAGACCTAGACTAGAGTCCAGTTCCCACAGATGCGGGCTCTCTGCATACCCCAGCGCCATATCTTCTTCAGCAGAACAAAACTTCAGGCTGGACCCCCAAGCTCTCAGGCTATTTCCTAAGAAATAGAAAACTAAGAGGTGAAGATATTAAGACATTTGTCATTTAATTAATACATGGTGAAAATTGAATTCAGACCCAGGCAGTCTGGCAGCAGACGTAATGCATTAACAACTACAATACTCTGCCTGTCATAATTTACAAAGATAGCTCCGGAAAATGGTCCAGCTTTAGAAAATGCAGAAAAGATGAGCACTATAAAAACTAGTTTTATGTTCTCGGAAGCTGTTAGAGTTCATCTAGGCATGAAATGAGGAATATGTAAATACCAAGAAAGAGATTAACGGAGAAATACTTTGAAGAACAGTGTCATAAGTCAGATTTCCTGGAAGGTGACGGGGAGACCGGAATTCAGGTTTGCGGGATGTGTTTAAGGAGTGTTCTCAGAAGAAAGGGAGCGGGATAGGGCAGAGGAAGGAGCGGATAAGGGATGTGGTCTCAGCTGGAGCCTTGCTCACCTTCAACTCCCAAGAAGCTCTGTAGTATGACTTGCTGCAGAGTTAGTCATACTAAAAGGTAAAGGGGCAGTATTTTACACACCTGGGTTCTGTCAGTCATTACCATTGGGCCCACCCTCAGGTGAAGAGTGGTGGGGAGTGGGGGAGGTAAGAGGAGCAGAAGCATGTAAACTCACAGCAGGCTGCTCCTGTTGGGCCATGTGTGATTCTAGAGAAAGGGTAGCTGGGAGCAGTTAGGTGCTAACAATGGAGTACCTGTGCCTCACAGATAGGATCTGGGCAGGGCAGACACACAGTCCAGTACAAAAAGAAAGATGAATTTTGTGTCTTATTTGGTATAAGTAATGAAGGAGGAGGAGACATAAATAATAATTTTATAGTATCTATTTTGAAAATTCAATATATTGGTGGTGCACCTATTAGAATCCGAGAAATAAAAAGGAAAGAAAACCTCACAGGGGTGACTTGGATCTAGTTTAGGGCATACTGACATGCTACTGGGCTACCTGGTGAGAAGTTTCTGTAGGATTCCAGGCACAAGACTAGATTTAAAACTGCCACAACAGTGATAATTAAGGCCATGGTTGAGAATGATTCCGAAACAGTGAGTGTTTAAGGCAAGTATTTAGAAGCCTGATTCAAACCCTGGAGCAATGAAAGGGTCAGAGGAAGAGTCAGAAGAGCAGTCAGTGAATCAAAGGTGAGCTGAGATAAGAAAGTCTGCAGAGCCTTAGCTAAAATGGAGATTTAAAGACCCGAGTGGGAGGCTGACAATGTCAGATGACACAATAAATTGGAGTGGACTTAAAAAGTTTAATAGATTTAGAAGGAAATACATTTGTGGTGACCTCAATAAGAGCTTTTCCAGAGTGGCTGCATTTATCCACTTATATGTGCATTTTTGGCTTCTGCTTTCTTTGCATTAATAGAAGCTACATATGCACGTATAAAGATATTACTTCCTGTTATTCATTACATCCTTCTTCTAAAATCTAATGAAAATTTTATGTTCACTAAATCTAAATGCATTATAAAGTTTTCTGCACTTCCCTTAGTGAGTTAGCAGTGGTTCATATGTTACAGTTTATGGAGAAGATTTTATGTAATTACTTAAGATAGAATTCTCTAGGTCTCTAATATTTTTCTTTATATGGATGTGGCCCTGTTGTAGATCAAGACTTTATAAGTGTAAGATTAAAATGGTTAATTTATCTCAATATAGTTCTTATGTGCTAGGAAAGGTATATATCCCTCTGGTTTATTACATTTATCATACAATGTTATATTTAGTTCTTTTGATAAAGCTGATCATTTGACACTGATTTATCTAATTGATATATAGTAAATATTTTAAAATAACTGTGTCTTAATTATTTTGCTATTCTTTGAGAATATGAAGTATTGACATGTTTAGTTACTAACTACCCAAATAAATGTCATGAACTGATAACTCCAAATATTTTCAATATGTTACCACCCTAAGCATTAATATTAATAGAATAGATAATATCAAAGATTCCATTAAGTACTTCAAAATACACATAAAGTGTATTTTGAAAGAATATAAAGGACTATCTCTCTTTGTAGAAGTGAACTTTCATCACGCCCTTGACTTACATAAAAATAAAATTTATAGTAGATAAAATTACAAAATAAATAATTTTAAAAGATTTTTTCCTGATTGGAAAGCATACAGACTTTTAGATAATAATGCCCTGTATTGACCTTTCTTTCTCTCCTTTTCCTTACAATGTTCTTAGAAAGAAAAGTACATCCAGGGTTTACTCTTAAGTTGTTTAGTTTACAGATGAAAGCATCACATTTAGTTCTTTCGACATGTGACCATCATTTTTTTAGTATTTTATTGCTTTCTGGAATAAAAGGTGTTTCAGGTTCACCTTTTTTTTTTTGTTTCAGGCCTCTTGTCTTTTCTTTATCCAAGGGACCCTGTGTGTACACTCACATGTGCATCTTATATATGTACACAAAAAATAAGTATTTCTATATTTTTTAATATTAAGACATCATAAAGTTTTTGTTCCTTAGTCTTTTGCCTTTCTATATTTGTAATTATGTTTTCCATTAGTGAGTAATCTTTTCCTGGTAATTCTCAAGAATGTACTAATTTCCTCTACTCTACACAGAAAGAAGTTTCAGAATTTTAATTCAAATAACTGTAAAAAACAAACCTCTTACATATAGTGCACTTTTATTGCAGTTCTCTCTCTCTCTCTCTCTCTCTTTTTTTTTTTTTTTGTCTAATCTACATGCAAGAATATGTTTTTTATTGATTTTAGAGAGAAAGTAAGGGAGGGGGAGAGTGAGAGAGAGAAGAATTGATTGGTTGTCTCCCATGCCCCCACTGGGGATCAAACCCAAAATCCAGGCATGTGACCTGACTAGGAATTGAACCCATGACCCTTTGGTGCATGAGAGGATGTTCCATACAACTGAGCTACACTGGCCAGGGCAATATTTTGAAGAACAGTGTCATAAGTCAGATTTCCTGGAAGCTGACGGGGAGACTGGAATTCAGGTTTGCAGGGTGTGTTTAAGGAGTGTTTGCAGAAGAAAGAAAGCGGAATAGGGCAGAGGAAGGAGTGGATGAGGGATAAAATTCCATTTTTTAATTTTCAGAGTGGGAGAGAGAGACAGGGACAGAGAGAGACACATTAACAGGTTCTCTTTTGCATGACCCCAACCAGGGCCTGGGACAAAACTGCAACCGAGGTATGTGCCCTTAACCGGAATCGAACCCACGACTCTTTGGTCCGTGGGCTGATGCTCTAACTGCTGAGAAAAACTGGCCAAAGCTGTTTAGAATTATAATATATTGTTAAGTGTTTTATTCAATGTTTCTTCGATTTATATTTACACTTAGAATTTTAAAGTACATGAAAAATCATCATTTCCATTAAAATGACAAAATAATTACCAGAAAAAAATGAAATGCTTATACTGGTTTTTTTATTTTTGAAAGCTATTAAAAAGCTGACCAAAAAAACAAAAACAAAAACAAAAACAGTAAAAAAGCCCGAAGTCTGGCTGATGTGGCTCAGTGGATTGAGTGTTGACCCATGGACTGAGAGGTCCCAGTTCGACTACCGATCAGGGCACATGCCTGGGTTGCAGGTTCGATCCCCAATGGGGGGCATGGAGGAGGCAGCCGATCCATTTTTCTATCTCACATCGATGTTTCTCTCTCTCTCTCCCTTCCTTTCTCTCCAAAAAAATCAATAAAAAATAAAATAAAATAAAAAAATCTAGAGTGATGCTTTCTTCTTAGTCTCATTTTATTTATTTATTTTTTGGTACAATGTCCATTATACAACTGGAATTTATGGTACATGAGGCCAAGCAGGAGAATATAATCCATTGTCAAGAACAAATTTAGTCATGGAAATTAATTTAGAGATGATCCAGGTGTTACACATACCAGCCAAAGGCATTAAAACAACTATGAAAAATAACTTTAAATATCTATAGGAAAAGATGAATGTACTGAAAAAGGAAATGAAAATATCAAGAGAGATTTAGGAAAATTCAAGTCACTAGAAATAATCTACCATGATACAGAATAAAAGAAAGTTAAGAGAAAAGTGAACTGAGACTCAACAACCCGTGAGGTACTGTCAATTATTGACACATTTATGCAATTAAGTTTCTCGAAAGAGATACAGAGTGAATTGAGTAAAAAAAAAAAAAAAAAATAGAAATTATTTGCAGATCATTTTCTGAATGTTATTGAAAAGATCTATTCACTGCTCCAGAAAGCTCAGAAAATTATAAGCAGAGTAAATACTAAGTAACCACATATAGAAATATCAAGTTAAACTGCTAAAACCCTAAGATAAAGAGAAAAAATTGAAAATAATTAGAGAGAAAAAACGTAGTAAATCAGGAAAACAATTATATGAAGAAAAGCTGATTTTCTATTGGTAACAGTGGAATCCAGATCATAATAGAATATTATTTTTCTAGTCCCACCCTCCAAAAAATAAATTATCTCTATCTATTTCTTTGGTTATTACCAGATTGAAATCTGCTTCTTCAGAAATCAATAAAGAGCCCCTGAAAAGGTGAAAATAAGACAAATTTTTCTTTCATATATATATATGAAAGAAAGGGAAATATATATATTTATATTCTTCTTTAAAAATATTCTTGACTGAGTGGAGAGGGTAAGCAGAATTATAATATTGTAAGGTTCTTACCATATTCATAAAAAGTGTAATTAATTATATTTAATGATAGAACATTATTAACTAAAGATAAAAATTGTAATCTCTAGACCAAGTCAGCAATATAAGGGTCAAACCTAGTATGCTTCTTGTTTTGTGTGGATCAGAAGGTAAAATTTATTTTTGCATTTTTTATTAAATAAAAAAGGAAAGTATGTGACAAACTATATGCATAACTCTCAATTCCTAAAATATTTAATATCTGGCTTTTTTCAGAAAAAAAAAAAGTCTGATTTTTACTCAAGAGAAACAAACACACATTCACACAAGAAAAAGATGTAGTGAAATTGTTAATGACTAAAAAAAAAAAAAGACAATACAAAGACTAGAGCAAAGAAAACATAATGGAAAGAAATATAAATTGGTAGAACTAAACCCAAACATGATTTTACAAACAATATACATTAATAAAGTTCAGAACCTGGATAAATTCTGGATATATTCTTGAAAAAGGGTAAAATGCAAAAAATTTCATGAAGAAGAAATAACTCACATAAATAATGTCTTGTGTCTTATTCAATAATTGAAATGGATTGATGTGTCATCTTTTCCTGAAATGGCAAAGCCAATATTTTTTCAGGTAAGGTCTGGAACAACTTAAAGAAAAAATTGTTTTCTTCTATAAGTTATTATTCAAAATTGAAAGAACTGAAGTGGCCATCTCATTTGATGAGGCTTGTACAATCTTGATTCAAGAGTCAGATAAGGAAATATAAGAAAAGAAAATTATAGGCTAATTTTCCTTATGACTATAAATAGAAAAGTCTTAAAGATAATTTTGATTCAGAAAAAAAAGCCTTTAATGAATTTTAACACCCATTTATTATAAAAGTGTTTAGCAAAGCTAGAAATTAAAGGGATTTTCCTGACTTTATAAAGCTTATATACCAATACATTTAGCAAGTATCCTACTGAAAGGAGAATCTTTAGATGTGCTCCTTTTAAGACAGAGAAAAACACAAATTTTCTTTCCTGACACAGCTACTGTTTAACACAGAACTAGAAGTCCTAGATGAAGTTTTAAGGAAAGGAAAAGAAAAGAAAAAGAGTTATAGAAAATGAATAGAAGCAGGTTAAAATGAGATTATTTGCAGATGATAGAATCATCTAAAAAGGGGGAAAAATATATCAAATTCAAAAGATCTAGTGAGATAATCAATAAATGTATCATACAAAAGATGCATCTATAAATGTTTCAACTAATGAATTCTAAACCAACAGAAACCCCCAAGAAAATAGAATTTTTAAAAAGTTACTACACACAATACTAACAAAACTATACAGTATGTAGGAATCAACCAAGAGTACACAAGATGATTTTAGAAAAACTTTCAAATTTGAATATAAATTAAACAAAATATTCTGAATGCGTGAAGAGATATAATACACTTTTGCGTTGGATGACTTCATTTGGTAAATATACCAACCATTCACAAATAAAATCAGAAATGTACTGCGTTTTTAATTTAAATTATATTTGACAAACTTAACAAACTAACTTTAAACTTTATATGAAGAATAATGCCCAGCCGGTGTGGCTCAGTGGTTGATTGTTGACCCATGCACCAAGAGGTAGCTGGTTCAATTCCCGGTCAGGGCACATGCCCAGGTTGTGGGCCAAATCCCCAGTGGGGGGCATGCAGGAGGCGGCTGGTCAATGTTCTCTCTCATTGATGTTTCCATCTCCCTCTCTCCCCTCTCCCTTCCTCTCTCTCTAAAATCAATAAAGAAAAACAAAAACAAAAAAACTATAATAGATAGACAGAAAGATGGACAGACAGATAAATACATAGATAAATTGTTCTGTATTCCATGGTTGTTGACACTTAGTGTTTTGATGCTTTATATTCATGGCCTAAATTAGATCCTTTGACTCTTTCAGGCTTGTTCTGAGCTCAGTCTCAGACTATTTTGCTGCCATGTTTACAAGCGATGTTTGTGAGGCCAAGCAAGAGGAAATCAAGATGGAAGGCATAGACCCCAATGCCCTCTGGGATCTTGTCCAATTTGCATATACAGGTACGGTTAAAAATATATAGCTTCACATTGATGTCTTCTGGATTTTAGAATTTCGGTACAGCAAAATACAGCTTGTAGCTTTCATCTTTTTCTATTTGAAAGAGTAACAGAAAAAAATCAGATTATTTTTTCTATGGTCACCTAAATTACAAATGTATATGAATGTTTACATATACCAAATTCCTTCCACAAAGAATTTAAACTGGCTTATAAAAGTAAATAGCAGATAGATGAGCTTGAAAGAGGAGCAGAGAGGTTATTAATTATCAAATAAGAATTTATGTCCATATTTAAAACATTAGGAAGGGAAATGGATTCTAATTTTCTTTCATTTTGAAATGGATGTGTTCAAATAACTCCTTTTTCTTTGGAATGTGTTATTTAATGTTAAAACCTTCACAGAACATTTAATGTGGACTCTATAAATAGCTTACTTGAAATGGACAATGAAAACACATAGAATTGTGAAAATGACTACATTTAAAAGCTATTTGTTTCTCTCTGATCCTCTGTATTGACATTTTCTATTGGCCTTTGCACCTTATTATATTTAGTAAACATAATTTTGCTAGTGTAGCAAACATTTGTTGAATGCTGCTGAATGTGCAAGTATTAGTTCTATCTCTGGGAAATAAACTAATGAGTAAGCCATATCTTTGCCCTCCAGAAGCCCTCGGTCCAAGTGGAAAAAAGAGACAAGGGAATAAATAGAATATAATGTGAAATGTTAAGAAAAAGTTAGAAGGCATAAAACCTGCTATTTAGAGCATTATCAGGGATCACATTCATTTAAAACATTTTAATAGTTTTTCAAGACTCATGAGATAAGAGGAGACGCTATAATAAAATCTTGTGATAGCAGCGAAGGAAGATAGAATGAAAGGGTTTTTTTTTTTTTTTTTTTTTTTTTTTTTTTTTAGGAATGGCATATGGTTTATTTTGCCTGACCTCCTAATCATTAAATGGAAAAAAAAAAAAAAAAAGATAGGCTAGGGCCTAATTATCAAAGCATCTTCCTTGTTTAAAGAGCTGCATTTTTCAGTATTTCTGGTCACAGGGAAACAAGAGATGGTGTTTGAAGATCAGTCTCTAAAAGCGAAAGACCTTGGAATGAGTGGGACTCTATCTTCTTTGAGGATTTAGCTTATCATAGAGAGAAGTTTGCTAATACCAATATAACACTGAGTAAACGAAGCCTCTTTGAAAAGAAAAACACACATGCTTTAGGTGGTGAATCTCAAAGCAGCAATGTGATGGAAGACTTAGACATTTTCCAGCCTCAGTGATTTTAAAACTATGTTTTGTCAAAGCAAAGTTTGTCCTGGACAAAGTTAAACAGGTAAGCGGGTCTTTACTGAAGGCTGTTGCAATCCAGGAGAGAGACCAGAATTCAGTGTTTACTTATCACACTAAGCAAACTAAGTCAGACAGAAAAAGTCAAGAACCACATGATTTCACTCCTATGTGGGATATAAAATGGAAAGCAATAAATGAATGAACAAGAAAAATAAACAAACCAAAACCCGTAGGCACTGACAACAGTATGGTAGTTACCAGTGGGGTGAGGGTAAGTAAATGGTAAAGTGCGTCAAGAATATGGTGACGGAAGAAGATTTGACTTTGGGTGATGGGCACACAATGTAATATACAGATGAGTGTTATAGAATTGTACATTTAAACCTATATAATTTTATTAACCAATATCATCCCAATAAATTTAATTTAAAAATAATATAATAATAATTCTACTGAAACAAAAGGCAGGGGGAGGATTTTTACGGTGAGAGAGAGCACAGGCCATCTGTGTTTGCTAATCTGCTGTATCTAAAGGAAAAGTAATGTTTCTCCTACCTTTGTGGCAGAAGGTAGTTTTACAACTTGAAGCAAGGAAATTGACCATCTTGGTCAACTGCAATTTGCATATGACCTGAAGTAGTAGTAAAAGATCATGGCCTCCCCAGCAAGAGATACCAAACAACACCACCTTATTTTTTCTTGGAAAGAAACAAGTCCTGAAACTTACACTTGAAGACTCCTTCTAGCAACAGAAAGGCATGGATCCAACACTTACAGCCTCCATAGCCTGGCAGTCTGGCATTTTTCATGCGCAAAACTAGGTCAAAAGACACTCATCATCGTGCAGCACAAAGTTGGACGGTGTTTCAAAGCTCCCTGCTGAATGTAATGACCTAGATTTGGTTCTGCTTTTTAAAGGGCAGAGGGGATACAAAGCTGCCTTTTAGTTGCCACTGCCACTTTGGCCTTTGCTCTGATATGTCTATCTTCCTGGTGATTGCTAAATTTCCGATTGTTAGTTTATAGATATGCACTATGAGAAAATAATGTACAAGGTAGTATTAGGGAAATTTTAGGTATAACAAAAAATCTGTACCTGTCTGTTGCTACCTGCTATGCAACAAATCACAACAATAGAAGAGATCGAGTGAGCAATCGTATAGAAAGAATAGGAGTTATCTGTATATGTGCCTACTTAGCTAGCTTGTTAGCTGATCTCTAAGACTATCTGTAGAAAACTAAAAATAAAAGCATCACAGAAAAGGGGAAAAATGAATGAGCAGTAAGATAATAAACGGTCAGCCATTTGGGAATATTTTCTTAAGTTCTGAGTTTTGAGAGGCTTTGAAAAAACTAAGGAAGATCAACTATGTCAAGAATTGATAGTTAACTATTAGCTGTTAAAGTAATGTGTTCAATAGAGATAAATAAGAGTGCTTCAAAATGATTTCAAAGGAAGAGTTTCTATTAGATCAGAAAAGTTTGTAAGGTTTGAAAACCACATGTAACTAATTTTTTTTTCATTCACTTAGAAATTAAGAAAAAGAAACAATGGATAAAGTAGATTAGAATGAATTTTTGACTGATATAAGCTTCAATAACTATAGAGTTTAATAATCTTTTATTTGAAGAAAGACGAATCATCTTTTAAAGAATTTCATTTAGTAAAAATTTATACATGGTAAGATGTGGATGACACCCTTCTTAATTAACCTACTTTTCTCCTACCCCAGAAAATTAGAATGAGAGGAAATGGGATCAGGGTCCTGGTAGTGTTCCGATAAGAACAAAAGCAAATATTTGCATATTATTATTATTATTTTTTTCTGCTAACTGGGAAGAGTGACCTGGGTATCAAGAAATGAGTGCAATGGCAGTAATAGCTCAAAGGAAATATAATATTTTGTAAAGGAACAAGGTATAATAATTTTTAAAAGTTAATATTAGAAATATGTAAAATAGAATAAAGAAAATCAATAAGGTCTTTGTGTTGACAAAATTTAAGAAAACATTCTTGAAAGTATGAAGCATAAATATACAACTATTAAAATGATGACTAATTATTGCAGTATCAAAATTAGTTTATTTCTTTTAAAAAAAAGTATCTATAAAGTCCATTTTTTTCACACAATGTGAAAACTCAGGAATGGAAAAAAGAAAAAATTACACTGGTGTTAGGAATACATAATTGTATTTCTAAGTTCATATCACTTTTCTAAATGTTTAATTAGATGTTTAAGTAACTTCATTTCTTCTTTTAAAGCTTCCCATTGAGTATTTTCATAGATTTTTAGTAGCAAATCCTAGTGTAATGAGAGCCATTCATAGAGAGCAAAGGCCCATTTAAGCAACAGGATGTACTGTAAAATACAGTAAGTCCTCACTTATCGTCGCGGATAGTTCTGTAACTTTAAGTGAAACAATGTATAATGAAACCAATTTTAGTGTAGGCAAATTGATATAAACAAGAGTTAAGTTCCTACAGCATCTCATCAAAATTTAAAACAAAACAAAACAAAAACAACGATGTTGAATGAAACGGTGCTACTTGGGAACCTGCTGTTGTGTCCTTTTGTTATCAGGAAAGTTGGGGTATCCTTTTCCCGCCAGGGTCCTGGGGAGGGGGTCCTTATGATATCTAAAGACAGATAATTTTCTGAGACTTGCACAGGGAGATGAGTGATTTTCAGTTGTGTGGAATTACATCCCTGGGTTTCCCAAGTCCTATTCCAGTCATAGAAAAAGTGTAGCTGGGGTTTCAGTAGAGCTAGAAGCAAAGCCAATGTCCATTTCCACTGCATGCTGCATCTGGGTCCAGCTCAGCGTCAGGCTAGTAGCAGTCCACTAGTTCATTGTGTGGCAGGTCAGTTTGGCCATGGACCACATGGGTGAGCACAGGGGAGCCAAGAGAGCTTGCCCCCTGCAATGAGAGTCCCAAGAGAGCCAATGTCACCAAGAGCCCAAGATAGGGAACTCCTTTTTTTGGAGGATTAAATATCCCAAATTTCGCTCTCTTGAAATGGCCATGTCCACTCTAGCCAATGACCTGTTCCCAAGTGTGACTGACAGGCAAGTACCTTCCTGACATCACCACAACTTTATTGGGCATGCATCTTTCTCCACCCCATTGGACCCCTGGGCAGTTTAAAATCGTAGCTTTCTGATGAAGCTGCTCAAATGACACTCCTATACTATTTGGCCTTCCCTTTGCTCCTTTTATGTTATTAGTGAGTAGGTTAACTACAACAGTATCACTTTTACAACTATTTCCTTAAATTTAAAGTGTGAACACTTAGTTGTAATCCAGATAATCTGTGACTATAAGATTGTATACCAGTTTTTCAAAATCAACCCCTAATTCCATTAAAAATATTTGATCATATTGAGTGAAGAGAGTCACACTAGGGACTAGAAGATAAACTATAAATTAAGTCTGGATGAATACAGATTAAAATGACATAGACCTTTAAACAAATTGATAATAAATAAAATTATTAGAGCAGGACATAGTGAAATAAAGCTCATCACTTTCATTTTCAAAAGCAGTAAAATCTATGTGTCACTATGCATTACATGGCATTCTCAGTTGTATAGTTTTAAATGAAGTTAACAGCATTTTAAACATTTTCTTACATGTTATGGAACCTCTGTTCTGTAATTTTACTCATCCAGAAAGAAATACTTGAATAATATTTGTTTTAACTGCTAAAGCCTATGATTTGGAATAATGAAGGTCATGTTGTTCTGCAATTATTCTACAGAGCATTTCAGAAGCAGGGAGTCGGAGGAGAAAATTTTATATATATATATATGTATATATACACACACACACACACACACGTGTATATATATACATATATTTACATATATAAATATATATATGTTTATAGTTTCTCATCATTCAATTTTCAAATTACTTAGAAAATTAAAGATGTATAGAACTTTAGAAATTCCATCCTGAACATTATACATTTTACAGATAAACATTTTTCTTGAAAAACATTTTTTGAGAATTTACATACTGAATATTTCCAATAAACATTGACAAACCAACATGAGATAGATCAGAACTTTGCTGGGCTCTTTTGAATTAATATGAGGGGACAGACAATGATTTTTTCAGTGCTTAAGATACTCTGGAGTTCGTAAGCAGCCCACTCAGTGAGATAAAGTAACCTGACACAGATCAATAGTAAGATATTGAATCTATTACTAGAATAAAATGTCCTAACACAAATTGAATGGTACTTTACTGAATCAATGCCCTTTTGTATAGTATGTGTTATGATGGTGTTCTTTGAAGTGGCGTATGACTACATTGTTCTCAAAATAGTTTGAGTAATTTAAATCGAGTTGACTCCCTATTGCTATTTAGTGAATCACTTCAGCTTAGGTTCATGCTTCCTCACAACTGAACACTACTTGCCTGCAAGGAGCAATGATGCCTGACAATTCACAAGCACATTAGTGGCTAACAGTCCATGTCCTGTGAATGCACTGAGCGCCTCTCAAGTTCTACTACAGGCCCACTAGGTGCCATGTCTTGTGATGGGCTCTGGAAAATAATATGCTGATTACACACATTCTCTGCCTTTAAGGGACTTTACAATTTAGTGTTTAAAATAGCTATCACTTGTTTATTTTGTGGGGGGTGTGGGGAGTTAGAAACGTAATTTTGATGTATGCAGCCTAATATTTTCTCATTAGAGAATGGAATGAATCAAATTTTGAGGGTTACTATACTGATTTTGTGTCTGTATGCATTTCAGCTCTAGCCTAAAATTGATGATTACATTGTGAAAATAAAAGAGGAAATTTAATATATTTGAAAGGATTCTCTGTATTTTAAAGTTGTCTTTGAGCTGATAAACATTTCCTTCTGACTTATCTCTTATGTAGTCCAACTATCCTGACACACTTAAAAATATACTTGTGTTCATTGATGCGTAAGGGAACTGAGTTGGAACAAATATGGGAGATGGGTTGGCAGGGTTACTAGCTAGGTGTCAGGTCCTGTAGAGAACTGATAAGGACAGGGTTTAAATAAAGGAAGCTGTCCATAGAAGTGGTATTAAGAAGAGGGGTAGAAAATTAAACTGCCAAATAGCAACCCTTTAATCACACTGAAAGCATTAACTTCCTTGTTAAAAAAAAAAAAAAAAAAAAAAAAAAGGTCTGTGTACTACTGAAGTTAATTAAAGACTTAGTACATGCTAAGGAATGTTAAGATAGCTTCTGCTTACTGCCAAACATTTGAATGAAATAAATACATACACACAGGAGCTGAGATGTTTAATGTTCTGCTTTAATATTGAAAGTGTACATCAATATATTCAGCCTGGACTGAATATTCTAAATCTCTTTAGAAATTTTTATTGTAATTAAAAGTAAATTATTGTTTCATTTTTATTACTAGTTTATTTCAACTGACATGAATTATGCAAGCACATTAGCAGAATATTAGTTTTAAACTTAGGGCTTTTACTAAATGAGAAAATTATGTTCTCAATTTGTTTTATATATTATTACTACACATTATTTAAAATACTGATTTAATAATTTTTTAAAATATGTTTTTATTGATTTTTTAGAGAGAGAGGAAGGGAGAGAGAGATGGAAACATTGATGTGGGAGAGAAAAATCGATCAACTGCCTCCTGCACACCCCCTACTAGGGATTGAGCCTGCACCGCCGGGCATGTGCCTTGACCAGGAATTGAACGGGGACCTCTCAGTCCATGGGATGACGTTCAATCCACTGAGCCACACCAGCTGGGCTGATTTAATAATTTTCATAGGATGTTAAATTACTTATATATTCAGTAAAGACAAAAGTAAAAAGAATAAAAATAAAATATTCTGCTGCATATTGCCATCATATCAATGCCTTTCCACTATTTTACCAAGAAATATTGTGTGTGTGTGTGTGTGTGTGTGTGTGTGCGCGCGCACGCTCTCGTGCGTGCATGTGTGTGTTCAATACTGAACAATAGAAAACCAATCTTGGAAAAATTATTGTATCTAATAATACAAAATGATGCATATTTTGTGAATATTGTACAACTTTTTTTGTGTTACTGAACTGCATTTTGGCTTTATGCTATGGGATTTCATAGACAAACTAAAAAGAAATAGCTATGTGAATTTAATACTTACTAGCTATAGGGGAGGAGTTATGTTTCTCTACACTGTAACTCACGTTTACTTCCTGAGTTTCCACATCAGGAAAATCTCTCAGGTCTCATCTTATAATCAACTTTGCTTCTTTGAAAAAAAAAAAAAAGAAGTTCTTAATCTTATAATTGTTTACATTTTCCTCTGCTTTGGGTATTAGGCAGAAACTAAATCCTATGCCATCACGCCAACTGTGCAGGGAGCACACTATGTATTCTTGCGCATTAATCTTATATTTGACTATATTTTCTCAGGATTTTTTCACCTTCACTCCTATCCCAAAATGTCTATACACTTGGTTCTGTTATATTTGAGAGGCAGTATAGTATAGTGTATAGCATTTAATCTCAGAAATATCTGAGTACTTCTTCAGCCTTCACCAGGACTGATATGCAGCCAAAGCTCATTATGATGTGGGCAACCCAGTGTTCACTGTGGGCATTTATTCTAATTGGCCTATTGTACCTATTTCGTACTTTTCGTGAAGTATTTTGATTATATTCCTTGGGCTCCCCATTTTGTAGTTTGAGACCTTGGTCAAATTACTTGGCTTCATGGAGTCTTAAGATTATTCAATTCTAGAAAAGGAAAAATAATAATGTTTAAATGAGAGGATTGTTTTAAGGAGTAATTTAAACTAATAAAATTAGCATAAAGCTTAGCATATTGTGAACACTCAACTGTAATGATTATTCATAATAGGTCTTTTTATAAGTTCTTCAAATTCTTTGCATAATTCGTTATTAAAAAGTAAATATGAAGACTAAGAACTGGGCCCAGCTGGTGTGGCTCAGTGGTTGAGCATCAACCCATGCACCAAGAGGTTACTGGTTCAATTCCTGGTCAGGGCACATGCCCAGGCTGTGGGTCTGATCCCCAGTACAAGCATGCAAGAGGCGGCCAATCGATGTTTCTCTCTCTCATTGATGTCTGTATCTCCCTCTCCCTTCCTCTCGCTCTAATATTCAATAAAGAAAAATTATTTTTTTTTTAAAAAGGCTGAGAACTGGGAAGGGAGAAATCACTTTGTTCATCAAACATTTATGAAATTTAATTCAATTTATTATATGCTTCAGTGTTCAGTATTACAATATTTCTAATTCATATGGATGATTTACTGTATGTTTTAGGGATACATTTTATTTAAAGACCGTCTTATAATTTTTTTGCCTTATATATTTCAGGTGTGTTTTTATCATGTATTGCAATCATTATTTTAGCATATCTTAAAATAATTTGATCCACACAGCCACATTCTGAGATGGGCAGTCCATCAAATCTTATTGGCTTATATGGAAATGAAAACATTTTACCATAACAGTTAACAAAGTTTCACTAGTGTGAAACTATGGTCCAGTTTTCTCAAAGACTTTTCAACGTCCTTTCAATTAGCTTTGAAGTTACTCAAATTTCTGTCTGATTAATATGAGAGGTAATGTTGATTATATGTGCTTATATTATTGCCACATTACGTGAAAAATGTGACCTTCTATTGACATAGTATCAACTGCTATCAAAAATAAATTTTTCTTAAAATTATTTTTTAGCCTGGCTGGTGTGGCTCACTGGTTGAGCATCAACCCATGCACCAAGAGGCTGCCAGTTTGATTCCCAATCAGGGCACATGCCCAGGTTGTGGGCCCAATCCCCAGTGGGGGGCGTGCAGGAGGCAGCCAATCAGTGTTCTCTCTCATTGATGTTTCTATCTCTCTCTCCCTCTCCCTTCCTCTCTCTCTAAAATTAATAAAGAAAAAATATATTTTTTAAAATTATTTTTATACAAATCATGAATAACCTGAGAAAAGTATATAGATGCTACTTCAATGCAGACTTATTTGTAATTGACCATAGCACTATTTGAAATTATCCTTAACTTGAATATTCACAATTTTATAACTTTGCAATTTTAAATATAATTTTGTTTTATTATTTTTATCTAAATAAAAGCACTATACATGTTTAATAGTTAACATTTTTAATATGTGTCACAAACATCTCAGGTATGACTCACAACCCTCAGCTTTATCGAGCAGTTGGAAAAACTGAAGCACCAACTTTATGTTTCTAAATAACACAGACCTTTAAAATAGTAAGTAGTTCTAAGTACTTTTCATTTTAAATTTAATAGGCCTGATGCTATTTGCAAATGGCATGTGAGAAAAACAACTATAGACAAGCAAACAGACAAAAACAAGCAAACAAAACAACCCTTGTCACTAAACCCTTAAGACTTCCATAAATTACCACTTTGCCTAGTTTGCCATCTTTATTGAATTTACTGCCCCTTCATGCTTGAGAAAGGAAATTTATAAGGAGAACCCTCAGCACTTAATTTTAAATTCTCTGTCTGCCTCAGGTAAAGGATGGGAAGGGCTACACAACAAGGAACACAGATTTCAGCCAGAAGTGAGTTTCATGTTCGTGATGACCTAGAGGAATACCTTGATCCCTGACTCCTTAGACTGTGTGCTTGAACTTTCTTCTTGGGCTCATTGTAGCTACTATTGTACTCCTCTCACATTCCTTAACCAGACAAACTATTCTAGCCAGATGTCATTCACACAAGTCTGTTATATATTTCCCATCCCATCTTTTCTTCTTCTCTGGAGAAATATTTAAGAGTAGAGAGAGGAAAGGATAATGCGGACTAATAAAATTCAATAAAGGATTTTTAAAAAATTGTAGTGTAAGTCAATCTTGTAAGAATTGTAAAAATCGCTTTACATTTGTTTAATATGTGACATTTTCATTTCTGATGCATCCATGTCTACAAAATAGAAACAATACTTAAAAATATATGTCATTAATTATTTTCATGTGCTTTCCTGAGCTAATCTACTTTATGTTTAATGAGCATTTTTGAGTAGGTGGTAAATTTGACTAATCCAAAACTTTTATAATAAGACAATTTTTATTTTGTGATAAACTATTCTTTTTATTAGTCAAATTAAGTTAAAGAAAACCTATTAAGACCTCAAGTACAAACCTCAATTTTTATATTTATTTCATTTAGATGTGCATTTTACAAAATGGCTTTAGAGTAAAATACATAAATGAGGGATAATAAGATATTAATAACAAGATATAACTAGATGTGCTAGGGGAGTTTTTTGGGAAAGGATTTCATACATATTGGAGAATTAAATGTATAATCCCTCAATAACACTTTGTAACTGTTGCACAGTTCATTGGGGCTAAGAAATATTAACTATGAACATGGATTGTTAGATGAGCAGATTTCAAGAAAAATATGAATGCTTATAGTCAGAAAGTAAAAGTGGTAATCTCTGAAAATGACCTATAACGATAGCAGAAAAGGAATAAGATAATCACTAAGTATATTTTGTAAGCCAAGATAGTGCTCCAAAAAATTATTTGTTAGCCTCCCCCACCCCCAAAAATAACCCTGAAACCAAACAATCTGGCAACTTTGAAGGCCTGGAGAGCGCAGGAAGTGGGTAGGTCAGCCACACGCAGTTAGGATGGTAGAACTCCCACCCGGAGAAGAATAAAATAACAAAATTGCTGATTTTTCTTCCACATCACAACAACCCAAGATAGTGCATAAAATATTTAAGCACCCCAAGATGAAGAAACTTTGCAGATAACTTCAATTCAAACTAGTTCTATGAGAACACGCTGCTCCATTCTTTGCTGTAAAATCTGCCCAGTGAGAAGTTATGTTCTTTTATACTTATCCCTTTCAATCCCTCCTCTATATTCCTGATTGAAGTAGAATATAAAGGAAGAAAAATATGAAAACATTTACGAAAGTCACAAGATTATGACTTTGTTCTTCGTTTTGTTTCTAAGTATACAAGGTGTATGAGGCTTTAAAATCCAAATAAAAAATCCACAACACCCATGATATGATTTGCACCATAAGTAAATGTCTTCAGATTCTGCTTGTATTCATAGAAATGACATACCAATTTGTTTTAGTTTCTCAGTCATCAAAGCAAAGAAAGAAGCATAAGCATTTGTTATAAAATAAATATAAATATCTTGCTTTACGAAAACACAGGTTTTTTTACACTAAAATCTAAGAACAATATTTTCTAAAGTCTGAGAAAAATGTTTTTGAACATTTGAATATTTGTAAGACACCATATGATATACTTCACGCACCCTCACTAAAATGCCAAAGTGGATATACTAACACATTGCAGAAGTGTTTTTATTTTGTTTCGTTTAAGTGCAAATGATGTTATCCAGACACATAGATCACTAACACTTTCATTAAAGAACAAAATATTCAATCCAGGGATCAAACTCAATTGGGTTCAGGGTACATTTAATTGAAAGGAAATGGCATTATCTATGCTGAACTAAGAGTCCATGTCCCACCTAAAGGTATCTATTCTAAAGTACTTAATTCTGTAATGGGAAAATGAACACGTATGTGGTAGTTCTGATACACAGCTTGCCAAATTATGTTACTTAGATGAGGAATTTCGGAAAATTTGTATAAAACCATGAGTTGATTGTTTTTACTTTTATTTTTATTTTTATTTATTTTTTATTATTTATTTATTTATTTTTTAGTTAATTTATTTTTGTTACAGATGTTTCTCCTTTTTTCCCCATTGATACCCTCCTCCCCATCCTATTTTTGTTTTTTCACATCCAAAACATCCTAGAGTATTGAGTGACAGGCTGTTTGAACCTCTATAGCAAGTACTGGGAGTGAGAAAATGTATACAGTTGATTAGGGACAGAGTTGTAAATTCTGATACACTGAAAATAAGGGGTGTATACTATCATTAAAGTCCAGAAGCTTAAACTACTGTGCAGAAATGTGTATCAAGGGAATGTTAGGAAAAATCAAGGTTTTTACTCAGCAAACAATTCCTTGTTCTTTCCAAATGATCACTTTGTAAAAAGAGTAGATTTAAAACAATTCAAGTAAATGACAACTACTGACATTTTTGGCTCTGACCTGACACCCAGTGGACCTACTAAAGAAACAGTAGGTAGGTAGAAATGGAAAAATAGTGAGCCTTGGTGTTGGACTTACATTTTTACTGGTCCTCGTATAGATCGTTTTCTGACTTTTCTAACAATGAGTCCTTGAACTCTGAGATATATTTAGTACTCACAAAACATAAACTGTGCTTTTCTTGTATCTGGAAGGCATGTATGATATTATTTATTGATTAATAAACTAAGATTATCGAATTCCCCAGGTATAGCTTGTCATTTTGTTTCCTAAAACAGTTTTGTTTTAATTTTTAGAGGACAAATCAGGATTTTCTTCCAGGTGAAAGAGAGAGAGAGCATGCAGGGTGCCAGTAATGTGGCACATATTAGAATAAGGACTGATTTAATGGTAGCAAAAGTCAAAATTGCAGTAAAAATCAATTTATTTTGGTAATTGTCAAAAAGACATGTAAGCCTACTAAAAATAATAAAATGATGTAAACCAAATTACCTTAACTCCCTTGCCTTTTTGAAACACTCAAAAAAAAAATCTCAATGACTTTAATAATATGAATGAGAAAGTGAATAAATGACAAAGAATATACAAATCTACCATATGCAAGTCCAAATCACTAATGTAATTAGTCTGCCCTCAAGGAGATAGAGCATAACTTCCCACTCCTTAAGTGTAGCTGTGCATAAGGGATTCCAGAAAGCAGAGCCTGGAAAAGGAAAAGGAAAGAGTAATTTTATAGTGAGGAAACATGACAAATACTACTTCTACCAAGTCATCAAAATTAACATCTACAGTTATGTCATGTTGATAGTGTCTATCTTAGATATGATGAAACCAAAAGACCATAATCCCAGTGTAACCATAATTAGATAAATCCCAATTGAGGGACATTTTACAAAATATTTAACCAAAACTCTTCAAAACTGTCCGTCATCAAAAACAAGGAAAATCTGAGAAACCGTCAAAGCCAAGAGGAGCCTGAAGAGATGTAATGACTAAATGAAATGTAGTATCTTGCATGGGAACAGAAAAAAAGATTAAAAAATCTAAGGAAATGTGATTAAAGTATGAACTTCAGTTAATAAAAATATGACAACATTGGTTCATTAATTTATGTACCATTTTAATGTAAAATGTTCATAACCTGGAAAAAAAGTATGTGCTATATGAGAAATTTCTGTATAATCTTGCAAGTATTTTATAAATCTAAAAGTATTCTAAAACAAAGCTTATCTTTTAATTTCCCAATAAATTACTAATATATTAATTTTGTTTTAATTTCTAGTATGGCAATGATATCATTTCTTTATATTTCCATTAAAGATAGATTACAGGTAGATAGGTAAGTAGGTAGATAGATAGATAGATAGATAGATAGATAGATAGATAGATAGATGAAAATAAATATTTTATTTTACTTTATGGATTTTATGGGAAGTTTTTGCAACTATCTAATAAAATTAATTCTTTTTTCAATGTAACTGAATTTATAAATTAAATGTGGTTATCTATCAGAATTGTTAATGATACCACTTATCTACTAAAAAATGAAACAGCATGGATTTGTAATCATCCGTAATGTTAGTTATTCCTCCACATTCTATTTTAGATATTTTCATTCCAATACAGTGTAAGTTTAACTATATTCTTTTATAGAAAATCAGAGTTTATATCTACTGTTACGTTTTGAACTCTCAGTTGCTTTAGCATTTACTTACAGTGAGACTATAGATAAATGAGGCACACTGAGGGTACCCTATTCCAAAGTCATTCCCTTCTTATTCCCCCACTTGAGTCAAGGGAGGGTTACTCTAATTTTATAATTCTCATTTATATAGGGTAAAAATCAATCACTGGGGTTTTTGTCCATTGCTACTTATTGATGTCAGCATGATACATTTTTTTTTTTCCCTAAAGAAACATAAAGAAAAGACTTCAGGGCAATTTTAGTAAAGATTTCTTTACTGATGCAAAAGAAATATACATGAAGGAATATTTTCTCCTCCGATGAGTGTTTTGCCGCCTGAATCTGAAGCCTGACACTGTGGCAACCATGAGGGAAACAGCAAGTCACTTGAGAAGACGGGATGGCTGTTTCCAGATGATGGGTTGAGCCTTTCAATTAATCATTTCTGGAGACGGCCTTCCTCTAAAGCTGTCCAGAGAGATAATAAATATTTCCTTACTACTGGAGAACGTTTTCTCAGGGTTTTCTGTTACTATATTCACAGGATCCTTAGTTGTTCAAAATTTTACCGAGGTATAAGGTATTTTAAGCCAATTTTTCTGTAGCGCCTAACTTAAAAACATGCAGATTTTCTCTTAGTAAACCTAAAGCCATTTAAGAACGTTATGCCTTGAAAGTTAACTTTGAATGAAAGTATAAAATTACTTTCTTTTTCCATTAACCATATTCATGTCCTATTCTTGCTTCACTTTTAAGTCAAATTCGTATAGATTTTTGCCTCTTACCATCTAAGTCCACCAGAGAAAAGGCCAGGTTATAGTTATAAAGAAATATATCATGCATGAGGTAGCTCAAATTGTGTTCATTCAAGCTCAACACTCGCTAATATTCCATTTGTGCCTTCTGGCTTTTACAAATGGATCTTTTCATTGGATATATTCGTAGTTGAAAAAAAATGGAACATTTTAAACTTTGAAACAAACAATACTTATTTCTTTAAAATGTACATCCAAAGGTACTAATAAGTCACTTTTAAAGATTAGTCTACAGATAAACTATGAAAAGTCAAACGTTTTTCTTCTTTTTTTTTTTTTTACAGGAAAGGAGGAATAAATGCCCTGTTAAAATGTTATCTGAATTGTTATGAAGTACAGGAAATAAACCAAGTATTTAAGTTTGGACTGAATAATTATTTTTTTGCAAATATCTTACATATCCTATAGCTTACCACACTGACATATCTCTGAATCACTTTTCAAGTACTGAACTGGGAAGTTAAAGATACAAATGAGCACACATACACATACAACACACACATTCACACTCACACACGTGCCATTTTTTATGTTAGGTATATACATATAAGATTATTTTAACAATATAATGGTCATGAAAATAGCATACATGAAGTTGCTATATCTGTAATATGTTTTTATATTATAAACTTTAAGAAAAAATTTAACATGTAACTCACATTTTCTAAAATTGTAATATCCTACCTTTGTAATTTTGTGAATAATGTTTGAATTAAAGCCCTCAAATAATATTTGTAAATATCAGTGAATTCCAATTATGTTTAACATTAGAGCATTCTTTTTAAAATATTGATTGATTAAAAAATGGATGTACATACATACATACAATTTGATATTTTGACATATCTGTACATCCATAAAACCATCACCACAATCAGGATGATGAATATATCCATTCCCCCCCACCCCCCGATGTTTTCCATGGCCTTTGATGATCCACCATGTTGCCTCTCCTCACCCCTACCCCACACCCAGGTACTTCAGCATAATTATTTCACACTCAGCATAATTAACCAGGACAATGCATGTATCAATTCTTCTTTCCTTTTTATTACTTCACAGTCGCCCATTGAATAAATATACTACAATTGTCCATTCACTGGTTGATGACATCTGTGTTGTTTTCAGTGTTTGGTCATTACAAAATAAATCTGTTTTAAACATTCATGTACAAGGCTTTATATCAACATGGACTTTCGTTCCTCTTAGGTACATATTTAAGAGTGGAATCCTTGAGTCATTTGAGAGGTGAAACTGCAAAACTGTTTTCCAAAATGGTTGCACCGTTTCACATTCCCACCCTCAGTTCTAATCTGTAGTGGTGTGTGTGGTTTTCACTTGCATTCTCCTAAGCACTAATGATGCTGAGCATTTCCATCCACGTATCTCCTTTTGTAAAATGGTTTCAATCACTTGCCCATCTTTTATTTTTATTATTGAGAGATTTTTTATGTATTTTGGCCACAAGTGCTCTATTAGATATATGATTTCTCAGACATTTTTTTCCAGTCTATGGTTCAATTTTTTGTTCCTTTAATATTGTCATTTGCAGGTTTTTTTTTTTTTCCATTAAGTCCAACTTCACATTTTTTTCTTGAGGATTATGTATTCAATGTTGTATCTAAGAAATATTTAATTAATGTAAAGGCACAAAGATTTTCTCAAATGTTTTCTTATAGAAGATTTATAATGTTAGGTTTTACATTGAGGACTATGGTCCATTTTGAGTAAATTTTATATACTGTTTGGAGTATGAATTAAAACATAAGTTTTTGTACATGGGTATCTGATTGGACTGGTGCAACTTATCAAAGACCATCCTTTTTCAATTGAGTTCCCTCTGTGCCTTTGCAAACACTCTTTATTTATATAAATGACTCTATTTCTGGACTTTATTTTTTTTTCATTGCTCTATTTCTGTAAGTTAAGACAAATACCAATCAATTTTAATTACTGTAGTTTTATAATAAGTCTTAAAATCTGGTTGTGTTATTACTCTCACTGTGCTCTTTTAAAAAATTATTTTGGTTATTCTAGGTCCACTGCATTAACATGTGAATTTTAGAATTAGTTTTGCAATTTCTACAAAAAGTCTGCTGGGATTTTGAATATGATTATAATAATCTACAGATTAATTTGGGGTGAATTGTAATTTTGACAATATAGTATCCATCCCATGAGCACCGTATATTGCACACTTCACTTACCACCTCAAAAATACTTACTAGATTGCTATTTTAGGACATCACCAAGATGATTCTTCCAGGTTCAGTGACTCACTAGGATAGCTTGCAGGATTCAGCCATACCAATGGCTGTGATTTTTTATGGCAAAAGGATATAAAAGGCAATCAGAAAGGGAAACAGAGCACAGGGAAAATTCCAAGAGAAACCTGGTGCAATGTTCCAAAAGTCTCCTTCCAGTGAAGCCTTACAGGACACACTTAATTTCCTCTGCAATGAGTTGTGACAAAGCATGTGATTTCTGCCAACCAGGAAAATTGGTTAGGGACTCAGTGCCCATTTTTTTGTTGTTGTTGAGGGTTGATAACATAAGCAGCCCCTGCTTAGCATATACCAAAATTATAGACTCTCATAAGGAAAACAGGTGTTCAGCATAAGCCATACTGTTTATACAGTTTAGGTACAGTGAGCCGTTTGTTAATGGTGAGAACCCTCTTGAAATCTCAGACAAGTGTAGGGGGCCTATGTTGCAGACAGGCCTATTCAAAGATAGCAGCTCAGGCCTACTGTGTTAATTCTGTTCTGTACAAGTGCTATTGAGAACACTTAGGTAATTAAGCTAAAGAAAGTCACCCTCCCAGTGTCCTAAAATCATAGTAAAATTAAACCTGTAAAAGCCATACTGTCTGTATTTATCCCTTTTATCTGATTTTCACAAAATCTATGCCAAGAATCATGCAAACATCTTCTTGCTGATCTTACTAAAATTTTTTAAGTAAAATGTCTCTGAAGATCTTAAATCATGACAATATTTTAAATATATATATATATATAATTGTCATAATTAATTATAAATGATAGATTTTAATGCATTTATTTATTCTCTTATTTGTTATTTTTATAAGTATAGGGACATATTTCAAAAATCATCTAAAATTGATAAAAATATATAGATTTCTGTAACTTATAGAATTATTGATATATACATATATCAATAATTTTATTGATATAATTAGTTTTAAAATTATTTGACCTGGTATGAATCCTTTAACTTTAATAGCGATTTTGTTGGACATTATTATTGAGTGATAATGTTATTAATAATGTGAAATATAAACACCTCAAAGAGTTTTATTGCAATTTATATTATTGCAGAGGCAAATGTCTCCTCTGTTGAATTGACCTATGATACTCAATTTTCTACCAGTTGATAATATCTAAACCATAAGGTCCTTGTGCATTTATTAAAATCTTGGAAGTTTAAATAATTATTTATAACTAACACTATCAATAATGTTCCTTTTTTTTTTTTTTAATCCTCACCAAGGATATTTTTTCCATTTATCTTCAGATAGAGTGGGAGGGAGGAAGAGAGACATCAATGTGAGAGAGACACATGATTGGCTGTCCCTCACATGACCCTGACCAGGGCTGGGGACCCAACCGCAACCGAGGTACATGCTCTTGATTGGAATCGAACCCATGAATCTCTGGTCCACAGGCTGACATCCAACCGCTGAGCCAAACCAGCCAGGGCAATAATGTCCCTCTTTTATACCAAAACTAACATTAGGTAGCTAATTTCATTGAAATTTTTTTCTCATTCACTGTTCCTTTCAATTTACTGTTTTCACTTTACCTGATTGTTTTTCTTCATCAAATCCCTTGCTACCCTTGGAAGCATATTTTAGATTTCTTTGCTGTCTTATTCTTTTAATGAAACTCATTAATAAAACATAATACTCTTCATCTATTAAACATGTTAAATTATGGGTGAAATGTCATGTCTAAAAGTAAATTTTTCCCTCACCCATAGATTACTTATTAATTATACAGAAAAAAAACGTTTCTTTGAAATGAAGCAATCTGGCATATATTGTCTTAACCAAGATATCAAACTTAACACCATCAACAATGGGACACACTGACCTGGAATCTTCCCAAATACAAACGTTATGAATGACAAAGCTATTCTGATTAAAGAAGACTAAAGGGACATAACAAATAAATGTAATATGTGAACCTTGATTAGATCCTGAATTTAAAAAATAAAATCTACAAAACATATTATTTGGACATTTGGGGAAATTTGCATTATAACAGTCCGATTGTATCAGAATCATGAGTATGATAATAATATTGCAGCTCTGTAGGAGAATGCCCTTGTTCTTAGAGATACATGCTGAGTATTTAGAAATGAAATATGATGGTTGAAAGTAACTATCAAATTATTCAGCAACTATAGCATAAATGCACATACACAAATGTGGCAAAAGGTTAACACTTGGTGAAACTAGGTAAAAGTTATATGGATGTTTATTGCATTATTCTTGCAGTTTTCTATAGGTTAAAAAAACAACTTCAGAATAAAAAGTTTGATGTGGAAAAAAGGAAAAGCATTCATTTAAAAGGTCTTTCTTAATAAATATTCTGTCCTTAAAAGATAAATTTTTAAAAGTAGACTACTTTTGTAACATTCTATAGAAATGCTCATGATGAAAAATGGTAAAATCTAAGAAAAAAATTGGTAGTATCACAGAGTTAAGCAACAAATTCCAAGAGTACACTATAAAATTTCAATTATATGACAGTATATTAATAATGAAGGTTAATCAGAATGATTCTATTTCCCTATAGATTTATATTTGAGTTTCAATTTCACAGTGCAGCCTGCCTTCAAGTTCACAAATGAATTAAAATATCCCTTTTATGTAAGGTCTAATTACTATCATAAATATTAGAAGCTGTAATGTAGGTTTTCTAAGGCAAAAACTAAAAGAAACATGTAAATAAAGTTAGTTTGGATAATTCAAACCTCAGTCAAATTTAGAAGACTCAGAAAGGTGACTAAAACACCATTTGTTTTTTTGTTTTTTTCAGAAAGGCACCTAAAATTCTCAAAATTTCCTATTAAACTGAGATCATAGATACATATTTTGGCATAATTATAGTTAAAACTAAATGTGGTAAAGTTATATAAGGAAAGAGCAGTAGTAGAAATAAATCAGTAATAATAATAATAATAAACTATTAAAACTCAGTCTGTGAACCCAGCTGATGTGGCTCAGTGGACTGAGTGTTGTCCCATGGACTCAGAGGTCCTGGTTCGATTCCCGGTCAGGGCACATGCTGGGGTTGCAGGCTTGATCCCCAGTAGGGGGCATGCAAGAGGCAGCTGATTGATGATTCTCTTTCACACAGATGTTTCTATCTCTCTCTCTTCCTTTCTTTGTAAAAAAATTAATAAAACATATATTTTTAAAAACCCATTCTGTGAATATAATTGATGTTTATGAATTTAAAAGTCTGTGAAATAAATAACTCTCATGGGTAGAACACTTAGAATAAAAGGTTATTTAAATCTTTGACAAGTAAAATTAAATAGTATATTGATATATCAAAGAAATATTCCTGAATTTAAAGGAGGGTAGATATGAAAATATTATAAACTTTTTAGTACAAATAATTCTCATAGAGAGAACTTCTAGAATTAAAAATAAAAGTTATTAAAGTTTAAACAAAATATTAGGTATCATGTTTAAACAAAATATTAGGTATACTGGAGACAGAAATAGTGAATGGAAGATGTAAAATAGTTACAGACATGCAGAAACAAATGATAATACTCAATATATGTCCCTTAGAAATGGTCTTGAAGAAAAAATCGAGGAGGCAAAAGTGGGGAGGAAGAACCATTTCAATAAAAATGGACAATAATTTTCCAGAATTAATAATGGGCTATATCTTCATATTTAGTAAGGCAATAATTTCTAAACAATATTAATAAAATAGTTTTACTCCTAATAGAGCTTATGTTCATTACCATTACTCTGTATTATTCATTAACAAAAACCAAAAAGGTACTTCTGAAATTATTAGTCAATTATATAATCCACTAAAATGATTAAAGAATTTAACAAAATAAAAATGACAAAAGACAAAAATAAACATATGGTATAAAATTTTTCTCATAAGTACAGGTAAAGATTAATCAAAATTAAATTAAAATTGTTCAATTTAGAGATTAGGTTACAGGAACCTGTAATACTGTAAATAAATACATGTAGTGATACTATATACTATAAATATAATG
The DNA here is from genome assembly GCA_030848825.1 of Tadarida brasiliensis. Taxonomy (NCBI): domain Eukaryota; kingdom Metazoa; phylum Chordata; class Mammalia; order Chiroptera; family Molossidae; genus Tadarida; species Tadarida brasiliensis. The sequence goes on from CM061266.1 coordinate 67,596,017, forward strand.
CGTATGTAGGAATACTATATATATATAGTAATACTCAGTGTTTAATCTAATAATACTTAAATATTCAAGTAGTAGAGTTTATTATTTGAGTATGATTAGTTGAAATATTGAATATTATTATATGAAGCTAACAGTTCTAGGCAGTAATTCAGGAATCCAGGCTCCTTACTTCTTATGTATTCTCCATCCACTGGGGTTTTATGTCATTTTAATTAGCTGTTGAGAGAGAAAGAGAATATGAATAATGCATATTTACATTATAAATGCTTTGGTATGATGTTATTACGCATCCTCTGGACATAGTCTATTAACATGTGGTCTGGCCAGGAAAAGTGAGTGAAGATATTTCTAGTGAAGAGTAACAGTCTGGACACAAAATCTAAGGTAGAATAAAGCATTTCTGGGAATGTATGGCTTAGAAAAATCTCAATGCTGATAGAAAACCTGAATGAGACTAGAACTATTAAAAATGTGTTAAGTTGCTAAATAAATTCTAGCCTCACATAGTTAAGCCCAGGAGTTTTCACAGACAAGTTCTATAAACATTCCAGAAACATCCTGATCCTAATTATTGTAAAAAAAGAAAGAAAACACTGAAGAGCTCATTTTATGTGGTTAAGATAATTAACAGAAAGGAAAGGAAAAATACAGAAAAATGTAAACATGGGTACAGTGAATTAAATACAATATTAACAATCTATAATACATTTATTTATAAATATATATACATATATTAATTACCCATATATAGGTATTTCTAATTTATATGCACATATATTGTCAGAAACTTAGTAAAACTATGCTTTCCTAAGCTATATACACATATATTGTGAAACATTTCTCTCTCTTGCTCTTTTCAATTTATAGGCACAGGAAAAACCATAACTTCTGCTGAACTGGATACAGATATTTTAGTTTAAACTGAATTTGTATGTACCAGATGATTTTGAACATTATATGAAGTAAGAATGGGCAGAGGAACTGAATAGATATTTTTCTAAAGAAGACATACAGATGGCCTACAGTCACATGAAAAGATGCTCAACATCACTAATTATCACAGAAATGCAAATTAACACCACAATGAAATATCACCTCACACCTGTCAGATTGACTATTGTCAAAAATACAACAAATAAGTGTTCTCAAGGATGTGGAGAAAAGGGAAATTTTTGCATGTTGGTGGGACTGTAAATTGTTGCAGTCACTATGGAAAACAATATGGAAGTAACTCAACAATTAAAAAATAGAGATATCATAAAACACAGTCGATAGGGTTTGGCTGGTGACACAGGCTTGTGAAAAAATTTACAGCTGCCCTGGCCAGTTTGGCTCAGCAGTGGAGCATCGGCCTGCTGACCAAAGAGTTATGGGTTTGATTCCAGTCAAGGGCATATGCTTCAGTTGCAGTTTGTCCCCGGCCCTGGTCAGGGATCATGTGGGAGGCAACCAATCAATGTGTCTCTCTCACATTCTCTCACATCGATGTTCCTCCCTTTCTCTCTCTCTCTCTCTCTCTCTCTCCCCCCCCCCACTCTATCTGAAGATAAAATGGAAAAAAAGTATCCTTGGGTGAGGATTTTTTAAAAAATAATTCACAGCTAAGAGAAGAGAGAAAGAGAGGAACTGTATTTTACTTTTCAAGGGAGGAAAGGGCCAATATATTGATAGGCAATACAGGGCAACAAAAATAGAGAGAGCTGTTCTTTTATTGGGGATTTTAGGGAGTCAACGACAGCTATGGCAGAGAGGGGGATTGTGTTGAAGTTGACCAGATGCCCAGATGCCAGGAGTTGTCTTGAGAAGTTACAGTTTATTTGCTTTCCAGAAGACAGTCCAGCAGATGTCCTAAGGAGGTATCTTTATCAGCAAAATAAGCTCAGAGTAAAAGTTATAAAGAATTCAAAAGAGAGAGGCTTGTCTGAAGGGGAGGGGGAAGGAAATGCTCTACTATCTAGATACTGGTGTGAATCATCCCAAAGTTGTTAAAACAGCATGAAAGAGGGGGTGAGAGAAAATGCAGCCTTGATCACAGCCCTTATCTGTCCCCCTGTTTGAACAGAGTGGAGGCTTGAATCAGAAGAACCAGCATCTCCATGTTTAATTACCAAGTGCTTCTCATAAGTGGTGGGAAAACCACAACACAGAAAAGAAGGGCATGTTTTCTGTTCTTACACCAGGAATTTCACTTCTGGATATTTATTTGAAGAAAATGAAAACACTAATCTGAAAAGATATATGGCCCGGGTGGTGTGGTTCACCGGTTGAACATTGGTCGACCCATGCACCAAGAGGGCACCGGTTCGATTCCTGGTCAGGGCACATGCCCAGGTTGTGGGCCTGATCCCCAGTGGGGGGCATGCAGGAGGTGGCCAATCAATGTCCTCTCGCATTGATGTTTCTATCTCTCCCTCTCCTTTCCTCTCTCTCTCAAATCAATAAAGAAAAAAAAATTAAATAAAGAAAAAGAAAAGATATATGCACGTCTATGTTCACTGTAGCATTATTTATAATAGCCAAGATACTGAAACAACCTAGGTTTTCATCAGTAGATGAATAGATAAAGAAGATGTGGTATATATATAAAATGAAATATTACTCAGCTATAAAAAAACTGAAATCTTGAAATCTGGTACAACATGAATGGACCTAGAGGGTATTATGCTAAATGAAATTAAGTCAGACAGGGAAGGACAAATATAGTGTTATTTCACTTATGTATGAAATCTAAAAAAAAACAAAACAAATGGACAAACAAACAAAACATAAAAAAAAATCATATATAGAGAACAAACTGATGGTTGCCAGAGTAGAGGGGAGGGGAATGGCTGAAAAATGTGAAAGGGAATAAAAAGTATAAACATTGCATTATGAAATAAGTCACTGAGATTTAATGTACAGCATAAGGAACATCATAGTAATTTTGTATGGCCACTGATGGTTACTATACTTATCGTGGTGATCACCTCATTAGGTATATCAATGGCGAATAACTCTGTACATCTGAAACTAATATAATATTGTAAGTTAACTTAACTTTAATAAAAAACCAAGATGCCTCAAAGGGTAAGAGACCCTTCTTTTTTACAGCTTCATAGTATTCCAGTGTAGAGGGACCTGGAGAGTATTATGCTAAGTGAAATAAGCCAGTCAGAGAAAGACAAGTGTCACATTATCGCACTTATATGTGGAATGTAATAAACAAAATAAACTGACAAACAAAATAGATACAGAGACATTGAAGCAGGGAACAGACTAATGAACCTCAGAGGGAAGGTGGGTGGGGCAGGAAGAGATAAACCAAAGAACTTATGTGCATATATGCATGGACAATGAACACAAACAATAGTGTGGTGAAGGCAGGGGAGGGGGCTGGAGCAGGAAGGAGAGGATCAATGGGGGGAAAAGAGGGGGACATCTGTAATACTCTCAACAATGAAGATACATTGTTTAAAAATAGCAAGATGCTTAAAACAATCGCTGGCCTTCATGGAGTTATAGTTATCTTATCAGTCTACGTTAGAAACATTTCTAGCAGATTGGCCTCATGTTTTGAGTAATACAATAGCACATGTTATTTCATGTTCTACACAGAGTTCCATAACCCTCTTCACTTACTGTTTAGGTTGTTTGGAATTAAAAGAAGACACCATCGAGAACCTCCTGGCGGCAGCGTGCCTCCTTCAGCTTCCCCAAGTAGTAGAAGTGTGCTGCCATTTCCTCATGAAGCTCCTGCATCCCTCCAACTGCCTAGGAATCCGAGCGTTTGCAGATGCTCAAGGGTGCATCGAATTGATGAAGGTGGCTCACAGCTACACAATGGTAAGGAAATTTAATATTTTAGTAATGGGGCATAGCAGTATCATCAGAGGTTAACATAACTACTGTCATTACACTGAACAACTTTTTTTAACTTTAACATAAATGTTGCATGCTTGGCACATTTTTATTATAGAATGCAATGTAAAACATTGCATAATGGACTTCATTATGGCTTTATTTACATTTCATAGGCAATACAGATCTAGATACTGTCTACTCTGGATTTTAAAAGTTGTTTAAATGAATTTTTCTTAACTGCTCCTGGCATATCTTCATACACCCAAGTTCACAGCCACCTTTCCGTCCTCCTTTTTCTAACGAAGAGCTAGCAGTCTGTGCTGCAAAAACTTTTCTTTTGCATTTTTCTTACAACTTCTCCACCATGGACTGCGTTGTATCAACCAAAATTTAATGTTGACATCTTACCACCAATGTGATGGTGTTTGGAGATGGGGCTTCGGGAGGTAATTAGCTTTAGATGAGGTCCTAAAGGTGGGCTCTTCTTGATGTGTGAGATTAGTGATTTTGTAAGAAGAGACACCAGAGCATTTTCTTTTTCTCCCTTTCCAACTTGAGATCATATATATATATATACCTTTATAGAGATACTAAAAATCCTTTGAATTATACACTTTAAATATGTGAACTTTAAGATGTGAAATTTTTTTATGTTATCTTTATTCTAGAATAGAATAAGCAATTACAACAGTTTCATACCCATCATTTTTCATGCCCTAGAAAGAATCATTTTAAAAACACTTAATACAGTCCCTGGCATAAAGCAAGCCCTATATAAAATGCTAGCCATTTTTGCTATTGTTGCTATTAACATTATTAATGATTAGATTATTATTACTGGAACAACCAATTATAAAGTGTAAAACTTTCCCTTTCCAACTCAAGGGAATAATTTACGTGAGATAAAGCTCATTAAGCTTTATAGTTGCTACTTATTAAAAAGCTCTTAACATTAAACACCCTTTCAAACCCCTAATAACATTCAGTCATTTAAAAGTTTTCCCATTGTTTTTCTTAGATAGAATTTTAATACAGTATATTATGTTAATTTTCTTCTTTAATCCTTTAAGCAGATCACTAAACTAAATGACAATATAGAAATACAAGGAAAGAGATACATGCTTTGTAATTCTATTGTCAAATTCTCCTTTGAAAATATTTCATGACATGGCACAGAATTACTATTGAAATGATATGAACCATATGAAATCAATATAAACAACTAAAATATCAAAGTCCAACTGCAGTCATTTAATTATGCACATTTCATTACAATTCGGAGCTCCTGGCTTAGCTAAGCCAAAGAACAACATGGCTGTATATCCAGAGGGATAATGGTCCCTTCTGGTCTACTTTGAAATGATTAACTTAGTAATAACAATGTTTTTCTTGCAGCTGCTTAGACTGTTTTGCAATTTGTCACACAATGATAACAATATTTTTTTCTTTAGGCACTGTAAAATGTATGCCTTATAGTAAAACGTATTTAAAAGAGAAACATAGAAGAGGTCTAGCTAAGATACTCAATGTTCTGAAACAACTCTATTTTAAGCTATTTTTGAAACTATAAATGGGTTATGGATTATGTTATGTCTTGAAATTTAAATGAGTTCAAATTCATTTGGAGGCATGAAGCTCCCGTGTTCTCTGTATGTTCTTGGGTTACCATTTTAGTGAAGAAAATGTACTTATCAATTGCCTTCCTAGATCACTATTTTCTCTCAGTTCCAACACTTATTTTATAACTTCTCACCACATATTTGTTTCTGATTCTTGTTTAACACAGGTCCTCATCCAAGCTATTCTATCTGTGCTTAGACAGCAAACCTGTTACGCTATAGTTTTTTTTCTTGTTAACTGCTTTAATAGCAAATTATCCCAGTTTCCTATCACTTTTTTATTTGTTCTAATTACTTGTTATTTGTGTATTTCACAAGTAACATTTTGTTTCCTAATTTTTAATTTCTCGCTAAGATTTTTTAGATATGAACTAGGTCTTCAAAGTGTAGATTTAACTTGCTGTCTCTTTGTGTTTGCTATTTCTATTATTTGCTAGCTTTTCTTTGGAAATTTCACTCATGTATTTGGCTTCAGCTATTGATTTTGTGTGGATGATTCCAAAATCTGTTCAGGGAAGGTGACCCAGCTTGGCAGTGGTTCATGTGCAAAATACTGGAAAATTTGTATTGAAAGCTCAATATTAGGCAAAAGTGTGAAACTAATTTTAAATCATTTAGAATTTGGCTGCCTAAATATAAAGATAGCAACAAAATAATTGAAGGAAATAGCCCCCCTCTAGTACTCTAGTAGTCAGATTTCATTACGAGACCTGTGTTTAATTCTGTGCATCACATTTTAAAAGCATTAGAGAATGACAAACAGAAACAGATGAGAATAACAAGAACAGTAAATGCTTCATCAATCCATGTGACGAAAAGTTGGAGAAAACTATGGGTGCCTGTGGCTGAATAATATTAGGGCATGAAAAGAACTGTCTTCGTGTATTTGATAGAACGAACTTGTATCTAAAACAGTAGCATTTAAGAATATATTCTTTTGTTTTGTGTTAGTAGTGTAATTTGTTCACTATAAATATACGAAAGAATAACATTAGAGTTGATCTGCTTTGCGTGAAGATGGATGAAGAGGGCGGAGTTCACTTTAGTCTTCTGATCTTCCTTTCTCTTCCAGGTTGTCTGTTTACACTGATCACAGTGCCGCTTCCCTCCGAGGTCCGCGTGGCCTTCAGAGGACATTCCTTGCACTACATTTCCCAGAATTCCACCCTCCTTATGGTTCTGGGTTAGACTTTGGCAATAAGAGGCATTCACGCAAGAAAAGGAAAGTGAAAGGGAACAGAAAGCCGTTATTCTCCACACACAGTTGTAGGCAGATATGTGGACGGATGGAAAGTTCAAACAACTTCTAAGGGAGCCCTTGAAAGCCATTTCCTTCACTGCTGTAGACTGAGAAATTTGATGGGAGCCTTCTAGAGGTTCTCAAGGAAGGCAGTGTCTCTGTGGAGTGTTTTTGAGAAGAATTCACATTAAACTGAAGGCTGAGATTAGTGGTAGAAATTTTCTTAACCTTCACTTCCACAGCTCTGTACAATAGCTGTTTGGGTCTCCAAATCTCTAACCACAATCTTTATTACATAGAACATGGAGTAGCTTATCATCCTAACCCAGCAATGTCTTTAACACGTACCCCAAAATAGCAGTTCACACTCCATATTTTGACATGCATGGTCCTCCACACCTAGATTCTAAACTGCTACATGGAACGTATTTCCTCAAAAAAAAAAAAAAATTGAATTGATTTTACCCCTCCTAAATATGTGCTACGAATTCCCTTCACTTGTACTTTACCCATGGTATTTCTTTGTCTGGAGTCTCTGGTATCTAATTCTAAATGATCCTTCAATTTCCGAATTAAATTAATCCACAACTAAAAAATACCTGAAATATTTTTTATGGCATTCTTTCTCTCATTTGGAATCTTAGTATTCCTCTTTTAGGATTATGTGATCACATCATCAACTTCCTTGTACAATTATTTACCTATTTTATGTCTTTGTGACTGGTTTTCATTACTACATTGTGAACTCCTCTGTGACAGAGAACAAGCATTTCCGCTGGAATTTATCTGGGCCCAATAAAGCCACTAGTGCCTTGTAATATATTAATTGATTTTCACAGTTCCTTGGATACTTTTTCAGGATTATGATTCTTCACACTCCTGAATTCAGTCAACAAGGTTGCACGTGGTTTTCCTCTTTCTTTGCAGTCATATATCCGACCATTATTTTTCCTATTCACCCAGTTCTAGCCACACTGCCCTTCTTACTTGCTGTTCTTGACTACATCACATATACTATCACCTGAGGACTTGTGTGCTTGTTTTTTCTTCCCTGTGAAAGAAACACTCTGCTACCAAATATTTCTATCCTTTCTCCTCCGCCTCATTCATATCTCTGCTCAAATGTCACTCCCACAGAAATCTCTTCTCTGAATATTATATGGAAAGTGGCACTGGCTTTAAAACTCTCTATTCCCTTACACTGCTTTCTACCCTGAGTACTGACTAATTCATTTCTTTGTTATCTATCTAGATCTAGATATAGATATAGATATAGATACAGATATAGTTGTTGTTGTCTACCTTACCATTAATCTGGTAGCTCCTTGTAGCATGTTGTAAAACTTCTACAGCAGCGGTTCTCAACCTGTGGGTCACGACCCCTTTGGGGGTCGAACGACCCTTTCACAGGGGTCACCTGAGACCATCAGAAAACACATATTTCCGACGGTCTTAGGAACCGCTCCTCTATCTGTCTCCAGGCGGGTCCACCCACATGCAGATATGCCCACATCCAACATGAGGAACTGTATGAAAGGGTCGCGGCATTAGGAAGGTTGAGAACCGCTGTTCTACAGGGAGACTGAGGTAACGCGCGCTTCTGCCATTGTGTCTGACTGTCTGATGGCAATGCTCACCTCTACAGGTGCTGGTGGTGCACCAGTGTATAGCATGGATCAGGTATGGTTCTGGGTGTTAAACACACTTATTTAATTTAGTCCTGTTAAAACTTGCAAGTTTTGTATTATATCCATTTTTAAAACGATGAAATAAGGTTTAGGGGTGTAAATAATTTACTCAAGAACAACAGACAGAACCCGGTAGAAGGGGAAATTTAAGCCTGCTATTGTCTTATTACAAATTTCACGCTCTATCTAATATACTAATGAATATACATGGGTAATTATATTTTACCCATAGCATCAAGTCAGATATCAAGAACACATCAAACATGGATTATTTGAGAGAAATAGAGCTTATAAACCTAAAAACTCTGTATTTTGTTCCTTTGTTTTTGTTTTTTTTAAATGTCTCCTCTTTACTCTCACTTTCTGGCTGGTCTACCAACATGGCGTGAAACGTTTCCCAGTGTTTCTGCTGGAGGCAGAAGCAGAGGCAACAGCACTTATTAGAAGCCACCGTGTTCAATCAGTAGCCTTGAGAGGCTGAAGTCACAGAACGGAGCATAAAAGCTTCCTGAGTCGTAAGAGTGGTTGCCCTTTCAGAGTCTACTACTCTAAAAAATCCTGCACATACATCATTCATTTGTCCTTCAGAGCTATTAGAGCAATGCCAGAGAAAAAGAACAAACTTTATTGATGTGTTTTCTGGCCATGATTTTGAAATACCTGACATTTCTCATTGTTTCTAGCTAGCAGCATGCTTTTTTGTCTTCACCAATAACCCTTCATATAAACCATAAATTAGAGTTTGCTTGGGGAGGATAAATTCAATTGAACTTTAAATTTATGTGCTTTTCTGAGTCATCAAAATAAAGTTTACATCATCCATATTTTTCTTCAGGACTATTATGTGATGCATTAGTATTAAATGTGTTTTGAATGTTGTCTTTTTATTTTTTTACATCCGTTACTTAGTGTCTCATATATACACATGCTCTGAGTATGACTCTAAGTTAATATATAAATCTCACATTGAAAATCAACATAATTTGACTTTCAGAATTTTTTTGGTAAACTGATAAAAATGAAGTTGTCAGCATGGGTACAGTGAGTGGCTTGGGGGACAGCCGCCACTCACGCTTGTTGTTCACACACGAGACATGTGGCAGCCTAGCTAGAGAGGACCTTCCTTTTATTCCTGTGTTTGTTTTTCTTTACTTGCTCTGTCCCCAAATTAGACTCAAACTCTTTACAGGCAGTTTTTATTTGTGTCCTAACTCACAATCATTGGTAAAATTCCAGTCTACTGGCTAAGACTGAAAGTTGATTTGAGTAAAGGAGTTTTATAAATTTTTTTTCTTCATTGATATTAGAGAGAGAGAGGAAGGGGGAGGGAGAGAGAGATAGAAACATTGACGAGAGAGAACATCGATTGGCCACCTCCTGCATGCCCCCCACTGGGGATCAGGCCCACAACCTGGGCATGTGCCCTGATCGGGAATCGAACCGGCGAACTCTTGGTGCATGGGTCGATGCTCAACCACTGAGCCACACCGGCCAGGCAAGTAAAGGAGTTTTAAAAATGTACTTTTAATTATGTTTAGTGTCATATACAAACAGGATATTCAGATTATACTGGATGCATTAATAGAGATATATAATAAATAATAATATAACAAGTAATTATTCACTTTTGTTCAAATAAGAAAAAATTCTGATTTTTTATGCATTTGAAAGTCTCACTTTATTATAATAATTTGCACATTATGAACTAACTTTGTAAAATATTTTTATTTTCTGATGAGGTAATGAATCACATTATAGGACTAATTTATTTTTATGCTTCCCGTTTAGATTTTTCTTTTAATGTCATTTCTCTGTTAAAGATATACTTGTGCTTAAGGATTTTTAACAGTATTTTTTTTTTTTTTATCCTCACCTGAGGACATTTTTGCATTTATCTTCAGATAGAGCGGGAGGGAGAGAGGGAGAAGAGAGAGAGAGAAACATCGATGTGAGAGAGACACATCGAGTGGTTGCCACCCACACGACCCCAACCAGGGCCAGGGACACACTGCAACCGAGGTACATGCCCTTAGCGGAAACCGAACCCAGGACTCCCCCGTCTGCAGACCAACGCTCTAACCACTGAGCCAAACTGGCCAGGGCAATAGTAATTTTTTAAGAGGCATAAAAGAAAGATAGATTATGGTTCACAAGAAACATGATAAATCAATCTTTGCCTGAAGGGAAACCAGTCACCTTTAGTAAAAAGGGCAAAGTAGGGATAGGGCAGATCATTTCCTTAAAAAATACTTTCAGAAATGTATTGTACAACCAGACATATTCAAGGAAAAAACAACTTCTGGTAGAGCACCAGATGCTCCCCCAGACCCCGTTACTCTACATATGTAAACATAATGTACAGAGCTAGATGACGTGTTCCGTGAGGTAGCATCTGCATCTGGCTTGTTCACTGCTGTATCCTCAGTTCTCAGTATAGCACCTTTCTCATTGTAGACACACGATAACTGTTTGAAAATAAGAATGAATGAATAAATATTTTCATATATTAATCATTTGAAATATATTATTATGAATTTTATCAACGTAAATGAAATATAAATATTAATAATTTTAAGTGAAATATATTACCATATTCCACCACACATGAAAATGTTTATATTGTGGCTATTTTTCATACCTCTTTATTTAAACATATTCATAAATAAATACGTACAGGATGCACCCATGATCTTTACAGTTCTTTAACTTTTTTTTTTCAAAATATCTTTTTTATTGATTTTTTAGAGAGAGAAGAAGGCAGAGATAGAAACATCAATATGAGAGAGAAACATCCATTGGCTGCCTCCTGCACGCCCCCTGCTGGGGATCGAGCACAAAACTGGGCATGTGCCCTGACTGAGACTCAACAAGGACCTCTCAGTCCACCAGACGATGCTCAATCCACGGAGCCACACTGGCCATGCTTTAACTTTTTTTTTTTTTTCTTTTATCAGCTGTTTTAAAGCTGTTCAACTGGAAACACATATTCCATCGTGAGTGTATATACTTAAGTTTTCAGTGGATCTATTTCATATTCAAGGTTTATATTTAATATTTTTAGTACTTCAAATGAAAATTATTCTTATTTAAATTTAGATTTCATTGAAGGCCACCATTCTATCAAGGGATAAATATAGAACCTGGTAGCCAACATAAAAGACATATACTAACAGACTAATTAATACTAGACCAAATGTATCCTATTTTCATAAATGATTGGAAATTATATAAAACAACACATTACAAATGATTAAATATTGCTGTATAATAGTAATCAGAAATCAGCACAGTTTTGCCCTGGCCTGTTTGGCTCAGCAATGAAACGTTGGCCCGTGGACCAATGAGTTGCGGGTTCAATTCCAGTCAAGGGCACGTACCTCGGTTGTGTTTCGTTCCATCCTTGGTTGGGTTCATGTGGGTGGCAACCAGTTAATGTGTCCCTCTCACATCAATGTTTCTCTCTCTCTCCCTTTATCTCCCTCCCACTCTATCTGAAGATAAATAGAAAAATATCCTCTGGTGAGGATTAAAAAAGAGAGAGAAATTAGCACAGTTTTGAGGAATGGGATGCAGATCCTGACCTTTCTAAGTAAATTCAATAAATAGTATACTTTGTGGTGGGATTTATTCTAAATAGCACTTACAACTTTTTTTTTTTTTTTTTTTTTTTACATTAGACAGTGTTTATTTGAGAAACATAAAAAAAGGTATCTTAGTTGAGTTAGAGCTATATAATTCACAATTAGTAAAAGGGCTTTCTTGAAAATTAAACAATTTTTAAACAAAATGGGCTATTTCATCAATACTAAATCTAATCAGATTTATTTAAGACTGAACAAATTTCAAGCCAGATATTCTACTATTCCAACCTTTTGTTGAAGATAGTTTGCATTTTAATTGGATCTAAAGTTAAAAGAACATGGAGAGATTTCCAAATATATAAATAAAGATGGAATTCAGTTTCTGCTCCAGTTCTGTTTGAAAGGAGAATAAGCTAATTATTAATTTACAGAGTACTGTAGTGTTTCTATTTTTACATCTGGTATATGGATGAATAAATGGTAATAACTAAAGGATGAAAATACAGAGCATAACATGAAATGTAGAAGAAAATATCTACTTTTCAAATAAATATATTGCAATTGATCTAGATGAAAACTGATGAAGTTAAAAATAGGGTTTATTACATCTAGTCCCTGATTAAGATACAGATGCATATATTTACATGTACAAATAGACATCTGTATCAGCTTTGACTGCATATATTAATCAGAAGAAAGGCTATATTGTTAAATAGTAAACTGTATATAACTTTTGTTTACATATTTTTTAAAATACACACTTTTCACATATACATATACACTTGTATTATAATCCCTGTTAGCATGTTATTTTTGCATTTAAAATTTTTGTAAATTTGACACAGAATTAGAAAAAGAACAAAGGAAATACAGGGTGAGGCAAATGTAGGTTTCTAGCTGTGAGCATGCAAAATACAATGTTTATTCTTGTATTATTATTTATTAAGTATTGTATTATTTTCCATACAAACAACTGTAAACCTACTTTTGCCCCACGCTGTATAGACAACAATTAGTATATTGTAGTAATGGGTTAAGTTTACTTGGTCAAATGTACTAACAGATATAACTTGAGGATGCAATGATGTACTTTCTTCCTCTTCAAAAGAAGAATGTGGCAAATTTCATTTCTTAATTATTCAGAAAGATTTTGTGGAAGGATGTCATTAAATATTGAAAACTTGCTAATCTTAACTATTCTCAAAGACTTATGAAGCTTGGTTTGTAAGAGGCCAATAGTGTGGTGTGCATTTAAATAGTCTGCTTCAATAGCTATAAATCTTTGTTATTTGTGATGGTTTAGTTGTCAGTAGATAGAAACATCACTTGGCATAGAAAAGTATTATTTTACTAGAGCATTTAGAATAAAAAATGGACAGTTTGATAAACTCACTTGAAATTCATCATTGTAAAATCTACACTCCTTTTTTTATTTTTTTTAAATGTTCAAGTCGTATATTGCTCAGAATTATAGACTTATTTCAAGAAGGCAGAAATATGAGTGATATATTCCAGCTTGGTTTCAAATACAACTTGGTAATAATCATACCTTAAGCTAAACAACACCAAGATCTATAAACTTCTCAGAGTAAATGCATCCTTTGGCAGCCTGGGCAACAGAGATGAGAATCAATGAAGCTTCAGCTTCCAGGCCAAAATAATATAACTTTCCTGATAGATCAACAGATGAAAAACTTACCAACTCCAAAAATCAGCTTGGGTAAACAGGCTAATGCCGGTGAATCATCACCTCTTCATTCAATAGTATTCTTCAATATCAAACATTAGTAAAAAATAGATTGATGTTACTAGCCAAAGAAAATAAACTTATATAAGTAATCTAGAGTTCCCTTTATCTTGTTTTTAAAAGCCAATATAATGTATATATAAATTAGATTTTGAAAAATACATAATTTCCTGTAAATATTAGTTTAATTGTTTATTGTTGTTTTAACCCAAAACCATGATTAATAATAATATTTTGTACAAATAGGCTACTCGCATATCATAGTAACATTAAATACTGGGACTTAAAATTTTAATTAATAGTGTCTTAGAATTTGTAACATTTCTTGAAGTTCATATTTAAAATTCTCTATGAGAGTGTAGAACACTGACAGATTTAAGGGGAAAAAATGGTCAAATTCATGGAATAGATACTGTGAAAGGAATTCCAATCAGATAGGTAAACTGAACTAGATAATTTCTCAAGTCGTTTTTTAAAACATGGGCTGAAAGTTTAGGCTGCACTCTCACTTATTTATTAATTTTGTCCAAAATATGTTCCCACCAGTGTTGCTTTAATTTTGGCCAACAGTCTCATTTTTTAACTAGTTTCTTCAAAAGTTCTCATAATCTTCTGCTCACTGAAGGCACTTGAGATTTCAACACTTCTTGAACAGAAAAAAAAATAAAGTACAAGAGGAAAAAGTCCACTGAAAATTGTAAGACTTGACTTTTTAATTAAGTTTAATAAAATCATGTGTCTTTGAGCAATTCACTTGAGATCTCTCATCAACTGTAAAACGATGAAGTTTGTTTGAGACCATAATGGTCCCTTGTGGTTCCCTTCAGTCTTATGATTTTACAAATGTCTTGTTAAATCTGAAATTCATGAAATGTAAATGAATTTCTAGATAATATGAATAAGTGCCATTTTATTATTAAATAATAAAAAGTTAATGTCACTGCAAGTGAAACATTATCTAACAACAGTTGGGAATCAACAAATGATTGTAGAAGAATGAATAAACTTTTCCTGTTTCCATATGTTTCACAAAAGCAGCATTATTGAGATATAATTCACTTACCATAGAATTCACCAATTTAAAGTATACAATTCAGTGTTTTAAAATATATTAACAGAATTTTGCTTCCATCACCATAATCAGTTTTAGCACATTTTCATCACTTCAAAAGGAACCCTGTACCTATTAATAGTCACTTCCCATCCCACCCTACAAAGTCAACAGTCTTAGGTATCTGATAATCTACTTTTTGTTTATATAGATTTTCCAATTATGGACATTTCACAGAAATGAAATGATACAATATGTGGTCTTTGAAAGCTGACTTCCTCTTCTTGGTGTAATGTTTACAAGACTCATTCATGTTATAGCATGTGCCTGTACTTCATTTCTCTTTATTGCCAGCTAATATTGCATTGTCCAGATATACCTCACTTTATTTATCCATTCATCATTTCATGGACACTCGAAGTGTTTACACTTTGAGGCCATTATGCATAATACTGTTATGAACATTTGCATGGAAGTTTTTGTGTGGACCTAATGTTTTCATTTCTATTGGATATATAACCAGGAGTGAAATGGTTACATGGTAATTCCATGCTAAAGATTCTGAGGCCCTGCCAGGGTGTTTCTCAGAGTAGCTGCACCATTTCACATAAGGATTTAATTTCTCTGAATCCTTGCTAAAAGTTTTTTATTAATTTTTTTTTAATAAAAGCCATCCTAGTGGGTATGAAGTGATATCTTTTCATTTTCATTCACATTTTTCTAATGCCTAATAAAACTAAGCAACTTTCCATGTACTTATTTGACATTTGTATACTTATTTGGAGAAATATTTGATCAGCTCTTTTGCCCATTTTTAATTGGGTTACTTGTCTTTTTATTGTTGTAAAATTATTTTATGTAGTCTAAAAAAGTCTTTTATGAACTATACAATTTGCAAATATTTTCTGCCATTCTGTGGGTTATTTTTTTACTTGTTTCTTTCATTTTTTAAATTTATCTTTATTGTTGAAAGTATTACAGATATCTCATTCTCCCCCCCCCCCATTTATCCTCTCCACCCCACTTCTGTTGCCCCAGGCCTTTACCTCAATATTGTCTGTGTCCATGGGTTATGCATATATGCATATCAGTTCTTTGGTTATACTCTTCCCAACCCCTCTCCCCCTCTTCCCTCTGAGATTCATCAGTCTGTTCCATGTTTCCATGTCTCTGGATCTATTTTTTCATCAGTTTATTTTGTTCATTATATTCCACATATAATTGAGATCATGTGATACTTGTCTTTCTCTGACTGGCTTATTTCACTTAGCATAATACTCTCCAGGTCCCTCCATGCTATCTCAAAGGATTCAAAGGATAAGAGATCTTTCTTTTTATAGCTGCATAGTATTCCACTGTGTAAATGTACCACAGCTTTTTTATCTAGTCATCTACTAATGGGCACTTGGGCTATTTCTAGATCTTAGCTATTGTAAATAGCACTGCAATGAACATAGGGGTGTATATATTTTTTCTGATTGGTATTTCAAGATTGTTAGGATACATTTCTAGAAGTGGGATCACTCAGTCAAATGGTAGTCCTATTGTTTATTTTTTGAGGAAACTCCATTACTCTTCTCCACAGTGGCTGCACCAGTCTGCATTTCCACCAATAGTGTACTAGGGTTCCCTTTTCTCCACATCCTCACCAACACTTGTCATTTGTTGATTTGTTGATGGTAGCCATCCGGGCAGGTGTGAGGTGATACCTCATTGTAGTTTTTATTTGCATCTCTCTGATGACTAGTGACTTTGAGTAATTATTCATATGTCTCTTGGCCATCTGTATGTCCTCTTTGGAGAAGTGTCTATTTAGGTCCTTTGCCCATTTTTAATTGGCTTATGTCTTCCTTTTGTTAAGTTGTATAAGTTCTCCAAAAATGTATATGGAACCCTAAAAGACCCTGAATGGCCTCAGCAATCTTGAGAAAGAAGAACAAAGTAAGAGGGGTCACAATACCTGATATCAACTTATACTACAAAGCCTTTGTAATCAAAACAGCCTGGCACTGGCACAAGAACAGGCATATAGATCAATGGAACAGAACAGAGAACCCAGAAATTAACCCAAGCCTTTATGCTCAATTAATATTTGATTAAGGGGGCAGAGCACACAATGGAATAAAAATAGTCTCTTCAATAAATGGTGCTGGGGCCCAGCCAGTGTGGCTCAGTGGTTGAGCATCGACCTGTGCACCAAGAGGTCGCCGGTTAGATTCCTGGTCAGGGCACATGCCCAGGTTGTGGGCCTGATCCCCAGTGGGGGGCATGCAGGAGGCGGCCAATCCATGTTCTCTCTCATGGATGTTTCTCTCTCTCCCTTTCCCTTCCTCTCTCTGTCAAATCAATAAAGAAAGAAAAAAGAAATTAAAAAAATAAACGGTGTTGGGAAAATTGGACAGGTACATGCAAAACATGAAACTAGACCTCCAACTTACACCATATATAAGAATAAGCTTAAAATGGATAAAAGACTTAAATGAAAATCGTGAAACCATAAAAATCCTAGAAGGAACCATAGGCAGCAAAATCTCAGACATCTCATGTAGCAGAATTTCCACCAATACATCATCTAGGACCAGAGAAGCAAAGGAAAACAAACAAACAAACAAATGGGACTATATCAAAATAAAAAGGTTCTGCACAGCTAAAGAAACCATCAACAAAATGAAAAGGGATCGCACTCTATAGGAGAACATATTTGCCAATGATACATCTTATAAGAGATCAATTTCCAAAACTTCCAAAATTGTCTTTTTACTTTTTTTTTTTTTAAAGATGTTTTTATTGATTTTTAGAGAAAGACGGAGAGGGAGAGAGAGAGAGAAACATTGATGAGAGAGAAATATCAATATCTATCGGCTGCCTCCTGCACACCCCCTGCTGGGGATCGAGCCTCCTGCAACCTAGGCATGTACTAGGACTGGGAAATGAATTCATGACCACTTGGGGCATGGGTCAACACTCAACCTCTGAGCCACTCCAGCTGGGCTCTATTTACTTTCTTGATGCTATTCTTTGTAGACAAATGTTTTTAATTTTGATGATATCCAAAATATCTTTCTTTTCCTTTCTTTGCTTTTGTTTTTTGTATCATAAGTAAGAAATTATTGACCAATGCAAGGTCATAAAGAGGGAGCACGCAGGAGAATGATGGCAAAGATTTAGGGTATGGTGAGTGCTCCAGGCCTTTAGAGTCTGGAACATAATATAGACACAACGGTTACCTGGGGGCTTAGGGGCAGCATGACTTTCCCCAGGGTATCAAGAAATAAGTTCCTCAAATACTATATTTTCACATCTAAATAAGGATCACCTAATTTCAAACACTATTATATTTCTTATTGAGGCTTATTTAATATTGGCTTACTATTATTATATAAGATTGGAAAGTAGTTGAAAGTGACTTATAAAAAACTAGGTGTACATTTTAAAACATGACATTAATGCAAACAAAGTAAAATCCATGACTCACACAAATATATATTGAGCACATGGCAAATAATGTATCTCATGAAAGAGAGTATCAGCAGGATGGTAAAACTAGTTTAAGGAGACCAAAGTCACTAAGAAAAAGAATGCTGAAATTAATTTACAAAGTTGGAGAAAAAGCTGTTTAATGTCATAAAAGGCAATAAAACTTTAAACATTAAGGTTTATCTTTTCCACAAGGTAGACATCATTTGCAGCTATCATTATTCTGAAAGTTCATAAGAATTTTACAGAGCTTAAGTTCTAATCAATAGAAATGGTAAATCAAACAAAGGTATATTCTCCTAGTAAATTAAATAATTCTTCAATGGTCACTATCAGACAGTGTTTTACTATGACATGAAAATGATATATAGTCATAATATATCTTTTTCACAAATGTCACATAATAGTTTTTAGCAATATAGGGAGCAGAAAGAAAGGACAAGAAATTATATATTTTTTTAACAATTTCACTACAATAATATTTATAAATAGATTACTATAAGCTGGGCAATATTCTAAGTGTTTACATATATTAACTATAACTATTTTAATCCTAACAATGCTATGAGATAGGCAGTATCTCTACAGTCAATGAAAAGGAGGCACAGAAAAGTTAATTACCTTGCTGCACTGCACTCAGACAGTGGTGAAGCCAGAATTCAAATTAGAGAGACTACCTTCAAAGTCTATACTTTTAACTATTGCACTCTACTGTCTCTCACTAACTCCTCCACAAATCCTGGTTCCTCCTCAACTGTTTCAGTGCTATGAGAGCATCTCCCTTTCCATCAGCACTTCCTAAAATTGCCTGATTGATTTATATAGCAATAATAATGATGATGATGGTGACAACATTGATGATGATGATTCTGTTCAAAACTGGCATTTAAAAAACATTTTAAGTATAAATAAACATATCATAAGGATGTACATTTTTATTGTTCTATAATACACTTTTAAAAATGGGAACTTTCTCTATAATTGCAACATCAAGACGAGAACCCTAGCAGCTACCCTCCAAACCAGACCACTACCCCAAGCAACTTCAATGTGGAAACTATTCAATCTCTATTGCAATATAGATTTAGCCACCACTAAGACACAGAACAGCTGTGACAGAGTTGACCAATGTCCCCAGAATTTAAAAATCCAGTTGTACTTTTTCTGTCTCAATTTTCTGCAGTGTTTAACACCAATGAATACTTTCTTCTTTAGGGTCATCCTGACTCTGCATGTTGGGGCAACCTTCATTACTGTTCTCTTTTCTCCCTTACTATTTACCGTACCTGACTTCATCCTTCTGCCTAGAGTTCACTACACAGTTATATCTCTCATTCTTTGTCCCCTGAGATATTGCATTAGCTTCTATTTCTGTCTCATTTTACAATATTTTATTATGTAATATTTACAATTGATTTGTAATGTTTTACTTCAAAATTGTATTCATTTTAAGCGGTTTATCATGTAATATTGAAACTTATACAGTAAAGTATAATACTCAAATAACTTTTCATGTTAGTATTTCTCAATTTAAAAATAGAGCTTCTTAAGTATATTCCTACCTGTGCACTCCTTGAAATCCTGTCTACCTCTTCTTTCCTTAATGATAAACACTATCCTTTGAGAACAGTAAGAATTTTGTGTTTGTAATACATGTAATTTTGGGAGATATTTATCACTTATGTATGTACCTACCCCTAAAATTATATTTAGTTTTGCTTGTTCTAGAACTTCATAAAAAATTGTATGAAATCATAGTTCTCAATGGAGATAAAGTAGCACTTTATTATTTACTTTTCTTTAGTTAGGAGGTTAATTTTCTTAAGCCCAAATCTGAGCAACTCTATTTCTAGCAAAATAATCTTTAGTTGTTCCCCACAAACTATAAGTATAAACTGCTAGCTATAGTATTTTCATAATCTGCTGCTCAGCTACTTTTTCAGTGGTGTCATTAGAGTTCCTTGGAATTCCTGCTAACCTGCCTTACCAGACACCTGCGGCTCCAGACCATTTCGTATTCCATCACCTGTCCTTACACATGACTCTCCTTCTACCTAGAGCTTTCTACTTCCTCTCTCTGTGTCTTCAAAATTTCAATTTAATTTGAGCCCTTCCTTCCTAAGTAAAGTATTCCCTTAATATCCTTTAGGCACCCAGAAAACTTATTTTACTACACTTTCTTGTGATTCTGTCTTTACATCTGTTGAAGAATGTATTACCTTGTATGTGAATTACTTATTCCTAATTTTCATTAGACTAATTTATTAAAAGCTAGAGGCTATGATAGGCCTACTTCACCTAAAATGTGACACAATATTGTTCTTATTGAATGATTGTTCAAATGAATGAATAATAGAGTGAGCACATAATAAAATGAGAAGAAAAAAAGGGGAGAGTGGATAAAATCCCACACAATATTTAGAAAAAAGGAACAGGGTTAGGCTTTGGAGGCCTGTTTTCACATTGAGTTTGAAATGACCACCTTTTATCAAATAAGGAGGATGGAAGTTTAAGAGAGTTTGGTTGCAAGCATTAGTTTCATAAATAATTACAAGCTGGGATTAATTAGATCATGCCAACTCTCAGTCCATATATGACATTAGGTAGCAAATGCTCTTTTGAAACATTTAAGCCATTGCTGTACAAGACTGAAATCAGTTGAATAGACCCAGTTATTGCACTCACATGGAAGGACAGGCATTGTGTCTGCAATAATAGATTTTCTGCAAGGCACCAGCATTATAAATCATGTTGCAGACAATAAGAGTGACTTGACCTGCTGTGTAACCTTACCTTATCAGATTTCTAGTAACATGTCTGATAATGTTTCTTTTACTGAAGGAAGGGGTTTTCAGTTAATTCCAGAGGAAATGTTATTGCAATTGCAATCCTGTTTTAGTTCTTTAGTGGCTAAATTTTCTTATGGAAAATAAGTATATTTTCCCTGTTATTTGGTAAGTAAGGATCTTTTACATCTTAACACGCAGAAGCCTCCTCATTGTCTGCCAAGTTGGTGCTGAAACAGCATGAATCGTTCATTGTTGTGCAAATATTTACTTTATGAACATGCTAAAGTGGGCTAGGGTTTAACATTGATGACTGTTTATGTATTTGTATATTTAATGCTTCTGCTTATTTCATGTGTGACCTTTACGTTATGAGTGTAAACAGAGGAGAACTAATGTTGTGAGACGTTTTGCGTCAGAGATACATGAACAAACATGTTTGCTGACTGCTCTCTTCAAAGAACATGTGTGAATGACAAATTAAATGAATGAGAATTTTTTTCATTCATTGTTACCCTTTAGTCTGTGACTATTTTTGGTATAAAAAGGCATATCTGTGTGCATCTCCATGATGCTCAGGTTGTCATAAATTTATGTAAAATTGAATGTTTTCTGTAAACAGGTCAAAACAAACACAAATAAGTACCTAAGAAACCACATTTGTGTTTTACTATATTCCTCATCAGTTTGGCTTTCTTAATTTATTTCAAAACAAAGATAAATTTACATTATCGTTTTTACTCCCTCTGCCTTTTTAACATGTGTTTAGTAACTTTGCCTAATCTTTCATAGTGACATTGATTTAGGAATGTCACTTTATTATTCTGGTTCATTGGGTACAGCCTAAATACCTATTAAAATAACACGATGAACTGAACAATAACTAATGCTTTACTCTTTTAACATTTATTATCTTTCCTAATTTTCTTTTAAAATTAGGTTGACCTAGGAATCACTGTCTTCCAAAATTTGGAGTTTAACAGTCCCACATACATTTCAAATACATCGGAATTCTGGTGAAGACAATAAGCCTTATTTTCATAACTCCTTTTATAAAACTCTGCAAAATGAATGAAAAGAAACAAAGACAAAAATTCATCCACATCTGAATTAAAGAATTATAGTAATTCAATAATGTAAATTCTGAAGGAAAAAAAGCTGCCAAATCAAGTAAAATTTGGCCAAATGTAAAGGGGAAGGATGACTTGGACACATTTTCTTTAATACATATCGTGATACAAGAGGGTGAGTCGTGTGAAAGTGGGTTCCACCGTAGAGACGTGAAAGGACTGGCAGGGTCCTAAGAGTAAGGAGGGTACCCATTTATGCTTCACCAGCCAACGAGCTGAAAGAAACACCCAACTTTTTTTTTTTTTTCCCAATTATAACCTAAACTTGAAAATTCAGCAGAGGCAAATAGAGAAAAGAAAGCCAAATATCTGAAGAGATTATTTTGGGCGGTGGGCTCTGAAAATGTTTCAGTCTGCCTGGCTTGGTCACCCAGAAGCTGGGCAAGGTTGAAATCTCCGGAAACACCCAGGAACTTACCCTTAGGCCTCCCTACAAAGCTGGTCCTGCCTGTGTGATATCTCGATACTTTTCCAAATGAACTTTATTATTTGTTTTTGTTTTTATTTATTGACTTTTATAAAAGAGAGGAAAGGAGGGAGAGAGAGAGAGAGAGAGAGAGAGAGAGAGACACGGAGGGGGGAGAGAGAGAGAGAACCATCAATTCATTGTTACACCCATTTATGTATTCATTGGTTGACTCTTGTTTGTGCTGTGACCAGGGATCAAATCTTGGGGTATCAGATTACACTCTAACCAACTGAACTACCCCATCAGGGCCAAAATAAACTTTAGTATGAAGTTCTCTATTTCCAAGAATTATTAAATGTATTTTTATTTAGATTCTCTAAATATACAAATTATTTTAGGGAGAATTTACATCTTTATACTATTGAATCTTATAAATATAGTAGGACTTTTTATTGGATGACATCTATACTTCCCCCTCTGGTGGGAAATAGTAGATATTTTGACACTTTGAAATGTTTCCCCCATTTGTATCGAGAAAAGTCTTAGCTCATCTTTCCAGATGGTGATTAAGTTATTACATACTTTCTTTTACTCCTCTAGGCTATAAGTGTCTTTCTCCTTTGTGACACAATGAAATTCTGCTCATATTCCATTTCAACATTTTAATGTGTATTATCTGTGCCATTTTTGATGCATTCTTTATTCTCTATTTTAGCATTATAAGAAAAACACCTATTATTATTAGCTGTTTGGCATTGTTATCTATTAAGTGTATGTGTCTCTCCCACTATTACCTGATTTTATGTCAGAGATTTTTATATTTATCTCTAGATCTCCAGTGTTTAATATGGTGATTACTATGGTGATTAATTGATAAATGCATATTGAATTAACATGATATAAACAATAGTAAAATGTGTAAATCAATTAGTAAATAAACAGGAGATGACCAATAAGCACCATGCTCTACCTTGAAACAAAATATTAGATTTTCATTTTGATATTTCTTATGTCTAGGGAATGTAATATTAATTATTAGTTTAAAATTTATCCTAAAATAGGGTAATTAAAATGTGAGGATTGAATATCTATTTGATAATATGACAAAAACTATAAATTTTCTTGTCAGATAAATTCATACACATTTTTTTTACTTTAAATATTTTTTTTATTTTTAAATTACAGTTGACATATTAGAGGTGTACAACTCAGTGATTAGTAATTATGTAATTTACATAAGTAATCACCCCAATTAATCTAGTACTCATCTGGCACCCCACATAATTGTTACAATATTATAGACTATATTCCCTATGCTATATTTTACATTCTGTGACTATTCTGTAACAACCAATTTGTGCTTCTTTTTTTTGTTTTTTTGGGTTTTTTTTATTTTTTACTTTTTTTTTTATTAATTTATTTTTGTTAAAGATGTTTCTCCTTTTTTCCCCATTGACACCCTCCTCCCCATCCCCCCACCCCGTCCCCAGCTTTGTTGTCCCTGTCCATCAGTTATGCATACATGCACGTAAGTTCTGTGGTTTATCTCTTCCCTCCCCCGCCACCCCCTCTTCTGAGGGTTGTCAGTCTGTACCCTACTTCCACATCTCTGGGTCTACCCTGTTCCTCAGAGTGTTATGTTCATTATATTCCACAAATAAGTGAGATCATGTGATATTTGTTTTTCTCTGCTTGGCTTGTTTCGCTTAGGACAATACTCTCGAGGTCCCTCCATGTCGTCTCAAAGGATAAGAGATCTTTCTTTCTTACAGCTGCATAGTACTCCATTGTGTATATGTACCACAGCTTTTTTATCCATTCATCCACTGATGGACACTTGGGCTGTTTCCAGATCTTAGCTATTGTAAATAGTGCTGCTATGAACATGGGGGTACATGTATTCTTTCTGGTTGGTGTTTCAGGCTTCTTAGGGTATATTCCTAGAAGTGGGATCATTGGGTCAAATGGTAATTCAATTTTTAACTTTTTGAGGTAACACCATAGTGTTTTCCACAGTGGCTGCACCAGTCTGCATTCCCACCAGCAGTGTACTAGAATCCCCTTTTCTCCACACCCTCGCCAACACTTGTTGTTTGATGCTTTGTTAATGGCGGCCATTCTGACAGGTGTGAGGTGATACCTCATTGTTGATTTAATTTGCATCTCTCTGATGATTAGTGATGTTGAGCATTTCTTCATATGTCTCTTAGCCATTTGTATGTCCTTTTTGGAGAGGTGTCTATTTAGCACCTCTGCCCATTTTTTAATTGGGTTCTTTGTCTTCCTTTTGTTGAGTTGTATGAGCACTCTATATATTTTGGAGATTAACAAGCAATTTGTGCTTCTTAATCCCTTCACCTTTTTCTCCCATCTCCCCAGAACGTCTCCCATCTAGCAACTGTCAAAATGTTCTCTGCATCTATGAGTTTATTTCTGTTCTGCTTGTTCATTTATTTTGTTATTCAGATACATTTTGTCTGGTATAAGTATTGCTAACCCAGCTTTTACTGTTTCCATTTTCGTGAAATATCACTTTTCATCCCTTAACTTTCAGTCTGTGTGTGTCTTTTGATCTGAAGTGACTCTCTTGTAGACAACCTATGTAAGGGTCTTGTTTTGTTATCCACTCAGCTTCCACATGTCTTTTGATTGAAACATTTAATACATTTGCATTTAAAGTAATTGTTTTTTTTTTTTTTTCTTTTTTTTTCTTTTTTTTTTTTTAACTTATCTTTATTGTTGAATGTATTACAGATGTTCCTCATTTTTCCCCCATTGCCCCCCTCCTCCCCATTCCTGCCCCCCTCCTGCTTTACCCCACACTGTTGTCTGTGTCCATTAGTTATGCATATATACATATAAGTTCTTTGGTTTATTTCTTCCCACCCCCTAACCCCCCTTCCCTTTGAGGTTTGTCAGTCTAACAACCAATTTGTACTTCTTAATCCCTTCACCTTTTTCACCCCTCCCCCCAGCCTCCACCCATCTGGTAACCAACAAAAGTTCTCTGTATCTATGAGAATGTTTCTGTTCTGCTTGTTCATTTTGTTTGTAGATTTAATTGTTGATAGATATGTATTTATTGCCATTTTGTTTGTTCATATTTTTTTATCTTTTTCTTCAAGAAGACCCTTCAATATTTCATATAATGATGGTTTGGTGGTGATGAACTCCTTTAGCTTTTCCTTGTCAGGGAAACTCTTCATATGGCCATCAATTCTAAATGACAGCTTCGCAGGATAGAGTAATCTTGGTTGTAGGTTCTTGCTTTTCATCACTCTGAATATTTCTTGCCACTCCCTTCTGGCCTGCAAAGTTTCTTTTGAGAAATCAGCTGACAGTCTGATGGGAACTCCCTTGTAGGTAACTAACTGCTTTTCTCTTGCTGCTTTTAAGATTCTCTCTTTGTCTTGAACCTTTTGCATTTTGATGATGATGTGTCTTGGTGTGGGCCTCTTGGGGTTCATTTTGTTTGGGACTCTCTGTGCTTCCTGGACTTGTATGTCTGTTTCCTTCACCAAGTTAGGGAAGTTTTCTGCCATTATTGTTTCAAATAGGTTTTCGATTTCTTGTTCTCTCTCTTCTCCTTCTGGCACCCCCAAGATGCGAATGTTGGCACGCTTGAAGTTGTCCCAGAGGCTCCTTACACTATTCTCATTTCTTTGGATTCTTTTTTCTTTTTGCTGTTCTGATTGGGTGTTTTTTGCTTCCTTATATTCCAAATCGATGGTTTGCTTCTTGGATTTACCTACTCTACTATTGAATCTGTGTAAACTATTCTTTATTTCAGTTAGTGCCTCCTTCATTTCTGACTGGTCCTTTTTTATACTCTTGAGGCCCTCTCTAAGTTCACTGAGGTTCTCACTAAGTCCATTGAGCATCCTTATAAGCAGTATTTTGAACTCAGCATCTGTTAGGTTGCTTAACTCCATTTCACTTAGTTCTTTTCCTGGAGTTTTGTTCTGTTCTTTCATTTGGGACCTGTTTCTTTGTCTCCTCATTTTGGCTGTCTCCCTGTGTTTGTTTCTATGTATTACTTAGCGAGAGGTATAGGACTAGTTGAGACCAGATACTGCTTGTTTGAAAGAATTTAGGAAAACCTGAAGCAGGATCCAAAACAGGCCAATCCTATGGTAAAGCAACTGGCAACAGCTTGGGTGGGCCTGGAAGTTGGGTGGGGCAGGGCCTCAGGGATTCACCAGGGCGGGGCCAACAGTGTGAGCCAGGCTGCTGGAGTCCCAGATATGGCGGCGTCTGCCGGCCCAGGGAAGGGCTCACCAAAGGAACAAAAGCCTCTGATAGCACTTCTGTCCAGGAGAAAGCCGCCTCTCCAGCCCTCGCTCCAATGCCAAACAGCTCAGTTCTTCCCCATATGACTCTGGCGCCTTTCAGGCTCCCTCCCGCACGCTGGAGCCTGGAGGGTGCGAGTCCAAGTAAGTCCGTGTGCGGGCCCTTTAAGAGGAGCTGCCGGGGGCTCCTACAGCTGCAGCCTCAGTTCCCGGTGATTTTTACAGCCAGAAGTTATGGGGATTCTCTTCCTCGCACTGGAACCCTGAGCTAGGCTCCTGGTGTGGGACAGGGACCCCTCAGTCCTCAGGAAGGACCTTCCCAGCCGAGGTGTCCTCCTAATTTTTATCCGCCACACGTGGGTGTGGGACCAGCCCAGAGTGCCTCCGCCCCTCCTACCAGTCTGGATGCGGCTTCTTCTTTAATTTCGTAGTTGTAGGACTTCCATTCAGTCCGACTTCAGGCGGTTTTGAATGATGGTTGTTCTGTAGTTTAGTTGTAACTTTGATGTGGCTGTGGGAGGACGCGATACCGCGTTTACCTACGCCGCCATCTTGACCAGAAGTCTAAAGTAATTGTTGATGGATATGTTTCTATTTCCATATTATCACTCATTTTTTATTTTGTTTTTCTTCTTTTAGAACAGCGGTTCTCAACTTGTGGATCGCAACCCCTTTGGGGGTTGAATGACTCTTTCAGAAGGGTCGCCTAAGACCATCGGAAAACACATATTTTTGATGGTCTTAGGAACCGAGATACCACTCCTCTATCTGTCTCCAGGCAGGTCCGCCCACATGCAGATACGCCCATATACAACATGAAGACCTGTATTAAAGGGTTGCGGCATTAGGAAGGTTGAGAAGCAATGTTTTAGAAGATCAATCATTTAACATTTCTTATAATACTGGTTTGGGGATGATGAATTCTTTACCTTTTTCTTGTCTGGGAAGCTCTTTATGTGTTGATTCTAAATGGTAACTTTGCTGGGTAGAGTAATCTCAGTTGTAGGTCCTTGCTTTTCATCACTTTAAATATTTCTTGCTAATCCCTTCTGGACTTCAAAGTTTCTGTTGAGAAATTAGCTCACAATATTATGGAAGCGTCCTTGTAGGTAACTAACTGCTTTTCATTTGCTGCTTTTAAGATTCTGTCATTGTCTTTAACCTTTTGCATTTTGATGATGGTGTGTCTCAGTGTAGGCCTCTTTGGGTTCATCTTGTTTGGGACTCTCTGTACTTCTTGGACTTGTATGTCTATTTCCTGCACCAGGTTAGGGAAGTTTCCCATCATTATTTTTTAACACAGGTTTTTACCAACTTGATCTCTCTCTCTTCCCCTTCTGGCATCCCACAATTCAAATGTTGTCCCAGAGGCTCCTTATACTATCCTCATTTTTTGGATTTTTTTTTTTTTTGCTGTTCCAATTGGATGTTTTTTGCTTTCTTATTTTCAAAATGTCTGATTTGATCCACTGATTCTTTAACTCTACTGTTGATTCCTTGTAATGTATTCTTCATTTCATTTCATGTATTTTTTATTTCTGACTTTTTTTTTTTATGTTTTCTATCTCCATATTTATGTTTCCTATCTCCTTATGAAGTTCTCACTAAGTTCATCTTCTCTTCCCCTAAGTTCATTGAGCATCCTTGTAACCAGTGTTTTGAACTCTGCATCTAGTAGATTGCTTGTCTCCACTTTGTTTAGTTGTTTTTCAGGAATTTTGTTCTGTTTTTTCATTTGATACACATTTCTTTGCCTTCTCACTTTGGCTGCTTCCCTGTGTCTGTTTCTATATACTATGAAGCACTGCTATGTCTCCTGGGCTTAGTATAATAGCTTTATGTAGTGGTTATCCTGTAGGGTCCTGTGGCACAGCCTCCCCGATCACTCGAGCTGGACACTCTAGGTGTGGCCCCACCATGTAGGCTGTGTATAACCTTCTGTTGTAGTTGAGCCTTGATTGCTGTTGACACCTCAATGGAGATTTCGTATAGGCCAAATTGTTACAAGAACTGGCAGTGACCACCTTGGAGGATCAGCTGAGTAAGGGCCAACATCACAGAGCTGGACTTATTTCAGCAGGGCTCTGATGTCTGCTGAGTCTTCCCCTTGAGTATGTCCCTTGTGGAGGAGGTTGGTTGGTGCTTCAATGTGCTCTAAAGCTATCTACCAGGTGTTCTGGCTCTGGGGCCTCCCAGGAGGTACAGGCCAAGGTCAGCTGCCCCCTGGCATAAGATACAAATCGATGTACAGATGGCTGCTACTTGTGGTGGATTTAGAGGTACCCAGGAAAGGCCAAGCTGTGAACCAAGGCCAGCTGCCACTAGTGCTGGGCCTGGGGCCACTTAGTGAAAGGTATGCATGCTGAGGCCAGATGCTACTTGTTTGAGAGGTTTTAGAAAACTCCAAAACATGAGGCATGACAGGCCACCTGTATGAAAAAGCCACGGGAAACAGCTTGAATTGGGCCTGCACATTGGGTGGGGCAGGGTCTCAGGGAATCACCAGGGTAGGGCAAACTGTGTTAGCCAGGTTGATGGAGACTCAGATATGGTGCTGCCTGTCAGCTCTGTGGGGGAAGGGCTCAGAAAAGTAACAATGGCCTCTGCCAACACTTCTGTCTGGAAGAAAGCTGCCTCTCCAGCTTTTGTCCCAGTGCCAGACAACTCATTTCCTCCCTGAATTTCCCTGGTGCACCAGGGATGAAACTCAGAGCAAGTGAGTCTGCGTAACTCCTTGGGCAGGCCCTTTAAGAAGAATGCCTGGGACTGCAGAAACCCTCTGTCTCACTCAGCCACAGACAAGCTGGTTTTTACAGCCACAGATTATGGGTTCTTCTCTTCCTGGCACTGGAACCCTGGGATGGGGGGCCAGGTGTGGGGCTAGGACCCCTTGCTTCTCAGGGAGGACCTCTGCATCTGAGATATTCCTCCCAATTTTTATTTACCACATGTGGGTGTGGGACCAGCCCTTCTGCATCTCCACCCCTCCTACCAGTCTCAACGTGGCTTGTCTTTATCCGTACTTTAGGATTTCTGTTCACCTACATTTCAGGTGGTTCTGCATAATGGTTGTTTGGTAGTTTAGTTGTAATTCTGATGTGGTTGTGGGAGGATTCATGTATCTTATTTACCTACACCACCATCTTGACTAGATTCATACATATTCTAAATTTTATGCTAGTTTACCAGATTCATAGATGGAAATCCATGACACAAGATTTCAGATTAAGAATTCCTATTATAAATCATTTAACCATAATTGCCTAAATTTTAGGAAAGGGAATGTATATTTTTTTCTTTATGTATAATAAAACAATTCCGAATGAGTTAAATTACATTAAGCTAAATAATAAGTCAAAGCTTATTCATTTATTTAATAATTAATAGATTCTTAATTATTGTGTAATAATATATATAACATTAAATTAATTTATTTAATAATAAAATTCAGATTGGTTGACTCACTCCTGCTTGATCACTGCAGATATTAAATTCAACTGTCTGTCAGTGATGCATGTTTAAAGATTAGTAAAATTAGTAAATGACTACCACTCGGCTTTAAAATAGAACTAACTTTGCTACTTCAGATTTTGCTCTCAAGTTATTTTCTCTAATCTTGTGTTTTGTTACTTAAGTGGCAGGAAATTCCCTGAATTATACCTTGTAGAAATGTGGGTAGAAAGCCACTGAGGAAAAGAGATGAGAACAGGCAGTTCTTGAGTGCCTCTTCTGAGACAAATGGATCCATGGCAATCACTAAAAGAAATATAGTAATAATAAAAACAATAAGTTATGTACCATAATTCAGGATGCTTTCATAAATTATGCTGTTGAGTAGGACTTCATTCAGTCTGGGATCAGTGCCTTCGTATGTGTAATGTTTTCCACAGTGGTTCGCACCTAAAGAGAATACTGTGAATAGGAACTATGGCACTGAAGTCTGAAACTGAATTTAATTGGATCAATAATCCATTTCCTCCCAGTCACAGATCTGTTGTATATTAAAAGTAGATTGCACAATTAAAGCTTTTTGCACCCTTTCCCAGGGAATCACATGTTTTCCAGTACATATTAAAGTAATTATTTTTAGTACA
This sequence comes from Tadarida brasiliensis, assembly GCA_030848825.1. Lineage (NCBI taxonomy): Eukaryota > Metazoa > Chordata > Mammalia > Chiroptera > Molossidae > Tadarida > Tadarida brasiliensis. The sequence continues at coordinate 67,626,968 of CM061266.1, forward strand.
AAATGATACATTTTGCTGTTTAAGTAACTGAAAAACAAAACCGAATGAAGTGATAGATCCACAGCTCATGCTGCCTTCACCTTGTGTCCCCATAGCTGCTCTCCTTCCCCTTCTCCTTCCTGCTGCACCCAGTTGCCTTTTCCATGCCTGGGACTCTCCAAGACTGAAATGCTGTGCTACTCTCAACCCTTCTTGACTAGCAGCATACATGGCTTCATTGTCCCAGAGAAAAGTGATGGTTTTCTTCCCCTTAAACAGTTCTGACAAGTCAAGACTTGGCTGAAAAAGTGATTGGTGTATAGGAAGCATCACACTTTTTCCAAGACTTAAAGCTCACCTGGGGACTTGGAAGCCACATGGGAGAGAAATGACACGGAGGATGCTGTTCTTCCTCAGATGAGTAAGACCACTGTGTGGGCCAGAACTATTAGCAGAGTGTTCAAACACCAGACTTGTTTGTGGAGTGCATTATCCCAAGGAGGAACTAGCTGCTGGTCATGGGGTGGGGGTGGGGGTGCTCAGTGATGACAAGAACATTTCAGGTTAGTGGAGACCCCAAGCTGGGAGCACATCTTACTCACCTGCTGCTACAATCAGCACCTGGTCCTGTCCCCAACAAGAAATCTGCTTTCTTGTGAGTGACAACTTTAGGGAAATTGTGGACAACAAGCGATTAGCCTTGCAGAGGCACCAAATGGTCATGAGACTCCTTTAGGGATAAGCCAAGGGACCTCAGTAGTGGACAGTGACTGAAGGAAAGGAAGACAAGAGAGTAGGGAATGCTAGCAGAGTGGAGTGACTCAGCGCGGTGGAGTGGGGACACATGCTAACCCTGTGTTCTCCCAGACCCAGCTGTGTGACGCTGCCCACAACAGCTGTGCCTGGAGTGTCCCTGACATGCAAATGACATGGGGAAATCAGTCAGGAACCCTTTAAGATTTTTTCTTAGTAAAAAAAAAAAAAAACAACTAAAAACATGTAAGTCAAAGGTGTATGCCACATTAATAAAGGAGATGGCAATAACATTATTTGTCAATGAGTTTAAAAATCCAACTTAAAAGGTCATGAGAGCCTGGCCGGTGTGGCTCAGTGGTTGAACGTCATCCCATGGACTGAGAGGTCCCAGTTTGATTCCTGGTCAGGTCACATGTTCAGGTTGGGGGCCTGATCCCCAGTGGGGGACATGTGGGAGGTGGCCAATTGATATTCTCTCTCATCAATGTTTCTATCTCTCTCTCCCTCTCCCTTTCTCTCTTTTTAAAGTCAATAAAGAAAAAAAAAATTTTTTAAAAAGGTTATGAGAAATAGCAAAACAGCATCTTGGGGAAAAGTGGATGAGCTATTAGCAAATGTCCATATCAAATGAAGGAGATCATTCTTTGATGACATATTTGATGAGAAATAATCCAATGGAAAGTTGGTTCATGTAACTTATTAAACAATGAAAAATATCAAGCTGTAAAAGAGAAGAGTAAGAAGCATTTTATTTGAGCGAAGGATTGCAATCTTGGAGGCACAGACTCAGGTACAAGCCAAATTGTGCCCTAAAGTGAAGCAAAGAAGGCAGAGTTTATAATGACGAAACCCACGGGAGCTATTTCCATTTCAGTTATCTATGTAAATGAAGTTTGTTGGCTCAGTTAACAAGGATTGGTTAGGTCCACTATGCAAATGAAAAATTTTGGTTGTCAAAAAGAATTGGCTCCTTCCAAGATGCAGAAAGCGATAGTCTGGTGGTAGTTGTAAGAAAGTGTCAAGTCCTGGAAGTTGTTTCATGGCTAGCTTAAAAGTCCACGAGTGGGGCATGGATAAGGCAAACTCCTTGACTTCTTCACTCCATTTTAATTCCTTTGACATAATGATTCTATCTTGTCAATTTCCTTTCACAAACTGAAAAGGCCGGGGAGGGGGTAAGGAGGGTGTGGTTTAGGCATGGGCTAATTTTGTATTCAATAAAATAAAATCTCTTTCAACTTTGCATCCTTTGGGTTGACTCCAGTCCCAAATTCAGCATGATTCATGTTGTCATTCTTTACTGATATCAAATCATTATCTATACCTATTCTTTTAAATGTTGTATTTTATTTTTATCTAAATTATGAGATGGATCTATTAAAGTATTTTTTAACGCAGCATAAAGTTATCTTTATCTGTGGTGTACTGACCATTCACTACATGGTTTGTAAACACTGCAAATTTGTAAAACAGTCTTCAATTTTGGTGGTGAGGGTAATTCGGTAAATATACTTTAAAACTTGCCATCCAGACACCTTGTTACAGATGATGATGCCGTGTTGAATGTGACAATATTTTTCTACTGCAAAAAGTTTTCAATGCAGTGGGATTTGCCAACCTATTTGGGGACCACAAAGGAGGATCCCTTGATTCTGAGAAATTTGGGGAACACTGCAGATAATGTAATTGCTGATTTAAGCTTGGGAAAATAAAAGAAAACAAAATAACAACAAATGAAGAATATAATAACATATTATAATTTGGGCTTTAATCCATTGTTTTTACTAGCTTCATAAACTCACAGTGTTTAAAATACAGTTTTGTGGGTTATCCTCATCATAACTGTATCTAAAAATTATTTCCCAAACCCAAAAAGGCACATATGCAATGAATAGGAGAATTTCATTGATATAGATCTTTGTTATCTGTTAAGCTGTTGGGAAAGTATTTTGAAGATAATGAGAAAACATCTGGACTTTAAGATAAGATTTTTAAAAAGTTCTTCCCAACAACAACAACAAAAAACAATAATGACTGTGAAGACTGAATGTATTCTGCTTTGGATTGTTAATAATGATGTAGTTTATTTATATCTTGTGGCTTTTCTTTTCTTTAAGTATTTGATGTTTTAGGCTCCCTTATAGTGTGATTTTTACGTGAAATCTTTGGAATAATACTATGTAAAATATTTTATAACTGGGTGATGTTTTTCACTCTAGAAACATTGCTTATGTGGATGTAGAGCCATTTGAAATGAACCCTCTCTGGGTCTAAAAGTGCGCTTATTCTACACAGGTGTTGCCATAGAGGCATTCAGATCTTCTCTGGGCTAAAATATGACAGGCAAGTGGCTAACTTGCCATTTTATTCCCCTTTCTTTCTTTTATTTCTCCTTCTGTGTCTCTCTCTTTTGAACATTTAGTGAATTATTATACTTTTTATATAGAATTCTATTATGAAATAGGATTAAATATGTTACCAGTGAGACATCAAGACCTTGGTTCTTGTCTTCTTGAAGGAAAGATTTCAATCAAGAGACAAAGTGTAGAAAAGCAAGCAAGAGTTTATTGACTGCAGCAAAAACACACTTAGGACAGTGAAACTGGGAAGGGCATAGAAGAAGCAACAGGAGAGCCTGGGCTGGGCTGCTTTGGCTCATGGGGAAGTCAGAGAAAAGAGGGGCTTGGAAACAGGTTCAGGGGGTTAGCCTGGGACGAGCTGCTGCTCCCATTGCTCCCTTGCTTGGAAGTCTCACAGGGTCCCTTGGAGTGTAGGAGATTTATGCCTGTGGGGAAAGGAGGGGGGAAGGGAATGGCTGGGGCATGCACCCTAGAGGAAGAGCTGGCTGAGACCTTCGTTTTCAGGGGTTTTAAAGGCTGGGCATTTAGGGGAGGTCTTAGGGGAAGATCAATAGAATATTCATCATCTTTATGTTGCTCTATCAAAATGAGATTTATTGTCTTAATTTATTTGTCCTTGGGTATGGTTGGCAAATGGCACTAATTCGATTTCTGTTATCTGTCTCCCTGAGGAGGGTGATTTAAGCTATTTACCCTCTGGTTGGGGAGAAGTGCAAACCATTTACTCTTAAGTGTCCTTGGTTTAGGGAAGAGAGGATTTACTGGGTGGCTGCAAACTACTGTTTATCTGTCTTAGTTTCCCCATTCCACTTGTCCTGGGATTTTTCTAGCTTCTAACTATCATATAACATATATATGTAGTTCTATTATATAAGTAAATAACTAGGAGTTGTCATAACTTAGATGAAGCCATTAGAATTTGCCTTAAATAGAATAAATACTTTAGAATTAGCAATATGTATCATGTATAGTACATTAATACTGAAGATCATTTTTAAAGGCATCTTTAGTATGTACAGCGAATTTAATTTTAAAAAAGGAGAAATACTCTGTTTCAACATTGTAAAATGATAGGCAAAATTCTGTAATCAACTCTACATGATGAATTTAGAAAAAATATTGATAAATAGGAATTCATTTATTACACTGCTCAGCATTTATTTATCAAAGGACACAAAAATAATATAAACTAACATCTCCTATAACTTCAGAAATTGATGTTTAAATCAGCTAGTATAATGAGTAGATATTATTTTGGTCCTTGTGTAATTGTATAAGTTATACAATATGAAAACATGTAATAATTTAATAAATTGTAATGTGTGTGTGTGTGTATAATTTGTTAACAAAGGAATCTTTTCTTTTTTAGTGGAAATGTTTCACATGAACTCCTCAAATTCCCTACTTACTATAAATTTAGGGAATATGTAAACTATGTAACTTATACTTTTCAGTTTATAGATTTGACTATTTGAAACATTGAACAGGTTGTAGAAAGAAAAAAAATAACTGCCCAAGTAACAAATTCTTATGTCAACTCTTCTCTCACACTATTTCTCCACCATATTCAGACTTAAATTAAGACACGAATAACTAATACTTACATTTTAATCTACAGCTTCTCATCCTCCTGGATCCCTGAAAATATTTCTCTGTTTTTTTTCTTGGGTACTCTCTATTCCACCCCTACCACCTTCACCCCAGGTTTCTGCTCATTCTCCTCTTCTTTTACTAATTTATATTTTCTCTCAGTATACCCATGGCCTATAGTTTTAATAATTATTCACCAAACACATCTGAAACTAAGATTTTGCTTCAGAGCTCCAGAGTTCACTTCTCAAACTCTGTGTATAACCACTGACATTTAGTATGTTCCAATGAAAACAGTTATGTTCCTAACAAATTCACTCCAACTCCTAGCATTTCATATAAGGTTTCACCATGTACAAGGTGACTTAAGTTAATAAGCTGATGATTGAAATAGATTAATACCTTTTCTTAATTCCTGCCATCCAAATAACTACCATGTATCAAAATTCTTATTCTGAAATGCCTCCTGCTAATAGACTTTTTTTTTATGTACCAATCTAAGGGTTCTGTGAATTGATTTTTCATTCCCTAGGCCCCAACTCCTTGCAAGAGCATTCTTTAACAATGCTTTATTTCATTTAATGAGCATGTTTCTATTTATATCCATTTCCTCTATCCTCTCCAATTTTTCACACAGACTAACTTTCTTACTCTTTGCTGGTCCTGCAGAATGAAGAATTGCTCATGTCTACCCATGACATTCAAATGTCTTGCCAAGCATTCATGTAAGCAAAACCGCTATTCTGAACTATCTGAAACTAAAAATAAAATGTACATATAAACACAAAATCTTGTTAATATTTTACGTTAAACATTTCTAGGAATTTTTTGAAGAATGCAACTACCATGTAAATAGAAGGGAGATCACAAGCATCTTCTGTTTGGAACATCATCATGGATGTTTGACATGTCTGAAACTTGCGGTGTCGTCAACCCTGTCCATGGCATTTTAGTTGCCAATGTAGCACACTTATTTGTATCTTTGGTAGCCATAGTGAATCCATATATAATCATATATTTATTTAATACTTCAACGTCAAATATTTTTTAAAACGAAGAGAATTCAGATACTCAAAATTGTGTGATACAGCTCTGCCCACAAACGTAAGCAATCACTGAGCCTACACTACCAATTTATAGATATAGATATAGATAGATATAGATATAGATATAGATATAGATATAGATATAGATATATTTTGTGAAGAAATAGATGATGGAGATTGCAAAAATATTTTACATTTCTGAGATTTAAGGAGAAGTTTGAAAATCATAGGTAGTATTACAAATGTGAAAATAGTTAAATCAGAACAATAAAAACATTTCTTGAGGAATAGAACAGATGATTTCAAAAAACAGTAATATGGTAATTTTTTTTTTTTTTTTTTGATTTTCAGCGAGACAAGAAGGGAGAGGAAGAGAGAGATAGAAACATAGATGAGAGAAAACATTGACTGGCCGCCCCCTGCATGCTCCCCCACTGGGGATCAGGCCCACAACCTGGGCATGTGCCCTGACTGGGAATCGAACCGGCAACCTCTTGGTGCATGGGTTGACGCTCAACCACTGAGCAACACCAGCTGGGCAGTAATATGGTAATATTCTTAATAACTGAGAAAGCTTGCTAATATCACCTAAAACCCAAATGAAATTATATATATATATATATATATATATATATATATATATATATATACACATACATATATATGTATATGTGTGTGTGTGTGTGTGTGTATATATATATATATATATATATATATATATATATATATATATTTTTAGTCTCTTGAGAGTTATCCTGTTTTAAGTACACTTGGTAAGTTGGAGCCAGATGTCAAAAGTATGTGTACTAACTGCAGTCAAATAAATTTTTTTAAATTTATTTATTTATTTTTTATCCTCACCCAAGGACATTTTTTTTTTTTTGCATTTATCTTCAGATAGTGCGGGAGGGAGAGAGGGAGGAAGAGAGAGAGAAATGTTGATGTGAGAGAGACATCAAGTGGTTGCCACCCACACGACCCCAACCGGGGCCGGGGACAAACTGCAACCGAGGTACATGCCCCTAGCAGGAACTGAACCTAGGACCCTCTGGTCCACTGGCCGATGCTCCAACCTCTGAGCCAAATCGGCCAGGGCTGAATTTTTATTTATAAATAAAAACATAATATGTGAAAATCACAATGAAAAATTGTATCTTTTCTGTTAGCATTATATTCCAGTTCCAAAAAGAATTAACGAATGAAAACTAAATCATATTTAAAAGGGTTTCATATCCAAGATAAAATAAGAACTACAGATATATAATTCTTAGATTATAAATTTTTCTCATTATTAAAATATACTAATTCCAGAAAATTTAGAAAATCCAAAACTAAGCAAAATGAATCAAAGAAAAAAACCACAAAATATTATCACTAAAAGGCAACAACGTTAATATTAACTTTTTTGTTCCAGCCGTTTTTCTATATATTGACTTACTAAAATGTATAGCTAATACTTGAGCCACTGGGTTTTGAGGGGGCAATAAAAACATGGACATTTTTCCTAAAAATGCCCCTGTTAACCTACTTTCTGGGTCCCTTTTCCTGGCCCCACTGAATGAAATCAAAGACTGCCACCATGACTCCTCTGATAATTGATTGTTAGCTAATGAAGTTCCCCCAGGAAACTTGAGTCACAAAAATAGCCTCATTTCTGTAATTAAAATGTCCACTCTTGTCAAACACTTATTAGGTGAATTCTGCGTAGCTTCAGTGACCGCTTAATAAGTGTCAGTTCTCATGGGATGTTAAGAAGGAAATAAACACCTAGTATATTTACCTACTAAAAAGTCACTATATGAAGCCACTTTAATTAATCAAGATTTTTATGCCAGTTATTATAGTTCCTCGGGAGATTTTGGTACACTGGCTCAATCTAGGGCATCAATTGATTAGTGTGGCAATTATGTTAAATGATCTCCTGGGTTTCTGTGATCATCTAAGTGAAACCTCCAGGCAGTGTTTGGGTTTGTTGTCTCACAAAATCTAAGAATGAGTTCACTGACAAAGGGTAAGTAAGTGAAAGAAAGTTTATTTGAAAGATAGACTCCCTGAAGCGAGGAGGGGACCTAAGTAGGTTGCCCGTGGGGCTCTGTTGTCTAGGGGTAGATATATACCTTGCTAGCCTCTGATTGGTCCTTTCAAGGAATTCTGCCTTAGCAACATCCATACATTTTAGAGCTTGTGTTTCCAGCCTGACTGAGTCAGCCCTAGGTCATCTATAGGGGCCTCAGTAGCTTTCCTTTTTATGATAATTTCAGCGTCTCCCAGCCAATTAGTGAGGAGGACGGGAAACGCCCTTGGAGCAACCCTATGCTTGCTTTTGGTTTCTCCCCCAAATCCTATCATGGTTTCCCATAATCCTTTCTAAGGTGACCTGGCTTTCTGCAGTAGGAGCACATTCTATAGTTTCACAGCAGAACTCAATCTTGTTGCTTTGCTTGAAATCAGTAGGTATATTAATTAGAATAGGTCAGAATTGCCAGCACTATATTCTTTAACAGTAAGTAAAATTCCTTTGCAAACCCAGAAAAAGGAACTATACCAATCAATCACTGTTCCCCTCCTGTCTGAAACCAGCCTTTCTGGTTTTTTTTGTTATGGAATTGACCTGTGCTTCTTCTAGGAGCTCTTAATGTGCATTTCTATAAGTGGGGGCTGGGAGTTTCTGGCCTGGAAGGCACAATCTCCCAAGTCAATTTTAGTTTTATTTTGAAATCTGTAGAGTCCGAATAAACCTCCAGATACACTGTATACTGGGTTCTGCCCGTGTCCTGAGCCCCAAGTCATCTCAAACTTCCCGCGTGTCTCAGCCTTCCCTTCCCACGGTCCCGTCCCTCACTGCCTAACCGGCCTCTATCTTCTCATCAGTTTGTAAAACTTAGACTCATGCCAGCATTCTACTCACAGACCTTCATCAGGGATTTTTTGGCAAGGAGATAGTGTGGCTTGTGATTAAGAGCATGGGTTCTGGAAGCAGACTGGATTTTTAAAATAGGACCACTTCGGAAAGCTATGCAAGAAACCTTACTGTGAAAATCACATTTAATCATGATATTCACCTCACTGAGTTACAAGTATTAAATAACATATTGAATATGGTAGAAATTTAAAGTATGAAATCACAAGTTTATCATAGTTGCAACCACCTTACCTGATGGAGGCGGCAGGAAGTCAAGACTTTTGTACGGGCTAAGCCTACTGACGTGTTTATTACTTACATTTTAATATGCAGACTTTAACATAGAAGCCTGTTATAGAATGCATGATCAATAAATGTTTTTAAAATTAATGAAAGAGAGAAATTGTCACATCCACTTTTTAATAGTAACAGCTATAAATTATATCTAATGAGCCCCAATTACTATAAACAAGAATAACAGAGGAAAGATCACCACCATGTCACAGTGCATGGTGCTCTTCTTCACATGTGATTTTAAAAACTGAGTTCAAAATTAAAGGGTAGTAATTAAAATTGATGAAAGTCCAACAACAATGCCATATTATCAGCATGGTTTTACATGTAAACTCATGATCTGCACACCACACTTGAAAACCGGTCTTTAGATCCTATACACATGCTGTTGGATTAGGCAAAACCAGTGCTTGGAGACTTCTGGTTAATGTAATCTGCACAAACTTGGAATCAAACCTACCCAGATCATTGTATCTATGTGCTCTATGTGGTGTAAAGGTGGGAAACAAATGGAATTTCCTCAAAATGGAAAGAATGTAAGAAAAGAAGTTTTAATTGCTCACGTTTTGTTTCTGTGTTTGTTGTTTTTATTTTTGTTTTCAGAGTAACCATGATACAGTTAGTTTTATTTTCTTTAGGTATTTTACTAAGGCATTGCATTATTGCAGAAAATGCAGCTATGGGAACTATCCCAGATAAAAGATTAACTTCAGACCACGGTGTTGTAACCCGGTGAGATAGACCAGACTCAGACATCAAATTTTAGTAAAAAGGTTTTAGAGGGAGCTTTATTCATCCTGCGCAGGGACTGCACTCAGCCCTTGCAAGGGAGAATGGCAGCCCCGTCGATTCCTTGCAGGGCTCTTTTATAGGCCCGCGAGCAATAGTGCAGTGCAGAGCAAGGTGAGTACAGAAGCCAATATCAGCCGTTAGCCTGGAGCCAGAGGGCCGTCTACCACATAGCTCAAGGGAGGTTAGGGTACACCTGGCAGGTTTTGTGATTGTTTCTGAGAAGACAGTCGTTTGTTACATTCCTAACATGAGTCAGGGTCCAGGCAACCTGGCTTGTCAGGTGTAAGTAGGCCAGGGAAGTGGGGTAAAGGCCTCTACCCTAAGGGAGGGGGTCTATAACATTCCCCACTGGTCTTCTGGGGTAATCAAACCCTTGATTCTATTTCTTCTTCTTCAGGGATTCTCTGGTAGTGGGCGGATAAGACCATTAATTTGACTGAGTCCACACGGTCCTTAATGAAAGAGGTTAGTCTATTCAGTATAATGGGTCCACAGGTTAAGGCTAAGAGAAGGAGGATGAGGGGTCCCGTCAGGGCTGAAATAAGGGTTGTTAATCAGGGTGACCAATTAAAAAGCCCCTCAAACCAGTTCTGGGCCTGTTCCTCTTTTCTGGCGGTGTCTATGATGGCCCGGGTCGAGTCTCAAAGGAGTTGGAGAGCCTGTAAGGACTTAAGAAGGGTACGGTTATGACATTCAGTTAGTTGTTCAGTTCCTAGCTTGGGAATAACAGGCAGTGGTCTTCCAAACATTATTTCAAAGGGGGTCAAACCTTTTATATATGGGGTGCATCTAACCCAGAGTAGGGCAAAGGGGAGGAGACTTACCCAATTTTCGCCAGTCTCTAAATGTAGTTTAGTTAAGTTTCCTTAAGGGTTCTGTTCATCCTCTCTACCTGACCAGAGCTCTGGGGCCTATAAATACAATGGAGTTTCCAAGAAATTCCAATGCTCTTAGCTAGAAATTTAGAGATTTGAGCGATGAACACCGGGCCATTATCGGACCCCAAAGCTAAAGGGAGGCCAAATCGGGGTATGATCTCAGACAGGAGGAGGCGGACGACGGTGGTTGCCGTTCCCCGTTTCTTAGGGTAGGCTTCTACTCATCCAGAATAGGTGTCCACTAGAACGAGGAGATATTTGTACCCAAACTTTCCAGGCGCCACTTCAGTGAAATCCAATTCCCAATGTTCCCCAGGGGAACTTCCTCACTGGCGAACCCCTGGCGTAAAAGTTCCGTGCCCTCGACTAGGATTTACTTGGGCACAGGCTTGACATCTGGATGTTTCTGATTGGACCAATGTTTTCAATTCAGGTATATGGAAATATTCTTGGAGTAGCTGAGACATTTTCGTAGCCCGTAAGTGGGTGCTCTGGTGTAAGTCTTTAATTAATGAGATCCCCAGGGCCTTTGGGAGGAGGAGGTGATGGTCTGGCAGCTGCAGCCAGCCTTGAGACCCTTTTTGGCATCCAAGGTCAGTTCCCAAGTTCTGTTCCTCTCTGTGTAGTGTGGTTCCTGTGGCAGAGTCTGAGGGGGCAGAACGGGAAGCACATTTAGGGGCCCCACTAGTCTTAGGACTACTTGTCTGGCTATTTTGTCGGCCAGAGAGTTTCCCTGAGAGATGGTGTCTTCCCCTTTTTGGTGGCCTCGGCAGTGCATGATGGCCACTTGGCTAGGTAGCCAGATTGCCTCCAATAGGGACAGGATTTCCTCTTTATTTTTTATGTCCTTTCCTGCCGATGTGAGGAGCCCTCTTTCTTGATATAGTGCCCCATGCACATGGGCGGTTGTGAAGGCATATCAGCTGTCCATGTAAATGTTTACAGACTTGCCTTTTGCCCATCTCAGTGCTTGAGTTAGGGCAATGAGTTCAGCTCGTTGGGCTGAAGTCCCCTGTGGTAGAGCCTGTGCCCATATTGTTTCTATTTTAAGAAGGTGATATGGGGCGGGTCCAAGAGGAGAACTTGGTATTGAGTTATTTGGGCATTTGAGATCCATCTATCAGGGGGACTTCGTAGCAAAGCCTCAGTAGTATGTCCCCCTATTATTTGTAGATCCTGTCCCAATGTGAGCTTTGTTGCTTCCTTTACTTACAGGGCCGTGGCGGCTCTGGCTCTCATACAGCTAGGCTATCCTGTTGCCACCGGGTCTAGTCTCTTGGAGATGTAGGCCGTGGGCCTTTTCCAAGGCCCTAGAGTTTGGGTGAGCACCCCTTTTGCTATTCCCCTGGCCTCGGCCACAAAAAGCTGGAAGGGCTTGGTTATGTCTGGCAGTGCTAAAGCCGGGGCTGTGGTAAGGGCTGTTTTCATTTGGTCAGAAGCCTTTTGTTCTGTCTCTGTCCAATTCAAGTTTGAGTCTTTGCCCCCGTGGCCATGTACAATGGTTTGGTTATTTCAGCAAATTCCAAAATCCATAATCTGCAATATCCGACCGCGCCCAGGAATTCCCTTACCTGGCGTTTCGTCGTGGGAGTTGGTATTCTCAAGATCGCCTCAATGCGGCTCGGTGATGGCGATCTCTTACCTTCCTGGAGTTGGTAGCCCAAGTGGGTTGCCTGTTGAGAGCAGAGCTGGGCTTCCCGGGCAGACACTCGATATCCCATGGTTTGCAGAGACATGAGCAGGTCCTCGGTGGCTCCCTTGCATTCCTGAAAGGTGACTGCTGCCAAAAGTAAATCATCTACATATTGAAGCAAAGTTATGTTTGGGTGTTTTTCCCTGAGTCCTGAGAGGTCCTTGCTGAGAGCCTCATCAAAAATCGTGGGGGAGTTTTTGAACCCTTGTGGAAGTCTAGTCTAAGTCAGTTGTCCCGAGAATCCTCCCTCGGGGTCCATCCATTCAAAGGCAAATATGGGTTGGCTTAGTGGCGATAAGGGGATAGAGAAAAAGGCATCCTTCAAATCCAGGACTGAATAATAGGTCCGATCAGGTGGGACCAAACTCAAGAGGGTGTACGGGTTAGGAATAGTTGGGTGGATGGTTTCAATTCGAGAGTTAACTTCCCTGAGATCCTGCACTGGTCTATAGTCTTCGGTTCCCAGTTTATTTACAGGCAATAATGGGGTGTTCCAGGGGGACTGGCAGGGCCTCAATATCCCCGCAGTTAACAGTCTCCTGATATGTTTGGCAATTCCTATTTTAGCTGCCACAGGTATGGGGTGTTGACGTACCCAAATCGGCGTGGCATTGCTGATTAATTGGACTATTACCAGGGGTTGATGTTCTGCTAGCCCTGGTTCATTCATTTCTGCCCATACCCCGGGGATTCTTTCCTTCCATAATTCAAGTAGCCCAACATCGCTTGGAGAAAGGGCGAGGCTCTCAGATGGAAGATATTCCTCCAAAAGTGTGGACGAAAATATTATGGCCGGTGGACTTTTACCAATGGTGAGGGCCGACCCGGTTTCAGGAAAAGAAATAGTCGCCTGTAGTTTTTGTAATAAATCTCTACCCAAGAGGGGGTAAGGGCAGTCCGGCATGATAAGAAAGGAATGGGAATAGTACCTTTTCCCAAGTCCGTAATCCTAGCTGTAGTCCAAGGATATGACTTGGGTTTCCCTGTTGCCCCTACGATGGCTGTCTTCTGCTCTGAAAGGGGGCCGTTCGTTTCTTTCAGCACAGAAAAGGTGGCCCCCGTGTCAACTAAGAATTCAGTCCGTTGGCCCCCTACAGTTAAAAGTTACCTTGGGCTCCTGGGGGCCTAGTTCGTAGGAGCCCTGACCTCTTCATTCTTGGTCTTGGAATAACAGGGAAGGGGGAGGAGCCCCCTCTGCTTTCCCCTTTTGCCTGTGATTTAGGTTCTTGGGGCATTTATTTTTCTAGTGTCCTTTTTTCTTGCAATATGCACATTGGTCCCGGTCAAGCCTAGACTGGGAAGCCTAGTCTGTCCTCTTCCCCTATTTATTCGGGGCCCTCCCAATTTCTTTTCCTGGAATGCTGCCACCATAATCTTTGCCATCCTCTTTGTCTGAGCCGTATCTGGATCATCCCTATTGTAGAAAACCTTTTGGGCTATTTCTAATAATTCACTCCTATTCTTTCCCTCAAATCCCTCTAATTTCTGAAGTTTCTTCCTAATATCCGGGGCCGATTGGGTAACAAAGGCTATATTAATGAGCTGATTGGGTAACAAAGGCTATATTAATGAGCCTTATGTTATTTGGTTCTTCTGGGTCCAAGGGGGTATACAGCCTGTAAGCTTCTAGTAGCCTTTCCAGAAAGGCCGCTGGAGATTCTTCCCTCTCCTGCCTAATCGCACTCACCTTATTAAAGTTAGTCTGCTTTTTCACAGCTCCCCGTAAACCCCTAAGTAGAGCCTGGAGATATTGGGAGAGAGCCTCCCTCCCTATCTCTGTATTGGGGTTCCAATTGGGAGGGGTGGTAGGGAGCCTATTTTCAATATCCCGTCTGTCTGTGAGGGGATCGTCGTCTTCCACCATTATAGCTTTTGCTGCTTCCCTATATATTCTTCCTCTCTCTTCTGAGGTGAACAAAACCTGTAAAAGCTGTTGACAGTCATCCCAAGTGGGCTGATGAGTGCGGGACACTGTCTCAAGAAGGGAAATCAGCCCTTGCGGTTTGTCAGAGACAGAGGGGTTCTGTTGTTTCCAATTATATAAATCACTGGTGGAGAAAGGGACATACACTAGGAAGGGTCGCTCAATTGGGGCACCCTGGGGTGGAGCCGCTTCCCTCAGGGGCAAAATGGGGGCGGATGAATCTGGAGAGGCTGGTGTTCTCTCCCTCCACGTTATATGGGGTTCCCCCTCTCGTGTGTGGAGGACCCATGGCTTGTTCCTCTGATTGTTCCCCACTCCTTGGCGGAGGACGGTACAGGGCAGGCCATAGAGCCTCATCTTTCATGGGGTTCTCTGGGTCTGTAGGGAGGACTGGATAAAGCCGAGGTTTTTGGCTCTGTCTCTGCAATCTCTTCCTTTTCTTTCCCTTTATTAAGAGGCACCCTCCAAGACCACAATGGCCCCACCACCATTATAGTGGTCTTTCCCACCTTTGCTTTAAGTGCCCCCTCGGTATTACCCTTCTGACACTTCTGCACATATTTAGCTTTATCATGAACAAGGTCAATCCATACATCTATATAAACCATTTGGTCCGGGTGGGGTGTTCCATAAACTTTAGTCCGGCCGCAAGCAAGAGGGTAAAATCAAAAGAACCCTCTGGAGGCCATCCGGCTTGGAAGGAAGGCCATTCCAATTCGCACAAGGTGCGAAGGAAGCCGGGATCTGTTAGCTTCCCGTAGTCACACGATCTCTGGAAGAAATCAGAAAAGTTACTAAGAATACATCGGAGGGGCGTGATATCTTTGGATCCTCCTTGGCCCATCCTGCAGAAGGAGAGGAAATAGCCGGCACACAGACAAACAACAAGAAAACCAAGACAATCAAACCAAATGGGCCCACGAGGGGTCCGAAACCAAGAGTCGGAGGTGGCGTCCCGCCTCGACTCAGGATATGACGGTTCCTGTGGTGTCCCGCTGGTCAGGGATCCTCCAAAATTTCCCGCGAGAAGACAAAAGGAAACAAGCACACCAAATGACCCGTCAACAATCACTCACCGATCGGACGTCCTATTTTCAAATTCCAGGCCTGGATGCTCCCAGTCCAAATGCAGACGAACAACTGTAGAGGCAGAGGATGAGGAGGCTTCCTCCGCCTAAGTCCGAGGAGGTCCACCCGAATGGGTCGAGGACCTCGCGGCACAGTCTCGCTGGGGCCTCCAAATGTTGTAACCCAGTGAGATAGACCAGACTCAGACACCAAATTTTAGTAAAAAGGTTTTAGAGGGAGATTTATTCATCCTGCGCAGGGACTGCACTCAGCCCTTGCAAGGGAGAACGGCAGCCCCTCTGATTCCTTGCAGGGCTCTTTCATAGGCCCGCGAGCAATAGTGCACTGCAGAGCAAGGTGAGTACAGAAGCCGATATCAGCCATTAGCCTGGAGCCAGAGGGCCGTCTACCACATAGCTCAAGGGAGGTTAGGGTACACCTGGCGGGTTTTGTGATTGTTTCTGAGAAGGGAGTCATTTGTTACATTCCTAACATGAGTCAGGGTCCAGGCAACCTGGCTTGTCAGGCTAAGTAGGCCAGGGAAGTGGGGTAAAGGCCTCTACCCTAAGGGAGGGGGTCTATAACAACGGGTGGTAAACCTTCCCAAAAAAGTAAAGAAATCATGTCATGATAATTGATACAGACCAGTGTTGCTGAGCAGCACTTTATTTAAGCCATATTGAAGACAACGTAACTTAATGGTCAAGTAAGAATCCTGGAGCCGGAAGTGCAACCCTTGGAATCCCTTCCCCACGACATGCAAGCTATGTAAAGTTGGAATATTAAATAAATATTTAAGTAAAACTCTCTGCACTTGAGTTTCCTCAAATGGCAAACACACACAGCCATTTTAGAGCTACGGTGAGGCTAACATGTGTAAGCTATGAGTTACTTAGTCACTGTGTGGAGGTGTGTCCCATAAAGTACCAGGATCAACAGGAATAAGATGCAATGAGAGTGATCTGAATTCAGTATACATTTTCTTTAATATAGTCAATGTCAGCCCCTTTGGTTGTAAATAGTTCCCTTTGAGAGGAGGACTGAGTATGTTGGAGACTTATAAGTATATTGAAAAGGGATTTGCACAATAGAAATCCTGCAAAAATACATATACATTCCTTCTAATATTCATATTCTGTTATTCTCATGGTTAGAATCTTCATCTCTATCCAATAATTCCCTGGTTGAGACACATAAAATCTAAACAAAGTAACTTTGTCAGAAATTCTTCCACTTTCGTATTTCTTGATTTTGTCAAAGTTTAAATCTCAACATTAATGCATTTTCACATGAAATAATGAAAATTAAATTAATTTCACAAATCTTTTCTAAGATCATTTCTAGTGCTCAGTTTAAAAAAAATAAAAATCTGTTCTACATATCAATATAAAATTATATGAGGTTAAATTTCTTTTATTACAACTACACTAAAAATAGTATTTGATGATAATTTCAAATATGTCTTTTTAAATATATAGGACATATAGTAAGCATTCTTTTAAATAAACATGAGTAAAGAAATAATATCTTGATCATCAACACAAACCCACTATGGTTCAGCTGAATGTTTTCATATGTAATCTCTATTCTCTGTACACTGGGTTCCTTGAATTATAGCTGCTCTCTCCATTTTTATTTCTATGTTGGTCTGTGTACTTCCATAGTTCCTTACCCTCCATCCTTTGGAATTCTATATGTATCCAGTATAAATTCACAGGACTAAAATCCAGGGGTACATTAAAAAATATTGACAAGTTAGTTTTTCAAAGTTTTGGTTAAAATGATCACTATCACTCTTTCTTAAATAGGAAGCATTTTGTTTTACAATCTGTCATATGCGTCTGCCTTTTCCTTAGCCCATTCGAGTTCTCTTGTCTCATCATTGTACTCTATTTCTCCTTAGCAGGCCCCTCCCTCGACTTTGCAAGAGGCTTCAGACATGCATTCATTCAAAAAACATTTCCATCACTTCAGGTGTTTCCAGCTTTGAGACAATTATTGAGGATTTAGTCAAGTAGAATGGGTCTTATCTTTAAAAATAAATAAATACCATTGTAAAACTACAGTATTGACATGTCTCTTCTTCAGCACTGTTTTCCAAAGAGCAATTCGCTTTTGCTCGCAGTATAGTCACCATTCAGCTTTTAAATTCTTACTCTCAGACTTCTATACCCAGCACTTGACTGAAAGCACTCTCTAAGGATATTAATGGTAAATCTATGGGCTTTTTCAGTTTTTATTCTCCTTGGAATTTTCTACATTTTTCAGTGTGCTAATTAAACTCTCCTCATAATTTTCTTTCTCTGCTCATAGTTATCGTCTTTTCTTCCTTTTCCTCAGATCAGCAATATTGGCCAAGACAAAAAGGACTTCAACTCTCCACCAATTAAAATGATTCTGATCCCTTCTGTTCCAATACTTACCTTTTCACGAACTTGTATTCCTAGCTTCCTGCTAACCAGTTTCATACAATGTGCCTAATCATTGCAAAAGCAACGAGTCTTACAGAACTCATTGTATTTTACCGGGTGTTGTCTCTCCTGAACGTCTCTGTGTCTTTCAAGGTATCATCAATTTATTTGGCGACCAGGCTGCAAATTGGTGTCAAAATTTAGGATGGCTTTTAAAGACACTTGCATCTGATTCTACTTGGTAGTCCACTTTGTTTTTTTTTTTTTAAATATATGTCATCTGTTTACTCAAAATATGTCATCTGTTTACCTCTGACCAGGACTGTAATTTCCCCCCATGCATGCCATATACATTTCTGTCTTTTAAATTTTCTGCAACTCTTCCTGAGACAGGCTGAGCCTCTCTTCCATAAGATTGGAATTTTCGTGGGTTGCCCCTCAAACCCTTACCTAATTAGCACCAGACAAAGCAGCACCAGGTACCAATTTAATGGGCAAAGGTGTTGTAACCCAGTGAGATAGACCAGACTCAGACACCAAATTTTAGTAAAAAAGGTTTTAGAGGGAGCTTTATTAGTCCTGCGCAGGGACTGCACTCAGCCCTTGCAAGGGAGAATGGCAGCCCCGCTGATTCTTTGCAGGGCTCTTTCATAGGCCCGCGAGCAATAGTGCACTGCAGAGTAAGCAAGCGGGAGTACAGAAGCCGATATCAGCCTTTAGCCTGGAGCCAGAGGGCGTCTACAACATAGCTCGGGGAGGTTAGGGTACACCTGGCAGTTTTATGATTGTTTCTGAGAAGACAGTCGTTTGTTACATTCCTAACATGAGTCAGGGTCCGGCAAACTGGCTTGTCAGGCGTAAGTAGGCCAGGGAAGTGGGGTAAAGGTCTCTACCCTAAGGGAGGGGGTATATGACAAAAGGTATTTTCTCACCCTGACCCATGTGCAGTAAGCCTTATAACAACCTCCGTGTGACCTTCCCCTCACTGTAACAGTGAGACAGCACACCCTTGGGTGGAGACTTAACATGCTAATGAGACCTGGAAAACATGAAGACCCATCTAGTTCCACCTGTGGGCACCAAAGAATCTCCACCTCTGCATAATCAGAGGTCACGATTAGACATCATCTTTCCAGCCTCAACTTCTTTAAAACTCTTTCCACCTAGCAGCCATTTAATTTTTTTTTTTTTTAATCCTCACCCAAGGATATTTTTGTATTTATTTTCAGATAGAGTGGGAGGGAGGGAGAGAGAGAGAAACATCAACATGAGAGAGACACATAGATTGGCTGCCTCCCGCATGACCTCAACCAGGGCCGGGGACCGAACTGCAACCGAGGTACATGCCCTTGACCAGAATCGAACCCGGTACTCATTGGTCCGCTGGCCAATGCTCTAACCGCTGAGCCAAACCGGCCAGGCAACAGCAGTCATTTATTTTCCCTTCCACGCTGTTTCACTCCAGTGCAGGAACGATGTAATAAATCTTTCCCTGAGTCCTAATTCTGTGGGTACTCTCTTGACTTCTGCCCTGGGAGTTCCCAAGAACTCAGGACAAGGGAACATTCCTTCACTAAGTTTAATTTATCAGCTAAATCTTTCATGGAGATTTATCTACCCACCTTAACCCTTGATTACATGAACCCATTCCAAGAAATAAAGTTAGGTGTAAAAGGAACGGTTTAAAGATATACAAATTCATGTTTAAATTAACCACTTATCTAGGTGTGTATCCTTGGATAAGTTTCCTAATTTCTGTGAGCCTCGTTACTTATGTGCACAAAAGCAATCAAATAAGATAATGAGTGAAGAGCCTTTCACAGTAAAATAAGTCTTAGTTGCATTTATATTGCTTATGTTACTTTTGACATTTTTCTAATGATGTAATTTTTTTCATTAAATTTTTACTGTCTTTACAATTAGGCATTAAAATATATGAACAGAAACACCATAGTATAAAAAAGTTTCCACATCTCATTAAAACTTTGTAATTGTTATTTCCATTCTATCCACTTGTTTGTGGGCACTACTGTCTTACAACTGTAAACATCTCATGAGTTTCTTGTCTGTGTTTATGTCAATAATTGGATTACTACGTAATTACTTCACCTTTCAAAAGGAAGATCTATGTTTTCCCCAGAACACAGAACCCAGGGCAAAGCTAATGGGTGAAGGTTTAACTGGGTTATGCGATCTCAGGTTTGCAAAATTGAGGGCAAAAGGGAAAGCAGGCTGGTAAGGAGGGAAAGCGAATATGAGAGAGTGCATTTCTGAGCTGCTAACAGCTTAAACAGAAAACACAATTGATAGTTTAATAACGAGAAGTGTCTTCCAAACAGGCCATGTGGAACCATTATGACACAGATCTGTCCATCAAGGGGATAAAAGGAAAGGGGTTGTCTGTCAACATATCTTTCTTCTGTTTCTCAGAGGTCAGAGTTTATACCACTGTACATTACTTCTCTCACTTCAGAATTGTGTTAAGCAGCTCTGCTGACCAGCTAGCAGCCCTACACTCTAACACACTGATACTCTTACTGTGTCTTTGCGCAGACCTGTTCCCTCCTCTAGAATCCAGAATCTCTTGCTAGACAAACTCTGAAGTTGTAAGGCAGCAGAGCCCACATTCATAACTGAATTACGGGGCGTAATAGTGAGAGAGGAGAATCATAAATCTACAGCTTGTTTCCCTAGCCCATGAATTCTCACAACTGGGGATACAGAATTAAGTATCCAGATTGATTCAGTGCATATTCTGTATCTTGAAAGACTGCGCCCCAACTATGTGCTGTGCCCAAAGCTGGTGTGCTGTCCAAGCCCCCATCATGCTGTTCCACCCTTCTTCAGGCCAGGTGTTTATAGGTGATGAAGTACAGGGTAAGACAAATGAATCTCGTGTTCATGAGCACAGGGTTATATTGCTTTGGCCATACATTAGGTTGCGTTTGCCAAGGAAATTTTGTCAGTCACACTATATCAATAGATCAGGAATTCTCTAGGCCATTGGATGGTGTTAAGGGGCCGAGAAGGTAAGCCTATGTCCAGAAAATATATTTATTCAAGAGAAGATGGATTTCTGCCTCTTGCAAAAAAAAAAAAAAAAAAAGAGGGACCTGTGTAATTCACTTTCCACCAACTGGCTAGCTTGCCTTCCCCAAAGAATTGTCCTATTAAGAATTAGTAGTGGTTTAGCTAGATCGGCCTTGTCGATGCGGAGCTCATATTTTCGGGCTCTTGCATAGCTTCCAGCCTTGCTGTCATATTCATCTCTTTGTGGGCCCACTGTCGAGACACTCAGATGGCTAAGGAAAGAAGATAGCCAACGTCCATGGTGCGGGTCACATGCCTGAGGGCCCCGCCAAGGCTGGCCCCATGCTTGTGGGGACACCCTCTACCTCCTTCCAACCCTCCTGAGTCTGGCTCCTGGTTATTTCTTCTGGCCACAGAATAACAAACTGTGTAAATCTGGTGGTTCTGCCTCTGACTTCAATTCTCGGCCACCGGCATTTAAAACTAGCACTGCACAACATAAAGATGAACAATAAAACGTATGCTGGTAGTTTTTCAATTTTTTTATTTAGATGATATTAAATAACAAACAAAAAGCACTATATCAAATCAACAGCAAAACTGTGAAAGAAAAGAAAAAGCTGTAGATGTAACTTTAATAGCCCCAGTATTCATGCTCCTTGAGCAAGAGACTGTGCATTTGTCATGCCTCCCAGGTGATTCAGCCAGCCCTGCCTCAGGGGTTCTGATACATGCAAACTTGAAGCACCGTTGTTCCCACACATCAGGAAATCAAAGAGAAAGCTTTGCCAGCTGTTTGAATCTCTCAGTTACTCATTTGTATCTCAGGAGATAATCACAGAGTAGGTCTACTGAGCTACTGGACCCACACTGAGGCAAAATTTCATCTATGGTACAGCTTCCGTGTGTTCCATGATAACCAGAGAACCGTTATGGTATTTCCATGTCCCCACAAACCTCTTTTCAGAAATATCCTTTTTTTTTTTTTTTTTTTTTCAGCTCACATCTACTCTAGCAAAGGCTGCTGATTTCTTTGGGGAAGGATCAGAGGGAAGTTCACTTTGTACACTTGTGAAGGTGTACTTCACAGGAGATCTTATCTTCCCATTAAATTAGTGGATTCTGAGTGTGCGAGCCTACTCTGATCTAGAAATTACCTGAGGACTATAATTTGCCATTGCAGTGGCTAATAACCGTGTTCTTATTATTCAAATGAAGCCCATCCATCTCACCTCAAGATACTTGAAGATCAATTCCATAGATTCCTATGGATCTAGGCAATCTGTATGCCACTCAGGCCTTCCTGCTCTGTTTTTTTTTTTTTTTTAATCATACCTATCTTGCCTCTGATGGTGAACTGGTGCCATCTAGATTCTTCTATTTTGAAATGTCAGTATTTCCAGTGATACTAGACCCCAGGGAGATGGCACCATCTCCCACTCCTAGACCCGGCCTTCTTAAAGATATGGTGTCCCCTTCAGCAACAGTCTTTGGGACTTTCCAAGGAACATATCATAAAGAGAGAGTTTCATTTTTTTTTTTCAAAATAATTCATTCTAATATTTCCACCTCTCTGATTTTTGTTTTCTTCCTCAATCACATGCCTGTGAGGTTCTGGCATCTTTAACTCATTTATTCTATAACTCTCTCCAGGCTTCAGTGGGATATCCATGCCCACCAGTGAAAATTGGCTGCTGGTCAGTGTGCTGAATCCCAAACAGCAAGTGAGTGGCTTACCTGAATAACTTGTCTTATTTTCATTTTGATAGTCCTCCACCTGATCTAACACCCTCAAGATCAGTCACAACACATACGTGTTCCTCGTTTAATTCGTACAATTAGCCAGATCCCGAAATTGCTTTGATGTGCATATTAGTTCTACCTTACTCAGAGTTTTTACTTCTCTACCCAGACCTTGCTGAGACTTGACTCTGGTATTTAACCTGGAGGCAATTATTGTTGATGAGGAAAGGAATGGAGATAAACAAAACATCTTGGGTGTTATTGTTTCTTGTTTATGTTTGATATAGTTTTATTTTTTTTTTGTAAGAAAGGAAAGGGGTCTTTCTGCATTCTAGAAGGGAAAGTTTCAGAAGAATTTGGGGTTTAGGATTTTCAGTCTTGTTTCCCCTTACACCTATCCCAGTTGACAGGATTTTACTATTTTCCTGTCAGTTATGTGTGTGTGTTTTTTCCTTTGAAACAAGATAAACAAATTTCAATTCATTTGCTTGTCACTTATAATGATGGGACCTTCGAGACCTCACTCTAACCCTGGTTAGTTTCACTTTCTTCACATGTAGAGATTAGATACAATCTATGTAAACTCATTCCTTATTTACTATTCTATGATAGGTTACAATCTCTCATGTCAGAAACTCCTGTACTGATTTATATCTGTCAATAAAACACGCTTTTGCTTTGTTTTATAGTCAATCCAGGTATTACACTGAATTTTAGTGGACTCTCATAAAGATTACTAGGTCACCCTGCCTGGTTTGGCTCAGCGGTTAGAGCATAGGGCCATGGACCAAAGAGTTGCGGGTTCGATTCCTGTCAAGGGCATGTGCCTCAGTTGCAGTTTGGTCCCTGGCCTTGGTAGGGGTCATGCAGGAGGCAACCAATCGATGTTTCTCTCTCACATCAATGTTACTTTCTCTCCCTCCCTCCCACTCTATCTGAAGATAGATGGAAAAAAATATCCTCAGGTGAGGATTTGAAAAAAAAAAATTGCCCTGGCCAGTTTGGCTCAGTGGTTAGAGTGTCGGTATGTGGACCAGAGAGTCCAGGGTTCGGTTCCCACTAAGGGCACGTACCTCGGTTGCAGTTTGTTCCCACCCTGGTTGGGGTTGTGTGGGTGGCAACCACTCGATGTGTTTCTCTCACATCGATGTTTCTCTCTCTCTCTTTCCCCCTCTCTTCCTCCCACTCTATCTGAAGATAAATGCAAAAATGTCCTCAGGTGAAGATAAAAAAAAAATATTAAAAAAATTACTAGAAGGTCAATGGTAATATGTGTTGATGTAGTAATTCAACCAAAAACATTCCACATTGCTGTAAACTCATAATATGGCCCATTGCATTGCAATTATTTTTAAATTTGTGATAAAAGTAAAGCCACAGTTTATTTTATTCATTAGATTCCACATATAACTGAGATCATGTGATACTTGTTTTTCTCTGACTGGCTTATTTCACTCAGCATAATACTCTCTAGATAGCTCCATGCTGTCCTAAAGGATAAGAGTCCCTTCTTTTTTACAGCCATGTAGTATTCCATTGTGTAAATATACCACAGCTTTTTTATCCTCTCATCTGCGGAAGGGCACTTGGGCTGTTTCCAGATCTTGACTATTGTAAATAATACTGCTATGAACATAGGGGTGCATATATTCTGAACATGTTCTTAGGATATATTCACAGAAGTGGGATCACTGGATCAAAAGGTAGTTTCGTTTTTAACTTTTTTAGGAAACTCCATACTGTTTTCCACGGTGGCTGCACCAGTCTGCATTCCCACCAACAGTGCATGAGTGTT
Source organism: Tadarida brasiliensis (assembly GCA_030848825.1). Classification (NCBI taxonomy): domain Eukaryota; kingdom Metazoa; phylum Chordata; class Mammalia; order Chiroptera; family Molossidae; genus Tadarida; species Tadarida brasiliensis. The sequence continues at coordinate 67,651,229 of CM061266.1, forward strand.
CCCTTTCTCCACATCCTCATCAGCACTTGTTGTTTGTTGATTTATTGATAGTAGCCATTCTAACAGGTGTGAAGTGATATCTTTTTATAGTTTTAATTTGCATCTCTTTAATGATTAATGACATTGAACATTTGTTCATGTTTTTGGCCATGTATGTGTCCTCTTTGGAGAAGTATATATTCATGTCCTTTGCCCATTTTTTTATGGAACAGACTGGCAGGAACCAGAGGGGAGAGGGTGGAGGTGACTGTATAAAGAAGTTAGAGGAATTAGCTAAAGAACATATATGTATAACCCATGGACAAGGACAATAGTGTGGTGAAGGCCAAAAGAGGGGGAGGCAGGGATAGGTGGAGGTGGGCAAAGGGCGGGGGGGGGGGTTGGGGAAGAAATTTGTAATAACATCAACATTAAAAATTTCTTTTTTAGCCTGGCCAGTGTGGCTCAGTGGTTGAGCGTCGGCCCATGCACCAAGAAGTCACCAGTTCGATTCCTGGTCAGGGCACATGCCCAGGTTTAGGCCCAATCCCCAGTGGGGGGCATGCAGGAGGTGGCCAATTGATGGTCTCTCTCATCAATGTTTCTATCTCTCTCTCCCTCTCTCTTCCTCTCTAAAAATCAATAAAGAAAAAAATTTTTTAAAAAAAAGCAAAGCCACAATAGTTACTGAGACAAGATCTCAATTCACCATGTGTATTAAGAGCTCTAGGGTATATCAAGTAGATAAAATGTGGTTCTTTATATAGAAAATGTTTTTATAGAAAAATATATAACTTTTTAGATAAATTGCATTCTATTATATAAACTAGACCTATTATAACTGAGTGGTCACAGAATTAAGAGTTGTAGTTATCACTGGTGTCGTTATACATACTAACTAGGATGTCAAAACAAAATAAAGAAATTAAATTAATGTTTAAAATATTAGCTTTGTTGGAAACCTATAGAAGCAACCAGATGCCATGTTATTCAATTAGGACAGTGAACCAATTGAAAGTAAAAATCGAGCCTTTATTTACTTATGGTGACAGTTCAAGGAAGACGCCAAAAGTGATGCTGGCTCCGCACTGTCCCATTTCCCCCACAGAACGGCACCAGGTTAGGTCCTAGGTGATTCATTTGTGGGTCAGCAGAGACAGGGGAACTCATCTCACTGCAAGATGCCGCAAGCAGAAGACTCCTGCTACTTTCTGGAACAGTAAGTCAAGGAGAAGCAGAGGGGAAGGGCTAGGAATGGAAAGGTATGAGTCAGAGTGGAGAAGAGTGCCTCACCCAGGCTCCTGATAAGGAGCCTCTGAACGGAAGAGCCTGCGCTAGCTCGGGGATCTGAGTTCCTGGCTACAGCTTCCTCTAGAAACTTGAACACACTATCTATGTAACAAGTCTGGGTGAGGAGGGCAGCTTCTTTCTCTGAGTCCTGCCAAGCAAAGTCTTGTCATTGCCTATAGTTGGGCCTGAAAGATCTCATGCAGAATTTGGTCCTGGGGCTGGACTCCTTAACTCTATCTCTTGATCCTTCAGTACCCAAACAAGAAGCACAGTTTACCCATCATGCATTTGAATGAGTCACACATTGAGGGACTGTGACCATAACCAGTTAATCTGTCTAAAGCCACAACAAACCAGGGTCACAATCAAAATTGTTCCAAGTATGATGATAAGGTCCACCTGGAGAAACAACTATAACCATGAAGGAAAAGCAAGAATGTACCAAGCAAGGAAAAGATGTCCCACAGTCCATTAGGGTTTGGGCTACACAGCCAGAGCCCTTCTGTCCAGGCTTTGTAATGAACTATTCTACTTTATTGGTTTCACTGATCCAGGTGTACCGTGAGTTGTTGGCAAACACACGGCAGGGTGAGGACGACTGCTGGGAGTAAAAGGTTGCTTTTGGATGGAAGAAACAACCTTGATGGTGGATCTTATACCCTTTGTTTCAGATGTTATGGTTACCCCATCTCTAACAGGAGTCAGTAGACATTTAGGGGAACATCTCACTCCTGTTTTATCAGAGTCCAGTTGCAGCAATGCTTTGGGTATACATTAATAAGGTTGGAGCACTTGAGATACCAGACAGATCCATGGTTAGAGAAATGTCCATTTGTGGTATACAACGGCACAACAGTAATGTCCATCTGCAGGATCAGGGGCTGTGTGATATATTCAATAGCTAGTCAAACTCAGGGCAGTGGTGACTGCCTGGGACAGGTGTTCCTGTGAGTTCAGTGAGGTGAGAGTCACATGGGGTACCCTGTGGGAGAGAGAGAAGAGAGTTTAGACCCCCCACTTTCCTACTCTTATATCTATGTTGTCAGGGCTGACTATGCCCACGTGCTATCAGTTCAGGGCTGAGGGAATCCTCCACGTTAACTGCAACATGGACAGTCTATCCTGTACCACAAGCAAAAGATGCTGCCTCTCATTTTTTGCAATTTAATAACTGTTCTGATCCCCCATCGATTTAAATCTTTGGAAAGGAAATAAGATGTTGACCAAAAGAGATCCAGAATCATGGAAGTAAGGAACAGACTAACAAACCTCAGAGGGAGGAGGATTAGGAAGGGTGGGAAGAGATAAACCAAAACACTTATATGTATATATGCACAACCAATCTACATGGACACTAGGCTGGGGAAAAGAGGAGGAGGTTGGGAGTGGGAAGGAGGGGGTCAATGGGGGAAAAAGAGGGACATATATAATACTTTCAACAATTAAAAAAAATAATCAAATCTTTGGAAAAGAATTGAAGGAGATGGAAGACCTTTACAGAATACCCCATTGACATAAGGGTGTCACATCAAAATACCAACGACATACTTCACAGAACTAGAACAAATACTTCAAAAGTTCATATGGAACCAAAAAAGACCCCGAATAGCCACAGCAATCTTGAAAAAGAAGGACAAGGTAGGCAGGATCACAATACTGGATATCAGGTTATACTACAAAGCTACTGTAATCAAAACAGCCTGGTACTGGCACAAGAACAGACACATAGATCGATGGAATAGAACAGAGAATCCAGAAATTGACCCAAAACATTACGCTCAATTAATATTCGACAAAGGTGGCAAGAGCATACAATGGAGTAAAGACAGTCTTTTTAATAAATGGTGTTGTGAAAATTGGAGAGCTACATGCAAAAAAATGAAACTAGACCATCAACTTACATCATACACAAGAATAAACTCAAAATGGATAAAAGGCTTAAATGTGACTCATGAATCCATAAAAATCCTAGAAGAAAATGTAGGCAACAAAATTTCAGACATCATATGCAGTAGAATTTTCACTGATACATCATCTAAGGCAACAGAAACAAAGGAAAAAATGAACACATGGGACTACATCAAACTCAAAAGCTTCTGCACAGCAAAAGAAACAACCATCAAAATGGAAACAGAACCCACTATATGGGAGAGCATAATTGCCAATGATACATCAGATAAGGGGTTAATTTCTAAAATATATAGAGTGCTCATACAACTCAACAAAAGAAAGGCAAAGAACCCAATTAGAAAATGGGCAGAGGAGCTAAATAGACTCCTCTCCAAACAAGACATACAAATGGCCAAGAGACATATGAAGAAATGCTCAACATCACTAATCATCAGAGAGATGCAAATTAAAACAACAATGAGGTATCACCTCACACCTGTCAGAATGGCCGCCATCAGCAAAGCATCAAACAAGCGTTGGCGAGGGTATGGAGAAAAGGGGATTCTAGTACACTGCTGGTGGGAATGCAGACTGGTGCAGCCACTATGGAAAACACTATGGTGTTACCTCAAAAAATTAATAATTGAATTACCATTTGACCCAGTGATCCCACTTCTAGGAATATACCCCAAGAAACCTGAAACACCAATCAGAAAGAATACATGTACCTCCATGTTCATAGCAGCGCTATTTACAATAGCTAAGATCTGGAAACAGCCCAAGTGTCCATCAGTAGATGAATGGATAAAAAAGCTGTGGTACATATACACAATGGAGTACTATGGAGCTGTAGGAAAGAAAGATCTCTTATCCTTTGAAACGACATGGAGGGACCTGGAAAGTATTATCCTAAGGGAAACAAGCCAAGCAGAGAAAGACAAATATCATATGATCTCACTTATTTGTGGAATATAATGAACATAACAGTCTGAAGAACAGGGTAGTCCCAGAGACGTGGAAGTAAGGTACAGACTGACAATCCCCAGAAGAGAGAGTGGAGGGAGGAGAGATAAACTACAGAACTTATATGCATATACGCATAACCAATGAACATGGATAATAAAGCTGAGGACATGGTGGGGAGGGAGGGGGAGGAGGATGTCAATGGGAGAAAAAGGAGAAACATCTGTAACAAAAATAAATAAATAAATAAATAAATATATATATAAATAAATGAATAAATAAATAAATAAATAAAAGATAAGGGTGTCAGCCTGGCTGGGTGGCTCAGTTGATTGGAGCATCGTCCCCTACACCAAAAAGGTTGCAAGTTCAATCCCTGGTCAGGGCACATACTCGATGTTCCTCTCTCACATCAATCTCTCTCTCTCACTCTCCCTTTCTAAAAATCAATGAAAAAACAACACTTAACCACCACACAGCATGTTGAGTGTATGATATGTTCCATGATTAGGCCCAATGACGTCCATGTTTATGTTTCCCTTATCTTGGTACCAGGTATTTCATGTGTCAAAGTCACCTGGGCACTGGTATTGAAAGAAGTGAATTCACTCTTTTCTCTCCATTCAATCCTGATTATGATATAGGGCCTCTGCTCCCTGCTGCAGAGAGACAGACCTGTGCCTAACCCCTAGTCTTGTTTATTTTTGAAATCCAGCCTAGAGATTCTTCTAAAATTTGTCAGCGCTCTCCAATTTATCTCTACACTCACTCAGAAGAGAGGAAGGAATAGTGTCATCATGAAGCAGAGCCTATCAGGCCACTTGGCCACCAGTGAGGAGCACATCAATCTCCTCCTTTGAGAACCTCTTAGAGGAAGCCCTTACCCAAGTCTCCCAGGAGAAGACACACAATTACCACTCTGATGTTGCTCTTTCTGCTGGTTAGTCTTTGCCGATTTGTTCACGACTACTTTTTTCCCATGCCAAGGAATTTGTCAGTCATGACTTGAATTCTGTTGCAGTTTGATGGACCTGCCTCCATAACTAGTGGAAGTGCCATGGACAATCCTAGACAACTAAGTCTGGTTAATAATCTTATCATCTACTATTCCCACTCCATCACTGTAAACCCAAAGGACACCGTGGTGGCTTGCTGGGCTGCTATGGCCTCTGCCAGGATGGTTCAGACATGTTTTCAGTGGCGGCAAACTCATCACATGGGGACAAACCTGTTGAAGCCCAAGTAGCCATCAGCTGAGGAAGGAGAGGGTCTCAGGTGTAAAAGCTCTCCCACAGAGACCATTCCCTTCTTCTTTAAGCAAAACCAAGACGCACGTAGGAAGGGTTCGGTAGTGGCATGCTCCTCCCACTCCACCACCACCAAGTCACCACTGCCCCTCACTAAGTTTAATGAGATGACCACCATTGTTTTGACAGAAAACAGTCTCTAAGGTCTCTTTGGGTTATTGGATGAAAAAATCTTGAAGAGGCTTTACAAAGTTTTTCAGGAAAGTAACGAACCTCGGTTCTTTACTGCATTGCAGAAAGTCTGTGTCAGGGCCATGCTTAGAGCTAACTTAGAGTGTCGTTTGATGAGCTCAGCATGTGAGGGATCCAACTGTGTAGGTCCCATCACCAGAGGATGGTGGGAGTAGCCTGGAGCTGCTTCCCCAGTGTTTTAGAGCCCCTTTGTTGGATTGCTTATTTTGCCCAAAGGTGAGCTTGGTCAAGCAGTTGGGGGACTAACTAAAGAAAAGGACCAGTGATCCCTTTGAGAACCCAAAGGTTTCATAAACAATCTTTAAATAACATTGTTTGATTCTAAGTAAATTAATTATGAATGGAGTATGACCTTGGAGGGATTTAAATTCAACTAGATAATATTAGCATTCTATTAATCAAATAACCAGATTTGCCTTCTCATTTCTTCAGTTTATAAGAAGCTTCAAAAATATTTGGAATTCCTTGAGAGTAGGGCAATGTCTTACCTCAGTAGGTGTTTAGTGTATTTAGCTTATTTACTAACTATTCAATGTATTTAGTGTATTTACCTCAATGAATGCTTAGCATTTTTTATTGAATTTATTGGAGTGGCATTGATTCACAAAACCATGCAGGTTTCAAGTGTACAACTCAACAAAACACCATTTGCACACTGCATCGTGCACCCATCGCCCCAAGCAAAGTCCCCATTTTTCCCCCCCTTTACCTACCTCCACCTCTTCCACCCTCCTGTCCCTCTGGTTATCACCACACTATTGTCTGTGTCTATGTGTGATACATAAATGTTTAGTATATCTAGATGTACAGTCAATTTTAGTTGAATTACAAACTTGGTATGGCTTATACGTCATTCATCAGTTTCACCCACAAAGTTTTTGAATAACAAGCATGAAACATGGATAAACTTGAAAGTCAGGCATACTTTGGTAAGCAGAATTCTAAAGACTTCTCTCTCTATCAAAATTCCCTGGTTATTCACTCAAACACTAATCTAGGTATTGCTGTGAAGGGACTTTGCAGATGGAATTGAAGTGACTAGTTAATTAACTTTAAGACAGAGTGATTATCTAGGATTATTCAAGTGAAATGACATGAGCACCTAAATGCAGAAGAGGAAGCTGGAAGTCAGTCAGGGAGAAGTGGCAGAACCACACAGCAGAGAGGAGTCAGAAGGGGAGGGCGGGCGGTAGGAGAGATTTGAAGGTCAGGATTCAACCTTCCTTTGCTGTATTTAAAGATGGAGGAAGGGGACATGCTAAGCAATGCAGGAAGCTGAGAATAACCTTCAGAGTCAAAAGCCAGCAAGGAAATGGGGACATCAGTCGCATAACGACATAGAATTGAATTGTCCCGACAAACCGAATAAGCTTGATAACAGATTCATTCTCAGAGATTCCCAAAACAAAGGAGGTTTGTCAATATTTTAATTTTGGCCTTGTGAAACCTGGGGTAGAAAGTCAGATGAGCTGCACTTTGCCTGGAATTCTGACTTCAAAACTGTGAGATAATAAATGGGTGTATTTTTAAGCCAATCCCCAGAAAAGTTACTTAGTAGCTTTATGAAATGTAAAAATGTTTAATTAGAATATTTTTAGAAATAATGAGCAGCCATTTCCATACTGAAACTCTCTCTGATGGCAATGTATATAGCTATTGTGAGCTATGATCTTCTACTTTTTTCATAGTAAGCCTTGTCTCTTTTTACTGCATCTTATTTATACAATGTAATAACATTGCATGGAATTATGGTTGGCATCAGCTTTCGTATTTAATGTATTGCATGTAACAGTATATGTTGTAATATAGCTAATGGTTCTTTTACTTGCTGAGAGATGAATTAATGAGATACACGAAAAGATTATTTGACAAACTAAAGGAAAAATTAGTATATATTTGTATAACTATTTAGAAGATTATCTCTCTTCGTTCCAATTCTTTTACATAAAGTAAAGTATATACTTTCATTCATTTTCATTTTATGGTTTTCTCAACCTTGATTTTTTGACAGTGATTACAATTGTCTGCTGTGTAAAAAGTTTAAAATAGGTTAAATATAAGAGAATTGACTGTGCTGTGAATTTTAAACAGTGGCTATAAGCAAGTAGTAAATTAGTCCACCCAGAAGGGAAATAGTCTGAATTCTTTTATTAAGCAATAAATGGAGGCGAGACTATAATTAAAATTTTACATGCTACTTTGGAGACCATTTAGGCCATAAGATTGCAAAATTATAATGTGTCCTTTGTTGAAGAACACTAATGTTGTTTTTTAGTGCAAAATAATCAATGTGACTATGTAAGCAAATTCCATATTCCTTTTCTTTCCTATACATACCTTTTATCCCAACTGTCAATTTATGTTATGCAAATAATAGACTTTTCTGACGAATCATTTATGCTTACAAGCATAAGAACAAAAACTATATAAATACAGGTTGACAAAACAATCCTCTTTTGTCTTGAAAAAAAAATTGTTTTCTGTTAAGCTAAAGTATACATTTTCTTTCCATTTTTTATAAGTACTGTAGGAGCACTACCTGATAAAATGTACATTTTTTATACATCTAAGTAAATTCTTGCAGTCAATTTTCTGGAAGAAGTCCTAGCAGGGAAGACAGAAATATTATCTTGTGTCAAAATTATCTTTATCTAGCAAACTTGTAGAGGATCATTATTTTTATGCTTTTATCAAGCATTGCAATTCCTTTAAGAAAACGTTTATGTGATCTGGTGTCCTGGACACTTTGCTGCAATGAAAAGAAATAGCTTTGAATGCACAGTGTGCTATGGTTTCATGATTTAATTGGCAATGATACCATTTCTCCTGTGGGCCGGTGCAAATATGCGGCTTTCATAGAGACTGTGCATAGATTTTCACTTCCCTTCTAACTTCTCCAGCAGCTGCCATTCTCAGTGATTTCTATGACACCTAAAAGAAGCTTGGCAAATAGTGATGCAGAGTAATGTATGGAGGAGGGCGGTGAGGTAGATTTAGGTTCTACCATGGAGTTAATGTAACTAATATTAATAATTATAAAAATCAATACTACTGCTCTGGTTAATAACTTATGAATGTATAGTGTTACACAATTTACAAAGCAATGAACTTGTTTAAGAATAGTTAATTACTTTTCTGTTAAACCAAAAAAAAAAAAAAAATTAAAAAGGAAGTAGAAATATTTAGCTGACTGAGCTATTTTTCTTAGTAGTGAAGTTTATATATGATTTCTACATGCTTCCTTTTATATTAGCAAATAAGTGGTATCACATATTAAAACTTGTGTATGCTATGTCTCTAGTATTAGAATCAAACCAAATTATTACAAGGGTTAATGAAGCCCCTGAAAATAATTGCATGTGCTTTGCATAATATTGTAAAGTTTAGGAATCTTTTTTTTTTTTCTAGTCTCAATTGTGCTTGAAATCATATTAGAAAAAAGGTCTATAGGCTAGTTGTTGCTATAGATCCCATTTTCATGGTGAGGAAACGATACCTTAGAATAATTAAGTGACTTTATCTAGGAAATTATGACTAGAAAGTATTAGAATTGAGATGTTTTTCCAATTCTTTTTACTAAAGACTCATTTCCACTATAATTTCTAAATCTTCTTACCTCTTTAGCAACATTTCGTCAGAAAACAGTCATAGACTGATATGTTTTTAAGGGACTTAAAGTAACAAAATTATCTTTCATCCCCTATGATAATCTTGAAAGATGACCCCCACAAATTATTTCTGATACTGAATAAATTTTAAAATGATTAGAAAATGCTGCTTTTTAAAATTGATACTCTTTTTTTTTTTTTTTTTTTTTTTGAGTTGCTGCCAATTAAGTGACGACAGTAGGTGGTCAAAAATTAAAGAAAACTAGCAGCTAGTCACTTTATTCTGGCAGATTTAGATCTAAGTAGTTTTTCTACAGTGGACCAAACACATGTGGCCCTTACTGTGCGCTGCTATTATTAAGAAAAGGAATCACATATAATTTAAATAATGAAAGTAAGTGTACTCCATAGTCATTTTCTAGGCACTGATAACAGAACTGGAGAGACAAACACTGCTGTATGGTGCATATGACAATTCTTTGAACACTTCTTTTCCTGTTTCAGTATCTGAATAATATTAATTACATATATAGATATGTATACATGACAACAATGAAGTATTTATACAGTGTTTGCTCTCTATTTGCTTTTCAGGCTTTATTTGGCAAATGTCCTTGGGGAAGATAAAAAGCTATATGAAAATATACAGCATAGAGCCTGTGAAAATGCTTGTTTATTTTTGTTTTATTTTTGAAGGAATAAGGGAAAAAATTCAAGTATTTTAGGGGGAATTCAGCAAAGATTGTATCTTCTACTCCAGCATCCTTCTCTGGTTTTGAAGATTAAGATCCTTTAGAGAGGTCAAAGAACGGTAGTTCTTTAGCCTTTAAAAGACTTGGTATAAGGGAGAAAACATACTGATCTTCAATATTTGGAAAGCTGATGAATAGAATAAAAACAGATTTGCCCTGAAATTAATGTAAGAAAATTACAAGAAGACAGATTTTACTTCAAAAAAGACCCTTTTCCTGACAGAGCTTTCTTGGAGGGTATGAGGTTTCCCCACACAGAAAACAATCACTGGGTGAGCATTCCACAGAAAGACTACATGAAGCATACATTAACTTAAGTGACTTCAAAGATCGTTTCCCATTTTAGACTATGTGAGGTTGCAGAAATCCCCATTTTATAACCCTGTTAGATAATACGAGAATTGAACCAAATGACATCAACTGTTTTTTAGTACTCTCCAAATCTATGATTGTATGAGAAATACTTCTCTGTTTTGAGGATTGTTATTCCAGAGGGAATAGGTATCTCTCTCTCCTAACTCAAACTCCTCCTCGACCTCCTTTATTCCACTTGCGTTGTCATACCTTGCACTCCACTGAATTCTCCATTTTTCCCTCTTTCATCATTAAATGTATATATTTTTCATACTTCTCTATGAACAGTGAATTTAATTTAATCTTCACACTTAATCCTCCCAACAGTGCTTTAAGGTAGATACTGTTTTTATTCCCATTTACAGGTAAGAAATCCAACTTCCAAATCACACAGCCAGTGGGTAGCAGAGTTGGGATCTAAATTCTGGCCAACTCTCCAAGTCAATTATAATCTGTTGATGCTCCATAATTATGATGTCACTTTATGATATCCCAAGAAAGAGGTGGAAACAGGTCCAGGTGAGCACTCAAGAATCGGGGTGCAGACATGTGGCAGAAATCATTGAAAGACAGTAAGTCCAAACTAGATGCGCAGAGAACTAGCAGGAGAAATTAACCAAAGGATACATAGTCCAGACAGGATAATAGGACAAGAGACTGTATCCCTACTCCCAGCCTTATCCTGACTAGCAGTGTGACTATGTTTAAGTCCCTCTGAGCCTCAGCATTCTCGTATGTAAAATAACAAACTGTGACTCTCTCTGGACAAGTCTCTGTTCCCTTTGAACTTTAAGGTAGTGTTCAAGGGTTCAGGCAACAATTTTGACACAGGGATTAAAAATTCAGGCAAGGCAAATAATCAAAAGCTCAGGAAAATTGGTTTGAACCGGAAAGGGTTAGAGTCTTTACAGCAATATGCTAATGTAGCAACTTGAAGGTAACTATCAGGAGAAGCCTTTGATTACTGGGAGAGGTTCCTCTCCCTACCCTGCATTTTTAGGAAGTTTAAATTCTAGAGGCAGTAGAAAAATATATATTAAAGAGGGTTTGATCCTTTAGATCACTTGAAAAAAAAAAAAAAAAAAAAAAAGGAGACCACTTTTTTCTGTCCCTGACATTCCTTTGGGTCATAAGAAACCTAATATTTCTTAAAGGCACCATTTTATAAAATAAAGAGCCTAGAAATAATCATTTAACATATTGGGAACAATTACCATTCTTTCTTAGGTTTATGTGACAGTTTTAACATAGCCATTTTAAAATTTCTCTTACGTTATATATTATTTTCCTAGGGTTACCATAACAAAGTACCAAAAACTGGGTAGCTTTAAACAACAGAAATGTATTCTCTTACAGTTCTAGAGGCTTAAAGTCTGAAATCAAGATGTGAGCAGGGCCAGATTCTTACTGGAATTCGTAGGGGAGAATCCTCCCTTGCCTTTGCAGACTTGTGGGAGTTCCTGGCAATCCTTGGCATTCTTTGCTTGTAGCAGGATGACTTTTACCTCTGATCCCTTTACTGTCACATGACCTCTGTCATCTGTGTCTGCTCTGTCTTCATGGTCTTCTCCTCATGGTAAGTCTCTGTCTCCCCACGTTTCTCTCTTATAAACACACTAGTCATTGGGTTGGGGCCCACTCTAATCCAGTATCACCTTATCCTAACTGATTACATCTGCAATGACCCTATTTCCAAGTAAGGTTATATTCTGAGATTCGAAGAGGCCATAACATTTTGGGAACCACTATTCAACCCAGTACATCAAGCAGCGAAAAAGACCCGGCTGTAGAAGTTACGGACGCATATGTTAATCTTGCTCCTGACAACAGTGGAATCACGCATATATCGGAAACTCTAAACACTCTTCTTGCAAAGGATGACTAAGGAATTATAATTTTATAATTCTATGACTTTAGACTAAAATTTTACGTTTCATACTTAAACCTCAACTAGAGGATGTGGAAAATTCTCTGGCTCACCTTCCAGTTTTCCTTTTTTAAAAAAAATATGAACCTCCTGCCCTGGCCAGTTTGGCTCAGTGGTTAGAGCGTCAGCCTGCAGACCAATGAGTTGTGGGTTCGATTCTAGTCAAGGGCACATACCTCAGTTTTGGTTTATCCCTGGCCCTGGTCGGGTCACGCGGGAGGCAACCAGTCAATGTTTCTCTCACATTGATGTCTCTCTCTCTCCCTCCCTCCCACTCTATCTGATGATAAACTGAAAAAATATCCTCAGGTGAGGATTTAAAAAAAAGTATGAACCTCCTAAGAATTAATCTTTCTAATTAATATTCTTTTAAATGAACAATTAAATAAATCCCATGACCTCTGTTGATTTCAAATGAAACCAGAGATTTTGTGGTGGTCTGCAAAAGATTAGCCTTCTTACTATAATGCTTAAAACAGTGATTGAGAGAGGTTCCTCTAATTGACCACTGGTCACAGTGTGCAAGATGGTGAGACAACAGGGTTTTAGCTCAGTAGACTTTCATAGCAGAGAGGTTTCTTTCAGTTAACCGTCATAGTATATATATTGTGTTGCTTTGGTAGCAGCTGTTAATGAGGCAAACAACATTAAAATTTATGTTAAAGTTATTTGAACATTAATAAAATATTTTACTAAAGTTTCATATCTATGTTTCAAACTTAATAAGTAAAACATGATCATTGAAGGTGTTTATTTATATTGACCTGATGTTACCATTAATTGTTAACTCACTTATAAAACAATGTAGGAAAATGAATTTCTAATGGAATTTCAAGTAATTACTTTGTATTGATATATTACCAACAAGATTAGGGACAACAGTAATAGAATTAAGGGACAGAGGAAATGGATATTAGGAAACATGTGTATGTTAAATTCAGAAAATAAACAAAAATAAGAAAATTCTATTTAGAAAAAAACAAAACTATAAGTTTTTTATAGTTAGAAAAATTACTTTAAAATATGAAGTGGCAAAAGCAGATAGAATTTAGTCTATATTTATGGTATTAATAAGGATTACTGTGTCTTAGGTAGTGGCATCTTAAATTCTTTATAATAAATATTTCCATCCACGCCCGGCTGGTGTGGCTCAGTGGTTGAGCATCGACCCATGCATCAAGAGGTTGCCGGTTTGATTCCTAGTAAGGGCACATGCCCAGGTTGTGGGCCAAATCCCCAGTGAGGGACATGCAGGAGGTGGCCAATCGATGTTTTCTCTCATCGATGTTTCTGTCTCTCTCTCCTTCTCTCTTCTTCTCTCTCTAAAAATCAGTAAAGAAAAAATTTTAAAATTAAAAAAAAATTTCCATAAATATGCAAAAGATGTATATATATACATATATTCCCATTTAATGGAGAGACTGTCCAAGATCGAGAATACATTTATTCTATTATATGGTCTAAATTACCTTTTCAGTGATACTTCCCACAATTATTGTGAGCTCCTTCTCAGTCAAGTTGACACACCAAATATGGCACTTCATTATCTGCTATTCTGTCTTCGTTTATGTGGTTTCTCTGCTCAGAATACATATCTTGACATTTCCCATTTTCTAATTTATACCCCTACCTAATATTCTAGGTTCATTTGAAAAGAACTTTTTTTTTTTTTTTTACAGAATTGATGACAGTCATTTTCAAGGCACTGCACATTTTATAGACATCACATGTGTCATAAGATTTTTAATGCTAAACCCTTGTTTTCTCCTCACTGCAATTATCCAGGATCATACATTAGGTGTTCTATAAGTCTATATAGAACGAAATAATTGCAAAGACTTAAAATAAAGTTATTGTGCAAAAGGTAAACAGGCCAATAAGTTTTGTGCCTTTCATTACTTTGTTCTCAGAAAGCTCAGAGTTAGCTAAGTGCTCCAGCAGTAGAAACCAGAGTGTATTGATATTTTTTCTTCTTTAGTGAATAAAACATGATGAAACTAAAACAATTTCCAGAAGCCAGTTTGCAATATATATACTTATTAGGCATGTAATCATTAAAAGGACACTTGATGGAAAAAATAAAAAAGACCCAAGAGAACTCCAGAACTCCAAATATAAAATGATAAACAACATAATATATAGACAACTGTGAGATCCAGTAATATCTGATACTAGCTCCTAATGTCCAGTTTACTTATGGCAGTTTTTACAAACAACATTACTTGTTCCCAAGCTATTTAGTATAACTTACAAAGATACAAAAAAAATTATTTTTTATAAAAATCGACAGTAAATTAGATACACAAATAAAAGAAAGAGAAAAAAATCTGCTGTGGTGATAGTAAACAAAACTATTATAGGAACTGTCTGAAAAAGAAATCAAAGTGTAAAAGGCTATAGCTTCTTATCAGATACATTTCAGTTGGACTCTAAGTTTTCTAGAGGCCAAATAAAAAAAGAAATCTGATCAATTTCATAATTTACAACACCCATGATAAAAGCAAACCAATTTACTCAGGAGAAGTGCAATTATTCCTGCTACTAAAACCTGAAGGAAATTTCCCCCAAGGGTCGTCATAAAAAGGACACTGTAAAATATAATGAAATATGCCTTGAACAATATCTTTATGATAGACACCACTGAGTTTCACAGAGCTGCTTTTTTATGGTGCCCCTCACCACGTACTGATGGTCTAGCTATACAATTCTCTGTGCAGTTTAAAAGAGGCATAGATTTTTAAATAACTGAAAAAATAGATGGGCTAAACCTCTTTTAAACATTCTTCAAAAACATCTTTACCTTCCTGTAGCTCTTTAGAGAAACTTGGTGGCTCTAAATCTCAGAACACTTAATTGGTTCATTCAGTAATAGGTATCGGGCATCTGTAATCGACACAGCGCTGTATTAACCACAGAGGAAACAAGAGACAAAGCACTTCCCAGGGAATCAACTATTCTGTGATGTCAAGAAAATGTAAATAATTATGACAGATGACCTAAAAAAAATAAAAGTTGACATTGTCTTGTGAAAGCTGAAGGCATGTCAAGCCTGGGATTCAATTCCAGGGATATGCTTATGACATGGGTCAGGTCCCTCTTAGGAAAACAGGTTTGAATCTGCTCTGACCTACAGATTAATGAGCACTTGCTGTATCTTCTGTTTTAGCATAGTCACAGTGCCTTTTTGGGACGAGATCTAGTCCCTCTATTTCAAGTTTTAATCCAAAATAAGCACCCTATGGAGATTTTTACCACAAATGTGGCTTTAAAACTGAGAAGCCATGGATATATCTTCCTTGGAGATGTCTCAGAGGGTACAACAGAGAAGGCCAATCAGATCTCTGTTTTCTCTATCCATACCTCAGCCACGGAGGCCTCTCTGCTAACATGTAAGACAGTCTTTTTGACAAGTACTTTTTAAAATATGTTTGAAAAACACTGCACCATTCTGAACTATTTCCAAAATGTTATTTTCCTCTATAAAAATCTTAAATACATCTATTCAATAAATATATGCTATTTTCCTGTTATGTTGTAGGGTTTTTGTCTCAAGGAGGTTAAAGATTGTGATAAGTGCCCCAAATGCACCAAAACTGAGGTTGCAGTTGGGTAACTGCTGTCTCGGGGATATAAATACCACACACTGAGCACATGTATCGTGGATGGGGAGACCAGATCCAATGGGAGTGAACACAGGCATCCAGAATCCCGTAGCTTTTGAATTGAGTCTTAAAATAATGACAGAAACTAGGAAAACAAAGTCGATAAAGTAATTTTAAGCAATAGATTGAGGAAGGACATGTCACACAGCAGAGCAAAGGGAAAGAAGAGTAATTTTTGTGACTGGAACGCAAATAAGGTAGGAAATGGCATCTTAGAATGAGGAAGAGGTGAGATCCTAAGCAACCAGTGTGTTAACCAAGAGATTTGACCCAAAGACAAGGGGAGACCAAATGAAACCAAACCACACAAGAACTTTAGAGGAATGCCATGAGATAATTTATGTTTTAGAAATATTATTTTAGCATTACCATGGAGGATACAGTAGAGAAACTAAGCATAGAGTCAAGCACAGTAATCAGAAGGTTATTGCAGCAATCTGGAAGAAAATTAATGTGAATCTGAGTTAAGACAGACACATTGTCATGAGAAGAAGGAAGTATAAAAGACAACAGAAGAGTGGAACCTTTGAAATTTTGTGACTTCCATAGACTATCCGTTCTGTTTTTTTCCCTTCTGAATATACAGTGAGGTATTGTTTGTGTTATTTCTCTAATTATATTCCCACTTCCTGATTCATGTGTAGTCAAGCTTTAAAACATGTGAAATGCTACTCTTTTCACAGTCACCAAATCGTACATAGCAATCCACTTGAAACTTAAACATTTAATCACTTAGTACACTCTCCTGCATAACAGAGCTCAACATTATAATCCCTCAGTTATTACAAGATTTGTGCTGTCTTGGTTACATTTACACTTCAATTACAATTACAATGCTTTCATCTCAACAGCTTCTAGTTTCTGAAGGATTAAGTCTCAAGGATTATGTTATAACGAGAACAAAGGTTACTGACTACGTTTCTCATTTCGTTCTGAAATGCTTTGCTAGCTAAATACAAGTGAAACCAAATTTATGTCAAGATGTTTTCTCCCTGCAGGAACACATAATGGAAGTGATGAGAAACCAAGAGTTTTTACTGCTTCCAGCCGAGGAGCTCCATAAACTCCTGGCCAGTGATGATGTAAATATTCCTGATGAAGAGACCATCTTCCATGCATTGATGATGTGGGTCAAGTATGACATGCAGCGGAGATGCAGTGACTTGAGCATGCTTCTTGCCTTTATAAGACTGCCACTGCTTCCACCACAGGTAATTGGGATGCTGTTGTAATAGCTACAATGTACTGAAAATCCTATATTACAAGTAACATTCAATGGTTAAAAAACAACAACAATAAAAATAACTTTAAAAAGTAAAAAAAATATATCCATAAAGCATTTGGGAAAATAGTAATGCTCAATGAATATGTATTATGATATATGTAAACGTACACTACACACACACACACATTTGAAGGCAAAAGGTCCAACCATTTTTTTTTTTTAATCCTCACCTAAGGATATTTTACATTTATCTTTCAGACAGGGTGGGAGGGAGAGAGAGAGAGAAACAGCGATGTGAGAGACAGATCGATTAGTTGCCGCCTGCACGACCCCAACCGGGGCCAGGGACGAACCACAACTGAGGTACATGCCCTTTGGCTGGAATCAAACCTGGGACTCTTTGGTCCGCAGGCCGACATTCTAACTGCTGAAAACTGGCCAAGGCCCAGTCATTTTCCAAACTAAGATTTATTACCATTTTTTAAAACACTTGTTAATTTATTAAAGAACATCACAACCCATTTTTAAAAACATTTTTAATCAAATACTCTTTTAAAGGTAAGTTTGATGGTGGAAAAATGATAGGTGATGGCTCATGTGTCTGAATCCTATCTCTGCCACTTATTCATTCATGTTCATATAACATGAGAATATTACTTAACTTCTCTGATACTTAATTTCTTCATGTGTAAAATAAAATTGTACTACCACATGAAAGTTTTGTAAGGATCAAATTACATAATACATGTAAAGTACCTAATTTCAATACAGTATCTAGAAGGTTTTAAAACATTGCAGTTATTAATTTCCTGCTTTGCTGTTTTGAGGATTGATCTCTATCTATCTATCTATCTATCTATCTATCTATCTATCTATCTATCTATCATCTATCTATCTATCTATCTATCTATCTCTATCTATCTATTATCTATCTGTCTATCTATTCTGAGATGTAGTAATATAATCATTCTCTGATGTAAATACTATCCTATGGAATTTTTTTAAGGCTCAATGCATGGGATTTCAAACCTCAAATACACAGATAAATAAGACATACTGATGAACAGTAGAGAGTTATGAAGTAACAGCATTTAAGCAATTGGAACTATGGAATCTTAAAATTGGGGCTAAGGAGACTCCAGACACCAAGGAAACCAACTCTCTCATTTTATTGATATTGGACACAGGTGAATTGATAAGAACATCAAATTCACTCTGCTTGTAAGAAGAACTGTTTTTCCCTAATTCCGAATCTTATATCTAAAAACTAACTTGTAATGTTACATAATTATCTATGCATAGCATATTAACCTGGGGGCTCTGCTTTCTCAGGCTATCCAGAAATAAGCCTGAAGGTAGCTCTTACCTCTGGAATGATATTAAAATCACATGCATACATTATACATAGGGGGTGTGGGGGACCTATAACATCACCTTGTCCTTCATTTGGATCTAAACCACCATTCAACACTTCTAATCCATGTATTACTAAGATTGAAAGACAAGGGATGAGGACATCAGGAAAGCATGACAGGCAAGTCTGATGTATTAATAATGAGGGAAGAACTGAGAAGTATTGTCATATATCTGAAAATATGGAAAGTTTAAGAAAGCACCACTGTACAGTTATTGAGAAAACAAACAGAGCTTTATAATGAAAGTAATCGTTGTGTTTCATTTGGCTCCTGAAATGAATAAAGGAGTGAAAGCAGAGAGGAAGAATTTCCGCCAGGCCTGCCTAAACAAAACACGTGAGCTTCTTTTACAAAAGGAAGGGAACCTTGCATTTATGTAACTGAACAAAGAATAAATTGTTGAGCCAGACACTGGATTTTCCTGTACCATCCACTCTAGGTTCTGATGCCAGATCTACTCAGAGCTGGGGGATTCTCTCTCAAGATAGAAATGGGCAATGATAACTATTAGCCAATAATAGGTAGATGGCCGTTATCCAATGATAGATGCTGTGAAAATTGAGCTCAGTTTGTTGAAATGTGGGGAGCTAGGAATTAAACTGGGGCTCAAAAATCTTCATAAATAGTAGGACACATACCAGAAGAGGCCAAGAATGTAACCAGGGCTCCATCTTTTCATGATATGCCTTTCCTTTATCATCTTCCCCCACTCTTCGGTCATCCAAAAAGGGAGATGCTCCTACCTGTTTCTCTCATCCAAACTATTGCCTCAGAACAACATGAACATCTTACTGGCTTATTTATTGCTCAGGCTACACATTACACGTGGGGTTTTCGTTCTTATTGGTTCAGCTGCGATATCTTTCTTAGTAAAATATATTTGTTACCATTAGAAAATAAAATATTATTTTGTTTTGGTGTAACTAGTAAAAGGCTTTTAAGTTCACTTGTACAACTTTCCAACAGCATAAACGTAGCATGCAGTCAATTCTTCATTCCTCATCTCTCAAATCGGGGTCATTACAAACATGACTTTATATATGCTTTCAAACAACAAATGTACAGGAAGAAAAAGTAAAACATTTTCTTTTCGTAAAATGTCCTTGGTTATCAGTGGAGCTACTGCTTCCATAACTAACATTAATGAATTGCTTGTCATTATGGGTATTTTCCTCACAATATTTCTAATCTTGAAAACACAGCTGCAAGGTAGGGATTATTAATTATGTTGCACAGAGGAAAAAACAGGTTCAAAGAGGTTTTTCAAAGGTCATGGAGCTAGTGGAAAATGCCGTTTTTCTGCAAATCTGGCTGGCCGGATATGAGCATACACAGAGACTGTTCTTCTGTGATTTTATGTTGCTTTATCCGTTTGCTCTCTAAACCAGAAGATCATAAAAAAGTCCTGAATACAGCAATTTTGAAGGTTCCCATAAAAAGCTGGAAAAGGAAGAAGAGCAGAAGAACAGGGACTAACGTGCACTTATTTATTTTATTAGCTACAAAACATAGACAACGTATATTTCATCCCATTTAATTTCTATAACGTCTTTCTGTATGAAATGTGATTATTACCATTCGACCAATGAGCTAGTTGAGAATCAGGATGATAGCCTGCTTTCTACCAAGTTGAAGAGCTCAGGTTTTACCGTATTTACACAGGGTGGGGCAAGAGTAGGCTTACAGTTGTGAGAATGCAAAACACGGAGTTATTAATAGCATTTTACCCACAGTAGAACTTCTTTCAAAACTGGAGTCAGTTCTCTCACACCCCGCTGCTCCTGATTTATCAACGAAGCCTACATACTATTTTAAATTCTTTGTTGTCATTTCAACAATCTTCATAGCATCTTCACCAGCTGTAGTTTCCATCTCAAGAAGCTGCTTTCTTTCCTCAACCATAAGAAGCAACTGCTCATCCATGAAAGTTTTATCATGAGATTGTAGCAATGAAGTCACATCTTCAGACTCTACTTCTGTTTCTCTTAACATTTCCAATAAAACTTTCTCCACTGAATTATTGAGCCCCTCAAAGTTATCCATGAGGGTTGGAATCAGCTACTCCCAAACTCCTGTTAATGTTGATATTTGGACCTCTTTTCTGAATCACAAGTGTTTCTAATAGCATCTAGAATGGTGAATCCTTTACAGAAGGTTTTCATTTATTTTGCCCAGATCCACCAAAGGAATCACTATCTATAACCTTACAAAATGTTTTAAAAAAATAAAACTTGTATGTCAAAATTATTCCTGATCCAGTGGCTGCAGATTGGATGCTGTGTTAGCAGGCATGAAAATAACATTAATCTTGTTGTACATCTCTATTAGGTCTCTTGGGTGACCGACCAGGTACATTGTAAATGAGCAGTCATATGTTAAAAAGCATCTTTTTTTCTGAGTAGTGAAACTCAACATTGTGGTTTAAAATATTCAGTAAATCATGTTATATCCAGATGTGCTGTCATCTAGACCTTGTTGTTCATTTACAGGTACATATTTATTTATTAGTTTGCTTGTTTGTTATTTATTAATTTTTCTTTTTATTGAATTTATTGGGGTGACATTGAGTAATAAAATTATATAGATTTCAGGTGTACAATTCTATAACACATCATCTGTATATTGCATTGTGTGTTCACCACCCCAATCAAGTCTCCTTCCATCACCGGTTATGCTCTCATAACCTCTTCTACCCCCCCCTTCTCTGGTAATCACCACACTGTTGTCTGTGTCTATGATTTTTGTGTGTGTTTTATTTCCTTAATTCCTTCACCTTTTTTACCCAGTCCCACAACCTCCCTCCCCTCTGAAAACTGTCAGTCTGTTCTCTATGAGTTTATTTGTATTTTGCTTATTTCTTTTGTTTATCTGATTGCACATATGAGTAGAATCATATGGTAATTGTCTTTTTCTGACTGGCTTATTTCACTTAGCATAATGCTCTCTAGGTCCATCCATGCTGCTGCAAAGGGTAAACTTTTTTCCTTTTTACAGCTGAATAGTATTTCATTGTGTAAATGTACCTTAGCTGTTTTATCCATTCATCTGCTGATGGGCACTTCATAACCCTTACAAATTAATATGGGGAAAACAATTCATCAAACATTAGCACAATCTATTACCAGTCTTTGCTACTTTTTCATTTTGTTTTTGTTCTGACTTTTCCCCAATTTGCTTGCTGCTTGATTAATTAATGATATAATACCAGGCCATCATCAAAGAAATAGTCTTCTCCACAAAACTAGACTGTAAGAGTTTTTAAAATAATTATGGAGTAAGTGTACTCTTCTCTAAAGAAACCTTTAAACACTGGCTTTAAAACATAAATTTATAGTCAATACATGCTTCTAAAATCTTATAAAATTTTTTTTTAATCTTTATTAATTTTAGAGAGAGAGAAAGGGAGAGGGAGAGAGAAGTAGAAACATTGATGAGAGAGAACATCGATTGGCCACCTCCTGCATGCCCCCCACTATAGTCAGTCCTTTGAACTAATAAGGGCCAGCCAAGTCCTCCATGCTGTCATTTTCCCCATCTCACTTGTTTTCATCTTACCTGGCTTCTCAGCAGCATTTGACACAACTGGTCTGGCTGCTTTTACTCAGTTGTCATTGCTAATTATTTCTACTCTGTAATGTTGCAGTGCCCAGGACACCATTTTTTCTGCATAGAGAGTCACATTTATTTCTATGCTTTTAAATACTATATGGGAGTGAATTACAAATTCTGCATTTATATCTCTAGCCCCAAACTTTTCTTGAATGATAGATTCAAATACCAGTTAGCTACATGACATCTCCAATTGGGTATTCAATAGCTATTTAAAACTTAACATGTCCAAAATGGAAGATTTCAAAGTCCAAAGACTCTTTCCCTAAGAAGCCTGAAACACCGGTCAGAAAAAATACATGTACCCCCATGTTCATAGCAGCACTATTTACAATAGCTAAGATCTGGAAACAGCCCAAGTGTCCATCAGTGGATGAATGGATAAAAAAGCTATGGTACATATACACAATGAAGTACTATGCAGCTGTAAGAAAGAAAGATCTCTTATCCTTTGAGACGACATGGAGGGACCTCGAGAGTATTATCCTAAGTGAAACAAGCCAAGCAGAGAAAGACAAATATCACATGATCTCACTTATCTTTGGAATATAATGAACATAACAGTCTGAGGAACAGGGTAGACCCAGAGATGTGGAAGTAGGGTATAAACTGACACCCCTCAGAAGAGGGGGTCGGGGGGGAGGGAAGAGATCAACCACAGAATTTATGCATAAGTGATGGACATGGACAACAAAGCTGGGGACAGGGTGGGGGGATGGGGAGGAGGGTGTCAATGGGGAAAAAAGGAGAAACATCTGTAACAAAAATAAATTAATAAAAAAAAAAAGACTCTTTCCCCTCATTTCAGTAAATCTCATTACCAATTATCTAGTTACTCAGGCCAAAATCTTAGAATCATTTTAAATTCTCCACGTTGCTTTGCTTTTAACATTCATTTCCTTGGAAGTCCTTTTGACTGCACTCCAAACTGTACCTTGAATTTTTTAATTAACATCTCTACAGGCACATCCTAGAACAAGGCAGCAGCATCTTTCTTCTGCACCATTGAAATAGCTATTATTCTAGCTGTTATGCTTAACCACTGCGATGATTTCCATCTAGCAACCAGTATGAATCAATTTATCTCAAACTTAAGATGTATGCACTTAAGACAAAATCCCAATATCCCTGTCTTATAAGGCCCTACCTCAACTGTCCCATGACTACTCCTCTGATCTCATTTTCTACCAGTTCTCAGGATCTTACAGGCACACTGATGTTTTTTTCTGTTTCTTAAGCAATTCAGTTTTATTTCTTCTATAGTACATTTGTACCAGCTGACTCTGGGGACTAGAAATAGAAGCATGCCAAGAGAAGATAGTGGGGTTTATAGGAGCAATTTTCTCAGGGGCAAGCAATGAAGAGGGAGGTTTAGTTTATAGGTAATTAAAGACAATAAGAAAACAACCAAAAGTCAGTCTGCTCTTATTTTTACTATGCCTTGGAAATTCTAAACAATGTCAGTGATTACACACTCCTATTTCTTGGGTAGAACTGCCTACCACCCACCTTTTCCGGTCCTCCACCACCTAGAAGGACCATAGCATGACCAAATTTCTCTCTGTCTCACTCTTTTTTGTTGTTGTTAATCCTTACTCAAGGATATTTTTTTCTTTGTTTTATTTATTTTTATTATTTTTATTTTTTAGAGAGAGTGGTAGGGAGTGAGGGAGGGAAAGAAAGAGAAACATCAATGTGAGAGAGACAAATCAATTGGCTGGCTCCCACATACGCCCTGACAGAAAATCAAACCTGAGACCTTTCAGAGTGTGGGTCAATGCTTTAACCACTGGGAGACACTGGCCAGGACTCATACTTTTCTTTATTAGATATGTCTCATCTTAAATGCATCCTGTCCTTAGCACTTTAACCTACTATTTTTTTGCTTAGATCTCTTTCCTCATAATTATATGTTTTGGAAAACCAGACTTGAAGGTCTTTTTCACAAACTTCCTAGCATAATCAGTACTCAATAAGTATTTGCTGAATCAACAAATGAAAAGTTTATGCTTGGTCATAAGCATTTTAGCTTCATCTGTTTTAACTAGCTGTTGATATCTGATTTGTCTGGAATGTGAGCAAAAGCTCTACAGAAAAATGGCAGCAGAGTAAATGGAAGCTACACAAACCATCTCCCAGGACCAAACTGGAATTACAACTAAAATAAAGACAAATTGTCAGAAAACAACAACAGAAAAGCAGCTGGAAAGGACCCATATAATTGCGGTCAGGAAGAGGACATGAAATCTAATCTGGTAAGAACTGTGGAGATGTGAGAGGGTGGGGTAGGAGCCCGTGGACAGCAGCTGTTTTAGCTGTGAGAAGCTCCCTCCAGGTTAAAATCCCAAGCTGACTCCACAGTGCAGAGGGTTGGGACAGAGCACTAAATTAGCTGTAGCCACTCACCTTGGGCTCCGGCAGAGGGAGGGAAGACTGGACTGGAACTGTGTGGCGATTTTTTCTACCCTGTCTTCTAATTCACTGATCTGATCCTCAGCCTCCTCTACTCTGCTGGTTATTCCTTCCAATGTGTTCTGTATTTCCGCTATGTCATTCTTCATTTCCAATTGGTTGGTTTTCAATACTTCTATATCTTTACTCATGCTGTTGAGCTTCCTCATGCTTATTACTCTGAACTCGCCCTCTGATATCTTGCTCAATTCCCTATCATTTATTTCATCTTCTGTCCAATTATCTTGTTCTTTCATTTAGGATTTGTTTCCTTGTTTCACCATTTTGGCTGTCTCAGTCAGTTTTGGAGCCTGCCAAATTTTCTGTGTGTGTGTTGGTGTTCCGCTGGTTGTGGCTCCCTCTACTGGGTTTGGGTGAGTGTGGCAGGACCCACATTAAACACCACTGTCAAGTCTTACTTTCCTGGGTAGATTTGCAAGCCCAGGAAAGGTTCAGTTATCCTATGGCTTTTTGCCTGGAGGCTATTAGTCTCAGTTACTTGATGTGCCTTGGGTTGTAGCCCTCAACTGAATGAAAAAATCCCTCAGGTGTTCAGGGTAAGAGGATTTCCAGAGGGTGGCAGATGCTTGCTGGCTGTTAATGAGCGTCAATTTGCATTTCTCTCACTTGGCTGGGTGGTGTTAAATTCGTGAGGGAGGGGCTGTTGCTTCTCCCTAGGACTCTGGGAAGGGGCCCTTTGAGCAAGATGGCTACTGTCCTGTGTGGGAGTGACTCAGCAAAACACTCCCACTGCTGCCCCAGCTCTCCAAACTCCCGAGTCAGTCTGCCTTCCCTCTCTGCCAGAGCCCAAGGTGAGTGGCTGCAGCTAATTTAGTGCTCTGTCCCAACCCTCTGTGCTGTGGAGCCAGCTTGGGATTTTAACCCCAAGGGAACTGCTCACAGCTAAAACAGCTGCTGTTTGTAGGCTCCCAGCCCACCCTCTCATATCTCCACAGTTCCTACCAGGCTCAATTTCATGTCCTCTTTCTGACTGTGGTTATATGGTTTGTGTAGCTTCCATTCACTCTGCCACCATTTTGGAATTGTGCTCAATTAATATTTGACAAAGGTGGCAAGAGCATACAGTGGAGTAAAGACAACCTCTTTAATAAATGGTGTTGGGAAAATTGGACAGCTGCATGCGAAAAAATGAAACTAGACCACCAACTTACACCATACACAAGAATAAACTCAAAATGGTTAAAAGGCTTAAATGTGACTCATGAATCCATAAAAATCCTAGAAGAAAATGTAGGCAACAAAATTTCAGACATCACATACAGCAGAATTTTCACTGATACAACACCTAAGGCAAGAAAAACAAAGCAAAAATTAGTACATAGGACTACATCAAACTAAAAAGCTTCTTCACAGTGAAAGAAACAACCATCAAAATGGAAACAGAACCCACTATGTGGGAGAGCATAATTGCAAATGATACATCAGATAAGGGGTTAATTTCCAAAATATATAGAGTGCTCATACAACACAACAAAAGGAAGACAAAGAACCCAACTTAAAAAATGAAAAAAATGAACAGAGAATCTAAATAGACACCTCTTCAAACAAGACATACAAATGGCCAAGAGACATGAAGAAATGATCAATGTTACTACTCATCAGAGTGATGCAAATTAAAACGACTATGAGGTATCACTTCACACCTGTCAGAATGGCTTCCATCAACAAATTATCAAACAACAAGTGCTGGTGAGGGTGTGGAGAAAAGGGGACTCTAGTACACTGCTGCTGGGAATGCAGATTGGTGCAGCCACTATGGAAAACAATATGGTATTTCCTCAAAAAATTAAAAATTGAACTGCCATTTGACCCAGTGATCCCACTTCTAGGAATATATCCTAAGAAACCTGAAACACCAATCAGAAAGAATATATGTACCCCCATGTTCATAGCAGCACTATTTACAATTGCTAAGATCTGGAAACAGCCCAAGTGTCCATCAATAGATGAGTGGATAAAAAAGCTGTGGTACATATACACAATGGAACATCATGCATCTGTAAGAAAGAAAGATCTCGTATCCTTTGAGACAACAGGGAGGGACCTGGAGAGTATTATGCTAAGTGAAATAAACCAATCAGAGAAAGACAAATACCACATGATCTCATTTATGGAGTATAATGAACAGAAAAAGCTGATGAACAAAACAGACCCAGAGACACAGAAAGGAGTATGGTTCAGACCGACAAACCTCAGCAGAGAGGGGTGGGGTGTAGGGATGAGATAAACCAAAGAACTTATATCCATGTATGTGTAACCAATCAACATAGACAATAATGCTCGGCACAAGAGTGGGATAGGGAGGAGGGTGGCTGCGTGGGGAAAAAGGAGAAACATAAAAAAAGAAAAAGAGAAAGCTCTGCAGTGGTGTGCTACAATGGAACTAATGGTGGGTACTAGGCACATTTATAAAGAGGGATCAGAGTATAATTCAGACTGTACTAAAAATACTTTACTGAATGGATAATGGGAAGGCAAATGAATAGGATATAATTTCTCATCTCTTTGTTCTATGAAATATATTTATAAAACATACATTTATCAAAATCACTCCAATATTTATCAGTGGTGTATTTAAAAACAAGTTGGCTATTAGAAAGTTGTTTCTTTTGCATTTTTAGCATAATAAATCAGAAAACAAAGCCCATTTTATAAAGAAAACGGAATTTAAATATTAAAATAGTTCATAAGCATTTTTGTACATATTAAATAATATACATAGCATTTACCAAGAGGCCACATGGTGCAAGAACAATTATTTTTCTTAATTAAACATTAAAGAGAATTTTATATTTTATTCATGCCTACTTTATATAAGAATGATAAAATTAAAATAGGATACAGTAATTCATAGGAATACTTGTAATAAAGCAAAGGCTGTTTATATCATTAAACCTTTTCCAGTGAATTGGATTTAGGATTCAGTGAAATTTGAAATAACTCTTGAAGCCACTTTAATATTTTAGGAAGTGGAGTGAATAGAGATGAAATCTGGAGCTTAAAAATAGGATCCTTAGACTTAAGAGTACCCTTAAGATTTGGGCAAATCTCAAAGCTAAAGCCTGAATAGAGGAAATATATATTGATCTAATTATAGAATTGTTCTTTTATTTTGATAAGTAATTTTGGGGGGTATAGATAAAATACATATGTCCCTGCACCCATTGCCCACATTGCTGTTTTTATAAAATATTTTTGCTTATTCTTTGAAGATCACTAAGGTGGCCTGTGGGGCTGATGCTGAGTGATCCAAACAGTGAGTTGTTAGAATTCACAAAAGGTGAGGATGCAAATTATTAAATGTCTAGTAAACTGTTGTAAGAACTTTGCCATTTCCTTGGAGTAATGGAAGCCATTGCAGGGTTTTGAGCATGGGAGAGTCAGCTGTAATGTACATAGTTAAACGTACTCTCTAGTTGCTGTGTTGAGAGTATCTTAGATGGAAACAAGAGTAGAAAATGGAAATCATTTAGTAGGTGACAGGAATATAGTGGTGAAAGTTTTTTTTAAGAGGTTAGATGAGGGTAATGAGATAGTAGCAATGAAGATGGTGAGAAATATCTGTGTTCTGGGTATGTTTTAAAGCAGAGCTGGCTAGATGAGGAAATGAAAGAAAGAGTTGCATCAGAGATGCCATGTTTTTTACTTGAGCCCCATTGAGGAAGGATGCTATGGAGCACTGACTTTAAGATTTCTGTGAGGCCTCTAAGTGGAGATGCTGAGTAGGCATTAAATGCATCATTCAGGACTTGTGGAGGTAATGGCCAGGAGATGTAAATTAGGAAGCTGTTTGAATGTAAAGACATGATATGAGATGGTATCACTGAAGAAGTGAGTAGAGATGAGTAAGGGAAGAAGACTAAGAATGATGTTCTGGGACATTGAAACTTTACAAAGCTAGAGATAAAAAGAAGAAAGATGCTAGTGACTGAAATGGAGAAACTACTTAAACAGAATAAAAAATCAAGGGGCTTGATGTCCTGGGATTTCAGGGAGTAAGTCTTCACAGAGGAGTGAATGACCAGCTATACCAAATGCTACTGAGAGGTAAAATAAAATGATGCCCAATAATTGATTTTTGAATTTAACACCATAAAGGTCATAGGTGACTTTGACAAGATTAGTCAAGCAAACATGGGAAAACTGGAATTTAAGAGGAGATATATAGAATATATAGAATCATTAAAACAGAACAGAAAAATTAGCCTGTAGATGGCTAGGTTTTTCAGCCTGGGTCCACTGAGGAGAATCAGAAATGCACTGAAATTTCAACCTGGAACATTTTTACAAAGGATCATTAATTCTAACAAAGAGTTGGAAAGTTAAAAGAGAACTCTAAAGAATATAGAAATGCAGCTGGTCCTCAAACCGTTGTTCTGTTCAATGTAGTTTTGTTACTAACGTTGATGAGATGCCATAGAAATTAACTCTTCTTTTTATCAATTAGCTTGTGGCAAAATTGGTTTCACTATATGTAGTTTCACTTAAAGTCACAGAATGTATTGGCAACATTAAGTGAGAACTTACTGTAGCAAGCATAGGAGCAGCTACTACCTATATAGGTTGAAATAGAACCCAAGGAAGCACCCATCATCACTTCCAAACCCCAGAGCTAAGATCTAGACCTCCTTGAAGAGGGCACAATTATGGCTCACTGGATGGCAGAGATGTCACCATGGTGAAAAAGGACAGAACCAGATGGAAATCTGTCCTTTAGAACTTACTAGAAATTTTCTCTCTAGGTGTCCCAATAGAGACACCCTCCTGCAAAATCACCTGAGGGACTTCTGGAGGAGGCCTCTAGGTTCTTCTGGCCAGTATGCATTGCAGAAAGCAGACACTGAAGAAACTGTATTCCCTGTAGGAATCTGGAAAGTGAGCACACTTAAACCAGAAAGCAAAATCTTTCTTCCTACAATGTCTCTCCAGTGCCTTTTACAAAGTTTACCATAAGGCCAGCTGCCAAAGAAAAAATATTTAAAGGGCTCGGGTCCATTGTCCCAAACAGTCAAAATGAATGATTTTGGAGCTGAGAGATAATAAATTGATAAAGGCCAAACTGGAGGAGTGGATCAAGCATGTTTATATGCCCACAGGTATGATCTAGAAAATTTGATGATACAAGAGAGAGAGAAAAACTGTTGGAATATTTTCTTTTGATGTACTAGAGTAGATGAGATCTTATGTACAGTGGATAGATTGGTTTTAGAAAAGAGATTTGAAAATATTTCTATGTCAATAGGTAAAAAGCAAAACTATGTGTGTTTATTTGGATCCTAGTTGTGACAGTTACCTTAATTCAGTGTTTGATTTGGAAAGTTTATTTATTTTTAATTTTTTTTCTTTATTTATTTTAGAGAGAGAGGAAGTGAGAGGGAGAGAGAGATAGAAACATCGATGAGAGAGAACATCGATTGGCCGCCTCCTGCATGCCCCTCACTGGGGATCGGGCCCACAACCTGGGGATGTGCCCTGACTGGGAATTGAACTGGCGACCTTTTGGTGCATGGGCTGATGCTCAACCACTGAGCCACACTGGCTGGGCTGATTTGCAAAGTTTATTTAATTTCATTGGACCTCAGTTTCCACATCAGGGGTATAAGAAGATAGATATAGTCTTTCTGATAGCAACATTGTATGAGTGAAAATAGTTTTTAATTTTTAAATATTGATGTCTGTTCAAAATTATGTGACATAGATAATTTTATAGAGAATTAAAACATGTATGCATTTCTATGTGAAAAAAAATTATTTTCATATTGTCTTAAACTTCTTATGAACCTGTTATCCATTCAAAATATACTAAAGAAAAACAAACAAAAAAACAATAAAGAACTCTTTTTGTTCAGTAATAAATTATCTGTAGTGAAATATAGATCCCTTCCATTGTAATCATTTTTTCCTAACAGTTCTTATTCACAACTATAAATGACCAAAAATGTTATGACTTAAAAAGTTAACTTTAAAATTATTTTCTTAACTTCCATAATTTAAAACATTCCTGAGAGGAAAGGAAACAAACTATGAGCTATACGAAAGAACCACAAGTGAATTGCATTTTATCACAAGTGTACTGAAACAACTACTGAGATTTAATTACCAAGAATATCAGTCAAATCAGTTTATTATTTTAATGACTCAAAAAATGGAAAAAAATACCACCTAGGGAAGAGCATTTTAACACCGATGACTGTTCAAAGAATCAGGCACATACACTCTTTCTCATTCTCACAAAATTTAAAAAAGCTATACGTCACTGAAGTCATAAATTTGTTCATTTAATAATATTCAATAAATCACAAATGACACACTGCTAATATAAAAAATGATAAAAACTTGTTTTTTATTTTATATAAATATTCAAAATTTATTGGAGCAATTTTTTTCAAAAATATGAAGAAAAATTGTCCTAGAATAATCTTACTGGTGCTATCATGCTATTTCATATTCTAACTATGAAAAAAATGGCACCCATGCTAATTTAATATTTGCCACATATACATCAAACTTCCAATTCAATACTCCTCCTAAATTGAAAAAAATTCTATTTACTTTCTGTATGATCAGTTTTAAGTTAATGAAAACAAATAAGTTTGCTGTTATAAGAAACTCTTGTTAGTCTGTTATTGACTTCATCAAGTATAATTTATTAAGTGAATACATTACTTTTCTCATAACTTATGAAACATTAGTGTGAATTTTTTTGCCTTTGTGAATTTGAAGTTATGTTTACTCCAATATTTCTACCCACTGTTAGCTTCCCTATCAGGCCAAATGAGATGAGCTTAGAACTTTTTTTTTCTTTTCTTTTAATCCTTACCCAAGGATATTTTTCTATTTCTGTTCAGATAGAGTGGGAGGGAGAGAGAGAGAGAAACATTGATGTGAGAGAGACACATCGACTGGTTGCCTCCCGCACGACCCCAGCCAGGGCCAGGGACCCACCACAACTGAGGTACATGCCTTGACCAGAATTGAACCTGCGACTCATTGGTCTGAGGGCTGGCGCTCTAACCACTGAACAAAACCTGCCAGGGCTAGAATTTATTTTTCCATAATTGCCAGGGAAACTGTGTGAATGATTATACAATGTTATACCAAAATGTTTACTTACCTTACTTTTACACATTTTTATTTTTATTTTTATTGCTGAAAAGACCTTCAAAACCAAACCCATAATGTTTTGCAGGTAGAAATTGAGGTTCTGAGAATTAAAGCAGACTATCTTTGGTAATATTTTTAATTGAATAACTCATTGATACATGTAAAATGAAATTTAGAAATCCTACTGCTCGAATGAAATTTTTTTTTTCCACCACTGAGAATAGCTTTCATGAAAAAATTATCTTTTGACTCATGTCTTAGCATTTATCCCATGTTGAAGTATAAGCTGTCATTATGACACCCACAGCAGAAGTGACAACACAGATACTGAGAAGCTCAATTTTTCAGGTGATATTGCAAGTAGGAATCTAGATCATTTGAAGCACAAAGCCTAATTTTATTAAAACTTAAAATTTTTTTCTGAACAATTAAGTTAATATTTAGTTATCTATAAAATTATCCTTGAAATTTATAATTGCATACATGTTATTTACTGAGTTAATATTCATTATAACCATCCTCTTAATAAATATATCTGCAGCTATATTTCTCTTCATAACTACTGTCTCTCAATGTATTTTATTGCATTATTAATGAAAATTAATATTGACCCGTTTACATCACCATGTTAAAATTGTAGTTTTAAAGTATGCATCTATATGTCTATTAACATTTCCAATGATCATGATGTCTATTTTATGATTTGCTTATCATTAAAATATGCTGGTATAGTGATAAGTTCTTCATGTATGTTTTATGTCATCAAATGTTTCACTACATACCTACTTCTGTATTATGGATACTTAGTTTACACATGAGGACATGGAGACTTAGTTAATTTGCCCCAAGCCAAGCATTGTAGAAAATGGAGTAAACAGAATACTATATGCAAGATATTTAATAATTTTTTTGAAAACTCATTTAAATTTAGATGATCAAAACCATATCATTGTTACCCATGCTCTTTTTTTTACTTTTACTATAAATGAATTACAGAACTATAATCTAAAAGTGCTATTGTGATACTTTAAAATATTTAGAATATTTCTAAGGATTTTTTTTTCTTCACTAAAGAAAACCTATTGTTCTTTCACATGGAATGATAATTTGATAAATAGATTTTTAAAGAATCAAATTTTAAAGCAAAATATTTCTCTTTTAAAGAACATTTAAAAAATAAAAATCATGTCAACTGGTTGAAAATGGCTTTAAAAATAAAAATTACATAAATGATATTCTATCATTGCACTCCTTTCTGGTGTTGTTTCAAGGACATGGCCACATATATGCTTTCTCATAGTCATGGTGTGACAAGAAGCTGCAATAATTAACTTTAAAAAAATCAGGATTTTGAGTGGGTGAGAGTTAATCAGTGACAGCAGAACGTAAAAAATAGAAGAGGATATATGAAAAAGAACTATTTAAAAATAATCATTTATTATATTATGGAATTTATGACCAGTAAATCTATATTTAAAGTGTAGATATGGGAAAATATGTTTTTCTCCTACCTTTCTAAGTTCTTCTGGCTGGACTAATAATAAAATTAACATGAGACAAATTAGCAGGAGAAAAATAACCACACTTAATATGTATATACACATGTGGATTCCATAAGAATATGGACCCAGGACAGATA
Organism: Tadarida brasiliensis; assembly: GCA_030848825.1. Lineage (NCBI taxonomy): Eukaryota > Metazoa > Chordata > Mammalia > Chiroptera > Molossidae > Tadarida > Tadarida brasiliensis. The sequence goes on from CM061266.1 coordinate 67,684,617, forward strand.
GGGCAGTTAAGGCTTACATGCCATCTTGAGCTAAGGAGAAAGGAGGGCAGTTGTGGTTTGGGACTTCAGAAAGCAGGTTTCTCCGTCTATCACACACTACTTCGTGAACTCTAGTTACCTGTGATATCTCCCTTCCTGGAGCAGGTCCTCTACCTAAATTCCTTTTAAGCCGTTAGGAGGAAGGTCTAAGATTCGTCCTGAGTCTTATGTTTTTTTAAAAATAACCAGTTTAAAATAATCAATGCCCAATAGAGACATATTTTGGGGCGGCAAACTTTGTTCTTTCTCATGTTATTGAATCAAAATATTTAAATTTTATTTCACATAAAACTTATTTAAAACACGATCTTAATGAGACTTTAAATTATCTTTTAAGCTTTTATTGGATTTATTGGGGTGACATTGGTTAATACAATTACATAAGTTTCAAGTGTACAGTTCTATGAAACATCATCGGTATATGTATTTTGCGTTCACCATCTAAAGTCAAGTTTTTCTCCATCATCATTTCTCTCCCCTTTACCCTCTTCTACCAACCTCACCACCTCCTTTCCTCTTGTAATCACCACACTGTTGTCTGTGTCTATGAGTGTGTTTGTTTGTTTGCTTAATCTCTCCACCTTTTTCACTCAGCCCCCAACCCCTCTCCTCTCTGACAGCTATTTAAATTGTTTTTGTTTTTCCACCTGGGTTTTAATACAGTGATGTTCTTAAAGTTATATATCCCTACTGAGGTATTTCTGCAAAATTCAAATCCTTCACAGTTCCATGGTTTACTTTTTTTTTTTTTTTTTAAATAACTCAGACAGCCTAGAGTTATATATTATTCAATACTTGGACAGATTAAATACACATTAAACATATATATAAGGATTAAATTTATGATCTTTAAAGCCAAAATAGTCCATATTCCCAGGGGATAAAATGATAAAAGTTGATACTAAAATTGTAAATTATTAAAATATGCTGTGGTTTGTAGTATAAGCAAGCCTTCTTATTACATCTACATCTGGTCTCTGAAATATTTTCAATTATTTGCCCTAGATAACATTTCCCAACACTTTGTCCCTGGACATACATTATTTATAGATATTAATCACAAAAGTGTTTCATGTAAAAATAAATTTATAAACTTATTTCCTATGTCCCCCTTTTGAAATTTCACAGTGCAGATTGTCATGATAAAGTCTCTCAAGTCTCCTTATAAAGAGACTCACTTAATTCGAATTTGTGAAATCCCTGGATTTTCTGAAGAACTGTTATTTTAAGCAATGGCTATTAAAATCTATGTAAAGAATTATCTACAGAACACACTAAGGAAGCAGTGTTCTCGGTGGTTCCATTTATAAAAGTTTTGGAGTTCTTAATGGTAAAGGTTTTAAACAATGGGCTTGTATTTAGAGTAAATTATCCTAAATTAAAGGTGTTGTAGGTGTGTTCATATTTAAGAAATTAGCTTCCTTCCATTTCTATGAGAATGTCTACTAAGTAGCCTGCAAAATTGGCTTTGCTGAACTGGAAAAGCAGCATATTCAGTGAATTCAATAAGCTGACCTATGAAGACCTGGAAATAGAGTCATAAATAATAATGAGTGTGTTATTCTCAATTCAGTCAGCTGTGGGGTTTTCCAAACCATTAAACAACTTCCCAATTTGCTACAATTCAGCATCAGTGCTGTAATCTTTTCAAAAGGAGGCTAAATATAAGAAATGGCAAATATACAGTAAGACTTTAGGAAGTTATGAATATTTAATCACAATGAATACCGGAAATCTGATTTCAGTGAGTAGTCACTCATAATATTCATCTATTATAAAACTAAAAGATGGAATTTTGTCCTGCTAGATTTCATTTCATGCTAATATACATTCATGCTAATGTTCGTTATTCTCTGCATATGTTAGAATATATATATAATATTGGACAGATAAATAAGTTATGCCTGAAATGCAAAGACCTATGTAAATGATAAAAAACCATTTCATCTGATTGGTCATTTTTTTGGGAAAGTATAATACCATTTTGTTCTGATCCCATGTCTATGTGTTTTGTCTTTACATAAAGTTTAAATAGCTATTATATTCTTATTTCATGTGTCAACCAGCTTTTTCTGGAAGTATACTTTAACAAGTTTTAAATTTCCTTTATATTAGACATCATCATTTTTTTTAAGTGGACTCCATGATAATTGCCTAACTCCAGTGAATCTTTCCCCACCTGTTCTTTACAAGGTGGGGAAATTCTTTACAATGCCTTCAGGGTAAACTTTTTAAAACACAAATTTATTTATAATGATCAATAGCTTTGGAATGAGCACATCATGTACATATATACCATACCATATTCTTAGCATCACATACATTGTTCTTTGTTTCAACCTTCTTTCACATAGTTATTAATCTACTTGTAGCATGTAACATAGTCTTTTAAAAAACTTTTTCTGGTTGAGCACATACATCTATTTCCATACCAAGAAGCTGATACTGAGAGATGCACACACTTGATTACCTGGTCCTCCTTTAAAACTCAACCTGAGATTGACTTTCCTACGAGGCACTTACTTGATCACTTGTACCCATTTTCAGAGGTGGGTGCTCCTCCTCAATGTTCCCATAGCACCCTGTTTACATTCTTTTACTAATACCGTAATATTTTATTTATTTAGAAGTATATGTCTACTTGGCTCAATACACTGTAAGTTACCCAGGATCTTATCTGTAACACTGGGCATCTCATAACTGTCTTTTTCAATGGAAGTGATTTTTGTAGACAGTTGTTTATCAGTATTTTTATACTTAAATTTTAAACAGATCACTCCAAACTGTATTCGCCTTTATCATCTGGGTATGGTATTGTTTTCAAACCAGTAAATATATATGAAAACTTCACTTCAGTTTTTATGTAAATTGTAAAGCTATAATAATAACTTGGGGGAAAACATAAAATTTGAATGCGTATGACTTTAACTCTCAGTGATGAATGCTAAAAGCAATTAAAATTTTGTGTTTGTGAAATGACATTATTTCAATGTATTTTGCAGGAATTTCAAAGTTTTGATTTTTCTTCTACATATATGTGAACACATGTATGTATATAATAATATACAAGTATATATAAACCAATGCATATACAAATATATGTATCTAACATTTATACTAGTCTAACAAAGACATTAGTCTAACATTTTAGTTTAGTATATTTTGACAGATCAGTATTTTAATTGCTCAGAATATCAGACTGCATAATTCTTCACAGAAGAATATAAGTGAAACCATTTTCGCCTTGTGACCGTGACAGTTTTCACAGTCAACAAGGTCTCTTTTTCCTTTGTGTGTATAAAAGTCCCCAGAATAACAGAAAAATGCCTTAAAAATAGTGCTATCGTTTCAGGGAAAAAAAGTTTTTTTCCAGAATAACCTTGACTCACAATGATACTGGCGTTTCACAACTTTGCCCTTTGACCGAGACAAATCTAAATATAAATCATAGTATTGTTCACTGCAAATATTTTTATTTACATAATAACACATATGATAGGCTAGTTGAGCTTTCCAGCATATCATCAACAACTAACAGGTAATTGTTTATCATGGAAAAGACATAAGACAATTTTAAGAAAATGTTCTTAGCTCAAGTACCAAGAGAATACTTGAGGAACTCTTTAAAACATTAGTAAGAAAGTATTTTCACGGACTACTTAGTTTAGGTGAATGCAAAATATTCAAATGATGTCCTGAGAGGAACCAGCTTGGAAAGGGAGTTCCAGTGTTGCAACAACTGAAGGAGGGTGTTTGTTTACACTGTCAAGTGGCAGCTGAAACAAAGAAAATTGGATGATTCATTCATTCAGCACTTACACAGTAATAATGACCATTATATTTAGGAATCATGAATGTGATAAACTTAGTAACTTCAAATATGTCTTACAATTTGAGGTAGTATTTTACCAAAATGAAAAATGCACAATTTGTCAACGCTTCGGGATTGTCATATGTAACTTTGTTTTCAGAATTCATACAACACCCAATTCTCCCAGTTGGGAAAAGTAAAAACTAAAAATGACAAAATATGTTTTCAGTATACTTTGCATTTTGTTTGTATCTATTTATCCTTTTTTTTTAGTACCCTCTTCTTTCTTAGTTCCCTGGCACACAACATCCTTCATATTTTTGGTTTCCTACCTTTCTGTTTGCTTCCTAGACTGAGCTTGGGTTAAGATTTTTCCTAGTTTCATTTTCCCTCGTTAAAATGTAATTACTTTATGCCCCGTTTTTATCAGTTTTTCTCATATATTGGTTGCAATATATGAGAGAAAGAAAAAAATATAAATAAAAGAATAATTACAATATGAAAAAATAATAACACAACCCCTTAAAACCAACTAATAAAAAATACCAAAACCTGATAACCAGTCTTCAAGAAATTTCATAAGAATAGAATAAAAGTATTTTGCAATTAAATTGGAAGCTGGAAATAATCTTTAAAGGTAGCTGACAACATATAAAGAGAAAAAATGAGTGAAAATATGGCAATCATTTGCTTAGGTTGTTGTGAACCAATGTATCAGTTGGCTTGGGCTGCCATAACAAAAGACTGTAGACCGAGTGGCTCGAATAACAGAAATTTATTTTCTCAAAGTTGTAGAGGCTGTAAGTCCAAGATCAACATAGCAGAAAATTTAGTTTCTGGTTAGAGTTCTATTCTTGGCTTTCAGAATATCACCTTCTTGCTGTGTTCCTGATACTGTTGTAATTAATTCGTTATTAATAACAGAAAAGGAGCAAAGGGAAGACCAAAGATTATAGGCATGTATTTGGGCAGCTTTGCCAGGAAACTGTACTCTTTATACTCTCCAGGTAGCCACCTGTCCATTCCCAGCAGATAACTGGGGGAAGGGACTAGACAAGGGGAGAACAGACCCATGTCCAGTAAAGTTGGGGGAGACTAGCAAATATGTTTACTGTCAGTCATACCAGGAAACAGGTCATTGACCAGAGAAGGTGTGGCCACTGCAGGCTTGGGAAGATTTGAGATATTTAACCTCCTAAACAAAGGAGTCATCACTCTTGGCTCCTGGGCTCTTGTTGTTCTTGGCCTCCCTTGGGACTCTTGCTGCAGGGGGCACACTCTTTTGGCTCCTTGGCATTTGCCTACATGGCCCAGGGCCATGTGGATCCCACACACAATGGACTAGTGCACTGCAGATAGCCTGATGCTGAACTAGACCTGGCTACAACATGGAACAAAAACTCTGGACACTGGCTCTGATTTTAGCCCTGTTGAATCTCCACCTGTACTTCCTCCAGGACTGGATTAGAAGAATGGGACTTAAGAAACACAGAGATGTAGTTCCACACAAATAAAAATCACTCATCCTCACATGTGAGTCTTAGAAACAGCTTTTTCTCAAGCTATCATAAGGACTCCACGCCCAGCACTTAGTGGAGAAAGGATACCCCAAATTTCCCAATAACATTCCCACATGGCCTTTCTGCATGTTCTTGTATATCTTCCTCTTCTTATCTGGAAATATGGACAACAGTCACATAATTTCATTTAACTTTAATTATCTCCTTAAAGTCTCCATCTCCAAAAGCAGCTGTGTTGACAATTAGAGTTTAACACATGAATTTGTAAAAGACACAATTTAGTCCAAAATACCAACTACTAAAAACTCACTTTGTATTGAGTTTACATTTGCCTATATTTATCTTATTGAGTTGTGATAATCTAATGGTCATAAGAAACATTTAATGACAAAATCAACTTTATACATATCAATATAACTGTCAAAATAAAAACTCATTGATGAAAATCCACACATGAATGAAAGAGTCTTAAAGCATTTCTTATATATCTTCATCGTAGGCATTAAAGTACATATTCCACCACCTAACATTTACCTGAGCATTTTAATAAAATGGAACCTGGGAATCCAAATTTCAAGATTTTATATTTGGGTCTCTCTCTCTCTCTCTCTCTCTCTCTCTCTCTCTCTCTCTATATATATATATATATATATATATATATATATATATATATATATATAATACTTGCTTTCCTTTTTGTGAAAACATTGTAATTTTCATAGATATGTATATTACATAATTTATACATATGAATATCATATTCACTCTCTCCAACTCAGTTTTTCCCCTGCATTAACAACATGTATATACTTTGTTTCTTTATTAAGTTTCTTGGAAATCTTTATCACCTTATTATGTGATACTTAAAAGATTATATGGGGCCCATACTGTGAAATAAATAAATAAATAAATAAATAAATAAATAAATAAATAAATAAATGGTAATTTATAAAACAAAATAATGATATTCTTTGCTAATGATCTTATTCTCTTCTTTTTCTTTTCTTTTAAGACAGAATATTGACCAAAATATGATATCATAAATGTGTTTCTAAAATGCTACATAGATATGTATTAGTACGAAACTACTAATGTTATTTTAAAAACTGAAGAAAGTCAACAGATAAATATAAATATTAGAAAAGTGCATAGAATAATATTTACTGGTTTGTACTAGTTAAGACATTTATGAAATAGTTTACAGTTGTTATAAAGAAGACCTCTTTTCTCTCCCCTGAAGACTAGATCTCAGTACTCTCTATGTACTGTGATCAGAATTCTCCACATGAATGAGAGATTACCCAGGAAGTATAAGAGTCTGACTAAAATTTGTAAACTGTTGCTTTATGAATATCATAGAAGAAAAGGTAGCTTATACTTTCCCAAATTTCATTAACTTGTTTTTAATTAAGAATTCTATGCCCTCCCTGGCCAGTTTGGCTCAGTGGTTAGAGTGTCAGTCCTCAGATCAAATGATCATAGATTCGATTCCCAGTCAAAGGCGTGTACCTGGGTGCGGGTTCGATCACTCGCCTTGGGAGGGGTTGTGTGCGGCAACCAATCACTGTGTCTCTCTCACATTGATATTTCTCTCTCTCTTCCACTCTATCTAAATAACAATGGAAAAATGTCCTCGAGTGAGAATTAACAACAACAACAAAAAGCAATTCTATTCATGAGTTTCTTTTAAACAATGGAATCCTGAAAACAATATGCAATTAGAATCATATAGGAATAAAGAGATTTCAAAATATCTGATAAAAATAAATTTGTATTACATTATATATCTTGTTATATATCTTTTAATTTTAAGATTAGTACAACTTGAACAAAAAGTTTAAATAACATTATATATATATATGAAATATTTTCACATACTTGATCACATTCTAATATAATGTGTTGAGGAATGTAAAAAAAAGCATTATCCACATTTTATATATGAAGGATTAAAATTAATGAAATTGAATGGCTTGTTCATGTTTATAAGCCTTGAATTACAAACATGACTTATATCCATAAATTTGGATTCCTGAATCTATAGTAGTCCATTAGATTTATTCATTTTTAAGTCTGTGATAAAATTTTGTGCCATATTATTCATAGCTATACAGATAACTTTATTTCTGAAAGAAGCAAAAATATTACTGTGTCAAAACACTCCTTTTTTCTGCCATTAGAAATTGAATCAGTAGTTTATGTTAGATATAAGACAACTTTATATGTTCTTATATGCTTGTTTTCTAATTGTGCTTAAAATTTTTGTTCAGTTAGATTTTGTATATCTTGACCACAAAAACTATTCCTTCTACTACTGCATATTCTCAATGGTTCCTTGTATAGTACAAAATATTAGTAGAGACATAATCAACTTATTTATTGATACACACTTGGAATATATTTGTGGCTACTAAAAGTGTCTGAGTCACTCATTAATTTGAGTCGCATTTATATCTCACATATAAATGCACTAAATAACTTCAAACAAATGGCTGGATTGTTTCTGATCTCAACCAAATAATTGAGTGAATGAGTAATGAGTGATGAACTAGAGACAGCTCCACAGTAGTCAAGTTCTGCTCAAGACTTGAGATTCGATTGAGCTTTTCTATTATTATTTCTGGTATCATTCCTAAGATACCAAAAATATTCCAATGTATTCAAAAATAAAGAGTAACTATATATTAAAAAGACTGTTCGCATTAATGTGTGAAAAATGAATTAGGTATTAGCTTAATATATAATATAAAATCTCAGCAGGAGATAAAATTCACCAAAAAACTATTCATATGAAGAGATGTTCATGACGGCACCATTTACTGAGGTGTGCCCAGTATTAAGCAAATGATCTTGAGGACTCAGAGACCCTGAACTAAGGGGATGATGAAGGAAATCTTATTGCATAGTCAAGAAAGACAGTAGCTATGGCAGAGAGGCTGCCCTACTTGAACTGTACTCACAAAGAGACACCATTACAGCTACATTACATGGAGGGTGAGGAGGAAATATTACCTTTAACTCTCTTACTTTCTGGTTATAAATTCCATTGGCTGGATCCAGCCAAGAGCAAGTCAGCAAGGGAGCAAGAAGATTCAGTCTTACAAGGTACATAACAAGACAGAAAATAGTGCATATAATGGGGAAGCAATTAAAAAATTATCAACACTACTAAAGAAGAAAGTTTGAAAGCAAGTATAGTAGTTAGAAGGCATTACAATAGTCTAGGTGATGATGATGCTAGCCTATCCCAGGGTTGTAGTAGTAAATGTATTCTGGATACATTTTAAAGGCCAAATGAAAAGTATTGTCCAGTAGATTTGATGTGTTGAATGAGAGAAAAAAAGATTATTCAGTATAGATATTATGTTATATGACTTTATATATAAGGAAGGAAAGTTAGATGAATAGATGAAATAGATGAAATGGAGATTGAAATAGAGAGAGATTGAGATAAGAGATAAAGATGGAGAAAGATTTTATTAAGAATAGACTCACTAAACAAGGTGTATTTTCTTTTTAATTTTACTTTATTGTTTTTCTTTATATTAAATTTATTGAGGTGACATTTGTTAATAAGATTATATATATTTCAAGTGCACATTTTTATGATATATGATCTTCAAATTGCACTGTGGGCCAAACACCCAAAATCAAATCGTCTTTTATCACCATATATTTGACCCCCTTTACTCTTCACTACATCCATCCCCCACTCTGGTTACCACCGTGTTGTTGACTTTGTCTATGAGTTTTTATTTATTTGCCTTGTTCATTTGTTGCTTTCAGTTTTATATCCCACATATGAGTGAAATAATATGGTTCTTAACTTTTTCTGTCTGACTTATTTCACTTAGTATGATGTTCTCATGGTTAATCTATGTTGTCACAAATGGCAGTATTTCATTTTTTCTTATGGCTGAGTATTATCCCATTGTATATATGTACCATATCTTCTTTATCCAATGATCTATCAAAGGACACTTTGATTGTTTCCATGTCTTGACCACCATGAATAATACTGCAATGAACATAGGGGTACATATTTCTCTGTGAATAAATGTTTTCAGATTTTTGGGCTAGATACCCAGAAGAGGAATTAATGGGTTATATGGTAACTCTATTCTAAATTTTTTTAAGAACCTCATACTGTTTTCCACAGTGGCTGTACCAGTTTACATTCCCATCAGCAGTGAATAAGGGTTCCCTTTTCTCTATAACCTCTCCCACATTTGTTATTACTCGTCTGGTTGATAATAGACATTCTAACAGATGTGAGGTGGTATTTCATTGCAGTTTTGATTTGCATTTTCCTAATAGCTAGTGAAGTTGAGCATCTTTTCATACACCTGTTGGCTATTTGTATGTCTTCTTGGGAGAAGTATCTGTTCAGGTCATCTGCTCATTTTAATTGGATTATTTGTTTGTTTGGTGTTGTATGAATTCTTTATATATTTTGGATATTAACCCCTTGTAGGAGCTTCTCCCATTTGGTTGCAAATATCTTCTCCCATTTGGTTGGTTGCCTTTTTGTTTCATGGGTGATTTCCTTTGCTGTGCAGGAACTTTTTAATTTGATATAGTTTCATTAATTTATTTTTGCCTTTACCTCGCCTCTCCCGTTTTGATAAATATTATCACTTTGAATTTTACTAGATGTCTTTTTATTCTTTTGGATCTAGGATGTTCTTGAGATATCCTTTACTCCTCTCTATGCAGGCAAACAGGTATTTATCTTTATTGATTCAGGTTAAGAAAGATCCCCTGTTGTATTTCTTTACAACATAACACTTGGCTAAGCATGTTTTTCTGTTTCCTAGAGCAATTTACCCAATATTTCTATTAGTAGTTATCATCACTAATATAACATTTTAGTTATGTTATTATAGATACATCCCCATTTCTTAGTAAATTATGACACATTGGTGTTAAAAAAAGAATCATATTTGTGTTTATGTTCCAAGGACAGTGCTTCTAAAACAGTATGAACAGAATAAATATCTATTATATCAATTAATTAAATGAACTCTCCTGAATGTTAGAAATATTCTTTTTAGCTCATATTTCTACAAGGGAGAAGTCATTTAATTTTTATAACCTATGTTATCTTGTTTTAAAGTTTCTATTCCTATTGATGGTAAAATAATTTATATAGTTAGAAAATATAGAAAATCAGAAAAATAATATGGTTCACAACAATAGCTATTCAGGAAACTGAACGTTCTGAGATCTTAAGGCTCTCTCTTCCCTCTCAAGTGGTCTCTTAACCAATCTTTCTTCTCCCTAAGGTTAAGGTAGTATCTGTAGAAAGAGGATGCTTGTATGTTTTTACAATGGTTGAGATACATGTCTTCCACACACTGTCCTTTGGGTCTTGACGGACAATCGAATTTCAAATACACAATACGGTATGGTATTGTGTATAAATTACACACCCAGGACTTTTTTGTTTATTTTATAACTGGAAGTTTGTACCTTTTTACCACCTTCAACTATCTTGGACCCTCACCCTTACCTCTTGTGTCTGGCAACCACCAATGTGTTTTTTGTATGTAATAGTTCAGGATTGTTTTGGAGTCCACATATAAGTGAGACAATATGGTATTTGTCTTTCTGTCTTACTTATTTTACTTAGCATAATGCCCTCAAAGTCCAACCATGTTGGTGCAAATTGCAGGGTTTCCTTCTCTATTGAAGCTGAATTATATATATATTATTATATATCACCTCCTCTTTATCGATTCATCTATCTATGGACACAGGTTGCTTCCATGTCTTGGCTACTGTAAATAACACTGCAATGAGCATGGTGGTGCAGATATCTTTTTGAATTAGTGTTTTTTATTTTCTTTTGATAAATACCTAGAATTGGAATTGCAGAATCTGGTTAATACCACTTTCAAAATTATCTTTCGGCATATATATACACACATTAGATTGATTAATGTAGCTTTTTGCAATGCTTTCAACTGTTATTCTAGTCCAGAAGGATTATATGTAAAGAACAGAAAAAGAGTGAATAGTTTAATGATTCTTCTTTTGAAAAGATCGACCAGCTGAAAACAGTGCTGTTGGATAAAGATATATTAGGCTTCTAAACACAGCTTAGTATACTCTACTTAACTGTACGTACTAGACAATAAGAATTATATGCTCCATTATAATGTAAATTATATTATAAATTATTTAAGTTAGGAACTTATACATTACTTTTTGTATACCCCGAAGTATCTGTCATTTCAAGGCCCTTAGTATCAAGATTAATAAGTTTATATTTTCTTTTATCCCTGAAGTTTGTTCAGTCAAGATGTTTGAACAACTCATTTCATAGGCAAACTTGAAAAATTCTACAGACAGAGTGTATGCCCAGTGGAATTAGCATCACTTGGGAGAATTATTTTTATCCCTTATTGACTGGCAAGATGCATCCACCTTGATGTTTTCACAGAAACTTATTTCACTGATGATGATCAAAAGAGGTATGTTGGGCTTTGATCAGAGTGAATCTAAAAAAAAGTTGGAAATCTGCTACTATACAGTGATTAAAATTCTATCTCCATCTTCTCTTAGTGAAACGAGGGAAGTAAAATACTGACCGGTACCTTATAATTACTGTGTGAGAAATTAAAAGGCTTTTATTTAAAGATAATTGAGATAAGGTTAAAGCAAAACAGAAATTTAATACTAAGTCCACATTATTATTGAAATCAGGGAATCCAGTTTCCCAAATAAAAACACATGTATTCTCATCAATTGCTTTCCTGCAGATTTATGTCAAAGAACTTCCAGGAGCATCATTTGCTTCTTACCATCAGAATTAATGTCTCTGAGATAAAATATGAAAGAAGCAGAGGAAAAATTTTCAAACTTTCTTGTAGCACCAGTTGTTCTTTACGGGCTCAAGGTAGTTACCTCTGGACATAGTATGTAGGCCACTTACATATACGGACCCCTCGAGGAAGGTATATTTGAGAATGACCCTTGTTCTTAGTCTATTGCACTTGTTAGCTATAATTATAATGTGGGCGTTGCCTCCTAACTCAGAGAAATTTCATGTTAGAAAAATGTACAGAAATGCAGGATCACACTGAATATCACAATTACATTTTATTCTTTCAGGAGTATTTTACTAATAACAAGGGGGTTTGAATTCAGATTATGATTTGAATATCTCATTTAGCAATAATACATGCATCAATTTCAGGCATTCTACACATCTTTAGAAAGGGAGGGGGAGTTTAGAAAAAGTAACCGCAAGGTAAATACAAACATCTATTAATTTTATTCTAGGAAAAGATACATTTTGTTGATATATCAATATTATTTATCAAACAATATGGTAATGTTCTCAGGTATAATATCACTGAAAACAAATACTGGGCCTAAGTATCTCTCTGTCATGCAACTATAAAAAAAATTCCAATACATATTTATCAAGTTGAAATTTGTTACTACATGCAACTCAAAGGTTAAGAATGCCTTCAATTAATTCAGTGCTACAGATTAAGCAAATCTCTCTATCATAAATCTCACGATGAGCTCAAAAAGTGCAAATGTGTAATTTACATTCTTCTCAATTTGGGTCTCTGATTCCTCACTGAGATGGCAAAGATGACTTACCAGTCACTGTGATCTGTGCTTCCCAATCGGAAATGTTTAATGAATGATCTAGAAGAAGAATAAACACAAATAATGGTCCCTCTGATGAATCTGCACACATTTGAGCATGTTCTTTTTCAATTATCCTCTTGCAAAGTAAGATTACAAATAACAGAATTTAATAAAGATATGCTCTGCCATATTTCTCCTTTAAAATTCAAATAAACACAGTTAATATGTAGAAGTGAGACAACTACATGTAAAACCATACAAGCAAGGTAAAAACAGTATATTTTTCTATCGGAGACTATTAAGTGTAAGTAATACAGTACTAGATTATAAATTAAGGAAATCACAGATCACAGTCTAAATCCTAAGTGTATTGATTTATATATGAAAATACAAACTTTTAAAAGTTCATTGAAAACACAGGTAAAACAAGTTGAGTAACTAAAATTCAGAGAATTCAAAGATTTAAAAATCACATTACAGGTGTAATAAATTGTTGCCCTGCCAGTGTGGCTCAGTGGTTGATCATCGACCCAGGCACCAAGAGGTCACCAGTTCGATTCCCGGTCAGGGCATACAAGAGGCAGCCAGTTGATGTTCTCTCTCATCGATGCTTCTTTCTCTCTCTCCTTCTCCCTTCCTCTCTCTCTAAAATCAATAAAGAAAAAAAATTTTTTTTAATGTAATAAATTGTTTGGGAGATAGCAAATAGAATAGCCTTGTCAAAGTAGATGGTTGGTCTGGAGATACAGTGGGACATGAACCTCAACTAGGTATTTTAAGTTACATTAGGAAATACTTTCAATTGTCATGCAAGAAATTAAAATAAGATAGCAAGATAGCAAATGTTTATGTTTTAGAGTACTATGTGGGAATAGTCTGAATTTGTTTATGATTGTTTGTACCACATATAATATTTCAAATTATTAATCTTTCTCAAAAATTCAGAAAAGAGTTGTAAGAATGTCAACCAATGAGATGGCTTTTAGAAAGGAAAGGGAATAGTGTACAAGGTCCCAAATTATTTGCATAGTGTGAATTAGCTGTTGACTATGACTGGAAATAAGCATGCCATCAACTGGATATGGCATAAATCAATGAAAAATATAGATATTTGGTTTGTTGTTAAGCAAAGATATTTCTGAAAGACCATAAGTATTTATGAAGATGATTAACTTATGTAAGTAATTTGAGATATAATATTGAATATATTTTTGCCTATATATTGTATTTTTAGACTACAATGCTGAATACATTATTTAAAAATAATTTAATAGATACTATCTATTAATACAATCTCTTGAATAATTATGGAGAAATTTCTAGGAGCCTATAACACTGTTAATGGTACCCAATAAGAGTCTCCAAACATTTCTCCTGATTTCCTATATATTTATGACTACATATTTTCCTATATATTAGCATGACTAATAAACCCTTAAATGACTACACAGATTTCAATTGATTAAAGCCTGATTTGACCAATAAAAACAAATTGTGTCAGCTGTGGCATGAGAAATTAGGTAAGTTCTCAATGAAATAAAATAAACTGGACTCTAAAAATTGGGTTATAATTTAATGGAAGCCCCAGAGGGAAAAGGCATTACAAATATTACACAGATATTCCTTTGTTAATAAAGGCATTTTCTATTCAGATGAAAGAGATCAGAAGGGCTAAATTATGAAAAACAGAATAATTTGCACTATTGTTGAAAGTGAGTGAATAGCTAATATGGAATTGTATTATAGAATTGTTGGCATGCTGGTCTGAGGATGTTGAATAATGTCTTACAACAATGAGAATATGATGCATAGTTTTGAATATAGCCTAGACATGATAAATGAATGAAAGTGTTCTAAGGGTTGGGAAGGAGGATGTGCTTGAGTAGAATAAATTAGTAATGAGAGAGACTACAGATATCTGGGACTTATTACAGAACCTGGTACAAAATTGGTGCTGACTAGATATTTGCTAAATATGTGAATGAATGAATGAATGAATGAATGAATGAATGAATGAATGAATGAAAAGTCCAGAGCCTACTTAGAATGCAATAAAATTTTTCAAGCAGGGAAGAGGATCACTTATTTCAGATTTAGAAATTCTGAGCTTTCAAAATATCTGTGAGACTGCAAACCCATATTAAATAAATAAAAGTTAATCATAGATTATAGCATCATAAACCCATTTCATTTAATAAATGATTATTTATTAAAACGATTATTTGAGTTAATAAAAACGATTATTTGAGTTAATTTTATGAGCTCTATTTGTTTTGATTATGTCATTCTTCTTCTCTATTTGTACTGTCAACTTAGCCAATTATTTTTCATCTTAAGGCAATCAAATATTTCTGTATTCAGAATAAAATGAATGAACCTGTTCTTTATTTCATAGGTGATTTCCTTTTGTTTTTACAAACACTTGAGTAAAAATCATTCAGCTGTACCTGATGTAAGCTTTAGCTTGTCAGTAATTTTGGAAAGCTCTATTATATCTACTTTTCTCATTTATTTAAAAATAGAAATAATACCCTCAAATAATTTAGCAAGAATAGTAGTTATACCAGTAAGAAGACAAGAAAATATTTCAGTGTCTTAAATTTCATGGTTCCATCCTTTGCCCAAACTATTTTCAACTAATCTTAATGGGAACTTAAATTAATATGAGGATCTATGTACTCATATTGATGAGTTTCTTTCAGGCTGCAGACCAATAGTCTGGCTACAGTTGAGCTATTTTCTCTTTGTGTAAGCTCATACTATTCTATTCACAGCAGAAACTCATACAATAGCTGAGGAAATACTGTGAGCATTGGTGAACCAACTAACTTATATCACCAAATTTTCAGTTCACTTGTCCATTTTCCTCTTTCTATGCTTTTGAAAATCTATCTGAAAGGGAGTAGATATACAAAAAAACTTTTCTAAGCATAAGATAGTTTGTTTTCCATTACAGCGTGGGACTGCCCTACCTATGATCTCACCATTTATTGTGTTGCTACAAAGTTTTTTGATAACTAAACTTCCTCCTTTCACCAGCACCTTACAGTATTACACAAGCTATTTCAAATTGAATGTAATCATTTAATCATTGTTTTCCTGTGGAATGTCTTAGAAACTGCTTAATAAGAATACCTGAAAATAGTTCACTTGTATCAGACCTATTTATAAGACATTGAAGTAGAAATTCATTTTTCATGCAGCTTACTGCATATAATATTTTATCATTCATCTTATTCATTTTGACAAGCAGAAAACTTGAAAGAATATGTATGAAACTGGCATTGTTCTCTAAGGACTGTCACTTCTAATAAGATTCAAATTTGTTTTATAGATTCAAATTCTCTAAGTTGATCTTTTAGCACAACACCCAGTAGCAAAACAAAACTGAAATATCATGCAATAATATGGAGTATATGAAACTGTGTCACATTCATATGAATATGGGAATGTTTTCATAATCTTGATAGCCCAAGGATATAGTGTTAGAAGAGATAATACTTTCTTTGTTGCATATTCTGTTTATCTATTCCATTATATATATATATAATATATATGAATATACATAATATATGTATTATATATATAAAGAAACTAGAGAAATTTAGAAGTGTTTTAATGACCAATGTTAGTAACTTTTTCTTATAAATATAAAAATCATTCAAGAATTATCATTAATTAATAAATTTAATATTAGTCTATTGTCTTAAAGTTCTCCAAGGAAATAAAAATTATAATGTAAGCCAAACAATAAGTAAATATTTTGTAGCACTACAAGAAGTCACAAGATTAAATCATTAAAGAAGATATAATTTATTAAATTTTCATTTAATTGATTTTATATTTTGGTATTTGTAAACTATTTACTAAATTAATTGTTGCTTTCTGGATCCATACAACTGACATACAAATTTTCTAAAGTTTAAAATATTAAAAAAGAAATCCATCTTATATCTATTAAAATATTGTACTAAAATTATTTTTGTGTGGCAATAAAATCAAGAAGGCATACAGTTCATTTTCAGCTAAAACTAATAAACTAAGTAATTATCTAAATATAAAAAATAGTATATGAAATCTTATTAATGTAAATGACCCTCTGTATTCATATATCAAAATTTAAAGATATTTACAACTATGTCATGAATCTACTTATCTAAAACCTTTTGATTCTGAGTTACACTTTTCCAAGGAAAAACAAAGAAAGGAAACAAATATCTTTGGAATTTTTTCTCATTTTTCTTTTATTTAGAATTATTAACCATTTATCTAGATAAGATATTTCTAGAGCGTACTCCTAATAAAAGAACAGTTTGGTTTGTTTGTTTCTTATGATCAACTAATCCCAAATGTTCCCATAAAGAGTGAAAAATAGAGAGAGAAGAAAAGAAAAAAAAGAATTGATGGGAGCCAACTTCAGACATATGTAAATTTATCACAGTAAAGGCTCATTATTTTTATTTTTAAGGAAAGAAAAAGGCTTAGATATAGGGAAAAAATGTATCTTGACATGCAAATGCCCAAGAGTTATATTAAAATATCTCTATCTCTCTCTCTTTCTCAGGACTTTTTTTTAAGTTTATAAACCCTACAGGTCCATGTTAGAAATAGATATTCTCTATGGTGGTTAAAAATAACAATGTTAATAAAAGAGTAAATAGTGGTCATTTAAAAATTTTTCCAGTTGAGATCCCTTATCTTATTCCATACTTTTTTTTTTTTGGTCTTCTTTTCAGAAAGTTAAAACAATTTTTTATTAAATATATTGGGTAACATTGGTTAATAAAATCATATAAGTTTGAGGTATACAATTCTATAGTACATCATTTTATTTTGTATTGTGTGTTCACCACTCCAAGTCAAGTCTCCTTCCATCACCATTTATCCCCACTTTACCCCTTCTACCTCTACCCAATCCCCTTTCTGGTAATCAACATAATGTTGTCTGTATCTATGACTTTTGTTTTGTTTTTTAATTGCTTAATCCCTTCACCTTTTTCTATTTTTTTTTCTTATTTAGTATCCAGAATATAATTTGATAAGAAGGCAACTCAGGTTTAATATATAAGAAGAGAAACATAGCCTGAACTTGTCAAACATCTTCCCTTTCATATTCCAGAGTATCTGGTAACTCTAATAGTATACTCCTAATAGTATACTCTAATAGTATACTCCTCTTCAGCCTCAGAGTTGTTCTATCTTTCCCACATCTTATATATTTTTTTTTTATATTATTTCTGGCACCTCCAGCAGTGATTTATGTAAAGTGGCTAAATAAATTAACTTACTTAACATTAAGTTTATAGCATTAAAAGTAATTCATTAATTTTATGGTGTCATCATATATTAATTTACTCAATAAACATAACTGTTCAGATGTGGTACAATTTCTTACCAGTGTAGGAAAAAAGGCCAATAAGCCAATGGTAAGTTCTTTATTAATTACTTATTAATTTTCTAAATCTATGTGACAGATATAACTGTCACTCAAAATGACATTGATTTGTTAAGAAAGAGAATGTGATACTGAAAGAATCAAGAAAAAAGAAAATGTAAAGGGCAACAGAGGAAGAAGAAAAGGCATACTATAGATGTGTTCAGAGAAATGTACACAGAAGAATTTGTGGGGATGAAAACTAGGTGCAGCCAAGGGAGACATAATGTAGCTTAAAACTGCTGCTGTTACTCTCTTGTTCTCTCAGGTGCTGGAGTTTTGAAAATAAATCTTAGTTTTTATTGGAAATGATTTCATTGCCTTTTCATGTTTTTGTCGAATCTACAAAGCATTTACACTGTACCTGGAATAGGGTGGGGCAAAATTAGGCTTATAATTGTGAGTATGTAAAATAGAGTTTATTCTTGTATTATGATTTTTATTATTAGTTATTGTATTATTTTTCATATGAACAACTGTAAATCTATTTTTGCCCCACCTAGTATTTATGATAGAATTGTTATGAACTAATCTGTTGAAGGTTACTTTTAAATTTCCTTCAATAGACATGTTTATGGCCAACCTGGGCAACTATATTTGATTTATAAATAGCTTTTGTAAGAGAAAAAAATGGAAAACAGATCTCTAGAAGTTGCTTCATACTCTATGTAGTAAAGTGATAATGAATAATACTGAACGGAAAACCGTATCTATTCTATTTCTCTTAGAAGGCATGCATTTTACTTATATTTATTTGTCAATGTAATTAATTCTTATTACATTCTGTATACCTCTCAATAAAGGGGTAACATCACAGACATGAAGCTTCTAATTTTAACTGTTGATGTCATATGTGCATTTCTACAAAACATTATTAAGAGTATCTGTGTTATTTACAGATATTGGCTGACCTAGAAAATCATGCATTATTTAAGAATGATCTGGAATGTCAAAAGTTGATTCTGGAAGCAATGAAATATCATCTGTTGCCAGAAAGAAGAACTTTAATGCAAAGTCCAAGAACTAAACCTAGAAAATCTACAGTTGGAACTCTGTATGCTGTAGGAGGAATGGACAACAACAAAGGTATATAATTCCAGATTTATATATAATGTATACCCTGTATTGTACTGTGATACAATTTTAACACTGCAGTCTGAATGATACCAACAAACTTCTCGTAAACTTAGTTTTGTCCATTGAGATTTAAGATGAAAGAAACAGTTAAAATTCCTCTTATTTTCATTCTGTAGCTGCTGCCTCTGCTTCTTATTCATCTTTAAATCCTTTATTTCTTATACATTATGTTCAAATTTCATATAAAACAAAAATGGGATTTAAAGCATTTAGAAAACACAGGCCAAATAACTTTTGGATATATTTAGAACTATATTTTCATTCTAAGTAAAGAAAAATGCAATGTGCCAGGTACTTGATTGCTGAAAGCAATGTTATGTAGAAAATTTCTGCTTATAAGGAATTTAGAATTTCATACAGAAGCCAGTCCAATAAATAGACAATTATGAATAAGTGTAAACATTGTGTCAGTTATAATTTATAACTTAATAGTTTTAAAGATTTTGACCTTCAAAAGGAAGCAAATGATTTGTTAAAAAATTGAACACATACACTTGAAGGTTTTGTTCTTACATTTCTTAGTGAAAAAGAATCTCTAATAATATTTTTCCTTTTCAGCCTTTGTTATATGAGTCAATTTTCTTGAACAAGTACAGACGACAATTAATATGTGTCATATGTTTTTGCCTAATAAGTGATATATTTATCCACAATGTATTTAATACTCATGTAAAAACATGCAGTTGGTAATAGAGGGTGATCACCTACTCATCCTCTACTAAAGGAGTTTGTTATGAAAGAATCAGAAGGAAGCAAGGAGATTTACTTCAACCACTGTGAAGCAAGATCCCCAATAGTAACTAATAATTTATGTAATTAGAAAACAATTTAATGTCATCAATAGAAAATGATGCATTCCCATTTTGGTCTTGATGGACATATCTTGTAGACATTAGATGCTTTTAACTTGTTTAATTTTTTGCAAAGTCTAACTCCTATTTACTGGGATATTGATTTATAGTAATTAGCACATTAAATGAGCACTAGCGTATTCACATATAAAGAGCATAACAATCGGTTTAAAAAGTGTAATAATGTGTTGCATTAATCTCACTCCCTTTTTCTCTCTTTCCCTCCCTGCCTCCCCGTATCCTTCATTTCTATCGCCTTAATATGTACTGTTACTTTAAGAGAACATGTCAGAAGTTTTCAAAGATTTTTAAAGAGAGAGGAAGGGAGAAGGAGAGAGAGATAGAAATATCATGAGAGACTTCCGGTCAAGATGGCGGCGTAGGTAAACGCGGTATCGCGTCCTCCCACAACCACATCAAAGTTACAACTAAACTACAGAACAACCATCATTCAAAACCACCTGAAATCAAGCTGAATGGAAGTCCTACAACTACGAAATTAAAGAAGAAGCCACATCGAGACTGGTAGGAGGGGCGGGGGCGCGACAGGCTGGTCCCACACCCACGTGTGGCAGATAAAAATTGGGATACCTCGCCTGGGAAGGTCCTCCCAGAGGGCTGAGTGGTCCCCATCCCACACCAGGTGCCCAGCTCAGGGTCCCAGTGCCAGGAAGAGAATCCCCATCACTTCTGGCTGGAAAAACCAGCGGGAACTGAGGCTGAGGCGGCTGGAGCCCCCGCAGCTCCTCTTAAAGGGCCCGCGCACGGACTTACTCGGACTCCCACCCTCCAGGCTCCAGCGTGGGGGAGGCAGCCTGAAAGGCACCAGAGTCATATGGGGAAGAACTGAGCTGTTTGGCATTGGAGCGAGGGCTGGAGAGGCAGCTTTCTCCTGGACAGACGTGCTAACAGAGGCTTTTGTTCCTTTGGTGAGCCCTTCCTGAGCCGGCAGACTCCGCCATATCTGAGACTCCAGCAACCTGGCTCACACTGTTGGCCCCGCCCTGGTGATTCCCTGAGGCCCTGCCCCACCCAACTTCCAGGCCCACCCAAGCTGTTGCCAGTTGCTTCACCATAGGATTGGCCTGTCTTGGAGCCTGCTTCAGCTTTTCCTAAAATCATTCAAACAAGCAGCATCTGGTCTCAGCTAGCCCTATACCTCTTGCTAAGTAATACATAGGAACAAACAGAGGGAGGCAGCCAAAATGAGGAGACAAAGAAACAGGTCCCAAATGAAAGAACAGAACAAAACCCCAGGAAAAGAACTAAGTGAAATGGAGTTAAGCAACCTAACAGATGCTGAGTTCAAAATACTGCTTATAAGGATGCTCAATGGACTTAGTGAGAACCTCAGTGAACTTAGAGAGGGCCTCAAGAGCATAAAAAAGGACCAGTCAGATATGAAGGAGGCACTAACTGAAATAAAGAATAGTTTACACAGATTCAATAGTAGAGTAGGTAAATCCAAGAAGCAAACCATCAATTTGGAATATAAGGAAGCAAAAAACACCCAATCAGAACAGCAAAAAGAAAAAAGAATCCAAAGAAATGAGGATAGTGTAAGGAGCCTCTGGGACAACTTCAAGCGTGCCAACATTCGCATCTTGGGGGTGCCAGAAGGAGAAGAGAGAGAACAACAAATCGAAAACCTATTTGAAACAATAATGGCAGAAAACTTCCCTAACTTGGTGAAGGAAACAGACATACAAGTCCAGGAAGCACAGAGAGTCCCAAACAAGATGAACCCCAAGAGGCCCACACCAAGACACATCATCATCAAAATGCAAAAGGTTCAAGACAAAGAGAGAATCTTAAAAGCAGCAAGAGAAAAGCAGTTTGTAACCTACAAGGGAGTTCCCATAAGACTGTCAGCAGATTTCTCAAAAGAAACTTTGCAGGCCAGAAGGGAGTGGCAAGAAATATTCACAGTGATGAAAAGCAAGAACCTACAACCAAGATTACTCTATCCTGCAAAGCTGTCATTTAGAATCGATGGCCATATAAAGAGTTTCCCGGACAAGGAAAAGCTAAAGGAGTTCATCACCACCAAACCATTATTATATGAAATGTTGAAGGGTCTTCTTGAAGAAAAAGATAAAAAAATATGAACAAACAAAATGGCAATAAATACATATCTATCAACAATTGAATCTACAAACAAAATGAACAAGCAGAACAGAAACATTCTCATAGATACAGAGAACTTTTGTTGGTTACCAGATGGGTAGGGGCTGGGGGGAGGGGTGAAAAAGGTGAAGGGATTAAGAAATATAAATTGGTTGTTAGACTGACAAACCTCAAAGGGAAGGGGGGTTGGGGGGTGGGAAGAAATAAACCAAAGAACTTATATGTAAAAAAAAAAAAAAAAAAGAAATATCATGAGAAAGAACATCAATTGGCCGCCTCCTGCATGCCCCACACTGGGGATCAGGCCTACAACCTGGGCATGTGCCCTGACCGGGAATCGAACTGGTGACCTCTTGGTGCATGGGTCGATGCTCAACCACTGAGCCACACTGGCTGGGATAAAACCTTCCTTTTTAAAGTGGTGAAACAGAAAATATCAGATACAAATTTGACCAAAAAGTTGTGAAAAATTATACAAAAATGCCAAATAAATTTTCTTCAAGCTAAGACAACAAATGTTAACTTTCCATATTGTCCTTATAAGAGTAATAAATAGCAAATAACATGTACCACATGATATAATTAGTCATCTTTTATAGTAGAAGCATGCAAAGTTTATTGTAACATTATAACATAATCATTTTACCTGTAAAAATAAATACCTTGATTTCCAGTGACTTTCAATAAATACATTTATTCAAGTATTAACGTTCATAAATGGGCAACAGTTTTATACATGTTTATCAAATTTTAAGGGCAAATGAATGGCATTTTTAAAAAACATAGTTCACATTCAATACCATTCTTCATTAATCTCAGGTGCATAGCACAGTAGCCAGAAAATCATATACTTTACAAAGTGGTGAGTGACATTTGCTTTTAAAGAACACTGTATTCTACAGAAAGAATGCCCAGACAAAATCAATCTCATTTGTAAATCCGCACATAACATTTTTTAGTAACTGTTTTCATAATTTATTTTTTATTGAATTTATTGGGGTGACATTGAACAAAATTATGTAGATTTCAGGTGTACAATTCAATAATACATCATCTGTATGCTGTAGTGTGAGCACATAACATTTTTTTTCTTTTTTTTTTTTTTTTATTGTTGACACTTTCACAGACATCCCACATTTATTCCTCATTTGTCTATCTCCACTCAGCCTTTGCCACCCCTCCTCGCAGCCTTCACCATTCTCTGGTCTGTGTCCATAGGCTTTGTATATATGTTCTTTGGCTACTCTGTTCACCTTCTTTTCCAAGTGCCCCCTCCCACCTCCCTTCTGACCTCTGTAAGACTGTTCCATATATCCATGCCTCTGGTTCTGTTTTGTTTATTAGTTTATTTTATTCATTAGATTCCACACATAAGTGAGATCATATGCTATTTGTCTTTTTCTGACTGGCTCATTTCATTTAGCATAACAATCTCTGGGTACATCCATGCTGTTGAAAAGGCTAAGAGTTCCTTCTTTTTTACAGCTACATAGTATTCCATTGTATAAATATACCACAGATTTTTTTTTATTCACTCATTCACTCATGGACACTTGGGCTGTTTCCAGATCTTTGCTATTGTAAATAATGTTGCTATGAATGTATAATAATGTATATTCTTTCTGGTTAGTGTTTTGGCATACTTAGGATATATTCCCAGAAGTGAGATCTCTGGGTCAAAAGGTGGTTCCATTTTTAATTTATTGAGGAAACTCCATGCTGTTTTCCACAGTGACACCAGTCTGCATTTCCACCAGCAGTGTACCAGAGTTCCCCTTTCTCTGCATCCTCACCAGCACTTGTTTGTTGATTTATTGATGGTAGCCATTCTGGCAAGTGTGAGGTGATATCTCACTGTAGTTTTAATCTGCATCTCTCTGGTAATTAGTGATGTGGAGCATTTTTTTCATATGTCTATTGACCATCTGTATGTCTTCTTTAGAGAAGTGTCTATTTAGGTCCTTTGCCCGTTTTTAAATTGGATTGTTTGCCTTCCTAGTTTTGAGTTGTATATATTTTGGAAATTAACCCCTTTTCAGAGCATCATTGGCAAATGCATTCCCTTTTATTTTGTTTATGGTTTCTTTTGCTGTGTAGAAGCTCTTTAGTTGGAGGAAGTCCCATTTGTTTATTTTTTTCCTTTGTTTCCCTTGCCCTAGGAGATATATCAGTAAAAATATTGCTATGCAAGATGTCTGAGATTTTATTGCCTATGTTTTCTTCTAGAATTTTTATGGTTTCTCAACTTACATTTAAGTCTTTTATTCATTTTGACTTTATTCTTGTGAATGGTGTAAGTTGCTGGTGTAGCTTCATTTTTTCGCATGTACCCGATTCAATTTTCCCAGCATCATTTATTGAAGAGACTGTCTTTACCCCATTGTATATTCTTGCCTCCTTTGTCAAATATTGACCACAGAGATGTGGGTTGATTTCTGGGCTCTCTGTTCTGTTCCATTGATCTATATACCTGTTCTTATGCCAATACCAGGTTGTTTTGATTACAGTGGACTTGTAGTACAGTTTGATTTCTGGTATTGTGATACCTCCAACTTTGTTCTTCTTTCTCAAGATTGCTGAGACTATTTGGGGACTTCTTTGGTTCCATATAAATTTTTTGAGTATTTGTTCTAGTTGTGTGAAATATGTCATTGGTACTTTAATAGAAATTTTGTTGAATCTATAGGTTGTTTTGGGTAGTATGGACATTTTAATGATGTTAGTTCTTTCAATCTATGAATATAGTATATGTTTCTACTTTTTGTATCATCCTCTATTCTTTCTTCAATGTCGTATAGTTTTCCAAGTATAGGTCTTTTACCTCCTTGGTTAAGTTTATTCCTAGGTACCTTATTTTTTGTTGTTCTTGCAATAGTAAATGGGATTGTTTTCTTAGTTTCTCTTTCTGATAGTTCATTATTGGTGTATAAAAATGCCACTGATTTCTGGGTATTAATTTTGTATGCTGCTACTTTGCCAAATTCATTTATTAGATGTAGTAGTTTTTGGTAGAGTCTTTAGGGTTTTCTATGTACAATATCGTATCATCTGCAATAATGACAGTTTTACTTCCTCCTTTCCAGTTTGGATGTTTTATTTCTTCCTCTTGCCTGATCGCAGTGGCTAGGACTTCTAGTACTATATTGAATAGGAGTAGTGAGTGAAGACATCCCTGTTTTGTTACTGATCTTGAGGGAAATGCTTTCAGTTTTTGCCTATTGAGTATGAAGTTTGCTATAGGTTTTTTATATATGGCCTTTATTGTGTTGAGGTATGATCACTATATTCCCACTTTGCTGAAAGGTTTTTATCATAAATGGGTGCTAGATTTTATCAAATGCTTTTTCAATATGTATTGATAAGATCAAGTGATTTTTGTCTTTCATTTTTGTTTATGTGTTGTATCACATTTACTGATTTGTGAATATTGTACCAACCTTGCATCCCCATAATAAATCCTACTTAGTCATGGTGTATGATCTTTTTATTGTATTGCTGGATCCAATTTGCTAATATTCTGTTGAGGATTTCAGCATATATGTTTATCAGGGTTATTGGCTTCTACGTTTCTTTCTCTTTATCTGGTTTTGGAATTAAGATAATGCCGACCTTAGTAAAAAGAGCTTGAAAGTCTTCCCTCCTCTTGAATTTTTGCAGTATGTACATAACATTTAAAAAAATAAATAGAAACATTGATTGAATTTGATCAGCTTGTGACTAGGGCTGAAAAATAAACAATAAATTAATGTTAATACAAAAAATACTATACTATTAAAGAACCAAAGCACATCACCAATTTGAATTTTTAAACCTGGTGAATTTAATGCAATTTCTAGACCCTAAAAGAATATGAGCTTATGGATTCTAACTAAACTGTTTACCAGAATTTGAATTTCTTTAATCTTACACAGTAGTCTTTTGAGATTGAAGAAATTCTTTAAAAATAAACTTTCTTAGGAATTATAAATGTCTTCTATTTTAGAATTAAATGATACTAACAGTTATTGATATACTTGTTTAGTAAGTAGAGGCTTAAAAGAATGTTATAATTCAGGGGGTTTAAAAATATTGTCTGATTAAATCAGAAAAAAATATTTGAAGAAACCTTTAAGAATTCTTACCATATTCTTAGCCTTATAAGAATTGGATATTAAATATATTTCATAAACAGGTAAAAATATAGCACAATACCAAACCTCAGAAAAAAAAATTTGTGTGTGTGGGTAAAGCAGAAATGTATAGAAACCCAGTGTCTCAGGTTATTTAAAGAGTAATTAGGACATTTTCAAGGTAATCTCTTGTATTTCCATCATGCCTTTACTGCTTTAGGAGTATTTTCTACACCTTATTAACTTGTGCTATCTCTAAATAGGCATTAAGATGTTATCTTATAATTGTATTCTCTTTTCTTGAGAGATATTGAGGCAAACATAATGAAAATGTCAAAAAAATGTGTTATAACATAGAAAAATGTTGGAATTAATTTCACATTACTAATTTGAAGAATAATAAAACACAATGTAAATACAGTACTATATGATATATAATACCCTGTGTGATTTTATAAAAAATTATTTATATGTTTATATTATGCCTTAGAAAGGGCTATATAAACATTCCTTGATTTCCTCTTCAGCTCTGTGATAACTGGGATCTAGATGTCATCTCATGGGACTGATAAACTATGGGTACAATGTTCTGTAGATATTGTAAAAATTCAGAACACTGTCCTCTTTTCTCCTTTCTTATTATATTCACATATATATGATGCACATGTATTTTGTGCCGGGCTTTGTGCTGAGACACAGTGACCATGGTGAGCATTGTGCATATGAGGCC
The DNA here is from genome assembly GCA_030848825.1 of Tadarida brasiliensis. Taxonomy (NCBI): domain Eukaryota; kingdom Metazoa; phylum Chordata; class Mammalia; order Chiroptera; family Molossidae; genus Tadarida; species Tadarida brasiliensis. The sequence goes on from CM061266.1 coordinate 67,711,983, forward strand.
CATTTCACAGAGCCGCCAAGTTAAACTGTGGAAACAAATCGTAAGCCCAGTATGTATGAGTACAATGAGTGTTAGAAGAAGGGAATTGCAAGTGCAGTCAGTACAATGCCTTGGAGCCAACCCCATCCAGTTGAGAAAAATAGAGGAGTACAGAGTGGGTGTGGTGGTAAATTCCAGACTAGAGGTACATACATATATGGGAAGGTTTACAGTTGAAGGGCTGTGACATCTTCAAAAACAGAGAGAAATCCCTCATGGCTGGGGGAAAGAAAAGCATGTTAGTGGAGAAAAGACACAAGCAGACTCCAGTGAAAGGCTGAACAAGGTAGATCCTGATTTGAACTCCAGAGGTCTTGGAAAGCAGGTGATGTTCCTAGTGGAGAACAGTCAATCTTTGAAATCAGAAAAATGGCTGGTCAAATCCTGGAGTATCATTTAGAATTCTAGTACACTTTACCCTTTCTCAGTTTTATATTCTATTTCTGCAAAACTTATGATAATGAAATTACATAAATATATAAAAAGACTAAACTATTAAAGGCATTCTAACATGTTTGATACCAAAGAGACTACCAGAGAACTTATCAGTTACCTGCAGCCGAACTTCTAATCATGCTATGGAATAAGGCCAAGCCGTCTAGGAACTTTGGAAGCATGAGACTATATAGGGTTCTATAATATAAAATAATAGTGATGTGACACGGGAAAGAAAATGGGACAATAAGATATTCACATAAATGGATGTACATACATAATTACCGTGTTGTATAAGGGAAATGCTTTTTATACCAATATAAACAACATTGGAGAATATTTAATCACATGAATCATAAAGAAAAAAGAATCTAGTCCTAAATGTAAGTTTGCAGTGTGCTTTGGACAGTGTGATTTAATTCATTGCCATACCTGGGAAATACTGAAAAATAAATATTTAAGAATATAGTAATTTATAGCATGTTTTAAGGTCAATTAAAATTATTTATTTATTCACATTTGTTCTATGAATGAGAAATGAGGGTACGTATAAATTTAAATACTGTTTTAAAAAGGCAATAAATAAAAACTATTTTTATAAGAGAAACAATGTTTTAAAATGGTGTCAACTGAAATAAAATGCAGATTTAAATCAATGCAATAACTGTATTGATAAATTTGCTGATATTTTGATAAAAATTTTGTTACAAGTTACACAGAAATCATCATAAATCCTTTAGAAGTTCGGTTTAGTTAAAACACTAATTGCTTACTCTCAGGTGTTTGCATTGTCTTACCCTTATGTGTGATTCATGAAATAAAATTTGATGCTATTGGTTAATGGGAAACATTTGCATCAAATTATCTCTATTGGATTTATTTCCTGAAGTCTAATCAGACAATTCAATGGAAATAATAAGTGGGTTTTGAAATAATAGAAATATTTAAAAAACAAAAACAAAGAAACTTTTGAATCATTGTAATTATGAACATGTACTGAAATTCTGGTAAATATACAAAAGCATAGATAATAATAGAAAAACCATATTTAAATTACACTTATTTAACTGATTTTAGTATGTTCAAAATGAACAAATCTCATATACATATAAAATATTAGTTTTGAAGTATAAAATCCTATTTATCAATATAAACTTCGTATGACTATGAAATTATCCTTTATTTATATATAATCTTTGGAAGATTTGAAAGGCAAACTGTAAAGAGAAAATTGCTGTTACCTAATTAATTTTCCCAATAGGACTGTTCAAGTAGAAAAATATTATGAATGTATATTTTTTCTTAGTAACTGAAAATTTAGAAATGATAAACTATTTCATCAATGACTATTTTAATACCTACTTCTAAGCTCTACTATATACAAAATTTCACTACTTTGTACAACAAACTTATATTAAGAGTATATTCTTGATCAGTCTGACAGAGGTTAAAAAATGTTCTTAATTTCTACAATTTAGTAAGTAGTTAAGGGAGAGTTTAAATCTAGATATTCTTGTAATTCCAAACTTTGTGTTACTTCCTATACCCTTTTGCCCATATTTAAGCTATTAATGCTGAGATGTATCAAGAGTGATTTTTAAAATGCCTACGGTAAAGCTTGACATACTTTCAATTCTTAATAAATATTTTTAAAGATTTTACTAAAGTGTAGAACTAAGTCTGTAATGTATTGAGTGAACAAATAAATCAAAGGCCAGGTAAATAAACCCTTTTGTATGTATTTAGGAGGGAAAGGAACATAAGAAAGTAATTGAAAAAAATAAATATGTTCTATTATATTTATTTCTCTTTCATGTTTTGTAAACTATTTTTGATGCATGCAGAATTATAAATATTTTAACTATTTCTCCCTGATTTAAAATGATCCATTTGATCAATTTCTCATCAGTTTTACCTTATAATATAGTATAACAGACATTGCATAAAATTTAGTGTATATGTAAAATTTTTTCCTTAGGATATATATAAAGAACTATTAAATTAGTATTTTTAAATACCCCAGAAATAAACATGTTTCAATCTTCAGAAAATTCATGTACACAAATACAAATTTATAAAGGTTATATTCAATAAATTCTTTTTAAAATAGAAGACTTATTACAAGTGTTCTAAAACACCCTTTTTTATTAAACTTTCATGCAACAACAACTTATCTACATGAAAGAAGCAACTTTTAGATATAAAATAGAAAAATCCTATTTTTCAGTGACTAGGTATTTCTAAGCTGAAATACATGGCATAATTGTTAAATAAGAGTTTTATAATTCAACACATAACCATTCTATTTCTTATTATAAAAAACTCTTAATATACTCAAATATGCCTATCAGCAATATTTTCATCTAACTTGGCTTCAAACTTCAGTCATCAGAATTGCTCAGCCATCCATATCTAATCAGTTATCAGAGGCTGTCTAATTTACATCAGCATTTCCACTACTTTAGCTGAAATTTTATCACCTACGCTGCAGACCTAGAATATCGCATATGTTTCCCAAGTGGATTTTCTTTTTTAAACTCATAAATAAGCTAGGTAATGATCTCCCCACCTCCAGTTTTTCTCCAGTGCCCCCTACACCGCTAAATCAAATCAATTTATCACAACTTTTAGTGTGATCATTAAAACAACAAAAAAATAAAGTAAAAACTTTCATTAGGTCACCACCTCCTGGGTAGAGCCCTATATTCTTCCCCAGTGTAGTTTCTATCCTTTCCCACCTACCAGTCCAAATTTAGCCAGGAAGGTTTTCCTATTCTCTATAACAAAGGTCTTGAACCGATACCTCTCTAATCTTCATCAAATTTTACCACTCATTTCCTCAAATGTGAAGCTCCACACTAGTTACAGTACTGCTCGTACACATATTGTATTATGCTGCAGAGTCTTTCTCCTTTTAACCCCCTCTCTTTGCAAAAAATGAGTTCCCTTATCAAAAGGTTTTGCATATCTGATTTACACATATAATTTTAATCCGAAATATAAGCTTTGTTTTCTAAATGTTATATGCAACAAAAATCAATAATTCAGCATCAATTTAATCTTTATCGGATAAAGATTTTATAACAGTTATTATTAATTATCATAAGGATAATTAAATTAAGTATATTTTAAAGCAATTATACAAATAAATTATTTTCACGTTATACTTTGCTAGTCTTTAATTGGTCTATTGTCATAAGGTTCTAGTTAGAGGTATTTTGTTGTACATACTTACAATTTCCTTTTAAGTGAAATCTTTTTGGAATCTCAACAGGAGACCAACAACAATATCTACTTCTAAAGCATGAGCATGAATAAATAACGGTGTCATATATTTGGTAGTCTTACTAATTATAATTCTATTAAAGTGAAATCATTTTTAGGTGTTCATATGTTTAGTAGAAAATGTGCTTTTCTCATAATTCTGCTGATATTGCTTTTTCTCCCAAATTAGGAAAAAATAGATTTTAAAAAATATCTGTGCTTTAATATTAATTATGAAATTGGATTATATTGGACACCTTTTATACTATCTGTTTCTCAGCATTTCTTGGGTTCCCAGGTTATCAGCTCATTCTTTTGTTGAATAACTACTCATTTCCAGTTAGCATTCTTGGTTCTGGTAAACTGAGCAACAAAAATTCCTGGCCTGTTGTAGCTTACATTATCTCCAGAAGACTATAAACAAACATACAAGTTATTATAGTTCATGTGATGACAAGTTATAATGAAATATAAAGTAAAGAAAAGGTAATTGGGAGTTAAGGTGAGGGGACAATGTTGCTATTTATAAAGGTTGCCTGGAAAATGCCACTCTGATAAGTAAAATATTATATACAAATTTCTATCTGGAAATTCCACCTGTTTCTTTCTAAAATGAAGACTTCTTGACTTTTTTATGACCCATACACATTTTTAAGTGCCATTTTCTCTGAATATTTATATTTTATTGATATTTTAAGGACAAGAATTGGTGAACTAAGGCCCACAGGCCAAATCTAGCCCACCCTCTGTTTTGTATGGCTTTGGTTTTTATATTATAATGGTTGAAAAACATCAAATAAGGAATAATATTTCATGATGCATTTAGTGAATATTTGCATTTCATAAAATTCAAATTTCAGTGACCATAGAGTTTTATTGAGACTCCCATTGTTTATGGCTACTTTCACTCTATAATAACCACATGGTTGCAACAAAGAGACCCCTAAGTAGATCCAGAACGACTATTTTTTACAGGAAAAGTTTTCCAACCCCTTTTATAGAAAAAATAGACCTTTCTACCATAGTTCTGCCAAATGTCACATTCCCTTGACCCAACTCTAATTTATTGGCAGCTAGAGCAGGCAATTACAATGTCCTACCGCAAGCAGTCTCCTGGTCTACCTACTTATCTGCATTCCTTGAGGTATAGAGAGCTCAGACTGCAAGGTCTTTGTGTAAGAAGTCTAATACTTTAAGTAGAGGGTGGGGTTATTTAAAGCTCCACAGGCTATCCCCAACCTTCAGAGTATAGAAGTCTGAGATTCTATTGTAATTTTAATTCCAGCATTATCAATGTTTTTTTATACTCCGTTTACATCTTTGTTGGCCAGTTATCACTTTAATTATCCACTTTATTTTGTAAAATGACTTCTGTCACTAGAAGACAAGATGGCAACACAATAAACTGCATGAATCCAATGACAGAAGTGCAATAATTAACCACCTTTCTGACTTTGAAAGAAGTGACGTGTTTGGTCACTGATCATGATGAGCATCCGTTATTTAAGTAGTGATTTGTGGACTGAAGAGCTAAGAGCAAAGTTTGTACTTTATGCAAATGACTCACAGTTAATATACAGGGGTGGGCAAAAGTAGGTTTACAGCTGAGCTGGTGTGGCTCAGTGGATTGAGTGTCCTCGTCCCAGGGACTGAGAGGTCCTAGCTCAATTCCGTGTCAGGGCCCATGCCCAGGTTGCAGGCTCCATCCCCAGTAAGGGATGTGCAGAAGACTGCTGATTGATGTTTCTCTCTTACATCAATGTTTCTATCTCTCTCTCCTTTCCTCTCTAAAAAAAAAAAGTCAATAAAAACATTTTTTTAAAAAAGTAGGTTTACGATTGTAATACAAATAAATAATACAATACTTAATAAATAATAATACAAGAATAAACTCTGTTTTGCATATTCACAACTGTAAAGCTACTTTTGCCAACCCCTGTATTATAGTAACCAAAATTTGTTGGGTGACTGGTGTTATTTAACCAAATCATGGTAACTGAAATTCATGGATATCAGAACCATGCAAAGCAAGGACTGTCTGTATTTGAACAGACATTGTGGAAGTATGCTGCTTGCTACAGAGAAATAGGACTAGAATGTTAGGGTATAATGCTGATAGCAACAGCAAGGTCCTACTTATAGGTACAAGCCTATGAAGAAGCAGCCTTCCTTTGCTTGGCTGAAGGAGAATAGAGATTCTGCAAGACACTGCTTTCTTCTTGACACAGAACAGCCACTGTGCACTTCCTACATACAGTGTGGCAGTAGGCAAGCAGAGGACCCTCTAGCTGAGATTAAAGCATTTATGAAGACTATTTAGTTCAAAAAGAAAAAAACAAACAAACAAAACAATTAAGCAAAGAGTCAGACACTGAGACTTTTTCAAATTAGTATTCTTTGACTGTAAAAGAGAGACAACACTAAGAAAATTGCACTATTGCATTGCCATGTTTATCATCGTATGCGTGATAGCTGTGAGCACTAAATGGAGCCTCGTTAAAGATATACCAAGTGGGAGGATGGCAGGTCAAGGTCACAGTTAGCAGTGCCTGTTCTCTTTGGTAGTAATTGACTGAGTGAACAGGAGAAGAAGAATTGAAATCAGCCTTCATATGTGTATATTTGCATTGCGTCCTTGCTGGCAGCCTAGTCACAGCCACAGGTCAGTTATTGATTTTCACTAAGCGTGGTGTCTGATGAGATAGCCCTACCTCTTTCATGTGTACTCAAAGCAAATTTTCTTAATATTACTAATAATGAGGAGAATATTGGTAATAAAAGAAGGCAGAAAGCTTTAATTCTTAATTATAAAATAAAAACAATTTTCTTGATTTTTTTTAATTGAATCTTTTATTATAGAGCCTATACTGTGACATTTTAATATTTAATGTGTGCTTTGGATTTTCACATACTTAAAATTTAAAAATGATCTACTTTAGGAATAAACTCCTGATATATTTCTCTTTCTATTCAAAGGAGTTGGCCAGACTATTTTATCCTGAATTTGTCTCCTTACTCTGCATCATTATCACTATTGTTGAAAGGCAAAAATGGAAAGTGAAATAGATAGGTAGAATTAACCATCTTGACCTGATTTTTCCTTCCTTGGCTTGAACTGGACAAGCTGGCCTATCAAAACCCTTTAAAGAACAGCTTTTCATACTGTAACTCTGCAACTGGATAATTTTTAAAGCACTTAACTCAATAGTAACCATCATGTGGCTTAAGAAACCGATTCACTTAGAATTCTATCAGAGAAACCTGAGCATTCGCAATTGGGTGGGGGAAATAACCTAAAAATACTGTATGACTTTTTCTGAAGCCAAGCGGTACAATAAAAGAAAGCTTATTCATTCATCCTTGCCCTTTCGAATGCTGGCCTGCTTGTTGTCAGTCTCAGTAACTACATTCAGCCACTGTGGTTCCACTTCGGTGCCTTTTCTTTGAACTTGAAGTATATCATTAGGAATTACCAGTTCAAGGTCATCAGTTTGCAGAAAGCCATAGAAACAACTGAAAATCATGAATAACATCATGTCAACCTAAGCCCAGTTTGTTTTGCAGACACAAAGAATTGTCTTCTGGAATAGATGTCTACTTACTGGGCTGCTAAGAGATATTTTAGGGAGGAACCATACTTCCCGAGGGGCCTCAGGGTAAAAACTGAATCAAGTCGAGGTATCTACTTCTTTAAAAATCTTTAGAATCGGGGGGGGGGGGAGGCTCATTTGTTAAGTTAAATTTGAGATGTTTATATTGTCCCCAGTGCGTTGGCAGACGAGGAACTTTCAGCTCCTGGAAGTCATGACTTTATTGAAGAGTGAAAAAAGACTCCCTCAGGCGAAAAGTGAATGATCTATCAGCAAAGTTCCCTTTCATAGCCTCACGTTCACTAGACAGAGACAAAGCTTAGTGACTATCTAGGCTATAACTGTTTCGGGTGTCTCTTCTGAAGATAGATCAGAATTAAAATTGTAGGTCAAATTTCTCAAAATTTAGTCTGTTAATAACTTTATTTTACTTTTTAGTAGTCAGAGGAATTGGGCCACATCACTGTACATTCTGTAGGTCTTTCAATGAATGTGGATTGAATAATAAATTAGTGTGTTGTGATAAAATATCCGCTATAATGATACATTCTTGAGTACTCAGTACATTCTTTTGAATCAATCTCTCTGTGAATATGCAGTAATGAAAATAAATACCTCTTTTCTCTAAATTAAGTCTTCCTTGCAGAGCCACAGGGGAATAAACCTGTGTATATTCGTGCATATGTTTCGTGCATTCCAGATCTTAATCCTCCAGTGTGTGGCTCTTCTCTGGCAAAGAGAGAGACTCCCTAGGGCTACCTCTATGACAGAGACTCACAGAAAATAAGAAGTACAAGATTTAGAGATAAGTAGAAGTCATTATACTTTTACCAAATGTGCTACTAATTTAAGCCATCACTTTGAAATGAATAAACAGATCATGGAGAGCCTTTAATTAATATATCTTTGTAAGGGCGGGTGCTGGTTTATGGAAAAAGCAAAAATGTATTTTCCAAAGTTTATAATTTAGGTGGAGATCCATAAAACCGCTTGCTCTTTTACTACACTTATGGAAAAGCATTTCAGTGACTTGTATTTTTGCCCTACAACCAGCGGTAATAGAACTAGAACTCAGTTGTCATTATAGGATTTAAGTCTCATTCACATTTTAATCTTTCCTTTCGCACATTTTCAGTGAAGGTGAGAAAAATTCTAATGTAATTATGTGGAAAATGTTTATTGAAACCTAGGACATTTTAATAATAATATACAGTATTCGTCCCTTTTTCCAAAGTTTTGCTTTCCCAGTTTCTGTTACCTGTGATCAACCATGGTCTGAAAATATCAAATGGAAAATTTCAGAAATCAACAATTCATAAGTTTTAAATTGCCCGCTGTGCAGAGTAGCCTGATGGAATCCTATACCATCCTCCTCCATTATGCCCAGGACATGGATCAACCCTTTGTCCTGTGTATCTACATAATGCTACCCACCTGTTAGTCACTTAGCAGCCTTCTCAATTATGAAATGGGTTATCAGAGAGATAACCCATTCACACAATGTTCATCGCAGTGTATTATTATATAATATAATATTTTACCATTAGTTATTGTTGTTAATTTCTTACTGTCCTAATTTATAAATAAACTTTATCATAGGTATTTATATATATGAAAAAACTTAGCATATTTGGGGTTCATAATTTAGTAGGCTATTTTAAATAAGTTCTGTTCTTTATAAGATCTAGGTGATTTTCATTTTATTTAAAAATGCATTGATTTTTGTGTTTTGCTGATTAATTTCCCTAAATCTTCTATATTTTCTAAGATTTTAAAGGTAATACTTTTTGGTTATTAAGGTGGACTGTTACAAATAATACAAATAATGAAAATTATGTTTCATACTTTGGTTTCCCTTCGCTTTGAGCTAGAAGTAACCATGCTTTTGTGTGTGTGTTTTTTAAATTTTATTTTCGTTAAACTAGTTTAAACTAAATATAATGCTGGATTTTGAGATTTATATATCTACTTCAAAATCCAGCATTAAGCTTAATTATATATTTATATTTATATCTCTATACACAGCTATTTGGCAGTCTATTACTATTTTACAAATGGTTTATAGCAGGGAGAGATGTGGATGATGATTGCTTATTTGGCACAAATAAAATTAATGTGATGAGTATAAAATATTTACAATGCCATCTTAAAAATATAACAAATTATCTAAAAAGTAAAAGCTTTTATGTGTGCTTAAAAAATATTTTTCTGCAATGATACCTTTCATATAAGTGGAAGAATGTTATTCCAAAGCTATATTTTTCATAAGTATGTAGAAACATAAAATGCAATGAAAAGTTTATTCTAGAAAAAATTCAAGACATAAGTCATTCTTTATAATATTTTCTTTAAAGCTTGGTTTCTTATATTTTAAGTTTTATAAAACAAGTCTTTATTTAAAAAATTTTCCAAAGTGCTTCTCAATATGTACTGCTTTCTTAAAGAGGAAACATCCAACATAATCAGACCTTTTCCTAATGATTTTATGGCATCAAGATCACCACTGGTGTTTGGCCAACATGCTCGTTAGACATTATATAATTCATTAAAATTTTTTTTTCTTTATTGATTTTAGAGAGAGAGGAAGGGAGAGGGAGAGAGAGACAGAAACATGGATGAGAGAGAACATCAATTGGCAGCTTCCTGCATGCCCCCACTGGGGATTTGCCCCACAGCATGGGCATATGCTGTGACAGGGAATTGAACCGGTGACCTCTTGGTGCATGGATCAATGCCCAACCACCCAGCCACACCAGCCAGGCATACAATAAATTAAAAAATATATATTTAATAGCTGTAAGTGATGGTTTTGTAAGAGTTAAAACAATGTGTTTTTGTTTGTTTGTTTTTTCTAATTACTCCCTCATTGCCAGCTGTTGCTACTTTCAACTGACTCATATCATTCTGATTTGTGGGTTTGTAAGAAGTCTTGGAAGTCGGTAACTGAGCTTATTAATATTGCATTAAAATGTTGTAAAAGGCTTTGTTAGAAGACCTGAGGGACTTTCTGTTGAACTGAATAAAAGCTTTATCTTTATTATAGAAGCTTTTTTGGCATCTATTTTGTCAGTTTACAAAACTTACATCACTTCATTCTATACCATATTCAAGATAAGTATGGTTGCTAAATATTTGAATGATAAATATTAGAATACTTCTTTCTGTCTCTAGTGCCAAAATAGAATGTACAAGAATTAACTCGTCTCATTCCCCCCAAATAATCATATTTGCTTGTATCAATGAACACCTCCAAATAGACCCAGACACCACACTTTGATAATATCTTGAGCACTTTATTTTTTGAAAGAAGGAGAAAGAGAGAGATTTTTGTTGTTCCACTTATTTATGCATTCATTGATTGATTCTTGTATGTGCCCTGACTGGAAAGAACCTGTGACCTTAGCATATGGGGACGACGCTCTAATCAACTGAGCTAGCCAGCCAGGGCCTTGAGCACTTTTTCTCAATTTTATATTTTGAGAAAGAAGCCTGCTGTGGGTTTTGTCTTGAAGAAAATACTTTTATATTTATATTGTATCTAGACAGATTGTATGTATCTTCTAGCCATGTTACTCAATTTGGAGAGCAAATACTTCATAAATTTTTAAAACATATTGTTGCTGTAACAAATTACCACAAGTAGGGGTTTACAAAAGCTGCCATCTTTAACTCACAGTTCTGTAGGTTGGAAATATAGAATGCATGTCTGGATTCTTGAGGTCTAAAAGGCTGAAATCAGGGTGTTGGCTCAGCTGTCTTCTCATCTCTACCCAGAGGCCATTTTCATTCAGACGGTTGACAATTCATTCCTTGTGGTTGTAGAATTGAGAGACTGTTTCCTCGCTGGTTATCAGGTGAGGAACATTCTCGGCTCCTAGAGTCCACCTGCATTCCTTCTCACGTGCTCCCTTCCATCTTCAAACCAGTGAGTAACGTCCTGCTCATGCTTCGTATCTCTCTCACTTCTCCTTCTGACACAGATCCCTTCATTTTCAAGGAGTCATGTGGTCAGAACCACTCAGATTATCTCCCTGTACTAAGTTCAACTGTGCCAGATAGCATAACAATAAATGGAATGATTTCTTATCATATTCATACGTTCCAGGAAATAGGTCATTAAATCTCAGGAAGGGGCATTTGTAAAATTCTACCTACCACATATATTAATCACAGTTAACTCATTTGATAACTAGGATGAGGTGGTAAAGTGTTTTTTCAGAGTGGGCTCGAAGCCAGGTTAATATTCTGGATCCTCCAGGTATTATCTGAGAGACACTGAGCCAGTTAATAAAGCTGTCTCTGATTCAGCTTCTTTTTTGTAAAATTGGCATAATAATAACACCTATCTCATTAGATTTTTATAAAAATTAAATTTGCTAATACATGCAAGTGTTCTAGAGCATAAGAAGTACTCAGTAAATATTACCTATTAATATCTAATTTTACTTTCACTTTTATTCATTTATTTTTAAACTTTATTTTTATTGCTGATACTCTTACAGATGTCCAAATACCCCCACCTCCACTCCCCGTTTGTCTATGCTCACCAAGCTCCTGCACCACCCCCCTCTGGCCATCACCACACTGTTGTCTGTGTCTATGGTTTATGTATATATGTTCATTGGCTAATCCTTTTACCTTCTTTCATCCAGTATCCCCTAGCCCAGCCCCTCTGACAACACTCAGTCTGTTTCATGTGTACATGCCTCTGGTTCTGTTTTGTTCATCAGTTTATTTTGTTCATTAGATTTCACACATGAGTGAAATCATATGGTGTTTATCCTTCTCTAACTGGCTTATTTCACTTAGCATAATGCTCTCTGGGTAAGGGTAAGATTTCCTTCTTTTTAAAAACTGAGTAGTATTCCATTGTGTAAATGTACCACAACATTTTTATCCACACATCTACTGATGCACACTTGTGCAGCTTCCAAATCTTGGTTATTGTAAATAACACTGAAATGAAAATAGGGTGCATATATTCTTTTGAATTAGTGTTTTGGGTTTTTTTTCTGATAAATTCCAAGAAATGAAATTGCTTAGTAATAAGGCAGTTCCATTTTTAATTATTTTGAGGTAAGTGCATACTGCTTTCCACAGTGGCCACACCAATCTGCATTCCCACCAATAGTACACTAGTAATCCTTGCCGACACTTCCTGGTTGTTGATTTATTAATGATAGCCATTCTGACAGGTGTGAGGTAATATCTCATTATGGTTTTAATTTGCATCTCTCTGATGACTAGTGACTTTGAGCATTTTTTCATATATCTATTGGCCATTTGTATTTTGTCTTTGGAGGAGTGTCATTCGGGTCCTTTGCCCATTTTTAAATTGAATTGTCTGTCTTCCTTTTGTTGTGTTGTATTATTACATTATATATTTTGGAAATTAACCCCTTATCAGATATATCACTGGTGAATATGTTCTCCTATACAGTGGGTTCCCTTTTCATTTTGTTGATTGTTTCTTTAGCTGTACAGAGCTTTTTAGTTTGAAGTAGTAACATTCATTTATTTTTTCCTTTGTTTCTGCCCATCAGTGGATGAATGGATAAAAAAGCTGTGGTACATATACACAATGGAGTACTATGCAGCTGTAAGAAAGAAAGATCTCTTATCCTTTGAGACGACATGGAGGGACCTCGAGAGTATTATCCTAAGCGAAACAAACCAAGCAGAGAAAGAAAAATATCACATGATCTCACTCATTTGTGGAATATAATAAACATAACAGTATGGGGAACAGGGTAGACCCAGAGATGTGAAAGTAGGGTACAGACTGACAACCCTCAGAAGAGGGGGTGGGGGGGGAGGGAAGAGATAAACCACAGAACTTATACGCACGTATGCATAACTGATGGACATGGACAACAAAGCTGGGGACGGGGTGGGGGGATGGGGAGGAGGGTGTCAATGGGGAAAAAAGGAGAAACATCTGTAACAAAAATAAATTAATAAAAAAAAAAAATACTGCTACAAGAGATGTCTGAGATTTTCTGTCTACGTTTTCTTCTAGGATTTTTATGGTTTTGTGACTTACATTTAAGTCTTATCCATTTTGAGTTTATTCTTGTGTAAGTTGGTCATCTACTTTCATTTTTTTGCATATAACTGTCCAATTTTCCAATACTATTTATTGAAGAGACTGTCTTTACTCCACTGTATGTTCTTATCTCCTTTGTCAAGTATCAATTGACCACACAGGTGTGGGTTGATTTCTGGGCTCTCTGTTCTGTTCCATTGTCTATATGCCTGTTCTTGTGCTAGTACCAGGCTGTTTTGATTACAATGTTGTTACCTCATGAAGTGATATCTCACAGAATAGCAGCAAAATTCCCTATAAGAGTCTATGCAACCTTCAACTTTGTTTGTCTTTCTCAAGATTGCTGAGGCTATTTGGAGTCCTTTTTGGTTTCACATAAATTTTTGGAATATTTGTTCTAGATCTGTGAAATATGCCATCGGTAATTTAATAGGAATTTTGTTGAATCTGTAGATTGCTTTGGGTAGTATAGACATTTTAATGATGTTAATTCTTCCAAACCATGAACATAATATATGCTTCCACTTGTTTGTATCTTCCTCAGTTTCTTCAGTGTCCTATAGTTTTCTGATTATAGTTCTTTTACTTCCTTGTTAAAATGTATTCCTAGGTACCTTATTTTTATTTTTTTATTTTTTGCAATAGTAAATGGGATTTTCCTCTTAGTTTCTCTTTCTGATAGTTCAATACACCAATATTAATATTTTATTTTAAAACTCTACTCAAAATATCATTACTCAATATTTAACAACCATATTTCAATAAAAGACATATATGATATGTTAAGTAATCCTGAAAAACATGTGTCATGATTTCCTTTGATATTATAACTTTTTTTTTACAGTAAATGATCATTTCATTAGTTATTTCAACTAAAGTATCATCAAAAGTTTATATTACTATACATGCTAGGCACCTAGTTCCTACCTGGTACATAGGCTGTGATAAATAAATCATGAAGTATGAAATACTTCAGAAGTATATGTTTATGACTTCTGTATGAAAGTGTACAGAAGTAATAAATATAGTCTGAAAAATACTTGTCATTTTATTTCACATTATTCTATATACCAAAAATGAGATTCATCTTCTAATTACATAACTACCTTAAGTTAGGAAGTTTTACAATTTGCTTTAGATTTTATTAAATTATACTATACAGTTTATAAAATAATGTTGTTACTGCATAAAGTGATATCTCACAGAATAGCAGCAAAATTCCCTATAAGAGTCTATGCAACCTTCAAAATGCATTAACAACAGTGATCTACAGCTTAAGATGTGAGATAATAGGGATCAATCCAGTCCTGATAATAGTCTTCTGTAGACAGATGTGCTCATTGTACCTGTTTAAGGAGCCGAACTTTATTTTAAATCAGTTGCTTAGACTTACTGTTTGGAATCTCAGAGTGGACATGCTCCAGTTTATGGAAGTTGTGAGGACTCTATTGTGCCTGCAGTCACATGTTTAAAGTTATAATTACACATCGTAGGCATTTGAGATAACCAGCGATGGTTTTATTAACAGTTTAAGCCTAAAATAACTATGTCTTAAAATAAATTTTCCTTTTTAATCTCTTTCAAACTTATTACATGCCACCACAGCAGTCCACTTCTATTCATATTCTGTTTTTAATTTATGTAATAACAAGTATTGCCTTTACCTTAAGGAACAACACAGGGTAACATTTCTCAGAAAGAATGGCTTTGTGTTCTTCCTCAGGACACCCCCAAGGAAATACATACACTCTTATCAGCAAAGGACACAACAGAACTCACAAACAAATGGATAAATTTAAAAAATTATAATAACGAATTGAGACATTTATACAGGCAACCAATGAAATAGATTGGTAAGAAAATGTCTTGAAAGCATTATTATTAATAGCTTTTATTAGGGAAAAAAGCATATTCTTAACTGTGTGATCATTAAAACTAGGTACACACTATAAGTAAGCTCTGTAAATCAAGAGATCTTACTTTGTTTTTGTACTAAAACTTTTTGTACTAAACCTTTTGTAACTAAGCAAAATTAAAGAGTGGAGTGAAAATAGGACTTGGCTTCTGGAGTTGGCAGAATAATAGCACCCCAAGGAAGTCTACATCCTAATCCCCTGAATCTATGAATAGGTTAGTTCATGTAGTTATGTAGCTGTGAAGGGGTAGGGGAGAATGGTGTTAAGGTTGGAAAGGGAATTGATGTTAATTAGCTGACCTTAAACATACTATTCTACATTAAATCAGTTCATATGTCATTAACTCAGATTAAATTGGGGTGAGCCCAATGTAAACACAAGAATCAATGTAAGAAAGATGTAATGTTGCTGGCTTTAAAGATGGAAGAAGGGGGTCATGAGGCATGTGGTGGCCTGTGGAAGATGGAAACTCAAGAAAACCACTTCTCCCCTGTGGCCCCCTGAAAAAAACGGAAGCTTTGTCAGCACCTTGATTTTAGGACTGAACTGCAAAATAATACATGTGTGTTTTTTAAGACACTAAGTTTGAGATAATTTTTCTAAAGGAATTAATACAACTTCTAATTTGAAAATGAAGACAGGGATGCTATCCTATTTCTAAGGTAGTAACTTTAAGATAAAATGTATAGGTCACCTCTGAAGACTGCAGTTAGAGGAAAAACACTAAAATTAAAAAGTCTGCCATGTGTTGAGATTTAAGATGTATCTATATAGTTTGAATGAGATGTCGAAACTCGAATCGAGTCCTCACTTTTTCCTTTAAATAAAATCACCTTTGGTTGCTCAGAAGCCATTAACTTCACACATTTCCAACTATTTCCTCTTAGAAGGATGACTGGACCTCAAATTCTCTGCAAAGGTTTTGATGAAAGTTTTGGACATTAAGGAAACTGCAGTTGTTCAAATACTTACTTCTTTGTCTACCCATACCTGCAAAATATGGGTTTCAAGGAATTGAGTTAATTAGACTTAGATTATACTATTTCTTCTGCCATCATTTGTCAAGAGTCAGTCATAAGAGAAGGGTACTTAAGTATAACTCTCAATTTTTAGTTAGGCATTTATGAAATCCCAATACTATCAAATTTTGAGAATTCAGATGACCTTGAAATTATGCAATAATTAAGTTCACTTTGGAATTTTAATTTGTACATAGGTGAATAAAACATTCAATATAAAATACTATATATATATAGTATATATATATATATCTCAAAGCATAAAATAAGCACATTTCTTTAAATACTATATCTTATGTTACTAAATAGTATCAAATGACTTATAAACATTACAATTTATTTTTATTCTCAACATAGTAATACTTTTATAATACTTCATATTCAGTTGTATAGAAATTAGGTCATATTATTGACATAAAAAAACAGATTTAATGTTTCTAACTCAGTATATTATTACTGCTTTGTTTCCTTTAAATAAAAATTAAGCATAAGTGAAATAATTTTTGCTTCAATTAGCAAAACTTTAGCAGAATTGTTTATACTTGTTTAGTTTGTTGCTGGTTAGGCACAACAGAGTAAATGAATTCTCTAAGGAATGTTTTTCCTAGTTTACAAACTTTTATTTCATTACAAGTAAAATAGATTTTTAAGTGCATTAAATGAAAGTATGCAAACATTTGACTCCTTTTGAGGAATATTTAATCATTGAAGATGAAACATTGGTAGATGTAAGTCTAAACATTAAGATCAAACACTGAAACAAGATCAGTGTTTCTTAGCTTATATTTTATGTTATAAACTCTTGTGAAGTTATCCAAGAAAGAGATTTTTAACTTGAAATATTTAACTGAAGCTGTTAAAACATATTTCTTCAGCAATTTAGCTTATTTCTTTTTTCAGTATTAATGTTATCAGTAAGATTTATTATGTTTCTCAAATTTATACATAAAAATCTTTTAGGAAAGATGAACTTTTCATTTAAAGATTATAACATGATTGATAAAGATAGATCATTGTGTGTCTCTAAATTCTATTGAGCTATTCTCCAAATGCATTTCTGAAAAAATAAAAAAATCCTAATTGACATTTGTTTGCACGTCTCCAGATTGACTTTTATGCCCAGCCCGTGTGGCTCAGTTTGTTGAGAGTCATCCCATCCACCACGAGGTCACTGGTTTCGGGCTCAATCTCCAGTAGGGGGTTTTCAGGAAGCAGCCAATCAATGTTTCTCTCTCTCTCTACCTCTCTCTTCTCTCTCTGAGATCAAATAAAAACATTTTCTTTTTAAATTGATTTTTACAACATTCTGTTTTTTAACACACAAATTTAAAGAGAAACAAGATAAAGAACTTATTTAATTAACTTTTCACTCTCAGAATTACATATAATATACACAGCTTAGGTATTTAAGAAAAGCTTTGATAGTTTTTTTCAGGCTAAGACTATGTTACACTTATTTAATGGCAAACAGTGCAAGAGGGAAGTTGTAAAATCTGACAACTGTGTTATGCTCCAAAATTCTATTGAATTGATAGTTTAGCATGAGACTATTATGTAAGTCAAACAAGCTGAACATTTGTGTCTGTTTTGATCATTAGTATACATCAAGCAGAGAAACTACAGTAGTAGTTAAATTACTACTTCCTTTGTTTTTCTGACCCTTCTTCTTTAAGAAAATTGAATGTGACAGGAGTGTTTTCACATCCTAAATTTACGCTGCCAATAATTTGTACAGCTTGGGCAGGTTTATGTAGTAGTAGAGAATGATGACTATATAATTTTATGTTTTATTAGGAGCAACAACCATAGAGAAATATAACCTCAGAACAAATTTGTGGATCCAGGCAGGGATGATGAACGGCCGGAGATTGCAGTTTGGTGTGGCTGTTATTGATGACAAGCTCTTTGTAATTGGAGGTCGAGATGGCTTAAAGACATTGAACACTGTTGAGTGTTACAATCCCAAAACTAAGACTTGGACTGTCTTACCACCGATGTCAACACATAGACATGGTCTAGGTAAGATTTCTTTATTGATATTATTTTTAGAAATATTTTTATTGATAGTGAAAATATATGTAAAAGTATGGTATTGCCATCAATTATTATTAACTTTATACTGTGGGCTTATTTGGAGTTATTGACATTTTCCTGTGCTGACCAACATGCATTAAACCTTTGAGAGAAATGTTAATGATACCAAAATGAGTAAACCTCAAGCTATCCACAAAGTTTTCACAATCTGACATTTATTTAACATGTAAAATTTAACATGAAAAAAAAATGCAGAACTATTATGGAGAGGCCAGAGTAATACAGCTCCGAGAAAGAAATAGTTAACATGGCTTGAGGAAGACAATTAAGATGACTTATTCCACATTTCTGGATAGTTGAGTCTAGTTATATCTTTGTATTTAATGTATTCCACCTTGGAAAATCCATGGGAACGGGCAATATAAGTTTAGAGAAAGAGTAACTCGTCAGCTGTTACCAGGGGTCAATATAATAAGATTCACTTGATCTTTACTGTGGAATACCTGAAGATGGGGAGAACTATATTTGTGTACAGAAAATCTGGTTGTGAATCTTGTCTTAAATCTGCCATTTAATATTTGCATGATTTTTGGCCAGAACTCAAATTATGAGCCTTAGTTTCCTGATTTACTGCCAATTCAACATTATTAAGTACATAAAAATCTAATGATGATAATGGATATGAAATTGGTTTGTAAGTTGTAAAGTCCTATACAAATATTTGAAAAAGAGGAATTTAATAAAGACTAACAAGTCTTGAATTTGCACTTTGTATCATGGGGATTGTATGAAGTGCAAATTACTTCCTTTGAAGACCTGAAATATGCTAGAGAGTTGACTAAGTGCCTTTCATTTAGTTTGAATATATATATTAGAGAGATATCAGGGTTTAATTGCAAATCCACTGATTTAGACATTAATAGGCAAGCAAAATTAGAGACAATTTTTAAAAAAATACTAATGATAGTTTAACTTTGAGGTCTCCAACACTGCATTTCCCATTGTTGTCAACTCTACCATCAATCTAAGCAAAAAAAAAAAAAAAATTTTTTTTAAATAGATGAACTAAAGCAACTTACCTTTTTGATTGTCTTCCTTTACCTTCCTTTTCTTTGGTTTGCTCATTAGTAAAATTAAGAAATAATAATAAATGTCTGAGAAAGTTTAAGTTCCAGAATTCTGTGTATTATATAAAAGCCATATAAAGTATTTAAATTAATAAAACCAAATTAGAGTATGGAAACATGAACACCAAATTATTTTTCTCAGGTAATATTCATGGATATAGAAGGTTTCTTATATGTTTCCCCCCCCCCAAAATATATTGGAGGATTTTGGCTTTCATGCTTATGTAAAAGCTCTAAGTGTTGATTTTATTAGTTAGTTAGCTAACAGCCTATGTTCTTGTTTTGGGGGAATATAGAGAATAAACAGTCTGGATTGGAATATTTAGAATTTAATGTCTCTCTGTTTTGGTTTTAGACAATTTAATTCCTTTCTGTTATGGTATACTGAAGTTCAGTTATGTAGGATAGTTGCATGTCAAAAGGAACTGCTTGAAAATTTTTTACCAAGAATATACCTTAAGTGGTGTAATTTCATGTGCTTAAAGTATACCAGGTGATTTTTTGCCTCAAATCCTATGACATCAATGCTGAGCAGGATGGTAATCTCCCATAGTGTCTTTTAGTTTGCCTTATTTGTTAAAGAGCCCATTGTAAAGCTATATGTGGAAGTAAGGCTAGATAAAAAATTACATGTGCCAACTTTATCACAAACATCTAAAATGCAGTGTAGCCTTTCCACAAGTTTTAGTGACTCAATAGCAGCTCTCGTAGTTGACTATGTTCATGACTAAGGCTCTCCTATTTTGCATGTTTTGTTTTGCTTCACTTCTATTTTCAAGTGGATCACCTCTCCACTATAGGGCATGCCATCAGGTTCTTCTGTGTTTTACTTCCTAGTGGTTTTTGCTTTCAATCAGTTTTTAAAAATTTCTCTACTATAGAATTCCCCAAGGTCTAACCTGATTGAGTTAGTAGGCAATATCATAGCATAAGGCATCATTTCTGGGCACAATTCTCATTTCAGAGTGCCTCATAGATCACTAGCAGTGCCCAGTACATAAAAAACTGCCATTGACTTGGATGCCAGTCCAGGTCCAATCAGTTGAAACTAGATTGATAGTAGCACAAGATACATCTGTGTTCTCTGATTAACCAGTTTCCTTTGTGATCAGTCACATTCCTCATGATAAATTGCATCTCAGGAAGTTCAGCATTATGTAATCACACTCAAATGCAACCAGCATCCTTGGTCTAAGATTCCTGTTCCTTCAATATAACATATCAGTCTTTGATCTACCTTGTCTCTTCCAGGGACTTCTGTTACATAGATGTTGATATTTCTTATTTAATGTGGCATATCTTTTCAATTGATTGTTTATTTATTTTATGAATGAATTTAATATCCAGCCCTTCAAATTGTTCTTAATCTGTGTGCATCATGACATTAATCCCATGCATTGATCTCAATTACTTTCTTGTCACAGTCTCACTATTCCTACTCGGAAATACATTATAATTTCTTTCTTCTTTTTAATGATATCAATAACTTACCTTATCTCTGTGAGACAATGTATTATGCCTTTTCCAAATTCCTGTCTGCCTCCTTATTTTATTTATTATAGGTGATTATCTTCCTCCTCTTCTTCTCCCAGTCCCTCCAAGTGCTCTCTCTTTCTCTTTCTCCTGTTAGTCAATCTTTTTCTTCTCCTCTTTGTTTCTTCTCTTCCTTTTTTTCCTTCTTCCTCCTCTTCCTCATCTGCCTCCATGTCTTCTTCTTCCTTTTCTTTCTCCTCTTCTAATTCTATTTAACAGTCATAACCACTAAAATATGTGAATTTTAACTGTGCACATATGTGAACATGTAAGATACTTGGACTAATTGAATGAAAGGCTAAAGCATTGAAGAGTGGATAGAAAATTACTTACCCAATTTATCTGCTGCTATTCCTAACATGTAGCTCTCAGGGGCACATCTATTTACCTGCATTTCCTCATAAATTCCCTTGAGCATTTCCTTCTTATCTCTGATGGCCTTACCATAGGGCTGGAAGCTGAGGTGGGAAGGGAATGTGCTGGACCAAGCAAGTCTATTTGCTTCTGCTGTTAGCAGTTCCACATCCAAGCTCGGCTCTGATGATAACCGGATGTTATCTAACCAATCACGGCAAGCTCTGAACAGGCACTTCTGTATCACTGCCTAGCAGTGGAGAAGACACAGAAGCTCTTCTGAAGAGAACAATATGTGGTAGCAGAAGTGCACAAATCAAGTTTTCCTCCAAGATATACCCTCAAGGCAGTTCCTTGAATTTTGTCTCACTCAAGAAGCTGCAATTGACTTCTGATTTTCTAATTGTGTGGGGTTTTTTTATGTTAAATTTTCAAGCACATACCATGACTCTCCCTTTGGTGTAATCACCAAGATTGGTTTTGACTGTAAACCAACAGCTGCCTGAGCTAATTTTCTATTTGTTCAGAAACTAGAGTGTCCTATATCATTTCCCACAGTGAATCAGTACCTACTCTGTGGTACACAATGGGACTATAAAATTGCCTATGTAATTCCATATTATACATTCAAGTGACAAGGAGCTGCAGTCTAAGGTAAAATTATAAAATATTAAATAAAAATGCAAAATATTTTCTTTGACCCACATAGCTCCCATCCCCTTAATTTGTATGAAAAAAAATCCTTATATGATTTTACAATGAAGTCACATGAGTTTTTTGGTTGCTAAAGATAATTATGTGACCAAAAAATATTTCATAGCTATCAATAAATGAAGAAGGCTCATTCTGCTGCATAAAATAGCATATAAAATTCTGTTCACATTAAGTCTGTGACAGAAGGGAGCAATGCATCTACCTAGAGAATTAAACTAATTAAGAGCACAGTTTGCTCAATATGCTAAGAGTTTTTATTTCAGCATTTATGTCTTTGAGGCACATTTCTATATATCATCCCTTTTTTTCTCACCACATTTTATATTGTATAAAATTGAATAAGATGTTAGTTCAATAAACGTACTGCAATTAAGTCCTTTTAGGAAAAATTGATAAAGAATAATATAGTGTTATTTATTAAGATTTGCTTAATGCCAGACACCATGTTGTGTATTAAATATATGGTAAGGGCTTTGTTTTTGTGCTTTTTAGTTTTTCAATTGATAAAATTCACATAGCATAAAATTCAGTTTTAACATAGAGAGTTGATATTTTGTGTATATTCACAGATTTGCTCACCCATCATCATTATCAAATTCCAAAACATTTCTGTTACCCTACCAACAACAACAACACCTGCATTAGAAAAGCAGTCACTCTTCACTGCCCCTTCTCCCTAGCTCTTCACAACAATTAATCTACTTTCTGTTTTTATGGACTTGCCAATTTTGGATGTTTCATATAAAAAGAATCATATAACTTGTGGCCTTTTATTTATGGTTTCCCTCACACAACATAATGTTTTCAACAGTCATCCATTTTGAAGCCTGTTATCAATTCTTCATTCCTTTTATGAATGAATAATATTCCACTGTTAGAATTTACCACATTGTGTTTGTACATAATCAATAGAAGAACATTTGGGTTGTTTTTACTTTTTTGCTATTCTGTAAAAAACGGCTGTGAACATTTATGTATGCATTTTTGTGTGGATATAGGTTTTCCGTTCTGTTGGATATAAGAGGAGTGTTGTTTTCATAAGGTAACTATACTTTTAACTTCTGAAGGAACGGCCAAGCTGCTTTCATAATGGCTGCAGCATTCATTCCCTGTCTCCTCAGCAAGGCATGAGGATGCCAGATTTTGCACATCTTTTCCAACCCTTGTTACTAGCCATTCTTTTTTATTATAATAATTGTAGTGTACACTGAGTGGCATTTAATTATGATTTTATAGACTTCTCTCTAATAAATAATTTTGAAAAACATTTTATGTGCTTATTTGCCATTACTATATAGTCTTTGGATAAATCTTTATTCAAATAGTTTGCCCATATTTTGTTTGGGATATTTTTCTTTTTATTATTGAGTTGTGATTGTTTATTTATAGTCTGTGGATAAGTCCTCTATTTTAACTTTCTTGAGAGTGTCCTTTGAAGCATAACAATTAACTTAATGAAGTTCAATTTAATTTTTTTATTTTGTTGCTTATGCTTTTGGTAGCATATCTGAGAAAATTGTCTAATCCATGGTTATGAAGATTTATGCCTATGTTTTCTTTTATAAATTTCATATTTCTAAGTCTTAAAATGAACAATATAACACATTTTGAGTTAATTTTGTTCTGTGGTGTGAGATAGTAGTTAAACATCTTTCTTTTGCATGTTGTCCCAACACTATTTGTTGAAAAGACCTTTCTTTTCCATAGCATTGTTTTGATACATTTGTCAAAAAAAAGTCCATAAATGAGGGTTTATTTATAGACTCTCAATGGTATTTCACTAATATCTAATGTCTATCCTTATGCCAGCACCACACTGTCTTAATTATTATAGCTTTGTAGTACAATTTGACTTTGTTCTTCTTTTTAAGTTTTTTAAGATCAGGCTTTTTTGAGTCTTTTACATTTCCAGACAAATTTTAGAATTAATTTTTCAATGTCTGCAGAATGGTATCTGGGATTTCAATGTTGATTGGGCTGAATCTGTAGGTCATTTTGTCAGTTTTGCCACATTAACAATATAAAGTCTTCCAATCAATGAACTTTAAATATCATTCTATTTATTTAGATCTACTTCCTTGAATTTCTTCTGCAAAATTTATAGCTGAATTATCTATTATATTTTATTTTATTGTACATGTTCATTTTCAGGTTTTGCATTATTAGTGTGTAGAAATAAAATGTATGTTTGTGTAATTAACTCATATCCTAAAACTCTGAGGAATATTTTTATTAGATTAGTAGATTTTTGTGGATATTTTATGATTATGTATAATAAAATCATTATATCTGACAAGAGAAATAATTTTACTTCTTTCTTTAAAATCATATGACTTTTATTTCATTTACATGCTTATTTACCTTGGGAGGAACCTCCAGTACAATATTGAATAGAACTCTTATGAGAAGACATTGTTGCCTTACTCTTAAATTAGGGGGGAAATCTCAGTCTTTTACCATTAAATAAGACATTATCAATTTTTTTTGTAAATGCTCTTTATCAAATTACAGAAGTTCCTTTATATTCCTAGTTAGGTGTTTTATCATGAAAAGGTATTGGATTTTATCAAGTATTTTTTTCTGCATCTATTGAAAAGAATATGTATTTTTTTTCTTTATTAGTATAGTGTATTACATTAACTGATTTTTAGATATTAATTCACCTGAACTTCTTAAGATAAATCTCACTTGGTCATGCTCTATAATCCTTTTTATATGTTGCTGTATTTGCTTTTCTAGTATTATGTGCAAGATTTTTTATTTGTATTTTTAAGGGATATTGGTCTGTAGTTTTCTTGTGGTACCTTTGTGTGGTTTGAGCATCAAGGTAACACTGGCTTTCTAGAATGAGTTGGGAAATACTCACTGATCTTCTTTCTTATGAAAGAGCTTGTGAAGCATTGGTGTTAATTTTTCTTAAAATATTTAGTAGAATTCATCGGTAAAGCTAAGGGAGCCTGGGCCTTACTTTGTGAAATGTTTTTAAATCATTAGTCACTCTTTACTTTTTATTGGTCTGTTCAGTTTTTCCATTTCTTCTTGAGTCAGTTTCTGTAGTTAGTGACTTTATAGGACTTTGCCCATCTAATCTAGGTCATCTAAATTGTTGACATACAATTATGTATAGTATTCCCTTATAATCCATTTTATTTTTATAAGGTTAATAGTAATGCTCCCTATTTTATTCCTGATTTTAATAACTTTTATTTTCTTTATTGATTTTGGAGAGAGAGGAAAGGAGAGGGAGAGAGAGATAGAAACATCGATGAGAGAGAACATCGATTGGCCACCTCGAAGTTCTCACCGGGGATTTGGCCCACAACCTGGGCATGTGCCCAGACCAGGAATTGAACCGGTGACCTCTCAGCGCATAAATCAATGCTCAACCACTGAGCAGCAACAGCTGGGCCTGATTTTAATAACTTTATCTCTTATTCAGTTTAGGTAAAGTTTTGCACTTTTGTTGATCTTTTCAAAGAACCAACTGCTAACTTTATGTTTTCTTTTGTCTTATAATTCACTATTTTTTATATACATTCTTTTATAGCTATACATTTTTTTACAGCTATACATTTCCATCTAAGCACTGATTTAATTGCACTCCATACATTTTGGAGTTTTGTGCCTTCATTTCTATTAATGTCAAAGTATTTTTAACTATTTTTTAATCTATGACCCATTGGTTATATAGGAGTGTTTTTAATTTCCACGTTTGTTATGATTGTCATACAAATTACATGTTTATATATTATACATCCATCAACAGTTTTTAAATTATTGCTTAATGCAGTTATCTTCTAAGTAAGATATAAGAAAATAAAAAGTTATAAACAAAAAATATATTTATACTTTCTTTCTATTCACCTAACTATATCTCTGTATTCTTTACTTGGATTTGTGTTTTTGTAGAAATGTCTATGTTTTGGAATGAAAGATTTCTTTTAGTATTTTCTGTAGGGCAGGTCTACTAGAAACAATCCCTCAATATTTCTGTTATTTGTTTGTTTTAAATCTGAGTATGTGATCATCTGTCCTTTATTTTTGAAAGATATGGAATTCTTAATAATCCTTCCTTTTTATAACTTTATTTTTATTGTTGAAACTATTACAGATGTTCCCAATTTCCTCACCCTTTGCCCACCTCCACCCAGCCCCCCACCCCTTTCCTCTGACCATCACCATACTGTTGTCTGTGTCTGTGACTTATATATGTTCTTTGGCTAATGTCAGATATGCCATTTCACTGTTTTCTGGCCTCCTTGTTACCCAATGATAAATGAATGGTTAATCTTATCAAGGATCCCTTCTATGTAATAAGTTGCTACTATTTTGTTACTTTCAAGATTCTTTATCTTTGGCTTTTAATAACTTGTCAAGTGCCTTCTGGTGTGCATCACTTTGAGTTTATTTTCCTTGAGCTCAGCGCTTTGTCTCCCAGCTCAGCTGAGCTCCTGACAATGCAGAGTTGTAAACTGCCTACTGATGTGTTGAAGGGTTGCCTTAATGTGCACATTGAGAAGGCCTTGTTACAGGTGTTTGGAGAAGACCTCTTTCCACGACTTTAGATGAGGAGACCTCAAAAGGTATCTGGGCTAGGAAAGCAATATGTGAAGAGCACAGTCAGCCAGAGGTGTCTCAGACCTTGCCTGCAACTCCCTGGAAAGACTGCACAGCAATACATTTTGCCTGTGCACCAGACTGGTGTGAGGAGGGCAGCTGTACTGCCAGGGAGAGCCTTTGTAATTGCCCACAACCAGGTCTGAACTCATGCCTAACCTTCACTTCCTGCTTATGTAAATCTTCAAGGTCAGCCAGAGGTGAGAGCGTGATGCCTTCTCAGATTTTACCTGAAACCATGTGTACAACCCTGAACATACATATGACCTTCTAGAGTACCAGGAATGTGTCAATCTTTTCAAATCCCACCATGGACATCTCATTTTTCAGCTCTAATTTTAAGTTTTTTAGTCAAATTTTGTTTGCTCCAAGTGTTTTCACCACCTCAGGCAGCTGTGTTGTTAAATACAGTTGACCTTTGAACAGCATGGGGGTTAGGGACACCAACCTTCTGCACAGTCAAAAATTCTTTATAACTTATGTTGGCATTCTGCCTTTGTGGTTTCCCAACCGAAGATTAAAAATACTGTTTTTGATCTGCAGTTGGTTGAACTTGTAGATGCAAAACCTGGGGATACATGGGCCAACTATCTATTTATTGGGGAAAAAAAATCTGTGTATAAATAGCACCACACAGTTCAAACCAGTGTTGCTCAAAGGTCAAATGTAATTGCCACTAATTTTTTTTTTTGACACACACCCTGCACATTCTTGGTAAAAGAAAGCCTCAGTTCCGTGAAAGAAGGATTAAGTTTCCAGAAAAGTACCAGACAGTCAGATAATAACAATTCCTCGAGGAATTGACATTTGAGGAATCTTCAAATCTCTCCAGTGGCTGCTAGACTGCTGGATTTCATGACTACCTTTATCGTGAAGTTCTTGGCTTTCAACGTTACTGACAAGCTGAGGAGGAGGTGATGGGACTAGTGATACCATTGTAATTAGCTAGTTATTAATAATAGGAAAGGAGCAAAGGGACAGCCAGACATTATAGACATGTTCTCTGTAAACACTGAGGAAGGGAACCACAAAGGGAAAATACTTGCCTGTCAATCACACCTGGGGACAGAGATGGCTGGCCAGAATGGGTGTGGCCACTGCAAGTGCATGGAAATTTGGGATATAGAATTCCCTAAACAAAGAAGCTTGCTCTCTTATGCCCTTGGCTCTTTTGGGACTTGTGGAACTCTGGGCTGTGGGGTTCTCTTGCTTCTGCTTCCTTACATTCTTTACACACAATGGACCAAAGGACTACAGCTAGCTTGATGCTAGAATGGACCCAGCTCAAATCTGGAAAGGAAACTCTGGACACTGGCTCTGATTTTAGCTCTACTGAAGCCCCAGATAACACTTCTGTGACCGGACTAACGGAAATGGGATTTGGAAACCCATGGAAGTAATTCCACAAAAATAAAGTTTTCTACTATATCATATCCTCTCGTGGGGACCTCTGGAAATGCTTATTCCAGCAGTACCCCAAGAACCCCACACCCACTAGCAATGGGGGAAGACAAGGCACGTTGTTCTCCAATATCAATAGGGCATGTGAAAACATCACAAAATTAGTTGTTCTCATCTAGATTCAGCTGTTTTTCTTGAATAAATGCTCCTCAGATATTTTTTAAGCCTTAAGTTATTTTCCAGAGTTGTTGTTGCTGTTGTTGTTGTTGTTGTTGTTGTTGTTCTTCTTCTTCTTCTTCTTCTTCTTCTTCTTCTTCTTTTTTGCCATTGTTCTCATTACTTTTATAGAGTAGTGGATCTTTGGAGGTCCTTAGTCTTCCATTGCTACAGATGGCAACATTAAGGATTGTTTTTGCCTGGGTACAATAAGGAGATACCGATTAATCCACAAGCAAAAGGAGTCCTTGAAATCATAATGGTTATTAAACATTAGAAATGACATACATGGTCTTCCCATCGCAAGAAAACATTTTCAAAGCAATGACGATAACACTTACACTGGCCTTTTGTCAACAATGGTAAATGCTGACTCTTCACCTTCAGGTGAGGTCAGCCACTCTTAAGCTGAGAAAACACATGAACAATGAATAACCATAATGTGTAAATCTCCAAACTGTGCACTTTAACAAAGCAAACAAACACACAAAACATAATAGTTAACTTAGAAAACTGATTGAGTGGCCTGGAACTTCACCTGAAAACCAAGACAGACCTGGTAGTTAATTCAAGATAAAAATGACATCCCTTTACAAGTCTGGTTAGGACAAAGATGCTTCCATGGAAGACACTGGAACAAGCATCTCTGCTTCTATCTACTCTTTATCTGTGAGCTAACTCTGAGTTACATTACCCTAGGAACTTAATCCTGCTGCAAACTTTGCCAAATCAAAAATAAGACAAAATTTTACTTTCCTTCTTTGCTTTGCTAATTCCAGTTTAAAGTCCTGTTGGAAGTGCCTTATTGGCCAAGCTTAATTTATAGGTATAGGCATTAATCAGGTTTTTTTGAGAGTCAGGAAAAAAAGTTACTTAACTTATTTAAATTGATAAAATTCCTTAAGGTATAAAGAAAGGGAACTCAAAGCGACATTTACTATGAATCTTTTCACTGGCTTTTAGAAACTATATTTATAACAAGAAGTAATAAATAGACTGAGGAATATATCAGCATAATAAAACATTGCATTTCTTTGTGACATATAACATTAGACTATAAAATCTCTTTATTTTGTATTTTTTGCAATTTTTATAAATTTATTTTTGTTACAGATGTTTCTCCTTTTTCTCCCATTGACACCATCCTCCTGCTCCCGCCCTCCCCCAGCATTGTTGTCTATGTCCATTGGTTACACATATGTGCATATAAATTCTGTGGTTTATCTTTTCCCTCCCCCACATCCCCCTCCTGTGAGGCTTGTCAGTCTGTACCCCACTTCCATGTCTCTGGGTCTATTTTGTTCATCAGCTTGTACTGTTCATTATATTCCATGAATAAATGAGACCATGTGATACTTGTCTTTCTCTGATTTGCTCATTTAGCTTAGCATTATACTCTCCATGACCCTCCATGTCATCTCAAAGGATAAGAGATCTTTCTTTCTTACAGCTGCATAGTATTCCATTGTATATACGTACTACAGCTTTTTTATCCACTCATCTATTGATGGACACTTGGGCTGTTTCCAGATTTTAGCAATTGAAAATAGTGCTGCTATGAACATAACGGTACATATATTCTTTCTGATGGGTGTTTCAGGCTTCTTAGGTTATATTCCTAGAAGTAGGATCACTGGGTCAAATGGCAGTTCAATTTTTAACTTTTTGAGGTAACACCATAGTGTTTTCCATAGTGGCGGCACTAGTCTGCATTCCCACCAGCAGTGTACTGGAGTCAACTTTTCTCCACACCCAGGCCAGCACTTGTTGTTTGATGATTTGTTGATGGCAGCCATTCTGGCGGGTGTGAGGTGATACCTCATAGTTGTTTTAATTTGCATCTCTCTGATGATTAGTGACATTGAGCATTTTTTCATATGTCTCTTGGCTATTTGTATGTCCTGTTTGGAGAGGTGTCTATTTAGGTGCTCTGCCTGTTTTTAATTGGATTATTAAAACCCATTCATTGTTCAATAACATGCTATTTAGCCTTCATATGTTCAAATATCTTTGCATGTTCTTGTTGCAATTGATTTCTAGTTTCATGCCATTGTGATCTGAGAAGATGCTTGATATGATTTCAATCTTCTTGAACTTGTAGAGACTTAGTTTGTGTCCTAACATGTGGTCTATCTTTGAGAATGTCCCATGTGCACTTGAGAAGAATATGAATTCTGTAGTTTTGGGGTGTAATTCTCTGTAGATATCTATTAAATCCATTTGGTCTAGTGCTTCATTTAGAGTCTCTGTTTCCTTGTTAATTTTTTGTCTAGAGGATCTATCCAGTGATGTCAGCGGGGTGTTGAATTCCCCTGCTGTGATTGCATTGCTGTCAATTTCTCCTTTGAAGTCCTCCAGAAGATTTTTAATATGCTTCGGTGCACCTATATTGGGTTCATGTATGTTTACCAAGGTTATAGCTTTCTGTTGGATAGATCCTTTCAATATTATGTAGTGGCCTTCTTTGTCTCTAGTTATGGCCTTCATTTTGAAATCTATTTCATCAGATATGAGTATTGCTACCCCAGCTTTTTTTTCCTTTCTGTTTGCTCGGAAGATTTTTTTCCATCCTTTCACTTTCAACCTATGTGAGTCTTACGTTGCGAGGTGGGTCTCTTGTAAACAACGTATACATGAATCATGCTTTCTTATCCAATCAGCTACTCTGTGTGTTTTTATCGGAGCATTCAATTCATTTACATTTAAGATGATTATTGATATGTACTTATTTATTGTCTTTTTTGTTTAATGTGGTTATATTTTTCTTCCTATTTCTTCTACTAATTACAGTAGTTCTTTTAACATTCCTTGCAGTGCTGGTTTGGTGCTAATGTATTCCCTTAGCCTTTTTTTTTTTGTCTGGGAAGCTCTTTATTTGACCTTCTGTTTTGAACGATAGCCTTGCTGGGTAGAGTAGTCTTGGATTCAGATCCTTGCTTTTCATGACCTTGATTACTTTATGCCATTCCCTTCTGGCCTGTAGTGTTTCTGTTGGAAATCAACTGATAGCCTTGTGGGGGCTCCTTTTTAGGTAGCCTGTTGCTTATCTCTTACTGCATTTAGGATTCTCTCTTAGTAATTAAAATGCCAAAAATTAAAGACAGTGGGCCTTGGTTTGGGCCTGTTTGGGTTCTTCTTACTTGGGGCTCTCTGTGCTTCTTGAACTTGAATGCCTTCTTCCTTCACCAAGTTAGGGAAGTTTTCTGTCACTATTTCTTCAAATATATTCTCTAACCCTTGCTCATTTTCGTCTTCTTCAGGGACTCCAATGATGAGAATATTTCCAGTTGTCCCACAGTTCTCTTAAGCTGTCTTCCTGTTTTTTCATTGTTTTTTCCTTTTGGTTTTCTGACTGGTTGATTTTTTTTTTACCTTGTCTTCTAATTCACTGATCCGGTCCTCAGCTTCCTCTACTCTGCTGTTTCGTCTTTCCAATATGTTCTTTATTTCTACTATGTCATTCTTCATTTCCACTTGGTTTGTTTTCAATGCTTCTATATCTTTACTCATGGTGTTGAGGTCCTTACTCATGCTGTTGAGCTTCCTCAAGATCATGGCTCTGAATTCTAGTTCTGTTAACCTGCTTAACTCCATTTCATTTATCTCATCTTTGGTAGAATTCTCTTGTTCTTTCATTTGGGATTTGTTTCCTTGTTTCACCATTTTGGCTATCTCATTGGTTTTGGAGCCTGCCAAATTTTCCCTGTGGGTGTTGGGGTTCTGCTGTTTGTGGCTCCCTCTACTGGGTTTGGATGAGAGTGGGAGGACCCACGTTAAACACCACTGTCAAGTCTTACTTTCCTGGGTAGATTTGCAAGCCCAGGAATGGTTCAGTTATCCTCTAGCTTTTTGCCTGGAGGCTATTAGTCCTGGTTACTTGAAGAGCCTTGGGTTCTCAGTTGAATGAAAAACTCCCTCAGGTGTTCAGCGTAGGAGGATTTCTCAGGGGTGGGACAAATGCTGATTGTTATTGAGCCTCAATTTGCATTTCTCTGGACCAGCAAAAGCTCTGACTGCCCTCCAAATCCTGAGTGTCCCCACACAGTTCCATCCAGTGTGCCCTTCCTTTGCCGGAGCCCAAGGTGAGTGGCTGTGGCTATTTTGGCACTCTGTCCCGGCCCTCTGCACTGTGGAGCGAGCTTGGGACTTTAACCCTGAGGGCGCTACTCACAGTTAAGACCACTGCTGTCCGTGGGCTCCCAGCCCCCCTCTTGCACCTCAACAATACTACCAGGATCGATTCAGTGTCCCTGGTTATATGATCCTCTCAAGCTGCTTTTCTGTTCCTTTTTCCTCATGATTTGTCGTTTTTATTTTTTATTTTTTTTATTTTAATAAAAATTTTTTTCTTTATTGATTTTAGAGAGAGAGGAAGAGAGGGAGAGAGAAACAGAAACATCGATGAGAGAGAACATCAATTGGCCACCTCCTGCATACCTCCCACTGGGGATTGGGCCCATAACCTGGGCCTGTGCCCTGACTGGGAATCAAACCGGTGACCTCTTGGTGCATGGGTCAATGCTCAACCACTGAGCCACACCAGCCGGGCTGATGATGTCTTTATTTTAGTTGTAATTCCAGATTGGTCCTGGGAGATGATCTGTATAGCTTCCAGTCACTCTGCCGCCATTTTGGAATCTAATTTTTGGCATTTTAATTATTGTGTCTTGGTGTGGGCCTCTTTGGGTTCTTCTTACTTGGGGCTCTCTGTGCTTCTTGAACTTGTATCCCTTTTTCCTTTACCAAACTAAGGAAGTT
Source organism: Tadarida brasiliensis (assembly GCA_030848825.1). NCBI lineage: Eukaryota > Metazoa > Chordata > Mammalia > Chiroptera > Molossidae > Tadarida > Tadarida brasiliensis. The sequence continues at coordinate 67,745,046 of CM061266.1, forward strand.
TTCTTTCACTATTTCTTCAAATATATTCTCTATCCCTTGCTCATTTTCTTCTTCCTCTGGCACTCCTATGATGTAGATGTTGTTATGTTTCATATGGTCCCACAGTTCTCTTAATTTGTCTTCCTGTTTTGTAATTGTTTTTTTCTTTTTGATTTTCTGATTGGGTGGTTTTTTCTACCCTGACTTCTAATTCACTGATCTGGTCCTTGGCTTCCTCTGCTCTGCTGGGTATTCCTTCCCATGTGTTCTTTATTTCTGCTATGTCATTATTCATTTGCAATTGGTTGGTTTTCAATGCTTCTATATCTTTACTCATGCTGTTGAGCTTCCTCATGATTATTACTCTGAACCCTCCCTCTGATATCTTGCTCAATTCCATTTCATTTATTTCTTCTCCTGTCAAATTATCTTGTTCTTTCATTTGGGATTTGTTTCTTTGTTTCACCATTTTGTCTGTCTCAGTGTATTTTGGAGCCTGCCAAATTTTCCCTGTGGGTGTTGGTGTTCTGCTGTTTGTGGCTCCTTCTACTGGGTTTGGATGAGTGTGGAGGACCCACACTGAACATCACTGTCAAGTCTTACTCAACTTGGTAGATATGCAAGCCAAGGAAAGGTTCAGTTATCCTTTAGGTTTTTGCTTGGAGGCTATTAGTCACAGTTACTTGATGAGCCTGGATTTGTAGCCCTCAGCTAAATGAAAAATCCCTCAGGTGTAAGAGAATTTCTAGCAGGTGGGGCACTTGCTCACTATTGGACTTTAGATGTTAATAAGCCTCTATTTGCACTTCTCTGGTCTGGCCTGGTGGTGGTGAATTCCTGTGGGAGGGGTTGTTGCTTCTCTCTGCTCTGAGAAGGGGTTCTTTGAGTAATATGACTACTGTCCTGTGAGGGAGTGATTCAGTACAGGACTCCTGATGCCCTTCCATCTAGTTCTCAGCTCTCTCTTGAGCCAGGAGATCCCTGGACTCTCTCCATACAGTTCCAATCCAGTCTGCCTCCCTCTGCCAGAGCCCAAGGTGAGTGGCTGTAGCTGATTTGGTGCTCTTACAAGTCCCTGCTTTCTCAGCAGGAAATGCACACTGCTAATACAGCCCTCATTGCTGTCCGTGGGCTCCCAGCCTGGCCCCACATGCCTCTGCAGTTTCTACCAGGCTTGATTTGGCATCCTCTTTCTGTCCTTGGTTGTACTGGCTCTCTTCCAGGTGCTCTCCAGTTTGTTTTTCATGATTATTTGTCTTTATTTTAGTTGTAATTCCAGTTTGGTCTTGGGAGGTGGTCTGTGTAGCTCCATTCACTCTGCTGCCATCTCTGTTCTGTCTAGAAAATCTCATTTTAAACTGTCAGTTTCCTTGTCTTAAAAGGAATGCTTGCTTCAGCTTAGTCTATTTCTTTAATTACACCAGTAATATTTGTCTTCTTCATGTCTCTTTTACTTTAAAATTAGTTTTCTCACAAGACCAGGACCTATTTTTCTTTAAGAGGGTTCTCTCTTGCCCTGGCAAGTTTGGCTCAGTGGTTAGAATATTGGCCCATGGACCAAAGAGTTGTGGGTTTAATTCCAGCCAAGGGCACGTACCTTGGTTGTGGTTCTCCCTGGCCCTGGTCGGGTTGTGCAGGAGACCAATCAATGTGTCTTTCTCAGATCGATGTTTCTTTCTATCTTCCTCCCTCTCTCCTTCCCATTCTATCTGAAGATAAATGGAAAAATATCCTCAGTGAGGATTTAAAAAAAAAAGTTCTCTCTTCAGAGTTTTGCAAATTTTCTCAAGAAAACAAAATTCAAAACGGCCTACTCAGTTTTATGTATTAGATATTTTTTTTAAAAAAAAGATAAAGTAAAAAGAAAAAACATAATGGGTACATTGAGGTGCAAATAAGACTTAATTATTTTGATAATATACATGCCTATACACATTCTCAAATGCACATACACAAATATATACGCAGATCCACAATTTCCAGTGATTATGCATGTCTGATTAATGAACATAATAAAGTCACCTTTCTTATTATTTATGCAGATGTGATATAGACATAGATGTGTGTTCAGTTTAACAATTATTTTGGAATTTACTTTTACTTTATCAGTTTCTCTTGGGAATATCACACACAAAGTATTTATTAGTATTGTCAGCAAAAGAAATAAAAATACAAAAAGAAAGGGAGAGAGGGAGGGACAGAGGGGAAACAACAAGGTGCCATGACTCTTCTCAGTTGAATGTGATCTTATATACTCTGATTTATAAAATATAAATATCAAGGAAATCCTCATTATATATTTAGTCTTCTGTGATCCTGTTACTTGTTGAATTCTAAACATAGATATTCCCTGGTATCTTTCCACTGAACTATGTTCTTATTTAAATAAACATGTATTAAAAACTTTAGTGCTAAGAATTCCATCAGGTGCTGGTGAAAAAGATGAATAAGAAGCAATACCTACCTGCAATATTATGCGCACTAGTTTACATACACTAGTTGCAAATTATCTCTTACAAATAAAAATTATATAGCCAGGTACAGATATTGTTTTACTTAATCTATTCCTCTTTTCCAGAAGTAAAATTTCAGATCACAAAAATGTGTGATTGATCTTCAACATGAGTCCTCTGTGGCCTCTGGATATCAATCTCTTAAATAGTAAAAAATTATATTGTATCTTCCCACATGGTATTCTACTAAGGAATACAGACATTGTATTCTTCAGTGGTGTCAAGAATTTGTGAACTGAGTAGATAGAATTACCTTACTGTACTGTGCTTTGATAAAATGCCAAAGGATAATAGAACATATTCTAGAACACTGGCTCTTGAATGGAGGATGTGAATACAATTAGTTTCTCATTTATAAGCAACCTTTAGAGATGTACCTGTTTGCTCTAAGAGTCACAGTACCATTTTTCCCAAGAATATTGTAAATAATGTAACTAACTAGGTTCTCCTCTGTGAGTTAAATGTTTTCAAGTCTGAAATTAAATTTGCAGTCTAACAGTAACAAATATGCATGTATTTTTTGTAGCAATCTCACACTTTGCTCTAGTTTAAATTTCTTTGCTTGTTTTGCTATTGCTTTTAGCATCTAGTTTTAATAAAGAATATGAATCTCTATTTAATATATTTTTAGAATCATCTTAATTTTTCAATAGTAAAATCAGATATTAACTTAAAGATAAGGTTGGCAGATTTAGTCTAGTTAAATACCAGGAAGATTTGTGTAAGAATGTTTATTGGTTAAGTCATTCAATAAGCATTAAAATTGCACTACCATATACTATAATACTCATGTTAGAATAAAAAGATGAATAAGATGTTGTTCTCAAGGATCTTATACCTGAGTGAGGAGACCAGAAAAGTTAAAAGACAATTAAAATGAAGTGTTGTAAGCACAATAAGTAAGAGTGTTATGACTATACTGTTTAAAGTCAAATGAATAACTAAGATTTATTTTTTTAATGTTTTTATTGATTTTTTAGAGAGAGAGGAGGGGAGAGATAGAAACATTGATGTGAGGGAGAAACATGGATAGGGTGCATCCTGCACACCCCTTACTGTGGATCATGTCCTCAACCCAGGGCATGTGCCCTGACCCAGAATCCCACTGGGACCTGTCACTCTATGGGATGACACTCAATCCACTGAGCCACACCGGCCAGGCAAATAATTAAGATTTCTAAAGAGAGGTGATGCCGAAACTGAACCATAAAATATTAATAGCCAGACAAATTGAATTTAAAAAATACATTTAAACAACAAAGTGAAATACATAAAATACAAATGTGAAAAGAAAGCATAGAATATTTGAGTAGCAAACCACAAGTTTATTAGAAAATAAGTTTCAATGATATTGCATTATCACATGAATACATTTTAAAATACAATAATTATCATTTTCCATGTTTGACATGCAGCATAAAACATGCGGCAAAATGTATAATATAATCTCTATAATCCCACTGTATGATAATATTTTAATTGGAGTTTTAATTAAATAGTGAAACATTTATTTCAAGGATATTTCTTGTCCATAAATATTTGAATTTTGCCCAAATTTCAAATAATAAAGATATAAATTTACCTGATATCCTTGAATACAGAAGGAATGAGATTGGATTTTTCATGGGCAATGTGGTCACTCAGGTGAATCACACAGAAAGAGCTAATAACAGAGAAGAAAAGATATTAAATCAACTACAGAAAGCTGACCACTTCAGACCCTGTTATTCTGGTTTTGACTGCTAATTTATTGCTTTCATAGATTTATCTGGGGAGGTAATTTTATTTTACATTTTAACTTTTTTTATAGTTGTCTTCAACCTGAATGACCACGCAAATTGTCCATGCCTCAATTTAAAATGCACGTTAAAACTAGTTTTAATAGAAAAATACCTTCCCTTCTAAAAATTTCCATCTCAATGTGCAGGTGATAATGGATGCTAAAGTAATCAAAACAGAAACATTATGCAGACTAATAGCTATTTAAACCTAGAGAGAATCTAAGAGTATTTACTCCAGAATCTTATTTTTACAAATGAGAAAACTGAGGGCAAGAAAGATTAAGTAGCTTGTTGAAGTTTATACAGCTCATTAGTGGCAAAGCTTGCTTTGGAATTCTTCACAGATTTCAGATTTGTTTTGCTTTGCTTTTTGCATTGATTTTTCTGCCTCACTGTGATTAGGTGTTTATTACTATTTCTAGAATTTATCACGTTCATTCTTCACAGTAAATATGAGTTTAGGGACAGAGCCAGGTTTTGTGGAGCTTAAAAATGAGATCTTCCTTAAGAAAGAGAAATGTGATAACCATTGAACACATAGGAAAGGCCCCAAGAGCCTGGTAAGTGAGGGGCCTTGAACCTTAGCCTTCACCAGCCTCACAGGAAATCCCTCCTCAATAAGCAGTTACCAACGTTAACTCTAAAACCATATTTTGCTTTAGTCAATAAATTACGTAATTTGATATGTTTTTCTTTTTGTAAGGATTACTGATGATAGAGTTATATTATATATAAATTCATACTGCAGTCAAGAGTATAAACAGTTCTAAATTTTCTAAAAAATGTTCCCTTTTTCATGTAATCTAGAAAAACATAAGCATCGTGACCTCTACCTTCTGGCTATAAATTTACTAATGCTTAACATATTTTAAATGAATACATAAATAATGAACTGAAATTCTGTGGATAATCACGCTTATGATTTTTCTGAGAGTGGCTGATTTGATTAAATATTTCTAAACCTTGAGAACTATTGTTCATATTAGTTTAGAGATTTGTGAATTACGTACAGCTACCCTGAGACTAACTATAAATACCTTTGGCGTGGCCAATGTTAGAACACTAGGAAAATGCTCTTATTTGCTATTTTGTTGATGTGATAATATTAATTTTTGTCTTGTGATCCGTTAGGCATCCAAAAAAATATATTTCACCTAAATTACCTCAAAAGCATCTCCTCATGAATGTGGAAGAAAATATAATTAAAAAAAAATTAAGTGAAATCAAATCAACTGTCTTCATGTGTTTTCTAAAATCACTCTTGCTAAAATGTAAGCCCAAGAGGATATAGTCTTTTGTATGTTCTGGTCTGATGTCTTAAGCACCCAACACATACAGGAAATTAAATATTAATATTACATGAATTTACATGAATTAATATACATGAATTAATATTTTTTATTGTTTATTTATTTATTTTTGTTACAGATGTTCCTCCTTTTTTCCCCTACTGACACCCTCTTCCCAATCCTGCCCCCTCCCCAGCATTATTGTCTATGTCCTTGTTTAAACATACATACATATAAGTTCTGTGGTTTATCTCTTCCCTTCCCCCATGTCCATCTCTTCTGAGGTTTGTCAGTCTGCACCCCACTTCCATGTGTCTGAGTCTATTTTGTTCCTCAGCTTGTTTTGTTCATTATATTCCACCAATAAATGAGTTCATATGATATTTGTCTTTCTCTAATTGGCTTGTTTCGCTTAGGATAATACTCTCCAGGTCCCTCCACATCGTCTCAAAGAATAAGAGATCTTTCTCTCTTACAACTGCATAGTATTCCATTGTGTATATGTACCACAGCTTTTTTATCCATCCTCTCATCTGTTGATGGACACTTGGGCTGTTTCCAGATCTTAGCAATTGTAAATAGTGCTGCTTTGAACATAGGGGTACATATACTCTTTCTGATAGGTGTTTCAGGCTTCTTGAGGTATATTCCTAGAAGTGAGATCACTGGGTCAAATGGCAGTTCAATTTTTAATTTTTTGAGGTAACACCATAGTGTTTTCCATAGTAGTTGTACCAATCTGCATTCCTACATGCAGTAGTAGAGTCCCCTTTCTCCACACCCTGGCCAGCACTTGTTTGATGATTTGTTGATGGCAGCCGTTCTGGTAGGTGTGAGGTGGTACCTCATAGTCATTTTAATTTGCATCTCTCTGATGATTGAGCATTTTTTCATGTGTCTCTTGGCTATCTGTATGTCCTGTTTGAAAAGGTGTCTATTTAGGTCCTCTGCCAATTTTTTAATTGGGTTCTTTGTCTTCCTTTTGTTGAGATGTATGAGCAGTCTATATATTTTGGAAATTAGCCCCTTATCTGATGTATCATTGGCAATTATGCTCTCTCATATAGCGGGTTCCCTTTCCATTTTGATGGTTGTTTCTTTTGCTGTTCTGTTCCATTGATCTATATATCTGTTCTTGTGCCAGTACCAGGCTGTTTTGTTTATTATGGCTTTGTAGTATAATGTGATATCCGGTATTGTGATCCCTCCTACTTTGTTCTTCTTTTTCAAGATTGCTGTGACTATTCGGGATCTTTTTTGGTTCCATATGAACTCTTGAAATATTTGTTCTTGTTCTGTGAAATACATCATTGGTATTTTGATGGGAATTGCATTGAATCTATAGATTGCGTTGGGTAGTATGGACATTTTAATGATGTTAATTCTTCTAATCATGAACAAGGTATATACTTCCACTTTTCTGTATCTTCCTCTATTTCTTTTTTTAATGACCTGTAGTTTTCTGCAAGTATATCCTTTACTTCTTCAGTTAAGTTTATTTCTAGGTATCTTAATTTTTTTACTACAATGGTAAATGAGATTGGTTTTTCTAGTTTCTGTTTCTGTGAGTATTGGTGTATAAGAATGCCGTTAATTTCTTGACGTTAATTTTGTATCCTGCTACTTTACCAAATTCATTTATTAAATCTAGGAGATTTTTGATGGCATCTTTAGGGTTTTCTATGTACAGTATCATGTCATCTGCAAATAATGACAGTTCCACTTCCTCCTTTCCTCCTATTTGGATTCCTTTTATGTTTTCTTCATGTCTAATTGCTGTGGCTAAGACTTCCATACTATGTTCAATAAGAGTGGTGAGAGTGGGTATCCCTGTCTGGTTCCTGTTCTTAAGGGAAATTCTTGTAGAAGGAAAGAAATAGTAAAGGTCAGAGCAGAAATAGACGACACAAAAACTAAAAATACAATTCAGAAGATCAATGAAACAAAGAGTTGGTTCTTTGAAAAGATAACAAGATTGATGGACCCTTAGCCAGACTCACCAAGGACAAAAAGAAAGGACCCAAATAAACAAAATCAGAAACAAAAGAAGAGAAGTAACAACTGACACCACAGAAATACAAAGAATCATTAAAACATACTATGAACAATTATATGCCAACAAATTGGACAATCTAGGCAAAATGGACAAAATTCTAGAAACACAAAGTCTCCCAAAACAGAACTGGGAAGAGATAGAAAACTTGAATAGACCAATAACAACTAAGAAAATTGAAGATGTAATCAAGAAACTCCCAGCAAACAAAAGCCCAGACCCGGAGGGATTCATGGGGGAGTTTTACCAAACATTCAAAGAAGGTCTAACACCCATTCTCCTCAAACTATTCCAGAACATCCAAGAAGATGGAAGACTTCCAAACTCATTTTATGAGGCCAACATAATTCTAATTCCAAAACCATGTAAAGACACTACAAAGAAAGAAAACTACAGGCTGATTTCCCTGATGAACACAGATGCCAAAATCCTTAACAAAATACTAGCAAATTGGATCCAGCATTACATCCAAAAAATTATTCATCATGACCAAGTGGGATTCATCCCAGGGATGCAAGGATGATACAATATCTGTGATATACCACATAAGCAAAATGAAAGATAAAAACCATATGATCATATCAATAGATGCTGAATAATCATTTGATAAAATGACATAATAAAGGCCATATATGAAAAACCTACAGCCAACATCATATTCATTTGGCGTGAATTAATATTTTTAATTAAAAGAATGTGTCTTATAAAGTTGAAGGTATTGCTATAGTTGCTAATTATTTATGTGAATATTATTACAATAATGTTTAATTTTGCAAGACAAGTAATATGAATCTTTTATTCACATGTTTAGGCTTTTGAATCACTGTTACCTATTTTTATGGAAGTTGACCAACAGTGTAGGCTCAGTGTGCCTCTGGTCCATGTCATTTGTGCAACAGCAAACACTTGCAGACACTAAATTCTTAGGCCTGAGTTAATTAGCTATGCCGTGTATAGGAAGTTAGTCCTGCCCTTAGTCGTGACTTATCTATTAGTTTTATTAGATAAATTCATCATTCAGGACTCCCAGGAAAAGCTTTAAACAAAAATGTATTGCAATTTTTTCCCCTTTGTCCTGACAAAGGGATTAGATTGCTAAATTTGATATAGACCAAAGTTCATTGCAAAATCATTTCACCTTTTCACAAGACATGAAGCTTCTATTCACGAAACAATAAAGATGAAAAATGATGTCCTAACAACATCTTCTTTTTTGATTGTTTCATTTAAAAGATAGTTTTAAATGCAGATGTTCAAATAGAATTTGGAAGCAGCTTTAATGGTAAGCTGACTTACACAATGAAAGATAAATCACACGTTCTCAGTTAAATTTTTCCTGAGAGATAGCAGGTTCTGAAAAGTTAATATAAAAAAAAATATATATATATATATTATAGTATAAATATGTTCCACTTGAATAGAATGATATAAGTTATTTATACCTTCTTTATCCATTACATAAGGAATGCATTTTAAACTTTAGGAAAAAAGAAAAGAACAATGCAAAAATGAACTCATACTGTATTTTATGTTTGGTAAAAGGAAAAGAATAAGGCAAAGATCATTTTCATTATTTACCAGACTGTACTATTTTACATTCTTAGAGGAAGTTAAAAATGAAGAATAATTAATATTGTTTTAATGTAATATGCAAAAGCCCAATATATTAAAATTTAAGAAGTTAAAGGAGACCACATTTATATACAGTATCTATACATATACCTATGCAACTATATATTTGTACTTTCATGTCAAAATTTAATTAAGTCTTTTTGAAGTAGTCATTTTAATACATCTTGTAATCATGTATATATCTATTTATGATTTGTATATCATCATAAAGAACAGTACATTATGATTAACCTTTATCCTTAGTCTGAAAGGCCTACATTTTAGGACTCTATGTTAAGAAGAGTAATACACTATAGCTACTATTCTTATTAACACACCGAGTTTTTTTTCTTTATTTGATATAAGCTCTTTTTTTGTTTTTTGTTTTTGCTACAAAACTATTTGTTTCACTTCAATTTTTGTAAAATAATTAGCTTTTAATATTGAGTCTGTTATAACACTGACTGACTTAAGACACTGAACTTAAATAAACCAGGTTCAACTTGATATTTTATTACATTAGATCGAAACTTTCAGAGTAAATTTTATTCATTCAGCAAGGACTTTTTTGGATACCAAACAAAAAACTGTGAACAAACAAGACACTGCTTTCCTATTGCTTTGGATTTAGTAAAGTAACAGTAAACCATGTATTGAATAGCTGTTGATTTTAGGACAATTTCTTTGGATTCTAGGACACCTTCTTTTGGGGTCTATGTAATAACATACTTATAAATAAAATGTGTACATTATTATAATAGTTATACCACCCTATTGAGGTTTCCAAAGCTTTTCTTTAAGAAAGATATTTATTTTCATGCTATTAAATTAAGATAACAATAAATTTTACTTTGATATAAAAAACTGTGTTACATAACGTGTATTAATGACACAAAATAATGAGTGTTTCTGAGGGGATACAAATTAACTTTATATGTGTGATACAAATGTATTTTATATAAATATACTAATTTTAGAATATAAATATTAAGAATTTCTTTAGTAGATATTTGCAGTCTTCAGCAGCTATAGGTAGTTGTGGTGTCTAATCCTCCCCCCCAACAGACTGTGTCAATGAAAAATAAAAATGTTAAATCAAATTCTAAAAAGAAAAAGAGAGAGAGAATATTCTGATGCACATATATATACTTATTTGCAAATCAAACAGAAACAAGGAAAACTACATACACTACTCGATTTGTATGCTAAACAAATTGTAACTCTTTTGTTAAAATTGTGGCTTAAAAAGGCAATAGTATCCTCATATTTGGCCATACTTAAAAAAGTCCTTGAACCTGCTACTGAACAACCTGTTAGAATTTTATGACTTTCGTCTAGACTCGCATAATCTGTTGTTTGTGAGGGAAGAGGTGCTTAGAAAATATTTTTCTTATTCTACATATTTTAAAGAACACACATTTCACTAAGGGACAGAATATTTCTATCAATTATATAAAATATGATTAACGTAGCTGCTCTCTTTAATAGTCCACACCTGAATCTGAGCTTCCAGTGAGAGTTGTTTAAGTGACAACAAACCACTCTTATTGACAGCATTTAGCTTCCCTGTTCTATTAAAAAAAAAAAAAAAGAAAATCTAAATATCAATGAAGGGGTCTCTCAAAAACTGAAGTAAAAAAATATGAAAAATATATTGTAGTCCATATGCTGATATAGTCTAACAAATTACAGCGAATATAGAAACATCACTTTTGTATTTTTATGAATAAAACAACTTTAAATTGTTGCTCTACATTATCTCATGTTAAATGTATAGATTCTTATACTATTTGTTAATGAAAAGACAGGCTTTGATCTATAATTTTTGTTTTCACTTTAGGGATTTTATCTTTTATTTAAACAGTAGTCCTATTAATTTTTTTCTCTAAAACAGTCTATCAATTTGTTTTATCTTATTATAAAATATTTAGATCAGCCTGTGTTAATTATATATAGTATAATCAAATAAATATTGCTATTGAATTTTTTCCTGTTTTGATAATGACAATTATCAATTGTTGCATATTCCATAAATCAATATGCATAAAATATATTGATTATTCAACATCCTCAAGCAATAACTGATGTTGAATCTGAATACTTATCAAACTTTAGAAACACATGTAAAATATTACTGTGATATGTAAAATTTATAACTAAGAAGACTAAGGAGATAATTATAAGAAAAATGATTCAAGAAGCAACTAGATTCATGTGAATCCAGACCATATTCTTTTCCTTCCTGGGCCAAGTTTTGACCTTGACCTTATTTTTTACCCTCAGTATATGAAATCACATTAAACTAAGAGATGTATTAAAAGAAAAAGCTAAGTGCTAAGAACACTCCCACACACTTAAAGTACACATCTTCTTTTTTTTCTTTATTTTTATTGTTAACACTATTGCAGATGTCCCAATTCCTCGCCCTCTTTGCCCACCTCCACCCAGCCCCTATCCCCCTTCCCCCTCGCCATCACCACACTGTTGTCTGTGTCTGTGGGTTGGTTATGCATATATGTTCTTTGGCTGATCACTTCACCTACTTTCACCTAGTCTCCCCTCTCCCCTTCCCTCTGACAGCTGTCGGTCTGTTCCATATATCCATACCTCTGTTTCTATTTTGTTCATCAGTTTATTTTGTTCCTTAGATTCTAAATATAAGTGAGATCATATGGTACTTGTCTTTCTCTGACTGGCTTATTTCAGTTAGCATAATAATCTCCAGGTACATTCATGCTATTGCAAAAGGTTTGATTTCCTTCTTTTTTATGGCCATGTAGTATTCCATTGTGTAAATGTGTCACCACTTTTTTATCTACTCATCTACTGATGGGCCTTTGAGCTGTTTCCAGATCTTGGCTATTGTAAATAACACTGCTATGAACATAGGGGTGCATATATTCTTTCAAATTGGTGTTTCGGGATTCTTACGATATATTCTCAGAGTGGAATCGCTGGATCAAAAAGCAGTTCCATTTTTAATTTTTTGAGGAAACTCCATACTGTCTCCACAGTAGCTGCACCTAATCCTCACAACAGCCCCCTAGGTAGGTGCCATTATCACCACTGTTTTCCAGGCTAGAAAACTGAAGCTCCAAGTGTTCAAGTGTTTGACTTGCTATCGTAAGGATGCTCAAAACTTTCTGCATCCAATTCCATGCTCTAATTGTTACTTTTTATTAATATTCTGCTCTGGTTCTAGCTTAGGAAACACCTTCGTATCAATCAATTACTTGCAGACTATGGGCAAATCCTTGATTTTTAGTGGAATGATGTATATTCAGCCAGAATAAAAAAAAAGAGGGGTCAATAAGTAAAGACATCTCAGGAACTTGCAAGCATTTATTTTCAACTTCTACAGTTACTTTTTTGTTTATGTTTATTTGTATTTGTTTCCATTTAACTGAATACAGCTACATAGGTATAGCAGAGCCGCTATAAGCTTTTCCCGCTGCCTCTAAAATAGCATTTTCTAGTATGACTTAAGAACTATATAAGTCCATGACATTAAAACGATGGAGTTCTGGGAGCCTAGTCTTCCTGCAATTATTTTATCTAACTTATACTATTTGTTTACAAGTTTTGCAATACTAAAAGGATACAAATCAGTAAAATACCTTTGTGGAATGTACTGGATTACATTCTTTTACTTGTTTTTTTTGTTTTGATTTTTTGTTAATCCTCACCTGAGGATATTTTTTCTTTTTAGGGAGAATAGAAGGGAGGGAGGGAAGGGGGAGAGAGAGAAACATCAATGTGAGAGAGACACATTGTTTGGTTGCCTCAGGCATACACCCCAACCAGGACCAGGGATTGAATCTGCAACCTAGGTTCATGCCCTTGACTGGGAATCAAACCCTAGACCCCTTGGTTCATGGGCCAATGCTGTAACCACTGAGAAACATCGGCCAGGGCTGGAATGTACTGTTTTTGATATCATATATTCACCTTTTCATTCAAGTCTCCTTTTTGAGATCATTATCTCAAGGAAAAAATACATTACAACATCATTGTGATTAAACAGAATTCACCCAAAATTATCTTATACTGTATTATTCCTTAATTTTAGTACTTAGGAAATCCTAACATCCAAGGCTATTCACCCAAATCCCTTTATTGTTAGCCCCTCTGGGCCATGAAACTATATCTGTTTCTTACTTTCAACTTTCCTAACTGCTTTTGACTAGAAATTGCTAAAATGAATTTGTGCCAACAGAGCTCAATTGCTGCTAGAATGTAAGTAAGCATGAAATGACAGACAAGAGCCATTAGTGGAAGAGTCTATAAATGGGGTCTTTAACCTTGTCCTTACATCAAAAAATTTATGGAAGATTTATTAACCTGTCTGCACCTCCCTAAAAGATTTAAGATGGGAAGTCAAAGTTAAGTGGTTTATTAAAAGTAAATTAAAGGTGTTGATTCTCATTGCTCAAGATAATTTTGAAGACAACGGTTCAAAAATTGTCAGTATTATATGACATCAAAATATAAGGAACCTGTTTGTTTTCCCTTGGATGTGAAAGTTCCTAAAGGCACACGATGTTAAGTAGTAGCTCAGCCAGAACAGGCTAGAAGGACCAAACATGAAACACAACACAGAAGTCTGCAGGGAATAGAAAAGGTGCAGAGTCAGAGTAACGTGCAGATAGTGTTGATTAGTTGGAGGAGTCTTGAAGCTGAGACTTATGGGCCAGAGAGGAACAGTTTTGTAGACCCAGAAAGCATGCATGACAGCAGGTGGCATTCTCTTGAGGACCAGTATTAAGTAGGGAGATAAGCCAATCACAGATTTCCAAAGAACACCCTGAAGATTACATATTTATTTTTTATTTTATAAATACTTGATAAATATATATATATATATATATATATATATATATATATATATATATAACAAATAAATTAGACTCCATTAATAATAGATCAAATTATATGATCTCATGTTTTGTTCTCTTGTATAGGAGAGAGATTTATTACCTTGGTCTCTCCCCTCCAGTTAATTCTCCCTAATACAGGTTGACTTTCTGAAACACAAATCTGTCTATTTACCTGTCTAGAAAGAATAAACTCCTTGAAGTGACATTCACAGTTAATCCATATTTATCCTTTGCCTCATACCATTTTAAACTCTGCCACTCCCCTCTGCTACTGCACCCTGAGATTGATCACACTAGATACCTGCCCAAGCTGGATGCACAAAGCTGGTTTACAGCCTGCTTTGCCCAAGTTGCTGCCTCCACCCAGACTGATCCTTCCTGTTTCTTATCTAGAATTCTTATTCATCCCCTAAGAGTAAGTCTAATGTCACTTCCTAGGCAAGGTTTTCCTTCATCACCCATCAAAATGCTAGTTGTCCTCTCCTCTGCATTCCTGATACATAGTAGGTATAGTTTAGTACCCATTATCGTAGATCATAATTATTTAATTATGTTTCACACTTAGTCTCTTAACTTCTAGAAGAGACTATGTCATTCTCATTTTATAAAAGATTCTTTATTGACTTGTACAGAGAAAGGAAGGGAGAGGGAGAGAGAGAGAAACATCGATGTAAGAGTGAAACATCAATTGGGTGCCCCCTGCACACCCCCTACTGGGGTTCAAGCCCACAACTCTAGGCATGTGCCCTGACAGGGAATTGAACCTTCAACCTTTCAGTACACAGGACGACGCCCAGCCAACTGAAGCACACTGGCCAGGACTGTCATACCTATTTTTATTTAACTGTTCACAAGTGCCTAAAACATTGTTAGCTCACATTGAAACTCTCATTAAATGAATATAACACATTGTCATCGATTGCAAAAACATATTAATAAAACTTTTCAAAAAATAGTAGTTTCTCATTAAGTACCATACTTATTCAATTTCTCTACGTACAAGAAGTTCAAGTATATATATTTTTGTTTTAGTCAATGGAACTTAGAAGAAACTCAAGAAATCTCAGTTCAAAGAAGAAATAACTAATAATTAACAGAAGCATGAACAAGACCTTAACTAATGAAATTATTAATAATTACTGGGTTCTTAATCATATCACCTCAAGGTCACTGTGTAATAGAAACAAATTGCATACAAATGTGGGAAAAATTAATCTCTAAGAGAGTCAAATGGAAAGTATATTTTTAGCACTGAAGTGTGTTTAATGGCTAGAAATCACTTGATCATTTAGTCTTGATCTTATACTTGATAAAATATCTTCTTTAAACTTTTGGACACTTGTTTTAGTCAAGATACCAGGAAAATTATTTTTTATCTGCTGTTCAGATAGAAATTAAAAAAAGAGATAATTATGTAATTATTTACTTTTAAAAACTTTAATACAAATGACCCTGGAAAAATCCTATGGTTCAATATAACTCAAACAATGTTGGCTTAGAAAATTTATATTCTAATTTCTATTTGGTTTACCACAGAGAAATTGCTCCTTTAACCTGATAAACAGATTATTTTATATGAAATAATGGGAAAAATGTTTTGTTTTATTTTTTTCAGTTCTTAGAATAGTTTCCTTTTATCATTCACAAAAAGAACAGTCTTGAATAAAACATCTAATTTTTAATTTGTAGTTTTCACTTATAACTTGAAAATTTATTCTGTAAACATTTATTAAATACTTACTATTAATATTATGCTCTACATTAAAACTCATAATAAAAATCAGTATAATTTTTTTCATAGAGAAAATTTTCTTAAAGCTTTATCTTTTAATTTTCTTTCAAACTACTGCACAACCCTTTCCACATCTTTAAAGAGATTCTTGACCATCATATGTTGCATTTGGAACCACTGAAGAAGATTAATTTGTTATTCTAGGCTTTAGTTTGTTGACTTAATAAATTATTTCACTCTTTCTATACTCCTCCATGGTTCATCGACTCATGCCTCTAGTAAACACATATTTATTGATTGTTCATTAGGTCTAAATCACAATTCTAGGTGCTTTGTAAGATGCAATAATTAATCAGAAAAAAAATCTTACTTTCACAGAAACTTCAGTTTCTTAGACAGAAACCTTAAATTATTTTCATACAATGCAGAAAATAATGCAAGCTTTATTTAAAAACAGCCAAAACACGGTTGCATTTTTTTTGCAGCTTGGTAAGTAAAAGAAAATTTTATCTCTGATTACTTGAATGCAGATCTAAATGATAGGTGGCATTTTGCCATGCTACAGAGTTCTTTTGCAGTCTAGGGCACCATATAAGAAATGTCATGAAAGATAGGCTACCTGAAACATAGATAAAACACCAAGTATTACATTTGACTAATAGGAATAATTTATAAATATACTAGTGGTAGATAGAATTTAAAATTTGAAGCGAAATATTGAATAACATTACATTGTATGATAAAATTTACTCTTTAATATTTTCTCAACTGAGGAAAAATCTTTAACATTTTTGAGCAAGGATAGTTTTTGTTACTGGAGGGTTGATCTCAGTCTTATAGACGCATCGAAAAGAAGTTGAAGAAAGAAGATAGGCAGGTAGTAAACAGAGCTAGAAGGCTGCTGAACGATATGGTATGAAAATTAAATAAGACAAATTATGGGGGGGAGGAAGGAAATAACAGGTTATAAAAATTATTCTGCAAATAAAGTCTCCCATTGAAATTATTAGTATGTGATTAATCTATTAAAAGACTGTGGAATTAATTTTAATATGAGTTGATGGTGATTGTGTAGATTGATATTTCTTGATTATAAAGAAGATAAATTGTTAAAAGAGTTCTCACTTAGAAATGTATAAAATTTGTAATCATGTATAACAAACATGTTTTTCCTCACTACCCCTTTAATACATTAAATTTATTTATATGCTAAAAAAAATCTGGATTTTGTAAGGGTTAGAATAGTTTTTGCCTTAAGCAAATAATTCTAGGTTAAGCCGGAAATAAAAAAATAATGAATAACATGTTTGTTTTCATTTCCAAAAATACTTCTTAATGATTTAGTCACTGAATAATGTAGCAACAATTCATTTAAACTAGATATACCCACACCTAACCTCTTTCCTGTTTCTTTTCTGAAATGAAGGAGAAAAATCTCGCAATAATATCAATCGCCCTTTCCATCAGGGTAACGTAGAACAGTTACCAACATTTTCTAAGGTGTCAATTTATAGCAAGTCATAAAATTGGCAAACAGTGTATGGTTCACTTTTCTCAACGTTAATTGAGTCTAACATTGTTACTGTCCATCACATTTCTCTCCAAGCCAAGCTCTGAGGTTTGCCATCCTTAGGACAGGCTGGTAATTGCCTGGCTACCAGCTGCCCCACTTCCTCTTTCCTGAAATGACCTCATTCGACACGGATGCAACCTGAGCAGTCCAAGAAGCGTCCGAAAGGCAAGCCCTTTCCCTTAGACCAGCAGTTTTCAACCAGTGTGCCACAAGAATTTGTAAAACATGCAATACCTGACTAATTAGGGGCACTGACCTCTTTTCCCTTAGATTGTCAAATAAAAAAATTAAAAAAATGACAACAGCCAACACAACAACAGCCATCTGGTACGAATAAATCAAAATCATACCAATTTTTTTTTTTTTGTCAGATCTGCAAAAATATTTCTTGTGGTGTGCTACAGAATTTTAGTAATTAGTTAATGTGTGCCATGAGATGAAAAATGTTGAAAATCACTGCCTTGAACAGTTATTGGTCTAGACTGAAGACAGGTTTGTAACTGAGCCCTGCACAGGGAAGCATGGGAGAAATCTGCTGGGATATTTCTAAGAATCCTCCCTGATAAGACAAAAGCTATCTATGCATACTTCCTTTTTCTCTCCTTTACCCATTTCCCACTCAAATCTTGAGTGGGTATACTATTATTACTATGTCTGATATTATTATTATCATTTATTATTATTATTGTGATTATGCGCTCAATTGGTTATACAGAGTCAGAAACAAAAAATAAAAAATAGCCCTGGCCAGCCCGGCCGATGTGGCTCAGTGGTTGAGCATTGAACCATGCACCAAGAGGTCACCAGTTTGATTCCTGGTCAGGGCACATGCCCAGGTTGTGGGCCGATCCCCAGTGAGGGACATGCAGGAGGTGGCCAATCAATGTTCTTTCTCATCGATGTTTCCATCTCTCTCTCCCTTCCTCTCTGTCTCTAACATCAATAAAGAAAAAAATTAAAAAAAAATTTTAATAAAAAAAAATAGCCATGGCCAGTTTGGCTCAGAGGTTAGAGCATTGGCCTGCAGACCAAAGAGTCACGGGAACCTCAGTTGCAATTCGCCCCTGGCCCTGGTTTGGGTCGTTCGGGAGGCAACCAGTTGATGTGTCTCTTTCACATCGATGTTTCTCTCTCTCTCCCTCCCTCCCATTCTAGCTGAAGATAGATGGAAAAATATCCTCGTGTGAGGATTAAAAAGTAAATAAATAAAAATGAAAACAAAGAAATAAAGTTAAATATATTCCAGCTATTTTTAAAACTTCCAATTTGTATACTTATGTTAGCTATATTTATATACACAAGATGAGGCATATTTTTTATGTAGACTCTTTTTCACCGTTTTTGTCTCACAACCAAGTGCTGCATGTAAAGCTAAGAAGAGAAAAATTAGGTGGATCACAGAGGAATCTCTAAAATCTACTGCAAAACAGCCACACATTGTGGAGGACACTGTTCTCCAAGCACACCGGAGTACAGTCCTGGGGCTGTCCTAGCAAAGCAACACAGGCTTGGCAGCTTAAACTTTGTTATCTCACCTTTCTGGAGGACAGGCTTCCAACCTCCACTCAGCGGGGCCACTTCCTCTCTGGGGGCTCTGGGAGACAGCTCTTCCAGGCCTCTTCCTGCACCCGAGAAGCGCTGTCCCTTGACTTGTGGCCACATCCCTCCAATCTCTGCCTCTTTGTTCAGGGCGCCTCCTCTCTGTGTTTGAAATCTCCCGTTTCTCTTATAAGGACACTTGTCATTGAATTTAGGGACCACCCGCCTAATTCAAGATGATCTCCACATCTCAAGAGGCTTAACTTGATCACACCTATAAAAACTGTTTTCCAAATAAGGTCCCATTCACATGTTCTAGGAATTAGGACATGGGCATATCTTTTTTTCAGGCTACCATTCAAGGCACTACACATACTTTTCTAAAAATTCAGAAGATTTTAGTGCTACAAATAACATTTTAAAAGTTGGCAGATACAGTGATTCCATAGGTATTTAAAGTCCACATCAAGGGTTATTAACTTCTATCCTGTATTTGTGTATATATCATTTTTTTAAACATGAAGTATTAAATCATCCCTACCTATAGGTTTTATTATCTATCTACTTAAGACAGATCTTAAATAAGGACTCAACATTTTCAGATTTGAAGCAATTAATGTATAGCAATGAAAAAGAGCTAATGTAATTCATGAAAAAAATTCATACCTTCAAAGGTTAATTTTTCTTAAACTTGATTGCTATTTCCATCTGGCTATACGACCCCCAAGCTAAATCTGAAACTTCAATTCATAGATGAATAATATTCAAATACAAAAATATATTCAATGTAATGAGACAATTTGCTATTTATACATTATGTGTGTTGTTCTGAAATTTGTCATACAATTTCAGAATGTAGAATTTTGTAAAGCAAAATTAGAGTATCTGTTGGATATTGCTAAGGATTCAGGTATTATCTAAAAATTCAGAAAGTTGAAGGCTCCTGAGATGAATCTATTAGAATGAAGTCAGCTGGTCTAAGAGTAAAACCCAGAGCAGCAATGGTTTAACCAGAACACATTCTTCTTTGTGGTATAGGAGGATATGAACATCTGTGAACAAGACTATCATTCAGGTGTAACCCCTGAGAGCACCAGCGGCTTCACTCTTCTTGGTCCCCTGTGTTTAATACCAGGTCCAAGGGCATCGCATCACCTACATGGTTGCCTTTACTCTATCTCTTGCATCAGCATTACAGACCGCACACCTCTGCTTTAGTGAAACTGTTTCATCTACCTGCAATAGACCAAAGTCTTATCTTTTTAAAATTCTGAGTGGCTATGTGTCCACTTAAAAATTGGTAACTTTATTATGATAGAATAAGAAAAAAAACAAGGTGGGTACCAATGACTAGTCACTGCTACATAGACGATATAGAAATCAGAAGTCAGTGTTTAGCTTTTTAAAAATTCCATAGAAAGGGCTTGACTCTAATTATAAAACAATTTTAGTTTTGACTCAAACACTCACCTTACCTGCACTTTGTATGTACTAATGTGATAGCTTGCTACTTTCCTTGAATTATCTTCAAGGGAAATTATACAGAAAAACTGTAATAGAGATTTTACTGCAGAATTCTTAAGGGAAATAATATGTGCAAGAGCTACAGTATAAAATATTTAAGCAATTGTATATATATATTTAAAAACAAAATTTTGGTAACTGTAAACATCAAAAAGACATTTTACAAATTTTTGTCAGAAGAAATGATGCAATTTTTAAGCTAGAGACACAAAAAATGACTAGATATTTCTATTGTTTTCATTGGATTGTTATGTTTTAATGCAGGTGTAACATTATTACATGAACATAGCACAGAACAGTATTTTTACGTAGTTAACCTTGCTTTCCAACATCTGTAAAGTTATTTTTAGTAAGCATAAGAAAGGATTTGAAGTATCGTTCTGATTTTGAAGTTATTCTGGTCCAATTATTCACTTCACTTAATGAGACCTTTCTGCAAGGGAATCATAACAGCTGCAAGAAATGTGCAGCTCACATATCATAAGGCACCCAGTGCTCAGAAATCCTGTGCTAATCCATAGGAATATCTTCAAGAAAACCTTGAATATTTTCCAAATTTGGGTTATTAAAATAAACAATCCTGGGAATACAGTTCTTGTTCAACTAGTAGAGATGTTTGGGAGAGGAATTTAAGTTTTGAAAGTGATGACATGTCTTAAAAGTACACTTTCATCCTGCTTGCACACTGTCACATCTCAGCTATAATGACCAATCCTAAGAGAGAGTATACCGACCATTTTATTCATATAATAATTAAAATGTACTGACTTTATTATCAACTGATCATAAACTCATGCTTATATAGTTTTATATTTAATCTTCACATAAATGACATAAGGTAGGTACTTTTTAAGAATGAGGGTGCTGAGATATAAGGAATTTAAGATATTTTTTCCAACATCATACAACTGGTAAAAATGGATTGGAATTTAAACCTAGACAAATATTTTCCAAAGCTATAGCTATTAATCACATCACTCTTCTGCCTCTTTCCGTGCCTTCAACACTGATATCCTCACCCACAATACTTTAGTTAATTAAAGTATAGTAATATATGATATCTTTCAATAACTTTATGTGCTTATTGTCTTTATTCTTTATTTTATGTAGGCTCTATTTTATCTACCTACCGCAGAAGATATGGAAAACTTTCTAATTTTTTTAAAGCAACTGAATAAATACCTCTGTTGAAAGATTAATGTTTTCTTGATTTATTGTAACCAGTATTTACTATTTCTTATACCTCAATTGCAGTATTTTGCTTTCTATAATAATCATAGTTTTTAATTATAAAATATTTCAAATTTTTATAAAAGCAAGATCATAATGTTTTCACTAAGAAATGTTAACTATATCTTCAAAGTGGTGTTTCTAAGTTACAAATGAATAAGAATTCTCAGTTTCCAATGTTCTTAACAATCTTTCATTTTGACATACTTTAAAATTAAAAAAGAATTTTAAATGATTATTGTCAAAAACTTTCAAATATGTTTTATTTTTATATCTCAATTATTATAATTGTCATTTACATCAAGACTTTTTATATGTTTAGGACCCCCATTTATCTTCTTCTATGAATTTCTTTTTTCTATCTTCCCTGAGATTTGAATATGAAGATTATTATAGCAATTACAATAGCCTACAAAACTAAGTGGCTATAATGTATCAGATTCTGTTCTAAGTGCTTTATATGTATTAATTCATATAATCCTCACCACAACACCAAGATCATTATTATAATTACTCTCACTTCAGTGATGAGGAAATTGCAATTTCAAGAGATTAAGAAACTTACCTTTGTTAAATGGCAGAACTACAAGAAAATCTTAAACACACACGTGTAAACCAAAGCCAAGGCATTACTGATAGATTAATACATTTGATGAAATTATTCTGAAACTTTTGCTATAAAACTAAAGTTAGAAGTCTTATACAAATTTAACTTCTCACCTTCGAGGAGAATCAGTAGGGTTGGGGGTTTGGTGGATGAATAAAATGTAATTTTGAGGTATGTATTAGGGGGACCGGAAAGTAATGTCGTTTTTTTACATTAAATTCAAACAGATAAAATTTTAACAAGTTTTTATTTTTAATCAATGATGTAATCACCCTCATTATCAATGACCTTTTGCCATCTAGTGTGCAAATTTTTAATGCCGGATCGATAAAAATCAATTGGTTTTTGAGCAAAATATCTGGAGATGGCATTTTGGACATCATCTAAATTGTCATATTTTTTGCCACTTAGAAAATGTTGTAGCGATCGGAATAAATGGAAATCCGATGGCGCAATATCGGGCGAGTATGGTGGGTGAGGCAATACCTCCCACCCCAATTCATTAATTTCTTCCAGGGTTCGTCTTGCGCAGTGCAGTCTTGCATTATTGTGTTGCAGAATAACGCCTTTTCTGGTAACAATCGCTGGGCACTTTTCAATTAAAGATTGATTTGCTTAATCCAAGTGTTCACAGTAAAGGTCTGCATTCAGTTTGTCCAGGTTTCAGCACTTCAAAACGAACGACCCCGCGAATACTCCACCAAACACACAAAAGTACCTTTTTGGGGTGTAAACCTGGCTTAGCTATACTTCGTGGCCATTCCTTCGGAGAGAGCCACTGCCTTTTGTGTTTTGGATTATCATAGAGGACCCATTTTTCATCTCCAGTGATCAAGCGATCAAAAAATGCTTCTGTATTGTGCCGCTGAAGCACTAAGTTGCATGTGGTGGACCTGTTAGCTTTGTTTTCTTCAGACAGATTATGCGGGACCCAAACACCTGCTCTGCTTAATGTACCAATCTGCTGCAAATGTTCTTGGATGGTCGACCAAGGTTGGTTAAGAGTGTCTGACAGTTCCTCGATTGTCTGACATGGATTTGCTTCCACTTCCGCCCATAACATGTTATTACTTTAACGACATTACTTTCCGGTCCCCCTAATATTTTTGTGCCCTGGCTAGTCAAGAATTAAAATATGTATGAGAAGAGATAAAGTATGTATGATGGGTTGGAATGCTACCCTGAAAGTGTTATTAAGGTATGTATGATAGGGCTGGAATGCCACCCTGTAATGCTAATAAATGTATTGCCCAAGTGTAAATGTGTTTGTTATGCATTTCAACAACAACAAAAAAACCCATTAAAACGAAACAAAAAAAAGACTGGACTTAACTAAAAGATCAACAAAGACATGATCTCAAGGACTGAATTATTTAAAACATTATGTAACCTAGGGAACCGCTTTACAAATAAATTGGACTATATCCAAAGATCAGGAGCATTTGTTCCCTTACGATACTCCCCCTCACTCCAAGCCATGTCTACTTGTAGTTTATTGTGTTGCGACGACCCCCGGTAGGCTGAGAATCGGCAGTATCTAGTATCTGAGTAAGCTTCTTATCATGTACAAGTATAAAAGCCGAATAAAATACACATGTTGAATTTCTGAAGGCATCAGAGAGAAACCAAGGCAGCCAGCACGTGAGAAGCCAGATGTCAAAGGGAAGAGCACCAAGGTAAACTCAGTGCTTACTTCTGCTTTCTCCAGGCATATATACATCACAGGGTCAAAGGGGCAAAGTGAAATCAGAGAACCAGGGCTTGCTGCAGTTTCTGAGTTACAGGGGAACAAATTAGAATTCAGGGCTTCCATGGAGGCCCACACAAGAGAGATAATGACCCTGGAAAAGGAGGAACTGCCTAAGAGGAAAAGTCTAGACATCTACTTTTGTTTTTTATAATCCTCACTCGAAGATATTTTTCCATTTATCTCAGATAGAGTAGGAGTGGGGTGGGGGGGAGAGAGAGAAAGAAACACTGATGTGAGACACATTGATTGGTTGCCTCCCGCACAACCCCGACCAGGGCCAGGGACCAAACTGCAACTGAGATGTGTGCCCTTGACAGGAATCGAACTCGTGACTCTTTGGTCCACAGGCTGATGCTCTAACCACTGAGCAAACCAGCCAGGGCTAGACATCTACTTTTTTTTGCAGATGCCTCAGGATCCCTTGTATCCTTGAAATTATTAATAAATCTTGATCACCTGTGAGATTGCTTATTCATGTGAACCTTATTTGATAATCTGACCACTTATTTGATATATTCAATAGTGTTATGTCTACAACAAGCTGAAACATGAGGAAAGGAAAAATGAAATAGTCTAAATATATAGCAACAACAAAAAGGCAATATTGGAGAAAGAAAATGAAAAATGAATGGAAGGACCAAGTAGGAAAAACATTAAAATTGAATCTAAAAGTAATCAGTTATTACATTAAATGTAGATGGATTAAATAACCATGTAAGTCAAAGATCAGCATACAGGAACAAAAACAATCTTAATCTGGATACATTAATAATTGAAAAATTAGAATTTTGTGGTGAGAAGCATTACTGTATAGAGAATAAATATTTCTTAACTTAAAAAATCAATTCAGCAAGAAAAAATTGATTTCCTAAATATAAATACATAACACTGAAATATAGACAAAATACATAATATTATACAGAAAATTTTAAATTAAATTAAATTTAAAAAATAAAATAAATAAAATTTAAAAAATACTACTGAGAGAAATTCTTAATAACATAGAAGTATATATCATGTTCTGTTCAAATTGATATTACATTGCTTAATGCAACATTGGTTAAAGTAATAAAGTATTTTAAATGGCAGTATAAAAATATTCTTCAAAGTAGAGGCATAAGATGTATCGTCTCTGATTCTTAGAATTTCCTTTTTCACATGGGCATAACTAAGGAAATGTTTTAATTTATAAATTATGCAGGTCATAATACTTATTTTTGGTTCTAATTTTTGAAATGATTCCATTTCAGTAAATAGTTTCTACATCGTTGTAATTGTTTCCTAACAGCTAGAGTCTATTCTGAATAGCAACATAGTTTTCAGTATCAATTAATTTGATTTTAAAAATCTCACCGTGAGCCCTGGCTGGTTTGGCTCAGCGGTTAGAGCGTTGGCCCGCAGACCAGAGAGACCCGGGTTCGGTTCCCCCTAAGGGCATGTACCTCGGTTGCAGTTTGTCCCCGGCCCTGGTTGGGGTCGTGTGGGTGGCGACCAGTCGATGTGTCTCTCTCACGTCAATGTTTCTCTCTTTCTTCCTCTCTCCCTCCCGCTCTATCTGAAGGTAAATGCAAAAATGTCCTCCGGTGAGGATAAAAAAAAAAGAAAAAAAAAAATCTCACTGTGAAATAAACCCATTGTTTTTATTGCTCCCATGTTTTAGGTGTGACAGTACTTGAAGGCCCCATTTACGCTGTGGGCGGCCATGATGGCTGGAGCTACCTGAACACAGTGGAGAGGTGGGATCCCCAGAGTCAGCAGTGGACTTTTGTAGCCAGCATGTCCATTGCTCGAAGCACAGTTGGTGTGGCAGCACTGAATGGCAAGTGAGTAGATTTTTCTTTATTATCTGGGGGGGAAAATTTTTTTTGTTTGAATATTCTTATAAAAATAACTGTTAGTATGCTGGTTCAATAAAAAAATTTAAAAAATAGCTTCAGTTTTTTATTTATTTTTTTAAAGTTAGTCTTTATGGATAGTTGACAAGTCAAGACGGCATATTTCTCTGGTTGTCTCTCCATATAAAATAGAAACCAAATCTTCTTTACATGGATTGCTGGTTAAAGATGTATCTAATACAGTTCATGAGAATTATGTCCACTAAAGATCTGCATACTTATATCCTGTCTGGTAAAATTTCTCTGAGGAGTCCTCAAAAGGCTACTCAAAGTTTGTTGTCCAATATATAGTTTTTGCATAATTATACCAGTCTGGTCACTTTTCACCAATTCCTTTTCTATCACTCTAAATCAGGAATTCTCTGCCTCTATACTGTTTATATTTTGAGCCAGGTAACTTTTTGTTGGGGATGAGGCTCTGTCCTGTGCAGTGTAGGGTGTTTAGCAGCATCCACAGCTTCTATGCCCTAGGTGCTAGCTATACGTTGACCCCAATGTGACAACCAAAAAAGTCTGCAGACATTGCCTAATGTCCTCTAGGGATGGCAAAATACATTCCCTCTCGTTCCCTGGAGAACCCCTGCCCTAAACAAAGTTAATAACACATCCTGCCTGGACAACTGCCCAAGCTAACAATCTGGTCTCCCTACTCATTCCCCCACAATGTATTTACTAAAACAGCCAGAGCAATCCTTTTACAAATACAAAAGTCAGTCTTCTTCAAGGGCTCTCTTTGCAATTAGAATGCAATGCATATTTTTATCTAAAAGAACCAACTAGATCTTGTGCCTGCCTACTTCTTCCTTTTTTCCTCAGTACAACTGCCAAGTTGCCCTTTTACCTATGCTTCAAATATGGCAACTTCTAACCCAACCCAGTCCTATTGAGTTTTCTCTTCTCTTTGTCTGAGATGCTGTTTCTACCAAATCTCATCTGCCTGGATCCTTCTCATCATTCAGATTTTATCTCAAAATTGTCCATATTAAGTTATTTATTATCCATTATATTTTAAAATAGGGCACACTGAATACTTTCCCAAACTATTTACTTACTGTTCTTGGAATCATATACATTATTGCTTTTTGTCTCTTTTCATAAGCTTTATATATGTTCAATAAATGTTGAGATTTTGTGTGCATCATTCATTCTTATATCCCTGGGCTTAATGGACCTCTATTATATCTACTGAGTGAATGTTGAATGAATTGCCCTGTCCAATTTCGTTACTCTTAGTAACCTTTGACAGTCTAAATGTTTTTTCTAAATATGTGTGAATGTGTGTATTTCCAAAGTTACTATTATAGCACATTTCTAAAAATAAAAGGATACTGCTTCTTTCACCTAAATTGTACATAAATGTTTCTGTGACAATAAAAACTCTTGGAAATTCAAATTTTAATGGGTATGCAGTAGTCCACCGTATGCAAAACAAAACAAAACCCTAAATATAAGTCAGTAGTCTGATTTTTTTTTGTTTTTTATCCTCACCCAAGGACTTTTTTTCCATTTTTGTTCAGATAGAGTGGGAGGGAGGGAGAGGATGAGAGAAAAAGAGAGAGAAACATCAACGTGAAAGGGACACATCAAGTGGCTGCCTCCCGCATGACCCCAACCAGAGCTGGGGACGAATCACAACCGAGGTACGTGCTCTTGACTGGAATTAAACCGGCAACTCATTGGTCCGCGGGCCAACGCTCTAACCTCTGAGCCAAACCTATCTGAAATATGTACATCTAAAATAATGTATATCTAAAATATTTCCCCAAATTTTATACTATAAAAAGGCAATTATATTCAGGCTTAAAATAAATATTTTAAATATTTTCCTTAGTAGAATTATTTTTCCATAAATGCCTTTTCTCCTTAGTAATTTTATTTTTTTCCACTTAAACTGGGAAATTTTGTCTTCTATATCATAAATTCAATCACTGACATTTTGTTTATGAATTTTATTATTTCCAATGCAGTCTTACAGTTTTTGCATTTTAATTTTTTCCCCTTTATTGATTTGAGAGAGAGGAAGTGAGAGGGAGAGAGAGAAACATTGATAGAGAGAATGTTGATTGGCTGCCTCCCGCATGCCCCCCACTAGGGATTGGGCCCACAATCTGGGCATGTGTCCTGACCGGGAATCGAACTGGTGACCTCTTAGTGCATGGGTCATCGTTCAACCATTAAGCCACACTGGCTGGACACATTTTAATTTTTCTTACATGATATCCTTGACTCCTCTCTTTCCTATCTACTTCATTAACATTTTAAAAATATATATTTTTCTTTATTGATTTTAGAGAGAGAGGAAGGGAGAGGGAGAGAGATAGAAACATGGATGAGAAAGAACATTGATTAGCCACCTCCTGCATGCCCCCCACTGGGGATTGGGCCCACAGACTGGGCATGTGCCCTGACCAGGAATCGAACTGGTGACCTCTTGGTGCATGGGTCGACACTCAACCACTGAAATATCTTAATATAGCTATGTTTTGTTATGGTTTTCCTCCAAACTCAACCAGAAATAAATGGGATAAAAATCTAATAAAATACTAATGACAATGTTTTGTGAATTCCATATGTTGCTATAACTATACTGTCAATCCAATTTCTTCTAATGTCTCTTTTGAATTGGTGGTACATGCAATTCATTATTTGGGTTGTTTTCCTTTTCCGTGTATTTTTTGGCCAGTTAGAATATTTAATATCTTAAGAAATCTTGTTTTACTCTATCATTGTTCATACCAAAAATCAGAATGTGATGGTATTTAAAGTTTTTATTTTGAAGTGTCTTTTCCTAAATTTTAATCGCATTCTATGAAATGTTTTAAATAATATAACATTTATTTCAATTAATCTTTCTCTTTTAAAATAAAATAGTACATCTCTCATTTGTATACCCCACCCCCTAATATGATTTAATGGCCTCAAAATACTGTGGTTTATGATTGTCTACTAATGTCTTGTTGCTTTTTTCTGTTTTACTCAGAAAGAAATATAATCACTAGAAAGTCACCTTTCACTTTAGACCCCTAGCAGAAAATTGTTTCAACATCACCCTCTGACATTTGTGTTTTTTTCCTCATCTCCACTCATGTGTTTTTTCCCTCTTATGTTATTTTCACATCTCACTAATGTGTCATTCTAACCTGACTGTTGCTTCTCTGAATATAATTTTGAATAATTTTCCTAATTAAGGCTAATCAAACTAGTGAACATCCCTCTTGCATTTAGATTATTTATGATACCATTTGTTGTGGGAAAACAAGAAGTTGGTTTACAGCTTAAAATTAATGTGTGTATTCTGATGAATTTAAGAACAATATTATATCAATTTCATGAAACTCAGTATTCCAATAAGAAAGATTAAGCTAAGTGGTAGATACATCATCTTATGTCAGCACAGCTACAGACTTACTTGATGAGTAAAGAAAATACAACAAAACAGTGAACAGTTTGGTGATTGACCATATAAAACCTCAAACTCGCCTGGCAGGTGTGGCTCAGTGGTTGAGCATCGACCTATGCACCAAGATGTCACCGGTTGAATTCCCCATCAGGACACATGCCCAAATTGTGGGCTAAATCCCCAGAGGGGGCATGCAGGAGGCAGCCAGTCAGTGTTCTCTCTCATCAATGTTTATATCTCTTTCTCCCTCTCCCCCTCTCTCTCCTCTAAAAGCAATAAAGAAAATAAAAAAACCCTCAAACTCCCTGAATATCTTCACGAGTGACTCTGTATTTATTTTGTGCTTTCTACTTTAGTTTGGTTCGTTCAAGCTTTACTTTGTACCTAAATGCCCTTTCTTGTTTGTTTATCTTTGTTTTCTGAGTTAGCTCATAAAGCCAATACTTATACTGTCTGAGCACATCATAAATGCTTGAATTTTAATAAACATATTCTATTGCTCTTAGAGATTCTGCAAAACAGACAACAGCTGAGTTTGTCTCATGATTCAATTCAAAACTGATTTACTCATTCTTTCAAAATCTCATGTTAGTTATAGACACAGGATAGTTGCAATTTCTGCAAGTTGCATTTTCTGCAATTGCAACCTGAAGTTTATACAGCTTGAAGAATCATGAGAACAGACGTCAATGACTGTTGTTTTCTCCTGTATGTCCCAATATCTAGCACAAAAACTAACTGATGCCTCAAAGCCTGTCACTTGATTGGTGATTCCCAAGACCCTGTTTCTATTTTTGTATTCAAACTTTGGTATTTTTCTTAAAGGAGGAACTCCCAATTTTATATAAGCTTTTATATAATAAGTGATTTATATTAAAATTGTATTATCTTAGATTCACACATTTTAAAAAAATGAAACTTCCTGTTTACTGAGTCTCACTTGGGACTACTAATAGGCTCAAGAGGTTTGTAATTTGCCTCCTGGGAAAAAATGATTTCTAAGCTGGCACTTGATTGATTTAAGTTTTTCCAGAATACTGCAATGAGAAGGAACAATTTGTGTCAAGTCATTGAGTGTGAAATGCAAACAAATGGAGGAAAAGTTGTTTGGCTGGAATATAATGAGAAAGAGTGGCCCTAAAAGATTGGGTATAAAAGCAGGCCTGAGGTCACATAGCAACTGGGCTAAGTTATAATTAAAACAGGGCAGTGACATGGTTGCATTTCAATTTCATAAAGATGCCTTTGGTTGAAGAATAATTTATAATTGTTCAAAGAAATTCCACCATAATAGTAGATTGGCTACGATGTCTTCCGTTGGTTCAGAGGGATTATTTGATAAACTATGCCTCAGTATTAGAATGTACAAGCAACAATAGACAATTCATTTTAGCCTCCAATTTGAGCACAGCTAATACCATACTTCACAGTGTGGAATACAGTATCCTTTATGATTTATAACTCTCCTGTCTTGCAGTCACCCTGGGTCTCAGACACACCGAATCGCTCAGATTCCCTGAACATGCTTTGATCGTTCACCACCTTTTGCTTTTTCACACACTCATCTCTCTGCTTTGGTTTCCTTCCCATTGTTTTTTTCTTAATAATTTGTGATTGTCTACTTGGTTTCTCTGCTCGGATTTTACCTAATCTTTGGAGACATTCAAAAGCTCTCTAGAGTAATAAAGCCTAAAACAGCTCAAGATCTTTACGTGAATGATATCCCATGTGGCAAGATCAGTACTAACAGGATTCAGTTTATTAGACTTGAGAACAATAGTGTCAGGACATATTAAAACTATATTAAATTTTTCTTTTAACTAAATAAGATCATTTATAATATTTTTCATCATCCAAAACCTAGTATCATCTGTACCTTTCCATGAATACTTTTAAAATTCCCCCATTTAAATTTAATCTGTCCTTTCTTTGTGCCATTTGTCAAAATCTTATTTCAATGGAACTTAGGTTCATTTTTTTTTTTTGCCAAGTTTTATAAATAAATCATCTATTTTTTAAAAACTAAAAAGCAATGGTTAAATTATTATTATTTTTTTAATTACAAACATGTACTGGTCACCATGGTATGTTAAAGAAAATAAATCAAATCTGCCTTCAGAGAGCTTACGTTATATTAAAGGGAAGTAGAAAACAACA
The DNA here is from genome assembly GCA_030848825.1 of Tadarida brasiliensis. Classification (NCBI taxonomy): domain Eukaryota; kingdom Metazoa; phylum Chordata; class Mammalia; order Chiroptera; family Molossidae; genus Tadarida; species Tadarida brasiliensis. The sequence continues at coordinate 67,776,556 of CM061266.1, forward strand.
GAGGAAGGAAATGCAGACCTTTGAGAGGGGTAGAGTGTGAGTTGGAAAGGAAGAGTGGAGGGATGAAGAATAGAAGTGACCTTTTTACAGTAGAGTCTTATTACATTGTGTACAGGTACCACTGCTTTTTTATCCACTCATCTACTAATGGGCACTTAGGCTGTTTCCAGATCTTGGCTATTGTAAATAACTACAATGAACATATTGTAACTAACTGCAATGAAAATATTGTAAATAACTGCAATGCATATATTCTTTGGAATTAATGTTGTAGGTTTCTTCAGATAAATTCCCAGAAGTGGGATTTCTGGGTCAGAAGGCAGTTCTATTTTTAATTGTTTGAGGTAGCTCCATACTGCTTTCCACAGTGGCTGCACCAATCTGCATTTCTACCAACAGTGCAGAAGAGTTCCCAGGGGATAAATGGTGATGAAAAAAATAAAATAAAATAAAAATGCTCAATTTTATGCAAACTTTAAAATTTAATGTGAACATAGTTACTGTTATGTAAATTTTGGCCCAAAGTCAATGTACAGAAGTAATTTATGCCGGTTTGTATCATTGGTCATTCTATTCAGTGTGATTACTCATAGATTAAAATACATAATCCCTAAATATCTACTAACGTAAAATAAACTCTTTAATTATAAAACACCAGGTAAGTTCTATTTTTATTTTTAATTTAAAGAAAAGAAAACATTTCTGTGTAATTAAATTCCATATTTGAAAAAATAAAAAAGAATGGAAGTGACCATTTCTACCAGGTTAGGTTGTTGAATTCTACCAAGTTTTGGGATATGGTCAATTGACCCAAATAACTCTGCATATTTAAAATTGTGAGATTTTTAAAGGAACTATGGGTACTTTCTAATAAATAAAGATAATTTTTTAATCAAATTTCAGCATACAGTCTTGCATACCAGCCATGTTTTAATGTCAGCAAGTCTCAGACTGAGTTTGCTCCCTGTGTCAATGTTTCGTAGTAAGGAGGAACAAAGAAGTTGTACAACCTGTTGTAAGCTTAGACATCCTGCTCACTCTACTGTAAGGCACCTCATCAAGTACCTCTCATGAAAAGGTTCACTGAATGACAGAGGTAAAATATTCTGACAGCAGGATCTACTGACAAGCCTTCTTTTGAGGTCAAATTAAAGGCTTCTCCATCAACTGGGACACAAAGGATCTGAGTTATGGATCTAGGGAATTGCTTCAAAGCTTTTATACTGTAGGAGTTGTGGAAATCTTATACTTTTATTATCCAAAGGAAGGGATACCTGAACATACCTTCTGGGTAACCATATTGTGAAACAAAATCATAGTTAATGTCACAGTCTAATCAGCAAAACCTTAAAATATTTAGAATATGCAATTGGAAGCACTTTCCATAGTCATTCCTGGACTATGCACAATTGGCAAAGTATGACAAATATTAAATAACTTTACCTAGGATACAGATAGGAAATAACATTAAATTTCCGGAAGAAGACAAAGTGGGATCAGGAAAAAATTTCTAGTGGCGATACAACTGAATTGATTGATGAGAGATGAACAGTAACCCAGCCTTTGTAGTATAAGCTACTTAAGATAAAATCCACAATAGCACACAGGACTGGAAAAGATCCAGTACTGGGTCAGAAACTTGTGAGTGTCTCCTAATACTCACTCACTCCTTTTCATATGACAATATAAACACCAATTGTTAGGTGGGCATAATAGTCACTTAAAATAAGAACATTTTTCAGCACCTTACCGGTTAGGTATTGCCATGTGACTAAGTTCTGGCCAATAGCGTGTAAGAAGTGAGTTGTGCAACATAAAAGATGAAATCTTAAAGGCAGAGCATGTGCTCCCACTTTTTTTCTTTCATTCTGCTATTTGCACTATGGCTGTGATAGCAAGAGTTACCTTAAGGCAGTAGGACAAGAGGGATTGTAGACAGTCAACAATCGGGTTTTAACATTATTGCACATTTTCCAAACAGGAAGTTTTGCCAACTTTTTTTCATACTATCTTATTAAGAATATTTGTAAATCAAATAGCTTTGGAAGATAAAAACAGCGTCTTTCTTTGGGGCAGAGAGCAGATTTTTTTCTTGACCAGAATAAAATGTCTCTCTTCAGAGCAAATGTTGGGTAGGTTTGTTGGCATCCTCTTTTAACAAACAGCATTTCCTAAATTCCATGTCCCTCAAATGTGAGAAAAACCCACTGTGTGTGCAGCAGTTACCTGAGTCTCTGTATCAACCTGGTGGGACTTGGGGGCACAAGAAGAAGCCATATGGACATGAAGCTGATACTGCCTATTGTGCTGTGAGTAATAAAGCAATTTTTCTCTGACCCAGGGATCTTGTGTCTTCTTCCAGCATCTATGAAACTGTGGTAGGCTAATCTGTTAGCTTCCAAGTAGGGTTAAATTTCAAACTCTTTACAGTTCATGACAAAGGGTTATATTCTACATGTGACATAGTTGAAAATGGGAAACAGCGTGGGTCTCAGTACTTACAAAGCTACTTGACACACATTTGACCCATATCCTAACTATACAAGATTTGTTTTCTGCAACAGTTATCTTGTAGTTACTAGAATAGCAAATATGTGACACTCACTTGAATAGCAAATATGTGACACTCACTTAGATGGGCACATAGTAACTAGATTTCAAAACTCTGAGACCTAGTCACTAAACTTTAGGTAAAACTCATCTGCATACTGAAATAAACACATACATCAGGAGAGTGGTAGGGAAGACTCAGATTCTTGCCATTCTCAGCAAAATTCCAGAAGAGTTTACTAAAGTCAGGAATATTTCTGATCTCCTGCCAATGTTCAGCTTGCAAGGGAAATGCTGGTTATTATACACAGCAAACTGAACTATGACCTGATGATTCCTAAGAATTTTTGTGTGTGTCCTTTTCTCATTGCCTCAGAATGAAATTCCAACTCTATAGCAAGGCACACAGCCCCCTTCATTCTCCCTCTATTCTTTCAGTTCTTCCAACTGCATCTCTTCTTTCCCCTCCGTCACTACTACCTCTTCCATCAATATGACATACCTGCCGCTCTTTATTTATCACCTGCTATGACCTTCCATGCACCTTGTCTTTACTCATGTTTTCCCTGTATGTAATGCTTTCTCCCTACTTCTTTATCTTTCAAATTTCTACTCATCTTTCAACTCTAAGTTAAAATGTCATATTTTCATTCTTGCCGTGAAATGTCAGCTGTCACTTCCTATGTTGTCAGGGCACAGATTTTTCTTTGCTCCTCAGATTCTCAATATCTAACTTGTCATTGTAGTAAAACAAAACCGGCAATCCATCTAAACTATAATTAAATAGATTGTGAGGGGAGATCTGAGAAGATAACCTTTGATAATTGTCCATGAAGTTTGGTGCCTACCTTCTAGCATTTATTCTAACTGCTTAGAATATATTCTTTATATCTCTTGGTTATTTTTATAACATTAATAGTAGTTATAATAATAGTTATTATTATTGTTGTTGTTATTTATTTTTACATCGCAATTCTTAGTCATTTGGCAAATTTATGTTTCAAAATAAATGGATTGTAGATAATGGTTAATAACATATATTTGTAAGGTACACAATTTTCAAAATCTTGAAATACATTTATTAATTTTAACAATGGATCCGTAAATCAGTCCAAAAGAATACTAGTATATCGTTTGCACAAATTATAATTTTCTCTTTTTTTTCTTAGCTTGTTCTTGAGGAAAAAATTAGTGTATTCTTTTCAACTAATTTTTCCCTAATATTAATCAAAAATTTATATTATATTATTAAAATTATAATAATTTTATTACTTCTCTATAGACTATATAATACTATGAAGGACATTAAAAGGATAGATATAAAATAAAAGAAACCACTGATAAACTAGCTTAGGCTTTAGTAAGTAATTTATAAATAACTGCTACCATACATATATTAAACATTTATTTTTCAAAAGGAACTGTCAAATATTAAGTCATTACATAAATTTCTTTCTTGTATAATCCCTTGTGTTATTAGACTTTATTAGGGGAGAATTCATGCAGAAGAGAGACTGAATGAATAGTGGTTTGTAATGTATGTAATTATATTAAAGAATCATAAACTTTACAGGATCACTTAACATAAACTTTACAGGATCACTTAATTTCCAAATAAAGTGCTATACTAATAGGCTCAATATTTGAGTACTACAATGTAAGCAATGTTATATTAATTATTATTTTTATATACATTTACCTATATATTTGTGCATGTTAGCATTTTTAATAATATCCAAAAAAAGAAAATGTATAATATATTACTGCACAGAAATAGTGTATCATCAGCAATGTTGGGCTCAGATGCAGCAATACCATAATTTATCACTGTTATGTACATAAATAAATAGAGCAGCTTAAAGTCAATAATTCCCTTAAAACAATAGACAAAAGAGGGAGAGGCATTTCTTATATATAAACTATGTACCTCATGTGAAGATAACCAATAAGCAAAATTCCTGCAAAAAAATATTCAGTTAAATTTTAATAATAATACATCAAGATTATAGCATACTTCTTTTGAGTTAGATCTTCACTTTAAATAAAACATAGACATAGGTAAAGTTCAGATTTCATAAAGTGTTTAGGAAGACAAAATCTTCTGAGTGAAGAATGATTTATTTCACTTCTGGGTGATCTTGCAAGCTAAACTGCCCAGTACTTGTTCTTCAAAATGTTCCTGTTGGTTAATATCAACATGTTGCATAGTGGCTGCACCAGTCTGCATTCCCACCAGCAGTGTACTAGAGTCCCCTTTTCTCCACACCCTCGCCAACACTTGTTGTTTGATACTTTGTTGATGGCGGCTATTCTGACAGGTGTGAGGTGATACCTTATTGTTGTTTTAATTTGCATCTCTCTGATGATTAGTGATGTTGAGCATTTCTTCACATGTCTCTTGGCCATTTGTATGTCCTGTTTGGAGAGGTGTCTATTTACTTCCTCTGCCCATTTTTAAATTGGGTTCTTTGTCTTCCTTTTGTTGAGTTGTATGAGCACTCTATATATTTTGGAAATTAATCCCTTATCTGATGTATCATTGGCAATTATGCTCTCCCATACCGTGGGTTGCCTTTCCGCTTTGATGGTTGTTTCTTTTGCTGTGCAGAAGCTTTTGAGTTTGATGTAGACTGGTGCAGCCACTATGGAAAACACTATGGTGTTACCTCAAAATATTAAAAATTGAATTGCTATTTGACCCAGTGATCCCACTTCTAGGAATATACCTTAAGAAGTCTGAAACACCAATCAGAAAGACTATATGTACCCCCATGTTCACAGCAGCACTATTTACAATAGCTAAGATCTGGGAACAGCCCAAATGTCCATCAGTAGACGAATGGATAAAAAAGCTGTGGTACATATACACAATGGAGTACTATGCAGCTGTAAGAAAGAAAGATCTGTTATCCTTTGAGACGACATGGGGAGGACCTGGAAAATATTATCCTAAGTGAAACAGGCCAAGCAGAGAAAGACAAATATCATATGATCTCACTTATTTCTGGAATATAATGAACATAACAGTCTGAGGAACAAGGTAGTCCCAGAGATGTGGAAGTAGGGTACAGACTGACAATTGCCAGAAGAGGGGGTGGGGGAGGGGAGCGATGAATCACAGAACTTGTACGCTTGTACGCATAACCAATGGACATGGACAACAAAACTGGGGACAGGGCAGGGAGGGAGGGGGAGGAGGGAGTCAATGGGGGAAAATGGAGAAACATCTATAACAAAAATAAATTAATAAAAAAAGATAAATAAATAAATACATTACCAGAATTAAAAAAAAATATATATATATATATATATATCAACATGTTGCAAGATTGGGAGCTGGCGGACAACTTGAGAGTAATCAAGCAAAAAGGCATTATGTCCCTAAAGGGCACACTTGGGCAGTCAGAAACATTTTATCATGGCAGGCATTAAGAGAAACATGAACAGCTTTAAAAAATATGTCTCCAGGATTTGAATCTGTTTAACCATCATATTATAATATGATGAAAGGATATTAGAGTATGCATTTGTAAATGTAAGAACTGAATTATTTTATATGCTGAGCAATAATGTCTTCCTGTGCATTTATTTATAAACTCAAAAGTATAGAATTAAGTCTATTTACCAATATATTAAGCATAATGTCCACTAGTAAGACAAAAATTTCTTAACATCTAATCTTATTAAAACACAAGCAAGTCGTATCACTCCTCTACTCAAAAAACATCTATGACTTCCTGTTTCACTCAAGGTGAATGTCCACAAACACCTGCCTCAGATTCATCCTGTACCCCCACTTCTCACCTTATCTGCCACGCCACGCTCAGGCTCTGCTCCAGCCACTCTGGCTTCCTTGCTGCTCCTGGAACTTGGTTCTTACCAGTTCTGTCTGCCTTGAATCTTCTTCAGCAGGTATTCCTAAACTCACATCCAACCACTACTGTCTTCTTCAAAGTTTTATGCAAACATCATCTTCTCAATGAGACCTTTCCTGATCATTTATTTAAAATTAGAACTACAACATGCCCCCTTACCAAAGTTGCACACCTGACCCCACTTCCCGGCTCTATGTCTACAGCACTTAGCACTTTATAATGAAGTGTACCTGTTTATTTTCTATGCTATGTGTACGCCTTGCTCCAGAAGAACTGAGTGCAAGAAATTTTTTCCTGTTTTGTTCATGGATATAGTTGCAAAACTTTAGATAATATGTGCATGGCACAAACTAGGCATTCAAAAATATGTGCTGAGCGAACAAATAAATAAATGCAACTCTGTACCTCACTGGAATAAAATTTACATGGCTATGACCAAATAGACAAGATCTATTTTATTAGAAATAGACATGTATTTGTAATCATGTAAGTATCATTTATGCTGTAGTATTTATTTTCCTGGGTACGTAACATACTTTTCATTAACAAAATAAGTATAGGGAAATGAGTGAATTAAGTAATAAGTTTCAGCAATATGCAATCACTGCACACTTTTCTCATGTAAAGCCCTGTTTTTCTATGTAACATGTTAGCTATCGTGTAGGCACTGATTAAGGAAGCTGATGTATGGCAGTACTCGTTTAGATATTCCATTTATTTAGCATTCTGAACTGTGGGGACAGAACACAAGAAGTAGACATGATCTTTGCTAGTGCAAATCAACTGCTCATCAAGTAAGATAATCAGTTTTCTTTTGATTATGGTCATTTTCAAGAAAAAAATTGGAGGTAAATATATCTTATTCTGTATTTTAAATAACAATTTCTCAATATTTATTAAAATGATACTATAACATACTGAGTTATTATTCCATAAGCAGTTTAAATCTATATAACATTCTAGAAATGAGAGGTTAGAAAATTGTAGTTGCTTATTAGAATGATGGGAATGGAACTCTAAGTGTATACTATTATTTATAGAGTATCTTTAACACACATGTGCATGTGAAGTCATGTATTTCAAATATGTTTGAGGCTCATACTGTGATTAAAATTTATTTTTAAAAGACTTTTCCTTTTCTACATGCTGTCATCCACACTAGTATGAAACCATGTTTTTCCAATTGTGTATTTTAGGTTGTATTCAGTGGGAGGTCGTGATGGAAGTTCTTGTTTGAGTTCCATGGAGTATTATGATCCTCATACAAATAAGTGGAACATGTGTGCTCCGATGTGCAAGAGAAGAGGGGGTGTTGGAGTGGCCACCTGCGATGGCTTTCTGTATGCCGTAGGGGGTCACGATGCTCCTGCTTCAAATCACTGTTCCCGGCTACTAGATTACGTAGAAAGGTAAGACCTCAAGGACACAGCTGTAGTGGGGGAGACAGTGCCATACACCGGTGCCTAATCCAGGAGACTGTAGAAACCACAGAATGTAGGCAAGGTGAATTCGACTCCTGGAACTGCTTCTCTCTCTCTCTCTCTCTCTCTCTCTCTCTCTCTCTCTCTCTCTCTCTCTCTCTCTCTTTCTCTCTCATTGTATTTTTTCCTTCTTCTCTTCCTTCTCTCCTTCCTTCCTTTCTTCTTTTGTTTCTTCAACTAATATTTATGTAAAGCCCTATTTTTTCCCCCCACAAGGACCTAAAGTCATCATTAAATTTATCCTTAATATATTTTAAAAGGTTGGTTAAAATATAATTTTAAGTAATTTATTAAATTAATGTTTGTTAATTCCTTTTTTAAAAAATTAGATATGTATGTGTTCTATTTACTCCTATCTTGTTTGTGCTGCTACACCTTTCCAACTCTCAAAGGTGACTTGTGGATGTCTTTGTTTATGCCATATATTTCTTAATGCAAGACAGACGTATTAGAACTGTGTCATTTATAAACCTGGTGTACGGAGGAAATATAGGTCTCCTTTGGCCAGACGCAGAGGCTAAAGTAGAAATGCACCTTGGATTCAGGTTTGGTTTGACAACCCAGACATTTTCTGGCATGGTGCTATAGAACTTTTCTTTAGAGCTTGTGCATCACTTGGAAATATTATATTATATGCTGTAAGAATTAGAGAGTTAGAAAAACTCATGGTTATATTTCCTATTAGATGAAGATATATGGTGATATATGAGGGAGTGAGAACAGGGAATATTGAGGTTAATTGTTTTATCAACTGGGATAGGATAAGTAATTCTACTGTAATGAATAACTTCAAAACTCAGTGACTTCGTAGCATGATGCCTTTTTCTTACTCCCGCTGCATGTTCATGACAATTCCATGATATTACTATGGTACCCAGAATGACAGATAACCTACGATATGAGCACTGCTTCTGTCCATGTCAAAAGGGAAAGCCGGAGTAGTACATTGTTCTCTGGTTCTTAAAGATTCCACCTGCAAGTAATAGCATTCTTCTCTGTTTATACTTTGATGTTAAACTAGTCACATCGTGGCAGAAAACTTCCTAAATTATACCTGGATGAAGAGCAAAATATTTGGTGGATCACACTGATGACCAAAATAATTTTTCTCTTGATGTTAAAAAAACACATCTTTGATACTCATGCTTTTAAGTGGTACGTATAGTCAGAGGGAGAAATGTGCTCTCTCTCACTTATGATATGTTTCCTAAGATACATTATTTTTACTGAGAATAAGGTCAATGGCAAGAGACAGATTTTAGTGAACAGGTTTGGTTCAAACGTAAGTCACATCTTGGATAAAACACAGAAGCATGTTTAATTGTATTGCTACTCTGTATACTTTTATACATACAATCATGCAATCATTTATGTATTGATTTATTTGTCTTTTTTTTTAATACTGCTAATAGACTGATAGCTTATTCACATTTTCCACTGCTAAGTTTTTGGGGAAAATGACAGAGAAGATGAATATGATGAGGCTCCTACTTTTACTGTGAATACTTTGTATAAATGCTACCAATACAATGATATTTCATACACATATTCTCTTCTAACTTTACTGTATAATGTATTGAAATGTTGTTTGTGAACAGAGATATAAATAATTCAGTCTAGGAATACATTTAGGGTGCAAATTAGATTTAAATAAGTGTGGCTATTTTAAGTTATAGGAGCGCAGTGGGTATAAGCAGCTTAAGTAATGCAGAAGCACATGGCATTACCATGATTCTTAGTCAAGCTCATTCTATGTGTCAGATTAATAGTATTTTTGCACCTTCTACAACATATATTCTATATTGATGATTTCACATGTACATTATCAATAAATCAAGATACATAATGGTACCTCTGTAAAATTATTTTGCACATATAATGTAAAGAATGTTTTTACTATACAATTAGAGGCAAACAAATCATTAGGACTAGCAAGAAGCAGTGTGCAATGCTATGTTTTAAAGGTGAATAGATAGATAAGTAGATGGGCAAATTTTATTATAGGACAATAATTCTTGCAGAAATTGAGAAGTATTATATAATGGTGGTGTTAAAGTACATTTATATAATAGTTATGAAAAATGTAAAGAGTCAGGCTGTCTTAAACACAAAGAACATTGGCATTTCAAATCAAAGCAGATAACAAGGCAGAGACTGAGCAAGAACAGGAACTTTAGGATAGTTAACCAACAGTGAAAACTAATTTTGCAGCCAAGCCTCACTCTTCTGACAGCATCTTAGGAGACAAAAATCAATGTCTAAAATATACAGTAAGGTCTGGCAAATTTAGGCCTAGAAGATGCAATCCATTAAAAAAAAGTACATTCATTCATCTATTTACTTATTCAACATATATTGTTTCACATGCATTTTTCACTGTGCTACATAGAGCTTAAAATGTGTCTGACGAAAGAGACAAAGAAATAGCTAATTAGAACTCTTTAAGATCACAAACAAAGCTAGAAACCAGACCATGGATCAGAAATGTACTGGAAGACATCAGTTCCATTGTTGTCTAATAACACATCAGGACACCTTTGCACTCAAACATGCATCCCAGTCATGAGGACTGGTAGGAGAGGGGTGTCAAGACCAGAATCTCCCACACCTGCCTTTGTAATACCCGCTCTTGCTTCCTCCAATCTTCTCCCCTATAGTAGCCAGAGGGATCTTTCCACAATGCAGATGTGATCTGAAAGCACAATAGAGTTTTCATTAGTGTCCATTATCAATGTTATAATGAAAAAAAAATTTGTTTTACATAATTTTTTTCCCACTAAACTAGGTTCTATTTGCTGATACTGACCAAGATTAGCTTGTCTATGCCCATGTTTCTTCACTTGGCACAATTCCTGGCACTGAGTAAACATTCAACAAGCATTTATTGAATCATTCAGACACTAAGAAAAAGAGTTCTCAAATTTCTCACAAGGAAAAGCATCTTGAGGTATACTGTAAACAGGTAGTTATATAGATTACTAGAAAGATAGATAGATAATTCATAGGTAAGTAGATGCATAATAGATAAAGTGAAGAATGGATAGATAGAAGAATAGAGGATGGATAGATGTTTGGATTTTTAGATGGATTGGTGGAAAGACATATAGATAGATAGATTTTTATTTGTTATTTCTTTATTTCCATGCGAATACCCATTTCCACCACCATAGGTTGAATATCAATGGTTTACATAGAGTTGAGGCATATATTTAATAGCCAGAAACTTTTTGAAGGGGCCTAAAATATTAAGCAACTTTTTATACATTAGTTGAAAATTATATCATTATATCTTATTATTTGAACATTAATAAAATCTAAGTATCACAAATTTTGGTATCTATTGCTTACAATAAACATAAAACTTTTATTCAAACTCTGCCAAAATCCACTCCAGTCATATCAGAAAAAGTAATGTACAATAACGGCATTTAATATATCACTTTCAAGACATTGAACAACATGTTATTATCATTAGATCTTTGTTAAAATATGAAATATTTTAAGATTTTCTCTCAGGCATACAAGGATGAATACATTATTCATTTAATTAAATAATTATTTTTTTTAAAAATTAATAAAACATTATTATACAAGTTAAGAATAGACTTTTGGATTATTTCATTTGTTTTAGTTTCTCACTTTATGATTTTGGTTCAAAGAATTATAGCATATCTAAAATATGAAGAGAGATGATAAAGAAGAGATTTAATTTTTTTTTAAATTATGGATGCTTATCAACTCAAAACCATTTCACTTCACATGTGACCCTAAGTAACAGGAGTGCTGTAGCTTAATCGAAACAGGGAACACATCCATGCACACCGTGTGGAAGGGCCTCTGTTAAGGAATATATTCTAATCAGAGAGTAATTTGTATGTTAACACTGAATTTGAAAGTAAGAAATCTTGTCTGATATCTTCAAACTATTTTAAGTTTCCATATTCTTAACTTAGGAAGTGTTTGTGGCAGGTGACTTGGAAAATCAGGGGAAAGATGATAAAATAAAGCAATTTCACCAATAACTTTGCCACTCAGATGTATGTATGTAAACTGAGGTCTATATTTGATTCTTTTTCTGTTTAAAAATATACTTTCTAGTGAAGGTTAAATTTTTGCCAAATTGCGGTCTGTTTCTTTGTCTCTTTTTCTAACTGGTGCTGTGTCTCAGGAGTATAACATATATGCAATGCTTAGAAATATCGGCTGAATAAATCAATGGATGGATTAATGTGCATTTTTTGATGAATTGGGCCTTCCGATTTTAAATTCTACCAGGACTTTTGGCATTTGTTGTTGTTGTTGTTCTTCTTTTTTTTAATCCTCACCTGAGGATATTTCTCCATTGATTTTCAGATACAGTGGGAGGGAGGGAGGAAGGGAGGGAGGGAGGGAGGGATAGAAAGAGAGAGAGAGAGAGAGAGAGAGAGAGAGAGAGAGAGAGAGAGAAACATAGACATGACAGAGACACATTGATTGGTTGCCTCCCTCACAACCCCAACCCGGGTTAGGGATCAAACCGCAACTGAGGTACTTACCCTTGACAGGAATCGAACCCACAACTCTTTGATCCGCAGGCTGATGCTCCAACCACTGAGCCAAACCAGCCAGGGGGCTGGCATTACTTTTTTTGTCACTGGTTTGGACTAAAAATATTAGAACAATTATTTTGTCTATTATATATATTTTTTATAAATTTTGGATATAGATGTTAGAACCAAATGTATGTCATATATTTTACAAATATTTTCCAGTATTTGCTTTATATTCAGATTTTACATTTCTCTTAAAGTAAATATATATGTATACTTAGTACTATATAAAATTAATTGTATTTCTACATGTAAACAATAAATAACAAAATTAATGTATAAAAAATTACCATTAAAAATAGTTTAAGCCTGACCGGTGTGGCTCAGTTGGTTAGCATTGTTCCATGCAGCAGGAGGTCACTGGTTCGATTCCTGGTCAGGGCATATGTCCAGGTTATGGGCTCAGTCCCCAATAGGGAGGTGTGCAGGAGGCAGCCAACTGATGTTTCTCTCTCACTGATGTTTCTGTCTCTCTTTCCATCTCCCTTCTTCTCTCTGAAATCAATACAAACTATTTAAAAATAGTTTAAAAACATCTAGCAATAAATTTTACAATTTATATGTAATAATGCTGAAGAGAAAATAAAACATTGAGAAAAGCTTAAAAAGTCTCAAATAAATAGTGGGGAATGCCATTTTTATGGATCAGAAGACTGAAAATTTTAAGAACATGAATCCTACTCTAAATTGACTTATTGATGTAATGCAGTCCTTATTAAATTATAAACACTCGTGGATTGTGATTGTGGGTATATACATTAAAAACTTTAACCTAGCCCTGGCTGGTTTGGCTCAGCGGTTAGAGCGTCGGACTGCGGTCCAGAGAGACCCGGGTTCGGTTCCCGCTAAGGGCACGTACCTCGGTTGCAGTTTGTCCCCGGCCCCGGTGCAGCCACTCGATGTGTCCCTTTCACGTCGATGTTTCTCTCTCTCTCTCTTCCCCTCTCTCCCTCCCATTCTATCTGAACAAAAAAATGAAAAGTCCTCGGATGAGGATAAAATAAATAAATAAATAAAAACTTTAACCTATATTTAAATAAAAATTAAAAGGGTCCTAAATCCCAAGAAAACCTTGAAGAACAATCAGTTTTAAGATTAATTATAAAGTCACTTTAACTGATAATCTCATGATACTCGATATGATGTCAGTTTTCTTTACAGGAAAAATAAAATTATTTTTTTACGTTACTGTCACTCATAATTCACAAATAATTTATTAAAATCATTTCAAATAGAGATTGTATAATTAGTAGAAATCTCAAGACTACTCTTTCAGAGCTGTTTCATTTTTTCCTTTCTTCTTTCTTTGTTTTCTTCTTCTTATTATTTTTTTTCATTTAACAGGAAAACATATCTGGCTACAAGGCACTCATGTTTAATTTGCTTTCCAGCTGAATATTAGCTGTATAAATTTAGGAAAATGGACAACCAATTCTATTTGCTATTACAGTAATGCTTTTAAACTTAAAACAATTTCCCTTGAAATATTTTAAGATTAATTCATATCATTAAGCTATAGAAATGACCATGCTTGAAAATGAAGGGTATCTCAAAATTTTCAATAGGGATTTTCAATGAGAAACTAACTTTTGCTCTGTGACTGCCATATGCCTTCAGCATTTCCGCTTTACAGCCAATTTTAGCCACAGTGTATGTCCTGGTGCTTCTCTTGCCTGCGGGCTATAGACTTCCATCCAGTTTCTGATACAGAGCTCACGCTCTGACCATGAGGGCCAAGGTGAAATGTAGGAAAGGAAGAGAGCCTGCATATCATAGACCACCCCTGCCTTTTTTCTTTTTCTTTTTAATGAACAGGAAACCAGAGACCCACTCCCCAAAATGCTTAGAACTCAATTTTGTCAAAAACAAGAATGGACACTGACAAGGATCACTATTAGCAATTGTTTGGAAAATGTTTATACTTCTGTGAGTCCTTCCCTGAGCTAAAGAAAGAAAGTTTATTTCATTTGGGTCGTAATGATTTTGTACATCCCCAGGCCGAGAGGTGAATTTATAAAATTCTGAGTACAGAAAAATCAATTTAGAGTTATGAAATTCTGAATACAGAAAAATCAGAGTCATTAGTGTGACAACAAACATAACTGCTAGTAGGTAATTTTGGATTCATGGAATTATTTTTTAAATTATCAGGGAGAGCGTTTGGGAGGAGGGACGGTTGTACTCCATTTTTTGTTTATTTGCTTTAGTTTATTTTTTCTAACTACATATACATATATTTTAAAATATAATCACTATATATTTATATTTAAATATTATATATTTATGTATAATATTTAAATATAATCAACATTGCCAGATATGAATTATAAAAGATTGTATTACACATATAAAGTATGTTACCTACCATAGGTACATCTAAGTCAAGGATTTAGATTTTATAAATGAATGCACTGAATTTTAAAAATTCTCTTCAGGAATTTTGTAAAATACAAAAGAAATGATATCTATTTCTAAATGTAGGATATTATCTTTAAATGTATACCTAAATATAGAACACTTTAGTGTGTTCTTATTTTACCCTGAAATTGAGTATTTGAGAACTGTTTTGATATTTGAGTTTCATAAGCCTTCAGAAATCCATTTATTATTGCTTAGTGTAATACTGGTGGCTGTTTTCTCAGTTCTGCTTTTTTGCAAAGTGATAAATGAAGTCTGCTTTCTAGACAAGTAGCTGGAAAGAATTCTATAGAGCTGAATAAAAATTAATTGAGGACTAAAATATGACTTCAGAAAAAGCTATTTAAGTGACAAAAGCCAGACTGGATTCTATTGAAAGAATATAATAGAAGAATGTTCACTGTTTAGTGCAATTAAAGCATTTTATACATTCTTTCTTTTAAAGTTATTTTGACTATGAAAATTTTCTGACAAAGAGTAAACAATGCAACATACTCCCTTACACTCATTACCCAGCTTCAACAACCATCACCAATCTGTCTTTGTTTCATCCATTTACCTTCATTGTCCTTTCCTATTTTTTTTTTTATCCTCACCCGAGGACTTTTTTTTTTTTTTTTTTTTTTTTTGCATTTGTCTTCAGAGCGGAAGGAAGAGAGTGGGGAAGAGAGAGAGAGAAACATGGACGTGAGAGAGACACATCTAGTGGTTGCCACCCACACGACCCCAACTGGGGCCGGGGACAAACTGCAACCGAGGTATGTGCCCTCAGTGGGAACTGAACCTGCAACTGTCTGGTCCACAGGCCGATGCTCTAACCGCTGAGCGAAACTGGCCTGGATATCCTGAAGCATTTTTAAAAAAAATTTTTCAAGATGTAATTTTAGCTGAAAATATTTCTGATTTTATCCCAGAAACAATTTTTAAAAATAAGAACTTTATATTTTAACATACTCACAATGCCATTATCACAATTAATAGAAACTTTAATAATGCCTTCTTAAAATCTGATGCTCAGAACTAATATTTCCAAAATGTCTCACACATCTTTTAATAGTTAGTCTGTTTGAATTGAGATCCAAATAAGGTCCAGTCATTTTGTTATGTTTTTAAGTCACATTTAATTTACAACAGTTACTTCTTATTTATTTATTATTACTGTTTTTTTTTATTGAAAAAAAAAACAGTCAGTTATCCTGTATACATTCTACTTTATAGATTGTACTATTTGACTCCTTGTGGTGTCTTTTCTTCTCTGTTTACTTTTTTTTTTTTGGTCTTCATTAAAAAATAATTATAGCCCTGACCGGTTTGGTTCAGCAGTTAGAGCATTGGCCTGCGGACCAGAGAGTCCCCGGTTCGGTTCCTGCTAAGGGCACGGACCTGAGTTGCAGTTTGTCCCCGGTCCTGGTTGGGGTCGTGTGGGTGGCAGCCACTCGATGTATCTCTTTCACATCGATGATGTTTCTCTCTCTCTCTTCTTCCCTCTCTCCCTCCTGCTCTATCTGAAGATAAATGCAAAAATGTCCTCAGGTGAGGATTAAAAAAAAATTATAAATTTCAAAATGTTTATGGTACAAATTTAAATATTGTAAAAAGTATTTTGATGGCATAGACTGTGTCTGTGCGTGTCTATATGGGCCTATGTTTTTTTGTGATGGTTGCATTTATTAATTGCTGCATACAAAATTGCATTTTTAAAAAATATGTCTTTATTGTTTTTTTAGAGAGAAAGGAAGGGAGAGAGAGAGAAACATCGATTGGCTGCCTCCTGCACACCCCCCACTGGGGATTGAGCCTGCAACCCGGGCATGTGCCCTGACTAGGAATCAAACTTGGACCTCTCAGTCCATAGGACAACGCCTAATCCACTGAGCCACACCGGCTGTGCTAAAATTGCATTTTTATTTGCTAGAGAGGCTGTGTTTTAAAGTGTTCCCAGTTTTGCAGGCATTCAGCCAATCTCTCATTTCATATACATCATCTAGGCTGTCCCAATTCCTTCAACCATGGAGTGCAATTACATGTAACATCTTGAGTAACATGAATGTTATCTATAAAATATGAATTCCAGATTCTTGGAGTCCTTTCAACCATTTCTTTTGTAACAACCTTCTTTATTTCCAATAAATTATAGGTGAGTTGTTTTTTTTTTTTTTTTTTGGCTCGTATTTGTGTTTGTTCCTTTCTTTGTTTTGAGAGTTTTGTGGGTTGAAAGTTTCAACTGGTGAAAAACAAGATTGGAGTAGAAAAACAAAGTAAGACTATATTTGCTGTGCTTATAAAAAAAAAAAAAAAAAAGAAAGAAAGAAAATTTCATTGTCTTCTTTTCTTTTTTCTTTTTTTTTACTTCATTTTATTGTTGACACTATTACAGATGTACCCATCCCTCTATCTTTGCCCACCTTCACCCAGTCCCATGTCCCTTCTTCTTTTGTATTTAGTCTGCTGGAGTTTTACTTTTTACTAGTTTTCTTCTTTCTATATCTGAATCTGTAGTTGCAGATTAAAGGCAAAGGGGTAGTTTAATACTTCATTCTTTGCTGAAGTAAACCTCATTCACCAAAGTATTCTTCAGATTTTTGTTCCTTAAACTGTAAAATATCTCTATGTAATGTATGGTAATCAAACTTTCTGAAAGTAAATTAATGTTGGTTTAAATTCAGTAATAGTAACTTGGCTCCCCTGCTTTATTCTTTTGATTTACCAATGTCTTTCTTATGGAAAGTCCTGAGTCATGTCACTAAAACATAGTTCTGTTCACGCTGTAATTACGTACCCAAGTTTTGCAGGCTCCCTATTTTCCTACTGAGTAAATACAAAACACCGTCTTTGATCTTACTCTGGGGGTCGAACACGCAGAAGTTGATCAAACACCACCTTTTTAGGCACTGTGCTCGTTTATACATCCTTAAACGTAGCCTCACTGTACACCTGTTTCCCTTAACGCTAGTTACACATTTTTATCAACACTTCAGTACTTTTACACAAAGTTCTCATGTCTAGCAAATATAGGATAGACTTTCAGACCTGGTTTAGTGGTACTGACTTCAACTGTGAAGTATTGTGTAATTCTCCCAGATTCTTAACAATTACTTCTGTTTCATTACCATAGCACTTTGCTTACACTGGGGTAAGAAGTTATTCACATGTCTGACTTCCTCATGGAAAGAAATTATGATATGCATTTTGTTAAATGACTAGGCATCCATATAAATAAGAGTCTAGGTATATTTAAAATACCTTAAAGTTTAGAGAGCTAGATACTGTGATATTAGCTCTTGAACTGGTCAAATAATTGAGCTGTTAAGAAAAACAGTTTTGTTCTTCACGGCATGCTTCTGAAAGGGTGTCATCCATATAATAAAAGTTGAATGTGACTAGAAAATGTCCTCATATCCTTCTATTTTAGATATGATCCCAAAACAGACACATGGACCATGGTGGCTCCTTTGAGTATGCCCAGAGATGCTGTTGGAGTTTGTCTTCTTGGTGATAGATTATATGCTGTTGGTGGCTATGATGGGCAGACATACCTCAACACCATGGAATCCTATGATCCACAAACTAATGAGTGGACACAGGTAAGATTGTTGCCAGCATGATTTACTTCAAATATAAGAATTTATTTTGTTTACTTTTTTTGGAGGAGAGGGGTACATATAGTAATCTACCTAGTCAAAATACTCTGAACTCAAGGTGATTGGTTTAGTTCATTGTGTTCATTTTGTAAAAAGTTCATTAAAGTACATGTATTTGTGTACTTTTCCCTATCTTTTTTTTTTTTAATTCTCACCCAAGGATATTTTCCCATTGCTATTTTTTAAAAATAGAGTAGAAGGGAGAGAAGGAGAGAGAGAGAAAGAACCATCAATGTGAGAGAGACACATCAATTGGTTGCCTCCCGCATGACCCTCACCAGGGCCAGGGACTGAACCACAACCGAGATACATGCCCTTGACCGAGAATCAAACCTGAGACCCTTCCATCCTCTGGCCAATGCTCCAACTGCTGAGCCAAACCAGCCAGGGCTGTGTACTTTTCTCTTATGTATTCTATATTTCAATAAAATTTATTTTTAAAGTGACATTCACATTTCAGTGGGATTTCCGCTTTGTTATAAGTAATAAATAACAAGAACTGATTTTTAATTAACTAAAGCAAAAAATAAAGGTAGAATATATGGGTGAACAAAACCGTAACTTTAGAATACTTGATTGTAGAGATAGCTGGAATAAGGGACGGAAGGCTGCAGAAATCAACTTTCTGCCTCCCATTTTTGCTTGACTACGTTAGATCCGTTGTTACCTGCTGCAGAGAAATATTCCATGGGGTGGATCCTCTAAGTAGCAATACTCACAGCCATAAAGAGAAAATAAAAGACCTATTTGTCTAAGAAGCAAACAGCAAAGGGCTCTGAATAGTCTGTCGTGTATGAAGCACTCACCCCTGGACAGTCACTTTGGCCTGGATGATAGAGTGGAATGAAGGGCTGATCTTAGGTGAGGCGTTATCCCTTGAATATACGCTGTAGTTAGAGACTCGGGATCATACTAGAACAGCTTCCGTTTCAGTCATATAGCTAAAGAATTTGTGTTGGTGTGTATGAGTGTTGGTGGAAAATGAGGGCAGAGCAACTAAATAATAGTGGAAAATTCCTCACACTATATAGTTACTATGGCAGAGCTTATAATGGAGAGGATGGATCTAATATTCTCAGACTTGTGTCCTCATATTCATTTCTCTTTTCTTCCCTTTCTTTATTTTCCAAATCTCTCAAGATCTCTATTATTTTGCTGCTTTACCAGAAACCTGAAAACAAAATACAGTATAGACAAACAAACAAAACCTTTCCATAAATGGCTGCAGTGAAATTCCAAAGCCTGATTTAGTTGAAGCAAAATAATAATCTATATTCTCTCTCTATTCCTCAGTAGGTGAAAGGGCCTATATTTGGTCACAGAGATTGACTAAAATTTATCTGAAAATCTTGAACACTGATTAAAGTAAATTTCTTTTAAAAATAGGTACTTTTAAAGATATATAACTCCCATGAGTGTCCCAGTTGAGGAATCTGTTCAAATACAATATTTATATAGGCCACATTCAAGAATGAAACCAGCCTGGCCGGCTTGGCTCAGTGGTTGAGCGTCGACCCATGCACCAAGAGGTCGCTGGTTCAATTCCTGGTCAGGGTACATGCCCAGGTTGTGGGCCCGATCTCCAGTGGGGGGCATGCAGGAGGTGGCCAATCGATGTATGTTTCTCTCTCTCTCTCTCTCCCTTCCTCTCTCTCTAGAATCAATAAAGAAAAAAAATTTAGAAGAGAAAAAATATGAATGGAACCAATTTCCTAACAGACAGGCTAAGGTACCTGGCATTATGCATCTTATTCTTCCCTGTGGGAAAACTCTTTGATTCCAAAGAGGATAGATGAAATTCACTAAGGAGGAAGAAAACAGGTAGATGGAAGGAAAGAAGGGGAAGTATTTGAAGAACTAGGTTCTGTGATTTTTCTGTTTTACTTTAATTGTGAGAGAGAAATCATTCCTTCTCCAAAGAACAGAGAATATAAAAGAAGCTAGCAATGATTGCATTAAATATTAGAAGATATACTGTAAATTCTTACTTGTCAGAGTCCCCAGTGTTTACAAAGGGAACACTGCAGGAATTAATGGTTGTTGATTTGCTAAGGAAATGTACCGGTTCAATGGTATGTATTTTAAATATGCCACTTTTACAAGTAAACATTAAATAAAGGAAGTTAATGGGCATATAAATGACATGGTATAATATCTTTATTATATATTTGTAATAACAAGCCATTATGCTTATCATTCCTTTAAAATTGAAATCAAAATAATACGCATAGTAACAAGAGGCAAAAGTCTCTTAAAGACTGCTTTCCCTCATCTGTATTTTATAACACTATTTTGGATCATGTGGTATCTTACAAACAACAAGGTAGTATTTAAAATGATTTATAATAACTTTATTTTGGTGTAGTAAGCATTAATGTTAAAGCTCTCAAATTACTTTGAGATTTTGCATCCGTATGTTTTCATTATTTATATTTTAATACTCTTGAGGGACCATCAGCAGACCCACATGACTTTCCCTTTGAAAATTTGCAAGATTTCAGGCCACTAGAAAAAAAAATTGCTAAATTTGCGGAATAATTCCTATCACTTTCCCTTCATTTAGCCCATAAATAGAGAAAATAAATGTTTATCCTATTTATCATTGGTACCCCCTAATGGATAAGCATTACAATAAACAAGCAAACTATATTTTAAAAATCCAAGAATGTTACTTTTAAAATTCTTCAAGCTAGCTTTTGGAAATAATGGAAACAGATTGGGAACTATTGCCAGATTCATGTCTGAGAGAGTTTTACAGAGATTACATGCATGGGTGTATGTGTGTTTTAAATAAATTTGACTTTGTCATTTAACATTGAATTTATTTCTTACATTTGACTTGAAAAACAATATGTGTGTTTCAAGACAACTTCTTTTTTATTTAAATTCCATTTCCCCTAGCCTGGATAAAGTCACCCTTTCATGTTTTCTCTAGTTGTGTAGTCATAGTGCCTTCACGCTGTATCCACCTGCAACTGTACCAAAACAAAGATAGTGTAGATTTACTGACAAGTCTCCAAAGACTAGCCCAGTGGCTGGCATGGGGTAAGAGATATGTCAATGCTCCTTACATAAATTAAGAATTATTGTTGCAAATCAGTGTGTTCGGCTGTGCATGGGGTTAGTTTATTTGCACACAATAGATATATAAGATATTGTGAATATTGAGAATCAGGTGAGATATCTACATGCTCAGCTACTTTTTTTCTAATTGGTTCTGTGGCCAACTTTTCCAGGTTATCATGTAAAGCTGAAAGGTATATCTCTGGAGGGACAGTAGGGCAGATTTCAAATATATATATAATAGGATGAAGTTGGACCAAGGTGGAAAAGGGAGAACGCTCTATTGAATATTTAAAATGTATTTATGTAGCCTGGCCGGTGTGGCTCAGTGGTTGAATGTTGATCCATGCACAAAGAGGTCGCTGGTTCGATTCTCTGTCAGGGCACATGCCTCGTTTGTGGGCTTGATCCCCAGTGTGGGGGCATGCAGGAGGCAGCCAGTCGATCTCTCTCATCAATGTTTCTATCCCCTGCTCCCTTCTGCTCTCTCTAAAATCAATAAAAATATATTTTAAAAAATGTATTTCTGTAGAATATATCAAATGCTGAAAATAACATGATAAATTTTGTGATAAGGGAAATACTTAGCACTATGATAGAACCTAAGTGTGCAGGGTATAGAAATCTTCCTTCAGAAAATGATATGTAGAATGAGGGCTGAGAGTTGAGTAATAGTTAACCAAATGAAAATATGGGGAGTGGTTTAAGGAACAGAATTTGTAAAGAGCCATAGGAAGGAGAACACACGGCATGTTTCATCGGGCCAGATATGAAATGATGAGCAATGAGTTTGGGGAGATAAACACGGTCTGTATGATCCAGGGCCAGAAACCATGTCATAGAATTTTGACTTTACCAATACTGAAGGTGAGTTAATAAAGAATTTTAAACAGCAAAAGTAAATAATCAAAATTGTGTTTTTAAAGGATTGCGTTTGACACGATGTCAAAAAAATGGTTAGGCAAAAACGAGGTTAGAGTCAGAGAAATACGTTAGGAGAATATTTTACTAATCCACTTTAGGGTGGAAAAAATCTCCCATTCTTCCCTTCTGGGTTCCTTGGCTTGTCTAATAATAAAATTGACATGAAACATATCAATAAGAGGAAAACAAATTTAATTCTGTATTTACAGAGAGCCCATAAAAATATGAGAATCAAAGTGACCAAAGCAGGAAGCTTTTATACTGTTTAGACACAGTTTGTGAAGAATTGACAAGACAAAGGAATTTGGGCTTGGGTAGTACATGAGTGAAGAGGTAACAAGGTTTGTTTATACAGACTTTTCGAGCCTAAATTCCCTGTCACTAGTGATAAGGATGTCTTGTACCCTCCTGGTCCGAAGTGAATAGATTCATTGCAGGATTTCAGGGTGACAAAGAAGGGTAAGAGTGACCCTCCTGCACCGTTCATCTCTCAAATACCTTTAATTTAAATTGAGCAATAGTAAAAGTGAAATATCTTGGAGTGGCGTATTCTTCTCCTTTTTATACTCAGGGTAAAATGGTAACTGGAATTAGGTTGAAGACAGTAGGAATGGTGTAATTAAGTTGGTTGGAGGTGAATCTTCAGATGTAAGTTTGAGTGAGGTATAACTAAGGGACGCAGATGGGCTCTAGGTTTCTCTTTGGAGCAGAGTGGTGTCATTCACTGAGATAGAAAACACACTAAGAGTAGCACATTTTTGGAAGAAAGAGCAGAGATTCATTTTTACACAAATAAATATGCCTATATAGAGATACAGATGTAGATATAGGTATAAAATGAAGCTATTCACTCTGTACTTTGTCTAAAAACTATGCACACTATTTCTTAGTATTGAAAGAACATGAGAGGATATTTGGGAAAGTGTAAAAATATGACTACCCAGTACTCATCCTATTCCTACACAGAGGTGGGACTTGAGCACATATATTTTGTAAAAGTTCTTTAGGTGAGTTGGATGTCAAACACTTGAAAATCATTGGAAACTAAAAGAGACAATGGAAAGTGTGTGCACTTTGGAGTCAGACACATTTCAGTCGGTATACATTGATGTTATGGGATCTACACATTGGCTTTTGACACTCCATTCACACACCTGTCACCCAGAGATTACAGTGCATGATGAGATTATGAAGGTGATTGTAGTGACCTATAAAAGTGATTCTTAACAAGTAGTATACTATCAATATTGTCACATGCTCCTTTCCTCCTCTCCTTTTGAGCAATTAACTATAATAAAGACAAGAAATATTACATTAAAACAGCTTTTGAAAAAATAATGTATTAAATGAAAATAATATAAAATATCATATGTCAGTTGTTTTTTTAACCTATAAAAGGGTGGCAAGTATCAATAAGTAGATTTAAAGAAGTAGTAGATGATAGTGGTAATTTTCATATTTAGAGAGTAAGACCATGTTCTTTCTCAATCAATAAGATAATGTATGTGATCTGAGGTTATTACGCTCTTCGCTATCATATTTCTTATATTTTATTCATTTTCTTTTCAGATCAGAATAATATCCAGCAATTTCTAGTCTACCTTAATATTTTTATGTGCATAAAATATTCTTAGAAAAATGTAATGAATATCATTGATATTGAAAAGCTCCAATTATTATAATCTTGGGTTACCTCCATGGAATAAATTTTCATTACAACTTCAAAAAAGTTATTGTTTTTAATATACTTCTAGCCAATTTCATGTTCATGATTATTTTTTTAAAATCTCAGTTCTCATCTCAGTGACTGTCATAAGGTAGAATTCTTAAAATAAGCCCTATACCAATTGTAATTGTGGCCTATTTATGACAATGTATTATAGTTACTTTACTGTATGTCTCTGTTTAGAATAAACGAATAACATTTAATTCAGCATAATATCAGGGGAAATAACTTCAAGATGATTTCAATAAATATAATAACTATTTCATTTAAAATGTATTCCAACCTGTCACTATAAAATATCTTCACAAATATTTCCATGCAAGCTCCAGAATACATTTTTGCTGGAAACTTCTACAGTAGCTTTATTTCACTAAAAAAAAAAAAAAAAAAAAAAAATTCATTAAATACTTTATTACTTTTATTAAAAATTCCTTAAGTGATTACAGATTTTTAGAATTTTAATATAGAAATCATTTCTCTTTGTTAAATGCCATTTTCATTATTTCCATTTCTGTGGTACCACTTGTGGCTAAATTGGGAAATATAAGAAAATTATTTATGATTTTCATGCAGATAGGTGTTTTAAATATATTAGAATTTGTATATTTTTTATTTATTTTTTTTTTCTTAAATTGTGTTTAATCTTTTCAACAGATGGCTTCCTTGAATATTGGGAGAGCTGGTGCCTGTGTAGTAGTCATCAAGCAGCCTTGACTCATTTTTATTTGGAGAGATTTTACTTGCTGGAGTGATTATTTTTATATCAGAGGGCAAGAATAAGAACTTCCTGAGATGCAAACTCTTCAAGAACAAGGATTTCTGCAGATTCACCTACTGATGTCAAAAGATGGTAGAAGATCAAACAGAATTATAGAAAACAAACAAAAAAAACCCATCAAACTGCTATGGGAACAATATCTGGCCATGTATTAGTTCAGGAATGGTTATTGGTAATTTGTTTTGTATTGTAGCATACAATAACTAGAGTTACCAAAGGCTTGGTTTTCTTGAGCAATTAAAAGGAGAGACTGATATTTGTGACATGGATAATTACATTATTTATAATTGTTTTATAATTTCTGGCAATATTCAAAAGGTTGCCCAGTATAGAAGATGTGATATTTCCATCTGACAGAATCTTATTGGTTTACTCTCTTCCTAATCAGATGTGGTCATACCAAGGGGCAGAATGATGTTTCATTAGAGCAAACATGTTTCTTCCTCAGTGTTCTGAGCTGCAAGGACAATTAGAGAAACAGATTCACACTTGTCTCATGCATTCAGAAGACAAACTGTCCTGCTAATCAAAGCTGCGTATGTTATCAGAGGTGATGGTTGAATTTTATTGCAGCCGTATCAGCAGTCTGAAGCTGGCAGACACAAAGGATTGTTTTTATTAGGCTTATCACATTGCTTTCCTTTTTGAGCACACTGAGCCAAAGTATCAGTACAATTATGGGCTTTTGCCTTATGTTGAGTTCAATGTAAGCATGAAAGCTAGTTATTCTGAATGTTATATATATATCCATTGCATGTTGAAGTCCTTTAGAATTTTCTTTATTTAAAAAAAAACTTCAAATTTTGAGAGAGAAATCTATGATCTATTCATTTGAAGTGTTAATGACCATTGTTAGAATGAAGGCAAACTTCAGATTCTCATTCCCCACTTTTCAAACTTGTTACATTGATATGCACATTATTTTATGCCAAATGTTTGTAATTGTTTAAAGCTTAAAGTAGAAACATTACAGAATGTCTTTAATAGATCCATGTAAATTTTAAATACAATTAATAAATGATAGAAAATTTGCCTTTATCAGTGTATCATTCTTCAGTCAAGAGAGATTGGCAATTTTTATTTCTTGACTTTTCAAAATCCAAGAAGTATATATCTCCATCCAAACATAAGTGTATTATCTTCTCAATACTATGCTTACACGAATGCAATCTTTTTTTTTTTTTTTTTATCCTCACCCGAGGACATTTTTTCATTTTTTGCTCAGATAGAGTAGGAGGGAGAGAGAGGAAGAGAGAGAGAGAGAGAGAAACATCGACGTGAAAGGGCCACATCGAGTGGCTGCCACCCGCACAACCAACCAGGGCCGGGGACAAACTGCAACCGAGGTACACACCCTTAGCGGGAACCGAACCCGGGTCTCTTCAGACTGCAGGCCGACGCTCTTAACCGCTGAGCCAAACCGGCCAGGGCGCAGTCTTTTTTTTTTAATCCTCACCTAAGGATATGTTATTATTGATTTTAGAAAGTGAGTAAGGGAAGAGGGAGAGAGAGAGAGGGAAAAAGAGAGAAACATTGATTTCTTGCTGACTTGTGGGATCAAACCCACAACCTGGGTATGTGCTCTGACTGGGAATAGAACCCACAACCTTTCGGTGTACAGGACAACGCTCCAATTAACTGCGCCACACCAGCCATGGCTACACAAATAAATGTTCTTTAGTTATTGTTTTCTTCTGCAGTCACTCACTTGATACAGTTAGTATTGGTGCTTGGGAAACACATCCCATAATGAGACTGCTGTTAATTGTGCAGGGTCTAAAAGAGGCATGAAAAATCCCTTTGTGAGTCAGTATAAACCATGAAATTGAGTTTTATTTTTGGGTGTTAATTTTTTTTGAAATCTAATAATCAAAAAAATATATTGATTCATAGTTTTTGTCTAGAAACTGTTAGTAAATCTGAAGTTTCCCAACATGTTCATGTGATCACATTTTTTAGTTACTTTTTTTTTTTTCCAGAAAAATGTCATAAATATAAGATGCTAAGGAAGTAGCAATGATTTTTCAAAAATATATTTTTCATTAAAAATAAAAAATGCCCTGGACAGGTGGCTCAGTTGGTTGGAGCATCAGTCCATACACCAAAAAATGTTGCTTGTTCTTCAATTCCTGATCAGGGTACATACCTAGGTTGTGGGTTCAATACCTAATCCAAGCACGTTTGAGAGGCAACCAATCCATGTTATTCTCTCATATTGATGTTTCTCTCTCTCTCTCTCTCTCTCTCCCTTTCTCTCTCTAAAATCAATAAACATATCCTTGGGTGAGGGTGAGGGTGAGGAGATATATATAGCTTAAATATATATATATATATATATATATAGATAGATAGATATATAGATATATAGATATATATATAGATAGATAGATAGATATCTATCTATATATATAGATATATATATGCATAACATGAAAATTATCATCTTAATCATTAAGTGTACAGTTTAGTAGTGTTTAGTATATTTAATTTCTTCTGCCTACATATTTTCTCTAATATATAAAACATACAAATAACATTAAGTAATTGAGGTATAAAACCTCAATTTTTGGTGAGTGGATAAAAAAGTTGTGATACCTTTACACAATGGAGTACTATGTAGCCATAAAAAAGAAGGATCTCTTACCCTTTGAGACAGCATGGAGTTACCTGGAGACTATTATGCTAAGAGAAATAAGCCAGCCAGAGAAATACAAGTACCACATGATCTCACTTATATGTGTGGAATTTAACGAACAAAATGAACTGATGAACAAAATAGATCCAGAGATATGGAAATAAGGAACAGACTGACAAACCTCAGAGGGCTGGGGAGGGGAGGTGGGAAGGGATAAATCAAAGAACTTATATGCCTATAGGCATAACCAATGGACACAGACACTAGTGTGGTGAAGGTGAAGGGGTGGGAGTGGGAAGGAGGGAGTCAATGGGGGAAGAAGGGGAGGACATCTCTAATACTTTCAACAATAAAGATAAATTTAAATAATAGTTTGCAACCATCTAGTAAATCCTATCTTTCCTGAACCAAGGACACTTAAAAGTGTAGGTGGTTTGCACTTCTCCTCCCCCACCAGAGGGTAAATAGCTTAAATCACCCTACTCAAGGAGATAGGTAACAGAAATCCAGTTAGTGCCATTTGCTAACCACACCCAAGGACAGACAAATGAAGAGAATAAATCTTATTTTGTTGATGAATATTCTATTGATTTCCCCCTAAAACCTCCCCTAAATCCCAGCCTTTAAAACCTATGGAAGCAAAGGTCCCAGTGTGCTCTCCTTTCCAGGAGCATGCCTTGCCCCACCCCCACCCCCACTCTTCTTCCCCTGACAGGCATGCATGTCCTAAACTCTCTAAGGGACCCCATGAGGCTTGCAACCAGGGCAGCAGCAGTTCATCCCAGACAAACCCCCTGAACCCATCTCCAAGGCCCCTTTTCTCTGACTTCCCTGTGAGCCAAAGCAGCCCCGCCCAGGCTCTCCTGTTGCTTCTTCTATGCTCTTGTTTCACCGTCCTAAGGGTCCTAAGGGTGTTTTTGCTGTAACCAATGAATTCTTGCTTGCTTTTCTACACTTTGTCTCTTGATTGAAATCTTTCCTTCAAGAAGACAAGAACCGAGGACTCCTTGTCTTGCCGTTAACAGTCATATTTAAAACTTGGTTAATAAATTTGCCAGCATTTTTACATATAAGTAATTTTCTTTTCCTGAAAGGAAATTTTCTCCAAATAATTTTGCTGCATTCAACCAACTATTTTTATGTGTAACGCATATTAGCCTACTACTGTTTCTATTGCATGCAATGAATCTGCACCCAGTTTACCATATGAGGATATTGAAACTGTTTGGACAATGAACTTCAAGCTTATATAAGATCGAGAGAACATTGTGCCAAGATATCATTGTGTCATTTACTGGAAAGAAAACTGTCCACCATGGTCACAAGTTAAAGGAGTTCCAGGACTTATCACCTACTTTACCATGACTCCAATCCAGGGTTATTGAAACTTGTCTCTGTCATCTGCTAATTCAGCTACACTAAGGATTCCTCTTTGAGGTGAAATTTCTGCTAAAGACAGAAGATTTACTATTTGGCTTTTTAATTAATAAGGCATATCTAAATATAGGAAGTGTTTTTTAGTAGTTTTAAAGAGATTAAAATCGCAGTACAAATAATAAGAGAAATAAGTATTAAAAGCAACCCCTTAGGCATCAAAAAGAGCAGAATTTGTCACCTCAAAATACACTCCTTTGGCATAAGGATGTCTAGGTGAGAAATGTCCAAACTTGTAAAGAATTTTTATGGGTTTATTTGAACCAAACTGATGAATTGCTGGGAAGCAAAATCTCAATGGATTGCGAAAATGCTCTGGAGAATGGCAGTTTTG
This sequence comes from Tadarida brasiliensis, assembly GCA_030848825.1. Taxonomy (NCBI): domain Eukaryota; kingdom Metazoa; phylum Chordata; class Mammalia; order Chiroptera; family Molossidae; genus Tadarida; species Tadarida brasiliensis. The sequence goes on from CM061266.1 coordinate 67,806,004, forward strand.
CCATTTATTTTATACATTACAATCAAAGGAGGAGGCATAAAAAGAGTTACATGAAATGCATTGGTGGTAGACTAGGGAGGCAGGAGAAAGCAAAGCAGGGGGAAATCTCTGAGATGGATGAAGAGCAAAATGGAAAGACAGATGCTTCTTTTACATTGGTGGGTACAGCACAATTATCAATTAACACTTAGAGATGATATTTGGGCAACAAGATAACAATGAGGGATTCAATGGTCTCATGTTCTGGTGGGAGGTTTTTCCCTGAGGGGACCTGGAAAAAGAGAATTACTCTGACATGCCAAAGGTATGTTATCTTAGATGCAAAAAGGCACTAGACAGTTTCAGTTAAAGTAAAGACTGACCTTTGTCAGAGAAGATACAGGCCTAATGACATGACTACCTGCCATGACTAATTTCAGACCATCCTATGTGGTACTTTAGGTCTCTGATTTTGTAAGGTCCGGCTTGCAGGCCTCCCCTGAGCTTGTCAGGTTCAGTGTGTGGCCCCCTTTTTGCCCACAAGGATTATCTTGAATTGGTTATTTTTAAAGAAACAGCAGACATAGGAAAAGCTCTGAATACCTAGTAAAAGTTACCCTTTGTAAGGGACATTTATAGTCATAAGGGAAACCTCCATCTGTCAGGGTGTCTTACCACCCCCCCAACTCCAGCCCCATAACCTCCCATAACTGACTTCTCTACCCAAGGCGGTGGCTTGGGCCTTTTCAAGAGTTACTCGGGTTTCCTGGGTACATGTACACAGAAGATATACATGTTATTAAACTTCTGTTCATTTTTCTCCTGTTAATCTGTATTTTATTACCGGGGAGTCTCAGCCAAGAACCCAGAAGGGTAGAGGTAAAATTACTTTTCCTCCCCTATAGACAACTTTTATTAATTTGTTCCCTACAGAACTTTTTAACAGAACTTTTCTTATAAATATTCCACTATATAATTACCCGACTAGGTAATTTCAAAAGGCCTAACATTGTATAATCATATGGAATATCATTGTCTCATATGTAAAATTAATATTTTGTAATAATGTAAATGCTATATATTATTTTTGCTCTAATTTTCTATAATTCGACTGTCAGAATTAGATACTTCCTATATATACAGATTTTAATTCAGAAATGTATATAAATTTATATATTGTATACATGGATATAATATTTTCAATTGATCACTTTCATATTAATTTTTGGCTTTCGGTAATTGAAAATTTATTGACATTTAAATTTCTTACACATGAAAATCAGCACAAGCTGTTGCACACACAAAAAATTATATATTCAGATTATATGTAAAACACATTGTGAAAATGAAATTATTTACTTTATTTTATTTGGTTGTCATTTCCGTGCCAGGGTCCTGTGCCAGGCACTGTGCTCAGTCACATTCTCTGCAAGGGACTCACAGTCATGAAAGAAGACAGGCTAACAAGTGCATGATTGCATCGCACTTGAATAATGGTGAAACATCATTTCTAGGATGGTATGGGAAACATGTAAGGGACATCTAACTTTATTTTGTGAATGTCATGTCCAAATCCCTGAGGATAAGGTTTTTAAAAAATGCTTCTTCCCTACTTCATCAGTCCATGAAGAAATGTTTTCCCTGGACACTCCTGGTCTTTCCCCTCACCCATTACTACTCTAGATGATAGTGACCCTAGCAGGAATGTGGTAAATGTATGATAGTGTTGGGAAAATTAATTTTTAAAAATCCTCTCCACAAAGTTGGTAAAGAAAACTCTTATTCTCGAGTAAACATGAAACCAGAATGTGATGCCCATCATAGGCAACCTACTGAGAGATTGTAAAGATAGAAAGAAGTCTCACTCTTATATAGCGGAGCAGACACATGCATACATTTCAAGATAAATAATAACTAGTCCTCAAGTAAGAGCACTGGATAGCACCATTTGCCAGAGTTTGTTCTTTCTTTACCTGGTAGATGGGATGACCATTTATATTAGTTCACAGGCTTTATCCAGAAGAAAAACATATTTCCAAAAACTTAAGGCAACAAGAAATTTTGCAACTTGGAGCAAGGGCTCCACCAAAATTAGGCTCCCACCCTTCCATAGGAAATGGGAGGTATCAGTGTGATCTCCCCTGATCATTACACTTCAAAGTGCCCCCAGCTCCTTGAGAAAAGCCTTCCTAAGCCATAAAGTTGACAAAAGTCCATCTAGTTTTTGAAAAGATTTGTATACATTTCAGAGAGGACAAAGTACTAAGAATTGCAACTTTTCTAAAGTAAATTCTCTGAGAAAAAGAACAGGAAGAAAATCTCTTGCCTTATTTCCAACAGAAAGACTGAAGTCTCTTGCTTTAATTCTATTTGTCCTTGTTACCCATCCAAAGTCCGTGTGCTCGATACACTGACAGCCCAAAACTCAAAACACCAGAGTTTGAAATAAGGAGGTTTCATTGATCAAGAAATTGGGAGCCCTAGTAGTTTTACAAATCCATCTTTGAAAAGTACAGAGTTCATGTTTCTTTTACGTCAAGGGAAGGAAAAATGGGGGTGGCTGTTTTTGTAAAAACTCAAGCCCCAAGCAGAACTCCTCTAATAACTAACATGTCTAAGGCAGGAACTACTAGCCTGAAGGCCATGGGAACAACGCAGGCCCAAGCCAAATGGAGTCAGGGAGACTGAGCATTTCACTTGGTTACATCCTTAGACGATAAAAATTCGTGTATTTTTCCTCCAGTTGTTTTTCTACTTCATTTCAGGAAATTTGCTCTTTCCCTCTTTCCTTCTCTACTGGGGCCAAGGTGAGGCAACGATCCAGGTTCGGGGTCTGCAAAATATGGCCACAGGCTCAATGCTGCCTGCTGTGTGTTTCCTTATGGTCTGTGAGCTAAGCATGGTTTTACATCTTTAAATAATTTAAAAAATATATCAAAAGAATAATAATATTTTATGGCATGTAAAGTACATGAAACTCAAATTCCAGTGTCTATAAATAAAGTGCTATTTAAACAGAGACATGCTTACTCCTTTATGCATTGTCTGTGGCTACTTTTCTAGCTGTACCACTAGAGTTAAAGAGTTGCAACACCTGGGCCAGTGTGGCTCAGTGGATTGAGCGTTGTCCCATGGACTGAGAGGTCCCGGTTCCATTCCTGGTCAGGGCATGTGCCCGGGTATTGGGCTTGATCTCCAGTAGGGGGCGTGCAAGAAGCAGCCAATCGATATTTCTATCTCTCTCTCTAAAAAAATAAATGAAAACATATTAGAAAGAAAGAAAGAAAGAGAGAGAGAGAGAGAGAAACAGAAACCAGATGGCCATAAATTCTAAAATATTTACTTTCCAATCCTTTATTTAAAAAAAGTTTGTTGACACCTGGTCAAGGTACTTGCTATTCAAAGTCTAGTCCCTGGACAAGGACTTTGCTACTGTGGGGAAAGAAGAAATTTTTCTCTACCTTCCTAGGTTCTTTGGGTTGGTCTAATAATTAAATCTACATGAGACAGATTAACAAGAGAAAATAACCAAATTTAATATACATACACATGAATGGGAACCCTACACACCTGACATAGTCAGAGACCCCACATACATGAGAGATTCAGGGGCAGAAAGTTAAAATGAGGTATATTTGGCATTCTGAGCTAAGGATGCAGTAAGGTTCTTTGGGGCTTCAAAGGGTCACTACAGGATACTAAAAATAGTAGATGTTCAGTAATTAGTAGTTTGCCATATAGATAGGTCAAAAAATTATTTCTGGTGATAACTCTTATTGTATATAGATAATGTTATGCTCATTAAATGTTGATATCTAATATAAGTGTATTTTTCAAATATATTTTTATTGATTTTTAGAGAGAGAAGAAGGGAGAGGGAGATAGAAATACTGACATGCTGCCTCTTGCACACCCCCTACTGGGGATGGATGCTGCAACCCGGGCATGCCTGACCGGGAATTGAACTGGCAACCTCTTGGTGCATAGGACAACGCTCAACCAACTAAGCCACACTGGCCAGGCTAATATAAGTGTGTTTGTATACTACCACCTTTTCCCCTATGTTAGGACAGATCATCATTGTTAGTTAAGATATTTGAATGTAATTTTTTAAATTTATTTTTTATTTTTGAAAGTATTACAGATGCCCCCCCTTTTTTTTATTGACCCCCCTCCTTCCCACTCCCACCCCCTCCTGCCTTCCCCAGCCTAATGTCCGTGTCAATTGGTTGTACATATATGCATATAAATTCTTTGGTTTATCTCTTCCCACCCTTCCCAGCCCCCCATCCATCTGAGGTCTGTCAGTCTGTTTTGAATATGATTTTAAATAAGCCTTTTGCTGTTTAGTAGTAATTCAAAAAGTTGAGGTACACTGTTTGGAAATTCACAATTGTCACATCCCCTGTCCCCCAGTCCCCCACATAAAAATATTGAAGTCCTTTAAAAAACAATACATATTTGAAAGTCTGTGTTTTTCCAAACCCTTTCCTTTCCCTCATTTCTATTACCAAATATAAGTGATGTCTCTTAATTAGTTGATACAAATGACATACTTAGATATTAACACGTATAGAAGATGCTCACAGGGAATTTATTTTTTATTTTATATCTTTGAAAAGGGGAATTATATTAAAGCTAGTTTCAAGTCAATTAAAAAATTAAGAGAATTTCTAAAGGACTCTAGGAAGCAGGTCATGAAGTGGATGCATTAAGGAAAATAGCTTAATTGCATGTCCAAGCACTGCCCTGATTGATTTTTCCTCTGATCTTCTCACCAAATTACACTTGCAAAAGTAACCATGGAGACTAAAAGCTTGACTACTGAATTGAACTAGCAGGATTATACCAAAGAATACAGTCAAGGGAAAGCTAGTGTTTCCAGAGTCAGACATGTCCTATGTTAACATGTAATATGCTACATTAATTTTCCTGCATCCTACCTAGTCAACAACACCGACCTATTATCAGGAAGAATAGAAACAGAGAAGTAGATTAACCAGTCAACTAAATGCTTGCTTAGGTTTGGATGCCTGTAAATTTCCATGTGTTTGTTGTATATTAAGTTGTTTAGCTTATATAAGTACACATCTTTAAGAAACATATCACAATCCTAGATGTACATTCGCAACCCAAATTAGGCAGATCTATGATCACAACAGCCATTACTTTACTCATTGAAAAACTCTGTTTGGACTAATGTTATTATTCATATGTTATGCTATTAATTTAAACAGAACACTAATCATAACAATTCAGAAATTTTCAGAAAAAAACTCAGTTCTTCAATTGACTTGGAATTATGTGAGCATATAGAAAATATAGATCCATATTAAAATAAACAAATGATTCTCTGCAATTTATAGGATAATGATAAGTTAAATGTGATATATTTATAATGCAACATATCCACCTGTCACATTGTCAATGAGTACCTTCTGTAATGCCAGGAATCCAAATCAATATTGGAGGCATAGTTTGAAACAATAAATGGTTCTTTACATCCAGAGCAGTGGGAAGGAAGATACTTGTAAGCAAATGACTTGTATACCCTGAATAAGTGCTGAGACCGATTTAAGTGCTAGAAGTAAAAGAAGTTGATAAGGGAATATCAAATTGCTTGGGGAGATGAAGAACGGTTTACCAGAGAAACTCTTATTTATCAAGATTAAAAGGTCTGGAGGAGGGATCTGAATTAGCCTTGGAGTAAGATGTAGAAAGCAATTTCTTTTTTCTCTGTCTCCCACTGGTCCGGGCAAACCAAACCCTGCTAAATCTTGGTGGGAGGGAGGCATTTCTGCTAGGTCCTCTCTTTAGAGGCTCAGAAATAAACCCTAAAATGTTTTATGATGGATCCTTAGGAACTGCCGACCAACTGATGTCTTTGAATTCTTCTGTTGACAGTGCTAATTAACTCTGATTTGAAAAAATTTAGGGTGTTTATCTCTCTTCTGTAGGCCTCAGAAAAAGAAACATTGCAAGCATTTGTCAATCTATTTCTCTTTCTTTAGAACTATAAATTAGAAAGAGTTTGCTAAGATAAAAAATCTAAGTAGCAGGAATTACTGAATGAACTTTGATTTTATTAGTTTACTCCAGGTATATATATGTATATTTTTCCTGACATTTGTAGCAAGTTTGATAATGTATAAAATATTTTCTTGTACATCCAGGAAGTCTTTTTTTGTGTGGCTAAGAGGCTATAATTTGGATTCAGATCATGTAGGTGTGTGCTAGGCTCTGCCTTTTCCCAGATAAGCAACTAGAGCAAATTATCTAACACCTTTCTTCCTAAGCTTTCTCACTATAAGGATATTGGGAACATTAATTGTAAAAGTTATTTAAATCACTTAACCCAATGTCTAGTCCTTAGCAAATCCTTGATAATTTTAATAAAGAAAACAAAACAAATAAAAAGGCCTCTCAAACTGTGATAACAGCTATACACAGTAATTACAGAGAAACTTAAAAGTGTCAACTGTAAGAGATTGTTTACTAATAGACAATTATTTTAAGAGAAACAATTGGAGAAATAAATTTTTAAATAAATTTTATTTATTTTTTTCTATTAAACAGAACCCAGGTTAATATTGACACTAGGTCTGAATCAGACAAAAACAAAAAACAACTAAGCATAAACTAAGAAAATAACTGGATTAACAAATTATTTCTTATATTAAAAAAAGCAATCTTGTTTGTAGTAGGGGCAGGGAAAAGTTAATATTTTACAGTTAAAAAAAAGAAAAACTTCCTAACCTGAAAGAGTGAATTGTCAAAAATTAAAACACACACACACACACACACACACAATAAATAAATAAATAAATAAATAAATAAATAAATAAATAAATAAATAAATAAATGAAAAGCCCTGGCTAGTGTGACTCAGTGGTTAGAGCATCAGCTCAAGCACCCAATGGTCATGGGTTTGATTCCCAGTCAAGTGTATGTACCTGGGTTGCAGGTTCAATCCCCGGTTCTGGTCAGGGCATGTGCAGGAGGCAACAAATCAATGTGTGTTGCTCACATTGATGTTTCTCTCACTCTCTCTCTCTCTCCCTCCCTTCCACTCTCTCTAAAAATCAATGAAAAAAATATCGATAGGTGAGCATTAACAAAAAAAATAGTTATAAATATATGAAAATTTTCTCACCTTGTCACACTCCAACCCTACCTAATGGTCAACCATTTATCAAATTTTATTTACTTTTTTAAAAAACAAGTCTTGTGAAAGACAAAATTTAACTGACAACTACAGAGTTGATTTTATCAGGCATTTGGAAGAGGAGGAACATTCATTAATAAGGATATTTATTATAAAAGACTATGGAGAAAACATAGGGTTTCATAGAGTTACGTAAACTAGGAGTCATGAAAAAGGATGACAATGAGTCTCATTTAAAGAGTGGAGATGCTTGATTTTTGGAATATACCAGTAAAGGACAACACTTTGCAGTTTACTATTTCTCAGAGCACAAGAGGGAAGGGGACTGTTTCTCAATCTGCTTTCCAGGAAGATAGGGTTCAGGTAAATTCAGCATCACATTATCAGTTCCTTATTTGTTCAAGATGAATCTCATTTAATGCTGAACAATTCAGAGGCAACACTAAACCTCCTGAACAGAGTAAATCATGATCTAAGAAATGATTTCTCAAAGGTTCTTGTTGGCAGTGCTCTTGTAACAGACCCATTGAATCTTCTGTTAAGAAATGGTGGCATAGATCAGTTGTTTTAGGGTTCTGGATATTAGGCATCTTAAAAGAAGGATGACTAAAAAGAGAGAGAGAGAGAGAGAGAAAGAGAGAGAGAGAGTGTGTGTGTGTGTGTGTGTGTGTGTGTGTGTGTGTGCTGGTACTTAAACTTCTATTAAATAATCAACAAGTGAAGTTTCACCAATCCACTAGATTTTAAGAGATCCATAAAGGAAAAATCTCAAACTGGCGAAGTCAAGAAAATTACAGATATTCCATAAATTTCTTCATTGGCATTTCAAATGTGATTGTTGACCGCAAAGATGTCAGAGAAGTTTCAGGGAACAAATGTAAAGCGGTTGTTTTGGACCAATGCATATGGACCTTCTCTGAAGGCCAGAATCAGCTGATTGTTGAGCACAATACTTTGACTTCTTTGGAGCTCTAGAGCTACAATGTCATTGCTCTTCATGATGTTGCAGTCCTAGTTGCCTCTTGTACAAGGGCATGCATACTTGACTCAAACATTTTGTCAGACTTCTGCAGTGACTCAGATAGAGGTTTGTCCAGGAAGAAATCCAGCCCAGGCAAAGCCTAGTGCATTGGTGATTCTTTTGAACCTTTTATCACATTGTCAGGATTTAGCTCACAGAGTTTCATATCTTGAGGCATAGGGCCAGCTACAGGGTAATCTAGAGTTCTGATAGGGAGATGGGGATTCAGGTTTAAGTACTTAGTGACACCAAGTCAGGTGGGAGGGAGAAAAACTGGAAACAATAGTTTGGGTGGTTGTAGCTAGATAGTGACAGAAACTAGAAGAACTGAAAATTTGAGCAAGGTAACAAGATCCACTCAAATATGAAGTTGTTACTAAATTAGATTTCCCATAGGGTGAAAACAAAATTTCTGCAAATCCATCAGTTATCTGAAATTTACAAAAAAAACCATAAAGACATTAAACAGGACTAGAATCTGATAACCTGGAAGTTTGTTTTCTACTGAAATGTGGACATTATCTCTACTGTCTCCCTTTTACCTTTTGATCAAAAAACAATTTTATTATTTTTTTATTAAATTTATTGGGGTGACATTGGTTAATAAGATCATATAAGATTCAAGTGTACATTTCTATGATGCATGATCTGTATATTGCATTGTGTGCCCACCACCCAAAGTCAAATCATCATCATGTATGGTGACAGAAAAACATAATTTTAAATAATGATTATTCTTGATTATAAAATATGGCTGTTCCCATTAGGTTTGGCCTGATCACCTTCATAGGTATAAGAACTTTAATGATGAGCTATATGAGCTTTCTTGAATTTGCTTTGTTGGAATTTTAGATTGGAGATTCTCAAATTGGACTTTTAATATCCTCTTTAGGCTACACAGTTAAACCAAGAGCTTAGCATCAGGTCTATTCTATAGTGTTTATTAATTTGGGTGAATTCTTCTTTTTTCAAAGTTGCTTTGAAACAATCCTTATGTTCCTGGGCCTACAAGTCAGTAAACATCCTACTCACCTATCCGGGTGGAAACCCTATAAGAGAGGTCCCAGCCCAGTTTTCCCAGTAGGGCTTTGTCAGCATTGGCTCCATAAAGTCAGGCTTGGTTTCTTAGAAACATCTGATCAAATGAGCATTATATGACATTCCAAGAGAGGCCTTAGTTGCATACTTATGTTTCTAATCATGTCACGTTCTGACAAGAAGGAGAACAGATTATTGTCCTTGCAGTAATAAATGAAGACCACCCATATGAGAAGAAGCAAAGGCTATTTATTCAGAGCTTTCTAAACAAAAGAGTCAGCCCCCATCACTTGAGTTTGGAAAAACTCAAAAGCCATTAGGAGAGTGGAAAATCTTTTTATTAAGAAAAAAAGGGGAAGGCCTTAGGTATGTCCTGATTGGAGTTTGTTAGCGTGGGGCAGGTCGAAGCGGGCTAACTAGAAGTGAGGTATTTATGTGATGGTTTGGAGAGCATATTTTGTTTTCTCTAGTTGGTCCTGAGATGGAAGTGGCAGGGACAAAAATAATAAAATATGGTCAGGCCAGTTCTCTTACATATTTTAATGCTATTTTTATGCTCGACTGAGTTCTCTCACAGTTTTCTAGTTAAAAATAAATAAAAAAAACAAGTAAAAGTTTCAAATTGGAATTTAGGGAACTCCTGTTGTAATATGATAATACACAATACTTGGGTTTTGGAGGGGCATTGTTTTGTTTTGGGGGATAGGTGATGTTAGCCATATAAAATTTTGAGTTGAGTGAATATTGATTTGTCAGCCATAATTTTGTTACAAAAGAAGCATGTCTCATAATGAATTCTTCCACACACTGACAATTCCTCAAGCATATATTTACATCCATGCAGAAACAAAATTCATCCAACATTTTGTGTAGTATTAAAAGGTAAACCAAGGCATGTAAAAATGTGTACCTTTATTTGAGCAAAAATCAATTTGAATGGGGCAGCATTCAATCTATCAGGTAGAAAAGAGCCCTGAAGAACTGTATAGAATGAATGACTTTCATAGGCAGAAGGGAGCGGGAACAAGGAAGTTATACTAGGCAAAAAAATAAGTTGGTTGTGGCAAGATGACTTTCCTTTAGGGGATGGCAGGGATCAATCAGGCAGATGACCTAACTAGTGCTGCTCAGGCAGTTCCTGATTGACTAGTTTAATTTTCCATTTGTGGGAGAGCTGAAACTAATTAAGTCTTAATTTGGTGTTACAGGGCTTAGCACGAACTTCTCCACTGTGGGCCTGTCTTTTGTTGTTGTTGTTTTTTTTAAGTAGGCTCAATGAAGCCCAGTGATCTGGTTTTTCGTTTTTGTGTGTGTGTGTGTGTGTGTGTGTGTGTGTGTGTGTGTGTGTGTGTGTTTAAACTGGGTGCAACTACCACCTTGAATGAAAGATTGGCTGGAATAGGTAAGCTTCCAAAAGCAGGAATATAGTACATTTGTTGTTGGTATCAGAAAATCAGAACTATTTCTATACCAGTGGATAGGCACACAATCTTAAAAGTCAAAATTCGTATACTGTCTTTAAAGTACAGTCTCCAAGTCTTGGTAGATTCTTTACTATTATTTTGCAAGTGTGGCACGGTCTCTGAAATATTTTAGTTATTCCACAAAGTTTAAACACATTGAATTTGACCCGTGAAATATATTTCTAACTTTCACTTGCTATTTACTGATAATTAACAAGCAAATTCAATTCATTCTTTTACAGTCTTCCTTCCAGTATTAAACTCACAATAAAATTTCTTCTATTCAAATCTTTTTTTTCAGTGCAATATAGAAAAAAACATAAGGAGAAGTTCATTGTCCTAAATTATTAAGGCATTAAACATGATCTTATATTTTCAACTCTAATTAGCCATCTTATGAAAAGGGCTATTATATTTACACTATATATAGTAGTATTTTCCTAATTTTTAAAAATTTTTAAATTATAGTTGACATGTAATATTCTGTTAGTTTCAGGTGTACACTCCAGTGATTTGAAATTATATAACTTACTAAGTGATCATCCCAATAAATTTCATACCCATCTGACACCATACATAGTTATTAGAATATTATTGACTACATTCCCTGTGCTGTACTTTACATTTCCCTGACTATTCTGTGGTTACCAATTTGTTCTTCTTAATCCCTTTGCCTTTCCCACTCATCATAGCAACCCCTCTCCCATCTGGCAACCCTCAAAATGTTCCCTGTATCTATGAATCTGTTTCTGTTCTGCTTGTTTATTTTTTTAAGATTTAATTGTTGATAGATATGTATTTACTGCCCTTTTATTGTTCATATTTTTTATCTTTTTTTATTCTTCTTAAAAAAGACCCTTTAACATTTCATTTAATACTGGTTTGGTGGTGATGAACTCCTTTAGCTTTTTCTTGTCTGGGAAGATCTTTATTTATTCTTTGATTCTAAATGGTAACTTTGCTGGGTTGAGTAATCTTGGTTGAAAATCCTTGCTTTTCATCACTTCAATATTTCTTACCAATCCCTTCTAGCCTGCAAAGTGTCCGTTGTGAAATCAGCTGACAGCCTTATGGAAGCCTCCTTGTAGATAACTACCTGCTTTTCTCTTGCTGCTTTTAAGATTCTTTCTTCGTATTTAACCTTTTGCATTTTAATTATGATGTGTGGGCCTCTTTGGATTCATCCTGTTTTGGACTCTATGCTTGCTGGACTTGTATGTCTATTTCTTTCACCATGTTAGAAAAGATGACTGTCATTATTTTTTTTAAATAGCTTTTCAATTCACCTTAATCCCTCTTCTCCTTCTGGCACCCCCACGATGTCAATGTTGGTAAGCTTGAATTTGTCCCAGAGGCTCCTTACACTATCCTCATCTTTTTAGATTCTTTTTTCTTTTTGATGTTCTGATTGGGTGTTTTTGGCTTCCTTATATTCCAAATCACTGATTTGATTCTTGGTTTCATCTACTTTACTGTTGATTCCCTGTAAATTTTTCTTCATTTTAGTTAGTGTTTCTTTCATTTCTGATTGGCTCTTTTTTATGGTTACCATGTTCCTTTTTATGCTGTTGAAGTTCTCATTAAGTTCATCTACTCTTCATCTAAGATTGAGCATGCTTATAACCAGTATTTTGAACTCTGCATTTAGTAGATTACTTGTCTCCATTTTGTTTAGTACTTTTCCTGTTTTGTTTTTCTGTTCTTTTATTTGGAACATTTTTCTTTGTCACCTCATTTTGTCTGCCTCCCTGTGTTTGTTTCTGTGTATTAGGTAGAGCTGCTATGTTTCCTGGGCTTGGTAAAGTGGCCTTATGTAGTTGGTGTCCTGTAAGTTCCGGTGGCATAGCCTCCCTGTTCATCAAGCTGGGAACTCCGGGTGCGTTTTCCCACATGGGCTGTATACCTCCTACGGTTGTAGTTGAGCCTTGGTTGCTGTTGGCACCACAACGGGAAGGATATACACCCACACTGCTACATTTTAATGACTGGCTACAACCACCCTAAAGGATCAGCTCTGCAGACACCCTCTCACCTAGAGCAGGACTTATTCAGCAGGGCTCTGGTGACTGCTGAGTCCTCCCTTGAGTGTCGCGGGTGGAGGTAGTTGGGTGGTGCTTCAATGTGGTCTGAAGCTGTCCTCTGGGTGTGTGCTGGTTTGGGGCCTCCTATAAGGTGCAGGACAAGGTCAGTCACCAGCTGTGTTCTGCCTGGGGCCACCTGGAATGAGCTATAAAGTGATCTGCAGATGGCTGCTACTGTGTTAGGCTTGGAGGTACCCAGGAGAGGCCAAGCTTTGAACCAAGGCCAGCTAATGCTGGGCCTAAGGCCACTTAGCAAGAGGTACACAGCATGCGGAGGTCAGTTACTGCTTGTTTGAGATATTTTAGGAAAGTCCAAAGCATGAGACAAGATAGGCCATTTGTATGGAAAAGCCACTGGAAACAGCTTGGGTGAGCAGCGTCTCAGGGAATCATCAGGGTGTATTGAACAGTGAGAGCCCATTTGATGGAGTCTCAGATATGGTGCCCACCTGTCAGTTCTGTGAGGGAGGACTCAGAAGAGGATCACTGGCCTCTGCCAGCACTTCTGTCTGAGAGAACGCTGCCTCTCCAGCCCTGGCCCTAATGCCAGACAATTCAGTTCCTCCTTGCATGTTGCTGGGACCTTTCAAGCTGCTGCCTCACTAAGATCTGGAAACAGCCCAAGTGTCCATGAATAGATGAGTGGATGAAAAAGCTGTGGTACATGTACACAATGGAATACTATGCAGCTGTAAGAAAGAAAGATCTCTTATCCCTTGAGATGACATGGAAGGACCTGGAGAGTGTTAATCTAAGTAAAACAAGTCAATCAGAGAAAGACAAATATCACATGATCTCACTTATTTGTGGAATATAATGAACAAAACAAGCTGATGCACAAAATAGACCCAGAAACATAGAAGTAGGGTACAGACTGACAAACGTCAGAACAGGGTGACGAGGGGGGAGGGGGGAGGGAAGAGATAAACCACAGAACTTATATGCATGTATGTGTAACCATGGACATAGACAACAATACTGGGGGCAGGGGCAGGATTGGGAAGAAGGTGTCAATGGGGGGGGAAGGAGAAACATCTGTAACAAAAAAAAATGATAATAAAAAATGAATTAAGAAAAGGCAGTGAGTTTGAGTAAGTCAATGTACAGACCCTTTAAGAGGAACTGCTTGGGACTCCAGAAGACTTCTGTCTCACTCAGCCAAAATCCATGCTGATTTTTACAGCCTTAAGTTATGGGGACTTCTCTCCTGGCACTGGAACCCTGGGCTGGAGGTCCTAATGTGGGGCTGGAACCCCATGCTGTTCAGGGGAGACCTCCAAATCCAAGATATCCCTCTTGATTTTTATCCATCACATGTGGGTGTGGGATCAGCCTTTGTCATTTCCACCCTTCGTACCAGTCTCAATGTGGCTTCTTCTTTATGTCCTTAGTTGTAGGACTTTTGTTCAGCTAGATTTCAGGCAGTTCTGAATAATGGTTCTCCTGTCGTTTAGTTGTAATTTTGAAGTGGTTGTGGGAGAATGTGAATAACACATTTACCTACATCATCGTCTTGACTGGAAACCTCAGATTTATTTATTTATTTTTGAATACTATAGGTTTTCTAAGTTTTTTAGATTTCCAAGTTTGTCATTCTAATGTTTCAAAAAGGTAAACTTTAAAAGTGGTAGCAAGCTTGATATCCTTGTTACAAATTGTGATGTTGCTATTTAAGGAAGTCTATTAACATTTTTACTTTATTAAAAATATATATTAATGGTACAATGTTTATTAGGAATCTCTGATATTTCTTGAAGATTCGTAAAGTTCTTTTATAAAAGGGTATAGTAATTGCCTAAGAGAGTAATTAAAGTTTTTATGTCCACCAGTATTATAAAAGTATTTTAGTTTTTGTAAAAAAGTGGTTGAGATAAACCATAATACAATGTTACATCTACCAGTATTTGATATCTACCTAATACTAGCAAAACTATAGTTTTTGAAAGGTTTCAGGACACATTGTCCCAAAATGGCTCTCTAGTATATTGACTATTTAAGCTGAAGGAATTTGATAAAATGGTGGAAACTAAAAGATCACTCTGACTTCCTCCATTCCCCTTGCTCTTCTTTCCTAAAACATATCATAAAACCCTCTAAGTAAAGGAGTTTTTATGTCTGAAGACACAAGGATGCCAAGAAGAACCTAACAAACAGAACTTGCCAAATTTTTCCCAGTTAACTAAAATTACCTCATATCCTTTAAACTATCATATTCCTCCATGACTGCCCACTCGTCATCAAACCTAGAATAAAAGTACATTGGTCTAACTGGACCTTTGGGTCTTTGTTTCCTTATGAAAGCTCCCATGTCATGTAAAACTTATATGAAGTAAATTTGTATGATTTTCTCCTGTGAATCTGTCCAATGTCCATTTAATTTTTAGATCCAGCCAGAGACCCTAAGAGGGTCAGGAAAAACCTTTTCCTTTTACATTTTTGAAAAGGTTTTTTATTGTTTTATTGTTGTTGTTATTCCTCACCTGAGAATATTTTTCCATTGATTTTTAGATAGAGTGGAAGAGAGGAAATTCCTGTCTGCCGAGGAAATTTAAAGCGACTGATATAGGGCTCTTCTGTCTTTGTCCTATTAGCCAAAATTTAGTTACGTGGTCCCTCTGAACTACATGAGAGTATCTGAAATAAAACCGTTATCCTGGGGAGTTTCATTAATTAAATAAAAAAGGAAAGGAGAAACTGAAAGTCATACCTGCTACATCATTGCATAGATACAATTTGGTGTTTAAAAGACTTTCCAACAATTACACATTTGATTGACTATGTTTCAAAAAATTCTATCTAAAATTTATTTGACCTTCAAAACTTTTGAAACGGTAGAAAAGTAGCCATCTTTTTCAAAATTGGAATTACTAGAGTTCGGTTTCTGCTTATATTCTATTTCAAGAAATAAAATGTAGATTTAATTTTAATATAGTTCAATGACTCTCTCTATTAGATATGAGTAATAAAATTCATTTCACTGTGTCAGTGACATTGACATTACTGGACAATCATTTCCTCAATAGTGTCATTTACTGAAGTGACAAAAGAAAAATACACTATTATCATTTTAACTTGACAAAAGCATGTGACATCTGGATGGATTAAGTAATGCCATGACAAATTTTATGGCCACTTTTGATAGCTCAGGGTGAAGTTTTATACCATATGCCCCTAGAAAAACTAATACAAAAGCATAGTGCTTACGCACACCTGGATAACTTTTTTCCTAATAAAATTTATGAAGTTGCAGTTGCCTACAGTCATTATCAGTGGAATATACTAATCCAAATGGGCTACTGCAAAGAACAGAATAGTCATTAAATTTAAAATATATGAAGATTAAAATTATTGTAAAAAGAGAGATTTATCCCTTTTGGAATTTTGGTAAAAAGTCACACAATCATTTTTGCTTGTGTGAAAACTTCTCTTTCTTCCTCAGTATTCAGATCAAGGACAAAAAAAAGGAAGAAAAAGAACGAGAGAAAGCAAGCAAGCTTGGTTTAGGGTTATCAGAGGATTATGTTTAGATTATATTTATGAGGACTGGATACTTGGTGATATATATGCATGTACTAAAAGAAATGAGACTTTATAGAATGTTTATTTTTTTAAAGGTTGGTTTTAGTGTTTTAAATGTGTATTTTCTCATATTGTGACCTTAAAGTCTCATTCACGTTTGGAATTCAAATAGAAGTAATTCAGTAGTCTAGGTAAGAGATCATATAGTTTACATAAAATTCATGGTGGTAAAGCTGAACACATGTGAATGAATTGAGGTTATTTTTTTTGGAGCATCCATCAAAGAGTTTAGTGATGGTTTCCGTATATACAGGAGAGAGGTAAAAAGTGATGTCTGGGGTTCTAAACTGGTGGGACTGAACGGATATTGGGGCCATTTATTGAGTTAAAGAGAACTGAAAGACCATATTTTGAAATTACTGTTTTATACAACTTCAGAATGGATGAAACATACAGAAATATTAGGTCACAATTACAAAATACTATGTTCTTAGAGTACGAAAATACCTTAGAAGTTATGTAATCCACTATTGTAACCAATGATAGCTATATAGTTTCTGAATGTTTCAAGTGATAATATTCCCTTGGCTTTATAAACACAAAATAATACTTTTGTTTAAAGTTAAGCATTGTTATTTTGATACTTCTGATACATCTTCTTTGTGAAGATAGTAATGACTTTGGAACTAAAGTGCTGTAAGTCTTGTTCTACCTATTCAATAAGTTCTTGACATTTCTTAATGAAACACATATTAAATATATACTATTAAAATGTATTTATTCCACATGTTTATTTATTATTAATACTATATACACTGTAATAACACATTGGTTTTCCTTTGTCACTAGTTCCTGGGATATAGCATCTAAATTTTTAGAATTTCCCAAATGATAGTGGTAACTTTGTTGTTCGTGATACATCTTCAGACTCTTCTACTAATGTGGTGAGTCATGGTGGCTCGTTACATAGTTTATGCTAAAAGAGAACTCAGGATGGGGATCTTTCCCAAAAGGGAAATCATGTGATTAAAGGGCCTGTTTGATCTCAAGGGAGAGTAGATAGCTAGAAATTGAGTTTCATCACTTAGCCAATAATTCAAGCAATCACGCCTACTTAATAAAATCCCAATAAAATCTCTGGAAACTAAAGCTTCGATGAGCCTCCAAAGTTGACAATACTCTATATATTGCCACATATCAATGTGCCAAGTGACTAACATGGACCTGGGGACAATAGAAGCTTTGCATCTGGTCTCCTCCAGACCTCTCCCACTGTCTCTCCCTTTGGCTGCTTGTGATTTATATTCTCTTGCTAAAATAAAACTGAAATCATAAGTACAGCATGTCCTTGAATAACATCATCACATTCTATGTTGTTTCATTATAATGTTGATGAGATGGAATAGAAATTTAAGTCTTGTTTATATCAATTAGCCTTGGTAAAACTGATTTCATTATACCCTGCTTTGCTTTAAATTGCAGAACCTATTGATGACATTAACTGAGGAATTACTGTACAACGCTTTCCTAAATCTCATGAGCCAATCTAGAAAAATAACACGCTGGAGGGGTTAGGAAATACCACCAAATTTGTGGAGGTTTTTGTTTATTATTATTACTATAAATTGTTTAGAGAGCGAGGAAGGGAGAGAGAGATAGAAACATCGATGTGAGAGAGAAATATCAATCGGCTGCCTCCTGCACACCCCGTACTGGGGATTGAGCCCGCAACCTAGGCATGTGCCCTGACCAATAATCAAACTGGGACCTCTCAGTCCATGGATGATGCTCAATCCTCTGAGCCACTTCCGCAGGGCAATACCACCCAATTTGTAAGTAGCTTGAGGATCCCAAAACGTGCGGTAGAGGTCACTCATGTACATGTGATTATTGTATACATATTGTAGTTTATGCTCTTTCAAGTTAATTGCAACTTGTTGATTTTTACACCAGACATAGTAAAGTTTGTTGGATAGTATCATAAACTAACGGCCATAGACACCAATGTGTTGAGAAAAAAAAGTGTTTAAATACTAAGTATATTATTCGGAGTAATGTTATTCTATTTTGAGAGCAAGTATTTCAGTCTGTTTTGTAGACTATTTTATGTAATATATATTGTCAGAAAGTATGACTGAAAACATTTTATGTAATACACAAGTCAGAAATCTGAGACTTTGCCCTACTTGCAAGTTAACAAGTTAGTCTATGCAGTTGCATGTATATTCTGGTGTTTCTAACCAGACTGCTGGATCAGAAAAACAGACCTTATATTACACCAAAAACACCAGCCATGGTAGCATCTTGGGGCCAGGTTGTAGAGCTTCAATCTCACCTGGAAACACAGTGTCTTAGTCCGTTCAGACGTCTTTTTTTTTTTTTTTTCTATAACAGAACACAATAAACTGGATGGCTTATAAACAACAAAAATTATACTTACCAGGCAGGGGAGACACCATGATCAGGAAGGTGGTTTTCCCAGGGCAAGGCTTATCTATTGCACTCGGGATGTGGTGACCCCTGTGATTTCCCCAAATATGGGAAACTCAGTCGCATAATTTGTGGTAGTGGGGGCACTGCGTTCACAAATTATTTCTCACCATTCTGGAGACTGCAAAGTACAAGTTCAAGGCACCAGCATATTCAGTGTCAAGTAAAGACTCACTTCCAGGTTCATGGACAGAAGTAACTTTCAGCTGTGTCGTCACGTAATGGAAGCAGGAAGCGAGCTCTCTGATTCTTGTTTGTTTGTTTGTTTGTTCATTTTTAATCCTCACCTGAGAATATTTTTTAAAATTGATTTTTAGAGAGAGAAGAAGGGAGAGAGAAAGAGAAACAGTGGTCAGTTGCCTCTTGTACAAGCCTTGACTGGGAATCAAACCCTCAAACCTTTTTGGTGTACAAGTGTAGAGCTGGACACTCCGACCAACTGAGCCCCTGGCCAGGGCTGTTTTCGTTTGTTGTTTGTTTTTATATATGGACATTAACCCAATTCATAGGGGCTCCACCCTCATGACCAGTCATATCTGAAAGGCCCACCTCCAAACATCATGACATCTATCCATTCTCCCTGCTGAAGAAAAGAACAGACTCTGTCTTTAATCTGGAATGTCAATCTTTTCCTTATATGAAGAGAAGGTCTCCAACTTTATTACCCTGAAATGTAATCAAACATGTCTCAGGGTAAGGCATGCCTAAGTTTATTATTACTCCAGAAAGTGAGCCAGTGTGCTTCAGGAATGGGGGGTGGGAAGGAGGGTTGTTACTGTACTAAAATATGTCCAGTGAGTGGTATGGTATCTATCTATATTATAGCTTGTAATTGTTTTCATGTGAAGTAAGGCTTAACATGTACAGAAACACAGAAATAAAGGGAGAACTATCTTCTTGCATTATATTTATACGAGAATCAATTAAGAATTAAACTTAGAGTTTTCCTGGAAAGATTTTTCATTTTTTGACACCCTATGATTTCTTAACATTCTATATTATTTCATTCATTTATTGTTTATTTCATTTGAAATATTTAAGTTCTAAGAATATAATAATAAAAACAGTAGTTCAAGGCTACTTCCCTCATGGAACTCACAATCTAGTGGCAAAAATAATAGATTATATCACAAACAGAAAATTGCAACTTTGGAAAGGGCTACCAATAGAATTTGACAGTATCAGAAAGCAGAGAATGATTCTCCGGGGTACTGATGTTGCTTAATGAAGAATGAATATAATTCACTGAGGAGAACAGAGACAGAAAGACACTCCAGGAGAGAGAGTGGCATGTGCAGTGCTCAATGGTGGACGTCCTGTTCACAGTCCAGAATAATTGGGGCCAAAAAAACAGGTGCGATCCTGGTGTGAGAAGGTGTTGCTGTGATAGGGACTACTCAATCTTTTATGATGAGTTGGCTTTATTTCTCATAAAAAAGTAAGCCAGGGAGGTGTTTTTAGTGGAAGAAAAAATATCAGTGTATATATATATATATATATATATATATATATATATATATATATTTAAATATGTTTTTATTGATTTTTAGATAGAGTGGAAGGGAGAGGGAGAGAAAAACATTGATGAAAGAGAAACATGAATCGGCTGCCTCTTCCATGCCCCCTGCTCAGGATCAAGCCCTCAACCTGAGCACGTGCCCTGACTGGGATTGAACTGGTGATCTTTTGGTGCTTGGTATGATGTTCAATCCACTGAGCCACATAGGTCAGGCAAAATATCAGTATATTGATACACATTTTCAAAAGATTGCTATGGCTGCTGTTTATCAAAATAGAAAAAAGAAAAAAAGGATCTGCCAGGATAAATTTATCTCTCAGTAGAAATCCAAGCAAAGTATAACCAAAAAGCAGGGTGCAGACTTCATTTCATGACCTGGGATATCACATATATTATGATAGGTAGACTTTTAAGATAACCTCAAGTTGCCTGATCTCTATTGTAGTGCCTGTATAATACTTTTCTCTTGAGGTCAGGAACAGTTTGTGAATATGACAGAATATAATTAGGTTATAATCAACTGACTTTGAGTTAACAAAAAGATTTTCTAAGTGAGCTTGTAGTAATCAAGTGTGCTCTTTAAAGGATCTAGGTCCTCCTGTACTCAGGGACTTCCAACCTGAGGGACCAATAGAGGGGCCCATGTATCAAGGACCTGAGAATGCCACTTGGGACCTGAGAACAGTCTCAATTTGACGGCCAGCAGGAAAGTGAGACTGCAATCATACAGCCACAAGGATATGAACTTTTCCAATAACCTGAATAAGTTTGGAAGATGACGCAAGCTCCAAATGATAATCTCTGTCCCAGCCAAGAGCGGGGAAGGTGGACGAGGGTATGGGGGATAAAAAGAGCCTTGACTTGGGGTAGTGAACACACAATGCAACATACAGATTCTATGTTGTAGAATTGTACATTTGAAACCTGTATAATTTTGTTAAAGCATCACCCCAATAAATTCAATTAAAAAAATACCTTAATTCCAGTCCTGTGAGAATTGAGAAGAGAATCCAGTTGATCTGGCCCAGACTTTCATTCACAAAAATTGTGAAATAATGCATGGGTGGTGTTGTAAGCCCCTAAGTTTTTAATATTTTGTTACATAGAGGTAGAAAATCATCGTAATGTGTATGTGTGTTATTTTAAAAGAAAATTATTTTTATTATATTTTAATAATATAAAAAAATATTTTT
Organism: Tadarida brasiliensis; assembly: GCA_030848825.1. Taxonomy (NCBI): domain Eukaryota; kingdom Metazoa; phylum Chordata; class Mammalia; order Chiroptera; family Molossidae; genus Tadarida; species Tadarida brasiliensis. The sequence continues at coordinate 67,827,472 of CM061266.1, forward strand.
TTCTCAGAGAAAAAATAATGTCCCCAGCTCAATCTTTTTAGATTTTGTCAAAGGAGGTTGAAAGGTTTCCCAGTGATGAAGAAAGCAATAGCGTTCATTCCTGTTTGAGTGACACATTAAGCAAATATCAGGCATTTGGTTTGTGAATTGCATAGAAAGTATTTCCCAAAGATCTTAAAGACTTGAAAACTATGTGTTAATGACTATGATGTCCTTTGATAAATTATAGCATTGAAATAAGTCACTAACAATAAGTATAAAGCAATAGGAGCCGAAATATTAGACTCTTTTGAAATTATAATTTCTAATCATTATAATGGCCCAATGTTTTAACATATTTCAAAATGCTATCAAACATTATCAGTAGTTTAAGCCACTGAGTTAAAAATATTCAGTATAAAAACAGGAGGTTTCTAAAAGCAAGGTATTGATATATTTACATATATAAATATCTAATGTTAAAACATTAACTCAGTCTAGTATTTTGACACTGTGCACTTAATGTTTAGATATTAAACAAAATTTTAGTTACCTAAATTTTCAAATGAGGATAATATTTGAGGTAAAACTGTTTTTCCAGTGAATCATCTTAATGACATTACTGTAAATTGGCTTCTATACAAAGAGTCAGAAATAAATGTAGAATAATTGGTTAGGTTGTATATTATGCATTGTATAATAGAAAATATTGGTATAATACCCTTTCTGTTAGCACCCCACACATTAAATATTGTTAAAATAATACTTAAAATAATCAGTGAAATATATGATTTAATGGTAAAGATAAATAAATTGATTGATGTTATCAATTTATTATATGAATTGTGTTATTAATATACTATAATTAAAAAACCCAGCATGACCAAAAATATTTGAACATGAACTAAAGAATGGAAGTTTTGTCATAAGATCTTGTTTTTAACAATACCCACACAAGTGAAAAGCATAATCTATTTGGCCACTGAAGATGTTAATGTTTCCATTCCCGTATGCAAAACAAGGCTTGAAGAGTAAATATTTTGACCAAGATCATATAGTCATCAGCAGCTAAATCTGTTCACATTCAAAACTTAATTCTTGTAACCATCCTACCAATAGATCAGCCCACATAGTTAATGTACTTGAACTTTTGACATGCAAGAAAATTCTTGATAAATTATTAAATAAAATATTATTTAAAAAATAATTTTTGATTGATTTTGAAACTTTTGTATAACTTGTTGAAGTAAACAGTTCCTTCTAGCTGTACTCATTACAATTTTTAGTAAGAAATCAAGTGAAAGTAAAACAAAGGCATTAAAATAGGAAAAGGAAGCGTTGTTTACTTAATTTGTCAACGTACAAATCTTTTTACTAGACTCAAGAGCTAGCAAAGTATTATACAATGTTGTCTTCTCGCTGAATAAAATGAAGACTTGCTTGGAAAACAGTACAGTTTTAATTTTTAAGTGAATTGGATTTTCTGAGTGCTTGATATTCCGTCTCTTTGGGGTCAACGCATCTCCTTTTTTTTCTAGATAGAAACAGTTGTGCCTCTCTCTTGCAGTTCATTATAAAGCCTAACAAGAGTAGTCAGTCAACGTCTATTTGTATGTAACATTTCCAGTTAGGTTCTCAGGAATCAGAAAAAGAACACTGCGGGAACTAGAAGCCAGGAACTGCTCTTAAAATGTTTCAGAAGCAGAGTGCTGTGCCTATAACTAGCTATTCTGAGGGTACTAAGTAGAGAAGCCTTTAGCAAAGTAAATATTAAAGAACATTATGAATCTTTTTGTGGAAACAGAAAGTATTTCTTGAAAAAGAAGCAAGCAGGCAGTTAATTCTGGATAAGTTAAACTGGGGTCAGAAAGGAATAAATTCAGACTAGCTTGTTAGTTTAAAGTAAGGATGACAGGAAAGTGATCAGAGAGAAGCAAATCATGTCATCCATTTAATTATTTTTTTAAAGGTTTTTTTTTTTTTTTTTGTAATTTTTTTCTTCATTGATTTGAGAGAGAGAGGAAGGGAGAGGGAGAGAGAGATAGAAACACCGATGAGAGAGAACATCGATTGGCTGCCTCCTGCATGCCCCCCACTGGGGATCGGGCCCACAACCTGGGCATGTGCCCTGATGGGAATCGAACTGGTGACCTCTGGGTGCATGGGTTGATGCTCAACCACTGAGTCACACCAGCCGGCCCATTACATTCATTTAAGGTTTTGATTTTTCAGGATGAGAATATATTACTATTTGAAATGTGGCATTCTAAATGACAAAATCACTATATTTAATAACACTATTAAAATTAATTTTACTCAATTTGATTACCTTATATAAATTAAATTGTATGAAAAATTTGACTTTTCAAAATATTCGTTGGAACATATATTTCAATTGATTTAAAAAAAGTTTTTTTATTGTTGAAAGTATTACAGATGTCCTCCTTTTTCCCCATTGATCGCCCCCTCTTCCCTGCTCCCACTTCCCTCCTGTTTTCCCCAAACTAATGTCTGTGTCCATTGGTTGTGCATATATTCATATAAGTTCTTTGGTTTATTTCTTCTCACTCCTCCCACTCCAATTCCTCTGAGGTTCGTCAGTCTGTTCCCTACTTCCGTGATTCCGGATCTATTTTGATAAACAGCTTATTTTGTTCATGATGTTCCATAAATAAGTGAGATCATGTGGTACTTGTCTTTCTCTGACTGGTTTATTTCACTTATCATCATACTCTCCAGGTCCCTCCATGTCATTTCAAAGGATAAAAAGTTTTGAAAGGTTTCTGTAGAAAATTGAGTATAAATATTTAGATAAACAGCTTTATTTGATACAAGATCTTTCACAACCTTTAAAATATTAATATGTACTATAAATCTCTAAGATTAGGACAGAGTTTTTTAGTACTTCTTCAATAATTTCCGTTTTTCCTCATTCATTCATTCATTCACTCACTTAGCAAAACTATTCTTTAGTGTCCTCCAAATACCAGACACTGTTCTAGGCACTAGGAATGTAATAGGGAACAAAACAGACAAAACTTCCTACCTTCAAAGATGTTGCATTCTAATTGAGCATTTTGTGAGTCTAATATTCTCTGTAGCAGTCTTTGAAAACTATAGGCAAAATATATACAAAATTTAAATGGAGTAATAGGTAACACTATCTAAACTGAGATAACACTGTGCCTTTGGATATTTTGTTAGCAGAGACCTTGGAACTATTTACTTTACTTGATGCCACTTTAAGAATATATATTCAAGAAAGAATGCCATTTAATGCATGCAATTGATAAAATTAGAAGATAAAAACAATAATCATAAATATCATTTGAGAAGTCAGGCATATAAGATAAACAATAGATTAGAAAATCATACAGTTTCATAGTGAGGGTTATAATTATAAATCAGAAGAACTGTTTCACTGAAAATTCTAATATTTAAAGGCACAAGTGACAGGATTTTTATTATTCTCTAATGGAACACAGTCTAAATGCAAATGATAGTCTCTTCAATTTAGCCACAGACCACCATAAAGCTTTTGGCATCCAAAGGATTCCAGTAGTTGGTATTATTAACTGAAAAAAAAAATGTTGTTTATCAAAAGTAGAGCAATTGCTGGGTGGTATCCTTCAGAGTAGTGATAGATACTTACTGGCTGCAACAAGGGTGTCCCCAAATGTCATGGTTGCCTGTAGACAAAGCTATCTACATTAGATTTCCAGGGGTAGCGCCCAGATACTATCATGTGGAATCTGATTAGGAGATCCTTGTGAACACATGAGATATATAAGTTTTTTATGAATGTTGGATGTGGCTCAGGTTCTGTATTAAAATGAGACAAGAACCATTCGAAGTGGGTCTTCAAATGTTTTGATCACTTGAAATCTCTACTACCAGTAATATATTTGTTAATGTTCACAAGAGCTTATAATTATTACTTAATTATTATTTAATTATAGTAAACTGCTATCTTTTGAGTTCTATAATGTGGAACTCATGATGGCATTTTGCATATCATCTCATTTAGCCCTTACATTAACCTGGCAAATTACTTATTATTATCTTCATATCGGAGAAAAAGAAATGGAGATATATCAAAGTAAAATAACAAAGTGTTAGAGTAGGCAGTTAGTTAAGTATTAACAACAGAGAAGGACTGAATGGAACCAGACACCTCTGATTAAACATGAGTAACTTTTCAGTGACTCAGTGGAGCAATTGGCATCATTCCCCAAACAGAGCAAAACATCCTGCCTAGTTGACTAGGCAGGAAAGATGGGTTTACAAACTTGGAAGAGGGTAGGTAGCCAGTATCATTCTGCCAGATTAAAAGGGAAAGGGAGAAAATGGGAGGGGTGATTACTTTCACTGGGTGCCTGCCAGTAGAAGCCAAATGAGGAAGTGGACTGTGAGTCATGCACAGCAGGAGCAACAATGGTGAGCACACCAAAGGGAGGGCCCTAGCCTGGGAGAATCCAGGTAAGAGATTTGATAGAGGGAGGGCACAAGCACAAGCCTGAAAAAGCCAGGAAAGAGGCTGGGTAGTTTGAAAGAAAGCCTGCTCTTTCCAGAACCCAAGGAAATAAATGGAAGCTAAACAGAGAACCCCACTCAAGACCTCATTGTGTTACCGTTTGGGGTTACTGGCTGGGACCTCAAGATTTTAAGGCCAACGAAAATGAAAGCAAAGCAAAGTGGGATTTATTGAAAATAAAGTCCAAGTGAAGAGTGGGCCAGGTGAGAGAGACAATGGCCTGGAACTCCCTGGGTTATATGGTTTCAATGAGCGATTTTCTGGGTGGAGACTTTACATCCAGGGATGATTGACAGAGAAGGGTTAAATAACTACAGGTGTCCCCCAACAATGTATACTAGGTGTTTGTAGTTTCTACTATATTTTGGAAATGAAATGTACTTAAATAAACTCGGGCTTTATAATTGCACTTCTTTTGTGCATACATTTTTTGGGGACACCCTATATATTTCTTCTGCAAATGCCCTTACCCATAATGCATACAGAAACTCATGGGGGCTGGGTGTCAAAACCACACTGCAAATGTTATTATAATTAATCTGGGGTCCTAGTAAGGTTGCCTTGAGGTCATGTCGTTTTCCTCTGGCTTGAGAACTGGCTCTGTCCAAACCTGCCTGTTGGTGGTCTGCTTCAGGTCCCTGTCAGGATCCCAGGGCAGGCCCCACCCCAGAGGCTCAAGTCTAATTTCCTACCTAACACTTGGAGCATGCTCGTGCACTTCCTTCTCTAGGGCTTGAACTTTTTGCCTTCTTTTCTCCTAAACTCTAAGGGACCCCATGAGACTTGACCCTAGGGGAGCAGTGAGCAAGGATAGAGGACTCTCCTTTTGCCTCTGTAACTCCCTTTCCTGAGTCCACTCAGCCACTACCCTACAGCGTGCCCACGCTCTGTCTCTCGGGGAGTGTACTGTCACTTTTCACTCTAATGAACCTTGCCAATGTCACTTAAAGTGACTATGTGACTGTCCTGAAATTCTTTTCCTGTGACACTACAGAAGGACTTATTTCCTCCAGTTACAAAAGTTCACACAGTGGCCCTGGTATTTGAAATCTGGTCTCTGAGGGGCCAAAGACAGCTCTGGTTAACCATTCTCTCCTCTTTATTCAACCCTGAGGCTTTTTATAAGACAATGGATCAACATAGTGTCCTAAACACTTTAGGACATGCTCAGCATATTGGGAGTACTAGATAAAAGCTGGGGATAAAAATTGGTGATATGTATATACTTAGAAAAGTCTTTATTCTCATTTACAAATGAATAAATTCCATACTAGGATTGAACATAAAGGAGGTTGTCTCAACTTTGATCATTATCTTAATAGGAAGTGGCTTTTTTTTTTTTTTTTTTTCATTACCAGCCAAGAGTATGTTTGAAATGACAGAAGATGATTTGACTTTGGGTGGTGGGCACCCAATGTAACTTAGTGATCATATATCACAGAAATCTACACTGGAAACCTATATTCACTTATTAAGCAATGTTACCCCAATACATTTAATTTAAAATGCTATAAACATTTGTGTACACCTCAAAAAAAAATAAAACAAAATATGGTTTTGATTTTGAGATACCACATTTCAAGCATACTTTCCCCACTCTACTTCTTTAAACGTATTTGAATATATATTGCCCTGACCAGTTTGGCTCAGCGGTTAGAGCGTCGGCCTGCGGTCCAGAGAGACCCAGGTTCGGTTCCCGCTAAGGGCATGTACCTCGGTTGCAGTTTGTCCCCGGCCCTGGTTGGGTCGTGCGGGAGGCAGCCACTCGATGTGTCCCTTTCATGTCGATGTTTCTCTCTCTCTCTCCCTCTCTCTCCCTCCCACTCAATCTGAACAAAAAATGGAAAAATGTCCTCCGGTGAGGATAAAAAAAAAAAAAAATTAAACTTATTTGAAGATATAAATTTACTCTTGTATATGCAAATACATGTCACAATTTAAATTTAATTTATTTCCATATAAAATAAAACCAATAGTTAAACTGGTTTCGTTTTATTGTATGTTGATCTTTGTTAACAGAATGCATTGCCTAAAGGACAATTTTGGTGTTTATAATTGTGTCTTGGTTTGCATGCTTGAAAAAAATTACAACAGTTTCAGCTCTATTAGTCAATAGTTATTGATCACTGAGTTAGTTATTCAGGTATAGTGATCATAAATTACAGCAATAACATTTATTTTTATAACAATAAATTACAATTTTAATTAGAAACTCTTTCATGTGAAGTTTTTCATTTGTGAGGCTCTCTGTACTGTTATTTAGAGTCTTTATATGCAATCAATACTCTATTAGGTTTTCCAGCTAATAGTTTGTATGAATCAAATATTTAAAAGCTGTCCTCAATGAAAAAATAATTATCATTATTATCTTGTTGTTTAATATTTATTGTGGACTACATTTCTTCACTAGGCTTTGACATTGCTTATACTGGCTCTCAAGCTCTCAGTAAAACACCTATAATAAAAATGAGAAAATTTTATATTTGTTTGAGCTTGAAAGGCTATTGTTTTTAAACTTGAGGTTCTTTATATTCTTAATTAACTAAAATTTTATTTGAAGGAAGGGGGCCAGAAAAGTTGAGCTAAATAACGTCAAAATTTTCTAAAGTTTTAAAAATTATCTTGTATCTTTTTTGCCTTTTACTTTGATATTAATCCAAATCACTTAATAAACAAACCAACCAACAGTAGATAGTGTCCTGCTTTCTTCTGGGCTAGATTTTATATTTTTGTTTCACATTTTAGGGTACTATGATGCAAAAACAATCACATATTCACAAAACTGCATGAAAAGTCCTACACTCATGAAAAAACATATTAAATTGTTCAAACAAATGTTACTTGAGGGTAAATTATGTAATAATTACCATGTTATCCCATAAAAGATGACCCAAATATCAGACATAGCTTTAAATTTAGCAGGGAAAGTGAAATATTTATATATATAACAATAAATGAGACTACAGAGTAAATAAAAGCAGAAGTTTTCAAGTAAAGGGAACTCACATGTGTTGCTGAAGTTCAGAGAAGCTATTTTGGAAACCACTTGGATTCATAGCAAGTCTACAAACAAGGAGTAAAAGTTAGGATTATGTTCCATTGAGAGTCACATAGATCAAAATCCCTGGATAGTTTAAATACTCAAAATGCTTAAAGGTGTACATTCCAGGGCTCATATGACATTCTCTGCTCCACAACGTCTTCCCGGACTAGAATCTCTTGAGTTCCTATCTATAAAGTGTAACCCATATCTTCTTAGCCCAAAGAATAATCTATAGTCCTAATATATAATCTATATATTAGGATGGAGTAAGAAATGAGTGAGAAGAGCAATCAACATCTTTGGGTTGTAGTATATTTTTGGTTGTTGTTGAGGGATAACCAAGACTATCTTAATGTTCCTCTCAATTTGACTACAATTTAGACAGGCTTCTTCCTGACTGTAGGTCCCTAACCTCTTTTTTGTTAGGGCATTACCTTTAGAAAACTTGTAATTGCAGATTCTTCCTCTGTCCCCTTGAAATATATATAAATCTCCCAGCCTAGTGAAGTTTACCATCCAAGAATGTCTTTCTCAAGGACCTAGAACCATCTGTTTGAAATGTAATCATCAAGAAAAGATAGTGATTCTATCTCCCAGTCTCTGAGATAGTATAGTATACTAGCTTGGATGAACGCCAGCTAGGAAACACAAGTAGCCTATTCTCAGAGAAAAATATTTTGCAAACTCAGGAACAACCCAATATGCTCAACACATCTTAGTGATCAACCTGCCCCACTGATGACCTGCTCTCCACTACTTTTCTGCTACTCACTTCATTGTTTAAACACCCTGCTGACATTTATTTCCACAGAGTTGAGTTCCATGTCTCTCCCCTATTGCAATAGTCTTGAATAAAGTCTTCTTTGCCTGTGTAACTTTGATGCAATTTGTCTTTGACAAGGAGTTTAACAAAAGTTGCTATATGATATTTCCACTTCATCAGATTGATTAAACTTTATTGCTGAGCCGCTGGGAAATGTAGTCTTTCTTCTGAGCAGCCCTACTTTGAGTAAGCAATTCTGTAATTATGGAATAAAAAGATAATTCACACTTGGTGGCAACTAACAGTATTCCCATACAACCATTTATTTAGCAACTTCCCATGTGCCAAAATAATGAGAATTGAATGTCCTTGTACATTTGGTAGGTCTTCTAATGTGCAATTTTACTTTCAAAGTTCCTTGCATTTTGTGTCTTCTCTTCTTGTCCACTACTCATCCTTCAAAATCTAGACACATACATTTTTTTAAAATCTGGGTTTCTACTATCTGCCCAGGACTTTGTTTACCCAAGTAAAACTTCCTGCAAGAATGATTCAAGAAATGCATTTATTAAGATACCCAATTTTTTTCTATTGAGCAGGTTATTTGGGGATGAAAAATACTGTAAATGTGGTTGCGAGTAGATATGCTAAAGTAATGTGACCAAGGATTGTCCCCACTCACTTAGAATTTTGTCATGTTATCTGACAGTCACTGTTTGGAGTTATGAATAACAGAACCTCACACCAGTCAAAAAACACAAGGCTTACAAAGAAGTGCAGTAAACAGCGTCAGATAGTATCATCTAAATATATGCGGGGAATAAAGGAGGTACAAAGAGAATGTAATTAAATGTACATGGGAATGGAGAACATTGTGTTTACACAAGTTTTTCTCATTGAGTGGATAATTAAATTAACTATTGAAGGTGAAGATGGACAAATAAGAGAATTAAAAAAGCATTAATAATGAACATTGGACTTGAGATGGTCACTCACATGAAATAGTGAATGCAAAGAAAACATAGGAGAAATCAACACATTATTAAAACTCTAATCAACCCTCAAGGATCATCAGATTAATCAGGACCCTGGGGTTGGTATAATTTTACAGCAGAATTTAGTAACTGGAAAATGTGTGATTAACATTTACTACTACCCTGGTGTACAGGGGTAGGAGCCTTTAGACAGGGAGAGAAACTGAGCTGCTTCCTGGGCCATACCTCCCACTGCCCCCTCCAGTCTACCATTTAAAGTTAGGTATGTAAAATAATCTTCAGGTTTTTTTTTTTTTTTTTATTCCTTTGTTCGTTAATGAGACTGGACGTTGCTTTTGTGTTTTGTTGAGTCACTCACATTGCTTCATTTTAAAATTCTCTTCCCCAAGTGGCAGGAACAAAAGCCAGTGGGTGATTTTTTTTTTTTTTTTTTTTTTTTTTTACATTCAAGTGACACATTAATCCCTGGGTTTATTTCATCAAATCCGTTTAGGATTTACTCAAAGAAATTTGGGAAACTCTTACTAAAACAAGGGGAAATGCATCGTTAGAAACAAATTTCTTATGTAACTGTATTTTAGCAGTTTTCTTTTTCTTATTTAGCATTCATTGCAGTTTATTATGTTGAAAGGGATTTCACTGGAGAGTTGTTTTTAAAAGGGCTGCTAACTGCTTCTCTACCATTATTGATTATTTCTTTCATCTGAAACTAATCTTTAATGTTAAACTGACCTTTAATGTTGTCCTAGGATTCTTTTGCTTCTTTGATATTTCTCCTGTTGTTTATAACCGAACTGTACTGCTAGACTATTAATACTTTAGTGAAGTGTTTTAATGAGTGCTAAAGAAAGTTTCTCTGTGTTACCTCTCAGTTTCAATACCGGAATGCAAATTAACCCTTTTTTAGGTAACTTTTAATGTTTTCCCAATGTATGCAACTAAATTGTGACCTTCTTGAAAGAAGAAATAATGTATTTTGTTTATCAGTGTATGCCTAACCCTGAATGCATTGTTCGTTTTTGATTGTTGAATGCTAAGTTGGTTTGGGAAAACAAATGGGATAATGTTTTTGGCAATGATTACCTTTGAATAATGGAATTTGGTATGATGATTATTTACTGGCATATATGATAATTATATTCTTTTCATTACATATACATTTCTTCATTTTTATGGCACACAAATATGTTGTGTTTGGTGAGCAATGACCACAATAAACTCTGCTAAATATCACAGTGCTCAATGAGCATAGACTTATCAAAACTACGATCAATGTCCATTTTACAGTAGCAAATATTCATTGTGAAAATTGGTTAGCTCACTAACATTGCCAACTGAAATAATGTGTCAATCACCATATTTCTCCCAAAAACCTATTCATACTGACCTTAGTACATAGCGCACCATTTACAATTTAAAGCTAGGAACTTAGAGTTCTATTAAATACATTCATTTCAGTGTTATTAAATTTTAATTATACATTAAAATATGTGTTTATCTGTTTATGGTTCATTTTCTCTCACTATCCTAAACTTCATGAGAGCAAGAAACATGTTTAATTCCATCACCTCTCTGAACACAATGTGTGTGTGTATGTGTATTTATATTTGTGTTTGATAAATGTTGTGAATACACTATTAGTATTTTGATGCTTACTGTATTTATCACTATGAAATATGATTATTGATTTCTCTAAGGAGATTACTACACAATTAAACAAACATTAATGTACAAACAATCATTTTTAACATGTCATACTATTTTAGTGGTTGAGAGGAACCCTGGAGAAATTAAATCAGCATTCTTTTTTCACAGATAATTTATAGCTTTAGAAGTTAGAAAAATGAATAATGGTTACATATAAACAGTATCAGAATATAACTTAGAGCCCAATTGTTCTATTTTTTTATTATTACTTGATTTTGTGACTTTTGATTCAGCCACATTGTAATAAGAATATATATTTTGGTTTTCTAGTAATTGTATTTTATTTGTCCAACTATGTTACTGTTAGAATATAAGCAATATAAAGGCAGAGACTATATCTACCTTGCTGAATACATGGTCTAGCACAGTCTAGCACAGTGACAAGCTCATAAGACCATTCAATTAATATTTTGAAGGACTATAACAATGCCCACTCCTTGAAACAAAAATACGATCTTTTCATGAATTAGGCATGCAAATTAATTTTCCACAGTTTAGGAGACTGTAATGTATAGTACAGTTTATATATCCATGACCTAGTGTTTTTGAAACCGTGGTGCTCTTTGCAGTATTTGAAAATAAAATAATATGAGTGCTTATTATTTTTACCTTAATTTCAATTTCCTAATAATATTTTTTTTGCATTGAATTAATTCTCTCTTCATTCTAGTATAGCAGTCATTTTCATGATAACAAAAAACTATAAAATATACAATATTTTTCTTTTTCTAAAGGTGATTCTCTCCTCAACATAGTATTTTAAACATTGCAAGATACGTCTTATAATCAAGGGAGCATTATTACTTAAAATATTATAGTACTTCAAACATAAAGTATATCAAGCATTGCATTTAACTTTAATAATTCTGGATTTTTCACTTACATAACATGGTTCATTTTTCCATTATTTTTTATACAGAGTAAACACAATTTTATTTTCTAAATGTTTTTATTGGAAATTGGAATTATCTGTATTCGCAACATTAAGTTTGGATTTAGCAAGGGTATCTTATTCTGTTTGGGTTATTACAAAGTACCACAGACTGGGTGGATTATAAACAGCAGAAATTTATTGTTCACAGTCCTGGAGGCCGGCAGTCCAAAATTAGGGTGATGCATGATTGGCTAAGGACTCTCTTTTCACGTGGCTGAAGGAAGTAGGGAGTTTTATAGGATCTCTTTTGTAAGACTATTAATCTCATTCATGAGGGCTTCACCTTATGACCTAATCACCCCCTACTAATATAATCAACTTGGGGGGTTAGAATTTCAACATCTAAAATTTGGAGAGGACACAAACATTCAGATCTTAGCAATAGGAGTTGCATATTTATTTTCTGTTACATACTAAATGGTGATATATATATATATATATATATATATATATATATATATATATATATATTCATTCTCCCACTTCTTGGATGCTCAGTAACATCATGACAACTCCTAAATAAATGGAGATGCATACTAGTAGTTTAGGTGGTTACATAAAAGAAAAACACATATTATTCAAAAAATTGTATTAACTCATTTAAATATTCTGATATGGGTTTTCATAGCATAAAACATGATCAGTAACAACTTCAGCCAGTACATGAAAATTTGAAGACTTAATTGGTAGAAAAGTGCCAGATGTCATTGCTGATCATATTTTCAAACCAGCTATATTAGTTACATATTTTTCTCTCAGGCTTTATTACTTTAATTGCATAACCATTAAATTTTTTGTATTAAATATTTAGAATGATATATATATATATATATATATATATATATATATATATATATACATATATATAATAATTTAATGATTATCCTAGTTTATATATACAGATGGGTGTGTGTAGAAAAATAAACCATTCTATTATGAAAGAGATTGAATGAGGGAGAGAAGAGAGAGACGTAGGTTTAATGTGAACATGCTATAAAGTGCTAGAAGTCTGAAAGAATAACTTGCAAAACACACACCTTTGTTTTGATCTTACACAGAGATATGTGTGTGTTAAAGTCGAACTAATGTGAACTGCTGTCTTTAAAGCACAGCTGTGTGCATTTTCAATTTCCTATAACCCAAAACAGTGAAACACTACTGGTTTCCTCATACTGTTATATTTTACTTATGTGATATAGCTGAGTTTCAATTAAGCATTCTCTTTATTCAAATTTGTTTTTTTTATATAGAGTATTTATAAAGTCTATTTAGACACAGGTTTTTTTTTGTTTTGTTTTGTTTTAATTTATTTTTGTTACAGATGTTTCTCCTTTTTTCCCCATTGACACCCTCCTCCTCATCCCCCAGACACAGGTTTTAAAAACCCAGAGAACTGTGAAAAGTAATGTCATGTTGTGTTTCCTTTTTACTCTACGATTTTACCAAAATCTATTAGATGTTCAAATTTAATATAGAGAGAACTAATTATATCAAGTAATATCAAAATAATGCTATTATAATATGCAAAGTTTTCTTTAAATGGGTGTACTAACTGTCAAAAAAACCTTTCTGTTGTTGACCATGGCACAGATGGTCATGGCATCCGTACTGGGGGCACAGATCTAGGAAATGTTCATTGATCATGCCAAGTATACAACGATTGGTTGAAAGGAAGGCTTTTGAAAAGGTATCTCCAAAAGAGTCTATAAAGAATGTGTCTTAAAAAGTGACCCTTGACCTGGAGAGTATTATCCTAAGTGAAACAAGCCAAGCAGAGAAAGACAAATATCACATGATCTCACTTATTTGTGGAATATAATGAACATAACAGTCTGAGGAACAGGGTAGACCCAGAGACGTGGAAGTAGGGTACAGACTGACAACCCTCAGAAGAAGGAGTGTGGGGGAGGGAAGAGATAAACCACAGAACTTATATGCATGTATGCATAACTGATGGACATGGACAACAAAGCTGGGGATGGGGGGGGATGGGGAGGAGGGTGTCAATGGGGAAAAAAGGAGAAACATCTGTAACAAAAATAAATTAATTAAAAAAAAAAGTGACCCTTACCTCTCTGCTTGTTAAGGTTCTTTCCCTCATTGCAGTCCAATACCTGTATCTAACTAGTTCTTTGAGTTCAAGTAAGTTCATTTGAAATTTTCCTTGTTCTTCTCATTCTTTTTAAAAAAGATATAATTGACATAACATTATGTAAGTTTAAGATGTACAATATGTTGATTTGATACATCTATATCTTACTATATGAATACCATCATAGCCTTAGCTAACACCACTCATATAACATAATTATAATTTATTTTATGTGGTGGGAAAAATTAAGATCTAATCTCTTAGGAACTAAGTATACATGTAACACAGTATTTTAACTATAATCATGTCGCTGTGCATTAGATCTCCAGAACTTTTCATCTTCCAGTTGCCAAATTTGTGCCCTTAAATATCTCCCAATTTCCCCACCCCACAGTCCCTGGTAATCACCATTCTACATTCTGTTTCTACAGTTCAACTCTTTTAGATTCTACATATAAGTGATTCCATGCAGTATTTGTCTTTCTCTGACATACCTTACTTATCATAATGTCCTTAAGGTCCAACCATATTGTTGCAAATGGCAGGATTTCCTTCTTCCTTATAGATCAATTCATCTGTTGATGAATTTATCCATTCATCTGCCCATGGACCTGTAGGGTGTTTTCTATCTTCGTTATTGTGAATATTATTGCCTTAAACATGAGGGTGCAGATATCTTTTTGATATCCAGTTTCAATTTCCATTGTATATATATATACCAGAAGTGAGATTGTTGTATCATGTGGTAGTTCAGTTTCTAATTTTTTGAGGAAACGCCATGCTGCTTTCCACAGTGACTGAACCAATTTACATTCCCACTAAAAGAGCACAAGTGTTCCCTTTTCTTCACATCCTCATCAACACGTTTTTTGTTTTGTTTTGTTTTGTTTTGTTTTTGTCTTTTTGATGATAGCTATCCTTACAGGTATGAGGTAACTCTGTATCTCAGCGTGGTTTTAATTTGCAGAAACCTTTTAGTTTGATATTGTCCCACTTATTGATTTTTGCTTTTGTTGCATGTGCTTTTTTGTCATATTGAAAAAGTCATTTCCAAGACCAATGTAAATGCACTCCTTTCCTGTATTTTCTTCTAGAAGTTCTATGGTATTGGGTCTTATGATTATGTCTTCAATTTATTTGGAATTAACTTTTGTGAGTGGTCTGAGACAGGGTCCAATTTCATTTTTCTGCATGTGGCTATCCAGTGTTCCCAGCATCATTGGTTGAAGGGATTATCCTTTCCCCATTGAGTATTCTTTGCTCTCTTGTCAAATATTAGTTGACCGTGCATTTAGGAGGTTATTTCTGGGTTCTCTGTTTGATTTATACTGGTCTATGTGTCTATTTTTATGCCAGAATCATATTGTTTTAATTCCTATCGCTTTGTAGTATAGCTTAAAATAAGGACGTTTGATACCTCCAGCTTTGTTTTTCTTTCTCAGGACTGCTTTTGCTAATTGGAGTCTTATGTGACAAACTGACAGCTAATGCCATACTGATCAGTAAAAGGTTAAATGCTTTTCCTCTAAGATGAAGAACAAGACAAAGAGAAGGTGCTCACTCTGACCACTTTTATTCAACATAGTATGGGAAGTCCTAGTAAGAGAAATTAGGTTAGACAAAGAAATAAAAGGCATCCATTTGGAAAGGAAGAAGTAAAATCGTCATTATTTGCAGATGATATGATCTTATATATGGAAAATCTGAAAGTCTCAACCATAAAACTATTGATATTAATGAAATAATTCAGTAAAGTTGCAAGTTGTAAAATCAACATACCGAATCAGTTAGTGTTGCATTTCTAAACACTAACAACAAAATATTTGAGAAAGAAATAAAAACAAACCTCATTCACAATAGCATACAAACAATAAAATACAGAAGATTAAATTGAACCAAGGGAGTGAAAGATCCATGCAATGAAAATTAAAATACTTTGATGAAAGAAATTAAAGAAGTCACAACAAGTGGAAAGATTTTTGTGTTCATGGACAGGAATAATTAACATTGTTGATGTCCATGTTACCTAAACCCATCTATAGATTCAATGCAATCCCTATCAAAATTACAATGACATTTTTCGCAGAAATAGAAAAAAAAATTTTCAAAAAAATGTGTGCAAACACAAAATATTCCAAATAGCCAATACTTTCTTCATTTTTATGATTTAATAAATGTTGAGGGAAAAACTAAATCATGAAAATTATAATCAACTAGGTAAAAATTGTCCTAATTGTTAGATATATAAACATCACTGCGGCTGTCCGGCCAATGTGGCTCAGTGGATTGAGCATCGTCCCATGAACTGAGAGGTCCTGGTTTGATTTCCAGTCAGGGTTGCGGGCTTGATCCCCAGTAAGGGGTGTGCAGGAGGCAGGTGATTGATGTTAATCTCTCACGTCAGTGTTTCTATCTCTCTCTTCCTTCCTCTCTCTCTAAAAAAATCAATAAACATATATATTTAAAAAAAAAAAAGCATATAATATCAAAAAATAACATACACAGGTTGTGAGACTTAACCCCGCAACATGGCATCTATTGTTATTTAAAATACATTACCTTTCGCCTGCATATTAAAAAAAAAAATTACTGTGGCCAGTGGAATCATGCAGGGATACTTTTGGCTTTTCATACAGGCAACCAAGGCTGCCAACATCTTGTAATAATCCTAGTGTTGGCAAAGGAAGATACCTATATATTTACAGCAATCCTGAAATATCTATGTGGTAAATATTAAATTTTCATATGGAGAAGATGATGAAATGAAGTAAGAATTCCCAGTTTTAGAGAAGAATAAAAAGGTTTAAACATAAAACTAATAATTACAATGTAGATAAAATATTAAGAACAGATACATAGTAGAAAGTGTATTTTAGCCATAATTGTTTGATTTTTTAACAATACATTTTATATCATAAACAGCACTGAGTGAGAAAAGATTTAGATATCAGCATACATAATTTCATAATGTCTGAGTAATTTCCTAATGCCTTTTTCTCTCTACCTATTTTGGTAGTAGAAGTAAAATAAATATAAGATCAGAAATCTGAACTGATTACATAGAAATGGAACCGATAAATATGTTACCATTCAATCATGGTAAATATACTAGAGATTTCTGTTTAACTTCATGGGAAAAAAATATGTGTGTGTGTGTGTGTGTGTGTGTGTGTGTGTGTGTGTGTGTTGGTGTATTATTTTTTTGAGAGAAAGGAAGGGAGATAGAGATAGAAACATCAATGTGAGAGAGAAATATCGATTGTCTGGCTCCTGCACGCCCCTTACTGGGATCGAGCCCAAAACCCAGCTTTATTCCCTGACCAGAAATTGAACCAGGACCTCTCAGTCTATGGGACGATGTTCAATCAACTGAACCACACCGGCCGAGCATGAAAAAATATTTTAAGTGTTAATATATGTAGCTGTTAGAATATGGATATATCAGACTACTAAAAAATCATTAATAAGACAGTAATTAATTTGAGCCATTCTTAATAAGTTTCTGAGTCTTTTGTATAAACCTTGGTGTTAGACAACATGATAAATTCTGAAATTCTGCCACATGTTGATGATAATAACTATTTCACAGTGGTAAATATAAAATGTTAACAGAGAAATTCACTTCAAGTAGATTATCCCTGTCAAGCCTCAGCTGGCTGTAACTAAGAGTGAATACAACAGTTGCTTTAATGTTCTGTAGGGTATGATCTGGGAGAAAATATGAGTAGATGGTGAAAAATGTTCCTCTAATTTATATGAAATCTGTGTTCTATGTTAAAGAAAAGAAAATTGAGGACAACATAATACATTATTACAGTCCATTATTTTGAAATAATGTAGAGACCATTAGTGTCTTGTACTGTTCTTGACTTTACGCCACAAAATAAGTTCTTTTATATATCCTTTGATGTGAAAGTTTGCTTAACTTTCAAATGCTTACTATCATCATCTTTGAGGCTAAAGATTGCACTAAGATAATATCTTTCGGTCTGTAATTACATTGAAACATTAAATCAAATATGTGGGACAGCTTGTTTAGTACATTAAAGAAATTATATATATATATATATATATATATATATATATATATATATTCTAAAAGGAATGTCTTCCACATTCTTTCCTTCCTCTGCAGAGTGTAGTTCTCTGATATTCATTTGTAGTGAAGTAACTTTTAAATGCAGTTATGTACTAAGATCTGATTTAAGAAGGTAATAGATGGAATTAAATTGTTGTCCAACCCACTGGCAAAAGAAAACTAAATAAATAGGGTCCATTCATTCTCCAACTTCAATATACTCTCAAGTTATATAAAGAAAAAATATAACTTGTGTAAACAGAGTTACGATTTTCATTGTCCAAATCATTGGAAATAAAGAAACCGTGAAAGTTTTGCCAACATCTAAAGTCTTTAAGCATTTGCTTTTCTCTTATATATCTTAATAGAGCTCTTAGTATAGTGTTTGTTTAAAACTGAACAATTCCTCCCCACCCAATACAGAGGTTTTAGTTCTCTTTTCCTACTTTTACATTCTTGTGGATAGATTTTGCAATTATATAGATATTAAAACAACAGACAATACAGTGAGGACCATAAAAACTTGGCGAATTTCACTCTTTGGCAGTAATTCTCATTTTTTTTCCAACAGACCAGAGCAATAAAAACACTGAGAGAAAAATCCTAATAGGATATATGGCAATTTCCAGCCCTGAAGGCTGAGATTTTATCTTTTCTATGAGCTGAACCTGTTATTACTATGTTCTTCTGAATGGTAGAACACTGGGTTTGTGTGTGTGTGTGTGTGTGTGTGTGTGTGTGTGTGTGTGTGTGAGAGAGAGAGAGAGAGAGAGAGAGAGAGAGAGATTAGAAAACCTCCAAGACTCTCAGTAAAGTTTTGACTTTCTTTTGTTAAATTTTTATCACATAAAATAACTACAAAAGAATCACTTGATGAAGATATTTAAATGTACAAAATAGAAACCATAGAATCAAGATTAATATGTAGTTAATTTCTTCCTCTATAGCTCAAGAATTGAAGGAAATCTACTGTCTTAATAATTTATTTAGTATTGAGATAATAAAGCAAAATGTAAATGCAATAAAAGGTATTTTTCAGATTACACCACATAACACTTTTTAGTATTTAGAAATCACTACTATAAAAAGTGAACACCCTCAAAGATGTTGTTTGACCTTCCTATCTGGCTTTCCTATTCCTAGATTTTAACCACCTCATCTAGTAAAGAGATTTCTAGCTGGTCTTACCCTATGGTAATCTTGGTCTTTGGAGCAATCCATTTTCCAGAGAACTTCATAGATCTTTCCTTTTTGAGCATTTTCTTCTGCTTCCTGAGGATCCACAGAAAATCAATTATAAAAGGGCTTTATGATTTGTTTCTTTCCAAACTCAAAACCGATCCTCCATTTTCCAAAACATTGTGGACAACAAGATACTGTCTACAAATCATTATCAAATACTGCTATGGTCCTTACAATTCTTCACGTTTTATCATTTATTCACATTAATTTATACATCCACCCATACAGTTTCCCTGATTGACCATTTATGGATGTTCTCAGTCTACCAACAATGGGATAAAATTATTTGTATGTTATTTCATAAAAATAATAGATAATTCATAATAATTTATTTTAATAAAACATGTATTTGTACATATTATGTTTGCTATAAAAATAATAAAATAAATATTCCTGATCCAACCATCTAATCTAATAACTAGAACCTTGCCCATATCTTTACTATGGAATCTTTTCCATTTCTTCTCTCTGCATCTCCCCAGGGGTCATCACTACTGAAAATTTCATTTTTATAATTCCCAAGTCAAAATAGTTACACTCATAGAGGTCTGGTTTGTTTTCTGTAAAGCTTGGTTTTAAAGGTCTCCTATATTATTCTGCAATTTGCATTCTTTCACACAATATTATATTTCTGTGAGTCATTCATATTGTTCTCTATAGTCCTTGTACACATTATCTTGTAAAATTGAACATATATATAATTTATGTCCCAGCTATTTTGCTCTTAGATATATAACACAGGGAAAAAAAAACTTATTCATGTTCACTAGTCCACATGCACCAAATTGTTTATTGTGAAATTGAACATAAGAGCAAAATCAAATAAGCATACTAGAAGCAATTCAAATGCCTACAAAATTGAGAACATTTTGATTTGGATAAATAAATTTTGGTAAACTAACTATTAATACTACACATCAAGCAGTAGTATTTTATTTTTGAAATGCAGAAATATTAGTCATAACAATGTTTTTTTTAGCTAGAATAATTTTCTATCTGATAAATACAAAGCTATATCATTTAGAAATTCACAATCTCTCATCGGAACTACTATTGTTTTTTAAACTTACGTAGTTAAGATCAGTCTTTCCATAGTCTCTTATTTCCCTTTTGTTCAATTTTGTTAGAGATCTGAATGAGCCTACTTTGTTCCAGGGCTTCTTTTCCCCAGGTGTTACTATCTGCAGACGAAAATCTTTCATAGCATCCATATAGCACTATCAATTATTGATATGATATAGATCTTACAGTTGCTCTTTTATAAGTGCTCTAAACTAACAACAGCAAGAATTACATAAAATAAATAAATATCAGGAATTTTGCGGTTGAAGAATAATAGGACGGAGAAAGGTACTCTAAAAGAATTTTTTGTCAGTTGAATTCTTTCAGTTTGAGTTAGACAATGTTCCCTATAAAGTTCGTGGATGAATTGTAGAATAGGTCAGAATTCGGTAGAAAACAGAAGCTGTCTATGACAGCGTAATAGAGTCGCTAAGGTATAGACACTCTGTGTACAATAAGAATGATATGCACATGCATTAGGATCAGATTTTCAAGAAGATCATCTTGAAAATAAAGATTAACACCCAGCCAGTGTGACTCACTGGTTGAATGTTGACCCATGGACCAAGTGGTCGCCAGTTGGATTCCCAGTCAGGGCATATGCCCAGATTGCAGGGTCAATCCCCAATAGAGGGCACGCAGGAGGCAGCCAATTGATGATTCTCTCTCATAGATGTTTCTCTCTCTCCCTCTCATTTCCTCTCTCTAAAAATCAATACAAATATATTTTTAAAAAAAGAAAAAGAAAATAAAGATGAACTGTTGTTGGTAGTTATTTCTTTCTACTAAATAAATTTAAGACTGTTGAACATAATGCTTATAATTAGCACTTTGACTGCCATCTTGGTTATTTGTTGACAGAGATGAGGCTTAAATGATAGAGGGGAAAGAATATAAGAACACAGAAATATGGAATGCCATGGAGAATTAGGCATTCTGTCTTTTTTCTCTTTTTCTTAGTGCTAAATTTCTCATGATTACTCATCAATTCACAAAACAATCATAATTTTGCTAACTGAATAAATACTGTGTTTAGTACTTCAATGGACACTAACATTATGGTGGTGAGAAGAATAGAGAAGGTACCATCCTTCATGAAAAATGTATGCTACTACTTTCTACCCTTGAATAATGACAGACAGATATCAGTAGATAAATAGTTTAACATGTTGGTGTTCTAGTTAGATTGCAGATTTAAAAATTAAATTATACTTCTGAGTGACTATTTTGACTGTACTTATTGTGAAACATGACAAAGAAATTGATCAGAGTTACACATGAATCAGGAGAGTGGGTGTAGTTGTAAAGAGTAAAATTCCAGCAAAAAAAGAAAATCTATGTATTGATCAATCTACCTATCTACATAGTCATATACATATACACATATATACATACCTACATACATATGTACATAGATACATACCTGCATATATACCTGCATACATACTGTATTATTGAAAGCCAGTGCCTGGTTACTCCTTTCTCAAGTCATATAAGTAATTCTCTTTGCTTAAATTTGCTTTTTCTGGGGAATCAAGTGTGAAAATGAACAAATAGAAGTGACTGGAGAGTACATTTTCTATTACTTGAATTTATATTCATTGAATAAGTCCTTCTTAAAGTGGAATTTGACTTGGCAAGGCAAGAAATCAGAATATAAACAAAAATATTTATATTAAAAAGAAGACAAGTGGTAATATCAATAAAAGTGTGATTTATCTTATTTTTAATTGTTGGACCTAGAAAACGTAAAGAAAATATGTGACGTGATAGTAGTTGTGACTATCCTTTATTGAATATTCAACCTCAAAAAAGAAAGACTGCATAAATAATATTAATATGGGAATAAATCCTTATGAAACTATCAAAACTAATAGAATGGAATACATATTTTAAGTGATTTAGGTTCCATATACTATAGTGAGATCACTGGTGGCATATAGAACCAATTACACATAATATAGTTAGAAAACATGACTATGATATAGCATGGTAGAACAGTGAGGCAAACTGTAAAGCCATTGCACATTATTACATCTTTCAAGGCAGAAATGATTAAGTAAATTTAATTTCAATTCAGTTTTCTGGTTATATTTTAAATTGTCCTGTTTCCATTAGTCATTTAAATTTAAAAAGGATTATAAACAAGGAGATATTGCTGTATCACAATAAATGCATATTGAATCCCTCTAAATAAATATATATATCAAAAACTTATTAATTATATTCTCACAGAATAAAAATGTGTAATATTTCATTGTTCATATTTTTAATACTTTTTTTTTCTTCTTCTTAAGACCCTTTAACATTTTACATAATACTGGTTTGGTGCTGATGAACTCCTTTAGTTTTTTCTTGTCTGGGAAGCTCTTTATCTGTCCTTCATTTCTAAAAAAGTAGCACTTTATTGTCCTGTTAAATAAACTCTTCTTTGACATAAGACTACCCTTTAACCTTGCATGAGTATAATCTTTTAAGCCTTCATTTCTAAAAAAAGTGTACACCTGAAACTAATATAATATTGTATGTAAACTGTAATTGGAAAAAAAGAAATGATTAATGACAAAAGAAATAAAAAATCTGAGTATTAAAATATATTGAGGTGTTTATTTTTACTTTTAAAATTTCATAATTTTCATGCAAGAGATTTTGTGTTTTTTCATATCAGTGTTTACTATAGAAAATTCTGATAATTTATTTAACTAAAAGTATAGCTGGATATATTCTTAATTTGAAAGTTGTATTACATCCTTTCATTAGGTTACATTGCTTTCTATTCTTGGTTTGCTAAGTGTTTTGTCATGAATCAATGTTGTATATTGTAAAATTATTTTTCTGCATTTATTAAGATAATTGTACCATTTTCATCACTATGTTAAATTACATTGCTTATTTTTTAAAATTTAAACCAACTTTTCAGAGATAAACACAGTGTGAGTTGGGAAGTGTGCCCTCATCTTCAACTATCTGAAAGTGTTTATGTAAAACTGGTATTATTTCTGCCTCAAATGTTTGGTTTATCTCTCTAAAAAAATCAATAAAAACATATATATGTAAATATATAAATATATATTTATAATCATATAATTTTTATCCTTCAATATATATATATTTATATATGTGAAGAATAGTCCTTTAGATACAGCTTTCTTTCCTATTTATTTACATGGGTTATATAGATTTTTATGGCTTGAGACTTACATTTAAGTCTTTAATCCACTTTGAGTTTATTCTTGTCTGTGGTGTAAAAAGGTGCTCTAGCTTCATTTCTTCCATTTATCTATCCAAATTTCCCAGCACCATTTTTTGAAGACTATTTTTATCCCATTATATTTTCTTGCCTCCTTTGTCAAATATTAGTTGACCATATAGATATGGGTTTATTTCTGGGCTTTCTCTTCTGTTCCATTGATTTATGTGTCTGTTTTATCCCAGTACCATGCTGTTTTATTAATAGCTATTATGGTCTGGTAGTATAGTTTGATATCAGGTAGCTTAATAACTGCAACTTTGTTCTTTCTTAAGATTGCTGAGGCTATTCGAAGTTTTTTTGTGGTTCCATATACATTTTTAAATTATTTGTTCTAGTTCTGCAAAATGCACCATTGGTATTTTGATAGGAATTGCATGGAATCCATAGATTGCATTGGGTAGAATGGACATTTAATTTTTTTAAGAGTTATATTTTATTTTTTTTATTGCTTGTAGAGAGAAGAAAGGAGAGAGTTAGAGAAACACTGATGTGAGAGAGAAACACTGATTGGTTGCCTCCTGCACATTCCCTGACCAGGGATCGAACCCACAACCTGGGTATGTGCCCTGACCAGGAATTGAACCCATCACCTTTTTGGTGTACGGGATGATGCTCAAACCAACTAAGCCACAATAGCTAGGGTGGTAGTATGGAGATTTTA
This sequence comes from Tadarida brasiliensis, assembly GCA_030848825.1. Lineage (NCBI taxonomy): Eukaryota > Metazoa > Chordata > Mammalia > Chiroptera > Molossidae > Tadarida > Tadarida brasiliensis. The sequence continues at coordinate 67,851,815 of CM061266.1, forward strand.
ATGATGTTAATTCTTCCTGTCCATGAATACGGTACATATCTCCATGTATTTGTATTTTCTTCAAATTTTTCTTCAATGTCTTAAAATTTTCTGAGTAAAGGTCTTTACTTTCTTGGTTAAATTTATTCTTAGGTATTTTATTTCATTTTATTTGTCCAATTATAAATGGAATTGGTTTCTTAATATCCCTTTCTGATGATTCATTATTTGTATATAAAAATGCAACTGATTTTTGAATATTGATTTTGTGTCTTGCTACAGTACATTTAATTATAAGTTCTAGTAGTTTTTTACTGGCGTCTTTAGGGTTCTCTATATATAGCATCATGTCATCTGCAAATAATGGAAGTTTTACTTCTTCTTCTCCAATTTAGATGCCTTTTATTTCATCTTGTCTAATTGCCGTGGTTAGGACTTCTAGTGCTATGTTGAAAAAGAGTGGTGAAAGTGGACATCCCTGTTTTTTCCTGATTTTATCCCTGTCTTGTTTCTGAACCTATGGAAAATGCTTTTAGATTTAGACCATTGAGTATGTTAGCTGTGAATTTGTCATGTATGACATTTATTATTTAGGCATTCCTTCTATTCCCAATTAGTTGAATTTTTATCATTAAACAGGTGCTGAATTTTGTCAAATGTTTTTTCTAAATATACTGTTATGATCATATAATTTTTATCCTTCATTTACTTTATGTAGTGTATCACATTAATTGATTTGCAGATATTGCACCAACCTTGCATCCCAGAAATAAATCCCACTTGATTATGGTGTATGATCTTTTTCATGTATTACCAGGTTGACTTCACTAATATTTTGTTGAGGATTTTAGCATCTATGTTCATCAGGGATATTAGCCTATAATTTTCTCTCTTTGTAGTGTCTTTATCTGGTTTTGGAATTAGGATAATGCTGGCCTCATAAAATGAGCTTGGGAGTCTTCCCTCCTCTTGATTTAGAAAAATAGGTGACAGTTCTTTTTCTTTAAATGTTTGGTAAAATTAGCCTTTGAAGCCATCTGGTCCAGGATTTTGTTTTCTGGGAGTTTTTTGTTTGTTTGTTTCTTTTCTGCTTCAATTTTGTTAGTTGTAATTGGTCTGTTCTTGATTCAGTTTTGGAAGATTGTATGTTTCTAGGAAATTATTTTTTTCCAGATTGCCCAACTTGTTGGCATATAGTTGTTTGTAATATTTTCTTATCGTCCTTTGTATTTCTGTGGTGTCAATGGTTACTACTCCACTCTCATTTTTTATTTTATTTGTTTAAGTTCTCTCTCTTTTTTTCTTTATGAGACTAAAGTTTTGCCAATCTTGTTTGTCTTTTCAAAGAACCAGTTTTTGGTTTTGTTGAATTTTTTTTTTGTAGTATCTATGCCATTTATTTCTGTTCTGATCTTTATTATTTCCTTCTTTCTACTCATTTTGGGCTTTTTGTTGTTGTTATTATTGTTCTTTTTTTAGTTCCTTTAAGTGTAAAGTTATATTGTTTACTTGAGATTTTTCTCATTTCTTGAGATAGGCCTGTAATGCTATGAATTTTCTTCTTAAGATTGCTTTCCTTGTGTCCCATCAATTTGGGGTGGTTTTATGTTCATTTTCATTTGTCTCAAGGTAACTTTTAGTGTCTTTCTTGATTTCACCATTAACCCATTCATTGTTTTTTAACATGTTATTTAGTCTCTATGTGTTTGAGTGTTTTTTAGTTTTGTTTTTTTCTTGTAATGGATATTTAGTTTCATGCCATTATGGTCAGAGAAGATGCTTGGTATGATATTAAACATTTTAAATTTATTGAGACTTGTTTTGTGTCTTACATATGGTCTATCCTAGGAAATGTTCCATGTGAACTTGAAAAGAATATATATTTTGCTTATTTGGGATAAAATGCTCTGAAAATATTAAATCAATCAGGTCTAATATATCATTAAAGTCTGCTGTTTTCTTGTTGATTTTTTTGTCTGGAAGATCTATCCATTGATGTCAATATGGTGTTAAATTCCCCTACTATAATTGTATTACTGTTGATCTTTCTATTTTTATTCATAAATATTTGCTTGATGTATTTAGGTGCTTCTATATTGGGTGCATAAATGTTTACAAGGGTTACATCCTCTTGTTGAATGGATTCTTTTATCATTATGAAATGTACTTCTTTATTTTTATTATAGCCTTTGTTTTAAAGTCTATTTTGTCTGATATATGTATTGCTACATCAGGTTATTTTTCTTTTCAATTTGCATGATTTATTCTGTTTCATTTCTTTACATTCAGGCTGTGTATCTTTCATTCTGATGTGGATCTCTTGTAAGCAGCATATATATGGGTCTTGTTTTCTTATCCACTCAACTACCTTATGCCTTTGGATTGGAGTATTTAAGCCATTTACACTAATAGTGATTGTTGATAGGTATGTATTTATTGACATTTTATTCTTTATAACTGTGTTCTTTTTTCTTTCTTTCTTTTCTTAATGAAGACCCTGTAAAATTTCTTGTAATACTGATTTGGTAGTAATGAGCTCCTTTAGCTTTTTCTTATGTGAGGAGCTCTTTATTTCTCTTTCAATTTTAAATTATAGTCTTGCTGGGTAAGGTAGTCTTTTGTGTTTTCTTTTTTCTTTATTGATTTTAGAGAGAGAGGAAGGGAGAGGGAGAGAGAGGTAGAAACATCGATGAGAGAGAATGTTGATTAGCCACCTCCTGCATGCCCCCCCACTGGAGATTTGGCCCACAACCTGGGCATGTGCCCTGACTGGGAATCAAATCGGTGGTGTCTTGATGCATGGGTTGAAGCTCAACCACTGAGCCACACTGGGTGGGCTGGGTAAGGTAGTCTTGATTATGGGCCATTGTTTTTCATCTCTTTGAATATTTGTGCCAATCCCTCTGGCCTGAAATGTTTCTGTTGAGAAATCAGCTGACCATCTTATGGGAACTCCTTTGTAGGTAAGTCTTTCTCCTGCTGTTTTTAAGATTCTCTCATTGTCTTTAATCTTTGCAATTTTAATTATGATGTGTCTCAGTACAGGCCTCTTTGGGTTCCTCTTGTTTGAGATTTTCTTCACTTTTTGGACTTGTATGTCTTTTTTCTTCATCAGATTAAGAACGTATTCAGTCATTATTTCTTCAAATAAGTTATCAACCCCTTGATCCCTCTCTTCTTTTTCTGGTACCCCTATGATGTGATTGTTGTTACACTTTATATTGTCCCAGAGTTCCCTCATACTATTGTAACATTTTGTTTTATTTTTTTGCTGCTCTGATTGGGTGTTTTCTGCTACCTTGTCCTCCAAATTGCTGATTCATTCTTATTCGTCATCTAGAATTCTTTTGATTCCTTTTAGTGTATTCTTCATTTTAGATATTGTATTGTTCATTCTTGATTAGTTCTTTCTTATGGTTTCTATGTCTATTTTAATACTGTTGAAGTTCTTGGTAAATTCCTCAAGCATTTTTACAACCATTGTTTTGAACTCTATCCGGTAGATTGTTTGCCTCCATTTCATTTAGTCCTTTTTTTTTTTTTTCTGGGGATTTCTCTTGCTCTTTCATTTGGGGCATGTTTCTTTGTCTCTTCCTTTTAGCTGTCTTTTTGTATTTTTTTATGTGTATTAGGTATATTTGTTATGTACTGGTATGGTAGCCTTATATGGGAGGTGTCTTGTGGGGCTCCGTGGTACAATTTCCATGATAGCTTGAGCTAGGTGCTCCAGTAATGTCCCTTGTGTGGGTTATGTGAACTCTCCTGTTATAGTTGTACCTTGATTGCTGTTGGCCCATTTGTGGGTGGAGTTGCCCCTCTAGCTGGCTTGAGGATGGACCCTCAGTACAATGTATAAGCTGCCCTCACCTGTTAGCTGCCTATTTGGCTCAGTCCCTGAAGGAGCTTCTGGTATTACGTGAGTTGCTTGAGGGAGGCTCCCAGTGAATCAGGTAGGGGCGAGTGGTTTTTATTAGATTGATAGATTCAAACTTGGCTCCAGTGCTGGGTTTGAGGCCACTCAGCAACAGTCTCAGGGTACACCAAGGTCAGCTGCCACCCACTGTATGCCTATAGAACACAGTATTGAGATAGGGTCTCCTGGGATTTATTATGGTGAAGTCAGCAATGTTCAACAGGCCCAAACAGACCAAGATTTGGCTGTGTAAAGGAAGGGCACTGAAGAGAAGTTACATGGTTTGGCTTGTGTTTAAAGAAAATAAATTACAATAAAATGTGACAGAATGCAGAGATTTGGTAGGTTCACATGGAAAAAATATGAAAGAAACAAAGATGCTAAAAAATATTAGAGACCCCCAAAGGATACCAGTACTTAGAAAAGAAAAAATAAAGAGAAGAAAGCTTTATTTTTGGCTAAGTATCTAGTCACACTGAGCTCTATTCTTGCCAATAACTCCTTAAGAACTATACTTTATTAAGGTTAAGTAAAATATACATGGGTTTGAGCCTATTGTACTCACAACTGTAAACCTTCTTTTGGTATACGCTATATCCTGGAAGTGTGTTTTAATACTTTCAAATTCTTGAGTTCTCTTCCCTGGGAACAAAGTCTAATTGAGTGTCCTTTATACAACATTAAATTCTTCCATATCTTTATCAAAAAGAAGGGAAAATATCAATGAGAATTCTAGGAAAGTAAATTGTTAGGTATATTTATAGTCAAATATACCTTAGGCTTCAAATTATGTCTATATATAAACAATTAAGCTATCAATAAAACTGACTTTGAAAGTAAGTGCAGCTTTAAGTATTAAATTATTATATTATGATTAAGATGATGTGGTATTGAAGTTATTTGAACTGTTGTGCAGCTTTGAAAAAGGAAAGCCACTTGTTGATAAAGAGCTTTATTAAATTAATGTGATTAAGTGAAAATTAAAAAAATCCTTATGCTAATTGCACTTTGAATGAATATATCTAGTGGCAAATCTTGCATATCAATAGCTAAGACATTCGCTGTATATTGAGCTGTTTATTATGAAATCAAAATGAAGCAATCTGACTTATTTATGAAAAGAATTTACAATTTTGATAATAAAAATTCAAATTACTATTGAAAACAATAAAATTACAGTTAGTCATGGCTAAACAAAAAATATAAGCCAAGGAATTCATTAGCTTTCTGCTCTTTGATATATTTGTTTTAATGGAACATTTCTCTTCTGATGACAACTTTGAACATTTAATTTATATTTATTCACATCAATCTGGGTCCTAGGTAAAAATAAATTTTCATGTATGGTATACATCTCCTGTATCTTATAAATGTATTATGATAAGTTTGTAGATAAGAACTGAAGTATACATTCATTTAGCACCAATGCATAATGGTTCTAATTGCCGTTCTAATAATCATCACACTACATTTGTCACAATATTGGAGAAACTTTCTGGTACAAAATTCATAAATGAAGAAGCTCAGTCATCTTTTCTAATCAATGTGGAACATGTGTTTTACTATCACTGCATTGGCCTTGCCCAAACACAGTGCATCAGACTGTATCTACTGAGTCAAAAATCAACTTGAACACAGAGGAAAAATAAACAATGATGTTTCCCAATGAAAAATGTTTGCCTTCTCACTTAGACAATTGCTATAGGCTCCAACCTCCCCTCAGTTTTCTTCAGTGCATTGTGCTCAAAGCAGAGAGTTCTATCTAAAACATAAGTTGTGTCAGGTTCTCCACATGCTTAAAACTGGTACTTGGCAAAAAAAAAAAAAAAAAACAACTGCCATTTCTTATCATTACTGGAGAGACCCTGTATCTTCTGGACCCTTCAGAGTACTCCAACCTTATCTCTAGCACAATGCATCAAACACACTGGCTGCTTTCAGATTAAATATTATTCCAAACTCCCTGAAATATATGTCTTTGTACAACAGTCTCCTGCTGCCCTGAATACAGAACTCTCTCTTTCTTGCTCTTTCATGCTTTTATTCCATCAGGTCTCTGAATAAATGATCTTCCCTGAACACATTCTCCAGAGATTATTTGTTTCTGTTACTTTCTAGACTTAGTCTGCAATTTCTTCCTTCGTAATTAGACTTGCCATACTTTTTACTGTTTTATTATTTGGCTTAACTAATTATATTTCTCTCTTTTCTCCCATATTGTAAACTCATAAGGAAAGGAGCAGTATTTGTTTGTCTTTAGTCATCTAGCTCTCAGCACAATGTTGGCACAAAGTAGGTACACAGGAAATATTTTAGCAAGTAAATCACTTATATCAAACATCTGGGTTAGTAATTATTTCCTACACCGTCTACTTCTTATAAAATTGGTATTTTGATAGAAAAAAAATGTCACCTTGTTTTTCTAATAGCTTTGGTGAATATAAAACCAATTTACTCCTGTCCTCATGCCCTTTTCCTCTTGTGATGAATAGCATTCATTAACAAGTTGACTTTTAAGAATCATAAGTACATTTGGAGTTTATATAAGAACCAAATTTATGTTATTAATATAATTCCTTTTAATAGCCATGGGGTACGATACTCTAGAAGGTCACTGTGGAGGCATAGGCAAATTTGTGCAAAGCCAAGGGATCTCCTGAGAGTAAAGGAATAGACATCTTTCCTCAGTTTATGTTTTAATGTTTTTAGGACATGTATGATGAAAAAAGTTTATCCCAACTGAGACGCTGGGGCTGCTGCATAGAAATGATCATGAAGGAAAATGGACTCTGGGCAGGTAATCCAGTCTCAGCACCAGGGCCAAAGGAAATTAGAAAGAGCTGTTTCTAATATGTGCCTGCTTTGGAATACTCTACTGAGACAGTCACCCTGGCATAGAAAGAACATTTTGGCAATATGGTTGTTCATGGAAGTGTAAACTAAACAACCACCATCTGTTTGAAGGACACTATCTAGAAATAATTCAGGAGCTGTGGTATTGTCATCTATTGAAAGATCACTATGGCTTGTGAGAAAATCAACACAGTAGTGAGCAAAGTTCTCTTGAATTGTAGAGGACTCATTTTCTACAGGAATCGTAACAAAAGAACTGCAGCCAAGAGTCTGGCTTACTAGAGAATTACTCAGTGCAGATCAACTGAGCCCAGGAGTTCTAGGAAGTCTGGTGGGTAAATATCTGCCTGTGGATGGTTCATATAATTTGAATGCTAATAAAAAACATGGATTTATGTGAGTATCTTTAGCAGGCACTGTCAGTACTCCATCTATGTCCTATTAGTTCTTACCTCTTCCAAGCACAGACACTCTAGTTCCATCTGCCAGTCTTTGTGTCTTTGCCTGAGGACTCTTACCTTCAGAACCTGCTCTGCTCAATTTCTTGGCAGAACAGAAGTGATGGGGGAATAAAAGAACTCCCTGGAAAATAGCATTCAACCAATGGGAAGTGGTAGATAATTATTCCAACTTCAGTTGGAATAATTGAGGAACATATTCTATTGGATGCATGGAATTCCCAGGTAGAATTAAGTTGCAGTGGCCCCAAGCTTGATAATACACCCTCTTGGTTTTCTTTTTATACCATGACTGTATTATATCCTAAGGCTGCTATAACAAACAAACTAAGTGACTTAAAACAACAGAAATGTATTCTCTCACAGTCCTGGAGACTAGATGTCCAAAATCAAGATGTCATCAGGGCCATACCCTCTTGAAGGCTCTAGGGAAAGATCCTCCTTGTCTTCTTCCTCACTTCTGATGGGTGCCGGAAATCCTTGGTGTTCCTTATTTTACAGCTGCAACACTTGATTTCCTGCTTCCATAATCACATCGCCTCCTTCTTTGTGTCCCCTCTGTGCCTCTGTATCTAAATCTTCCTTTCCTTTCTCTAGTAAAGATACTAGTTATTGTATTTAGGGCCCACCCTAACCTAGTATGACCTCATTTCATTACATACACAAAGGCCCAAGAGTAATATGTAAGATCAAGCCATTCTATGGGTTAATGAAGGAAGCACTGTATTTGCTTTAGGAGGCAAGGGATTAGTCATCAATAGAGAAGAAGATCCAGCTATTAGAAACCACCTAGAACCAGGAGATCATGTTTGGGAATGGATTGTGATGGTGCTAGGTCAATGGGAGCTGAAAATAAGGATGAATAAAGGAGAGTTTCTTAATAATTGTGTTCTTATAGGATTTGATAATTCATATCTGTCAAAGACGACCTGGAACTAGCCTTAATATGCTGGTGAGTTCTTTAAGAATAAAACAATAACAATAACAACAACAACAAAATACCAAAACCAAAAAGACAAAGCTAGGTGATAATGGGAATGAGGAAGAAATGCCAGAACTGCCTTGTGGTCAAAAGGCTGAGAGCATAGCAAAGAGAGTAATTTATTGTATAACATTAGAGAACCCAGCTGCTGCCTCTGATCTCCAGGAGGGCTCTGAGGATGATCACTTCCCTAAAGCATTGACGAGGCACCAGTCTTGTTGGAAGCCAGTGGGCGGCTATCTCGCAGGCTGGGATTGATGGTAGAAAGGCTGCTGTTCAATTGGATAATATAATGTCAGAGGGAAAAATAGGATTCCAAAAGAACAGAGGCCATGTTTCAGCATTTAGCCGTCAGAGACAAGATAGGCATAATTGTGGCAATGGTAGCAAGGCTGAACTAATACTCATGATCTCCAGGGATTTGTGGATGGCTAATAAACTATGGTATACTTAGGGGCAAGGTAGATGATCAACCATTGAGTGTATTTCTTGACTCCTATAATGAAGACATTTAAAAAGTAGGAGACCAGAAGGCTGAAGACAACGGTTACAACACAGATCACAATTCTTAGCCCAATTTTGACCTGAAACATTTCTCAGACACAAGTCCCTTTGTTGGAAGAGGAGGCCAGAGTTCTTTGAGAAATAAGGATTTCATGCTACAACATGTATACATAGTAGTAATTACTCCAATATATCTCAAAGAGACTTATGTCCATTCACCAGAGTAATTGTATAGTAGAGAAAGAAGAATACTCAAGTGTGTCAAGGACTGCTGAATATAATTTGAGCTGTCATTGATACTAGGGGCCCCTAGTTAGAGGGGGGTACAGTCTACAATGTAGGTCTTAGTATCATAGTCTCCATTAACAAGAAAACAGGTAACTTGATGGAACATTAGAATGTAGTCTTAAAGATATAGCTAACACCATGGTGATGACATCCTTGTAGTCAGGGCAGTGTTCTTCATGATGAAAAATATACTAGGGCCCAACAGCCAGTATATGCTGATTTATACCACATGTGGACTATATGGGTTTAGGATCCAAGGCTTAGAAGTAGAAGAAACTTTTTACCATCATTCTCGATGAGTCATATGTGGAATTTCTGCTTCCCTCTCCCTATTAATGTAGACTCTGCTTGACTAACAGCCCTGGTCCCTGAGGTACTTTTCTCCCAGGAGACACAGTAAGCTAAAACTCTTGCTACTGCTTAGTTACATTGATATCTTTATGCCAGGAGACCAGAGGGCAAAAGTCACTATACTAATAGGATGAACTGATCATTCTACTATATAAAGCACAGACAAAATAATGGAATTCATGGGACTGGTGTTTCCATGCTTAGTGACAACTCTAAATGAGCAGAGTCATCAGAGGCTTAAATCCCACCATGCAAATAGCGAAGACCAGCAAAACTGCTGGTTGTTGATAAGGGAAATCTAGGAAGGGCATGATAACTATTGTTGCCTTTGGATCAATTGAAGCAATGGATATTGTGGACATCCCAGTAACTCTCTTTTATTATAAGTTTTATTTGTTTATTTGTTTTGTTTTAAGAAATTTGACCAGCTAAAATTTTGAAGAAATTGTGAGAGGGCAGAATAAAGTTGATTTGGTATATGAGTAGATCAGTGATGCATTTCTCATTGTTTATTTGTGCATTTTTTAAGGTATAAAAATCTGGTTTTGGCATAATATTTCAAATAATATGTGAAGAGAAAAAACTCACTATACTTTTATCATGATCTACCAGTGTTTGGCAGCATATGTGGGTAAAGAAATTTGTGCCACATGTTTGAATATTTCACAAAGCAGAAGGCTTGCTAGACAAGTTTGCAAACACACAAGGAGTAGGGATTGTGGGAATATATTTCTGGGAAAAGAAGAATGCCCTCCCAAGTTCCTTCAGCTTTTAGAGTCTTCAGAAGAAAAAAAAAGTTTTCTAAGAATATTCGCAGCAAAAGTGGCTTGATGACCTTAAACACTGACCTCCATCTTTTCAAACCAAGCAAGACCTATACCTGGGTCATTCCACCATTGATATGTACCTAGTTTGTAAGTAGCCCCCAAATATGTCTTTTTTTTTTTCTTTCTCAGCCCGAATATCAGAGGAGGTAGTCCAGAAAAGGAAGAGAGAAGAGAAAACCAGAAAAGACATAGCTTCGATATACTCGTCTCCATTGTAAAGCTATGACAGAGTGAAAGAATAGACCCAGCCTTATCCCCACCCCAAATACCTGGAGCTGAAACAACCATTCAGGGGTTGGTTAAAGAAAGAAGATGGCCCTGGCCGGTTTGGCTCAGCGGTTAGAACGTCGGCCTGCGGTCCAGAGAGACCCGGGTTTGGTTCCCGCTAAGGGCATGTACTTCAGTTTCAGTTTGTCCCCGGCCCTGGTTGGTCGTGTGGGTGGCAGCCATTCGATGTGTCCCTTTCATGTCGATGTTTCTCTCTCTCTCTCTTCCTCTCTCTCCCTCCCACTCTATCTGGACAAAAAATGAAAAAATGTCCTCAGGTGAGGATTAAAAAAAAAAAAAAAAGAAGATGATATATGACTTGAACTGGATTGTAATTGGAGGTGAAAACATAAGGCTATATGGAGATTAGAAATAGAAAGTATGTAGAAGGTGTCATACAATCCTATAATTAAGGAATTTACTAATCATTATAGAAGAAAAATTCCATATTCGTATTATCGAAATAAAAGATACAGTATGTCCAAACTTACATTTATGCCCACTGAATTTGTATTATTTAATAAACCAGTTGCATATCTAAAAACCAAAGTGCAGTACAACAGATCACAGAAGACACAATATCCATTATTTTACAACTAAAAGTAGTGATAAACAAGACATATTTATGCAACCAGTATGACCTGTATCACTAACTGAAGAATTCTCTCAAGACAATAATCTAAATGCAAGTAATGTATTTGAGAGTTAATCCCATTAAACATCTGTTGTTGAGTTGGAAAGTAGAAAGAAGAGGAAATAAAGCCTATTTTCCCCCCTTGTCCCCCACCCTTTACTTGATATACAGATAATTTAGGGTTAGTTTTTCTACAATTTCCCTAGTCATCTTTTTTTTTTTTTTTTAAATCCTCACCCAAGGATTTTTTTCCATTTATTGTCCCATAGAATGGGAGGGAGGGAAAGAGAGAGAGAGAGAGATTGATGTGACACAGACACATCGATTGGCTGCCTCCCGCAGGATCCCAACCAGGACCGGGCACCAAACTGCAACTGAGGTATGTGCCCTTGACTGGAATTGAACCTGCGACTCTTTGGTCCATGGGTTGACACTCTAACCTCCGAGTCAAACTGGCCAGGGCTCATCTTCTTTTATTAAAAAAAATACGGATCTGAGAAGTGCTAAAGTGATGGTAGGGGTAGTAGAAGCAGAGCCAGTTAGGCTGCCTCCTAATAAGATGTTTTGGTTATCTATTTTGCAACAGCCCACCCACAAAAATCACTGGTTAAGAACAAGAAAAATCGATTATTTTGCTCACATATTTACGATCTGATCAGGGTGTTGGGGAAATTTTGTCACTGTTTTATGTGGCATCAGCTAGAGTACCTGGGCTGGGGCTAGAAGATCTACTTCCAAAACTGCCTCAATCAACATGGCTAAGAGGTCGGTGCAGGTTGCTCGCAGAGCACTGGCAAGATTTCTCTGGACGTGAGCCTGTCCATGGAGCTGCTTAAGTTCCTCAGAACATGGCAGCTTCAGCCCAGAAACTGGCACGTCACTTTCCTTATAGTCTGTCAGTCAAAATAGTTATCAGTTATTTGTGCTCTTTAAAATGGAGGCGGAACCCTAATCCCCCTCAGTCCTCAGTAGTGTGACACATCAGAAACTTTAACCAACATTTTGTTTTTCAACCATTTACATTTATTTGCCCTAATTTAAAGGTGAGAGAGCCCAACCAGTGTGGCTCAGTAGTTGAGCGTCGACCCATGCACCAAGAGGTCGCCAATTTGATTCCCAGTCAGGGCACATGCCCAGGTTGTGGGCCTGATCCCCAGTGGGGGGCATGCAGGAGGCGGCCAATCGATGTTCTCTCTCATCGATGTTTCTATCTCTCTCTCCCTCTCCCTTCCTCTCTCTCTAAAAATCAATAAAGGAAAAAAAATTAAATAAATAAATAAATAAATAAATAAATAAAAGTGAGAGAGCCATTCCATTAGCTGTGCTGAGAATACTTTGAATTTCATTTGTATATTTTTATCCGTCACAAAACTTTTGTGCCTATAGTAGATTTATTGTTTTAAGAAATGAATCATTTTCAGAATCCTCTTATCTACGGGTAAAAGAAAAGTAGAAAATGTAATAACTTTCAGCTGTGTCTTCAATACACCTCGTTAACAAGTTAAGGTAGCGTTTCATGATGCAGCCATCAGCTAAATCAGGCCCATCAGTTCGAATTTCTCCATGCCCTGTTCTTGTCCCCTTGCTTCCCCTGTCTTAATGTGTTTTCAAATCACTCCTTATCCCTTCCACCTTCTTGACAGTTTTGTTTGTCACCAGTAAGGCTTGAATCTGGCACTGAACATAGGTATGACCAGGGGAACACTCAGAGTTTGTTGGTAAGAAAATCACCTTGAGTAAGAGTTTTCTTGCCTGTAAGCTTAAGTATCTGTTAAGTCTGATGGTTTTCCCACAACAAACCTGCCTTCATCCAAGGGAGAGAAATAGCCTTGTGAAGGCAAGTCTTTGTGTCTGAATAAAAACAACAGTAGCTGTAGAGAAAATGATTTGTGCACTGAAGTACATTCTTCTTTCTGGCTTTATTTTGAACTATATTACCAATATTCCTCATGAATATACAATTGAACAGCCAAATCTCATATTATTTTGATGAACTGAGTAAATTCAGTGGGGACAACCACTGGTGCTGAGGGTCTCCATGACCAGAGAGCTGGTGCTTATTTTGAAGAGTTATCATATAAGAACAAAACACAATATAAGCTCCAAACAGGCAAGCTGATTTCATGTTTGCCTGAGGCAAACCAAATGTTCACTGTTGATTCACTGTTGAATTGTAAAAGCAAAGGCTATAAAAGCAAAAACAATCTTTGTTGTTCATTTTTTTCCTCATTGTAGTTCCTTGATACCCTGAAGTAATATGGTTTGCTATGGATGAGGCAGAGAAGGGTTAGTTAGACTTACAGTTCTGGAAACTTTCAATGGTTTTAACACTGTGGATTAAAAAATCAAACCATTTCTCTGACAAAGGTTAGAAATAGTGTTACAAAGACAACAGAATTGAATTCCAGTGATCTCTTTCCACTTTAGTGCCATTGGAAAATCTGTGAAGTTAAGGTACAACAATAACATTACACATTATTTCCGGTGTCCTGGCATTCTTTATAAGTGCATAGGTTTTTGAAACATTTTCTGTAACAACCAGAGTGGTCAATAATACCCAAATGCTATCACTTATGTGAACAAGAATCTTTGTTGTTGGAAATATTTTGTTGAACATGAAGTATCATTTCTGGCCTGGGTGAAACTATACCAATCAATTCACATAAATTGTTAATGCATCAAAATGTTATAGCAGAATTTTTTCCCTCGACATTAAGAATGAAAGTGTTTACTTTCCTCTTTTTAATTAAAAAATGTAAAGATAAATCATAATACTATTATACTTTCATAGGAATCTTACTAACCAGATATAAGTTATCTTGTCAACAATATCATGAGACATAAGGAACTAGAGACAGAAATATTCGTCTAAATAAGCAGAGCTAAGGAAAGGCCAAACATGCATTCAGACTCATATTTTACTGACCTCAAAATCTCTGATCAATCTGTTATTGGGGAAATTAGGGTATCCCTTTCCCCACTGAGTAATGAGGATGGAATCTTTATGATGTCTCAAGAAAAAGAATTTTCTGAGACTTGCACGGGAGGATGAGTGATTTTTATTTGTGTGTAATTACATCCCTGAGTTTCCGAAGTCCCATTTCCCTTAGTCTAGGCCTTGAAGTGTAGCTGGGACTGTAATAGAGCTAAAAGCAAAGCCAGTGTCCACAGTTTCCTCTCCATGTTGGAGCCGGGTCCAGTTCACCATCACGCTGGTTGCAGGTTATTAGTCCACTATGTGTAGGGGTCCACATGGCCGTGGGCCATGTGGGCGAGTGTAGGGGAGCCAACAGAGCACACCCCCTACAACAAAAGTTCCAAGAGAGACCAAGAGCACAAGAGCAACAAGAGAGCAAACTATTTTGTTCAGGAGATTAAATATCTCAAATTTCATGCCCTTGCAGTGGCCACACTTACTCTAGCCAATGACTTGTTCCCAGGCATGACTGACAGGCAAGTACCTTCCATATGTCACCCCAACTCTACTGGGCATGTGTCTATCTCCCCTCCATTGGGCCCCTGGGGACTGTAAAGTTGCAGCTTCCTGGTGAAGCTACCCAAATGACATGCTTATAGTATTTGGCCTTCCCTTCATTCCTTTCCTGTTATTAATAACTAGGTCAATTACAATGGTGCCATTCTTTACACATTATAGCTCCCACAGGTTCTAAAAGTTATCAGGATCATTTACTAGATGTTCTGGTCATAACGAAAAAAGTTTTAGAATACGCCTTCCCCCCCCCCCACCCCCTACCCCCACCATTAGGTTAAAAAAAAAAAAAGAAATTCTTAACAATTTTAACATTATGTTTAAAATGTAACACCACATTTTAAAATTAAATTATATGGTAAACCTGATCCTTTAAATTGTATTAGAATTAACCGCAATAGCCATGGAGTTCTCTGGAATTTTCATACATCTGGGGTCACATACTGTATTCGTTTCTAGGGCTGCTCTAATAAGTACCACAAAATTGGTGGCTTAAAAAGTTTTGGAAGATAGAAGTCTAAAATCAAGCAACCAGCAGGGTTGTTTTTTCCTGAGGGCTCTGATGGAGAATCTGTTTTCTGATTCTTTCTAGCGTCTGATGACAGCCAGCAGTCCTTGCCATTCTTTGGCTAATAGATGCATCACTCCAATATCTGCCTTGATCTTCACATGGCATTCTCTATGTGTGTCTCTTCTGTTCTCTTATGAGGATACTGGTCATATTTGATTAAAAGTTCACCATACTCCAGCAAGACTTCATCTTCATTTTCATCTTACTTACATTCGCAAAGATTCCACCTCCAAATAAAGTCACATTCACAGGTTTCAGGAATTAGGACTTTTACATATCTTCTGGAGAGACAAAATTCAACCCATAAAATGTAGAAATCATGCAGCAGAGATCAGTTAAGAAACAATCAAGCAGAACTATAAAGACTGAAAGAGCTGGGCAGATGTGGGGATATTGGTATCTATCCATATGTGCATATGTGTCTGTGTATATACTAATGTATTTCAATTTGCATGTGGTATCCTAACAGTGCATTGCTTTCAGACTAGTTTCTATTTTTGGTGTGGGTATGAAGTTGTGGAAAGTTAGGAAGCTGAACAGACTATTTCAATGATATAATGTGCATTTTCCTCCTCTTTTGTCTAAAAATTATTTACCAATTTTAATATTTTTTTGCTGAATATTTATCTCAAGAAATCTTTCTGGACCTTGCATTTGGGACTTGTAAATTTTATTCTCCAAGAAGCTCCAACAGAATACTCCAATATTTTAATTAAAAACAATTCTGTTTAAAGAACTTATAAATTTATTATATTTTTATATATAAGTAAGAATTAATACATTCTTAAGGAATTTTTATCATGCATAGTCATCATACCCTTGGTCCCATATTTTAATCTTCTAGTGTTTAGACTTTTTCTTGTAAATATTTCCCCAAATAACTAGAATTATACTTTAGTAATCATGAGGATTCTATAAAATATAGAATATAAAATATAATTCTGAAAGCAATTTCATAGAACATTAAAGACCCTTTTTTTATATATAGTTTTATGATAGAGAGTTCATAGCTTAGTCATCTGGAAAGCAAATAAAACTCTTTAGGTTAATACTAACTTAATTTTTTTTACAAGGTGAAACACCTCCCAGTACTATGCACAAAACAGCTGTCCAGTTGGAGCAAAATATGTTGGTTAGGCTGCTTGGAATTCAAGTCTTCCTGTTTTGAAAATGTGCTTTTATTCACTTTCTATGGGTCTGACCTGTGCTTGTTTATAGAATTTAAAAGCCGTTTGAAACCTGATTTGTTTATTTTATTTCCTTAATAGTTTTTTTCTTCTTCTTCTTCGGTAGTGATATTCTCATAGTATGCTAATGCTCAGATGTCCTTAAAACGTGTTAGTAGCTTTTGGTTTAGAAACTAAATTGGATAGATAAATACCCATGGTACCTGTCTCTCTGTTCTAAATATACTGGCTTTGGCTTTTATGTGACACAGATTCCAAAGCAAGCACAGCAGTAGGCAATACTTAGTAATTTTTATTTTCCCCTCAGAGCACAGAAGGTAGTTACCAAAATGCTCTACTAAATTTGGAGAAAAGAATATTACTCCTGTAATCCACATGCTTCCCCTAATTTCCTGAAGTGGGCTTATTGGCCAATTAATCAGTCAATGTGAAGGCAGTCAGGTAGCACACTTGCTGATCACTGAAATGAAAGGTGGAAACTGCAGTCACCCAGCTCTTCTCCAAATCAGGATTCTGGCTCACGAAGTCAAGCATTTGGAGGATGTAATTAACTTCTCAGGGCATTCAATCACGAAGAGTGTCATATGGAAGAAAGGCTACAAAAAGTCTAAAGTATAGTTTATTGTTAAGATTTCTGTGAGATATGAGATATAAAGGGGAAAAATAATTGCAGGCACAAATAATTTTGGGAAACCATAGGTTAAACAGAGTTAAATGGGTTTACCTAATTCAGAAATGTTTAGATCCCTGAACAGGTTAATGTTCATTGTGAACCACTAAAAATAGGGGTATACTGTTAATGGGCTGTGCACCCAATTCAGATGTGGAAGTATGTTAATGGGTTCTTCATCCAATTTCTGTGTGGAGGCACAGTATGAGGGTTTTCTCCACACCTACCTAGAGACAGCATCAGATTCAAAAGGTAAAGGGCTCAGTCCCACAAGACTGCCTTCCACTTCACATGTCAATCACAAGCCCCAGTTACCCATGCTTCTGACCAACTAGCTACAAATTGGAAGTTCCAAGAACTACATCGAACTCAGGATGCCAATTACAGGTCCAGATTGTTACCTGTATTTCTGATCGATTGGTTATAAATCAGAAGTTCCCAAGACACCCTCCTTGGATTCAATTAATTTTCTAGAGTTGTTCAGAGAACTCTGGAAACATTTTCCTTACTAGATTACCAGTTTATTAAAAGGGTATAAGTCAGGAACAGTCAGATGGAAGAGATGCATAGAACAAGGTATGCAGAAGGGTGCACAGCTTCCATATGCTGTGAGCATGCCATGCTCCCCAAATCTCCACCTGTTCACCATCCCAGAAGCTCTCTGAACCCCATCCTTTGGAGTTTTTTGGAGGCTTCGCTGTATAGGCGTGATAGATTAAATTGTTGGCCAATGGTAACTGATTTAAACTCCAGTCCCTCTCCTGGCCCTGGATATCAGGAGGTGGGAATGAAATTTCTAACTCTCTATTCATGCTTGATTCCCCTGGCAACCAGTCTCCATCCTTAGGTGCTTTCCAAAAGTCACCTCATTAACGTAATAAACTCACTTGTGGTGAAAAGGGTGCCTTATTATTCTAGCTATTTCACCTTTATACATTTGAAGCAATTTCAGGAACTGAGGACAGGAGATCAAATATTGTAACAAAAGATGCTCTCATTATTCTCATTGCCCAGGAAATTTCAAGGGTTTGGGGAGGTGTGAGCCAGGGACCTTGGATGAAGACCAAATATATAGGAGAATACTTTGGTTACCTGAATGACCAAACATATGTTTCTTATAAATCATAATCTAGTAGTCTACCACGTGATCTTTAAACATGGATCCCTTACAACGAAAAGGTCATACCTGCCAGAGCACTTGCATTTGGTGTAGCATTTATGGAACAGATACAGCAACAGTATCTACACAAAAGGCATTTGAAGATGCCACTGTGGAGTATGGATAGCTCACTTGTCCTATAAAGCCATCACAAACATGTTTATGTTCTTATACTAGTTTATTCCCCGCTCCACTTTATCTACTGCTACTTATAGTAGAAGTAGCCTGAAAAGTCAAAGTCAAAAGATACAGGCTCATTACTAGAGTTCCATATAGTCATTAACAGTTGGTCCAGTTCATCATTATATCTTATGACCAGGATGTCTCCCAGACACTTCACTCAGGTATGCAGACTGCCATTAGAACTTGTCAGGTTCCAAAAGCAGGAGTGGTCTCAGCAGCACATGGCATCACCACATCCACATCTTGTGTGATTGTGCTAAGAGACAATATCAACTCTTTCTTTGAATATCTTTCCTCGTTACATAACCCATTTATTCATTCCTTTACCCATAGTTACTATTTCCTTCTCTATTAATACCCAAACTTTTCCACCTTCAGAAGGGACATTCGGTTCACCACTGTGCTTGTCTAGATTGCAGACAGCAACACTTAGCTTAGCAATTGCCTCCCGCTCAGTTAGTTCACTTCCATTCAGGTAGGGTAAGGTTACACAGGTGTAGAACCAGTGGGTTATCTTTGCTGTTAGCCCTAATTTTGCTAGATGGAATGAAAGCATATCCTGCCACATCAGGCCCTTATAGATTCTGACATAAAGATTAAAAATGTATTTACAGTTTCTTGCCTAAGAATCATCCCTACTTCTAGCCCATGTAGCTGCAGCCCTGGTCCTATGACCACTGCATCAAGTATGAAAAAAAAAAATGCAGAGGTGATGTGGGGAAGAAAGAATACCACCATCCTTTCTCACCCTCTCTTCCCCAGATCCAAACACAAGGAAATCTATCCAATGGGGACATTCCTTTAGCCCCAATTATATTTTCTATTAAAACAGTTCTACTTCTCTATTACTCTGAGGAGGATATATCTCTATCCATTGTTGACCAATGGGCTATAACATGTGTTTCTTGGTCTGAAGAAAGGATGGCTAGCCATCCAAACTGGCATAGTATCATCTATTCTGGTTCTTTTATAATATTCTGAGCATTTGCATCTACCACTGGGTAAGCCAAGCCCAATACAGAGTCAGTGTCCATTCATAGCCCCCCAGGGCCATCAGCATCAGTCTCACTTGCCAGTTATGATCAAGGCCTTCCCACCAGGGAATTTACCACATAGCCATCTGCAGTCTCCTAGTGGTTATTCTATTCTTACTGTGTTCAGTAAGCTTTTCCCCTAATTGTTTATGTCGGCAGGTTACCCTAGGTATCCATACATACCCAAGGATGTTCCCTTTTGCGTGAATTTTACATATTAGAGCAGGAATAGACAGAGGTGTTACCTGCTCACTAAGGGCAACAATGCGGTTAAAATGAGTTTGACCATACTCCACCCTTTAGAGTTTGCTCTGTAATCTCAGCTCACTTGCCTTGGCGATTGATTGAAACTATGTCTATTTCATTTGGCACAAAGCAAGTCTGGAAATCTGTGGTTGGCTGAGTAATGGCCTCCCTAAAGATATCCGTGGCCTAATCTCCTGAATCTGTAAATGTTACCTTATATAGAAAAAGGTACTTTGCATATGTGATTAAATTCAGGATTTGAGGTGCAGAGATTATCCTGGATTGTTCCCTTGGGACCTAAATATAATCACATGAGTCTTATTAGAAAAACTGAGGGGGAGTCAGAGAGCAAGGAGAAGGTCATATGATGCAGGAAGCAGAGACTGGAGTAAGACACTTTGGAGATGTAGAAAGAGACAAGTCAAAGGCATACAACCACTGGAAGGAGCCACTAGAAATGGAAAAACTAAAGGAAACAGATTCTTTCCTCAGAGCTCCAGAAGGCACTAGTCCTACAGACACCCTGGCACCCAGTGAAACAGATTTCATTCTTCTGCTTTCCAGAACTGTAAGAAACTAAATTGGTGTTATTCTAAGCCACTAAATGTGTGGTAATTTGTCACAGTAGCAACAGAATACTAATATAAGGTTAGGATCCAATCAATGGGCTTTTCTTGTGTTACAAAAGAAATTTATTTATTTTTTTTCTGTGTGGTATAGAGAAGACAGGTGAGGTAGGAAACCATTTTAGCCATTAGCCACTGTAATCAAGGTTGGCTTGAAATTGAAACTGACATATGGAGGGGAGTAAAACAAACAAAAAAAAATTACAGAAAATCAGAAGCATAGCCCTCATCAAAACATGTTTAAAACCTGCAAAGATTCAGGACTGTGGCAGTTGCATGAGCTTACAGATTCACTCATTATTGAGAAGAATTTCCAATTCTTTGCCATGGGAAGCAGCCTAATTGTTACAATAGTTTTGCACAAAACCTAAATTAAATGTAACCGCTAATATACTTTCATAATTGGATGAAGCAAGAAGGAGGCCGTCCTGGTGGGGCTCAGTGTAACTGAAGAGTAACAACTGTGAAAACAGGCATGGCATTATGGAGCCTGTCTTAGAGCCATATCCGCACTGTCCAACAAATATGAATAGCTGCTTAATAAATAGTTTGGATTGGTTGAATATAAAATGTAAGAACTATGACTATGGTACCATTATGAGCTAATCTTGACTTAAAATGTGTTTTGAGCTATGAGAGACTGAACACACACACCCACAATGGCCAGACTGTTCATGACCCACAGGATTCTAAAGCAACCAGTCAGGAAGGTAACCTCAAACTCTGCAGCAACTGGCTCAAAACAGTCAGAACTTGGTCAGTGCTGGACAGCTCCCCTATTTTTTCCCCTATGGTTCCAAGTCAGGGCCAGCCAAAAAAAAAAAAAAAAAAAAAAAAAGCCAAATATGCCCCCAAACCAATTCATAAAACACCTAGCTTCTAGTTAGTCTGCCTCTAGCTTTCCCTTGGCCATGACCTACAATGGGAACATACCTGAACTTTTTCTTATTTCTACTATAAAGCTTTCTCATTCTCCTGCTACCTTGGAGTCCCTGCCCAGCACAGGTGATGGTGTTAACTTCTTTGCTTTAGCAAACTCTGAATAAATAGCTTCTGTTTCTTCTCATTTGGATTGTCTTTATTTCCACAGCTCTACAGGTGAGGCTTTCTTCGTCATATGACCTTCTCCTTGCTCAGGTTGTCCCCAGTCTTAGTCATTTTTGTCTAAGAATTAGTTTTTGTAGAGATTTTGTCTCAATAACATTTTACTAAATAAATGGATCAAAGAATTTTTTTAAGCGTTAAGTACATAGATAGGCATTAAATTATTTCTGTCCAGAAATAATCTCCCACTGATTTAGATTTTGCTCAAAATTTGACCGCCGGGATTTAATTCATTTATTAATTTTTTTTAAAAATGTATGCAAAAATTAAAAGTCTCCAGGACTGGGGCTAAGCATGACACAGTAATGGACACAGAGATCCTGCTCCTTGTCTCAGGGAGTTTGTGTTCCAGAGGGATAGAGAAGACACTGAATGCCATGTTCACATTATTATAGATCTAATTATAATTTTAGTAAGGGCTAAGGGTAGAAATGCAGGAAAATAGAAGGATAGGATACAAGGGTCCCAGCCTTTACTCCAAATCCAAGAAGGGCTTTTTGAAGAGGTGGCAGAAAATTAAATTGCTCCTCCCTCCGATTATCTTCTAAAACATTGGCAATGAATCATAATTCCAGGAAGGGTTTGAAACCCAGATAACTGCAACTGAATTCCTGTCATCCTGGCAGAATGTGGCATAAAAATAGAAATCATTTTGGCTTATTGGAAAATAAAGTTACATTTCTTACATACTAGAGCTTTTGGACTCTAATTCACAGCCACTATTCTTCCATACCCTGAGGTGTTAGAAATAATTATGTCAGAATCATTTATTTCCCTTGTAGATATATCTGTGTTTTTACAGGAAACTGGCCGTTTAAAAACAATGAGTAACAACTGCTTGTAAACCCTTCGGCTTTTGTTTCCTGCAAAATATAGGGCAGACTCCTTAAGTGGAGTCTTAGGTATAGTCTTCATAATTTATCCCCAAACCTGTCTTCTCCTCCTTCCCTAGGACCATCCATCATTGCTTTTGACACCCTTAGTGTTTTCAACATGCCACATTTCTTTTCCTTGTGCATGAAACCTGTTTTCATAGCTATATTTTTCTATGCACGTGCTTTAGTCAACCTGAATTGCATAGTTTGCTTTTCCTCGCCTGTATGTTCATTATATATAACCAGGTTAAATATGATATCCTCTGTGAGGTTTAAAAGAAAGTTACATATATTTATTTTTTTAATTGAAATTTCTTTAGAGAGAGAGGAAGGGAAAGGAAGAGAGAAGGAGAAACATTGATCTGAGAGTGAGACATGGATCGGCTGCCTCCTACATGCCCCCTACCAGGGATCGAGCCCTCAACCCAGACATGTGCCCCACTAGGAATCGAACTGGCAACCTTTCTGTGCATGGGACAATGCCCAACTGAGCCACACCAGCCAGGGCTCTGTGAGACTTTCTCCATCCAAGCCACTTCAAAGAAATGCTATAAATTTCCTACTTTACTGTTATAAAATAGCACATTTTCTTATTACTAATTGAGGATTTGGACATGAAATCCATACACTTTAGTTGTCTTCATTAACAACACATATATGATTGCTCATATTTCTATTTGACTTTTTTTTTAACCTAGATCTAACTTATTATGAAACTATTTAACATAAAACAATATAATGCTTCCTATAACTAAAATGTAGTCTCAAAGATATAGATTATTATTTAAATTCTATTTACAATTTTGGAAAACCATTTATTTGGAGCAGTGAATGGAGCAGTTCTGATCGGTAATTTACAGTGGTTAAGGGGCTAGGCTCTGAGACTAGACTTTCTGAACTTGAGTTTTGGATCTGCCACTTATTAGCTGTGTGACCATGAGCAAATGCTGTCAAAGTTTTGTCTCCATTTCCTGATCTGCCAAATTGGGGCACTCTTAGGACTTGACAGAGTGTTACAGAGAAGTATGAAGAGATGAAGAGCGCTCAGAATACTGTCTGGCTCATGGTAATCTCAGCACTTTACCTATTAATTCTATCAGTAGTCGTGACTGCAGTAGGAAGAGGAGGTGAGGGATCAGTGTCGATGATAGTGTGTGCCAGACAACATGCTAGATACTTCTTCCATCAAGGAGTTACAGTCTACCGAGTGACAAAAACATAAGAAGATCGATGCACAACTGTGTTTGGTGCCACAGTACAGGAGTAGGAGATCAGGAACATTTCGAGAGAAGCACTAGACAAGAAAAGACATCTGGGTGAAATACAGAGTATGAATAGAAGCTAGCACAAAGCAATAACAAAACAGTGTCCCAGGCACACATAGACACACAGGCAGACACAGTTGCATGGCACCTGGATATCCTGCCTATAGTTTATCAATGGTAGATTTTAGGTTGTGAAAGGATTTGTGTTCCATGAAAAGATGTTCAGAGTTTTCACAGAAGGCATTGGGGAAAAAAAATTAACCATGAGAATTTTATTATTGGGTGATTAACATGATTAAATTAAAACTATACTTGCCATTAGTGTGGACAGTGGTTTAGGGGGCAATGACGTAGGAGCAGGTAAATCAGGTAGGAATTTATTGCATTAATTCAGAAATAACCTGCAAAGCCCTAGTCAGAAGTAGGATCAGTCTAGAGAGTAGAGAGGTACTATTTGTAAAATACCAAGAGGGTTTAGGAGAATAGAGAGGTTACAGGTGGAAATGGGAGATGAAGAGGCACGGGAATGTTGCACAAATATGACTAGAGTTAAAGGGAAGCTTAAATTGAGAATAAGCCGGAATCCAGAACTGGCTTCATGGTACTGAATGTTAAAATGTTTTCTGGCTTAAAGCAGTTTTGTTTGTTTAACTTGTGCCC
This sequence comes from Tadarida brasiliensis, assembly GCA_030848825.1. NCBI lineage: Eukaryota > Metazoa > Chordata > Mammalia > Chiroptera > Molossidae > Tadarida > Tadarida brasiliensis. The sequence goes on from CM061266.1 coordinate 67,875,941, forward strand.
TAAACTTGAGAGACAACACCAAGTGAATAAAATAGAAGTTAAACAAATATTTGTCACTGACATTATGAGGACACTGAGGGTGTAATTAATTTGGAGAAACAAAATAGAAGGGAAACAAGTAAACTCATTATGTTTGTGCCATTGTGTTATGTTACATATACGTTACAACACAAGGACATCTTATGCAATGGGTATCAATATCCCATTGTATATATGAGGAGTATGAAGGTAAAAAAAAAAATTAAATCATTTGTTTAAGGTCAGATAAGAAGTGGAAGATACAGGTTTAAAATAATAATCAATTAAACTTTACGAAGTAAAACATAAAAAGTAAATAAAAAGACCAGATATACAGCAAATCCATTTTTGTACAGGAAGAGTACATTTCTTCTAAACGAGAGGGGAAAAGGCTCCTTTAGTATGAACACATTAATATTGTGCTCCAATAATGTGCTGACATTGCAATTAGAGTCAGACTTTAAGATGTGAGAAGTGTTGTCTTGGCCTATAAGAAACATTGTCTTTTGAGGCTCAGACCTCAAACCACGTTTAGAGAGTGCTACTGGAAATATAAGAAGGCAGAAAAGTGACGTGAAGATAGTGAAGTCATAATTAATCAAAACACAATTTTGCACAGTCTGAACTTATTTTTATCTTCTTAAGGACAAATAGAATGTAGCTCAGGTTTCTGCTTTAGGAGATTTAGGGTATAAAGAAGAAATCAGAGGTGCTAATGGCTTTCTCTTTTGATATTCTTAACAACAAAAAAAAAAACTTTTCTCCCGCAAGAAATTCTTTTGCTTTTGTTTCAGAGGGAAGGAAATGAAGTCAGAAATTACCTGGACCGCCCCCCACCCCCCATCTAAGCTCCTGCCTCACCCAGAACTGGAGTGGGGGAGGGACAGGACCAGACTTCCATAAAGCCCAACCTTCTCCAACCTCCCATGCCCTCCAAGTGGGCAGAGGCCACACTGCAGCCAAAAGTGAAGAAGGGGCAGGTGAAGGAAAAGGAATTCCCTCTCACTACACGGAAGGCCCCCTCCTCGGCAAAGCTGCCCTGGCTGCCATGGGAGAAGTGGAGGTAGGTTATGGGGCAGGGAGAAGAGAGGAGCCTTAAAACCTTTCCCTTTGCCAGGCCGGTGTGGCTCAGTGGTTGAGCATCAACCCATGCAACAAGAGGTCTCCAGTTCGATTCCCAATCAGGGCACATGCCCAGGTTGTGGGCTCAATCCCCAGTGGGGGGCATGCAGGAGGCGGTCAATAGATGTTCTCTCTCATCGATGTTTCTATCTCTCTCCCTCTCCCTTCCTCTCTCTCTAAATTCAATAAAGAAAAAAAAAATTAAAACAAAAAGCAAATAAACTTTTTTCCCTTTAACATGACATATTTATATATTTTGTTATAAGGGACGGAGCAAGTTTGGGATAATATTGGTTCTTCAAAGGCAAGGAATGAAGCCAAACATCACCTCTCATTTGGCCACATTTTCCTGCCTCCTAGCTCCTAAAACCTCCAGAGGGAAAAGGGGAAACAGAAGCTGGAGGCGGGAGGGAGATGTTTGAGGGTCCTGAGCCCACAGACCCCTTCAAAAGAAGATGAGGCAGAGAAACAAAGCCTGGTCTCCCACATAGCAGCCACTGAGCCACCCTGGGTTCTAGGAGGAACAATTTAACAGTTACAAAATAGTCATGGGGGTGTAAGCATATTACATTACAAAGATGTAATAATAAATAATATTGTGATAACTATGTATGGTGCCAGGTGGGTACTAGAAATATCGGGGGAACACTTTGTAAAGTATTGACTGTCTAACCACTATGTTGTATGCCTGAAACCAATACAAAATAAGTAGTCACAGTAAACTGTAGTAATAATAATAATAATAATAATAATATGAGGTGAGGTAGCAGAGGAGGGGCAGCTGGGTCCCAGCAGGAAAAGGCCCCTCCCGGAGGTGCATGTGAGAAGCAGCCCAGCCTGTCGCTCTGCCCACCTCTCCCGCAGCTCCCACATCTCCACCTGGTCCTGGGCAGGGACCATACCACACTGATCTCCCCCAGCAAACCGGGCTGCTCCTCATCCTCCAGCTGCAGCAGGGCAGTCTGCTCCACAGACTTAAGCACACGCTTCTTGGAGGTGTCTGGACGCCACTCACCCATCAAAAACGCATCCAAGATGAAGTAGGCTTCCTAAGAGTCGAAGATGAGTCCAGTGCGCACATGCTGTCCAAGTATTTGCCAGGAGCTCCTCATATCCCTGGGTCAGCTCCAGGGGGATGAACTCACTGTCTGGGCCTTCGATGGCTCAGCGTAAGTAGAGGCTGCATGTCTCTTGTAAAGGACTCTGAGGTCCCTCCGCTCAGCAAGCTGCACATCTTGGGCTTGCAAGACAGAGGGACGTGCATAAGCTCCGGATCGCCGCCTGTCGGAGGGGCCAGGTACCATTTCTGTGCAGCAACTTTCCCCGCCAGGTGAACAGCGCTTGGATCGCGTTCTTTTTGCAGCCTCGGGATTTATGCGACCCTCTCTGCCACCGTGGGCCCAGCTGTGTTCCCTTCCTTCTCCTTGTGCTCTTTCCCTCCTGCCTGCAGCCTCTCTTGCTCAAATGTCTGGCCCAAAGTGGCAGAAGGTCAGAGGCTCTCTCCTTATTATGAGCACCCCAGGGGCCAAGAGTCTTTGGAAAGGCTAACAGCTCCCCCTGCCTTTATCCAGCGCGCACAGGGCTGACTTGCTTGCGGCTTTGACTTTCTGGGACCAGTGGTGACTGTGGGGGGCTGACACTTCAGTGTTGTCCACGTGAACTTGGGGGTACTTGAGACATAGTTTTTATTCTGTAGTTTATATGCGCAGAGCAGCAACAATGTGTTATATATGTAGACATCTCATGAAGAAGCAAATACACCTTTCATCCAGTTTTCCTGAAGATTTCTAGAAATAACTTAAGATCATGTTAATTTAACGTGAATTGTTTTGAATGCAATACAGTCTTTCTTTCCTCATGATTGCTTGATTCTAGATTTCAAGTTTGTCTTTGTATATAATTATAATCTCTCGAGTTTTTATTTTTTTTTATTTTTTTGCAAACGAAATCTGAGGTGGATTCTGTAAAGCCTGTGTAATATATAATTGAACAGTTTACACTATCAACTATCTATTCCTCCTATTAATTAGGGTTTTAGATAGTGAACAAACTAATACTTCAATGGTAAAATCTTGTGTTATCTCTAAAAGAATGGAAACTATGTCATAATATAAAGTTAAGCATGTGAGTTTTGGCACTGGAATCCCTTGCTTGAAATGCTGGCTTCACGATTTACTAGGTGTGGGACTTTGGGAAAGCATTTCACTTCATTGTGTCGCACATTCTTTATCTATAAAAATATACTTTCACCCTAGCATTGTTGTAGGTATTCAATGATTTAAAGACATATTTAATCAAAAGCACTTAGCATACTACTTGGCATATATTTAGCATATAACAAACATCATTAATTATCTATTCCATTCCCACAGAGAGATTTCATGGTGCAGTGAGTTGCCAGCTTTTTTTCTTTTTCTTTCTTTCTTTCTTTCTTTCTTTCTTTCTTTCTTTCTTTCTTTCTTTCTTTCTTTCTTTCTATTTTTTTGTTATTAAAAATAACATTATCGCGCCAGTGGTGTACTAAAACTGACTTTTGGAAGAACCAGTTGTGAAGTTCTCAGGAATTTTGGGAGTTGGTTGATGTTATGTTGGTAGCTTGAAATCAGGTACGATGGGAGTATTTATACCAATCAGTCCCAAAATGCAGTTGTTAAACATGTACTGGGATGATACTGAAGTTAGCTTTATTATCCCTGTCAGTAGTTTTCTCCTGCTCTGCTCTGAAAGGATCTTAAGATTATAAAAATATTGTTTTTTAAAAAAAAATGGAAATTTGACCGTTTTTATACTGTTATAAATGTTTACTTGTATGACCCAGAAATTGTATTCCAAAGTATTTACATAGACAAATATATATATGTATATTTATATACATATAATGCATATTATATTATGCAGTAACAGTGTTCGTTTTTAATACTGTTAAGAAATGCCAAACAATTCTCCAGAATATTCACACCACTTACCACTCCTACCAGCAGTGTGTGCGTTCCAGTTGCTCCACACCTTCACTTTGACTCTGACTTCGTGTATTCTAGTGAGTGGGAAACGGTAGAACACTGTAATTTTAATTTGCATCATTTTGGTGATCAAAGTTGTTGAGCAGTTTTTCATGTGTTTATTGGTCATTTGTATATCCTGTTTTGTGAAATTTTTATTCACTGTTGCCCATATTTATTCAATTTATTTTTCTTTTTTATTTCCGACTTGTAAAATTATTGTATACATTGCGGACATATATTCAGATTATAAATCATTTGACAGATATTTGGAACACATTTTTTTTCCCCTTTCTGTGGCTTGTCTTTTCATGTTCTTCTTCTTTTTTTTTAAGTTGATTTGAGAGAGAGAGGAAGCGAGAGGAAGAGAGAGAGAGGGAAACATCGATATGAGAGAAATATCAATAGGTTGCCCCTGCATGTGTCCCAACTAGGGATGGAACCCAAAACCTAGGTATGTGCCCTGACAGAGAATTGAACCAGCAACCTTTCAGTGCATGGAACAATGCTCAACTAACTGAGCCACACCAGCCAGGGATTCAGTTTCTTTATGAAATTATTTTTTAATGGAATTTTAATTTTGCTGAAGTTCAATTTTTAATTCTTTTTCTTATGTCAGTGCTTTTGGTGACTTATCTAATAAATCCTGTGCAACAAGCAAAGATCTATTTTTAAACCTCTGCTTTGGAAGTAGAAATATTCTACCACTCTAATTATTTTTTACTTCTTACTGAATGTCCACATTCACATTCTGATTCAAAAAATGTGATATGACAAGTTAAAATAATCAATAAAAGTACTCCTACTGGAAGCTGCTAAATAATTCTGGTTGCTCCAAAGATTATTAAAATATCAAAGTATCTCCACAATGTTTTAATAGGTTATGTTATTGTGGAGGAGATTATATTTGAGCTATTTCCCTCAGAAAAAGAGAGAAAAGGAAATCACATTTAAGTCAAATTTTATATAAACCATTTTATGTGGATATAAAACCCCCAATGCATGTACATGTATGGTCAGATGGGAAACCCTTTCAACTTCATAGGCTAATGATGTAATTAAAAGTTACAGAAATTTTAATCTATAGAGTGTTTTAAAGCAATGATTATACAAATGAAAACTCATGTCTATTTTGCAGACTCTATAGAGTTGCTACAGATGGATTTAAATCCATGCAAAAATATGAGAGCACAAACTTCGGCAATGTTTCTGTTTTCTTCTTAAGAACCAACGTTATATATAATCATAAGTGTCTTTGTAGGAAAACATCCTACACTTTCAATGTGATGCTTGATTGTGTAGCACAAGTAAAGCAACATTTGAATTCTTAAGAAAGAGTGGCATTACTCTTCAATATATCTCTATACTTTAGGTGACCAGATCATGGGGGGAAAAGGTGAGTTTTAAAAAGTAATCAGTTTCTCCAAATTTAAAAAAATCTGTGCAAGTGTTTATCTTTCTTCCCATTCAAAAGTTGGGAAGTAAAATACCATTCTTTCACTCCCACATTATATGTATTTTTGATATGTATAAACCCATACTCTTCATACATGTTTGCTATATTTAAGTATATATGAATAAATAAAACACTAATGGATGATTTTACTTTATTTTTCCTCTCCTAATTTCTGAGAAGCAGTCTAGTAGCATGTCATTTCAAGGTCAGGATTGTTAATGTTTTCCAAAAATGAAAAATATCTACAATTACTTACATGCCTGAAGTTAGCTCAAAAAGATCCAAAAGGGTATGTACGGTTATTGGTTTCTGTTTTTATTTCATCCTAAAATTCAGAGCCTTAATATTTTTCTTTCCAATTGTATTAATTATTTTTTACAGTTACTTATTGAAAATTTCTATTCATAAATTTGGGTATTTAGAAATCTCAGAAGATTTAAGAATTTATATTTATTTAATAAACTATTTTAGATTTTCCACAGCTTGGATTATTAATACAGGTAGACCTTGATCAAGGGCCCCTGTATTAAACTTAGGTACCCCAATAAGAATACAGAAAATAAAGACAATTGCTAAATAACTCTTTTATTTATGAGTTTTTAGAAATCTTTAAGCTTTTTAATTTATTTTGGCCAAAAGGGGCATCTGCTGAGACATGGCATGGAAATTCTACAAACCTTGTGTAGTTTACTCATGGCCCTGGATATGTCAGTTTTCATATTTTTTTCCTTTAAGCATGAAATGCTTAATTTTTAAAGGTACTTTCATAAGGTTAAATATGCTATTTAACCAATTTTGCACAGCACAAACCAAGAAAGAATGTCAGCACCTACTATAATTTTCAGGTAAGTAATGCCATGTAGCATAGTATATAAATTAATTGGTTAGAATATTGCCATGATTACACTAAAAATAAGAATTTATGTTAGAAACATTGACCAAATATTAACTACATATTATTAAATAATACATGAGTGGGGATGATATAGCAAGGTTTTGTTTTTATTTGTCAGGTTCAAAAAAATGTATGTATCTAGATTTTAGTTATATATTTTATCACATCATGTATATCTATATCTATACCTATATCTGTATCTGTATCTGTATCTGTATCTGTATCTGTATCTGTACCTGTACCTATACCTATGTCTGTCTATCTATCTATCTATCTATCTATCTATCTATCTATCTATCTATCTATCTATCTATATCTTAGAGCATAAAGAAGAAATAGCAGTCACTATATAAATTGAACACACAAGCAGGATGAAACAGACTGCCTAGGGATATTAGGAAAGACTTCGGAGAGCCTGAAGTTATGACCAGAAAGATACTAAGCTTTTTCTAGACAGTACAGCTGTAATTATTCTTTATATTCTTCCCTCCAGCTTTTTTGTTTGTGCATTTTGTTTAACGTGCTGATTCTTACGCTTGTAATGTTTTTTTCTCCCCACATACTGTGCATTTGGGAAAATGATTTCTCCAACTATTCTACATTAGTTACTCCTGATTCCTAAAGGGTGCATGGGTGAAGAATTTATGCAGGCTTTTCTTTTTGCCATGACATAGGAAAGTTGATCCCTACACATTTTCTCAACCCCCAGTGAGCATTTATTATACACACAAGGATGTAAATAAATAAACCGCTTTTTAAATGTTTGGTCTAGTTTATCCTGTGTCTAAAAAAAATTGCTTCTTATATTCCTTCCACAACTATAACTAGATAGAAAAAAAACTCCGTGAAATGTCCATTCTGTGGAACTTTCCTGAGGTGCAGTAATAAGCAGCTAAATCACCAACCCACCACTTATTTCTGTGCACTGACTCAGCTCCCAGCAGAATCTGATTTACTTCTTTTTCAGCCTTAATTGCCATCTCTTTTTTCAATGGTTAAGTTATATACTAAGATTTGTGCAATTTCTAATGAAATACATAGAAAGAAAACTGTTATATATCTTATCTTTAGACTCTAGAAAAAAATATAGCATTTCCTAAATCTTAATATGGAAAAAAGTACATATTAAATACTTGTTTTAATGTGTATTAAATATAACCTTCCATAAGATGTAAGTGACTCGATTCCACTAAATTATGTTCATGCAAAAGTAATATGAGAGTTAAAAAATGAAACAGGCCTATTAAATTTCAACTCATTTATGTGCTATATTTACGTACTTTTTTTTTGTAAGCAGGTTTAATCACAGAGCATATAAATTATTTCTAACCAATTGACAATCTAAAATTTAAAGTGGAAGAAAGGATCTCTACTTAATGGATTTACAATTAAGATTGCTGTGTTTCCTAAGGAGGAATTATACCTAATCATCTGATGTATAAGCTAATTTTTCAGATTAGATGCATGCTTTTACAAATTGTCTATAGAACAAAAAGTAAAAGTACATAAAGAAGTGTTTTCTATTTTCTTTTTAATTTTTTAATTGATTTTTAGAGAGAGAGGAAGGGAGAGGGAGAGAGAGATAGAAACATCGATGAGAGAGAACATTGACTGGCCGCCTCCTGCATGCCCCCCACTGGGTATTTGGCCCACAACCTGGGCATGTGCGCTGACCGGGAATCGAACCGGTGACCTCTTGGTGCATGGGTCGACACTCAACCACTGCCACACCAGCCGGGCGTGTTTTCTATTTTTAATCTCACAGTAAGTATTTAATAAGTTCTTGGGCATTTATTGCACGGAATGCAGTTCACCTGAATTATGAGACTTAGTTTAACATGCAGTGACCAAGGGTTTCCATAAGAGTACAAATTAACCTATTTTGGGGTATTCACAGACTCCCCATTTTGATTGGCTTAGCTTTCCCTGATAGTGTGGAATTTTACCTGAGCCATGTGCTCCTGGAAAACAGCAACGAAGAAACACCATCCCCTACCCATTTTGTGTTTTAGGAAATTGCCTACTGCCGAGAGCTCTCTCCATATGACCTAAATAAAATTCCCTGGATGACCCTGTTGTTTATATGACAAGACTAGACACAGACCCTCCAAATTCCCACTCTTTGTCTCATAAATGAGACACTTTGTGCCACTGACCAATGTGGACAAAATGCCAGGCAACCTGACTTGACCAAAATGTACTCAGTTTTCCCTGTGTCCCTCCTGTCTGGGCCACTTCTGGGAAATCATCTGGAAAACATTCCTGATGAACTGCCTGATCACACCACCTACTTGTCACACTGTCTCACGCTAGGCTCTCTCTAGCTTTCCTTACTTATTTCTAGAAATGAAACTCACTTCTGCCTGACCTTTGAGAGGTTTATATGTTTGGAGTAGTCTTCCTATTGTCATAGCCCCTTCACCCTGGCACAATAAGTTTTTTTGAATAAAGTCTCTCCTTACCTAAGTCTGAATTTGGTTTTAATTAATAATCCCTTTTAAAATTATTATAAATTTATGACTTGTTAAGAGAAACTTAATATAACTTACAATAATGTATGCAAACCCATCTGTACAAATAATAGATAGAATTAGTATCATTCTCAAATTTTGAGAGTTTAACTTACATATTTTTGGAAGAAGGGGAATCAGAATAATTTAGTCTTTATTTAATTGCTGGCCTAGGTTTTAAAACACTGATATGCAATTTACTACTAGAACTATATCAAAAAGCTAATCAACTATCATAAAATTGAAGTAACAAATGAAGCAAGCCCAAGACCTACATGTTAGGTGAAGTTCTGGTTTAAAGGTATACCCTGGTAAAGCTCAAGGGCTTTTCTTGTTCATAGGAAAGTTTTAGCTATAATCAAAAGCCCATTTGTTTAGGAGGTGGGAAGTCATGGTTAAAGACAGGAAGCCATTTGCTCGGCCGGTGTGGCTCAGTGGTTGAGCATCGACCCATGCACCAAGAGTTTGCCAGTTCGATTCCCGGCCAGGACACATGCCCAGGTTGTGGCCCGATCCCCAGTGGGGGGCATGCAGGAGGCGGCCAATCGATGTTCTCTCTCATCGATGTTTCTATCTCTCTCTCCCTCTTCCTTCCTTTCTCTCTAAAATCAATAAAGGAAAAAAAAAAAAAAAGACAGGAAGCCATCAAGTATACCTGGAGAGTTCATTCAATATTATATCCCAAGTACCTAGCCAAGGCATGGCACACAGTGATACTGACTCAGTACTTTTAGAATTAATTTATGGTATATTTTTTGACACAGACTTTATTTATTAATTTACTTCATTCAAAAATCAAGGTGTCAGTTCTTAGAATAGATTGACAAAAGGGAGAATGTACATATTTATTTATTGAAGAGAGGAAGGGGATGTTGGGGAAATTGAAAAGTGACAGGTATTTGTCTTTATCACTCATTTTCAGGTTTAATAAGCAACTCTAAATTTTATGCTTAGTCATTTTGAGATGAAGTTTTGCATGGAATTATGTATTTTCTGGTCATTTATATTTTATTTTGAGTTTATAAACTGATTTTACTATACAATTTAATGAATGTTTAAACTGCTGTCATGATAGTGTTTTGTGAGTTAGTAAATATATTTGATTCCAAAAGTCTAACCCAACATAGATAAGAATTCCAAAATCAAAGTCAAAATTAAGTTGCTGAGAACCACAATCTTGACTCTGAAAAAGTTATCCCCAAAATGTAATCTGAAAAGGTCATTGTTAGTTGTAGTACTGGTCACCCTGATATCTTCCCCATCTCAGTGTGTACCCTTCATTTACATTTCTAAATTATAGAAGTAGTCACCTTTCATGATATTATTCATGTATGGAAATTTATTCTAAATGTTATGCACATACTTATCCTACAAAAGACCTCACCCTCTAACCCCTTTTTTAAAATTTCCTTTCACACTGTACTGAATTGATAGTGTTGCCTCAAAATCATGTTCATTAGGAGCCTCAGAATGTGATCTTCTTTGGAAATAGGGTCTTTGCAGATGCAATCAAGTTAGACGAGGTCATACTGAATTAAGGTGGACCCCAAGTCCAAAATGACCGCTGTCCTTGTAAGAAGATGGACATTTGGACACAGAAACACAGACATGCATCAAGAAAATCAAAGGTTACCAGCAACCACCAGAATCTAGAAGAGGCAAGAAAGGATGCTTCTCTTGAGAAATGAGATGGACATGACACCGTGATCTGAACTTCTAGCCTCCAGAAATGTGAGAGAATGAATTGCTGTTTTTAGCTGCCCAGGTTGTGATACATTGTAACAGCAGCCATAGGAAACTAATGCACACTCCATTCCCCAAAGAATCCTTGTGTGGATGTTTCGGAAGGGGATTTTATAAAGGAGAGTAGAAAAGGAGGCTTTAGTAACTCACACCACTCACAGAATGCCATGTTTCTAGGGGCTGACAGTGTTTTGTTTTTTGGCTCTGAAGGATGGCATCATTGATTCCTCTTGTGAAAGAGGAGCAGATTTTTTAAAAAAATTAATAGTGTCTGATTTAAATAAGGTCACAGTAGTTGCTATAACGTATCCAAAAATACATAATGACTTAATAATGATGAAAACAATATTTCTCGTTCATGGAACTATCCAAAGCAGGTGTTCTGATGAGAAGTCAATTCTCCAAATGTAGATTCAGGATCCCAGGGTCCTTCTTTTGTTTTACTCCAACATCTCCAACACATGGCCTCAAAATTCACCATGGAAGGGGAAAGAATGACAGTGTAAAAAGCTGTTAGTGGGTTAGATACGCCATTTGTGTAACTGTATTCCATAGTCAGGACTCAGATTGCATTATGACAACTAGGGATTCAGCAAGGGACCCAGAGCACCCAGGAGGCAGAGAAAGTAGGTTTGGTGAAGGTTTAGCTAATCTCTGCCACAGAGTCGATCATTTCAATACATAGTTGCTCAGTAATTATGATAAACCAGGAATGTTTGCTGTCAGTTTATAACTAAGTAGTTATTGTGGGATTGTCTATATTTCAGAATTCATAATAATTTAAGAAAGTTTTAAGTGACTCATTAAATATTATTAAGCATAATATTGATATTATACTTTCTACTAGTATTTAGATTTTTAAATTTAGCTTCACTGGTTTATTCTTTATATATAGTTATTCTACTTTTATTCATTTATGAGCATTTTTCACTTCTTTCCATATAAATTTTCTGAATTTTTAAAATAAAAATCATCTTAGCACTGATACGGGAGATGAAACAGAGTTTACATGTATACTCACTTCCAACCCATAATCACACCAGTAATATTAAAGTGATAAAAACTGGAAAAGCAGAGATAAAGGGAATGGAAAGTGTTGGGTCTCTGAGAGAGCTAATTGAAAGAACCCCCATGTCAGTTGTGACATTCGAAAGCATTGTTTAAAATGGTTACTCCAGATACCATTACAGGAAAGTATCCTTTTGCATTTTTAAGAATATGTTTTCATTGATTTTTTAGAGAGAGAGAGATAGAAACATGGATGTGAGAGAGAAACATCCATCCGCTGCCTCCTGCACTCCCCCTACTGGGGATCAAGCCCGCAAGCTGAGTATGTGTCCTGACCGGGAATCAAACCAGGACCTCTCAGTCCATGGGACGACGCTCAATCCACTGAGCCACACTGGCGGGCTGCATTTTTTTTTTTTTTAGGTAATACTTTTTGTCCCGATGATGGCCATTGTATTTGTAAACTAAATTATATCTTGATTTATGAAAGTTAAAGCTGTTGACAGTGTTCTCAGGAACTTACACTCTTCCATGTTAGCACGGAGGGCTTCAGATGGGTGTCTTCACTCTTCAGCTGAGCTGGGGCCCACGGGTGCTGAGAAGACAGTCCCTGCAATATTTCACATAAAATTTGGAGTCAGAATTGAACTCAGCAGGTCCTTGAAATACACTGACCCTAGTGTTATTTCAATCTCTTATACCTATATTAAGAGTTAAATAAAGAGATTACAAAGTTTATTTTCACAGTAATTTGATCAACAGACTTAATTTTTTGGTTGTCCTGGGACAAAAATACCAGAAACAAAATATTTTTCTCCCTCTCCTTCTCCCTCACTGTCCCTCACCTTCTCCCTCCCTCTCATTCTCTGGAAATTGTCTTTCCAGCACTTTGTCTTGGAAAATGTTATATTAAAGTGAAAAGTTGAAAGGTTTATTGTTGCATATTAGTATATTTATAATAGAGAGTAAAACAACTTTTACTAAAACTGTAATGAAGGCTGAGTTAAATTTGTGATTAAAGAAGAAACAATCCTTAAGTTAATGGTAGTCATACACACACAACAAAATTAAGAAACACCACAACAGGGAGCCTAAGAAGCACATAGTATGTTACTGCTATCCCATTTCAGGCTAATTATTAGCTGTCAGTACCATTCCTAACAGTTGCTGAAATTTGGTATCATATGTGGACATGCTTGTGGCAGAGACTAAATTTTTTAATTGCCTCACAGAGTCGTTTGAGAGACAACGGGAATCACAATAATCCCAAGCAGGGAGGTTGCAATTCTTGTTATCTGTTACCAAACAGATGGACAACATGGATTTATTGTCCTTTGCAATAGAAACCATGTATGTAATATGATTGTACATTATGAGATTTGGTGGGAAAAATTCAGGAGTTTAGAATAGGTTAGCTTTTGCCCTTCTTATAGATTCAGTAATATTCTGTAATAAAGGTACAGACTTGAGTTGAAACGGACTCATTGGAAAGAAAAGGCATACTTTTTTCCCTCTGGTCAACCTCCAGGAATGGTTGAGAGTGTAATAACCCAGAGCCGTGTTGGGATGAAAAGATTAAATTACTAACAAAAAGCTTGTTAGTGTTAGCAGTTAAGGAAGCCAGAACCCAAACTGGCAATAAGACTGAGATATGGGAGCAGCCTGATTCCCACGGGCCCTTTCCAAGAATCCTCTTTTATATACTGCAAGGCAGACAGGAGGCAGTCACTTTTACAGTATACGTGCAGATAGCCAGGGCAAGTACAGAGTATCGATGTCTCTCGATCCTAAACCTTTGTCTCAAATTGTCCAAAGTAGATCCCTCGGTGGAAGTCATTAAACTGAAGGCTATGGAAGTGAGTGTATAACTGAGTATTGTTGCTAGGAAACAGATACTCAAATCTCAGCTTTAGAATCAGGAAATATAGCTCAGCACAATATCTGGCTTTAAGGGAGTTGTTTTCACAGTGTCTGGAATTAAGAAACTGATTGGGCTTCCATGTAGCAATTTCAAAACCCCATTCGTGTTTGCTCTCCTCACACACACATATGAAGAACATGCAAACACACCTGCAGGAAGGGAGCTGATAAAGAGCATCAGCACCCAGAATATGCATCCTTTTAAATTCCCATCTCAGATGTAGTTATGATAGTACTAAATATGGGACTCCTCTCAAAGGTCCAAACCAAGAGGCATGGGGGGTGGGGTAGGGGTAATGGACAAAGAAGCTCCTTCCAGAAAAATATCTGGGAATCATTTTACTATCAGGGCAACATTTCATACTATACATTTTTTTGATCACGCTCAGAGCCATGAAGCAATGATGACTTTATTATTTTTTTTTCTCCAATGATTTATTTTATTCCTCCATTTTATATTGTGTTAGTTGAGGGTAATTAACAATCATCCAAAGGTCTCCAGATCACATGGAGACATCCTAAGTTGACTTGAAAATTTCATACCTTACCTGGAGGGGGAGATAGATACAGTTACAAAAAGAAACTTTGGGGACAGGATTAATGCTCTTTACATTGTCAGGAATACTTTTGGAAACTTACCCATGGGAGGAAGAATATATATGAATGTTAGTTCTAAAGTATCATTTTCAAAAATGTTTCCCTGGCCTGGGTGGTGTGGGTCAGTTGGTTGTGCATCGTCCGGTGCACCAGGAGGTCACTGGTCCAGTTCCCAGTCAGGGCACATGCTTTGGTTCCGGGCTCAATCCTCATTGGGTGGGGGTGTGCAGGAGGCAGCCCATCAATGTTTCTTTCTCATCGATGTTTCTCTCTCTCTCTCCTCCTCCCTTCCTCTCTCTGAAGTCAATAAAAACATTTAAAAAAATGTTGTCCTGGCCAGTGTGGCTAATTTGGTTGGAGCATTGTCCCGTGCACTGAAAGGTCATAGGTTCCATTCCCAGTCAGGGCTTATACCCAGGTTTCTAGTTCGATCCCCAGTATGGGCAGGTAAGGGAGGCAGCCGACAGATGTTTCTCTCTCACATTGATGTTTCTCTCTCTCTATCTCTCTCCCTCTCTCTGAAATCAATGAAAGCATATCCTCAAGTGAGGATTTAAAAAAAAAAAAAAAGGTATAGCCCTGGCCGGTTTGGCTCAGCGGTTAGAGCGTCAGCCTGCGGTCCGGAGAGATCCAGGTTCGGTTCCCGCTAAGGGCGTGTACCTCGGTTGCAGTTTGTCCCCGGCCCTGGTTGGTCGTGCGGGTGGCAGCCACTCGATGTGTCCCTTTCATGTTGATGTTTCTCTCTCTCTCTCTCTCTCTCCCTCCCACTCTATCTGAACAAAAAATGAAAAAATGTCCTCGGGTGAAGATAAAAAAAAAAAAAAAGGTATATTATAGCTGTCCTGTAAATATAAACAAATATTTCAAAGAAGTTATTCCACATCAATTAATAAGAGGAACAGTCAGATATTAAGATGGGTACAAAGAACATTTCAGATATTTAGACAATTAATTAAAGAAATATTAGCATAAGATTGCTGAGTTTGATATGACACTGGTCAGTGTCCTAGGGAATCATAAACCATTATCTTCACTTTTGCCAACAGACAGAAGTTATTTACATCTTTATTGAGCAAAATCTACAGCTTAAGAAATTTTGCTAAATCTTGGACCATAATCAGTAGTAAACAGTGAGTTGAACAAGTACATTCCACTTTAAATATCTTGCAATTTTATTTGTCAATTAAACCTGAATAAAGCTGGAGGGTGAGGGGAGAAAAAATATACCCCCCTTAGACTCAGATTGGGATCCCTTTATTATGTTTAAAGAGCAGACCACCTTTTTTTAATTTATAGTTTTGGGATAATTTTATTATTATTGGGTGGATCAAATGTTTTTGATTAGTTGATTTTAGCCAAATTACATTAGTCTATCTTTGCTTTAATAATATTCTCATTTTCCTTATGGCAATCAGCCTTTACCCGCTTTCTATCAATGTGACTTCAGAGACTGAACCAACTATAAGAACCAGAAAAGACATACAACTAAGAGAAAACGAGTATCACTTTCCTTTGGCCAAAGTGACTTTTTCAGGGTAAGGAAACTAACAAGATTGTATTGACCCTCCAAAAGGATATTACTCTCGTTGTTATGGTTGTTGTTGTCATTATTATGTCTTGGAATTTAGAGTTTTGAGAATTTCTGCAAGCATATTCTTACAAGGGAGATAAGCCTATCTTAATAACAAAATCAACTCAAGGAAGTGGATCTGAGAATTAGAAGACTAAAACTTGTCTGTGGTGATATTATTGTAGGCTGTGGCAAACCATGCCAAAACCCAAAAATATCTGGACTTTGCATTTATGTGAGATAAAGTATGTTCATAGTTTTCAATCAAGGCAGATTGGCTTTTCTTTTAACTGATATTAACTATTTCCTTAGTATGGATACATGGAAATTCTAGTTTCTGATTTTTGTGTTTTAGATAATATCTTTATTTTGTCTTTTTTAATTGATTGAGAGTTTAGTAACATCCTCTGATCAAAATTATGTTCTTTCTGAGTTTTAAAGACATATATACATGGTCTAGAATTCCAGAAAGATATCTGATTCAAATTTAATTGTTGGTCCAGCATAGAGGACCTGCTTTAAAAAATCTGGAAACATTTGACGTCTATTATTTTCCTCCTTGAAATTCTTCAAGTTCAAAGAAGTGAATTGTTTACCTTCATCCTGTATCACCTTCTGTATGTCCTTTGAAATTAAAGACCCCTATCTTCCTTCAGTTTAGAGTAACTTTTGGCCTTAGTCTATGAGTCATATATTTTAATTTCTCCTTTGATTCTCTCTTGTTTTTTGTCTTTGTTTTTGTTTTTCCTCTTTCTACCCCCCTACCCTCAACTCAGCCTTTCTTTCCTTTTGCAATATATTCTGGGAAATGTATCCTAATTCACAGTCTAAATCATTCTACCCACTATTTCATTCTTTTTTTAGGATGGGAGTGAAATATTTTTATGTACCCATAAATTACATTTTCTATTCCAACCACACCCCTGCTGGACTACTCACCTTTTTCTCCAGCACAAGATGTAGCCCATGCAGCAACTTCTATGTAAAATGCTCTTCCACCTGGTTTTACATAATTCACACTTACCCATCATATTTCAAATAATATATCACATTCTCAGGAAAGTCTTCTTTAATTTCAAGGATGTTTTTGCCATTATTAAATCTGTTATTTTACATTCATTGCATATGTAAGTCTTTCTAAATGTGTGCATGTGGTTATTTAATGATTTTTCTTCAATTTTTTACTTTAATTTTTTTCTTCCATTTTATACTTTAGAAGAAAAATGACATATCTGATTATAGATCATTGTAATACTAGTGTAGAATGTTATAAATATGTATGGAATGAATTAATTAATGAATTAAGACATGGGGAAGAAACTTCTTTTTTAATTCTTGTCTTTTGTACAGTTCTTGTTATCTTCTTAAATACTCCTTAGGGATTTCTGTCATCGTTATGGTCAGTGATTAATTTCCTAAACCCCATAGCCCCTATTAATAGAATGCTTCTATTTTTATTTTTTATGCTGAAATATTTGCTCAGGAGTTATTTTAAGATTCTTACCTGCATTTTCGTTGTATCCCAAGCTGTGCTCACAGTACTATCCTGTTGTTTTAAATGTCTCTCTCTTCCCTCTATGCATGGTATACTTGAGTCCATGTTTCTCTAAGTGCGGCAAGGAATTAATTCTTCATTGATCATTCTTATAGTAGCCTTATCATCATACAGTCAAATTTCAATCTGAGAACGTTCTCTTGGTCATCTATTAAGACACCTGTAGAATGTGCAGCTGCCATTTCCATAATTCTGAATTCTCACTACATCTTATAATGATCGTGTGCATTTGTTGATTTTATGCTTATCTTTGGATATATTGCATATCCATTTAAGCCTCTGAGCAATGGAGAATCTGAAATTCACAGAATTTAAGCAAACTTCTCAGCATCCCTCAGAAATAAGTGACTGAGCTACCTTACTCATGCAAGTCATTTTAGTATGGAAATCCATTTTAAAATCAAAATATGTCCATGTCACTCACTCCCTTCGATAAATTCTTCAATTGCTCTCTATCACCTTAAAGACTAAGTCTAAATTCTTAAGTGTGATACATAAGCCTTTCCATGAATTAGCCCTCTTTTGTAGATCCTGCTTTATGTCTAGCTATTTTATACCACAAACTTCTTACAAGGTGCTTCACACAATATATCACTTCACAGTTCTATTTTGTTATGTGTACAGTTTCTTTTGAGAGAAATGCTGGCTCCACATTTTTCTTTTCTTTCTTTTTTTTTTTCATTTATAGGTTTCTTTCTTCAAGTCTCGGCATATTTCTGCTCTTGATGCTTTCTAATTATAACTGGCGGGTTCCTCCTCGGCTCTCTACAGCAGTCTGTGTATTTGCCATCTTACGTGTATCGCGTTACATAGAAACCAGGTACTTGTATTTGTCTTTGTCTCTTACACCTGGATATAAACTATCCAAGGGGAACACCTTTATTTTTATTATTTCAGCATTATTACCACTTCACCATGCCTCTCTTATAATTGGTGTAAAAGAAATATATTGAACTAAATGTTTTTAATAAAACCTAAACCATAGGAAGGAGGACTGAATCTGTCTAGAACTGGATTGTGTTAGCATGAGTATAGTTGATTTATATGTAATCAGATGTGCAGGAGCCCTACTGGAGAGGTTCTTGGTTTCAAATTTTTCAAGGGAAACCGTGAATTTTAAAGTGACATTATACCGATGAGGATGATGATGATGATAAATTTTACTAAACACTTAGTTCTCTGCTAATCTTGGTAATTATATTGAATAATATATTATTTAAAACAGCTATGCAACAGAAGGACAATGAGTATCCCCATTTTCAAGTGAGGGAGTTGAGAACAGAAATGTTAGGAAAATTGTCAAGCAATGAATGCTTAATAAATGATGAGAATGGAGAACAAAGTACTATGGTCTGACCTCATGCTCCACGAACGTAACCACAACAGTAACGCTTTAGTGTGCTAGTGTACATATAAGATTAACTCCTACAGAGATTCATAGTATGAGAGTAACTTGAAGAAGATAAGAATAGTGCTCCCACTGATCAAAACAAAACTGATACGAGGAGTTCCAGAAGCTCTAAACTGTACGTTCAAGAAATGTTTACAACTGAGGACTACATGCTTTAAAATATTAAGAGAATTGTTACAACAAATGTAACCACAGAGGGCATTTTCACAGTCCAGTGGAGTCCTTGTGGGACAATGGACGTAATTTTAGAAGTCAGTAAATAAGGTGTTACAGAATGAAAAGGAGATCTTGAAATAGACCTAGAACTCATGGTACAAGAAGAAGTTATCAGCACTAGGGCTGGAGGAACAAAGGGAAGGTGATGGGGTTATCAAAACCTAGAGGCTTACAACAGGGGCCCCTACGACAGGGGGTCTCCAACCTCCAAACAGGAGTTGGTGCTGGTGGCTCAGGAGAGCAGAAGACAGTATCTTTGAAGCTGAGACTCAGACATTTGAAAAGTTTGGCTGGGACCATTACCTTTGAGGAGGTCAAATAAAACTGATTCTGGGAGAGTAGAAAACAACTAGAAAAAATGCAGTTGCCAGGTGAAAAAACACGAGGATGATGCTGGTAGGAAGGAACCAATCCCTTCAACTACTGGCTTCTCCTCTCTAGTCTCTCACCCCTATTTGTGAAACCTACCGTGCAATCAGTTGGCAAAAAAAAAAAAAAAAGTGCAGTTTGAGTTTCCGGTACCACAAAGCAGAGTATAAACAGGTGGATGTGGAGCTGGGAGACCACAGCTGAGAGGGAGTACACATGATGACTTATAATGTTACATGATTTTGCAAATTCTTGTATGTAAAAATTAATTGATCGGTAAAAAATGGAGATCTAAGAACTAGAATGTAGAAACTTTGATATATACTCTTCTACAGTTTTATCTGTTGCATCACAAATCATTCTAGTTCAGGAGAAAAGGGGAATATTTCAAAGAAGTAAAATATCTTTTCTATACCATCATAGAGTCACAAATTCTTCTTTAGATTAGATTTAATTTGAATTGTCAATGGAGATATTACTATCTTTGGAAATATTGTATGTTATGCCTCAATACTACTTTAATATTGTCTCTTTATATATCATATCCTTCATAGTAAGCTATTTTGCTTAAATATATTAATTTTGAACTGAATGGATTTTCAGAAATAGCTATTGAGTTGTTTTTTGCATATGTCCTGTTCCTTAGTCCTAACTGAAATTCCTCTAGAAGTGTTTGTGTAGCCTTCTCCTCATTAGCTGCATCCCTGTTTACCTTGTTTCATTACTTTGTATCAAGCAGGACCTTAATAAAACATAATAAATTTCCAATTCTATAATTACTAGCAAATATTTTTAAATACCTATTTAAAATACAATTGGCCTGACCAGTGTGGCTCAGTTAGTTGGACATCGTCCTGTGCACCAAAAGGTTGCTGGTTTGATTCCCAGTCAGGCCACAGGTCCGGGTTGTGGGCTCGTTCCCGAGTAGGGAGTGTGCGGGAGGCAGCCGATTGATATGGTATGCTTACATCAATATTTCTATCTTCTCTCTTCCTCTCTCTCCACAAAATCAATACAATTATTTGTTTAAAATAATTAGAGTCAAAGTATAACAACTTCAGTTGAAGTACCAGAAATAAGGCTGGAAATTTACTTGGCTTGTTTCTTCATTTCATCATTCAGCACATACGTATTGGGCAACCACTATGTGGCCAGGGAGCTGTCCTAAACCCTGCGGGTCCAGAATTGAGCAAAACAAATAAAAAATCGAGATGTCCTCATGGAGCTTACCAGACATTTTGGATCTGCGCATTTTGAGAAAGTTATGCAACACCAGGGCAGCATGTCTGCGGGAAGACGTGGTCACCTCCGGCAGGAATGCATGGGTGATTGTCTTCATTTGACCCACTTGATTCACTCAGATCACAAAAACTGACCTGTTTAAAAAAAAAAAAAAAAAAAGATACACGTCTAAAACACAGAAAATCATTTTAATGGAATTAATTCTTGACTGAAAATCAGATTTAGCTTCAGATTTGGGTGACTTTTCAGGTCAAAACAGTAATTAGAAATGATACAACCATCCTTTCAGCTAGTCTGATGGTCTGTTTACTCTGGACAGGAGAACATGGGATTGTTGCTTTTCTAGTTGGAGTACTCTTCCTATTCTCTGTAACAATGCATTCTTACTAAATGTCTAAGACACAAATCCAATGCCCGGCCGGTGTGGCTCAGTGGTTGAGCGTCGACCCGTGCACCAAGAGGCCGCCGGGGCATGCGGGAGGCAGTCAATTGATGTTCTCTCTCATTGATGTTTCTATCTCTCTCTCACTCTCCCTTAAAATCAATAAAGAAAAATTTTTTTTCTTAAAAAGACACAAATCCAATATCAAACCTTATATGCAGCCTGTTGCTTCCCTATACCGTCCTGAGGGAAACAAGCATCTCTCTAAAGGACTATTACTTTACCAAGTGGTCACCTTAAAAATCCATTTACCATATGACATCACATTTATTTATTTAGCCATTTTGATAGGTTGGGAACTCCTAAAATGTAAAGTCTGATAATGATTTGCTCATTTTTTATTTTCCCAAGCACAAGGTATACTGTTGGGCATATTTAGGCCTCTATAGTAAGATTGTGTGGGGTTTTGTTTGTTTGTTTGTTTGTTTGTTTTATCCTCACCCAAGGACATTTTTGCTTTTATCTTCATATAGAATGGGAGGGAGAGAGGGGCGAAGAGAGAGAGAGAAACATCGATGTGAGAGAGACACATAGACTGGTTGCCACACACACACGGCCCCGGGTCTGGGGACAAACTGCAACCGAGGAACATGCCCTTAGTGGGAACCGAACCCGGGTCTCTCTGGTCCACAGGCCGACACTCTAACCACTGAGCCAAACCAGCTAGGGCAGTAAGATTGTGTTTTATTAAAAAAATTAATGAATGAGTGTCATACAAAATGTTGGAAGTCAAAAGACTTTCTAAGATGTTTTCTTACTTCTCTGACCTTGAGTGATATTATAAATGCTTTGATATATTTTATTAAAATGCACTTGTTTCATTAATCTATGGTATACTTTTATTCTGTAATGGAAAATAGGTTTTATTTTGGGGGGGGTGCATTTGTATAGAGCTGAGTGTCTGCCAGGATGTTGCAATCATCTTGTCCTTCTATTGAAAAGAACATGTGCTTTATTACCAGGAACTGGATTTGAATAAATGTGTCCTAGATAGATGATAACAAAGACTGCTTCTCTTGGTAGACTATAAATGTCTAAGATCTTCATGAATGATACATATGAAAGATAGGATGGGAGGTAAGAAGTGAAGGATACAGACTAGGACATTTTATTTAAACTTGATCTCCTAAGTGAGATAAACGTGTTAGCTGCAGCATACAAGCTGTCCTTTAAAAACCAGCTTTACATCATTCACGTGGTAATGGGTATTGCTATTATTCTTTAGTAAAGCTTTTTAAAAAATTCCTCTTTTTTTCAACTCTTCCAGGGGGAAGAAAGGGAGTTTTTATCCGTGATTGATACTCTGTGCACGGCTGCTGGAGTGGAGTCGGCACAGAGTAAGAGATCCCCAGTGAGACATTCAGGAATTGATGGTCAGCTCATGTGAACCAAAAGCCTCTCTTTATCAGGGTGAGTTTGGAGTTTCTGTTGTTTTTCCAATTCAAGAATGTGAAAGCTCTTTAACTCTTGGTTTCAAACGCACCCATACCCAGACCTTTTAAAAATTGAGTATCTGTCTACTATGCACAGGGGTGTACACGGTGATAAATATCATTGCTTCAAGAAAACTTGTCAGAGCAGATGATTTGCTCATCAAGAATTGCACACATATCAATGAGCAGACTGAGAGACAGAACTGACAGGCTTTGTTTATTGTCACAAGTGATTATCAATTAACAGTTTGGATGAGTAGAACTCATCATGACAGGCAAGAAGGGCTAAATGCAAAAGTATTACTGAAATATTCTTTTAGAATTACCTGGAAGTTTCTAAATGACACTAATATATATAGGCAACATTTTCAAAATGTTGATATTGTTATCAGATATATCATAAAATATTAAAAATTTTAAAATAAAATATAATAGTTTTCCTATTTTACCAAGTGCATATCCTGTTCAACTACCAAATGAATGTACGCCCATATTCATATTTATTTTGTTTTTCTAATAATGTTGGACATGGTTTAGAACTTAGAGAAAATAGACTGTTTTCTTGGTATCCTTTATCATATTGTCATTAAGGCTCTCTTTTACTGTATATTAGATCTTGTGCTTCCCAAGAGAAACCTGATGACAGTAGCTCAAACAAACAGAATTTAGTTATCTTATGCAAAAATCAATCTACAGGTGTTGCCCTAAGACTGAACTTCTGCCTCAGTGATGACAGGGAATGGTCTCCTTCTATCTTTCGAAACATTTTCCTTAGCAATGACTATTGCATTCCCAGTTATCACCAGCATTCTAGAAAGGAAGAAAGAAAGGTCATCAAGGTGCTGACAGTTGACCTCTCTTTTTATTTCGAGGGCTGGAAGTGAGTGACATGAACACAGTTAGGTTCAAAGGGGTGTAAAAAGATGTTCGGTATTTAAAAAAAAAAAAGTTTCAGCCTCTCTTTTAGAGGCAGGGTAAAAGCCATTTGCGGTTGAATGAGCCAATCTACAGTAGCTGTCACCTGTCTTCTGAGATGCAACTCCACAGGGGACGGCAAAAGTAGGTTTACAGTTGTTCATATGGAAAAAGACATGCAGGTTCTGGTTATTGCAAGAGCTTTATTATTATTAAATACTAATACAAGAATAAACTCTGTGTTTCGTGTACACACAGCTGTAAACCTAATTTTGCCCACCTCTGTATTGTTATCATTCCAAGTCTGTGGCTGACTTTTCTTACTCTGTATTTACTGATTTCTCTGAATTACATTTTATTTAGTTGCAATGGTAATGCATATCACTAGAATTCCCAATTAAATCCTGTTGATTTAAACAAAAACTTTGTAAAACTTGAGTATTGGGATAATTAATAAGATTGTGTATTTTAGAAAAGAAATTACTAACTGCAGACTTTGTGATGGTTGAGAAACTCATCTACAGTCTGTGCAGTCTGCAATGTGGGGGAGGGACAGCATCAATGACTATAAAGAACATATTTTATTCTTGGTCTCTTTACTATAATATTGGCTCCTTCTACTGCAGCTCTAATCTTTTGCTGAGTATGATCTAAGGCAGCCAGATATTTTTCTCATGTTGGTGAGTTCTTATTTTTCTGCATCTATTCATAGAGTACAATGGGGAAGTAATAGACTGAGGATAGAGGGAAATGGACAGTGCCAAATCTGTAATGTCATGTATAGCAGTTATTTGTCAAGAAGCTTTATGTGGGAGGTGAGGCCGGTATGATCACAGTGAGCAGCAACTGCTGATGGTGATTTATTCTTTCTCAAACTGTACCAGTAAAAAATAAGTATAAAAGCATATTTAAGGAATAAATCTTTCTCTCCATCTCTTCCTCTCTACCTCACCATGTGTATATACACACACATCTTATTGGTTCTGCTTCCCTGGAGAACCTTGACTAGTACAGTATATATCTTACTTCTTTTTTCCGCCTCTCATTTGTGATCTGATTTAATAAAATATTATTTTCTAATTATCTTATATATATATAAATATATCTATATATGCACATATAGGCATATGGATATATGTGTGTGTGTATATATATGTGTGTGTGTATATATATATATATATATATATATATATATATATATGCTGTAATATCTCTTCAGTTAAAAAAAATTATCAAATTTGAAAGTTTACTTTTGCCACATTCCAGTACAAAATTCCCATACCACCTCTCTTCTGATTTCTGTTAACTTGATTGGTTCTTTTTGTTTTTATAAATTAATATGAATATGATCATGCACTACATGGTTTTGTGCCTAGGTTCTTTTACTTATCATAATATTGTTGAGATTCATGCAATTTATTGCTTAAATCAATAGATCATTATTTTTTATTGATGAATAATTTTCTTTTTTTTTTATTCTTGTTAATTCTTACCCAAGAATATTTTTTCCATTTATTTATTATTATTATTTTTTTAGAGAGAGAGCAGAACAGACAGAGGGATGGAGAGAGAGAGAGAGAGAGAGAGAGAGAGAGAGAGAGAGAGAGAGAGGGAGAGAAACATCAAAATGAGAGAGACACATCTACTGGTTGTCTCCTGCACACACCTCAACTGGGGCTGAACATCAAACCTGCAAACCAGGTACGTGCCCTTGACCAGGAATTGAACCCAAGACCCTTCGGTCTACTGGCTGACACTCTAACCACTGAGCAACTCCCGCCAGGGTTTAATGAGTAGTTTTCTAATGTATAAAAATGCACAATGTGTTTGCCTGTTCTCTCTGAATATTTTAGTAGTTTCTGGTTTCTATATGCTATGAAAACAGCTGTTATGAACATTTTTGTATATATCTTTTTGTGGACATTTTTTTATTTCTCTTTATTAAGTTTATAGCTAGGAAATCATAACATCATGGGGCATATAAAGGTCTAAGATTATTTTTAAAAATCTGCATGTTTCCCAAAGTAGCCATACCATTTTACACTCCTATTTGCATGTATGGGAATTGTTTCACACAGTTGTTATGCTTAGATTGGTAAGTATTCTGATCCATTGAAAAGGCATATATTTCCATTTGTTTTGAGCTTCATTAGTTTCTTCCAACTATATAATTTTAAGTATAAAAGCTTACACTTCTCTTTAAAATTTATTTCTAGATTTTATAAATTTTTATGTAATTGGAATATAACTTTTAAAATTTCATTTTTCTATTATGCTTTGGGGGTATATAGAAATAAAATTAATTTGTGTGTATGCATCTTGTATCTTTCAACCTTGCTGAACTTATTACTCCTAATATTTTTAGTGGATTTCTTAGAATTTCTGTATGTCGTCAGGTGCAAATAAATAGTTTTACTTCCTTCTTTTTAATCTGAATGCCTTTCATTTATCTTATTTTTAAATATGTTTATTTTATTTTATATTTTTAGAGAGAGAGGAAGAAGAGAAAGATAGAAGCTTCGGTGTGAGAGAGAGATGACAATCAGCTGCCTCTTCCACGCCCCCTACTGGGGATTGAGGCCACAACCTGGGCATGTGCCCTGACCAGGAATTGAACTGGGACCTCTCAGTCCATGGAATGTCTCTCAATCCATTGAGCCACATAAGCCAGGCTATCTTTTTTTTTTTTTTTTTCTGAATTGCCCTGGTTAGAATCTCAAGTATATTGTTGATTAGAAATAGCCAGAGCTGACACTGGTTCCTTATCTTTCTGATCTTAAGGGGAACAAATTCTGTCTTTATCCATTATGTATGATGTTGGTTAGGGGTTTCATAGACTCCTTTTATCAAGCTAAGGCAGTTCTCTTCTATCCTAAATTGTTGAGTGTTTCTATCAAAACAGGGTGTTAGATCTTATCAAATTCTCTAAATGAGATAAGATCTTTATTGAGATGATGATGGAGTTTGTGCGTGTGTGTGTGTGTGTGTGTATGAAATATTGGGGTAAAATTGGTATATAACATTATAAAGTTTTAGGTGCACAGCATTATAAATTGATATTGTATGCACCACAAAGTGATCAGCACCATGTCTAGTTACCATTCATCACCATACCCCTTTCTATTCTGGTAACCACCAATCTGTTCTCTGTATCTATGAGTTAGTTTTTGTTTTGTTTTGTTTGTTCATCTTTTTTTGATTCCACATATAAGTGAAATTATGTGGTTTTTGTCTTTCTCTGACTGATTGATTTCACTTAGCATACTCCCCTCAAGGTCTACATGTTATAGCAAATGGCATGATTTCCTTCTCTTTTATGTCTGAGTAGTATTCCATTGTGCAGGTATACCATTTATTCTTTATCATGTTATCTACCCATGGATACTTAGGTTGTTTCCACATATTGGATATTGTAAATAGTGCTGTAATTAGCATAGATATGCATGTATCTTTTAAAATTAGAGTGTTTGTATTCTTCAGAAGTGGAATAGCTGGAACATACAGTTCTTGTTTTCATTCTTTTAGGCATCTCTATACTGTTTTCAGTAGTGGCTGCATCAGTTCACATTTCCATCTACAGTGTACAAGAATTCCCTGTAGGTTTTGATCTGTGTTCTTATAATATGGTATTTTTTTACACTGATTAATTTTAGTGTGTTTTGCCACTTTGCATTCCTGGGATAAATCTCATTTGGTTATGCTGTGTAACCTTTTTATGTGTTGCTATATTTGCTTTGCTTGTACTTTGTTGAGGATTTTTATTTCTGCATTTACTATGGATAGTGGCATGTAGTCTTTTTTTTTTTTTTTTTTTTTTAAATGGGATGTCTGTGTCTGGATTTAGCACCAAGATAATACTGGTCTCACAGAATGAGCTGGAAAGTTCTCTCTCCACATTTATTTTTAGAATAGTTTAAAAAGATTTGTAGTAATTTTATTTTATTTTTTAAATTATATTTTATTTTTACCATCACCATTTTCCCCTCTATGCCCTCTTCCACTTCCACCCCCACCCCTGTAATCACCACACTGTTGTCCATGCCCATGAGTTCTCTCTCTCTCTCTTTTTTTCTTTTTTGCTCAATCCTTCCATCCGCTCAACCCCACACCAAGCTGTCTGCCTGCTCTCTATCTATGAGTCTGTCTCTATTTTGCTTGGTAGTTCAGTTTGTTTATTAGATTCCACATATGAGTGAAATCATGTGGTACTTGTCTTTCTCTGACTGGCATATTTCACTTATTGTAATCTTCTCCAGGTCCATTCATGTTGTCCCAAAGGGTACATTTTTCTTCCTTTTTATGGCAGAGTAGTATTCCATTGTGTAAATGTACCACAGCTGATTTATCCACTCATCTACTGATGGGCACTTGGGCTGCTTCCAAATCTTGGCTATTGTAAATAACGCTGCAGTGAACATAGGAGTGCATATATTCTTTACAATTAGTGTTCTGAGTTTCTTCTGATAAATTCTCAAAAGAGAAATCACTGGATCATAAAGCAGTTCCATTTTTAATTTTTTGAGGTATCTCTATACTAATTTCCACAGTGGCTGCACCAATCTGCATTCCCAGCAACAGTGCACGAAGGTTCCCTTTTCTCTACATCTTTGCCAACACTTGTTGTTTGTTGATATACTGATGATAGGAATTCTGACAGGTGTGAGGTGATATCTCATTGTGTTTTTTTTTCCTTTATTGATTTTACAGAGAGAGAGGAAGTGAGAGAGAGAGAGAGAGAGAGAGAGAAACATCAATGAGAGAGAACATCGATTGGCCGCCTCCTGCACGCCCCCCACTGGGGACTGGGCCCACAATGGGAGCATGTGTCCTGACTGGGAATCTAACCAGTGACCTCTTGGTGCGTGGGTTGATGCTCAACCACTGAGCCACACCGGCTGGACTCATTGTGGTTTTAATTTGCATTTCTCTGATGATTAGTGACATTGAGCGTCCTTTCTGTTGGTCATCTGTATGTCCTCTTTGGAGAAGTGTCTATTCAGGTCCTTTGCCCATTTTTTAATTGAATTGTTTGTTTTTTTGGTGTTGAATTTTATAAGTTCTTTATAAATTTTGGCTATTAACCCCTTATCAGATGTATCATTGGCAAATATGTTCTCCCATTTAGTGGTTGTCTTTTCATTTTGTTGATGGTTTCCTTTGCTGTGCAAAAACTCCTTAGTTTGATGTAGTTCCATTTATTTTGCATTATTTCCCTGGCCAAAGGGAAACAAAAAATAGCAGAAAAATATTTCTATGAAAAATGTCTGAGATTTTACCACCTATATTTTCTTCTAGGATTTTTATGGTTTCGAGTCTAACATTTAAGTATTTAATCCATTTTGAGTTTATTCTTGTGTGCAGTGTAAGAAGGTGGTCTAGGTTCATTTTCTTACATGTATCTTTACAGTTTTCCTAACACCATTTATCGAATAGAATGTCTTCAGTGCATTGTATATTTTTGCCTCCTTTGTCAAATATTAATTGACTATAAAGGTATGAATTTATTTCTGGGCTCTATTCTTTTTCACTGGTCTATATGTCTGTTTTTATGCCAGTACCATGCTATTTTCATTCCTATGGCCTTGTAGAATAATTTAATGTCAGGTAGGATGATTCCTTCATTTTGTTCTTCTTTCTCAAGATCACTGTTGCTATTCAGGGTCTTTTGTGGTTCCATACAAATTTTTGAAACATTTATTCTAGTTCTGTGAAATACTCCATTGTTGTCCTGATAAGAATTTCATTGAATCTGTAGATTGCTTTGAGTATTATGGACATTTTAATGATGCTAATTCTTTCTATCCATGAACACAGTATATGCTTCCACTTATTTGTATATTCTTCAGTTTCTTTCTTCGGTGTCTTATGATTTTCCAAGTACAGATTTTTTACAGCTTTGGTTAAATTTATTCCTAAGTATTTTATTCTTTTTGAAGCAATTATGCATGGGATTTTTCTTTCAGTTTCCCTTTCTGAGGCTAGTTCATTATAGGTGTATAAAAATGTAACTGATTTCTGGGTGTTTATTTTGTACCCTGCTATTTTACTGAATTCACTTATCAGTTCTAGCAGTGTTTTGGTGGAATCTTTATGGTTCTTTATATACAATATCATGCCATCTGCAAATAATCACAGTTTTACTCTTCTTTTCCAATTTGGATGCTTTTTATTTCTTCTTCTTGTCTGATTGCTGTGGCTAGGACTTCCAGTACTATGTTGAATAAGAGTGGTAAAAGTGGCTTGTTGTTTTAGCTTATTGAATATGATGTTGACTGTGGGCTTGTCATATATGGCCTTTATTACTTTGAGGTATGTTCCCTCTATTCCCACCTTGTTGAGTGTTTTTATCCTAAATGGGTACTGGATTTTATCAAATGCTTTTTCTGCAATTATTGATATGATCATGTGTTTTTTGTTATTGTTGTTCAGTTTGTTTATGTAGTGTATCACCTTTATTGTTTTGCAGATATTATACCAAACTTGCCTTCCAGGAATAAATCCCACTTGATCAAGGTTTGTGATGTTTTTAATGTATTGCTGGATTCAGTTTGCTAATATTTTGTTGAGGATTTTAGTATCTATGTTCATCAGGGATATTGGCCTTTAATTTTCTTTCTTTGCCGTGTCTTATCTGGTTTTGGAATTAGGATAATGTTGTCCTCACAAAATGATCTTGGGACTGTTCCTTCCTCTTGACTTTTTTGGAATAGTTTGAGAAGGATAGGTGTTAGTTTTTGTTTGAATGTTTGGTAAAATTCACCTGTAAAGCCATCAATCAGGTCCAGTGCTTTTGTTTGTTGGGAGATTTTTTTTATTTTTTATTGTTGCTTCAATTTCACTAGTTGTAGTCTGTCTATTCAGATTCTCTGATTCTTCCTAATTTAATTTTGGAAGGTTGTATGTTTCTTGGAATTTATTCATTTCTTCCAGATTGTCCAATTTGTTGGCATATAGTTGTTTATAATATTTTCTTATAATCCTTTATATTTCTTTTGTGTAAGTTGTTACTTCTCTCTCATTTCAGATTTTATTTATTGGTGTCCTCTCTCTTTTTTTCTTGACGAGTCTGGTTAAAGGTTTGTCAATCTTGTTTATCTTTTCAAAGAACCAGCTCTTGGTTTCATTGATCTTTTGCATATATATTTTTTAGACTCTATTTCACTTATTTCTGCTCTGATCTTTATTAACCTTCCTTCTACTCACTCAGGATTTTGTTTGTTGCTCTTTTTCAACTTTCTTTAGGTTTAAAGTTAGATTTTTTATTTGAGTTTTGCTTGTTTCTTGAGATAGCCCTGTAATACTATGAAGTTCCTCTTAGGACTGAATTATTGAAACCTCAACAATCATTTTTATATTGCCTATATTCTTCTTCAATTCTTTCAGTTTTGTTTCATGTATTTTGGACCTCTACTTTTAGGTAAGTGTATGTTTATATCTTTCTGATACATAGATCTTCTTATCATTAAAAAGATCTTATTTAGGTCTCTAGTAAACATTTTTTTTTTTTTTGTCTTTAAGCCCATTTTATCTGATAGTAGTCAGCTACTCTATCTCTTTGATTTAGTTTTTATATTTAGTTTAATATATATATATATATATATACACATTTATATATGTATATATATATATATATATACACATTTATATATGTATATATATATATATACATTTCAACCTATTTATGTCTTTAATATAACGTATGTCTCTTACAGACAATATATTTTATTTTTAATATGTTCTATAAGTCTCTGACATTTGATTGAGTGTTTTAACCCATTTACATTCAATATAATTTCTAATAAGGCAGAAATAACATCTGAAATTTAGATACAGTCTTTTATGTCTTATGTCATTTTTGTACAAATTCAGGCTTGGTGAAGAGACTTATTTATTATTTATGATGGTTTAGGTTTGAACTGTATGCACTAACTGATGGACTATTGAAGTTCTGGTTGTTTACATACTTTAATTTACACAGACCAAGAAATTATAGAAAAAAGACTTAATTATAAGAATTATAAAGAAAATATAATACACTATAAGTGGTCTTCAATTAGATTTTAAAGTCACTCAAGATTGAACACGTGAGCCCTGGCTGGTATGGCTCAGTTGGTTGAGTGTCGTTTCATGCACCAAAAGGTCACCAGTTTGATTCATAGTCAGGGCACATCCCCAGGTTGCGGGTTTGATCCCTGGGTGGGAGGCAACTGATTGATCTCTCTCTCTCTCTCTCCCTCACCCTTCTTCTCTCCAAAATCAATAAAAATATATTTTAAAAAAAGACTAAATATGTGAAAGAAAATAAATTTTAAATGAAATGATAGCATTAAGATTTTGATTTGAAAATTGCCGTGGATGCTCATAGCATATTTTTGTTATGAAAGTAAAAATAATTTTAATTTTTGTCTGTTTCTATGTATGGGATAATAATTATTGGAAGTATAATCAATTCAATTTTATTTTATTTTTAAATATGATTTTATTGATTTTTTAGAGAGAGAGGAAGGGAAAGAGAGCTAGAAACATTGATGAGAGAAATATCGATCGGCTGCCTCCTGCACACCAGCTGCTGGAGTCAAGCCAGCAACCCAGACATGTGCCCTGACCAGGAATCAAACTGGGACATCTCAGTGCATGGGCCGATGCTCAATCCACTGAGCCACACTGGCTGGGCTCAACTCAATTTTAAAAGGAGCATTTGTTGTTGTTGTGATGAATTATAAAGCAGGAAAGAAAGGTGCAACTTTAATTCAGCTTTCTCATGGTTGAACATTTTTTAATCAACATAGCTACAGGGTGTCTAATTTTCTCCTTTTGGAATGATTCTGTATTCAATAACAATTGCAGTTAATAATGGTTATGATAAAAGAGACTACATTTATTGAATTTGTACTCTGATCCAAGCTCTAAGCTATTAGTGTCATATTCTTATGTTTATATGCCTACTTTTCTTAATCACTCTCTCTCTCTCTTCCCTTGTGTGTTTTTTCATTCCTGTCTCTTTCTGTCTCCCTAAACTCAGCTTTTTCACTCAACAGTTAAGAGCTGCTGTTATGATTTCCTTTAAGAAATTGGCTCATGCTGTTGTGAAGGCTGGCAAGTCTAAAATCTGCAGGGTAGGCTAGATACCGGGGAGAGCCAACACTAGAGTTCAAATCCAAAGATAGTCAGGCCAAAGACACAGGGAAAACCATAAGTTGCAGTTTAAGTCCAAAAGGCATCTGCTTTCAGAATTCCATCTTGCTTGGAGGAGGTTAGTCTTTTGTTCTACTCAGACCTTCAGCTGATTGCAAGAGGCCTATTCGCATTATGGAGATCAATCTGTTCCATTCAAAGACCACCAACTTACATGTTAATCACATCTAGAAACATCTTCACAGAAAAATCCAAAGGATCACCACATTTTTGGACACCATGGCCCAGCACACACTGTCAACTTGGCACCAAATGAATCTTCTGAAACCATACTTAATCGCAAAACAAGGACAACAACAAAGTCACACTTACATCTAATATGATACAACTATCCTGCATATGACAGAAAACATGCTCTTTACGCAGAAGAGACTGAAAAGTCCTTAAGTAATGTGTATTCTTTTTGATATCTTATACTTTAAATACTATGATATAAATTTAACAATACTTAAATACTACGATATAAAATCAATACATCATATGTGACATGATAGGGGAATAAGATTGGGAAGGAAATAAAATAGTTATATATATATGTATATGCAAATATACATATCACACTCATATAAAAACACACATGCATATATCAATCATATTAACATATTCATAACAAAATAAGGAAGAAAAACACATGATAATTACAATTTTTGTTTCTGTAACAGGTCACATGATGTCAGCTTGTATTTATGGCTACCTTCTTCCACTACTACTTGGTGTTCCCTCTTCATTCACCAAGCACCTCAGCTGGTAATGGTTCTTTTTTTTTTTTTCTCTTTTTTTTTATTAATTTATTTTTGTTACAGATGTTTCTCCTTTTTTCCCAACACCCTCCTTCCCATCCCCCTCACCCTGTCCCCAGCTTTGTTGTCCATGTCCATCAATTATGCGTATATGCATATAAGTTCTGTGGTTTATCTCTTCCCCCCCTCCAACCCCTCTTCTGAGGGTTGTCAGTCTGTGCCTTACTTCCACATCTCTGGATCTACCCCGTTCCTCAGACTGTTATGTTCATTATATTCCACAAATAGGTGAGATCATGGGATATTTGTCTTTCTCTGCTTGGCTTGTTTAGCTTAGGATAATATTCTCCAGGCCTCTCCATGTCGTCTCAAATGATAAGACACATTTCTTTCCTACAGCAGTACAGTACTCCATTGTATATATGTACCACAGCTTTTTTATCCATTCGTCTACTGATGGATACTTGGGCTGTTTCTAGATCTTAGCTATTGTAAATAGTGCTGCTATGAACATGGGGGTACATATATTCTTTCTGATTGGTGTTTCAGGCTTCTTAGGGTATATTCCTAGAAGTGAGATCACTGGGTCAAATGGCAATTCCATTTTTAATTTTTTGAGGTAACACCATAGTGTTTTCCATAGTGGCTGCACCAGTCTGCATTCCCACCAGCAGTGTACTAGAGTCCCCTTTTCTCCACACCCTCGCCAACACTTGTTGTTTGATGATTTGTTGATGGCGGCCATTCTGACAGGTGTGAGGTGATACCTCATTGTTGTTTTAATTTGCATCTCTCTGATGATTAGTGATGTTAAGCATTTCTTTATATGTCTCTTAGCCCTTTGTATGTCCTGTTTGGAGAGGTGTCTATTTAGTTCCTCTGACCATTTTTTAATTGGGTTCTTTGTCTTCCTTTTGTTGAGTTGTATGAACACTATATATTTTGGAGATTAATTTTGTTGCCTACATTTTCTTCTAGGATTTTTATGGATTCACAAGTCACATTTAAGTCTTTCATCCATTTTGAGTTTTTTCTTGTGTATGGTGTAAGTTGATGGTCTAGCTTTATTTTTTTTACAAGTAGCTGTCCAATTTTCCCAGCACCATTTATTGAAGAGACTGTCTTGACTGCACTGTATGCTGTTGACACATTTGTCAAATATTAATTGATGGTATTGTCTTGGGTCAATTTCTGAGTTCTCTGTCCTGTTCCATTGATCTATCTGCCTGTTCTTGTGCCAGTACCAGGCTGTTTTGATTACAGTGGTTTTGTAGTATAACCTGATATCTGGTAATGTGATCCCTCCTACTTTGTTCTTTTTTTTTTCAAGATTGCTGTGGTTATTCAGGGTCTTTTTTGGTTCCGTATAAACTTTTGGAGTGTTTGTTCTAGTTCTGTGAAATATGTCATTGATATTTTGATGGGGATTGCATTGAATCTATAGATTGCTTTGGGTAGTATGGACATTTTAATGATGTTAATTCTTCCAATCCGTGAACAAGGTATATGCTTTCACTTTTCTATATCTTTCTCTATTTCTTTTTTCAAATGACCTGTAGTTTTCTGTGAAGAGGTCCTTTACTTCTTTGGTTAAGTTTATTCCTAGGTATCTTAATTTTTTTGCTGTGATGGTAAATGGGATTGTTGTTTTAGTTTCTTTTTCTGTAATTTCTTCATTGGTGTATAAGAATGTCATCAATTTCTTGACGTTAATTTTGTATCCTGCTACTTTGCCAAATTCATTTATTAAGTCTAGTAGATTTTTGATGGAGTCTTTAGGGTTTTCTATGTATAACATCATGTCATCTGAAAATAATGACAGCTTTGCTTACTACGTTCCAATTTGGATCCCTTTTATTTTTTCTTCATGTCTGATTGCTGTGGCTAAGACTTCCAGTACTATGTTAAGTAAGAGTGGCAAAGGTGGGCATCCCTGTTCTTAAGGGAAATGTTTTTAGTTTTTGCCCATTGAGTATGATGTTGACTGTACGTCTTTCATATATGGCCTTTATTATGTCGAGATATGATTCCTCTATTCCCAAATTGCTGAGCGTTTTTATCAGAAATGGGTGCTGGATTTAGTCGAATGTTTTTCAGCATCTATTGATATGATCATGTGGTTTTTATTTTTCATTTTGTTTATGTGGTGTATCACATTTATTGATTTGTGAATATTGTACCAGCCTTGCATCCCTGGGATGAATCCCACTTGGTCATGGTGAATAATTTTTCTGATGTATTGCTGGATCTGATTTGCTAGTATTTTGTTTAGGATTTTGACGTCTATGTTCATCAGGATATTGGCCTGTAGTTTTTTTTTTTTCTTTGTAGTGTCTTTTTCTGGTTTTGGAATTAGAATTATGCTGGCCTCATAAAATGAGTTTGGAAGTCTTCCTTCTTCTTGAATTTTTAGAAATAGTTTGAGGAGAATGGGTGTTAGTTTTTCTTTGAATGTTTGGTAAAACTCCCCTGTGAAGCCGTCCGGGCCTGGGCTTTTGTTTGCTGGAAGAGTTTTGATTACATTTTCAATTTCCTTAGTTATTGGTCTGTTCAAGTTTTCTATCTCTTCCTGGTCCAGTTTTGGGAGACTATGTGTTTCTAGAAATTTGTCCATTTCACTTAGATTGTCGAATTTGTTGCCATATAAGTGTTCATAGTATTTGTTAACGATCCTTTGTATTTCTGTGGTGTCAGTTTTACTTCTCCCTTTCATTTCTGATTTTGTGTATTTGAGTTCTCTCTCTTTGTTTCTTGGTGAGTCTAGCTAAGGGTCCATCAGTCTTGTTTATCTTAAAAACAAAACAAACAAACAAAAAAAAAAACAGCTCTTTGTTTCATTGATCCTTTGAATTGTTTTTTTGGTCTCTATGCCATTTATTTCTGCTCTGATCTTTACTATTTGCTTCCTTTCACTTGCTCTGGGGTTTTCTTTTTGTTTGCTTTCTAGTTCTTTAAGCTGTGAGTTTAGATAGTCTATTAAAAATTTTCTTGTTTCTTGAGGTAGGCCTGTAGTGCTATGAACTTCCCTCTCAGAACTGCTTTCGCTGCATCCCATAGATTTTGTGTTGTTGTGTGTTCATTTTCATTGGTTTCCAGGAAGTTTTTAATTTCTGCCTTGATCTCCTTGGTAACCCATTCATTGCTTAATAACATGCTATTTAGCCTCCATGTGTTCAAATGTCTTTGCATGTTCTTGTTGCAATTGATTTCTAGTTTCATGCCATTGTGATCTGAGAAGATGCTTGATATGATTTCAATCTTTTTGAACTTGTAGAGACTTCGTTTGTGTCCTAATATGTGGTCTATCTTTGAGAATGTCCCATGTGTACTTGAGAAGAATGTGAATTCTGTAGTTTTGGGGTGTAATTCTCTGTAGATATCTATTAAATCCATTTGGTCTAGTGCTTCATTTAGAATCTCTGTTTCCTTGTTAATTTTTTGTCTAGAGGATCTATCCAGTGATGTCAGCGGGGTGTTGAATTCCCCTGCTATGATTGTTTTGCTGTCCATTTTTCCTTTGAAGTCCTCCAGAAGATTTTTAATGTATTTTGGTGCTCCTATATTGGGTGCATATATGTTTACCAAGGTTATATCTTCCTGTTGGATAGATCCTTTCAATATTATGTAGTGACCTTTTTTGTCTCTAGTTATGACCTTTATTTTGAAATTTATTTTATCAGATATGAGTATTGCTACCGCAGCTTTTTTATTCTTTTCCATTTGCTTGGAAGATTTTTTCCATCTCTTCACTTTCAACCTATGTGAATCTTTTGTTGTGAGGTGGGTCTCTTGTAAACAACATATATATGGGTCATGCTTTCTTATCCAATCAGCTACTCTGTGTCTTTTAATTGGAGCGTTCAATCCATTTACATTTAAGGAGATTATTGATATGTACTTATTTATTGCCATTTTTGTTTAGTGTGGTTCTATTTTCCTTCCTATTTCTTCTAATAATAACAGCAGTCTTTTTAACGTTTCTTGCAGTGCTGGTTTGGTGCTAATGTATTCCCTTAGCCTTTTTTTGTCTGGGAAGCTCTTTATTTGACCTTCTATTTTGAATGATAGCCTTGCTGGGTAGAGTAGTTTTGGATTCAGATCCTTGTTTTTCATGACCTTGATTACTTCATGCCATTCCCTTCTGGCCTGTGGTGTTTCTGTTGAGAAGTCAGCTGACAGCCTTATGGGGGTTCCTTTGTAGGTAACCTGTTGCTTATCTCTTGCTGCCTTTAGGATTCTCTCTTTGTCTTTAATTTTTGGCATTTTAATTACTATGTGTCTTGGTATGGGCCTGTTTGGATTCTTCTTACTTGGTGCTCTCTGTGCCTCCTGAACTTGAATGCCTTTTTCTGTCACCAAATTAGGGAAGTTTTCTGTCACTATTTCTTTAAATATATTCTCTATCTCTTGCTCATTTTCTTCTTCTTCGGGGACTCCTATGATGTGAATATTATTACATTTCCAGTTGTCTCACAGTTCTCTTAAACTGTCTTCCTGTTTTTTCATTGTTTTTTCCTTTTGGTTTTCTGATTGATTGATTTTTTCTACCCTGTCTTCTAATTCACTGATCCAGTCCTCAGCTTCCTCTACTCTGCTGTTTAGTCCTTCCAATGTGTTCTTTATCTCTGCTATGTCATTCTTCATTTCTTCTTGCTGATTCTTCATTTCCAATTGGTTGATTTTCAATGTTTCTATGTCTTTGCTCATGGTGTGGATGTCTTTACTCAAGGTGTTGATGTCCTTACTCATGCTGTTGAGCTTCCTCAAGATCGTGGCTCTGAATTCTAGCTCTGTTAACTGGCTTAACTGCATTTCATTTATCTCATCTTCAGTAGATGTCTCTTGTTCTTTCATTTGAGATTTGTTTCTTTGTTTCACCATTTTGGCTATCTCAGTGGGTTTTGGAACCTGCCAAATTTTCCCTGTGGATGTTGGTGTTCTGCTTTTTGTGGCTCCCTCTACTGGGTTTGGATGAGCATGGCAGGACCCACGTTAAACACCACTGTCAAGTCTTACTTTCCTGAGTAGATTTGCAAGCCCAGGAATGGTTCAATTATCCTTAGCTTTTTGCCTAGAGGCTATTAGTCCAGGTTACTTGAAGAGCCTTGGATTCTCAGTTGAATGAAAACCTCCCTCAGGTGTTCTGTGTAAGGGGATATCCCAAGGGTGGGGCACATGCTGGTTGTTAATGAGTCTCAATTTATATTTCAATGGCCCACCTGGGTGGGGTTGAATTTCTGAGGGAGGGGCTGCCACCTCTCCCCAGAGCCCTGGGAAGGAGTAAGATGGCCACTGTTCTGCGTGGCCACAACTCAGCAAAAGCTTTGAGCACCTTCCAAATCCCAAGTGTCCCCACATAGTTCCAGTCCAGTCTTCCCGCCCTCTGCTAGAGCCCAAGGTGAGTGGCTGTGGCTATTTTAGTGCTCTGTCCTGGCCCTCTGTTCTGTGGAGCAGGCTTGGGACTTTAACTCCATGGGCGCTGCTCACAGCTAAGATTGCTGCTGTCCGTGGGCTCCCAAACCCCCTCTCATGCCTCTGTAATCCTACTAGGATTGAGTCAGTGTTCCTGGTTATATGGTCCTTGCAAGCTGCTTTTCTGTTGCTTTTTCCTGTGATTTGTCTTTATTTTAGTTGTAATTCCAGTTTGGTCCTGGGAGATGGTCTGTGTAGCTTCCATGCACTCCGCTGCCATTTTGGAATCTCTAGTCATGGTTCTTAACCTGGTGAGGTGACCCATTCCTTAAAGCCTTGGGCTATTAGTAGACCTGCCTGGATTTGATTGCTCTAGTTTTTCATTGACTTTAATCATGGGCCATGATAATACTAAGAGACACCCTAAGGGACCTCCTACATCCCAGATATACTCCTCCTTATCTCTTTTATAGAGGAGCAGTCCAATTACCCCTTGATAGTTAGGATCATTCACCCCAGCCAACACAGTAACTCTGTTTTTGCCTGTTGATTCAGAGTCATGGAAAATCCAAACGGATCAGATGGTAATTTTAACTTTTAGCTCAGTATAATCCTTGTGTCTCCTCAGGGAAGCATTCCTACCTCAGGAAATAAGACCTCTAGGCTAGCATAATATAAGATTGCAAAGGCAGGAAGCAAACATTTTGCTAATGGTCACTGTGGGTAATAGTAAGTCATTTAACTCCCATGCCCATTCTTTTATTCCTGTGCCTGTGAATACTGGCTATTTGAGGAACACCATCATATACAGGACACCAATTCAGAGCATATACAACCTCTCAGAGAAACTTGTGCCAGTCCTACAAGGTTTTGGCTCCAAGCTGGCAGTAAACTGAGACTTAAAATGGTCATTTCATTGATTTAAATTAATCTCATCCAAAAACACTGCACAGAAACATCCAGAATAATATATCACCATATTATGTGGTCTGAGTGGTTCAGCCATGTTGACAAATAAAATTAATCATCACAATGGATATAATTCTTTTAAATCTTAAACCAAATTAGGACTAATCTCCAGTTAAACAATCATGTTGTGAAGAGGAGAGAAGGTATTATCCACAATCACATACTGAAATTGGCATTTTAGATATTCTTGCCTATTTACTATATTTAGAAATGTATTCTTATTGGTTTAATTATTATGTTTTGGAGCTGTTTTCTACCTCATTCAATATACTTAAAACCATATAATTTCCACTATCCCTCAACCTTCCGTGACACCAAGTTCTGAACTGATTTTGAGTTCGATCTTGTGAAAACTTCCTTTCTCTTCTGTGAACAGAGTACCATACATCTGCAGCAAATTTTCTCCAGGAAAACTTGCATTCTGCATAGTGCCAATCTCATACACAATGTGTCCTTGAGGCATTTAAGTTGTGTGGCATTGGCTGCTGTCAGAGCCTGTTGCTCTGAAATATCTCCAATGTATTAAATGGGCTTAAATACAAATGTCAACCATATCCCCATATTTGTTTCAATAAGAGAATCACTTACCACTGATTTTAGGACTGGAGCAATGCTATGTGTTTGAAGAGGCAATGCGCAAGTCCTAGAGAGGACCAACAAGTTTTCCCCAGGCATTCTTTTCCCCAGCTTTGGAATTTTTCTGTCCTTGTATAACTTTAGTATTTCAATGGTAGCACCTGTGTTTCCTTCTAATCACTTGTTTCCAACTGTGAAAGTATATGTTTCCAATTTCCCGATTCTATATGATCACACATTACATCCATGAGTAATTATTGAGCACACAGTGTGTGTAGGCACCCTTGAACCGATTGGAGTTCCTCAGTGACTGGGTCGATGATAAGGATGCCTATCCTCTGGGAGCTCCTCCAGTTCCTCCTGCTTTGTTTAGCTTCATTCAGCTGAATATTATAACATTTGGGTCCTATTTTTAATTTGTCACTTTCTTCTCAACTATTTGTGGATTTTTTTGAGAATAATGAAAATGTAAAGACATTTTCAGGAAAACAAAGGCAGGGAGTTTATCAGCAAGAGAATTTCACTTCAACACTAAGGAAAAATATCACATAAGGAAGGCCTGAAATACAAGAAGAAATGGTGGGCATAAACATTAGTTTAAAAAAAGTGTAATATAAAAATTATCCATATAGCCCTGGCTGGTGTGGCTCATTAGCTAGAGCATTGGCCTGTGCACCAAAAGGTTGAGGGTTCGATTCCTGGTCAAGAGAAGGACAGGAAAACAAATGCTATGCTATAAATCTGTGTAGGATATATTAGGGATAGAAAAGGTGATAGGAACAATTTCTATTTGAGAATACTATGTCAAGAGTGGCTTTTGAAATGCAATGTAACTTTGAGTCAAAAACTATAAGATTATTTTCCTAAACTGACTGATAGGGAAAAAGATTTTCCAGGAAGGAGATCAGAGGAATCAAAGACTTGAGAAAATTTAAGTAATCAAAGTCCCTGAAGGCCTTATTTCTGGAAAGACAAAGTGCTTTACTTCACAGGTATCTTTAAGGAAAGAACAACAATAAGTATAGCCAAAGAATTCACATTTTTTTAATATCAAAAGAGAAAATAGCATGAAATAAAAAAGTGGATTTATATGGAATCCACATTAAAAAAGATTTCAAATGCTAAATCTTATATAGTAGTAGCAAATGAAAATTTATTCAATAACTTTTTTGAGGAATGTAGAAATGTTGGGGAATTTCATTATGGCTGAGAGAAAATTTTTATAATATTGTACTCTTTAAAATCAGCTATCCTTTATTTTATGTTTTATCACTACAGGAAATTTTATTTCTATTTTTATATTTTACAGCAAAAATCCTAAGTTCTACTTATCTGTAAGTAGAAACAAAACATATATAGAGTTATCCTTATACCCACAGAACCTTAATATTGGCACTTAGAAATTAATAACATTATTGTATTTTTCTGGATTTTTCCCCCTGAGAGCTAATTAGTATTATGTTGAAAATCTACTCAAACATTTTTTCTTTAATTATAAAATAAAATTTACTATATAACCAGGTTTTAATGTGCTGGTCAATAGTGTTAAGTACATTCTTGCTGCTAGGCTGTAGATCTCCAAAACTTTTCACCTTGCATGCTCTCTCTATACCCTGTAAACAACACTCCCTGTTTTCCACCCTGCAGATACTGCTGTGCATCTTTCTACTTTGTTTCTCTACGAATTTGACCACTTTGCATAGCACATATATGAGGAATCTTAACGTTATTTTTTTATGTGACTGGCTTATTTCATTTACATATCTCCCTCAAGTTTCATCCAGGTTATTCCATGTGACAGGACTGCTTTCCTTTAAAGGGCCAAATAATATTTGTGTGTTTATACCATGGTTTGTTCACCTACTCACTTGAAGATGAACATTTGCGGTGTTTGCGCCTCTTCACTTGTGTTGGTGAGGATATGAACTCAAAGTCTTGTGCACTGTTGCTAGTATTATAACATGGAACAACCACTATGGAAAACAGTGTGGCTGATGATCAAAAAATTGATAATAGAACTACCATATCACCAAGTAATCTAAATTTTAGATACATATAAAGAAGAATTGAACGCAGAGTCTTGAAAAGATATTTGCAAACTCATGTTCACAGCAGCACTATAGTTACCCTTTATTTTACTCTTCAAAGCCCTTTTGAATTTCATGCATTCTAGCTACAAGTATACCTCATTTATAAGAAAGTTTTTTCTTGGTATTAGTGTATAATATCACCATTGAGGTGGAACTTGGCACTCTATAATGAAATTGTTAGCGTTTAGCATATCTAGCCAGGCCTCAAAGTAAACATATTATTTTCATGGGAACAATATTTAAAATATGATTATTTTATTGTTATCTATATAGTAACAGCTTCAGGGTAAACCAGCAAGCGATTTATACTTTCTGGGTGAGTGTGAGAAAAACATACAATTCCATATACAACACAATTTATGTAATATTTAACAACATCAAACAGAAAATATGCCTAATATAGAGAAAAATAATAGAATATTTGAGCAGAAAGGGGAACGAGTCTCAGGAAGACTGCAGGCTTTGCTCAGCAGTGTTTCCTTTTCATCTAGCGGCATGTGTAATATTTATGGAGCAGGCTGAGGGAGTTTGATTTTCTGACTCCCATTTGTATCACGTAGGGCATCTCTGGATAAAGTCACCAGTTGAGAAGGAGAGTTGGGTCTGTGAGATGAGTCAGTAGTGAGAACTGTAACAGTGTTACTGAGAAGAAAAAATTTACGCTTAAAAATATAACCAAGTTGCAGTAAAGAAAATCACAAATATTGCATCAACTATAACAATCCTAAAGCACAAGTATAGTTTAATTGTGTTAAATATTTCATGTTTTCTAAAGCAACAGTTTAAGAAAGCATTCTGATTCATTAATTTCTTTTTCAAATTGCAATCAGAATAATCTTTTCAAAGATGAAGATTATGTTACATTATTGCTTTGAATTTCTCCATAACTTCCCATTGCTCCTAGGAATTAATTTCTCACATTCGGATACTTTAAAAAATGTTTTTATTGTTGAAACATTCTAATTTCATGCAGTAACCACAATCTTTTCACTTCCTTAAAGATATCTTTTTGAATCTGTCTAGACAGGGGATTTCTCCCTGTCATAAAATCTCAGATTACATTTTTTATCCCTTTTGAAATATTCATTAATTATAGCTATTTGTCCAGTGACTGTCTTCTTACTAAACTAAGACTGTAAAGTCCACGAGATCAGATAGAATGCTTGTTTTAATCAAATTGCTATTTAATGAATGAATCGGTACCTAAATGATGAGATAAACAATTTTTAGACCTTTGATTTAAAATATCAAACTAGACCACCTGACATGTCTTTAGCTGCATACAAAGAAAAACAAGCGAGGATCATAAAGACCACAATGACACTTCTACTGAAACAAAACAAAACACAACACCTTTGGAGTACTGACAATGAAATTGTTGCTGAATTCTCAGAACTATCTTCATTAACTATCAGGCCAATGGACCTGTTTCAAAACAGAAGCAGCATGGTGATATCCTCTACATGTAAACACGTCCTCACAGATATTTCATACCTTTCCCGATGTTTGCCAGCCCCTTTAGAGCTCTACGACCAGGCTAGACAGGAAACAACTTAAACGTCGTCTATAAAGGCTTTGTTTGCGGATTCCTGTAGTGACGTCCTAGGACTGCCATAAGAAAGAAGAAACAACTTAGTGGTTTAAAATGCCATCAAACTATTATCTCAGCTCCGAAGCTCAGAAGTCTAAAATGAGTAGGCGTGACTAGAAAATTAAAGGGAAAGTCTGTTTCTTTGTGTGTTTTTTTTTTTTTCAATTTATAGATATTGCTGGCATTTCTTGGCTTGGGCTCACCCATTATTTCCAACTTTGCTTTCATGGTAACAATTCATTCTCTGACTTTCACTCTCCTGCCTCCCTTTTTCTCTCATAAGGACCCTTGTGATCACACTGAGTCCACTTGGATCATCTAGGACAATCTCCCCACTTGAAGATCCTTAATTTACTTTACATCGACAGAAGGTGTAAAGGTAACATAAAAAAGGAAGCATAGTCTTCCCAACATAGAGGGTAAGAAAGAGATAATAGTTGAAGATAGAGTATAGATGGAAAAGGAAGTGGTAGTAAAAAAAAAAAAAATAGAGGATACACAATCCCCAAAATACCCAGGTTAAGTCATATGCACATTTCAGGGTAGTAGTCAGGAGATTGAAGACTAGGAAATATATTTAATAAAATATTTCCATTAAATATGATACATATGTAGGTTTGAAAAAAGTTTAAGTTCGGAAAGGGAAAACGTTAATTATTGGTTCTCTCCACCATTTCCTTGGTCTGAATACATTATAAATAAATAACGTCAATCTCAAGGCCAGAAATGCCTGTCTTGTGCTCAGATATTTACTGAGTTTTGTTACAGTTCTTGTACCAAATATTTGGTACAGTTCTTGACACATAGTGGGAATTCAACATACAAGTCTGTATGAATAACTGAATCATACAAGGTGAGCTAAGGTTTTAATTCAGATTGAGTAGCAAAAGTTTCTGTTAGAAAAATTTCCAGTGATCTAAAATCTTAT
Organism: Tadarida brasiliensis; assembly: GCA_030848825.1. Lineage (NCBI taxonomy): Eukaryota > Metazoa > Chordata > Mammalia > Chiroptera > Molossidae > Tadarida > Tadarida brasiliensis. Next base: position 67,920,863 of record CM061266.1, read on the forward strand.
TGCCTTTGGATTGGTGCCTGAGGTAGATTGACACTCTGACTACTAAAATGCAGAAAGGATGACTTGGCTTTTTTTTCTTTTTCTATAATGATGATGAACTATTACCTCATCTAATTATTCATGCTTATTTTTAGCATGATGATGGTCTTTATTTTCTTGCTCTCTTCACATTCTTTTATCGTATTAATTTATATGTTCAAAATATATTGTGTTATATTATTAACATAATACACAATTATTATCATTTATTTTAAAAGTTGTATTTAGCCCTTCTTTATGTTTTACTAACTCCTGTTTACACTAAAGATTATGTAGCATTTTAATAATTTAAATTTTATGCTTATAAAATAACAATGAACATAAAAAATGGAAAATTATAAAAGCAGTATGCCTCTAAAATATTAACATTGCAATAATGTTAATATACTTCCAGAACCTAATTTCTGGTAAATATATTTATATTTACTCTTATTACAGGTTTTTTTAATCTTTATTTTTTTTAATATATATTTATTTTTAAAATATGTTTTTATTGATTTATTAGAGAGAGAGGAAGGGAGAGAGAGATAGAAACATCCATGTGTGAGAGAAACATGCATCAGCTGCCTCCTGCATGCCCCCTACTGGGCAACCCGGGCATGTGCCCTGACCGGGAATGGAACTGGGACCTTTTAGTCCATGGGATGATGCTCAGTCCACTGAGCCACACCAGCCGGGTTTATTACAGTTATTTTTATTTACTTTTTTTATGGTTGGCCAATTATCTTAGAAACATTTGTTCAGTCATAAATAGTTTCTTCATTGATTTGATATACCACTGTTATCATATACTAAATCAGACTTTTCATTTCAAGTGAAGTTATGGGTTCTACTTAGTTCTATTCAGGGGCTACTTTCCCAATACTTACCCTTTAAAAAATAGTAGTAGCTTTATAAGAAATTCTGGTAACTGTAGGGTTTAACCTTTCTTAACAGAATATTATATGATTTTAGTGAAATTGTGAACAATCCTCAGAATATCTAAGTGGTATCTCAATGGGTATGCCATTAAAGATACAGATCAAACTACGGAGAATGGCAGTTTTCCCATGGTAACTCATTCTTTCTTAGAATTATTACTTGTTGTACTGTTAAATGTTTTAAATTATTCCTCAGATAGGTGTAATACGCTTCTCTTTTTTCTCTTACATGTGTTTTTTTCCTATTTATAACAAAATATTTTCTTCCTTACATTTCCTTTTCTACCCAGTTATGAGGAAATTAATACATCTGTTTTATCCAAAAACTTTTGTAGTTAGTCATCCTTTTGAATAATTTTATTGTTTGATTAGATTTATAAATTCTTTGTAATGTTCTAGATTTACAATTTTATTAACTAAAATCGTTAGATACATTTCTGAGAAGAATTTCAACTGCATAATTGTCTAGCTATATTTTTTGAAGTAAATGCTTTCAGAAAAAAATTCAAATTGACAAAATAAAGTATTATAATATTTTATCAGAATAAAAATATCAGAGATATTTTCCAATGATCTATGAATAGAATGTAATAATTAAACAATTTTAATTTTTCAAGGAAAACACACTCACTTTATATTTCTGAGTAACTTTTAAAAAATATTAAATTTATTGATACTGGTTAATAAGTTTAATTTTTTTTTAATCCTCACCTGAAGATATTTTTCTATTTATCTTCAGATAGAGTGGAAGGAAGACAGAGGGAGAGAAAGGAAGAGAGAGAGAAACATCGATGTGAGAGGGACACATCGACTGGTTGCCTCCTGCATGACCCCGACCAGGCCGGGGGACAAACCGCAACCGAGGTACGTGCCCTTGGCTGGAATTGAACCTGTGACTCATTGGTCTCTGGGCCGATGCTCTAACCGCTGAGCCAAACCAGCCAGAGCTGGTTAATAAGTTTGTATAGGTTTCAAGTGTACCTTTCTGTGATACATATTCTGTATATTGCATTGTGTGCCCACCACCCAAAATCAGACCATCTTTCGTCACCATATGTTTGGACTCCATTCCCTCTGGTAGCCCCCATGCTGTTGTCTGTGTCTACGATTTTCAGTTTTATATCGCACATATGAATGAAATCATATGGTTCCTAGCTTTTTTTGACTGACTTATTTTGCTTAGCATAGTATTCTGAAGGTCCATTTATGTTGTCGCAAATCGCAGTATTTCATCTTTTCTTATGGCTGAGTAGTATTCCACTGTATGTATGTAGCACATCTTCTTTATGCACTCATCTATCGAAGGACATTTTGGTTATTTCCATTATTCATGACCACCATGAATAATGCTGCATGAACATAGGGGTGCATATATCTTTGTGAATAAATGTTTTCAGATTTTTCAGGTAGACACCCGGAAAGGGCATTGCTTGGCCATATTGGGACCCTCCACACTGTTTTTCATAGTGGCTGTACCAGCTTACATTTCCCCAGCAGTGAATGAGGTTTCCTTTTCTCGACAACCTTTCCAACACTTGCTATTACTTGTCTTGTGTGTAAGGTGGTATCTCATTGTAGTTTTGATTTACATTTCCCTAACAGCTAGTGAGCATCTTTTCATATATCTGTTGGCCATTTTTATGTCTTCTTGGGAGAAGTACCTGTTCAGGTCCTCTGCCCAATTTTTCACTGGATTATTTGTTTGGTATTGAGTTGTGTGAGTTCTTTATATATCTTGGATGTTAACCCTTTGTCAGAGTTGTTGTTTGCAAATATCATCTCCCATTCGGTTGGTTGCTTTTTTGTTTTGCTTTTGGTTTCTTTTGCTGTGCAAAAGCTTTTTTTTTTTTTTTTTCTTTATTGAGGAAGGAAGAGGGAGAGAGAGATAGAAACATCGATGAGAGAGAACATCAATGGCTGCCTCCTGCATTCCCCCCTCTGGGGATTTGGCCCACAACCTGGGCATGTGCCCTGACCAGGAATCAAACCGGCGACCTCTTGATGCATGGGTCTATGCTCAACTACTGCGCTACACCAGCCAGGCCAAAAGCTTTTAAATTTGATATAGTTCCATTCATTTATTTTTGCCTTTATTTCCCTTGCCTTTGGGGTCAAATTCTTAAAATGTTAGTACCTATGTTTCCTTCTATGTGCTTTATTGTTTCAGACCTTATATCTGGGTCTTTGATTCATTTTGAATTAATTTTTGTTCATGGAGACAAACTGTAATTTAGTTCAATTCATTGGCGTGTGCCTTTCAATTTTCCTAGCACCATTTATCAAAGAGGCTTATTTTCTCCGTTGTGTGTTTTTGGCTCCTTTGTCAAAAATTATCTGCCCATATACATGTGGTTTTATTTCTGGGCTCTCAATTCTGTTCCATTGGTCTGTGTGCTCTTCTGTCAATGCCATGCTCTGTAGGATAATTTGAAGTCAGATAGTGTGATACCTTTGGTTTCCTTATTTTTTCTCAGGATTGTCTGGCTATTCAGGGTCTTTTGTGATTTAACACAAATCTGATGATTTTTTGTTCTATTTCTTTTAAAAATGACATTGGGATTTTGATGGGGATTGCATTAAATCTCTATATTGCTTTGGGTAATATGGCCACTGTGTTGATTCTTTCAGTCCATGAACACAGGATATTTTCCCATTTTGTGGCGTCTTTTTCAATCTCTTTTAATAATGCACTGTAGTTTTCAGTATATAGTTCCTTCAGACTCGTTGTTAAGTTTATTCCTAGGTATTTTATTCTTTTGGTTGCAATTTCAAAAGGAATTGGTTTTTGTTTTGTTTTTTATTTCTATTTCTTAAGTTGCACTGTTAGTACACAGGAAAGCAGTGGATTTTTGTGTATTGATTTAACATCCTGCAACTTTACTGTATTTGTTTATTGCTTTTCATAGTTTTTTGGTGGAGTCTTCAGGGTTTTCTATATACAGAGTCCTGTCATCTGCAAAAAAGTGACACTTTTATGTCTTCCTTCCCAATTTGGATGTCTTCTATTTTTTTCTCTTTCCTGATTGCTCTGGCTAGGACTTCCAAAACTATTTTAAGTAAGAGTGGTGATCATGGGCATCCTTGTCTTGTTCCTGATTTTATAAGAAAAGCTTTCAGTTTTTCACCATTGAGTGTGATATTGGCTGAGGGTTTGTCATATATGGCCTATATCATGTTGAGGTACGTTTCTTCTATACCTGTTTTATTGCCTGTTTAATTCATAAATGGATGTTTTATCTTATCAAATGCTTTTCTACATCTTATGTTTTGTTAGTGTGGTATATTACATTGATTGATTTGAGTATGTTGAATCATCCTTGTGACCCTGGAATTAACCTCACCTGTTTGTGATGTGTTATTTTTTAATGTGTTTTTTATTCGATTTGTTATTATTTTGTGTAGAATTTTTGCATCTGTATTCATCACTAATATTGGTCTGTAGTTTTTGTGTGTGTGTGTTACGCCTGCCAGGTTTTGTTATCAGGGTTATGTTGGCCTCTTAAAATGTGTTAGGAAGTATTGCCTCTTTTTCAATTTTTTTGGAGGAGTTTGAGAAGGATAGGTATCAAATGGTCTTTGAACGTTTGATATAATTCACTAGTGAAACCATCTGGTTAGAGACTTTTATTATTTGGGAGATTTTTATGATTGTTTCCATTTCCTCACTGTTGATCAGTCTATTTAGATTTTTAATTCTTCATGATTCAGTTTAAGCAGGTTATATATTTCTAGGATCTTACCCAATTCTTCTGTGTGATTGAATTTTGTGTCATATGGTCTTTCATAGTATTCTAGTATGATCTTTTGTATTTCTGTGATGTGTATGATAACTTCTCCTCATTCATTTCTGGTTTTGTTTAGTTGAGTCTTTTCTCTATTTTCTTACTGAGTCTAGCCCAGGGTTTGTCGATTTTTTAAATCTTTTCAAAGAATTATCATTTTGTTGAATCAATATTTTGTATAGCCTTTTTGTTCTCTGTTTCATTCCGTTGTGCTCTAACTTTTATGAATTCATTTTTTTTCTGATGATTCTGGGTTGTTTTTGTTCTTTTCTTTTTTCTTTAAAAATTTTTTGTTGTTGTTGTTAATCATCACCCAAGGATATTTTTTTTTTCTAGTTCTTCAAGATGTTCTGTTAGGTTGTTTACTGGAGATTTTTCTTGTTTCTAGAAATGGGACTGTAATGATATGTTTCCTTCCTTTGTTGCTTTTGCTGCATCCCTGAAGATTAGATATGTCATGTTGTAATTCTTATTTGTCTCTCTTTTCTTTTTTAATGTTTTCATTGATTTTTTTGGAGAGAGAGGAAGGAAGAGAGAGATAGAAACATCAGTGTGAGAGAGAAACATTGATTGGCTGCCTCCTGCGCAACCCCTCTGGGGATCGAGCCCACAACCCGGGCATGTGCCCTGACCAGGAATCAAACTGGGACATCTCAGTCCATGGGACAATGGTCAATCCACTGAGCCACACTGGCTGGGCTGTTTTTTTGATCCAATATGCTACTCTGTGCCTTTTTATTGGTGGATTCAGCCCATTTACATTTAGGGTAATTATTGATGTATGAGAATTTCCTATAGACATTTTATCTGTTGTTTTCTGATAACTCTGTTCCTCCATTGTTTTTTTTCCATAGTGTTTCTGTGTGTTGTTTTTGTTTGATGGTATTCTATACCTCTTCCTTCTGTTCCTTTTTTTTTTTAAGTTGTGTTTCTCAGTTTTGTGTGTGTGTGTGTGTGTGTGTGTTTACCATTAAGTTAATGAAAAATAAAATTTCATATATACAGTAGTTCTTTTTCATTTGAATACTGATCTCTATCCTCCTTTGCAAATTCAGACCTTTACCTTCTCCCTTTTTATGTTTTTGTTGTCTCCAATTAAATCCTACTGATAGGTTTGTGACCTTTTGTTCTTTGTTTCAGATAGAATAAAATGGAGGTCTTTTGGTGAAAAATTCCCTCAGCTTCTGTATGTCTAGAAAAGTCTGTATTTCTTCTTCATCTCTAAAGGATACCTTTGCTGGATATATTATTCTTGGCTGATAATTTCTCCCTTTCAGGAGTATGAAAATTTGGTTCCACTCTTCTAGCTTATAGAGTTTCTGCTGAGAATTCTGATGATAACTTAATGGGCTTTCTTTTATAGGTTACTTTCTTTTTTCCTTAGCTACCTTGAAAATACTGTCTTTGTCATTATCTTTAACAGTTTTAATACAGTGTGCCTTGAAGAAGGCTTTTTTGGATCAAAGTAATCAGGTGTTCTGTTTGCTTCTTGGATTCAAGGATTTAGCTCTTTCCATAGGTTTGGAAAGTTCTTGTCAACTCTTTGAATAGGCTCTCTGTTCCTTTCTTTCCTTTTTGTTTTCCTGGTATGCCTGTTATTCTTATACTGCTCTTTCTGACTATGTCAGAGAGTTCTTATAGAGTTCTTTTAATTTATTTTTATGCTCAAGTCTCTCTCTTCTTCCCTCTGCATCATTTCTAGATTCTATTTTCAATATCACTAATTCTTTTCTCCATCTGTTCAGCTCTATTTCCTATGCTCACAAGTTCATTCTTTATCTCCTTTATTGAGTCCTTCATCTCCAGAATTTCTATTTGGTTCTTTTTAAAAGTTTCAATCCTTTTGGTAAAGTACTTGTTTTGTTTCTGAGTTCGTTAAACTATCTGTCTGTGAGTTTTTTGGGTTTTTTTTGCATCTCATTGAATTTTTCAGAACTGCAATCTTAAGTTCTCTGTCATTTAAATTGCGTAATCATATGTGCTTAAGTTTATTTTCTGAAGAATTTTTTTTTCCTGAGCTGCCTTGTTACCCTGCTTATATATGGTGTTTGATGAATTCCTTCTCTGTCTAGACATCGAGTATGAGTGGCACTTTGCTAGTAGACTGATAAGAAGTCTTTTTATTGTTTTCCAGTAGATGGCACTGAATCACTAATTTTTTTTAGCTCTCTTGCACTTCTCTGACTTTTCAGATTTCTGTGGGGTGGTAGAAAATGGTCTGTGTTCCAGGGAATGGCGGGCACCTCCTGTGATGCAGTCACCCTGGTCCCAGGGGACCAAACCTGCAGGGTAGTGCAGTGTGCGATAGGACTCCAAATCCATGAAATCCCAGTGCTTTCTCCTGCAGCCAGACCCTGCTGGCAGTGCAGCCGTGATGTGTGGGCCTGGGATGAGTTGGGGGAACACAGCTGCCTCCTATGTTGCTTTGCCCTCTCAGCAATGGCAACCAGTAGAGCTCCGTGGCATCCTCCTCTGCCTCCACCCAAACCTGGGATTAGTTGCAGATTATGCTCTTTGCTCAGGGAAAAAGTGTTTTTGTAGTTCCATTTCTTGGGTTTGCATATAATGTGCTCAGCAACCGTACACTAAGGGTAATGGGAGATGAGCTCTGAGAGGTTAATGGGCAGCCAGACTCTGTGGCTTTATTTCTGTGTCTGGAGTGCTGATTGCCAGACTGTGGCTGGGCCTCTGTGCTTCATTCTGTGCCCAGGTCACTAGGCTCAGCCACAGCTTGTACTGCCCACTCCTGCAGAAATGCTCACTGAATCTCTTTCTACTCCTGGCTAAAAGGAGTGTCAGCCATAGCCTGATTCCACCCCTCTTGGAGCTGAGCCCCACCGTGAACTCTGAAGGACTGGGCCCCTGGCTTCTTTGAGGTCTTTCCCTTCTTGCCTCCCGATGTGCTTCCACTTGCCCATCTTTAGGTCTTTCAATGCACAGATCTCTCAGCCGTGTGTGTGCATTGAGCAGGAATCCTTTATTGGATTACAGCTGTTCAAATTGTTGAAACTTCAAGGGGAGAGACCAAGGGCATCTCTCACACTGCCATTTCTCTGACGTCACATCATAAGTAACTTTTAATAAAAAATTCAACACAACTTTTTGCCAGCACTTCTTTTCAAATGGAAACATTTGCATTCATATACTGACATCTGGTGGAAACTCAGCTTATGATCTGGTGGGTATTTAGTATAGCATTTCAATGTAAAGTGAAAGAAATTAAATAAAATGTACCATAATAAGAACAAAGTTCTAGATAAATTTGTAAAGATAATAAAAACTTATTTTGCCTTTATATTCTGAGGAATCTAAATATAAGAAAAATGAAACAGTTTTGCTAGATTCCTAAGAAACTTATTCTGAACTGTATTTGCAATTTGTAGTGTGTGTAGAAAATTATTTATAACCCATTGTATCCTAGTGTCTCACACTATATTTTGCATGCTGTATATGTTTTTCGTTTATGGTAGTTATTTAAATAGTATTCTGTATCAGGACGGCTAAAATTGCTACTGGCTTAAGACTTCTTTAGATAGAAGAATTGACTGAAAAAAATGAAGATGCTATATGTTAAGCAGTGTTTTATTAAATTCGGAACATCTTGAGAGGTGGGGAGAAAATGGACAATGGAGTTTTGCTAAAGTGTAGTACTGTGGAAACAAGAGTATATTTTTTAATCTTTTTAACTTTGAAGAAGTAGACCACATGAAACAAAGCAATTCACTTTTGGATGGCTAGTCCTGCTGCATGGAGAGCTCAGGAGGGCCCCGAAGCATCCAACAAGTAGTTATTAAACCTAATATGCTTAAAATTAGATGCAATTCAGTTTTGGCACTGTGGCATAGCAAGAATTCATTAGTCTCAAGGCTAGATCCAAAGCTTATGATTTAATTACATCTTTTTATAATGTTAATCCAGACACTTAAGTGCCGAATGACTTCTCTCCATCATACAAAGAAATAATTCTAAGGTTCTAGGCTCCTCCAGCCTTGAAGGTTTTGCCTTCTCCAGGGATGATGAGACTGTAGACCTTCCAGGAAATCCATACCATCTTATTTCTTGACCTTGTGTGTTTGTCACAATGTGTGTTTGTGAGCTCTGGGGAAAAAAAATTCTTAAATTTAAATCATAATTATTGCCTGTCTACAAATATGAACTGATTTTGTACTCTGGCCTATCTTTCACATCTGATTCTGAGTATTAAATTTATTAAATTGACTAGGTCCAAGATTGACTAGTCTGAAAATATAAGTATATTCAAGAACCACTTATGTAAACAACCTATACATCATTCTTCAGTTCTTTCCATCTATTCTAGGAATGTGTACAGAGCCAATATAGTAATTAATATATATATATATATATTTTTTTTTAATCCTCACCCAAGGACAATTTTACGTTTATCTTCAGACAGAGCGGGAAGGAGAGAGGGAGGAAGAGAGAAAGAGAGAAACATCAATGTGAGAAAGACACATCGACTGGTTGCCAGGGACAAACTGCAACCTAGGTACATACCCTTAGCGGGAACCGAACCAGGGTCTCTCTGGTCCGCGGGCTGATGCTCTAACCGCTGAGCCAGACCAGCCAGGACAGTAATTCATATATTTTTAACATCTATTATCCATTTGTCAATTCAGATAAATTTCTTACTCTTTAAAAGTCTTTTAAAAAATATTTTCTTGTCCATTCAATTTGCTTTATATTGTGAATGATATCTCCTTTTTTGTTGTTTTCTTCCTTTTCTTTTTCTCTCCTTTTTCACACCTATCTCTGATCTTATACCTCCTCTTCTCTATCCTTTTTCCAATGTTGCTCTACACAGCAGGCAGTGAGATTAAGAAAAATGATATCTGGTATATTCGCCATAGTTTCAATTTAAAATTATTTATTTTAGCACTGAAAATTACCATAAAGTTTTTAAAATTCTATTTTCTTTTCTATACATTTATGAAGAATTACATGCAGCAAGATCAAGTAATTGGCCCAAAGTCATTTTGAAAGTTGTCCACAAAACTAGATTTATCACCTAATTTGTCCATCAGCCTTTCCCATTGTCCATCCTTATTCCTACTTAATCCAGCCTAGTAATTCTATAAAGTAACAATTTTCAGTTCAAAGTGAGGCATGTCATGGTGGCTTCCTATTTTAAGGATAGTGAACATTAATTCCTGTTTATTAATTTCCTTGATTTTAAATTTTACTGTCTTAGAATCAAATGATTTCTAACTATGGAAATGACACATATTGAATGAGATCTTATCTTTATGTACCTTTATTTTTGCATATTTCACCCCCAAATATATCCTTTTATAAATATAAAAGTAGATTTTGGGGCTTAAGGTGGTAATAAAATAGGTGAAGTGGAAACAGGGTAGATACACTCTCACAGTTTTTTAAGCTCCACTATTAGGAAACACTGCTAGGTTCTCCATCTTCTTCAGTTATTGAAAGCAGTGGTCCTTATATTTTTTAAAAATGTATCTTAATTTTTATCTTTACCTTTATCCCTTTTGTTTTTCTCATCTATTCTATTAACTTTTTACTAAGAGTTTACTATTTGCCAGGTTGTGTGCTGGGGACCTAACAGAACAGAGGTAAAGGTGCTATCTTAGCCCTTAAGAAGCTCACAGTCAAATTTGGAAGCTCTCTCTTCCTTGAAATGTTCTACTCACTCAATTTTCCTGATGAAGGAAACTCTTCATTAGTCTTTCCATTTTTGAAAGTTAGTCTCTCTCTCTCTCTCTCTCTCTCTCTCTCTCTCTCTCTCTCTCTCTCTCTCTCTGTCTCAGACCTGTCCTTATTCATCCTAAAATTTGGTCCATTGAACACTGCTGTTCTTTCTCCATAAGATACCTTTGGGTGATTTCATTAACTCTCATTTAAAATACTAATTATATGCCTCTTTTTCCAAGTTTATTTGTCCTCCTAGACCTCTCTTGCAGTCTAGAATTAATTAATCAAACTGTTTGCTTGCTATACAAACAAAGGCAACACACAAGAGCTTCAAAAATATTGAAACTGAACAAATATTCTTCCTCCCAGGGCCTATTTCTTTTGCATTTTCTCCCTCTGCTAGCAATTCTATTTGATCTATTAACACAACGTAGAACCTAGAAGTCATTCTTGACTTTTTTTTTCTTTTTTGCCTTATCTCCTGCTGAGATCAAGCATCTATTCCTCTGATTTTACTCCCCATGTATTTCTGCAATCAATCCATCTCCTCTGTCTTTATTACTTTTGCCCTCCTTCTGATCTCTGTTCTCTCATAACTAAAACACCCTTAGTAACTGTTGCCTCCTTTCCTTGTTCTCCTCACATCTGCCTTTCTTACACAAATAAAAATTTGAAATAATACATTACATTAGAGTTGGTAATCATTAATTATGTATATATTTAAAATGTTAACCTAATCATGTCACTTTCCTGTTTAAAGACCTCCACCAGCTCCTTCTACACTTAACGCGTGTGCCTTAAGAACCTTCCAGCTCCATTTTTTAAGAGCCGTACTGTTTCTGTGCATAGAGCGTGGTTCTCCCAGATCTACGTGGCTTGGCCATTTGCTTCCTTCTGACTCTTGTTCTAATTTTACCTTATCACAAAAGTCTTTACCAACCTTGAAAACCTTCCGCTTTCTTCCCTGCTGTATTTTGTTCATAGCTGAATGCAGCTTTATAAATACACCACACACGCACACACACACACACACACACACACACACACACACACACACATAAAAACTAGGATTTTATGTATTTCCTTTACTGCTACTGCATTCACAGCACCCAGAGTATTATAGATTTTTTGTAATAAATGTATGAAAAAAGATTTATATCACTTAGTTTCTCTCCTAGGTAAAAATAATATATTATTTTTGAGAGCTTTTTAGAGAAAATATATTAACTCGGTGAATTCACCTTGATGTTGGGATTTAAAATTCTGGTTTATCCACCTAGGGAAAAGTTGTTTCAAACATCTGGGCCAGTAAGGTAGTTCCCTAAAAGTATTCATATTAATTGGTCTATATCCAAAACTTATACATAGAATTCTTTCTACTTAGAGAATAACAAGATTATGTGGAGCTTTGAGTATAAGACTGAGGCTATTAATCAAACCAAGACTTACCAAAGGTTTTGTATATAGAATAAGAAATAGTCCATATTCTTATTAGACTTATCATATGACAGGAAAGGAAGGCTGAATACAGAAATAAATGTCCAAAAGGATTTACTATTTTCTAAATGCTCTATACATAATTGGGATTTACATACTTAATTGGTATTATTTTCTTGATTCTTGCTACTACTATTATGTTAGGTATTATTATACTCATTCTAACACTGAATCTCAAACCAAGATTTAAAGAGATTTGAAAACTTAAATTAAGACTTTATGGCTCATAAACAGTAAAGCTAGGTAAAAAAAAATGGAACGTATATTGCAAAATTACTCAATACATTGTTTGGCATATAGGACATTTGGGGTTATCCACTTAACTTTGGGGAGTTTAGAGTCAAAACACTAAGCTGAAGCAATATCATATCCCACTGTTATTATTATTACTTACATAAAAACTGGGGTTCTATATAATACCTCTAATTTCTTCTCATAGATGCCTTTTTTCCCCTTTATTAATTTTAAGAAAGAGAGGAAGGGAGAGGAAGAGAGAGAGAAACATTGATGTTAGAGCAAAACATCAATCGGCTGCCTTCCACACACCCCCTACTGGGGATCAAACCCACAACCCAGGCATGTGCCCTGGCTGGGAATCAAAGTAGCAACCTTTTGGTGCACAGGACGATGCCCAACCAACTGAGCCACACTGACCAGGGCTTATGTATACTTTTTAATTATGGAAATAACGATTATGTGTCTAAAATCATGTGGAAATTATCATAATTGAAACTGTTTTTGAGCATTTTATATATATAACTATACATAAAACTTATTTGGTCATTAAACACAGGCCATTTGCCATACACAAAATAGGTGTAATGCCATTCAAGGAAAGATATAATATTGATTTATTATTTGAGGTGGGGACTCTGAAATAATCCACACAATTCGGAGCTTCCCGATTTAATAGCTATATTAATGAGCCACATGTTTGGATAGCAATTTAGAACATTAGACTATTTAAAGATTTATATTAACATCAATACAATCATTCCCACACACAGTTTGCCAACGACTATATTTTCCCTGTAACTTTTCTTTATCCAAGGTGTTTGGGGCTTACACCAGTTAAATTGTCTAGCAACACCTTATATTAGAATGGTCGTAAGGAGAAACTTATCCCCTCAAGAGAAGTTTCTTTTTAGTGGCCTAACACTAAAAATTAAACATGTTTATTGTCCTGCACAGATTCTTGGAATCTCCTTTGTTAAATGTTTTGCTACCTAATTCAAAGCTGATAATATTAAGCAACAAAATTCAACTGAGTATATAGCTTAAGTATCTTACTGTCTTTATTCAGTGATTCCTGAAACGGTCAGTGTCCAGTATAGAAGATAGAAAGGATATTTGACGAGCTGTAGAAAATGAAAGCCTTTTATAAGTAGAAGGGAGCAGGAACAAGGAAATCATACAAGGCAAAAAAAAAAAAAAAAAAAGGAAACAACTAGTTATCACAAGGTTACTTTCTTTTGGGGATGGAAAAAGTCTATCTGACAAGTTACCTAACCAGTTCTAATCAAGTGATTATGTATTGACTGATTTAAGGTTTCATTTCTGGGAGAGCCACAACTGTAATTAAGTTAGGTCTTGCTTTGGTGACAGGACTTCGCATAAGCAGCTCCACTGGGGACCTGTCGTCTTGTTTTTAACAATAGGCAAGGCTTGCTTTGATATTTATAATGCCTCATTGGAGAAGGACTGTTTGAATTCTCTCACTCCCTTAAGGTTAGGATTAAAATCAAAGTGTAGTTGTTATCACTGCTGCAAGCACAGGCGTGTGAAATTGTGAACAGGGACATTAGGTGATATGCAGACAAACAATGTTCATAGAGGATGAATGAAACAGAGAGGCAGAAATAAACGTCTAAAACTGCTTTCGAGTGCTCTGTCGGGGGCAAGTTGCTTAGAACTAGTTGGTTTTGCAGGCTGTGCAAGAAGGATACAAATCCAGGGAAGGTGTCAGAGTAGAAAACTGGGCTAGAGAAAGGTGCTCTACTTGGTGTCCATGACCAGGTTCGGTCCAGTGAACCACGAAGGAACGGCACTTCACTGTGTTACAGGATATCAGACTGCATAAGTTTGCGTTTTGGAATGGATGGAAATTCTGCATCTCTCAGAAACATTCTTTTTTTTTTTTTTTTCATCTTTTCCCCTAATTAATCCCTGCTCAAGAATTCTAAATAGTTATTATTGGGATTGATGCAGTTCTGCTCTGGCCGGTCACCCTTCCCATGTCCAGCTGCTTCAACAGAATGATCAGTTTTGTGTGGAAGCTACATAATAAAACCCCCCCACATACTTTAGTTATTTTGGGCTCTTTGAAATGTAGTGTAGTTAACTTGATCGATAGCAGAAAAATAAATTGTTAACATGGCTCCATAATCCAAATTGTTGCTTATTTGGCTGTGTCAGCATGAGTTATAAATATTAGTTTCTCTACAGACAGCTAAATGAACATTTTTATATTGTATTTACAGGGAAGCAAAAATAGGCTCAATTATCACCAATTATTTATGTTATTTTTGGGTGAGGTCAGTGTAATACAAGATCTAAAATGATTTTCAGTAAACTAATAATGCAACTGCATCACAGGGGAAAAAAGAAACAAAATCTTTGGAAATGCTTTTTTGTTAGAGAGAAACTATTTTTTAACCAATTAAATAAATGCGCCTGTATATATGAAATAGAAATATGTTGATATATAATTAAAGGTATGGGGAGTTGTTTAGATATCTTAAATTATATGCCAGACAGCGTACTCTGTTTTATCTCTTTAAATCTTATTAATGCTGTTAGGATGCAGTCTTTCTATGCAAAGAAATGCATTATTTCTATCAGGAAAAACATCTAAAAATGATGTCATGCCTTCCTATTAGAATGACCCAATATTATCCGCACTTTTGCAAAGGATTTGAAAAAAGTTGTATTTCTTTCATGGTGACATTTCTGACATTTCTTAACTGGCTGGAGATATTCTAAGGACAGAAACCTTTCGAAAACATCGGAAAACAGAAAATAGAGTGAACTCTATGTGATCTCCTCATTATCTTTCTCATGAACATAATATGAGGTTAAAACTCTAAATTCAATTAATCAAATAAGATCTAGTGTTAGGAAATCTGAGTTTTATTCACTGACCAACATTTAGTGTCATCGCTGGGCCATGTAAATAATCTGCCCTTTTAAGATTGTAGCTATAACATATACCTTCTCCAAACTTCAGCTAGTATTTAGATTTTTTTTTAATTTTGCAGATTTTAACAATTGCTTTGCCTTTATTTCCTTATATAACCATGAGATCACAAAATTGCTTATATTTTCCTTGTCACTACCCTAAACACTTTCATTTATAAAATTTTGCTTTCATTTGAAAAATATCTTGAGTAAAAGTAGCTACCATCTAAGCCATCTAAGCTAACTATTATACATTTACTTATTTTTCAATCTATCTTTATTGGTGAGAGTATTACAGATGTCCCCCATTTTTCCCCCATTGACCCTCTCCACCCCATGACTATTCTGTAAAAACCAATTTGTAATTCTTAATCCCTTCACCTCTTGGCCCATCCCCCCAGCACCCCACTCATCTGGCAACCAACAAATTGTGCTCTGTGTCTGTGAGTCTGTTTCTGTTCTGCTTTTCATTTTGTTTGTAGATTCAGTTGTTCTCAGTCACTCCCTTAATTATCTAAATCTCTAATTCTTTTTCCAGATACTGGCAAAATTCATGTCCCAGCCCTGCTGATATTTTAGTTTATGTCCCAGTATCATTTCTCTAAGATTCAATATTATTTCTGTACATAATTGACATTGTACTTAAATCTGATGTTTTTTTTTTTACTAAAAATATAACAAAAACAAACAAAACTCAAATGATTCTCTACTAATTAAATGATTTGAAAGGATAGAAACCAAAATTCCTTGTGAGGCCCTCAAGAAATTTCAGTATTTATCCGTATTCTATCATTTAAACCTATTTCCTTTTTCATTTAACACTGTAGATCTTCGTACTATGTACCAAGTATTCCAGTAAATTTAAGAACTACAGCAATGAATGCAATGGACAGAACTTCCCAACATGAATCAGTTAGCCTTGTCCCACCAAAGACCTCTTTCTAATGATGCTTTCATGGCTCTAGCAGTCCATTTTGCTTTTATATACATTCTAGAACCGTTTGAAGTTCTCTTCTTTTTCTTTTCTTCCTAACAAACTTCTTGAGTTTCAAAACCCAGAGCATATATGATCATTCTTCAGGAACCTTCCTTGGTTCGCTTATGAATAATTATTATTGTAATTTTCATCTATACTGGTATTTTAAAATATTAAATAGTATTTACTTCATGATTATTTGCTTATCTCACTTGATTGTTCTTAAATTTGGGGGTCATTGCTATTTTTGAATATATGGTGACATCTATAAACCCTCTCTCCTGAAAATTGATCATATGTACAAAATCAAGTTGAGTATAATTTCAAGGGCTTCCAAATTTGCTGAAACTGTAACCCAGTGTTAGCACCATGCGATGCATTTTTTGAGAGCACCTAGTTTATTTGTTTTGAATTGCCACTGCAGAGTGAATATTTCTTAAGGAAATGAAAGAACTATCAAGTAATGGCTACTGCGAATTCTAATGCAATAATTTGATATGCTTTATAGGAACAGTAGCTTCCACCAAACTTTTCATGCCTTTCTTTCTGACTTTTATAAAATTAAATCTAATGATTAAAGTAGACTAATAAATATGTGATAGTGGCACAAATACATATTTAAAAATATTTTTGGTCAGTTATTTTATAAGTTTCAAGGTAAGTATTTATTGTCCTTTGTTTATATTTCTCACACCTGCTTTATTGTTTTCAATTAGATTTGAAGATTGGAGATGAAAAATTAAGTGCTGAAAGGTTATTTAAGGGAGCTTATATCTAACTTCTATTTTAGGGCTCGTAGGTGAGTCTGCATTCGGAAGCTTGCATTCCGGCTGTGTGAGTTCAGTCTCTTTTGTGAATGACAGTATTTCCAATTTAAGTCCATCTGGAACACCTCAAGCATTCAGTTCATTTATTAACTTATTACCAAGCTTGGCAAATGAATCCTCAGACTATCAGTGAGGCAGAAAACTTAAATGAAATTAGATAAACAGACTTTAATAGAACAGTATGTGTATTAGAGATATTGAAAAGAGCTTCCTGTTTTTCATTTTTAGGAGTGTCCATTTATTTATCTCTTTGATGCCAGATTAGTATAAATTAGCTTTGCCCCTACTTTGCAGCAGATTTTGGCCACTGTAGATAAAAAGACATGAAATAACTGCTGTGGCCAGAAGAGGGAGATCTTGTAAAAGTATTTGTAGCCCAAATTTAAAAGAATTTTGAGAGTTGCATTTAGATGAGTATAAAGAAAAATGATTAAAATTTCACAAGTGAATCTTTTCTATAATTAGATCATTTCATTTTGTAAAATACTTTTTTGGAAAAATTGGACATATTGATGTATGTTATTCTGAATTTTGCATATAAAATATTATTTATATTAGTGATGATAAAACTTAAAATATTAAAAACAAAACAGACTATTACAGTCATCCTTCCTTTTCTGTAGGGAATACATTCCAAGACCCCCAGTGGATGCCTGAAAAGGAAATAGTATCAAATCTATACTATATATTTTTTCTATACATACATACCTACGGTAAAGTTTAATTTATAAATTAGGCACAGTAAGAGATTAACAATTACTAGTAATAAAATAGAACTATTCTAATAATATGCTGTAATAAAAGTTATGTGAATGTGGTCATTTTCTGTCTCTCTCTCTCTCTCTCTCCCCAAATGTCTTACTGTACTGTACTCAACCTTCTTGCGATAATTTTACATAGAATGCCTATGTGATGAGATGAAGTGAGGTGAATGAAACATTATTATGTAAAGCATGGGTTACTTGAACTCAAACACTGTGCTACCTAGGCAGCTGATCTGATAACTGTATAGAGTGTGGACACGTTGTACAGAGGACTGATTCACATCCTGGGCGAGATGAGTGGTGTGATGTGAGATTTCATCATGCTACTCGGAACAGCGTGCAATTTTAACATTATGAATTGTTTATTTATGGGATTTTCCATTTAATATTATTGCATGTTAGTTGACTACAGTGGTTGACTAATGCCAATTAAAACCATGGAAAACAAATATGTAGAAAAAGTGTTACTACTGTATTGATAAGTAATATTAGTCTTAATTAGAGAGCTTTATTTTTATTTATTTTAATGAACTTATTTAAATTTAAGTCTTTATTATTAATTCTCTGTAAAAACAAGTATGAAGCCAACATGATGGCATTAAAAAATGAGCAATTTTAACATTGATTATTAATCAATAAGAATTAATCAAATATATGATCGATAACCTAAATATTATATACACACATAACACTTATTTGAGCTAGTCTACACATTCTCATTCTGTCTCTGTTTCTCTGTCTCACATACACACGCACATGTATGTATACACATATATGCATATATATTTGTATTATAATGGGAAATCATTTATCTTTACCCCTCTTGATAGTTTTAACATATATGAAAACAATCACATATGGGGCATTGCTTGACCACCTGGAGGGCTTCACTTGATGAATTTGTGACATAATATGAGAAATGTGTCACTGATTGCTATTAATATTTTTCCACAATCAATTTATAAAACCTAGAAATTGGCATTTTTGTTTGAATACCACCAGTAACACTCTTAAATTTCCATGGGTACATCCAAACTGTATGTCTTTTTGTTTTATAAATGTTCCAGTGTAAAAGAATATTGATACTATGACAAAATATAAGTTCAGTTGTTGACCGTGTATGTAAGTTCTTTTAGCAAGTTTAATGATATATTTCTTTGCCTGAATGATTAGATCATGTCCTTAGTGGCTCTGTACTTCAGAACCAGCATGCTACATTCTTCTTAATCTCAAATTAATAATACCTGGAACTTCAGATAAAGATCAGTAATATTTGTTGCCATGGCCAAACTTCTTTATACTCATCCACTTGAAAAAACAGCAGATACTCATTTGTTTGTGGTACTGGGATCCTTTAAGACCTCATTTCAGGAACCCATTTTCAAAGTCTGTAAATGAAATAAATACTGGTTGAAGTCAGTGTAGTTCTGGAATCTCTTTGCTCTTGTCTTCTACCTACCAAATCTCAGCCTGTTCTATAGAGAAGCAATGTGTTGAAATCTTCCTCATGCAGCTTTTAGGATGTGACATAGACTTTTTTTTTTTCCCATACAGTATAATTTACTATTCACTTAATCATACTATAATTTACATTTATACATCATTAAAACATTATGCAAATTTTCTCTAAAATTTTAAAATATTATTTGTCATTGAATGCCATTAAATATGAAGGACTCTCGTTATTTTCAATGCCATGCATTTGTTTTTCAAGAAAAGCAATAAGTATTTATTTCTATAGAAAAATTCACCAGAATGCAGAACAGAAATATAAAATATAAGAATGAATACTTTTGAAACCAAATGTGGATAATCTAAGGTCTATTCCTTTCTCTCCTAGAAAGTGAAGCAGCAGGAGCATGCAGTAGATGCCACTGATACAATGTTACCCTATTTAAAACAGTACTGTTTACTGGTAAGGATAGATACGTATGCAATACAAACATGAAAACATAAATGAGATTGATGAACCACACATTCAGCATACCAGTCATTTTGTGAGAAGTAGAGAATTCCAAATCCACTTGTAGCATTTATTATTTGAAAAGCTAGGAGGTGGGTACAGAGTTTATACCTAGTTTGTGTCGTCAATGGTACATAATAAATATAATAAGGATTTCTATCTATAATTTTGAGAAAATTTCTCCTTTATTTCCTGCAGTTGCCCTGAATTTGCATGCTGAACTTTTTTTATTATTATTATTTTTTTTACATTTTCACGATCCACTTAAATAGGTCTCAAGAAGAAAGCAATGGACACCAATATGTAAATTGGGAGTTACATCTGCTTGTACAGCTTGTTTTGAGAAAAAAGAAAAAAAAAAAAACACATTACAATGATGGAAGAAAAACAGTCTTTATCACTCCATTTTGGAAGAAAAGATGCAATGCTATTTTTACAAAATTGGACATTTTTGCCTATGGGCATTTTAAAGAAGCTTATCTGAAAAAATTGCACAGAGTCATCTGTGTCAATACCTCTATTTAGCATTGCTAGAATAAAATGAACCACCCATTGTTTTTCACAGCATAAGTTGTGATGTCTTTAAAAAAATATATAGTCATGGAGATTCCACAGGATTTATTGGAAACCCTAATGACCATTTTTGTTGTTTCTTCTCCCTAAGAGATATTCTTTAGATGTTACTTATTTCAGTCGTATGAATTACGATGACAAAGGTCAGCAGTTTCTCCTGGTTGAGAAACAAGTATGTCAGCTCCAGAGTCGGCTTACTTGTAAACATCTGTGCGTGCCTGAGTGTGTAGTGTGTCTGTGCATGCACGTGTCTGTGTGTAATCTCGTTTTAAAATTTTTGAAGTAAATTCTGCTTTCAAAAGGGCCCTTGCTCCTTCCCTTTTGGCTGGTTTTGGCAGGTCTTGTTATTTTTGTCACTCTGTAACTACAAACCCTAGAGGTGACTGCAAAGTTCAACTAGATTCAAAGTAGCATCAGTAATGGTGTCTCACCGGCCTATCAGATACACCCCTAATGTTCACCCTATGGGAAGAGAGTAGGCCAATGGGATACATCATTCATTATTTATAATTATAACAGGTGGAGAAGAGGAGTGTCTAATTAGCTACATAGAGCAATAAATAACATATAACACATTTCTTTCCTCATTTCACAGATAAGTTGGAAGTCAAAACCACTGTTTTTCTTACATAGGACATACTTCGTAGGCAGACTCTGTGTGTGTGTGTGTGTGTGTGTGTGTGTGTGTTAGCCCTGAGATTGACCTATCTGATAACTTTCTAAGATGAAATAGCAGGAGATCAAATGTGTATCAAGTGAGAGAGATGTACTGTATATTTCATTTTTAAATTCCCTTAAGTAATTTTTCAGGTCAGAAATATCTTAATAGTCAATTGTTCACTCTCAGTTTATAGAAAGTTGATTCAAAAAGTAACTTTATTTTCTTTTATTTTTTAACTTTAAACTCAGCTTTATAAGTGATTTATTTCTCAAACTTTTTTTTTTTCAGCATGTAAATCACTAGCATTTCCAAATAGTTTTTTTTTTCCCCTCAAGATTATGTGGCTCTACTCACTCTAGGTTTGTCATTAATAAACGATGCTAAATTTCAGTGGAAAAGAAATAGCCTGAGTGAAAAGACTCCTGCTTTAGTCCTGATTTACTACCCACCAGGCATCAGAAGTGAAGGAGCCATTGATCTTTGTACTACCATTCCATTATCGAGCAGGTGGCTAATTTGACCATAGTTACCATTTTTATTTATTGAATGTTAAAATGCATATTCAAGTATATTAAACAATATAAAACAATAAAATATGCAATAGATGATATAAAACAATGTGCAATTTTCCTAATAAACAAGTTTTAGAACTCCAAAGTAGGAGATTCTAAACAATTACTCATCATTTATAGCACTGAAAATAAAGAGAACAAAAGAAAAGATGAAAGCCAATGGATTATTTAATAAAAATAAACTGAATGAAGTAAAAAAAAAAAATTTCAGATTGAATTTGACTCAGAATGTGTGCAACAACTTCCTAGTTTCGTTACTACTTTCTACACTTCTTATTTTTTTTCTATTGTGTGTGTAGTTATGTGAGTGGTTTATTTTCTTAATCTCTATCAAAACTGCCCCTATTCTCTCATTTCCCTCAATGCAGGCAATAGAAGGTATCATTTTTTAACTTGTTCAATTATGTATTAAAATGTTTCTTGTTATTGGTATTATAACATATTTTATATTTGTTAAATAACAATGACAACTATAAAACAGTCAACTATTTGGCACACTACTTAAATTCTGTCTATTTGTATGTGTATACAAAAGTTTATTGTTAATGATGCATTTCAATTTTCCACATTCATTACTTTTTGTATATGTACTAAATTTGAAGGATAGTATTTGTGTGTCTATGAAAATTATCTACATAGTCTTTTTTAACCTGATATGCCATGAAAGGCATTTAAAAGGAGAAACAATATATAACAAATTATATATATATATATATATATATATATATATATATATATATATATATATATATAATTTATCTCTATTTTTGAAAGTGTTACAGATGTCCTTTTTTATTTTCCATTGACCCTTTCCTCCCTATTCCCACCCCACCCACCACCTTCACCACACTATTGTCTGTATCCATTGGTTATGCATATATGTATAAAAGTTCTTTGATTTATCTCTTTGCACCCCCATCCCCTTCCCTCTGAGGTTTGTCAGTGTAATCCGTACTTCCATGTCTCTGGATCTATTTTGTTTGTCAGTTTATTTTGTTCATTAGATTCCACATATGAGATTGTGTGATACTTGTCTTTCTCTGACTGGTTTATTTCACTTAGCATAATACTCTCCAGGTTCGTCTATTCTGTCTCAAAGGGTAAGAGATCTTCTCTTTTATAGCTACATAATAGTCCATTGTGTAGGTGTACCACAACTTTTTGTATCTACTCATCTACTGATGGACACTTGGGTTGTTTCCAGATCTTAGCTATTGTAAATAACACTTCTATAAACATAGTGGTGCACATATTCTTTCTGATTGGTGTTTCAGGATTCTTAGGATATATTCCTAGAACAGGGATCACTAGGTAAGATGGCAAATGGGACCACATCAAACTAAAAAGCTTCTGCACAACAAAAGAAACCAGCATCAAAATGAAAAGGGAACCCAATGTATGGGTGAACATATTTGCCAATGATACATCAGATAAGGGGTTAATTTCCAAAATATATAAAGTATTCATGGAACTCAACAAAAGGAAGACAAACAATCTAATTAAAAAATGGTCAGAGGACCTGAATAGACACTTCTCCAAAGAGGACATACAAATGGCCAAGAGACATATGTAAAAATGCTCAACGTCACTAATCATCAGATAGATGCAAATTAAAATGACTGTGAGGTATCACCTCACACCTGCCAGAATGGCTACCATCAATCAATAAATCAACAAACAATGAGTGCTGGCGAGGATGGATGTGGAGAAAAGGGTACCCTATACACTGCTGGTGGGAATGCAGACTGGTGCAGTCACTATGGAAAACAGTATGGAGTTTCCTCAAAAAAAAAAAAAAATGCAACTGCCATTTGACTCAGTGATTTATATTTTTGTAATTTTTCTTTTCTGTCAATTTTCTGATTTTTAATAACAGTATAAGATGGTATCATTTAATTACAAAATTGTTTATTTAATGTTTGCATTATTAATATTATTTCATTGCTAACTATTGGAAAGGAATAAAATTTAAATAAACAAATTTATGGTCAATATGAAAAGTTTCATGTAAAATGAAGCTACCATGCTAGTGTTGATCAATGGTGAAATATCAAAAATCAATATTCATGTCTATATCTAAAACTATATATCTATCATCTATCTATGTCTATTTGTGTCTGTATCTATATTAATTGAAATATTTCTTATCTAATGTTAGCTGTCATAGTAAATAAATTTTAAAAGCAAAAGCAAAAAACAGAAACAAAAACTCAGTAGTAAGCATTTACTAAGTATATCTATTATATAACATGTAATATAACCCATGGGGGGAGGGGGGCCGACAGCAATACTACAAAAATAAAAAATAATCTGGATTTCTTGTGCCCGCCAAAGATGTAATGAACCTTCATTCTTTAATTAGTGCTACAGAATTGTTCTTATGTAGGTGTCCCACAGACCCTACTTTAGGCTGTAGATGCTACTTATGCCAGTCATAAGGAAACAATGAACTATTATATTACACACAGAATGTATATATTCACACCAATGGACTCATTTTATTCTGCTAACAATACATCTTCAAGTGATTATTACTATCCTACTTTTTACAGATAGACAAATTGAGAATGCATTATTTTAAGAATTTGCCTGCAATCACAGACCTGGAAATGGCTGATCTGTGACTCCAAATGAAGTAAATTTGAGTTCAAATTAGATATATAAGATAGTTTAATAACTAATTTCATATATATCAAAATAGATAATTTTAATATATTAACATGTTAATATATTATATATGTATATATATGAAAAAAATAGAAACTTTTTCTTGAAATAAAAATTAGTTGATCAACTTTGCATTTCCTCACTTATTTGTGGAATATAATGAACATAACAGTCTGAGGAACAGGGTAGACCCAGAGATGTGGAAGTAGGGTATAGACTGACACCCCTCAGAGGAGGGGGTGGGGGGGAGGGAGGAGATAAACCACAGAACTTATGTACATGTATGCATAGCTGATGGACATGGACAACAGGGCTGGGGACGGGGTGGGGGGATGGGGAGGAGGGTGTCAATGGGGAAAAAAGGAGAAACATCTGTAACAAAAATAAATTAATAATTTAAAAAAAAATCAACTTTGCATTTCAATGATAATGTGGTATAACAAGGAGTGTAATGTGCTCTTGAAGTAGTGGACAGTAAGTTAGTAGTCTATATGTGTGTATGCATCTTTTGTTTTACAGAGAAAGGTTTTGAATAGGAAAAGTTATTTAAGCACTTAAAAAAAGAAGAAACAAGTTAAGGTGGTATGTGTATGACAAGGTTAACCAAGCTAAAAGGGAAAGAATTTAGAACACATTGCTTCGTCATTGTCCATTTATTCATCCTCTGTCAACTCTCTATAAAAACATTAATGATTTCTAATATGTTTTATGATTATCTATATTTCTTGACTGTATTCAAAATTTTATTATTTATTATTCTTTATATATTTTGTATTCAGGCCCTCAGTTTTAAATAAGTTATAGTTTCTTGTCAGCTAAATAAATACCTGAAACTTAATGTACCATGGTGGTTACCACAGCATCAAGTATTTTGCAGTGACATGTAGGTGCATATCATGCACTTCACTGAAGGCTGAAAAACATGATTATCAGTTTATTTAATTTAATGACTGTAAGCTCAAGAACAACCCGTGTATATATTTTCAATTGTCTTTTGGAGCCTAAAGTTACCTAATTGGGTTTGGGGGGTAGGAGAATACATATAATCAGGAAATCCTGGATTTCTTTAATTATTAAAAATGAACTATTTTTTACTTCCTATAATTAGTAAACAATATATGAAAATAAACAATAAAATGAATTTTATTTTAAAATCTAAGGTATGTTTATGTAAGCTATAATAAACTTAGTAATTATGCTGTATGGATGAATTTTACATAATACGTCTTAAAATAATAGAGGTTTTCTTGTGTGTTTTTTTAAATAAAAATGGTGAATTATAGTCATTTTATTCCCATTTTGAAATTTATAAAACAAAATAAAGCAGGAAGCATATAGAGCACTATTTTTTTAAATTAAATTTATTGGAGTGACATTGGTAAAAAATATTATATAGATTTCAAGTGTAAAAGTCTATGATACATCATCTGTATATTGCATTTTGTCTGCTTTTATTCTACATTTTTAACCTCTCCATGAGTTTCTAAATTCATGAACATATTTCTCAACATCACCCTTCATCTTTCATTTTTCAAATTTGTCTTTTATTATTTATAATTTTTTGTTTTCTTGTACATTTATTTCTTTTTTATGTCTTTAATTTTATACATATTAGTTTAGAATTTCTATGCAGTGATCAGATGATATGATGTCTTAGGTGGTCTAAAGCTATTTTGGTTTTGCCAAAATAACTTTCACCCACGGTGGATTGTTTCTCAGTATTTTTTGACCACTTACTGTGAAATCCTTTTCAAAAAAACTTTATTCATGACAGCATGGTGAAGGTTTCCCTTCATTACCCTGGAAATTTTTACATTACCCTGATAAGATTCCCCTTCAGTTTTATCAACTAGACCACATTTTTGTACTATTTATTTCATTGAAATTTTCTTCATTCCAAAGGCACTGGAGGTCCATCTGTTATGTTTAAGGCATGTTGTTAGGATTTGGGTATTTAGTGGTGACCAATTTGATTGAGTCCAATAGGTCACATATTACCTTCTTCCAATCTTTCTAACTTGTTATTTTTTATTATAGTTACAGAAAATACTACATACATATTTTAATTGGCTTCAATGTAATGTTTTTCTTTATGTCATTAAAAAACTAAGACTAATTTGGAGGGCTCTTATATCTGAACGGATTCAGCAACTTCTTGATACACTGACAGTCTTGATCCCCAAATCTAAGTAAAGTATTAAGATATTTAATACAATTTTAATAATTAATTACTGTTAATGGTAATATTAAGAAATGCTGGCAATTTTGTTTTTTAAGGTCTGTAGTGATGAAAATTATATATTTTCTGAAAAATGTTAAGTTGATAAAACAAATTTGAAGCACTTTCCCTCATATTTCAGTATTTCTACACATAGGGAAAAATTACCTTACAACTCCAGATCTTTTCTTCTAAACTTGGCTTTGTGGTACAGGGTGTGTTACTTGGTAAACTGTATTTTTCTCTGATCACTCTGTTTGCTCTTAGGCTCTTCCAGTAGAGTGTTCTGAAAAGAAGACTGCAAGGTTGGAGAAGTAGAGAAGGATCGATTTCTTGCTGTTGTGTTTTCCTTTTTGTTTGCTTCCTATTCCTGTCACCATCCTTGCTTTTTCACACCAACACCAGCAGTTTGTGCACTTAGAAGCTGGCACATCGTGCTCCCACAGAGACACCATCAGCTCCAGGTGGCTAGTTTCCCGTACTCAGAAGTTTGGTCCAACTCCAGGGGTCCTCCTCTCAGCTCAGAGGCAGGAGCACAGTCAACCAGCACCATCTCAAACGTATGAGTTTCAGCTCCGCAGGACCCTTTCTCTATGTTTCTAGTTCTATAATCATACTCTCTTCCCTCTGTCCCCCAGCCATGGTGGGGTGGTGGCCATGGAGCTGCTGCTTTCGTTTGCTACTTCAGTTATACCATAGTGGTCCTTGGTGGCTTTCAGTTTAACAAATGCAACTTTCTATCTCTAGACTATATTCTGAGGTTTGTTTTTGTTTTTCCGATATTGTTTGTCTTATAATAGGAATCTGGTGAATAACATTGTAATTGGTAAGGATTGTGTTTTGTTTTGCATATATGTGATTCTTCTTCTTCTTCTTCTTCTTCTTATTATTATTATTATTAAAGGTATAACACCCAAAACCAACCTCCTTATATTAGTCTTCAAGGCAAAATGTGATCTTTAAAAGTAAAAAAAAAGGAAGAAAGAAAGAAAGAAAGAAAGAAAGAAAGAAAGAAAGAAAGAAAGAAAGAAAGAAAGAAAGAAAGAAAGAAAGAAAGAAAGAAAAACATATGTAATGGGAGTTGTAAGAGAAATATACCATTTTTTGGTTGGAAAGTTCAATGTGGTAGGTCTTTATGGGTGAAAAGAATTAGCATGAGCAGAGATTCTGAAATGATAGGAAGAATATTCAAATGAGAAGAAATAGGATGAACAAAAAGGTACAATATGAGATATTTGGGGCAACATCAGTGAGAACTTTTTGATTACAGAATGTAGAAACTCAAAAATATGTGAGTGGGCCCATGTGAACCATAAAATGGTGACATCTGTAAAAGCAAAGAATTAGAACAGTGAGAAACAATTTCTAGTATTAAATTAAAAATTTCTAGTATTAAAATTTTAAAGATTGTGAAAGAAATTGGTTATTAAATATATAATAAAAAAATAAACAAGTAACCTATAGAGGAAGACCTGGAATTAAGGTGACAAAATAGCTCCAAGAGCATAGTTTTGGGAATGATAGACAAAATGATGGTAGTCACAAATAAAACTTTGTATTATAGCCCAGCTGGTGTGGCTCAGTGGATTGAGCATTGCCTGAGAAGTCCCGGTTCAATTTCCAGTCAGGGCACATGCCTGGGTTGCTGGCTCGATCCCCAGTAGGAGGCAGCCAATCAATGTTTCTCTCTCTCATCCATGTTTCTATCTCTCTCTCCCTCTCTTTCCCTAAAAAATCAATAAAAATATATTTAAAAAAAAAACAAAACTTTGTATTATAGGTTTTCATAGTATTATAATAGGTGGCATTTGATGGAGCAGTGGGAGTATACATCTCTGCCTCATTGACTTTAGCTTGGTCATGTAAATTCTTTCAGCTGGTGAGGGTGGGCAGACGATTGAGAGCTGAGGCTGAAATTTGCTTATTTGGTTTATATTGTTTTCTGGTACTAATGACACTTGTCATTAGGAAAATGTACCTTGATAGAAGCTGGAGCAAGGAGACTTATGGAGCAGGCATGAACCTAACCCAAAGAATGGAGCCAAGAACAGCTGATCTGTAGCCTGAAACAAAAGTATCCCAGCTGACTTGGAAACCCTTGAGCGAGAAAAATAAACTCTTACTGTAGGCCACTGAGTTCTGAGGAGATTTGTTATGTAGCATTGTTATAGAAATAGTTGACTAATACATGTAATATTTTATGTGTGTGGTTTTTTTGAAGTGAAAACAGTTCAGGTGAATAGCTTAATTAAATGTCGGTTTGGAAACTCCAACTTTCTTTACTTAGGGCACTGGCAGCAAAGGATTTCCCCAAAACTCTTTAAATTTCTTCAATAAATTCTCGTAATATATTATCATTTATGATTTATCAAACTCAGTAAGATCAGATAGCTTCAAAACTAAATAAAAGATACTAAATTATCTTCAGGTTAGACTAGATTGTACACTGTTGTATGTGTACATATTATACTATGTAAATATACTGAAAAGACAGTGTATTAAAAATAAATAACACCTCTTCCTTCATAATAATACTCAACTTTTTTTTTTCTCAGCACTTCAGGACTATCATCCAAATATATGGTAGTAAGTATTTTATCTTGTTCCCATAAGAACCTTTGAAATGAGTCCAAATTGGACAACAAGTTAACTTTTTGCCATGGTTTACCTAATTGTATTTCCCATCTAATATTCTAACAGGATAGATTTCTCAATATAGCACATTTGAAATTACCCAGTGAATTCAATAACATAATTAAAATGCTTCAAACATACAAAAACTACTTTCCTCTAAGTTACATGAGAATAAAATGCCAGTTAAATTTCCATTGAAATTTGACACCACTCCTCCGAAATTAACCTCAATGCAACCTCTGTAACACAACGCCAACATAAGGTGATGATTCAGTGTTATTCACAAGTTGGTATAGATAAAAAGCATGAGAATGAAGAGCATAATCATTTGGGCTTCAACTTTCATATGATGGCAGCCATTGTCAGTTGTTCAAAATTTGCAGTTCATTTTGGAAAGTTCGCCCATCAAAATGTTAGTTGTAACATCTTGCTTAAAAAGTCATGCATCTATACCCACTTTCTCTCTCAGCATTTAGAAAAATAATTTTTTCCCATTATTGATTTTAGACAGAGAGGAAAGGGGAGAGAGAGAGAAAGAGACAGAAACATCGAGAACATTGATTGGCCACCTCCTGCATGCCCCCACTGGGGATTTGGCCCACAACCTGGGCATGTGCCCTGACCGGGAATCGAATCAGCAACCTCTTGGTGCATGGGTCGATGCTCAACCACTGAGCCACATCGGCCAGCCTCTGTCAGCATTGAAAAGGTTCTACCTTTTGCCCAGATGTAAACTTTTGCAAGGTAAACTGTTCTTGTCTCCTCTGTTTCCTTGAGGTTGCTGAATCACCTTGCTTTTCACTTCATATATTTACAAACCTGTACTTAAAAATTATTCTTTATATCATGGATTAAGGCACTGCACAGTTGAAATAAATATAAGGATTCAGTAGAGAAACAGACTGCATTTAATTCTACTACCTAGATGCCCCTATATGAAACATAAAACTCTAGTACTTCTCAAAGTCCCAATGCCCTCTTCTACCCAGGCTTTTCTGTATTTCCCTCTCTAGAAAGATCTTTTGTTTCTTCATGTTAATGAATCCACTGCATATTCCTAAAGGATAATTCTAGGTCCATGATTTCTGTTTCTAAATATATTTTCTTCCTGATCTAATCATATTTCTGTTTGAGATTCACCCTTAACATTATTCCCAATTAAACCTACTCAGCTACAGAAGCTTGAGGAAGCAAGGGTCTAATGAGAACCTTTATAGGTCATGCCGTAAAGTGCATAACAAAATCTTTTCCCTTCTTCAGTGTTTTCTTTTTTATTTTCACAAGATTCGAGTAATTTGAGCTATTTCAGAGACATCAAAACATTCCTATCTATTACTGGCTTTCTTGTTGTGGGTTCAGTTGTTTCCTCTCAAAACAGGTTGACATTCTAACCCCTAATATTTGTGTATTGACCTTACATGGAAATAGGTTCTTTGCAAATTATCAAGCTAAAATGAGGTCATTAGGATCATCTCTAATGCAATAAGACTGGTGTCCTTATAAAAAGGGGACATTTGTAAATGAGGTGGACATGCATAGATGGAAGACCATATGCAGACACAGGGAGAATGCCATCCATAAGCCGAGAAATACCTAAGGCTACCAGAAGGTGGGAGAGAGGCATAGAGCAGATTCTCCCTCACAGACCTCAGAGGAAATCAACCTTGTTGACACCTTAATTTTAGACTTCCAGTAGCTGCCAGACTATGAGACAATAAATCTGTGTTGTGTAAGCCACTGAGTTTGCAGTACTTTGTTATGGCAGCCACAGGAAAGGAATACACCTAGGAATGAATGGTTTGTGTGTTCAATTTGCTCATATTGGTCTCCAATACCTTTCAAGCAGGACCTGACAAAGGTTTTTTAAAATTTCATTTGCTTTTAACCTTAGTTCCATTTCTTCTCTACCTGATGCAGGTAAAACTAGTTACTATAGTAGGATCACTTTTTCCCTTTCTTTCACTTTGCTGGGGGTCCAGAAATTTGTTTTCCTAAAATATTCTTCCTGATTCTGCTTTATAAGTCTCTTGGCGTGAGAGAGACAATTTTTGAAGTCTGTGTGTGAAACAACATCCACTTCTTTCAAAAAAGTATTCTGTGCTCTCAGAGTCATTTCACTGAGACAGTCATCAACTACTTGTCCAGAATTCCAAAAAGCTGGATTTAATTTATTGTTTCCTAGTTTGCTTAACTTTTGCATCTCGTCATTTATCAAGTACCACTTGAAGTCTGGTGTTCTTTTATAGTGAAACAATTACCTGATTTCCCACTTGGCATTCTATTTTTATTTTACATTATTTAGGAT
Organism: Tadarida brasiliensis; assembly: GCA_030848825.1. Taxonomy (NCBI): domain Eukaryota; kingdom Metazoa; phylum Chordata; class Mammalia; order Chiroptera; family Molossidae; genus Tadarida; species Tadarida brasiliensis. Next base: position 67,952,111 of record CM061266.1, read on the forward strand.
TCTATTGTTTTTAAATCAAGAAACTCAATAAATGGTCGAGTTTCATAATTTTATTCTCAAATTCTCTTTCTGAAATGTGTCTAATTCTTAATAAGCTAGTGCAATTGTTCCAATAAACAATTGTATACATTTCTACTCCCCATCTTTCTTATAGAGGCCTTCCAATTAAAAGAAAAATCTTTGCTAACATCTTGACTATACAGAATGTCTTTGAATCTAGTCCAGGAAAAAAAAAAAAAAAGTAGCTTCAACTTTGCTGATTTTTATTTTTAAAGCACTTAAGTATGGGCAAACTATCTTTCTTCTTCCCTATTTTGTAGATTTCTATTTAAGACCTTCACCTTTTTCTAAGAAAATCTCCTTTCTTCTCTTGCTAAATCAACATGCCTTGCTTTTATGTCATTTTCAACACAGTTTCAATTCTGTCTTAAAAATAAAAAAATAAAAAAAAAAAACCCACCACACTGCTTTTTAAACTCATTTCATTCTTCACTGTGTCTCTGCAACCTTAAGTTCAACTGGCAAAGTGTTTAGGAGCACAGTGTTTTAAAATTATCACTTAGCCCTTGGGTTTATAGTAATTACAATGATTTGTTTTCTCTCTCTCAGCTTAGTAGTATGATATCTTATGGCATCAAACTCTGTGCTACATTATCTATTCACTGAACAAATCCACCCACTGTGATGTTGATTTATCCACAGACTGGCTTTCTGAAATCCACAGTTGTAATCTGGGTGAATGACAGAGCTAGTTTGAAAACATGGGATGAGATGTGACTATAGGAGCTTCTGGTAATGCCACAGATATTTAAGTCATTCCTATGACAATACCTTCCTTGGCCTTGAATATTGTGGAACAGACTAGGTCCCTTGCTACTACCCATTTATGTCTCAAACTTGATATATCCCCAAAGTTACACATTAGTACTCTGGTTTTTTTATTTGTTTTTTTTTATTGTTTGTTTTTGTGTTTTGGGTTTTTTGTTTGTTATTCGTTTTTCATATCTGGATGAGAAAAATAAAAACATAATTAGCAAAACACTATTTTGCTAACCATTATCACAGAACATGCCTATATTTGCCTCTTCTGAGATGAGCTTCATTAGAATGACAATATTTTCACTGATAATTCATCAACAGACTGGTTTATGATATCAACTCTGCCACACTAAAATCTCCAGGTTCTTCTCACAAAATTTTGCTCCAAAATTAATTAATTTTATTTCTTTTTTCTTTTTAAACTTATATTGATTATTGAATGTATTACAGATGTCCCCTGCTTTTTTCCCCCATTGACTCCCTCCTCCCTGCTCCTGCCCCCCTCCTGCCTTCCTCATACTACTGTCTGTGTCCATTGGTTATGTATATATGCATGTAAATTCTTTGGTTTATCTCTTCCTGCTCCCCTTTCCATTTGAGGTTCGTCAGTCTAACAACCAATTTGTACTTCTTAATTCCTTCACCTTTTTCACCCATCCCCCAACCTCCTCCCATCTGGCAACTAACAAAAAATTCCTTCTATCTATGAGTCTGTTTCTGTTTTGCTTGCTCATTTTGTTTGCAGATTCAGTTGTTGGTAGATGTGTATTTATTGGAATTTTATTGTTTATATTTTTATTCTTCTTCTTCAAGAAGACCCATCAACATTTCATATAATATTGGTTTGGTGGTGAGGCATCCCTTTAGCTTCTTCTTCTCTGGGAAACTCTTTATATATCCCTCAATTCTAAATTATAGCTTTGCAGAATAGAGTAATCTTGGTTGTAGGTCACTGCTTTTCATCACTTTGAATATCTCTTGCCACTCCCTTCTGGTCTGCAAAGTTTCTTTTGAGAATCGGCTGACAGTTTTATGGGAGCTCTTTTATAGGTAAGGAACTGCTTTTCCCTTGTTGCTTTTAAGATTCTCTCTTTGTCTTTAACCTTTTGAATTTTGATGATGATGTGTCTTGGTGTGGACCTCTTTGGGTTCATCTTGTTTGGGACTCTCTGTGCTTGATGAACTTGTATGTCTGTTTCCTTCACCAAGTTAGGGAAGTTTTCTGTCATTATTTTTTCAAATAGGTTTTCAATTTCTTGCTCTCTCTCTTCTCCTTCTGGTACCCCCATAATGTGGATGTTTGTACACACTTGAAGTAGTCCCAGAGGCTCTTTATACTATCCTCATTTTTTTGGGGGGGGGGGATTCTTTATTTTGATTGGGTGTTTTTTGCTTCCTTATATTCCAAATCAATGGTTTGCTTATTGGTTTCACTCACTCTACTGTTGATTCCCTGCAAAATTTTTTTATTTCCGTTAGTGCATCTTTCATTTCTGACTGGTCCTTTTTTATGCTCTTGAGGTCCTCACTAAGTTCTTTGATGTTCTCACTGCGTTCTTTGATGTTCTCACTGCATTCCTTGAAATTCTCACTAAGTTCACTGAGCATCCTTATAACCAGTGTTTTGAACTCTGCATCTGTTAGATTGCTTATCTCTGTTTTGTTTAGTTCTTTTCCTGGAGTTTTGTTCTGTCATTTGGGACATGTTTCTTTGTTCCCTTGTTTTGGCTGCCTCCCTGTGTTTGTTTCTATGTATTAGATAGAGTTGCTATGTCTCCTAGGCTTTGTAGGGTGGCCTGTTGTTGTAGGTGTCCTATAGGGTCCAGTGACACATCCTCACTGGTCACCCCAGCTGGGCCCTTGAGGTGCACCTCTCATGTGGACTGTATACCCTTCTGTTGTAATTGAGTCTTGATTGTTGTTGCCACATCAATGGGAGGGATTCATCCAGGCTGATCAGCTGGAAGGACTGGCTGTGCCCACTGACCACTGACCTCTGACTACCTTGGAGGATCAGCTGTGCAGGGCCCACCAAACAGAGCAAGACTTACTTCAGCAGGGCTCTGGTACCCATTGAGTCTATTCTTTGAGTGTGTCACTTGTGGAGGTGGTTGGGTGGTGGTGCTTTGACGTGGTCTGAAGCTGTCCACTGGGTGTGCTGGCTCTGGGGCAAGGTCAGCCACTGCCTGTGTTCTATCTGAGGCCACCAGGCATAAGCTACAAAGTGATCTGCAGATGGCTGCTTCCTGTGCTGGGCTTGGAGGTGCCCAGGCAAAGGCAAGTTAAGTTGTGAACCAAGGCTGGCTGCTTCTAGTGCCAGGCCTAGGGCCACTTAATGAGAGGTATGGGGCTCACTGAGACCAGATGCTTCTTGTTTGAGAGAATTTAGGAAAATCTGAACCAGGAACCAAGACAGGCCAATCCTATGGTAAAGCCACTGGAAACAGCTTGGGTGGGCCTGAAAGTTGGGTGGGGCAGGGCCTCAGGGAGTCACCAGGGCAGATTAAACAGTGTGAACCAGGTTGCTGGAGTCCCAGATATGGCGCCTGTCTGCCGGGCCCAGGGAAGGGCTCACTAAAGGAACAAGGGCCTCTGCCAGCACGTCTGTCCAGGAGAAAGCTGCCTCTCCAGCTTTCTCCCCAATGCCACACAACTCAGTTCTTCCCCATATACCTCTGGTGCCTTTCAAGCTGCCTCCCCCTTGCTGGAGCCTGGAGGAAGAGGTTTGAGTAAGTCCGTGTGCGGGCCCTTTAAGAGGAGGTGCCTGGGGTTCCAGAAGCCTCAGCCTCCCTCAGCCTCAGTTCCTGTTGATTTTTCCAGCCAGAAATTATAGGGACTTCTCTTCCTGGACTGGAACCCTGAGCTTCAGGGCCTGGTGTGGGATGGGGACCCCTCAGTCCTCAGGGAGGACCTTCCCAGCCGAGGTATCCCTCCTGATTTTTATCTGGCACACGTGGGTGTGGGACCAGCCTGTCCACATCTCCTACCAGTCTGATGTGGCTTCTTCTTTAATTTCGTAGTTGTAGGACTTCCATTCAGCCAGATTTCAGGTGGTTCTGATTGATGGTTGCTCTATAGTTTAATTGTAATTTTGATGTGGTTGTGGGAGGAGTTGAGAACCATGTTTACCTATGCTCCATCTTGACTGGAATTCCAAAATTAATTTATTTTTATTTATTTTTTAATTTTTTAATTTTTTCTTTATTGATTTGAGAGAGAGGAAGGGAGAGGGCGAGAGAGATAGGAACATTGATGGGAGAGAACATCAATTGGCTGCCTCCTGCATGCCCCCACTGGGGATCTGGCCCACAACCTGGGCATGTGCCCTGACCAGGAATCGAACAAGCGACCTCTTGATGCATGGGTCTACGCTCATCCACTGAGTTACACCAGCCGGGCCAAAATTAATTTATTTTTAAATACACTCATATCAAGCCCTGATATGTAATTAGTTAAAATGGAATATAATATTCTGATCTTCATGATTTTCTTTCTTCCTTGTCAAGAGGAAAACGAAGTGTGATTTTTTTTTTTTTTTTTAAGGGCTTTGAAAACTTTTGGTCCCTTTTTCTTCTTCATGTTACCTGACCTCCAGTTTCAGGATTTTGCTAGACTAACTTGACCATTGGCCAGTAGGAAGATTCTTATTTTCATTCTTCAATTCCTGAATTTTTAACTCCTCAAACTAAAGTTAAATTTATACCACTTGAAAAAGTTAAAAGACCAATCTTATGTATAGGTTCAGTAATAAGCAGATGGCAAAGAAGGCTTATTTCCCTCACTTTGAGAGTTCATTTTTCTTAGGTAGCCTGGCCCTTGGCCTGTTAGCCTGGTGTACTTAGCTCAGACCTTGACAGTAGCTAAGTGTAGTATTAATGTAGGGAAATTATAACAGCAAGGAAATACTTAGGACATAGTAGAAGCAATTGTGAAATATAGGGTCACGTGTTTGGATCAACAGATTTGGAGACATGGAAGTTAAAGAGCAGCGAGGAATGTTAGCATGTCTTTATGGCACATCATTCACCTGCTGGTTTAGCTTCTGCATGTGGATAGAATTTCCTGTGTGACCAGATAGTACAGCAGTACAAAGTATGGGTAGCAATGTGTGTTCTTCCTTACGAGGAGAGAGGACACAAAGTGACAGCTGTACTTGTCTAAAAATTTATTCTTGCAGATCAAAAATGTTTCATACGTATCAGTGTAATTGATATTATTGAATTTATCAGTGAAATTTGTTACATTCCAGAAAAAAGGAGGCAAACACCTATATGATCATCTATCAAAAGACACAAAAATGCCCTGGCTGGTTTGGCTCAGTGGTTAGAGCGTCGGCCCATAGACCAGAGAGTCCTGGGTTTGGTTCCCGCTAAGGGCATGTACCTCAGTTGCAGTTTGTCCCTGGCCCCAGTTGGGGTCATGTGGGTGGCAGCCACTCGATGTGTCTCTCTCACATCGATGTTTCTCTCTCTTCCTCCCTCTCTCCCTCCCGCTCTGACGATAAATGCAAAAATGTCTTCAGGTGAGGATAAAAAAAAAAGACACAAAAAAAAAATTCATTTACTAAAATTACACCTTTATTCTTGGTAATAATATTTAATAAAGGTGGCTTTTGAACTATAGTAGAAAAATCATTGACATTCAGAGTATGAAATAATTGTGATTGCATTAAAGTTAAAAAACTTCCAACTCTGATACCTTGTATAAATTGCTGAATCTAATTCTTAATTTCTTCATTGGTAAAATGAGAATAATAAAATTATCTATCTCATAGGATTGTCATAAAAGGCAACAAAATAATAAGCTTATTTTTAAAATCTATTGCATTATTTTGTATGTTTGGTGATCGATGTATAGTATATACTTTTACATAGTGTTATCTATGTATTAAATTCAGAGTAGCAATGGTGGAAAATGTAAACATAATAGATAAAAGCATATTCTTCAGATGTGTCAGATTCTTTGTTGCTATTAATATATATGTCAGAGTCTTCATCCCCTCATATTCCTTAACTTTCCCCCCCCCATAATACCAAAGGAGGGGGTCAGAGGTAGTTTATTTTTGGAAGTATAGGCAAATGCATTGTTTCCCTAGTATAGTGTCTTGTTAGCAAAAACTAGGAAGAATAGTGAATAGGATATGTGTTGGGAAATGTTTACTGTCCCACTATCAACAACAACAAAAAAAGCCAATGTGTAGTGTTTGCTCATTGCCATTGTGTAAATACTCTCACTACGATTAATTCCAAGATACTAAAAGGATGTTACTGAATACAGAGTCAGCAAGCGATGTACAAAATCAGCTTTCATGTACAAATAGCTTCAACACACCACTGCATACATTTGGGAATAGAGGAATAGACTCTACTACCCCCTCCTTGTCTTCAGCATGATAGTCACTCAATCTATCTTTTATTTAGTCATTGCACAATATTTTAAGCAAGTGCAACTGGACATCACACAACCTCAGCTACAGCCTGTATCTTGCTTTCTGAACACTAGCGTCTCTGAGCCCTCAACCTGGGATGCCTGTGAGAATACTAGATTTCTGTGTATGCATTGACTGGTTTGTGAGGGTTGTAACATGTCTTGGGTCAACTTTGACTAGTGGGCAATGGGTAATGGCAGATAATGATCCTCTTGTCCTCCCTCAAGCAGATAATTTTGAGTTACGTTTTACATGGATCATTATGTGTCGGGGTGGGGAATGCTCATGTACTCCCACCCGGACTGAATGATAATTGTCTAGAGCAGAGATGCTCAACTTTTCATCTTACGACACACATAAACTGATTGCTAAAATTCTGCAGCACACTGAAATATATATATTTTGTCCATCTGACCAAAAAATAGGTATACATTTTATTCATTCAAACTGAAAGCTAGTGTTACATTTGCTCTTATCTTTTTTTATTTGACAATCTAGGGGGAAAGGGTCAGTGCCTCTGAATAAATAGGTATTGCATGTTTTAAAAATTCTTGTGGCACACCAGTGTACCGCGTCACACTGTTTGAAAACCGTTGTTCTACAGTGTTTACCTGATTCACAGGCAATCTCATGTTAGCTGTCACTACCTTTCTGTTTTGGTCTTATTCAAATTCACAACCTGTACTAAAAGGTTTTCTCGGGCTCTGCTTTCTGCAGGAAACTGTCTAAGATACCCCAATATCTTCCTGCAATTCAGTTATTAAAGTTCATGAGGGTAAACTGAGGTGACATCGAGCAACATTAAGCCAGCCCCAGGCAACTAGTGATTTAGTTTCTGTTTGTATACGTTTACCTATTCTGAATATTTCATATAAATGGTATCATATAATATGTAGCATTTTGTGACAGGCTTTTTTCATTGAACATTATGTTCTCAAGGATCATCTATGTTATAACATGTTTCAGTACTTCATTCCTTTTTATGGCCAAGTAATATTTCATTTTATAAATATATCACATTTTGTTAATCCATTTATTAGTTGATAGATATTCGAATTGTTTCTCTCTTGTGATTAGAATGAATAATGTGGTGATGAACATTTGTGTATGTGTTTTTATGTGGACATAAGTTTTCAATGTTTTGGATATAAAAGTAGTAGTGAAATATCTGGTAACACTATGTTTAACATTTTGAAGAACATTCAAATTGTTTTTCAAAGTAGCTGAACCATTTTACAATTTATCATCATTATGTGACGGTTCTAGTTTTTCTACATCTTTACCGATTCTTCTTTTCTTTTGGTATTTTTTTATGGTGGATGTGAAATGAAGTCTCATTTTGACTTCCATTTATTTAATGGCTAATGATATTGAAGATTATTTCATGCATATATTGCTCATTTGTATACCTTCTTTGGACAAATTGGATGTGTCTGTTTTCCTTTGGTTGCTTGTGTGTACATAAGAAAATGCATCTTCTTCATAATTCTTACTGTGGTAGTAGTAGATAAATTTCTGTGTTTTTTTTTTTTTTTTAAATGGGTTTTTCAAAGCATTTGGTTATAGCCTTCAAAACAGCAGGGAAGACCTAGTGAGATTATGCAATAATAATAAGATCAATTCTAGCTCTTTATTATTTGAATATGTTTTCCATATTAAGAAGGATGATGCGACAAATTCATTACTGGCTTCTGAGAGCTAATATTCAGGCCCTATGGCTCTGTTCTTTTACAGAAAAGGCAATTAGCTAAAGATATGTGGCTTGCCTAAGATCACCCAGTAAGTTATTGGCATAGTAGGAATGTGAACACATGGACTCTCAGTTTCCCATCTGTTGCCTAGTTCATTTGGCTGCTTTGTTAGGAGTGGGTGAATGTATGTATATTTATGTAGTGATTCAGGAATGAGCAAAGGAAAGCAGGATGGTTTGTGCATTGTTTCAGATACACAGAGATATATGGGATGATAGCAATTTTCTTTTTTATGCACTAACAGATATATTGAAAGTGGGTCTAACTCTCTGAGACGGAAGAAGGATGGCACTGTAAATCACCACACCCTATTTCAAGCATTTGCATATGTCATTCTGTATTGCTTTGAACATATTTAAATAAATAAAGTAGTGAATACTGATTTTATTCACATAACTGCAATTCTTTTTTTAAATATGTTTTTATTGATTTTTTTAGAGAGAGAGGAAGGGAGAGATAGAAACATTAATGTGAGAGAGAAACATCCATCGGCTGCCTCCTGCACACCCCCTACTGGGGATTGAGCCTACAACCCAGGCATGTGCCCTGATCAGGAATCGAACCAGGACCTCTCAGTCCATGGGACGACACTCAGTCCTGAGCCACTCTGGCCGGGTCACGTAACTGCAGACATATAGATAGTTAAAGGTCAAGATTGATAAACTAAATGAACCCAGTTTTTTTCTAACATGTTAATTTTAATTTATTAAAACTTGTGGTGTGTTAAAGTATATACACTTTGTGTTATACATCACTATGAAAATACTGGCTCTACTACAATAGGTAGTATAATAGTGTTATGTATAGCAGGAGGAGAAAAAGGTCTGTTGGTTCTGGATGGGGAAAAGATTGAAAATAGAATCTCCTTATTTAACATCTACAGAAATCATTGTACTAAACAAAGCTGAATGTATAAAATTAAGAGACAGGTGTAAAGTAGGAAAACTATAAGGAAGAGTTACAATTGAGAGAGGAAGAGACAAAAGATAACAAGAATGATAGAGAATAAACCATCAGGAGAAAGGGGAAACAGGAACAGAAAAGGAGAAGAGATCAGGATTATGCAGGTCTTTATTTCTGGAACTTAGTCAGAAATGGTATCCAGTGTTTCGTTTTGTTCTTTTCCTTAACTTCTCTTGGGAAGAGAGCCTTACAGTCATCCCTCATTTATCGCGGCTAATCTGTTCCAGATTCTAGCGGTTGCACCTGACATTGAAGGATTCCTGGGGATGCTCGAATACATAGGCCTACAGTCCATATGTACAGTAATTTTCATATTAATTGTAATACAGGGGTGTATAATTGACTCAGACAACTGAGCACGCACTGTATCATTTTCACTGTCTCAATCAACTTTTTAATGAATATATTTGAAAAAACCGCGATAAAGTGAAGCCGCGAAGGTCGAAGCGCGAAGTGGCGAGGGACAACTGTATATAATAACATAGAATAAGAAGACTAAATTATATGAGTATTGCTGGTGTTGTCTTCAATTGTACCTTTGCTAGAATGATCAGCATACATTGTCCATGGATTACGGGTATGCCACATGTCTCTCCTCATCACTACCAGAGAGTAGGTACACAAATGAGAAAGAAGAAGATCACGGTAATGTCATATATGCAGAATATTATCTTACTTCTCCAATTAATGCTTTACTACCTCCAGCAACATGAAGACCACAATTGGGAGAATGATAATCATATTAATTATATTGTAAAACAGTTAGAATGCGATCTAAAACCAGAACACCTAGAGAAATATATTATAAACGATGCTGTTTTGGTATTTTTAAGAGAGATCATTGCATTCATTTTCTGTCTGCTCTCTTTGGAGTAAAAATACACTCAGTGATGCAACCATTTAGATAGAACAAAAGGCCAATTAACATAGAACAATGACACCTATATGAAGTGTTAACTATATGTTCTTCTTAATTTTAAATACCCCAAAGTGAGAAACTTGAAAGGGAGAAAATCTGAATGTTGTTTATGCTGATTATTTAGAATGTATTGCAATTTTCAGTTAATGCACCACTGTATTTTAAACGGGTTAATTATTTTTATTAGAAGTGTTTTGTTTTAGAAGTGAACTGAAAAAGCTAATAGTGTGAGTCAAACTGAAGTCTAATTGTAATTTAATAGTTAATTTTTATTTACCAAAAGTTGCTAATGAAGAGATGTAAAATTAGAAATGTCTGAATAAATAATATTGGGTTTAATATCTGAAAAATAGAATTGAAGAATATTCTTGATAGAGTTACACTACATCTTGATATATGCTAAAACTGTATCCTTCTCTATAAAGAAACCTCATAATCATCAGGAAACTAGATTTTTAAAACTATATAGTTATGTAGCCATCCTGTGAATCTCCTTTATGTTTGAATAAAAACACAACTGAAAACTTATCATTACATTTTTCTATCTTATTTATTAATATTTTTGTTAATCCTCACCTGAGGATATTTTTCCGTTGATTTTTTAAATAGAGTGGAAAGGAAGGACGAAAAGAGAGAGAGAGAGAGACAGAGAGAGAGAGAGAGAGAGAGAGAGAGAGAGAGAGAAACATTGATGTGAGAGAGACACACCAATTGGCTGCTTCCTGCACGACTCTGACCACCAGGGCCAGGGACCCTGACCACCGGAGCCAGGGATCGAACCTGCAACCAGGGCACATGCCCTTGACCAGGAATTGAACCTGTATCCCTTTGATCCATGGGCCAAAGCTCTAACAGCTGAACCAAACTGGCCAAGACTATGGTAACATTTTAATCTTTCTAATTCATTGATGAATGAACTGTTGCACTAATAATGCAAATATAAGTGTAAGGACAGAAAACAGGTTTTTCTTTTTTTATGAAGCCCCTGGTAATTAAATACGGAGATCGCTGGTGTCTTCAACTTCAAACTGCATTTCTACCCTAAACTGATAGGGGCAGGAAAAGTATTAGAATTAATAGAAAATATTAGAAGCGTAAGAAAACTAATCATAGTGGGGCACTAGCCATATTTAGAAAATGTTAATCATCCTGTACAATGTTGGTTATGATTGCTTTATTCTGATTGAGGACAAGTCCAGTCTGACCTGGCTGGGAGGTGTACACCTCAGGAGTTTACCTCAGGAATGCTGTCCATTCTCCTCATCTGAGGACAAGGGGGCTACCTGACAGCATGGAAAGGTTAACAACCTGATTATCAGAACACTGGACCCGTGACTGTGACTCACTGGTGACCAGCCCCTGCAGCCCCCGCTCCACGTTCCTCCCCCTTGCCTGTAACCATTTTTTTTCCCCTTTTGCTAACTGCCTTTTCTCAAGTAGTCATTGTTTCTCCACCCTTAAAAGCAGCTGGCAAGGGAGGGGGCCAGAGCAGATTTTACGGGATGACCCGCTGCTGTCCGTACTGCCGGAATGAGCGTTCATATATGATTCAAACTTGTCTCTGCTTCATTGGCTCCAGTCGTGACAGGCGGCCCAGACCCAGTCATTGTCCAGTTTCACAACCAATAAAATAAAGAAGGGCTGTTCCCAGCCATTTTCAGCCTCTATCAAATTCTTTGCAACCCTTTCAGGTGAAACTCCTTTTTCCCAAGCATATTTTATAGGCTAAAGAAGAGATGATGAGAAACCCCCCTGGTACACTTGCCTTTTCCTCCCCAAAGCCCTCAATAAAAGAGCAACTCACAGTTTCTGCCCTGCCTTCGTATTGCCAGTCAGTGCATGGGTCCTTTCCCTGGCTATGCGGGAAGTTAATAAATGTCCTCCTTTTTCTCTCTTCTCTCAGTTTTGAATTCTTTCATGAGCCCACGTCAGTAGCCTAAACAAAACCCTAACAATAAGAATGTTTAACCTGATCACATAACTTGGGGAAATACAGTACACAAATAAGATATAAAGAAACATGAATAACTCAAGACAGCAACACAATTCAAAAATTAATATTTGCTATTAGACTCAAGGATATTATTTTATGTAAAGAACTATATTCATTTGAATTAGGAACCCAAACTAATCTGTCGGAGGTCTTCAGTGTGACTCCTGTGTTATTTTCTGGGCCGACTTTGTCATTGATATTTATCCTTCAGAGAATGCCAACTACCTAAGGTGTTCCTTAGCAATCTCCTTGTTATATTATGTAGTTTCTATTTTTACAATGCATATGTCAACTTCAAGGATTTTAAGGTGATTCACAAACTTTAAATTAACAGGGTAAGTACAAATTCCAAAAACGCCAAAGGGTAGAATGGAACACTCACTTTTGTTGAGTTGTATTATCGTGTACAAAAAAAGTGATTTGGCAGCAGTGACAAAGGACTTAGCATATGACACTTTGAGGGCAAACAGCTTCCAGGGAGAGTAGGATTCCATTTTTTTCCCTGCTAGACTGGGGGCTTTGGTGCCTCAGATAAGTGATTTTCAAGCCTCAGGCAGCGAAAACTCAAGGAAACAGAAGATAAGTGAGTTTGGCAATGATGATACATAAAACAGTATAGTTGGACTTATGGTAGCCTATTTTTATCTACCCCACACTGCTGTTCCTCCCTAGAGATGTGCTTTTTTTTTTTCTCTCTACCATTTTCTATCTAAGAGAGTTAATGGAACATACAACATCAATAACACAACTAAATCTGTGAAGTAGACAGGAAGAGTCTCTCCTAGCACAGTTCTAGAATTAAAGCACTGTAAGATAGGAATCAAGAGTATAGATTCCAGTCTCAACTACTTTTTCCAAGGAAAGTCACAGAATGCCATTTTTTTAAATGGGAGAGTTGCAGTATTTGATACATAGAATAACTTTTATCGCTACAATTCCATTCATCTATCTCCTTTCATTTGTTACAAGTTTCTACAGTTCTTCATTGTATGTTACCACTTGTTTCACCTTTCTTTGCCATCAGCAGCTGTCAGTTCTTTTTGATATAATGTATCTCCAAATTATATTCTGCATCTTTGCATATGCTGGGACTAGAGAGTTGTTTCCATGTAACATGCCTGGTATTTTTTTATTAGAGTATACATTGAAATTTCATACTTATTTATACATAAAGATTTATGTTATATATATATATATATACAAGAATTGCAAATATTTTCCCACAATCATATACAGACTGGCAATCCGTATCAAATATGAAAATGTATTCTAAAATTTATTGAGGGTTATTTACTGAATTTATATAAGAAATCCTCATATTAAAAAAAATCCCTACTTAACAGCTCATGAACAAAATATTTTACTCAATAAATTCCCACCTTCCTGCTTTTCCTAATCCTGACACTCCAATGTCATCTAGACTACAACTGCTATAGAATTTTATGGTGAGATATTCGGCTATTAATTCTTACCAAAAATGAAAAAATAAGAACACTATCTTTGTCTACTCTTTCTAAATTTCAAAATTATATCCTTTACTTATCTTTATAGTATAGTTACTATTACTTTATGAATTTTAGAAATGCATTAGTTGCTTATATAATTCTAAATTCAACCAATCATCAGTGATGCTAAAACAAAAGTTCATATTGTTTCGATGTGCTATCATCTCCCTCAATTTGTATCTAAAATTATCCTTGTACTTCAAGTCATTTATTATTATGTGTTGCTTAGATTCCAAAATCCACCTCATTTTACTTTTATTATTTCTGGAAATTAAGTGTATTTTAATGTCCTTAGTCTCAATCATATAGCACTTTTCTGGGATTCTTCAAAAACTTTTATTTTTAAAGAAAGACAGATGATAGTAAATCAATAGAGTAACCAAGAATTTTATGATACAAATAATTGCAGATATTTTTAAGAGAACTATTTAATAATATTATTTAACCTATGTCTATACATTTGGAAATGTAGTTAATGTAGATTTTTTTTAGTTAATATTGATTATTAATATTATTTTAGTTAATATACATTACCTATGCATTTCTTCACTTTTAAAATGCTAAAATTGGCAGTGGAGGAAATAGAATTCTTGAAAGGAGCAATAATCATTTTATGAATGAAAATGTTAGAAAAAAATTCTTCTGCAACTCCCCAAATCCCAGGCTTTGTTCTTTTTTAAAAAAAGTATTTATTGATTTTAGGAAAGGGGAGAGAGAGAGACACTGATTTGTTCTTCCACTTATTTATACATTCGTTGGTTGCTTCTCGTATGCCCTGACTAGCGATCAAACCCGCAACCTTGGCATATTGGGATGACACTCGAACCAACTGAGCAACTCAGCCAGGGCAAGTATGGATATATGGACCAGACTGGCAGATGCCGGATGGGAGGGGTTTGGGGGTGATGATACAAAGTTGAAGGGATTAGCTAAAGAACATATATGCATATTCCATGGGCACGGACAATAGCGTGGGGAAGGCCAAGGGCAGGGGATGCGGGGGTAGGTGGAGACAGGCAAAGTGGGGTGGGAATGGAGGAAGTCTGCAATAATGTCAACATTAAAAAAATTTAATTAATAAGTAAATAAAAAGTTTGCAAAAAAAAAAAAAAAAAAAAGGTATGTTTAGTTTTGTAAGAAACTGCCCCGTTGTCTTAAACTAACTGTACCATTGTTCATTCCCACCAGCAGTGAATGAGAGTGTCTGTTTCTCCACATCCTTGCCAACATTTCCATGTCAGTGTTCTGGATTTTGGCCTTTTTAATTGGTATGTAGTAGTAACTCATTGTTGTTTTAATTTGCATTGTCCTGATGACATGTGGCTTCTCTTTTCATTCTCTCTTTTTTAAATTTAAATTAATTAATTAATTTATTTAAATATGTTTATACTGATTTTTTTAAAGAGAGAGGAAAGGAGAGGGAGAGATAGAAACATCTATCAGCTTGCTCCTGCACTCCTCCTACTGGTCATCAAGCCTTCAAGCCGGGCATATGCCCTGGTCACGAATCAGCTGGCGACGTCTTGGTGCATGGGATGACACTCAACCAACAGAGCCACACCGTGGGCTCTTTTTATTCTTTTAATAGTGACTTAAGAGCAGAATATTTTAGTATTAATAAAGTCTAGCTTATTAATATTTTTTCATGGATCATGTCTTTGGTGTTGTATCTAAAAAGTCATTGTCAAACCAAAGTTCATCTAGTTTTTCTCTCATGTATCTTCCAGAGGTTTCTGGTTTTGTCTTTTACATTAAGTTGTGTTTCACTTGAGTTAATTTTTGTGAAAGCTATAAGACCTGTGCCTAGATTTCTTTTTGTTAAGTGGATATCCAGCTGTCCACGATCCATTTGTTGAAAAGACTGTCTTCGTTCCACTGTAATATCTGCTCCTTTGTCAAAGGCCAGGTGACTATAATTTAGGGCATCTATTTCTGAGCTATGTTATTTAATTGACATATATGACTAGTTGTTGTTGTTTTTTTACCAGTATCACAATATCCTAATTACTGTAGCTTTATAGTAAGTGTTAAAATCCCATAGTGTATTTCCTCTAACTTTGTTCTTTTTCCATGCTTTTTCTATTTTTCCTCTTCATATAAACTAACTATAAATGTTAAAAGAAATCAGTAGACCAAAATAATACAAATACTTTCCAGGACATACCCTAACAAAGAATGCATAATATCTTATTGTTCAAAATGTTAATACTTTATTAATAAGTGGGAAAGAGAGGATCAGCAATAGAGAGAAAAATAAACTACTCTTTCTTATTAAACATACTAACCACAACTTCTGTTGCTATTTCTTAATGGAAAGATAATGGAGAGTCCTAAGCTATATGATATTTTAGTAGGATGCGTCTTGTTTCTCAATATGTTATAATAAACAAGGCCAGAATCTATGGATTATGGGGCTTGACTTCCTGGAATACATCTCATAAAATTCTGGGATTATAAAAGGAAAATATTTCACAATGGAAGAGCTCACATTTTACAAGTTATATCCTGATTAAATCATTTGAAACTTCACACGTGAAGTCCAGATCAGGTATATGAAGAAAGGACCCCGGGAGCTGGAGAATTCTTATACATATGCATGTTCTATCTGTACTTTGTGATTGCCTAGATCCTTTAACTTACTGTACTGGTAAAACTTTATGCTGAGAAAATCTATAATTACTGTGAGTCTAATTTGAATATTTGACCCTTTGTGCTATGTAAAAATCTTATAAAGAGGATTAGTTAAATGCAAAACATGTTCATGGATGGGCAAACTTAATTTTAAATATGTCAACTCCATTAAAATTTGTCTATATAGTCAATGAAATCCCAACAGATGTCTAGGAAAAACTTTGGGAAAGTAAGCCTATTCTATAATTTGCATAGCAGGATAAAGGTATCTATTAAAATTCCCAAATGTAGAGCATATGTATATAATATATTTATATCACTATTTATATATCACTATTAGACATTAAGACACTTAACAAAGATATAGTAATTTAAAAATGTAGTTTAGTTTTTGCATAAGAACTGACAAACGGAACAGAGAGAGCCCCAAAACAGATCCAATAACATAAAGTTTTCTCAAATTTAATAGGAGGTAGTATATTGGAGGAGGTGGAGAAATTACACATTTTCTTCTAGATGATCTGTAGAAATTTGGGTCTATATATGGATTTTTAAAGTTAGATTCAAAGTTGGATAAAATATTGCTTCACATAGACTAAATACTGAAATCCATTAGTAAAATGAAAGTTAATAACATTTTTAAAATATATTTTTATGATCCTAGAGTTAGGAAGATATTTTTAAATCAAAAGCATGTAGTATAGTACAGCCAGTGTGGATCAGTTGGTTGAGCATTGTCCTATGGACCAAGAGGTTACCAGTTCTATTCCCTGTCAGGGCAAATGCCTCAGTCTCCAGCAGCAGTGTGCAGGAGGCAGCCGATCGATGTTTTGCTCTCATCGATGTTTTTCTCTCTCCCTCTCTCTTCCTAACTAAAATCAATAAAAACATATTTTAAAAAAGCATTTGGTATAAACTAAGTACAAAACAATTGTTACTCTGATTAGGTAAAAATAAAATGTCTTTAATTTGAAAACTTTATTATAGGCAAAGTTAACCACTCTTTGACAGACTGGAAGATAACGCCTGCAATGTTAAACACAGGCAAATGATTAATGTCTATGTAATAAAGAAACTCATTCAACTTAGCAAGCAAAGGAAATCTTTACAAAAATAGATAATGATATGAATAAAAATGATAGCATTTACATAGTGATTGCTGTTTGCCAGACACTATGCTAAGCATTATATACATATTAATTTATTATTTCACACACAAAATTAAGAAGTAGATATGGTTATCCTCATTACAGACGAGTAGAATGAGAGACAGAGAGTTAAATAATGTACCCACGTTTATTTTTATCTAAGTAAGTGATGGAGGCAGGAATTGCCCCCAAACTGTCCTTGTCCAGAATGTTCTTTATTAGTTTGTTATATTGCCTTTGGGGAAATATCCATATAGCTAATATGTGCATCATTAGCCTCACTAGTGAATGTAGAAACGAATATTAAAACAAAAATTGCATATCCTCTTGCAAATAGCAGATTTGCAAAAATGTAAAGGCAATGCTCTACAAAATATAAGAATGTGGGGAAATTGCAAACTTTAAGCATTGCTGATGGGAATGTAAATTGGGTGCAGGCATTCTGAAGGTTTTTAGTAATACCTGGTAAAAACATATGTGCAAATATACTATGTCCAACAGTCTCACAGCAGAGTGAGTATATACCCCTAATATATATTTCCCACAAGTCTATAGGGGATATTAATAATAGCATACATCACAGTGTTGTAGTTTTTGGTAGCAGAGAGGTATAGGCAAATTACAAGTTAATTACTGGAGGAATAGATTTATAACTGAGATGTATCTATCTGTAGATATACATATCATAGATATGTGTATATATATATATATGATAAATGAATATGTTGAAAATGATATCTATTTAGTATAAGAACACTGATATATCTTCAAATTTTTATGTTGAATGAAAAAAGTAGGAGCACAATACAGTATATAGGAAAATAGTGCTTATAAAAATGAAAACTCACATTTCAAACAAATCTGTATAATTTATAAAAGACACATATATATCCAATTCAGCACAATTTAGATAAGTTGAAAATATATGCATTAAATACCATAGAGAGGGGGCCATGAGTGTGTGTGTGTGGAGTAGAATATGGAAACTGGTGTTTTGTGAAACATGTAGTTGAAATAAGAGAGCAGTAGAAACACAAATAATCTTAACCTAGTAACTTGAACCATTTCTGTGTTGTTTAGAGCATTCATATTTATATCTTATTGAAAATAAAATAATAAGCACATTTAATAGATATCAAATTTATTTTGTTACAAATCAAATAAACTTTTATAATCATATGAAAATCAGTAGCAGATATTTTTGCAACAATTACACTTTTATATTATATATGTATATTTATACATATATTTTACAGCTTCATTCTTTAACATACCTCAACTTAATATTTTTCAACCTAAGGCATGGGTTTTCCTTTAATAAGCATACTACCAAAACATACATTTATTTTGATATGTGTTTAATATATTTTAACTTGATTAATAATCAAGAAAAATGTTTTAATTCATTTTATAACTTATTTTATAACTTATTTTTTATTTTACTGCCACCTGAATATAAACAAAATGGGAGTGTTTAATCCCTAACATAGCCTCTTGAGAGTTTTCCTTGATTTTAGATATGAAGTGAATACTAGATGACTCACTCAATATGATTCAGTGCCCTTGAGGAAGGTTGAATACAATAGTTCATATAGGGAAGATGAATTCCCTATAGCATCTCAGAATGTAGCATTTTTGAAAGCTAGAAATATTTTTCCACACAATTAGCACAAAATCACATTGTCAGGGATTTGCCTTCAGGTCATTAACTAATATGTTCACTAACAGCTAGCACAAAGTGGATTTAAAAAAAAAAAAAAAAAGACTTTAATGTCTGAGTCAGAACTGTGACTGATTTGAAATTAAACTATGCTTACTAGAATTCCATCAATAGCCTTCTACTTTAAGTATTTCTGTTGTAACTTTGCAATGACATTCAAAAATGTATTTTCTACCTCATCTATGATTTCAACATCTAAATGCCATTTAAACAAAATTCATTTGATTTTCTCATATTTGATCCTGATTTGCTTACTATGAAACTAATATGTCAATTCATCATTGCAAATAAAAAATATGTATGCTCTTTTTGTAAAGTTGTATATGTGTTAATGTTGTGGTATTTGTACTGTATAGAGAAGGGTCATATTAATTAATATTGTGACAAAGAAAAAATTTTTTAAAATATTGGTCTTCATGAAGAAAGCTGTCTATAATCCATGATAAATGTTTTCTAGGTTGAATTATAGATGAGCAGTATGATTTAGATGTTTTCTTTTACTTTCACTATAATTTAAAGTACTTGAATTTCTTTCTTGCCATACATAAATTTTTAGTAACATATGTCATCTTGTCTTTGAAATAATGGACATTACTCTGAAATTTCATTTACTAATAGCATTATTATTTTCTTTCATTTAAATGTAATAGACTATTAATAATGTTTTAGGTAGTTTTATTATTACTGTTTTCAGTTTACCCATATTTTGCTAATGATTTGATAAAATGTATTTATTTAAACTAATTTATATCTAAAAGTATATTTATTTTGGTAATATTATAAATGTATACAAAAGAACATAAAATGTCATTGTTTAACTGAAAATGCCTTGAATTTTTTTTTTAAATCCTAGAATTTTCAAACAAATAAAAAGCTTAAAATAATAACATGAAAAGCAAAAGTTGTGGTTTATCAGATATTCTTTTTATTGCCTCAGTCACATTGTATAATAAGCTCCACATCAGTGGCTGAAATTAATAATCATGTATTTGGCTTAGAAGACTATGGGTTGGTGATTTAGATTTGGCTCTTTTAGGTTACTCTTCTGGTTTAGTCCTGGGCTCATGCACATGTCTGTGGTCAGATGGCTTTTGGCTCCGAAGGAATGACAGGTGGAAACAGAGTCTGTTCAACACGTCTCCCACCTGAAAGCAAACTAACCCCAAAAGGCTCTGAGGTTAGTGACAGAGCTACTTGCTTTCACTAGTGCAGAAGTAGAAATAGACAAATGGCTTTTGTTCACTTGCTTGTTTGTATTTTGAGGTTTTGCTTGAGACAGCTGACCACATTTTCTTGGCCAAAGCAAGTCAGGTGGCTTAGCCCAGATTCACTGTGAGAGAATATTTGTAGTGAACATAAGAAGTGACAAAATAAAACTGTTTTTGCAAACCATCACAAGGGAAATTGAATCCCGAGTGCTTATAGAAAAGACTTATGGAGTTGCTTTTGGGGCTCATTTGTTATGGCTTTATGTGTTGCAATGACACAGATTTTACCTCTGTTTTATATTCTAATCACCCTAATTCAAAACTTTTTTTGAGGTTTTTACTAAATTTTAATAAATTTTATCAAAGATACATTTCCCACTATGCAATGGTAATAGTGATAGTTTCTAAAAACTACATGATGCTAAATATTTTTAGGAGGGGCAGAATACATCTTTATAGATGTAATTTTATTGCCTCAAAGATATATTCAGGGATTTTAGAATTTAAAAATTAAGGGTTAGAGAGAATCATAGATAATACTAGGTATTCTACTTTAATATTGCTAACAAACCTCATCTCTTTCATTAGTTTCCTCAGAAATAATATGAATATCAAAATTATGAATCACGATTGTGTGTTTTCTTTTGAATTTAGCAAAATAAAAAACACACAAGCACTTTCCTGTTTGTTGATCCAATTGTATGTCTTTGTGGTTTGCACTCTGAATTTAATTTAGCTTATCACAATTCTTTCAGTACAAAATCTATAATTTCAAACAGCTCTAATATTTTTCTAGCATCCCTAACTATAAAGTGATTTCTGTTTGGAGACCCCTAATGAGCCATTTTCTCAGGATTGCTGTCTGGCCTATTACAGTCCCTGAACATAAGGTGTAATATCCCGAAAATAAAATAACTGGTTATCTATTTTCAATTATTTTTGAATTTGTGTAATGTTCCTCTTGCTTTCATGCTCTTTATTTCCTATATATAAAGATCATATACTAATTTTATTTTAAGGACAATAAAATATTAATACATGTTTCTTAAGTAGTTATGTAAATATTTAAAATATATTTTAATAAAAATAAAATAATGATAACAGTGTTTTAGAGGAAAACACTGTTTCAATTGTCCTTTTATTTTTCCTGTTTAAAATGTAAATCATGGTCAACAAATTGTAAATCATTAATGTCTTGTGAGATTTCTTTGAAAGATAAATAACTGATTATAGGAATATCTGAAATTAATTGGACAATAGTCTCCAATGTATTTAAAATGCACACATAATCAAGGATTATAAAACATTTACATTTCATTGTTTTTCTGTAAACAACTGTCAAATACATTGACTCATGTTGGGTTGATAAATGTTTTACAATCAGCTCTACCAAAATAAGACAACGACCCTAATTTGGAGTATATAAAGTTCAAGATGAACAAAATGCCATGAATTCAGAGTTAGGAAGTGATGTGTACAATCACCTTTTTGAGCCAATTGTGAGTAAGATCTGAGGGGGCTCCAGCCCCTCTGAGTCCTTGAATAGCTTGCCTCATTTTCTTTAAATGATATAGAAACAGATATAATGTATTCTCATAGCTCTTCTGGCAATGAAAAGACCTATAGGGATTGATAATAAATATCTTCTATGTGGATGTGGGCAAGGACTGAGTAGGGTACATTACAGGGGCCACAGTGAACCAGAGGGAGTATCATCCTATTCAAATTGCACAACATTTACTCAGTGCTAATAGACTATCTGGTATATTTCCAGAATTTATTTTCTGTAAAGTAATGTTTATTGAGTATTTATACCTAAGGAAGACATTCTTTTATTAATAGTTCCTATATGAAATAATATGTACATAAACCCTATATTAGCAAGAGAATTATAGTTAGTAGGTCAGTGAACCAACAATTGGGGACTCAAGTAAATCATTGTTTCTTCTTAACAAACAGTGGTTTTATAATTTTAACTTTAAAAGAGTAACATTAAAAGATTAAATAATTGCTGATGATTTCAGAATAAAATAGGAGTCAACATTGCTAGTTAAAAAGTTGCATCTTGTCCGGCCAGTGTGGCTCAGTGGTTCAGCATTGACCCATGCACCAAGAGGTCACTGGTTTGATTCCTGGTCAGGGCACATGCCCAGCTTGTGGGCCTGATCCCCAGTGGGGGGCATGCAAGAGGCGGCCAATCGATGTTCTCTCTCATCAATGTTTCTATATCTCTCTCCCTTTCACTTTCTCTCTCTCTCAAATCAGTAAAAGAAAAAAAAAGATGTATCTTAAAATAATTGAGTGTAATTTTGTTGCTTACTGTGTGAAGGATTCACTATTAAGCATCACAAAGTTATAACAAATGAAAAGAAAAGGTAAGTGCTGGATCTACCTAAAAAACTTAAGGTTAATTGAAATGAATAGAAATATTAATTTTAAAGCATAGTTACCAAACAAATGAAAAAAGTATAAAAACACTTTCACACTTTATAATATATAGTAATTGTGAGAAATCTTTGTGAGTTAACCAGGACTATTAATCCCTGAATTCAAATATATTATTTATTACTTTGTAGCTACTTGCTGTTATACATATTTGGGCAAGTTATTTATCCACTCTAAAGTCTCAATTGCCTTCTGGAAAAACAAATGTGAATATAATCTAAGGGTTAAATAAAATATTTGCAAAACATTATTAATCTAGCTCAATAGATATTAGGTATTAATATGCCCAATTTAATGTTGATAAAATTGCAGCTCAATGAACTTAAATACTTATTTTTGGTCACAGTTTATACATATGCAAGCAAACACTTGTGAGAACACAATTGTTAATAAGAGAGTAGATGTAAATAGAATGCATCAATTAAAATAAATGGATAAACTGGATTTTATATTCTAACCTTCTGCTCTTCACATCTCACTGTTGAAAAATGAAAAAACAAATCACATAGTAGAGAAAATATTTGTAATACACATAACTATAAAAGGGTTCATGTCCCAAATATTTAAAGAACTTTAGAATTTTAATAAAAAGAAGACAAGCAATCAAGAAAAATTGTAACAAAATAATTGACAAATACTTTCTTAGGAAAGATATGCTAATGGGCTATAATGCATGTGAAAATATGTTCAACATCAGTAGCTATCAGGGAAATACAAATTAAACCACGTGAGCTACTGCTTTATATCCACTGGAATGACTAAAATTCAAAGGCTGGCAATAATTTTTGAGAGTGTTAAATGTTAGAGAATGCAGATATGAGTTAACTCCTTGAGAGGAAAAGACAGGATGAAATTCTGAGCAGATATAGAGGGACTAACTTTTGATAAATCTGTTTTCCTTCTAACAGGAAGGAAAGTAAACACTATGTGCACAGAGTAGGTAAAATTGTATGTGTGGTGGAGTGATAATGTCAGAGTTCCTGATATATTTCCCCAGGAGTCCCTGAAGCAGATGAGTCGTTTGGTAGTGAGGGATGTGAGAGTTATTTGAGTTAGTGGAAAGAGAAGACCTTAAAATCATGTTACACTGGGAAACAGGGAAAATGTAGGCTTGCTGGACAATGTTGAGTCTCCATTTGCATTTTGGGTGATTTTATAGTGATAATACCCCATATTTTGTAGAGGTAAGACACTGTAGACTCTGAGGGGACAGAGTCAGGAGTCAGGCTACATAAGTTCAGATCCCATTCTGAAATAAATCGTAACATGATCTTGGAAAGAGTCAAATTTTCTTGTACTTCTGTTTTCTCATCTGTAAAATGGGAATGCTGATAGTACTTAGGTTGTATTTAAAGGTGAAGTGAGATAACATATGTAAATGTTTAGGTACTCTTAATACATACTGTTATCTCTGTGTTAATAACAGCGACACATCTGGCTATGTTCAGCTACTGTGAACACAACTAAATAAACAAGGAATTAGACAAAGTATAGATGAGGAAGAAGCCCATAGCTACAGGGATTGAGGGTTGGACATTTTTCAGGTTAGTGCACTGGAGAGTGAGTTTAAAAAGTAAAGAGCATTCCCAAGGGTATAATATGGAACCAGAATCTAAGCTGAATAAGAAGAGAGATGAGAATATGGGGCCAGAGGATGATAGTACTAAAATATGCTGATGCAGCTAGTGAGTTGAATTGCTACATGAGTGGGGAAATAAGATAGAGGTGTCGGAAGTATATTCAGAAAGTGGGGCAATTCACATTTTCTAAAGATTTTTTAAATTGATTTTTAGAGGGAGAGAGAAACATCAATGTGAGAGTGACACAGCGATCTGCTGCCTCCTGCGTGCCCTGCAACCAGGGATCAAGCCTGAAACCCGAGCATATGCCCTGACCAGAAATCGAACCCACAACCTTTCGGTGCAACGCCCAACCAACTGAGCCACACAGGCCAGCGCCACAATTTTGAATCATTGTACTTGCAAATCATTAAGGTCTTACAGCAAAACAATGAAGATGTAAACTGAAGTGATATGGAAGAAACAAACAGTTTGGTTTTTGGAGATAAGAAGATCCAAGGAGCTGTGTGGCACCTGTCTGGACGAATCTAATCTTCTGTGTTCTGAAGTCATTCACAAGCATAAAAGCAGGAGTGGGGAGGAATAGTATCATGAGCCAAATCCCAAAGGTTTTAATGTCTGAACAAGAATGAATGAGAAGTCTGGATATGAAGTACCACATAGGATAGAAAGTCGTATTTCATACCATGTGCTTAGTTGAAACTAAATCTTTCATAGGAGGAAACGAGGTAACAATTTCAGAGATGCAGTGAGAAATGAGGACACCTGCGCTAGCTCCATCTTTACTGGCGCTTAAAAGCCTTCACCTGAAAGCCACACTGAGATCTCCCCAGGTTAAGAAGACAAAAAGGATCTTCACAAAAGAGGTTAAAGATAGAGGACGTTTGATGAAATGTTTCGGGAGAGTGGGAAATGATGTAGAATTGCTACATTTCAGAGGAGGTAAAGAGCATACTGGAGTGTAAATCAAAGAGAAGAAGGATGGACCTGGGAGCCTGAGACTTCTGGCATGAATGGAGCTCAGCACAAGAGTTTAGATCTGATGATCTTTTAAAATAAACGATCTCTCGTGGCTAAGAAGATCCTTGGAGCGTTCGTGCAACTGCTCTTGCCTGCAGTCAGTAACTGCTTGCCGGCCTGGAGGAAGGGCGAGCCCATGGGAGCATTACTTACTCCGATATCCTTCAGGTGACCACCCTTCCTGGACACCATGAGGAAAGATCTAGAAATGGACAACAAAGAAACAAAGACCATATACAGTATAGCTCTTGCATCGTGAGCATCACATTAAAAAATATGTCATCATTTTAACACATAACTAATAAAATTGCTATCTAATAATACATATGAAAACTTTTTCTTTTTTAATCCTCACCCGAAGATATTGTGTTGTTGTTGTTTGTTGGTTTTTTCATTGATTTTAGAGAGAGAGGAAAGGACAAGGAGAGAGGAAAACATTGGTGTGAGAAAGAAACGTTGACTGGCTGCCTCCTCTATGCACCCTGACCGGGGATTGAACCAACAACCTGGGTATGTGCCCTGACTGGGAATCAAAGCTGTGACCTTTCAGTGTACAGGACAATGCTCCAACCAAGCCACACCGGCCAGGGCCATATAAAACCTTTTTATTTATTTATTTTTCCCTTTATTGATTTTAGAGAGAGAGGAAGTGAGAAGGAGACAGAGGTAGAAACATCAATGAGAGAGAACATCAATTGCCCGCCTCCTGCATGCCCCCCACTGGGGATCGGGCCCACAACCTGGGCATGTGTGCTGACCGAGAATCGAACCAGCGCATGAGTCGACGCTCAACCACTGAGCCACACCAGCCAGACCATATGAAAACTTTTTAGTGTACAGTTAAGTATATCAGCTTATTACATGGGAAAACATAATTTCAATATAGTATTTCGTTAAAATGAAGTTTTTAATTAGTCTTTGAAAGTGAAATATCATACACATTATGATGAGTGATATCAGCATAAATTGTTGTAACCCATTCCTTAATTATGTAATTTCTCACTTGCAGTGTGTGGTATAAAAATCAAAATTCCTTAACATTTCTTAGCTTAGCATTTCAATCCAAAAAGGAGACTGAAATTCTGATCGTATGTCCTATTATTTCAGTCTAACTCAAGCTGCTGCTGCTGCTTGAACGATGATGCAATGACAGCTTCCTCACGGACAGGAGTCAGCAATAACTCTTACCGGCAAGACGGCGATGAGACCTCGGTTCTTGTCTTCTTGATGCAAAGATTTCAGTCAAGAATCAAAGTGTGAAAAAGCAAGCAAGAATGTATTGACCGCAGCAAAAACACACTTAGGACAGCGAAACGAGGAAGGACATAGAAGAAGCAACAGGAGAGCCTGGGCGGGCTGCTTTGGCTCATGGGGAAGTCAGAGAAAAGGGGGGCCTGGAGACAGGTTCAGGGGGTTAGCCTGGGACAAACTGCTGCTCCCCATTGTCCCCCTGGTGGCAAGTCTTGTGGGGTTTGGGCCAACCCAAGCTGCTGCTGATTGAACTATGATGCAATAATGACAGCTTTCTCCTGGAGAGGAGTCAGTAATAACCACACCCACTCTATGGGCTGATCTTCCTGGTCTCACCACCACAGAGTAAAATAGTTTATTCCTCCTAAACACCACAGCAAGAAATTTCCAAAGCAAAAACCCTTTTCTATGAACAATAACATATCAAAATTAATGTGTAGTCAATAGAGTGCTTATCTATAAATCCTTAGAACACAGACATGGCCATCCCCCTGCCTGCAGGCTGCCTCCACATCTCTTCAGGTGGGGATAACAAGGCTTTCATTTCTTCCGTCCCATTTGGACTACAAGTCAGTTCAGAACGTATCTACAAACCTGGTCTCCAAGGCTGAATCGTTTTACTTAAAATGGAAGCTAGATACAGGTGGGCAAAAGTAGGTTTACAGTTGTGAGTACACAAAGTTTATTCTTGTATTATTATTTATTAATGATTGCATCATTTTCTAAACAACTGTAAACCTACCTTGGCGCCACCCTGTATGTTCCAGGTAACAGTGATCGATAAACTCTTCATCACACAGATGACTCTGAAGGAATAAAGTAAAAATGTTTATCTTCCTTTATATGCTGTGACATCCTTAAAATCAGGGATATGTCTCTTTTCACCTTTTATACTTAAATGTATTTTTATTGCTAGTAGACTGTTAATTACAGGTGAACATTGTATGTGTGGCAGCCCCCAGGGAAGGAAAAAATGTGTACTGTTCCTCTACTTTTCTCATACTTCTGTGCCCCCAAATCCATACAAGAGTCAGGATGAGATATTATCTCAGTTATATTTAATAAAGTGGATTAAATGTTTACCTGTATTAAGTGCTCAAAATTTGCAATCATGAAAAATAAGGAGCAGTACCAGCCCTCTGGCAGTCCATAGCCTAGCGTTCTGCAACCACAGGTGTAACTCGTAAATCCATGAGTCCATACGACTCTGTTTTTGTAGAATCATTTTTTTTAGAGCATTCAACTAGCTCAGTGATTTTCAACTGGTGTGCCGCAAGAATTTTTTTTTTTATCCTCACCCGAGGACATTTTTGCATTTATCTTCAGATGGGGGGGAAGGAGAGAGAGAGAAACATCCATGTGAGACAGACACATTGAGTGGTTGCCACCCACACAACCCCAACCCGGGTGGGGACAAACTTACGTGCCCTTAGCGGGAACCGAACCCGGGACTCTCTGGTCCGTGGGCTGACACTCTAACCGCTGAGCCAAACTGGCCAGGGCTGCCACAAGAATTTTTAAGACATGTAATACCTGAATATTTAGTTAGGGACACTGACCTCTTTTCCCTTAAACTGTCAAAAAAATGACAACAGCTGCACTGACTGGTCTGGCTCAGTGGTTAGAGTGTAGCCCCGTGTACCAAAGGGTCTTGAGTTCGATTCCTGGTCAAGGACACATACCTGGGTTGCAGGTTGGATTCTCAGCCCCAGTTTGGGGCACACGCAGGAGGCAACCAATCCATGTGTCTCTCTCACATTGATATCTCTCTCTTTTCTCTCTCCCTCCCTCCTCCTTCCATTCTCTCTAAAAATCAATGGAAAAAATATCCTCAGGTGAGGATTAACAAAAAAAAAGGACAACATCCAGCACAACAATAGCCATCAGTGAAAATCAACAAAAATTACCCCTATTTTTTGGTGTGCTGCAGACTTTAAGTAATTAGTTTATGTCTGTCATGAGATGAAAAAGGTTGAAAATCTCTGGACTAGATCAATTATCAATAATAACACTTCTGAAAACTCCATTTCTTCCTTCCCCAATTTTCATTGAACGTGAACTGAGCTACAGATTCACAGTCCAAGCTCCAAAACTCCTTTATTCCGGTTTGGAGACCTTTGTTCTCTCACTCCCTTTTCTCTCTTTAATACATTTATTAGACAGAACAGCCACCGTCCTAGAAAGATAAAGGATGGGGGTAGTAACTTAAGGAAAAATAAAGTGAGGAAGCCTGTAAACACTCATTAAAAATGTTTGTATTATCACATAGTTTTTCCATTCTTACTATTTTATTGGCCTCCTCATTGAGAACATTGGAGTAAGCATAAGGAAGCAGAAGAGATATTCTTACACAATATAGCTTCTTTCACAACACATATGAACTAAGTATGCAAAACTTTCTATTTCACTGTGTTGTTCATAATTCAAGGAACAAATTCTGAGAGATAAGGCAAAGAACTTCTATGCATATGTGCTTAACCAATGGACCCAGAGACTTGTGTAGGGAAGGCAGGAGGAGGGTGGGAGCCAGGAGGAGGGGATCAATGGGGGGAAAAAGGGGAAGCATCTGAAATACAACAATAAAGATTAAAAAAAATATTTTCTCTGTGCTGTTAATTTTTTTACAATATTCATCCACTGTCCCTGAGAGTTAACACCACACTCAGTTGGTTCCTTCAGCATTACATTTTGAGCAATACTTATTTTACATTGTATTAATAAAATAAAATAAATTTAACTACATAGAATTGTCAAATTGAAGTGAACCTAAATAACTTCTTTTTTTCTTTCAGGACTTTATTTAGTTTATTTAAATGTACTGAGTACTGTACATTTCCTGGCTTTTGACTCCAACCCCAACAATATTATTTCACCTTCAAAAGTTGGACTATTTTTTTTTTTTCCGAATGTCAATGATTTTCATGGTTTGTTGGTTTCCAGTAACACTTCTCCTGCTCTATTTCCTTGGTGTGCATTTTCTCAGCAAGTGTGCGTGTCGTCTTTTCCCTGAAGAATATTATTCCACTGCTCAAGGATCTTCGCCTCTTCCAGAAGGGCTTTCTCTTCCTCTTGAAGGGCCCCTTTTTCTTCTCGGAGAGCTTTGTTCTCCTCTCGGAGGGCCTGGTCCACCTTCCACAGCGCCTGCTCCTCCTTCTCCAGCGCTAGTCCTTCCTTCTTCAGGGCCAGTTCCTCCATCTGGATGGCTCTCTCCTGATGCTGCAGGGCCTCGATGTTCTCGTGCAGAGACCTTATTTCTTCGTCCAGGGCTTTGGCCTCATTCTGGAAGGCGATCTCCTGTTCCCAGAGAGCCTTGGTCTGAGCTTCCAAGGCTTTGTTCTGTTGCCGGTAAGACTTATTTTTTGTTCTCAACACATTGATTTGTTCCTCGGGTGGTTTTTGGCTCTCGAAAATCGCTTTCTTCAACTGCCATAGGACCTGGTTTTGCTCCCTCAGGGTCAGGTTCTTCCCCCGGATTAGCTGGTTGTCCCTTCGGAAGGCTTTGTTTTCCCTTCGGAGCGCGTTGTTTTCTCCCCAGAGGGACTTGTTTTCTCTTCTAAGAGCTTTGTTCTCATCCCGGGACACCTTATTGTCTCTCTGAAGATTTTGTCCCACCTTCTGAGATTCATGTGTAGGCTTATTTTGATCTTGGATGCAAGTGAAGAAAGTAGAAAACAAGCGCAAAGTCTTTCCTCCTCTAGTCCACTTTGATTCAGAGGCAACCATTGTCTCTTTAGTGTTTTCTTCCGAGCAAACTATATAAACTCCAAGTGTGCTGGGTTCAAGCAAGGGTGAACTAATGGCATTTGCTCCAAAAAACACACTGAATTGGTTAAGAATGTGTTCGTATAGAATTGGCGGATGTTTTGATTTGCACAAGGAGTACCACAGCAGGGATCTAAACAAGGTTAGGTAGGCCCACTGCAGGAGGAAACAGTGAAAATATGGAGAAAAGTCAGTGAATTAACTACTAGGTAGCTACAACAAACTGAATACGTTTAACTTAATCTCAGCACATAAATTACACATTAATAATTCTTCATTACAGATGGAACATTGTTCAAGGGTAATGCATTGCATTGTGTTTGGTGTTAAACTATTACCAAACTATTAATATTCTACCAATATATTCATTATTTATAATTAAATCACCTGTTATTATGTGGAAAATTATCAGGTATTTAAAAAACATTTCTGGCTTTGTAAGAACTAGAAAACATTTTTTAAAGAGGTTCTATACACTGTAGTTTTGCCCCCCCCCATATTTACTTAAACATTTAGTAATGATATAAAATATTTAAAAAGACATTCACACTTACATTTCTGTGGCCTCTGAATTCCCTGCAAGCCTGATTTCTTTTAGGACTAGAAAACAACTAGGCAACATTTGATGTCATCGATAGTGATGTCACAGAGTGCTGATACTGATGAGTGCTATACAGAGTATTTGGCTATTTTTCTAGTAGTGTTTTAGGGGGGAAAATGTAATTGCATTTTATTTTATTAAATTATTTTATAAAATTTCATTTTATTTTGTTGTTGTTAGAGCCTTGCCTTTTTGATTGTTTGTTTTTATTTTCTGTAACTACTGCTAAACGTAACCTTTTTACAAGGTGTTAATGCTTTCTTTGGTCTCTAAGGAGTTATTTCCCTTTTAAAGTCCTTTTAGTAGTTAAAAAGTTCCCTTCATAGGCCATTGCTGCCAAGAAAACCCCTCCCAAACAATACATCATTGTTAATTATGTGAGGATTTATAGTGATGGGATTATACGTCAGGCACTGGAAATGTGGACAAAAAGTAAACATTTAGAAAGGTTTTTTATCCATAAGAAAGCTAAATGGGGATTTTGAAATATTCTTTCCTATGTTTTCCATTCTCGTTACTTGGTGACCACTGGACTATTTATTTATTTATTTATTTACTTATTTAATAATTTTTCTTTATTAATTTTAGAGAGGAAAGGAAAGAGAGAGAGAGAGATAGGAACATCAATTGGCCGCCTCCTGCATGCCCCTCACTGGGGATTTGGCCCACAACTTGGGCACTTGCCCTGACTAGGAATCGAACCAACGACCTCCTGGCGCATGGGTCAATGCTCAACCAGTGAGCCACACTGGCCAGGCACACTGGACTCTTTTTTAAATTTAATTTAAAAAGTATGTTTATGTTTTATTCTTTTCTCTATTATTAAATGAATATGTATTTGGTCATTGCTTCCATAGATTAAAATTTATTTAAAACACTGATTTTTGCTATTAGCTAATAACTTCTAATTATTGTATCCTAGGAGTTGACAAGTAGTATTATACATTGTACAATCAAAGGTGAAAATATTTTAAAAGATTATAGGATTACTGCTGAATAATCAATGTTAGGTAAAATTGTATGTTAAGGAAATAGCACTGGAAATTTTTAATTCCAGTAATCTTGTTTAAAATAAATTTATATCATTCAACATATATCCACTGCTAGAATATAAAAAAAAGAATATTTATTTTTATAATTTTTAAATGTAAACTTTTGGTGTGATATTAAAACATTGTATACTATATAGATGTTACAATGTTTTATTAATTTCTACTTATTAATTTATCATTGGTTTAAGGTATAAACTTGACAATTGAATACACAATAGCATGTATAAGCCCAAGCCACTCACACCCGAATAAAGATTTGCCGATTTATTTATCAAACCAAATATTTTTTAGCAGCTGTTTACATTCTATTTGCTTAACAAAGTTGAAACAAGTATTTTTCTCACACATTCATAACTATTAAACTAAGCAAAAATAGTAAAATAAAATCTTCATGACATGAAAGCTAATGTATAATTAAGAAGATCCACGTGAAAGCTTTTGATTTCCTTGTTTTTATCTTGATGAAAGTGAAATATCCGTTTGATCGTCTTCATCCATAATTGTATTGAGAAAGTTCTTCATGTGACTATGCACCAGCTTCTTTTCTATACTAGTGCTTCTGCATTTTTGTTACTGCTACCATGGCACCTAAAATTCGGAAAGAGTTCCGAAAGACAAAGGACTCTGGGCATTAAATATCGGAATGTTGTCATTCTTGAGGTTTAAGGGCAAACTAGGAAGGAAGAAGAAAATGCATTGCAATTGATCTATTGAAGAAATTGAATTCATAATTTAAACCTTTCCCTCAAATAAACCACACCCCAGATGGCTTCATTAGTGAATTCTTTGAAATATTCAATATATAAATAATATTATTATTTCTGTGAAATATTTTGGATGGTAGGAAAACAATGAACAACTTGTTGTTTTGAGACCACATTACTGCACATAGAAACCTCACTGGAAAGGGAAACTATAGTGTAAAGTATCTCATAAACACAGAGACAAAAATCCTAAACACAGGATTAGCACACCAAGTTCAGTGATTCATGAAATAAATAACATATCGTCTCCAAACTGTATTTAATTATGAAAGCAAGATTGAGTTATCATTGAGAAATCAATGATGGTAATTTACTTTCATAAACAAAATAAAGGAGATGACTTTCATCTCTGGCCAAGATGAGACAAGTAATATTAGTAGATTCAGATGCATCTGATAACACAAAAATCATTTTCATGATTAAAAAACAAAACAAAACCAACAATATCACTACCACCAATGTCCTCTTTGTGTACTAGGAACACAAAATAACTTTAATACAATTATGAGTATTTAAAAAAATTGCAGAAACAGATGATGAAACACTAATTGATTACAAATATATAAGGATGTCCACTGTCATCACTTATATTCCTCATTGTCCTACTGTCACTTACTGATGCAAGCGAAGAAGTAAAATATGTAAAGATTGGGAAAATAATAAGGCTCTCACTATTTGCAAATAATAGTACAAATATTTATAATAAAATATTAAGCTATTTTAATAAAATAACACTAGTGAACTATTGAAATATGACTTAGCAAGCTTATTTGACATAAGATCAATCTAAAAATCAGCTTTATTTACATAAATTCAACTAAGAATAGAAAAATAAATTTTATAAATATTTATTATTTATATTGGCAGAAAAAAAAACCTAGAAATAAATCTATGCAAGATTTTTATACAGAAAAGTATAAACATTATTGAAAGAAATTACACAGATATAAATAACAGTAAGAATAGACCATGTTTGTGATCGGAAAAATGCAATATTGGAAATGTGTTCAGTGAGTTTTCTGGAAAAATAATCGCAGCAGTTTGTGTAGGTATGCATGTGTAAATTGAAAAGCTGATTCTAATATTGCTATTGAAATGCCAGGAAAAGTCTTGACAATCTTGAAAAGATCAACTTTTTTTTTAATCACAGAAGTAACATATTTGATTTTATTTAATAACACTGAGCAAATTTTAATTCAAATGGGTGCGATACTTGATAAATTATATCACTTACGGCATCTACCTTAACTCTACCATAAATAAGTAGCTTAAAAACAAAAGGTCAACTTTTTAAAAAGCTATAGTCAATCAAATTATGTAGTGTTAATCCAAGGATAAACATGTAAATCAATGGATCAAAACAGGAAGCTCAGAAACAGATGCACATACTCATGGACACTTGTACCATGAAGCAAAACTGATGAACCTCACACACAATAAAAATAAGTGAAATAATATATATGATATTATTTCATTTCAATAAAATGCAAAATCATGCAATGATTTATGATCTTGTAAGAGTAGAGATTACTTTGGAGAGGTAGGGATGTGCTGATGATGGGATGCTGGTAGTGCCCAATTTTTTAGTTGTAGGTGGGAATTCTATACGTTTGTTCATTTTCTGATAACTCATAAAGCCATTCACATAATTTCTACATTTTTATGCATGCATAATTTACTAAAAAAAGTGTAAAAACACAACAGGGGGAAGTGTTCTTGTGTGAATTGACATATCTTTGTGTTTGATTATTTTTATAGTAGTCTTGCCACTTAAAAGTAGTGTTATCATGAGCAAGTTAACCTTTTTCTGTCTCCATTTCATGAACAGTATAATGAAGAATACCTGATCTTTCTTATGATTCAAAATGTAAAGAACTTACAAGTTTGTCTGGCACATAAGTGTGAATCATTACCACCACCACCGTCATCATCATCATTTTTATTTATTTTTAAATTTTCTTATAGTGAAAAGAACTTGCAGCATAGCTTTACCTCTGTGTCAAATGTCACTGACATTGTTTTTTTTTTAATTTAATTAATTTATTTTTGTTACATATGTTTCTCCTTTTCCCCCCATTGACACCCTCCTCCCGTTCCTGCCCCACCCCCAGCACTGTTGTCTATGTCCATTGGTTATGCTCACATGCATGAGTTCTTTGGTCACTGACATTGTTGCTCCAGTACTTTGCTTCACAAAATTACAAGATTTTCATTATCGGCCAATAAATTATTTCAGATCTATACAGGTAAATCATAAATTTCAAGGCAGTCTTGCCTTTGGTGTCCTTTAAACAAATTAAGTAGAAGAGAGGCAATGACAGTAACTCCTCGTCTGTTTATTAACAGTAACATAGACGATGCAGATTCAATGAAAGGAAAACCACGTTGTTGTTAAAGAGATGTTTCATCACGACCTCATTTTAGAAAGGGAAGTTTCCAAGCTTTCTAAATCTTTTCCACATGTCTGTTTATCCATTTGTAGATGAATTACCTGGTTTCAGGCTTTTGATTTATGTTAATGTGCTGACTAGTGCCATGTTCAATAGGAATGTAATAACAGTGTTCATATAACTGCAGACTGTCAGGTAGGGCAAATACAGTAAAGATTCTAAACCACGTCCTCAGGAAATTTCCTTCAGCTGGTCAGGAAACTCAGTGCTGCTTTATAATTGAACGTGATTTGTTTTCTGCATTTTTTTAGTTGAAGGCTGTGTACATATCAATTAAATGAAAATATTTTATGAATGGGTAACTATGTGGCTTTTATAAAATCACCATTCTAGAATTAAACGTCTTAATATTTGAACCAGTGCAGTGGGGCCCAGGCCTTGCCGTTTAACAGTTCCGTGACTTGAGAGACCTCTCTGTGAGTGAGCAGTTTCTGCTCGAAGAGTCAGCCTAAGTGGCTCTTACGTAAAGTAAAACGAGGCCTTCTGAAGATGAACAGCCTGCAGAATATCAGGACCATAAGTCCAGAGACACTTGGGGAGTGCATGGAGAAGTTTTCAAAGCTAAGATCATTCTAAAAACTTAAATATGTTCCAAAATGTATTTGCGCTCTAGAGATTGGGGAAAATAGCACAAGGGAGACAGGACAAGTAGGAATCAAGCATGATATATGTGATGTTATTAAGGTTTTGAGGAACCAAATGGCATTGTCACTGTCTGAATTGTTTCCCCTCCCCAAATTCATATTTTGTAGTGCTAAGCCCCAGTATTTTAGAATGCAAATGTATTTGGAGATAAGGTCTATAAATAGGTAATTAAATTAACATGAGGTCATTAGTGTGGGTCCTAATGCAGTATGACTGGTGTCCTTATAAGATGAGGAAATTTGGACAGAGAAGGGCACAGAGGGAAGACCCTCTGAAGACAGAGGGAAAAGACAGGCACCTCCAAGCCTCGGAAGACATGAACCCTCCTGACACATTACTGTTGAGCATCTAGAACTGTGAGAAAATGTTTCCATTCCTTAAGCCACTCAGTCTCCGGTAGTTTTTTATGGAAGTCCTAGCAAACTAATAAAAGCATAACTCTTCTCTGCTTAAGTAGTGAAAAATTCACCTGTGAATTTAGATTTCATAGGAAAAATGGACCGATCAACAGGTTGATTTTCGCACTCCTGTGTCACCATTCTGCACAACCTTATAGTTTCTATTTTCCCTTGAGTCCCTGGTTTCTGCCACCCGGTCCTACATTCCGTTTGTGCCCTTGTGAGTATTTTTAATCATTCACCACAGTGGCTGTTTCTTTGCTGCCTCTTACGGAACTGTTTACACTTAAGAAATCTGTCTCCTAGGGAGGTGTCTTTCTTATTTGAAGTTAAACTCATTTAGAACCAACTTGAGGTCCTAGAAAACTCAGGATATATCCCCATGGGTGGTTTCCTTCTTAATTGGGAATATTAAAAAAATTGGGGGCTGTTAATCTAGCCCTGCACATATATACAGGCTTGGCACTAACAATTTAAAACTCAGATCTCCTGTCCGGCCTGTGTGGCTCAGTGGTTGAGCGTCGACTCATGCACCAAGAGGTCGCTGTCCAGTCAGGGCACATGCCCAGGTTGTGGGCCTGATCCCCAGTGGGGGCATGCAGGAGGTGGCCAGTTGATGTTCTCTCTCATCGATGTTTCTATCTCTCTCTCCCTCTCTCTTCCTTTCTCTCTAAAATCAATAAAGAAAAAAAATTTAAAAAACGACAACTTGAATGTCTCTAGTTCTGTAAAGTACACACAACACTCAGCGGCCACATGATATAAAAACTGCAAATATTTTGTAAATCAGTTTCTAAAAGAACTTTAAAGATGTAAGGTGCTTTTTTTTTTTTTTTTTTTTTTGCCTGAAAGTGAACATTTGTTTCATCTGTGCTCACTTAGGAGCAGCTGAGTGTGTGAAGTGAGCAATGAGATCAGGCCTGCCCGAAGATGCCCGTGCCAACCACAGGTGTACTCCTTAGTTTACAGCATCACAAATCATCTAGCTCCTGCAGGGGGCAGCCTTGAGGTCTCCGTGCCTTTTGCTTGCTAGCCCCCCAGAAGCCAACCTCTGTGTATCAGACCTCAGTCGTGCAGCTCTGCTGTCTATTAAGACCCCTGTGGACTGTCTTTCAGAGAATCGCAGCCCTCCAAGTGACCCCTTGTAAGCTTTTTCTGAGGTCCAAGCAACTCTGCCAAGCCTAGAGAAGCCCACCACTCCTTCTGAAGCCTCAGCATCTTTCCTTAAGGTGTTGCCTGTGCTCAGATCCCTGCAGTCACCACAGAACCGGCTTGAACATCTTGCCTAGGTTTCAGGAATAAAAAGCCAGATGCTCAACTGTAAAAATAGTACCTGCATGAACTTGAGTGTCTCCCAGTTTTAAAATACCTTGCCCACAAACTAAAATCCGAGGTCCAGTGCCATACATCCAGTACGTGGGTAACCTTAATCACTTTCTTAAATTACTTTTTTGTTTTATGTTTTAGAGTATTTGGAGAGTATAAGTTAAGGTCTCTGAAATTAACTGCGCAAAACTTCAAATGTCCCAGGGAGGGACAGGAGCTTGTAAAACAAACGTTACAGGATATCATTTAATAGTATATACTTTCTGTGGGTAAGAAGAATAGAGATTATCCATACAAGTTTGAGATAAATCACTCTACCTACCCAAAACAGAATGAGTAAAGTAATATAGAGAGGTCAGACAATACAGTCATCGAGAACTTTCTAGTGGAACTGAAAAAGAATCTCCCCTCCTCACCCGCAAGAAGTAGCAAGTGAATAGGAATAGAGACCTGCCACTGGGAACACCTGTTGATGGAAGGGCCGGAAGGAACAGGTAGGAGGGCCTCCAGTTCTGTAAGACTGTAGGGTTAAGGATAAGGAATGCAACCCTAAGAAGCTTAAGGCAACAGCCAGAAAATCAAGGAACTTGGAAGTAAGATTTGAAGTTACCAGACCTGGCAACAACAGTCTTCCATTTTGTTATATGTGTTTGAAAAGGTCAACACTGACTTCAGTTGCGGAGCTCAGTTATGATATGTTCCAATTTAATTATCAATTGCCACCCTAAAATTCCATTAATGGCTTTAAAAAACGATCAGCAAAACCAGTAGCAACCCAAAAACAACCATTTAGTTTTAACTTACCTTCCAAGAGCATTTCCTAAAGTTATGGAAACAACACACAATCACCACAGTGGTTTAAGTGAAGTGACTAATTACTTTATAGAAAATTACCTTTGTTCCTTGCAACAGTGTGAGGCTGCCTAGTCTACTGCTGTAGTGAGGAGCCTCACGCCCTTGGCTTCTGGGCTCCATCTGCGTTTGTCTGCATCTGTCTTTCATCCTCAAACTCCTCTTAAAAGGAGCACAGAATCTGCAGTTCGTGTCAGGGCACCCAGCCAGATTAGAAGCTGCCAAATATCAACATCAGGTTTTGCGAGAAACATTAAGTTACTTACGCCTTCTCTCGAGCACAGCGATGATGTTGGATGAAAAGTTACGCGGTTTGAATCTCTATTGCCACCCTGCTGGGAAAAGATGATTCGGAAGTGAAAATGTGAAGTTATGATGTGGTTTGCACATTTCACGGCGACCTAACCTTTTCAACTGCTATTCTTATTGTGTCTGGTTATCACATTAGAGGTTTTTTCCAATGTTGTTCTGCAGTTGTCACACTGCAACATGGAGAGTAGAATGTGAATAACTTCACATATTACATTTTTAAAGTGTTATACAGTTCTCCACACGTCTTCAGTCATTCATTAGACTGTGCGGCAAAAGCGATATGTGTGGTATTACTTTGGTTATTTTCTTACCAAGGAATTATTGTGGTCTGCTTTATGATAAAGAAATTTAAATTTCAAAAATGAAAGCAATGGCCCAGCTGGTATGGCTCAGTGGTTGAGCGTCGACCCACGCACCAAGATGTCACCAAGATTCCTGGTCAGGACACATGCCTAGGTTGTGGGCCCTATCCAACAGTATATCCTCATAGGTTTACTTTGAGGTTTAAACAAATTAATATATGTAAAATTTTAAGACTGTATTGTTAAAGATGAATGAAATAGGTACAATTATTATATTAATGTATATTTTGAATTCCAAGCAAAAATAAGTATTGTTAATAACCAAAGCAGAAATATTTTAAATGTTTATAATATTTTGTGGTTTGAAAATCTGTTTTCCCATACATCAGTTCATTTGCTATGGCAACTTTATAGAGGTAATGATAATATAAAATTCTAAATTTAAATCTAAGCATCTACTTATTTATAGTAGTGGACAACTTTTCCCTTCCTCCCTTCTAGGTTCTTTGGCTGGTCTGATAATTAAATTGACATAAGACAGATTAACAGGAGAATAACAAATTTGATTTTATATTTATAGGAGCTCTGTTAAAAACCTGAGACAAAGAAGTGACCAAAGCAGGCACATTTTATACCCTTTAGACAGAGAAACCATAAACGGAGAATGGACAACACAAAGAAGTTTGGGCTTAGGGCAATAAATTAGTGAGGAAGTAACAGATTTTTTTATACAGCCTTTTTGTCCCTAAATCCCCTATTTCTGGTGCTAGGGATCCCTCTGTCTTCCTGGTAAGAGAGGATACCTTTCACATGGGAGATTTATTTCCTGTTTTAAAGGGGACAAAGGAGGGTCAAAGTGTTTTATTATTTGCTTGTTTTTTTCTTGTTTACTTTCATAGTTTTATTTTTAAATTAAATTTATTAAGGTGACATTATTTAATGAAATTATATAGGTTTCAAGTGTACAATACCATAATACACCGTCTTTGCATTGCATAGTGTGTTTACTATCCAAAGTCAAATTTCCTTCTCTCACCATATATTGGACCCCCTTTGCCCTGTACTGCCCACCCATCCCCATTGCCTTCTGGTAACCACCATTCTGTTGTCTGCATCTATGAGTTTTTGTTTATTTGTGTGTCTTGTGTGTTCATTTGTTTTTAGTTTTATATCCCACATATGAGTGAAATCATATGGTTCTTGACTTTTTCCATCTGACTTATTTCACTTAGCATGATGTTCTCAAAATCTATCCATGTTATTGCAAATGACAGTATTTCATCTTTTCTTATGGCTGAATAGTATTCCATTCTATGTTCCTGGTGGCCAACACATGGAAACAACTAAAGTGTTTTTCAATAGATGATCAGATAAAGAAGGTGTGGTGCATATACAGTGTTCTTATTACACCACTCTTTCTTAAGTAACTTTAATTCAAACTAATGAATATGCCAAAATGACGTATTTTTGTGTGGCATATTCTACTCCTTTCAGTCACTTGGTTCCTATGAAAATGCAGAACTTCAGGATTTTAGATACGAATCTATGATTGTCCTGTGCTGTGTGTTTTCACAGATCAAATGGATACCAGAATCTTAGAATTTTGGGGGAAATTTTTTAACCCTGCACTCCTTTTTTCCTGCTTGGCACATAGGTATAATTAGTTGATAACTCCAAAAATGCTTCATCATTATATATCTGAGTATACACATGATTTTTAGGATGACCCAGAAAAGAGAGAGTGATGGCAGAGTTTGAGATGAAATAAAGTCAGAAGCTAGATATGCAGACATACTATAAACAAGTGGCTTAGGAATAAATAAATAAATGCAATAATAAAAAAAGACTTTATTTTATCCATGAGTGTAAGCAATAAATTAACACTAGAGAAATATTAATGAGAAAGTTTGTTTAAAAGCTTTATCATTCAAGGTATATCTTAGGTCCTTAATTGTGTAAGTGTGAATTATGAGTGAGTGTCTGTTACCTTTTTCTTTATATACTCTGACAAACACAGTAGTCATGCCTCATTTACTTAACTTTTAAAGAAATTTTCTGAATAATTACAGGGAGCATCACTATGGAAAACTGTCATAATTTAATCAGCTTTCTTTAAAAATATGTACTTAAGAAAGAGATCCTAAACTATTACTAACAAGTCAAATTGTCAATATTAATGTACCTCATTATTTTATTAGTCACAGATCACAAATCTTATGGCCAACATCATTAGAAGATCTAAGGTTATAGAATGGGTCTCTGAAAGTCTCAATCAAAAGGCAGAAGAAACATAAAGAATTCTGAGATAAAACATTGCAAACATTTCACCATAATGTTTCTAAACAATTTCTATCCCACAAAATAATATGATGAAAGAGGCAGAAGCATAGGTTTATTATTCTGTCTTGTCCAGGTTCCTTGTCTTCACTGATATTTCAAAATGGGCACTATACCAATTGTTTCTGCGTTCTGCTTTTAAAGAATCAGATTTTCATATTTATATTTCAATGGAGCAGTAGCCTAAAAGCTAGATTCGCAGTATGACTATTATTCTAAAGCAATTGTTAGGGTAATTTAAATAATAAAGGAAATTAATTATGTAAATGTCCAGCTATTCTCACCATTTAGCCTTGATGAGTTCCAGCAGAGAATAGAAGTTGTGCATTTTTTCCTCTTTCCTTCTATACCCTCTGAGAATAATATTTACTTAAGCTAGACTGCTCAATGAAAATGATACACTTTTAAAAATAAGTATACTAGCACACATATTGTATGGGAAGGAGCCTAATATACTTAAGAAAACAGCATTAATATTAAGGGTTGAAGGAATGTAGGTATAATTTTAACAATGGTAGAATAGTTTATAACTCATAGTAATAATAAGAAACTGCCTTTTTATAGCACCTACCATAGCTGGAAGGGAACTCAGAGATAATTGAATCCTACATCTTCCCTTTAGATAGACATGCTGATGTGGAGAAAGGACTAGGCTTCATGCCTCAGGCCATATCACTGGTTAGCAACAGAGCCAAGGTATTTGACAGGGAGACCAGATCACTTTTTTTGTATGTCATAGCTGTCTTTATACTGAGTGATAAAATTGTTTTATTTCTTCTTAAATAGGGAAAATTCTAGGAGCTTTTATTTTTGTGATTTAAGGAGACATTTTTCTGATTCCCGGTTTTACATGAGCCTAAAGAAGAAAATCCCTCCATGATTTGCCTGCTAGGTAACCCATGGATCCATTTTTCTATGTACTGGAGTCACGAGTACGTGTTTGTGTTTTTAATATTCCTGTGAA
This sequence comes from Tadarida brasiliensis, assembly GCA_030848825.1. Lineage (NCBI taxonomy): Eukaryota > Metazoa > Chordata > Mammalia > Chiroptera > Molossidae > Tadarida > Tadarida brasiliensis. Next base: position 67,994,257 of record CM061266.1, read on the forward strand.
AGTCTTGAGCTGTAACTTATACATTCTTAAACTTGTGTAAGGGACGCAGAGAAAATACACAGGTAGTAATTTTGAGCAGACCTACGCTTGAGAATGATAGCTAGAGGAGATAAGCGAAAAGGAGAATGCAGGCAGTTGATTTTCCCTTTATGATATGAAAAAAACTGTTTCAGGAACTCCGATTCATTTAACAAACATGTATTGAATTTAGATTAAAAACACAGGATATTCTTAAAGTGAATCAGAGATGATCCCTGCATTTGAATTATGAGCAATGATTTGAGGGTGTCAGGTAAGGTATGAAGCTGACTTTTAACTGAGAGCACTCTGAAAAAAGCACGTAAAGAATACATATGGTGCATAATTAGTGCTGAGCACATATTCTCAGAAGGCGATAAACTCTGTAATGATGCTTGCAGGCTAACACAAGGGAAAAGAGGCATTTGTGGTAGGGCTTGAATAAATAGGTAGGATTTTAACTAATATAATTCAACAGAATGAATACATGAAGGAAGCAGTACGAGGAAAATCAGAAAGGCAGAAAAAAATAGTAGGTCCTTCGATAAGCGAGATTAAATATAATTCTGAAAAGGTCTGTTCCCCTACAGTGATCATCAACTTAGGTAAGGAATGTAAGTATATCAACCCTTACCTGAGATGAATAATAACTTGGTCCAGATTCTTTAGTCTGTTTGTTTTCATTTTCTCTGTAAATTGCCTTCATTTCAGAATTGTACCTTTTTTGAGAAAATAGACCTAACTATATAATAATGGTCTTTTATATGTATGTGGTTTTTGCTTTCCTTTCTCATGTTTCTTGTCCTTATCATATGTATGTTGCTGACATTTGTATTGTCGATATAGCATTGTAATTAGCTAGTTATTAACAATAGGAAAGGAAAAAAAGGAGGCCAGACATTATAAGCATGTTATTTGGGCAGCTTCACCAGGAAGCTGCAATTGCACACTCCCCAGGGAACTCGGGCCATTCACTGCCGAGCACTGGAGGAAGCGATCCAACAAAGGAAAGATAGATGCATGCCCAGTGAAGTTGGGGTGACATAGGGAAGGTACCTTCTTGTCAGTCAAACCTGAGGTCCAGAAATGATTGGCCAGAATTGGTGTGGCCACTGCAGGCCTCTGAAAATTTGAGAATGCATAGTCCCCTAACCAAAGGGATTCTCCCTCTTGTGACTCTTGCTCGCGGGACTTTCTCGTTCCTGCTTCCTTGCATTTGCCCTTTTTCTTCCATCGCCGTGTGGTCCTGCAGATCCCACATACAGTGGACTGATGGACTGCAGCGGGGAACACAAGCTAACTGGCTTGATGATGGATTGGACCAGGCACCGATGTGGACTACAAAATCTGGACAGCCCTATTGAAACCCCAGCTACACTTTTATGACAGAACTGAGGGAGAGAGGACTTTGGAAACTCAGGGATACAATTCCACAGAAATAAAAATCACTTGTTCTCCTATGAGAGTCTCAGAAAATCCCTTTTCTGGGGATATTGCAAGAATTTCACTCCCAGGAGCAACAGGTGGGGACAAAGACCCCCCACACACACACAAACACACGAACACAAACACATACTTCCACTGGTAACATCTTTAGAGACTAAGCATGACCTGTAAATTTCCATTTCTGTTTTGTGACAGCTTGCTGAACAATAGTGGACGTATAATAAGTAAAGAAAATCAACATCATTTATGAAAAGACAGAGTGCCTTAAGTAGAACAACAGTTTTGAAAAACTGGAAAAAAAAATAAAACAAAAGTCCCAACATAACTAGTAGTTTCTGACAAATATTGCTCTGTCTCTATGCCCCATTTCTGAAAAAAGTATGGAAATTAATCAACAGAATATAATTTCATTTACAAAATTTATATCAATAGACTCTCTGAGTGCAATTTAAATATTTAGAAATTGATCTAGATCATTAACATAGTTTTAAAATGTCTTGAATTCAAATTATATGTGACCTTGTCATCTGGCAACTAAATTGTTAACAAATACTTTGTTTCATTCATCAGTTAAATTGATTACAATATTTTTGTAGTGACTACACTGTGTTTCTTGAGTATACTTAAGAGAGTTTTTTTGGCATTGAAGTATCCCTTTCATGAAAAAATCTTCACAGGCCCTACTTAAACCTGCCTATCTCTCATAAACGTATACAAGTTGCCTACTGCACAGAGATAGGTATAGGTATAGGTGTCAAGTGATTGATATACATATATGTTGAATGAAATATTATATATAAATACATATTATATATAAATATTAAATATATAAATATTATATATAAATATTAAATATATAAATACTATATATAAATATTAAATATATAAATAATGTTTATATATATATAAATATTATTTATATAAATATTATTTATATATAAATATTATATATATTATATATATATATCTCCTGACCAGCTACAGGAAATTTCCTGAGGACATGATTGAGAATCTTTACTGTATTCGCCCTACCTGACAGTCTGCAATTATATGAACACTATTATTACTTTATGAATATGGCACTAGTCAACACATTAAATTAAAAGCCTGAAACCAGATGATTCATCTACAAATTGATAAACAGATATTTATAAAGAATGTAGAAAGCTCGGAAACTTTCCTTTCTAAAATGATGTTATTAAACATGACATTTGTTTTCCTTTCATTGAATCTGCATCTTCTAATATTACTATTAATAAACAAACAAGGAGTTACTATTTGTTTCTCTCTTTCTATTTAATTTGTTTAAATAACACAAAGGCAAGACTGCCTTGAAATTTATGATTTATCTGTAAAGATCTGAAATAATGTATTTGCCAATAATGAAAATCTTGAAACACTAACTTTTGTGAAGCAAAGTACTGGAGCAACAATGTCATGACATTTGACACAGATGTAAAGATAGGCTACACGTTTTTTTTTAATAAGGTCTCTGCTCTGAATCAAAGGAATCATTATTTCCTCCTTCATTAAAACACAAAACAAAGTTTAAGAGACTATAGCTCTCAATTTTTTTACTACTTTTAAAATTATTATTACTTTATTGTATTCTATGTACAGATAAAACTATTTGGAGAAAAGCAAAAAAACAACAACAAAAACTTTTGCTTAAGAAGTTTGATGATTTAGAGTCTAAGATACTCTGAGTATTAAAAGAATTGAGCCAGAGAGCTTGAGTATGGAGATCTTGATGGAACACGCTGACTAATAAAACAAGATTTTCCTAATTCTGATGCATTGCTAGGAACATTTTCATACTTTTATGAAGTAAAAATACAAACATCAGAGATTTTTTACCTTTCAAATGTGTTTTAGAAATTACATGGAAAATATGTTTTTTTAAATATTACAATCTTTTCTAGTGGAGACTTTTCCTTTTTGTTATTAAGGGATAACTTGTAGCAGTCTAATCCTTCCACTAAGAACAGCTGCAGAGGTTGGATAAAATTAATTTTAACATAAAGCCGTTTAAAGGTATTATAGAACAAATAAAGCAGTCAGAATTAAGGAAATCTCAGTTCTAATTTTCCTATTAAGAGAATCATATAATAGTTTATTCTTTATAGGAGGTGATGATGATGATGATAGCTAATATTTATACAGCGCATACTGTATGTCAGGGATTGGAAGAGGTGCATTGCTTGCTTTGTTCAATAGTGCCATGCTATCACTCTTATTGTAATCTCTATTTTGCAAATGACAAAATATCTAATAAGTTCCAGATCCTGAACGTGAAAATAATTTTCTCTGGATCCAGGGATTTCGAGTTCAGTCAGTCTGCCATGGAGACAATTGCATATCAGAAATAAAATAGGTCAAGCATCCAGTGAAGCGCCTGGGTCATAGAAGGTGCTCCATTTCCACAGCAAGCCTGTCCACCTGATGTCCCTAGCTCCTAATGTTCCCTGTGCTCATCCCTCTTCCCACCTTTTTACCTGAAATAGTCTTCACCCATTGGTTTTCAAGATTTTTCTCATTTCATTTAAATTTCTACATAAATGTCACCTTCTTACAAAGTTCTTTCCTGTCCCCACTAACTTAAATAACACTTTTATTGATTCCACCTGCTTACTTTGCTCTTTGCTTACATGACATCAACCATTACTCAGTTTTATTATTACTGTATAAAAATATTTAAGTGAACATTAAATATATGACATGACTCACACACTTGTAAGCTGTATAAGTTAGGGATGTTTGCCCACCTAAAACAGTTCCTGATTTATAGAACATATTCATGATATTTGTTTATTGTATTAAACGAATAGTATCTATAGTCCAAAATCCAGAAACTGCAAAATTAAAATCACCAGATCAGCAAAATAGTTTTTTAGTTAGTATTTATTGTGCATATAAGAACAGTTTAAAACCTGGGAGCTTTCAAATTCCAAACAGATATGAGGCTCAGAGGCATGGCCTTGCAAGATGGCTTATATAGTAAAAATGAAGAAACTGTTTAACCTTTGTAGTGTTTGGTTATTACTGTGGGTATTTCCAGATGACAGAGGATTGGTTAAAAATTGTTATTTTATGCCATATTTAGGAAGATAATCTGAGTTAAATTTCACTTATATTCATTAAATAAACCAGATTAAGATTTGCTACGTGAATTAAATGGTTTTGTCTTCTCAGAGAATTTTCAAGTCCGTTCTCCATTTTGTATTTAATTTGAGCACTGCTTTTATTATTTAAATTATTATAATTTGAATAATGATATAGAAAACAAAACATGAAATAACTAGAAATACTATAAAGTATTAATATAATGTTTGTATTGGTTAAGGTTCTCCAGGGAACAGAACCAATAGAAAATATATATCCTTGAGGAGATTAATTATAGGAATTTGCTTGTGTGATTATGGATGCCAAGAAGTCCCATGATCTGCTACATTCAAAATGAAGAATTAGGAAAGCCGGTGGTGTAATTCAGCCAGAGTCCAATTGCCCAAGAACTGGAAGAGCCCATGTGTGAGGGCAGGAGATCATACCCCAGCTCAAACACAGATAGCAAATTCGCCCTTCTTCTGCTTTTTGTTCTGTTAGGGTACTCAAGGTGTGGATTGGATGATGCTACTTGCATTGGTGAGGGTGATCTTTATTCTACTGATACAAATGCTGGTCTTTTCCAGGAACCCTGTCACAGACACACCCAGAAATAATGTTTTACCAGGTATCTGTTATCCCTTAACACAGTGAAGTTGACACATAAATTACCATCACAGTGGTAATATTATTAAGTGTGAAAAATATCATAATTCAATTTCTAAAGATGAGTAGAGAAACCATAGATGTTATAAAAGAGTCTCAATGCTTGAGTGTTATAAGTTGTTTTAATGTTTGTTTCTTTATTTATTTGACCCCAAATAGAATAGTCAAATGATTATCATTTTTGATTATTAATAATACTCTTAATTTTTAAAGAGGAAACTGGAGTTATAAGTAACCAAATTATTATGTATGCTTTAAACATTTAATCACATTTACATTTATGTCCATGTTATGAGTCAGAAAATTTCTTTAATTTAAAAAAGTGTTATTAAAATAGTACTATCATCTAATAAATAACATCTAAATATTTCATGACCAATGTACATATTAAGCTTATTTATAATTTTTTAGTTTTCTTTCTATTGTGTGTTATTCTGTTAGATATACAAAACATATTGTGTCAATATAGCATTTTCTCTCTCCTGTGGCTACAAACATAGTTTGTCTTTAACGGGGACAGAAAGCTGGGATCAAGTCACAAAGGCATTTTACCTGTCACAGACTCGGAACGCACCACAGAGAGCAAAACTAATGGTACTGTGCATCTGTGCATTCAACATTTCATGGCTCAAGCTGCTAGACTCTTTTCTGCATGACCAACTGACTAATTGCTGTACTTGGCCTTTTCTATTCTCTTCAATTAATGCAATGCACAATTGCACATAGCAACAGAGTCATCCATACAGAACAGAATCTGGGCCAGAATTAGGCTCTAAATCCCAGAAGCACCTGTTACAAATATAAAGCGCCCAGATGGTCCAGTCTTTCTGGGGCAGTGTCAAGCATTGACTTATCTGTCTGCCTAAGTTTTAGTTTAAGGTCAAAAACATGATCTGTTGGAAGCAAGGAGCCAAATAAAAATCATAAAAATACTTAGGATTCGTAAAGAAACTTCCGAATTTGCTTATCTAAATCTTTATTGCCCAGTAGAGCTCATTGTCATCATTTTCTAAGCATGCAAATGGCATTAGTCCATGATTACATGGCAGGCTTCTGTATAATTGGATAGATTTATTTAAACACAGCTGTAAATCATAAAGAAGTGAAATATTTGATGATTGTAAATTCAGTAGTGTGTATATTCAAACTTCAGTCTTCAATCAATTTCATTGTTCTAATTTTGTTTAGGATTCTAGAAAATGCAAAATGTTACCTTCACTTAGCTCAGCTCTTTATTGTTTTTATTTCTTTCTAGCATACAACAACAAAAATTACATTATTATATTTATATATTTCAAGGGAATCTTACTGATATGTAGTGTTTATGTTCTTCCTTTCCTCTCTCATTGACATAATATGTAAATTGTACTTTTGTCGTGTGGGTAATCCTTAGCAATAACAATTTAGACTTTAGTGAACCATCTAGCTACTTTGTATTATAAAAGAAGTTAATGTGATACATAAATTTTTCCATCATTCTCAAATTCTACATAGTTTATCATAAACTTCTCTTAGAATTAATATTTTATGCAATTCATCCACAAGCAAGGAGGAAAACGTTATTTTCTGAAAATAACCACTTGTTCATTTGTTGAAAACTGAGTGGTTTTCAAATATTGCAACCAACAGGAAAAGGGATTTTTGTTTATGTTTGTTTTCCTGCTCATGCCAATTCTCCAAGGAATTTTGCTACCAAAAGAGTCTCAGTGGCTGCCTCTCATTCAGACTTGGAATGGATAGGACATATACATTGCATTCTACAGCTTTTATTCAAGGTCACAATTACCAAGTAACATCAATTTATTTTCCCCTTTGATTTTTTTCCCCCTAAAGGTCTGGATTGAGCTTTACTTTCTTACCAAGTTTATGTGATGATATTAGTTGTCACACAATGTTCAGATTCCCAACAGATGCCCTTTATTACCATTGGAAATGTTACATATTCTGCTGAAGTACATTATAATTTTAAGCACTTGAATTGGAATATCTGTGAATACTGAATTGTTTATATTAATAGTTTTTCCCCCTTTATAAAACCATCATGTAGGAGCTCAAAAGATTAAAAAATAGCTGACTTAAAATGGGTAAAATGCAGACATATGTATACATGTATGTAGAATATATGTATACATCTATATATTCTTATAGAAAAGGAAAATTGTTGTACTGAGAACTTAATGTTCTTGAAGATAAATTGGTATGTGATGTTCTAATTTCTCAATAACTTTTGTTTAACCACAATCTCTTTTTAAGAATTGACGATGAGATAAGCATTATACTTAATTATTTGTTAGTTACACTCATAGTCAACCTATATCTTCATTACAGCAAAAATTACAGAACTTATGTATGGAAAGGTCAGACTAAAATTTCCACTCAAGTAAAATCAAGGGTGTATTTTCATTTTGTTCTGAAGGATAATGTGCAAATATTACTTATGAGATGCATATACCTGCTCACCTCACTTTAAAATAATAGAGATAGAAATATTCTCTTTGTGATATTGCTTGGTGTTTGTCATAAATTAAAATTGAAAAGTAGAAATTTGACCTTCCTTACAAACTAACACCTATCAAAGAAGTAAGGAAACAGCCTAGCAGTAGCAGTAGATTTTTTTTTAATCCCCAAATCTCTACTGGAAATCCCTGTACAACCTACACAAAATGTATTAAAGTATGTTTGAGAAAATCAAGGAGGTAGAATTTTGCAGACCACAATTTGTGAAAAGTGGTGGGGCGGGGGTGGAGCATACATAGGGCTACAAAGGTGAGTGGGGCATTTAAGGTATGTGTCTGTTCCTGAAATCATAGTAAAAAAACTGAGCACAACTTTCAATAGTTTTGTTTTGGAGACAAAGTGTGCTATGCACTTAAAGCAGTCTTCATAGGGAGTTAAGACTAATTTTGACTCATCTCAAGTCTTCAATGGATTAAAGTGAGACGGTGTGGCTAGTGCTTATAGCCTAGTAGTCTTCTAGCCTCCAGTGAAATCCTTTCTGGAGAAAAGTAAAATCTCACAGAACTGCAAATTATATCCAACATTTTCACAATGTTTAGTGTTGATATAAGAAATGATTATATATATTATAAGGTTGTATGATGAAAAACAAGAGAAACAACAAGTAGTAGAAAGATAAAGAGGAAAGTCAGATGCTGTCAATATCATCCACAAAAATTTAAAAAATAATTATGCCTAATTTGTCTAAGGAAATAAAAGATAATAGTGAAAATCTTGGCAGAAAACTGGTAGCTATTGAAAACTAGAGTTCCTAATGGATGGGTTTATAAATAGATTAGATTGCCCTGACTATGTGTTATCACACAGGGATCTGCAGTCAATCTTCACTATTCATAGATTTCATATTTGCAAATTCACCTCCTTGGTAAAATGTATCTGTAACTCCCAAGTCATTGCTTATGGTGCTTTCGCGGTCATTCATGGATATACATGTATGCAGAACAGTGAAGACGGAATTGCTCATGCACACATCCCAGATGGGATCAAACAAGACAACACTCTCCTTTCTTATGTCAGCTCTCATATTGTAATCAAATGCCCTTCTGTGATCTATTTAGTGCCACATTTCTTGCATTTTGTGCTTTCTTTTGATACTTTCACTGTTTAAAATTGCTCAGACATAGTTCATAAGTGCTGTGTAGTATTCCTAAATGCAAGAAGGCTGTGATTTGCCATACAAATATATATATATGTTGGATAGGCTTCATTCAGGTATGAGTTGTAGTGCTGATAGCCATGAGTTTAATGTTAACCAATCAACAACATATATTAAATACGTTGTTTTTCAGCAGAAACATGCATCAAACATGGTAACTTTTTGATTAGTTGATGAAAATATTTTCAAGTATCTAGCTCTGTATTTCCCTAGGACAAAATGATTCAGTATTTGCTAATTTGGTGTCCACGACAACTTTACGTAGTACATAACTATGCTGAGTAATAATAATTGACTGTATTAAAGAAGAAAATTACTAAAACAAGGACAAAGAGCTATAGTATTCATATATAAAATTTGAGATCTTCATAAGAGAGAAGTAATAATGATCCCCAAAGAAGAGGTGATAGCTGAGAATTTCATCAAACATATGACAGATATCAAGTCACAGACAAAAAGAGTACTCTGAAACTAAATGAATAAAAATATAAAACGTCCAGGCTGCTAGAATACAATAATTAAAACCAAAGAAAGAAGATATATTTAATATGTTCAGAAATAGAATTTTTAAAAAGATTAACTTCAAAAAACAACATAAGTTTTTCAGCCACTTTTTCCAAAAGGAAAAACCAAAACAATGGGGCCAGGAAACAATGACACGTCATTTTAAAGAACTAAACACATGTGGCATAGAGAATGGAACTACAAGTGCAATATTTGGATAAACGGAGTCACAATAGCACAAACATTTGAAGTAATGATAGAGATAAGTTTCCTAAAATGAGAGAGAGATGGCAAAACAAAAGAGAAATGACTAAAGATAAATGTATCAGCGTTAGTTATCTATTCCTGCACAATAACTTACTCCAATATCATTGGCTTTAAAAAAATATGTTTTTATTTATTTGTTAGAGAGAGAAGAAGGGAGAGAGAGATAGAAACATTCATGTGAGAGAGAAACATCAATGGGCTGTCTCCTGCACACCCCACCCTGGGGATTGAACCCAAAACCCAGGCATGTGCCCTGACTGGGAATCGAACCAGGATCTCTCAACCCATGGGATGGACACTCAATCCACTAAGCCACACAGGCAGGGCTCCAATATTGTTGGCTTTAAACAGTAATCATTAATGATCTCACAGTTTCTATGAGTCAGGAAAGTGGGCATATCTTAGCTGGGTAGTTCTTGATCAGATTCTAACCGGTGGTTACAGTTAAGTTGCTGTCAAGGGCTAAATTCATTGGTGGCTTTACAGGGGCTGGAGGATTCACTTCTGGAATGGCTTACTCACGTTGTTTTCTGCAGAAGGACTCAATTCTTCACCATGTGAAGCTTTCTGTAGGTGGTTTGACTCCTCTCAAAATGGCAGTCAATGTCCCAAAAAATGAACAATCCAAATGAGAGCAAGTAAGGAGGAATCCCACGATGCCCTTCATGACCTACTCTCCAAAGTTCCACACCCTCCATTTCAGGAGTACAAACTACAGAATCTTTGGACACTTTTGAAACTGTGATATGGTTAAAATGTAATAAAATAGGATGATAACTATGATAATACTTTTGAATACCTGAAGTGGGTTAATTTGTAGAAAAATGATATTCAATGTTGGAACCAAATTTATGCTGAACTTCTGTCACAAAAGTACTAAAATAACTGAAAGCAAACCAACCCATGGATGACATCTAAATCCCACTCCTACTGTATCTGTTTCTCCACTGAGACAGATAAAAGTGGAAACACAACATAACAAAACATATGGGGTGCAACAGAAATAGAACTAAGAGTTATAGTGGAAATTTGTACATTAAAAAAAAAATCTCAAATCAATAGGCTAATTCAGTTCTCAAGGAACCAGAAAAAGAACAAATGAAAACTAATCATGGGAAAGCAAGAAACAATAAAGATTAGGGCAGAAATAAAGAAACAATAGCAAAAATCAACAAAACTAACAAATTAACAAATGTCAAATTAACCACATTAGATCACATTAACAGAATGAAGACAGAAACCACATGATCATCTCATCTGATTCAGAAAACTGTTGGACTAAATTCAGCATTTTACACTAACCAAACTAGGAATAGAACAAAATTACCTCAATGTAATAAAAGCCATATATGAAAAACCATAAAAATTTCAAAATAGTTAAGATGGTAAATCATATAGTATGATTTTTTGACCACAATAAAAAGTTAAATACATTATGTTGGTGATTATTCCCTCAAAGAAATGTTATGCTTGCTTTACCCTACTTATCTGAAACAATAAATTTATAAAAACTCATCAACATCTATTGATTACTTGAGGTTGAGTTATTTCAAATCACATCAGTTAGTCACAGGAGTGTTCTACGTAAAGTCAACAAACATGCCTGGAGGTAAATTTCAGCTTTATCACTAGTACTGTGGCCTTAGATGTCATTAAGATCAGTTCCTCATCTTTAAGCCTCAACATCTTTGTACAGGGATTCAAGGAAATAAAATTAATACAATTTTTGGTGCAGTTTCTGGTATCTAAGAGGACTTCAGAAAGTTATTTAGTTGTTTAGCATTATTCCCTTTATTATTGTTCTCCTTATTCAAACAGATGGCAAGTAATGTAAAGAACCAACTGAACTATGAAGCAAAATAGAGACAGACTCATAGACAGCAGGCAGACAGCTGGTTGGGGGAGGGGGATTGGGGGAGCATGGAGGGACTGAGCAAAAAAAGAAGAAAAAATAAAGAACTCATGGACATAGACAACAGTATGGTGATGGGGTGGGGGAAAGAAGGACGAGGGTATAGGAGGGATAAATGGTGATGGAAAAAATAAAATTAAATGATTTCTCTCTCAAAAAAAAAAAAACATTTTACTGATGCAAAATGTTAATTGTTTTAAGTAAAATTATTATTATATAAAATTCTGATTTAATGATGCTATATTTTATAAGAAATTTGTTCTTTAAAAAAAAAGCAAAGAAAAAATAAACTTTATTGAATGCATTTAAAAAGGTAGCTGTGTGCTGGGCCCATAAAAGGGTAGATGAAAAATGGAATCGAGGAAAAAATGTTTAAACTTTCCCCTTTACCAACACTATTTCATACTTTTTAAAATTAAGTCATAAAATATCATAACATTTGAGATCTCATCATCTTCATTGACTGGAGTTGTTAAAATCCTGTAAGGATTCTAGTGAAGATGAATCTAATGGTCAAAATTTATCCACGATGTGATCTACTGCATTAACCCCTTTGAGACTCAAAATGGATGTATGCAAGGGTTCTAAGAAATCCTACCACAGAGAAATGATTTGATCACTGAAACACCCTTTCCTCAATAACATGCTTTGAAATAAGTTTCTCTAAAACACATTTGGGACATGCTTCACTAGAAAAGTAGAAAGGAAACACTGTGTAAGGAAATAATAAACAGCTTAAGTAAAATGTTATTAAAATGTTTAAATTATGTTGAACTTTACAGTTTGAAGTACAAATAAATACACAAATGGTAGAAATGGAAACCAAATAAAATTTAAAAAATGGTTTAAATCGCTAAACAAATAAAGCATAAAGAAATTAATTTAAAGTATTAAACATTTAAAAAAGAAGTTCCAGAGGATTAAACACTAACTTAAAATAGAAGTAGATTTATATTTCAAAGCTAGATTCTCTGTTGAATACAAATCTTTAATTTCTTCTTTTTAGAAACTCCTTCAAGAAAAAATAAATGAGTAATATGGCATGCATTGCTGAAAATCAATAGACTTTAAAAAATGGAAGAACAACTAAATCCAAATACCCAGGTTCTAGTAGCTTATTATTTCCACTCTCTCCAGAGTCATTCAGCTATTTCCTTGGATGTGCATATATTTATTGAACATACATTAAGAGTGTTGACTTAAACATGAATATTGTTGATGGCTCTACATTTGGAATAAAGATGGCCTTTCAGTTCTCTAAATTCTGTTATAAAATGATCAAAGCCATGAATTTCTGCATGACATGAGACCAAAGTAATGTATGATGTGTGGAGTAGTCCGTCACCTTGGATATTTTTATTTGTGGGAATCCAATAGTTACTCAAATGCTCTCTCGAGATTCCAAGCTCATTTTTGTGCTCTTTGATGAGAGCAATTATGTCACAGGCATCTTTATTTCAGGAATTCTACTGAGTATATTGTAATTAGTGGCCATTTGAATAAACATTAGATTAATTATGAGTTTTGAGAAAGCCCTTTTGGCATCAATGAAATTGTCAGAGCTAACCCTAAAAAGCTAGCTGTCTGAAAAGATAGTGAAACAATGATTGTGAATACATAATTTAATTTGTTATTATGATTTAGACTTGAAGTCTCACAGTGTTTGGATTTCTTAATTATCATGTCTTTCCTTATATTCATTTTCTTACAATATGCTTATTATGCACTTCTTTTATTGACTTTAGAGAGAGGAAGGAAGGAAGAGGGAGAGAGGAGCATTATTCTGTTGTTCCACTTATTTATGCATTCATTGGTGGCTTCTTGTGTGTGCCCTGACTGGGGATCAAACTCACAACCTTGGTGTATCAGGACGACACTGTAACCTACTGACCTACCCAGCCAGGGCCTATTATGTACTTTAAAAAAAAAAAATTTTTCCCTTTCTTGATTTTTTTTTTTTTTTTTTTTTTTTTTTAGAGAGAGAGAGAGGAAGGGAGAGGGAGAGACAGAAACATCAATGAGAGAGAACATTGATTGGCCGCCTCCTGCATGCCTCCCACTGGGGATCAGGCCCACAACCTGGGCATGTGCCCTGACGAGGAATCGAACCGCGACCTCTTGGTTCATGGGTCGATGCTCAACCACTGAGCCTCACCAGTCAGACTAGGTACTTTCTTATTAGCCCCTTTCACCCCAAATAGTAAACAACCATATCTTAACCATCATCCCTGTTTGCCACTCTAGCTGATTAAACGTGTCAGTTAAACTTTCACATAGAGAATTTGGGCAGAATAACACATAATCTCACGGTATTTAAGATGGTAAAAGTTAGAAACTCTTAACAGCTTCATAAGGCATTGCTAGAAAACATTTAAAGTCATTTAATATTTTAGTAATTTTATTGAAGTTTATAACATACTAAACAAAGAATATTTAGAATAATTAGTGACATTATTATTATAAGACCATAGCTAAAACAAATTTGAAAAGTATTGCTTTCTTTTATAAATATAGTTTATTATGTATTTGCTGCAGTCATCAATTTATATTCTGAGAAAAGGATAAGGACATTTTTGGCTTAATTATTTCAGTAAATGCAGAAAAGATACAGTAAATCTCCTTGATAGTGAATATCCAATCAACGTGCATTGTGCGATATAATAGCAGAACATATATAACATTTTCAAGTATGATTTGCAGATAAAATTGGTAACAACAGCTTGATATAGTAAGTGTGCTTTCTTTTATGTTTCTCCCCAAAATGATACTCAATCCTTAGCTTCACAGATGTGATTTTTTTTCTTCTTGTTTCATTTATGCTATTGAATTTATGTTCTTTTCCGTGTATATAATCAGATGATTATCATGGTGCATGCTATTTTGAAGTACGGTGTGAAACCAGTTTTGTGTCTGCATGCCAGGGCACTTAGAGCAGGTGGCTCTGTGCTTAGGAGTAAGAATATCAATTATGATTATTTACAGATTTTTTTTTGCAAAGAAAACCATGTATCTGTAATATGAAATGTAAGGTTAAGTGCTAATGTTTAAAATGGTTATTATTTTTTATGTTTGCAAAAATACTGTAATTGATTTCTATTTATATTTATAGTTGTGCCTTGCAGTTTAAATGATCATATGGAAGGAAGAGTTTGTTTAGTTTCAATTTTAAGAAAATTATAATATTACATATTCAGCAGTGTATGTGCCTAGTCCATTCAAAACATCTATTTATTTTCCAGCCCTATGTTGTTGTTTTTTTCTTTATTACACACAAAAAAAAAATTAATGGTTAGGGAACAAAATGCCCAATGGACCCTGAACTATATGTACTGTTATAGCTGTATGAAGTCTAACATGCCTATTGACACTCCCATGGTTACCACATTGACAACGTAACATATATAAGTGATCAATTTAATATCTAATAGCATTTGTAATCACTATATTTTCAAGCTGTCTTTAAGCTGTCAATATTATTTTATTTCAAATCAATACATATTAACTTAGGGAATTTAGAATCCTACAGACAAAAAAATAAAATAATTTGTAATCTTTCCACAGTGATGGTTTTTTTATGTATATAGCATGAATTTAGAAATGATTCATATATATATATATATATATGTTACTTAGTTTCATGGAACTTACAATATTTAGATTCAAAATGACAAAATAATTGTAATTTTTTAATTTATTATTATTTTTTTAATACTCACCTGCAGACATTTTTGCATTTATCTTCAGATAGAGCGGAAAGGAGAGAGGAAGGAAGAGAGAGAGAGAAACATCGATGTGAGAGAGACACATTGACTGTTTGCCACCCACATGACCCCAACTGGGGCCAGGGACACACTGCAACCAAAGTAGGAGCCCTTAACGGGAACCAAACTCTCTGGTCCACAGGCCGACACTCTAACCTCTGAGCCAAACTGGCCAGGGCTAATTGTAATTTTTTTTTAAGTTTCTTCACTAATGTTTAGAGAGAGGAAGTGGAGAGGGGGAGAGAGAAACACTGATGTGAGCACTGCCTCATATCAACCGATCGGCTGCCTCCTGCATGCCCCCTGCCTGCCAGGGATTGAGCCTACTATCCAGGCATGTGCTCTGACTGGGAATCGAACCAGCAACCTTTTGGGATGACGTCCAGCCAACTGAGCCACACTGGCCAGGGCAATTATAATTTTTAACAAAGTTAGGCAAAAAATAAATTTACTGCTAAATTAGAATGTAGAAGGAAATCTGCATTAAATTAGTATAATCAGGCAAAACTTTTCTGTAAATTCAAGCTCATAAATACAAGATGAAAAATGATAGCCAAACAAACAGAAGGAAGAGAGGAAGAATATTACATGTTGCAAATGTCCTGCTCTATGAAAGACCCTGACGTAGTTGAGAAAGTAAATCTAACTGTCAGTGCTATTGGACATAATCCGCAAGCAAGAAAGGGTAGGAGAATTAAGAGACAGACGATGCATTGCATTCTAACATGTGGTAAAGTTAGGGTTTTATTCTATCTAAAACAGAACACCGAAAAGTGTTGTTGGGAGAATATTTATTAGGCTTATGAAGTCAGACTCAAGTTGACTCTGGGTCGGACTACGGAAGAAGTGGATCTGATCATTTAGGAGGAAGAATTGATTGGAAGTGGTAATGGATTAGAATCTGGTTCGTTATTGAAGGGAGAATCATGCATAGCTCTCTCTTCTAAATTTCTCCTTTAAGCAATCAGATGGATGTTAACTTTCTTTGGAGACACTAGAGTTTGAAAAGGCAGATTTTATGAGAAACAAAAAGAAAGAGTTTCAATCTATTTATATCAAGTTTGAAATATCTGTGAGATTTCCAAGGCGGGTATTAGGTAGAAAGTTAGATATACATGTCAGAAGAGAGTTGTGACCTGGAGATATAAATTTGTGAATCACAGCATAAATATAGTATTCAAATAAAGTGAAATTGAGAGCTTATCCATGGAATTTTGAAAAGAAAAGTAGAACTAGTTTGATAACATGAGGAGGTTGATTCCTAGGCAGCAATGCTGATAAATAAACAGTCTCCTAGTGTTAATGTTGGAAAAAAAGAGTCAAGGGAAGAAAACTGTACAATAAGTTACAATTTTTTACACATATTTTTAAATTTAATTTCTGTTTTTGAAAATATTCAAATTAACTATATATGGGGAAGTTTGATTCATACATAATTAGTGTTCTTTGAGTTTATGCAATTTATCGCATATTTTTCTTTATCTATATTTTGGTATATTGTTCAAGTATTTCTCAGAAATAAGGGAGTATTTAGGACCATTCTGATTTTGTCTGAGTCCACACTGGCAATCTCGATGGCCCTCTGTAATTGTGGGCAACTCACTAGACATGTTTCCCAGGTCTAGTGAAGTTTTGTCACTGTAGTGAAGTTTTGTAACTGTAGCCTCCAGAAAGGCATTGATTGAAAGCTTTCAAGAGTACGATACACAAGAAAAATAAACAACTATGACAAATATTTTAGAAAAGTTTTTCAAAGGATCTTCTTCCATTTTGGAGGCTGATTTGGAGATGAGTGAAAAACTTGTATGTAGAAAAGATAAACATGAATCTAAAAAGGAATGAAAACAGACCCTTCAGATAAAGATTTGCTACAGAGTATTTGGTGAAATTGGTTAAAATGCTTAAGAAGCAGGCTGTGTCAGAATGTTAGGATAGAATGACAAGAGAGAGAAGGCTTATGCCATCAGTGATAGTTTAAATGATTATGTAAGCTATGGTTTAGCGAAAGGTTAGTTTCATATGCAACATTTAATGTTTGCTGTTATCAGTTTCTGTTAATGAAAACTTTTATTCTACTTTCTTGTTGAGAGTGCATGCAAACAGAGAAT
This sequence comes from Tadarida brasiliensis, assembly GCA_030848825.1. Lineage (NCBI taxonomy): Eukaryota > Metazoa > Chordata > Mammalia > Chiroptera > Molossidae > Tadarida > Tadarida brasiliensis. The sequence continues at coordinate 68,011,714 of CM061266.1, forward strand.
ACAAACTGCTAAATATTTTAGAGGCAACCATATAATTTGTTTTAAAACTGAACTACATTTGGAAACAATATTGGTCACTGTCAATAATTATGTTAGAGCAACTGACGTAAACTGGAATCATCCTGGGCAAACAAGGACGTATAACCATTATAATTGCATAATAGTTTCCCAGGTGTTCTGAGTGGGGAGTAGGGTTTTAGATAATCCTCAACGCAGTTTTCTTTGTAAGGGATGTGTGTGTATGTGTTCAAAGAGCTTTGCTTTATTTGTTTGTTTGCTTTTGAAATGGGAAATATTTGGTTTAAGCTTCGAGAGTGAATCAAGAAATTATTTGGATACCATTGTAATAACCTGGTTATTAATTGACAGGAAAGGAGCAAAAGGAAGCTGCAATTTGGATGCATGCCCAGTAGTCTGGGTGACATAGGGGAGGGTGCTTGCCTGTCAGTCACACCTGGGAACACGTCATTGGCCAGAGTAGGTGTGGCCACTGCAGGTGCAGGAAGATTTGATATTTAAACTCCTGAACAAAGGAGTTTCCTATCTCTTGTGCATGGGGCTCCTGGCTCTCTTGTTGCAGGGGGCATGCTCCCCTGCATTTGCTCACATGGCTCATAGCCATGTGAACCCCACACAATAGACTAATGGACTGTGACTAGCCTGATGCTGTGCAGGACCCAATTCCAACATAGATGGGAAACTCTGGGCACTGTCTTTGCTTCCTAGCTCTGCTGAATCCCCAGCTACACCTCTTCCAGCATTGTTTTAAGGAAAATGGGACTTTGTGAACTCAGGAATGTAATGCCACACAAATAAAGCTTTCTACCACATCTCATCCTCCAGTGGGGGCCTCCGGAAATGCTTATTCCAGCGGCACCTCAAGAATGCCAGTCTCACTAGCAATGGAGGAGGGCAATCCATGCAATTCTCTGATAACAATTCTTCAAATTAAGAAAACAAATAGATACATTCCCGGACTAGCTCAATTGTGAGGACTATAACTACGATTTGTCTCTAAAAAGGCACTCTTTTCTAAACACATAATATTAAAATTGTGCCGATTATCAAATTGAAAACAGTGCAATGATGAATTTAATTCTTACAAAATAACAAAATCCATATGGATAAGCGTATATCTTTCTATATCTACATTTTTTAATTAAACCATTAGATTCCATATCAGAGATCTTTGGAACTCAAACAGTTAATTCAAAGCTATATATATATTTTTCAACCTGCAAACAGCACAGAGATTTCCTCCGGAAGTAAATTAAAAATCAAATCGTTGTCGGTATCGCACTATTTTTAGGCACCAGTTAGTTTGTCATCAGTTGCTGTCATGTTAAAGATAATTCTCTGGGCCAAACCAGCCTGGAGGGGAAGTCTGGGCACAAGATAATTATGTCTACTTCTTTATAGGTCAGCTCCGGGGACTACTTTGCTAAAAAGTGATACAAATCACTTTTTTCCTCAAGAATAAGCAGACAATGTAACGCCTGAGGTATTTAAGGAACTGCCATTTTCCCTGTGGCCCATGTGGCTGAGAATTCTCCCACTCTGTGGTGCTCCCTGTGTTTGCAATCACACCTTGTTTCCGGAGGTCATTGTTAGACGCTTTCTCTAGGACCAGTAACACTGTGTGCTGGGCATTGGTATTTAGACTATAAAATGAATATTTTCCTCTCCACCAGCCACCATGACCATTTTCCACAAAAGGTGGTAATCTTTTCCCAACTTTCTTTTGTCAATGCAAAAATTTCACTAGACAATCTTAAATAGGCAAGAGAGACTTTATTCAAGGTTTTGTAATAGGAGAGACCAGAACTTAGTCTGGACTCAATTCTGTCGAAACAAAGGATGGGAGTGTTTTTAAATGCTGGCGTGAACAGTAGAAGTGGCCCGGCCGGTGTGGCTCAGTGGTTGAGCGTTGACCCATGCACCAAGAGGTCACCGGTTCAGTTCCCAGTCAGGGCACATACTCAGGTGGTGGGCTCAATCCCCAATAGGGGGCATGCGGGAGGCGGCCAGTCAGTCTATGTTTCTATCTGTCACTCCCTCTCCCTTCCTCTCTAAAATCACTAAAGAGAAAAAAGAAAGAAAGAAAGAAAATATAGAAGGCGTGTGCTCAATGAGATGTGTTGAGCATATTTTCATCATTCTTGAGTTTGCGAATGTTTTTCTCTGTGGTGAGGCCCGCTGTGGTTGCTAATTGGCACTACTCCTCATGGTAGGTGTCTACCTTCCACAGAGACTGAGAGGTAGGAGTGCCATTTCCTGTTGTACTGCATTTCAAAGAGATGGATCTCATCCCACTCCCAGAAATATATCCTAAGAAGCCTGAAACACCAATCAGAAAGAATATATGTACCCCTATGTTCATAGCAGCACTATTTACAATTGCTAAGATCTGGAAACAGCCCAAATGTCCATCAGTAGATGAGTGGATAAAAAAGCTGTGGTACATATACACAATGGAGTACTATGCAGCTGAAAGAAAGAAAGATCTCTTATCCTTTGAGACGACATGGAGGGACCTGGAGAGTATTATGTTGAGTGAAATAAGCCAGTCAGAGAAAGACAAGTATCATATGATCTCACTTATTTGTGGAAAATAATTAACAAAATAGGCTGATGAACAAAATAGACCCAGAGACATAGAAAGGAGTATGGTTCAGACTGACAAACCTCAGAAGAGAGGGGCAGGTGGGAGGGAAGAGATAAACCAAAGAACTTATATACATGTATGCATAACCAATGGACATAGACAATAATGCTGGGGGGTGGGGCAGGAATCAGAGGAGAGTGTCTAGGGGGAAAAGAGAGAAACATCTGTAACAAAAATAAATAAATTAATAAAAAATAAGTAAATAAATAAGATTACAACAAACAAAAAAACAAAGAGATGGATCCCACGTCCTTGAGAAAGATAATATTAGACTGTAAAACTGGCAAAATAATTTTAAAAGGATTTACATACCTCTCCAAGGGACAGAGAAAGCCCTTACAATCACAGGTTTATTTGTTTTAGGTAAATGCTCTGAGGAAAGGAAGGTCAGGAGCCTCAGTCATGCTGAGGGGAACATTGAGGTGGCCATCTTCGTCACCTTCCTGTTATCCCACAGTGTATGTCTATCCTGGGAAGTTTAAGTCAACTTAAGGGTCTTGTCTGTCTTTAGCCTTTCTTTGAATTAGAGCAATTTGATCTTAGTTTTTCTTTTCAGATCCATATGTTATTGTTCCTTATAATTATCTTCTTTCTTTATTGATTTCTTATGAATTTCCTAGTCAGCTCAGCTCTTGCCACAAAACAAAAAATTTCATCTTTTTCTACCAGACAAAGGGTCTCCTATCCCACCTTCTATGTCAATCCAACTAAATCTTGGTACTGCTTTTCAAAGATATTGTCATATTTTATCCCACTCATTAGGTAGCGCTCCATAAAGTAAAACAGAAGGCAAATATTTCATTATATAGATACATCTTTGAGTACAGATCAGTATGATATGACTCAATTAACTGGGCATTTGGAAATATTTGAAAAATCAAGATAATAGGATTATTTGATTTCCTTTAAACTAGTGCAAGCATGCATTAACTAGAGACATTGTAAAATGTGAAAATATAATTAAATGTAAGAAATATGTCATTACTTATTAATTAATAAGTGAAAACATAACAGTTTACCTGGCTGGAGATGTAAAACAAAAATAGCTATCTGATATACTTTGGGTTGTTTAATTGAGAGTTGGAGGAAGAATAGACTGCCTCATAGAGCTGAATTACCAACCCAGATTAAAATGAACTCTTCATTAGTTATTTAATTTCCAAATGAAAATGAAATTATGTAGGTAATTATATCTATTTACCTAATAGATCATCAGGATATTAAGTTGATTTTTTCAGATTAATTAACTATTTTATCTTTAAGGGCACTTGCTGTATCAATAGTAGTTACATTTTTGAAAAAAGGATGTATGTTGTAACCTCAAGAGTTTAATTATTTATTAACTCTGAGTAAAATAATATAGCAGAAAATCAGGATATAAATTCAGATTATGCCATTAGATGTTTAGGATATTGCAAAACTACATATTACTCTTAATTCCAGAAAGTATGAAATGGTCAGTAAATATGAAAGTGCTATTTTTTTCCCAGCAGTATGAAAGACAGGGTTCAAGAGCAATAGCCACAAAAAAATTGTTCCTGATTTATACGGATGATAAGGTCAAAATAAAAGGATCCACTATCGAGCTTTACATACTGCAGATTACAAACAATAGATAGGCAATGACAATATAATGGCCAGAACCTTATCATGTAGGGAGCAAGTGCTACACTATCAGATACATTTATGGGAAGAATTATCATAGAACTAATAGGTAAGACTCAAAGATAAATAAATCTACTAGATATGTGTAAAAATCACGAAACAATGAGAATTTGAGACATTCTTAATATTGGTGTTGGACTTTATGCTGGTCAATTGAATTATTGAAGTGGTATTATTCTGTTTTTATTTATAAAATTAACCTTTTTTAGTTTAGTGAGTTCTTTGGAAATGGCCAAGACAAGAAAGAGAAAAATCGAGATAAGGAGCTTTATAAATAAAGGCAGATCCAATCTATTGTCCATTCATTCCTTTCAAAAGTATTTTTTTGAAAGTGTGCTATGTGAATTACTGAACTTAAGTAGATACAATGGATGTAAAGCAAATTAAACAAATTTAAGACTAACTTCAGAATTAGAAATGGTTTGATTTGGAGATTGTATTTATTTGTTTGTTTATTTATTTATTTATTTATCGAGAGTATTGGAAGAAAATATGCCAATGATGTTCGAAAATCAAGGGATGGATGGTAATGAACAATTATTATTTATTCTTGGGATTACACAGCATTTTATAGACACTTAGGAGAAGGAGAACTCCTATTCCATATTCAAACGGTAACACCAAAAAATCAGTTTTCTAGCCCCTTTCTGCTAAAACATTGGCTGAATCTGTACTAAAGCCTAATCAGTCAAAGACCATCAAAACAAACCTGTTGTCCAAAAAAATCAGATTCATTGGTTCTCAACAAATGAGGGTGATCCAAAGGACTGAGGAATGCACCCCAAAAGGGAAAGACAGGCAGTGTTTTTATAAGGTTTGGGTTCTCTTCAGAGGGCCTCAGAGAAGCAGACATCAGTTCTGAATTTTTTGCTTTACTCAGAAGTATTGGGATTGACTAAGAATTTAGTGGCTGAGCAATAAAGTGTGCCCAGGAATGGATGGGAATGAAAAGTACACCGGGGACATTGTGGTCACATGCTGCATAATGATGTTTTGGAATTGACTAGGTTGGTGGTAGTGTGTGTGTGTGTGTGTGTGTGTGTGTGTGTGTGTGTATATTATTACATTATATATATATATATATATATATATATATACACACACACACATAGCACATACACACACACACATACATGCACACACACACTCATATATATATTTCCATAAAGCTATAAATAAAATATATGTATTTTTAATGAATATTATATCCCACTAACATTGATTTTAAAAAATATTTGAGAAAATGCACATATTTTATTGTATTTTTAAACACTTAAAATGGCCAGGAAGAAAATGTTTGTTTTGAAATTAAATTCTGATGAAAAAATAAATTATTCCCTTGTTGATTTTCCTACAGTAAACACCCTTTCTTTCATACACTTTTATTTTTCAATAAATATTGATACTTATTATAGTAGACTATAGGGGAAGCTATATGCAGAGTGATAAAGAGTAGGGATTTAGAGTGAGATTGTTTCTATTCAAATCCTATTTCCACCTCTTACTAACTCTAAGAATTTGAACAAATCTCTTATGTTCTCTGTAAATGTCAAGACAGTGGTAGAATCTACCATATTGTTAAGATTAAATTACTGAGTATGTGGAAAGCACTTATTCATGTACCTAGCAAATACTAGGTTATATTTATGTTAGCCATTTTTCTTGTCCATCTTCTTTTTCTTCTTTTTATTTTATTTATTTTTTTTCCTTTTTTAAAAGTTTTATTGGGGTGCAAACACTTAACATGGAATCTAGCCTCAACAAATATGTAAGTGTACAATATAGTTCCACTGACTATAGGTATAGTGTTGTACAACAGATCTCATAGTGTATTCATCTTGCTTACTTGAAACTGTGCCCATGGATTAGTAATTCCCTATTCCACCCCCACGCCAGCCCCTGCAACCACCATTCCACTCTTTGAGTCTATGAATTTGACTGTTTTTGATACCCCATGTAAGTGAAACCATGCAGTATTTGTCTTTCTGCCACTGGCTTATTTCACTGAGCACAATGCCTCAAGGGTCATCCATGTTGCCACATATTGCAGAATTTCTTTCTTTTTTAAGGCTGAATATTGTGTGTATAAAATATACAACTTCTTTATCTAGTCATCTGTCCATGGGCATAAGATTGTTTCCACATCTTAGCTATTGTGAATAAGCAGGGAACAGACTGATAAACTCAAAAGGAAGTAGGGAGGGTGGGTGGGAAGAGAAAAATCAAAGAATTTATATACACATATGCATAACCAATGGACACAGACAATAGTGTGGGGAAGGTGGGGGGTGCAGGAGTGGGGAGGAAGAGAGTCAATGGGGAAAAAGGGGGGACATCTGTAATACTTTCAACAATAAAGATAAATTAAAAAAAAAAAAAGAGTGAGATATTCTCACTCTTGTCAGTATAGCTATTAGGTATATATTTAAAAAACCCCAAAAGACAACAACTATTGGCAAGGATGTGGAGAAATCGGAACTCTTGTACACTCTTGGTGGGAGTGCAAAATGGTGCAGCCACTATGGAGAACTGAATGGAGGTTCCTTAAACCATCAAAAATAGGACTACCATATAATCCAGCAATCCCAGTGCTGGGTATTTATCCAAAAGAATTAAAATCAGGATCTCGAAGAAATATTAACACCCCCATATTCTTCTTTTTTATTATTATTGGAATTGGTTTAAAAATAACTCTGAACTACTGTATTAAATATGTGGGCTATATAAAGAAAAATAGTACAAAGACTCTCATGTTTGAAATCCTAGAACAACTATTAGAAAGCAAAAATAATGAGGTATAACCAAAGGCTAATATAGGCAAAAATACTCAATTAATTCAACAAAAGTCATTTGATCCAACAAAATTACACTCCTCAGTGTTTATACAAGACAAATGAAAACATATGTCCACCAAAAAACATTGGAAGTAAGCCAATTGTCCATCAACAGATTTATAGAAAAAAATCTTGGCATATGTATATAATGCATTACTAATCAGCAATAAAACAGGAACAAACTAATGATATTGACAACAAAATGATGAATTTCAAAAATGTTATGCTGGATGAATAATGTCAGAAGCAAAATTTATAAATTATATTATTTCATTTATATGAAGTTCTAGAAGGGCAAAACAAATCTATCATGATAGAAATCAGATCAGTAGTGGGTAGGAGTGGGAAGGTTTTGACTGTAAATTGGAATGAGGGAATTTTTTATTTGATGGATGTAGTTTATATTTTGATTCAGTTGCTTACATATGTGCATATTTTTGTCAAAATTGAACTAAACATGTAATATGTTCATTTTTCTTTTATATAACATATACCTCAATATAGTTCATTAAAAAAACACACATGCAGGAGACAGAGTTAGTATAAGAAATTTAGATTAATATTTCGCGAGTATACATAGGAGATAATAAAGCCAAGATTATGGATGATATTAACCAAAGTTTCTTTAATGAATAGACAATAATTGTATGAACTTGGGCCACTAAAGTCATTTAAGGTATAAAATTGAGGAGAAATCTGTAAACAAGTTTCAACAGAGCTAGAGATGTGATTGAAAACCAAGAAAAATGGTGTCAAAATAAAAAAGAAGATAAAATTTCTTGAAAGCAGGTGACATATATTTTAAATATTGCAGAGCTGTCCGCATTTGTACTATTGGGCACTTAGATCATTGGTTGCTGTGGAGAAGGCAATAATGTAATGGTGGGTCAAGAATCCAAATTGCTTTGGCTTGTAGTGTGAGCTAGGGTCTTGAACAAGAAGACAGAGAATGAACACACCTTTTGAAGAACAAAACATAGTTGTGTAGCTAGAGAGCAATTGGTCAAGTGAAAGTAAGAGACTGGAATATTGAGTGTATTTATAGGCTGAGTAGAAAAAAACGTAATAAAACGCATGAGGCTAAAGGTACAGAAGAAAGGGGTAAATGGCTGAGCTCTTGCGCTCATGGTTAGGGAAAATATCTCAGTGAATTTAGGAAGAATTAGTTCTGGCTCAGAGGAATGACAATTGATGGAAAGTGCTATAAAGGAATAAACAAAGTTGTGGAGGCGAAATCTTTTCATGTGTTTTCATGTATATTGGATATGTATGAAGAACTTTTCTATCATCTATTTCCTTTTGCTTCAATAATTTCTTATTTTAAGATTTTTTTAATTTTATGTTATTGATTTTTAGAGAGAGAAGAAGGGAGAGGGAGAGAGAAAAAGAGAGAAAAACATTGATGCAATCGGCTACTTCCTCCACACCCCCACCGGGGATTGAGTCTGCAATCTGGACATGTGCCCCAACCAGGAATCGAACCTGCAGCCTTTCTGTGCTCAGGAAGATGCCTAACCAAATGAGTTACACACACTGGCCAGGGCCTTTTAATAATTTCTTAACAAAAAAGTTCAAATATAAAGGGGACTACATATATTTTGTGTTTCTGTAGGTAATGGTTTATTTAGTACCATAAACTCTCTATGTTGTTTGTTAATTTGAAAATTCCTAATTTAATATATTTCAATAATCTTTAATGAATTCCTACATTCTTCAAGAGATAGGTAACAGTTGTGGTCTCAAGAAACATTAACTAAGTAATGATCATAAATACAAAAATACATATTGCTAATGGCAGATTCGGCCTAGTGCCAATTATAGTAAAGGGAGGTTGCACCAGTGGGCATTGGAAGTTCATTCCTAAATAAGAATTAAAAGAGACTTTATGGCTTTATGGAAATAAATTATATTTTTGAAGATAGATAGGATTTTGGAAAAGCAGAAGAAATGGGGGGGAGAGAGAGAGAGAGAGAGAGAGAGAGAGAGAGAGAGAGAGAATGACACTATGAGAATGCATTCTGTGGTCAACAATGTGGAGGCAGAAAACACAGGAAATAAAAATAATAATAGAAAGAGAGAGAGTCAATAGGTGTTAGTTTGTTTTATTTTTTAACTAAAAAAAGATTTGAATCCTACCAGTGATAAAACTTTGAACAAATTACCTACCTACCTTTTTTAAGTTCAAATTTCCTTCATAGAGACAAAGTTATAATACCTATTATAAATATAATTACTATGAGCTATTGCATGTAAAAAACCTACCACAGTCCCTGAACACATTCTCTGAACAGGAAATAATTATGGTGAAAGGATTAAGGTTCTATTGTGCTACAACAGGCATGCTGATTTGGGGAAGGAATTGGGAACTTATGGGTAGCAGCAGACATGATTGAATATGCCCTGGGGAAAGATTAAGTGAACAGGAAAACCACCACTTTCCCCTTCCTCCCAAATAACCAATTAGTCATTGGAATAAAACTATTTATGGTAATGTTAGAATACATTACTTTCTACCTTATTCAATAGTAAGTCTGGTGGATTCTTTGTTGCTGTCATGCCAACGAATTTCTTGAAATTGATGTATCTTGGTGTGACAGGGGACCATGATTGATTATACCCAAATAACATGACCCTATTGATTGGCACTCACTGTAGGAGAAGCTGCTTGGTCATGGGAATGTATTCAATGTCTTATTCACTTAGAATTGCCCATGAACTGTCCAAGGATATTTTCTTTCAGCTGGCAAAGTAACATCACGTTTGTGAGATTATTAGTTATTGTGTCCTGTAAAGTACCTTCTCAAACCTGTTTTTGTAGAAATCTTCCCCCTCATACCTTTAAGAACTGAAGTTTTTATTTCACTTTTATCCTTATTTTATTTTGATTGCTACTTTTTATATAAACTATTAGATTATAATAATAACCAAAAGAGCATAGTAGAAGTCAAGAGAGTAGACAGATGATACCCCTAAGAGGGGGGGAAAAAAGCTCTCAAAAAGTTTATAGCTTTAAAATTCAACATTAAGAAAATGAGCAAACCAATTTAAAAACAGAGACCAAAGACCTTAACAGAGTCTTCACTGAAGAAGAGTGGGAAATGGCAAATAAACACATTAAAAGATGTTCCACATCGTATGTCATCAGAGAAATGCAAATTAAAACCACAGTGAAGTACTTCTGCACACCTATTAGAGGGCCAAAATCTGGAACACTGACAACACCAAAAGCTGCTGAGGATGTGGAAGAATAGAAACTCTTATACATTGATGGTGGGGAAGCAAAATGATGCAGCCATATTGAAAGACAGTTTGGCAGTTTCTTACAAAATCAAACATACTCTTAGCATACAATCCAGCAGTTGTGCAACTTGTTATTGACCCAAAGGAATTAAAAACGTATGTCCACACAAAAAAACTGCACACAGATGTTTATAGCAGCTTATTCATCATTGCCAAAACTTGGAAGCAATCGAGAGGTCCTTCAGAAGTGAATGGATAAACTGGTACATCCCGACAATAGAATATTATATGTAGCGCTAAAAAATAAATGAGATATCAAGCTATAAAAAGGCCTGAAGGAAACTTAAATGCATATTCCTAAGTGAAAGAAGACAATAGGAAAGGCTACATATTATATGATTCCAACTGTATGACATTCTGGAAAAGGCAAAACTACGGTCATAGTAAGAGAATCGGTGGTTGCAGGGTTTAGGGTGGAGAAAAGGACAAATAGGCTGGCATAGAGTGTTTTTAAGGCAGTGAAATTATTGTTTGATACTATAATGATGGATACGTGTCATTATATATTGATCAAAGTCCATAGAATATACAACACTAAGAGTGAATGCTAATTAAACAATGAATTTGGGGTGATGATGTTTCAGATGTAGGTTCATCAGTCTTAACAAATATGCCATTCTGGTGGGGGATGTTGATAATGGGGAGGCTGTGCATGTGTAGGGGCAAGGAAATTTCTATGTGTCTGTTCAATTCTGCTGTGAACCTCCAAACTGTTCTAAAAAGTAAATTCTATTTAAAAAGTGGTTTATAGCTATATATGTGAGTAATAATTATGGAGAACATCTTTGAACACTTAGAGTTAACTTGCTTTTGCTTAAGAAGGTTTTTAAGTTCTGTTTTCCAGTGTTTCAACAGAAAACATATGCAAAAGAAAAACTTTATTAATCCTAGTGCCCTCACAAATTTATTTTTATGGAGGTAAATGTATTTATTTTTAAATATTCTAAGTACTTTCTATTTATTTACATCAGTACTTGTGCTCATCCGAGGGGAAAAGGAGAGTTATTCAACGCAACCCTGTTCCCTAACAAGGAATACTATGGTAAACTTATTCTACAGGATAACTACAGTCAGGGTCAGTAAGGATGTTGGTTAGTTTCCTTTTTCAAATACATCTATCAACCTGTTCCTAACAATCAGGTACAATTGCTGCTTATGTTTTACAACTTGATTTAAAGAGCTTCTATTTATCTTAATTATTATTTTTTCATGCAAAATGGAATGGGAATGATTTTATTAAAACAACTTAATTATCAATTATTTAAATGATCCATAATCTCTGAAGAGCTATTTGATCCTCATTGTATTGCACATAATAACGATTAAGTTACTGAGGAATTCCATAACTACATGTTAAATTGAGGGGGGGAACTCTTGATATTATATGCTTTATCACAAGATTCTCTTTATATATGTTGATATTCTGATGTTACATATGATAGTATTGTCATTCTTATTACTCCATAGCATATCTCCAATACTACTTTTAGAATTATTAAGACTCTACTTTTAGTTATAGCTGACAAGTAATAATATGATTATAGACAGAAAGAAAATTTGTAACAATTTAATCAGCATATATGCTTTGAAATGTATGTTAGTTCAATCATACAAGCATATGATTCATGATTTGACTATATTATATTGGGGGAAGTACATGGAAGAATTTAGTCAGCATGTAACACTTGCTTCAAAGAGATTAATTGTCTACCATTGTTGAGCTGGAGTAATAAACATGTCTGTCATTTATTTACTTTGATTGCTAGTATGTATATCTAACTTATGGAAATAATAAATTTGTAGAAATATTTTCATTTACCTTAACATGTTGTATAGTTTATATCATGAATAAATTTAGATTTAGTTATTGGACTTCCCCTAAATGATAGTCTAGGAACTTTAAAACTCATTTTCTGATGCTGTAAGTCTAAGTTTGATTTCACCAATGACAGGTAGAAACTGTATCAGTAACTGTGGCTTTTAGCCTGTCAGAAATAACATTGAATTATCTTATGACTTTTATAGACCTGCAGTTTATCACCTCGTCGTCTCTCTTGCCTTGTATATAGGTGTGCTACCTACAGAGAAATAAAAAATGATGTTCGTTTTTCGTTGTCACGTAAGGGAATCGTTATGTGTCTTTAATATGCTTTAAGATATTTTACATACTACTTTATTCTAATTCCTCTATAAATGAAGAGGACACATCAGATACCAAACACTATCTTTGTCAGTCTAGAAACACCGTAAAAAGACTCCTTTTTTTCAAATAAGGGAGTTAAAGCACCTGAATATTACATCTAATATACTTGGAATGTAAAAAACAAACACACACACACACAAAAGCTCGGAAGTAGACTTGACTACAAATGTGAAGATTCACTTTAAGAAGGATCTACGTTACATGAAAAGGAACAATAGAGCCAGATGTGACCACACATAGCTCTTAGTTCCTAATGGTCATCACTGCTGAGTTTACAATGTTGCCCACTGATAGTATCCTTACACTTCAGACATCTGAACTTTCGTTTTTCAAAACTTACATTTCTCTTGACTAAAAAGACTCAATGTCAGATACCTTGCTTATAACATCAGATCAAGCAGCCCAACTTTCCCCCACATTCTAGACCCTGACTACCTCCTCATCCAAAATCTAAGACCAGGTTCTTAGGAAATATTTTCTGAAATACTGATTTTGCTCAACAGCTTAATAGTAAAAAATAGCGTTCCTTATCACTTGTTGTTCACTTTTTTGGGGTAAGTAGCAAGATAAAGAATACTTAACATCTCATGTGCACACAAACACATATACCTACATCTCTGTGTGTGGATAAATAAAAACTATAAATACATTTGCAGATTTTGCATTTAAAATATATACAAATATATATCTATAAATATGTGTGTGTTCATAATATATATATATAGACTCATTGTTTATCTCATATTATAGAAATACTCAGAGAAAGGACAAAAATACATATTTCAAAATTCATCTGGGTGACTTCCTTGGTTTGAGTCTCGGTGTCTGATAAAGACACACATTAATTTACTCTGTTATATTAATTTAATTATCAATACTGGGTTTTTATTAATTGATCACTTAAATGACCAATAACTTTTATCATTTAAAAACATAAAAAAAGAGCAACATGTAAGCTATTTAGAAAGAAATAGTATTTATAAAAATAATATTTTATAGAAAAAATGCTTATTTGGTTTTACTTTTATTAGGCCCAGAATTTTGCCTTAAATGCTACATAGATCTCTAACCCTACCCTGTTATATTCCTATTAGAACAATCTAAAACAATTTTTTAAAATATGTTTTTACTGATTTCTGAGAGAAGAAGGGAGAGGGAGAGAGAGAGAAACATGGATGAGAAGGAAACATCATCGATAGTGGATCGGCTGTCTCCCGCACACCCTCTACTGGGGATTGAGCTGCAACCTGGGCACATGCCCTGACTGGGAATCCAACCAGCAACCCTTTGGTGCATGGGACGATGCTCAATCCACTGAGCCACACCAGCAAGGGCTAAAGGAATTTTTAATAGTGCTTTATTCAAAGAAAAACATCCATTAGCTGTGATTGAATAGATCTGCTCCTTTGAAATGAATGCTAATGTAAGCATATCTTTGTAAACAAGTTTGAAATGGATTCATGGACATAAAAGATGATCTCATTAAAAATTACCAGTTCCTCCTCGTGCTGAGAAATAAATGGCATTTCTTAACTATTGAGAACTTGAGACTAGACTGTTCTGTTCAGGTTAGGATTCTACAATAAAATTCCATGTTTCGTTTGTGCAAATGTAGTTGAGTTCTTTTGTCTGACCTGTGGTGTTTTCTAAGCTTGCCATCTGTGCTGGGATTAGTTACATTAAATCAGAACATTTAGGTGTATTCCCTGCTTGTAAACAGGCTCAAACTTCACTTTATATGTTGTTACCATCAATAGATTTCTACTGAGATTAACTTTCTCTTCTATCACCTGTAAAAAATGTTAGTTGCATGCTTATCTACATCACTGGGATTTTGTTTCCCCTTTCCATGTCCCTTCAACTCTCCTTACAAGTTGAATGTTTCGTTTTTTGTGAATGTTTTTCCCCCCTAATGCCCCTTTTGTGTATGGATACTTCTTGTCTATTAATACTAAAAAACGCTCTCATTTTTGCAGTGGTTTTTGTGTAACAATTTCTATCACTGCATTTCTATTCATACAAGTAAAAATATATGTTTTCTTAAAAAAAATAGAAGACCCATTCTCCCCACACTTTTAGCCTAAGAAATTCTGTAAAACTTGTAAATCTACCTGTTCACTGGAAGCTTGTACAACAGGAATCTGAGGGCAACAAGAAAAATAAGCTTACAAAAAGTGATATAAAAAGGTGGCGTAGTATAGAATAGTTCCAGGTTATATCAAAATGTGTCCCTGTGGTATTGGCAAACAGTAGTTGTATGATACTCAAGTTCAGAAGGCACACTGACAATGAAAGACGGCTGATATTCTCAGTATACAATTTAAACTGTTGCAATTTTTTAAGCTTCCTATTTACTCTTTGATAATGAAGAGAAGGATAAAAGGTTCATGCTCACTGATGTTTATCCTTGACTTTGAGGAAAATATTTTTATTTATTTATTTGTATGAGGTATAATTGGTGTATAACATTATATTAGTTTTAGGTTTATAACACAATAATTTGATATTTGTATATATTGCAAAATGGTCACTATAATAAGTCTAGTTAACATCCATAGTCACATAATTTGTTTCTTGTGATGACTTTTAAGATCTACTCTCTTAGCAACTTTCAAATATACAAAATAGTGTTATTACTATAGTTGCCATGCTGTACATTACATCTCCATGACATTTATTTTATCACTGGAAGTTTGTGCCTTTTGACCCCCTTTATCCATTTGACCACCCCCCACCCCAACTCCCTGCCTCTGGTAACCATCAATATGTTCTCTGTATCTGTGAGCTTGATAAAAATTTACATTTTAAAGAACTCATGTCAAATTCCACGCACTGTGAATCTCAAACCATTTGGTTGCTGTGCTCTCCTAAGACTGGAGAGCTGATGAATGAAGCAATCCTCATTTGGTTGTTACTCTAGTAGACCCAATAGCTCTAGACTCTGTAGGTTAGGGAATGAACCCATTCAGCTTTTTTTTTTTTTTTTAGTTTTTTGTGTTGCTGGATATTTTTCCATTGATTTGTAGATAGAGTGGAAGGGAGTGAGGGAGAGAAAGAAACATCCATGTGAGAGAGACACATCAATTGGTTGCCCCCTTACAACCCCAACCGGGCTGGGGATTGAAACTCCAACCCAGGTACATGCCCTTGACTGGGAATCAAACCTATGACCCTTCAGTCCGAGGGCCAAACTCTAACCACTGAGCAAAACTGGCCAGGACTGATTTACCTTGAGGTTACAATAGTTTATAACATTATATAGGTTTCAGATATGTAACATTATAATTCACACATTCACACAGGTGTACAAGCAGTCTGTTTATGGATATAGTTGACATAAATCAGATGCTCCTTGACTTACGATGTGGTTGCATCCCAATAAACCCACTGTAAGTAGAAAACACTGATAAGTTGAAAATGTATTTCATACACCTAACCTCCTGCCAACATAGCTTAACCTAACATACTTGAACATGCTCAGAACACTTACCGTTAGCCTACAGTTGGGCAACATTGTTTCACTGCAGCTGCACAGCTGATGAGTTCTCAGAAGAGAGTGTTGCATCAAATATCACTATCCTAGGAGAAGATAAAATTTTGAAGTTCAATTTTGACTGAATATGCATCTCTTTCACACCATCATAAAGTTGAAAAATCATAAATCAAACCATCATAAATCAAGGACCATCTGTATCATCTTTAACTTACATTCTCTAATCATTTCTGTAAATATTATTCTCCATTTTTAAAAATAATGTTTAGATTTTTCATCTCTACATTTTCTAATGTGAGCTTCCCTCATAAACACTTTGAATCTGATACATAAAATATGTAGTTATTTTGTAAAACTTAAGTACTAAAACAACAACAACAAAAAGGTTTGTGTATGTATCTTGACAGTAGTTGAAAAGAGGTAGGATTGTAAGTGGGAAAGAGCAATAAGTAACTTTCTTTTTACAAATGTTCTGTTGAAAACCAATGGAGGCCCTGGCTGGGTACTTCAGTTGGTTAAAGCATCATCCCCATACACCAAGGTTGTGGGTTCGATCCCTGGTCAGAGCTGATACAAGAATCAGCCAGTGAATGCGTAAATAAGTGGAACAACAAATCTCTCTCTCTCTCCCCCTCTCCCTTCCTTTCTCTCTCTAATATCAATAAATTAAAAAATTTAAAAAACAATTAAGTAAATTGTGTAATATGGTTTAACATTTACACAGCTATACATTAAAATAGCGTAAATATAGAGTCATATAGTTATCCTTGTATTAATATTTTTATCTGTGGTGATTTATTTGTTTTCTCACTGACCAAGAAATGTATGTGTGCTTTATGTTAGTAATTTTTAATTATATATGTATATATACATATATATGGGCAAAAATAGGTATATAGTTGTTTGTATAGATAGAAAATAATACAATAATTAATAAATAATAGTACAAGAATAAACTCTATGTTTGTGTCCTCATAACTGAGGACATATATATATATCATTACATTTAAAACTATTTTTTCACTTTTAAATTATTTTATTTTTGAGTCTTTTTAAAATGAAATGTATTGGGGTGACATTGTTTAATAGGATCATGTAGGTTTCAGGTGTAGATTTCCATGATACTAGATCTGTATATTGCACTCTGTGCCCACCACCCAAAGTCAATCATCTGTCACCGTATATTAGGCCCCCTTCACGCCTCACCCCCTTCCCTCTGACAACCACCACACTGTTGTTTGTGTCCACAAGCTTCAGTTTTATATCCCATAGATGAGTAAAAGCACGTGGTACTTTAATTTTTTCTGACTGACTGACTTCACTTAGCATGTAATATTCTCAAGGTCGGTCCATGTTGTCGCAAACAGTAGCATTTCGTCTTTTATTATGGCCGAGTAGTATTCCATTGTGTATATGTACCACATCTTCTTTACACAATCCTCTATTGAAGGACACTTTGGTTGTCTCCATGCCTTGTCGACCGTGAATAATGCTGCAATGAACATATGGGTACATATATCTTTGCGAATACATGTTTTCAACTTTTTCAATATATACCCAGGAAAGGGATTATTGGGTAATATGGTAACTCTGTTCTGAATTTTTTGAGAAATCATCAGACTGTTTTCCATAGTGGCTGTACCATGCTACATTCCCCCAGCAGGGAGTGAGAGTCCCTTTTCTCCACAATTTCTCCAACACTTGTTATTACTTCTCTTGTTGGTAATAGCCATTCTAACAGGTGTGAGGTGGTATCTACTGTAGTTTTGATTTGCATTTCCCTAATTGCTAGTGAGGTTGAACATCTTTTCATATATCTGTTGGCTGTTTGTATGTTTTCTTGAGAGAGGATTCTGTTCAGGTCCTCTGCCCATTTTTTAATTGGGTTGTTTGGTATTGAGTTTTATATATATTTTGGATATTAAACCTTTGTCAGAGCTATTGCAAATCAATATATATGTACAGATGTATATATGTACACTACACCAACAACTTTTCATCTTCTACATAGAGATTAATACTATGGTGAATTAGTCACTGGACATTGAAAATATGCAATTTGTTTCTGGTTTATATTTCCAACATCTGAATTACCAGAGCATATGGTAAAATTATGCGGACCAAGTGACAAATTAGAGTAAGGGAAAACACTATAAAATATATAGTATCTAGGAAATACTTTATATAAATGATGTTTACTGAAAATTTGTCTCACTAGAAAAACACACAAACAGAAAAAAGTCTGTATTGTGAAGTCTGTATTTCTAGAAAAATGTGAACATAAACGATTCCTTTGGAGAACAGGTCATGGGCTACTCCAACTCACTTTGACAACTTATATTTTTAACTTTTCTCTCTCTACTAGTGGTGTTATTTCAATGTCAAAATATTCTAGTAATATTGAAGTAACTGCTAACAACAAAAGCACTACATCTTATATTGCTCATTTAGGGAAAGAAAAAATAACAACCAATAGTGGGGGAAGGGAATGAAAACATTTTTCTGCTGTACTTTTTTTGAGGTATTACTGCCTTTATTTTAACTAATACACGTGGTAAAGATAGGCTTATTATTTTTTTTCTATCAGAAAATAGACAATTTGAAGGAACAGAAATTTACTTAGCAGTGTTAAGATTTCTTCTTCTTCTCCCCTCACCCCCTGTCCTTCTCCTCTTTCTTGTCCTCTCCTCCTACTTCTCTTTCTCCTTCTCTTTCTTGTTTCCAAACATGGGTAATACTCTTATTTTGTCACTAATTCAATAAAAAAATTTAAATGTTTTCCTTCTATATGCTATATAGTATGCTAGCCATCAGAAAACAATGGTCAACAAAAAGGATATGGTCACCAAATATCATTCCTAATTAAAAGACATCCTATTGAAATAGGTTTAAAATTCATATAAGGTCTAGCTTATGTTATAAAAGTATAGACTAGGGACAATTAATAAATGAAAACAAATGTATGAGTCTAATATTTTGTTCAAGCTCATAAAACAACTATCAAGACACTTTGGTAATGATTTCATTTGGATAGTATTAATTAAAATAAATAATTAACTTTTGTGTTAATACTTCCAATAACCCATAAATGGATTTTTTAATTCCTGTTTTCTGTGGTCCTTTAGAAATATAGTGAAGGCCGTTAGGACTGCTTATCTGCTCTTCTAAATGAATGACCCAATGTATCAAGGTGGTAGCCAACTATTATCGTGTTTTTGGCCACTGAAGTGTCTTGGAGATACAGTCTGCCAGCAGCTAAGCTTTTATTCACAACAAAATCTGCCAACAGAAATGACCTTGCTGCATATTTATAATTTTCAAAGGAAATTTCAGAGAACTACTTTCATTTTTATCCAATCAAATTGGACTAGCAAAATAAGATGAATGAAGTCTTAACTGAATGATTTTGGCAGTGAATAAATCAAAGTTTAGAAGTTGCTGTTAAGTGATTTTAGCTGCTAAAATGCCTCTAAGGTTTTATACAAGAAGGGCAAGCTGCTATTCAGTCATCCTGCAGTACAACAAGCTATTAAATGTGAAGATGCCTCTAGGGTTTGGTAGAAACAAAATTAATGAAGCAATGAAATGATCAAAGTCTCTTTGTATGCAGTGGTTTTATGGCACACCTGACTTGCATATAGATATAGCTATAGATATATAGATATAGATATATCTATATAGATATAGATATAGATATAGATATGCATATGCATATACATATACATACATATACATATATTTTTAAATCTATGCTATGTATGTGTATATATACAATTGAAGTATTTAGTAAATGTTGCACTAAATGCAACTGTAAATACAGGTGATAGGTTTAATTAAATTCTGGAAAATATTCAGAAGGAAATATATTTTGATTAACATTATTGGGTTTTTTTCCCAATTTTCTAAGATTTTTGAGATAAAAGTAAAATAAAAGAAAATAGCAGCAAACACCATAAAAAACTATAAAGGGTTTACTCAGAATCTTAGACAATTTTTAGGACTATGTTCAATTTTTTCTTTCAATTAAATAGTTCTACCTTTGTATAATAAAATTATTCTTCATTGTCGTAAACTGTTGAATCCTGATTGATAAACTGCACTTAAGAAACTGACAAATATTTGTTACTGTTCTCTACAGAGCTCTTAGATTTCCTCAGAAAACAGTCCACATTCACTGCTATTTGGTATTTGGTATTTCTGGGTAAAGCAAACTCTGGCTATCATTCTTCAGAATCCTCAACTTTTCGCTAACTTTTAAATATTTATGCTGCTTGAATTACTCAGCTTATTATTTTTCAGTGAATGTCCTTTTGATCTCAGTCATCAATGCTTTCTAAAATAAAACAATCAACTTCTCATGAATATTTGTCTCCTAGAAAGAGCAGTGACTGTAATTAGATCTGGATTGGGGCTTATTTTCTTCTAATCTTACACTAGAAACTTAAGTACTTTGCTCTTTATCAGTTTTGAGGATTTATACTTGAACATCTGAAGGATCCTAACAAAACCTAAAACCAATGCCCTTTTGATTGGTATTGGATTATAATTTGTAAGTGAGAATTTTTAACCTAAATATAAAAGAGGCAAAAAGTGTTTTGTTTTAAGACCAAAAGAAGTAGAATTCTGGGAAGCACCGATTCAGGCAGAAACCCAAAGGTTTTAGTTCAGAAGTGAAGGCGAGGGATATTTATGAGAAAGGGGAAGGCAATGCTGCATGATCAGAGGAAAGGGATTTCCACTGGTGTTAATAAGCTAAGGAAGGAGTTTCTATACATGCAAATATGCTAAGTTACACTTTAGTTATACATGGTGGTGCTAATTCTAAAGAATGTCTGGGGTTGTTCAGAATACAGTGTTGCTTTGGACCAGTCCAGAGGTGATTTTGCTCAGTGGAAACATTTCAAATGTTTAAGGAGTAAGATATGCAGCTCTAGTATGGCAGCTCGGACTCCATTTTGAAGTGACTCCATTTATATTGTATTTTACAGAATCATACCTACCAATCTACCATAATTAACACAATTCAGCTTGCTTAAAAAGAGTTCTGTAAAGACTGGTTAACTTTCTTTGCTTACTGTGTGTGTCGTATATTGGGTTCTGATAGGTACCACCATCATCCATCCCAGCCTATATAGAATTGTTTTTAGAGAAATTATTGAACTCAAGACATTATGAATAACAAAGGATAAACTTCTGAAAATAAATGGATGCATAAGCTATACTAAGAATCAAAGAAATTACTAGATTTGGATATAACTCTGTACTTTTCCTTATTAAGAAAACAGGAGAGTCCGGCTGGTGTGGCTCAGTGGTTGAGCATCGACCCATGCACAAGAGGTTGCTGGTTTGATTTCCGGTTAGGACACATGCCCAGGTTGTGGGCCCGATCCCCAGTGGGGGGCATGCAGGAGGCAGCCAATCGATGTTCTCTCTCCTCATCGATGTTTCTATCTCTCTCTCCCTCTCCCTTCCACTTTCTCTCTAAAATCGATAAAGAATAAGTAAATAAATAAATAAATAGTTTCAAGGCCAAGTAAGCATGTGGCATCCTAGGTAAAACATACATTGCAAAATATAGATGTGACTTGTTGATCTCTATGGAGTTACGGACTTAGGGTTCATAAAAGGCCTGAGAAATCAATACCAGCTGACATCACAGACCTCATCAAATTAGTCTGACCAAATATAGCAAGCTGATTTTTAAGTTGATAATTTTGTATGGCCAGCGAATGGCTACAAATATCCAAATGGCCCTTGGCAGAAAAAAGGTTCCTCACCCGTGGGAGGAGGGTGGTGAGAAAAACTCCCTCCTACTCTCCCCCTTTCCTGCATTCTCTCTTAGGGAGGCTTATAACCATTTGTTCTCAAGTGTCCTTGGTTTGGGAAAGACAATGGCTTGTTACACGCTGGCTGCAAATTGCCCACACTGTTTGGCCTTGTTTTAACTTTTTTCCCTCAGTTTCTCTATTCCTCTTGCCCTGGAATTTTCCTGGCTTTTCACTGCCCTGCAACAAGATCATATAGTATTTGTCTTTCTCTGACTGGCTTATTTCACTTAGCATAATACTCTCTAGGTCCATCCATATTGTTACGATGGTTAAGACTTCCCTCTTTTTTACAACTATGTAGTATTCTATTGTGTAAATGTACCACAGCTTTTTTTTTTATCCACTCATCTGCTTATGGGCACTGGGACTGTTTCCAGATCTTAGCTATTGTGAATAACGCTGCTATGAACATAGGGGTGCATATATTCTTTCTGATTGGTGTTTTGGGATTCTTAGGATATATTCTGAGAAGTGGGATCACTGGGTCAAAAGGCAGTTCCATTTTTAATGTTTTTGAGGAATCTCCATCCTGTTCTTCACAGTAGCTGCACCAGTCTGCATTCCCACCAGGGGTGCACAAGGGTTCCCTTTTCTCCACATCCTCACCAGCACTTCCCATCTATTAACAATTTCTCAATTTCTTCCACATCTCCAATGTGCCCTTAAGCCACTCCAGTGATTTTTCATTTATATTATTAACATTTCAGTTCAATTTGGGCATATTTTATTGTTTCCATTTCTCTGCTGAGATTACCTTTTTTTTCACTCATTAAAATTATATTTTATTTTCAGCTTTAAACATATTTAAAATAGGTTCTTTAAAATCTTTGTCTGCTAAATCCAACATGCTTACCATCACTGATATGCTTTAGGAATTGCCTGCCCACCTGTGTGGAGATAATTCTGCTCAGTCCACTAATTCCTGACCACCTGGAGAAAATCACAGAGTTGACCCTCAAAAGAGGGCCCCAGATGGCTGTCCCAGGAAAAGTCTGAGGCACCATGACCTATACTCAGACTGTATTACTGTTGCCTTTTCTAGGATCTGCTGACAGATGTGTTCCTATTTCTATCTGACAAAAATTGACTGCTAGGGCATCTGTGACTCTTTTATATGCCATCAGATTGTAATAGTCTCTATCTGGAGTCGTGGGAACCTACCTTCATGTCCTCTCTTGAGCCAGGGATCTTAGTGATTCAAGTGGCCAGAAGGGGCAATTACAACTTTGCTTATGTAATTATGCATTAATTGTGAGTCTTAAATACCTGAATATAGGGCCACTCATTTGGGAGGTACACATTGTGTTCTAAGTTTCATCTTTGGAGTAGAAAATTAGTCATGCGCATTTTACCAGCTCTGGGTGGCCGGCTCGGGTCTTTCTATGTGTCAATGTCAACCTGATTACTCAGACATTTGGAAAAGTGTTTGTAGGGCCAACATTAGAAGAAGAAAAAGTTATTGAAACTACAAATGCTCTCATTTACAAAATACTATTATCAAATAATCCCAACTAGCAACAATAACAGTCTCTACTGCTAAATTATGTTTTACCTTATAATGAGTAGGTTCACAAAATCTTATAAGCCATTGCAAAATAATGAATGAACGTATATATTGCTATTAGCATAGTGTCTTAGTATATTATTTATTGTTTAGGGAAAAAATATTTTTCATAGGAGCCTCATGATCCCTTGCATTTCTGCATTATCAATTGTAATGTCTCCCCTTTCTGATTTCATGTACTTGAGTCTTATCTCTATTTTCTAAGTCTAGCTAACGGATTGCCAGTTTTGTTTAAAAAACAGTTCTTATTCTTGTTGATATTTTCTATTGTCTCTTTAGTCTCTATTTTATTTCTGCTCTGATCTTTGTTATTTTCTTCTGCTAACTTTAGGCTTAGTTTATTCTTCCATTTATAATTCCTTGAGTTGTAAAGTAAAGATGTTTATTTCAGATCTTTTTTTTTTTTCTTCATGTAGGTGTTTAAAGCTATAAGCTTCCCTCTTAGAACTCCTTGTGCAGTAACTAATATGTTTTGTTTGGTATGGTGTGTTTCATTTTTATTTATTTCAAGATATTTTTTTTAAATTCTCTTTTGATGTCTTCTTTGACCCATTGGTTGTTCAGGGGTATGCTGTTTTACTGCCATATATATGTGAATGTTCCAGTTTCCCTACAGCTGCTGATTTCTAGTTTCAATCCATTATAGTCAGAAAAGACACTGGATATGATTTCAATCTTCTTGAATTTGTTAAGACTTGTTTTGTGACCTTACATATGATCTATCTGGGAGAATGTTCCATGCAATGAATTGAGAATAGTTTTAATTATTTGTGTGCAGCCAACAATGTATATGTTTCTTCTAAGAATGGTAATATTTTATATATATAAAAACACATTGTACAAAGAGTACTGATGATATTTACATAGATATATGTGTACAAACATATTTTTATGATTGCAGTTAAGATGTCAATATAGCTCTACGGGCAGAAGGTAATTCAGATTAAGGGGTCAGCAAACCCTATCAAGGGTAGTCATATTTGAAATAAAGTTTTTAAAGTGTAAAAAAGCACTTTATAAGAAGAGTCTGGGGAGAAATTTCTATCAGAATGTACTGTGTAAGGCACTGAGGCTAGAAATGGCTTGTTGTGTTGTGAACTATTATAATTGAAGCACAAAAGAGCATATATTTTTCAGATGAGAATATAAGTAAGCAGTGGTTGAAAGTTATAAATGTATTTCATCACTGGGTCTAGAACAGTGTGTTTGGATGGCATTAATTAGCATTTCTTGGTTGCAGAAAATGTTATCTGATTCTTTTGGTAAGTTTAAATATATTTCTGCATATTTAAAATGAAATTTTTATCTATTTATCAAAACATTTCATACCTTATATATATTTATGGAATATCTGAGTAAATGAAAGTAACTTTTCCAATTTCAACATGTCTTTTAATTTTAATAGGTATTTTAATCATTTAAGAAAGAAACATAAGCCCGGCCAGTGTGGCTCAGTGGTTGAGTGTTGACCCATGCACCAAGAGGTCACTGGTTTGATTCCCGGTCAGGGCACATGCCCAGGATGTGGGCCTGATCCCCAGTGGGGGGCATGCAGGAGGCAGCCAGTCAATGTTCTCTCTCATCAATGTTTCTATCTCTCTCTCCCTCTCCCTTCCTCTCTCTCTAAAATCAATAAAGAAAAAAAAAATTTTTAAAGAGAGAAACATAATTTTGTTTATTTCAAGGTCTCAAACTATTTTTCTCATTCTTCTATTATTTTTATTTTTGTCAAAAGCTAAGTGATCCCTTGGCTGGGTGGCTCAGATGGTTGGCATGTTGTCCCTTACACCAAAAAGTTGTGGGTTTGATCCCCGGTGGGGACATGCATGGGAGGCAATGGACTGATAGTTCTCTCTCATATCAATGTTTCTCTCTGTCTCTCTCTCTCTTTCTGTGTCTCTTTCCATCCCTTCTTCTCTCTCAAAAATCAATAAACATGTCCTCAGGTGAGGATTAAAAAATATATATTAAATATCCTGTTACCATGGAAGTATTTTATTTTTGCTTTATATGCATTCAGTAGTTTTTCTCAAATTACATTATTGTCTTATGATTTGAAGAAGCAAATCATTGTACCAAAATATTCCTGAAAATATTATCAAAATATATGCTCTTATATAAAAACATTTTTAAATTCATGTTTTTTAACTCTTCTTAACCTTTTGTATACTGAGTAAAAATTATGTAATTATATTTCTTATAAAGTTATATGTCATAGAGAATACTCAATCTATGAAAATATATGACCTTAAAACTAGTATACATTTCCAAAAAGCAAGCTCCATATTAAATGAAAATGAACAATATTTGCATTTGTAAATGTAGATGTAGCAATAGACGTACGAGAAACTTTAGATAATGATAAGATCAAAGATGCAGCTATATAAGATGTGAATAAGAAAAGTCCTGGCTTTTAAAGGACAGCAGGTAGCCATTTGTATGTCCAGTTTGGAGAGGTATATGAAAAAATGCTCAACGTCACTAATCATCAGAAGATGCAAATTAAAACAACAATGAGGTATCACTTCACATTTGTCAGAATGGCTGCCATCAACAAATCATCAAACAATAAGTGCTGGCGAGGGTGTGGAGAAAAGGGAACCCTCGTACACTGCTGGTGGGAATGCAGACTGGTGCAGCCACTATGGAAAACACTATGGTGTTACCTCAAAAAATTAAAAATTGAACTGCCATTTGACCCAGTGATCCCACTTCTAGGAATATACCCTAAGAAGCCTGAAACACCAATCAAAGAGAATATATGCACCCCTATGTTCATAGCAGCACTATTTATAATAGCTAAGATCTGGAAACAGCCCAAGTGTCCATCAGTAGACGAGTGGATAAGAAAGCTGTGGTACATATACATAATAGAGTACTAGGCAGCTGTATGAAAGATCTCTTATCCTTTGAGATGACATGGAGGAACCTGGAAAGTATTATCCTAAGTGAAACAAGCCAAGCAGAGAAAGACAAATATCACATGAACTCACTTATTTCTGGCTATAACGAACTAAACAAACTGATGAACAAAATAGACCCAGAGTCACAGAAGTAAGGTACAGACTGACAATCCTCAGAAGGGGGCAGGGAGGATAAACCATAGAACTTATATGCATGTATGCAGAACCGAGGGACATAGACAACAAAGCTGGGGATGGGGTGGAGGGAGATGGGGAGGAGGGTGTCAATGGAGGGGAAAAAGAAGAAACATCTGTAACAGAAATAAATTAATAAAGAAAAAGAGAGAATTTAGAACAACAAAAAAAAAGGACAGCAGGTAGAACATTAATTTACATAAAAATCACCATGTTTCCGGATGTTGGCTAATTATTGATTATCCCCAAAATTTTGTATTTATGTCAGTTATAATAATTAATGTTTATTATGTCATAAATTAAAACTGAAAAAAATATTAAAATATTTATAAGAATATATGAAAAACTTAATAAATCCATTACATGTTAATATGAATACTGTTTGTTTTCTTTTTTTAAAAAAAAAAACACATTACAGTATATGTCAAAACAAACAATTATTGAGAATTTTTTCATTGTTATACATTTTGGTAAATTTGGCTACTACTGAGCTTCATAGATCAGAGCTGGAATCTCATATCTCCTTTTTCATTTGAGATGTTATACGTTGTTTTTGTTTTATAGAAAATTTATTCTCAAATAGTTGGGAAAAAGAAAAACATTTCAATATTATTTTCAGAAAATTGTTGATATTCTTCTTTGAGAAACAAGTTGATAAGTCATAGTTTCTTACAAATTATTTAAAATGTAAAATCTGAGAGCATATCCATGAAATTTTCATAATCAATTTTATTTAAATTCATTGCTTTATCTTGTACACTGAAAAGTTTATCAATGCATGATTTTGTCATCGTCAATAATTTCTCATTAGAAAATATTGGCTCACTGAATTGACCTCTTAAATATTGACACTTTTATTTTTATAATATGGGGTTATTACTTATATCAAAACATAAAAATGTCAAATCAAATATTTGAAACGATAACTGTGTTTGGCTGTAAATATTTAATGACAAAGGAAAATATGCATCAAAAAACATAAATAGAAAAGTGGAAGCAATTAATGTGACAACTTAAACAAAAAAAAAATCTTTATTATATGTAATGATTGTAAGTCTATAACAAGAAGAACTATATTTAAAAACAAAATATACACAGACAGTTCACAAAAGAAGAAACATAATCAAGCCAGAAATCTATGATGCAATATTTACTTTAACAATGAAAAAATAAAAACAAAATAAGAAAGCACTGTTTTTATAAATCAAATAGGAAATAAAAAAACATTAAAAATACCACAAAAATGACTTAAATACTAAATTCAACATGCATATTATGGAATTGTTAACAAAAAGAGGGACATTTAATTTAAAAAGAAGGCAAAATTGTTTGAAGAGTAATCTCTTACCTATATTTACAAATGATAGAATAATAGGTTATTTGTGTTTGAGTTGTGATTGCTTTTTATTTTCTTCATCTTTTCTTTCATTTACTTTCAAATTTTTTCTATGATAATCAGTTGTAGGCCAAGTGCACTGTCTTCTTAGAGAAGGTTTATTGCTAAAAGATTATTTTAGATGAATATGACTTTATTATATATTAAAAGTGAAATGGTGAAGTCAAAGTAGAAGAGTTTTTCTGTAACTTTTTACTTTTTACCAGTAATATGTACTTCAAATATTTCCTTCTGGTATTTATTATGCATTGCTGTTCTTCCCCATACCATTCTTCAGTACTATGACAGCTGTTAAAATTTGATTAATCATTGAATGTCTCTTCATAAAATGTGAACAGGTGTGAACCTGTGAATTGGAACTATTAGTGAATCACTCATGCTTTATAGAAGGAGTAACATATTCAAGAAACATTTTTTTTGTGATCTTTAGTTTGATGGCATTTAAATTTTGGTAGTCCAAATTGCCCAAAGTAAAATAAATGCTTTTCATTGTTCCTTTATATTTAATATATAAATAATGCAATAATCCCTGTTTTATTTATTATTTGGTTAACCTACACTAGTCTATTTTTTTGGAGATAACTCTTTATAATATTATTTTGGAATATAAAATGCCTCTTAAAGTTATTGTAATGTTATGAAAAACAAAAATATCTTTGGGAGAAATTTGGTTTTGCCATGGTAATAGACTAGTATTCACCATTTTATTCTACTAAGGAATATCATGCTTTCTCACTTCATCTCATTTTGTCACATGGTTCCCCTTTCAATGATAAGAAATAATAAAAGCATTCATAACAGTATCTCCCTTTTCACATGCATCATTAATGACCTTAAGAGACCAAATAACAATGGGTAACATATATGAAATACTCTGAAATTTACTAAATTGCAACAAATTGGGGAAAAAGTCTCTATTCAGACATTATTCTGCTTCTTTTCAACTTCAGAATGATTTTCTCAATGGGGTCCATACTTGATATTTTCATGATTTTTACTGTATATTTTCCAAAATTGAGTAAAACACTTGAGAAAATTAAACAATGGAATGTATAGTGAAATGTGTTGGATTTTTCAGATGCCATTGTAGTTTTGTGGTTGTGTATGGGAAAGTTATATTGCTTTAGGAAGTGCATATTGATATATTTAAGCCTGAAGTATCCTAGTAGCCTGATGCCTGAAATTTACTTTTTTATTCAGTGAAAAATGTATTTTTGTATTGTGTGTGTGCAATTGCATGTGCACATTTGTGTTTGTGTGAAAAGAGAAAGGGTATGAAAAAAAGGGAGAGAAAAAGAAGAAAATAATAAACAAATGTTAACAACTGTGGACAAAAGTAAAATGCTAAGATTTGATGAAGGGGTAGGTGAGGAACATATAGTTTTGATTTTATTATACTCTCTACTTTTTCTTAGAATTTCAAAATGAAAAAGAAAACATAAATCTGTAAACAGAAGGTTGGCAATATTCATCCATCTTTAAATGTTTTAAGGAATACTTGGTTGCATTTCTTCTAAGCATGTCATATTTTAATTGATTTAAGCTTTTATATCACAATCAATTTTTAACTCAGTCATTTATTTAAGACAAATTATGTCATGATAATCTAATATTTTCACCACCAGTAGATTAATTATCTTAAACCATATATTGTCTAAATGTGATCCACAAACTAGCAACATCACCATTTCTGGGACCTTGTTAGAAATGTAAGTTCTTTTTTGTTTTTATCCTCACCCAAGGACATTTTTTTTTTCTTTGCATTTATCTTCAGAACGGGAGGGAGAGAGGGAGGAAGAGAGAGAGAATTATCGATGTGAGAGAGACACATCGACTGGTTGCCATCCACACGACCCCAACCGGAGCCGGGGACAAACTGCAACCAAGGTACGTGCCCTTAGCGGGAACTGAACCCAGGACTCTCTGGTCCACAGGCCGACGCTCCAACCGCTGAGCCAAACTGGCCAGGGCGAAATGTAAGTTCTTAAGAACCAACTTCAGACTTACTGAATCAGCAATTTTGAAGTGAGCCCCAGCAATCTGTGTTTTAACATGCCATTCATGTGATTCAAATGCACATTAAAGTTTGTGTACTACTATCTTAAATAATTTATTTAGTTTTAGACATTTTTCTAGTTTGTGTATTCATTCAAGCACCTATTTATTTATATATACATGTGTAATTTAGCAAACATTGGTGGATAGTTTGCTATTTTCGAAGTAAATATTCAATAAAGATAGATAAGGCAAAGTCTATTAATTTCATGATTTCTCAGACAGAGGAGAATTCACCTAAATTATCTAAACAATTACATATGTAGATGTAAAACAGTTATTTTTGGACATTAGGGTATTAGGATAATGTTCTGAAAGTGCATGATTATTGAATGTACTCATGAAAAACATGTGACAGCTATGTACTGTGAATTCCTCCAGCTGTAGTTAGTGTCCCTCAATAGATGATAAGATACAAAAATGTGGTACATATATACAGTGGAATACTACTCAGCCATAAGAAAAGATGAAATACTGCCATTTGTGACAATATAGATTGAGAATATCATGCTAAACGAAATAAGTCAGACAGAAAAAGTCCAAACCATATGATTTTACTCATATGTGAGATATAAAATTGAAAGCAACAAATGAACAAACAAGAAAAACAAACAAAACCTCATAGACACATACAACAGTATGGTGGTTACCAGAGGGAAGGGGATGGGGGCAACAAAGGGTAAAAGGGGTCAAATATATGGTGACAGAAGAAGATTTGACTTTGGGTGACGGGCACACAATGCAATTACAGATGACATATCAAAGAATTGTAAACTTTAAACCTATATAATTTTATTAACTAATGTTACCCCAATAAATTTAATTTAAAAATAGATTGAAAAAAAGTTAATCAAGAACAAAATATGAGTGGTGAGTCCAAATATTCTCGTTGTTTAACTCATTCATTATTAAGTGTAACATTAGGTCTAATTTTATAATAGATCACCTTTATCAGATTAAGGATGTTTGCTTCTATTGCTATTTGCTGAGAATTGTTTTAAAAATAAGGAATGAATGTTGAATTTTAGCCAATACTTTTTCGGCATTCATCCAAATAATCTTATGCTTCCTCTTTTTTAATATATATAGTCATTGATTTTCAAATGTTAATTTAAACTTGCAATCATATGATAAATCTGACTTGTTCATTTTAGATATTATTGGATTCAATTTAAAATTTTATTGGTAAATTTTACATCTGTGTTTTGTGAATGATATTGACTTGCAATTTTATTATAATAAAGTTTTCTGGCTTTAGCTTTAGGGAACACTAGGTTCAAAAAAATGAGTTGCAGAATATTTCCTCCTCTTACATTTTGGCAAAGTTTGTGTGGAATGGTATCTGTTGATCAAATATTTGGTATAATTTGCCAGTGAAGACATCTAGGCCTAGTTTTTTTTTTTTGTATAAGTTTGAAAGCTGTAAATTCATATCTTAATAAGTGTGGTATAAATCAAGTTATCTATTTATTCTTTAATAAACTTTTCTGGTTTATGTCTTTAATAATTTAGTACAGTAAACCCTTGATTTTGCGGACCTTGATTTAACGAATTTCGGATTTAACAGACAAAATTTCTGGTCCATATGTCATATGTGAAAATTAACACCCTGTTAATTTTAAAAGCATTTTAACCAAGATTTGCTTATAAAAATAAAATTAACAGGTTATTTTTTGTTATTAATTCACTGCTATTTTTAACAAATTTTAGCAAATAGGCCATCTGTTGGAAAAAGCACTGTAGGAATTTCATCGACATAAATAAATATTACATATCTACAAGTATAGTCTACATATTTAAATCCAAAAGTAGTCACCGCTGGTAAACAATATTTTCTTTTTTTTATCCTCACCTGAGGACATTTTTGCATTTATCTTAGAGCAGGAGGGAGAGAGGAAGGAAGAGAGAGAAATATCGATGCCACCCACACAACCCCAACCCCCAACCGAGGCTGGGGACAAACTGCAACCGAGGTATGTGCCCCTATTGGGAACCGAACCCAGGACTCTCTGATCCTTGGGCCGACACTCTAACC
This sequence comes from Tadarida brasiliensis, assembly GCA_030848825.1. Lineage (NCBI taxonomy): Eukaryota > Metazoa > Chordata > Mammalia > Chiroptera > Molossidae > Tadarida > Tadarida brasiliensis. The sequence continues at coordinate 68,043,850 of CM061266.1, forward strand.
ACTGATTCAAACCAATAAGGGCTGATAAACAGTGTTTTCAGCAAATGATTAGCACATGGTCACACTGCATCGCTAGGGTCGTTGGTCCTGCTGTTGGGAGATGTGACTCTGCAGCAGTTGTACCGTGGGCGGCCCATGCTCTGGTGTCCAGTGTTCGCTAAGCCACACCCCAGCCACGTGCCTTTGTTTCAAATGCACACATTTACTAGACCTATTCAGTATAAACTTAAAATTACTATAATACATATGGAAAACTTTTCTGTGAAATTAAACTTTTCATGCATACTTAATTTTAATTACACAAATATGTCTACATACGTAAAAACAGGTAAACTAACTAATTTGTCAAATTTTTAACATACAAATTTGGAAAACCTACTTTATTATATGACAGACTTTCGGCTTTAACAGACACCCACTCGCCTGAATTAGTCCATGATATCGAGGTTTTACTGTATCATCAATGTTGTAAAATTTATCCTTTAATGTCTACGTTCTAAGTCTATGTTACTCTTTATTTTGTCACTGGTAATTTATTTATTCTCTTCTCATCTTAGCCTGCCTAGAGTTTATCAATTTTTACTGATTTATTTGATGAATTAGCTTTTGGTTCCAGTATGTTTTTCTATTGTTTCTGTTTTCAAGTTCATTGATTTCTGCTTTCAGATTTACTTTTTCCTTCTTCCTGCTTGCTCTGGGTTAAATTTCCTCTTCCTTTTATAGTTTCTCAAAGTGGAAGCCTACACAATTGATTTGACATCTCTCTTCCTAATATATGTAACATTTAGTGCAATAAATTTTCTTCCATAAAACATTTAGCAGAATTTCACAAATTTTGCAGTTTTGCATTTTATTCAATTTTTTTTCCAACTTTACTATGACTTCCTCTTTGACCCATAGGTTATATAGATATGTGATCTCTATAAATATTTATAAAGTTTTAAGGTGTCTTTCTGTATGGTTATCTTTTTCAACTTTTGTTATATTAAGAGAATATGCATTGTGTAATTACTATTTTTAAAAAATATGTGGAGGTGTTTTTTTTTTTTTTTGACAGAGATTATGATCTTTCTTGGTGAAAATTCCGTGTGCACATGAAAATGTTGCTTCTGCTGTTGTTTGGGGAGTGCTGTATAATTATTAATTAGGTCCACTGATTGATGTTATGGAAGTCAACTTTATCATGGTTGATTTTCTGACTCTTATAATTTTACAAACAGACTTGTAGAATTTCACTCTTCAGCTCTCTTTTCTCTATAACTTTCCTGTATTCTCCGGCTAACATGGACCTCTTTTCCAGATTACCCGTACCAGAAAATACAGTTTATCTTGGAACATTAGCCACCACATGGGGTTGCTTGCATTTCTGCAATTAGGGCTCACGGTGGGTCAAAATCATGAGTGAAAAGCAAGGAAAAAAAGAGCAACTCACCTCTCTCTCCATGGAGTCTTCAAGTTTTGACTCCTCTCCACAATCCACTCTTTTACAGTACTTTCAGAATCCTCAGGTAGTTACAGTGTGCCCATGTTTTTTAGGTGTTTTCAGTAAAAGAGATAGGTTCAAGTAGGACCCTTCTTTTTGGAGGGGGCAAAATGATTTGTTTTTTAAAGCTATATTTTATATTTAAAATAAGTCTTTTTTGCTTCTACTTATGTTATACTCAAAATTATGCTTTTTTTTGGTGTTCAATTCCTAAAATATAGACTATTCTCAATATACATTTAATTATCCTTAAATCCATATATGCCATTGATACCCTCATAGTCTGACTTGTGGTTGTTTTCTTTTGAAAGCCTGAGTGATGTCTTTTTTTGAAAAAATTACAAGATTCCTAAACTCTCAGCAACATTTACCATCACAAATGATCCTGTTGTTCTTGAGGCATTTTCCAACATGTCTTTTCCAACATGTCCCAGAACTTCCCTGTCATGAGTCTACTCCTTTTATAAATCTTCACCTGTCACCAAGTCTAGACCTACGTCTCTAAAGTGAGAAAAAATAGGTGAGATTCTATGTCATCCCCTAGAATGTATAGAGTAAAGCCTGTCAGATATTGAATATGGAAAAATGCATCATTATTTTATCTCGTCTGTGTTAAATAATCGTGTTAGTCTTAGTGCTTCTCTGTACTCTATAGTTTTAGAGACTTTAACACTCCCTAGATATTCGCTAGTAGGTCAATGTTTCCCTTAGTGGGTAGCGATGAGTACACAGTACAGTAAATTACCACCACTGACGATGAATTTACTTCCTCTTCTGTTACTAAATATATTTAAATGGAAACACATTTAAAATGTCAAATTGATGGCACATATTGATCTTATAATCTGTTTAGACTTGTTTATATTTTTTCCTAAGTTGTAAAGCTCCCCTCCCCACTTCTGTAATGATTAGATTGATTTTAAAAACTGAATATTGTACTTAATATAATCCTTTCCCAACCTACTTATAATACATAACAATGGGCTTATTTTTCATAACATTTTATTTTCTACTTTTATGATCTCTATGAATTTCATGTATTTTACTATGTGTTCTGGGGAGATATGTCACATACAGAAGCATGCCTTTAACAGGTCTCGTGGGCACAAGTCAGAGCTACTTATATTCAAGCCTAAGTTGTAGACTCACTTCTTAGGTTACACTGGCCCATTAATCAACACGGTGTGGGTAAAGTTGTGTTCAATAAGGATGAATCTTCTCCCATATATATTTTAGTATGTTGTATTAAAAAAAGATACAAATGCACTTTACTTTCAATTCCTTTGCCATCTATTTAAAAGTCTGTTATAAGGTTCTATCTTTATTCCCACAAACAGTCTGGTAAAACTACCTTTTATGAAAATAAGAAATCCCTTTTTTAGGCCAGACGCATAAACTATTTGATGGATGTTATTTCCCTGCTTTACCTTCCCAATCACTCTCTTAGATGGATTTACTGCTTTTTTTGTGCAAGAAGTGCTGGTTTTCAGGAAAGATGCAAATACTTTCATGTGCAGTAACCTTGGCATGAAGTAACTTTTCCAAAATTGTGAAACAACAGCTGTGTATAACATTATTTATCTTCTTTACACACCATATGTTTACATTTTTTAAAGCTTTTTTTCCTCATAAATATAATTTAGCAATTTGGTTACCTTGAAGTTTTGCACAAAGGAAAATACGTAAGTGCTCATCGTAATGAAAGATATTTAACTCAATCAGGATTCTCACTGAAAAAACATTTGCTTTGGAGAAATGTTTAAGCATTCACTGTATTATGGGCAGAATAATCATAGAGAGTCCATTATAGTGTGCTCCTTGCATCCCTTTATATTGCCTTAAGGAATAGACAGCAAGTCATTAAAATTTTTTTTATTTAAGTCTTTTGTATCAGAAAATAACTTTTGTATCAGAAAATCACAAGCAATGTGTTCTCTCAAAATATTCAGATAATCATCACTGAAAATTAACTTTTTAAGAAAAAAAAATATATCTGTGATATACTTTATAAGTACTCACAAATGAGAAGAGTAAGAAAAAAATCCTAATAGTGTCTTCTCGAAATATATGCTATGGTAGGCTTTCTATCATCAGTGTTAAATGGTGTCTCAGGTCAATATAATAGGGAGGAATAAAAATACTCACCATTAAATGTGAGGCCATGTGTCATCTAAAAATACATATAATGCAAACACAATGAGAATTTAGATTAAATTTCCAAAACTGTGGTTGGTGATAGTTGGATGATCTTTAATTTTAAAAATTATTTGACCTTTCAATGAGTCTATTTGACTTTCTTAAACAATTCCATTTCACAATTTTCAGTAATTTTTGTAAAACAATCATATATATTGAGATAGTACAAATTTGAGAAAATACCCTTCTTAAAAGTTTTCTAAGAATTCAAAATAAGTCAAGATAACATGATTTTTTTTCAGAAAAAATAAAAGCAGCATTTTTACTTTCAGATTTGAATATTATAGTGATATAAATTATTCTTTTTCTTCTTAGTTACTCCACTGCTTACCACAATACTTATAATTTAATAGACACTAAAATTTTTCACTTTTATTAAATAATAGAACACAATAAGTGCAGAAACACATATTTGTGTCTATAAAAGACCAGTAGGTCTTTGTATCTACTATTGTTATATATTTTTATCATTGATATTTTTGAACTACCATTTTTTTCTTTGTTTATATCTGGCATATATTCTTAGTAATTGTATTATTTAGATTGAACATTTCAAACAGTTAGTGGAATATTATCCACTTAGGGAAAATAAAACTTAGGAATGAGAAGGACATAAAATCCTGTAGAAATTATAGAAGCAATATAGCTGTGGATAGTGAAGGCTCTGGAGACATATTATCTAATTTTTTATTCTACAGCAAATTCATCAGCTATTGTGCACCTTAATTGCCTTATTTACAAAATGATACTCATAGGGATAAATAACAGTGTATATATATATTCCAGGGTGATTGTGAATACAAAGGAACTATATTGCATATAAACTGTTGACTTTAGTCAACTCTGCAAATATTAAGTATAGTTCTTTTGGTCCTCTGAATGCAACCCAAACAACTGTTTGGAGTTCTGTGTTCAAAAGTTCTGAAATTCATTCTTTTTTATATGTACTTATGATGTCAATATAAAATAAGGTTCTATTGTTTTTTTTCTTAAAATTTAGCATTTGTGTTTTATCTAAGCTTTAATTTCTGATTATTAAAAAGTATATACAAAAAATCTTGCTTATATCACTTTCCTTGTAATTGTTCCCATTTTTCCCTATAAAAACCCATTTTAATTAGTATCAGTTTATATTATTTATATTAAGTAAGCAAATACACACACATCAAATATCTATACACACCCCACACATATATACACATATATTTATTTATATAAAAGTTATATTATACACAGTATTCTTTTGTTCCTTGACTTTTGTTGATAAATGGTAACAGAATATATAATTTTAGGACTTTTTTTCATGTGTGTAGAAATATATATCCTACAAATGTGGCAGTTATTTTTAAGCATAAATAAATTTTGGTCAAAAAAGACTAATTTTCTTTCATAGGTGTAACATTTGGCAGTCCCACAAACCATCTGTGGCTGGGTCAGTTTAAACACAGACTTGCTAGCAGTCATTTTTCAAGATTTTGAACTTTTGACAAATAGGAAAGAAAAAGTATGACAGGGTATTTAAGTTTGCAATTCTGTTATTACAAAAATGTATTGTATACTTTTATTATATTGCCTTTTTATATCCTTTGTATTTTCCACCAATTTTTGTCCTTTTTTCCTTCATTTATCAATATAAATTTTTCCATGTAATTTTGCTTTTTTCACAACTCTGACATCACTGGTGTTTGTTTTTTACCATATTGCAGTCTGATTTCTCCAATAAAATGTTATTTTGTAATAGAAATAATGGTCTCCTTTTATTTCTCATCTTTATAGATGGGAGTGACTTGAGTGTTTCTCCATTGAATAATCTGCTGATTTAATACTAAGAAATGCATGTTTTATAATGTTAAGAAAATATCCATCAATTAATTCTTTAGAAGTGTTGTCTTATTTACATCAAAGGCTTTATCATTATATAATTTTCCCCTATTACATATTAATATGGTATATCATATTATTAGAATTTATAGTAACCAACCACTTTTGTATTGGGACAAAATTCACTTAGTCATGATATATTTCCATAATGTATAATACAATGTTATTTGTTATTGTTCCATTTCGATTTTTGTATAGATATTTACTGCAGATATTTTTTATAGTTTTCTGTACCATCTCTAACAGGTTTAAGTATAAGTTTTGTCTTTCATGGAAAGGTTTAGAAAGTTTCCCTTCTCTTTTCATTCTCTGGAACAATTTGTGTCCATTGAGATTATGTAGATTTTAATGATTTAATAGGCTTCCCTTTTAAAATGATCAGGATATGGTGTATTGTTGTGATGTGAGTAGTTTTGTAATTTTCTGTTTCTTCTGAGACACTATGGTTGTTTAAGCTTTATTTTCTACTACAAATTTTCTTTTCCAAGGAAATTTTCCATTTTTTGTGTTTCAAAATTTGCCTCCAGAGGGTTTTGCAAAGCTATTATAATTTTTTTCTGACTATGACTGTTTTCTTCTTGTCACATCTTACATTGTCTAATTTTGCTTTATCAACTTTTCATGTGTATGTTTAACTTGCAGTTTTGTATTTTACTGTATTTTTCAATCAAAGAACATTTTCATTTACTTATTAACTGTTTAACCTTCCTAAATTCTGCTATTATCTTTGTTTTTACTTCCAGTACTTATTTTGGCTCATTTTATGTTTTTTCCCTAGATATTTAGGTTGCAGTTTTCATTCATTTATTTTCACCTTTTAATTAATTAATTAATTAATTAATGTATTTATTTATTTTTGGTATGAGGCATTAGGAATTATTGTGACTGGCCTGCTCTATGTCTCTTCCTTTCCCACTCACTGCCCCTTTATTCCACCCAAACCCCTAACCAGAAGAAAGGGAGGAAGTCAGGAGACATAAATTTAATCTCCTTGTGAACTAGACTTCAGATAAATAGACTAATTATATTGTCTAGAAGGAAAAGAAGTTGCCTAGAGAATAGTCTTAGCTGGATGAGTTTGACTATATATTCTATATATGAAAATCTCATTATATGAAATTGGGGGGGGGGGAGTCCTGCTATTTGTTTCCCTACTGATTCTTCCTCCATTTGGTTTATTCTCTCTCTCTCTTTCTCACCTCCTCCATCTAATCCTTCTCCTCTCTCACTCCCTTCCTCTTTCTTATTTGTTTGCTTCTAAGTCTATGTTCTGCAAATGTTTTTAGAAGTTTAATTTTGATTTGTAGTATAGCTATGCAAATAAGTATATGGTTTGCCTCTACCAGGCATCCTATGCCTTCTACTTACTCAGGCCTAATTTAATTTTTAAGATTGGAGTTTCTTAGCTGACACAAGTAGCACAAATAGATATCCCTGTCTAATGCCATCATCCAGTTTTTAAAACAGAATGTCTGCATGAAAGGGCTTATCAGGGATTTATTTTATTATAAGTTATTAAATTTCCCCCTAAAATTTATAATTATATTATTAATTATATAGAAAATAAAATGTTTTATAAACATCACTTTCTACCACCAAATTTGACAAATCAATTTTACTCTATTTTATCATCTATTTGTACATGTATCCATTGATCCATCTATTTATCTCTTATTTTGATTAATTACAAAATAAATGTAATACAACATTGTACTTTACCCATGGACATTTTAGCATAGTAGAATTAGCTAGTATTCTGTATTTTTTTATGATAATTTTAGGTAAAATGCAAGAGACTAAGTATACATTTTAATGTGTTTGGAGAAATGCATACACTTGTAACCCAAACTACTATCCAGATGTAGATAATTACCACCTCAGAAAATTTCTTTGTTCTTCTTGTCAATTTCTACCTCACCTTTTGAAAGGCAGCAGCAATTATTATTTTCAGCATCAGTGATTAATTTTCATTGCTCTATTCTTAATAGACTTGGAATTAGATATTATGTCTTCTTGTATAAGACATTTTACTGTTTAATGTTTTTGAGGTTTCTCTATGTGGTTCCATGGTTTTACTCTCTTGTTTTTTTAATTGAAGTATAATTGAAATGATCACCACAATAAATTAAGTTACCATACAATGTTAATTTTTAAAAATTTTTTGCATACTTTTAGAAAGGAAAATGAAATATTTGACATGCTAATGCAACACACCAAGAGATTTCTGAATATAACAAAAAAAATTAGTTAATGCCTATGTGTAAGAAATTAGCAATCATATTAAGGTGGAACTGCTTTTAAAATGTCCTGTCTGATTAGCAAGAAATTCATGTAATTGCTAAACAAACAGATCCTTTGTCTATAGTAACATGTCTTCTCTTAGTTTCACCTACATACATTTTATATATCACCTGGGTTGATGCTTCATATGTTTTTCCAAACATCACCATTTGATTTAGAAATTCTGTGAATTCCATTTGAAATGTAATTCGACTTTTCCCACATGTCCATTTATAATGTTGTAATGAGTTTGGGGAATGTACATATACTTTTCCTGTAAAGTACTGGCTGACACACTTTGAAATGAGATATGCCTTTCATAGGCAAATTGGATATTAAAAACCAAGAGATATTCTTCCAAAGGAAATACTAATTGAGGAGAGGTTCTTTGGAATGTGCCTATATTAGAACTCATGTTTGCTTTATTTTCACTCAAATCTTAGCTTAGACAATTTTTAATTCTTTCTCTCATTATATTGCCAGTGGATGTGTTGTTCCTTACATAAACCTTCACTGGGGGTTTAACCTCAGTCCCAATAGCCTGCACGAAACCAATGTTGCACTCTCCCAGTATGGTCACTGAAACCCAAGCTTCTTGTTTAACTACACAAGACGGTCATAGCTGTAGAAGTAACTTACCACTCTGATTTTGAGCTATCTCCTACATTTCTGTTGTTCTTGTCTATTGTATATTCCTCCACTTTTTCTATGAACTCAGCTATGTATGTTATGGATTTTTTTCTCTTTATTTATTTTAGAGAGAGAGGAAGTGTGAGAGAGAAAGAGATAGAAACATCGATGAGAGAGAACACTGATTGTCCACCTCCCACATGTCCCCCACTGGGGATCGGGCCCACAACCTGGGCATGTGCCCTGACCGGGAATTGAACTGGCAACCTCTCGGTGCATGGGTCGATGCTCAACAACTGAATCACACCAGCCGGACTATGTTATGGATTTTTTTAAACATATATTATCAATCTGTTCTAAATGTATTGAATCAAAGTTCTCTTCAAGATATTTAGTTAGCCATATTGCAACAAGTAGAAGGTGATCTTGCCCACCATGTTTTAAAAAGTGTATCTGGAGAGTTTAACCACTTTTGCTTATTTAGAAATTTTCTCATTGGATGAAAGAGTATGTACTAAAGTGGCATTTCACTGTATTGTATTCATTTTTTTTTCACATTGATTGCTATGCTCCCTATTAATTTGTTATTTATCTAATAACTAGCAATTTACTTTTTAATCATTTAACATTTTTATGATATTGTTTAACTACTGATGTAAATTATTTTCTGAATTATTGTAGTGCATTGCTAATTTCTGATGAATTCATTTCATTATCTGATTATCCCAAATATTAGTGAATTTTCCAAAACTATAATTAATTTTTCCAAATTTCCTTTAACCTATGCAAATCACACATTTTTATAAATAAAGCAAGTGCTTGTTCTCGTGCAATCATGACATTTTTTGCTTGGGAGTTACACGTTTTAGTCTATAAAAAGTCGAGCATCTAGCAAGCTCCTAAATATTAGGCCAAATGTGCTCACTTAGAAGAGAATTCCATCTGCTCATCTGCTCCTATGCTGGTGCCCCTGTTGTTTAGCCTAGTGCCTGGCACATAATAAATGCCTGGCACATTAAATATTTGGTGAATAGACTATTGTACTAGCATGGTTTTATGATTTTCTCATGTAACATTCAGTAATTCAGAGAAAATAGTCAGTGTGGTTGCCCACAGTTGAAGATTGACAATGCAGTAATAACATGACAAGGAAATCAGAGAAGGATTATATTGTACTATTGCAATGGCAGAAAACACTAGTTAGGATAATACATCCTGAACTAGCAGATGGGAGATGACAACAAAATTAGCAAAGGAGTAAACAATGTGGAGTGACAAATTGTGTTCAAAAGGAATATTTAATGAAGATTAAAATCATGATTACCTCGTGGAATTTATTTTTCTTCTTCTATGACGCACATTTCATTTGTATGTAAAGACGTCAAAAGCTTCCTTAGACTATACCCAGGTAGTTAAGTCCACTGGGCCTCATCATGTATAACATCTTAGAAAACTTAGTTCCAATTTTTCAGTATTTGCTCTTGCAATACTGTTTTCCATAAGATTGTGGAATATCCTATTCTTTTTTTTTCTTCTCCCCCTTCATATTCTTTTGGTATCCGCTGACAGCTTACCTTTCTTTTTCCTACTGTTATAACCAGTTCTTGGTCTTTCTCTTGGCCAGTTACCTTTACCACAGGGATGTCATACATACTTACTTTTCAATTGCCATTTAGAAAAACAGTGCACATCTATAGTTGAAGTACCAGGTCCATGTGTCTATCTGCTTGATATTTCCAATAGGATGAGTCATAGGCCATTAAAACTCAAGGTATCAAAAGCTGAATTCATTCAGTACCCCTCTTGTTTTGTACCCCTGACACTCCTAGCATTAAAACTGCACCCTGTCCCAGTGTTTCTGGTGAGTGGGACCACCCTCTACCAGTTGTACAAACCAGAATCCTTGATTGACATCATCCCTGATTTGTCAATCTCATTCCCACATTCCTGTCAAATTCTGACATTCAACATCTAAATACATCTTAGATTCATCCACTTGATGTCATCTTCAATCCCTAATTCTTGATAAGCACAAAGTTGTTTTTATATTGACTATAACAACTTATTTTTCAAATTGGGACACATTTGAACATGAAAAGACTGATATAAATAATTACACAGGTATAATTGACTTATACAAGAATTGCCCTTGACAAACCAGGAGTTATTATGCTCCCTACTTAAAACTCTTACCTTATCAGTACCTTTTCTACTCCCAAACATTCTCACTGCAGTTAACAGCTAACTTTTAAAGTGCAAACTAGTCATGGGTTTTGTGCATTGCTCTTGAGATAAATAAAATTCCTAATATAGTCTGTATGGCCTTGAATAATCTCGCTTTTGCATACATTTTCAAATACATGACATGCTTCTCTCCATCTTGCTCACTGTGCCCCAGCTATCAGGCTTTTTTGTTTGTTTCTCAAATGACTGCACCTTTGCATTTCAGACTGCTGGATGAGTTGTAGCCTCTGAATGACATCATCCTCCCCTCTCCCCTTGCATAGATAATCTCTACTCTTCATTCAAAGTTTAGCTGACATTTAACTTTCTCAGGAAGTCTTCCATTCCAACTCTACTCAGTACTAATCTCTAAGAAAGTCTCACAGTAGCCTTGACATCATCTCCTTTTTAACCCTTCTCCCAGGTAGTACTTATTTATGGAATTACTTAATTTCTGCTCCCTACTCTGCATGTACTATTCATCTTTTTATTCTTAGCAATTTACAACGTTTATTGCAGGAAATAAAAAGAGTTCATTACAAAAATCAGTCTCATAAAAGAGCTACTGTCATTTTAATAGTCTTTTTTTTTTTTTTTTAACTTGAGTATAGTGTTTGATTTAGGGTAATGAGTAAAGATCCACCCTGAGGATGGGAAGAGATAGACCAACAGCACAGGTAAGAAAGTGGATCGTCATTCATGACTGCAGTCTAAATATCAAGTTTCCATCACTTGGCATTTTAACAAAATTTCTGTCTCAAAATAGACTCTTAATTGGCAAATTCAATACAGTATCTTGAGCCCTTATCTTTTCTGTTTTCTGGAGCACTGGCAACACTCTTTTCTGAAGATTTTTTCCAAATGCTGTCGTCCCATTTTTTTCTCTTACTTCACTGATAGCTTTTTCTCTGTGATTTTTCTTCCTCCTGTACCTTACATTTAGACATTCATGGAGATTCATTCACTCATTTAATAAAAATCCATGTGCCAACTTTTGTCTATCATTGTTTTAGTTATTAATTTGTTCATTTATTCACTCATTCCAATCATTCATTCATTCATTCATTCATCTAAGTAATGTTTCTTAATTTTTTCTTAACGTCAGAACCTAGCTGAATACAACAGTGAGCAGGCAAATCAAATCCCTGCTCTCTGACACTTCTTAGAGATACAATAATGAATAAGTCATGCAACTTTCCTGCTGCATAAGGCTTTTGTTTTAGTTGGCAAGGAGAAGGACAGATGAGGCAGGGAAACAAGATAAATAATAAAACAAATAACAGCAATAGTTTTGTAAGGATGTTAAGTTTTGTTGAGAAAGTAAGACGCTATGTACTATTTTAGGTATTACCGTCAGGGAAAGTCTCTCTTGACAGATTCAACAGCGGCTGACACTTAATTGATGAAAATGCTACTCATGAAGAATCAGGACAAATGAACCTATCGGGCAGATACAAACAGCAAGTGTGGAGACACTTAGGAGGGAATGGCTTTGGACCTGCTCAAGTACCCAAAGTATCAGTGGTGACAGAAATTAGTGAGGGAGGTAATATTGATGGGCAGGTGGCCATCTGTTTTTGCTCTGCACTCCGTCATAGATCTCAGCTAGTACTTGACTGGGCAGTTGCAAGTTGCGTCTCACCACTGGACTCTTAACAAGCAAGTACCTTTGGATTTCTTCTGTTATCATGTCATTACAATACAGGCAGCGGAGTGTCATCTTAGGCAACTTTGTGTGTTTTCTACAAAGTCTCTTCTCATTGACGGCACTAGTGTTAATATTTTCTCTAAGTGTGTATACTCCACTTAGATGCTTTCGGGTTCAATACTATGTAGAAATATGGGTTCACTCTCCATTTGAGCTTCTGGCATCTATTGTTTAGCTCAAGAGTTTTATTTTATGTTTCTCCATCATCATATTTATTCTCTTTTGGTATAGACCAATATTTCTTAGATTTTATTTAGTTTAATTTTATTCATGTTTAAAGCACTGTTAAGACAAATGTGCTGCTGCTGTTCATTCATTCTGTTCTCCATTACACAGAGATAATGCAGTCAAACACTGAATGTTTAAAAAATGCTAGTTGCCCGGCCAGTGTGGCTCAGTGGTTGAGCATCGACCTGTGAACCAAGAGGTCGCCAGTTCGATTCCAGGTCAGGGCACATGTCCAGGTTCTGGGCCCAATCCCCAGTGGGGGGCATGCAGGAGGCAGCCAGTCGATGTCCTCTCTCATCGATGTTTCTGTCTCTTTCTCCCTCTCCCTTCCTCTCTCTCTAAAATCAATAAAGGAAAAAAAAATTTTTTAAATGCTAGTTAACCAAGCTGTCAATCCTAAATGTCTGCAGCTTCTCCACCCTTGACAGACTTACTCACATTTGAAGTCTCTGATGATAGAACAGCAATGCCTTCAATCTAAGTATAAGTAGAAAATTCAGGTTTGGAATTGAGGAATCGTTTGGGTTAGAAATAGCGATGTGAGAGCCATCTCCATAGAGATAACACTTTTGCTTGCTAAGAGAGAGAGTGTTAAGCATGACATAAAGCCCAAGAATAAATTTATCTCCCCAGCTTTAACCTTCAAAAGTAGTGTCCTTGATAAATCCTTGAATACAGTGCATGCCTGTCATTTTCCCCACTGTCATGATTGTTGTCATTGAAAACAATCAGTTGACTGGCCTGCTCTACCTGTCATCCCAGCTTCGTGGGTGGGTTTTTAGACTTGGAAAATAAAACAATTCATCTCCTGAGTTGTAGTGATCGTGGCAGCCTGCTACCTCAACTGTGCTTTCTGACCCTTATCACTGTCAGAACATATTGAGAGAGCTGTGGTAGGAGCTGGAGAAGTAGATGGCAACCACATTTCACAAACTTTTTCTTCCAGAGTGCTTCCCCTATCATTATTTAACCCTAATTTTAACCATTGCCTCCATATCTTCTAGCAGAAATTAAAACTAAGTATATTTTAAATTAAATTTAACAAGTTTTTTTTTTTAATCAAGACAAGTTCCTCCTTATAATGTACTATTGTTCTATTAAGCAACTATATTTAAAAAGTGGTCATTATCTTTCACCTGCCTCCTGTTTCTTTTTTTAATTAAATTTATTGGTGTGACATTGGTTAATAAGATTATGTAGGTTTCAAGTGTACATTTCTACAATACATGATCTGTATATTTCATTGTGTACCCACCACCCAAGGTCAAATCATGTTCCTTTACTGTATATTTGACCTCCTTTACCTTTTATTCCACACATTCCTCACTTCTCTCTGGTAACCACCATACTGTTCTCTGTGTCTATGAGTTACAGTTTACCTGCCTCCTATTTTAATCTGCTACACAACTCTAAAACATCTAACCTGTATTTCATTTTATATCTATCTATTTCTTCCCATTCTCTTATGTCTTCTTGCTACAGGACCTGCTAATTATTATTGCCTCTTTCTTCTTCTCCATCTTCATCTATCACAATGTGAGATTCATTAATTTGAAACAGTTCCAAGTATGCTTCTTTGATCTACAACTCATTTAATGCATCACCAGCATCAGTGATTTAGTCAACATTTAGTTCAACCTTAGAAACAATGATCTTCTACAATATGGTCCCATCCTACATTTTGCTCTCATATTTTACACACGGCATTCCAAACAATTACATGATTCATTTATAGTTTAACACACTTTGTACTTACACATTATATTCCAGTTTATTTTCGAAAAGGCATTTCCTCCGAAATATGTGCCTATGTAAATTATCTTTGTACTTAAGGGCCTATTTAAAAAAACACTTCTGCAAGGAGCTTGTCTCATTCTTTATGAAGATGTTCTTTTTATTTTTTTACTTTGATGTATTGAACAGCTGTGTTATATTTTACTTGTCTTAAAATTTCATAATCAAGATTCTATATTCTTGCATAATTTATGCTCATCTATGGAATTTTTTTATCATTTTACTAGATCTTTAAATTTTCCAATATTAAAATAGAACTTTATTAAAATCTGCAGTAGCTAGCATATTTGAATACACCATGTTTTTAGTAAATGTATGCTAATCTGAGTTAAATATGTGAATCGAGATCTTTAACGTCACATGATTTTATATATATGTATATATATATATATATATATATATTTTTTTTTTTTTTTTTTTTTCAGTCTTCACCCGAGTATATTTTTTCCATTTATCTTCAGACAGAGTGGGAAGGCCTCAGAGAGAGAGAGAGAGATTGAGAGAAAGAAAGATCCATGTGAGAGAGACACGCTGAATGGCTGCCTCCCATATGACCGGAACAGGGCCAAGGACTGAACCTCAACCGAGTTACATGCCCTTGACTGGAATCGAACCTGCGACTCTTGGACCCACAGGCCGACGCTCTAACCACTGAGCCAAACCAGCCAGGGCACATGCTTTTATATTAAATGGAAGACTGTGTTATCCAAAAGGAATATATTATTACCATATATATTCCTTAATTAATCTTGAACTTCAATCTCTCTATAATGTTTGTTTTTACAGTTCATGTGTGTAAGCAAACTTCAAATATGAATACATGCCTGTAACTCAACGCCTTATGTATCCATTTATTTGTTATAATAAGTCTTATTTTTATTAGCTTTTTGTCATATTAGCCAGTAAAAACTATATATCCATTTCTAATTTCCAAAATATGTTTTACAGAAATTTAACAGTTTAACATTTGAATGTTTAAAGGCTTCAAATAATGTCTTATTATTTTTTTTTCTTTTGATAACAAAAAATAATATAAAGGAGCAGTGATTCTTTAAACAATGAATTTGTTAAGGGTAAATTCTTCTCATTATTGTTTTTTTATCCTCACCCGAGAACATTTTTCACTGATTTTTAGAGAGAAAGAGAGAGACAGAGAGAGAAAGAGAGAGAAACATGGATGGGAGAAACAGCAATCAGTTGCCTCCATGCACACTGACCAGGGTGGAGATCAAACCCACAGCCACCTAAGTATGTGCCCTGACCAGGAATCAAATCCTCGACCTTTTGGTGTACGGGGACAATGCTCCAACCAACTGAGCCACACCGACCAAGGTGTGAAGAGTAAATTCACCTTTGGTAATTTATTATGTATCTAATCTATAAAATTTTATTCAAGTTAGACTATGGTAATTATTTAACAATTCCTCATCACACAATTATGTCTTATAATCACTGTTTAAATTATTTCTTCTATTTATTAGGCTACTGAAAATGTCATTTATAAAATTAATTGCTTTATATTTGAAGGAATAATTTAATTTTCGCAAACTATAGTTTTGCATCAATAAATGGGATGTTTCTGTATAGCTAAAACTTCAGTAGAGATTTTTAAATAATTGAGGTACCAAAGACTATACAGTATAATTGACTTTTCTTTAAAAATGCAAATACAACCTGGAGATTTCTGAGGAAGTAGTGGAGCCAGGACATCAAACTATTAAAATCCATGGTGAAGATTTCCCCTTCTATGAAAGTATACAATAGAGCAATTTGTATAATTGTGAAATAATTGAAAAATGTGACTGAAATTGCATGTGTAAATATTCTCTTGTGTAGAATAATCTCTTGTCCATCAGATGTTATAACCTATTTTAGAAGGAGTTTTGGAAGGGACAATTAATTATATAAGAAGCTACTCTATAGCCTGCATATTAAACACCAAAGAGGCCAATGCATCTTAGAAGTATCTTAGGTCTGTCATGTTATTTTATTAGTTCCTGAACTAGTAAAAAATGCAAAAGAGAATAATCATGAAATATTATAGTTACATTAAACATAACTAAGGCTAAAGAAAATATGGTGTCTGATTATTTTATGCCTCTATTTCTTTCATATTTTAAAAAACAATGAGATTCATACCTAGTATACTTTTAGTTTATAATAACCTAATGAAGTAGAAAACTAGAAACCTTCACTTTATAGATGAAAACTCCACTTTTCAATAAAATTTAAAATAGGCCTCAAATCTCTAGCATCCTCCTACTCCTAACATTTTCTTTGAAATATGTAAAAAGGGAGTATATATCATTAATAATTAATAAATACACATTTTAATACATTTCTGAGTACTTTCTTTGTGCCAAGGCACCTTCTAAGCTTGACTGTACTTAATAAACATGCTAATCAGTTAGCTTCAATTACTAGCTACAGTTTTTTGATAAAATGAGAAATGGAAAGGTAATTACTGTGTTAAGATTTCACAGATACTAAATTGCAGAACTGGGATTCAGATTCGTCAGTCTGCCACCAAACAGAATTAATCCCATCATCACACTGGTAGATGAAAGGGGACTTAATTTTTTCTTGGGCACAAAGGAGGAATTCTCCGATAATGAGAAGTCATCTATGAAATAAAAAAATAGGTGCAGGCTTTCTAAGCAGAGAAAATCACACACGGAAAGTATCTAAGGCAAAATGACCAGGAAATTTTCTAGAAAGAGCAGTAACAAAAATTATGTCTGGCTGGGATGGAGAGCAAGTGGTATGCAGTCAAAGTGGCCTTGGTCAGTGTTTTGTATTTTATCCCATTATAATAATGCACCTTTAGAGGAAGTGAGTCAGAGAAATACAAGTACCATATGATTTCACTTATATGTGGAATCTAATGTACGAAGTAAACTGACAAACAAAACAATAAGAAACTCTTAGATACAGATAACAGACCTACAGCTGTCACACAGGAGGGGGTTGAGGATGAGTGAGAAGAGTGAAGAGATTAAGCAAAGAAGAAATAGTAAGACACATGGACACAGACAATAGTCTGTTGATTGCCAAAGGGAAGGTGGAAGTAGGAAGAGGTAGAAGAGGGTAAAGGTGGATAAATAGTGATGGAAGGAGACTTGACTTGGAGTGGTAAACACACAGTACAATATACAGATGATATAGTGTAGAATTGTATACCTGAAAACTATATAATTTTATTAACCAATGTCATGCCAATAAATTCAATTAAAAATAAAATGCTTCAGTATTCTGTATTTCAGTTACAACATCTATAGCCTGAGGCTATAATAGAAATCTTTTTGTAGGATTTCTCTCAAGATTAGGTGAATCAATAATATAACAGACTATGATGCATATGAAATAATAAATATTAGCAATCATTTTTACTTTCTAATCTGTATAAGGCTCTGAGTAGATGCTATTTCATTTTTAATTAGAAAATTTGGTGTTTATTTCTATAAAATGAAAATAAAAATAAATTATAGCAAAATAAAGACAAAAAGTATATACTCCAAGTTAATGGCATATAAAAATTTTAAAAAATGCATAATTTAGTAAATTTAAGACAAATGAGGAAAAAATGAAATGATAGCAAACATTAAATTTGATTCTGTAAAAAAAAAAGTCTAAATACAACTTAAGAAAAAATAGATACAGTTCATTAAAACAAACAAATATAAACACGGAAGCAACAGTCAAACATGAACACAAAATATATTTAAAGTGATTAAAGGAAAGTATATCAAATTGCAATTTTAACTATAATTATAAACACATAGATGTCAAAAATAATATTCTGTTAGAAATTAATGTCTGCTTTAGAAATGTTAAGTAACCCCAGAGTAAATAAATATATAGACATTAAAAAATATAATTTGAATTTTATAAATTAATATTTGTCATAGTAACTAAAAACTTTTCTGCCCTGGCCAGTTTGGCACAGCGGTTAGAGCATTGGCCTGTGGTCCAGAGAGACCCGAGTTCGGTTCCCGCTAAGAGCACGTACCTTGGTTGCAGTTTGTCCCTGGCCCTGGTTGGGGTCATGTGGGTGGCAACCACTCGATGTGTCTCTCTCACATCAATGTTTCTCTCTCTCTCTCTTCTTCCCTCTCTCCCTCCCCTGTACTAAAAGATAAATACAAAAATGTCCTCGGGTGAGGATAAAAAAAAACTTTTCAAAGACAAAAATGACAAAAAGCAATGTCAAATATGTGAAATATTTTAGACAGATTATGTGCTTATTTCTATTTTGGTATTTTTACCTCAGGACTAAAGCTTTTATATTAATATAATTTTTCATAGAAACATATATGTACAATCATTAATAAATAACAAGAATAAATTCTCTGTTTCATGAGCTCACAACTGTACTCCTTATTCCTCATCCTGTATTATTTTAATAATACTTGTATCCACAAGAATTATTTTAGTGCACATTTATTTAAAAAATGATGAAATTCTAGCATTTTTTATTGAGTTGATAATGTGAACTGGTATCTGAGTATTTCTGAGCTAGAGTGAGAGCTATTTTTTATATTAAGTAAATTGTGAAGACATTTTAAGGAAGGCCTTCAAATTAAGCAAATTAGAGATATACTCTTTAAAGATGAAAATATACCAAACTAGTGGATTATAAAAGTGTAACACTAGTTCTCAGTTGAGTAATTGTTTTAATAAAATTATGGTGACAGTGTTATCAGAGAATTGCATAGATTGCCTTTCTCTGTTGCTAGTGGGAGTGGGGTTTTTGAGGCACTGCTGGAATAAGCATTTCCAGGACCCCCATGGGAGGGTAAGATGTGGTAAAAAGCTTTATTTTATGAAGTGATATCCCTTGGTTTGCAAAGTCCCATTTCCCTTCAACCTGTCCTGGAAAATATGCAGCTGTGGATTCAGTAGAGCTAGAAGTAAGGCCAAAGTGTCTAAAGTTTCCATTCCATGATGGAATTGAGTCCAGCGGGCTAGTTCCAGTCCATTAAAACCTTGTATAGAGAGCTCCCCCTACAAGAGAGCCAGGAACACAGGCAAACAAGAGAGCAAAAAAAAAAATGGGTGGGGGAAACCCCTCTGTTCTGGAGCTTAAGTACCTCAGATTTCATGCTCTTGCAGTGGCCATGCCTATTCTGGCCAATTACCTTTTCCAGGTATGACTGATAGGTAAGCATCTTCCAACATCACCCAGACCTTACTGGGTCTGTTGTCTAGTCCCTCCCCACAGAGATCTGTGGGGAACAGACCTGGAGAGTGCTAAACTGTGGCTTTCAGGCAAAGCTGTACAAATGGCATGCCTACATTATCTAGTCTCCCCTTTGCGCCTTTCCTGGTGTTAACTAATCACCAGGTAATTACAATGGTATCATTCCCCCCTGAGTAAAACGAAGCCTTGTATAATCTTATAAAGGAGAAATGGATAAATGTCTCCCTCTTCTTGTAACTGCCTCCTGCTGTTAAGGGCCATAGACCTGCCTATCTCAAGGCTTAGAGGTTCTCCCTGTATGACAGAGGAAGAGGATAGTAAAAAGCTGTCATCTTTGTTGTATTCTATAAATGACAAACTTGACAAGAAGGTTAAAAGGCATAATTTAAAAGTGGTGAGACTTATTAACAACTAAAGTAAGTGAGAGATAAAAACCTATGTGATAAAGGGGAAAGATTAATTTACAATGTCCCCAGTTAGGTTGGAGGAGTGGTTTCCTGGAGGCAGGTGTGTCTCACCAGTCTGGAGTCTTCTTGTCCACCTAATTAAGCTAAGGAAAATATTGTAAGATTTCCCCCATGAGAAACTATGGACTTCTCTGTCTGACCTGTTTGGGCAGAAATGTGAAAGTAGTTTCAAGTGAAGCTGATAGACCGTCCTTGTTTCATTGACTCAACTGTAAGTCCAAACTATTGAGTCTCATTTCAAGAGGCAGTGATGCAAATAACTTTTAAAGTGAGGCCTACATTGTGTGTACTAATAATTAAGTAAATATGGACACAGGCATATATTCTATGACAACAGAAACAAACAAAACATGAATGTTAATGTACACAGCAAATCATAAACCAGTTGTGAAGATTTTGAAATGCAAGGCTTCTACTGGAATGGAAGTAAGCAGTGACAATCTGATAGATTTTCTGCAGTTAGAACAGTTCTGGTGATGTCATCAGGTACTGAGGTCTGTATGCCATACACAGACATAGGCTTAAAAATAAAACTTTGAAGACAGTTAACTGCATTGGCATTCAATACCCACATTTGGGCATTATGGTTTCCATTGAAACATAATTTTTTTTTTCTCCCTAAGATTACCTTCATGTTCAAAGAAACTGTATTAAGTCCAGTTTTAGTTCAGATTGGTTATTTGTATAAACACAAGAGTAGCAATTGATCAAATTGATCACATAGGCATTCTTAAATTCACTTTGCTGGAATTTTATTTATTTATAAGGAATCCTTAGATTGATCATTAGTGAACACTCAGCCTCTCAGGGCAGAGAGGCCAAGGCCACAATTGCTATTAAGCTGTGCCTGGAACACCTGTAGGTTTGGGGCATGTTCTCAGGTCTTTGAGGCCCCAAAATTGTCTTGAGGTTCCTTTCCTGCCATCTTTCTGGAAAGCAACCTTGTTCCTCTCCTGGAAAGACTGTCATAATCCATGTGACCAAGCAAGGTATCAGGCCCTTTCCTGCAAGTGGCTTGTGATCAGCTTTGATTGACTTTGAGATTCAGTCTTAATTCCTTAAGGTTTTCTGGTGACATTCAGAATGCAGGCATGTCTCTCTTACACACGGCATTCCAATCAAAGTCTTGGTCATTAAGACCATGTAGTTTGGAACTGGTCTTATTGGATTTATGCAAATAAATGCATTGCCATGACTTACTCATTAAGATTTGCCAAATTCCAGAGGGATCAGGTAGGGAGAAAAAAGTTAAAATTGAGCAATTATCATTCCCTAGATTGGCAAACACATTTCATAATTTTTAAGAACACAGGCTTTCTTTATTTGCAAACACACTGACACTTTAAGAGACAGGTATATAGCAAAATTCACTGATTTAGCAAACCACAGGTGAATGGAATTAAACTGATTGGCTTAGATAGCTTAGGTTTAGATAAGATCTATTTTAACTCACTGATTTAGTAATCACAGGTGAACTGAATTAAACTGATTGGCTTAGATAGTTTAGGCTTATATTAGGATTTATTTCTCAGAATCTGCATTCCAATAGATGATTTAGATAAGCCTTCTGGCAACTAGGTATTAACACATTGTTGACCTGCAATTTTACGCAGAAGTTATCTCATGTCACCGGCTATTTTTTCGTAATTGTGTATGAAAGTGAAACAATCTAAATAAACTTCAGTATACTTTATTTATACATAATGAATTTAAATGAAACTTTGTACATATCTGCTATATATTATATTTTATACATATTATATATCTTAGTAATTTTTTTGGTGTGGTATACTGTATAGCAGTCACCTTTTAAAACACACACTTTACACGTTCTAGTTGGATTTTTTTTTATACCAGTGACTATTTTTTCTAAAACGTGGTCTTTTAGTTGCCCTGAAAGCCTAAAAGGTGAATCAATGTAAGGAGCTCTTTTAGAAGTACCAGAAGAAGTGTTAGGTTCTGAGCTGCACTTATTTGAACCAGCAGATATCCATTCCCTAGCTACTTTAAGTAGAAATTTTTTGTATCTTATTTTATTTTGTCTGTTGTAATTACAGTACATTTTTAATGCATTGAATAAAGCGCCACCCTGAGTTTCAAAAATTGAAATAGCTAATGGAAGTGCAAACACGAGTTAACTTGTGAGTGGTCAACATTAACATTACAAAGGCAGACATTTCCTTTTGACAAACCCAGAAAAAATTTCATGCCAGCATGGGTACTTTTGAGGAATGCAAATTGTATTATTGCTGATTTAAGGGAGAGAAATCTCTTCCTGGGGGAGTAGATTGGAAAGCTGAGCAGAAGTATGAGTGTCCTCAATTTTCTCTAGATTTTCTGTCATGGTGCCAGGGCCTGGGATCTGCACCTGACTCTTATTGCCAGACTGCGTCCAGAGACTTGTGTCTTGCCCCTCCGTTCCTACACTGGGGCAAAGACCTTCCTGAAATGGCAATACAATTTTGCCCAGATGTAGAGGTTTACTAGCATTAGTGTTGTTCAGGTGCTCTTTGGGTTGGACTTAATTAACTCCATATAGAGGATTCTGATGGCCCCTGATCTTACTGGAGGCATTTATCCCTGTGTCTGTCTGTACAAGGGATGTCTATTGTCTCCACTGTCTGAGGTAGACAGTGTATCATATTTTCCAATAGCCTTAGTCCCTGAAGAGGGTTAGTAGTGTATTCCCTGTTAATTTGACTGGGTTTAAATTCTATTTTCAGTCAATTTCTAAGATTAGGTAATAAAAACCTTTTATTTCTCTGAGTACTTGTACATTTGAGGTTTTCTTTTTCGTTTTTAATTAATTTTAGGGAGAGAGGAAGGGAGAGGGAGAGGCATTGATGAGAGAGAACATTGATTGGCAGCCTACTGCACGCCCTGTACTGGGGATTTGGCCCACAACCTGGGCATGTGACTTGACTGGGAATTGAGCTGGCAACCTCTTGGTTCACAGGTCGATGCTCAACCACTGAGCCACACTGGCTGGGCCATTTGAGGTTTTCTTTTTCTATTAGTTATACCTGTGGAAGAAGTATTAATTAAAAAGCTATGTTATTTGTATAAATTAAAACATCATAATTGTATTTATAGAAGAAATATTATTAACATGCATTAGGTTACAGACTTACAGTAGAGCAGTCCCATTGTCTTTTCATAACTTATGTCCCTAGCAAGATAGCTGCCAGAAGAAGGACTTCAACCCTCAAGCAAAGTGAAGAAATGGTAACATTGTGGTTACCGTTTCTTAGCAATGAGCAGAGAGGGGTGGGGGACATTGCAGTTAGCAAGATTAGCTTGCCAGGGGCCGGGGCCCCTGTGGTAGCTTTTTGTGTTTGCCAGGAGAAAGTCATCTCAGACAGAGAACCTAATCAGCGTCCCTCTCCACCCTTCCCCATCACATAGCCACAAGATCCGAGCTGTGTACCCCAATTCTGCAGTGCAGTAAGTTCATGGGACTGCCGCAGAGCAGAAATTCCCAAGCTGTGTCTCCCAGCACTGGGGGTTCTGAGCCAGAAAGGGCAGGGAAGGAAAGCACATCAGCTGGGGGTGGTTGGCGTTTCACAAGCCAGTAGTAAAATTCAAGTAGTAGCAAGTACAGGGTGGCATCTATTTACATATTTCCCTGGGATGTTTCCAGTCCACAGTCTGAGTCATGTGGGTGGAAATAGAGAGAAGAGAAATTGTAGAAATCCAGGCAGAATGCAGAGAGGTCGGGAGAGACCAATCTTGCAGACCAGGAGGAGAATTTGGGTGCTGGGCAGAGCCTCTGTGACACTATTGGACCTGTATTCTTTGGCACATCCTGGAGCCAGCTGCAGCTCCCACGCTGGGAGAAGCCCCAGTGCCCCTCTTCTCCTGAATCTGCATCCCAAGCAGCAGAAGTGATGTAGGCAGAGAAAAGGAAGCGAAAAATCCAGACAAGGACCAATATAAGGGACAGTGTGAGAAATGAATCATAAAACTCCCAGGCTCTGGAGAAAGATTTCTCACCACAGTCCAAGAAATCCAGGCCAGGTGTCCATCCTTCCCTGTGCAGGCCAGATGCAGGTTCCTGGGCAACTTTTATTTCTTCTGCTGTTTTGTCCTCGGGGTGCTGGTTTGGAGACTGCAAGGGGATGTTTCCATGCATTCCACAAGTCCATTCCTCTGGTTCTTACATCCCTTTGTGGTTACCAATTCTGTTGTTGGAGAATTGCATGGCTTGCCTTTCTCTGTTGCCAGTGGGAGTGGGGTTCTTGGGGCGTTGCTGGACTAAACATTTCCAGAGACACCCATAAGAGGATGAGATGTAGTAAAAAGCTTTTTTTTTTGCATGAAGTTATATCCCTCGGTTTACAAAGTCCCATTTCCCTTAAACCAGTCCTGGAAAATATGCAGCTGTGGATTCAGCAGAGCTAAAAGAAAGGCCAGTGTCCAAAGTTTCTGTTCCATGATGGAAGTGAGTCTGGCGTAATGTTTGGCGAGTTCCAGTGTATCATATGCACTCATTACACCAGTATGCTGCAATGTTATGTATGTGTGCTATAGGCAAGTGTTCAAGAACATTTATAATAAAGAGGTTTCTAAAAATGCTACTTGCTAGCTTTATTAAAAATTGTCTTATCAGTGAATGGACCAAAATAATTACTTTTGGCCCACTCTACTTTATCCAGTAGTTCATTAGACACTCCCAAAGGCTATGCCATAATAATCTATGGATGGCATATTTGTCCTTTCACAGAGAGACTCTTACTTGCCAGGTGGTCATTGCAGAACTGAATTAAAAAGATGAACTGTGAATTATTAGGCCTGTATCACATTCTTCATCAAAAACCCCACCATGTTTTAAACTACCACATTTTCCATTCAAGTTTACTATCCCGGAATCTACAAATACAGACTTGAATTCTGTGTACAAGTACCAGAGTTCTATAACACATTTGCCATAAGCGCTTTCGGGGGCTGCCTCTGTTAAGGAGCCACTGTTGACTGCCATCTGAGAGAGCAATCCCACTAATTCCCCCACTCACTGTTCAGTCCCTAATATGGTCAATATGCTGTTACTTGCATGTATCCACATTCTTCTTTTGAAAAAAAAATTACACGTTTAGCCTCATTAAGTTGATTTCACTCTTGTCCTAATAAATGGCGTACAATGCTAGACTGATCCTTCAGGGCATTTTCAGACTCTCAACTGCCCTTTGTCATTTCAACCATTCCTTTAGGGATGCCTTGCCATTGCATTTTATGATGTGAATATCCTCTACTCCACACTCAACAGAATTTCATATCACATATTAAAAAAAAAAAAAAAAAAACTTAACTAATACAGAAAGAGAGAGAGAGAGAGGGGAAAATGAAAGTGATTCCTTTATAAGGAGTGTGGCAAAAGTAGGTTTACAGTTGTGGGTATGTGAAGCACAGAGTTTATTCTTACATTATTATTTATTAATTTTGTTGGTTGTTGGTAGATATACATGAAAGCTTGACTTGGCAAGGTCTCTCTAATTTGAGCAGGAGTCATTGACCTCTGATACATACTTTACATCAAATGTATTCCTTATATTGACAGTTGTTCATTAAAAAATTCATACCTATTAATATTTATACCAGGGGTCAGTGAATTGTAGGCCCACCACTTGTTCTTGTAAATAAATTCTTGAAAAATAACCATACCCATTTACCGATATATTGTCTTTGGTTGCTTTACTGCTACAAGGGCAAAATTAAGCAGAACTGAGCAGACTTTATGGCTGCATGACAGAGACCATACATAGTTTATGATCTACGTATTTCATGGTCATACATATTTTATGATTTTTAAGTCTGTATTATAATTATGCCCTATGTATGTCTAAAAAATTGCAAAGAATTTTAATAATGTACATCATTTTTCTTCACAATTCTGTGAGTTAGGTATATTATCTTCTTTTATATGAGTACCTAGGAAGGTAATTAATATGTCCAATATACATATTTAACAATTGTTAGAGTGGAAAACAAAATGAAATGTATAGATTTATGCATAAAATATCTTCAAATAAACAAAGAAATTGAATCATTTGTAGTTGAACTATGTCACCTTTAAATACCCAATAAACTTCTTTATAATATTGTGAAAAGTTTATATATTAAAAACTAGCATTCCATTCTTCCTGAATATAAAAATGTTAGAAGCAATTACATGAATCAAACATACTCTTGACTAAAATTAATTAAAGAAATAAAATTAATTTTAAATTGCTTTTCATTTAGTTAAAGAAATCTCCAATCATGTTTCAACTCTCAAATTCATAGATTTAACTCATCAGTAATACTTTTATATATTGAATAAAGTTTTCTATTTGTATATTTGAAGATAAATCAATTTGTGATTAAGCCAGTTATAACTTGAAAGATTTGTTTTGTATATAGCTCAAGCCAAATTTAATTTTAATGAAAATGTTGCAATGTGTACTAATAAAAAGAATATGCATTTAATTCTACATTTCCATTTGTGACACAAAAACTAGATGATTCAATAACAAATATTCTTAAATGGGGTACAATGCCATATTATTGGAATCTTGATCAGAGTGACAATTTTCCTTTTATCTCTCAGACTTAACACATAGTAGATATTCAAAAATTAACATTTTAATAATCAAATGATTAAAGAATTAAAAATAAATTGTCCTAAAATAGAAAATGAAAAGAATTGAGAAATGGGTAAGAATGGATGACAAATGGCAAGTCAATTTATATTCTAAAAGCTATTTAGAAATTTCAATCCTATTAGTATAAACTGCATACATTTCTTTACATCCATAATGCTTTATATTTTCCTCAAAAGTAAAAATATGTATAATTAATGGTATTCCAATCAACATGGAGGTAGAAAGTTCCCAATTTAAGGAAATTATATATTATAAGAAGGAGTCATGGATTCTGAGCTATTTTCCATTCCATAATATAAAGGCACATTTTGAATCTTTACTTTGACTGTTTCATTTTAGATGACAAGATTCAGGTGGTACAGTTTATCAGTTATTGGAAATCATTGTGGATGATGAGCTAGAGAGTTTTTCTCATTTCTATCTGAAAATGTGTGGTCTAGTGTTTAAAGCCAACAAATAAGTTTGGAGGAACTGAAATGACAGAATTAATATTTAATGATTCTAGCCATGTTATAAGCAATGTGTAATTAAGAAACATAATTCCATATCTGTAATTATGGTATAGTGTATTTTATTCCAGCTAGAGCATCTCATTTAGTTTTATTTTGTATTCTTTCTTATCTCAAATATATATATGTATATTTCAGAAGAAACATTGTTACTGTCTATACATATATAAAATAGGACACTAACATTTTTGGCTTTATCTTTTATTTATATCATTTGTATAAAATGCATTTATAGTAACAGTTTAAAATTAATAGGAGTAAAATACTATTCAGGCAGCATCTGTGACAGTAATTATTATTTTAGGGCACACTCTACATAAGTACTAGAGTATATTATTTCTTATAGCTGTTAGAGAATAATTGATATCAATTAGAAATTATATGACAAATTATACTGTTTAAAATAAAACTTTATTTTGTGTAGTCCAATTGAATGTTCAAAATGTCTGTTAGTACATTTTATTTAACAGTTTTAATATTAAAGAATCATTGTACAGAATTATATGTTAAATTAAGACACATATTGAATATATTTAATGAGTAACCAATTTTATCCTAATTGTTGTTTCTCTAAGATTTTGAGACCATGCCAATATTTACCTTTTATTTCCAGAGTGTGGGTAAATATATCTATATGGATTGCAATGAAAATAAAACGTACAAAATATATCAGAATGTCTGCTTTCAGATATTATGTAGCAGCTATTGTTAATGCCACGAAATATACAATTAAAAATTAATGTTTTTAAAAATTTTGGAAAGCTGTGACACAAGAAAAGAACTAGGAGAATTAATATTCAGTAGAAGAAAGACTTCTTATAATAGATTGTTCTACCAATGACTTCTAATTTGGTCACTTTTACCTTTATCAAAAATTCCTCTTACCTTTAAAGGGAGCCCAGTAAAATGGATTCATGAGTTTTCAGTGAAATAATGGAAGCCACAAATCAATGAAATGTCATTTTAAAGTGGTGGAATTAAATAACTGTCAACTTAGAAATCTACATGAAAAAATCCTTTAAAACAAGAAGTTGAAAAATACCTATATTCAGATGAATAGAAGTTAATTAATGGGTATGTCTACACTAAAAAAAAATTAAAGAAAATCCTTTAGATTCAAAATATATTTGTAGATGGAGATAGAGAAATTCTAGTGCAAATGAACATTAGTCAGGTTGAAGAACTGATGTGATGTGTTATCTTTGAAACGTATTGTTGTATTTGATTTACTTAGTATTTTGTTTAGGATTTTTGCATCTGTGTTCATCAAAGATGGTGGTTTGTTGTTGTTGTTGTTGTTATGTGTGTGTGTGTGTACGTGTGTGTGTTATTCTTGCCAGATTTTGGTATCAAGTTAATATTGGCTTCATAATTATTCAACATAGCACTGGAAGTCATAGCTTGAGCAATCAGGCAAGAGACAAAGATAAAAGGCATGGGAATTGGAACTGAAGAAGTAAAACTGTCATTGTTTTGTAAAACAAATAAACAAAAAAAACCCTAAACACTCCACCAAAAAACTATTAGAAACAATAAACAAATACAGGATAAATTTTCAGGATACAAAAAATAATGTATTAAAATTCATTGCATTCTTACCTACTAGCAATAAAATTTTAGTAAGAGAAATAAACAAAAATGAATTTATTTTGAAATTGCAACAAAAATAATAAACTATCTAAGAATAAACTTAACAGGATATGAAGGGCCTATACACTGAAAATTATAAGGCATTATTAAAAGAAATTGAGTATGATGCAAAAAATAACAAGATATTTTGTGTTCATAGATTGGAAGAATCAACATAGTTAAAAGTGATAATATTTCCCAAAGCAATATGCAGATTTAATGCAATCCTTACCAAATCACAATGACATTTTTAAAAGAAATAACAAAAACTCATCAGATTTGTATGGAACCACAAAAGACCCCAAAGAGTCGAAGCAATCCCAAGAGAAAAGAATAAAGTCAATGGTATCACACTCCCTAACTTCAAATTAGACTACAAAGTGACAAGAATCAAAAGAACACGGTATAGGCATAAAGACAAACACACAAACCAATGAAATAGAATGAGAGCCCAGAAATAAACCTACATGTATATGGGCAAATAATTTTTGACAAAAGAGCCAGAAACATACAATAAAGAATGCCTTTTCAATAAATGATGCTGGGAAAACTAGAAAGCCAAATGCAAAAGAATGAAACTGGGTTATTTATAACCTTACACAAAAATTAATATAAAATGGATCAATATATTTCATACAAGAAAACATAGGTACTAAGCTTATGGACCTTAGAGAGAATTTCATGAATTTTACCTCAAAGGCAAGGGAAGTAAAAGCGAAAATAAATGAATGAGACTATGTCAAACTAAAAAGCCTCTGCACAGCAAAAGAAACTATCAGCAAAACAAAAAGGCAACCAACTGAATGGAAGAAGAGATTTGCAATCAACAACTCCAAATACAATATGGGGTTAATATTCAAAATATATAAAGAACTCATACAAATCAACAACAAAAAGCAAACAATCCAATTAAAAAGTGGGCAGAGGACAAACATTTCTCCCAAGAAGACATACAAATGACCAAAAGATATATGAAGATACTCAACTCACTAGCTGTTAGGGAAATGCAAATCCAAACTATAATGAGATACCACCTCACACCTGTTAGATGGCTATTATTAACAGGACAAATATTAAGTATTGGAGAGGTTGAGGAGAAAAAATAACTCTCATTCACTGCTGATTGGAATAAAAACTGGTACAGTCACTGTGAAAAACAGTATGAAATTTTCTAAAAAAAAAAAAAGAATAGAGTTACCATATGCCCCAGCAAAACCTGCTCTGGGCATCTATGCAAAAAGTTTGAAAACATTTATTTGTAAAGATATATGACCCCTATGTTCATTGGAGCATCTTATGCATGGTGACCAAGATATGGAAACAATAAAGTGTTTTTCAGTAGATGATTGGATAAAGAGAATGTGCCACAGATATGCAATGGAATCCTAATAGCCATAAGAAAAGTTGAAATATGAAATATTGCCATTTGCGATAATATGGATAGATCTTGAGAATATCATGCTAAGTGAAAAAAGTCAGACAGAAAAAGTCAAGAATCAAAACTGAAAGCAACAAATCAAAAAACAAAACAAACAAAAACTCTTAGACATAGACAACTGTATGGTGGTTACCAGAGGGAAGGAACGTGGAGGGTCTTAAAGGGTAAATGGGGTCAAATATTTAATGATAGAAGGAGGTTTGACTTTGGGTGATAAACACACAATGCAATATACAGGTGATGTATTATAGTATTGTACCCTTGAAATCTATATAATTTTATTAACCAATGTCATGAAAGTAAATTTAATAAAAAATTAAAAAAATAAATGATATGAATAATTTAAATAAATGTTGACTTAGTACCACCACTACAGTATTATTAATAATGATGGAAATCATAATGTCTTCTGAAATTTGAAAATTATGTAGAGTAAAAATATATGACAAAATACCTTTTAAAAAAGAAAATGGAGCTAAAATATTTATGATCTTGCAATGTTTGGGGAGGATTAAAATAAATATTACATTAAGAAAAAAGGGTTAAATTTTAAAGATATGAGCAAGCATCTTAAAATTCTAGAAAAAGAAAAGGTAGACATGATGTTAAAAAGCAGATAGCGGGGAAGTAAAAAGGGATGTGCAATAATATAAAAATTTTATAAGGCCAACTATTCAATTTTTAAGAAAATTTAAAAATTATAAATACTGAGAAAGGCTGAATAATAAAAAGTACTAATTACTAATATCAGACATGAAAAGGGCCATCACTATATCTCATAGATATTAAAAGATGATGGAAGATATATGTTTCTCTGATAAATTTGAATAGTTTGATAAAATAAACAAATTTCTTGGAAATTATTACTCATTACAACCGACACACACACAAATATATAGAATATTTCCACTGCAGTGTAGTTTTTAAAGTAATTAAATTCATAAATAGACTTTCCCACAAAGATAACTCTAAGCTCATGGCTTTATTTGTTAGTTCTTTGAAATTGTTAAGAAATGAATATTAGCAAAATTACATAGAGTCTTCCAGAAAGAAATAAATTAAGGTTCAATTCCCAACTCATTTTGTGAGTCCAGAATAACTTCAATACAAAATTTGTCAAGAAAATTTTAAGAGGGGAAAATAATAGTTTAATTAATATTTGGAACACAATCAATTACACCTTAGAAAGGGGACAAAAGTAAAAACCTATAATTATCTAAATGTTAAGAAAAATAAAATTTTCATACTTATTAATGTTGAAAATTATATATAAAATGAAATAG
This sequence comes from Tadarida brasiliensis, assembly GCA_030848825.1. Lineage (NCBI taxonomy): Eukaryota > Metazoa > Chordata > Mammalia > Chiroptera > Molossidae > Tadarida > Tadarida brasiliensis. The sequence goes on from CM061266.1 coordinate 68,075,437, forward strand.
GGCCTGGCCGGTGTGGCTAAGTGGAATAAGCGTCATCGCATGGGCTGAGAGATCCTGGTTTGATTCCTAGTCAGGGCACATGCCCAGGTTTCGGACTCAGTCCCCAGTAGGAGGCATGTAGGAGGCATTTGATCAATGTTTCTCTCTCATATCGATGTTTCTATCTCTCTCTCCCTTCCTCTCGTTCTCTAAAAAATCAATAAAAACATATTTTTTAAATGTAATAGGATTTCTTTAATCTTATTATGAGTATCTCAGAAAAAGTAAAAGAAAGCAACTTTTGTACTAAAACATATTTAATGGAAAAATATTGAACGATTTTCCTCTGAGAGTGGAAACAAAATAAAAGTGTTTTTCTATGGCCATTTCTATTTTACATTGTACTATATGCCCTTTCAATGTAGTAAAAACACACATTATAGACAAATTATATAAAGAATGGAAAAGGACATATTAGTGTCCATCACAGATAATATGACTTTGGAAGATTAAAATTCAAAAGAATATAGAATTAGAATTAATAAGTATAGCAAGCTCACTGGATACAAGTTAATATACACACATCAATTGTAGTTCTATATACCACCAACTGCCAATACAGAAAAAGAAATGATATCATTTACAGTGATATTGAAAAACACCAAAATTATATCCTTTTTTGTTTGTTTTTATATATTTTTTATTGATTTTTTTAGAGAGAAAGGAAGGGAGAGAGGGATAGAAACATCAAACATCGATGTGAGAGAGAAACATCGATCGGCTGCCTCCTGCACACCCCCTACTGGGGATTGAGCCCACAACTCAGCCATGTGGCCTGACCAGGAATTGAACCAGGACCTCTCAGTCCATGGGATGACACTCAATCACTGAGCCATACCCGTCGGGCCCAAAATTATACCTATAACTCTTACTGTGGATATGAAAACTTACACCTTGACTATTTAAACCTTTGTAGAGATTAATTTATCTAAACAAATGGAAGGCTATACCATAATTATAGAATAGAAGAAACAATTGTTTAAATATCAACCCTCTCCAATCTCATCTAGAAATTCAGCTAAAATTCAAGATCACAGAATTTTTTTTCTTTTCTTTTTTTCCTTGGTGCTGATGGAGACTGATAGCTAATTCTAAAATGTATCTAGAATTGCTAAAGACACAGAAGAGCTAATATAATCCTGAATAAAACAACCAAAGCTGGAGTATATATACTGCCAGATATATTAAGCTTTACTGTGAATTCATAGTAATTAAAAGAATATCACTGGTGCAAGTTATGAAATATTGGTTAATGGAAATATTGTATATGGTCACCTAAGTTACAGCAAATATGCTATAGCAAAATAGTGACCAAAACAAGTGCTTTTGAATAACCAATGCTTCATTGATTAGATAATTATATGATAAAAATGAACTTTGAGCCTTACTTCATAGCTGACCAAATAATAATAATAATAATAATTTGAGAGTAATCATTGAACTAACACAAAGAGTTGAATTTTCACATTAGACTAATACAAATTAGGAATTGTACCCAGTATCCAGATATATTAAAAATTTCCAGAAAGAAACAATCAAGAGAACAGTATATATATCATCAAGTTAAAGCAGAAAATGCCTTATTACAATAAATTAAATAGCTCACAACATTATTGGTTGGACAATTAAATTCGTGGTTGAGTTTTTGAGAAACAACTTCTTATAATCAGGGCACTGATGTATGTGCTATCTTCAGTCATCAGCAAGCCACTGGGTCCAAAACTAAACACTGCGCTACTAGAACATTATTAGTAAGTGACTCCTGAGATCAGAAACCTGTCGGGATCAGAAAGCTGTCACTTTTGCTGAATTCTAAAATTCTGCAATATATATGCTAATGAAATATGATTCAGTCTTAAATAAAGAAGGAAACCCTGCCATTTGGAACAATATTGATAAATCTAGAGGGCATTATAAGTGAAATACGATCTCATTTATATGTGCAGTCTTAACAAACAAGCCAATAAGTTGACCTGCTAGTAACGGTAGAATGATGCCTAACATACAATTAAAGGGTACCAACTTTTAGTTGTAAGAAGAATAAATCCTGGAGACCTAATGTACAGAAGATGACTATAGTTAATAGTAATGTATATAATAGAAGGGAAAAATGCAATACTCAGTTATATTTAGTCATTTTGCGCTTCATAAGGCTAATTTAGTTTGGCATTGAAGGAAATTAGTGTCAAACTCTTAGCCAGGCTTTAGAAATTTAAATCCAATCCGACATCTGGAGAGAATGTTAGTTTTAGCTGAAGGGTGTACCTTGTTTTATAATTTCCATTTTGAATATTCATTTGTAATATATCACATTCAAAAGATATTTGGGGGAATAAAATGTTAGATATATTAATGTTATATAAAGAAATCTGAGGAAAGTAACTTTAAAAAAATCGTTGTTGAATTTACTGGGGTGATATTGGTTAATAAAATTATATAAGTTTCAGGGATACAGACAATAGTATGGTGATTACCAGAGGGAAAGGGGTGGGTGAAGGTAGAAGAAGGTAGAGGAGGGATAAATGGTGATGGAAAGAGACCTGACTTGGGGTGCTGAACACATAATACAATGTAAAGTTGATGTATTGTGAAAATAATGTTTATACATGGAATTGACTAAATTTATTTTTTTAACCCATGATGCTATGTATATCCTATTGAACACAGATTAAAATATAAAATAAAGTGATTCAACAAGCTACCTCTTAGTTAAAATACACTATTAGTCATTAAGATTTGCTAATTTGAAAAAATCCAGTTAATTTATTATTTAAATATTTTAATTCAGATCTCCAGGTGTTTATATAATAATTTAGAATCATGTTAAATTATTATGTTAAGTACCCCTCTCCAAAGTATTTATTTCAAATTTACCACAATCTCATTCTGACTGTTGTGGAAACTCAGTGAACTTCTGAATAATTTACTTTTCTTTCTATATGCTACCATGTTTTTACTATAAACCTAAAAGCCCACAGAGTGGAAAATTACTAAAAACCCACTTAAAATATCATGTCTATGTCCAGTATGTTTTCAGTGGATGGAAACATTTATGAATTTGGAACTCTCTTTAAGTTAGTCCCAAACCTGCATTCTGTGTTTTTCCTTCACTGCTTACCATAATTTTAGAAAATCAGTTGTTAATACTCTGTTAAATATCACCTATGTTAAACTGATATCTCCTGGAGAATAGAGTATGTGTTATTACTATTTTTCACTAAAGCAGCTACTTATGATTAGAAGAATACTTAAGAAAAAAATTTTTTAGGAAGTATCTATACAAGGAATGCCTGAATAAATGAGTGAATGAAATTCCCTTTGTATTTATTTATAACTCAACTTGCAAATGTTGCTACTAGTCTGGTAAGCAACTTTCCAAGCAGGCAGATTCTGAAATTAGAATATGTAGGACTTCATTTAGGGGACCTCAAGAGTTTTGTTTTGGACTTCAAATTGTAAAAGCAATAAAGTTTATATGGGTAAAGGTGAACTCACTCAATAAAGCACAGTTTGCCTGTGTGATTTATTTAGGTCACTGGATCCTTAATTTCAGGTGCTTTAGTCGGAATTATGTTGACCATCACAAATCTTCTCCCTCTTTATTCTGTTTAGAATAACATCCAGGATCACAAAAGGAATCATTATGGGATGAACTTCTGCGAAATCCTATAGCCTATGGCAATTTATCTCAGGCTCTCAATTTGGACCTGCTTTGTTGATTAGATAACCATTGATCATGGTTATATATTTCAGAGTTGCTGAGTGTAGGTTCAAACCCAGTGCTATAGTTGACTACATCAATGAATAAAGGGAAATGGGGTCTTTACAGTACAGGAATTATCTTCCTGAATTGCAGGGGAAGAAAAAAAAATCAATGAAAGTGTGGCAAACAGTGGCTTAGCAGAAAGTGTAAACAGTCTGTGCTGGAAATACCCTGATTTTAGGATTCATGTTTGCCCAGAACTAGAGGAAAACAACAGTGGAAGTAAAAATGCCTCACAGTCTGTTATGTTAGTGACAGAATTTTGGGATTTCAACAGGAAACATCCCAAATTAGAGAAAGAATGCATCAGCCTAAAGACTCTTTTGTTCCTTAGAAAAGTCAATTTTTTTTTCTTAAAGGAAGAACTATTTCAATTCAGTAAGTAGTATTTGGTCCTTAATATGTTAGAGAGGGAATCAGCTAGTATTTTTAAAAGATTCATGTTACATTTGACAGATGTAAGAAAGAAAATAGGGAAGAAAAGGTAACATGACAGGAATCCCAGTCAAGTTGTCCTACTGCACAGAAGATGACCCTTTTATAACAATAGAAGAGGTAAAAGTTAAAAAAGCCCCACTGATTTTAGTTCAACAGTCTCTTTGAGGACATTTTCTAATTCCAAGAAATGGAGAAACATATGAGACCCATTTCTGTGATACAAGAGAGAAGGTGGTGGGGTCTCTCTCCTACCACTGAGAATTCTCATTTGATTCAGAATTGATGTACCAGAAACACAGTAGTCAAAATATAATAACATAAGAAAGAAGAAAGGTTCAGAGAATTTCTCATGAATAAAAGTATTTCAGATATCACAGTCTAAAAAAGAACCCCATATTCCCGAGGCAGTGGGAAGATAGTACCCCAATTAATCACATGACGGAAGAGCTCTGTCAGTTGAAAATTTCACTCACATATTTTGGATTCTCTGTCAAGCCACAAAGAAGCAACCTGTTAGTGATCTTGAAACCAAACATGCTTCTGTTGTTTGTGTCTACATTTGTTTCTCTTCTCCTCTCCCCCCAACAATGAGATTTCTTCTCTGGTCTGTGGCTGACTGTAGGCAATCACTTCTCAGAAGGAGATACGTGCACCTATGAAGAACAGTGAAGCTTATAAAAAGTACAAAATATCAAATTCAAGTAGTACTCTCAAGTAGATAAAAGTGTCTTAGTCGGCTTGGGCTGCTATAACAAAATACCATTAACCTAATGGCTTATAAACAGCAGAAATGTATTTTTCACAGTTCTGGAGGCTGGACGGCTGAGGTCAGCATGCGGCATGGTTTCACAATGGTCAGCGCCCTCTTCCAGCTTGCAGACTGCTGCATTCTTCTTTCCTCACATGTTGGAAGGAAGGTGAGGGAGCTCTCTTTGAGAGTTAGGATTTCCACGAATAAATTTGGGGGAGGATGCAAAACACAGTTTATAACTTTGTGCCATAAGGAATAAACTATGTTGGGATCAGGTGTGTGCATGGGTGTTTTTATAAAGCTACAGATGTGATTTCTATGTGAACTTCTGACTTTTTACCTTAAAAGTATATTTTCATATATATTGTTTTTGCGAATTTCAAATTTGCTTCAGAAGCACTATTTTCAAAGGGAATTTGTGTCTAGGTCATAAAAGAGATAGCTTTTTGCATTTGTTTCTAGAGAAGCAATTGTACTTTTAAAATTTCCTGGAAGTTGTATTAGTGCTCAAATGGGCTTATATGTCTTATTGACCAGCTGGAATTTCAGAAAAGTAGAAACACAGGACTGACTGAAGTTAGTCTAACTAAATTTGCAGATGCTAAAGGAAGAAATGAACCTGATTACCATAGAAAATGACTCAAGTAGCTACAGCTGGGAAATGATAGTGGAGAAAATATTTTTGGAAATAAATTTATTTAAAGGAAGAATCTATTTCACTTAAGAGACTTTAATTCCTGTATAGGAACAAGAGCTTTCACTTAGAGATGGGTGTTGCTATTTACTTTTAAACATTGTTTAATTGCTGACAAGACATCTTCTAATTCATTTCCATGTAATAGATATCACAGATTAACCAATGCTTTATATTTATTTAATAGTCATGGAAATTGGGATTTTTTTTTTTGAGTGTATGTGCTTGCCAAGAATGAGTTGTATTAGTCCTTTGACTAATTGTTTTAATTTTGGTGTGTATTATTTTATTGATGTGATTTAATTAAATAATATGCAAAATTATTCTGTGTAAGCACAAGGAAAATAGATTTATTCTATTGGCACTAAATTGAATACTTTAGAGAAACTCCCTACTATCAAATTGGTTTTGATAAAACTTTAAAAGATTCAGGGGTGGACAGATAGTAAAATATATCATTTTTTAAAATATATATATTGAGACTGATATTTCTGCTATTTTTAACATCTCTCCCTTTTATAAATAAATAGGAAACTAAAAATGTATGTATTATGAAAGTGGTATACAAGAAAGATTTTTAATTAGACACATTACATTGATAAATTAAAAATTTTTTAAGTTGAAATATTTAAATTGAATATATTATCTAATTCCACTCTGAGTTACAAGATATAAACATCTGAGTCTCTGACTCTGGAAATCCCTTTTCACTTTCCATGCTGTCATGAAACTACTAATTTTATATGCTAATTTATATTCTGTTGTCAGAATTTGGTGTAAAGATGCTTATGAAAACAATCTCTTGTTATCAATGTTTTGAAAAAATTGTACCAACATTTAATATCTTTCATAATACCTTGATTTAATTAGAAGTAATTTCATAATAAAAAGTATAATAATAATAATAATTTTTTTATTTTAAGATTTTTTTAATTGATTTTTTTTTGCAGAGAGAGGATGGACAAGGAAGAGAGAGAGAGAGAGAGAGAGAGAAAGAAACGATGTGAGAGCGAAACATCGATAGGCTGCCCCCTGCACACCCCCTTCTGGGGATAGAACCTAGAACCCAGGCATGTGCCCTGACCAGAATTGAACCAACAACCTTTAGGTGCCCAAGACGAAGCCCAACTGACTGAGCCACACTGACCAGGACAAGTGAAATAATTCTTTTTAAAACTCAAAGTTCACAGAGAGGCCTCCAAATCCTCTTTTCCATATCTTATTATCGTTTTCTATGTATGTTGTGTTTCTAAAATGGTTAGAAGGCCCTGGCCTAAGGGGAACGTAGATCTGAGCTCCTCATTCTGTGAAGTTCTGATATGAAAAAAGAAACCATAACGTTTTGAGAATGGAGGGTTGAAGCTAAGCTTTTCTTTGGAGAAGTTATTCATTCTGTCTGACACTCTTGTATTACTGTTTTCTGGCTTTTGTTGTTGTATGGTTAACAGGCGCATGTGAGTCTCTCTCAAATGGGAAATGTAGTATACTGGTGAGGCCAAATGAGGCCCAGGAAATTTAAAACACATGCTTACCACTCAGGCCAACATTTTTGTTCATTTAACAAAGCAGTGGTTTTATTACTGCAGTTAGTGTGTTTAAGGTGTAAACATGTAAAAATGCACACAAAATAAGTTATTAATATTGTTTCTTGTATCTAATCAAGGCATTAAAAATACGGAGTCAAATTTTTACATGACAAATGAATGTAGAGAAAAATCCTACTTTTAATCATAGTTTTTGGTTTTATTTTGTTTTGCTTGAAACACTTCCACAGTATCAAGTACTCAGTTCCAGAGATTCAGTTGCCTGGGATTTGGGATCAGGGCTCTGACCTCACTTTCTAAGGAGGCCAGTTATAATTATTTGAACACCCATGATTTCAGTTGTGTTTGTAGCTCTGATCTTTTGGGAGCAATTTTCTTCTTTTCTCCAGTGACAATAAGCACAGCATGGAGAGATCTTTAATTAGCAATCTTGCCCTAGTATTATTTTAGTAATTTCAAAATATTGAATTCTGTTCTAGAGATCTGATCACTTTTAATGAATAGCATAACCTTTACAAATTGCCTCATAGTTTTATTTTTCCTGATGTTTTTCTAAATTGTTCAAGATTATTCAAGACTGACAGTGTAGATAACTAAAGCTACATTTCCTTGGTTCAACACCTCACCCGCACTGATTAGTCAATTGGACCATAAATCAGCATCTGCCATTTTTTCCTCTTCTCCTCCTGGCAGGCATTGAGTCCTGGTTGCTATGGAGATTTTCTCCACCATTCCAGAGGCAAATAGGGTGTCATGTATTTCAACCAATAGAGTCACCACAGTTAACTTGGACAAATATGTTTCTTCCAAAATTGTGGAGCCGAATTACCAAGCTCCAGTCTGGGATTTCAGTTGTTTGTAGATGCTTCAGTGATGGTTTTCTTTTATTTATATGGGTCTGCTTCCAGGGTAGCACCATGTTCTTGAAATCCTGGCAAGAATCTGAAAGTTCTAGTATCAGGGTAATGCAGAATGTGTCAGGCTGCAATTGAAAGTGCCCTTCCTCTTCCATAGTTGACTGTTCTTTGCACCAAGTACATGCTCAACTTTCTCTTTCATTGGGAAGAGATTCTTATCAAGAGAATTCTGAGTCTTTCACACACGCAGGTCCTTAGTGGACTCACTGCAATAATTCTCTCAGTGAATCTGTATACATATTTCTGAGTTACATCAAATACACATCTGAGTCTCTGTCTCTGGAAATCCCACTGTACTCTCCATTCTGAGACTACTCATTTTATAAGCTAATGTATATTCTGTTTTATCTCATTTTACTAAAAATATGAAGATTTTATTTAGTTATTTACTTAAACAGTGTATTTATTTTGAAATGTATTGGATGGTAAAAGCAACTTCAGTTGAAATAAATCTTTCTTGGAAATGCAGGAGATCACTTTGTAAGCGATTCAGAGGAATAAAGGAATTCGTTGTCCCTTTTTATATTATGTTTAGTTCCTGTTCATTTCATGGTTCTTATATATACATTTAAGGAGACCTTACCACACTTTTGAACTTACTTGTTATTAGGCTCAAGAATTTCTAAGCTCTTATATGTAAAAAGTAAAGTACTATTCTTTACAAAGCTGCCAATCTCATGTACAAATTGTATTCGTGTTATATTTGGAACAGAGGCCGATGTCATTTAGAGCTGTGTGACAGAAAGTAGCGCAGGAGCCTCGAAAGGTGTCCTTGCTGATACATTAATAGACTGGGAAAGTGTCTGGCACAGTACTCTGTGATTCTGTGTATTACATGTAGATCTCTAAGTGTTTAAATTTCTCTTCTAGTATAATGAGTTGTTTCCTAATTCACTTTCATTTTGTTTCAGCACACTCTGTATTCCCATTTGTTGAATATATTTGAGAAGCTATCATTTGGGGATTCAAGAGTGAATGAATAATGTTAAAAGAGTAAGAAATCTGGACAAGGATATTATTCCATGTTTAAAATAATGTCTTATCACAGTTTCACACACATAATGGAGATGTCGTGATTCCTGAACTCCCAATCCTCCTCCGAAGAGGAGAGAATTAGAAGTTCTTTAGAGACCTTTAAAAAATAGATTACATAAAATTAGCATTCATATTAGAGTGGCTAAGGACATTTACATTATATTATAAAATATTGTCTACCACAAAAATACTATATCTCTTCTGACATATTTAAGAAGCGTGTGCATACTTGATACATTTATTCCCAGGATTAGTCTTATCCATGTGCAGAATAAAAGGTTTCAAATAGAATATATTCTTTCTAAGCTCAGGCAAATTTCTATTTATTTCTGATACCCAAAAACAAAGAGGAAAAGAGGAAGAATATTGGCAAAAGGAAAAGAAATAAGTCAAATTGTCCCTAACATCACATTCAATAAGGTTCCCTCCCAAAGCATTCATATTTATTTAATAGAAAAATGATCAACATCTTCTATTATGTAGGTCAAATGAACAATTATTATTTATCGCTCTTCTAAATGAGTTATTACACCATTGACTGTAGCTGATTCGATTTTAAATGGAGAGCAGTTTCTGAATGCAGTATTGAGGTCTTGGGTGTAGAAGGAAGGACATCATGATTCAGCTTCCTGATGAGTCAGGGAACTTGGTACCAAAGGAGAAAGTATATTTTACAGCTGTAAATCCAAGACATTTTTGCTCAATTCATATAATGTCTGATCATTTCTAATAATGTAAATATACTTGTACAATATTACTATATTTATTTTGAGGTATCTTATAAATTTCACTACTTTGAACAGAAAACCAAGGTGCTTATAAATTTAAAATATAAGACCAGTGAAATCTCTTTTAAAATGTGTTTTGAACTTATATTTTGTAGGAGATATTAGAAACTTGTATTTATCACTGACTTGGTTACTATAGTTAGAAAATGAATGAAATTGATTACCTTTCTTTTGGTTTGGTTTTGTTAGTATCACTGATGTACAAATTGCTACATCATGAGTAAATTTTGAAATCTGTATTATCTAGAAAATTATTGTCTACCAAAAATTAAACCTAGGTATATTGAAAGAATAGTAACATTAAAACAATACTTAAATATAAATAGTAAAATTAAGTAAAACTAACAAGAAAAATCATTAATCATACATTGTGGAAGCCAAGGACATTATAAAAAGTGTCACTAAATGTACTAAATCCAGAAGGTGGCAGTCTTGTACTGTATTATGCAACCTTCTTGGCCTTTCTTTTTCTCTATTCACACATATAAATGTATGTATTTGTATTTACAAGTATAAACACATAAAACTGCATGCATTTATATAGTGGATACTTATTCACATGGAAACATTATAATACAATTTTCATATTCATCAATTCAATATTTTCCAGCTCTATGGAGCTAATGATATATTTCATTAATTAATCTGGAACATTATTTTATATCAAGTAATAGTTTAGTTCTAAAATTGGTGCATGAACACTCTATTGTATAATTATTTTGTAACATTAATTACACAACATAGTACTGAAGCAAAATAATTTTGTTACAGTGAACTCATTCAAAATTAAAAGAAAATCTCATTAATATACACCAATTGTTTTTATGGTTTCATTAGAATTGTTGTTTGCAATAGACTTAACAGGTCAGTTAGAAAGTTAATTGTAATGATTTGAATTCATTGTTTAGTTTATTTAAATATGAAGTTAAGCATATATAATAAAATTTGACTCCAGATTAAAGAAAAAGCAATGTGAGTGTGCCAACTATATAACGCTTTCATACCCAGATAACTGAGTCCTAGTTAAATAAACTTCACTAAGAAGTGACACTGCCAGCAATTGTACAGAAATAGAGCCTAAAGGGGAGAACCGTAAACAGCTCTAGACAAATGTGTGGTTTGAAAAATTAGGACTAAAGAAAAAATACACCATTTCAAAACAGAGTGTAAAAATGTAAATGAAATATAAAAAGTCATTCTACAGATGTGAAAACATTTTGCGACAAAGCAAACTCTTTTTTGTTCTTTCTAAGTTACACAGCCTAGTTCATGCACTCTTCGATTTTCTCCATCATTTTATCTTTACTTATACGGAGACAACTTGATACAGTGGACAAAGCATGGGGCTTTAGTGTAAAGCCTGGCTTGATGCAGGCTCTTGGCTGCCTCATCCTAGTGAAGTGACCTTGAACAAGTGACTTAACCTGTCTGAGAAACCTGCAGCCCTGCCCGGGAATAAGGGCAATGTTGCTTAGCTTACAGGGTTGTGGTGGCAGATTCATACTTAATAAAGGTTACTCTTTCTTTATGTTTTCCAGTCTGTTCTTGAGGTATGGTTTACAATGTTAGGTGGGGAATTAAAAAACAAGTTCACATTCCTGCTTTTGTGATACTTTGTTAAAACCTGATCTACTAACTGGCTCATGTTTTATTTTTCTGAAGAAAACATATAAATCCATGTGCTTATTGTAAATTCTATTTTTTTTGACACACTTGATTTTCACAAAAAGTATTTTTCTTTCTTCCTGTGCAAAAATGGTTAGAATGGGGTCATTTTTCTTTTTGCTAAATTCTAAAGAAATCTGACATAATTTACATTTGTGTTCTTATAAAAGTATTTCACATTGGATGGACAATGTATTTTATGGTCTGATTGCCTTCCTAGAAACTTTATGATCGCATTTGTGGTTTATTTTTTGTAAGTATAAATGTATGCTCAAACTGCTCTAAGTGAGTATAAATGAAACATTTCAAAAGCTGAATTGGATGTAAATCTCCCCAAACTACAAAGCAGTAGCATTGTTCTAGATAGATTTCCAGCATAATTGATTAATGCAACAAATAGAAACATTGAATTACTCACAACAACAAAAACCTGATGAAAGAATGAGAATGGTGAAAAGGGCTGTGAGCCACAGGGATTCACAATGTAAGATAACCCTAAACTTCCAGTTTCTACACTTTCTCTAAATGAAGAAATGAAGTAAACATAGTACTCTGTTCTGGTAAAGTGACATAGACATTTTAAATTACTTGCAAATAAATTTAATTGTGTTATTTTGAAGTTAAATGCTAACCCTAACTTTAGCAATTATTTCAAGCAGAAGTGCATGAGAATTACATAAATTTGATTAGGTAATTTTTGCATATATGTATATATCTATATATATATCTCATACTATTATGAAGCAATTCAAATTCAATCAGGATTTTGAAAAATACTTGATAATCAGAATACTTGTGATAATTTTTTAGCTATCATTTCACAAATATTTATTATTAAGCATTTGGATGGGCCAAGCCTTATATAAAACTTCAGTCTTGTGTCTTGCACAGAGCTGACACTCAGAAATGTGAAGGGCAAACAAAGAGTCCTCCCTTTAGGAAATCCCTCCTTTCTACACGCAGAATAAAAAGACATATAATTCCATCTGTATATCAACATATTTATTAATTTGGGTGGGGAGAATTTGGGTGATTTTAATACTTTTATTTACAAATATTCCAATGTCTCAACAATACGAATATATGATTTAATAAATAGAATAAAATAGATAAACATAAGAACACACACTATAAACACACACACACACACACACACGCACACAAGAGCACTGCTATTATGCTGGAAGCCATGGATTTCATTAGAGTTCAGATACCAAATCAGAAAGAAAATAATCCTCCTGCGTCAATTATAGGTTAAGCTATATCATCAAAAACCACGTAAAAATCAAAGAATTAGATACAAACCCTGGTACAAAATTGCTCTAATGTTAGCAAAAAAAAAAAATAAATAAATAAATAAATAAATCCAGCGACCCTGTTACTTATGCAGTCTTATTGCTTTTTATTTGAATCTACCCTCTTTTTGATAACTTGCTCTCCTCTCTGAATCAGCACTGATAAATTCTTTAATCTACTCTCATTTCCTTTTCCATTAGAATCCCTGCTATATCAGGATCTAAAAAATATATTGATTTCCAGTTTGAATGAATACAAAGACAATTTCATATCACCTCTTTCAATAGACAATGTCATAAAAAAACAAATAATATCATATATGGAACATTTATATGGCAGAGGATTCTAGTAAAAGAATAATGAGGCAACAATGAACACAAAGCAGTGCTTATTTTATTTTACGTTGCTGTGTTATGGTCTTTAAAATTAATTAGCTAATGTCCTAATACCCATTTGTGAATGTGACTTGCTAGGTTTACTCATTATTTTTCTTAAACTTTTCATCTTTGAAAATTTTCTTCTGTTTTGATCTGTGCCTACCATATTAACTTACAGAATAACACACAAGCAACTTAGAAAAAATTTAACCCAATGTTCTATGCAGTTTTCGTACTTAAGCAGCTGCTCTGGATGAGGGTCTGATGGTACTGGTAGATGGATGTTTATGATCCTCATGGAAATTCCTACCTCGTATTGACTGATCACTTCGCATGTGCAAAGACCTTTTTATTAATTATGACAATCTTCAAAGCATCTCTATGAATAGGTACTATTTGTATCTCTAACTCAGAGAATAGAAAGTTTAGAACAAGTAATTTGTCAAAGATCAAGAGGATATCTGGCTGAGCCAAAATGTAACTACTTGATCTTTACCATAAGACCACATTCTTAAGCCTTGCATGCTATAAGCAATGGGGAATAATAGGAAATTGAGTGACTGAGCTAAAGGACATTATAGATGATCTGGTTCTATTTATTTTACAAGTGAATGAGATAGAGTAGAATGAATTTGTACCTTCTCCATACTCACAAATTCAAAGGCAGACTTGAAATACTTCTCTAGTCTCTTTATTTCGTGTTTTATATTTGGCATAACTTTCTTAAACAGCCTAGTGCCAATTTGGAAACAGGATCTCATCCCTTTCCTTCCAGTCAGTACATATCAACAACTTCTCTGCTTCCCTGAATGATTATTTTTTGGAAAAATAAATATAGCCATGATTCAAGAGCCTTTTCCTGAAATCCCTAGTCTGAGATTTGTGGGACCTTGAATACATTTATCTCTGTGACAATGAGTTTTTTTTTATATAAAATTTAAAAAAAAGCTGAATTGAATATGATGAACTATATTATTTTATACCTCTTAAAACCCATGGCATATATTGCCATGTTTCATTCTCCTAATTGTACCCTTGGGTATTGTTGAACTCTCAGTTACCACTGAAGATAACACTTTACATCTGTGCAACTGAAGGATGCATTCAAAGTAACCCATTTGTTCCTTAAACGTAATCTGCAGATGCAGTTATTTTTAAATTCCATGGACAGTGGAGAAAGTAGAGATTCAAGAGGTTAATTTCAACTCTATTTATCTACTAAGTGGTGAAACGGACATTCAACCACGGTTCTTCTGATTCAACATCCATTCAATAGTCTGCTAAGTAAGTTCAGTGGTCTTTTGAATAAAGCCCAGTTTTACGACCTATATAATGTGACTAAATGAGAAATCAGAAGCGTGAAACGTGAACAAAAATTGAAAAGAGCAGAATGTGCAATAAATATAGGAAAGAAATTAAAAGTAAAATAACTACTAATGGAAGGAGTAGAAACTGCTCAGAAATAAAAATTAGCATTCCCTAACAATTCTGAGATAGTTGGACTTGACTTAAAAGTATAAATGACTGACTTCAGAACGTGAAAAGTTATTAGTGGAATTTAGTAATTAGAGTTTTTGGCATTATTCCATTCAAGGTTAATTCATAATTTTTAGCATAACTTTAATACTTTCTCTCCATTTATCAGTTACTAGCTTTTGCCCTTGGTTGGATTTTAATTGCATTCACTTTCTTTGTCATTAGATACGATGTGCTGGGTCACTCTGCCACTTCAAGCATCAGTTGATGAGACAGCTGACGAACTTAATAAAATTCAGTGATGATTTTGTGTGAAATTATTTTTGTATCATTACTTCAGTTCAAAATATTTTATAGTTTCTTTCCTGTTATACCTTCTATATATAAAACTCAATATATGTATCTTTAGGTGTAAATGTATAACAATTATTTTGACTACCATAATGTCTTTCTGCTAAGATAGTTTATTATGAAGAGAGTATTACTAAAGAAACAAAACTAAAGAAAAAACTAAAGAGTATTACTGAAGAAAATGATTTTTTTTTGCATTGCTACTCAATGATACTGAGAAATCCTTTTACTCTAAATGGTCAGTGATATAAAATTTAATCCAAAGACAATATATACTCTCATATGTTTTTGTGTGAAATTTTTGAATATCCAGTTATGATTTAAGTTATTTCATACATACATGTTTAATACATCTATACATATATAATAGCATTCATCTATTTATCCTTTAGGATTCTGATGAATTTTATGGATGGATGGATGCATAGAGGATTTTTCAGTGAACCAAAGTACATATAACTGTTGTAAAGTTAATGCAATGTGGTATAACAGCTAAAATGTATTTTCTCTTGCCACTTAACCACTTAAGTGGTTGCAAACATGGGTAAAATATGGCAAAATTATCCTATAAGATAGTGGTCTAGGCTCTTGAACCAGAATAGCTGAATTCAATTTTAAACGTAAGCACTTGTATCAGAGTGAATTAGTTTAATCCCTTGCCTGTATATTAGTTTTCTTTATTTATTTATTTATCTTTACTGTTGAAAGTATTCAGATGTCCCCCCTTTTCCCTCCATTGATCCTCTCCTCCTCACTCCTACCCTCACCATACTATCATATATGTCCATTGATTATACATACATGCATATAAGTTCGTTTTATCTCTTCTCCCTCCATCCCCTTCCATTGGAATTACTTTGAAGATTAGGGGCTATTTTATAGAAGCATTTATTTTTATATACAGATGAATTGTTTATAATAATTCCTGGTAAAAACAGTAATCATTGCATAAATGTTGCCTCTGTTATTATTTTACACAACATTTTTATTTTTAATTTATTTTTCCTAGCTGAATTGCATGCATATATAATGAGCCAAGCTTGGCTGTGATCCTTGAAGCACTTTTTTTTTATTTTGTCTCTGCCTTCTATGTCTTGTCTATCTTGGGATGCTCTTGGAACGCATCTGGAGCAAAACTCTTGAGGTCAATGACACACACGGTCCCTGGCTTTCATGATCTGTGAGAAGAGCCAAAGGGAGTGAGGACCACTAAAATCTAACAGTATATGCTTTTTATATCCTTAAATGGCAAAGCCTTGAGAGGAGCATGATATGTGAATTATAATTCAATTTAACATGGTAACTATTCATAGACACCAAAGTAGATATGAAGAATGGTCTTTAATTTATAACTGTCGTTTACCTCATGACAATTCTTTTTCAGGTTTAGTAAACTCTTAGACTTTACTTGGTTCTCTTAGAGTGGGAGATGAATTTTCAACAATAGCCAGTCCTCGGTCTTGCACCAGAATATTAATACTTGTAACATCATCAATAAGCTTTCTAAGAGGTTTTGTTGTTGTTGTTGCTGTTGGTTCTGGGTCAACTCTTCAAATGACCATGCATTTATACAGAGCCAGAAGTGCTACAGAAGGCTTCATTACTGGTAGATAAAGTGCAACACCATCATTCATTTTTTAATTTAGGCTCCGCTTGAAGTGTTAGAGGTTGTAATCAATTACATTAACACATGATGCAATTTGACTCATTTGAGCAATTTCAATCAGGATTTCATCCTCATCTTGGTGCTGAGACTGCTGTATTGAAAGTAAATAATGACCTTTTCATTGCAATAACGGGTCTTGTCTTTCGTGATTTTGTTGGACCTTTTGGCAGTATTTGATGCAGTTAATCATGACATTTTATTGGCTGGTTTATAGATTTTGGTAGGATTTTCTTAAATAAAAGTAAAACCAATTCAAAGTGTTATCTCTCAGTGATCTGTTTAAATGTCTGTTTAGTACGGCCATTTGATCTCTACTCTAGGAACCTGCAAGACTGAGACTGACTTTTTTTCTGCTTCCTTGTTTATATTTTGTACAAATTCACTTCCTTATTGATGAGTGTTTGGTAGTTGTGCAACATTGTAGGTTGCCATGTACAATTTTTAACACATCGTGTTGAAAATTTAGAGAAGTGTGTTTGTGCCCCAAATACATCAAGATGTTGGCCATTTGTTACATTCTGTGACTGATATAACCATTTACACAACTCTAGCTTCTTGTTCTGTTATCTGTAGGGGAGTAAGCTTCCACAGACAGCATGCACACACACTTACACAGATACAAACAAAATATGTTAGGAGGCTAGAAAATACAGAGTATCCTTCTCTGAATCAAGCCATTTTCAGAGCAGTTCAAGAGGTAAAAGTTAACCAACTAGTGGTCAAGTAGATCTTGACATTATCTAAAACTTTATTTAATATTGATGTTACACTTGCAAATATGCAGAAAACAGCCAAAAGCCACTTGATGTCATTGTTTAGTAATGAGGCACAGATAAAACATGGATGTCTTTGTATTTTGTAATTCCCACCAGGAGAAGCTGGAAATTTAAATGAATGTTGGAAGATCACAAGTTGTACAATCTAGAAGTATGGTACTGGAATAGAATGGTTAGTGATAGGCCTACAGATGGAGAATCATTACTTCACTGGAAGGATGTCTGCAGAAAAGAAGCAATGAACATGGCCTGGTCAAATCTGGTGAAGAGTCTATGAGAAACCTGTATGAAACATATTAAAATATTTGCTAGTAGAAAAGCCCTAGCCCTGGCCGGTTTGGCTCAGTGGTTAGACCATCGGCCCGCGGACCAGAGAGTCCCGGGTTCAGTTCCCTCTAAGGGCATGTACCTCACTTGCAGTTTGTCCTCGGCCCTGGTTGGGGTCGTGTGGGTGGCGACCAGTCGATGTGTCTCTCTCACATCGATGTTTCTCTCTCTCTCTTCCCCTCTCTTTATCTGAAGATAAAGGCAAAAATGTATGTCCTCAGGTGAGGATAAAAATAAAATAAAATAAAATAAAAAAATAAAATAAAATAAAATAAAATAAAATAAAATAAAATAAAAGCCCTCATCTATGGAATGCTCTTATCAGGATGTACCCTTTTGAATTGCTTAACAAACACACTTAGAATGTATAGATTGATGAACATGGCTTCCTGTTAAGTCCTGTATGCTACACAAATATCAGAGTATAAAACAGAGATGTCTCATGACTGAAACTACTCTTTTTTTTTTTTGGTTTAGTGTAAGTGATGTTGCTGCAAATATTATTTGTAGACCTCATATACTACTCTGGACCAGAACACACTCTTATGTAGCAAAAAAGATATAGTTGTAATGGCAACTCCAGACTCCTCTCTGCTTTGCTTAGACATCTTATACATTGTGATTTCTATGCTCAATCTATAATTGTGTGTCTAATTCGGCAATGCAGTCTGATTTGTACTTACAATTTCTGAGAGAATTGTCTAAGAAATTATGCTTTTACTTATGTTGCACACTCTTCCTGAAAATAAATGGAGTGTATTCCATAGAATCTGAAATTTGAACTGAGTGATTCATGGGGAATTATTTTAAATTGGATTTTAATTGAGTTTGGAATTTTAGCCTTAAAAGGATCCTTATATAATTTTGTTCTTTTAATTATGCATGAACTAGTATAAACTACTCTAAATACTAACGTTACATACTATAGCAATTCTGAATATTTATCCAAGAATTTATAATGTTCAGAACATATTTTTCCTTTTATTTATTCTAAACAAATCTCTTTCTGACAGTGATTTCTTTGTACTTATTATTTACATTAACCTTTTGTCCAAACATTAACCACTTCACTTTCTGATTTTCTATCACTTCAATTCCCTAAACCTAAATATTGTTTAAACCAAACTTCTGCCTTTTCCAATTTTACTTCTGAATATAATTAGAAAAATATTCATGACCATGATCTGTAAACTCATACGAATTCTGAAGGGATTAAGCAAAAAAAAAAGAATCATGGACACAGACAACAGTATCGTGATTGCCAGAGGGAAGTGGGGTGTGGGGACGTAGAAGGTAAAGGAGGATAAATGGTAATGGAAGGCGGCTTGACTTGGGGTGGTGAACACACAATACAATATACAATGATGTATTATGGAATTGTACAACTGAAACCTATATAATTTTACTAATCACTGTCACCCCAATAAACTCTCTTAAAAAAAAACACACAGAGTTCTCAATTTTATCCAGTCATTCTAGGTCCTTTAATCACAACCCTCCTGGATTGTCAAAGCCCTCACTTCACAGACTCCTTCTCACACAACAGACAGTCTTGCCTCCTAATTCACATATTAGCAGATTTAATGAGTGTAAACTCTATCCATATTGTCCTAGAAAATCGATTGCACTGTATGCCACCTGCCTTCTAACCTTCCAAAATGAAGTTGTTTTTATTATCCTGGAGCGGGGTAACTTTTGCATTTTTTGGTCTAGAATCTATACCTTCCTGCCTGTTTGGGCCTTCTTCTATCATTTGTCTTTTCTTCAGCTTTATTGACATTTTTAAACATCTATTATTACTCTTTCTTCTGTGTCCATGCCTCTCCATTAAAAATATAAATGAAACAAAGAAGGGGACATAAGAAGCTAATCATAAAAACTGCCATTCTATCATAGCCTACCCGTGTAGTTAGTACAGTGTTCCCTTCTCCAAATAGTACAAGTTCTTAAAAGAGTAGCTTACAGGTCTTTAAACTCAAATTTCAAATTTATTTTTTACCCTTTGCCCACCATGCCATTTATGTTGTTCTCTTAAATACCTTAGTTCCCAATTTCAATAGTTGTCATTGTTGCTTTTTACTACTGGATTCTTGTGCTGCATTAATGTTGTTGATCATTCATCTTTCATCTCACTTCTGTGATAAAACTATCTGTCTTTCTCTGCATGCCTTTTGCAGGTGTTCTTTCTTGGATTTCCATCTCATTCTGGCTCCTGAAACTTTAGTGCATCCTGGGTTCTTTTGCTGATCTGTCGTATTTATATTCTGTGCTATTTTAAGTACAGCCATGCTTTTTGCTAGTGCCTGGTAGTTGATAATCCTTAAATCCCCCTTTTCGACTTCTGCTTTCTCCTAAAATGCAGAATTTCTAATTGCCTACTGACTGTCTGCACTCTGATTTATTTAACTTGCCCATAACTTCACTCATCAGGTGTTGCTGCCCTCAAAACCAACACTTGAAGGGACTCTCTATTATTCACTCAGCTTTATAAGCAAAGCCTAGAAGTAACCCAGAGCAGAGGTTCTCACATTGTAGTGTGCCCCGGATTGGGTACAGGTGGGCCTGATACTGTTCCTCTCTGTCCTGTTGTCAGGTGACTATCTCTGATCAAACTAAGCTATGTATCCCTATGTGCTATAAAATATAATTATTTTGTTTGAGTTTCATGATGTGAAAAACAAATCTAGTTTCCTTTATACCCTCATTTCTGTTATCTTAAGAAATTACTAAATTTGGTTAAATTGGTATCTGAAATACCTTTCAACATTGCTTTCTATTTTGTATCATACAGCCCTATCCCACATTCTTTTGTTAAGGACCTTTTTATTTCTATACTGGATTATAGCCAGAGCCATTTAATTAGCCTTCATGAATTTAGTGTGCTTGCAAACCCAGTCCAATCTTCATAGTGCTGGCAGAGAGTTCTTTAAATCTAGCATTCCATTTCTTTGTTAAAACATATCCAAGATTATCACCAAATTTTAAAATACCAAACCATGCAGCCACATATGAAAAAAAATTCATTTATGGCACCTGGTTGCATCTGCTGCTTGACCCTAATATGCAATATTCTATTACTATTTGATTCATAACTCTTCTATTCAAGGAAGACTTATTCCTGTAAATTGGGAGTGGCACCATAGTATCATTGTATAATGCTTATTTTAATAACAGTCACTCTGCAGCGTCTCTTTATATTTTCCCATAATTCAAATATGTGGTGATCCTCCCCAAAACTGTGGAAGTATATGAGTGAATGTGTACATAAGCATTAAAATGATCTTTTCTGTATAAATTAGTAAATTACATAAATGTTTAAATATAGAGACCATTTGTCATAGAGTGGCGACGGTTTCTAATCTGTCATTTGGCTGTGCTATCAGCTATATCGACTTATTCTCCTACTAACCATACCAGTGCATACTCAGTTTCCCTAATATCTGTCTATAGGCATTTTCCTTTTTTTCTTTTCTTTTTTTTTTTTTTTTGCACACCACTATATAAATGACCAGCTTCCTAAGCACACAGAAACATAATTTAGAAAGTATAATTTGAGGATAGATTTTATTATTTTTATTTATTTATTATTATTGACACTGTTACAGGTCTCCCCTATGCCCCCCACCTTTGCCCACCTCCACCTAGCCTCCACCCGCCACCCGCCCCCCGGCCTTCATCACACTGTTGCCTGTGTCCATGGGCTCTGCACATATGTTCTTTGGCTAATCTCTTCACCTTCTTGTATTCATTCGCCCCCCTCACCGCCTCTGAGATGTCATATATATACATGACATCTGTTCCATATATCCATGCCTCTGGTTCTATTTAGTTTGTCAGTTTATTTTGTTCATTAGATTACACATATAAGTGAGATCCTATGGTATCTGTCTTTCTCTGACTGGCTTATTTCACTTAGCATAATACTCTCCAGGTCCATCCATGCTATTGCAAGGGGTGAGAGTTCCTTTTTTTTTTTTTTCCCCCCACAATTACATGCTATTCCATTGTGTAAATGTACCACAGCTTTTTTATCCACTATCTACTGATGGGCACTTGGGCTATTTCCATATCTTGACTACAGTAAATAACACTGCTCTGAACATAAGAGTACATATATTTTTTCTGATTGGTGTTTCAGGAATCTTAGTACATACTCCCAGAAGTGGAATTGCTGGGTCAGAAGGCAGTTCAATTTTTAATTTTTTGAGATAACTGCATACTGTTTTCCACAGTGGCTGCACCAGTCTGCATTCCCACCAACAGTGCTCAAGGATTTCCATTTCTCCACGTCCTCACCAGCACTTGTTTGTTGATTTATTGATGATAGTCATTCTGACAAGTGTGAGGTGATATTTTATTGTATAGTTTTAATTTGTATCTCTCTGATGATTAGTGACATTAAGCATTTTTCTTATGTCTATTGACCATGGGAATGTCCTCTTTGGAGACCTGTCTATTCAGTTCCTTTTCCCATTTTAATTGGATTGTTTGAGTAAAGATTTTTAAAATGGAAACTGAGAGGAGTTTTTGTTGGAAAGGAATAAAATCAGTACAGTTCATTATAAGAATTCATATAGAAAGAGGGAGAATATGAACATGGCATGGAAAAATGAGTATTTTATTTGAGAATAAATAAAGAAGAAAGGAATTTTCAAAAAGGAAAACCAGAGTACAGAAACATATACAGAAAGAATAATTGCATGAGATTAATTAGAAAAAGTAAAATGGCAAGCTATAGTATATTTTGATTACCTACCAAATAGCAATAAAGTTCATTTGTTTTCATATGGCAATTTTTGTCACAGTGTCCACTTTTGTTCCCTTACTATGCGTAATTAATACACTATTACTATATCATATGTTAAAATCCTTCATCTTTCAACTGCAACTCATCTCAGACTTAAATCTTTTATTTACAAAAAAATTTAGCCAGGCCAGTGTGGCTCAGTGGTTGAGCATTTACCCATGCACCAGGAGGTCACCGGTTCAATTCACGGTCAGGACACATGCCCAGGTTGTGGGCCAGATCCCCAGTGGGGGGCATGCAGGAGGCGGCCAATCGATGTTCTCTCGCAGCAATGTTTCTGTCTCCCTCTCCCTTGCTCTCTTTCTAAAATCAATAAAGAAAATTTTTGCAGTGTAAAGTAGAATTGTTATTTTTCACATGATAAAGAAATATTTTAAAGTTTAACTTTTTTTTCTTATTAAAATAGCAAACATGCATGATGGAAAATAAATAAATAGGTATAAAAATAGAAATAAATAAAATTCTGATTAAAAAATAAAATAGCAAATGCTCATTATAGGAAATGAGGGAATTATAAACAAGAAGAACATAAATCACATATAATTTATTCTAAATAATTTTTTAAATCAATAAACAAAATGTTTTAGAGTATATTTGAGCTTTTTTTTCTCACCCGATGATATTTTCCATTGATTTTTTTTTTTTTAGATAGAGTGAGAGGAAGGGAGGGGGAGAGAGAGAGAAACATCGATGTGGCTCTTGATTGGTTGAGATTGGTTGCCTCCCGCACGACCTTGACCAGGAATCAAACCTGTGACTCCTTGGTTTGCAGGCTGATGCTCTAACCACTGAGCAAAACCAGCCAGGGATCTTTGATCTTCTAATGAAGCTCTTTGCTTAATTTTATAAGCAGTAAATATTTGATATAAAAATCTGGTGGAAAAAGGAGGTAAGTCCTTTGACATTTGTGTGTTAAAAAAGTGATGTAATTCATTGTTTTTAGAAATTGTGAATAAGGGAAAGCTGAAATAACTTTCCCAGGTTTGTAAAAGTTTTGTCATTGTACAGTTCTTAGCAAATAAAATTATTTTTATTCAACTTACTAATATTTTAATGTGTTCTGGTTACCTTGTAAAACATTGAGGTAATTAGACCATATAAAATATAAATAACTTCGAATAAAATTTGACCAGCACTCATTTGATATTGAAATAAGTAAGAACCTATTAATCCTAAGGGAATTCCTAAATTTGTATCTATTTTAGATTTTTATATTCAAATTCTGATTAAATAGTATGTCACAGAAACAGTTGTTCAGTTTAAAGATAATCTATCAGTAGCCGTTTGACATTTTTAACAACTTAATTCTCTAAATGCTTACTTTGTAAACCAAATCATTCTCTAGAATGAGAATTTATTTGGCTCAGTGTTTTTACTTTGGAATCTTCTGAAAAACCCTGAGTTTGCATTTGTTTTTATTATTTTATGCTATCTGGGCAAGTTATTTTAACACTATGAGATTTACTATACTTACTATAAAGTGAAAAACATTTGTTCTTTTAATGCAGTAATGAAGTCAGTTAAAGAATATAAGGCTCCCTCATTAGGGCAATGCATAGTAAAAGTAGAAGTTCATTATATGAAATTTATTCTTTCTAAAGCATTTATAACAAGCAGACCTTATCTTACCCTAAAAGAAATAATTAGGAAATGTTAAGGCTCTTTTGGAGGTGGAGTCTCTGGGAAAAAATATTGGAGGGGGACGCAAATAAACAAACACCAGTAGTGGACTTAGGTTCATAATGTCACAAAGGCCGCCTGATATGAAGGAACCTCTGACATGAATCACATTCTGGGAAGATGTCAGAGCTAAGGAGATAAGAGTAAATTTTGCATAGTTGACTGTCTTACCAGAAAAAGAACCAGTAGTGTCTGTTTAGATAATTCAATTTCAAGATCCTGGGAGACAGCCAAAACCATTCTACTGAAACTATATTTTTGAAATTATTTATAACACTAATAGTTTAAGTTTCCTTCTTTTGTGACTTTTTTTTTTCCTATCATCTTCACTGGATTCCCTTCTTCTAGGTCACTCCAAAATGAAGGACACCTTTTTTTCTTATCTTTACTGGATCTCCTATCTTTGTGTTTCTCCAAAATGATATAAATCTATACTGTCTTCAAAAGAACATTAACATTTCTCAATCTGGATATCCCATTTTTTTAAGTAATACACTTGAAATATTATTAAATTCTAATTACTTCAACATAACTAAGAAATTAAAATATATGCTAGTCACTAATATATACATTTATATGTAGGCATATCTATTTACCAAGATCTGGATTTTCACCATGGGTTTGTTTCTTCCTTTTTCTATATCTTGACAGCTTTATTTTTCTAGAAGATGGACCTGTATACAAAATTCAAATTTGTGTTTGATGTAACCAAATATGAGAAATAATTGGTTAAATAATAATTAATAAAATAACAAGTAAACAATGGAATAGAGGAAAACTATCTCCAGTAATTTTACTATTTTTATAGGAGAAAAATCAAGTAGGAAAATTTAGCATGGAAAGACTAATCAACAATTAAGAATAAGCTATCTTTTTAGTGTTACCTCTGTTAAGCAGAAATAATATGTTCACTCTCTTAACTACGATGAGATGAGGAACATACAGTTCTTGCTATATAATAAACTTTCTTTTTTTTCTTGTTCTCTAATGAATTTCAAAGTCTTATAGAAGCCCATCTTTCCACTTTCCTTTTTTTCCTCAAATAATAGCCATCTATCTTTTGCAATTGCATGTAACAGTTTCCCTGAACCACCCATTTGGCCCACCATATGCTGATTTTTTGCTTTATTTTTATTGTCGGTTTGCTTTAATGCATTTTGTTTAATACCACTTGTTTATAGATATCAAGGATATCTTATATGTTTGCAACTAAAGGATGCAGATGCTTTTATTTATTTATTTTTTGTTTGTTTGTTTGTTTTTTATTCCTCACCCGAGGATACTTTATCATCAGATAGAGTGGAATGGAGGAAGGGAAAGAGAGAGAGAGAGAGAGAGAGAGAGAGAGAGAGAGAGAGAGAGAGAGAGAGAGAGAGAAACAGACAGAGAGAAACATTAACGTGATAGAGCCAGATTGACTAGCTACCTCCTGCACGACCCCAACCAGGACCGGGGATGAACCGCAACCAAGGTACATGCCCGGAATCGAACCTGCGATTCATTGGTCCACGGAGTGATGCTCTAACTTCTGAACCAAACTGGCCAGGGTGATGCTTTTATTTTATAAACTTAAATACTAAGGGAAACTGTATAGAAAAGGTTTACATGTTTACTTAATGCCAATTTTAATAGAATTGTATTTATCTTGTAATAATGCAGTTACTTTTCTTTGTTTATATTTAGAAAAAAAATGTATTATATAAGAATCATATACCATTTTATCAAATATATAAGTATATTTAATATCTATGATTTAGGTAACATGATTATGATATACTACATGTTATATTGGTTTTATAATCTGAAGCAACTTAAGTATCCAATCGTGTTTATAAAACTACTCTGGAGGCAATTTCCAATTTAACTTCAAAGCAGCAAGTGTCTGCTTCATAGAAGAAACATCCTCTAATTAACACTAAGGACAGGTGAATAATACTAATGACTATGACCAATACGTTATCACAGAACCTTTTATTGGCAGAAGATATTAAAAACAATTCACACCTTGACCATGAAAGGTAAAAAGCTTTGTCACAAAAAGTAACCTGCCCTGGCCGGTTTGGCTCAGCGGTTGGAGCGTCGGCCTGCGGACCAGAGAGTCCTGGGTTTGGTTCCTGCTGGGGGCATGTACTAAAAAAAAAAAGTAAATGTATGTTTTTCTGAGAATATGATGTGTTTCTCTTTGTGACAATTTCTCATAACATCATATTTTATGTTAGATTAAGAGAGTTTAAGTAAAGTTAGAAGTAGAGCAAGTAATTATTTAAATTCAATTTTCCAAAAGCCTTTTTACAATGCTATATTATTTGTGTTGTTTAGAATTAAACATTTAAATGATTTGTTTTTTTATTTCAACATACTCAATACTTTAAAAGAAAATTTTAAAAGCACTTTACAGAAACACGTGTAATTCAGGTAGATATTGTCTTTAGTACTTTCATAACAATAGCAGTTTAGGTTGAATATATTTATAGTTAGACCAAGATTAAAATTTTATTGGAATATGTCCCACTAGTTTAACTGTATTTTATAAGTCACAAAATACACTCCTTTTGACCTGTTGTTTCGCAAACAATACGTACCTGCTGAGAGGGAGTCAATACCGTAACACCACCTGCACTAGATGGTCTTCAAGCTATATCTTCAGTGGGTAGTTCTTAAACAAACATGGAGTGATAATAAAATGCCTTTAGTGGATTAAATTCTACAGAAAATGTATCCATTTTAATTATGTTTTATACATGACAAATCAAATGTACTAAAGAAATCCACTTTAATCCATAATTTTTTATTGTTGTTCTTAATCATCATCTGAGGATATTTTTTCATTAATTTTTAGATAGAGTGGAAGACAGGGAGTGAGAGAGAGAGAAGAACAAAAACATTGATGTGAGAGGCACATCAATTGGTTGCCTCCCACATGGTGCCAGTCTTGGTCGGGGATCAAACCTGCAACCCAGGCATGTGCCCTTGACTGGGAATCAAACCCACTGTAACCACTGAGCCAAACCAGCCAGGGCCATAAATATTTTTAAAAACAAAACAAATAAACACACACAGAGTTGAACTGCTAAAATTATTTGAACGATTTAGGGTTAACTCATGAAACTGGAATTTCCATTTTCTTTTGAAAAATTGTGATACTGATAAGATCTCAAAGTACAATTTAACCACAGAGATTGTTTCTCACTGAACCGCATAGGTCAATAAAAGTTCATGTTAATCTTAGCTAAGGGAAATTACATATTATTTATACCTCAGAAATACGTTTCATAATGTTTTTGAATAAGCTCAGTGATGGTATATGTATTAGGAAGTAAGTATGCCCCTTTATTATCACATTGATGGGGCTTTCTGCCATCACAAACTTCCCCAGAAGATGTCAATGCAAGGCTATAACAAAGTACATTCCAAATGGAAAAGGAAACTAAATTAATGAAAATCCGTGGGGGCATCAAGGGTACAGTGTCAGTGTCAGCACCAAAGGGCATGATCTCAGTCAATGTCTGCATAAACACGTTGTTAGGTCAAAACAAAAGACAATTTAAAAATGGTTGATGTATTAAAAGATATGTTGGCAAAACTTAACATCATAATATAACTTAAAAATACACTGTACAGAAAGTTCTGTTAAAGTAATTCCATAAATAATTTTTCTTTTAAATAGGCCAATGACTTAACCTTGTCAAAGTAAGAGGATTGCTGTGAATATTATTTGAAAAATAGATGATTGAAGACAGTTTCTATTTCTAAAAGTAAAGGTTATGTCAATTTTAATTTCTTTTTGGTGTTTTTTTTGGTTTGTTTTGTGTTTTTTTTTTTTTTAAGGAACTGGAGCTTCATTTTACAATAGAGAGAAACACAGTGGGCCAATCTGACCGTTTATGCTGCCACATGGTGACTTTGTAGGCCCTGGTCCAAGGGAAACATTTATATCTGTTCACCCTGCTCTTCACAAATCTTTTCCATGCTGTATTAACTTATTTACCAAATCATAAATCAATTACGGCAGAAAGACTGC
The DNA here is from genome assembly GCA_030848825.1 of Tadarida brasiliensis. Classification (NCBI taxonomy): domain Eukaryota; kingdom Metazoa; phylum Chordata; class Mammalia; order Chiroptera; family Molossidae; genus Tadarida; species Tadarida brasiliensis. Next base: position 68,103,848 of record CM061266.1, read on the forward strand.
AACTCCAGAATATTTTTACTATAGAGAAAATGGTGCTGTAAACTTACTACCCAATGACAAGGTTAGACATGAAGAGAGCCTGATATATAAGCAAGGGAAAGAAATATTAGAAATATACATATTTCTCTTTGATATACACTTTCGGGAAAGCTCCAAATAGCCTTATAACTCTCAAAATAAGACCAGGGGGGAAATATATGTGGAAGGCAGCCAATTGTAATAAAGTTTCTCAAAAGGAACTCCATCCAGCCCAGCCAGTGTGGCGCAGTTGGTTGAGCATTGCCCCATGAACCAGGAGGTTGCTGGTTTGATTCCTAGTCAGGGCACATGCCTGGGTTGGAGGCTCAATTCCTCAATAGGGGGTGTGCAGGAGGCAGCCTATTGATGTTTCTATCTCTCCCTTTCCCTTCCTCCCTCTGAAATCAGTAAAAACATATTTTAAAAAATAGAACTCCAGTGTATGCTACATTTGAGAAATGGGGGCATGCAATGTGTTATTTTTAGTCCTCAGTAAACGAGTAAATGGTTTAGTTCACATGTTGGGTGTGCGTATGTATGTATGACAAAAATTTTTTTCAATGAAATAGAATACTCAGTAACTCATATTTTAGTTAGATTCTTGTTTAAGTGTGAAATTGAGTTTATATTTCTGAGTTGTAGATAGAGAACTGCCAAAATGTGCTCACATAGTGTAAAGGGCACGATGAACATTCAAAAACCCTCTCCTTGCAGTTTACAGTAAATGGGATTAAGTATTGCTGAAACAAAAATCATCAACATAAGGGGACATTTGGTCAGTGCACAATGTGTAAATATTTTGATTACTGATTAATATTGTTAGCAAAATGATAACATCACGAAGGATATAGAATCACACTTGAAGAGTTAGTTGCATTTACACTGGTAGAAATTTTTCTGAAAATACACATTTTTGAATTTCCCATTTCTTTCAGTGTGAGTCAGAATCTTGGTTAATGGTTTAATTCTCTGCGTCTATTTGTTCCATCCTCAGGCTCATACTGAGCAATACCAGTGTTTGCCAACGTAGTATCACGTAGTTCTGTCATCATCCATCATTAGGTACATTTGAAGACTTTATTACTTGAGGTTTCTTACCTATTTATAATAAAAATTCTGATACAATTTATTGATTTTAATGATTATCACAATACATATTTTATTCACTAATTGTTGAACTTTTTTTTAATCTTCACCCAAGGATATTTTTCTATTTATCTTCAGATAGAGTGGGAGGGAAGGGGGGAGAGAGAGAGAGAAACATCCATGCAAAAGAGATACATCGACTGGTTGCCTCCCACATGACCCCAACCAGGGCGGGGAGGAAGCACAACCCAGGTACCTGCTCTTGACCGGAATCGAAATGGAGACTCTTTGGTCCCTGGGATGACGCTCTAACCACTGAGCAAAACTGGCCAGAGCACTAATGGTGAATTTTTACACTTCAAATTTGAGAACAATTATTTATGTGATACAAGTTGGTGTTTTCTACAAAGTATGTTGATTTGAGGTAAGGATGAACCTTTAGAAGCTGAATATTAGAGTTTAGTAATCTTTCATCTTGTGTCCATCTCCGAAATTCTGAGATAATATGATTTTCCAGACTTTTATTTTGAGAAGCATCGTTTTGGTATCAGGTAAACACCATTATAAATACACTAAATTGGGATTTTTGAACACACTGGTTTGCAATGTCAATAGTGTATAGTCAAGAGACATATTTCAATAAAACCTTGTTTAATTAGGCATCGTTTTCAGTGAACAACATGTTCATAAAATACAGTGAAATTTGTTCATCAATAATAAAATAACTATATTCTCTCAAAGCAGTTCACAGCATTCATTAATATGTATTATTTCAAATGTATTATAATTTGTTACCACCAAATCATTGTCTCTAGAAATTCATCAAAATAAATAATTAAAACAGAATTAAAATTGGCAAATATCAAATTCATGAAAAAAATTAATTAAATAGCAATGCTCATATAGTAATTTACTTATGGGAGACTACCTTTCTTATGATAGTCAATGTCCACCATATTCTTTTCCTGCATCTTGTTCTTGAGCAGCTTTTGGTATCAAATATACATTTATTAATTTATTAATGTACCTATTCTCATAAAATAATCTCAGTTTACATTAAAAAGGATATAACACAACCAATGATATTGAAAAGGCAATCAGTGTTTACTGAGGTTCCGTTTTCATCAGGCAATGTGTACATATTATTTAATTATCAAAACAAAAAAATGTACATAGTCTTTTATTTTACATAAAATAAAATAAATCATATAACTTGCTCAACAGTAAAGTTTCAAAGGGCATTCATATTCAAATGCATAGTTCTATAATGTGAAATCCTATGCTCTTTTCATTGTATCTCTTACCAACAGAATAAAGGTAAAAATCAAATAATAAAGAAGTTGAGAGAGGAATACATTCTGCTGAGGGACCCATTAATTATAAAATGCAAAATTTAAGTCTCAGAGTCTGAGAAGCTAAAACCAGAATTGGGTACATAGCTATCACTTTCGCTATCTTTAGGTTTAGTTAATATACATCTTCCTTTTGAACACTCATTTTTCTCAGCTTAGTTATGATAAAAGTAGCTTAGTACACAATTATGTAGAAATCTTTGGGGAAAATGTACACAGGAAGCATTTTGTTGATATTGGCTAAAAAAGATTCATGTCTTCTGCATATCAAGTATGTAGACAAATAAGTGATGTTTTATTGAAAATGTGAGTGCATTTGAATTATATTCTCATCTTAAAGGAGAATGCCAGAAATCCATATGCTTGCATATCATCATCACAAATCTGACTTTTTCTTCTTAAGCAGAGGATAAGTAAACTTAAGCACCCAAATAAGTGATGGGTTAACACACTGCCACGAGGCCTCATCCTGGATTCCCCTAAGGGTGATATTGTGACAATGCTTTCTCTAATGTGTTTCCTTCTCTATTTGATGTTAAAGGGATCAGAAATGAGTTCCAAAGAGTAACATTAACATTAAAGTCTTATAAAATGTTCAATCCAAAGATTATGAAAAATGATTTTATGAAGAAAATCAACAGTGCTGTATGTGAAATAGAGACTATTTCAAAACTATTAAAGTATGTCCTTAGAATCAGAGGATATATACATATATATTTTAAATGAATACCAGTTACAGGTAAAATTTAATTACATAAAAAACTGCAGTGAAAGCCTATAGAACATATACAACTTTATAATTATAGGGTACTTCACAGTTTGCAAATAAAATTTTCTGTATAACTGACAAGTCAATATAAAAATAAAATTTTTAAAACAATAAAATTTGTCAAAGATGGCAAAATAGTTACATACGTTAAAAAGTATTTTTTTAGTATTACTAAGAAATAATTAACATACATCACCATGAAGTGTAAGGTGTACAGCGTAATAGTTTGATTTACGTATATTGTAAAATGAAGATCACAATAAGTTTGGCTAATCCATCTTCTCATATATTATATACAACAACAATAAAGAAAAAAAATAAAGAAAAAACTTTCCTCCTTGTGATGAGAACTCAGCATCTATTCTCATATAACTTCCCTATGTATATATTATAGCAGTGTTAGCTGTAGTCATCATGTTATACTTTGCTTCTCTATTACTTACTTATTTTATAAATGGGAGTTTGTACCTTTTGACTACCTTCCTCAAATTCTTTCGTTTCCCACTCTGCTCTGGTAACAAGTCTGATCTCTTTTTCTGTAAGTATTTTTTTTTTTTTTTTAAGATTCCACATTTAAGTGAGATCATACAATATTTGTCTTCCTCTGTCTGACTTATTTCACATAGAATAAATACGTCAAGGTCCATCCATGTTATCACAAATGGTAAGATTCCCTTGTTTTTTTAATGGCTAAATAAAATTCCATTATATATATTTAACAACTTTATTCATCCAGCAAAGGACACTTTGGTTGTTTTCATGTCTTGGCTATTGTAAATAATGCTGCTATGAACTTGGAGTGGATATCTTGTAGAATTAGTGTTTTCATTACCTTTGGATTTAATCCTACAAGAAGAGTTGCTGGATCATATGGTAGTTCTGTTTTTAACCTTTTAAAGATCCTAAATAACTTTTTCGATAGTGTCTACACCAATTTGAATCCCACTAACAGTACGCAAGTGTTCCCCTTTCTCCACATCCATGCTAGCAGTTATCTCTTGTCTTTTTCATGGTGGCCGTTCTAACAGGTATGAGATCACAGCTCATTATGATTTAATTTGTGGTTTCCTAACAGCTAGGGATGTTGAACAGCTTTCCATGTACCTATTGACATTTTGTATATCATCTTTAGAGAAATGTCTATTCAGGTCCTTTGCCCCTTTTTTAATTGGGTAATTTTGGTGTGTGTGTGTGTGTGTGTGTGTGTGTGTGTGTGTGTGTGTGTGTGTTTCTTTTGCTATTGAGTTGTATGAATTCTTTATATGTTTTGGATATTAACCCCTTATCAGATATATGGTTTGTAAATATGTTTTCTCATTTCATAGTTTGTCTTTTCACTTTGTTGATGGTTTCTTTTGCTGTGTAGAAGCTTTTTTGTTTGATACAGTGCCAATTACTTATGTTTCATTCTGTTGCTTGTGTTTTAGATGTCATATCCAAAAAATTATTACCAAATCTCATGTTGAGGAGCTTTGTTTCTATGTTTTCTTCTAGGAGTTTCATGGTTTTAGTCTTAAATTTAAGTCTTTAATCTACAATGAGTTGGTTTTTGTGAGTGCTGTAAGATACGGGTCTCAATTCATTCTTTTACATGTGAATATACAATTATTCTAGCACCATTTATTGATGAGCATATACAGTTATCTCAGCACCATTTATTGAAGAGACTGTCTTTTCTTCATTGAGTATCATTGGCTCCATTGTCAAATATTAGTTGACAGTATATGCTTGGGTTTATTTCTGGGCCTTCAATTCTGTTCCATTGGTCTATTTGTCTGTTTTCAATGTCAATATCATACTGATTTGTGACTATATCTTTACAGTATAACTTGAAATCAGTGTGTGATACCTCCTGCTTTGTTCTTCTTAGAATTTCATTGGTTATTCAAGGTCTTTTGTGGTTTCATATAAATTTTAGGAGTGTTTTTTCCACTTCTGTAAAAAATGTCATTGGGGTTTTGATAGAAATTGCATCAAATCTATACATGGATTTAACTAGTATTGACATTTTAACAATATTAATTTTTGCAGTTTATGAACACATGATATTCCCAATTTGTGTCTTCTTTGATTTCTTTCATCAATGTCCTGTAACTTTCAGTGTAGAGATCTTTCACCTCCTTAAATTTATTCCTAAGTATTTTATTGTTTTTGACACTATTGCAAATGGGATAAATTTCTTTATAACTTTTTAGCAATTTTGTTGTAAGTGTATACAAACACTACTGTTTTTTTGTCTGTTAATTTTGTATCCTGCAACTTTACTGAATTCATTGATTAAATATAACGGTTTTTTGTTTGAGTCTTTAGGATTTTCTATATATAAAATCATGTCATCTCAAATAGAGACAATTTTACTTTTTCCTTTCCAATTCTGATAGCTTTTATTTTTTTTTTGTTTTTTTGCCTAATTTCTCTAGCTAGGATTTCTAGTACTATGATGAGTACGAGTGGCGAGAGTGGGCACCCTTGTCTTATTCTTGACTTAGAGGAAAAGCTTTCATCCTTTCACCATCGAATATAATGTTAGCTGTGAGCTTGCATATATGGCCTTTACTATGTTGAGATATATTCCCTCTATGCCTAATTTGTTGAGTTTTTATCATGAATAAATGTTGAAATTTGTTAAATGCTTTTTCTTCATCTATTGAGATAATCAGATGATTCTTTCATTCTATTAATGTGATGTTGCACATTGATTTGTGTGTGTTGAACCATCCTTGCATCCCAGACATAAATCTGACTTGATCATATTAAATGACCCTTTTAATGTGGTGCTAAATTTGGTTTTCTAGTATTTATTCAGAATTTTTACATCTGTAATTATCAGGGATATTGACTTGTAGTTTTCTTTTCCAGTAATGTCCTTTTTGATATTGGTATCAGGATAATGCTGGTCTTGTAAAATGAGTTTGGCAATGTTACCTCCTCCTCAACATTTTTGGAAACATTTGTGAAGGATTGGTGTTAATTTTGTTTTAAATGTTTGTTAAAATTTACTTGTGAAGCCATCTTGTCTTGGGTTTTTCTTCACTGGGCAATTTTTATTATTGATTCAATATTCTTACTAGTAATTGGTATATTCAAGATTTGTTTGTTTGTTTTTCTTCTTATTATTTCTTTCTGATTCAGTCTTAGTAAGCAGTATATTTCTAAGAATTTTTCCATTTCTTTGAGGTTTTTCAGTTTGTAGCCTCTTATCAACCTTTGGATTTATGTGATATCAGTTGTAATGTTTCTTTTTTCATTTACAATTTTGTTGTTTTGAGTGCTTTATCTTTTTTCCTTGGTTAGTCTAGTTTAGGGTTTGTTCTTTTTGTTTATCTTTTCAAAGAATACACTCTTAGTTAAGTCAGTCTTTTCCAAAACTACATATTTATCACTACCAGTGAAATTTACCATAACTTTTTAATGATATTAATCAGCATTATTTAATTCCATTCGAAGAATTCCCTTTAGCATTTCTTAAAAGACAGATCTGGTGGTAATGAACTATCTCAGCTTTAGTTTGCTCAGGAAGGTTTTTATCCCTTTGTCATTTATGAAGGACAGCTTCTCTGGGTATAGAATTATTTCTTGACAGTTATTTTCTTTCAGTATTTTGAATATGTCAACCCCATTCTCTTCTGGCCTGAATAGTTTCTGCTGAGAAATTATCAACATTCTCATGGTGGTTTCCTTTTATGTAACATTTTTTCTCTCTCTCTTTCTCATTGCTAGTCTTAAATTTTTTTTTGTCTTTGACTTTGACAGTTTAATTATAATGTGTTTCAGTGTAGCCCTGTTTTGGTTCAATCTACTGGGTCCTTTGGACCTCATGCACCTGGATGTCCATTTCTCTCCTTAGGTTAAGGAAAATTTTAGCCATTATTGCTTTAAATATGCTTTCTGTTCCTTTCTCTTTTCCTTCTAGAATTTTCATGATGTGAATATTGTTTCTCTTTATTGTGTCCCATAATTCCCATGACATTTCTTCACTCTTTTTCCCCAAATTTTTATTAATTTATTTTCATTACAGTTGTTTCTCCACCCCCCCCAAACATCCTCCTCCGGATCCTGCACCCTCCCAGCATTGTTGTCTATGTCCATTGGTTATGCATACGTGCATATAAGTTCTTTCTTCACTCTTTCATTCTTTCTTTTTTGCTTCTCTGACTAGATGATTTCCAATGCCTATCATCCAAGTTAATGATTCTTTCTTCATCATGATCAACACTACTCTTAAAATTCTCTATTTAATTCTAAAGTTCAGTCTTGTATTTTTCAACACTAGGTTTTCTGATTTGTTTGTTTGTTTTGATGGTTGCTATTTCCTTGTTAAACTTCTCATTTTGTTCATGCATTGTTTTTCTAATTTGGCTTAATTGTCTTTCTGTATTTTCTTGTAGTTAACTAACTTTCCTTAAGAGGATTATTCTGAATACTTCAATAGTTCATAGATCTTCATTTCTTTAAGATCAGTAATTTGAGCTTTACTAGTTTGTTTAGGTGGTGTGATATTTACTATTTTTTTTTTATATCCTTGATTTCCTATGTTAGTATTTGTGTATTTGAATAATATGGCTCCTCTTCCAGATTTTATAGGTTTGCACTGACAGAGACAGTTATTTATCAGTCATCTCAGTTTGGGTTTCTGGGTGTGTCTGCTGGTAATGTCTTTGATCAGGTAGAGCTTGCTATTGTGGTCTATTTTGCAGTAAGACAACTGCTTAATCTTTGAAGATGAGAATGGGGGTGTGCTCCTGGCTGACAACAGTTAGATAGGACTGCTGGCTTGGTTTCTTACCCAAATGAGGTTGTAGGATAGGCTCTACAGTTTCTGAATTGTCTGGCCAGACTTACTAGGTGATTGGGACTTGGGACTTGGTATATTCAGCAGTAGTTGGGGTTCTTAATTAGCTTCCTTGTTTTGTCAGAGCAGCAATAGAACCTAGATCCTGTGAAACTCATTGTTTGGGGGCCTGAATCAGGCCTGAATGTGCACTGGATTATCTGATTAGGGGAGGCCACCAGTTTTGCTCTGCAGATGGCTGAAGCCATGGTCTGTACTGTTTGTTCAAGTGCCATGGTAGGACCATTGAATATTGCAGTGCGACTTCCCATGTGCTCTTACTGGGTTTCCCAGTCAGAACGGCTGAAGGCTATACTCAGCAATGAACAGAGCTATGAATTAGATTTCTTGCTCAGATGCAATGGGAGAAGCAGCTCTAAAATCAGTAAAGCTCTTTGTTTGTTGTCAGAACTCAAGCCAACCTATACCCCAAGTTCCCTGGCCAGATTGGGCTCCTACTGACTTTTCTCTGCAAACTATTGGCTCTGTTTGTCCTCACCTCAGTTTGATCACCCCTGGGCCACAGAGTTTATAAGTGTTTTCTCCAGCACTTTTGGTTATGTGGGGAAGAAGATACTTTCCAGAGCAGGTGAAGTTATGTCACTGTGTCTCAGTTCCCTTGCCTGGGCAGGTGAGGGAGAAACCATGCTAAGCTACTCCCAATTTCCCAAACAGGATCTCCAGTTTGGAGGAGCTAGGAGCTACCCTCAGTCTTGTCTATGAATTAATTTCTCTGCCTGTGTGTACCACAAAAAAGTCTGGCACTGGCTTTACTCTGACAGCGATCAGCTCTCTCCACCCACCTCTCAGCTAGAGTACCACTGGGTCACACAACTTTCAGTAGTTGTCATCAGCTCTTCTAGTCATATGGGGTTGGAAGGCACTCTTCACAGCAGGTACAGCTCTTTTGCCTGGGCATGAGCAAATCAAACTCTAGAGCTGGTAAATTTCCTAGTTTGTGGACCAGAATCTGCAAATGAACAAAGTCACTGGTTGACAGTACTACTTAGGACACTGCAGGTATGAACTTGGTCTGCCAGGATTCCTGTGCTAATGATTATTGCAAGCCCCTCCCCGCTTCTCCATCACAGTCAGATTCTCGGTGGCTGCACCCAGTAGATTCAACCTGCAATTCTGTGATGCAAGATCAGAGTAGGATCTGTCAAAAGTGACCCAAAATGCTAAGGGAGGCTGGTTGTTTCTCCTGGATTCTCTTTTTCCAGAAGAGGAATTGAAAGCTCAGGGGAGACCTCTATACACAGTGCTGCACTATCCTGAAAGAGGGGCAAGGTAATCAGTACGTAGTCATTTCTCTTATCCTTCCATGCATTCTTCCTTAATCTTTGAGATGCAGGGGGGTACTTCAGCCCCATCTCTATGTTCTAGGATTCTCTCAATGGTGTTTTGTTCTGGAACAGATGTTAGTTCTTCTCATGAAGGAGTGAAGTCAAGAACAACCTACGTCACAATCTTGGTGACATCATTTTGAGCTATATACATTTATATTGGTTGATATTTCTGTTTTTAATACCTCCATACAGGTACTATGTTTGCGATTCAGAAATTATGGCTTGCCTAATATCACAGAATATAAATTATCACTCATTGAATTTTGAATTTCCAATTTATCTTCTCTAAAATCTACTGTTCCTAGTCATAACAAGAACCAATATTTGTAAGTTTAAATGTTGTTTAATATATATATATATGAATGTATAGTTACTGATTTAATGTTCATAATAATCTGCTAAAGCAGGTAGTAATGTCTGTAGTTTATAGATAGGGAAACCTACGTTCAAATAAGTTGGACACTCTGCTCAATACTATTTATTAGAATCATCTTTGAAATCCATATATTTTAACATGAGATTACATGGTCTTTCTACTCTACTAGATTGCTAGACTCTATTCAATAGCCAAATCACTCTTTAAAAAGCAAGTTGTTGGTTTCTCAATATTTCTTGTATTAAATTTGGAAGGAATAGAAGAATGGGAATCAAGAACTATAAAATTACACAAAATTCTTTGTGTAACTAAATATATTTTTAAATGATTAAAAAAAAAAGAAAACTATCTTTGTGCATTCACAAACAAAAAAGCTCACTCTTAATCTCCCTTCATTGTCCTCACTTCCACACATTTCACAAACCAGTGTGATCTGCTTCTAACCTTTACTAATCCATTAAAAGTGTTCTTGTTTAGGTCACTAACAATCTCTTAATTGTCAAATACAATGATATAGTCTCTTTTTTTTCCCTAAAGGATTTCTCTAGAACATTTTCAATGATATTCACAATCTATTTTTTTTTTGAGCTCTCTTTTTCTTTTGACTCAACCCTTTATTTCTTCTTATTTTAAGACTGATCTTTTTTAGACTTGTATGATCCCTCTTACTCTGTATCCCTGATCTGCTTTCTGAACTGCCAAGCCAAACTTTCGTTAGCTCAGTGGATGTTTCTCCTGGATTTTCTTTAGGAAACTCAAATCTTTACAAAATCCAACTTAAAATCTACCTGTACAGTAAAAATTTATTTCTGGTTCTGCAACTTAATTAAAGACAATACTGACCTTATAGAAACAATGTTTATACATCTCTCTACTCTCTGACCTCGTCTCTCACTATGCTTCTGCTCATCCAAATAATGACTTTGCACCTGCCTTTCACTCTGCTTGGAATGGGCTTCCTCGGGGAACTGTATGACTCCCTGCCTCTAATTCAGATATCATTATGGATTTCTGTTGATAATGTCTGCTACTCTTTTGCCCCCAACACTGTTCCTGCCAAAGTTCTCATAATAGTGCTCATCATCATTTTTAATTCTTATTTATTTTGCATATGTGTTTAATGTCTGCCTCCCATACTAGAAATTAAACACCGTGTGATCAATAATTTAAATCAGTTTTGTCTGTTGCTCTAGCCACAGAGTATAGCTCTATGCTTCATTCTTGCAAATCACTGTTGAATAAATCAGTGAATAAATCTGTAACCTATTTCTTTCACATACTTTTCACAGAAAGAACAAAATATTTGTATTATATTATTTTCCAACATGACGTAATTCAGGCCGATGGTTATCATGGTTTATTCTTAGACAGTGCTCCTAAGTGCTATTGTTGACTTTTTTTGGCTCTTTTTCTTCAGATCCAGCCTCACAGTTATACCAGTGCAATCTTTCTAAAACACATATCTGATCCCTTTAATCTTATATAATAAAAACATTTGTCAGAGGATAAAGTTCAAATCTGTTATCATTTTACATTGGGTTCTTTAAAGTCTTAGTCTAGTACACAGTTCCATCTCCTCACACTCTCCTGAGTTATTTGCACAGTATAAACTTACAAACCTAATTACTGTTACCTGATCATTCTATTCTTTCTCATGTGTCTCTGTCATCACTGAAAGCATTTGCATTTGACTAAGATCTATGCTAAATTTTGGTCCTACAAAAAATAGTAAGAAATACAGACTTACTTCAATGACTAGAACTAGACAACTAGGTTATTTTCTGACTAGCAGCAAGATTGATATCACAAAGAACAACAAAATATGAGCCCTTAGTTGGTTAAATACCTTCTAATTCACCTCTGGATTACTTCTAAAAACAAATGCACTACAGGGAGTTATCAAGAACTCCTATAATGAGAAAAAGGATGAATGAAAATGTCAGGAAGAAGTACAAGCCTATTTCATTTCCCTCTAGGCTGTGACTCCCTCTGTGTTAGAAACAATGTCTTATTTATCTTTGCATTCTCAGGATTGAAAACAACTTGATAGTACATACTAAGTGCACAATAAATACTTACCTCATGAAATTATTAAACAGAATTAGACCCTCAATTACTGTGTTTCATTGAATTTTACTATGGGGACATAGTGATGGGTTATCAGTCAATACAATAAATGCTGTAAACAGAGAGTATCCCAAAGCAAGACATGGAAAAGAAAGAAAAGAAAATACCTAAACTATATATTCAGTTTTTCTTGGCCTTCTGGGAGGTATCCTAAAATTTAATTTTTGATTACAGGATTACAATGTGAGAAAGGTATTAGGCTGGAGAAAAAAATAGGGTGTGTAAAATATAAATCACAAAGTAATATATATAAAGAAATTAATATATTATACTTCAATCATGTTTATTATAAAATCTATGTTTTAAATTTAAGAAGGGGAAAGGATGATAGTAGTTATGCAATTAAAAGGTGATATATATTTTGCCCTCGAGGGTGGCTCAGTTGGTTGGAGCATTGTTCCGTACACCAAAAGGTTGTGGGTTTCATTCCTGCTCAGGGCACATACCTAGGTTGCAGGTTTTGTCCCTGGTTGGGCTGTGTATGGAAGGCAAACAGTCAGTGTTTCTCTCTCACATGTCTCTCGCTCTCGCTCTCTCTCCCTTCCTCTCTAAAATCAATAAACATTCTCAGGTGAGGATATAATAAAATGGTGATATACATTTAGTGATAGGATAGGATGATATTGGTCAATGTATTTTAATGTACTTTGACTATAATGACAAGCAAAGTTTTTCAGCAATATTTGAACTTTGAATAGCCATTCCATTATTTATGAAGTCTTGGTCTTTGAAAGTAGATGAGTTTACCAAGTTCAAATTATATTTTATTTTATTTTAAATCCTCACCTGAGGATATTTTGCATTTATTTTCAGATAGAGTGGGAGAGAGAGAGAGAAACATCGATATGAGAGAGACACATGGATTAGCTGCCTCCCACATGACCCTGACCAGGGCAAACCGCAACCGAGGTACATGCCCTTGACTGGAATCGAACCCACGACTCTTGTCCACTAGCTGATGCTCTAGCCACTGAGTCAAATTCACCAGGACCCAAGTTCACATTTTAAATGTTCCAGTTTGTCAACTGTATTTAAACATAGCCATGTTTGAATGAAATTTTACCATTTGCGACAGCATGAATGGGCTTCAAGGGTATTATGTTAAGTGAAACAAAAAGTCAGACAAAATGACGAGTACCACGTGATTTCACTTATATGTGGAATCAAATAAAGAACCAAAGAACCAAATAATGAACAAACAAAAATGAAACAGATTCATAGATACAAAGAATAGACTGATAGTTGCAGAGTAACCTGATGGTTACTGGGTAAAAAAGGTGAAGGGATTGAGAAGTAAAAATTGGTAGCTACAAAACAACCACAGGGATGTAAAGTACAGCATAGGGAATATAGTCAATAATATTGAGATAACTGTGTATGGTGCCAGGTGGGTACTAGAAATATTGGGGGAGGGGGGACACTCCATAAAGTATATGACTGTCTAACCACTATGCCATACACCTGACACTAATACAAAATAATATTGAATGTAACCTGTAATTGAAAAATAAAATTTTGAATAACATTCATCACTGTTTTACAGAGCTGAAATTGTACTTTTATTTGCTATTACACAGGAGTATATTTTTCTCTATAGTTGTGTGTCCCTAAGAGGAGATAGAGGCAGGTTAGGCAGTGAGGGATAGGACCATAGGAAGGGAAGGCTGAGACACACAGGAAGTTTGAGATGACTTGGAGCTCAACACACAGGCAACCCAGTACACAGTGTATCTGGAGGTTTATTCGGACTCTACAGATCTCAAAATAAAAGCTGAAATCAACCTGACAAATTTTTGCCTCCCAGACCAGAAATTCCCAGCCCCCATTTAGAGAATTCAAATTAGAAAGTCCTGGAAGGAACACAGGTCAATTACATAACAAAACACCCAGAAAGGCTGGTTTCAGGCAAAGAGGGGACAGCAATTGGTTGTATAATTCCAAGGAATTTTATTTTTAAAGAATCTAGTGCTGGCGATTCTGCTGGGAGCAAGGCAACAGGATGGCTGAACGATGGGATTTGGGGGAGAAACCAAAAGCAAGCATAGGGTTACTCCAAGGGCGCTCCCCCTCCTCCTCACTAATAGTCTGGAAGAAGTTGAAATGATCATAAAAAGGGAAGCCACTAAGACCCTGTAGATGACCTAGGACTGAACCCAGTCAGGTGGAAAACACACTCTTTAAAATGTATGACTGTTACTAAGGCAGAATTCCTAGAAAGGAACAATCAGAGGCTAGCAGAATATGTATCTACCCCTAGACAACAGAGCCTCACAGGCAACTACTTGGGTCCCCTCCCCACTGCAGGGAGTCTATTTTTCAAATAAACTTTCCTGTGGTTTATTCTTGGTCCATGAACTCATTTTTCAATTTAGTGAAACAACAACCCCAATCACCGCTGCTTGGTTTCACCTACACTCTCTCCATTTGACCTTTCTTTCTGTGATTTCTGGTTGAGCATTCTATATTTCGTGACAGATTGTATACTACACTCCTTTTGTAAGTAACTTGAAGCTTTAATCATATGGTAAGACATACCCTGCTTTGGCTGCTTAGTGTCAACGCACATCAGTTTCATGCCAATGGTCACATACGCCACATGGAATTCTAACTCTAGGGAGCGATATTAATGTACCTGGATAACAGGTAATAAACTACATTGTAAAACATGGCAATGGAATGTGTGTTTTTGATCATGGTGTGTGAGTTAGTTCAGTCTACAAAAGGCTGGAGAGCAATGGAAGACTGGTTAGTGTGAAAGCATGTCTGTTTCACTTAGGTTTATTGTAGAAAGCTGAGCTACAGCTGTATTTCATGAGCTTTGCTGTAGAGAATTCTGGCAGGACAAAGGAACGAACTCCAGGAGAAAGGAGCCCTGTGCTAGTATGCCATGAAATGCAGGAACAAAGTGGGAATAGGTGTCAGCTTTCAAGATTATTGTCTTCTTCAGGAATAGCGCCCAGATGACAACATCTTATAGGGGGAGGGTTTCTTTAATGAATCCACAAAAGCAACACAGGGGGGGGAATTAGAACATTCATATATACAGCAAGGAAATCACCAGCATCATATTTCAACAGTGGGAATTCGGAAGGATACCTTAACCCCTTTGTTTCTTCTCCCACACAACCCAAGAACAACCACCAGAGAGGTAACAGTGATTGGAGAAGGAAGAGGAAAATAAGAGTAAGGAGAGGGAGGAAGAGAAAGAAAGGAGAAGAGGCGTGGAGAAAGAAGGAAAGAGGCAGAGGAAGGGAAAAGGGAAAGCTGGGTGGAGAAGTCCTGGGGAAAACAATAACCCTTTCCACTTCTGGTCTGTGGGATTTTTAGACCAGGTTGGAAAGAAGTAGATAATCTATATTTGAGTAAGACTTTAGAATGCAGTGCAAAACCTGTGGAATGTGCCAGAGTTCTTGACAGGAGGGCAGGAGGAGAGTAGAAAATGTCTTATAAAGTTTTCTTTAAGGCAGTGGAGACAAAGAGTAAAGAAAGCCTTTTAAAGTCTTCCTTTCCCCAACTTAGGTTAGCATGTTCCACAAACATATGTAAACAACAACAACAAACTTTATGATATGAATAAGACATAGAAATGTGATCATAAAAAAGGCATGTAGTAACTTGTGATTTTTAAAGACCAGCTATCACATGATGCTTTGTGGTAATACTCATGTATGTTCACAGAGGATTAGGAGTATGTTTAGTGAGTACACTCTTGGCATGTCTCTCTTTAAAATTAGTATGCATTCATTAATTTTTAAAAGCGATATTAACCACCCAGAATTCAAAACAGCAATAATATGGCCTATAAGCAAGAAACAGGTTTTTATACATTTATTTTCACCACGGCAGAGATGAGTTAACATTGGCAGGGTAGAAAAAGCCACAAAAACACACAACTAAAGTGTTTTTCCTTTTCACTCAAATATTACTGACCATATATGCCTGTTGCTAATCTCTGGGTTTCAAGTGAACAAAACATTTAAAGACGAATTCACCATGGTCCCAGGAGAGAGAATCCTGAGGGTAGGAGGAGGCATGTACCAGTTAAGGATTTGGGTGAGAATACCGAAGGTAGATTCCACGGGAAAGGTAAGGGTTATAAGGTCCCTTACTTCTCTGCTCCTTAATATTTATGTATAAGATATAATAGAAAAATGAAAACTTAAGAAATACCATCATAAAAACCTGGAAATTTTAATTGAGAAAAATCACTCATTATCTTAAACCTGGGTGATAGTTATTTCAGAAATGATGATGTGATGTAAGTAAATAAACATAAATGGGGAGTATAAACAAATTTCACACACAGAAAAATTCCAAATTTATATATATATTTTACTCTCAAAAACAGGAGCATAATTCCCCAGTACTAACAGGCAGGCTGTGCAGAATGAATATCTTTCCTTCAGCACGCAGAACGGAAGGGAGGATAAAAAGAGAGTAACGTTACCATGGAGAAACCCGACGACCATCTCCCACAGGTGATGAAGGAGAGAATCAACTTCAATGTCATGATAGTTTGTATCCTTGATATGATGGGATGAGAACCGGTGTTTTATCTCTGTGGTCACCTCTCAAAAACCCCATAACCACTGTTTAATCGGAACATAAACATCAGACAAACCCGAATTCAGGCATAGTCAAAATTTCTGAGTAATACTCCTCAAAGCTGAACTGTAAAGGTAAAAGAAAAATAAAAAAAATAAAATAAAAAAAGCAGTCTAAGAAAACAGTCACAGCTTAGAGGGCCCTACAGAGCCCTGGAAATTTTTCTCAGATAGGATCCTACGACAGAAAAACAACAACAACACAACAAAACATTAAAAATAAGTAAATCTGAAAACAATACAAACTTTTAAAAATAACGTCATCAGTATTGTTTCATTAACTATGACAAATACACCCTACTAATGTAACAGGCTAATAATTAGAGAAACTGGGTGTGAGCACATGGGGATTTTCTGTACCACCTTCACAACTTTTCTGTAAACCTCAATCAATTTAAAATGTGGAAGTATATTTTAAAAGCTTTAAAATGCTTTCCTTTATTAAAGTTCTATTAATCTGTGTCTAGTATTTTCCTGTTTTTATTTAACATTATATTCTGATAATGTTTGAATATTATTAAATCATCATTTTTTTTAATCTGCATTTATTGTCATGTATGGGTATATCATATATTATCTACTTAGTAATTTCTACTGTTGGTCATTTTGATTGCTATTAAGGTTTCTATTTCTTAAAACAAATAATCCAATGGTGAGCATCTTTATACATGAATTGTTCTAACTTCAGGTTTTTGCTTGTTTGTGTGTTTGGGTTTTGATTTTCATTTCTGTCTGTGTTTTATCCATGGGTCTGAATTTGGTTTTGATTTATACATTACAACTGATCTTTTAAATTTTACATTTCTAGGTTATTGAATTACAATTTTTAAGACTGATACAACTGGAGTTAAAAATAGCCCCATTAGGTTTTCTTATCTTACTCCTATCATTCACATAAATTATGCATTCTTTAACATCATAAACTTAAAAGAGAAAATCATCCAATTTATTGACAGGAATAAAACCAGCTACTTAACCTTTCCTCTGCCCTTCTCTTGTCCTTCAGGGTTGGATCTTCTCTGAGTCTAGAATTTTCCACCCTGTGGTTATTAGGCCCAGAGTGGCGACATGGTCTTCTCTTGAATAATGACTTTAATGTTCACACATGGAAATGGGTTGAGTCTAAGCATATCATCACTTACTTATGATGTTTGTTTTATTCTGCGATTAAGACATACCATTCTGGTGCTACATTTTGTTCATTGGAAGCAAATCTACAATTCCTTTACTCGGTAACTTTGAGAGTCTGACAACATTTGCCATACTTTCTTCTAAAACATTCTTCAAAAACAATGTAGGTGAAATATTTACATATGTAAATACTCCAGGTTAAAGAAATATATTCTAGACATAAAATTTATGGCCCAGTTATTCTGACCAGTAAAATCATTTTGATTTCACTGTATATTGTATATTAACTATCTAAACTTTAACATATTTACCATGAATTTAATGTCTTTTGCAAAATCATGACAAATTGTCTTTGCAGGAAATGTCCATTTAAAGACTTAATTTTTTTTTCATTTTTCTTTCTCCAGTTAAGTAATAATTAAGAGACCATTTAAAAAAAATGCACATTGCTCTAAAATAATATTTTTTATCTGGTGAGTCAGGGATCTTGGTGCAGCTCACAATAATACCCCAAAAGAATAATCTTACAATGGAATATTATTAGAAAAAATACTACTAAATTAATTGTCCATTATACACTAAAATGTTTTAGTTGAACAAAACAAATGTATGTGCCCAAACTTCAACTATATAGCCAACTGAGAATTTTGTAAAATAAAATTAGTTTGGTTTTTTGAGGGGGCTGCATTTTTAAAATTTAGTTCCATTTTTTTCTTTTAGCATTTCTGGATGTTTCTTTAAAAAATAAAAATAAAAAGAAATAATGGTCTCCAGAATGTGATGGTCATTTTCTATTGTATCACTTGTCAGAGAATGGAATAAAATCACTTCAAACTATTCATTTCCATCAGAGAAAATGAAATGCCTCCGATAAAAGCATCTTCAGAATGTTGATAGTCAGGTTTGAGAGCAAACAATAGGCAAAGTGAAATAGAAAAGCAGTGTAGAGTGAACACAGTAATTTATTCAGGTAATTAGAAAGAAAATTATGTTCAAGTGAGTACAATAATTGTTTTGAGGTCAGTAACTCAAATTTGTAATTAAATACACTTTATTTAGCACATGAATAATCACGCCCCATTCTTCTATCTATTGGGCATCGGAGAAATGTTAAGTAAAGTTGAAGCAAATTTTCAAACAAGAATTTTTTTTTTTTAAGTTTGAAAGTCAAACTTACTTAAAATTCCTTAAAATTAATGAAAGTTTGAAATTCTGATTTTATAACCTCACAATGTGCCTTCACCAAGCACTTTGCTTTGACATATTTAAATTATTTGCTGAAGTAAAGAAAGGCAGTTTAGCCCAGCTGGTATGATTCAGTTGGTTGAGCATCATCCCATGCAACAAGAGGTCGTCAGTTTGATTCCTAGTCAGGGCACATGCCCAGGGATGTGGGCACCATCCCCAGTAGGAGGTGTGCAGGAGGCAGCTGATCGTTGTTTCTCTCTCATCAATGTTTCTGTCTCTCTCTTCCTCTCCTTTTCTTTCTCTCTAAAATCAATAAAAACATAAAAATAATAAAAATGAATAAATAAAAGAGTTTCCTTAAAAAAGGAAAGGCAATTTACCTTATATACACTTATTACTTTTGCTAATTTGGTATTCCTCTTATGTTTTCTATTCCTTATGCCATTTCTATAATAAGTGATATAAATTCTAGCATTGCCTATTCATCCACTTGAAATCTATAGAATTCTAAAAACATCTGGAAAATAGAGTTATCAGGTCATATTCCATTTACTATATTTAAAGTATACACCACTATCTTATTGATTTTATAGCAAAATGTCTTATCAATTTAAGCCAGTTAATATAGATGATTCATTGTAGAAACCCTGGAAAACTTGTAGCCTAATGTTTTCAAACTCTTAGCTCCCATATTTAAGGGGCACATGTAACCTATAACTTTTTACACTTAGATGATTATAAAGCTCCTTTTGTGGAGTAAAAGGATATCAGTCTTAAAAGACCAAATATACCTTTGGGTATATGGATATAAGACTATTTTATTGCCCGGCAGGTGTGGCTCAATGGTTGAGGGTCGACCCGTGCACCAAGAGGTCGCCAGTTTGATTCCTGGTCAGGGTACATGCCCAGGTTGTCGGCCCGATCCCCAGTGGGAGGCATGCAGGAAGCAGCCAATCAATGTTCTCTCTCATCGATGTTTCTATCTCTCTCTCCCTTTCCCTTCCTCTCTCTCTACAATCAATAAAGAAAAAGAAAAAAGACTATTTTATTTTTTAAATTCCTTTTATTTAAATTAAATTTACTGGGGTGACATTAGTTAATAATATTATATAGGTTTCAAGTGTACATGTCTATGATCCATGATCTGAATATTGCATTGTGTACCCACCACCCAAAGTCAAATCATCTTCTGTCACCATGTATTTTAGATATCTGAAAAATTCTACAGTTTTATGATTCTATAGGACTATTAGCAGATCTCTCCTCTTATAATCAAAGAGAAGTACCAAGGTAATCCAAAATTAGGGCAGCACTATTTTCAATTTGGATGTACAGTGCAAAAAGTATCTTACTTTTTAGCCTTTCAATAGATACCTATCAAGTGGCAAGAGGTATAGCATTGATAAGCCCTGCCTGCTTTCAAAGAATGCAGTCTCAAGGCAAAGAATGCAAAGAATGCAAAGGCAGAATATTGATAAGAAAATTAGCAATGAGTCTGAATTAATCACTGCTGGGATCCCAGCTCTTGAACAAGGCTTGGCATTTTGTAGGTATTCAATACATACGTTGAATTAATTCAATATATATTCTTTCACTTACTTGTTCATCTATTTTATTATCTTCCTATTAGGTCATGAGGTTTATTAAAATATTAACAATATGCACTATCTCTTTTAAAGGCACTGAGAGCCTATCAGTATCCAGAAATTTGTGATAAAATTTAATAAATGTTATCATCATTTATGGAACAAATGTTGTGGAAGAGAATCTAGCATAGCCTGAGGTGCGGGGAAGGTCAAGATACTTTCAAGTAATTCTTGGCTTGAGGCACTGGCGGGAAATGTGAGTGTAGGCACAGTGAGTAGGCAAGAAGTTGAGAAAATCAGAAAGCAGCATGTATGAAATCCAGAGGATGAATCACTTGCATTAATAGAGTTCCAAAATATAGGTCATGTGAAAACAAAATAACAAGGAAGAAAAGGAGAAGCCAGAATCTCTTCCATGATATTCTTAGGGCCTAATGAATATGAACTTGATATCAAATGCTTTCTACAGCCAATGGAGAAAGAAGACAATCATGGTAGTGACTAGCTATATTTATGTTTCACAAATATCATTCAGGTTACAATAGCAAAAAAAAAAAATGTATTAGAGGAAGACAAGTCTGAATCCAGAGAGACCTAATGGGCCAAAGTAATCCACATGACAAAGTAAGCTCCTGGAAGTAGGGAAAATAATATATATACATGAGTCTACTAAATATTAAGGGTGTAGAAGAAAGATTCAGTCATCAGTTGTGGGTGATACAAATCATAGAGCTGTCAATGAAATTCCTGCTGTTCACAGCTAAGAGAATGTTGGTGGAGTTGTGAATTTAGAAATAGTGGACATCATTTGGGAAGATGTGCAGAGATTTAATAAAGTTTCATTTTTATGATATCCTGCTGAGCAATATCTCTGTGACATATAGGTGGGTTATATGCTGAAAAGAATTTGATACATGAATTTGTAACTCGCCATCTAGAGATATAGCTTTAAGGATATCTCGCCTAGAATAGATGCAGTCACAAGATGGGATGAGATTTCTCCAATGAGCCTTCAGTGGGAAATACTTAAGGCATGGTCAGAACACACAGAAAAACATGAGAAGAATCTGCAGACGCAGAAGTGACAGCAGAGTGTTTTGTCTGAGACCACAGAAGGAATTCGAAAAACAAGAGATTGAACCATAGTATCAAAAGCTGTAGTGATACCCTCACTGTGATCAGCAAAACATAAACAAAGTGAGGTCTCTGGTCAACTTTTTCCTAAAGTAGTTTTAATGTGGTAGTAGGTGTGCATATTAAATCAGACTGACTAAGGGAAAGAAAAAGAAAAATAAACAGTGAGAAAGTGAAAAATGTGAGCTTGGGCAAAATGTTCAACAAGCACGTTGGAATGAAAATAGAAAAATGAAGTGGTATCTTGAATCAAAAATTAGTGTTTAAGGTGCAAGAAAAATCTAAGTGTTTATATGTAGGGAAGAATCAAAAGAGGAGGGGAAGATTAATGTGATTTCATGGGCAGTGGATAATTGATGAAGTCCTTGAGGAGAGTGAAATTGTGAGATACAGGAGTGATATGTTCATCTCAGACAAGGAGAGAGACATGGTTTTCACAGGAATGACCTAAGAAGTTGTCTTAGTTTCTGAGTGACTCAGGCCAAAAGAAGCTGCAGCAGCAGGAGTGGCGTTCTTCCTTCCCAGGGCTGGAGCAGTCTCCTACCTGATCATGTATTCACGGATTTATTTCTGACCTCTCTGTTCTATATTATTGCTCTGTGTCTGTTTTGATTACTATAGCTTTATAAAAAAAATTTAAATCAGGAAGTGGGGGGCCTCTGGTTTTGTTCTTAAATAGATTACTATGCATATGAATAGATCAGCCACAAAATATACAAAATCTCAATATAAATTTGCTTTGGCTGTTGAAGGCATTGGTACTGAGAATCTGATCATTGATATTGTTTGCCATATGGGCCTGGTAAATTTTAACAGAGAAAACTCTATTCTGTTATGTCTACCTGCATTCTTCACCCCAGCCAGATTTCGTGTAAAGATGTAACTGTATTAGTTACCTATTGCGGGGTTATAAATTACTCAAAACATATGTTTACTAATTCACCTAGTTTCTAGTAGTCAGGACTCAGGCAGTTGCTTACCTAGGTGGTTCTGGCCCAGGCTCGCTCATGAAGTTTCAGTTGTCAGTGCAGACTATTGCTATGAATTTGGTTGGGCTGCTGGTTCCTCTTCCAAGCTCATTCATTTGGCTGTTGATGAGAGGTTTCAGTTCCTTGCCTCTTATGAGCCTCTCCATAAGGCTTCTCATGACATGGCTTTCCTCACTGATAGAGATGCAAGACAGAGACGGAAAGAGAGTACGTGTTGAAGAAGCCATAGTTTTTTATAGTTGCAGGGTAGTTATTTTTGGGGGGGGAGAGAGAAGAAAGGAGAGAGAGAGAAACATCAATGTGAGAGAAATACATTGATTGGTTGTCTCCTGCACAACCCCGACCAGGACCTGGGATCAAACCTGCAACCCAGGTACCTGCCCTTGACTGATACTGAACCTGTGACCCTTCAGTATGAGGGCCGATGCTCTAACCGCTGAGCCAAACAGGCCAGGGCAAAAGATACGGGGTATCTTTTTAATAACTGTCAAAGAAAAAACATAGTTGAACAGTCGTTAAAGAAGTAAAGATAGATTTTATTCAGGACAATTGCACAGGGAAAAAGAGACCTCAGGATAGAACTGGGTTCGATTCCAAACACAGTATGAGCAAGTAGGAATTTATAGCCAAGAAGCAAAGTGGATAGAAAATTGCTAAGGAGAAATACCAGAAGTAAGGGGTTTCTGGCTAAACTGACCTAACAGGATTCTTGGTGAAGACAGGCCAGGGTGATCAGACACCGCCTGAGGGATGGCGGAGCATAAGGAACCTCATCAGATATTCAGGGTGATCGGGTACTGAGGGTTGGAGGTTCTTTTAAACTGTTAAAACTGGATTTTACAAGGAATCATACAGATTGGTTTAGGAGAAGTTTGGTGAAGTAAAGAATCTTTGTCATAATCCAGTCTTAAAGTCACATACCATCACTTTTGCCATGTTATTGATCACACAGAACAACCCTGGCACAAAGTGAAGGAGTTAAAATAGTATAAATAAGAGTTGGTGGAGATCATTATGAGTCATCTTGGAGATGGTTACTTAGTATTGGCCTAATAACAATACAATGATTTGGGGGAAATGGAAGTTGATTAAACATATATTTTTGGAAACAAATTTTAAAATTCAATAAAAATTAACTACCATTATTTCATCTTTAGTATCTTCTTTGCTTATGAAAAATAGAGTATGTATGCATCAAACATGTTTCTCAAAAGTGATAAACACTCTTAAAGTAAGAGAGAAATATTTCAAATTTTGTAGCAAAACAAATCATAAAATGAAGGACTCCTGGCTTGTGACTTAACAGCTTTCAAACAAAAATCACTAATAGTGTGTGTTTAAGTTTAAAATTTTCTTTTGAAAGATTTTATACATTTAAAAGCTCATTTAATTCAATACATGAAAAATAGATTGCCAAATAAATAAAATGTAATATATGATTTTATAAACATTTCTATTAATTATATAAAACTAGTGAAAATAAAAGATGTATCATGTCTTAATATGGGGGATTTTTTATTTGTTTTTAGGTTTCTTAAATTGGATTTAAACTTAAATTGAAATGTTATAATTTTTATTAAGCCCCCTACAAGAAACATAAGCATTCTTTATTTTTTCAATAACTATATAAAGTATGCATATTTATTTGTTTTTCCTTTCTTTTTTTTATATTGCCAACTAAAAATTTAATTCATTTTCTTTCAACCTTTCTTTTTAATATAAATATCTTTAAGGCTATAAGTTTCTATTAAGTTACGCTTTACCTTCAAAACACAATTTTGCAAATTCTATTAAGAATACATCTTTTCACAGAGGAGATATTTAGTTTTTTTTTTCTCTTTCCTCTTTTTAAAAAAAATGTTACTGAATTTATTTGGGTGACTTTGGTTAATAAGATTATATTAACAATTCTATAATAAATCATCTATATATTGAATTGTTTGTTCACCACACAAAGTCAAGTCTCCTTCCATCACAATTTATACCTGATTTACCCTCTTCTTCCTCCTGCCACCCTTCTTTCCTTCTGGTTATCATCGTGTTTCTGTGACTATGATTTATTTTTTCTTTTATGGTTTATTTCAAAGTCAATTTCAGTAACATTTGATATTAGTATTTGCAGAAATGTTTGGAAACAGCCTTATAATCAATAGAGTAGTTAGCCAGGCTCAGGGGTTGAACATCAACCCATGCACCAAGAGGTCACTGGTTCGATTCATGGTCAGGGCACATGCCCAGGTTTCGGGCTCAATCTCCATTGGAGGGCATGCAGCAGGTGGATGATTGATGTTTCTCTCTCATTGATGTTTCTATCTCTCTCTCTCCCCCTCCATTCCTCTCTCTCTAAAGTCAATTAAAAAAAAAAAACAAACAGATTCCAAAATGGCGGTGGAATAAATGGAAGCTACACAGACCATCTCCCAGAACCAAACTGGAAATACAACTAAAATAAAGACAAATCGTCGGGAAAAAGGAACGGAAAAGCAGCTTGTGAGGACCATACAACCAGGGACACTGAATCGATCCTGGTAGGATTGCGGAGGTGTGAGAGAGGGGCTGGGAGTCCACGGACAGCAGCTGTCTTAGCTGAGAGCACCGCCCTCAGGGCGCACAGCACAGAGGGCTGGGGCAGAGCACTAAAATAGCCACAGCCACTCACCTTGGGCTCCGGCAGAGGGAGAGCGGACTGGACTGGAACTGTGTGGGGACACTCGGGATTTGGAGGGTGCTCAGAGCTTCTGCTGAGTTGCGGCCACGCAGGACGGTGGCCATCTTACTCCTTTCCAGGGCTCTGGGGAGAGGTGGCAGCCCCTCCCTCAGAGATTCAGCCACATCCAGTTGGGCCATTGAAATGCAAATTGAGGCTCATTAACTACCAGCATCTGCCCCATACTCGGGAAATCCTCTCACGCTGAACACCTGAGGGAGGTTTTCATTCAACTGAGAACCCAAGGCTCTTCAAGTAACCGGGACTAATAGCCTCTAGGCAAAAAGCTAGAGGATAACTGAACCTTTTCTGGGCTTGCAAATCTACCCAGGAAAGTAAGACTCGACAGTGGTGTATAAAATGGGTCCTCCCATGCTCATCCAAACCCAGTACAGGGAGCCACAAACAGCAGAACACCAACACCCACAGGGAAAATTTGGCAGGCTCCAAAAACCACTGAGATAGCCAAAATGGTGAAACAAAGAAACAGCTGCCAAATGAAAGAACAAGAGACCTCCACCAAAGATGAGATAAATGAAATGGAGTTAACCCAGTTAACAGAACTAGAATTCAGAGCCATGATCTTGAGGAAGCTCAACAGCATGTGTAAGGACATCAACACCATGAGCAAAGACATAGAAATATTGAAAATAAACCAATTGGAAATGAAGAATGACATAGCAGAAATGAATAACACATTGGGAGGACTAAACAGCAGAGTAGAAGAAGCTGAGGACCGGATCAATGAATTAGAAGACAGGGTAGAAAAAAATCAACCAATCAGAAAACCAAAAGGAAAAAAACAATGAAAAAACAGGAAGACAGCTTAAGAGAACTGTGGGACAACTGGAAACGTAATAATATTCACATCATAGGAGTCCCCGAAGAAGAAGAAAATGAGCAAGGGTTAGAGAATATATTTGAAGAAATAGTGACAGAAAATTTCCCTAATTTGGTGAAAGAAGAAGGCATTCAAGTTCAAGAAGCACAGAGAGTTCCAAGTAAGAAGAACTCAAACAGGCCCACACCAAGACACATAGTAATTAAAATGCCAAATTAAAGATAAAGAGAGAATCCTAAAGGCAGCAAGAGCTAAGCAACAGGTTACCTACAAAGGAACCCCCATAAGGCTATCAGCTGACTTCTCAATAAAAACACTACAGGCCAGAAGGGAATGGCATGAAATAATCAAGGTCATGAAAAACAAGGATCTGAACCCAAGACTACTCTACCCAGCAAGGCTATCATTCAAAATAGAAGGTCAAATAAAGAGCTTCGCAGACAAAAAAAGGCTAAGGGAATACATTAGCACCAAACCAGCACTGCAAGAAATGTTAAAAGGACTGCTGTAATTAGTAGAAGAAATAGAAGGGAAAATAGAACCACACTAAACAAAAATGGCAATAAATAAGTACATATCAATAATCATGTTAAATGTAAATGGACTGAACGCTCCGATCAAAAGACACAGAGTATCGGATTGGCTAAGAAAGCATGACACATATATATGTTGTTTACAAGAGACCCACCTCACAACAAAAGACTCACATAGGCTGAAAGTGAAGGGATGGAAAACAATCTTCCAAGCAAACAGAAAGGAAAAAAAAAGCTGGGGTAGCAATACTCATATCTGATAAAAGAGATTTCAAAATGAAGGCCATAACTAGAGACAAAGAAGGTCATTACATAATATTGAAAGGATCTATCCAACAGGAAGATATAACCTTGGTAAACATATATGCACCCAATATAGGAGCACCAAAATACATTAAAAATCTTCTGGAGGACTTCAAAGGAGAAATTGACAGCAATACAATCATAGCAGGGGACTTCAACACCCCGCTGACATCACTGGATAGATCTTCTAGACAAAAAATTAACAAGGAAACAGAGACTCTAAATGAAGCACTAGACCAAATGGATTTAATAGATATTTACAGAGAATTATACCCCAAAACTACAGAATTCACATTCTTCTCAAGTGCACATGGGACATTCTCAAAGATAGACCACATGTTAGGACACAAATGAAGTCTCTACAAGTTCAAAAAGATTGAAATCATATCAAGCATCTTCTCAGATCACAATGGCATGAAAGTAGAAATCAATTGCAATAAGAACATGAAAAGACATTTGAATACATGGAGGCTAAATAGCATGTTATTAAACAATGGATGGGTTACCGAGGAGATCAAGGTAGAAATTAAAAACTTCCTGGAAACCAATGAAAATGAACACACAACAACACAAAATCTATGGGATGCAGCGAAAGCAGTTCTGAGAGGGAAGTTCATAGCACTACAGGCCTACCTCAAGAAACAAGAAAAATTTCTAACAGACTTTCTAACCTCACAACTTAAAGAACTAGAAAGCAAACAAAAAGAAAACCCTAGAGCAAGTAGAAGGAACGAAATAGTAAAGATCAGAGCAGAAATAAATGACATAGAGACCAGAAAAACAATTCAAAGGATCAGTGAAACAAAGAGTTGGTTTTTTGAAAAGATAAACAAGATTGATGGACCCTTAGCTAGAATCCCCAAGAAACAAAGAGAGAGATACCAAATACACAAAATCAGAAATGAAAGAGGAGAAGTAACAACTGACACCACAGAAATACAAAGGATCATTAACAAATACTATGAACATTTATATGGCAACAAATTTGACAATCTAAGCGAAATGGACAAATTTCTAGAAACACATAGTCTCCCAAAACTGGACCGGGAAGAGATAGAAAACTTGAACAGACCAATAATAATGAAGGAAATTGAAGATGTAATCAAGACTCTCCCAGCAAACAAAAGCCCAGGCCCGGACAGTTTCACGGGGGAGTTTTACCAAACATTCAAAGAAGAACTAACACCCATTCTTCTCAAACTATTCCCAAAAATTCAAGAAGAAGAAAAACTTCCAAACTCATTTTATGAGGCCAGCATAATTCTAATTCCAAAACCAGATAAAGACCTACAAAGAAAGAAAACTACAGGCTAATATCCCTGATGAACATAGATGCCAAAATCCTAAACAAAATACTAGCAAATCGGATCCAGCAATACATCAGAAAAATTATTCACCATGACCAAGTGGGATCCATCCCAGGGATGCAAGGCTGGTTCAACATTCGCAAATCAATAAATGTGATACACCACATAAACAAAATGAAAGATAAAAACCACATGATCATATCAATAGACGCTGAAAAAGCATTCGACAAAATCCAGCACCCATTTCTGATAAAAACGCTCAGCAATTTGGGAATAGAGGGATCATATCTTGATATAATAAAGGCCATATATGAAAGACCTACAGCCAACATCATATTCAATAGGCAAAAAATAAAAACATTTCCCTTAAAAACAGAAACAAGACAGGGATGCCCACTTTCACCACTCTTATTTAACATAGTACTGGAAGTCCTAGCTACAGCAATCAGACGTGAAGAAAAAATAAAAGGAATCCAAATTGGAAAAGAGGAAGTGAAACTGTCATTATTTGCAGATAACATGATTTTACACATAGAAAACCCTAAAGACTCCATCAAAAATCTACTAGATCTAATAAATAAATTTGGCAAAGTAGCAGGATACAAAATTAACGTCAAGAAATCAACGGCATTCTTATACACCAATGATGAACTCACAGAAAGAGAAACTAAAAAATCAATCCCATTTACCATCATGGCAAAAAAATTAAGATACCTAGGAATAAATTTAAACAGAGTAGTAAAGGATCTATTTGCAGAAAACTACAGGACATCGAAAAAAGAAATAGAGGAAGATATAAAAAAGTGGAAGCACATACCTTGTTCATGGATTGGAAGAAATGACATCATTAAAATGTCCATATTACCCAAAGCAATCTATAGATTCAATGCAATCCCCATCAAAATACCAGTGACATATTTCACAGAACTAGAACAAATACTGCAAAAGTTCATATGGAACCAAAAAAGACCCCGAATAGCCACAGCAATCTTGAAAAAGAAGGACAAAGTAGGTGGGATCACAATACTAGATATCAGGTTATATACTACAAAGCTACTGTAATCAAAACAGCCTGGTACTGGCACAAGAACAGGCATATAGACCAGTGGAACAGAACAGAGAATCCAGAAATTGACCCAAGACATTATGCTCAATTAATATTTGACAAAGGTGTCAAGAACATACAATGGAGCAAAAACAGCCTCTTTAATAAATGGTGTTGAGAAAATTGGACAGCTACATGCAAAAAAAATGAAACTAGATCATCAACTTACACCATACACAAGAATAAACTCAAAATGGATAAAAGACTTAAATGTGACTCGTGAATCCACAAAAATCCTAGAAGAAAATGTAGGCAACCAAATTTTTGGACATCATACGCAACAGAATCTTCACTGATACATCACCTAAGGCAACAGAAACAAAGGAAAAAAATAAACGCATGGGACTATATCAAACTCAAAAGCTTCTGCACAACAAAAGAAACAACCATCAAAACGGAAAGGGAACCCACTGTATGGGAGAGCATAATTGCCAATGATACATCAGATAAGGGGTTAATCTCCAAAATATATAGAGTGCTCATACAACTCAACAAAAGGAAGACAAAGAACCCAATTAAAAAATGGGCAGAGGAACTAAATAGACACCTCTCCAAACAGAACATACAAATGGCTAAGAGACATATGAAGAAATGCTCAACATCACTAATCATCGGAGAGATGCAAATTAAAACAACAATGAGGTATCACCTCACATCTGTCAGAATGGCCGCCATCAACAAATCATTAAATAACAAGTGTTGGCGAGGGTGTGGAGAAAAGGGGACTCTAGTACACTGTTGGTGGTAATGCAGACTGGTGCAGCCACTGTGGAAAACACTATGGTGTTACCTCAAAAAATTAAAAATGGAATTGTCATTTGACCCAGTGATCCCACTTCTAAGAATATACCCTAAGAAACCTGAAACACCAATCAGAAAGAATACATGTACTCCCATGTTCATAGCAGCACTGTTGATAATAGTTAAGATCTGGAAACAGCCCAAGTGCCCATCAGTGGATGAATGGATAAAAAAGCTGTGGTAAATGTACACAATGGAGTACTATGAAGCTGTAAGAAAGAAAGATCTCTTATCCTTTGAGTCAACATGGAGGGACCTCGAGAGTATTATCCTAAGTGAAAGAAGCCAAGCAGAGAAAGACAAATATCACATGATCTCACTCATTTGTGTAATATAATAAATGTAACAGTCTGGGGAAGAGAGTAGACCCAGAGATGTGAAAGTAGGGTACAGACTGACAACCTTCAGAAGAGGGGGTGGGGGGGGGAAGAGATAAACCACAGAACTTATACCCATGTATGCATAACTGATGGACATGGACAACAAAGCTGGGGAAGGGGTGGAGGGTCAGGGAGGAGGGTGTCAATGGGGAAAAAAGGAGAAACATCTGTAACAAAAATAAATTAATTAAAAAAAGGGAAAAAAACATATTAAAAAAAAAGAGCCGTTAAATTGTTAGCTATATATATAGAGATTTTGTAACAAATCCTTTTTTTTTTTTAAGTGAATGTTTCAATATATAGTTATCAAATCAAGCTTGGAATATTGCTGTTTCAACCTTCTTTATAATTACTAATTTTTGCTTCTGTGAGGATGAACTATAATTTAGTTTAACTTACACATTTATTACTATGGTTGTCAGTTGTTTCTGCTAAGTCTATTAGTTTTGTATGATCAGAGATTATTTTTCAGTTATATTTAAGTTTATTAGTTTTATATTTCATAGTTGTTTATTTTCATCTTTATTTCCATTAATAAATTTAGTGTTGATATTTATTTTGACATATCCCTTTGTTAATCTCTGTATTATATAATTCTCTTTTTTATTTTTAGCATTACTTGTAGTTTGTTTAGGTTAGTATGTCATAGTTCCTTGTTTATTATTTCCTAGAAGATATACTTTCTATTTTATTCTCACCTTTATTGCAGATGTTTTCTAGAGTCTATAAATCTCTATTTCAGATCAAATCTAATTATATCTTCTTTTAATGAGTTTAAACCATTTATATTTGTGTGCATACTAATAGACATATTGGACTTATTTTTTCCATTTTAATCTGCTCTTTTTATATGACATGTTTTCTCTGTTTTTTTTTTTTTTTTCTTTTTAGATTTATGCTCTTAGATTTTATATGGTTTCTATATTGCCATTTGTCCTCTTCTAATGTGGAAAATGTATATTATATCTCCTTTTATGTGGTTATCTATACTTATTAAATATGCATATGTAATTGCCAATTTCTTTAACAAAATTGAAAGTTTGCCAATTTTTATTCCAAAATAACTTAAATTTTACATTGTCTTATCCTCATCTCAAAGTTATCTTTTTATCAAAATTTTAAAATAGTTTATCAATTTATTTGATATCTATTAGTGTATTTGCTTATCATTGTTTATTCATCTCACAGCTTTCCCTTGGACTCACTTTTATTTTCTTTAAAGTACATGCTTTTATAAGTCTTTCAATGAGGGTCTGAAAATATGTCTAATATTTCTTCACTTTCAAATGATATTTATACTGAGTATATAGATGTTTGTTGTCACAGGAATATTTACTGTTTCTGCTTTATACCGGGCACTCTTCTAAGTACTGAGGATAAGGAAGTTTGCTAAACATAAAGGCTTTGTCTTGATGGAGCTTGTGCTCTAGTTGGAGAGATTGATGATAATGAAAAAGTAGAATAGAATAGACTAGACTAGAATGGAATGGAATAGAATAGAATAGAATAGAATAGAATAGAATAGAATAGAATAGAATAGAATAGAATAGAATAGAAAAGAAAAGAAATCTGGTAGTTATAAATCTATAAAGAAAAATAAAGGAGAAGTTATGTTATGTTAGATATTATGTCAGGGAAGTCTTTCTGAGGAGATTACATTAGGATCTATTGAGAAGATAGAGGCAGGTTAGACAGTGAGAGATGAGACCATGGGAAGGGAAGGCTGGACACATGGGGAGGTTTGCGAGGACTTGGAGCTCAGTACACAAACAGTGAACCTCAACCCAGTACATAGTAGATGTGGATGTTTATTCAAACTCTATAGAGCTCAAAATAAATCTAAAATCAACATGGAAAATTGTGCTTCCAAGGCCAGCAACTCCCAGCAGTCATTATAGAAATGCAAATTAGAACTTCCTAGAAGGAACACAGGTCAATTATATAACAAAAAACCAGAAAGGCTGGTTTAGGGCAAGAGGGGAAAGCTATTGTATAGTTCCTGTCTCTGGGACCCTGATGGGTTTGCAAATGAATTTTATTTACTGTTAAAGAATATAGTGCTGTTGAGTCTGACCTATTCCAATTAATATACCTACTGGTTTCTGGGAGCAAAGCAACAGGATTGCTGAATGAGCTCTGCTGGGAAACTATAGAGTGTGTGTCTATTGCAGAAAGCCAGGTTACCTTAACAAGGATTATAGGAAACCAAAATTGGATTTAGAAAAGGAACCAAAAGCAAGCATAGGGTTGCTCCAAGGGTGTTTCTCCTCCTCCTCACTAATAGTCTGGGAGAAGTTGAAATGATAATAAAAAGGGGAGCCGCTAAGGCCCCTATAGATTCCTGGGGCTACTTTATTTGTTCTTAACCACACCCAACTAAGTTGTCTCGTCCTTGGGAATAAAACTTTGCAAATGTCAGGATTATCTAATCAATGTCTGTTTTTAAATCAGAACCTGTCCACTTCCAATTAGGGAATGTTATGGGACAATATATATCTTTGCTAATCAAATCTGCCCCAATTCACCTGATAGGGCAAGCTTTTTAAAATCAGTGATGCCCACATGTGCTCTTCCAGAAGGGTAATATGAATTTAGAGCTAGATGACCTAGAGTTAAACCCAGCTAGATGGAAAACACAAGCTTTAAAGATGTTGCTAAGGCAGAATTCCTTGATAGGACCAATCGAAGGCTAGCAAGGCGTATATCTATCCCTAGACAATGGAGCCTCACTGGCAACCCACTTGGGTCCCCTCCCTGCTTCAAGGAGTGTATCTTTTTTAAAAAATTTTTTTTCTTTATTAATTTGAGAGAGAGGAAGGGAGAGGGAGAGAGAAAGAATTAGAAACATCAGTGAGAGAGAACATCGATTGGCTGCCTCCTGCATGTCCCCCACTGGGGATTAGACCCACAACCGGGGCATGTGCCTCAACCAGGAATCAAACCGGCAACCTCTTGGTGCATGGACTGACGTTCAACCACTGAGCCACACGGGCCGGGTCTGTCTATCTTTCATATAAACCGTTCTTTTCACTTGCCCCTTTGTCTGTGAACTCATTCTTCAATTTTGTGAGACCATGAACTCCGATCTGAACACTGCCACTTGGTTTCAGTATTATATTAGGGTATCAGGGGAATAAATGGTGATGGATGAAGACTTGACTTGGGGTGGTGAACACACAATACAGTGTACAGATGACGTGTTGTAGAATTGTGCACCTGAAACCTATATAATTTTGTTAACCAGTGTCACCCCAATAAATTCAAAAAAGAAAAAAAAAGATGAGGTGCCAAAGCGAGTCCCCAAGTTATGGAATATTTTAAATATTTAAACAAATTATGTAGTTTCCACCAAGGAAACGAGTTTGGATGCAGGTGAGTGGGAGGGGCCAGACACAGCTCACATTGTGCATTTCTGTGTATGTAAAGTTCAAGAATAGGCAACACTCCTGGATAGTGGAGTGCAGGATGGGGATGAGGCTGAGAATGGAGATGAGGCTCAAGGGAGCACCTGGGGCTGGGTGTTCAGTATCTTGATCTGGTTGCTGCTTGTTAACATAGGTAAAAAATCCATCAAGCTGCTCACGCAAAAAAAAAAAAAAAGAAGAAAGAAAAGAAAATGCATAGTGATAGATGTGGAAGTGTTATACATGCTGAATGTATTGAATTCCCCAAAAGACTGTTAATATCAAAACGCAAGCTATGATAAAATGCTACAGTGCCCTCATATGCATTTTGACTTCAAGCCCTTGATGTAAATCTCACTGATTGCTGAAATTGACCAAGACCTCTGTGACGAAAATGCAGAAAAGTATAAATGCTGATCCCTGAAGGGAGTCCCATCAGTGACACCATGACCCCAATCTACCTAACTCTAGTGGGCTCTTTCCTAAATGTCATACCAGGATTGGTGTGGAGATGAATGTCTCGCCTTCACCATCATGCTGTATAGATAGATGCCTGCCGACTCGTCAGCAAGAGGAAGGGAACTTGGGAGTTCACATGTATTTTAAAGCACCTGTCAAAACATTTTATTCTGCAAGTAACACAATAAAAAACCTCTAGGCATACGCTGTAGCTGAAGCTGATTTTACCCACTCTGTTCTAACTTTATCCTCAGTGTGTCTGAGTTTAAATATTTAGCACCCCCACACACACACACACACACTTCATAGTATGTAGTGTCATTTTATTGAGGCCATAATTTGAGAGCCTGATTTTATAGATTACAGGTCTCTTGTCATATGAATCGTCTCATTTAGTCTTAGCAACAGTCCTGGAAGAGGGTCTTTTACTAATTGTCCTTGGTTTCCAGTTGAAGAAACTGAGACCCAGAATGTGATCATCCCAAGGTCACAAAGTTTTGGAGATTTTATGTGAGGTTACGGAACTCGAACTTGGTTCTTCAAACCTTGTGTTAGGAGGTGCTGTTCCACCAAATACAGCTCAATGAGTGACTTGGTCAAGTGGCCCCAAGTCATCCACAAGTGGAGGGAGCCCCAAGGGGGTTGGAGATGAATCCTGTGCTCGGATGGGCTGTTTCACCAGGTCTCACTATGCTTTCGCCCAGAGGAACTCCCACTGACACACAGTACTTGCCTGGGCCAAAAGACCTTTCCATTTGTAATGATCCTCCTAAAATGATCCACTTTTACCTACTCAAATTTGAGCTATACTTTTCTACTAGGAAAAAAATAATAATAAGGTCAGTACTGAAAATCATCAAACACCAAAAATAATAATGGAGTCCTGTATCTTTTTTTCCAGCATGACACCAGAAATTTTGAGGCAAAAAAAAAAAAAAAAAAAAAAAAGGATGGGGGTGGGAGTAAGGGGAGACTGGCATGAAGAATCCATCAGGTAGAGGGAATTTATTCTCCTATGCCAATTCGTTAGAAATAAGTACTAATAAGATTATAGTAGTGATAAAATTAAAACAATATGTAAAAAGTTAAAGCATTATACACGTGAAAAATAATACATAATATCATGGATAATATATAGAGCATTTTTAAAGTAAAATTCAAAGTTTATTATTTGAGGAGTAAAAGAGAAGGAGTGTGGTATTGATAAAAAGACAGTAGATTAAATAAGTCAGTTGGATGTAGAAGTTCTGTGTATATTATAGAATATATAATGTGTGTGTGAAAATGTATATATTTTTATTAGGAAACATTAATAAGCAATGAATTAAAGACTGTAAACACTTAGGAATTTATGGGTTATCTAATCCAACAATCTAAATCAGTGGTTCTCAAATCTTTGTGTACATCAGAACAATTTAATTTTTTTCATGGCTTCTTATTTTATTTTTTTCAGTTTCATTTTTGCATTTAAGTTATATTCACATAGTAATATATGCTTCTTCTAAGCAATTAGTCACTATTTTTATTTTCTTGTGTATCTTATTCAAATTAAATAAAATATATTTTTCAATTCTTACCTTAACTTTTTCACACACTGTAATACTTTGTATACACTGGTACAGTGGTCATTTTTCTACAGTACTTGACAGATGCTTTCTCTATCTTTTTTTGTTTTTTTTACAAGGGCATGATATTATAATCTATTTTCATATCATATTTTATTTCTCTAAGGTCTTATCAAGGAACACCTTGTTTTATATTTTTTGCTCAAACTACAATTCTAATATACAGAAAAAGCCAACTTATTCAAATGTTATTTTATAAATTCAAAATATATACACAAGAAAATATCTTAAAGGTCAAATTGCAGTCAATAGGTAAATGTGATACCATTGTGATTAGCTACTTATTAATAACAGGAAAGGAGCAAAGGGAAGGCCAGACATTATAGGCATGGCATTTGGGCAGCTTCACCAGGAAGCTGCAATTTCACAGTCCCCAGGGAACACTGGCCTAGTCCTCACAGATCACTGAGGGTGAAGGGGTCCAACATAGGGAAGATAGATACATGCCCAGTAAGGTTGGCGGGACTAGGGAAGGTGCTTACTGTCCATCAAAGCTGGGGACAGAGATCATAGGCCAGAATGGGTGGAGCCAATGCAAGCCTGTGAAAATTTGGGGATACATAACCCCTAAACAAAGGAATTCACTCTCCTGTTGCTCTTCACTCTTGGTTCCTCTTGGCTTGTGGGGCTTTCTTGTTTTACTGATGCCCTTGTTTCCTTCATATCCATGTGGCTCTGTGGACCCACAAGCAGTGGACTGATGGACTGCAGGGGGAACACAAGCTAAGCTAGGCTGATGTTGGACCGGACCTGACTCCAACATGGAAAAGAAACTCTGGACATTGGCTCAGATCTTAGTTCTGCTGAAGTCCCAGCTACACTTCTGCTATGACTGGAATAAGGGAAAGTGAACTTTGGAAACCCAGGGTGTCATTCCATGGAAATCAAGCTTTCTGCTATAATGAGCATTCTGGAGGCCCCCTTCTCGTGGGGGCCTCCAGAATGCTTATTCCAGCAGTACCCCAAGAACCCCACTTCCACTAGTAACTGGGGGAAAGGAGGCCCCCATCCAGGAACAAACTTGCAATTTGATGCATGATGTCAAATCACTCTCAAATGATAAGAGTTTTCATTTACACCATCAATGTATAATAATGTCGGTTTCCTCATAGACTCAGAGAAGGTGTGAGTTTTCAAATTTTGGAAGTTTGTCAAGGGTTAAATTAAAAATTTTACTTCTTGTATTTTAATTTCATTTCTTTTATGAGTGGAGTTGAACATATTTTTATATATACTAGGGACATTTTATTTCCTTTCATGTGTACTAAATGTTGGTATCTTTTATAATTTTTTTGTTGTTGGAGTTTATGATTTCTAAGAGATTTCATATATATTTTTATATGAGCTCAGTATACTTTGTTCTCATTTATTTATTGAATTTTGATTCAATTATAAATAAATTTAATTATAAAAACATCATTGTTATGAAAAAAATTTATAATTTAATTTCACTTTAAAGTATTTAATTTTTATATAATCAAATTTATTTATCTACTTTTAAAAAAAATTTTTAATTATTTTTTATTGATTTTTAGAGAGAGAGGAAGGGGGAAGGAGAGAGAGAGAGAAACATCGATGAGAGAGAACATTGACTGGCTGCCTCCTGCATGCCCCCCACTGGGGATCGGGCCCACAACCTGGGCATGTGCCCTGACCGGGAATCAAACCGGTGACCTCTTGGTGCATGGGTCTATGCTCAACCACTGAGCCATACCAGCCAGGCTATTTATCTACATTTTTTAAGGCTGCTTAAATTTTTAGGTTGAAATATTTTTCCCTCCAAGTATAAATATAAAGTTACTTATAATTTTTTTTGGTACATTTATGGCTTTCATACCCTCTTCTGAGTATCTACCCCAAAACTTTGACAACATTTATTCACAAAGATATATGCAGCCTTATGTTCATTGCAGCATTATTCATGGTAGTAAGACATGGAAACAACCAAAGTGTTCTTCAGTAGATGATTGCATATAGAGGATATCGTACATATGTACGATGGGAGACTACTCAGCCATAAGAAAAGATGAAATAACTGCCATGTCGACCACATGGATGGACCTTGGTAATATCATGCTAATAAAAATAAGTCAGTCAGAAAAAGCTAAGAACCATATGATTTCACTCATATGTGGGATATAAAACTGAAACTCATAGACACAGACAACAGTATGGTGGTTACCACTGGGATGGAGGGTGGGTGGGGGTAGTAAAGGGTAAAGGGGTTCAAATATATGGTGACGGAAGATGATTTGACTTTGAGTGATGGGCACACAGTGTGATATACAGATCATGTATCATAGAAATTTACACTTGAAATATATATAATCTTATTAACTAATTCCACCCCCAATAAATTTAATAAGAATTTTTAAAAATCTAAATATTTAATCTACTTGGAATTTACCCTAAATATAAGGGAATGCTTTTCAAATATATAAATT
Organism: Tadarida brasiliensis; assembly: GCA_030848825.1. Taxonomy (NCBI): domain Eukaryota; kingdom Metazoa; phylum Chordata; class Mammalia; order Chiroptera; family Molossidae; genus Tadarida; species Tadarida brasiliensis. Next base: position 68,142,297 of record CM061266.1, read on the forward strand.
TCAAAATTCAAAAAAACACAAATTTCAAGATTTAGTGATCAGAATTTCTGGGGAACAGTTCTAGATTCTGCAGTTTATCAAACCTCAGAGAGTAAAGATTATTTAGGGGCCAGTGTTCTACAAATCACACTTTGAAGGCATATGCATTATCAATTTCTTTCATATAATTTCTCATATGCCAGCATTTGAATCATTTAAATAACATAGAACACACTAACTCCTGATTGTGTCCAGCAAAACAGCAGAAATTAAGACTGGAGACTCTTACACACACACACACACACACACACACACACACACACACAGCTTAATTATAGAACATGATTACTTCATTGTTTGAATTTCTAGAACTGTATCATTCTGGCTTCATCAAAGAAACAAAATTACCAACAGTATATACACTAAAGGATTTGTTGTAAGGATTTAGCTTTATGCAACTGTGAGAGTTGATTAGACAGGTTATGTCAGACTCTGGCTTGTGCCTGGCTATAGTATCAGGACAGGTATTTGATGGAAGAGGAGGGGTAACAATTTGCATGTGAAGTGGAAAGTGTGGAGAAGCTTAAACAAACTGGAGCTTGTCAGGGAAAGCTGGAACCTGCACTCTGACTCTGTGAGCCCTCAAAATAACAACCAGCAGGAGAAGGCTGGTTATTTTTATTTATTTATTTTTCACTTAGCTTCGGAGATGGGGAAGCTGAAGTGGCTTTGGGCCCAGCAGCTCCCCACTGTTGGAAATGCTGGCTCGGCATTTCATGCGGTGCCAATAACAGCAATTATTCCTACTGCGGAACTACAGCGTTGCCTGTGACAGTACAAGTGTTTCTGTTCACTTTGATAGAAGCCACCAAGCTCTGGGTCGGCACTCGGTGCCAAGCTCCTGAGCCAAGCCCCGCAGTCGGTGCCATACCCCATGCCATCATCCACCCCGGATATCAGCACCAGTCCTCATCACCAGCCCACAGCCCCCTTTAAACTCTGCTCAGCTGAAGCTTCTGTGCACCGGCAATCAATTTCTTTTGCAGAGTAAAAAAACAAAAACAAAACAAAAGCTTTGCTTCTGCTTTTTAGATTCAAAAAGTGTAGAAAATATTTCCTGTGGCTGAAACTAACCGCAACTATTTGTCCTTTTGGAAAAGGTAGTCCTAACTTAGTTAAATTGACATACCCCAGTCCACTAATGTTTACCTGTTGTCAGTTTACCTGTTGGCATCAATATACACCACTTAACCATGTTTAACTTCAAATTAAGGCAATAGCAAAATGTTGGTGATAGTTTCTAATCCTTATATAGAGCATGAAAAAGTAACAAAGACTTCTAAAACAGCATACAAAAATGGACCAACTTTAAAGGCAACTGCTATTGAACTTGGCTATCTCAGAAGAGCAGTTTCATAAATGGGTGAAGCCTAAGAACATGCAGGGTCCAAAGTGATTTAAATAAATGTATAATAAATAATTGTGAAACTTAAAAAATTAAATGCTTGCTATTTCTTAAACAAAAATGGATAGTTGTGAAGGAAACTGCTATTGAACTTGACTATCTGGAGCAGGGCAGTTTGGTCAGTATGGAAAACCCAGGACGTGCTAGGTCCAAAGTGACTTTACAAGGTGTAAAATACAATAGTTAAATTGTATAAAAAGGAAACCATAATGCAATCTTTCCTGCTCAGTTGTAAACACACCAGAGTTGTACCCTGAAAAGAAGATACACCAGCCTGGCTGGTGTGGCTCAGTGGTTGAGCATCGACCCATGCACCAAGACGTCGCTGGTTCAATTCCTGGTCAGGGCACATGCCCAGGTTGTGGGCCAAGTCCCCAGGGGGGACATGCAGGAGGTGGCCAATCAATGTTCTCTCTCATTGATGTTTCTATCTCTCTCTTCTTCTCTCTCTAAAAATTAATAAAGATAAATATTTTTTAAAAAAAGAAGATACACCATTTCCTTATCTATCTTTATGGAAGTTGATTCTTCTTGCTGACTCACATTCCTCTTTCTCTTTTAATAGTCCCAGTATTTACAGATATATACAATTAATCGCTATTAAGATATTTTATGTCAGATGGCATGGGATTGAGAGAGGAGAGAAAAAAATTGCAAAATATATTTTCAAATATATTCAGATCAGAATAAGAAACAAATTACTTAAAACCATTCGAGTCTGTAATTCTGCAACTAATATGGCCAGAGCTGGTATATATGACTACTTTCTGCTACTACCTATTTCACATTCTCCTTGGTGAGGGGGGAAAAAAAGCTTCTCAGGTGCTCATTGTTCTTTGCCTAGTAGAATGATTCAGGTTTTAAATTTGCAAATGTTTCAAGAGCAAGTAAATTAAAGACAACACTTTGAGAGTACCTGATTCATGAATTTCCTCCATCATATTCCCAGTAAACCAGGCTTGTAAAACCAGGGAATAAAGTACCTTCTAAGAGAGCCCAACAAATTATCAAAAGAACAAGAGTATATGTGTATTTATGTATATATGTGTGTGTGTGTGTGTGTGTGTGTGTGTGTGTGTATATTCTTCTCAAATGTTATTTTCATATAAATAAGTAAACTGTTACTTGATTCAAGTAAAATATATTGTTTATTTGTATGTCCCATGACATGTAGAAAATATAGAACAACCTTGACATTTCTTTTATATCCTTACTGATTTGGGAATTAAATCCCCATGCAAATTGTCATCTATCTTTGGAGCATAAGCAAGGGCAAAGCAAGATCTATTAGGCCATATTGATAGATCGATGTTACTCGATATCTTAAGGTTTCACTTCTGAATTCCATTCTCCTTTTGACAGTCAAATGTATGCCTCCCAAAATTATAAATACAATGTCATGGTTGTTTTCAAACTGAAACTGAATTTTGCATATACTATTCACTAAGGAAACCAATAAATACTATGTGCTAAATGCTAAAGAAGTTAAAGGAGAAAGAAAACTCTGTGGGCCGAGGAAATCAGGACAAGCATATTTCTCCGGCAAATACATGATACAACTTTTATTCCTGGGATGTGCTCCTAGTATAAAGAAGCCTGATTTCTATAAAAAATATTTTTTATAAGTAATCTAAGTAATCTTTTATTTGTTCTGTTCTGGTAATCATTATGATTTTCTCTTTATCCTGATGTTTCATAGTAATTATGAAATGTTTGGTGTAAATGTATTTTTATTTATCATTCTCAATATTTGGACTGTGTTTTTTTGACCTGTTGAGTCCTTGGGAAATCTAAGTAATGACTTCTTCAACTTCACCAGTGTTTCTATTCTTTTCTTTCAAAATTGTTAACTTATGTTTGGAATTCTCAATCTACTCTAAATATCTGTGGAAAGAAGATCATGTTTTTTTGTTTGTTTTGTTTTTTCTTTATTGATATTAGAGAGAGAGAGAGAGAGAGAGAGAGGAAGGGAGAGGGAGAGAAGAGAGATAGAAACATCGATGAGAGAGAACATCGATTGGCCGCCTCCTGCATGCCCCCGACTGTGGATTTGGCCCACAACCTGGACATGTGCCCTGACTGGGAATCGAACTGGTGACCTCTTGGTGCATGGGTCGATGCTCAACCACTGAGCCACACCAGCTGGGCTTTTTTTTTTTTCCATTCTCTTTTTTATAAACTTTAATTTATTGATTTTAAAGAGAGAGAGACAGAGAGAGAGACAGAGAGACAGAGAGAAACAAATTGTTGGTTCACTTATTCATTCATTGGTTGATTCTTGTATGTGCCCCGACCTGACTGGGGATTGAACCTTCAACCTTGGCATATTGGGATGACACAGGAACCAATTGAGCTACCCTTTTCATCCTCTTTTCCTCCTGGGACTTGTCTGTTGAGGTAAAGCACTTTCAGTGCCCTTTAAATTGCCAGCCTCAAAATCTAAAGCAGCATCAGTGTGATGTGCCTTGCTCTAAGTATTATTTTGAGTTTCTTTTAATTTTCCGGTCAAAGGAGATAATTACCTTATTTTCCAGATAATCTCTGACTTCTTATTTCTACTGTTTTATATTCTTTATCATGGTTATGTGTTGGGAACAGAGAAAATGCATCAGAGTGTGATCTTACGCTCTCATTTAAGCCAGAAGCCCTTTGAATTACCTTTTAACTCTTCATTTATTAGCTTTTTTCTTTTAAACACATTTGATTTTTTTCTCACTTTCCATTTTTTTCTTCCTTTACAACTTCAATGGCATATTTTAAGCTTACATTTATGAGCATATATCCCATTCTGATGCATTTCTTGTACATTTATGTATTATATCTTTGTACATTTAATTGTTGGGATTAATGTGTATTATGTTTGATGACAGTTGCACTATTATATTTTCTTAGAATATAAATCAGAGTAGAGTGCTTGCAGAAAAATACCCAAGTTTGAAATGTTTAGGGTAACCAACACACTATACGGGATAAAGTGGAGAGGATAGTGTAAATTATAAATATTAAAAACAGCACAGAATCCCATGGTCAAATCCTAATCCTAACCTCTCTGAGGAGTCAAACCCAAAATAAAAAAATAAAAATAAAATGCATCAAAGAAAATGCTGTTGTGAACAATTCACTAGCTAATGACAGAATTATATAAACACAAAATTTGAAAGTATCAAAAATAGATTGAGAAAGTGGAGAAAATAGAAAAACCTGTGAAAAATTAATTCCCAGGACAAGAATGTTCAAACATGATAATAGTATTAGGCAGGCAAAGAGAAATGTGTGTCATCCTGGACAAGAAAAGAAATATGCTAATGTAATCTTCACTCCCGCGTCTGCATGTTAACAAGCACAGCCTAGCAACTAATCAGTCTCCTGGATCCCATTGCCTTGCTGCCCGCTGTAGTCGTCATGACCCGCATGGAGATGTTTTCCTGAGATATCAATATGCAGATGGAAAAATCGAGGGCAATAGTTTTAGGACACTGGGTTCTTTAAAAAGTAGAAAAGCACCAAATAATGGCTCAGAAGGACTTTGCATTCTAATAATTTTTGCTCGCCCTTAGAAATGAACAATTCCCCTTTTTACCGTCCACATTTCTTTTTCACTTATAAACAATAGAAAATACAAGGCTGCAATGTCTTTTTATCTCTCTCCAGAAAAAAAAACAAAACAAAAAGGAAAAGCAAATAAACAAGAGTATGTTCAGCCACAGATCATGCCGGCCTAGATGGAAGATAAAAATTACCACTTTTTTTTTTTTTTCATGCAAACCACTAAAAATATTAGTCTAAATTTCCTTAGAAATACAATAAATGAGGTGAAAAGTAAATCACTTCAGTTGACAAATGGGTATTGAATACCTAGTTTGTGCCAGATAGTTTGGATAAATGAGCATGTGAAACAAATTCAGATGACTCTCTTCGGGGAGTTCACATTGTGGTAGAAGACAACAATTCATCAATAACAAAATGACTATATGTTAAGTACATAGTATGTTAAGCAATATTAAGGGCTGTGAGGGAATAAGCAAGTAGACCAGGGGAGACAGGTAGGCAGAGCTTTACTGAGAAGATAACATTTGACCAAAGATTTAAAACAGACAAGTAAGTGGGTATATGGATATCTGAGTGACAAGGGCTCCAGGCAGAGACAAAAACTGATAAAAAAAGTCTGAATTAACCTTGAATATTATCACCAAAAAAAAAAAAGAAAGAAAGAAATGCTGATGATGTGACATGATGGAGGTGTTTGTTAAGGTTAGAATGGTAATCATTGTGTAGTTTATAAATGTATCAAATCATCACGTACACCTTAAACTTACACCATGTTTATAGATCAATTATATCTCAATAAAATTGGAAAAAAATAAAATTGATTTTGACCTGAACAATTGGAAGGATAAAAATGCCATCAAATATGATAGGCAGCCCTGGCTGGTGTGGCTCAGTTGGTTGGATATTGTCCTGTGCACTGAAAGGTTGCTGGTTCGATTCCCGGTCAGGGCACATGCCCGGGTTGTAGGCTTGATCCCTGGTAAGGGGCATGCAGGAGGCAGCTGATTAATGTTTGCTCTCACATCAATGTTTCTCTCTCTCTCCTTCTCCTTTCTTCTCTCTCTAAAAATCAATTAAAGGCATATGATAGGCAAATAATAAAATAAAAATATATGGATATTTATAGGTGTGTGACATCAATAATATTAGACATCTAGAATATGTCTAATATTCTAAGGAATATGCTTTGAGAGAGACTACTTTAATACTCCAAACAACTGTAACTTCCAATTTATGAAATTTAAATTATCATGTCTTTATACTATTTGTCCTTTGAGGAAAAACAAAAAACAATGTTCCTCTTGAATTTCTTATTCTTTTGCTTCTGAGTTTTCTGCTTGTGTTCTTCCTCATTTAATCATGTTTCCCTAAATCAGTCTTCTGCCTTCCTGATCTTTATGGAATTTTGTAAAATTCTGTTTTCAGTACCTTTCGAAATTGCTCTACAGAATATTTTTTTTCAACCTCACCCACAATTATCTTCTCTCCATGCATGGCTTCCGAGTTTACAGTTTTATTCTGAACTCTGAATCTTTCGACTTTAGTGCATTTTGACCTGTTTGTGTAATATGCCCATCTTTATAAGCAAATTGCAGTGTCTCAAAATTGTATTTTTCCTACCCCTTCTCCAAATCTTTCATTCTGCTCTCTCTACTAGCATCAAAATACGTTCAGTCTACCGTACTAAAAGTAGCAGAAATAGTGTTAATGTCCCTTATAATTTACACATTGTACTCAATTGGACTCCAGATTTTCTAGATTTAACTTTGGTGTCCTCTTCAAATTTTGGTTCAATTGTATTTTTGTCCTAGTTCCTTAATTAATTGTGAACTGTTAACAGGCTTTTAGCGAGAGTTTCTGTTTCAAGCTTTCTCTGAATAAAATGCTTCTAGTGATGCCATGTTCTATGCATCACCCATTGTTATGGGCTGAAATGTGCACATGCTTTTCTCTAAATCTTTGCTTATTAAAAATGATCTAATAGCCTGGCCGATGTGGCTCAGTGGATTGAGTGCTGTTCCATGGACCGAGAGGTCCTGGTTCGTTCCCCGTCAGGGCACATGCCCGGGTTGTGGGCTCAATACCCAGTAGGAGGTGTGCAGGAGGCGGCCAGTGGATGTTTCTTTCTCACATCGATGTTTCTTTCTCTCTTCCCTTCCTCTTTCTCTAAAAAAATCAATAAAAACATATGTAAAAAAATAAAAATAAAAATGATCTAATAATTTCAAAAGCACCATTTCCCATCATAAATTCTTTTTTATGTTTCCATTCAAAATACATTACTGTCTTTTCTAGTTATTCAAAATATATTTTGTATTTCGACTGATGTGACTATCATTCTACGGATTTTAGGAAAATCAGTTGTTCACATTTACGCCTGTCCTTTCAGAGTGTGAGCAACCTGGTGCTATGTAAAACAGTACTTGGATTTGGAATAGCACACACTCTCCGTTTGACTTTGTGAATACAATACCTTCACAAATATGAGCCTTCACTTTCTTATTTTTAAGGTGATAAAGTTTTCCCTGACTTTAAATAACATAGCATTTACAAGAATTAACAGCACAGTGCTTGTAAATTCAACTATATTTAAACTCCAGTAACATCTCCAGTCTCCTTTTTTTATACTCCTCAGACTCTTTATAAATACCAGCCATATACTAGATACATAGTTAGTGTGTTGAGGAAAAGAGTGACCTGTTTCCCTTCCATTCTTTTTCAACGATGATGCAGAGCAGTATTTACTCCATATGACCGGTGTTGCTCTTTTTAGCACAATATCCTATGAAGAATGAACACTAATTGTCTGTTGAGTCACAACTAAAGCTTTTTTACAACAAAGATAACAAATTCAGTTGACTTTTCCAATCATTTATTCCATAATAACTTTAATTATTTTAAATCATTTTTTAAGAATTCTGTTCATAGCTCTAAGGCCAGATAACAATCATTAGCATTTATTGACCTTTTGCAGTAGTAATTTAATCTTTAGGGGAACAAAGTTGATTAATCGCAGCTTGACATATTGAAATTTGGCATAATTCTTTCCCAAAAGTGCTTAGAGGGCAGCTAGTTCTAAGGCATTCCGTGTAATAACTAAAGCGCTTATTAAAAATAAAATGTGCTCAGAAAAGTCATCCAGAAATTGAAGGTGACCACTTTTGGTAAAGTCTTGAAGTCTGGGAATGCTCTTGGGAGGGAACATGCTTTAATCTCACCTCCATGGAGGAAATCCAAGAAAATTATGGTGAATAATTTAAAAGAAAGAAAAATGGTGAGTGTATAATTATAATGAAAATTCAACGACTCTATCAATGAGTGAGAGACTTCTAAAATATGGCTGATATTGAGGATTGTGTCATTTAACAAACGTTCAACATCATCTTCTACCATGAAGAGGCTAAAACACTAAAAAGTGTATTTTACAGATTTCATCGTGAGTTATACTTATAGTACACTTTCATTTGGAACTGAGACGGGTGAAGAGAAAGTGACAACAGTGGAGATTACAGCCTGTGCCAGGGGTGACGTCCTGCTGCTCCACACCGGCAGAGAACTTCCTGACTGGAGCAGAAAGGCCATGGATTTGGAACCAATATTTGTAGCAGGAGTCTACCAATTCAGTGGGCTGATTCCTAGTTCCATGGTTTCTGAATGTGACAGGGAGCAGCTTCTAAGGAAGCCCATTTAATGAGCTTTCGAAGTCAGAAGCTTGGTCTAGAGCCAGTTTCGTTAACCACTCAACCAACAGTCAACCGTCCAGCCCTGTGGGATCAATCCCCATTCTTATTCCAGCTGAAGTGAATTTTGTTCTCAGCCATATTCTGACCAATAGAAAATTGTGTCAGGAATTTCACTACGCTCAGCCATATGGAAATCTGGGTTTAATAACGTAGGTAAACAGGTTCCAAGAGATTCAAGCAGGTGTTTGCTCTGTGTGTAGGATATTGGTTATTCGTGTTAGACAATGACAGACCAATCACGTTATTATCTTCAGCAGGGAAAGCAGAGTTCCTATTGAAGGCCTGGCTCTGACAGATGTGGCGGCTGCTGTGGTGAAAGTTTATGGTGAAAACGAGGCTTATTCTGCAGGTTGTTAAATTATTTTCAGTGACCAGTTTCACCCAGTCTCTCACCTGAAAGTTATGTCGAAAAGAGTTGGATCCTGTGATGTGCACTGAGGACATTTGAATTAAACGGCACTGACTATCACTATTCTCTCAAAGTCTAATTAGTGTAACTAACTACATCAGTCAGTGTGTTAATACAAAACAATCGATCAGGTACATATGTGTGTGCATATCTATACATATGTGTGTGTACATCTGTGTATAAACACATGCATGTATATGTGCCTATGTATATATATAAGTACATATGCAAACCCATATACATATGCATATACACACTTATATTTTGATAACCTGAGATATTTAGCTGATTTAAAGCATAATGATTTCTTCATGTGTTAATTTTTGGCTTGGTTTTGTCTTGCTTTATATAAAAATAAATAAAAGTACTTTGATTTTGGGGCAACTGTTTTACAAAATATAAACCATGCACAGTATCACTCACTTGAAGGAAGGAAGAGAAGGCAGGGATTTAAGATTTCATGAAATACCCTAGGTTAATATCTTAACTATGTACTGTAAACTTTTCTCTTAGTCTTCCATCCAAAAAGAGACTTGGCCATTTACCAGTGTAAATATTCATTAAAGGAATAAACATGTCCAGTTATTTGATTGATTGACTGAGCTATTAGGAATTCCGTGTGATCCAGAAGTTGTCTACTAGTGGTCTATTGATCAAAGCGGGTTTTGAACTGATCTCATGTCACCATGAGTTTTCTGTATTCATTCACCCAGATAATGAGTACCTTCCAAGATCCCGAATGTATTAAAATAGACATACTGTGCAGTTAACAGAAATCCCACATTGGTTTCCGGATCTTTAAAGTAAGAGTAATTATTGTAGGATGGGATAAGTGTAACCTCTGAAAACAAACTTCTTTACCAAAATAGCAAAGTGATAGCAACACTACATTACTAAGTGAACTGTGTTAATAAGTGCTACTATTCAACACTTGAAAGGTATAGATAGTGTATACACACTTAACTCATCTGATTGGTCAGCATAGGAGACAGATGTGTCTGGAAAGATAAAAGTGGGGAAAATTAGTGCATCCCTTGGAATGAAACTATCCATATGCTAAAGGCTCTTCTCCCTTCTCTAAGAGAAAACACCAGATGTAATTTGATTCAGTCTATCAGGAAACAGCAGTGTACCCTCATTTTCCTGCCTGTGTATTATATCAACTCTCCTGTTAAAGGTTCTAATTAACCCACAGGGACCTTGTTCATTTCACTATCCCTTAACATAGCATGTCGGTCTATGACATTTATAGTGCCGAGACCTAGTGGGAAGAAAGAAGCAGGTTCCCTGACTGAGTTGGTAAAATGTATGCATTCTGGAGGCTGAGATCAGCCTCATGAAAATTCAGGAGTCTTCCTCCTGAGCGAAGCTTCCAGGAGTCATTGCATGTGTAGGGGAGTGATGTCAGGGTATTTCTTCCAGAGTGAAATGCAGGTTGTAGCTCCATTCATCCACCACCAAAAGAGAACGATGTTGTTTGGTATTTTTCAGCTTTGGAAACAAAATGTACCATAGATAAATGTACTATTCTGAGACAGTTTACTGAGTAAGTTGAAGGTCTACCAGCTCTTATAAGAACCTAAAGCAAGATGCTTTTCACTTTGTCCAGGGTTCACTTCAACCAGCAGTCACTACTAGTCCTTAGAACTCCATGGACAAAGTTAGCAGACAAGCAGTAAAATTACAAGTATTGGTTAGGCTGCAAGGCAAACACACAAAAGTCTATTTAACTCAAAATACAATTTAAACACTCTGTATTTGTTTTGCAATATAGTTGAAAATTTGTTGCAATGTGGTATTAGAAATGTGAATATAGAAAATAAAATAAAGAAGTAACACCTTAAGTGTATCAGTATGAAGTTCATAGATTTAAAATGAACAAATATTGGTAATAATTGAGAAATAAAAAGAATTAGATAAAGGAGGAAATATAGTATATCAAAAATACTGTACTTTCCACACAATTTTAAAATCCTTGTTTAGAGATTAATATGTAATACTTATTTCTACTTATGGATTGATCTGGAATACCGGTTGGTACTTGTAGTTGTTAACGTTTTCAAGTTTTACTTGCTGGAGGAGTTATCTCTTTCTTGCTTTACCTCGATGTTTAGCTCAGTCCAATTCCGTGTGCAGAAGAGTCTCACGGTTGTGCTGGTGGAGGAGGGGAAGGTTCTCCTCTGGCTTCCCTTGTTCTTGAGAGATGATTCAGAGATATTGTATGCAGAGAGTGATGAACCATAAATTATGTCACACACTAGGCAATGATTACTATTTTCATATGAAGGCAGGAAAATTTACTGATACAATTTTTGGACAGAGGTAATATCTTTTTTTTTTCCTTTTTGCACTCAGGCGAAGATGAGGCATTTAGCTCTGTGGATTCTGAGCCACCACAGCTCTTGTGCCCTGAATCTTGACCTTTGACATGGGCTCTCTCTCGGCTAAATTACTCAACGTATCTTTTGAAGAAGGCTTATTGTAGATCATTCTCTCGTCTTTGGGGTTTTTTATAATCCGATCACACGTGTATCTATCCAGCCACACAAATCATTTTCATTTTATTTACGTAATCTGTGATGGCAAATGTAGTTAGAAAGAAGTAGATAATTAAGCTTCGCTAGAAGTCACATTGTTAAGAAAAGGCAATTCTGCCTTACACAAAGTTAGGGAAGTTTTATTCTTCCTAAAGAAAATGAGCCAGGCATCAAATCCTAGAGACAAAGTTAAAGAGATATTTCCTTCCATTCAGGGAATTCAGTGCTTTCTGTGAGAAACACCCAAATATTCCTTCCAGTGTCCCAAAGCAAAGATAAAACTAATTTCCTTCACAAAACTATTTAAGCATTCACATTCTGCTGCAAAGTTTGATATTTTGCTTTTGCTTTAGAAAATCTAGATGTAATTTTTCTAATCTTTTTGTTTTATTACATTTATTGGGGTGACTTTGGTTAATAAGATTATATAGGTTTCAAGTGTACATAAAAGCCACATGAAAATAATAAAACTAGACTGCAGTTTGTCTCCATATACAAAAATTAACTCAGAATGAATCGATGACCTAAATATAAGATCTGGAACAACAAACATAGGTACTAAACTTATAGACCTTGGTCACAGAGAACATTTTATGAATTTGACCCCAAAGGCAAGGGAAGTAGAGGCAAAAATAAATGAACGGGACTACATCAAACTAAAAATTTTCTGTACAGCAAAAAAAACCACAGGCAAAAAATAAAAAGTCAACCAACCAATGGGAGAAGGTATTTGCAAACCACAGTTCCTACAAAGGGTTAATATCCAAAATATGTAAAGAACTCATACAACTCAAACAAACTCATACAACACCAAACAAACAAAAAATCCAATTAAAGAACCGTCAAAAATCCGGCTGGTGTGGCTCATTTGTTGAGTGTCAACCCATGCGCCAAGAGGTCGCCGGTTTGATTTCTTGTTAGGGCACATGCCCAGGTTGTGGGCCCAATCCCCAGTGGGGGGTATGCAGGCCAATCGATGTTCTCTCTCACCAATGTTTCTATCTCTCTCCCTCCCTCTCATTTCTTCTGTCTGTAAAATCAATAAAAGAAAAAAAAATTTTTTTAAATGGGCAGAGGATTCTTTCTAATCTTAAGGAAAATGTTTCTTTAGAAATCAAAATAATATAGATTTTCTGATTTGGTAGTAATTTGAGAAAGAATTTTTGATGATTAAATGATGTTTTGTATAAACAATACATTATTTACATGAAATCTTTTTCTTTTTTTATCTTCACCAGAGGACATTTTTGCATTTATCTTTAGACAGAGCGGGAGGGAGAAAGGGAGGAAGAGAGAGAGAGAAACATTGATGTGAGAGAGACACATCGAGTGGTTGCCACCCACACGACCCCATCCGGGGCTGGGGACAAACTGCAACCAAGGTATGTGCCCTTAGCAGGAACCAAACCCGGGCCTCTCTGGACCCCGGACTGATGCTCTAACCTCTGAGCCAAACCGGCCAGGGCGAAATCCTTTTCTTTAAATTTTTTTTTTCTTTATTTATTTTAGAGAGAGGAGAAGAGAGAGGGAGACAGAGATAGAAACATCGATGAGAGAGAACATCGATTGGATGCCTCCTGCACTTCCCCCACTGGGAATTGGGCCCACAACCTGGGCATGTGCCCTGACTGGGAATCAAACTGTCGACCACTTGGTGCATGGGTCGATGCTCAACCACTGAACCACACCAGCCGGGATCTTTTTATTTTTTGAGCCAGGGCATAAATGAATGTTGTAAGAATTGTGCTGGATTTTTTCTCAGATAAATAAGTTGAAAAGGAGCAAGAGAATTTCTTTAGATAGTTCTTATGACAGTCACTAAATGGTTTTATTAATAGATGAAGACCAAGTGGTTATAGTTATCTATGAGTGCAGTATAAACCAATTTGAAACAACACTGGTATAGAACATGAAACACATTGTCGAAATGGACTATTGTAAGAAAACTGATTATGAATCACAAATAGTAATTCTTAAAACACAAAATTGTGGGAACAAAATGAGCACGTTAATGAGGTAAAACTTATTTCACAAGATATAAGCACATAGTTTATATTTTATAAAACAGTAGTACAAAAATCAAAATACACTTTTTTCTTTTTGATATAAAATAAGACAAAACTAAGCCAAAAACAAAAACCATAAAGGAATGATTGTGCTTTAAATCAGCTAAAAATCACAGGTTATCAAAAAGATATGTGTATATGCATATGTATATGTGTTTGCATATATACTTATACACATACATATGTACATATACATGCATGTGTTTATACACAGATGTACACACACACACATAAATATAGATATGCACACACATATGTACCTGATCAATCATTTAGTTTTAATACACTGACTTATGTAGTTGCTCATACATTAGAATTTTGTTAAATCTATTGATTATGTAGTTTTCTTGGCATGGTTTCTAGGTTTTGATATTTTGAGGCATATTTTTGTTCCACCATGAGAGGATTCATTGTATTTTGATTTTAAATAGTTAATGTTAACTTGTATAATTTTATTCAGATTATGCAGTAATCAAATCCTTTTGGGGGCAAAGTGCTAACTAGTCATTAACTCTAAACAAAGCATGTATGAAATTCCCATGATGAGATGATTAGCAGATCTTTGAGTCATATGATTTGTGCAGTAATATGCAGATTATTTGCTAATATTTTCATTTCCTTTTGATGACTGTGATATCCCTTTACAATTATTTAACTGTAGCCATTTTTAATTTGATTCTTATATTTTTTCTGAAGTAATGCCTCCTTCGTGACATTTATCTTTGAACATTGATAATAAGTATTTCTTTTACTACTTATTTTGTGTATTTAGTTAAGTATATATATATAATTTTTTAATTTATACATCACTTCTAAATCACTTCCATATATTTGTATTGTGTCTCAATTTATTATTGTTGAAATTCCATACGGAGTGATAAAACACTCTAAAACATTCTACTTTATATATAAAAATGTGTGTTTATTAAAATTAAAAAATAAACATTATGTTTTTAATTTTACAAATAAAGAAAGAGATATCCTCCCTTTATCTCTTCTTCTTGCCCTTCTATATAGACATAAGGGAATGGCCACATAAGAGAATTGCAAGTTCCCCTATCACATGTTCATGCCCCGAAGAGGGCACTCGCTGTGGAAGAGAACTAAAGAACTTAGGAGACAAAATAAATTGTTCAGTTGAAGGTAGCCATGTTCTGTTACTGGCTCTCTCAGCATCAGCCCAGAAAGCATACAGATGAAGCAGTGATGGTGGCACGCATGGTGGCCATGCATTGGCCTACCAGCCAGAATTCCCATTTACCAAGCTTGGTGAAGCCATTGCCACTTTTGCTATTCAATCTGTGAGCAACAAGAACATTGAGCCTCCAACCCTTGAGGAGAGCATCTGGAGACTTGGTTAAAAATGGACTATCTTGGAAAGATGGCGGCGGGCAGGACCGGAGGGAGGGTGAGTGTGTGAGAGAGTGTGAGTGGACATGAAGGTGGATGACCACACTCGTGCAGTGCAGAGACGCGGAGCAGCAGGTGCCTGTGCTGTGGACAGGGAGCAGCCGGCTACCATGGTAAGCAGTCCTTCAGGGCGCTTCTCCCTGCGCCAGTGGGAGGTTCCACCATTTTGGAAGATCCTGGGTCTTCCCTGGGAGGAGGCAGTGGGAACGGCTAGGGCCCAGCAACCTGAGCCCACCAGTGCACCTGGCACCCTCGGACCAGGGGACACCCTGTGTCAACACAGACCAGTGCACAGTAGCAGAACTGCCTAGGTGCCGGTTGTGGTAGCTGCAAATGGCTGGGAGCCCAGCACCATTACCCACAGTAGCAGCCCATTCAGAGTCTAGATATACCCCCAGCAACAGAGGCTGGGGAGCAGACATCCATCCCCAGGCAACAGAAGCACAGATCAGCAGCTGAGACCCATCTCCAAAAACTACAGCAAAGGCTGAGCAGGAGCTGAGCTCCACTGGGCAGCAGCACTCACCAGCCACCAGCAGCGGGACCTAGGGCTCCACAGGGGCCTGTGCAACACAGCAGCCCACAGGAGTGGTGGGTAGCAGGGGCTCGAGAGGGACTGGTGCGATCCAGCTGCCCACAGGACCTGCAAGGAGCTGGGGCACCAGAGAGGCCTGTGCGACCCAGCTGCCCACAGGATAGGCATGGAGCTGGGTCTCCAGAGGGGACTATGCCATCCAGATCCCCATGGGATCAGCGGGAAGCGGGAGCTCCAATGGAGCCTGTACAACCCAGCTGCACACAAGATTGGCTGGGAGCCAGGGCTGCAGTGAGGCCTGTGCGACACAGCTGCCCATGATGCAGGCAGGGAGCACAGCTCCAGCAGGGCCTGAGCTATACAGCTACAGGTGGCACCAGCGACCAGCTGGGAACACAGCTCCAGAGTGGCCCACGTGATCCAGCAGCAGCACCTACCAGGACACACCAATACCAGCCCCCAGTAGTCAGTTCACCAAAATCCACAGCAGGCAAGAGGCAACATGCAACAAAACAGTCTGAGAAGCACAGTAGCCTTATTTGATATACAGTGAGCTGCCTACACATCCAAACATCTCTCACCGGGCCTAGAGCTACCAGACGGCTAAAATGGAGAGACAAAGAAACAACACCCAAAGGAAAGAAAAAGAGGAATCACCAGAAAAGGAACTACAGGAAATAGAAGACAGCAACTTGTTAGATAAAGAATTCAAAGCAATGATTTTAAGGGTGCTCAAACAATTTGGTGAGAACTACAAGCAATTTAATAAGAATTATGAAGAGCTCACTGGGAACTACTTCAGCTTAAAAAAAGAGGTAGAAGTTATGCATAAAGAGGTAGAAGCTATGAATAAAAATCAAGAGGAAATAAAGAATGATATAGCTGTTATGAAAAATACCTTAAAAGGGTTCAATAGTAGATTAGAAGAAGCTGAAGACCGAATCAACGACTTAGAAGACAAGGTAGAGAAAAACACCCAAATAGAGCAGCAAATGGAAAAAAAAAATTTTAAAAAGCAGGAAGAGAGTTTAAGGGAGCTGTGGGACAATACAAAATGTAACAACATTCACATTATAAGGATATTGGAAGGAGAAAAATCAGAGAAAGGAATAAAGAACCTGTTTGAAGAAGTAATGACAGAAAACTTCCCTAAACTGGTGAAGGAAAAAGTCATACAAGTCCAGGAAACACAGAGAGTCCCAAGCAAGATGAACCCCAGAAGACCCACAGCTAGACACATCATAATAAAAATGACAAACATTAAAGACAAAGAAAGAATCTTAAAGGAAGCAAGAGAGAGACAGAAAGTTACCTACAAGGGAGCTCCCATTAGACTGTCAGCTGCTTTCTCAATAGAAACGATACAGGCCAGAAGGGAGTGGCATGACGTGTACAAAGTAATGCAAGGCAAGGGTCTGAATCCAAGACTACTCTATCCAGCAAGGCTATCATTCAAAATTGAAGGAGAAATAAAGAGCTTCACGGATAAAAAAAAAAAAAAAAAAAAAAAAAAAAAACTAAAGGAATTTACCACCACCAAACCAGCACTGCAAGAAATGCTGAAGGGACTGTTGTAAGAAGAAGAAGAAACAGAGAGAGAGAGAGAGAGGAACAGAACATAAAATTAAAATTGCAGCTAATAACTATGTATCAATAATTACCTTAAATGTACATGGCTTAAATGCTCCAATCAAAAGACATAGGGTAGCGGATTGGATAAGAAAACATGACCCATATATATGCTGTCTACAAGAGACCCACCTCACAACAAAAGACTCACACAGGATGAAAGTGAAGGGATGGAAAAAATTTTTTCCAAGCAAATGGAAATGGGAAAAAAAAGCTGGTGTAGCAATACTCATATCTGACAAGACAGACTTCAAAACAAGGGCCATAATAAGAGACAGAGAAGGTCACTACATAATATTAAAAGGATCAATCCAACAAAAGGATATAACCCTGGTAAACATATACTCACCAAATACGGAAGCACCAAAATATATTTAAAAACTTCTGGAGGACTTCAAGGGAGAGATCAATAGCAACACCATCATAGTGGGTGATTTTAAAATGCCACTGACACCACTGGATAGATCTTCTAGACAAAAAATTAACAAGGACATAGAGTCCTTACAAGACGAACTAGATCCATTGGACCTCGTTGATATTTAAAGAACATTTCACACCAAAGCTGCAGAATATACATTCTTCTCAAGTGCACATGGGTCATTCTCAAAGATAGACCACATGTTAGGACACAAAGCAAGTCTCTACAAGTTCAAGAAAATTGAAATCATATCAAGTATCTTCTCAGATCACAGTGGCATGAAACTAAAACTCAATTACAATAAAAAAACACAAAAACATTCAAACAGTTGGAGGCTAAATAGCATGTTATTAAACAATGAATGGGTTACTAACGAGATCAAGGAAGAAATTAAAAACTTCCTGGAAACCAATGAAAATGAACACACAACAACACAAAATCTATGGGACACAGCAAAAGCAGTCCTGAGAAGGAAGTTCATAGCACTTCAGCCTACTTCAAGAAACAAGAAAAATTCCTAATTGACTTTCTAACTCTACAACTTAAAGAACTAGAAAGTAAACAAAAAGAAAAACCCAGAGGTAGTAGGAGAAAGGAAATAGTAAAGGTCAGAGCAGAAATAAACGACATAGAAACTAAAAAAACAATTCAAAAGATCAATGAAACAAAGAGCTGTTTTTTTGTTTTTTTTGTTTTTTTTCAAGATAAACAAGACTGATGGACCCTTAGCTAGACTCACGAAGAAACAAAGAGAGAGAAACTAAATGAACAAAATCAGAAACGAAAGAGAAGTAACAACTGACACCACAGAAATACAAAGGATCATCGAAACATACTGTGAACAATTATATGCCAACAAATTGGACAATCTAGGAGAAACTGATAAATTTCTAGAAACACACATCCTCCCAAAACTGAACCAGGAAGAGATAGAAAACTTGAATGGACCAATAACAACAAAGGAAATTGAAGATGTACTTAAGAAACTCCCAGCAAACAAAAGCCCAGGCCCAGATGGCTTCACAGGGGAGTTTTACCGAACATTCAGAGAAGATCTAATACCCATTCTCCTCAAACTATTCCAAAAAATCCAAGAAGATGGAACACTTCCAAACTCATTTTATTCGGTCAGCATAATCCTAATTCCAAAACCAGATAAAGTCCTACAAAGAAAGAAAACTACAGGCCAATATCCCTGATGAACACAGATGCCAAAATCCTTAACAAAATATTAGCAAATCGGATCCAACAATACATAAAAAAAATTATTCATCATAACCAAGTGAGATTCATCCCAGGCATGCGAGGATGGTACAATATTCACAAATCAATAAATGTGATACACCACATACACAAAATGAAAGATAAAAATCATATGATCATATCAATAGATGCTGAAAAAGCATTCGACACAATCCAGCACCCATTTCTGATAAAAACGCTCAGCAATGTGGGAATAGAGGGATCATATCTCAACATAAATAAAGGCCATATATGAAAAACCTACAGCCAACATCATACTCAATGTGCAAAAACTAAAAGCATTCCCCTTAAGAACAGGAAAAAGACAGGGATGCCCACTTTCACCACTCTTATTTAACATAGTACTGGAAGTCTTACCCACAGCAATTAAACATGAAGAAAAAATAAAGAGGATCGAAATTAAAGGAGGAAGTGAAACTGTCATTATTTGCAGATGACATGATATTATACATAAAAAACCCTAAAGACTCCATCAAAAATCTACTAGACTTAATAAATGAATTTGGCAAAGTAGCAGGATACAAAATTAATGTCAAGAAATCGATGGCATACTTATACATCAATGAAGAAATCACAGAAAGAAAAACTAAAACAACAATCTCATTTACCATCACAGCAAAAAAAAAAAATAAATAAAAAAAATTAAGATACCTAGGAATAAACTTAACCAAAGAAGTAAAGGACCTCTTCACAGAAAACTACAGGTCATTTGAAAAAAGAAATAGAGGAAGATATAGAAAAGTGGAAGCATATACCTTGTTCACGTATTGGAAGAATTAACATCATTAAAATGTCCATACTACCCAAAACAATCTATAGATTCAATGCAATCCCCATCAAAATACCAATGACATATTTCACAGAACTAGAACAAACACTCCAAAAGTTTATATGGAACCAAAAAAGACCCCGAATAGCCACAGCAATCTTGAAAAAAAAGAACAAAGTAGGAGGGATCACATTACCAGATATCAAGTTATACTACAAAGCCACTGTAATCAAAACAGCCTGGTACTGGCACAAGAACAGGCAGATAGATCAATGGAACAGAACAGAGAACTCAGAAAGTGACCCAAGACAATACTTTCAATTAATATTTGACAAAGGTGTCAAGAGCATACAGTGCAGTCAAGACAGTCTCTTCAATAAATGGTGTTGGGAAAATTGGACAGCTACTTGCAAAAAAATGAAGCTAGACCACCAACTTACACCATACACGAGAATAAACTAAAAATGGATAAAAAACTAAAATGTAACACCTGAACCCATAAAAAATTCTAGAAGAAAATGAAGGCAACAAAATTTTGGACATCATACACAGCAGAATTTTCACTGATACATCACCTAAGGCAAGAGAGACAAAGGAAAAAAAAAATGAACACATGGGACTACATCAAACTAAAAAGCTTCTGCACAGGAAAAGAAACAACCATCAAAATGGAAAGGGAACCCACTATATGGGAGACCATAATAGCCAATGATGCATCAGATAAGAGGTTAATTTCCAAGATATATAGAGTGTTCATACAACTCAACAAAAGGAAGACAAAGAACCCAATTAAAAAATGGGCAGAAGACCTAAATAGACACCTCTCCAAACAGGACATATAAATGGCCAAGAGACATATGAAAAAATGCTCAGCGTCACTAATCATCAGAGAGATGCAAATTGAAACAAATATGAGGTATCACCTCACACCTGTCAGAATGGCCGCCATCAACAAATCATCAAACAACAAGTGTTGGCGAGGGTGTGGAGAAAAGGGGACTCTAGTACACTGCTGGTGGGATGCAGACTGGTGCAGCCACTGTGGAAAACACTATGGTGTTACCTCAAAAAATTAAAAATTGAATTGCCATTTGACCCAGTGATCCCACTTCTAGGAATATACCCTAAGAAACATGAAACACCAATCAGAAAGAATATATGTTTCCCTATGTTCATAGCAGCACTATTTACAATAGCTAAGATCTGGAAACAACCCAAGTGTCCATCAGTAGATGAGTGGATGCAAAAGCTATGGTACATTTACACAATGGAATACTATGCAGCTATAAGAAAGAAAGATCTCTTATCTTTTGAGATGACATGGAGAGACCTGGAGAGTATTATGCTAAGCGAAACAAGCCAAGCAAAGACAAATATCACATGATCTCACTTATTTGTGGAATCTAATGAACTAAACAAACTGATGAACAAAATTGACCCAGAGACATAGAGGTGGGGTAAAGAATGACACACCTTAGAGTAGGGGGTGTTGGGGGGGAGAGATAAACCACAGAACTTATATGCATGTATGCATGACCAATAGACATAGACAACAAAGCTGGGTCTGGGGCGGGGGTGATGGGGAGGAGGGTGTCAATGCGGGGGAAAGGAGAAACATCTGTAACAAAAACAAATTAATAAAATAAAATAAAAAGTAAAAGGCAAAAAAAAAATTGACTATTTAGACCTCTTTTGCCCTAGAAGGGACAACAGTTAATTTTTTTACAGAAATAAACACATGTTCCAAAATATAGGTCACTTTCCTCTATTGGCAGACTCAGCTAGCATCACTCTCTAGAGACTCATAGAATGATTTACCTGCCTAGGATTTCACATAACATATCAGACCAGTGGGCACACATTACACAAAGAAGATGCAGAAATGAGTCCAAGACCACGGTATCCACTGATTATTTCAAAACTACAATTTCCAGAATTTAGAGGACTGAAAGAGCATTAGCTCAAAGGCTATGCTTTATGAGTGAGGTGTCATTTTCCATGATGCAACATACTAAAGACCCTTATATGGTTACATAAACCCAATAGAAAAATACATGGTTTAGAACCCAAGAGTTGAATGGTGGACTAGACTAGTCTCACCATCATTCTCCAGAGTGCTGTTGGAATCAATATAGGTGAAAGCAATAGTAAGGAAGCAGGATTTGGGAGAAGGAAAAATTAAGTTGTGCTACACATTCAATAATAGCTGTGGCTTGCCCAAAAGAAAGATTCAGAGTTTCCTCATTTGGGGGCTGGAGAACCATGGATTGCCAAGGTGAAAGCTTGATCCTGGAGAGTATTACGCTAAGCAAAATAAGCCAATCAGAGAAAGACAAATACCACATGATCTCACTTATTTGTGGAATATAATGAACAAGGTGGGCTGATGAACGAGATAGGCCGAGAGACATAGAAAGGAGTATGGTTCAGACTGACAAACTTCAGGGTAGGGGGGCAGGAGGGATGGAGTAGATGAACCAAAGAACTTATATGCATGTATGCATAACCAATGGACATAGACAACAATGCAGGGGGGTGGGGGGACAGGATGGGGAGGAGGGTGTCCAGGGGGAAAAAGGAGAAACATCTGTAAGAAAAATAAATTAATAAATTTGAAAAATAATAAAATAAATAAATTAATACTTTTTAATGAAGTGTTAATTCATACTAACATGAAAGTGAAAATAGGTTGTGACAGAAACTCATTAAGTATTCTTCTAGAGGAGATTAAGAAACTGAACAAACAAACAGATATATTTTTAAATTAAAATGCATTCAATTTATTTTTTTCGTTTTGTTTTGTTAATTTATTTTTGTTACAGATGTTTCTCTTTTTCCCCATTGACACTCTCCTCCCCATCCCCTCCCACCCCATCCCCAGCTTTGTTGTCCATGTCCATCAGTTATGCCTACATACATATAAGTTCTGTGGTTTATCTCTTCCCTCCTCCCCCACCCCCTCTTCTGAGGGTTGTCAATCTGTACCCTACTTCCACATCTCTGGGTCTACCCTGTTCGGAAAAAAAAAAAAAGAATGCTGTGATTATAGTCTATAAAAATAGAATAGAACATATAAAATTAAAAACCTTATTTTTCCAGAAAAATGAATTTTTACTTCAGGAGAAAAAAAATGGTTTTATAGAAGACTTGCATTTGAAACAGTAGCAGTTGTTACCAGTTAGACATTTCTTAGCTATTTGTAATTTGAAAGGGACTGACTTGTCAATATATGATTGATATTTGAAATGTAACTTGAGCTTTGGTTAATTTGTTTTCTGTAATGCCATTCACTATTTTTAAGACTGGTGTAAATATCTTTTAACCCAGGAGAAACCTATTAATCCTTCTGGAAAGAACTAAATTGTGCGTCAATTTTTGAATCAAGAAATAAAATTAGATTAACAATCTGAAAAAAATGCATTCAATTTAGGAAAAGTTTAGAAAAATTACTTTCAGTAGCGAGTTTTCCAGAATAAAGTGTTCCAATTTACAATTTTCTTTTGTTATGACAGCAAGTAAAGAAAACTACCATAGGTAATAAAATGCATGCACCTCAGATAAAGATCACTGCTTTGCTATTTAACCTTTTCTTCCCTTTCCAAGGTGATGTATAATGGTTCATTTTACTTAGGAAATTGTAGGTAAAAATAGCTTTGGGGCATGGAAAACATGTGATTACTATGATTTTTATTCCTTTGGCTTGAAAAGAATTTCAGCATCATGTTACAATTTTTTTTTACTTCTAAAATAAATGGTCCACATTTTAAAAAACATCTTCCAAAATAAGAAGTGATTGTGCAGAGCTAGGCAGATGATTAACAGTGACTTAGATGAAATAACTTGCTAATTAGAAAATAACATCAGGAGTTCTATCAATTTTCTTGAATCTTAACCATATAAAAGTATTCTCAAAGCATTCTACTTTATAGAATGGAGAACAAAAAAGAAAATAATAAAGTATGCAAAGTCCTCTAGTATTTACTTGAAGAACATGAATTTATATACAATCATCTATGAAAACTTCTTATTGTTCTCTGACTGAAATATGCATATAAACTTACTTGAATTTAAGTAAATGTTAGTTCCAGGAAGGAAATTTCTTCGGACAGGAGACAGTACTAATCCTGTCATTCAGCAATCAATTTGAACATGGAAATCTGGAAGAAGCTGTAGGGAATGGTAGGGTGTACCTCTTCATGGTGTAGTCACCAAACTCTAGACCATTACTTTACACAGTAGACAATGTGAAAGTAGCATACATTTGCATCTTTCAATATGATTTCTCGTCTACATTGTATGATTTCTATCTTATTTACTCCTCGATGATGGAAGGAAAAGCATAACACTATTTTACTCTACTGAAACTTAATAAGCATTTCTGCTATTCAATAAAATAATCCCTTAATTAAAAATCATAATTATTACATATAAATATAGCAATAAATTTATTTTAACATATTATATTGTAAAACATTATTATCTTCTTACAAACATAGAAAATACTTAAATTCTACAAGCATAAGGAAATAAAAAATGTCTAGCATTTACAGGCAAAAATTATCTCAGTTAATTTTTTCATAAAATTATAATTGTTCAAGAATTGCTTACTAAATAAAGATGATATCCATATAGAATTAAAATTAGAGAAACAGTTAATAAATGTGTTATTAGAAATTATTTAGCTTAGTAATATATGATATACCCTTAGAAAACCCAAGAAGTTAAATGTTTCATCAATTTGAAAGGCTATCTGTCATATTTCTGAGTTCAAAGATTACATATACTCCATATTTTCTAAAATAGATCTTTGGTCATAAGAGATATTAATTCAGAGATTGTGAATCATCTAGTAGTTCTATAACCCATAATGAAAAAAACTAGACATAAAACAACAAAATCAAACTATTAGTATTGCTCCTTAAATCTTTATATGATTACTTGTGGAAATGTTAGGTATGTAAAAGTGATCAAAACAAATATTATAAAATAAATATTATGTGAGAAGTTATTTAATACATAGTTGTTGCATTATAAAATATAGGAAGCACTATACTATCATTCTAAAACTGAGTTGGACAAAAAAGAATGAAATATGATTTCTCGATTTTAATAAACATACATGAAAAAAATTGTCATATATGCAGAAATAAAATGAAAATGTGAGAACTTATTCATGTATCTTACTAATAGTAAACAATCAATACATATTTGACTAATTGGATAGAGTATATTACAGTTGCTTTTTGAGTTCAGAAGACTGTGTGTACTAAAACAAGCTATGTGGAACATAAGTCCTGAGTGTTGACAATTCACTGGGAATTTCACAAGTTATTTTGTTATCTCATAAGACCAGCACATTGAATGAATGGGTAAAGTTGGCTAAGGACGGCAGACCAAGAGATAGATAGTGTAAGAAAAAGACAATAATCAATTGATATGTGTGTTGACACTTGATTGAAATGGAACATTGGAACTGAAGAGTACAGATGGAAATTTTTCCTAGGGCTGATTGTAGAGGGCTCTGGATATTCGAAGAGATGCATGTAAAAGAGCAATTATGTTTTTGTAAGTAATAACTACATGTTTTCAAATGTATTTCTATAAAATTTTTATAGACTAAGCATTAGAATTTTGCCTGTATGATACACAATAAAATTAATAATAAATTAAATTAATTAACTTACTCCAGGTCACAGAGACACCCATTGCCATGAATAAAATGTATGCCCAGCCCTGGCAGGGTAGCTCAGTTGGTTAGAGTATTGTCCTGATATACCAAGATTGTGGGTTCAATCCCAGTCAGAACACATACAAGAATCAACCAATAAATGCATAAATAAGTGAAACAACAAATCGATGTTTTTCTCTCTCTCTCTTCTCTCTTTCTAAAATCAATAAATACAAATTAAAAGAAAAATACTCAAGCACACACACACACACACACACACACACACACACACACACAAATTTATGCCCAACAAATTTGAGGACAGCGCTTCTATTCTTAATCATACAGTACATGGCCATTGCCATTAATTAACTTGTCTTAACTGTTTGCATTACAATTAATTTTAGGTAGAATGTCTGCAGCTCTTTTACTGGCCAAATTATCTTGGATATTAAATTTAAATATATATTATCTATAATTTATAAAAATCTAGCTCTTCTTAGTTCATGGCATGGTTCACAAATAAAATTGCAATTATAAAAATAGTGTAATTATATTTTTTCCTATTGGGCAATTTTCACTAATTTCCTCATAAGATATATATCTATATATTATAATTTGTTTCATTAAAGCAATGTTTCTTATATAAATGGTATTTATTAAAGAATCAAAATATTTTCGAATTATATCTTGCAGTATTCAGTTTTCAATATAGAAGTTAGTCATATTAAGCCATATTTTATTCACATATTCTCATTTTCACTTATTTCTGGATTAGATATATTCTAATTGTAAAATGCCAGTTATTATTGAAATACCTGAGTGAAAGCAAAATGTTCACTTTCAGCATAACCCAATCACCAAAGTAGAGTTAGTTCCCCTTCCCAGACATAATTCTGTCACCAATTTTGGTATGTGTCATTCTAGAAATATTTGTGTGCATCTATATGTATTTGTGCATATATGTAATACATATGAGGATACTTCTTTCTTATTATACATTGTTTTTATTTCAGTTTCTTTCAACTTAATTTTATCATTATTAGATTTATGTCAAAATGAACAGATATACAGAAATTTTATAAAGAATGTACTGTATTTCATGTTAAACATGCAAATTTGTATTTATCTTTTGATGATTTAGATTGAAACTATATGTATAATACATTTACATATGTAACATTAAATATACAAAAATTTTGGCAAATGTACAAATTAACTTCTAATAACGACTATATTTTAAATTTTCCTCATGTTGGATGTATTATACTCTCATCAATCAACTTGTTGTCAAACTTTAAAATTATACCACTATGATCTCTCATTACTTCTTAAAAACCACACAGCAAAAAAAGAAAAAAGGCAAGTAATAATTATATAAAATATTACAATACATATAATGGACTACAGAATAACATCAATAATATATCAAATTATTTTTAATTCAACTAAGAACATGCAAATAACCCAGTTGTAAAAGAGGTAAATTATGTGAAAAATTCAAAAAGAATAAATCAAAATATTAGTAAATACATGAAAAGGCACTTCAATTGCAAGAAATTTGAGAACTCTAAATGTTTGCATTTGTGTGCACCTGTGTGTGTGTGTGTGTGTCCTAACTTGTTTACTATGGTTTCTCCATTTACCAAACAAAGATTGTCTCTGTTATGGTGTCTTCTCCCAGTGTTTAATACTTTGTTAATCATCCTTAACAAAGACTATAAAAATACTAATTAAACCACACAATAAATAGTCTAGAAATTCTGCAAAAATTCCAAGGAAAATATAAAAATGGGCTGTTACACAAAAGTCTTAGTGTTATGTTGAGTACCTTTCAAGTAAATGATTGGGAGAATTAAAATCAGGATGAATATATGTTTCATAATAACTTTGTCCAAAGAGTATAATTAAAACTAAGAATAAAGTGTGGCTATGATCTTATCAATCAGAAGATGTAAAGAAATTTGAAGAGCAACTCCAGAAGAAATACACCTCAAAAAGTTATAAACATTCTTTTTGTTGAATCATCTTAAAAGTTTCTCTCAGTTATGTTCTTGTTGGAAGTTAAAAATGTTTATTCTATTACATGATCTATTTAGTAAGTGGTTAATATAGAAAATAAACTTATTTTTGCTGTATTAACCTTATAAATTTCAATGTGATACCTAATAATTTTTAACTGATATTTTTGGAAATTCAGTTATATAATACTAGATAATCATGATTTAACTTCCTTGTCAAATTTAACTTCTTCTTTTTTTTTTTTTTTCTCCTTTATTGGTTTTAGAGAGAGGAAGAGAGAGGGAAAGAGAGAAAGAAATATCGATGAGAGAGAACATCAATTGGCTGCCTCCTGCATGCTCCCCACTGGGGACTGTGCCCACAACCTGGGCATGTGTCCTGACAGGGAATCGAATCGGTGACCTCTTGGTGCATGGGTCGACGCTCAACCACTGAGCCACACCAGCCATGCCAAATTTAACCTCTTGACCTCTTCTTTTCATTTTAGTTTGTAATATTATCGTCATGTATCTATGCATGCTTGTATCTATCTATCCATCTATTTATCTATTTACTTATCATCTATCTTACCAAAAGACAATTTGCCATCTGTGAAGACTTTATTTTTCTATTGACATTAGTATTTCAAAGTATGGAAATAGACTTATGATTGAACCACAAAATAAAGCCCTATTTGCCATGCTGCATAATCCTTTGGAAGTTCTGTCTTCGACTTTATAATATTTTATTTAAGATATTTGCTTCAGTATTCACAAGTGAGAATGTTCTGTACTTTTAGATTTTGGCATCAATATCATACTGATTCTGTTAAAAGAATTTCAAAGCTCTTCTTTTCTTTCTGGGCTCCGAAACATTTTAAATAACATTTGGTATTATCAGTTCCTTGAAGTTTTCAAAGAATTGGCTTTGGAGCCCAACACTTTTTGAGAACAGTAATTCTTTGACAACATTCTCAGTTGTCTCCAGAGTAATTGGTTTGTCTGGATTTTCCATCTCTTTTACCGCGTATCAATTCCAATAATTGGAATAAATAGAATAATTCAGTAAATTAGGCTTATTCTCATACCCTACTAATATATAAAGCTTTTCTGAGAAGAAGCATTAACTATCTAGGAAAGAGTAATAAAAAACTCCTACTCACAAGCATAAAAATAGACAATATATAAGAATAAGCATAAGAAAGACTGTATGTGTAGTACCTATATTAAAAAACTACGTAATACTAACAAGAAACAAAGAAATAGGTACATAAATGGAAAGATATATTTTTTAAATTGTGGATGGAAATACTCAAAGATGTAAATTATTCTAAAAATAATCTAGTAATACAGTTCATGTAAAAGAATTTAGAATATCACAAAATTTTGTGAAAATATTCCAGAAAAAGAATATATGTAGGAATAGCCCATATAGTGTGAAATCAGAAAGAACTTGGTCTATACAATATCAAAACAAACATTTTATGGCAATACTAATTAAAGTACTGAGAAATTAGAAGTGGAATCACCATATAGGACAGTGACACAGGATGTTATTTAGAAACAGTTATATTTTATGATTAAGATAACATCTTTAACTTGTTTATACTGGATATTCTACTCATTAAATACTATCTATTTAAAATATGAATACAGGCAGTATCTGACTTATAATGAATGGTTCAACTTACAGTTTTTTGTTTGTTTACTTTATGATAGTAAAAAAGCAATATGCATTTAATAGAAAATATACCTTAAATTTTGAAATTTGATCTTTTCCCAAGCTAGTGAGATGCCCGAAGGTACTCTCTCATGATGCTAGGCAGCAGGAGCAAGCCACGACTCCTTAGGTAGCCCAGTGATCACTAGGTAGCCCAGTGATCGTGAGGGTAAACAGCCAGTGCTCTACAGTGGATTCACTGTGTTGGATTATTTTACCCAATTGTAGGCTAATGTAAATGTTTTGAGCATGTTTAAGGCAGGCTAAGCTACGCTATATTCAGTAGGTTAGGTGTATTAAATGCATCTCTGATTGAAGTATTTTCAACTTATGATGGGTTTATTGGAACATAGTTCCATCTTAGGTAGAGGAGCATCTGTATATTAGAAAAATAGTTAGATGAATAACAATATTGTAAAAGAAAGGGTGGAAATAACCACATAAATACTACAATTATTGAAAAAAATTAATTGATATGTATTTTAAAATAGGTACCAGCTACCCAAGCTCTGATACGTGCCAGTCAGTGCCAATCAGACAGAGGGAACAGAGAATTAATTAGGCACAGCCACACTGCTGCAGGAAATACACATCCAGTTAGTAATCATTCGGGTTCCTGTGTTGTTCACTGCTGAAATGCTAGCCCAGACTCAGATCATACATAAGCTTGTGTGGTGGATAACATTTTCTGGACTATCTGTGTTAATTTTGTGTCAGATTTATTCCTGCATAAAAATTAATTGAGACTGTTAAGTTCTGTTCTGGATTTTGGAAAGGTTTAAATAATAAAAATATTATATCCCATAGTTTAATAAAATTCACCTATAAACTATCCAATTTGTTTTATAATTTACTCAGTATTTATTAAGTCTTTGTGAGTAAAATTTTGAACTCATTTCCCAGTAAAATACTATATTTCATTTAGTTTTTCAATAAATAGTGATGGGCTTGTTCAGGTCATGGTGTTCAAATTTGCAGGAGATTTTCATTTCCATCCTAACATTATGAAAACATTAGATAAGCTACAAAATAATAGCTTCTTAGAAATATAAACAAGATAACTTCCAGAGAATAAGGCCTTCTTAGAAGGGAATAGATCAAGTATTGCTTACATTGCTGATTCGTGGTGGGAAGCAGGGCAAACCCAGCAGTGACAGATGGCATTTGCTAGAGTAAGGGCAAAATGTCCTACCTTTTAGTGGCAAGAATTGGCTAGTGGGAGAAATCAGAATCCCAATGATTTTCAGACCTTGGTGAACCCACAATGATTTGCCAGTTGGTTTCTGTGGGATGTTCACCAAGTAGTACACAGAGCCGAAAGCTGGGGAAGTATAGGATTTGGAAAGGATAGTTACAGTTTTTTTGAATAATAGAAAAGTATAAATGAGGGATATTTTGTGCATCACCAAGTAAACAGGATGAAATTTAAAATTGTTTTCTTCTCCATCCTTAACATTAACAGTTACAGTATTTTTATACTGTAGCTATATTTTATTAACTTTAATTGTACCTAAATCTATGTTTTAATATTATAGCATTATTTATAACCATTATTTTATTAGGTAACAAAAGTATCATCTTTACATATACTGAATAAAAAATTAGATATAAATCATTATTTGCTTAAGTACAAAATTATAAATATAACATTAAGTTGCAGAATTTAAAAATGTAACCTGGACTATATACTTAGTGAAAAGGTATAATTACAAATTATAGATACTAAGAATATTATTATTTATTGTAGCAAAAGTTATTAATTAAAAGTTTAAAGAATAGTAGTTGTGAAAATGTATTAATATACTAATGATATTAACTTGATTGCTTTATGTATACTGACTCTAAAACAAGAAAAGAACTTGACCTATACAATATCAAAACAAACATTCAGCCCGGCCAGTGTGTCTCAGTGGTTGAGCATCGACCCATGCACCAAGAGGTCCCTGGTTCGATTCCCGGTCAGGGCACATGCTCAGGTTGTGGGCCGAATCCCCAGTGCAGGGCATGCAGGAGGCTCCAGTTGATGTTCTCTCTCATTGATGTTTTTATCTCTCTTTCTCTCTCCCTTTCTCTCTCACTAAAAATAAATAAAGAAAAAAAAATTTAAAACAACAACAACGAAAAACATTCATTCTATGCAATGCTAATTAAAGTACTGTGAAACTAAAGTGAAATCACCTCATAGGATAGTGACACAGAATGTTATTTAGAAACAGTTATATTTTATGATTAAGATAACATTTTTAACCTGTGGATACTGGATATTCTGCTCATTAAATAATATCTATTTAAAATATGTATATCCCAAGGCTTTTAAAAATGTGGGCTTGTCATTGTTTATCTTTCTTCTCTACCTCTCATATATATATGAGACTTCTAGGAAAGGAGGCTCTTTCTTGCTTTTCTTCTTTCTTTCTTTCATTCCTCTGTATATTAAGTACAATTTAAGCAAGGTACAAGGCATAATTATTAAATGTGCAATTTGGTGAAAATTAACTTACGTCTACTCCAGGGGAACCACCATCCACATCAAAACAAAGAATAATTCCATCTATCCAAGTAGTTCTGTCATGTTCCTTGACATTCAATTCGACCTGCCTTCATAACCACTCCTCTGAATTCTATCAAGTTGGTTGCTTATCCTAGAACTTGACATAAATGTAAGCATACAATATAAAAACTGACCTTCTCGGGTGTAGTTTCTTTAGCTCAAGTAATTGTTAACCTATGTCCAAGTAGTTGCATGAATCATTTATGTTTCTTTACAGCATTCTATAGCATTAATTTACAATTTGTTTATCTTTATCCCTGATGATGAACATTTGGGCTATTTCCAGTTTGGGGTTATTATAAATAAAACATCTATGAATAATCCTGAATACTTGAATGTGTGTGTGTGTGTTAACATGTTCTCTCTTTTCTTGTGTGTATAATTTAGGAGTGGAAGTGCAGGGTCAGATTGGGCATATACTCAAATTTACTGGAAACTGACAGAAATATTTCATCACATTTTTTGTAGTTTACACTATCACTAAATACATATGAATGATTTATTTAGTCAATATCCACTTGTTCAATTGGTTTTATCAGTCTTTGGAATTCTAGTTATCTTGATGTGGTAGAATAGCAATTCAGTGTGGCTTAAATTTATATTCCAATAATACTGTTAACTAATGATATTGAGCTACTTTAAAGAAATGCATGTTGGCCCTTGCCAGTTTGCCTTAATTGTAGAGCACTCACCCACGGGTCAGGGTCGTGCGGGAGGCAACCAGTCAATGTGTCCCTCTCACGTCGATGTTTCTCTCTCTCTCTCTTTCTCTCCCTCTCTCTACCTCCCACTCTATTTAAAATAAATAGAAAAATATCCCTGGGTAAGGATTAAAAAGAAAAGAAAAGAAAAGAAAAGAAAAGAAATGCATGTTGAAAGCTCTACCCTTTTTAAAAAACTGGATTATCTGAAATTTTCTTATCAATTTTTAGGAATTTTTTAAATGTTCCAATATGAGGCTTTTGCCAGATAAATATATTGCATTTATTTTCTTCCACTATTTGACTTACCTTTTAATTTTCATAATGATTTCCTTAGTGAACAATATTTTTCAAATTTTATAACATCTAACTTTTCTTTTTTGAGTTTTGAAACCTGTCCAAGAAATCTCCACTCAAACCTGGGTCACACACCATTTTTGTTGGCATTATTCCAGAAGCTTTATAGTTTTAAGCCTTATGACTGATGATTCATTTTAAATTAATTTTTGTGTATGGCTTTGAGGTAGAACATAAGGTTAACTTTTAGCTTTATTTATATTCAGTTGCCCACTCCAATATTTATTAAGAATATTTTCCTTTCCCATTAAGTTTCTTTGGTGTTATTGTCAAATACCAAGTGACCATATATATGTGTAGATTTTTTTTTGAAATAATATATTTCTAGTCCACTGATCTATTGTCTATTCTAGTGTCAATACCACACTCTCTAAATTATAGAATTTTATGCAACAATTTAGGTGAATATCAAAGAAATCATGCTGAGTGAAGAAAACTCTCAAAAAGGTACATACTATGTTTCCATTTCTATGATAATTTGAAATAAAATTACACAGATGAAGAACACAGTAGTGAGTTCTAGGGGTTATCAGAAGAAAAAAATATATTGCATTGTAAATAACGTTTGTTTTTTAAAAAGTGCTCCAAAAAATACTTCATGGTATCAATTTATTATAATTATTTCCTTAAAAGTAATATGACAAAAAATTAGCCAAAATATTTAGTGAGTATAAGAATTAGATTCTAATTATTATAATAAAATATGAATAATATAATGAGAATATATATAAAATATATAATGATGAATAAAGTAATAAAATTTGGAATAATTGAATTAAGAAAGATATCTGCATTTCTTAGCCCTCATTTCTACCAGAATTATGGTATTATCTGAGGATAATTCACAGAAACCCTTGGTAGATAGCATAGAAGTCATGTCTCTGAAAATCACTGAAAAAATATGGAAGTATGAATATAAAATAATGTGTAGGTAAATACAATCTAAAAATTCTTGTAATGAGAACAGAAGTATACATTTTTCTACATTGATAATCAAAGCACAATGAACTTAATTATCTTAATTAAATTTGGTTATAAAATAATAATATAAATATTATCTTCCATGATACAAGTATTCTTGTTGCTTAACAAATGTTAAAATATAATTTGCAGGTGACATGATACTATATACTATATAAATCTTTTTGTAATAGGCCTCTCTCTATAATTTTTATTTCAATAATGTATGAAAACTAGAAAAAGTTTACTCATAGTACAATGTTCATATAGCTATAAAAATATTTGTATTATTTAAATAGGATATGGCAGGAGATAGAATAATTTCTGATTATTTACCTTAAGACACATTATAACATTTTTTCTAAGAAATTCTTTATTTCAATTAAAAATGTAAATCTAATTAGAAATGTTACTTTTTGCATGATCATTTCTTTTTCTGTGGAAGAATTTAAAAATTTTTACTATAATTCATATTTTCAAATTTTATTTTAATATGTCTAGAACAGGTGCTTACTTATTTTTCATTTGGAACTTTATGTATAAATAAGAAAAATTTTATTTTTTCACTCTTTATTTAATTTCAAATTTTATGTTCCTCTATTTTTAAAATGAGACTTTCATTGCTCTGAAATCTTTACTTTGTCTTGCTTTCAATAATCTTACAAAATATACCTCTTAACATTTTATTTTTTATTTTTCCTGACTTAACTAGATCTTGCAACTCAATAATTTATTACTCATCCCCATGGTGTTATTTATCACATCTTTTTCTTTCTTCATTTTATATATTATGTTTTCACAATTGGTATTTTCTCTACATTCCTTATTATCATTTCTTATTGTTGCATTTTGTTGATCATATTACTCTAATTTTCTTAAATATATTTAACATCATTTTTTTTTTTTTCTTTTTTTTTATCCTCACCTGAGGACACTTTTTCATTTTTTGTTCAGATAGAGTGGGAGGGGGAGAGAGAGAGAGAGAGAAACATCATCGTGAAAGGGACACATCGAGTGGCTGCCACTTGCACAACCCAACCAGGGCCGGGGACAAACTGCAACCGAAGTACGTGCCCTTTATTTTATTTTATTATTATTATTTTTTTTATCTTCACCCGAGGACATTTTTCCATCTTTTGTTCAGATAGAGTGGGAGGGGGAGAGAGAGAGAGAGAGAAACATCATCGTGAAAGGGACACATCGAGTGGCTGCCACTTGCACAACCCAACCAGGGCCGGGGACAAACTGCAACCGAAGTACGTGCCCTTTATTTTATTTTATTATTATTATTTTTTTTATCTTCACCCGAGGACATTTTTCCATCTTTTGTTCAGATAGAGTGGGAGGGGGAGAGAGAGAGAGAGAAAGAGAGAGAGAGAGAGAGAGAGAGAGAGAGAGAGAGAAACATCGACGTGAAAGGGACACATAGAGTGGCTGCCTCCTGCACGACCCAACCAGGGGCCGGGGACAAACTGCAACCGAGGTATGTGCCCTTAGCGGGAACCGAACCCAGGTCTCTCTGGACCGCAGGCCAGCGCTCTAACCGCTGAGCCAAACCAGCCAGGGTGAAGTATATGTCCTTTAGCGGGAACCGAACTCAGGTGTGGACCACAGGCCGACGCTCTAACCACTGAGCCAAACTGGCCAGGGCTAACATTGTTATTTTTAATCTATCTGATACAACAGATAGCATGTACTGTTGATCATTTTATAGTTTTATCTGAAGGCATTTTATTATTTTGGTCTCAAGTGCATATTCTGTTGGAGACATTAGCTGTTCTTTTGCTGACGTCCCCACTCTGATTCACTTCAGGTCATTTTTAGGAGAGTGAATAGATGAGCCTCTGGGAAGAGAGACCAGGATCAAATAAACACAGGATCTTGTTTGCTGCTACATCAAATCTAAGTGTGTTGCTCAAAGTTTATCTTTTATTTATTTAGGAGAAGCAGAATTTGAAAAAAGACCTTGCTCTTGGTAGTCAACAATCTGCCCTAAATATTTTGGCAGCTAAATATCAAGGGAGTGAAGTCGAAACATAAAGTCATTGGCTGGCTCATATTTTCATTGGTCCTCAATACTAGCCAGATCGTCTGTGACCGTAATGTCACCTATAAAGTCTGGCATGTTGTATGCCAGCAGGTGGAAAAGAGGCAAAGAAAAAGATGAAATAATTTACAACAATATTTCTTTCATTTTTCATTCTGGAAACCATCTCCTTTAAAGGCCCGAATCACTCACTAACCCCCAGGTTAATTACTTTAAGGTGATCAGAACAGAATTCAAATTATCCCTGCAATTTCTCACATATGTTTTCATGTTATTGTCATTTCTGTTATTGCTGTTGTTAAGTATAATACGTCAAGCTTCCATAAATTTTAATCCAAACCTATGCTGTTTATTGTCTTGATATTTTAAAAAATATATTTCATCTCAAAATTTGTATATGTAACTTTTTTTTTTAATTCTAATATGTGGGCTTAGAAATAAAAGTAAGATAGAAAATTACTTAATGCTGGAGATCAAATAATAGGTCAAATAACAATAGAACAACCTAATTCCCAATTCTATTTTATATCCTCACCCGAGAATATTTTTCTATTGATTTTTAGATAGAGCAGAAGGGAGGGGGTGAGGGAGGGAGGGAGAGAGAGAGAGAGAGAGAGAGAGAGAGAGAGAGAGAGAGAGAGAGAAACATTGATGTGAGAGAGACAGATCAATTGATTGCCTCCCACATAACCCTGACCGTGGCTGGGGATTGAACCTGCAACCCAGGTACATGCCCTTGACAGGGAATTGAACCCACAACCCGTTGATCCACAGGCCAACACTCCAATGGCTGAGCCAAATGGGCCAGGGCCTAATTCCCAATTTTAGATTTCCACCATCATCTCACAATCCCTTAATCATTTAAGACACTTATGATTTTATCTTGTCCTTTGTAATTAGACTTGTGTTGTATTTTATGAAATTAAGACTCAATGGAACATAATTTTTGACTCATAGAATTTATACTTGTAAATTAAATGAAAAAAGGAATTAGCTTTAACCTGAATTTCT
Source organism: Tadarida brasiliensis (assembly GCA_030848825.1). Classification (NCBI taxonomy): domain Eukaryota; kingdom Metazoa; phylum Chordata; class Mammalia; order Chiroptera; family Molossidae; genus Tadarida; species Tadarida brasiliensis. The sequence continues at coordinate 68,179,084 of CM061266.1, forward strand.
AAGCATATTTTGTAATTCCTAGTATAAAAAAACAATAGTTGTCAAAATGTGAAATCATCCATTAAGTCAGTTAAATTGGTCATGCTGAGAAAAGAAAATACCATACCACTTAATTAGTCACAATGTACATTAAAAATAAGTATAATATATATACTTATGTAATATAAATAAATATATTGCACAACATGTGAAATAAGCCAGTGAGATAAAGACAAATACCATATTATCTCACTTATATATGGAATCTAATAAACTAAAGAAACTGATGAACAAAATAGAAACAGAGACATGGATGCATAGAACAGACTGACAGCTGTCAAAGGGGAGTGTGGAAGGCGTACTGGATGAAAGAAGGTGAAGGGATTGGCCAAAGAACATATATGCATAACACATAGACACAGACAACAGTGTGATGGCCGGAGTGCAAGGAGCGACGAGGGCTGGGTGAACATGGGCAAAGGAGGAGAAAATGGGGACATCTGTGATAGTGTCAGCAATGAAAATAAAGTTAAAAAAAAACAAAACAAAACCCAGCTAGGTAAAATATTCTAGATTGACAAGTATTTTCACTTTATTTCACTTTATGCTTTGACACTGCCATCTACTGCTTGACTGGAAATCTCTTGTCAATCTATTTCCTATTATTCTATGGAAAAATCTGCTTTATGATTTTCCCCTAAGAATAGATATGTTTTTATTTTACCTTATTAACAGATAGCATTTTAACTATCTTTTTTTGGTCTTGTTTGCTTAGATTGTTTTTCAATCTAAATACTTCTTCAATTCTAGAGTATTCTCCAGCATTTTCTTTTAAAGTAGTAAATCCCATATTTCTTATTTCTTTCTTTCACTGCCACTAGATGCCTTAACTGATGTTTTTACTTTCTATCTCTATATCTGATAGTTTTCTTCCAAGAGCATTTCTCTTCATTATTGGATTGTGGCTCTTTCTCTAAGGGCATGTTGCCTCTGCCAGTGGTAATTTCTGATAGTTTATAGGTCCTGGAACAGCTGCCTTTGCTAGATAATAACTGAATTTTTTGACTTTCCCTCATCATTAAGAAAGCATTAATGAGGCTATAAGAGACCAGCTAAGATAAGATAATAGCTCCTTAAATTTTTATTAACTGTCATGGATTTAAATTTATTCTCAAACTTAGTTCCTAGAGGATTTACATTTCTTTCTTTAGATCTTTGATATGGGGGAATTAAAAACATATATATTGTATGTAATCATCACCAGCAAATATTATCTTATTTATTACTAAATTTATTCTAAGGCCATTATGAGAAAGTTATTTATGAATGTCTAAGTTACAATAAATATTCAAAATTTTTATATCCTTTTAGGAGCTAAATATGGCATTCAGGTAATAAACAAAACAGTATTTTCCTAATTGTTTTAATAAGATCCTTGTTGCATATTTTGGACAAAAATAGTTATATAACTTACAGGGAAATTTGCTAATCATAATTGCTGGTTATTAGTCTAGAGGGAAAACTGTTGGCAAGTCAAATATACATGTCTTTTATAGTAAATCTAAATTGATAGGGATACTATAGAGCCTTACATCAAGATTTTCAGATTATAATTTTTTTCAGACAGTAGCACAGAAATTTATAATGTCTTGCTCTTCTAATAAAAAAGTACTTCATTTAATAGTATAAAAGACATAAAATCTAATGAACTGGTTTGAGCTTAGCTGCAATTAATTAATAATGTATCATAAAAACAAGTATCTATAAGAACATTTGCACCCAAATATTCAGGGTCTTCTTTATTCTGTTATCCTCCCCAAATAATTTCCATTAAAAAAAAGTTTAATAAAGAAAACAGCAACACACATCCCTACCTGTGTTAGAGAACTCCTGGAAAGCAGGAGAGGAGGGAGAGAAGGGAAGTTAAAGAAACAGGAAAGACATTCTTTGAACTGTTACCCAAATTTCAGAGTTGTCTGTGGAAATTACAGAAATGTTATGGGTATGCTTACCAATAAAATTGTTTATATTTTTCACGTCGTTTTAGAGGGTCTGAAAAGTAAATTTAAAAAAGTGTTTGCCATTATGGACACTTCATGGATGCAATAAAGGAAAACTGTTTTTTCTAGTTATCGCAGCTGCTAGGAAAAGGTGGCAGCAGCAGCAGCAGCAGGACAGGCAGCAGGAAGGCCATCTGCTTCACAGACAGCTATATGTAATTATTTGGAATTATTGATTAAACAAGTTAATGTAACTTTTTTTTTTTTGGAATGATCATTTGAGATTACGAAGTCAGATAATAGGTCATTCAATTTGAAGAAAATGACACCTTCATTTAATAATACCTTTCCTTCCATGTTAAATTGCTGTCTATTGTACCCTCCAATATGATTGGATTTATAGATTGTGGTATCCTATTTTCATATAAACTATGTAATCAATTATGGACAATCCACATTATAGTTTCATTAATCTCATAGAGAAAATTACCAATTAGATATAATTTGTTTGATGCTATTAAACCTATAAAATAACCATGTAAATACCTGGACTTATCAATAATTTACATTACTTTGGATTTCCTTTCTCATTACATCGTCACTTCATCTAATAGAGAAGTGAAAAAAATTGTTAAATTCACTTGCCAATTTGAACAAAATAGATTAAAACTCTAACTAAAATATTTGTGATGTTTTTCTTAAATTTCTTTCTCATTACCAATAAAAATGACATAATTTGGCACTTTACCATCCACCCTTTAAAAATGATTTAAATTTGATCATTAATAAAAATGGAGTAAAGAATGGAATGAGTAATTGAAACATAATTTAAAACTGAGTGTAGCCAAAGGATTCATTTTCTCCTCCCAAATATATTTTATAAAAGTAACAAGCAAGTAACTTCACTGGGAGTTGATTAATTCGTCTTCCACTCATTTCAGGTCTCTTTATTTTGCCCAAAGCAGAGGTAATTAATTAGGAAAAAAATTATATGAGAAGCAATTAAATTTGTATAAATTTTCCTTAATTAAGTCTCAACTTGGCACTTTATCATTTTGGTAATTTTTCAGATATAACTGAACAAAGTGTCAAACATGTTAGGGAAAATGGTATCTCTAATATATTTGCATAGATACTATGACAATGCACCTTTTGATAGAACAGAATAACATCATTTCTTTTAAAAATGGTTACTAATTATAAAATAATAGAAGAAAAAAAAAACTATTATTTTTCAAAAAGGAAACAAATGTGAATCCAATTTTGCCTGGAGTATTGAAGGCTCAGTGTTTGTGATTATTTACATTTTCATCCACAGAGATGGTAGACTTAAATTCTCCAGGCTCTATCATCTCTTTGCCTTTCCCAGTTTTATGTCAAAGCAAACAGTAACTTTTGCTAGGGAAAAAAAATCACACTGACTAGTACAAAATAAATTATAAACTTAACTTTTTATGTTTATGTTCAAAACATTAATTAATGCCCAGCCGGTGTGGCTCAGTTAGTTGAGTGTCACGCCATGCACCAGGAGGTCACCAGTTAAATTCCAGGGCAGGGCACATGCCTGGGTTGTGGGCTTGTTTCCCAGTAGGGAGCATCCAAGAGGGAGCTGGTCAATATTTCTCTCCTCTCTCCCTCTCCCTTCCTCACTGTGAAATCAATATGTATATATATATATTTTTTTTTTTAATCCTCACCTGAGGACATTTTTGCATTCATCTTCAGATAGAGCGGGAGGGAGAGAGGGAGGAAGGGAGAGAGAGACATCGATGTGAAAGAGACACATTGAGTGGCTGCCACCCACACGACCCCAATTGGGGCCGGGGGACAAACTGCAACCGAGGTACGTGCCCTTAGCGGGAACCGAACCCGGGTCTCTCCAGTCTGTGGGCCAACGCTCTAACCGCTGAGCCAAACTGGCCAGGGCACAAGACCTAATAAACCAGTTATATAAAAATCATGTGATAACTGAAGTTGGTCAAAAGTTTGATCAGTTTTTTGTCTCTCATTTCATTTTTTAAAATATTGGTTGGAAATGTTTTATTGTAAGAGTTCTTAGGCTGAGTTGGGCTTTGGGTCTTATGAGAATTGAATGGAAGCAGGTACAGAAACATCACCACATCAATTTTTACACACAGTAGTCTCATGTGCTTTCTCTTGCTTCTTCCTTCCCGTCTTTCATTACTTCCGCTCTCACTCCTTGTCCCACTCCTGTTTCTCTGTCTCTCTGTCTCTCTGTCTCTCTGTCTCTCTGTCACACACACACACACACACACACACACACACACACACACTCATCTTCCTAGGGTGCATTTCTATAGTTACCTAAGCAAAGTAGCCTACTTATGCCCTCTTCACTCTCTACTCCATTGTCCTTTTCACTTGGATATAAATTGCCTCTTGAAATAGTCATTCTCATTTATTGGATTACATATCTATTTTCTACCTATTCTAACCAGATTGTAAATTACACGAGAACCTGAACAATATCTGTTTTGCCAATTGCTACATCAATAGCACCTCTAACACTGCCAAACTCAAGGAAGTGTTCAGTAAATTTTGGTTGGAAAAATCAAAGGGGATACTATTTCTTTAAAAATATCAATGAGTTACTAATCATGCAGATTGAATCATTTCTTTTATAAGTAATTCTTTTCTTAAAAAGAGATGATTTATTTGATGATTTAATTTCCCTCTATCTTATTCATATGTGTATATGAGCATAGGTTTCTCTCAGCTAAACTGAGTCAGATAGCTTTTTAAAATTAACATAACAATTTAATTTCAATATTCCAAATGACTGTGACTACTGTAATGATATTGACCCCTTTAAAAAATCAATGTCCATTGAAACAAGTATTACAACAAAACTAAAATATTTGAATGTTATAAATGAAAAAGTAAATTAAGTATACAACTCTGTCTGAATAAGAATTGCTTTGTGCTCTTTTAGAACTTTGTGTCTTTTTTTCTCATTAATTATAGGGAATTGTAATAACCATTTTTTTTTACTTACTTTTAATACAATGAAGACGGGGCATGTCTTTGTCTTCCACTTTTCTTGCCAAAAATAACTGTGATGATTAGTAACACCTTAAGAACTGTATATTAGGAAGAAAATACCCCATGCATTATTATTTGGCACTAAAAGATTTTAGGCTCAGAATATCAGTTAAAGCCCATAAAATAAGTTAATGAGGCTGGAAATGAATATCAGCAGAAATATATGCATAGTTTTGCAATTATACATGACAATTATACTTTATTATTGATGTGTTAAAACATTCCACAGAAAAGTTACTGTTAGTAAACTTTAGTCTTTAGAGTGTGTTCTTATTTGGTTTTATATGTGGCAGATAACTTGTTTGCTTAATACGTACAGAGTGTCCATTTTAAAAAATAGATTTCAATATAGATTAAATTATTGAAAAATGTTGTTGTGTAATTTACAGGGTTTAACTTATTTAATCTTTAGAAAAATATACAAAAATATTTCTATGTGACACAAAAAATATTTCTATGTGTCCCTCAATATTCAGCGTCTTAGATGTGAAGTCATAAGATTTTAAAGTTTTACACACTGCAACGTACTGGCATTGCTTTTGCCATCATAATGAAACATTGGCAAAATTAATTAGAATTGCAAGCAAAACAATCGATTTTACTTTACTGAGTTTGCTCAAAATATTTAGATATAGTCCTTGAAATTCCAATCTGGCACATTTTGGAGGTCAAAAATGAAAACTACTTCTCAGAGGCAATTTGTGGTAACTATAAAGTGTCGCAATCTAATAATCTGCTTTTCTGAACTAACAAATAGTAATCAGTTCACTAAAAGCTATTCTCATAAATGCTAAGAATATTTTTGTTGTTTAAAATTTGTAAAACAGTGTGGGTATCTGATCCAAAACCAAATGAAAATAATTTTTCAAGTTATTCTAAGAGATGTTTTTGAGACATGTCCACGTGACCAAGCAAAATTTGAAAAAGAATCACAACAATTACTATGCCTATTCTCTACCACCACCACCATTATTAAAAATCGCAACCTCAATAAAAGAAATCACACATTGGACAATTTCTACGTGTTAAGAATTGTTCTATCTCATTTAATTCTCACTGTAAACCTATAAGCTAACATATTTTGCCTCCTTTTTATGATGAAGAAACCTAGTTCAGAGAAATAAAATCAGTCAAGGTCATAAGTTCGGGAGCTAAAATGCCAGCCCAGGAATTTTGATATAGCAAACATATATCAGCCTACAAAAAATAAATATATTTCTTAACATGAACATATTAATGTCTTTCTCAGAATATAGTTATTTATTTTAGTACCTTCTGCTTTTATTGATATATATGGAAATTTTAGGCTCTTACAGGTTCGAAGCTTTAGGATAGAAACCCTCCAGGATCCTTTCATACCTGAGCGTCAGGAGTCTGCGGACCCTGCTGCTCTGCAGACTGAATATGCATTAAAGGAAACCACACTGCAGTAAGTTACTCTCTCTCTGGTTTTTTTACAATATGTTTGGGTCCCTTATTTTATATATAAGACCTTTTGGTATTTGTCTGGACAAGAGGAAGGGAGCTACATTTAAACTGGTATGAAAACATACCTATCTGGATTCATGAGTTGTATGCTCATAAATCACTTCAGGAAGGCACAGAAACTCCATTAAAAATGGGCTGAAAATTCATACTGACAATCTTATTTATTCTGCTTCTCTTCATTATTTTTTTTTCTATTTTTCTAGTCTGCCCCATCATATATTGTAAATGATTTTGCTATGCGGAATGTGAAGAGAACTTAAGAAAAGTGAACAATATGATTTTAAAGGAAGGGGCTCTTTATTAATGACTTAAGCCATAAAAACTCGGGGGAGGGGGTGGGCAGGCAGGATAGGATTGAGTATTACCAATATTCCGTAAGGCTTATTTATGAGATGAGGATAACATCTCAGATTGGTTATGGTGTTATTTTAAGTCACTATGTACCCCCAATCAACTTAAAAAGAAGGTAACAGAATGTTGTAGTTGTGTAATTGATTGTCTTAAATTATAAGTTTTATCCAGGTTAATTCATAAAAGATAAACATGAAGTTCTATATTACAGTTCACTATTACCTAACATTCCATGGCTATAATGCATTAATTTAAGGTGTGGTGTCCGCTATAATAAATTAGCACCTACATTTCTGTGACTTAATACAAACAGAGGTTTATTTCTATTACTAATAGACCAGTGCTGTTTTCCTGCTCAAGGGCTGAGAGAGTTTGGTTTAGGAAGTCATTAACGCACCAAAGTTGCCCTGGGAAGAGGAAGGTAATCATTAGAGGGTGGAAGAGGTATGTAACCACCAGAAGGTGAAATAGAGTGGATGAGAGATTGTGAGTTGAATCCACGAGGCAAGATGGACGTGGGGCACTGCTTCTCTTCCTGCATGTCGTGGGTTAGGAAGCCATCCCAGGGCCACAGCTCAATACAGACTTGGAGAAAAGACACGTGAGTTCAAGAGGAAGAAAACCACGCATGTTGTTAAACAGCCCACATCTTCTCCCCGAATTTCCAATTACATATATTTTATTGATTTTTATTTGTATGTAACGTGAATTGAAAAGATTTCATGATTCAACCATTTTATTGTTAAAAGTGAGAATAATCAATATAATAATGTCTTTTATGGGGCTTAAGGATACTAGACACATACATTTAACATATTGGTACAGAAACTATTTTTCTAGAAATTAGTTATACTTATCAAAGAGTATTAGATTTAATTATATTGATTTTTAAATTTTGCTTTGGTTTATTTTATGAGATGTAATTTGAGGAAACTTATGTCTGTATCAATAATTTTAATTATACAAGTTTTAACTAAATTTGAGTAGTATCATGAATGTAATACACTACTGTAGGTGTTATAAGAAACACAGAGAAAAATAGATCCAAGAGAATTATGAATAAAAGGTGACAAATTCTAAACTGAATACAAGATAAAGGGATATCTGATGTTAAAGGATTCCAGAGAAGAATTTGGTAACAAAGCTCTCATCACTCTATTAAACAAGTGAATCTCTTTTATGAAGCTGTAGCAGAAATAAGGGTTTGAATAAAGGGAAATAAAGAATAAAAGAGAATAAGTATATATTTTAAGCTCCTATATTAACTTTCTAAAAGCTTTCAATTTTTTGTAGGAGCAGAATTAGACCAGAAAAGAAAAAAGAAAAAAATCAGACTGTTGTCTAGAATGTGATTCAAGTTAAAATTTGTCCAGAAATTATGGCATTGTAGCTACATGGAGCTAAGAAATCTTAAAGAATAGTTATTTCTTAATAGGGACACATATTATATCATTATAAGAGCAAGAAAAGTTCTACCCCAAGGGAAATATAAATGAGCTGACAATCAGAACAATGTCATTAATTACCCCCTTTAAAAAGTATTATTAACTATGTCAAGTGTTATATACCTAATTTTACTCTTGGGAAGTATTCATTTCTTGATCTATTTGCATCAATGTACTTCTTAATTGGTTTTAGCATATGTGTAGAATGTCAATTTTAAGTAAAACAAGAGTTTAAAAAGATGGATTATTCTCATATTTAATAATAAAATACATATGATGATTAAAAATAAGTAATAATTGCAAATTCTCAAGCAAGTGACACCATTATCACCTTCAGGGGATGAGTCCCAGTACATGGAGTATAGCAAAGAGCGTAATTTTGCCTTCCACGGGGGTGGGGGGGGTGGGCAGCAGTCCCAGCATGTCAACCTGCTGCATAGTTCGCAGGCCTCAGAGTGACCAAGAAAGACACAACTTACACAGGGACTGGCTAGAACTAGGCTTTACTCACAGAGAGAAGAGACAGAAGAGGACCAGCTTCGATAGTGAGCATTGGTTCTGTTGTAGGTGGTGGGAAAGGCACCAGGGGTCACACTGGACCTGGGTTCAGCAATCTCAGTGCTTTAGTTCTGGCTAGGAAAGAATTCAGAGCCAATATTCCAACTATAAGAGAACATTTATTTGAAAAATCACAAGGTAGAAGTAACTTGTAGAAGAAATGGGCTTAGGAAACTAGTTATGGGGGTAAAGGAAGGGCCCTTGAAGCAAAGGAGTGAGGAAAGTAACGATAATATGCCTGGGGGGAGAGGGAAGGGAAAGTAATGGGAGTGCACAGGCTGGGTCCCCTATCCTAAAGGCTTTAAGGGTGGAGATGTTCGGGGAGGTCCCAGGGGAAGATCTTAATAGAATATTAACCAGCTTTCCAGGTGTGTTCTTTCAGTGTCTAGAGCTCCACTGATTGATTCATTGGTGCCAGGGCAGGGAGTCATTATTCAATGCAGCTGGTCTTGGGGTCAGTCATGGCATTGCTTGTCTGGTTTCTAGGCCTGGAGCTAAAACATAACTGAGGCCTAGATGTTATCTCTAGGGAGAAAAGCTCAGGTGATCCAAACTGCATGACCAGTGATATGCTAGGGGAGGAAAAGTCACCTGGTGGGTGAGGTCCCACCCTACATGTGTCCTTTGCTGTATACCCACGGCTTTCTACCCTGGTGAACTTCTGTACCTGGCCCATTGTCCTTGCTCTGCTCATGTCTGTCTAACTACCTACCACAGTTCTCCGTGGCCAGGGTGTCTCCCCTGGGCAGCTACTGCTGAGAGCAGTGGTATGCATGCACCCCTGCTCAGGCAAAGGATCCATTTCTTCTCCACTGGAAAGGAATAAGCAGAACAAAAAAGTCCACATCAACTACAAAACAGGGGCAGAGATTAAATAATCCAATATACTCAGCACAGGCTCCTTATCTTCATATAAGAAAGTGTTCTAGACCCAAGATACACTTTCTTGCAACCAAACACACTCTTTTGCAAGGCTCAACAGTCTGCTCACCATGCCTTACCCAACATTCCATTCCTCTGTCCCTTGCTCTGTCAATGGAAATGTAACTGTGTGGAAACTCCATTTCTTTCTTTCTTTTTTTTATTTCTTTTGATAGAGCAAGAGGGAGAGAGGGAGGAAGAGAGAGAGAGAAACATCAAAGTGAGAGAGACACATCTACTGGCTGCCACCCACATGACCCCAACCAGGGCCGGGGACAAACTGCAACAGAGGTACGCGCCCTTAGTGGGAACCGAACCCAGGTCTCACTGAGCCAAACTGGCCAGGGCGAAACTTCATGTCTTTAATATGACCTTTTCTGCTTCTTTTTCTTTGACTAAAACTGGCCTCATCCAGCACCCTGACTCGTCTGCCTCCTTCTCTCTTGCAGGACCACTCCCATAGTTATTAAACCCTCGGGACAATGAGGTTCTAATCTGCATCAAATAATCTTAATTTCAGTCAAACTACAGATAACATCTAGTTGTGTCTTAGCTCTAGGCCCAGAAAATCTGGCAAAACCAGATGAAATGACACCATGGCTGCCTTAAGGACTAGATTCACTGATCAACCACCCCCTACCCTGGAACCAACCAGTCAGCGTAGACCACCACCCTGACCACACCCTAACTCCCTTGGTCACCATGATTGGTTTTCCCCTACATAACCCATCCCCTGAAAGCCATCGGGGAGCCAGGTCTCTGAGCACTAGCTCACCTGTGTCTCCAGGAGTGGGCCACTTTCTGAAAAGAAACCCTTACTTTCTTTGTTGCAAACTCCTGTTTTTGTCTTATTGAGCTTTGAGGCAGGCAGGCAAAGGAACCCCTTTTAGTCTGGTAACAAAAATGGCACGTAAAGCACATCATATTTGGCAAGAATGATGCTGTTTGCAATAATGTTGATCTATATGATGGGTAGCTTAAATCAAAAATCTTATTTTATATTTAGCAAGTATATTTATTTTCTTGCTCACTATTTCTATTAAATTGGGAAATAATTTAGGTCTGTAAGTCTAGCAATACATATTTGGTAGCTTGTTCAAGTAATGCTCTATATTTTAAAGTATGTTGTGATTTTTCTTTAAATACCACTTTCATTTCTCAGCCAGCCAATATATAATACACAAAAGCTGTAATTTTAAGAGATAGAAGAAAATGGATTCAAAACATATATACCAAAGATAGCATTTAGCATGCTAAATATTTCTTACAGTTCTGTTGTACTGCTTGTGTATGATTTTTTGATATTGTGATTTATAAGAATCATATACAGTTGACCCTTGAAACACACAGGTATGAATTACAAGGGTTGAATTATATGTGGAATTTTTCAATAAGTATTGTAAATGTATTTTGTCTTCCTTATGACTTTCTTAATAACCCTTTCTTTTCTCTAGCCTACTTTCTAGAGTACAGTATATAACATACAAAATATGGGTTAATCAACTATTTATGTTGTTGGTAAAACTTCCAGTCAACAGTAGACTGTTAGTAGTTAATGGGGAGAGTCAAAAGTTATATGCAAATTTTTTACTGTGGCCTTCACCCCTCCTTTTGTTTTTGTCCCTTTTCTTCAACAGCACTCCAAAAACCCTTGGACTTTACTAAGTGATGGAATAATGACGATGTCTTTGGTTAAGTTAATGAAATGGCTTTTGAATCCCCACCCTAGGGCTGGTCCTCAGAAGAACCAAACACTTGATTAGAGGGTTAGAACTTTCAGTCCTACACCCTTCCTCTGACTCTGGGGAGGGGAGAGGGAGTGGAGGATGAATAAATTGCCAGTGGCCAAGGATTTAATCAATCATTCCTATGTAATGAAGCCTCCATAAAACCCAAGAGGACAGGGTTCAGAGAATTTCCAGACTGGTGAACTTGTGGATATTTAGGGCGAGTGGGAGCTCAGACGGAGTGGAAGCTCCACACCCTTTCCCCATACCTGCTATAAACCAAAATTAACTTTAGACTGTTATAAAGAATAAAAAGAATTTATTTGAGCAAAAGATGCTGCAGCCTGGGAGACACAGATTCAGGCAGAAGACTGCTGCTGCTAAATATCGTAACTAAAACAGTGACTCTTTTCTGTAAAAAAGACTTTTAGGACTAATTTCGTGAACTTCGCACACCTGTCTACCAGTCACCCACAGAACTGCAAGAACCTATTCCATTCAACGTGGATTCATTTCCTCAGGCTGTGTTCTATATCTCCACATGTAACAACATAGCCTTTTTTCATTCTCTGTGTTCTTCCACTGTGTACTTTAAAATTGCTCTTTGCTTTCTTACATTTATTAAATTCTGGCTTTCCTTTGAGATTTCCACCTGTCAAGCATGGTGATCTCTACCTGTCAGTCTCTGCTGAAGGGAAGCCTATTTTTTTCGAAGGGCAGGATTACACTTCTGGCCTTTTCAAAAAGAGGGTGGCTATGAGTGGAGGTGGTGCATCTGGCAAATTGGCTTTTAATTCACCATCCTGAGCAACACTCAGGAACCTAAGGTTTTTTCTGGTTACTTGCAACATGGTAGACAAGGAAACATGTAGGTAGACTTCCCCCAAAGAGAAGAAGTTCTAGGAAAGTATATCAAAACACCTTGTGAATGCAAAACAAAGCTTTCTAAAGGACATAACAGGTTTCTCACCCCTATCGAATGCTAACAAGTAGTGGATCCCAGTTTGGGGGACTTAAGGGAGCTAGCTTCTAACCAGAAGAATTATATTATATCTTATAATCTTATAATACAATGGCCTCTTCACAGTTAATGCTTGTATCATTTACTTAAATTTAAAAATTACGTAACATTTTGATCAAAAATAGATCCAGAGACATGGAAGTAGGAAACAGACGGACAACCTCAGAGGGAAGAAGGGAAGGGGGGGTGGTTGGGAAGAGATAAACCAAAGAATGTTTATGTATATATGCATAAACAATGGACACAGGCAATAATTTGGGGAAAGCAGGAGGTGGGTAGGAGCAGGGAAGAGGGGGTCAATGGGGGAAAAAGGGCATCTCTAATATTAATACCTTCAACAATAAAGATAAAAAGAATAAAATAATAAAAATAAATAAAACACTGTTTTAGAAATAAAGAATGTAACATTTACATGTGTAAATCTCATTGTCTAAAATTAAAGTCTGTGAAAAAGAGCTAGGTGATTTGGAAGCGGTCTGAGGAAGCAGGAGGAGTGGGAATAGGAGTATGGGCAGCAAATGTGGAACAGCCACAGAAAGATGTTTGCATATGAAGTTACTGCTGCAGGCTCCTGGGACCCAACACACCCGAGCCCTCTAAGCCTGTGTACAGGCCTGTCTGAAGGACAAGAGGCTCTGTCATTTGTTTCCCCAGCACTTGTGTCCCACCTCCCATCCCCCATTAGTTGAAGGCTATTACTGGAAGTGTTCATTGCCCCAAACATCAGAGAAAGCCTTAAGGAAGAAAAAGAGAAAAATAGAGTCATGAAGGACATGTGAGGTTAGGTTCTGTTTCCTTGCACAAAATAGTCCATCATAAGTAGTGGTGTCAGAGGTGAACTGAGGGAAGAAGCCATACAGAAAATGAAAGCTCCACTCAATACCTTCCCATTCATCGCTGTCATCCCTTTGCAACTGTGCACATACCACCCATACTGAAAAGCGTGGAGGTGTGTGATTTTGAATCATTCACATTGCTTTCACTTTTAAGAATACCAATTCTGTTTTAGCTCTTGCTAAATAAATAATATCATTCATTAACTATCTCACTTCATGTGTAATGTCTACCCAAGTCCAGATTATTGCTTCCCATTCACAGATGAATTTAGTAGCCAGTTCGTCCTCTTTTCTATCTCCACTTCTGTCACTGTTATCGCTGTTGTAATAATGTTGCCTCTTCCCACAGGTATTCATTTCCATGGTATACACTTTGCTCATCGTAACAACTGCACCAATTTCTATACATTACATTCAGAAATCCTCACTCAGGTGGTACCACTTATATCACCAGGTCACGTATTATAATTTTATTCATTCCAATAATTCTTTGAGATATTGATGTATCTAATACATTAACCCCACAATTATTTCTTGGTTCATCACCCCCTTTATATATTCAAAAATGTTAATGTTCTGTCCATTGCTCACTTGATCTCACTTTTAAATATCCCTTTTTCACTTATTTCCTTATTATACTCACCTAGTGATAACAAATCCAAGTTAAACCACAGCCTGAAACTAAGGAACTAAATGTTGATTTGGGGGGTAACACAGTACTCCTGATATTTCTATTTTATAATCATGATATTGAATCTTAACATATATATATATATATTATATATAATATATATATATATTTTTTTTAACATTTATCTTCAGATAGAGCAGGAGGGAGAGAGGGGGGAAGAGAGAGAGAGAGAGAGAAACATCGATGTGAGAGAGACACATCGACTGTTGCCACCCGCACAACCCCAACCGGGGCCGGGGACAAACTGCAACCAAAGTACGTTCCCTTAGCGGGAACCGAACCCGGGACTCTCTGGTCCGCAGGCCGATGCTCTAACCGCTGAGCCAAACCGGCCAGGGCTTCATTTTTATTTAGCTTTTCCGTTTTCCTAATTAACTATTTTATCTTTTTCGTTTCTTTGAAAAACTGTAATAGACTCTCCTCCTGCCCATAATCTCAGCTGATTTTTTATGTTTTAATTTAGAGAAAATATGGAATAAATTAATTGGACACTCACTGGGGTTCTGAAGACCAATGTATAAACTACCCCATTTCTATACTCCTATTTTCCCATTTCTTTCATATGGATGGAAAATATATCCCTGCCCCTTTCAAAGGAAAATGAATTCATTAGTGTCTGATTCCACTGCTCTTGTTTTAATTTTCTTACATTATCAATTTTTCTGTCCCACATGAATCATTTCCAGCAATATTCAACATTCTCTAGTATGTCCCATCTCGAATTAAAGAAAAATAATTAAATCCAATAGTTATCCCTGAAGCCTTACCCACTTCTAGCTATTATTTTCTTTCTCTCCTATCATTGACAGAATTATTATTGGGAATTTTCTTTCCTTATTAACTACTTTATTTAAATTTTATTGATTTTAATATTCAACAGATAGGCTTTTCTCCTTCAGTGAAACAGCTTCTTTCAAGATCAACGAAAACATAAATGTTGTAGGTCCATTAGCTGAAAGATTTATTATTAATTACAGTTAAATAACTATAAAATAAGGTTTAAAGATAAATTTGCATTTTTAGCAGCAACATTGCTAGGATAGATGGTCATTTTGAGGAACACAGATTATATAAGTATTAAAATGTATATAAATATATATTTATAAAATATTAAATCAAGATACATTTTAATGTAAAACCATATTGCTTTACTACACTGACTCTTCATGGGAAGCTTATATATATTTTTTTAATTGATTTTTTTTTTTTTTTTTTTTTTTAGAGAGAGAGGAAGGAAGGGAGAGAGAGAAATGTCGATGTAAGACAGAAACATGGATCAGCCACCTCCCGTATGCCCCCTACTGGGAATCGAGCCTGCAACCCAGGCATGTGCCCTGACCAGGAATCAAACCAGGACCTTTCAGTCCATGGGATGATGCCCAATCCACTGAGCCACACCAGCCAGGCAATATTTTTTAAAAATTCCGATTTGATTAGTAATAGGACATCACAATGTAGAAGATCAAAAAGAGTAATTTTAACTATCATCTTAAAATTAAAATGACAACCCAGGCTGGTGGTTACAATGTCAGCCTGTGCAAGCCAAATGAGCCAGTCAGAGAAAGACCAGTATCACATGATCTCACTTATGTGGAATCTAGTGAACAAAATAAACTGACGGACAAAATAGATCCAGAGGTATGGAAGCAGGAATAGACAGATGAATCTCAGAGGGAAGGGGGGAGGGGGTAGTAGTGGGAAGAGATAAACCAAAGAACATATATTCATAAACAATAGACACAGACAATAGTGGGGTGAAGGCGGGGGGAGCAGGAGTGGGGAGGAGGGCATCAATGGGAGAAAAAGAAGGGGACATCTATAATACATTCAACAATAAAGATAAATTAAAAATAAATAAATAAATAAATAAATAAATAAATAAATATTAAATGACAGCCATTCTGGCACGTGTGAGGTGATATCTCATAGTAGTTTTAATTTGCATGTCTCTGATGGTTAGTGACATGGAGCATTTTTTCATATGTCTATTGGCCATCTGTTTGTCCTCTTTGGAGAGGTGTCTATTTAGGTCCTGTGCCCATTTTTTTTTTAAATTGGGTTATTTGTCTTCCTTTTGTTGAGTTGTATGAGTTCTTTATATATTTTGGAAATTAACCCCTTATCACATGTGACTCAGCAATCTTACTTCTAGAAATATGTCCTAAAAAGCCTGAAACACCAATCAGAAAGAATAGGTGTATCCTTATATTCATAGCAGCATTGTTTACAACAGCCAAGATCCAGAACCAGCCGAAGTGCCCATCAGTAGATGAGTGAATAAAAAAGCTGTGGTACATTTACACAATGGAATACTATGCAGATGTAAAAATGAAGGATTTCTTACCCTTTGCTATAGTATGGATTGACCTGAAGAATATTATACTGAGTTAAATAAGCTGGTCAGAGAAAGACAAGTATCACATGATTTCACTTATAAATTGAATCTAATTAACATAATAGACTGATGAACAAAATAGGTCCAGAGGCATGGAGGTATGGAACAGACTGACATATCTCAGTGAGGGGGATGAAGTGAGAAGAGATAAACTAAAGACTTATATGCACATATGTATAACCAATGGACACAGACAATAGTGTGGTGAAGGCCTGGGGTGGAGTAGGGGCTGGGAGGAGAGGGGTAAAGGAGGAGGGGATTGGGGGACATCTGTAATATTGTCAACAATGAAAAGAAAAAAAGAAAAAGAAACACAAACTCCAACCAACCATTAACAAAAATCAAAATGCTGGAGGAGAGCAAGATATTTTCGTATTAAGATTTGTAAATTCTATAAAAAAAAAAAAATTAAATGACAGTTCATTTCTTGTTTGTTTTGGTTTATTTTTATTTTTTACTTGCCATATACTCCCCAAATACTGCCAACACTCCTCAGTTATTTTGGAACTCTATCATAAATTTATAAAAAAAATACAATATTTTCCTGTATATCTTCTAAAGTGAGATATTAACAGTATATTTATATTACCCTTAAGATTTTAATTTGTTCTTCAATAATTGAAAAAGCATTCAAGTTTTTTTTTCCTTTTTCTATATATAGCCTCTGTGAGGCTATATATTGCAAAGTGTTTTGTTTTTTTTTTTCAGAGTTGGTTGTCCTATATACACATATAATGAAATTTCTTAAAATAAGATACAGGGAACTTTTCAAAAAGTATTATATAAGAAACTTCAAAACACACTATATTAATACTTCAATGTCATTTGTAATATATTTTCTTAATGAAAGATTTAAATGTTAACCTTTTAAAAAGATATATGATAAAATATTTCACAGAAATGAAATGTTACTATATAGATTTTCTTCATATTCTTAAAAATTATTAGATGTGCACTATATACTAACTTGACTAATGTGTACCTGTCTTTGGAACACCAAGTATAAATTAACTTAATTGCTTAAAATATACATTAGTAAGAAATGAAACAGAAATCATAAAGACATAAAGAAAGTTACCCACCTTTATAACCTGAACAGAAACTGTTCAATATTGCATTTTAGAAAATTGAGTGCAGGGCGGTGAAGGGACATTCATTGGAGCTGTTTGTAAAATCCCATATTTTTAAATTATCTTTACAGAATGCTCAGATATTTTGAATTTTATATACTAATAATACTGACATATACAACATTTTTATCCCTTTTGGTTTAAAGTTTAAAATAATATGAATTTCAAATAATCTTTGACACAAGGATACGATGGTAAATGATCTAGCTGCCATCAAAATGAGAACAGAAGCAAACATGTGAACATGCTGATACTGACTTTCCAGCATCTGATCCTTTATGGATGAGCCAGTTCTTTTCCAGACTGATTACTCTGTCATTCACGGGAGCATATCTTTTCTGGGGCTGTCACACTTGCTCTTTGACATTAACAATAAGATTAGCACCAGCACTGACTGTCACAACACCAGCCAGAGTCTAGAAAGATAGTAGGGAGCTCACTCTTATACAATTACATTTAAAGGGAGACCAGTAAATCCGTGAGTCCAATCATTCTCTATACCTAGGGGAAAAAAGGATTGCTGAATTTATACATACTGTGAGTTCACTGATCAAAGAAGTAATATCCTATCATATTCATTAGAAGCAATTCACAGGTTCCACCTTAATTCAGGGATGTGGTCCATTGAGAATCACTCTGGGCTCTGGGCTCAGTGCTACACACTAATTTTGAAGATGTTGTTGTTTTTTTGAAAGTTACTATGCTTTTAATATTGTAAGAAAGATGAACAAACAGATTGATATGACAGTTCAATTTTACTCAGGATATAAATGAGTTTTTAGAATAGAAGAATGTCTAGTTCAGGGAATTTCAGAGGGTAAAATTCAGCCATACTTTACAGTTGGAAGTTTGTATGTACAAAAAAAAAAAGTGTTTTAAACATTAAGTATACTGTGAAGGGTAGAAACTGTGCTTTATTCCATTTGCTCTACAAGTTTGACTCTCCACCCTTCTCCATAATATTGTGCATCTCAGGAAGCTAAACTTCATAAAATGCATCAATGGACTCATTTGTCGTCTGGCTTCCAATTGGATTTGGTGAAAGGGAGGTCCATGAGAAAGATCAGAGTGAAGAAGGACAGTGAATCAGAAAGAATAACTGACTTTTTAAAATCCTCTCCTATTGTCAGCCACCTGTCTTCCTGTTTTACAATGACCACTCCCTTTTTCTGCCTCTACAGACCAGGGGTTGGTTTCCTGTGGTTGTTAACCATGCCCTAAGCCCTCATTAATTTCCCACATCTTTAGAAATAGTCCTGACAGGAAGCATGACATTTCTGAATTAGATTGTTTATTACTCACATATCATCTTAGATTCAGTTTCCCATCCCCCAGTTCTCCATGGAGGGACTTGATAAGATTGACATGTTCCCCTTTTCCTGCAGTGGGGTTATACCACAGGACAGGAATCTGAAATTATGAGACTCAGATTTTACTTGTGGTGGTTGGCATACTGGCCCAATCTCCCCTCAGGAGAGAGACTTTTACTACCAAGTAAAGGCAAATAATCTTCTGAGAGATTGGTGAAAATCTCCCTATAATGTAAGCAAAGGGCAAAATGTTTTGTGGAAGGCAAATATTTAAATATCTATAGAACAATACATAATCTCTAATTTCCAGGATATGTTTGTCATTTAATCATTTTTAACAATCAATATTTTTTAGTGCTCTTATAAAAGAATGTTCAGGGATATTTGTCTTCTAACCCCCTTTATTCAACTTTTAGCCCTTATACCTTTTCTATTTCTTGCCGGGGCCTTGTCTAATACAGCTAATAAATAGTTGAACTTAGACTTTAATCCATACGACCTGGCTCTAAGGACTGAGTTATTAATCACAATGGTTTGTATCCTGAATCCATAAACATTATTCTGTCACCTATAACAAGTGAACTATTCACTTAAAAATTTTCTAGCTGGGACACTAGCAGGATTCTGTAATTGATTATTATTTTCACCATCTTCCTAACAAAATAGTCTTGAAAATATGGGCATAAATGAGAGATATAAATAAGTTAGAAACAATATTATAATTCTTAACTTAAAATTAGATCAGTAAGTTGAGCATTCTTTTACGGTTCCAAAATATTTAATGTGACCCAGGTGCAAAGACGTCTTGTTATTCTCTAATCTTCTACTGTGTTTGTTGTAGGCGATTTTCTTCAATTCACTTTCCTCTGCCTTCATTTAGACTGTAATAATAACATATAAATTATTTTCCAAATAAAATAACTTTAGATTTTTCTGTTTAAGAGTATTAAATAAAAATTTAAATGAATGGTAATAAGAAGAGTATTACTCATTTGTCTATCCTTTGTAAAATCTTGGCTAGATTATTTATCACATTTCTTCCTTTCAGCACATGGAATGAATACTTTTTACAGCTTCACATGCATTGACATTGGGGCCTAATGATTAGGTCCTGTCCAATGCAATGTGGTTGCAAATGATGTGCACCACCTCTAGATTTGGTCCATAAAAACACCTTGTCCTATGCTCAATGTGTCTCCAGCCAGCTCTCTGTTATGGCAGTCTCAAAAGTTGGTTGGAGAATAAATCCCTGGGTCAATATTTGGAGGATATCTGCCAGACTGGATTTCTCAACAGCCCGAAATATGACACAGTAAGAAAAAAAATTATTGTGAAGCCAATGGTATTTGAGAGTTGCTTTTTAAAGTAACAGTAAAATAAATTATTCCAGTTAGACATCTAATTTCTTTCATTTAATACATTCTGTTTAATAAAACACAAATATTTTGGTAACAGCTATAAATTAATGGTAGATAATGACTAAGTCAGGTATTCTTTCTGTTTCAAAACACTCTTGAATCTGTATTATCATGATCATCATCATTATTGTTATCATCATCATCATTATCAGAGTTAACATACTTGACCTCCCAAACAGCCAAATGCTCTACCTAATAACATCATATATCTTTTCTGTCAATTGAAAGAACTAGAAGATCCTGAGGTATCTCTTGTATCATTCTAGACAAAGTTTATTGAGATCGCTTGAGATGAATAGTCCAGATGGAATCTATATAATTCATCTGAACTATTAGCCACAGTTAAATAGTCATTTTCTCTTCCTCATTTAACTCTTCCTCATCAATTGATTTCTCTCTTGATATTCCTTCACAACTGGTTCATTTAATGTTTATGTTATGTTAACATTGAACCATCAGAAACATAATCATAATAAATTGAAAAATTTTTTAATAAAAAAATAAAGCTTATGGTTGTATATGAACCATTAATCCAAGCACTCTAAATTTTTTTAAACAAATGAAATGTTACATTTTCCCCTGAGGTAGTTAAATATTTGCCAATCTTCAAATATGTTAAACATTAACATTTCGATCAGTATCTGTTATTCATGAATGAACATATTTGTATATTAAGAAAACTATGGTATGTGTTTTTGTATGTGTTCTTGCTTTCATATAAAGAACAGTAATCTCTGGGAAAGACAAAGTCCTAAACACAAACAGGCAATTACAAAAATTCAGTGAACTATATGCTCTACTCATAGGGGAAAGAAATTAATGTGGGAATTTTAACAGATATGCAACACATCAAAATTAAAATAGTGAATGTTCATTGATGAAAACAAAATGTGTTGGCTGCAATAATGAGCAAAGATTACACATAAACTAGTGGAAATAGAGTAAAAGGAAATTTAAGAGGTCTTATTGGAAAACTGTTCTATGCCGAGAAGCTTTATTAGGTGATGAAGGGGTTTTCTGAAGGATATGCAGAATCATTATTTAAATCCATTGAAGATAGACAAGAAAAACTTCCAAATAATTCTCTAAATACAGCCCTGCTCAATTGCATATTGACAACAGTATAATTCTGAGTAAAGCTCTGAAAAAAAATGCTCTGAATATTTTTTCCCCCTTTCTTTAGTGACATTATTGGCATTTAACCCACTTCATAGACATTATCCTTCCAAAATAAACGAGGTTAAGTGTGGTTTTGTTTTAATGAGTACTTCTAATTTCTTCCCAATGATTATGGGAATTTGGGGGAAATAGCAGTCACTGAGTTAATTAATATGCTTGACAAAATCTGTATGAAGTTTTAAATGATACATCTTTTTGTTTAACGATTGTGAAGCTCAGCCTATCACTCTACACTTGAACATTTTTTGGATATAATTTATTATTTCTGATGAGATAAAGTATTTATAAGCAGATATCCCAGTGAAGGTATGTTCCAAGTACATACTTGGACAAGAGCATTTCAGAAGAAGAAACAGAAATTTGAAGTCTCAGTGATATTTGAGGTATGGACTTGCTTGACTTTCCCAAAGAACTGGAATAAAACAAAGCCAGAGTGATTACAACAAAGTGAGTGAGTGGGTGAATCAGAAAATAAATAGGGTCAGTTTAGGTTTCAATATCTGAATCATGGTAAAAATACTAGATTTTATTATGAGATAGAAAGTTAGACTTGAGCAGATATACACTAAAAGATTACTCTGGTGTCTGTAAGAATAGGAGAGACTTGAAAGGCACGAATGCATACACAGAGGGCAGATAAGATGATGCTGTTATTCAGAAGAGAGATGATAGTTTTTTGGGACTCAGATGCCTGTGGTGAAGGTCAAAGGAGAAATGGTCAGAATATGGATATTATCAAAAGATGAGACAATAAAATTTCCTAATAGACGAATCACGTATGTGAGAGAAAGTACAGAATACTTTTGTGTTTTGGGGCCTGCGAAGTGGATGAATGCAATCAAAAGTAATTGCGATGGAGAAATTGAGGCAAAGCAGATATGGAAGAAAAAAAGTTATCTTTGTATATGTTGATTTTATCAGACATCCAAGACAAAATGTTTTGTAGGCAGTTGGATATATGTATCTGCAATTTAGGAAAATGGTTTAAGTTGGAGATATGAATTTTGTAATCATCCCTATATAGATACTATTTAAAGACTTCTGTCTAGCTTCATTTTTTTTTGCAAGTAGCTGCCCAATTTTCCAAGAATAAACTCAAAATGAATAAAAGACTTAAATGTAACTTGTGTATCCATAAAAATTCTAGAAGAAAATGTAGGCAACAAAATTTCAGACATCATACGCAGCAGAATTTTCACTGATACATCACCTAAGGCAAGAGAAACAAATGAAAAAAAAGAACACATGGGACTACATCAAACTAAAAAAAAAACAATCATCAAAATGAAAAGGGAACCCTCTGTATGGGAGAACATAATTGCCAATGATGCATCAGATAAGGGATTAATTTCCAAAATATATAGAGTACTTATATAACTCAACAAAAGGAAGACAAACAACCCAATTAAAAAATGGGCAGAGGACCTAAATAGACACCTCTCCAAACAGAACATACAAATGGCCAAGAAACACATGAAAAAATGCCCGTCACTAATCATCATAGAGATGCAAATTAAAACAACTATGAGGTATCACTTCACACCTGTCAGAATGGCCGCCATCAACAAATCATCAAACAAGTGTTGATGAGGGTGTGGAGAAAAGGGGACTCAAGTACACTGCTGGTGGGAATGCAGACTGGTGCAGCCACTATGGAAAACACTATGGTGTTACCTCAAAAAGTTAAAAATTGAACTGCCATTTGACCCAGTGATCCCACTTCTAAGACTATACCCTAAGAAACCTGAAATACCAATCAGAAAGAATATATGTTCCCCTATGTTCATAGCAGCACTATTTACAGTAGCTAAGATCTAGAAACAGCCCAAATGTCCCTCAGTAGATGAGTGGATAAAAAAGCTGTGGTACATGTACACAGTGGAATACTATGCAGCTGTTAGAAAGAAAGATCTTTTATCCTTTGAGATGACATGGAGGGACCTGGAGAGTATTATGCTAAGTGAAACAAGCCAAGCAGAGAAAGACAAATATCACATGATCTCACTTATTTGTGGAATATAATGAACTAAACAAACTGATGAACAAAATTGACCCAGAGACGTAGAAGTAGGGTTCAGACTGACAAATCTCAGAAGAGGGGGTTTTGGGGGGAAGAGATAAACCACAGAACTTATATGCATGTATGTATAACCCATGGACACAGACAACAAAGTTGGGGATGGGGCGAGGGGGTTGGGGAGGAGGGTGTCAATGAGGTAAAAAGAAGAAACATCTGTAACAAAAACAAATTAATAAGAAATATATATATATAAAAAAGTCTTCTGTAAAGATAATATCAACTAGAAGATGGGTATAGATAGAACAGAAGCAAAGTCTGAGGACTAAGCCTATGAAAATAAAAAGGAATAGTCAGTATTCGGGGGATGTTTCTAAAGGAAGTCATTCTCTTCTGATTGCTTCGATTTCTTTAGTAAATTAAGAAACAAGCAAGCAGCTGAAAGTGTGTATCTGGGAAGGCTACTAAAGTTTTGGAAAGTATGAAATGAAAGAAATATTGGAGTGTAGGAGAGTATAAAGAGTAAGGAAATGTAAAGTGATTGGATATCAGCACTGAGATACCCGCTTAGATTGTGTAATGAGTTTAAAGTCAGCATGACTGTGTGTGTGTGTGTGTGTGTGTGTGTGTGTGTGTGTGTGTGTGTGTGTTATCCAACTATTTGGCAACAGATAAAGAAAATATGGAATTTAAATTGTTGTTGCTGCTTTGTCCAAAGTGTTTAACAGACAGTAAGGGATAAAATAGTTGCTTATAAATTTACATGAGTAATTAGAATGATGGTTTTTGAGAGAAGAAAATGAATGATGTAGTGGGTGTGGAGGAGAAGAGTGGAGAGTGATGGGGGAAAGGAAGGGCAGAGAATGTAAGGACAATGGATTTGAGGTTCTGGTAGAATTAAAAATTGTTTAAGTGGGATTCTATAATAAGTAAGTTGGAAAGTTAATATGTGGAACTCTGAATGGCAAATTCTTGAAACTGAAATTTAAGACCTTGCAGATATAAAGGTCTTCTAGAGTTTGACCATGGAAGTGAATCAAAAGATAGATTAAAAGATAAGACATTGAAGGGAGAAGACATCTCAGACATAAAACATTAGGATATTGAATGGAAACATCTATAGCAATTGATATTTTAATAATAATGCAGGATAAATGGTTGGGAAGGAAATGTGATCCCTGTCTTTGGTAGATGGGGGTGGTGGGTAGAATCCATTGGTACTATATACTTCACAGTGAGTAGATGAAAAGGTTAGAAATCAGGAGAAACCAACATTGAAATGACAATAAGGAGTAGAGAGGACTCTTATTCTATCTCCATGTTTTGCTATATGTGAGCTATGGGAGAGAAGGGAAAATAACAGACCACTTATGGAGGTTGCTCAGGACACACTAGTGTTACATGACAACCAGTTTTGTGTAGAGAAATAAAATGACAGTAACATAAGAAAACCCATAGAGGATATTAAAAAAAAAAATTGCTGTTGGTAGAGTTCAGAGGGATAATGGATGCTTTTCAAAAATTCATTAATTTATTTTTAATTAAATTTATTGGGATGACAGTGGTTAATAATATTATATAGGTTTAATGAGTACAATTCTATGATACATCATCTATATATTGCATTGTGTAACTTTGTAGACTATGACATTGGGATGTAAAAACTGTATAGATATGAGAGCGGTTCAACTCTTGAATTTTTTATGGAAACAGGTGAACAGAGGTAAGTCTTGATAGGGTTAATCTTGATGGTCTCTATGAGAGGCATGAATAATCAGTTAACATTAGGTCTTCTTTGTTGGCATTACTCCCTTAGGCTAAACATCAAAACTAAATTGTGTTGTTTTTTTTAACCTATCTTTGTTAAATTCCTTTCATTCTAGTTACAACTAATTTGCATATATTATTTTTATCTTTCTTAAACAGTAGCTGAATAACACTATTTAAATCAATGTAAGTGCCCTTTATTAAACTACAGTTCAGTTTCTAAAGTACTCTCTTTGTTAAATCATATTTCCGCACAAAATATTAATACTCAACTATTTTCTCAACTAACTAAAAATTCTAAGGTTCATTCATCTGAGACAAAGAGAGCAGGAAGTCCTTGCCTTTAACAGAGTTACAGTATTTTTTGTATAAAGAGCTAGCAAATAGTATCAACTGTATCTCTAGTTGTTTTTTCTCTTTATATATTTTCTTACTTTCAAAATGTTTTTTCTTGTTTCATGTTGCAGACCTTGTTTATTAATCATTTTCCAAGATTCATACTTTTGTTTTATTTGACTATGCTACATTTTCCTGATCCCTTCTTTGAAGTTTTTTGTTCTTATTTTTATCATTTCCTTTCATCTTTTTATTTGGCTTTACTCTATTGCTCAAGCTTCTAGAGTTGAATACTTAGACTACTTTTAAAACTTTGTTCTTAATTTCTGATAAACATAACTAAAATATTAAAGAAGTGACACTGTCACACAGAATGTTTTTGTAGTATTTTAATTGCCCTTACATTTTAATTATTTTGTAATTTCCCTATGCTTTCTTATTTAGTTCAAGTGATTTTTATATTACACTTTAAAATATATGTTTTCAAATAATTATTTTCTTGAGTTTTAATTTAATCAGATTTACTGTCAGAGAATAATCCTCTAATGATCGTTTTGAGGCTTCCCTCAAGACCTAATACATGGTAGACTCTTTAAAATATACATTTGTGATCTAAATATTGTGTAAATAAGTTATATATATATATATTTATACATATATATATCTATATATAGAGAGAGATATATTTATACATATATAGTTATTTGGTTGGAGTTACATACAACATGAATATATCTTATAAAACATTGTGGAGTAAATAAAAAAGCAATACAAATTAGATTAGCAAACAGATAAAAATACAACAAAACAACTATAAGAAAAGGGCATTGGATGGATTGTCATAAATTGTTAAGAACTTCACCTGTATTGATTGAAAACTTGGAAGTGTAAAACCAAATTCAAAGCTGCCTAGACACTAAGTATTCTAACTAGGATTCTAATGCTTATACATTTTGTTTTACAACATACTTTAGGGAATGCACTAAAATTTTAATACTATTCTATACGATGGTTATGAATAAATGTAGTTGTTACTGTATAAATTTGCATGTGTACCCGTGTAAATCACTATTCAGAAAATTTTACATAGCTATTCCATAGTGGGATTTACTTACTTTTCTGTTTCTGTTGACAGCATGTTTTAGCATTATATACTATTAAGAAAAAGAACTTTTTAGAGATTGTGAACCAGGACCAGAGAAACCAAATTGACAATGACAATCAAGAATCATTTTGCTAAAATGCATGATGAACTTGCCTCCTAAGTTCCTCAGGGTAATGCCAAAACACATAAGGAAATGCATGCCATGTACCAGGACCTTGGGAACACTAGGTGATATTTTAGATTTTCATTAGTGATTATTTTCCTTAAAATAATAGAAAGAGTTTATTACTTACATAAATGTAAGAACTGGACTGTATCTCAGTGTGTGCCCAGCAAGCTCCACATTATTTTGAGCTATTGGGGAATTCAGTTGGTTTTACTGGCCCTCAAATTCTTCTTCTGAGTAATGTGGAGCGTGGTGGGCACACGCTGAAATATAGTCCAGTTCTTAAATACTTGTTCAGTAAATTTATATGAGCAATAATTTGTTCTATTATGGAACCCAGATTAATGTCCAGAACGTATTTATGGTAATATTAAGCCATACAAATAATAATTACTCTTACAAATGTTAGGACTCTTTCTAACACAGAGTTCATGCACTGGATCTAAAAACATAACATCCAATTGCCATGTGAATTTATGAAGCTTTTTTTATTTTTTATTCTTTAATTTTGTATTGATATTTACAGAGAGGAAGGAGAGAGAGAGATCTATTTGTTATTCCACCCATCTACGCGTTCATTAGTTATTTTTGTATGAGCCCTCACAGGAGATCAAATCTTGGCGCATTGAGACGATTCTCTAACAAACTGAGCTACCTGGCCAGAGCCTATGGCAAAGTTTTTAATATTTACTGGCCTTCCACATTTGTATTTGGAGTCAGAACAATACCCCAATAAATTATGTTATTTCATTTATTCTTTCCTTTTAACTGTGATTTTTTGAAAGTAAAATTTAAAAGAAAATTTAAATATGTGAAAATGGTTTCTACACAAATTCAAGACCCTAAAAGCTTTTGAAAAATGTTGTTATGGGTTAACCACTTCATTCACTATATATATTAAATTTATAGAAAAACTCACCACTTAAGTAATTACATTTTATTTAATATTAGTTCTGAATGCTACTATCTACTTCAGTAATTTTTTAAATTTTTAATAATTTATTTTTATTACAAATGTTTCTCCTTCCCCCTGCCAGACCCCCTCCTCCCCATTCTGCCCCCCTCCCCCCACGCCCCTAGCATTGTTGTCTATGTCCACTGGTTATGCATACATGTATATAAGTTTTTTGGTTCATCTCATCCATCCTCCCTACCCCCTACTCTGAGGTTTGTCCGTCTGAACCATACTCCATTCTATGTCTCTTGGTCTATTTTGTTCATCAGCCCACTTTGTTCATTATATTCCACAAATAAGTGAGATCATGTGGTATTTGTCTTTCTCTGCTTGGCTTATTTCGCTTAGCAAAATACTCTTGAAGTCCCTCCATGTTGTCTCAAAGGATAACAGATCTTTCTTCCTTACAGCTGCATAGTATTCCATTGTATATATGTACCACAGCTTTGCTATCCACTCATCTATTGATGGACATTTGGGCTGTTTCCAGATCTTGGAGATTGTAAATAGTGCTGCTATGAACATAGGGGTACATATATTCTTTCTAGTTGGTGTTTCAGGCTTCTAAGGATATATTCCCAGAAGTGGGATCACTGGGTCAAATGGCAGTTCAATTTTTAATTTTTTGAGGAAACACCATATTGTTTTCCATAGTGGCTGCACCAGTCTGCATTCCCACCAGCAGTGTACTAGAGTCTTCTTTTCTCCACACCCTCACCAGCACTTATTGTTTGATGATTTGTTGATGGCAGCCATTCTGGCTGGTGTGAGGTGATACCTCATAGTTGTTTTAATTTGCATCTCTCTGATGATTAATGATGTTGAGCATTTCTTCATATGTCTCTTGGCGATTTGTATGTTCTATTTCGAGAGGTGTCTATTTAGGTCCTCTGCCCATTTTTTAATTGGGTTCTTTGTCTTCCTTTTGTTGAGTTTTATGAGCACTCTATATATTTTGGAAATTAACCCCTTATCGATGTATCATTGGCAATTATGCTCTCCCATACAGTGGATTCCCTTTCCATTTTGATGGTCGTTTCTTTTGCTGTGCAGAAGCTTTTGAGTTTGATGTAGTCCCATGTGTTCATTTGTTCTTTTGTTTCTCTTGCCTTAGGTGTTGTTGCCTACATTTTCTTCTAGGATTTTTATGGATTCACGAGTCACATTTAAGTCTTTTATCCATTTTGAGTTTACTCTTGTGTATGGTGTCAGTTGATGGTCTAGTTTAATTTTTTTGTATGTAGCTGTCCAATTTTCCCAACACCATTTCTTAAAGAGGCTGTCTTTACTCCTTTGTATGCTCTTGCCACCTTTGTCAAATATTAATTGAGCATAATGTCTTGGGTCAATTTTTGGGTTCTCTATTCTATTCCATTGATCTATATGCCTGTTCTTGTGCCAATACCAGGCTGTTTGATTACAGTAGCTTTGTAATATAACCTGATATCCGGTATTGTAATCCCACCTACTTTGTCCTTCTTTTTCAAGATTGCTGTGGCTATATGGGGTCTTTTTTGATTCCATATGAACTTTTAGAGTGTTTGTTCTAGTTCTGTGAAATATGTCGGTGGTATTTTGATGGGGATTGCATTGAATCTATAGATTGCTTTGGGTAGTATGGACATTTTAATGATGTTAATTCTTCCAATCTGTGAACAAGGTATATGCTTCCACTTTTTTATATCTTTCTCTATTTCTTTTTTCAATGTTCTGTAGTTTTCTGTGAATAGGTCCTTTACTTCTTTGGTTAAGTTTATTCCTAGGTATCTTAATATTTTTGCCGCAATGGTAAATGGGATTGTTTTTTTAGTTTCTCTTTCTGTGAGTTCATCATTGGTGTATAAGAATGCCGTCGATTTTTTGACGTTAATTTTGTATCCTGCTACTTTGCAAAATTCATTTATTAAGTCTAGTAGATTTTTTATAGAGTCTTTAGGGTTTTCTATGTGTAATATCATGTCATCTGCGAATAATGACAGTTTCACTTCCTCCTTTCCAATTTGAATCCCTTTTATTTTTTTCTTCATGTCTGATTGCTGTGGCTAAGACTTCCAGTACTATGTTAAATAAGAGTGGCGAAAGTGGGCATCCCTGCCTTGTTCCTGTTCTTAAGGGAAATGCTTTTAGTTTTTGCCCATTGAGTATGATGTTGGCTGTGGGTTTTTCATATATGGCCTATACTATGTTGAGATATGATCCCTGTATTCCCACATTGCTGAGTGTTTTTATCAGAAATGAGTGCTAGATTTGTCGAATGCTTTTTCAGTGTCTAATTATATGATCATATGGTTTTTATCTTTCATTTTGTTTATGTGGTGTATCACATTTATTGATTTGCAAATATTGTACCAGCCTTGCATCTCTGGGATGAATCCCACTTGGTCATGGTGAATAATATTTTTAATGTATTGCTGGATCCGATTTGCTAGTATTTTGTTCAGGATTTTGGCATCTATGTTCATCAGGGACATTGGTCTGTAGTTTTCTTTCTTTGTAGTGTCTTTTTCTGGTTTTGGAATTAGAATTATGCTTCCCTTATAAAACGAGTTTGGAAGTCTTTCTTTCTCTTGAATTTTTTGAAATAGTTTGAGGAGAATGGGTGTTAGTTCTTCTTTGAATGTTTGATAAAACTCCCCTGTGAAGCTGTCAGGGCCTGGGCTTTTATTTGCTGGGAGAGTCTTGATTATAGCTTCAATTTACTTAGTTGTTACTGGTCTGTTTAAGTTTTCTATCTCTTCCTGGTTCAGTTTTGGGAGACTATGTGTTTCTAGAAATTTGTCCATTTCACTTAAATTGTGTAATTTGTTGCCATATAATTGTTCATATTATTTGTTAATGATCCTTTGTATTTCTGTGGTGTCAGTTGTTACTTCTCTTTCATTTCTGATTTTGTGTATTTGGGTTCTCTCTCTTTGTTTCTTGGTGAGTCTAGCTAAGGGTCCATCAATCTTGTTTATCTTTTCAAAAAACCAACTCTTTGTTTCATTGATCCTTTGAATTATTTTTTTGGTCTCTATGTCATTTATTTCTGCTCTCATCTTTATTATTTCCTTCCTTCTACTTGCTCTGGGGTTTTCTTTTTGTTTGCTTTCTAGTTCTTTAAGTTGTGAGGTTAAATAGTCAATTAGGAATTTTTCTTGTTCTTGAGGTAGGCCTGTAGTGCTATGAAATTCCCTCTCAGAACTGCTTTCACTGCATCCCATAGATTTTGTGTTGTTGTGTGTTCATTTTCATTGGTTTCCAGGAAGTTTTTGATTTCTTCCTTGATCTCCTTGGTAACCCATCCATTGTTTAATAACATGCTATTTAGCTTCCATGCATTCAAATGTCTTTGCATGTTCTTGTTGCAATTAATTTCCAGTTTCATGGCATTGTGATCTGAGAAGACGCTTGATATGATTTCAATCTACTTGAACATGTAGAGACTTAGTTTGTGCCCTAACACATGGTCTATCCTTGAGAATGTCCCATGTGCACTTGAGAAGAATGTGAATTCTGCAGTTTTGGGGTGTAATTCTCTGTAAATATCTATTAAATCCATTTGGTCTAGTGCTTCATTTAGAGTCTTTGTTTCCTTGTTAATTTTTTGTCTAGAAGATCTATCCAGTGATGTCAGCGGGGTGTTGAAGTCCCATGCTATAATTGTATTGTTGTTGATTTCTCTTTTGAATTCCCCAGAAGTTTTTAAATATATTTTGGTGCTCCTATATTGGGTGCATATGTTTACCAAGGTTATATCTTCCTGTTGGATAGATCCTTTCAATATTACATAGTGGCTTTCTTTGTCTCTAGTTATGGCCTTCATTTTGAAATCTCTTTTATCAGATATGAGTATTGCTACCCCAGCTTTCTTTTCCTTTCTGTTTGCTTGAAAGATTTGTTTCCATCCCTTCATTTTCAACCTATGTGAGTCTTTTGTTATGAGGTGGGTCTCTTGTAAACAACATATATATGAGTCAAGCTTTCTTATCCAATCAGCTACTCTGTGTCTTTTTATCAGAGCATTCAATCCATTTACATTTAAGGTGATTATTGATAAGTACTTATTTATTGCCATTTTTGTTTAGTGTGGTTATATTTTTCTTCCTATTTCTTCTACTAATTACAGAAGTCCTTTTAACATTTTTTGCAGTGCTGGTTTGGTGCTAATGTATTCCTTTAGCCTTTTTTTTTTTTTGTCTGGGAAGCTCTTTATTTGACCCTCTATTTTGAATGATAGCCTTGCTGGATAGAGTAGTCTTGGATTCAGATCTTTGTTTTTCATTACCTTGATTACTTCATGCCATTCCCTTCTAAACCTGCAGTTTTTCTGTTGAGAAGTCAGCTGATAGCCTTATGGGGGTTCCTTTGTAGGTAACCTGTTGCTTATCTCTTTCTGCCTTTAGGATTCTCTCTTTGTCTTTAAGTTTTGGCATTTTAATTACTATGTGTCTTGGTTTGGGCCTGTTTGGGTTCTTACTTGGGGCTCTCTGTGCTTCTTGAACTTGAATGCCTTCTTCTTTCACCAAGTTAGGGAAGTTTTTTGTCACTATTTCTTCAAATATATTCTCTAACTCTTGCTCATTTTCTTCTTCTTTGGGGACTCCTATGATACAAATGTTGTTACATTTCCAGTTGTCCCACAGTTCTCTTAAACTTTCTTCCTGTTTTTTTAATTGTTTTTTCCTTTTGGTTTTCTGATTGGTTGATTTTTTCTACTCTGTCTTCTAATTCACTGATCCAGTCTTCAGCTTCATCTACTCTGTTGGGTATTCCTTCCAATGTGTTCTTTATTTCTGCTATGTCATTCTTTATTTCCACTTGGTTGGTTTTAAGTGTTTCCATATCTTTACTCATGGTGTTGAGGTCCTTACTCATGCTGTTTAGCTTCCTCAAGATCATGGCTCTGAACTCTACCTCTGATAACTTGCTTAAATGCGTTTTATTTATCTCATCTTCAATAGAGTTCTTTTGTTCTTTCATTTGGGATTTGTTTCTTTGTTTCACCATTTTGGCTATCTCAGTGGGTTTTGGAGCCTGCCAAATTTTCCCTGTGGGTGTTGGTGTTCTGCTGTTTGGGCTCCCTCTACTGGATTTGGATGAGTGTGGGAGGACCCACGTTAAACACCACTGTCACGTCTTACTTTCCTGGGTATATTTGCAAGCCCAGAAAAGATTCAGTTATCCTCTAGCTTTTTGCCTGGAGGCTATTAGTCTCAGTTACTTGATGAGCCTAGGGTTGTAGCCCTCAGCTGAATGATAAAAATCCCTCAGGTGTTCAGCATAAGAGGCTTTCCAGAGGGTGGGGCAGATGCTGGTCTTTAATACCCTCAATTTGCATTTCTCATGCCCAGCTGGGTAGGGTTAAATCTCTAAGGGAGGGGCTGCTGCTTCTCCTCAGGGCTCTGGGAAGGGGCTCCCCGACCAAGGTGGCCACTGTCCTGTGTGGCCGTGACTCGGCAAAAACTCTGAGCGCCCTGCAAATCCCGAGTGTCCCTATATAGTTTCATTCTAGTCTGACCTCCTTCTGCCAGAGCCCAAGGTGAGTGGCTGTAGCTAATTTAGTGCTCTGTCCCAGCCCTCTGTGCTGTGGTGCTGGCTTGGGATTTTAACCCTGAGGGAGCTGCTCACAGCTAAAACCACTGCTGTCTGTGAGCTCCCAGCCCACCCTCTCACACCTCCTCAGACCTACCAGGCTCGATTCAATGTCCCTGGTTATATGGTCCTCTCTAGCTGCTTTTCTGTTGCTTTTCCTGATGATTTGTTTTTATTTTAGTTTAATTCCAGTTTGGTCCTGGGAGAACATCTGTGTATCTTCCATTCACTCTGCCGCCATTTTGGATTCTACTTCAGTAATTTTAAAGCACTTAATTTTAACCAGAACAATTTTATGTGTAAAAATCTGTATAATATTAAAGCGACAAAAAACTACTATTTGAAAAACAAGTATGGAAAAAATGAACACAATTACTATATAATACAGGGTGGAGCAAAAGTAGGTTTACAGTGTTTGTATAGAAACTAATACAATAATTGATAAATAATAATTCAAGAATAAAACTTCTTTGCATACTCACAACTGTAAACCTACTTATACCCCACACTATATGTTAGTTTAAATATGGGATTATGGCCTAGCCAGTGTGGCTCAGTGGCTGAACATCAACCCATGCACCAAGAGGTTGCCAGTTCCATTCCTGGTCTGGGCACATGACTAGGTTGTGGGCCAAATCCCCAGTGGGGGTGGGCATGCAGGTGGCAGCCAATCAATGTTCTCTCTCCTCGATGTTTCTATCTCTCCCTCTCCCTTCCTCTCTCTCTAAAATTAATAAAGAAAAAAAATTATTTTTAAAAATCCAATATATATATATATATATATATATATATATATATATATATATATGAGACTATGTATACTAATCTCATATATATATGAGATTATATATACTAATATAGACAACTAGTATTGGTATTTCTTTAAAGAATATGTTTTTTCCTAAATTGATAAATAGTTGAAAAAAACTTTAAAATTTTATTCTAGTAATTATGTCATCCGATATTTAGACTCATAAATCACAAAACATAAGTAGCTCAGTGGGTTAGAGTGTCATCCTGATATGCTGAGGTTGCGGGTTCAATTTCAGATCATGGTACATGCAAGAATCAGCTAATGAATTCTATAAAGTGGAACAACAAATCAATTTTCTCTCTCTTGCTATTTCTCTCTAAAAAAGAAAAAAGAAAAGCATATATTTATACCTCTTTATGGCTTATTATAGGAAATATTCAAACTGTTTTGAGAAACGTTTTTGAGCATTATAAATTTCACCTAAAAATCATAATTCAGAAAAAGTATAATTATCTTATTAATTATATAAATTATTACAATGATTTTCAAGTACACTATTTTTAGAAAGTGAAGTAGAAAAGATAGATATTTTATAAACCTCACTGTGATTATTTTCCATGTATAAGCTACAATTTCTATAGCTACTTAGAACTCAGACCCTTTAATTAAAAAAAAAAAATATTTTGTAATTTTTCTTTTTATCCTCACCCGGGGACATTTTTGCATTTATCTTGAGATAGAGTGGGAGGGAGAAAGGGAGGGAGAGAGAGAGAGAAACATTGATGCAAGACACATTGAGTGGTTGCCACCCACCTGACTTTTATTTTTATTAATCCTACTCAGGATATTTATTTTCATTGCTTTTTAGAGAGAGTGGAAAGTAGGGAGGGAGAGAGAGAAATATCGATGTGAGAGACACATTGATTGGTTGCCTCTCACACACGCCCAACCAGGGCCGGCCAGGGATGGAACCTGCAATCCAGGTACCTCTCCTTGACCAGGAATCAAACCTGAGACCTTTTGATTCTTGGGCCAATGCTCTAACTACTGAGCCACACCAGCCAGGGCTAATTTATAATTGAATATTTTTAAGTGCTGAAGCATTAATTTATACTGATTTTAATACTTTATCTATAGAATTGCTTTTTGGATCATCATTCAGTACATTACATGTCTTGAAATGCTATATGGCTCAACCGTAAGAACAATCTCATTGGACTTTCCCACATTATTGCTGATCTTTTTCAATGCAAACACTCTGAAGCTATGTGTTCTGTTGAACAGTGTAGACCATTTTCTACCTAGAGAAATAATCACTATCCACATTTGCTAAATTCAGTATCATTTAATTGCTAGTAAGTGTTCCTCAAATGTGCCATTTCCTGATTAGTAGTAGATAAACACAGAATGGTAATATGTTTTATTTGCATGTATATATGGCTAAAATATAAATGATAAACCAATGCATCTTTATCTCCAGACACATACTGTGTTGCATACGATGAGATGTATATGTTTTGTCAAAATATCTCAAAGGAATTATAGGAAGTGCTAACATTTCAAGGTACTCTCACCATAAATTACCTTCCAGGGACCCTCTGTAATCATTATGGGCAAGGAAACTCTCCCTCTCTTCATTTCTAATGGATTCTCTTTTTCTACCTTAGCTGACAAATATTCTCTTGCTCATTTTTAAATAGCCAAAAAGTTTGTTAAAATTATCCACCTGTCAGGAGCCCTAATTTAATAGGATTTTGGAGGGAGGAAAGCCCCACCCCAGCAGCCACAAGCTTTGAAACATTGAAACGAAAAGGTTGTCAGGTGGGTGAAAGCCACGCTGACTTTAGGGTGAGAGAGTGTGAAGGGTAATAACTATAAATGGTGAGATATGGAGAATCTAATAAAGAAAAAAAATTCCACTATCTCATTTTGTCAGCATCAAGGACATTGAAAGGTTTATTTTATTTTTGTGGGGAGACGATTACATTACAAACTTCTCATAATATCTCCATCATTAGTCTCCCATTCTCTGATATGAACAATTAAATTTTTTAAATCTTAAGTAAAATTTAATCAAAAGTGGCTTTTAGACAATCCCCCTCACCATCCCTCTTCTCATTCACACTTTCAAAATATTTGCCAATTTTAAACTTCCCTTCTGTAGACATTTGCATCTGAAAGGCAGGCTCTTGGTTTCCATGTGGTAAGTTTGAAGCCGCACAATCTGTGACCTGAACTTTCAGTCTACCACATTGATGTTTATACATTCTAATTAAGTAAATTTTATTATTACCATGTTATAGCATGCCTTCTACTCAAATACTTCCATGAAACTGCCCTACTTGCAACTGAACTAATCTGCTATTTCTTAGGAGAGTATAAACAGGTGCAGACAACTGGAGACTGGTCCAGACAACTCAACAGAGTACAGACTAATAAATCTACCAAAGTATTGAGTCCCTATAAAATTCAATAACTTTAATGTGAAAGGATATGTTCTTCAGCATACTTTGTTTCCTGGCTTGATAGATTAAAATGTGTTGTGAGTGTGCATCTGCATGCGTGTGGGTGGTGCGTGTGTAGTAAAAAGAGAGAGAGAGAGAGAAAGTTGGAACTGAATTTTTTCAACTTCAAATTTAAGATGGTGCTGTAAATTTCCTATGCATTCAAAATATATTATTTTACCAGCAAAAAAAGAATCTGTGCAAGTAGGAAAAATGGCTTCCTCTGCATAGAACAAGTCCTTCTCTAGCACCTCAGATCTAGATTCGTATTAAGCTTGAGTGGCTAGTGCATATACCATCCTCAATGATAGGGATCCCCTCTGTACCTCGTTTTCTTCCATGATAGCCGATGCTCTAGATCCTTTGAAATTCAAAGAAGTTAGGAGGTCATTTTCATTCCACAAGGAGGCTTCTTGGCTTCTGTGTAAAAATTTGGACATCTGCTTATCAAGAGCTAAGGAGATGGTTGGTTTTGACAAAAATAAAAATAAGAAATAGAAAAAAATCTCATAAAATGAAAGGACATACTCAAATCCTTTCAAACTGTTGTTGATGTCTTGTTAGTTCATTTATTTGCCAGATAC
This sequence comes from Tadarida brasiliensis, assembly GCA_030848825.1. Classification (NCBI taxonomy): domain Eukaryota; kingdom Metazoa; phylum Chordata; class Mammalia; order Chiroptera; family Molossidae; genus Tadarida; species Tadarida brasiliensis. The sequence goes on from CM061266.1 coordinate 68,216,358, forward strand.
TGTGATAATGGATTTATATCAATTATAGCATTTAATATGCACAACAGAACTTCAGGTAGAAACTATTTTTATTCATAATTTATTTTGGTTCAAAGAATAAAATGACTGCATTGTTTTGCTTAAGAAATAAGAACCGAATTTTTAATGAAGTCAGCTGCCTCTCGAGGCCATGTTCACTGTAAGACAGGAGTGGTTAGCAACATTCAAAGGGAAGTCTTTCTTTTAAGGAAACACACATAAAGATCGTCCTCACCAAATATTCTACCGCACCATATTTTTTTAAAAGAAAACATATTTGTACATGATTCAGAAGCAATTTTAAAAATTATGGTTCCCGTTATTCAATGTAATCAAATGTTCCAATTGATATAGTTCTCCGTCTTTTTGTTGCCATTCAGACCAATCATGTTACTATAAAAGTTGTAATGAACCAATGGAAAGAGACCACACTCCAATTAGATCGCCTTCGTTTATGCACATGTGATGTTAATTATTCAACAAATTTTACAGAGTTATTAACTAGTAAATGTTTGGCTATCAAATAGCAAAATACTTAGTTTTTTCCCCCAATTATCTCTTTTCACAACAATTAACTTGTCCTCACTGGATTGTAGAAATTACAGAGGTTATTGTGTTTAATTATTATAATCATTTCAGCCCTTGCTTATAAAGAGAAGCTGTGCTTGAAAACTGTTTCAGAATTATCAATACTTATGATTTAAAACACACACACATTTTTTGTTATTAATTCCTGGTAACAAATCACCCCAAGACTTGAGACATAAAACAGCAATCATTTTATCATACTCATGGTCTTTGGCAGGGATTCGGACCAAGTTCAAGTAGACAATTTTTCTGCTTTGTGTGCTCCAGGTGCTTTAACAAGGTGCCTGATGGGATTAAGACGGTGACTGGGTTGGGTGGGCTGCAGGGTCCAAAGAGGCTTTGCTCACACATTTGGCCCATTGGTGTGAATGAGTGGAAGTCTGAGCTCAGCTGGGCTGCTCTCTGTTCCTATTATACACGGAGACTTTCCATGTGGTCTCACTATCAGCATAGTTCAACTTCTTACATAGCAGTTCAGGAAATGTGCTATGAGACAGGAAGTTGAGGATCCTTCAGCCCCTAAAGTCCAGGACTGGACATTGCAAGGACAATCCCTCTGCCACTCAATATTGTAAAGGCAGTCCCAGCATCTGTCCAGATTCAGGGGAGGTGAAAGACTCAACTCTTGATGTATGTTATATAAAAGAACTTACAGCCATCTTTAATCCACCAAGATAAACAATAAGCTGGGTAACACATTAGAAGTAATAGGTTGTTTATATCTGATGTTTTTGTTGAATATATTTCTGTCTTGTTTTAAATCAAAAGAATCTGAGCATATGGATATATATAATTATACATCAAATTATATACTTTTCTTAATTATACTATCTTCATTATATAGAAGAGATAAGATACAACTTTTTAAAACGTGTTTCTGTAGGTTAGAGTAATTTCATTGCTACATCATTTTAAAAATCATAAGTTTTATTTAAACTTAATCTTATACATTATTTCAAAAAATATATTTATCCACCCATCAAATTATTCATTTTTAAGAATGCCATCTTATTGTAAAATAAGTTCCTGTACATATATACATAATGTAATTTTTACCCCAATAACAATACATATCTTTGCATTATTTTGTAGACCTTCCCAAGATCTTTAGCAAAATCATTGTAATAGCTTCAAAAATACAGTTCTATCCTTCTTCCTCTAATTTTGTAAAGGAAGGAAATTATTTGGTTATCAACCAAAAGCAATGGAAGCTTCTATAAATCACTTCAATTTATAGGCATCTTTTGACATTATAAAGCAAAAATATCTGCTGACAGCAGACCAGAACTACTTTACTCTGAATGGTTAAATTAACATGCAGGCTAGTAAATGGGATCTTTAGTTAAAATTCATTCATATGTTCTTAAGCATTTTTTTTTTTTTTGAGAACTATCCATGTACAAGAAAGTCAGCATCAGCTCCTGACAGCTGTCCGCTATATGCTTTTTGTAAACAGAAAATGAAGCAACATCCCAGTCATTCTCTCCGGAAAGACAGCTTTCAGAGCTTTATGCAAATAATATGACCCTCTAGCTGTGGCACATTCTTCAAAAAGACACCCACCTTCAAAAGTGACAGCGAGTAATAATGTGACAAACGAGCATGCAGCCTGCACACGTGCCACATACTTCACCTCGAATCCTTGGATGTGATAAAATTAACGTGACCTCTATTGCCAAGGACATTATAATCAGCGGAACAGAGCCATAGGAGAAGCAGAATGGAGGGGTTGCATCCTCATTTAGTAGGCTTTTAGTTAAAGCTTTTGAAATCAATTTTCCTTTGTATTTTATTTTGGGGGGTGAGGGGAGGAGGCTGAGATCCACTCACTTAGATAATTGCTATTGTCTTCATTCCAAGAAGAAGGAACTGTAGTCGCTGATTATCGGGAAGAAAAAGAGAAGGCGCATATGATGTACGCGAGTAATTAGACTGTAGGTAGGCAAGATAAAACTTTAATGAATATTGATATGAGGATTAAAGGTCTTGGCCGATTGTTAAGATAGCCTGCTATACCTTCTGCTTTGTTTTACAATTGATTTCCCCCCTTTTAAACAGAGAAGGCAAATGTTACACCTTTTCTTTTTTACTGAGGAGAGAGTTATTAGAGGAAATATAATGAAATATTTCCCACAGATTTTGCAAACTTGGTAATGTACAAATGCACTGTTTTCAATGTACTCTCACATGTGAATATTGGAAGCACAACATGGACATTTTATTGTCTCTTAACTATAGCAATAAAAATTAAGACAAAACAATAGGACACTTTTTGGGTCAACCTTAACAGATTTGGCAAAAATTAACAAGCCCTAAACTAAAATGATCATTGTAGCATCAGGCTGAGGTCTAGGCCACTGACTAGTATGGATTTAAAAATGCAGCATAAGTTGACTTAAACATTTATTTATAATTATTTTGAAGCTACTGAACAGAATCAGATCTTTAGAAAATGTATATTCAGAGTTCAGAGTTCTTGAACATATGTGGAAAATGAATGAGAACTCACAGACATTATGATTACATTTCCACTGATAAGGTTGTGAAAGAAATTAAATTGAGTTCATCATAAAATAAATATACATTCCAAACACAAACAAAAAATATTGTTGGATCCCAAGTTCAAAATAGTACTAGCAATTCATTTTTTTATATTTGTTGAATGCACATGTATTGAATTAACAGGAAAAAAAGCTTGGGTTTTAATTATTATTTTGAACATGACATCTGACCTTGGAAAAGGTTATCTACCTGCTCCATGGAAACAAAAACAAGTTTGTTGATTACAAATTAATTTTTAGTGTTACTTCTAAAGGCCAAATGGCATTTGAAATTACAAATTTGACAAAGGAATGGGAAAACTCTTCTCGGTTTTACTAGATGGTCCATCTGTTCATATATTTCTAATTATACATATAAAGGAGTGGACAAATATTGAGGAGATTTGCTCACTTTATAAAAGTATGTTTACAAAATTATGAAATATTTCAAGTGTTCAGAAGAGTAGAAAATTATACCTGTTCCCTTACTATTAAATTTGACAGACATTGAATCATATATTTTTAGTTATTTACTATTATCTTTTGTTACTTAAAATTATGCATGCAAAACTACTGAGGACAAGTGCTTCCTTTCAGCCATGTTTTCTACAACCCAGAGGCAAGCACTTTTGATTATTTTACCTGTTTAATTTGGTTTTGACCTTCATGTCTCTAACTAATATGTTTATTTTCTTATCTTTTAATTTTAGGCAATTTTCAAATATTTGCATTTGGAGAAAAAGTTTTAGATCTATAACTCCTATCAACTCTTAAAGATGTGCATACCTCTGTTTTACCTTTCCAATAAAATTGCACTATAAATTTTGTGGAGTCAATATTTAAGATTTTACATTATAATGGCTGTATAGACAGTATTCACAAGTAATTCACTATAACTTACTATGTACACACTCTTCTACAGCTTGTTTCCCATTCTAGCATATATTTTTATACTTATTAAGTTAAGATAATTTTTTAAATACTTATTTACATTTCTATATACCCCTCTTTTTTTAGAGAGAGAGAGGAAGAGAAACAGAGAAATATTGACTGGTTGCCTCCCATTTGTATCCGACTGGGGCTCAAACCTAAAATCTGGATATATGCCCTGATGGGGAATTGAACCCATGACCCTTCAGTGCACAGGACAATGCTCCAACCAGCTGAGCCACACCTGCCAGGGTTCTATATACTCATTTTTAATGTTGTATCAATTTTAAAAATCACAGAATATCCTCTTGTCACAAGTACTCTCATTTTTATTCTCTTGGACTGTTTATATTTTCTCAGCAAATACCAGTTTCTCATACATTAAAGAGATACTTTCTTGACTTCTGTGTTGGTTTTAATTATGCTTTGATATATTTTATTCTATGAACAATATTATTTTGCCTTTAATGTTTAAATTTATGAATTGTATGTGTGAAATGAGCTTTTTAAAATTCCTATAATAGTTTTTTCTTGGAACATGCAGTTTTGATGTGACTACATACATTAAGGAGCAGCTTACACCTTTCATCTTCTGCATTTCATATTTCCTTTGATCCTTATCTACGAGGTAAGGTGGATGAAGATAATTTGTTTTATTAACAAATTTATTAACACATGTTTAAACAAATTTATTGAGCTCTAAATCACTAACTATAAAATTCATTCATTTAAAATGTGCAATGCAACTTTTTTTGTCTATTCATAAATTTGTACAACCACTGCCATGATCTAAGTTTAGAAAAAATTTATCTCTCCAAAGAGAAATTTCATTTCCATTAGCAGTCACTCCCATTTCCTTTCCCTCCAGCTTCTAAAAGCCACCAATCTACCATCTGTCTCCATAGATCTGCAGATTATGAACATCTCATATAAATATCACATAGTAAATATCTTTGGTAACTGACATTTCAATTAGCTTAATGATTTCCAGTTTCATTCATGATAAAAAATATATCAATACTCATTTTTTTGCATTGCTGAATAACATTATATTTAATAGATATAGTATATTTTAATTATCCATTAGTTGATGGACATTTGGATCACTTCTTTTGAGCTATTATGGATAGTACTGATATGATATTTCTGCACAAGTTTTTGTACAGATATGAGTTTACTGTTCTTTTGGATATATACTTAGAAGTATAATTGCTGGGTCATATAATTACTATGTTTAATATTTCAAGGAACTGCTAATTTTTTTTCCCCCAAAATTGGCTGCACCATATTACATCCCCACCTTCAATGCATAAAGATTTCAATTTTTTTCTATCCTCACCAACACTTCCTACTTTCTGTTTTTTTTTGTTTGTTTAGTCTTGTTTTGCCATTTTAATGTGTGTGAAGTGATATTTCAGAGAGAGAAAAAGAGAGAGAGAGAGAGAGAGAGAGAGACATCAATATGAGAGAGACACACTGATTGGTTGCCTCCGGCATGAGCCTGACCAGGGTCAGGGCCGGGGACAGAACTGCAACCGAGGCAATCAAACCCATGACTCTTTGGTCCACCGGCTGATGCTCTAACTGCTGAGCCAAACTGGTCAGGGCAGGGTAAGTTTTTTTAAATCAGTGATGCCCACATATGCTTTTTCCAGAAGGATAATTTGAATTTAGAGCTAGATGACCTAGAGCTAAACCCAGTCAAATGGGAAACATAAATTTTAAAATGTATGGATGTTGCTAAGGCAGAATTCCTTGAAAGGACCAATCGAAGGCTACCAAGGCACATATCTACCCCTAGACAATGGAGTCTCACCGGCAACCCACTTGGATCCCCTCCCTTCTGTGGGGAGTCTGTCTATCTTTCAAATAAACTTTCCTTTCACTTGCTACTTTGTCCTTGAACTCATTCTTTGATTTTGTGAAATGACGAACCCGGACCCGATCACCTCCACTTGGTTTCATAATGATGGCAGGAGATTTCTTTAAGTGTATTGAACTGATAAATCTTCCACCTTTCACCAAGAGACTGGTCTGAGTTCGAGCATGCCTTTAATTCTTAGGCATTTTATAACTCTGCATTAGCTTTCACTCCTTGCTTGCAAAGGGCTACAAGTTTAGCCACGGTGAGAGATTGGGACCTGCTCAAGTCTTTCCTGTGAGTGCATAAAGCCCAGCACATGAGGGTGACTTTCTAAATACCTTAGAAAAATGGTAGAGCTTTTCAAAGCTTCCTCTGTGAATATCTCATTTCTCAGCTCTTTCTTTTAAGTATTGTTCATGCTCTTGTTTATACCACCAGGTCACAGAGCCTCGGGCATCTGGAATATTAAACAAATGCCACAGATTGTTTTCAGCTAGTGCTTTGAGTATAAGGTATTTTCCAAAACTGAGCTTTGAGTACAGACAAATAACAAAAATGTGCTGTGAATGGGTGTTTTTAATAGAGTTGCAAGAAAAGTCAAGTGCAACAGTGCTCTGGAAATAGGAACTTTTAGTAACTCCATACATTATCAGCTTCCTTTGGTAATTCCAAGGTTGCTGGTTTCATAGCCACTGTACTTGAAAAGTGAGAGGGTCTGGAATCTGAAGAAGGTCAATTTGCAACACTACAAACCCTGCTGTTCTGACTGATACTCTGTAGTTATTCTTGAATAAACAGTTCTTAGATTTTTGAAAACCTTTGTTTAATTTGCATAGATCAGAAAATGTTGATTTTGACCATTTTGTCAGAATTTTCCTTGCTCTCATGGAGGGATGGATTATGGAGGACCTCATTTCACCATTTTAGCAGTCCCGTATTATTTTATTTTAAATCATGAGTTTTATTCTGTTAACAATATCTTTGCTACCAGTTAAATATTAAATAAAAAGCACATATTATTCTCTGATATCTCTACCTCTATGCAGACATTTTTCAAGCTAGATTTTGTTTACATTGTATCCTTCAAGGCTGGTTTTATGAACCAGGTTTATTGATTGATAGTAACTACAAGGTAATAGTTTATGTTGGATTCAATGTATATATAAACAGGTTTCTAAAAATTAGGTTTTAACTACACCTGGGGTAAAGATAAGGCACTCCCCTGAAGTCATGGATGGTATTTATTTTTATCTCCTTTTGCACAAGGGATTCCCTTTATATAGGAATCTCATAACAAATCTTGTACTGTATGCAAGTCAAATGCCATTGCTTCTATGTTCACTTGTCTTTTAATCCAACATCATAGCCCTTAGAATTTTAATTTTTCTTGAATCCCATTAGGTACCACTTCCTTAAATTTGGGTCACCCTTTTTTGTGGATTTGTTTCTTTGAATTTAGAGACATATTGAAATTATTATTAAAGTCTTTATTTTAATTTTAATGTGAAATACTGAGGCTTGTGCATAACCTTAGCCCTTCATGTTCCAGACCTCTTTTTCTTTATTGAAAGTATAAATTTTATTTTCTGCCAAAATTTACTTCAGTAACTACTTATTCTTAGTGTATATTAAGATATATTTGCCTATAAGAGAATTTATGAATGACATGACTTCTGACAGCCTTTTCGAGTTAATTTCTTAGAAATGTCTCTTTTTCATATGTACTCTTCAATTCTGTTTTATGGGTCTGGGTTACACATGTTTTATTCCCTTTGATTTCCAAGAACAATTCTTGCTTTTCCAACCTTTCTTCACCATTCAAAGACTTTTCCTTTATGAAGGTTTGGCAAGCTTGACATAATGGCTCTTTTTTTTCCAAATAATATAAATGTTATATCTTACTGACTATACTCTGCACTTAATCTGTTCTTTTGTTTCCGGTACTCATGTCAGTTTCTGACTTATATTACACACTGAAAATATGTATCTGCTAAATAAACATATCAATGTTTAATATAGTATATGATCCAGAAAACTGGATAATGATATAATGGAAGACAAAATAGCATAAGGTACACTTGTTAATGGTTTTCATTATTTGCAGTGTAAATGAATTCATTTTATTGAAATTTATTTCTTCTCATTCGTTTGCCTTTACAATAAATAGACTTAAACATCCAAGTAGCTGCTCATTTAAAATATATTTACATTTGAAGTGATCAAAATATCCTGTACAGAATGTGACTTATTTCAATAAATCTGACTTTCCTGGATGAGTGACCATGTCCATTAAAGAATCAACTTTAACTTTATTACAAAATTTTAGGAAAAACAATAATCAGACAATTCAGAGGTCAAACATTTTTCACATGCAATATGTCATTTGAGGTTAACTAACTTTTAAGTTAATTAAGAGTAAAACAAATGGTTTGTGAAAGTATTAGATTTGAATTATAGTTAATAGGGCAGAAAAATTGTATATCTACTTAATTTTATTTATTTTTTCTACAATTAAAAAATAGTACATATACCATAAAATATTTAAAAATAGTATCTAAAATATTTATTTCTAACATCATGCCTTATAATTTCTATTATTATGGTATATATTTATCCAGGTTGTATAATTCACTAGATATGTCTGTATTTAACTCTTAGTCAAATGCACTACTGATATCATAATTTTCTATTAAAATATATTACTAACATATGCAAATGATTTCAGCATTACTCTTAAGGTTTTTTTTATTATCTTTATTTATGTTTGTACCAAACTATAGTTGCCTTAACCCTATTATTGGATAATTAGGATATATCAGTTATTTTATTAATGTAAATGATGCTCTGAAAAAAATCTCATTTTTGATATGACTCACAAATTATATAAATATTTGTGTGTATTATAATTCTGTATATATCCATCCAAACTTTCTAATTTATTAAAACACATACTACATAGTCTGCAGTCCATAACATTATGGTATGTTTAACCTATTTGTTAGAACACATTTTCTTATTAATACATTTTTTCCTTAGTCAGTGAACTTTTTAGATATTTGTCAGTTTTGCATGTTTCAAAAACAATTATTCTGTGCTTCCAACTCTTATTTTGTTCTATTTATATATCCTTTATTCTTTTATTTTTAAAATATTTTAAAATTAATTTTTTGGGGTGACATTGGTTAACAAAATTATATAGGTTTCAAGTTTACAATTCTATGATACATAATTTGTATATTGCAAATATCCTTGATTCTAATGTGCATTTTCCTTTTAACCAACTAATTCATATTTTTATAGGGTAAAACAGAATGACTAATGAAATTTAGAAGTAATTAATTTATCCCATTCTAAACATTTGAAATGTATCAGCCAGATGACTTACCATTATATGCTGTCTTCTAAAAAAACAATACATATTTATTGATTCTTCTTTTTTCTATCCTCACCTGAGGACATTTTTGCATTTTTATCTTCAGATAGAGCGCGAGGAAGAGAGGGAGAAAGAGAGAGAGAGAGAAACATCAATGCAAGAGAGACACATCGACTGGTTGCCACCCACAAGACCCCAACTGGGGCCGAGGACAAACTGCAACTGAGGTACATGCCCTTAGCGGGAACCGAACTGGGGTCTCTCTGTTCCATGGGCCGACGCTCTAACCGCTGAGCCAACCTGGCCAGGGCCAGATTTATTGATTCTTTACCTATAAAATACAGTGCTATTAGTAATTATAGTAATCAGTAATTACATTATCTTTTTGCTATGTTATTTAGACAAGATAAGTCTTTTGAAGATTAGAATATAGATCAAATATTAAATAAGTGGTTATCATAGTTAAAATATTGTGTTTATACACTATTATTCTAAATGTAATTTAGAGTTCTGTAAATTTTTGACATATCTGTTTTTATTTATTTCAATTTTTTAAATATTATATTAGTTTTTGTAATTATTTAGCATTTATTCAAAAATAAAGATTCAATTTTAAAAAATGTCATTTCTACTGACACATTTAAATTAATAGTATACTTTTTTAAAAGAATTTATATTGTTCCAACCCCTCTGCCGACAGTCCCAGCTTTTCCATTCACTTTGATTCTCTCCTGAAGAAACTGCTTAGAATTGGCAGTATCCCTGATTCCATCTTCTACAGGGTGGGTGCAGTCGAGGGTAACTTCAGAACCTGCTTCTTTTTTCTGCCCCCCTTCGCCACAGGCTTTTTCACAGGAGCCATGGCGGCAACGGAGGCAGAAAGGGCTGAATTTTGTTTAACGATAATTTTTGAATTCACAATTTAAAGTAATTTTCTTCAGTCATTGATCAGTTGTACTGGGCTATTAATACTCTGTCTTTTTCCCTTTTAATTTATATCATGTAGGTTCATCTGGGTTTTGGAGTTAACCAACTTATATGAACCTCAGGGAGACTTTTCAAAATAGTATTAATTTATCTGCCTGATGATGTAAGGGAGATAATGCCACAGGAGCCACCCGATAACCAATGCAAGTAACCACCTATGTGTGACTGTGTAACTGAAAAATTTAATGTATTGCTCCTTTAAAAAGTTTTGTTACATGTTTGTTATTTTATTGCATAGTAGTGCACTTAAAAATTATGCTACTGATATTCTGCCGAGTATAGATTTTACTCAGTTAAAAATAATATTCTTGGCAGCTTAGTGCTACTACGATTTGTGACAAAATGTATATGACGCATTTATTACTCGAATTCTCAAGAATTTTACTACTGTTGCATTTAACGTTCCATCGAGGTGAACGTTTATTCTGCAGGAAAGCTGGCAGCCACAATTAACAAAGCATGCTGTCAAAATTGACAGTGGTAACTTTATTTCAATATGGCATTTTAGCAGATTTCTCCCATTTGTAAATTGGACACAAAAATTCCAGGAATAATATAGGCACACAAAACTAAGGATGAAATTGCTTATTATAACAGACATGGTAAGAATAATGTCATTCCTCAAATTTTAATAATACAATTTGATAGAATGGCTTGCAATAGAGTTGTAAAGGCGAAAACAAGTAGTTCTGTTGGTACTGTCAACGAGAATTTGGATATAAATAGCAGTGCATTTTATGGTTTGTTTTTTTCCTAACAAATTAATTATTTTTGTCTCAGTCATTTATTGGTAAAAACATTACTATGGCAAAAAAAAAAAAAAAAAAAAAAAAAGCTAATAACACTGAATATGGCAATGAGCTAGAACAACTGGACTGGAATTGGAACTCTCATAAATAGATGACAATTTGGGAAAATTGTGCCATTTCTTTATAAAGAAATTTAACTATTCTTACCCTATGATCCACAATTTCATCATTATATTTTTATCCAAAGAAGCAAAAAATATATATATATATTAAGACTGGAAAAAATAATTATAATTACTTTATTTATAATAGTCAACACCTAGAAACAACCTAGATAGCCATCAGTTTTGTTGAGAATGCTGACATAAGCTGTGACATACTTTTACAATAAAATGCTACTCAACCATAAAAAAGAACAGTCTCGTACACACAACAACATGGATAAAAATGATAAAGAAAGAAAGAAATAACCTTATACTGCAACAGCCGCTAACACCAGCCCTCTGGCTTTGCATCACACTTTTAGTTTCAAAAAGTCTTTTACTTTCACTTATAAAAATCAATCTTTCAATGATTTTATATTTACATTTAATTAATTTATATTTACAATTACATTACAATAGATATATTAATATTTGTGTATTTAATTTATTTAATATTCTTATTTATCTTTATGTAGAATGCATTTATCACTGTAATACAATTCTTTACATGTGAAATTATACATAACTAAACAGTGAAATCATTAAATGAATACTATAACTGTAGCACACACATATAGTGAATGGAAGACATATTTATGTCTAATATTTACAAATTTTATGATTTTAGCACCACATAAACGGCATACAATATCCTCGACAGATTGGTCACCTACATTGATTGATAGGAAGGAACAGAAACAAAAATATTGCCAGGCTTCCATTTAATTTTGTGGTTTATGAGTGATGCATAGATTATTCTCAATTTATGAATTATATATTCAATTCCATTTTACCATGATTAATTAATACTTAGCTTTAATGGTTCACATACATTTATTTATTCACTCATTTAACAAATATTTACTGAGAACCAACATTTGTATGTGTTTGTGTTTAGTTTTTGTTTTGATTTATGTACTCTATAAAATCTATCCCTTAATCAGTTATAAGCAGTATGGGCAATATTTTGAGCAATTCATAAGAACATAGAAAGCTCATATGTATTTAATGCTATTTTTTATGTTATTTTAAGGTTAATCCACAAAGTAAAGTGTAGGAGGTTTTGTGTGGTGCAGTGGTGTGTGATGCAATTTGAACTGATAGATATGTTGTTTAACAAATTAAGATATGTATCATCATGGAGGTTAAAGAAAATGGTGTCAAGAAGTGACTAGTTAATAGTGGTAAAGCTTTATGCATTAAATCAGTCATTTTTTTTTTTTTTTTTTAGTAAATCATCTCTTCTCTTGGTCATGCTCTGTTTTTTATGTTTTGGAGATAAGGGTGGGTCAAACCAAACCCCTGCCTTCACAGAAGTCATATTCTTGTTAAGAAAGAAGAAACATAAAGAAATGAGCTCACACATACCACGTAAAATGGTGATAAGTACTGTGAAGACAATGTAGAAGTGAGTTAGTGTGTCTTAAGGGAGCTTTCTGTTCTGGATAGGGTGTAGAGGGAAGGCTTGACTCCCAAGGTTTATTTTGGGAGAATCTTAATAAGTGTAAGGGAGGAAATTATGTTGATAACTGAAAGAACAATTGTTAAGATAGAGCAAATAGCAAATGCAAAGTTTCTGAGTCAGGAGAGGGCTTCTAGAACCTCAAAGAAGCCACTCAATACATAGTTAAGAAAATTAGAGATGTTTCAATATTAGGATGATAAAAATAATGAATACAAGATTATAAAAGACTCCAATAGCCTTGCTAAGGGTTATTGATTTTATTCTGAGTAAGTTGGAAAACCAAAGAAAGATTTAGGCAGAAGAGGCCAAAGTATGACTGATTTTTTTTTTTTTTTTAAAGTATTAGGGCTCGGCCGGTGTGGCTCAGTGGGTTGAGGATCATCCCATGGACTGAGAAGTCCTGGTTCATTTCCTGGTCAGGGCACATGTCTGATTGCAGGCTCCATCCCCAGCAGGGGGCGCGCAGGAGGCAGCCGATCAATGTTTCTTTCTCACATTGATGTTTCTACCTCTCTCTCCCTTTCTCTCTAAAAAGAAAAGAAATCAATAAAAGAGCATTTGGTTGCCAAATTGAGAATAGACTGTAGTAAGCTGAGGAAGGAGGTAAATACACCATTTATGAAGTTTTATCTCTTTATCTGAGGTGTTTTGCATTAGACTTTGGCTATGGAGATGGTAAGAAATGTTTGGACTCTGAATATATTTCAAGGTAGCGCTACAGGATTTACTGAATCTAGTATATACTGAAGGATGGTATATACTAGATTTACTCAGAGTGGATGGCAAAACCAGTCTCTTAAATACTGCCAAAAGTTGATTGGAAACAGTTTCAGTTTCAAAACACTATTCATTTAAAAATACATTTTACTGTTTTTAATCTTGTGCACCAAAGTTTTTAATTTTTTTATTTATAAGAATCCACATTGATTAACATTTTCTTAATTACATAAATCACAGATTAATGTAGAGGTTTCATTAGAGTTCTCACAGTCAATGAGAGCTTTCTTCAAATTTAAATAATGCCAACCCACTGAACTGATAAAATTTTAACTTAAAGCAAATATCTATACTATTTTACTTTTTTCAGACTTCTCAAAATTAAATGAATTCCATTAATGGTTAGAAGGATAAAGTAAAGGCATGCCACATACTATCCTGTTGACCCTAAAGATTTTGGACACTTCGGGCTGAACCACAATAAAGCCGGAGGACAAACCACGAAAGAGTCAGAATGAACTTGTAAAATGATTTTAACAAGATAGAAAAATTCAAGGAAAATTGAAAAAGAAGTGTGATAAAAATGTAATAGAAAATTTTAAAAGAGCAACTTTGCTTTCCAAAAACAAACTTTCTTCATTAAAAAAATAGGAACATAGATTTGAAAAAAATATATGTAAAATTAAATTCATAATGTGTTAGTTAAGCACACTAATAGTGTAATCTGTATTATGCCCCTAAATAAACTATCATCTTTAACCTACCTTAATAGAAACTGCCATTTCCTAACTATAAGAAATACTCCCTTGTATTTTGTGCTGATGAGTATCTGAGAAATATTATATTCAACATTAGATTCATTTATATATGCATTCATCTTCTATCTATTTATTGAGTGTAGTCTATATCAAGTACCATCTTCTCTTCTGGGGATACAGTGTGTGTGTGTGTGTGTGTGTGTGTGTGTGTGTGTGTGTGTTGCCTTTGTGCATACATGCATACATACATACATACATACATTCTCATTCAGCTCAAACTTATAGTCTAATAGTTCAGTCAACTCCTACAAAATATAAAAGAAGACAAAACTCTGACAACAATAAATGCATGTATATGCAAGCTGTCCTTTCAAGTTGATCTCTGTGAGTTAATTAAGGAGTTGTTGTAACTAATAAAACTCAGTATCTCAGTAATTTCACAAGATAAATATTTACTTATCCTAGAATATGATTGGTGGTAGGGTGAGAGGGGTAGATTCAGGCTAATAGAAATTTTATCATCTTAAACTTGGTGCTGCCTACATCTCCTTTGCTATGACTAGTTGTCAATTGGAAAGAAAGGTTTTTAGTGGTCATTCCTGAAATTATTGGCCAAGTTTTGCCTCCAGTCATTGGCTATGGTCCTGTTCCATCACCACCTTTAACTGCAGGGAGACTGAGAAATGGAGCCTAGCTCTGAGTTCAGAAGGAAAGTGATACAAACTTTGTCAACAGCTAATTGGCTTTCATGATATTTGAATGTGCATGCCTTTAATGGTTATTCATAATTTGGCTCTAAGACTTTGTATATACTTAAATTCAGATTAAAAGGAAGAAATTATGTCTCTGAATCACATTAAAAATTAAGTCACTTTTGATAATAAACTAGTAATGAAGTAATAGAAAAATATAGAGTCTCTAAACAATGTAAAAAAAAAAATACAACCTATTGTGTTTGCATGACTGAATTGTCTCCTTAGAATATTCTGAAGTTCATGAATATCTTCCTAAGGGAAAAACAAACCTATGTATGCACTCACCCTGAAATGTATTCTCATTTTTATGGTGTATGGGTTTAAAATTTTTGTTCTACAAATTGTGTGGCACAACCGACTTAAGTTATAGGTAAGAAAGTGATCGTTTCTTAAGTGACGTTTAAGTGATAGGCCAACGACAGAGTGGCAGAGGGAAGCGAACAGAGGCTGTTTCTATAGACCTTCAATCTTGTTCTTCCTGCTGTTTCACGTTATCTCACAGGTGACTGTTACCTGCTCTGAACAATAGTTAATGCCAAAAAGACATACCAACTTGTACGTTTTTACTGCAGCAGATAAAATGCAAAAGATCAGTGAGTGTCAAAGTAAAGTTCTTTTACAACATAAATATGTTTTCACAATTATTTTTAATCACTCATTTACAAATATTTCTGCCAGAAACTGATTATAACAGGTATGGGCTGTTACACACAGCCTAATTTAACACGCTCACATGTTGAACTCACGTATTCAGCATTTTATACTCACTCATGCTCATTGTTTGGGTGAATGAAATGTCAGTGCATTAAGTGAAATTAAAAAAAAAAGTATAATTGGCTGTTATAGTTAGTTTGTATCAGAATTTATTGATGTTGAATGGTACTTAATGTGTCATTAATTTTCCTCCTTAACCTTAACTTAAAAAATATAATTGTCTTCTCAGACTCTATTTAATGAAGCACTGTCTATTATAGTCATTTAGAGGATTAAGTGCATAAATCATCCTAAAGTGCAACAAATGGACATTTGTTGTTGGCAGAGAGGAGAGGTAGCTGATCTCTAGTTTCTTACATTTGAAATATTTCTGAGATTAAAAGATAACATCAAAAGACTGTATATTTACTTCCTATTCATATAGACTTACAGACTTTTAATAATTCAACATGCAGTTGTTAAACATCTTATACCTGCGTGGAAGGGGATACAATGGTTAATAAGAACGATATTTAGCCTCCTGAGAGCTCACAGCTCAGAAGACAAATATGACTCTAATTTCAAGTGCAGTGTTCATCGGAGGCATGCATGGCACGCTATGGAGAAAGAGGGCAGTAAGAAACTGCCTGATGAACTGAGATTTTCACAGGATGAGACACTTAAACAAGGCCTTGAAGTAAGACTAGAAGTTCAGCATAAGAAGAGAGGGGAGCTGACACTCAGTGCAGGAGTTACACAAAAAAGGTAGCAAAAAGACAGAAAATCGAATGCTCTTTGCTCAAAAACAGATAGGCTATCTGATGGTAATGTCAGATTATAGAAAAGCATGGAAGATATGTACCAGGTTTTGCAGTCCAGAACCATTCAATGCACAAACCCCTTTGGCTTATATTCCTTTGTGAAAAATGTAGTCACAGTTGGCCACACTTAACCAAGGCTCATTGTATGAACATATGACCTGTGTGTCTGCTGAGGACCCGTTGCTTAGAAGGACCTTGTGCTTTAGTTCTCTGCCCTTGCCATCTTGACATTTTTAATAATTTTGACAAAGGACCCTGCAATTTAATTATTTAGTGGGCCTTGCAAATCATGTAGCTGGTTATGCACCTAAAAGCGAAGGGAGATAAGCAACATAGTCTAGCTATGTGCCTTTAAGAAAGGTGTACTTACTTCTGGTGAATATCGAGCAGTCCTCGCCAAGGCACATATGCTTTTTTATACAGAAAAGCAGTTGTATAACCCTAGTTCATCAGTGAGAGGTTATGCGACATGCTTTTCATAATGAGCTTGTTTCTCTTACTTGAAGCCCATTGATTTGTTTTTCCTTTTTAAAATTGAATTTCTATAACTTTTTCCATAGAAATATAGGTAGTACTTGAAAACATTGTCATGGAAAAGTAATGAATTTTTTGTTTATTTTTCTTTTGTGTTTGTTGTTATGGTTTCCCTTTCCCTGAGAAAACTCCAAAAGTGATACACTAAACAGCAATCAAAATAAATGTACTCACCTAGAAATGGTTATTGTGAGAGTCACGTTGTTAGACAGTTTTCCTACGTGTGAATGAGTTAAAATTTAATTTTTGTTTGAAGAGTTAACTAATTCCAGCACATAATAAGAAATAAAAAGATGGAGCTTATCTTAAGAAATAAATTAGAAAAGAGAACCTTACTCTGTGTTTACATGAGAGAATATTGTAAAGAGATTATCCCTAATCAACACGATGAGCTAATCAAGAGGTTTAACTGAAAGTCAAATCCTCAAGTAAACATGTTGACAACAACAACAACAAAAAGTAAAGGAAAGAATAAAAATGTGATTAAAAAGCCCAAACAAAAATATAAACAGGAGCCTTTAGTTACAAAGTACCTGTAGTTGTTGCTGAATGTTAGAGCTACTCTATTTAAAGTAGCCAAAGTGAGGCCGCGTACACATGTGAGGGGATTCAAGAACAGGCTTAGGAATTGAAATAGAAGGCCAAGGAAAAGCAAAAGAAGGAAGACAGAAAAAGATATTGGAGGAGAAAAAGGATGAAAGAGAATACCTCTAGATATTCTTAGCTTTGCAAACATTTTCATTAAGATGCCATGCCTAGCCCGGCCGGTGTGACTCGGTGGATTGAGCGTCGTCCCATGGACTGAGAGGTCCCCGTTCAGTTCCGGTCAGGGCACATGCCCGGGTTGCAGGCTCCAACCTCAGTGCGGGGCGTGCAGGAGGCAGCCGATTGATGTATCTCTCTCACATCGATGTTCCTATCTCTCTCTCTAAAAAAATCAATAAAAACATAAAAATAAAAAAAATGCCATGCCTCATCAAAAATCTCTTTTTCCCTCGGAATCATTTTTTTGTGGGCATATCATATTAAACTTGCACCTAGCTGCCATCTAAGGAGAATCATACAGGTATATATGCACACACATACATAGTACATATAGATGCGATATACCACTTGGATAAAACCCTTGGCCTAGTTGAAGATCATTTACTCTGATTACTGATCGATTACTGAAAGAAAGCAAGTACTACCAAAAAAAAGTGTTCCTTGTTTCTTTCTTCAAAATTTGCAGTCTTCCTTTTTAAGCCCCTGCATTATAAATTAAAAAAAAAAAACACATAAACCATAGAAATGACCCCTGAAAGTATGTTATTCACAGTAGTGAACACAGGGAAACAACTGAAGTGTCCTTCGATAGAGGATTGGATAATGATGGGTTACATGTATGCAATGGAAAACGACTCAGCCATAATAAAAGATGAAATACTGCTATTTACAGCAACATGACTGGATCTTGAGAATATTATGCTAAGCAAAATATAAGTCAGACATAAAAAGTTAAGAACCATATGATTTTAGTCATATATGGGATATAAAACTGAAAGCAACAAATGAACGAATAAGAAAAGCAAATAAACAAAAACTCATAGACACAGACAACAGTATGTGGGTTACCAGAGGGAAGGTGGGTAGGGGAGGTTAAAGAGAGTCACATACATGGTGACTGACGAACACCTGACTTTGGGTGGTGTACACGATGATGCAATGTACAGATGATGTATCAGCATTGTACATTTAAAACCTATAGAGTCTCATTAAACAATGTAACCCCAGTAAATTTAATTGAATAATGCTCATTCATCATAGGTCTTAGAAATAATCTGCTAAAATTCTTCATTCTATAAAAATAAACATATGTCCACAATTTTATATATTGAAGAGCATACTCAACTTTACACAGCTGTTTAGGGAATTAACCTAGGAACTGAGCTAAGGAGTTCCTGATTGCTTTCTCTAAATTCAGGTCACTGTCCTGGAATTGTGATGAGGTCAGTTATACAGACAGGTTTTAGATTATTTATGGCCAGGATGGGAAAGAGTTTAAACTTTTTCTAGCCATGTGGTGAAGGAATGAAAGAGTTTTGAATAGCAGTGCTTATATATTTCTGTAACAAAAACATCTCTGACTTTTTATTGTGAAAGGATATAGGTGCAAGCAAGAGAGGCGTTGGAGGCTAGTCAATAGTCCAGGGGACAGATTACTGTGGTGAACCTAGCTGTAGAGTTCTTGAGGTTTAACTGGGCCAGAGCTATATTTGAAGAAAAATTCCAAGAGGATTTATGGAGGGATTAAATACCAAATAAAGGGAAAGAGAGGAGTCAGGTATGAATTCTAGGTTTTGAACTGAAAACTGACTGATGTTTCCATTTACTCAATGAGGGTGATATCGGGGATCAGAAAAAAAAAAAGGAAGAAAATAAAACAGAAGAATATGGCAGTTCATTCTGAGATGCTTATTATACTTTTACTTTTATTTTTTTCTTATTGATTTTAGAGCCAGAGGAAGAGAGAGGGAGGGAGAGATAGAAGCACTGATGAGAGAGAACATCTATTGGCCACCTCCTACATGCCTCCCACTGGGGATCGGGCCCACAACCTGGGCATGTGCCCTGACAGGGAATTGAACTGATGACCTCTTGGTGCATGGGCCAACGCTCAACCACTGAGCCACAGCGGTCGGACTGAGGTGCTTATTATACTTTTATTTTAAACTTTCTATATGTTTGATAATGTTTGTAATAAATTCATGGGAAAAAGTATTCTGTTTTGAAAATACAGTATCATAATAGTGTTATAAATGCTCCAAGATTTCAATTACATAAAATATAGTATTCATACAATGTATCTGGCTTGAACCTGCTGATAAAGGTGGAATTCAATAGATGGCATTATATCTGCATTCACTCTTTAATGGGGCATGTAATTGAAAATTGACATTCTGCAATGATTTAAGCCACACGTGGGACATCTAAGTCAAGTGGTGGAGTAAAGAGGTGAATATATGAATCTGGAATGCTGGAATGAAGGGGAGAAATCAAGGTGTGGCAATTGATATGCAAGAGATATAGAGACCGAACTAGAAATACAGAGATAGTGATATAGATAGAGTAGAGAGATATAGAGATGGATTTCTATGGCATTCCTTTTTCATGGCTTTGACATAAATACATTGGTATGAGAGCCCAGCATCAGTAGAAAATACTGTGGTGATTGTCTTCTATAACCTGGAGGAGAAAGTAGGAGACACCGCTGTTAAAATAGGCAGCTTGATTTCAGCAAGAATGGTGTGATTCTGGGATCTTAGGCCAAATAATTGCTTTCAGCTTTCAAAGAAAGTGTTGACATAGTAGTTATCATAATAGGCAGAAAAACTGAAAAGATGGTAAGAATAGCCTAACTTGCAGAGATCTTTGGTGATAGCAAATTCATAGTGGATTACTAAAAATTAAATAGATGGCGATTCTGATAAATTCTTACACCATCTATGTAACTTAGACTCACAATATATATATATATATATATATATATATATATATATATATATATATATATATATATATCTGGTAAACCAAGGCTTCATTTGATTTACTACAATAAAGCATGTGGAGCTTTTTCTGCAATCTCAGTTGATAATCCTAAAACTCCTTGAACACAGGTACATTGGTGCACTTGAGGGAAGACTCCACAATAACAACACACATCTACACACTATTTTTCTTCTAGCATTTGCACAGAGAAAATGGTAGCTGTGAGTTGAAGCAGAAACCATTCAGCCTATTACGAATGATTAAACACTGGCTCTGAACCAATCCCTAGAATTCAGAAGGTAAATGTGATCTACGTCTTAGAGTGAAAGCTTGTGGAATTTAGGTGGAAAATGGCATTTTTACCTGAATCTACCACACAGTGAATACAGTGGGATACCAAGTTCATACTCATGTAATTTCCAAAAATACTGAGCTATACTTATTTATCTTACTTTCATATTGACTCCTTGAATCAAATTGTAAGGGTTATTGGGAGAAATAGGAGAAGGGAGTGTTCGTCTTTTCTACAGTCCGTCAAATGCATAAACCAAAAACAACAACAAAATCTGTTGTAGAGACAAAGATACTAGAAATGTGATGAATTTACAGAACATGTAGGAGTAGTAGAGTGCAGATGAATTTCATCAACAGTTCTATTGGGGATGCAGTGCTCTGCTCCACATGTGACTTTCTTTGGAAAATAATTTGTTAGCAGGTGGAATGCAAGCTGAGGCAGCAGAAGAAGCAATTGACCCAAAGGGCTTGCTCTTTGGCACTCTTTGTTCTTCTAACTGACCATCAAAGCCCTGGAGCCTACGGGAGGATGCAATGTGGGTGGAAAGGCTGGTAAAAAGCTGAGTTATCCGATCTGAAGCCATCCTGCTCTCTGATCATAAATGTGGGAATGAGGTTAGTAGACAGCAATCAAGCCTTGCCCAGGAGAGCAAAACCACCCAATGGAACTTAGACTCACAATAAATAATGGAGTTGCTGTTTTAAGCCAGTAAAATACTCCATATCTCACTATGCAGTACTAATTGGATCAATAGCTGACTGTTGCAGATAGTTACCATGCCATCTCCTTTATTTCACTTATAGTTCAAGAGAGATTGATCATGTAATATAAAAGTGGATTAAGTTTTAGCAGGAAGTAACTTTAATTTTAGCTATTCATCCAAATGTTTTCTCCTTACCTGAGGAAATTAAACACTAGTAACATTGCAAGCACTTGCATTACAACTAGTTATAAAATAGTTTTTAATATTGCTATTGATCTAGAAATTCAATCTCTCCCTCTCTCTCTCTCTCTCTCTCTCTCTCTCTCTCTCTCTCTCTCTCTCTCTCTCTCTCTCGTCTCCTCATCTCCCATCTCCCAAATACTCAAAAAATTGCGTCCACATGACAGGAGAGCGATACATCTTGCTTGTAAATTTAGGACACATTTTAATTTGCAGTGTTACTGATCTTTGTACTGTCTCAGAGGACATTACACTAGTCCACCAAAAAATGAAATTATTCTGATAAGAAATCCAGAGAGCATTTCATTCTACGAAATTCTGTATTTCTATAAAAATAAAAGGCATCTTTACTCAATGAACATTTTTGGAGATTCAATAGTCAGGATACATTGAGATATACCATCAAAAATAAAAAATAAGTTACATGTATTCAGAAAGAAAAAAGGTCAGTGCAAACAAAGCCACTTTGCAATTTTTGAAACAACAATTCATATTTGGATGCATTGTGTGGACCCTTTTGTGAGTTGCTGAGACGATTTCCCTGGATGGGAAGTAGGCAGCCCTGTCGCCCAACCTTCAGCAGCAACGGATCCTAAGGTGATGAACATGTTTGTGGCAAATCAGGATATTTCAAGGACCCAGTGGCTACCCCAACACAGAGGATAAAAAGGGGAGATTCTTAGTTTTTTTTGTTGTTGTTGTTGTTTTTTATCCTCACCCGAGGACATTTTTCCATTTTTTGTTCAGATAGAGTGGGAGGGAGAGAGAGGAAGAGAGAGACAGAGAGAAACATCGATGTGAGAGAGACACATCGAGTGGCTGCCTCCCGCACAACCCGAGCCAGTGCCAGGGACAAACTGCCACCGAGGTACGTGCCTTAGTGGGAACTGAACCAGGTCTCTCTGGACCGCAGGCCGACGCTCTAACTGCTACTGCTGAGCCAAACCTGCCAGGGCGAGATTCTTAGTTTTTGATAGCTAAGACATAATAGAAAATTTTCCACTTTTGACCAATATCTTTAATGTGCAATAGGTCTAGATAGAAACTAAGTGCCTAACTCCAGGACTCCAAGTGACGATGTGCTCCAATGCCCTTAGTTATCTGATTCATTATTCAATGGAACCAACCATTGTCCATAAATAAGTACTATATTCAGAATAATTTCTAAAAGCAGAAATAAGTGGCATGAGCAGAGAGCTCACACTGGGAATCAAATAATTCAGTAAGGTAACATACAATGTTTTAACAGTCATAACATTTATTAAATGATTGCATCATCCAATGGCTCATGTCCTCCAGGGTTGAAGTGTTGCGCTGCACCAAGAGGTAGATAACCTACCAGTATTGGCACAGAATGCTGAGTGGTTATGTAGGAGGGAAATCCCAAATGCCAAATATGTCTTAAGACTATTTGGAAAAATTAGTACTGAACTGTCTTGTCTATTAATCTTTCTAGATATATTTTTAGAGAACTTGTAGTTTATATGCATAAATACTATATATAAATATATGACTAAATATATATACTAAATGTAGTATACTATATATAATATATATATATACTATATATAAACATATTTATATATAAATATAAATACTTATATTATAAGTATTTTTAATATTAGCTGTTTCACACACAGAAAGTATATGTGGTGTCTTAGTGGTAGTTACCTTTAAATTAGCCTATGAGTTAAATAAAGATCATGACAGTACCACCCCTCTCCCCCCTACAAAAAAAAAAATTAAAGAGGAGGAATGGGCATGATCCAGAGAAGGTGGATTTAGATTTACATAGAGTAACTGCTGAAGTTTTAAAATGCCCCCTCCTAAACTTTTAAAGTTTGTTTAGAATCAACTGACTATGTTTGTGTGGGTCTGTGTCTGAATTTTTTCTCTTCCATTGATCAATGTGTCGATCCCTTCTGCTAGTACCACACTGACTCAATTACAGTGATGTTTATTTTGAACTTCAAAATGGCTGACATGTTTTTAAGCAATTTCATAAGAAATCTAAATGATTACACATTAATAACAACACAATGTTAGATTATTGGATTCTGAAGTACAGATTCATAAAAAATAAGAGAAAAAAAAGTTCAATAATGCTGTTTTCAACCACATCATTCATTTTAAGGTGCACACTACATCGTTTATTTTTCTAGATAGGAACATATTTATTAAAATGACAACAATTTTTGCGTGTTAATCACTGATTTTAGAATTTGCTCGTTCTGCTTCAGATTCTAGTAGCTCCATGTCATGGTTCAGGTCTAGAGGTCCTGTAAAATTGTTCTGCTAAATATCTGTGCATTCCAGTGTTTGAAATAACAGGGAAACCCACCTTCAGGAACATCTCTCTTTGTGGCATGATAACAGATGCCAGGCGAGCACATTTTAAGTCCCTGTGTGTTTAACACCTATTAATGTGTGCATTGATCAAAGCGAGTTACATGAGTGAGCCAAAGACAAAGTTTAGGAAGCATGTTCTTCCTAAGGAAGTAAAGTCGAGGGAGTAATTATTTTTGAATAATATTCAACCTCTGATAATCTATCTACTGACGTCTCTATGACATGCCAAATGGAAGACCCCCAAATCGTTTGTCACAATCATGGCATCAGGTTTGAAGTCCATGTTCTTGAAATCCAGGAAATCGTGAAGCAGCTGTGTTTTATATGGGGTCCTCTGAATCAAAAAGCCGAGTTCTTACCTTTCCTCACACTCAACATTTACGTATGGAACGGGGAGCTCTTAACCTGCTGGGGCATATCAAAGTTCTTGGTCCTTACAATTTTGGACAAATATTAGTACTAGGTATTCCTATTCTGAGAGAAAGGAACAGTTAGTTCTTCATTAGGCCCAGGTTTCGTTACTACAGCTCTTGGCTCTGCCCTCTGCAAATGCCTTCGTTTTGAATCATGCTCCACAGCCAAGTCTGAAAAACTGATTAAAATAGAACAATTAACCCAGCCCGTGTGGCTCAGTGGATTGAGTGTCATCACATGGACTGAGAGGTCCGGCTTTGATTCCTGGTCAGGGCACATGCCCAGGTTGCAGGCTCGATCCCCAGTGGGGGGCATGCAAGAGGCAGCCAATCGATGTTTCTGTCTCATAGATGTTTCTCTCTCTAAAAAAAAAAATCAATAAAAATATATTTAAAAAATAAATAAGTAAAATAAAACAATTAGAGGATATGCCCTTTGGGGAGTCTGAGAAGCTCTCTCAACCTGATTCTTGTCTTTGAAAATTTAGGGACCAAAAGACTTCTTATAACTTGAATAATTTCATTTTCTTGTGATCTGGCTGGAAGTACTTTTGAAAATATAGTTTCCACAAAATGTTTACTTTTGAAAGTTAAATTTCAGTCAGTTCCATGTGCCAAGAGCCACATCCTCAATTATATTCAGGACATTTCTCCCTTAAGACTACATGGTAGATCCTTTGAGCGAATTGGGCCGCTCGAGACCACATTTTTTCTTGGATTCTTTTTTCCAGCTTAAAGGGTCTATTTGACTCTAACCAATTTCTTTTTAGTAGTGGTAACTACTAAAGGTACTAGAGCAACACACCTAATTACGGCTCTTTTTCTCATTATATATAATAACAGTTATATTTTATTTGATGAAAACAATTTTATTTTTGAAACCTGCAAGTTATGGGTTTCTATATTTGCTCAAAGTTCTGTTTGCACACTGGCAAATATTTTTATGAACTTATCTCTATGAAAGTAAATTATGGAATATAGCTACTAGCAACTAGCTCATTATTTCAACATTTGCCTCAAGACCTACAAGCCCTACATTGAAAACACATTAGGAGTATTATCTGCCTTTTGGAATATCATAAGCAAATTTCACCCAATATTTTGGCACAAAAGAAAATAAATTTCAAATTTTTCTACCTCTAGTATCACTTTCCTCACTTTAAACATTGGGTCCAAAATCCACAGCCATGTAGTCTAGGTTGTTTTTACAAACATCAGTCCTATTTCCATTGCCAAATTTTATATTAGCTTTCACTACCTAAGAAAAGAGGAACAAAAAAGAAAAGCTTCCAGCTTCCAGCAATAGATGTTTATTTTTCTCATGGCTTTTCAGTTGAGCGTAGGAGTCTGCTCCCAAGTGCTCTCCCTGGGGC
Organism: Tadarida brasiliensis; assembly: GCA_030848825.1. Lineage (NCBI taxonomy): Eukaryota > Metazoa > Chordata > Mammalia > Chiroptera > Molossidae > Tadarida > Tadarida brasiliensis. The sequence goes on from CM061266.1 coordinate 68,242,254, forward strand.
CAAGGCTGAAGGACAAGCGCTCCTCAGCCACAGCTCTTCTAGAGATGGCAGGTGTGCGAGATGACACACATGAGCACACAAACACATTAAAAGAATGGTTAATATCACATATGCTAACATCCCGTTGGCCAAAGCAGTAACCTGGCTGAACTCAAGTTCAACAAGTAGTAAATGCATTTCTGCCCTGGAGTTCAGGGAGACCCAGTTACTATTTTTCAATAGTAATGTGCTTACTTAGTCTATTCAGGCTGCTGGAAAAGAAAGCCATAAACTAAGTGGCCTATAAACAAAAGACATTTATTTCTCCCAGTTTTGAAGACTTCAAATTCTAGATCAAGGCACCAGCAGATTCCGGGTCTAGTGAGAACTCGGTTTCTAACAGCTATCTTTTTGCATCTCCTCACATGATGAATAGGATGAGGGAGTTTTCCAGGTTTCTTTTATACAGGCACTGATCCCTTTTAAGTGGGTTCTACATTCATAACCTAATTACCTGCCAAAGACTCCATCCCCCAGTATCATCACATTAGGGGTAAGGAATTCAACATAATTTGGGAAGACACAGACATTCTGCCTGTAGCATAATGTAATCGAACACAGTGCTACCGAAACAAAGTTGAATAAAATAATGTCTTCAATGACATTTTTCAAGAGTGAAAACCAATAAAATCAACACAAAACAAGTCTAGGTATATACTAATAAATTGTCATCAATTTGAAGTGTCATCCACTTATAGATGATTCTTCTTAGCTGGACTTGTAAGAGACAAGAAGAATTGTTCATTTCTACCATTGTAAGATGGTATACAACAACAAATACTATTTATAGGTAAGTCATCAAGGAGCTTCTTGTTTGTTTTATTTGTAATATTTTCTCTTTAGCCTTACATGTAGCAACATGAAAGTATTTCATAATATTTGACTGTAACATAATTAAGCTTTTAAAAAATAATTGGATTTTCATTCACTCTTATTGTTAGGGAGGTACTAGGACTTCTTCCAGCAAAATAAGATAAAACAAGAGACCCGTGAACTGGTGGTTGAAAACAGAAGGCCAAATGTAGGCTTAGAATCATGGGAAAGGAAAGCTCCAAATTGCACCTGTGCAAATGATTCAGTGTCAAATAAATCCTGACAGGAGGAGGCAAACAGACTGCTCTCAAGGAATATCTCCATGGGTAAACAGTATGATAGAGCATGCAGTATGTTAATTTTGAGAGAAATTATCAGTTTGGTCAGCTATTTCATACTCTCTTAATAATGTATTATTTATATCTAGAAATCTTGCATAATTTCCCTTTTATTCATTGATTACAGGAATTTTACCATGGGATATATAAATATGATATTTTTTTTTCCTTTTTTTCTGTTAATCTTGATGTAATACACCCTTCAAATCTGAAGACTCAATTTTGCCTATGGATCAGGTAAATAATCTTTAAACAGACATTTTCTTTTTCTCATTCTGTTTTATATTCTCCTTTTAGATTGTCTATTATCATGGTAAGATACATAAATCTACCAGCATGCAGCTTGCTTTTCTCACAATGATTCTCTTTAAGACTGGAGTTTAGCTTAGAAGGTCATATTGGACACCAAAATAAAATAGACACAATATTTCCAAGATAGTTGTCAAATAACCATATACTGATTTTCAAGTAATATTGACTACACTCAGTATCTTTGATCTTAAACACCCTCATATACTTTGGGAATACTAAATTTTTGAGAGAATGTGTAAGGTCATTTTGTGAGGATGGTATTTTAGGATAAATCTTTGCTGTTCCTTCTGCCTCCCACCATGGAACCCTAGAGCTAGCCCATTCACCTCAGACATAGTAGGGCTTCCACAGAGGCCTAAAAAAGCTGAGTAGGTCACAAACACTGGTCAGGTTTAAGGTGGTCTAGAACCTGGTTTCACCCTAAAAAAGCATTGAGGACAAAAGTATCTCTGACAGCTTTCGTGCCAGAGCTGGGAACCATCATTGCTATGGGATTTGCTGACATTCTCATAGATTATTGGGCAGGGGTATGCATGCATTTCCAGAAGTTGAAACGTGATCCCCATGAGAAAGAGAAGCAACAGAGCCTGCAGGACCATACAGATGAGTATAAAGAACCCAGTAGCAAGAAAGTGGAAGTAAGTGAGCTGGGACTAAAGAGGAGTGCCAGCTGACGCCCTGGAATACAGAAGAATCTGCAACAGTGACGTTCCCTTAGAACAGACTGGCAGGGAATATTTGAATAGCCTGAAAATTGTGTCCCAGGAGACAAAGAGTCATATTTCAACTCCTGTGAGAGCCATAGAGAATGAAGCTTAGGACAGTACTAACAAAAGTCTAAACTATGATACTACAGTACCTCTCCTTCCATAGGGTCAATGGAACACCTGGCAAGAGATAGCAGTAAGACAAGCAGCCAATAGGGAATTATAGGAGCGAGAATGCCCTTTCCCACTGTAGGTGCCCAGCCTAAAGCTGCCTCAACTGTGAGAGGGGTATACGTGTATCACTTAATCAACTCAGAATATTGATTCATATATTGATTTGACATTTTTAATGATCAAATTGAATCTGTGTTTAAAACTGTTATCAACAGAATGTCTGCTTCATGAGATAAAGCAGACAACCTATAGGAATGGCCAGAATTTTTATCTGGATAAGACTTTTTTTTTTTTTTTTTTTTGATACAGGAACAATGAATTTATTTAATAAACTAAAGGGATGGTGAGAAGTCAGTGTAGTGTGGTTTAAATACATCGTAAGTCCCACTTCTTTGATATATTCTTTCATCTGTGTTATAATTTATTCTGGGTGGTATACTATTTCTTCTATTTGATCAATCAGTCTACCTGTCTATCATCTATCTATCATCTCTCTCTCTCTTTTTCTCTCTATCATCTCTATCTATCTATCTATCTATCTATCTATCTATCTATCTATCTATCATCTATCTATCTATCTTTTATTTATCATCATCGTCTCTCTATACATCTATGCAGCCATCTAATAATAATTGCCATGGTTAAAATAAATAAAATTTACAGCATACTATAGCATAGAAAATTAAGATTTAAAAAGACCTAAGGTTATACTCTATCATTCTTCTTAAGTTTTTACATGCTTTCTCCATTTTCCTGAACTGATAACTGACCTGGCTTTAAATATTTATAATAAGAGAGCAGCCTACTTTTGAAGGTAGTTAAGCCAACGGTAATATTCTTAGTAGTGTCTTCCCTATATTCAACTTAATTGGTCTCCACATATTTTACCATTTTACTTTTTAGCCACATCTGGAACAGTATATAAAAATTATTGGACATGAAAAATTTCAATCAGCTGAGATCAGCGGTCATGTCCTTGTACTATCTCTTTGCAAATCTCTTAATCCTGATTTTCTCATAGTCATGGTTTCACACTCCATAGGACATGCTATCTATGTCTGTCTTCAATTATCACAAAGATAAATTATCTAGTACTTTAGAGATAATCTTGGATAATCTATTTAAAGATATATCTATTATTAACTAATTTTACTTTTATTCTGTCAATCAGTGGGAAACATAGCTCACACTGACTTCATCAACTTCTGGGACGTCAAGTCTTTTTCAAATAAGCTATTAATCCAAGTTCAAGCCATGTTATACATACAAATTAATGTAGTGCTTTTCATGTTCATTTAAAAATGCTATCAATTGGGCTTGCTAGATTTAGACCATCATTCTAATATTATGAAGCGATTTTAAATCCCAATGCTTTCATTTAACTCATTAGACACCCTTCAACTTCCCTGCAACCAGAGTTTTGAAAACAGTATCTCACACTTTAATTTGATTAATTTATAAATGACATGAGGCTACCCGTAAAATGAAATACCAGAGACCTCACTTAACTTCCATCTTAATAGTTTTACAGTATTTTTATATAAATGGTTGTAGTCTACTATAGAGCACTCACATTTTGAATATTTTCACAAGAATATGAAAGGAGATTATTAGTAGTTTGTTAAAGACATCAATTCTGTCCTTTTAAATGCCAAATTAAATAAAAATTTTCCTCAATTATCTTTCTTCATAGCAGAATTGGACAGTATTTGATTAGTTAACACTCTTTTGGTTACAATAGACAAAAATCAATTTCACAGTAGTGTAGGACAAAGAGAAATTTATTGCATTTTAAATTTCTTTTTTTTTTTTAATTTTAGTCTTTCTTCATACTTCTAGTCTGAACCACTGTCATTTATTAGCTTGACCATTAAAATAGCTTTCTAACTAGTTTTCTTTCCCCCATTCCATTCAGTGACAACTGAGAGCTTTGTAAAACAAAAAGCATATCATTGAACTCTCCTAAAAGAAATTTCCCCAAATGGCCTTTGATTGCCCATAATATAAGGTGCAACATGATTTCCAAAATGCTGACTTCCTTGAACATATATCCTACTCTTAACTCCCTGCCTTCCTACACCCACCACCCAATACCACTACTATGATCACAAATATGTTTCTTTTCAATACATCTCTTCCAAGTATACTGTTATTTAGTATGGGTACCCCCTAACTAGTTTCTAGAAACAAAATAAGGAAATTTTTCTTAACTAGCTTCCTTCTACAAATTCCATGCTTCTCATTTTAGGATTGAGTCAAAGATCTCATCAAATAGATATTAAACTATTCTATTACAGCTCCCTGGTTACTTCTTCTTTATCTTATTTAAGAATGGAGTACAAACATGTGCTGCAAAAATTATATAATGTAGTCTTTGTTTATCTGTAAGTCTCCTCTACTGCGCAACAACGTAGGCCATAAGAAACTAGTGTGGAGACAATATTTATTCAAATTTGAAAATTCTTCAGTTTTGAGTAGGGATTCAATAAAGACCTACCATGTACTGACTACTTCCTAAGCTCCAAGAACTCTGCTAAATTTTTTGCATGAATTCTTTAATTACTTATCTAAAGAATATTCCCAAATTGATATTATTAATGTTTCGGGTTTGTAGATGATATATTGAAATGGAAAGAATTTACATTTTTGCTCAAGGAATGTCTCGTCTCGCAGCTAGTAAGTATTTGAACACTCTGGGCAAATCATGGTGAAAATTTGATATAATGTTCTTGCTCTTCTGGTGCTTAGAGTCTAGTGGTGTATTCATGCATCAGTCAAAGTTCTTAACAGTGAATACATAATTACATATCAGGATACATGACCTGAATCAAAGAATGGATTACCTATGATTATATTGTGTTTTTATATTTGAATTCACGACACAGATTACATTTATTTGTTGCACAATGACATCAGCCATACATTTGCAATCGTGTCTTATGTTACTGTGTGCATAACAGAACTATCCATTATAGATTAGTTTTATTTAAATCAAGGATGCAGATCACTTCTAATTTCTAGAAATCATTCCCATGTGTTAGTTTCATTGAGAAATTCTGTGTTCTTAGAAGTAATATCTGTTAATATTTACAGTGTTTCTAAGGCTCATTGTATTTGTCTCCCCATCTTAACCTTGTAATTCCAAAAACATCATACATATATGCAAATATTTTATTAAAATTATTACTTAAAATGAGATTTTCTTTTTGATATTCTTTTAGTAAGAGTGTACTCGGTTTCTTAAGAGAAATGTTTTTGTAGACTTGTCCCTATTATTATTAGTGAGTGTTTTATTCTCACTCCTTAAACCTCATACTTATCTACTTTTGTTTTTTATATAAACCAATGCATGGGGAAACCGGTTAAATATATTTTTGCTATTATCAATGTGTCTGATTATTGTGTTTGTCCCTGAATCCTATTGATCTTATTCTTAAGTCATATTTACTGGTATAAATCAATATAAATTGATTAAAACTGTCGACAGTGAAAGTGGCAGACTGGTTTTGCTGCTTAGAGTTAATTTTCTGAGTGGATCTATATTTCTGGTAGATCTACTTTTTAAAAATTATTTTACCAATGTTTATAATGGTAATTATATAACCATTTAGGACAGTCTAAAAGTAATAGAGCGATGTTAACAAATTTTATAACCAGTAAAGTAAATATTTTTTGAAAAATAACTGTTACCCTCCAAAGCAAGGAAAAAAAAAAACATTTTATGAATAAAAAGATTATGGAGAGAGTTTTGTCTTAGATTATCAAATCTCATTATTCTGTAATTGCAACCCAAAAATAAAAAGTGGCCAAATAAATGCAAACATTCTTAAGTGCAACGTACTGACCACCCAGCAATAAAGACAATACGCTCAGGAACCATATACAGTGTAAGACAATGTTAGGTTTAGAAGTCAGTGAGTACAGGATAATTAGTTTATAAATGAATTTGACATGTGCAACTTTTTTTTTAAAACTTTATAGTTATTGTTGACACCATTACAGATGTCCCAATTCCCCGCCCCCTTTGCCCACCTCCACTCAGCCCCCGAACCACTTTCTCTCTGGCCATGACCAAACTGTTTACTGTGTCTATGGGGATGCATATATGTTCCTTGATAGCTGTCAGTCTGTTCCATGTATTCATGCCTCTGTTTCTATTTTGTTGGTCAGTTTATTTTGTTCATTAGATTCCACATATAAGTGAGATAATATGGTATTTATCTTTCTTTGACTGGCTATTACCCATAGCATAATAATCTCCAGGTGCATCCTTGCTGTCGCAAAAGGTAAGAGATCTTTTTTTAAAATTTTTACAGCTTCATAGTACTCCATTGTGTAAATGTACCACAGCTTTTTTATCTGCTCATCTTCTGATGGACACTTGGGCTGTTTCCAGATCTTGGCTATTGTAAATAATGCTGATATGAACATAAGGATGCATATATTCATTCTGATTGGTGTTTTAGGTTTCTTTGCATACATTCCCAGAAGTGGGATTGCTGGGTCAAAAGGCAGTTCCATTTTTAATTTTTTGAATGAACACCATACTGTTTTCCACAGTGGCTGCACCAGTCTGCATTTCAACCAACAGTGCCCAGGGTTCCCTTTTTTCCACATCCTCACCAGCACTTGTTTGTTGATTTATTAATGGTAGCCATTCTAGCAGCTGTGAGGTGCTATCTCATTGTGGTTTTAATTTGCATCTCTCTGATGATTAGTGACATTGAGAATTTTTTATGTCTCTTGGCCATTTGTATGTCCTCTTTGCAGAAGTGTCCGTTCAGGTCCTTTGTCCATTTTTTAATTAGATTTTCTTCCTGGTATTGAGTTGTATAAGTTCTTTATATAGTTTGCAAATTAACCCCTTATCAGACGTAGCATTGACAGATATGTTCTTTTTCTATTCGAAAAAAGCAAATATAAATCCATATCTCATATGATATGCCAAATGTATCCCTAATAAAGACATTCATTGAAAATAAAACGTGAAAATGTTAGTAGAATAATGATGAGAATACTTGTAAAATCTTACAACGGGAAAGATATTTTTAAAGTAAAACCTTTGCCTGTGCCCTCTCCCCACAAAATACTCAAAAGCAAACTGGGATAGTGACAGCTCTTAAATTATAACTCATTTTTTAAATAAGTTTAGGGAAGTTTCAGTTCATGGCTCTAATGCTTAATATGGTTCCCTATAATTTTTGCAATAAATTACCAATAAAGTATAAAGTGACTTATGAATATTGGAAAATTATAAAAACTCAAATTCTAAAGTGAGTTTAAATGGTTGGATTTAGACCTGGCCAACATGGCTAAGTTGGTTGAGAGTCATTCTGAAGGGTGGCCCGCTCAGTTCCTGGTCAGGGCACATGCCCAGATTGTGGGTTTGATACCCGGTTGGGGTGTATGTGGGAGACAACTGATCGATGTTTCTCTCTCTCATCAATCTCTCTTTCACTCTCTCCCCATCTCCCTTCCTCTCTCTCTAAAGTAAATTTTAAGGACATATGTAAATAGTTGGATTTAAATAATTGAATGAACTATTATGTCAGAGCTCTAATCAATGTTCCTATTCTCTGAACAATCAATACTATATTAATCTCTTTTACTGGTGATTCTCAAAAAGGAGAAAAATAATACCTTTAGTTCATTAGTTATCTCCCCAATATGTCTTAGAATCCATAATAGAAACTGAAGGTATGTGAACACCACCAAAAAGTGTTATTCTATTGTTATTTGATGATTTCCTTTAGTTCTGTATTATTTTCATGGCATTTTATTTCATTTTTAAATTTATTTTTAATTATAGTTAACATGCAGCATTATGTTAGCTTCAGGTGTACAACATAGGGATTAGATATTTACGGACTTTATGAAGTGATCACCATGAGTTAAGTACCCATCTGGCACCTTACAGAGTTATTACAATATTATTGACTATAGCCCTTATGCTGTACTTTATATGCCTGTGATTAATTTTATAACTGGCAATTTGTACTTAATCTCTCTCACTTTTCCCACCCTTTCGTTTGGCAACTGTCATTTTGTTCTCTGTATCTATGAGTCTGTTTCTGTTTTGTTTACTTATTTAGATTCCACATATAAGTGAAATCATATGATATTTGTTTTTCTCTGATTTCACTTAGCATAATACCCTCCAGATCCATCCATGTTGTAGCAATTGACAAGATTTTATTTTATTTTTTTTTATGTCTGAGTAATATGTTATTGTACATAAATACCACATTATCTTCATGCATTTACCTATTGATGAACACGTAGGTTGCTTCCATATCTTGGCTATTATAAATCATGCTGCAGCAAGCAGAGAGGAGCATATATTTTTTTGATTAGTTTTTTCTTGTGTGTTTTTTTTTTTTAGATTAAAACCTAAAAGTGTGATTTCTGGGTCATATGGTAGTTTTATTTGTAATATTTTAATGGTGTTTATCATAAAAAATGTTTCCTTAGTGGCACAAGGGTTTGTTTTTCTCCACATTTCACCAACACTTATTCTGTGTGTGTGTGTGTGTGTGTGTGTGTGTGTGTGTGTGTGTGTTTATAATAACCATCTGACAGATGTGAGGTGATATCTCATTGACTTTTTTTTTTTTTGCATTTTTATGATGATTGGTGATATTAGGCATGTTTTCATGTGTCTTGGCCATCTGTATATTCTTTTTGGAGAAATGTCTATTCAGGTCCTCGGACCATTTTTACATCAGATTCTTTGTGTTTTTTTTTTTTTTTTTAAATGTTGTATGAGGTCTTTATATATTTTAGATAATAACCCATTATTACCCTTTCTTGACAAAGCAACAATTCTTTCTGCCATAGCATTTCTTTTTATGCCTCAGAAAGAGTCTAATTGCCTTTACATAACTGCTTTGTCATACAATTCTTATTGAAAACTGACAATGTTATTGGTCTGTATCTATACAAAGCATAAAACATGTACATTTCTTCCAGGTTTATAAATGTCCTTTTCACACCTCCTTCCTTCACATATTGATGAACAAAAGACAACAATTGTTATCCTGTCTAATCTAAAATGTGTATGGCAACATATTTTATATTGTCATTAGAGGATAGTTTGAAACAATATAATCTAAACCCTAGGTTTACTTTAATAATGTAAAAAATAAAAGTGATTCTTCATTAAAAAAATTAAGTGTTTCTTAGTGATATTCATTTCATACCCCCTTCCATAGCTTTGACCTGAAGAGACAGAAACAAATGTTATACTAGTCTGGTATACTTTTGTTATGGATTATTTTTTTTAAAAGCACAGTGAGCATGAAAACGGAATAGAATGCATAATGTATGGGAAGATGAACAGTGAATAATACATTTTTAACTTAAACAAGAAACTATTTCTCTCCAGGCTCAATAGTTTGATCAAAACACTGTGTTTTAAAATGCAGCTTATAACCGACCTCAATGAAATAGGTAGCAGAATGTGTTTCAGATAAGATGTGAATTAAGAAATCTCATCCTTTGGTTACATGTCTCAGGGAGTTGGACTTTTCCCTTTAATAAATATTTCAATCTAAAGAGAGACGCCTCAGTAAAATGAAAACAAATGACAGTGCTATCTCCAAAGAGACAGTGTATTATTTTAAATTGGATGAAATGGCCCATGCTCTGCCCTATGACAGTTAGTTGCTCAAAATGAGACAGTCAAAAATAGAGTTAACTCATTCCCATAGACATGAAATTGAGTCTCCAATTCTTGTTCTAATTTGAGATGAAGAAAAGAGAAGGAAAAAGAGCACCAAACTTAATATTTTTACAAACTACATAAAACAATAACTAGGGACATAGCACGATCTTAAATAATGTCATTGTGACTTTGAGCTAACCTTATTGATTGGTACCCTAATATTCTTTGTTACAGGTTTTTAAAATATGAAAAACTATAGTTATGTGGTTACTAATAGATAATTAATTGTTATAAATGAACTAGTATTATCTGGGTCTTTATACTTCAATATAAAATGTTTATTAGAGGGTGAACTGGGAATTGAATGTGAAACAAATACAATCACATAGCTTCATATATACTCCTGGTAGCATGCAGCTACATTGCTTTATACACATCAAGGATCCCCATAGCGCCAAGGGTCTGTCACATTTACTTTGTCCTGAACAAATTCAAAAACTTTGTAAAATCTCAGGGCAACAGTCCCTAACTTTTTACATTAGCCACCAGATAGTAGAAGCAATTTTGTGGAGGAATATATCACTGCATATAAATATTTGGCGATAGAGTTTCCCCCCTCCTTTTCATTCTCATTTCTTGTTGTTGGGGAAGAGTACTTTTAAGCATTTAAATGCAGCCAATTTAGGCTATAAGAAGTGATTCCTATTAGCAAGATAAAGTGTGTTTATCTTTCCGATTTCTGTTTTTGAAAAATATGAACCTTGGGTAACACACATTTTACCTTGTCCTTAAGGAATTTACAGTCTGGTGGAGTTAACAGAGATGTGGTGTTGCGGTGAACAAAATTACAACACAGTGAGATTGATTCCTTTTTGGGAAAAGCACAAAAAAACATGAAAGCATAAAACATAGACATCAACTAAGACTCCGGAATCACTGGAGTCTTTCTGGATGAGTATTAATGATTCAAACAATGGGAAACAGAGAATTAAAGTTGTCTAAGCCAAAGAAACTATGGAAAAGACCTGTGAGGAAAAATAAGCATTGCTCTTTGAGGGAGTGTAGTTCAGTTAGCTTGGGAGAACTACACAGCATCCAGGGAATGAAGAACTTTCATGGCCTGTGAGGGGATTTGGATTTTTATTCTAAGGCCAACGGAGAGTCACTGAAAATGTGTAAGCCAGTCAGTGGGGCTGCAATGGGAACCAGAGGTAGGAATGAGTTATGGGAGATGGGGAGAGGCAGGGAGGCACATTATATGATGGTGCAGTAAATGGATCTTCTTGTAATGATCATTTTTCTTCATACCAGTGGTCTTCAAGTGTGACCCTTGGGTCCCTGGGGATTTCTGAGGTAAGTTCATTGGGTCCACATGATAAATACTATTTTTGGGGTAATGCTAAGACATGATGTTCTGTCTTCACTGTGTTGACATTTGCGCAATGCAACCTTAGGGGCAAACACAGTTTTATTTTTTTTTAAGTCATTGGTAGAGAAATGAAAAAAATTAAATACATTATATCTCTACCCTTCAGTCACTTCTTTTTTATATTCTGTATCACAAGATGGGAAGTTCGCAGAGAGACAGTTGAGCTGCATACACCAGTGGCAGTTTTCTGAGCAGTATCACTTGCACAGTTCTTTTTTGAATTGTGAGCTGAACTAGCAGCTTTTGTGTTCATGGAATATTATATTTCCTTAAAAGAATGACTGAAGACAAACTATGGTTTCACAAGCTTATTTATTTCTAGATGTTTTCTCAAAAATAAACAAAATAAGCCCACCACTTCAAAGAATACAATTAATAGTACGTGTTGATCTAGAATATAGTGTGTTCAAAACAGTCTTTACTTCCCTATTTCTAGCTCTGCTCAGGATAATAGCATTCAAATAATTTACCCCCAATTTATACTGCTAGCATATATTTAAATAGATTAAAATTTTAATGTATTATTTTTTATTAACTGTCCAGTATCAGAATAAAAAAATGATATACTATTGCTCTTATAAATTTTAGAATTACACAGGTGTCAGCATTGAGCTATCACACATAGGAATGATGAAATGAACTAGATAGCATTTTTTTTCCCCTAGGAAAAAAATACTTGGGCCCTACACTAAAGAATTCTGAATTAGTCTTTGTGAAGTTTTTGTTGTTGTTACTGCTTTCGTTGTTGTTATTTTATGCCCTAGGTGATTGTATTGTTTTATCAGGTTTGTAAAACATTGGCTTAGATTTTGGTTTTCTTGCAAGTTAATTAAGCTATGTAAGCTAGCAATAATAAAAACTTTGTCAAATTTGATTATATCTATAAATATTTCAGATTCCTGTAAACTACACGTGTTTTTCCTTAATTTGTCATTGAAAGAATTCAATGTCTTTGCAAGTATCTTTTATACAGTGATGAATTAATTAATACTTCCATGATCCAAATCCCTTCCAAGATAACCAGTCTCCCAAGGAGCTTAGATGCTAGACTTCTGAAGGAGGACTGGATGTAATGAAAAATGTATGATTGCAAGCCACTAGTCCCAATAATATAACTTACCGACTTTTGAATCTTTGCTACAAACTGTAAATTACAGCCAAACACTCCCCTTAGATTGACTGAATTATCTAAGAATTACAGTCCCCTTGGCAAAAACAAATTTGTGGTTTAGAATAGATTCTTCTTCTTCTTCTTTTTTTTTTTTTTAGGCAAAGATACTAACCAGATTATTTCTCTACTGACAAAAATAAAGAAAGTGAAACATTTCAAATTTTGATTAGCTATTTAACTTTTGGAACTGCATCAATAATATTTATATTCTGCACAAATCTAACATTAAATGTTTATAGCTCTAATGACACAGGATATATATAATGTATATTCATGAATTAGTTGCACAATACTTAAATGTATCAATAGTAACAATGTTGTGTTATTCAACATACATTCATTTACCTACAGTTTGTTGATCCATTTGCAATTCTTTTACTGGTTGTTTGTTTTTTCTTCTAATTTTCATATTCTTCCTGATATGTAAACATTGTTACGCTGTTAATTTAACTTCAGGATTCCAGTTCACTAGACAGCTTAATGCCCTTGTTACACAATTGCTCTTGTTTGTTGGACTATGACTGCAATTCTATGAAATCTTGTAGTATGTATGAATATGGATTTAGTAATAAGTAAATCGATTAATATATGAATGCATTCAACTCCTCAGATTGCATACTTAATGGAACACACAGACAACTAATATACTAGAAAATCTTTGAGAATGAGATTAACTATCTGTATGCAATTTAAGCTTTTACTTGAGAAATACGTCTTTCTATCAATGTAAGCTGAACCTATTTTTTAGAAAGAGTACACAAATTTAAATTTCAAAAACTAGGAATTTTATAGACACAGATTTAATCATATTAAATTAAATGAAAGTGAGGCACTTCTGACATTCAATTTATCTTAGTTTGCAAGAGTGAGCATTTCAGGCAGTTGTTTACTGGGTATAGAAAATACGTGACAGCATTCATGGGTGTGTATCGTACTGGTGGTTAAACAACAAGCATGAAAAATAACTATCCACACTGATGCCTGCATCCCTTTAACATAAAAAAAATCCATTGAGTGTCTCCCAAAAGAAGAATTTAAGTTAGAAATTACACATGGAAGTTAAGCAAGTTCACAGTTCATATTCAGGAGTTATATGTAATAATTGTTAGTCATGTATCAATTTACCTTCTTGGGACAAAACTGTTACTGAGATTTTATTTATCTATCTATAAATATACAAGAGCATGATGTCAATTTAACTTTAATTTTATTTTCTATTAAAATGTAAAATATAACTAAATAAATAATGCCTAAAATACTTGTCTGAGTGTGTGTAATATTAGTTGCACTTAAAGATGACAAAAGTGAATTCCTCAGAAGAAAAGAACTTTCCCAATGCCATGTTGACTAAATCAAGACAGAAATATATTTACTTCCAAAGTCCCTGGCTGGTATAGGATGCACTATAACAAATCAACTAAGGGAAAGTCTTTCAGAGTAATTATGACATTGTATCCATTTTAAAATGTACTTTTAGCACTACCATAGCTTATAAGTATTTATTCTGGTTTGGTTTTATTTTTCCATATTAGTGTCAAGTTGTTAAAGAAGATTACCAAAATATTTTGCATGAAGAATCTATTCCAGATTCTAAAAAATACAGCAAATATATAATCTATCTTCTTTTCAAACTCTCTAATGATTCCTAAACAACTGGTTTACCTGATAACCAGAGTCTCCATTTCAATACACCTTAAAAAGTACAGAAGTTATATTACTGATGCTTTTTATTTATGGCTTTGTATGCAAAAATATCAAGTGACCTACTGAGCAATTTGAAGTTACAAAAAATAATTTTGAGTAGCTACTGTGTTTTAGTCTAATAGCTGCTTTTGAATGATGAACAAGGAGATCCTCTCTCACCTTTCCTACTCAACAACATACTAGAAACTGTAGATAATAAAAACGTTTTTTAAAAAAGAAGTATACAACTTGAAAAAAAGAGAAATAAAAATAGGTTTATTCAAAGAATTCATGATTGATTATGTTGGAAATGCCAGAGAATCTATAAAAAATCTCTGGCATCAATAAGTGAATATAGCAAGATCACTAGCGACGACATCAGTATACAAAATTCAATTGCTATTCTATGTGGCAAGAGTGGATAATTGGATGTAAAATATAAAACAACTACCAGTTTAATTGATACTATATATTGACACAATTTATAATATATTTAATAAACTGTAAAGAATGGTGGGGAAAAAAAGACTAGAGGGAAGAAATAAAAATATATACTTGAAAAGCTAGTCCATGTTGATGGCCTAGAAGACAATAGTTTTCAGAATTATGTTTTCCCCAATTAGATGAACAAAGTTGGAGAACCACAATACTTCTTCAATAATTCCTATGAAGTTTAATAATAAAGACAGTTTGGTATTGGCAAAACAACGGACACATAGATCAAAGCAACATAATGAAGAGCCAAGAAAATAGACCCACACAAATGCATCCAACTGATTACTTACAAAGGCACAGAAGCAAATCAGTGGAGAAATGAGGTAATCGTCTCAACAAACATGGGGAACATTTATAAGTTTATATGAAAAAGTAGGAGAATTTACATATAACAGTAAAAGCATGATACATGAAAAAATTAATGTTAGACCATATTAGAAAAGAGAATGAAAAGGCAATCTACAAACTGGGAGATATGTATAAAACACATATTTTATAAGGGATATTGTGATGGTAAATTTTGTATGTCAACTTAACTGATAATGGAGTGCCCAGATTAAATATATATCTGGGCCTGTCTATGGGAATGATTCCAAATGAGATTAATATTAGAATTGGTGGACTCAATAAAGTAGATTAATCTCTGTAATGTAGGTGAGCATCATTTAATCCACTGAGAACTTGAATAGCGTGAAATATGGTGGAAGGAGAAATGTATTCCTTTTTCCTACCTCACAGATTGAGCTGGGACCTCTCATCCCATCTCTGGCCCTCTAAACTGATTAAATTTAAATATGCTAATGACTATTTTCAGTAGTAAAGTGAGCACTGATAGTCAATGATGTGAACTATTTCTAGGTGTGCAAAATATCTGAGTTGGATATTTATAGTTAACCACTCATAAGAAGCAAAGAGCTATGTGACTTTGTGTAAGGTGCTTTCAGATATTTTTGAAAATTTATGAATATAATGACATTGGATAATTATTCCTAATGTTGCTGGACAAAGTTGGGAAAGAAAAAGATGAGTTCATAGATTTCAAATTCTTAGCTGAACACTGACCTACGTGCTTCTGTGTTTGTCCTAAAGAAAACTTATTTTCTGTAGCCATGAGACTGAAATTGTTGAAAATCAAACACAGAATCTCATCATGCCACTGGCTGAATTACAACAAAAGTTGAACTCACAGCCTTGCAGGTTGTCTACTATTAAAGTGCAGACACTGGTTGGACAAGAATAGCACCCTACAAGCTGGGATGCGGCCATGTATTAAGGCCCCAGTGAAGCAGGGTACATCGAGCCCTAAATTCTGATAAGTCTTTTTTTGCTAGTGGAAGAGGTCTTCCAACCCAAGTGGCAAAATAATTCTTACTCCCTGTGGTAATGGCCTTTCTGTTCCATGTGAGGGGATTAATCCTGAATTGCATAACAAAACTCTAGTAGTCTCCCCAAATTATGTGCCATGCAAAACCAGGCTGATTTGCTCAGGGCACACCCTACAACCACTCTTTGCTTCTAGACATAACTAGGTTCAAGTTCAGGCAGACCCCTTAAAATGAGGTACAATGTGTGACCCAAGAAGAGTGTATTATTCCCCAAAAGAACTACTTGTGTTTTCTAATTTATACAAACAATAATCCAAAGAATATATGAAGGAAATGTATATTAAAGGAGTGGAATAATGGTAGAGAGAACATCAAGTGTATCAGACCAAATTTATTGACATTAACTTACTATGCAATGATTCTGCATTTCATGCTGCAACTTGAAAGTCAAAAAAGGTTCTAACAATTAGGTTAGTTAGTTACTGAACTATGGACCAAAAAATGGCCCACTATGAGCAAACTAGAATTGACAGAAGTGCCTGAGTTTAATGTGGAGGAACAAATTCAAAGGCTTAGGAAGTTTAGAATGTCAGAGTGACAATTAGAATTGTCATTTAAGACCTGCTCCCTACATAGTAAGAGTCCAGTAGACATACCTTTTACCAATACTGTGAAGAATAAATTTATGAGAGGAGCACCAGCATCCTTGACGAAGTCTGTGATCACTCTTCCCTGTAGGTAGAATAGACCTCCCAGTGGCAGCTGCAGTCACTGAAGTGGGAAACCAAAATGCAATGGGAGTAATTGGATTGCAGGATGGCAGGAGTCACGTGGTGGCATTCAGCTGCCCAAGGCAATGTGGCATGGTTACTGCAAAGGACAGCAGAGTCAAAGCAGTAACAGAATAGTCTTGTTCCCCCAGACCTATGGCATTGGCTAATAAATCTTGGTATTCTAAAGAGCATTGCTTCAAATCAAGTAACTCACTTCAAAGCAGAAAAAAATAAGGCAATGACAACATGCATATGGAATTCACTGGTCTTACCATGTTCCCCAACATCCTGAAGCAACTGACCTGATAGAATGGTGGAAAGGCCTTTTGGAGACTCAGTTACAGCACCAACTAAGTGGCAGTGCCTTACAGGATAGGGGCAAGGTTCTCCAGAAGGCTGTAGATGCTCTGAATCCTTGTCCCAAATACAGTGCTCTTTCTCCCATGGCGAGGTATCATGAGTCCAGAAATCAAGGAGTGGAAATGGGAGTGGTGCACTCACTGTTACCCCTAATGATCCACAAGTGAATTTTTTGTTTTCTGTTCCCATGACTTTAGGCTCTGCTGATCTAGTGGTCTTAGTTCCAGAGGGAAGAATGCTTCCACCGTAAAACACTGAAAGGTTTTCATTGAACTGGAAGTTAAGACTGACACCTGATCACTTTAGGCTCTTCATGCCTCGGAAACAACAAGCCAAGAAGGGAGTTACAAAGTTGGGGAGTTGATCCTGACTATTAAGGGAAAATTGAACCACTACTTCACAACAGAGGGAAGAAATAGTACGTCTGGGATACAGAAAATCGCTTTAAGTCATCTTTTAGGATTATCATGCCTTGTGATTAAGGTAACTATGAAACTACAGAAACAACAACAGACAAACAAATAAACAAACAATTCAGGCAGAACTCCTAATGGCCCAGACTCTTTAGCAATGAAGGTTTGGGTCACCACATCAGATAAAGAACCACAACTTGCAGTAGTGTTTGCTGATGACAAAAGAGATACAGAATGGGTAGTTGAAAAAGATGGTTATCAATACCAGTTATAACCATGTGACCAGTTATAGAAATGAGAACTGTAATTGTCATGAGGATAACTTCCTTATTTTTCTGTGAATCCATGTATTTTTCATTCCTCTTTATTTTTCATTCTTCTTTATTCTCTTACCATATAACATGAGATTTATTGATTTTATATTATAGTACTTAAGTATTGTTAATTTGTCATCACAATTTCATCACACAAGGGCTCTACCCTTCTGGGGAAGGGATTAGTGTGTTTTGGGTAGTAGTAAGGATATTTACATCACATTAGTGGGATTATGACCTTGTTATTGTTTTTATTTGAAGATGAAGTATGGTTTAAGGAGATGTATGTGGGTGCCAAGTTGGCAAGAGGTAAATTTGTAATGGTTAATTTTATATGTCAACTTGACTGGCCACAGAGTACACAGATTAAATATTTTTCTGGCTGTATCTGTGAGAATAGTTCTAAATGAGATTAGCATTTGAATTGGTGAACTCAGTAAGTACAGTGCCTTCCCCAATATGGCACCCAATTTGATGAGGGCTCAAATTAAAAAAAAAAAAAACAGTAGAGGAAGAAAGAATTCATTCATTTTTTCCTGTCTCACTGTTTAAATTGGGACACTTCATCTCTTCAATTCTGACCCTTGGAGAGGGATTTTCTCCAGTGGCTCCCCCAGTTCTCAGGCTCTCAGACTCAGCTTTTCTGGGTTGCCAGCTTGCACTTGGAATATCATGGGACTTCTAAGCCTCTGTAATTGTGTGAGGCCAATTTCTAATAACAAACCTATCTATCTACATGTATATCTATGTATCTATCCATCAACTGTGCATCTATCTTCTATATCCTATGGGTTGATTTCTCTGGAGAGTTCTGACTAATCCAGACACCTATTCAAAACACAAACATAATTCTTAAAATTTCACAAGTAAATTTAAAAATCCAGTTTAAAATGGGTAAAAGACATCTCACCAAATATATACAGATGACAAAGTAGTATATGAGAGGATGCTCACTATCATTTATCATTAGAGGATTGAGATTAAAACAAGGAAATAATAGTATAAACCAATTAGAATTGATGAACTTCCAAAATTTGGTAATATTGGTTTCTGCCAAGGATTTGAGGTAACAGGAGCTCTCATTCGTTGCTGTTGGGAATGCAAAATGGTACAACAGTAAGACAGCTTGGCAGTGTTTTACAAGGCTAAATTTTGTCTTAACATATGATTGAGCATTCATGGTTGTAGATATTACCCAAATGATTTGAAAACATATCTACAAACAAAACCTACACATGAAAGTTTACAGCAACTTAAATCATAATTGTCACTAATTGGAAACAACAAAGATGACCTTCATAAAACAAATAATCAGTAACAACAACAAAAGCCCTAGCAGTACATGCATAAAGTGCAGTATTACTCAACATGGGAAAAAAAAGGATTCACCTGTGAAGCCACACAAGAATACGCGTCAATGTTAAGTGAAAATTGATAAGTGAAAAAAGCCAGTCTGAAAAGGTTGTATGCTGTATGGTTTTATTTATATGACATTCTGGAAAAGGAAAAAAACTACTGAGCCATTAAACACATCAGTGGTTGCTAGGAGATGGAAGGAATATGTTGAATAGGTGAAGCATATGGGAATTTTATTTTTCGGATAATGAAATTATATGATACTGTAATTGGATATAGATGACCCAATCCAATTATCAAAATCTACAGAACTCTGAAGCACAAAGAATGAACTGTAATGTGTATAAATTTTTTTTAAAAATCAGGAAAATCAGCAGATCACAGGATGGAAGGCAGACAGTGACCAAAAACAAAATAGGAAAATCTAACTTCATTATAAATATATGATACAATCTTACCGAACTGGGTGAGAAAAAAGGATCCAACGTAATTGTTTGGAATTGAGTGGAGTATGAATAGTGAAAACAACCCTACATCAGTACTGCAGTCTGGTTGATAAAGTGTTTTCCATAGGGGTTCAGGTTAACAACTCTGAAAACACTCTACATCATACTGAATTTAAACAATTAAATAAACGTATGTTGTAAGCTAGATTTTCTCACTTTGGCATGGATAGTTAGAGGTAAATCAGTGGACAGGCTAAAATATTCTATTGGTAATGGATCAGAGTTGGAGAAATCAGTATTAATTCATGTTCAGCTTAAAATAAAAGCAAATGATTACATATAGAAATATTTATAAATATTTATTTATTACATGTATGAAGATACAACTTTAGGCAATAGTGGGGAAAACACTATTATCACCAGTCTTGTGACTTCACAAATCATAACCAGTTTATCCATATTCTATTTTAATCACTCCTTTCCCACATGTTTAAAAGCTCAGTGGATCATTTGAGATTGTTATTTAGTTGAATATTTTCATAAAACTGAAACTCATAGACAGACAACAGTAGGGTGGGTACCAGAGGTAGGGGGAGGGGCTAGTAAAGAGTAAAGGGGGCCACATATACTTGACAGAAGATGCTTTGATTTTGGGTGGTGGGCACACAATGCAATATACAAATAGATTACATATCGTAGAAATGTATACTTGAAACCTCTATGACCCTATTAATCAATGTCCCCCCAATAAATTTAACAAAAAATTATAAATTATGTATTTACATTCTCTTTTGAATTAAAATGATCCTACTTAATAATCTTCAAAAAAGAAAATATTATTTATTTTTTAGGGTATAACATTATGTTTTACATATTCAGATGAGTTATACAAAGCTAACTATTTCTATAATTAGAAACAGTTATAATTAGAAAACTTAAACTTTTGGAAATAAATCTTCGAAAGAATACTGACATGGAAAATTAGAAGATAAGTTGAATGATACAATGTGTTGTTTTTAATTTTACAACTTACAGTCAGGATTCTCCCTTTTATAAAAAAAGGTTTCAAGTTTCTCTTAAATTCTTAAGGCTTCCCTATTCTTCCTCTTTTTCTTTTTCTTTTTTTCTGTTGTTATTCACATTATGGATTATTCAAATTAGAAGAATTACTCATGCCCAAGATGGTGTGTTACGTTTTCATGAAGAAAAGTACAGGAACTCAGGAGAGTAGATGAGATGGAGACACCCTTTGGAGCAAAGCACAGGGTAAGTTGAGACAGGGTCAGATGATGAGGGGGTCATTCGATCAAATGGTGTGCTTCTGTACATCGGGCATTGGTTGGTAGCTCAGAGAAAATTAACAGCTAACATGATTTCACATTTTGGTGATTTTATTCACTTGATTATCAATTGCACATGAGCAAATTACTTTGTTATAAGTATATGTTACAAAAGACTGTGTTCTGTAGTAAATTCCATCAAGACTCCCATGGTCCCCAACTCCATTTCCTAGTTAGGGATTGTTGTAGGGTGGCCGCCTTCTTCCTGGGAACAACCATGGATGTTCCTCTTTCTTTCTCCCTCACAGCTCACATCCCCTTTCTCAGAGTACGAGAAGGAGGATAATTTAGATCGGCAGACAGACAATACTCACTTTACTTTAAGAAGCTACTTTAAGAAGCTCTGTGAACTCTAAGGCATGCCAGATATTTAAGAATGACTTTGCACTGTGCGTAATTTTGTGGGTTCTTCAGAGACAGACCCCACCAGAACTTTCCAGTTGTGTGGGCCATGCTTTTAATTCTGCTACTGCTCATTCCTCAGGAATTCTCTTACTTCTGGGTCCTTTGCTATATCAGACTTCCCTCTTGGTCAGGCTGCCTTCTGAGACGAAGCTATGCTGACCGCACTGCAGAATTCATAGGTAGTCGTGGGGTCCATGCACTTGTTAACTTATTCCCATAAGGGAGAATAGTTATTTCCCAGGTGCAGCCCTTACCCTGCTACCCCATAGGTCATGGTATCTTTTTAAGCATGCATCAGGAAATAGTCCTTCGTGTTCTCCAACTACCAGGGCATGGAGCACATGCTCTGAATTGCTCTGTTGAAGGCCTCCTTACTGCAGAGGGAATTAGAAATCTCATCCTTTCATCCATACCTCCCATTTTTATTCTGAGAAAAGCCACACAGATCTCTTTCCAAATAAATTCCTTTTTGGAAATTCCCCTCTTTTAAAAATATTTTCATTATCTGTCTCAAGAGTTCTTGGCTTTTATTTTCATGCTTTAGCCGAAATTGAGATAGAAAGAGTCCCATTTTAATATCAAGTTACGGTGATCAGCTTCTGCAGCGGAACTGTTGCTTGGCAATTAAATCTCCTCTTACAGAAATCCCTCACTCGTGGAAATAAATACACAGAAATTTTAAAAAATCCTTGCTGCAATTTGACCATTTGCTAATTTTGTAATTCAAACATTACAGATAAATCTCATCTTTACATGTCAGAAACTATAAACTTCCATTTATAACTGGTATGCAAAATTGTGAAGCCTCTCTTTAATAAATAAAGCCTTAAGCATTCTCTATGGAACATTCATATCGCCAATATGATGCATTATAGACAACGCCACCACAGAATGAAGCAAAGTCATAATCTCATCAACGTTCTTAAAGGTACTAGAGTGGACTAATGGTGGTCCCCAAAAGGTATAGCCACATCCCAACCCTGGAACCTCTGAATGTGACCTTATTTGGAAAAAAAGCATTTTTTTTTTTTTTTTTTTTTTTTTTGCAGATGCGATTACATTAAGGATCCTGAGATGAGATTTTCCTGGATTATCTAAGTGAGCCCTAAATCCAATACTGGGTCCTTATAAGAGACACACTGAGGTGAGATACCAGGAGAAGAAGCCCACGCTAGAGATGGAAGCTGGAGTCATGTAGCCACAGCAGATGCTCACAGCCCCCCAAAGCTGGAAGACGCAAGGAAGGGTGCTCCAGAGGGAAGGCAGCCTTGCTAACACCTAACTTAGACTTCTGCGCTCCAGAATAGTTAGAGAGTAATTTTCTGATATTTTAAACTTCCCAGGATTTGGTCATTTGTCACAGTAGCCCCAGGGAACTAATACAGGTATGTTCTTAGAAAATTAGTTAGGTTAGGTTACACTATTCTAAAAATAACCCATTTATGGCTCAGATACCATTAATTTTTATTTACCGTTATTGGAACAATCAGGGAAAGGTGATTAGGGCAGAAAGCAGCTTGTTTAATATGCACAACCCATGGATACAGACAATAGTGTAGGGAAAGCAGGAGGAGATGGGAGAGGGGAAGAGGGGGTCAATAGGGTAAAAGGGGGGTACATCTGTAATACTTTCAACAATAAAGATAAAAAGAAAAAAGAAAGCAGCTTGTCTCAACACATGCAGTCCTTTCATCTTTTGTCTCCTTTATCTTTTTTAAAAATCTATATTGTTGAAAGTATTACAGATGTCCCCCCACGCTTTTCCCCCATTGACCCCCCTCCATCATGCTCCCTCCCCCCACTCCTAGGCTTCACTGCACTATTGTCTGTGTCCATGGGTTGTGCATATATGCATATCAGTTCTTTGGTTAATCTCTTCCCACCCCCCTGCCCCCTTCCCTCTGAGATCTGTCAGTCTGTTCCCTACTTCCATGTCTCTGGACCTATTTTGTTCATCAGTTTGTTTTGCTCATTAGATTCCATATGTAAGGGAGAGCATGTGATACTTGTCTCCTTTATCTTGATCCTTGCTATGGTAATCATTTAATCCAGAGTGGAGGAAAAGAGAGGGTGGAGAATGCAATACACTCTGCGAAGAATACCCCACACCAGATCTGCTCGCATTCTATAGGACGCCACATCTAAACGCAGCAGAGGCCAAGGAATGTTTCTGTCATGTGTTTGGCTATAATCTTATGATTATGGATGAAGAAAAATATTTTGGTGAAATGCTAACAAAATTTGCCAAACTTAATGTTTGCTAAAATTAAAGTCAAGTTAGTATTTTCAAATCGTTAATAACATCGACAACATTTTAAGTGTACATACAAAGATATAGCTTTCATGTCCTTCATACGATGTACTGTGATTTTCAGAATGGGCACAAGTACACTACACCATCTTTCTGAGGAGAAATAGTTAAAGTAATTTTGCTAGAAGTGATTCACACTTGGAGACAGAAAAGCATGACCCAATTAGAAAATATTCTAATTTAAAGGTGTTGGAAGTATTTGAACCAAACTGTTTCTTAGATTTTATCATTATTTAGTGTATTTTAAGGGCATTAAATAATCAGGATATGTCACCACACTTTTGTTAAAACATTTAAAAAGGCAAAGTTATAAATGTACTTTAAATGATAACATGTCAGATGAAGACAGGGAAACATATACAATATTGAGTAATCTTTTGTATGGTCAGTAATAAAATCTACCTCCCTTCTTAAAAAAACAAAAACAAAAAACACAATTATTTCTATTACACAAAAGGTAAATATGAAACTATGAAATTTGCTTTTCACCCTAGTAGCTAATTAAATTTTTTGATATATGTATTTTGAAGATTATGTTCAGATTCTTTTACAAAAATGACATACATTAAGTTTTAAGAACCCATTAAATGCTTTATTTAAATATATAATTTACATATTTCAGTATCATCATGCATTATTGAAATTGCTAATTTCTAACTTTAAATTAGCCAGTGAATGTTGTCAGAGTAGATAAAGTGATACAAAAGATGGCGTGATGGTTAATTTAATGAATCATCGCTAGGCCCTAGTATTTAATTATTTGATCAAACACAAACCTAGATGTGAAGGTATTTTGTAGATGTGCTTAACACTTAGGATCAGTTGAATAAGTAAAAGAGATTGCCCTAAAAAATGTGAATGGGCCTTATCCAATCAATAGAAAGCAATACCGAAAAAACAAGCGATTCACAAAAGAAATTTTGCTCAAAACTACAGCATCAACACCTGCTAGGTTTCCAACCTGCCTGCCTACAGATTCCAGACTTGCTAACTCCCACAATAACATAATCACAGAAGCCAATTCCTTAAAATAAATGTAATGTTTTATATATAAACTTTACATATATAAAGTATATATAAACTACATATATATACTTTATATATACTGATACAGACATATCTTATGAAAATACAGAACTGTTGTTCTCTTTGTTTTTATTTTACTTATCAGATATGTACAGCATAAATGGATGATGATGCTTTTGTTTTTTTGTTTGTTTTAGCTTTTTGTTAATCCTTACTCGAGGATATTTTTCCATTGATTTTTAGATAGAGTAGAAGGGAAGGAGGGAGAGAGAGAGAGAGAGAGAGAGAGAGAGAGAGAAAGGAACATCGATGTGAAAAAGACACATTGATTAGCTGCCTCCCGCACAACACTGACCTGGGCCAGGGATTGAACCTGCAACCCAGGTACGTGCCTTTAACCAAGAAATGAACTGGTGACCCTTCAGTTCTTGGGCTGACACTCTGCCCGCTGCGTCAAACGGGCCAGAGTGGTGATGATGCTTTCTTTTAAGTTCACTGACTTGTTAAATTTTATGGAAGCTATTTTAATATATCAAGCATCAAGAACCCAACGAGGAGATTTTACCTACAATATTTAGACAGTGGGCCAATGCCAATAGTATTTATAAGAATTGCATTTTAACATCAAATTCCCTGGTGGAGAAAGCGATGCAGTCATATGAAAACCCATGAAATCAAGATTCTACAACCAACATTTGTTCAAATCGGGGTCAAGCATCAGGACCCAGGCATCTGAAATGGCGAGCAGACGATAATGGTTTCTCCATGGATGGGGTGCGACAGGAGTGAAGAGGTCATGGCACAGGATGTGGGAACAGGAGCTGCGATGCCTGCCTGCTTTTTTTCTTATCAACTACGATGCCAGGAAACCCAAAGTCCACAGATTCTGTTTACTCATCTTTAAATTGCAAAATAATATTTTTACTACTTACCACACAAGATTATTTTAAGAAGGAAGAAAGTGATAATTTATGTTAGAGAGTATGAAGTTAAAGAATAATGTTTATAGCATTCTTTTGTAATGCTTGGTGAGATAATAAAGTTAAATCTAGCAGAGGTTATTGTACTTCTGCTATTTTTCCCTACTATCTGGTTCTTTCTGTGAGTGACCCACAGAGAGTGTTTGGACTAAAATAGAGTGGCCATTAAGCCAAGGACGTGACCAGATTTAGCTCCGCTCTACCAAAGACTTAGCTGACGCCCACACAGATGTTATAATGCATTCTCTCTAATCTACTTTAAACATTTTTATAGCTGCATAACTATAAAGACTAATCCAAGAAAGTGGAGTTAAAGTAAAGTAATTTATAGTGATACTATATCTGGTGCTGTGTGTGTAGGATGTGTCGTTAAGACTGTTGCCTATGAATGTATTTCTGTCTGTGCTTGTTGTGGGGAGAGGGTATGTGGCTTAGCACTCCTGGGAAATAACAATTGTAAATTATATTTATTTTGATTGGGGTTTTGGTGATTTAAAGTATAATAGTATCTATGAGCTAGCATTTATTAAAAACTAAAATGATGTTACTAATATCAAGAGGGGCAGAAAAGCAATACAAAAAGACACCAAGAAAGTCTTCTTTTTCCAGCTGCATGCACAATTAGCATTTTAAAATGTACTCTGTATAAATAAGGGTAGTCTAGTTTATGGCGTGGTGACACATGTATTCCAGATTTCCATGCCTTAAAATAGCAAGAACTTATTTCCTCCAGGCTAATGGATACTACACCATGTAGAATATCACTAGGCATGATGATGAGAGAGAGAGAGAGGCTTTTACAGGGGTACCCAGCCTCTGCATCATTAGCAAGTGTTAGCCAAGAAATAAAACTTTATTGTTTCATGCCACTAAGATTTTGAGGTATTACTGCAGAATCAACAATTCTCTCCTGACTGATGTAGATACTGGTGCCTAAAGCAAGACATTTATGGGCCTGGCTCAGCAGTTTGCAAGGAAGATATGAATTTGGAATCTGGGAAATAATAACTAATGCTATCAGTGGCAAAGAAAACCAAAGTTGTGCGTAAAAGTACACTAAAGGATCAGGTATCTAGTGAAATTTTAGCTCTGGGACAAGAAGTTGGAAAACACGATTAATAACACATATTTGTTTATTTGATAAGGTACTGTCAGAAAGAGAAAAACTCAGGGGGAAATAAAACAACACAGCTTATCAGAACTAAGAATAAGAATTAAGAAAAATAGAGACATGATTACTGAAGTCTTACAAGTTTATGAAAATAAATCACTTTTTAGTCACTCAAAAATAAGAAAAAAGGGAAAAAAGATAAAAGTTTGAGCACAGAAATTTATTAAAATTTAACAATGTGAAAACAAAATAAAAATTAAAAAAAACTATTTATTACCAATGATTAAAAACTCTGAAAGGACTAGGATGCATAACCTAAGTATTGTGGAGGGTGTAGTATTTTTAATTCCGTCAGATAATTGAGGTTAGTGGTATAATCCGCAAATCAAAGACCTCTAGGCTCGCGAGGGATCTTTGGGTCTATCGTAGAGACAACAAGCAGCAAAGCAATATTACAAATTTGAGAGCTGTCTCAAAAAGCCTCATTCTTTTAGCTGTTGGCATATAGGGATATCCAGTATCAAATATAGAAAATTCTTAAAAAGTTTTGAGAAAGAATTCAATTGCTTAAATTAACAAATACTCCAAGGCACAAAATAATTCTTGGACTTCTAAGTGCTTGAAGGCAGGATGTTGTTTGAGAAATATGCTTTGCTATCAAAAGATTTATATTGTCCAATGCTCATTTTAGAGAAGCAAAAAGGCTAAAATATGGAGAGAATCTTTCCAAGGACAAGGGGCTGAGAACAGATTATAGCTTCAGTAAAAAGTAGGCCTACACAGCCTGGCTAGTGTGGCTCAGTGGTTGAGCGTCAACCCATGCACCAAGAGGTCTCCAGGTCAATTCCCAGTCAGGGCACATGCCCAGGTTGTGGGCCCAATCCCCAGTTGGGGGCATGCAGGAGGTGGCCAATTGATGTTCTCTATTGATGTTTCTATCTCTCTTTCCCTCTTCCTTCCTCTCTCTCTAAAATCAATAAAGAAAAATTATTATTAAAAAAAATAAAAGTAGGCCTACACAAATCACCCCACCTATAAATGAAAAAAATAAGGAAATATTATTGCCTGCCCTGATATTCAGTGAAAAATATTAATAAGATGGACTGTTAGAGAATTGATTGACATAGATTTCCATTCAAGTGGGTTGTATATTTGAAGTGATAAGCCCTACGTGATACTGGAAATCCCAAGCATAAAACTGAAATCCCAATTGACTCTGTGAAGTAGAAACCCCCCAGTTACAAAAAATAGTATTCATTTTGGAAAAAAATAAAGCCCTTAATATTTCTTCCAAAAAAGTGCTTCTCCCCTGGTTTATGACACAAAGAATTATTAATACCAGAATTATTAGCTATAGAAAATAAAAAGATGGGTAGAATACTTAAATTGAAGGTGAGAGTTTTAAAACTGGATAAGAAATAAAAAAGATCTAAATCCAAACTGAATGGGAAATGTAACCAAATATACATTCTAGAAAAACACAATATAACAACTGAACTAATATAGGCAATAGGTGGATAAGTAAAATAATAGATTATACGCAGCTGAAGGTGAAATTGGCAGAATGGGATCTATAAATCAAGAAATGAAATGTAGCAAAGTATAGGAATATGAACAATATATTGATAGTCATGATGAATAGAGTTAATAATAGTGAAGAGTATGACATACTTATAATTAGACTTACATAAAGAAAAAATGAAAATTGGAAAATATTATATTAAATATTATAATGGATAATACTTTTTCAGAAATATGTAAAATACATTTCTTGATATAGTAATCCCAGTACATACTGAGCAACATAAGTAGATAAAAATCCACAGCTATATAGTTTTCATGATTTAAGGAATTCAGCAACTATAGAAAAATAAAACAATGGAACACACAATAGTTTAAAAACAGATCCACACATACATGAGTAGTTGATGTAGAAATGAGGTTGCATTACAGACCAGGAAGAACATAGTGGACAACACAAAAAAATAACTGAGATAATTTGTCATTCATTTATAAAGAAATAAAATAGATATTATATCTCACTACATATAAAAATAAATTTTAGATCAATTAAAATGATAAATACACAAGAAATGTTTATTTATTTATTATTATTATTATTTCTTGTTAATCCTCACCCTAGGATAGTTTTTACATTGATTTCTAGAGAGAGTGGAAGGGAAGGAGGGAGAGAGAGATAGAGACAGAGATAGAGATAGAGAGAGAGATTGATGTGGGAGAGACACATTCATTGGTTGTCTCCTGCATGACCCCAATCAGGCCGGGGATGGAATTTGCAACCCGGGTACATGCCCTTGACTGGGAATTGAACCCATGACCCTTCAGTCCACCGGCTGATGCTCTACCGCTGAGCGAAACTACCAGGGCTGAACAAAAAATATTTAAGTGAATGGCAATATACAAGGATTTTTTTTTTTTTATAAACTTTGCAAAAGGATTTTTTCAAAAAGATGGAAAAATATTTGAAACAGAAAAAAATTTGTTATGAACTTGACTGCTGTAAAATAAAGAAGTTCTATATACTCCACTACCAAAATATAAGCAAATAAAATAACAATTTTAAATACAAGCTAAAAACATATATTTCAACCCTAAATAATGTAAACAGAGTATATATTTATATGAAAATCACCAGGAATTTATATTAAACCTCTCCATTAGAGAAATGAAGTTAAAACTAGGCAATATTTTCAGTATAAAAGGTTGGTAAAACTTTAAATGTCACAATATTGCACACTGGAATTTTTTAATCTTTTGGTGGAAATGTAAATTGACAAAACCTTTCTGGAATATATATTGCAGTTATAGAATTAAATAGATAGGTGTATGCACTAATGACTTCATATTTCCATGATAAAGCATAAACCCTTGGGAAAATCTTCCATATGTAAAATAGAGACAGTTATGAAAGCATTCGTGGAAGCAATGTTTGCAATGCTACAAAATTGAAACAGTCCAAATGTTATCAAAGGGAATGGGCATATAAATCATGGTAAAGCATACAAAGGGATACTATCTAGCAGAGAAAATAAGTAAGTGTAGCTATAAATATAATAAGCATGGATAAGCACCAAACATAAAACATTTAGAAAAAAATGTTACACGATGTTACATATAAGTTTTGTTCAAAATCTATTCAAATTTTTATTAAAAAAATTAAATTTAACAATATATTATTTGGGAATCCATACAATTTGAGGAAAGCTATAATACAAAACAAGTGGAAGTGGTTACTGGTCCATTGCAGGCCAACTCATAAAATTAGGGAAGGTATATGGAGAAGGTAAAAATATATACAACTTAATTTGTATATTTAAGAAGTGACAGAGAAATACAAATACCATGTGATTTCACTTATATGTGGAATCTTATATATAAGATAAACTAACAAATAAAATAGAAGCAGACTCTGGATACAGAGAACAGACTGAGCTGTCAGAGGCTAGCAGGGTTGAGGGAACAGATGGAAAAGGTGAAGGGATTGAGCAAAACAAAACAAAACAAAACAAAACAAAACAAAAAAAATCTCTCATACACTTACAGACAACAGTATGGTGTTTGCCAGAGGGAAAGGGGGTGGAGCAGGTAGAAGAAGGTAAAGGGAGGATAAACGGTGACTGAAAGAGACTTGACTTTGGGTGGTGACACACAATATAATATACATTGATGTATTATAGAATTGTAAACTTGAAACCTATATAATTTTAGTAACTAATGGCACCCCAATAAATTCAGTACAAAAAATAAAACTGACACATGAGGTAAAAAATTCTCTGCTTCAATTAAAAGCACGTTTGGTAAGTTCCAAAAGTGGTAATGGGGAACTTAAGAGGGAAGATTTTATTTCCCCAGAAGGCTTCAAGAAGTTGAGTGTGGAACCTCCATACTGTTTTCCATAATGGCTGTACCAATTTACAATCCCACCAGCAGTGAATGAGGGTTCCTTTTTCTCCACAACCTCTCCAACACTTGTTATTACTTGTCGTGTTGATAATAGCCATTCTAACAGATGTGAAGTGGTATCTCATTTGTAATCTTGAATTGCATTTCTGATAGCCAGTGAAGTTGAAAATGTTTTCATCTGTCTGTTGACAATTTGTATGTACTCTTTGGAGAAGTGTCTGTTCAGGTCCTCTGCTCATTTTTTTTTTTTTAATCCTCACCAGAGGGTATGTTTTTAAATTGATTTTTAGAGAGAGGAAGGGGAGCAGGGAGAGAGAGAGAGAGAGAAACATCAATGTGAGAGAGAAACATGGATTGCTTGTATCCCATACACACCCCAACTGGGAATAAAACCACAGCCTAAGTATGTGCCCTGACCTGGAATCAAACTTGCAACCTTTTGGTGTACAAGATGACACTCCAACCAACTAATCACCTGGCCAGGGTTCTGCTCATTTTTTAATTGGATTGTTTATTGGTTTGGTGATGAGTTGTATGAGTTTTTTATATATTTTGAATATTAACCTCTTGGTAGAGCTGTTGTTTATATCTAACACCATTCAGTTGGTTGTCTTCTTTTTTTTGATGACAGTTTCTTTTGGAGGTTCCTCAAAAAATTAGGAATAAAGTTATCTATTACCCTAGCATCCCTTCCTCTGGGTATCTACTCAAAATTTTTGGGAAAAAATAAATGTATTCACAAAGATATATGCAACCCTATGTTCATTGTAGCATTATTCACAGTGACCAAGACATGGAAACAGCCAAAGTGTCCCTTGATAGATGATTGGATTAATTCTATATATACAATGGAACACTACTCATCTCTTCATAAGAAAAAATGAAACACTGCCATTTGCAACAACATGGATGGACTTTGAGAATACCATGCTAAGAGAAATAAGTCAGACAGAAAAAGTTAAGTGCCATATTATTTCACTAATAGGTGGGACATAAAACTGAAAGCAACAAATGAACAAACAAGAAAAACAAACAAAAAACCTAGACACTGACAATAGTATGGTGGTTACCAGAGGGAAGGGTGTGGGGAAGAGTAAAGGGTAAAGGGGGTCAAAGATATAGTGACAGAACACGATGTGACTTTAGGTGCTGGACACGCAATGTAATATACAGATCATGTATCATTGAAATGTACCCTTGAATACAATATAATCTTATTAACCAATGTCACCCCAATAAATTTAATAAAAAATAAGAAGTTGAAATATGGATAGACCTTTAAATATATGTGGAATTTAGATAGAATCACAAAGTAACCAGGCAATTTTAAATCATTGCATTTGCCTTAACCTAATTTTTCTGATTTCTAAAATGGCTGGAATATACCAAACCATCTCTATATCCTATTCTATTATAAAATTCTAGAGTTTACTGGTTTTATTAGGGTATTCAATGTGGGGGAGTAGGGGAGAATGAGTGGGGAATGCAGCAGGAGTGATGGTATGAGAGATTTTGCAATGCACTTACAAGAAACAGTGACTACAGTTACCAACTTGAAAGAAAAGATTTTAAGGAACCTTTTTGTCACACATAATTCACATATTTTTCATTTTTATGAACACTCAGTGGTTTTGCTTTGTATTGAATATCAAGTCAAGAAAAATACTTTTTTTCAATTAATATAAATAATTATTTGAATACCTAAACCTTTCAAACTCAAATTATTTCTTACCTTATATCTTAACTTTATCTCTCTACGAAGTTAAATTATTCCTATTACTATATGACTCTCTCTCTCTCTCTCTCTCTCTCTCTCTCTCTCTCCTCTGTCTCTCCATCTCTCTAGATGATAGATACATAGATAATTAGATAGATCTATCTTTGTGCTTTATTAAGCCTCATCTTCTATAATCTATATAAAGTATCTATCCTAATTACCTTTCTTGCAAAACATTATTTTCAGCAATCTTCAAGAATATTTATAATCATATACATTAATAAATTTCTACTTATGGATATTATTCTATTTCAGTATAATAATCATTATTTCCAAATGATGATTTATGGGCACTTTATAATTAGAAATTACTGAATGATCAAATTTGTTTTAAAATTAAACGTATTCTACATATTGTAAATTTTTGAAAATCAGTAAATGATCCTTGCGTATTTTAATTGTATGCCCTCTAACTTAAAAGCTATAGTATTTTTCTAGTCCTGTTGTAAACATAGTAAATTATACTGTAATTTATATTTATTTACTTAGTTTTTGTTATTATAGTTTGTTACATACAGAATTTAATTGTTTTTTTCCCTTATTAAATTTTTACTCTAATGACATGGTGCACTCAATATATTTAGAGAAATTAAAAAATTTACTAATTTTTCCACCATTTGTATGGAAATTCTTTTAAAAAAAATATTTTTCCTTTATTGATTTTAGAGAGAGAGGGAGGGAGAGGGAAATAGAGATAGAAACATCGATGAGAGGGAACATTGATTGGCCGCCTCCTGCATGCCCCACAATGGGAATTTGGCCCACAACCTGGGTATGTGCCCTGACCTGGAATCGAACCGGTGACCTCTTGGTGCATGGGCCGACGCTCAACCAGTAGACACCACCAGCCGGACTGTATGCAAATTCTTAACACACTGTTTAAAATGTTTATTATTTGTTAAATTATTTCAAAACCACAAAATATTAAATGTAATATAAATTTGACCTTAAAATTTAGAAAATATACTTTGGTCCTGGTGGGTTTGGCTCACTGGGTCAGCCCGTGGACCAAAGAGTCATGGGTTCGACTCCCGGTCAAGGGCACGTACCTAGGTTTCGGGTTTGATCCCCAGCCTTGGTCAGGGTCATGCAGGAGGCAACCAATCAACGTGTCTCTCTCACATAGATGTTTCTCTCTTTCTCCCTTCCTCTCTCGCACTCTATCTAAAAACAATCAATGGAAAAACATCCCCAGGTGAGGATTAAAAAATAAAAGAAAATATATTTTGTGGTATTTTTCCTAAGAAAAGTCATCCTGATTTTAATTACCTAGCATTTAATATTACAATAATATTTCCTCCCTCCCAAAGCACAACACCTTTAATTTGCCAATTGTTTCACAAGTTAAAGCTGCTATGATCTCTCTTATTTCCCTACTTTTCTTGATGTAGCTTCTTAGCTAGTATCTTTTTAATCTTGCCTTCCCCAAGACAATGTTATAGCAGATTCTGGAAAAATTTAGTAATTGCTATGAGGGGCTTGATTCCCTTGTGCTGATTTTCACTGAAAACAATTGAACATCAGCTTCTTGAATATGTTAGTGCTACAAACTAGCCCTTTACTTTTGACAACACTCAGTTCCAAATCAGTGACTTTTCAATTATTCTTATTCCTTCCATTTTTTAATACTTTTCTGCTTGAGAGGATTGCTGTTGATGTCTCAATTGGTGCTTAGCGTTTCTATAATGTAGGTGAGCTTATTTTAAAGAGTATTTTAGAGAAAACACCTTGACTCTGTTATTGGTTTCATTGCTGTGCTAAATTTGTATGCTTGATTTTAAAAAGAAGATTGTGTATTCTTTCTATAAGAGGTTGAGTGACAAGTACTGGCTGTAGTCACTGAAAAATGTACAATACAGAGTCACATATTCAAATCTGAGAAATAAAAATCTGTTTAGCTTTGTTTAATAAAGCATTTCACAGATTGATTGATTGATTGAATGATTTATTGCCAGCTATTACCATCCAGTGGAACTGACTGGCTGTTAAAAACACTAGGGAAATAGGGGTTTAAAACCTTTTTGGGTAGTATATTTCACATAAGTTAAGGCATAATTCATAATGTTCTGTTTCTAAGAACTATGATTTCATCTGTTGTTGGGGTAGATTATCATATTACACAAGAAAGCATAATTATAAAGTGCTAATAACAAAATTGAGGACGAATATGAAGCAATAGAAAACAAACCAAAGATCTTTTTTTTTTCCTTAATGATTTTAGAGAGAGAGGAAGGGAGAGAGATAGAAACATAAATTTGAGAGAACATCAATTGGCTGCCTCCTGCGTGCCCTTCAATGGGGATTTGGCCCACAACCTGAGCATGTGCTCTGACTGGGAATCAAACCAGTGACCCTCTTGGTGCATGGGTCAACGCTCAACCACTGAGCCACACCAGCCAGGCCTCCTTTTAGGAAGGAAGACCTTATAACAGAAACAATTAAATGCTAGTGGTCAGATGGGAAAAGTAGAGTGGGTAAGCAGAAGAGCTTCATATAGAAGATTAAAGTTTTAATGTGAAACAACATAATTACAAGTAAAAATTTAAATCTCTCTGTATGAAAAAATATGTATAGTATAAAATGCAAAAAAATGTATCACTATATATTATTCACAAATATGTTTTGATGAAACCTAAATGGGTAAGAAATAGGCCATGATGAGGGAAAGACACATGTATATTAGAAAATACCAAATGTTAGAACTATGACTAAATAAAAGATAGTCACCTTCTAGCTTCAAGTAAGTTACATATCTCAAAATAGATTAAAATCTTTTGAGGAACTGTAGAGAGAAATGCTAGCATATGTTACTATTTATTAATGAGACTGGATATCTAAAATTGTGCTTAATATGAGACAAGGTTTCTGTTGCGTTATATTTTCTTTGAGATAAATAACACCACCACCAAATTATTTGAGAAACGTTATCTAACTCTTTATCTTAAAAATCATTTCAATGAAATTTTTTAAAAATATTATCACCATCCAGTTTATTTGTTTTACTTTGAGTGGTGGGGAATATATAAATAAATAGTAATAATAAAGCAACAAAAGATCCTAAAAAGTACTTCCTTTTTTATTTAGATATTTAATTTTCTATCTTATTACACATATAGATTGGTATCAAAGTAGTTATCACTCTTTTAAAAGAAAATCTCAGAAAATATCAAACCCTAATATTCTTGAAAGTAGGAAAAACTGTGTAGAAAAACACAAAAAGGGACTCTGAGTTGAAAAGTGATGCAGAAGAGACAAAATCAGAAAGGAAATAAGTTGATTTTGCTTACTTTTATTGTCAAAGAAGCCCTGGGGCAAATATACATCAACATTTTATGTCTATGATCTCTGTTTTGATAAATCTAAAAGAGCTCATTAATACAAAAACCAAAACATAAATATTCCACATGTTAAAATCATTTTGTTATAGTTTTTCAGTTTGTTTCTTCTTTAGTGAAATACAAAATAATTATGCATTTTAAATTCAATGATGTCCTAGATTAAATAAAATAGACTGTTCATTGAATCAAATTCAAACCAGGTAACTGAACTTTCCTTCAGTTGTACATCAAGTTCTTTGGGTTATGAACACTGGAGAAAAGGTTTATGAGTAAAAGACAGTTGTGAAATAAAATTTTTTGTTTTACTTCATTTAAAATTAATACGTTTCTAAGATGTGAATTTTTTATTTTGATTAATTTAAGTTTAATGTGCTTCTAAGGTGTGGATTTTTATGAGGATATCAATAATTTTATACTAACCCAGATATATAAGAAACAGGAGTATAAGAAATAAGCTCCAAAAATTACTGTTGTTTGAATAAATAATTCTTTATAAAAATACACTTTAAGTATTTTACTTCTGTAAATTAAAAAATAAGGATAGAAAAGCCACAATTATAAGGTTAAGTATTCCTCTCCTTTCAAAGAAATTTCAGGTTCTGAAGAATCTCACCATATAATATATATTGTAACAATAAGAAAGAGTCTACTTTAATAAACGTTAGAATAATTGGAAAATACAGCTAATTGTGTGCTTCTAAATTATTAGGAATATAGGTTTTATTTTCATCTTTACACTGTTTATTTTCTAACCAATTTCTTTAATTTTGAATACATTTTCATATTTATACTTCTTGCTTAACTAAATAATCATGTCCATTTTAGGAGTAATACTTAAAATGGATAATAAATGCTGAAAGAGACTGATCACAAACATTCACCATCAATTACATCAGTAAATATCATTGCAATAAGGGGCACAACTGACCTTCTGGGGATGACTTTAGGGACCAAATGATGTACTTAATTGCTTTCCATTCCTGCACTGATGAGGTTATTTAAGACTTTCTTAAATTTTAATGTGATTTTAATTTTTAAAGGAACAATGCCTAGGTTTCATTATACTTCTTCACCCTTATGGGCCGTGTTTATTCATGGATACAGCAGTATCTGGAAGTGTTGTTCTTTGTACACAAGAAGGAAATTAAGCCAGAGTAGTGCTAAGTGACTAGCTAGAGGTCATAGAACTCATCAGTGGAATATATCATCTGTACAAGTAATAGAACCACAGATGTCTCTTCTAATCCTATCTACCAACTCAAGAAAATCTCTATTCTTAAACTGCCTAGTTTTCCTATAAAAATGTGAACCAGCACTGAAGACTTCCGTGGGTTATACAGAAAATGTATGAATTTAAAGATTTTGTCTTAATAATTTTATTTTTTGTCAAGCTAGGCACTTATGAAAAAAATATACTCTAAAATTACATTATGATATATTTAGAATTCTGTCAATGCAGAGGAGCATAATACCTGGACACTCAGTATTGATTCTTTTTAGACTGAATTGTACAGACATCGCCCTATCATATGTCCTTGAATCAGTATTGCAGAAATCCAATTGCCCTACCCTTAACCTCCTTCACGAAGGCCGATTTTAGTTATTGTGTGTATGAGGCCTGTAAAATAGCAATGTCCCCTTGGGAATCATGATAATGGAAATTAAACAAACACAGGTACTGAAGCAAGCTTAACAATTCAATGTCACAAGCAGGAAAATATAGGCAGTTCTAAATTTTATCACAATTAACTCCTCCTGTCAGTTGGTTATGCACTTCAACTTTCAATGTAAAATTTGTAATTATCTATTTACCTTCAAAAATTGTTAATGATATATTATCTACTTGCCATGGAAACTATATAATATTGATTCGAGTCTCTTGACAGAAAAAGCACGTAAGCTAAAATGTCAGCAAAGCATCCCAAAAGTAGCTGATGCTTTTTCTATTGATTTCTCAACCTTGGAAAAAGACAATGAGTTTCTGAACATGTTCAGAGAAATACTCCTTAGAGAGAAGTCTGTATCTGTGTACCCATTGTTTCAAAATAATATTATTGTGCTTTTCATTTCTATTATGACATGAAGTTCATTTCAGTCTTTGCATAGAGGAAGATGTTAGCCTTTTTCAGAAATAAACTTACATAGATTTGTGTGTATATCTTGACAGCTTAGAATGTGCCTCCGATCGTAGGTAAAACGTGGAATCCCTTGCTACATTTCCCATCCCATTTTGTAATCTCTGCTGTTTATCTTTTTCAAAATTTAAAATTGGTCTTCAATTTCTCTTCTACAATCTTATGAGTCTGCTCCAGATACAATGGAGTTGCTTGTAAGAGTTTAAGGCTAGAAAAAAACCAGGAAAATACCTGTGTAATGTTGAGCCAACATTGAGCAGGAAGGTCCTAAAGAAAGAAAGATCTTAATCAAGACGAGCCCTTCTCTTCCCCTGTTCTGCTTCTCTTCTCAAAGCATTTGTTGAAAAGCCAGGCAGTGGGATGCTGCTAAAGGTCTGAAAAGCTGGCAGAGCTTTAGGCTTCCTCACAGAACTGAGGTGACCAAATAATAATAATAATAATAATAATAATAATAATAATAAAAGTTAAAGGGTACCAGAACAGATTGTGTGGTAGGACAGTAAGAAGCTAAAAGCTAGGAAAGTTTTTGTGAAATGGGGAAACGGAGACAAGAAAATTTAACAAGGCTAAACAACTTAGGCAGCTTGTAGCCAGCTCCTAAATCTCAAGATCTTATCTTCCCCAACCAAAAACATTTGAGAGCAAAAACATTGGTTTATACCTCTCCTCTCTAACCACAGAATACATAGCTTAAATCACCCTGGCCTGGGAAAATAGAGAACAAAGACCCAGTTAATGCCATTTGTGCCAGCTAAGCCCAAGGACAAATGAAGTCTGGAGGACAAATAACAAAACCCCAAAAGCATTTGGTTGGTATCACTTGAGGGCAGGGGGATGTTAGGAAGGAAAAATGTATGCTAGGGCTAGAAGAGGGAGAAAGGGAAAATAAGGGAGAGTTTATCTCACCCACTGAACAAAGAAGTCAGCAGTCTTGGGACTTGCCAAGAAAACATTGTCAGATGTTCTCATAAATTTTGGGACAAACCACAACAATGTAAGTCAGGGACTTTGAAATCTAGTCTGTCTGGCAGGGAATCTTGAAATGTAGAGTGGGAAAAGTGTAAAACTCTTGAACCCCTCAAAGCGGGGCACTCAGACTAGCTGAGTTGCCCACTTGTGCTTTATGCCAGGTGTATTCTAAATAAATTTGCTTGCTTTGTTTCCTTAATAAATTATCTTGCTTTACTTCAACACTGCTTTCTGTCACTCATCTGAATTCTTTCATGAGAGCATGGCAAAAGCCGAGGAAGGGAGAGCCAGCGCCCCTTGACTAGGGCAGCTCTTGGATAACAATTAGATGCAAGATCACTGAAAAAAAGGAAAATGCTTAGAAGTGAGATGGAAACACATCAGTTTGTTCCTCACGTCATTTGTACAACTCAAGAGGGTAAAGTGTCAAGCTGAAAGAGACTGAAAAACAGAGCAGACTTTTCAGAAGTCTCACAGTTGGCATTCAAGAAGGAATAAGGAAAACCTGAGAAACAATGGCCCCTGAAGTTCTGCTGGGATGACTCTGGGGCTACTCTCTATGAAGGTGGCTTTTCAGGATAAACTGAGGCTTGACATATTGAAAACCAGCCTCAGTCCCTGACTGAATTGAAGGAATTTACTTCACCCCTAACTCTCACAGAGGATAATGTGTGTCTTCTCTGGAGGGAAATAACACCTCTGTAGCAGGTGCTGGCTGTCAGATACCACAATCTCCATGAACTGTTACTACTTTACTTTAAGCTAGTTCCATTTTTATTTAAAAAAATTTTTTTTTCCCTTTATTGATTTTAGAGAGAGAAGAAGTGAGAGGGAGAGAGAGATAGAAACATCGATGAGAGAGAACATCGATTGGCTGCCTCCTGCATGCCCCCCATTGGGGATTTGGCCCACAACTTGGGCATGTGTCCTGACCAGGAATCAAACCAGCAACCTCTTGATGCATGTGTCGATGCTCAACCAGTGAGCCACATTGGTCAGATGCTAGTTCCATTTTTAAATGCCAGAAGCTGAATCTCTTTGCATGGACACTTCCTCTGGTGTCCAGATCCCACTGCCCCAGCATTAATTTGGCTGGCCAGCAATGGTGCAGGATTAATTGCTTCCACTCACCAGAAGAAGAATGTACATTGTGACAAATACATCAGCTCTCTTGCCCCTTGTGTGGATCTGTCTGAGGTGCATGCTCTGGATTATTTTCCAGACTTCCTCCGAAGGCTTGAGCTCCAATTTTCCCACAATGGTGACCAGTTGCTAATGCATACTTCACTGCCTCTTTCCCTTCCCTTCTCTGACTTCCTCAATCCCCTACTGGCATTTCCAGAATCTCTCAAATAAACTGCTTGCACTTGTCCCAGGTTTTACTAACAGAAGACCCAAACTAACATAATCAGTCAAAACATCTATACTTTATGTAATATCTGATTTTCAATCAAAACCCTTTAGGCACACTAAGAACCAGAACAAAGTGTGAGGAGCAGAAGAAACAAACCAATGAGTGACAATAGATGCTTATTTAAAAACACAATCCTTAAAATGACTGATAGTGAATTACTTTCATAATTCCATAACACACATATTCACAAGCGAAGGAAATCAGAGTATGTCCCTCTAAATATGCATCTTCAACATAAAAAGTGTTTTGAGGTAAAGGGAGTTCAAAAACAGCAGTTTTCCTTCTTGAAAGCAGGAAATAAAACTCCCCTATAGAAGGTGTCCTCCCTACACCAGAAGGAAAGGAACATTCTTATCATCAGTGAAGAAAAGCTGATACAAAAAGAATCCTGTACAAACATACCTTAAAATGAAAATAACATTAAAATAATTCCTACATTCCTTTAGCCTCCTACAGAGTTTAGTTTCTTTTCCACTATTGCTTTTCTTTGTTCAACCTAATATAAAAACATTTAGGTTTTTCCACTTATTTAACTCTTTATTTGTTAGTATGTAATATCCATATTATGTGATAAACATACTATGTGATATGTCTTAAACAGTGTTATGTAAAACTTGTATTAAATACATATGTGTGCTTTTCTTCTGTTAATCTGTCTTATGCCAATTTAATTCTTAAGTTTAGCCAAAAATCCTAAGAGGGTAGAGACAAAATGTTGCCTCTCCTACACAAGTAAGAGTTTTAATGGTACTCAATCAATTACTTACTCTACCATTTATTTGTTGTTGATAACAAAATGTAAAATGATAGAGACATGAAGTTTCCTATTTCTTACTAGTAGGTGCCTACACAGGAACCCATCAGATTTCTTAGCCTTGAGTTTGACTACTGCTTGGTTGACTTGCTGTCACTATATTTACGTGTTTATTAAAGGCTTCTAAATTAAAAACAAAACAAAACAAACAAACAACAACAAAAAGAAAAACAGTGTGTGATCTGCCTAGATGTTCTTTCCAGAACGAAAATTTGCTTTCCTACTCCTCCCACAATAAGATCCCCTTTCTATTTTCCAGAGATGTTGTAAAGCAATCATGCCTGCAATTGAATGCAATTGAAGCCTGCTCAATTCATATTTAATGGATTTTAAAAATTTTTTTGAATTCCTTATTTTGAGAATTCTCCAAGTCCCTACTCTCATCATACTGTGCTGAGTATTTTGTAAGCATTTAATACATCTTTTATTGCATCACTTCCCAACCTCTCTTTGTTAGAAAACTATTTGCTCTATGTCAATTCTCACTATGTGTTTCCCTCATAAAATATATAAACCTTTGATCAAACACACAGCTTACAAAGGGGTAGATCTGATGGCATAAAAGAAGGACTCCTCAACTCATAGGACAGGCTAGTTTAATCAATTTCAATTTTAATGCTGAGGCAAAGAATGTCACATTATTCTCATTTCTTTATTTGCTTTCATTGCATGTAGGTGTTTTTTTTTTCCTGTCACACTAAAATGCAAAAAGAAAATACTTCCAAGTTGTTTTTTTTAGGGGGACAGGAGTGAATATTACCTTGTGCTAAAGTTAGTTTTAAGCACA
This sequence comes from Tadarida brasiliensis, assembly GCA_030848825.1. Taxonomy (NCBI): domain Eukaryota; kingdom Metazoa; phylum Chordata; class Mammalia; order Chiroptera; family Molossidae; genus Tadarida; species Tadarida brasiliensis. The sequence goes on from CM061266.1 coordinate 68,284,396, forward strand.
GTGGTTTTAAAAACATGCCTCGAATAATTATTAAACATATAACTTGTTAAACTATTTCTATCAAATACATGGTATATTTTTCAAATTTAATTTTATTAACCAATATTCAGAAAAAATATAGTATGTGATATTCAAATTAACTTGACTTGCAGTTATTAATTTATTTTGCAAACCAGGCTGTGTGTAAAAACATCATAATTATTTCTCCATTATATATTTTGTTTATTTCTATTTGATTTATTGTAAAATGATTAAATATACCTGAGGTCTATGAGTTTGTTTTCAGGGAGAAGCCTTATTTTTTTCCACTATCAAGTCTCTTACTTTTTAAAAAACAATACTGGTCAAAGTCACTTGAACTGAGAACAGATCAGATTGAATTAGCAAATAATTCAATTATTCTAATTTCCTTTTGTTTCAAATCCTATGAACTACCAAAAAAAAAAAAAAAAAGACTATTTTGAAGCTTTGAGGAAAAGGAAAAGATATTATAACTTGCATGGCATTGTTTAAAACATCTAATTGTATATGTAGCTACGGTGGGTTTTTTGTTTTTTTCTTTGCCATGTGCCTTGTGACTACTTCAAGCTGCTATCCTGATGGGATTTGGGAACACATCTCTTTGACTCCTTAACTTCTTCTTCACTTCATAGCACCTTGCCCTGTACACAGTGCTAACTCTAATAAATATTTGATGGAAAAAGATCTAGTAGCAAGGAAACCAGCCTGCAAGAAGGTGAGTCAAATGTATGGAATAGTAATTAGGGAGAAACTCCTTGTCAAATGTACACTCAGTCAAAACCTTGAGGAAAAAGCTTCAAAGTGATTGGAAGTGAACTCTCCCAGGTAATCAACGGTGACCTGATTAAGACTGTAAACAATGATATAAAGTTGTCTCTATAGAATGCATCACTCCATCTACCAAAATGCCATGTGTGACCAATAAGAGTATGTGAAAAATTATAAAATGTATATTTGGCATAACTCTTTCCCTTCATGTAGTTCTTTTATTTTTCTTCATTGACATGAGTTTTCCCTTTCTCCCTATTAACATTAGTATCCACTCACATCCCGATTCCCCTCACCCATGTTCAGAAAACATGCTCTGCCCAGACACACATCCCTTTTCCTTTACTGCATCGTGCTTGATCAAACGTCTCATTTCATCCAGGCACACTGAAGTGGCTTTAGTTGTGTATCTCTCATAGTATTTTCTGTATTTATTAGATGAAGCCGCTCTGCTCCCCCAGTTCCCTTCCACATGGAGAGAGCTCTGTGCTCCAATAACATATCTATATCTATATCTATATCTATATCTATATCTATATCTATATCTATATCTATATCTATATCTATATCCATATCCATATCCATATCCATATCCATATCCATATCCAATCTATATCTATATCTATATGTGTGTATGTATATATATGATATATATATATATGATATATATATATCTTATTTTTCCTCCTCTCATTTAACCCCATCCTTGGGAAAATGGAGTAAATAGCATGAAAAATTTAGTTAAAAAAAATAATCGGCATATGTACACCAGATTCTTCCTCTTCACCCTCTCTTGGGAAAAATGTTACCACCTAAAATCCATATTTTCCTCTGTTTCTCCAGGCCAAAAATCGTTATCTGCATTTAAATCTTTTTAAATTCAGGGTTTTAGCATGAGGAGAACACTTACCCACATATACAAACTAGGTCCTCCAGCTGGGTCTTTAGCAGAAAAAAAATTATATTTTGGCTTCCACAGGTTGACATCTTTATTTCTCAGTAGGTTAAGAATTTACGTGGCATACTAATGCTTGCTAGTAACAATGACCTTGCATAACACCAATATTAGAGTGTTGGTCTAAAGAGGCCAGCAAAGAAAGCTGTTTTCTTACTGACATGCACATGTTGCCCTAGTCAGAATTTTGTATTGTATTCAGACACACACTGATAATTTCTGAATATCTTTTCTTATGTTATACAACTGGAATGCTTTTTATTCCCTCCTCTTCTAAGGATAGGAAAATAAGCAAATAATATAATACAAAAATAAAAATCTAACAAAACTAGTGAATAAAATAAGCCAGTCAGAGAAAGACAAGTATCACTTGATCTCACTTATATGTGGAATCTAATGAACAAAATAAAATGACAAACAAAATAGATCCAGAGACATGGAAACAGGGAACAGACTGATGAATCTCAGAGGAAAGTGGGGGGGGGGGTGTGGAGGAGTGGGTCGGGAAGAGATTAACCAAATAATTTATATGTATATATACATAACCCATGGACACAGACAGTAGTTCAGTGAAGGCCTGGGTGGGATGGGAGTGGGTGGAGAGGGTCAATGGGGGAAAAAAGTGGAAATATCCATAATACTTGCAACAATAAAAATAAATTTAAAACAAACTAGTGAATGACGTGAAATTTGTTCCAATATGTCCTCCTAAGCATACGGTCATGAGTTAATTCAAAATAAGGTAAGAAAAGGCCCCTAACATTGGCTCTATAGCAAAGGGTCATGTTTATCTTTACCTCAAATAACTGTGACCTCTCCTTGACCTCATGCTTTTGAGGACCTGACGTGGCAATTCTCCAGCCACCCACATGTCCACAGAATCACGGGTCAGTAAGGTCAATGGGATGTGTAAATCCAGAATCCATGTTTTAATCCCCTTTGAAAGTCTGCTTTGGGTACACATGACCAGCCTCCGATTCTCTAAATTATGTGCTTGCCTTGAGTCCTGCAAAAGTTGGAAGTGGATCTATAAAGGCCTTTCACAAAATAAACCAGAGGACATATAAGAGATTTCCTGAGAAATTCACACTTCATGGAAAGAGAACATTTAATAGAACACCTGTGTCTTGCATTGGACCAGGAGAGAGCTTGAAAGCTTCTTTGGTATTCAGTTAGTTCAATTATTTGAGAAATCCAAGCAAATTGTATTTAGTAAATAAGCTTTGTTAGATTGTAATTGTCTTCTCAGTGAAATTAAAGTAATAATGATTATAAAAGATAGTTACTGATAATACAAGAAGTGGAAGTTTCTTTTTCTCTGCCTCTAAATGTCAATATTCCTTATTTTTCTCTTTTACTCATTTTTTTTTTCTTCTCTACACTGTCTGCTTTGTCTTCAGCCAAAATATTTACCACTATGTATATGACTCTCAACAGGTTTCTCTTTAATATCAATATGTACATTACATATTTTTCTTTTTAAGAGATTTACTAAGGTATAATTTAGATATAATACAATTGACCATTTTAAAGTATACAATTCATTGATTTTTAGTAAATTTACTGAGTTAAGCAACCGTAACAACAGCCCAGTTTTAGAATATTTTTAGAATCCCTAAATGACCTCTCATGGGCATTATCAACTGCTCCCTCTTCTCATACCCAATCCCAAGAAAACACTGATTTACTTTGTCTCTATAGATTTTTTTTATTATTTAGAACAGTTTTAGAGTTATAGAAAAACTTAAAGATAGTGCAGGGTTCTCATACATCCCAAACCCAGTTTCTCCAGTGATTCGCATCTTATGTTACTATGGTATATTTGTCACAATTAATAAACCAATATTGACAATTTTTTATCAACCAGAGTTGAAATCATTGTCAGTTTTCCAACTTTTGTTCTTCTTCTTCAGTATTCTGTTGTCTATTCTGTATCTTTTGCTTGCTGTATAAATGTCAGAGTTATTTTCTTTTCAAATTTACAAAATTTCTTGCTGGTATTTTGATCAAGATTTCACTGAGATCAACTTGGTAAAACTTGACATCTGAAGAATATTGGGACTTCCAATTCATGGACAGAGAATATATTTCTATTTAATTGCATTTGATTTATTTTTATCAGATAGTTGTAGTTTTCTACATATATATTATGAACATATTATTAAATTGATATTTTGCTGCTATTATAAATGGTATTGTGTTTCTAATTTCAAATTCTAATTTTTATTATTGTTATATAGGAAAGCAATTGACATTTGTATATCAACCTTACATCTTGGGACCTAACTCTGCTCATAAACTGATTACAGAAGTTTTGTAATTTTTGTTGTTGTTATTTTGGGGGATTTCCTAGATAGACAATCATGTCATCTTTTTTATTATTATTTTTTACTTATTTACATAGTTTCTGTTTTTTATTGTTTATTCTATTGCACTAGCTTAGTCTTACAGTATGTTTGCTGAATAGGATCCTTATCTTGTTCCCAATTTTAGGGATAAAGTGTGCAGTTTCTCAAGATTAAATATGATGTTAGCTATATATCTTTTGTAGGTGTTTGTCATTTTAAAAAAGTCCTTCTAGCCCTGGACGGTTTGGCTTCATGGTTAGAGCATCAGCCCGCGGACCAAAGAGTCACGGGTTCTATTCCAGCCAAGGGCACATACCTGGGTTGCGGTTCATCCCCAGCCCTGGTCAGGGTCATGTAGGAGGCAATGACTCTCTCACATCAATATTTCTCTCTCTCTCTTCCTTCCTCCCTCTCTCTCTCCCATTCTATCTGAAGATAAGTGGAAAAATATCCTTGGTGAGAATTACAAAAAAATAAAAATAAATACATAATATTTTAAAGTCCTTCTAGTGTACTACTCAACAATGGGTTTGGGATTTTGTCAATTTTTGTTTTGCATCATTAATATATGGTCATATGATTTTTCTTCTTTAGCCTGTTGATGCAGTAGATTATATGGATTGATTTTCAAGTATGGTACCAGTCTTGAACTCCCAGTCATTGTATATAGTACTTTTTATATATTTGTGGATTTAATTTACTACCATTTATTAAGGACTTTTCTACTTATATTTATTAAAGTTATCAGTCTATTGTTTTCTTTTCTTGTAATAATTTTATATGGCTTTCAAATTCAAGTAATACTGGTCTCATAGAATGAGTTCAGAAATATTCTCCCTGCTTCTTTTTTCTGAAATAGTTTGTGGATAGTTGATAGCTATTTTTTCCTTAAATATTTGCTGGTATTCGTAAGTGAAAAGGTCTGGACATGCTGCTTCCTTAACTGAAAGGTTATTAATTATTGATTCGATTTATTTAATAAATATGGGCTTATTCTGATTGTTTCTTTCTTCTCATGTAAATTTTAATAGTTTTTGTATTTCAGGGAATTGGACAATTTCATCTCAGTTATTAAATTTCTGATATTGATAAATTATATCTTTTCTCTTTTTTTCTAGTCAGCCTGGCTAGAAATTATTAATTTTATTGATATTTTAAAAGCACAGCTTTTAGTTTCCTTAATTTTCTTAATGTTTTTGTGTTTTCAATTTCATTGATTTCTAGATTTAATTTTTTTCTTGTATTTATTTTAGATTAAATTGCTCTTCTGTCTCTAGTGTACTAAAGTTGAAAGAATATTAATTTTAAATTATTATTTATTTCCAATATATGTATTAAATGGTGTAAATTTTCCTCCGAGCCCTTTCTTTACCACATCCCACAATCTTGATACATTCTACTTAATTTTCTCTTAGTTCAATTTGAGGAACTTCTTTGACTCATGTTACTAAAAGTATATTGCTTATTTTCAAATACTTGGGGATTTTCCAGTTATCTTTCTATTATTGATTTCTAGTTTAATTGTATTGTGGCCTGAGAACATAGTTTGTATAATTTCTATTTTAGCAAGTTTGCTATCGTGTGTTTTATGGCTCAGAAAGTGGTCTATCCTGATGATTGTTTATCTGAGCGTGAGAAGAATAGGCATTCTGCTGTAGTTGGATGGAGTAATTTTATAATACCAGTAGATCAAGTTGACTGATAGTGCTGTTCTAGTCAACTATATTCAACTAAATTAAGTTATTGCCAAAGAGTGAGAAACTCTAAGATAGAGCAAAAGACTATATCCTGGAGGATGAAAAATGAGGGGAAAAAAAGATAAAAAACCTTTAATGATTATGCAGTGGGCTTGAATTTCTTTCCCCCTATGGATTGCAATAAAGATTACTTTCTTTTTCATTTTAAGATAAGGCAGTTTTTATTTCCTCATGTATTAACATAACTACATAAAATAAGATTTCTCTGTAATTCAATGAAATAGTAGATTCTAAGAAAAAATTATATTTATGCTTTTATTTGAAATACAAATTATCCACTATATTTAGGGAAAATATAAAATCTCAAAAATATCTTAAACAGAAGCATATGACTTATGCCATTTTTTCTTTGCAAGTACATATATCACCCGAGGATATTTCTTTATTGATTTTAGAAAGAGAGAGGAAAGGAGGGAGGGAAAGAGAGGGAGGGAGGGAAAAAAAATGAACTCACAACCTTATTAGTACACGGCACAGTGCTCCAACCAACTGAGCCACCCTGCCAGGGCACACACATCTTTATTTATAACAAAAGTTTCTGGAATTCTCACACCTCATACTTGTTCCCATTTCCTGTTATCATTTGAAAGTATTTACAGATGACAAGACCATTACTGTCAAACACTTTTTAAGGGTAAATAGTGGAAAAACTAGCATGATCATATTTTGTGTCAGCAAGAAAATTTATATAAGTTGTCTGAGTCGGCTCTAACAAATCACCACTGGATTTTGGCTTTTAACAACATACATGTATTCTCTCATAGTTCTAGAAGCCAGAAGTCTGAAATGAAGGTGCTGTCATTGCGCCCTCACTCCGGAGGCTCTAAGGAAGAGTCTATTCCCTGCCTTGTCCAGTGTCTGGTGGTTGTTGGCATTCCTCAAGCTTTAAGGGTCATCACTAAAATCCCTTTCTTTGTCTTCGTGTGGCCTCCTCCCTGTGGGTGTATATCTTCTATTCTGTATTTCTATCAAATCTTATAGTGTCTCACTCTTATAAAGACTTGACATTGGATTTATGGCCCGCCTAGATAATCCAGAATAAGGTACCTCCTCTCAAACTCTGTAATTCAACCACAATACAAATTAAAATAATGCATTCCGATATAAGATACTATTCATTTTTTGCCATATAAGGTAAGTCACAGTTTCTAGGTGTTATATATCTCTTTGATGTCAACATTAAGGCCATTACAGTCTGCCTTCAGGCACCCAGTGATTCCTATCATGTAAAAGTTACTCTCTCCATCCCAATATCCCTAAGAGTCTCATCCTATTACAGCATCAACTCTAAGTCAAAAGTGTCATCTCAGTATTATGAGCTCAAAAGCCACAAATCTCATTATCTAAGTCATCTAAGTCCAATGTGGATGAGACTCTGGATATTGACAAAGATTCTCTCCTAGACCAAATTCCAGCCAAGTTCCTCCGAGATCTCTTTTCAAGGAGGCCTCAAGCTTGGCCTATGAAGACTTGAACTAACACTAACAGTATTTGAAAGGTACACAAATGGCCTAATCACATTTACACTGACTAACCCATTGTAATTGTTCACTGCCTAACTCTATTTTAGCCCTCACTTACCCCTTCCCCTACTTATAGGCATTAGGAAGAAAGGAGAATTGAGTTAACACTCAAAGCTTAAAACTGCTATTAGGAGGGTGTTTATATTTTTTAAAAATTTATATTTTAAAATCCCAAAGGAAGTTAATCCAATCCTTTTACATATGTAAGTCAATCTTGATACATAAAAAATTCTATTGTTGAAATGAGATGTTTGCTCTTCAAGAATATAGTATCTCTCCCAGAAGATTCCTTCATACTCTACAAAGGATTCACTATATTAAGTATCTATCCTGGAGAGATTAAAAAAAACATCCCAGCTGATCCTCCAAAGCAACTGTGAGATATTTTCTTCTTGGAATTACACTGAAGGCTCATGATTGTTCTAGGAAAAAATTACATTCTTGTCAGCAAAACTGAAGACCCAGCTGCTTAAAAGCAGATTTTTGAACTCACTCATGAAGGGTAAGTAACTCTTCATGTGTCTTTAACCCTGGCTTTACACATGACAACTCATTGAATCCCCGGGGGCTGTACTGTAATTCACTTTTAGAAATATGAAACTAAGTCACAAAAGCAGTAAAACAGGCCCCAACTCAGGTCTGCTATGCAGCACAATCCACAGTCTTTCTAACGTTTCCCAATGTCTCCTTTATTTGACAAAATATCTTAGCTGGCCAGCACATAAAAGCTCATGTTTACAGATATTATTTTTGAAGTACCTACTCTCCTGAATGTTTCTCATCCAATCACCTTCATTAAAGTGTTGTTTTCTAGTCTCTAATAAGCTCACACTCTAAACCCACCTAGTATGGAGGAAATTTACTTTGTATTTAGTTCAAACTTGTGTCTTAAATAAAATTATCTGATAATTTCTCATTAACAAGACATGTGCTTTTATTCTACTAGCAGTATGGGAACAGTAAAGGATAAGATACGTACAACAAGTATTAATTCAAATAGCAGAATTGTTTTGACTAAAAAAAAATATCATCTACTGATTTTTGGTAGACTAATAGTGTTATGCTTATGTTCAAATAAATTTTAAAATAATTGACCATTTTATACTAATTTCTAAAGTTTAAATATTCTGAACATATATATTGAATTTCTGAATGTATTAGCATATTTCAACTATTTTTTTTTTCTGGCCCAATATGATATTTGCACATTTTTGTGAAACATATTACAATTGTGTCAGTGAACTTAATGAAGTCCAAGATATCTTAATAAAATCAATGAAAGTAAAGAATTATGTTCAATTCTAAATCATACTTTCATAAATTCTAATTTCTTCAGCCTCAGAAAAGAAACATTTCCACCTCTGTGTATTCAAAGCCCCACTCAATGAAGTGTATTTGTCTAAGCCATAAACATGGTAAATATAATACATCATGAGATAGTCTGACATGAGGGGTTTTGTAGCATACAGCTCAGCAATTTTAATCTTATCTCTTCTTAAAATTCTAAGCCCCAATTACAGTACCTTGACTGATGAATATAGAGGGTAAATACTAACAAATAAATTATTTTTTCTAAGACTCCCCCTTATATTTAAAGTTATTTTTTATTACACCTGCATACACACACACACACACACACACACACACACACACACACATACACAAACTCATCCCCCAATAGCTATTTAGGTTTTGATGTTAATTTGACTTTATAAACTAATCTGAGAACTGGTGTATCCTTCACTTCTGAGAGACACACTTATTTACACTTTTTTTAATTTACATAAATTCAGATAATATCTAAATATCTGGGAACTGTTCAAATACTTCAGTTGTATAAATCACAATCTATAGCATGGCTATAACATATTAAAAATATATATTACTGATTAAAGACATTTCAAGCAGATGTGTCCTTACAAAATATTACTTCGTTCAAAGGAAATCACGTATTTTAAAGTTCTGTAACCTTGTTTTTAAGAATAACACCTATGCAAAAGAAAGGGCTTTCACTCAGAACTTGACAATTTTCTACACTTATATGCAAAGCTCAGATGTTCAGATATTAATTCCCCCTAGTAGAAAAAAATTACCATTAATAAAAGCCATTAATACAGTACTGAAGATTATGGGAGATCAAAGAAGAAAAATGGATTAAGGAAATCAAATGGAATTTGACTGTGAACAATTAGAAATCCCATGTGTTTCCACTAAAATATACATATTTGATCTGTAATAATAACAGCTGGTGAATTATTTATTCAAATTTTAAATCCACAGAGGTTCTTCTACTTTATTAGTCTTTCATTTAATGGCATGTGTCTCTCCTAATCTATATAATATTTCTTATCAAGTAAGTTCTCTGAATATAATTTTTGGTAAAATAGCCAAAAAGAAATGTGTTTAAAGAAAATACAATTAGTACTAAAAGTAATGGGAATGTGATCATTATAAATACAGTGACCTAAATCCAATACAGATATTTTTATAAAATTTAGAAGCTATTTTTAAAACCCATGAAGGAACAGTGTAAATATTATAAAAATAAAATTTTCACAGTGTCTTGTCTAATATTATGCTATTGGAAAATGACATGAAAATATAACCAGTTCATCTAAAACATATTTATTATCCTTTCCTCTTACAAGTATAACTTTAACATTTAAAAATAAATGTATATTTTTAAGTTATTTTGTTTATTGAGCTAAAGTCCATGAACCTTTTACCTGTTTTTTCAAGTAGAACTTTTAAAAATATATATTTAATATGTTTTACTTTAAACATATATATATATTTAATTTTGTGCACATATGTATAATAGATGTTTGCATAAAGCCAACATCTTTAATGAAACCAATATGTAGGCCCACTCAATGTTCTTTCCATGACTGAGTGTGGCTCACACATTCTCTTTTTTTCTGGACTCCTAGACTGTTATAACCCTTGTGAATAATCACTGATATTTCTGCTTGATTTTTATACTTTTTATTTTACATTCTAGCTGGATTTCCAAGCAGTCTTTCCTGCATCTCTGGAGTTTAATATTTAGTCAATGATTTGGGCAGAGTTAGTACTCCAGCACCTTAAGTCCACAAGGCTTCTGCTCTCTGCTGACTGATCCACAGTTAGGTTGAGAAGCACATTCAAAGGTCAGCCACTTGTCAGGTCTTCCATGGCCTTTACTTTCCACCAGGCCCTCTTGGGTCTTTCCTGGGCATCTGTGCAGCTTCCTGGTAACTAGGTATGAGTGAAGAGCATATAGAGACATTCTATGGCTCCTTCATTTCAGGATCTCCTGGTTAAATTGATGGCTTGTCTGCACACACCCCAACCAGGACCAGAACCTTGGACTATGAAAGGTACAAGTTTTACTCATTTTTTTCCTATCAAGTCCACTACTATTAGAATATAAAACTGTGGGGTTTTGCCTTGGTCCCAGATTCATTCTGCCCTCTCTGGGCACAAAGCTGATTATTTTGGCGGTTAGCCACATCCTTGCAAAACTAAAATTTACAGCAACTATGGAGGAATAGCAGTGGCCTTAGGCAAGAAAGCAACAGACCAGAGCTGCTGTTTCATGAAGGTCAGTCAGTTTTCCAGGAATAAATGCTTCTCAATTTGATCTCTGCTACTGGTCTATTTCCAGACCCCGGAAATTATAGTTTTGGTCAATTTGGTCTAGTTTTTTGCAAAGAGGATTTCATCATCTTTTTATCACCAGAGTTGGAAATTCCTTGAATGTCACTATTGGATTTACAATATGTTTCCCTACTTCCTCAATGCCCTTCACCTGACATCACAAAGCTTAAAGACAGTGAAGACAATGGACTATGACCCAGAGCACAACAGCAAATTAGGTGGTTGGCCTGTGTGAATCTTTGACCTGTGTTGATGGTTTCTGAGACCTCTAGATTAAGCCCAGTCTATAAATTCACAGGTACAAACTCCAGGCATCTTTAGTAACACTCAAAGTACTAGAAGGCAAAATGTATGTGTGCCAGAATAATTTAAAGTCATTGCTTTCTACAAAAACCATTTTGTGGTAGTTGTGAGGAAGGCTTCCACCGCTCACCAAAAACCAGTTGTTATGCTTATTTTCTTCGTTTTTAATTTAGACATATCTAATGCTAGTCTCATTACTTGTATAGGGACCTATATTCAACTGTTTCATTCTGGAAACTTACTTCTCAGTTGGCATTCAAGGACTTTCCTTCATATTACTCCTGTGTCTGGGTTCCAGGTTTGAAGAGGTGTATCCATTCTTTTTTGGTTTATTTAACAAATTTTAGGGACCAGATCATCTATTAGTTTCTACATAATGGTGATAAAATTTTGATATGTTGATATTTGAAATTACCTTTATTCTATTTTTACCTTTATATGGATGAATCCTAGTTGAAAATAATGTCTTCTAGGATTTCTGAAGACTTGATTCCATTGCCTTCCAGTAACATCGTTGTGGAAATCTTCAGTGCTGTTTTGCTTCTTCAATCCTATTTTCCATTCTCTAGAAGAGTTACCATTTTGTTGGGTTTTTATCTCTGGGTTCTAGAATTTCTGGGACCTGTTGTTGGTGATATTTTTAAAAATAGTGTCAGATAGTCAATGAATTTATCAATCCTGAAAAAAACGTCATGTAAGTCTAGAAAGTTTTTGTGAATAAGTTTTTTGGTTACAGGTACCTCTCAGGACACCAGAGAGGAGTCATCAGAGAGCCCCCTGAGTCAGGGAAATGGCTGTCCCCACCTCCATTCTTGTCATGCTCATAGAAAGTAATTCAAATGAGTGACCCTGACTGCATTGTGACAAAGGCGATTTATTAAAGAAATTAAAACAAAGACATTTATTAAAGAAGCAAGGCAAACAAATCTACATGTGAGTCAGAGCTCAGATGGGCTTTCCAGCTAGTCTGTAGAAGCAAGTTCGTTGGGGATTTTAGGAGTTATATAGATTCCTGTCTAAAAGGCTTTTTGTTTGTTTGTTTGTTTTAGTTTAATTCCTCTGCTAGGTATTCTGTTTCAAACTCACTCTGAAGATCTCCCCTTTTCTTTGTTATGGCTTTCCCAGAATTTATAAGAAGCACCTAGTAACTTGACCTTGACAAACCCAAGACTGCTGGCTTCACAGTTTAAACAGTAAGACCGCATAAAACTAACCCCACTTTTTCCTTTCCCCTTCCTCTCTGCTGTTTTAACAGCTCCAGGATGATTTATACCACCTAGTTGCCAGTGAGAAGTGGAATTAGGATTCCTCCTTGTCCTCCCCTCTCCCCCATGTTCTCCTGAATTCTTTTGTGAGAAGAAGAGGTTTTAACCCTTTGTTCTCTAAATATGGTCCTGCTACAAAGTTTTTTGGCCTGCAAAGTTTTTTGGCTTTGTTTAATTTTCCTGTCTCAGTTTCCCTATTCCTCTTGTTCCAGAATTTTTCTAGCTTTTCATTGTCCTACAACATGTTGACAATGTCCTCACTTGTATTTTTTTTTTTTTTTCAAATTTCTCATGGTACAGTTTTTATTAGTTGGATACTGGACCACAGAGTTTGATTCTCTAAGTCTCTTATCTTGTGTTTCATTTCTAGCTCTGATATTGGTCCGATATTTTCACTATTCATCTAAGTTTTGAATTTTTTGCTTTTAATTTTTCTCTCCAAGAGTTTCTTAACTTGAGTGGTTTGATGAATATTTTGGTTTGTTTCATTCCTGAGGGTTTTTTCTTATTCTTTGGTCATTCTTTTATATAATGTCTAATTCTTGTTTATTGTCATCATCCTGTGTTTTGTTCTTTGTCTGCTATGTCACGGTTACTTTTAGTGCCATATTCTATTTACTTTGTTCTTTATCATTCACATCTTGATTTACTGGGTGGGGCTGGTCAATTTTCAGGCTTACTGTTATTGATTGGTTGGAGAATCCTCATATTCTCACAGTGTTTATAGGTTTATATCTGGAGCTCTTTTTTGCCTCCAGGTGAGAATACCCAGTCTTCTTCCTAGGGGAATATGCTCCTAGCTGTTGGCTTTAAGGTGAACAGTATAAAGAACATATAGATATTAATTCAATAACATTGATTTTACATTTCCTTTCTTACAAAATGGGCTGTCTCTTTTCTATGATTTCAGAATTCAGTTTTCTCAATTTCTTTGCAGCCTAAATATGGAGTCATTTAAAGGGGAAAGAAACAGACATAGTCACTGATATGCATGTAGCTATGCAACTGACCCCCATGTTTGCATATCTTTTTTCCTCTTCTTAGTTGCTTCTTCTATAACTGCACTTAAACAGTGGTTAATAAAGAAATGTCTTATTTGTAGAGCTTAAGTGGAGACTTGCATTTTAACAATCTCTTTATAGAGGTGTTCAAGCAATCCCAAGGTTTTTAACCAAATAACTCACTTGCTGTTTGTTTTCATGGCTCTTGCATATAACATTCAACATCTATAACTCTTCTATCCATGTTTAATTTTCAAAAATGTATATTTATGACTGTTATCACTTACTGTTTCTTCTTCTGTTCTTTTTACACTCGTGAATGTTTATGCTTTCATTGTGTTAGTCTCATTTTTGCACTATTCCCAGAGGAAATAGAGGTAAATGTGTATATATATATATATATATATATATATATATATATATATATATTTAACTAAAGTCCTTGGAAGTTAATCTATTTGACATTTTGTATATATGTTGTAATTTTTTTTATTCTTTTACTCATTTATTCACTTTTCAAATAAAGCCCAAACCTAATTAAGGAGGTTGGATTTGCACAATTTCTATATATAAATCACAAACAATATTAATATAATATGCTTTTATTGATGGAAAGAACGGGATGTAAATTTTGAGCCATGACTGTAAGAGGAAAGCACCATTTTCTTTGCATTATTCATGAGGTGGGGGTGGAGACTTGGATTCAAGTAGTGACACAATTAGCCATTTTAGAGAAAAGTCATAAATGCTATTTTCAATAGAATAATACAGTACAAAATATGGGGGGGTGATGATAAGGCAGTAAAGGAGGAAAAATGAAAAAAATGTGATAAAATAAAAAGACAGTAGAACAAAGTGAGAGTGGGAGAGAGGGAGACAAAGGAAAGAGAGGCATGAATGAATGCACTAATGAAAGTAACAGTAAAGACTTTCCCACTGGTTCTATATTTCTTCAAATGTTGTGTTTATTATTTGTTTTTTGTTTTGTTTGAAAACAATTGGTTCTTGAGTGTAAATAAGAATTTGTTAGTCCAAGTTTTATAAATTACTTTGCATATATGCAATAGGAAAATCTAGAACTTGAGGTCTTAAAACCTTTTCATACTGAGAGATTCTACACAGCAATAACATTTGTATATATAAGGAAGTTATGAAAAATCATTTTCTAATTGAAAGTTACACAAACAATTTCCTATAACAAACCAATTTTGAAGGAAATACATTCACAATAATTTTTTTTTAAATATGCTTTTTACTTATTTATTTATTTTTTTTAGAGAAGCAGGGAGAGAGAGATAGAAACATCAATGTGAGAGAAACATTGATCGTCTGCTTCCTGCACGCCGCCTACTGGGGATCGAGGCCTGCAACCCAGGCATGTGTCCTGACTAGGAATCTAACCTGGACCTCTCAGTCCATGGGGCAATGCTCAATCCACTGAGCCACACCAGCTGGGCCACTCACAATAATTTTAAGAGTCTATTAATCATTACCTTTACAATTTTTGCTTCTCATTTAATATTACCACATATATAGAGAAAACTTATCTAGTTTTTAAATTTTATTTTTTCTGATGTCACCAGAATATAATTTTTTCTGTTTTTTTTTTTTTTTTTTTTTTTCTCTTTTTAATCTTATTGAGATGGCCAACTTTAATACTATGGTTACATTACACAAAGCTTATAGTTATAGAAAATTGCAACTAATATTTTTGTGTAACTAAGGTCAGTTGAAGTAATCAAGGCTGAATTTTATGATTTTCATATTCTCATTTGATGTGTTCTGAGCTACCATATTTTCACTAAGACTTTTATATTTCTTCTACAGGGTGGTACAAACTAATTCACTATATAACTTTATTTTAAACATAATATTTAAAATTAAAAAAAAAATTCTTTATTGATGTTAGAGAGAGGAAGGGAGAGTGAGAGAGAGATAGAAACGTCAGTGAGAGAGTACATCGATTAGCCACCTCCTGCATGCTCCCCCGCTGGGTATCGGGCCTACAACTTGGGCATGTGCCCTGACTGGGAATTGAACCAGCGACCTCTTAGTGTGTGGGTTGATGCTCAACCACACCAACCAGGCTAAATATAATATTTATAATGTAATATTATTTTGATAATATTTAATTTGTAGTTTTATAATATATTTCTGGCCAAAGACCCAAGTTTTAATTTTTGGTTTGGTGAATTTTAACAATCTATTTTTAAGTATAAATAACCAACTTATGTGTAATTCTATTTATTGAGTATGATCATTCTTTAGTACAGATATAATGCTTCTTTGTTTAAATATTCAGTTTTCCCTAAAATTTTCACACTTCATTTTCATGCCTTTGTTGATGCTTCCTATGGTGTGTGAAATGTTTTTCCACCACATTCCAACTTTTTGACCCTTGTAGGTGATATGCCATTTGCCTGCCTGTTCAGTATTTTGCTAACCCTCAGATATGCCATGGGAAAACTTTAATTCCCAATTCCTGGCCATGAAAGTTGAATGGACCTCATTCCATGCTTGGTTCCAGGACTTGGCACAAACTCTAGGCCTGGTTAACTCATTTATCACACTCGTTGTGCCAAAGTGACTGGTTCAGATATGGATGCGGGTCTCAATCACAGCTAAGCCTATATATTTCCTGAAAGAAAGAAAGAAGCTGTTAATTTTCCAGTACATCTGCTGTGGACCCACACAAGGATGAGCCTCTCTCAGCCAGAAGTGATCATGGAGAATGGAGAACCAAGCAATGGAGAGTGAGGAAAAGAGGTAGAAAAGGAGGGAGAAAAATATGAAAGGAGAAGGAGAAAAATAATACATAATATCTGGTGAGTTCCTAAATCCATTGTTTTAATAGATTTTTATTTATTAAAGAAAATTAAATCCCCTTCTTTAGTTGAGATGATGTAAGTTGGTTTAAATTTGTTGAATTTCAAAGAAAATATTAAAAGAGAGAAAATCTCTATCACTAAACATCCACATCAGTAATATTAAAATTCCTAACAATCAGTGTTTTGGCTCTCAATTTTTAAATTAAAAAAAAATTGTATAGATTTTTAAAAGATTAAAAATTCAGATTAAAGCAAGAATCTGAGGATTATTTTTTCCTAATACCACATGTAGTTATTTGTACAAAAGGAATACTTTTATAATATTTCATTTTATTGTCCTGTATCTTTAAAATTTTTGTGTATTATCGTTGAAAAATTCTTTCTTAAGTTTGGATTCTATATAATTTATGTGACTATAGTTTATCTGAGGATTCATTTATTTAAATTTAGCATAGGCCACATTTTAAAATAGCAAATATAAAGGTTGTAGAAATAACCAAGCTAACAATTAAATTTAGTGTGTAAGACAGGGAAGGAGGCACCATATGAAAAGGATACGTGCTCAGTCTCTGATGATCAGCTTTTCCAAATAATGTGTTTCTGTATTTCTGTTTCTTAGGTGGCTCATTCTGCTTATGATCAAGCTGTGTAACTTTTTTTCTTTGGCTCTATCTTACTGAGCTGGGAACTTTTGTTTCACTCTTTTCTTTTTTTTTTTTTTTTTTACATCTTAATATAAATTTATTGACTGATATTACATCTTGATTAGGGATTTTGTAGTACAATTTAATAATTTTAATTTAGTTTTCAATCAGTGTGACAGTTAAAAGAGCTGCAATAAGACATATAATATTTTTATTATTGTGCCCAATGTCTGACAAAAACATCTGTGGTCATTTTCTTTTGGTGTTCTAGCATTGCCTACATTTCTATGAAGAGATAACCTTTAAGCCTTGGCCAGTGTGGCTCAGTTGGTTGGGCTTCATCTCATGCACCGAAAGGTTGCTGTTCCTGGTGGGGGCACATGCCCAAGTTGTGGGATTGATCCCTGGTAGGGGGCATGCAGGAGGCAGCCAATTGATGTTTCGCTCTCACATCAATGTTTCACTCTTTTCTTTCAACAAGTGTGTGCGTGTGTGTGTGTCTGTCTGTCTGTGTGTGTGTGCTGGACAATAAAATCCATTTTCTAATAAATCTGATAGAATCCTGAAAAAAAAAAAGTATTCCACTTAGGGATAATGTGATTTTATAAAACCATAGTTCTAATCTTTGTAATTATTTATCCAAAAAATGATGAGTGTAGATCATTGATTTGTTTATATAGCGTAGTTAAGACCATACTCAATGCATTAGTGGGTTTCACCCTAGTTCTCCACTTTTCTATTATGCTATTTCAAACAAATAGACTAACCACATAGTATCACATTTATAAATTATAGGAAATAAGAGTACCGATCTAGCATTTAGAGACATTTTGATCTTTTGCATACTGTCAGTTATCAGTGTAATAACATTTATTGTTGAAAGCCTATCATTTATATTCACTTGGACTTGTTCTACAATGGTCAATTCTATGTGCTCTGGAATGACAACACATTTCTATCTAATGTAAAATAAAAATCTAATTATACTACCTACTATAGTATCGTAGTTCTTTTCTGGTGTACGAGGGGTAATGACATAGAAGAGTGTGTTGAAAGCTTGGGAATGTTGAAGGATAATTATCAAATGATTCAACCACTGAATATTTTAGCATTGTATGCCATCAATTTGTTTATCTAAAATTTGGTTAAATTATTATTGTTTAATTCAAGCATGTTTATTTTCTAATATTTCAGAAATATTTTGACTATAACACACTTTTGTGGTTTTAGTGTGATGAGAAAGAAACTAACTTTCTTCTTTTGGTACCTTAGCTAACTGAGCTAATAAAGTTGGTAGAGAGCAAGGTCTTTGGCTGATATCATCTGTGGGAACCAATTCCACACTCCATATAAACAAACAAAAACTCTCCCAAAACAAAGTTATTCATGAAGATTAGGGATAAAAAGAAATGGGAATATTTATATCAGGCATATGGAAAGAACATAAATAAAAAATATAATTTTTATATCAACTCAATTACAAGCCAAAAATGTTATATGTGAAAGAGAAGGGCTGATTTTAAATGCAAAAAGCCAAAATTCATTCCATGGGTAGAGTTTTGGTAAATAGTATTCACAAACATTATTTAGGCTCCATGAAACAGTAGCTTGGGCCCATTTTACCCTTAATTTGAGCAAAGTTAGGTTGTGCCATAAGGATTCCCATAAGCTGTCCCTCCAAGGCTCCAAAGAACTATTACTGATGTGCAGCTACAATGTGCAATATGTACTGAAAGCTTGTACACATAAATAAAAATTGATTTTAGTTGAATTCAGCAATACAAGTGGGAAAATGTCATTACTAAACGTAATAAAAATACTAATCACCTTTGTTTATAACTTTGTTGTACATATTTACCATGCTGAGTATGGCTTCAGATATTAAGAAAACCACTTCTTTTAATCTTCAGTTGTCAATTTCCAGCCTCCATTCACCTGTTTTACCTGTAGGCCAATTGGGGAAATTAGAAAATTGGTTAGTGAGAAAACTTCCATTTCTGCCACTACTTTGGTCATCACGGTGACCTCTTGCTTTCTCCCAGATTTCTGTATTGCTTAAGATTTAGTAAAGAGGAGAGACTGAGATGTTCCACAAGTTCACATTTAGCATATTAGAATATTTATAAGGGCATCTAGTCACAATCAACTATCCATAACGTTATACATATCCAAGCAATTAAATTAATATTGAACACAGTTTAATATTCACTACATAACAAAGATGTGAAAAATCTGCACTTTATGATAATAATTGGATTTGAATATATTCAAATTTGATCTGATCCTTGCAAAGTTATGATTGTCATAACATTGTTTGTCTTACAATGGTGAGGTATGCTAAAATGAGCTTAATTATTTCTAGCACTGTTAAGAAAAATGATTTAAAAAATAGATTGTTTTCATGTTATATTATTTTGAGAAGCCATGTCCTAGTAAAAATGCAATTCATACCAAAAGCTGAACAAACATCAGAATGAGTATTGTACACCCAATGCAGGCCAAAAAGTTATTGTTTTTCATAACTATAGCAATTAGTTATAAACAAAGTTTATACTGTAATTTTAAAAATATAGTTACTATTTTTATTTGCTAGGGCAGCCATAACATAATACCACACACTGGGTGACTTAACAGAAATTTATTTTCTCACCAGTTCTAGAAGCTGTAGGTCTAAGATCAAAGTGTTAGAATATTTGGTTTCTTCTGAGGTATCTCTCCTATGCTTTCAATCGGCTGCCTTATTTGTTCTGCAATTTTTTGTGTTATTCAAATGTTACTTCAATAATTATAATTTCAGTCATATGAAGTGTTGACTTTTGACTTTTGCTCTTCACACTAAACTGCACTGTAGAAAAAAATGTCTTTGATTAAAAAGATGATATTTGATCTTAAACAGAACCAAGTCAGAGTTATATAAAATTAACATTAGTGTTTTTAGTTATTTCATTTTGAATATTACTCTATTATAGGACCTATGATGTTTCATTTAGACCTTTTGTTTATGTCAATGTAGTTTGCTCAGTAAAGTAGGAAGAGACAGTTTGAATAAGGAATTTTAGATTAAGCCTTTATGCAACAGATTCAAGAGTAATGTGATGCAAAAAAAAATTTTTTTAACAGAATAGGCAAATAATGGAAGTTCTTATGACATATGTAAAGAATGGTGATTGTTTCCAAAGAACTACTAAATCAGAGTACACAAAGCTATTGCTTTCATCAGAAGCAAACTTACACAGTCTTTAATTCACAAATATACCCAACAGCCAAACACAGCATCTAGTCAAAGTCAAGATACAGTTGCTTTTCAAGAAGTTCACTCATAGTTAAATTCTTGGAGATTCTTCTAATTGTTCTGTAGACTTTGGTTAGGAAGTACCTGTTGGCTCATAAGTTTAAAAAAATTGATAACAACCACAACATATTCTAAGTGTTTATAGTAAGTTAGGTAAATCAAAGGTCAATTTCTCAGATTTAGGGTCCCCTGGTAGACCCAGAATTCAAGCCTGCATAAAGTATTGTTGAAGTCTATTCTTTCCTCACTGTTAAATTAGTTGTCTCATTGTCTTAGTTATTTAGAAAAAAATATTACTTGCATAGATGATGAAACCCCCCCCCAAAAAAAAAGCTCATTATAGTAAACACAATTACTATAAAAATACCCAGTAATGAGGAGATGGTCAATTTGAACAACTCAAAATATTCTATATTCCTTATCTAAAAGAACTTTTCCCCCTACTTTGATTATTTTAAAGAGAAAATGCCAACCTAACATTTTTCAATTAAAACTAATAATTTTATAGGTATTAATTTTGTTATTATATAAACAATAGTAGTCTTCTCTTCATGCTGAACTCTTTACAAACACAATTTTTGATACATATAAAAAGTTATTGTTCTCTATCTATAAAGACATGACTTAGACTTACCTGTTTCAATAACATAACGTTATACTTTTCAATGAATGGTAATTCATTTAGAGTACTAATGTGCTTTCTCTTTGTATAAAATGCACATAAGCACTCACACACTTGAACACTGACCTAACATAAATTAGTGATATAGTAATAAGTATATTCACACCAACTGCAGCGAAATCCAATTTTTGGGCAGCAAATTGTAATAATGATATAATAAACACAAGAATTAGTCTTCTATGTACACCTTGAAAACTAGACAAATATCTGGGAATAATATTTTCAGTCAATGGACAAAAATGCATAAATATCATCTCTGAGACATAAGGAAACAATGAGGTTTAACATTGTTTCAGGTTTCTACATACAGAATGCAGGTACAGGGAAAGGAAATCCAAACAGAAACATAAATTTGATGAGATGAGGAGATGGAGATGAGAAATTCATGGAAGATGAGACAATGGAAGCCGCTGAAAGGTTTCAGGTATTATACAGATAAGTTATTCAGAAATCTGCCTACGGATCAACTTGAGTTGTTAATAAGTTTAACATTTTCCAGGTATAAATTGAGCAGTCACTAGGAGAGTCAAACCATGACTGGATAGTTCCAGTTGTAAACTGAGTGGCTCCCAGAGATTACACAGAGCAGGAGACAGCTGAGCTCTGACTAGGCAGAGCAGAAAGTACTTAATGATCATATGAAGCATACAGTGGAGACCACAGCTGGTGATATCTCTTAGTAGTAGGACTGAATTAGCCTTGGAGTGAAATATGGTATAGACCCATCCTTTAAAAATCATGTATAACCAATGGACACAAACAATAGTATGGTAAAGGCAGGGGGAAGGCAGGAGTGGGGAGGAAGGGGTCAATGGGGAAAAAAGGGAGACATATGTAATACTTTCAACAATAAAAATAAATTAAAAATTAAAGTCATCCAACAAAACAAAGCATGCTATAGGGAGATTCAATTCATTAATATAACTAACATATTACAATAAGTTAATATAAAAGTAACTTAACTGTCTGCCAAAAGAAAACTTAGTACAATTAAAAAGAAAGACAATAAACTTATATCTAATTTAAAATAAACTTTTAATAATAAACCTTGAAATGAAGAAAATTTTAGACCCCAAAAATGTTAATAGTTAACTATATAACACCTTTGGAGGTAAATACTGTCAATCTTATATTATAATATGCAAACTACATCAGCATTTAGAAAATCAGAAAATACTTTCTTAATCATATAACAATGCTAAAATTACTCTGCTAGCAAGTCAGAACATTAGAAGAAAATAAATCTAAAGAGTTATATCTTTGGGACTATAGACTCAAAAATACTGAACAAAATATTAACAACAAATCACATCAAACATTATATAAAATGAAAAATGTGATCAAGTAGTGTTTGGTAGTATTGTTAATTTGATAACAGTTTTAAAAATTGATTTAGTTTTTCATATTAATAAAATTAAAAACAAAAATAAAAAAGCATATTCTCTCAATATCTGCAGAAAATAACATTTAACAAAATTCAACACTATTCATAATCAAAACCCTGGGAATCCCAGGAATAGGGAAATTTTCTCAATTTTGCAAATCCTATATTTTAAAAATAAATGACCAACCTAATACTTAATGGGTATACACTGAATGTTTTCCTCCAAGAAAGAAACAAATCAGGATATCTATCTGATCTTAGGACTTTTAGTTAATATTGCACTGTAAGTCCTAGCTAGTAAAATAAAGGGTAGAGAAAGAAATCGTGTATAGGAAACGGATAGGTATAGTAAAATTATCTTAATTTTTGTTTTATTGTATAAATGTTTTTATTGATTTTAGAGAGAGAGGGAGAGACAGCAAGAAATATTGATCAGCTGCTTCCTACATGCCCCCTTTTGAGAACAGGCTGGCAAACCAGGCTTGTGCCCTGACTGGGAATCGAACCAGTGGCCTCCTGGTACATGGCATAATGAAAAACCAACCGAGCCATACTGACCAGGGCTTGGTTCTGTCAATTTTTAGATGATATGTTTGTGTCTATAAACATAACTAAAACATCTAATTAAAAAAGAGCTTCTAGAATCTTGAAAGTAGTGAACTTGATTACAGATTATATAAGCAATTATATCTATAAGTAATCAAGGACCAATTGGAATTTAGAATCAGAAAATATTCTGGTAGCATCATAAATCAAAATATGTCAGGGTATTAATTTAACAAAATATTTACAAGATTAATATGTTTAAAACTGCAAAGTAATATTGAAAAAAATAAAGAAGACAAAATAAATGGAGAGATATACATACTGTGTTCTCAGGCTGAATATTTAAGCCGTTAATTCTCCCCAAATTATCTCTATATTTAATGCAAACAAAAAAAAAAAAAAAAAAAACCTCAGCAAGCTACTTTTTAAAAAAAATAAATTGACAATTTCTTTGAGACCCATAGAGTGAATTAGTACATCTTTATTAGCTGTATAATAATTACTATAATGTTTGAGGGTACTTTGGAAATACAGAAAAAATTAATATGGCTCTTGGGAAGGCAATGGTTTCAATGTGGTGGACACATGAACAGCGACTCCTAATAACACAGAACGAGAAATGCATAAGGCCAGAAAATCTGTTTTAAAGAGAGACAAAATCATAAAATGCAGAAAATATGTGTTTGTATGATTTTCTAGAGAGCAATTGCTCAGATATGTCAAATTATTTAAAGTGTACATACTCTTTAATACAATCATTCTAGAGTTTAATATAATGATGTGTTCAGATAGTTTTCATTTTATATTTGCATAATAGAAGTATTTAAATAGTGAAAAATGGAAGCAACTTAAATAATATGTAATATGGAGAGAATTAAATAATAACAGAGTGGTGGTGTCTTAAAATGTAAAATAATGGAATATATACAAATATTCATGTCTCAGAAATATTTCTTATATATTATTATAAAAATGTGTCTATGGGAGGTATATGTATTATATATGGAAATATACATATATATAAGAAATATTTTATGATGCACTCTATATAGCAAAAAACTGGCTAAAATTTTTTTCAGGGATCAGATAGGTAGTTCATTTGCAGTTTTTGTTTCCTTTTTTGGCTAATCTGTATATTATGAAGTTTATACAGATGGCATGCTACCTTTAGGAATAATAAATACAATATAATATATCTATGGAGCTTACATTGTGCTTTCCCAGAAATTTTATGTACCGTGCTTCTTCATCCTTTGGAGGACTAAATAGGTTGAATACGGGTAAGGGAACAATTCAAAAGATATAATGTTCTATTTTTTCTTCTTTAAAAGTTATTGAAATACTGGTTATGATTCATGTTTATCATATGCATTTTCAAAATAAAACTTTTATAAATTTACTGTGAAAATATAAAGTCTCCTTAGTCCAGTATTGTTTTGCTGTTTCTAAAATCTGTTTTTGCAAAATTATTCACCATGACCAAGTGGGATTCATCCCAGGGATGCAAGGCTGTTACAATATTCGCAAATCAATAAATGTGATACATCACATAAACAAAATGAAAGATAAAAACCATATGATCATATCAATAGACGCTGAGAAAGCATTTGACAAAATCCAGCACCCATTTCTGATAAAAACGCTCAGCAATTTGGGAATAGAGGGATCATATCTCAACAGTATAAAGGCCATATATGAAAGACCCACAGCCAACATCATACTCAATGGACAAAAACTAAAAGCATCTCCCTTAAGAACAGGAACAAAACAAGGATGCCCACTTTCACCACTCTTATGTAACATAGTCCTGGAAGTCTTAGCAACAGCAATCAGACATGAAGAAAAAATAAAAGGGATCCAAATTGGAAAGGAGGAAGTGAAACTGTCATTATTCGCAGATGACATGATATTATACATAGAAAACCCTAAAGACTCCATAAAAAATCTACTAGACTTAATTAATGAATTTGGCAAAGTAGCAGGATACAAAATTAACATCAAGAAATCGACAGCATTCTTATACACCAATGATGAACTCACAGAAAGAGAAACTAAAAAAACAATCCCATTTACCATTGCGGCAAAAAAATTAAGATACCTAGGAATAAACTTAACCAAAGAAGTAAAGGACCTATTTGCAGAAAACTACAGGACATTGAAAAAAGAAATAGAGGAAGATATAAAAAAGTGGAAGCACATACCTTGTTCATGGATTGGAAGAATTAACATCATTAAAATGTCCATACTACCCAAAGCAATCTATAGATTTAATGCAATCCCCATCAAAGTACCAACGACATATTTCACAGAACTAGAACAAATACTTCAGAAGTTCATATGGAACCAAAAAAGACCCCGAATAGCCACAGCAATCTTGAAAAAAAAGACAAAGTAGGCGGGATCACAATACCGGACATCAGGTTATACTACAAAGCTACTGTAATCAAAACAGCCTGGTACTGGCACAAGAACAGGCACATAGATCAATGGAATAGAACAGAGAACCCAGAAATTGACCCAAAACATTATGCTCAATTAATATTCGACAAAGGTGGCAAGAGCATACAATGGAGTAAAGACAGCCTCTTCAATAAATGGTGTTGGGAAAATTGGACAGCTACATGCACAAAAATGAAATTAGACCATCAGCTTACACCATACACAAGAATAAACTCAAAATGGATAAAAGTCTTAAATGTGACTCATGAATCCATAAAAATCCTAGAAGAAAATGTAGGCAACAAAATTTCAGACATCATACGCAGCAGAATTTTCACTGATATATCACCTAAGGCAACAGAAACAAAGGAAAAAATGAACACATGGGACTACATCAAACTCAAAAGCTTCTGCACAGCAAAAGAAACAAGCATCAAAGTGGAAAGGCAACCCACTGTATGGGAGAGCATAATTGCCAATGATATATCAGATAAGGGATTAATCTCCAAAATATATAGAGTGCTCATACATCTCAACAAAAGGAAGACAAAGAACCCAATTAAAAAATGGGCAGAGGAACTAAATAGACACCTCTCCAAACAGGACATACAAATGGCCAAGAGACATATGAAGAAATGCTCTACATCACTAATCATCAGAGAGATGCAAATTAAAACAACAATGAGGTATCACCCCACACCTGTCAGAATGGCCACCATTAACAAAGCATCAAACAACAAGTGTTGACGAGGGTGTGGAGAAAAGGGGACTCTGGTACACTGCTGGTGGGAATGCAGACTGGTGCAGCCACTATGGAAAACACTATGGTGTTACCTCAGAAAATTAAAAATTGAATTACAATTTGATCCAGTGATCCCACTCCTAGGAATATACCCTAAGAAGCCTGAAACACCAATCAGAAAGAATATATGTACCCCCATGTTCATAGCAGCGCTATTTACAATAGCTAAGATCTGGAAACAGCCCAAGTGCCCATCAGTAGACGAATGGATAAAAAAGCAGTGGTACATATACACAATGGAGTACTATGCAGCTGTAAGAAAGAAAGATCTCTTATCCTTTGAGACGACATGGGAGGACCTGGAAACTATTATCCTAAGTGAAACAAGCCAAGCAGAGAAAGACAAATATCATATGATCTCACTTATTTCTGGAATATAATGAACATAACAGTCTGAGGAACAGGGTAATCCCAGATACGTGGAAGTAGGGTACAGACTGACAATTGCCAGAAGAGGGGGTGGGGGAGGGGAGCGATGAACCACAGAACTTGTACGCATGTACTCATAACCAGTGGACATGGACAACAAAACTGGGGATGGGGCAGGGAGGGAGGGGGAGGAGGGTGTCAATGGAGGAAAAAGGAGAAACATCTGTAACAAAAGTAAATTAATAAAAAAAATTAAAAAATAAAAATAAATAAAAACATAAAATCTGTTTTTGTGAAATCTTATGTGTAATTCAATCTTGCTTATTTGTGAATTGAAAGCTTAAGTGATTAAAATCTTACTGATGAGCCTTCTTTAGCAAGTGTTTAGTATTTCAAGATGTACATGTTGATTACTAACCTTAATCTTATCTTGAACTTCATTCTCTTTATTCTCTTTTGCTCACTCTTTCTTATTTAAACCATATTTCATGAATTTTAATTTAAAATATAGAACAATGTAATACTAGAACTTCTTATCAACCATTCAGATCATATTATTTCACTAGTTAATATTTGCCATATTTTCCTTAGATGCCTTTTTAAATAGCAATAATATATTATTTACAGTTGAAGCACCTTTGCTTTCTCTTCCCCCTCTTCTATTCTCAGTATTGTTTTCTTGATGTTTGTAAGCATTATTTAAATTGATTTGAGAGAGAGAGAGAGATAGAGATTTGTTGTTCCACTTATAGGTGCTTTAATTGGTTGATTGTTGTAAGAGTCCTGACCAGGGTTTGAACACAAAACCTTGCCATATCAGAACAATGCTCTAACCAACTGAGCTACCCGGCCAGGGCCAGTTTCTAAGCATTTTGTTATCTATTATTTTATGATACCAATATGCTTTTGTAAACAATGTGTGTACATGTATATATTTTAAGCTGTATGCATATAATGTAATTTTTCTGCAAGATGGTCATATCTGAGCAAAGTATTTTTGAGATATAACCATGTGGATAAAAGGTTGACACAATTAATTCATCTTAACTTACATGTAAAATGGATGGTATACTCAATGACTGACACATAAATAAAACAAAACTCAACATGTATTATTGTTCATTTTATATTGCTTGTGGCTCCTGAATAACAAACTGACATATTCATTGTCCTTTGTATTCTCACATCAACTTGCTCATTATAATTTAAAATAATATGAGGCAGCAAGTGCTATGCCAATCTTCTTCACATTTAAATGTGCATATTCTGTAAATGATGAAACTGCAAAACTCCCTGCCAACCCTACCTTGTAATTATGACAGTTGTTCAAGAAACATGATAGTATTTTCCTAAACAATTTTTTTTTTTTTTTTTGCTTTCTTGGTTGATTTTTGTTTGTTTTCTCCAGACGAATCGTATGGAAGTATGCTTCTTATACAGCAAGCAGTTTTTAATTAAAGTATACATAATTGATATATAATATTATATTAGTTTCAGGTGTACCACATAGTGTTTCAACATTTATCTACCTTATGAAGTGATCACCACAACAAGTCCATTAACCATCTGTCACTGTAAAAAGTTATTGCAGTATTATTGACTATATTCCCTTTGCTGTCTATTACAGCAAGTATGTGACATTTATTTTATAATTGAGAGTTTGTATCTCTTAATCCTCTTTACTTTTTGTGTTTATCCCCTGCCCCAACTATGAGTCTGTTTCTGTTTTGTTCTGTTTATTCGTCTGTTTTATTTTAGATTACATATATAAGTGAAATCATATGGTATTTGCCTTTCTCTGACTGACTTATTTCACTTAGTATAATACCCTTTAGGTCCATCCATGCTGTCTCAAATGAAAAGATTTTGTTCTCTTTCATGGCTGAGTAACATTCCATTGTATATATGTATCACATCCTCTTTATTCATTTGTCTATCTGTGGACAGCTAAGGTGCTTCCTCATCTTGGCAATTGTAAATAACACTGCAATGAACATAGAGGTGCATGTATCTTTTCAAATTGGTGTTTTCATTTTCTTTGTATAAATACCTCTAAGTGAAATTATTGTGTCATATGGTAGTTCTATTTTCAGTTTTTAAGGAACCTCCATACTGTTTTATAAAGGGGCTACAAAAATTGACAATCTTACCAACAGTGCACCAGTATTCCTTTTTCTCCACACCCTTGCCAACACTTGTTATTTGTTGTCTTTTTTATAATAGCTGCTCAGACAGGTATGAGGTGGTATCTCATTATGTTTTTAACTTGCAATTCCCTAATGTTTAGTGTATGTTTTCTTTGGATAAATGTCTATTCAAGTCCTCTGCCTATTTTTAAATCAGATTTCAAATTATACTACAAAGCTATAGTAATCAAAACAGTATAGTATTGACACAAACATAAAGACACATAGACCTACGAAACAGAATATAGCATCCAGAAATCTATCCATGATTATGAAGTCAATTAATCTATGATAAAGGAGGCAAGAATATACAATGGGGAAAATTTGTTCAATAAATGGTGTTGATGAAACTGGACAAATCCATGCAGAAATAAAACTGGACCACTTTTTCACACCATTTACAAAAATAAAATTGATTAAAGACTTAAATATATACCTGAAACCATAAAAGTCACAGAAGAAAACATAGGCAGTAAACACTTTGACTTGGGTCTTCACAATATTTTTTTTGATACATCCCCTGGTGGTAAGAATAACAAAAGTAAAAATAAATATATAGGACTACATCAAACTAAAAAGGTTTGCACAGAAAAGGAAACCATCAACAAAATGGAAAGGAAACCTACTGAATGGGAGAAGATATTTGCAAATGATATATCTAATAAAGATTAACATTCAAAATATATTAAAAAATCAACTCAACATTGAAAAAAGCAAACATTCCAATTGTAAAATGGGCAAAAGACTTGAATAGCAAGCGCGTATCTGGCACCTGTACACCTGGCACCTAATTCATGTTGCCAGAGAAATTACACATTTGTTTAATCTATTTGAATCAACAATTTTTATTCTAAAAAAAAATTCAATATTCGGAGTAAGTATATGTTAAGACTACATTTCTGAAAATGTGGTGTCAATTCATATTAAAACTGTTATTTTAAAAATTACTCATGAGGATTTCAAATTTTACATGAGCTACTTTCTAGGTCTCCAGTATTTGTCCCTTGATAAGTCATACATGTATCTCAGTTAAGTATCATTATTCGTATTGTTACTAGTGGTCCACAAGTAGTGGAAAAAACAATGTTGAATAAAAGAAGTTGGGAAAACGCACTTTATGTGATGGAGTACTACTACTCTAAACTGCCATTTCTACACCTACTACTGTTACTACAATAATGTCCACATTGGTAAGTTGTCATTGATTTTTAAAAATAGTATTTAAATTAGAAAAGGATCATAAAAACACATATTTTTAATTTCCAAAATTTCACTTTAACCACAATATTGGAGCCTATTTTAATAAAAAGAGACAAAAAGGAAGATATGCAAGTAGTATTTTCCCGATAAGAATAGTCTACATTCCATGGGTAGAAGCCCCGGATTTTACCTGAAGAGACAGGTGTTCCCATGCTAATCTCCATTTTTCCTAAAATTGGTTAGTTAATGCAAAGCTGAAAAAAATTCCCCCGCTCTCTTGGATTGAGTATTGTTGAAGCAAGCATGAATTTCAAAGAACTGAGACAAGTAACCAGAGAAGTAAGACGGCTACAGTAGACATGAAAATGAGCACATATTACAATGAGATACACACAGAAACAGAGAATATAAAAGTAATTTGAAATCTCTGTCTGTAGCTCAGAGAACAATCCAGAGTCGGGGCGTGGGGGAGTTGTGAAGTCCTTAGACTTTACTAAATGTTAAAGACACAGATTGGCAGTAGGCAGAATGAGAAATTGGCTCAAAATCAAATCATGAGTTACAGAAATATTTATGGGCAGGCAGAGGACAAGGAGTAATAAGAACACAGAAAAACTGATTATAGAAGGTATAAAAATAGTACAGAAAAAAATGATGTCACTCAAGTAAATAGATTTGAGAAAACATTATGGAAACATGGCAAGCTGAAAAGACAAAGTAAGAAAAGTAATATAAAGTGTTCCTTGCATATAGACTGAGGTCACTGATGACATACGGGAGAATAGTCATTGTGTAAAAAAGGAATAAAGATTTCAATGTACCTTTCTTCAGTGCTTGAAGAAAGCAAAGTTTTTTAAAAGAATGTTTTAATTTTGAGAGAAATGAGAGGCACAAAAATGGCTGCCAAATTATTCTTATTTTTTATTACTGGCTAAGGATGTGACTTAATGTTTAAAGGGTAAGAGCTCAGAGTAAAGAGAGAAGTAGATGTTATAGGAGTGAAAGAGATTATTTATGGATCATTTATACTTCAGAAACGTTAAGGAGACATTAAGAGTGCTGGCTAAAGAGTTAGATGCTTAGAATCAAATCTTGGTTTATCCTTCACCAGCTATGTGATTAGATTAGATGACTAATCACAGGCCTCGATTTACTCATTTTTATACTGGAGATAATGATAGCACCTACTTCCTACAGTTGCTATGAAGACTAAAGCACTTCTTAATGTAAACTGCTAAAAACAAGGCCTGGTAAAGAGTAAATATTAAATAAATGCAGACTTCAGTAGATGTGAAAAGTTGGGATGTCTGGCATCAAAAAGTACACAGTTAATTGACCTTAAATAAATTAAAGGACAGTAGCGTGACCATAGAGCATCATTAACATTTCAAAAAATTGAATGTTTTTGCAGTATTAATAGTAAAAATAATATTAATGGCAAGTACTTATAGAGGGCTTCCTGTGTGTTCCTCACTGATCAAAGGGCTTTACGTAAACTAACTCATTTAAAATCTGCAACAACACTCTAAAGTGAGTGATCATAGTCTTATCATAAAGAAGAAGAAAATGTGTGCGAAGTGGATACATAACCTCCCTATGGTCACCCAGAGAATAAATAGGTAGCCTAATGAGGATTCAGTCCCAGGAAAGGAATCCAGAGTGTGTGCCTTAGAGCCCATCTTATGTTACCTTATCCAGAGGTTTTTAAGACATATCTCTCATTATTCATAAGCCTTAACTTCTCTCTGGGAAGTGCTGACAAAGACTGACTGATGAGACATGAGGAGGAAGACCCGGTCCTGGAGAGATCTGTGACTTAAGGCACTCATTGAAGAGAAGGAGCATGCAGGAATGTCCAGCTGGGAGGTATCATGCAGTTAGGAAAAGTTTGAGAAGGGCAGGGCTGTGACAAAGTCTTCGTAAGAGCAAACAATGAAAGAATAGAGCATAACAGAAGTCCTGTTCTTTTTTAGTGGAATTCTAGATTCAATTTTACCTAGTTTACAGTGAGTTACTTTGAGTTTCACATTTCTATGTTTTTCTTCTCCATACATAAGTGTTATCTTTGTTACCTTCGTTTGAAAAATCAATACCCTTTTTAAGTACCTCATTATCATGAGCTAACTTAGTCCCTCAAAATAATATAACTTCTGGAGGAAATATCATGCTTCCTCATGAGGTAGAAATCCACATTTTATAGCACATTCTTTTGATGAAAACAACCGTGTACTACCATTTGCTCTCAGACATGCAGGGCATAGGGAGTTTTAATTTAAATTAAATGACTATCTTTTTCTCCACATGAAATGTTGTAAAACTCACTTCTTTAGAGAAAGTGGCCATTTAACTAGCTTTTAATGAATGCTGACTCTTCCTACAGTACTTGACTTTATACTTTATACTTATCCAAATATATATCCTCAGACCAGAGGATATTTTATAAATGGCAATATTATTTTCCATAATCTGACTATTATGAAACTATTTCATGGTGGATTTTATCCAAAAGATAAAAATATGTAGAAAACTTTTCCCCCTTGAAATAAATATTTTCTTTTCCTTCCTAAAACCCATTAAACACAATCATCCAGGGGTGTTTATAATATCAAAATATTTTCAGGTAAGTTATACATTCCTTTTTCTCTTTTACAAGCCACTAACACATATGATGTAACACACAAAAATTCAGTGGGATTACTTGCAACTCGGGTATTTTACCTAAGTTCCAGCCTAATACCTCTGTAATATCTCTTATAGACATCATATAACCTCTAAATTGGTCTTCTACTTTTTACATGTCTAGTTATTTGGAGTTTCTAAACATTATATAGATGTTACTCTATTTAATCTATTCAACAAGTCTGTGAAATGGGAAATCCTGGGGAAAATTATTTTTATGTCACAATTAAGGTAATAAGTGCTGTAAGATGTATTGATTTTTATAGGACATTTGATAGTATTCTATCAAATGTCAAGGCTGAGAATAAAATTCAAGCCTAAATATGTTACTATTATACTGCTATCTATATGTAATTTTCTTGTGCATGGGGCAATCAAATGTGGTTTCTACTTCCATGGATTCTATTAGCATCTACCTGCTATTATAATACCAATTCTACATGGCTGGCCAAAAGCTCTCTCTCGTGTTACAGACTTGATGGACATTTTTACTTCGTTATGGTAAGGACACTATGAGGCAGGCTGCTAGTTGCCTCCTCCACTGCCCCACTACTCCATATCTGTTCTACTTCTCCATGTTACAAGTTTCAGCTGAACACAAGATTTCACTTCCTGGATTCCCCTTCTGGGTTGCCTTTCCTTCCAGACGTGTTACTCGGTTTAGATTCTGACTCCAGAATCCCTCAACTGTATACTTTGCACCTCATCTTCAAACGTTTCCAAATTTCATATCATCTTCATCTGCTTCTAAAAATTTTTTATAGCTTTTACCTGTTATCACTGTCTTCAGTATTATTCTCCTTCCTCTATATCCTCAGCTTAAAACAAAAATCTCATCCCTCTATTTAATGGTCTCTTCTCACCTTTAGGATAAGGTTCAATTCCTAAACATGCCTTACTAGACCCACCATCGTTTGAGACTTTTCCATGTCATTGCAACAAATCCTGCCACACCTCTTCAGAAATTCTATAACCACCCTTACACACTCATTATCAAATGTTCCAAAGCATTAGCTCTCTCTCACCAGCTTCAAGTTTTTATACAATTTTCTCTTCTCCTGGGATCCATCTGCATTTCTCTTATCACCATATTTTTCTAACTCTTACACATTCTTCAGATTATTTATTTATTTCTTGACAGAAATGTGAGTCCCTGGATTACTGCCCCAGTTAGCTTAGCTGACTTTATTATGTAATGCCTTCACTTATTACAGTTGGTTGCATTGCAGTTAATGCAATGACCCCTCATCTTTGAAAGACTAAATTCCTTTTGTGTATGTTGACTGTGATTTATCTCACTGTAAATCTAAATCCAGCTCAGTGTGTGGCAGAAATTCAACACTCAATGAATATTTGTTGAATTAAAAGAAGAATGGAGAAATAAAATTGTCGTAGTCTGCTCTGACTGCTCTGACAAAAGATCACAAAAATGCATTTATTTTTCACAGTTCTAGAGACTGTGCAGTTTAAGATCAAGGTGATCACAGATCTAGTGTCTGGGAAGAACTGCTTAATGGTTTGCAGATGACCATGTTTTCCTTTTATTTTCACGTGGCAAAGAGCAGAGAGCCAGAGCGAGCTCTCCTGCCTCATAAAGGCACTAACTCTAACCCTGGCTGGTGTGGCTCAGTGGGTTGGAGCATTTTCCCATACATTGACAGGTGGCAGTCTGATTCTGGGTAAGAGCATATACCAGGGTTGCCAGTTAGATCCTTGGTTGGAGTGCGTAAGGGGAGGCACGGACCGGATCTATGTTTCTCTCTAACATTGATGTTTCTCTCTATATCTCTCTCCCTTCCTCTCTTTAAATCAATTTAAACATTTTTAATAAATAATAAATAAATAAAGGCACTAATCCTGAAGTACCTCCCAAAGACCCACCCATGGGATTAGAGGTGAGGAGATTAAGATATGCATTTTGAGAAAACACAAGCATTCAGTCCAAAAAAGAAATCATTCTTAATTTTGAGAAAAATTTTTCAACAACTGAAGATAGTAGTACCTCCATCAATATCCTCAACTCTCTAAAAAAAATGCTTTCATTTCCTTTAGCCAGATTTTAAAACAAATGCACAATACCTACTTGAATATCGACTTGAATATGTTTGATCCTGTGGACTTTTTTGTAACTTGTGGTGCTCAGAGCTGATATTGTTGTATCCAATGGTATATGAGTAGGACTGACAGCTGGGAATGGTTCATATAGTCATTGCAGTTGAATTAATCCCATCTGAGTGAAAACTGCCTTTTTGACAACCCTGTCAGGCCATTGACTTATATTCTACGTGCTCTCTCCACTTAAATTCCAGATATTTTTCCCTTAAACTGTTGGAAATTCACAATTCACCTGTCCTCTACCTTAGCATTTGGTTCCTGAATTTAAGTACAACAGTATATTAGGAAATGAATTATTCAATATTGCCAGTAGCTAATATTGCAATTCTTGTTTTCGACTCTGAAGGCATTCAGTGATACTTGTTGGCGAATTTTGAACACAATTTTTCTTTTCATTATTTTTATTGCTGCAATTATAAAAGAGGAGTAGGAAGAATGCTGAGCCACCAACTCCTTCACTTCTGCTTCTGTTTTCCCAGGGACTGGAAATATGGACCCTGACCTTAACAAACTGTCTAATTGTCTGTTTCCTCTAAGAAGTTCATGGGACAAAGATTGAAATTCGAAATAGTTTCTATATCTCTGACTGCCTTTCATCAGAGTAAAACTCACATTGTGAATTCTAAACTTGCTATTCTTACAACTTATAAATGATTTTTTACTTACAGTATCTGTTAAAGAACTTTCTTTTAATGTTAAGTAATGCTTATTAGGACTTAATTATCAAAATAAATATTTTCATCTTGTTATAAAAATGTATAAATGACAGATAAAGTACTTCTATAATACAGTAACCTATGTTAAATGAAAAGAAAAGACATGTACATATATGTATATATAATGTATACATATATACAATTGTATATATTTTATATCTTACACAGGTGTTATAAACCTAAAATATAGATATTTTAGGTTTCCTGCTGATTAATATGTGATAGAAAGATCATTCGATTCTTGTTGCAATTTAATAGTTAAAGCCCTCTGAATACAATTAAAAAAAAAATAGACCAGTAGGTAAATGTCATGATTCTTGCTCTAGCTTATAATAATATAGAAACAAACAAACAAAAAACCTTTCAAATACAATTCTTTCCAAGGAATTCTGTGTTATAATGTGGAGTAGGTACGGTATTTTTTTCTTTGGCTAGGACTTTTGTTCATTGAGATTTCATTTCAATTTAGTCTTTACTTCTCTCTCCACACACTTTAATGTCTATACCTATATCTATTTTTTTGCATTTCTGAAAAGTAGAATACATTTTCAGCTGATTATGAGAGAGTGTACATATAACTGTTGCTAAATGAGCATTTGACTTTAATGCAATTGACAAAAAGGAGGGAAAATCTGAAGTTCCAATGATTTAGTGAGGAGTACCAATGATCTGCATAATTATGAGTCTCATCAA
The DNA here is from genome assembly GCA_030848825.1 of Tadarida brasiliensis. Classification (NCBI taxonomy): domain Eukaryota; kingdom Metazoa; phylum Chordata; class Mammalia; order Chiroptera; family Molossidae; genus Tadarida; species Tadarida brasiliensis. The sequence continues at coordinate 68,320,551 of CM061266.1, forward strand.
TCAACCGGGGTGAAATGGTAACTTATAAATCTTCTGGAAATAAAGCTTTGTTATAATGAAATCGTGTCTCTTATTTTGTTTTATTTTGAATTATGTCTCTACTAATTGTGTAGGCTTCTTGATGACTTAGAGGGAAAAAAGAGTAATAAAAATCCTGGAAGAAAACATAGGCAGTAAAATCTCAGACATCCCTCACAGCAATATTTTCACTGATATATCTTCTAGAGAAAAGGAAACAAAGGAAAAAATAAACAAATGGGACAACATCAAACTAAAAAGTTTCTGTACAGCAAAAGAAACCTTCAATAAATGAAAAGACACTCCACTGAATGGGAGAACATATTTGCCAATGCTACATCTGATAAAGGGGTTAATTTCCAAAATATATAAAGAATTTACAACTCAATACCAGAAGGATAAACAACCCAATTAAAAAATGAGCAAAGGACCTGAATAGACACTTCTCCAAAGAGGACATACAGATGGCCAATAGACATATAAAAAATGCACAATGTCACTAATCATCAGAGAGATGCAAATTAAAACCACAATGAGGTATCACCTCACACCTGTTAGAATGGCTGCCATCAATAAATCAATAAACAACAAGTGCTGGCGAGGATGTGGAGAAAAAGGGAACCAACGTTTCTGCACTGTTGGTGGGAATGAAGACTGACACAACCACTACAAAAAACAGTATGAAGTTTCCTCAAAAAATTAAAAATAAAACTGCCTTTTGACCCAGTGATCCTACTTTTGGGAATATAACTTAAGAAATCCAAAACACTAATTTGAAAAAAAATATATGCACCCCTATGTTCAGTGCAGCTTTATTCACAATAGCCAAGATCTGGAAACAGTCCATGTGTCCATCAGTAGAGGAGGGGATAAAAAAGCTGTGGTACATATACACAGTGGAATACTATTTGGCCGTAAAATAAAAGAAATCTTCTATTTTGCGAAAGCATGGATGGACCTGGAGATTATTATGCTAAGTGAAAGAAACCAGTCTGAGAAAGATAAATACCATATGATCTCACTTACTTGTGGAATCTATTAAACAAAATAAACAGACAAAAGAAAAACATGTATACATAGAACAGACTGACGACTATCAGAGGGGAAGGAGGTTGGGGGACTGGATGAAAGAAGGTGATGGAAATAAGCAAAAATCACACACACACACACAGGATTCAACATGTAGATACAGATAACAGTGTGGTGATAGCTGGAGGGAAAGGAGGTTGGAGGCTAGGTGGAGGTGGGCAAAGGGGAATGAGAACTGAAGGACACTGCTTGTGTGATGGGAATACAATGCAGTGGGCAGATGATGCTTTATTGAGTTGTGCACTTGAAACCTGTATGGTTATATGAACCAATGTCATCTCAATAAATTCAATTAAAAAATAATAATACTTGGATTTGAAAAAAAGAATCATATGAAGGGATACATACTCTACAGAAATAGTTTTTTATTGTTTTAGCCATTGTCTTAGTCTAAGGCAAACTTTAAACTATATCTATTTATATGTTCACTGAAATGAAAATAAAATCAAACCAAAAATTGCAGTGGAAAATTTAATAGGCAAGAAGAACTTTTTCTAAGGCTGTTAAAATAGGGGAGAGAGGTCAGAACTCAGCTGGAGATCAACTTCACTAAAACAAAAGGCTGGAGAGTGTTTAAGAGCTGAGTGGGAGATTTTAGGCCATCTGTTTCCTAATTGGCTTTAGCAAAATGGAAGCTATTTTAGCAAAAGTAAAGCTTCTCATAGCTTCATATCAGGAGGTAGTTCTCTAATTTGGCATAAGCCTGTCAAAGTTAGGCTTCTTGAGAAAGACATTCCCTATTTTCTAAACTAACAAGAAGCTTTTAAAAAGATTTACATTCCCCCAAAAGCAGGGGGAAAATGTACAACCTTGGGTTTTCTGAATCAAAGGCTCTACAAAAAGGAATGTCAGTGGCCTAGAATCAGGAGGAATCCTGTCTAAATTTAGTCAAGTTGCAGGAGACATCAGTCATTGTGGTCAAGGAAAATTCAAAATCTCTTTACTTTGGTGAAGTTCAATCTGATCACTCTAACCCACAATTTGTTGTCCTCCTATTAATTTTTGAACTATGTCATACACTGGTATGCCACTTGCTGGATCAGCCTAGGAGCATTTTTGACGGGGGTACGTTGTTTTAAGTGTAGTTCGAATCTCTTTCAATAGAAATGGAGCCCCAAGTTCACTATCATTTTCACCACTACTTAATGTTTAATAATCGCCTGATTTTCTATCTTCAGTTATCTGCTACATCAATAAAGGCATATGGATTTAAAGCCACTGCAGTTCATGTGGGCTTTAGTACATTTAGCATCGTTAGTTACTATGTTAGGATTCTCCAGAGTGAAGAACCAATGGTATGCATACACATAGAGAAAGAAACATGTTTTAACAAATTGGCTCACACAGTTGTGGGGCTGTCTTTCCAAAATTTGCAGAGCAGGCCAGCAGGCTGGAAACTGAGGCAGAAGTTGATGTTGCAGTATTGAGTCTGATGGACGTCTACAGGAAAAAATCTTTCCACTCCAGGGATCGCAGTTTTTTCTCCTAAGACCTCCAACTTATTGGAAAGGACCCAAGAACAGTACGGAGCACATTCTACTTTACCTGGGGATCATCAATAAAGGCAATTTCCTAATACTATCCTCTGAGAAAAGTATTACTTTCAGTATTTGTAGAATTATACTTACTTAGATTTCTGGACGTCTGGAAAAGGTGCTTATTAAAATAATAGTTTGCAATACAATTAATTTAAAAGGGGAGTCAAAAACTCAAATTATGGAAGGATTTTAGTCAACTTTTCAAAAGCAGAGTGTGTAAAATGTTAATAACTTCTATTTAATTTCATATTTTTTCTTGTCTACATATTTTTCTTCAAAATATTTAAAAAAAAATTTTTCTTTATTGATTTTATAGAGAAAGAAAGGGAGAGGAAGAGAGAAATAGAAACATTGATGAGAGAGAACATTGATTAACCGCGTCCTGCATGCCTCCCACAGGGCATGTGCCCTGACCAGGAATCGAACTGGTGACCTCTTGGTGTATGGGTCAACGCTCAACCACTGAGCCATGCCGGCCGGGCTAAAATATATTTTTAATTGATTTTATTGATTTTAGAGAAAGAGGAAGACAGAGAGAAAGAGAAAGAGAGAGAGAGAGAGAGAGAGAGAGAGAGAGAGAGAGAGAGAGAGAAAGAAACATTGATATGAGAGAGAAAGATCTTTTGATGTTTGGAGTCGGCCCCACTATGCACCCCAACTCAAGTATGTGCTCTGACCAGAATTCAAACCCACCACCTTCTGGTGTGTGGGATGATGTTTCACCCAACTGAGCCACATTGGTCAGGGCTCTTTAAAATATTTTAAACATCCTAGTACTGTATCTAATAGTGAAAATTTTGATAAATCCCAAAGGCAATAGTCTCAAGATAGTACATAATCTTAAACAGATGATTTGCAACAAGAAATGCACTACTGAGCCAATCCACGTCTCTCCTGCAAACAAGGCTCCAGTATATGTGCTGTTTCTCACCTTATTTTCCAATCGCTTGCTGATTAACACCTTCGTTGTTGTAAAATGTGTATCTACCTAAACCTTTTAAATAGGGGCATGTAATTTGCAGAGACTTAAATGACATATAAACTAGTTTTATTATTGAACAGTTCAGCCATCCTCATATTAATTCTATGTAAACAATATTACAAATAACATTATAATGCATACACCTTCAGGCACTATCCTTTAATATGCCTTTTGCAATTGAAAGAATTATTTCATTATGAACATTTAGTATGGAAAAGAAAAAGTAATCACAAAATTGAAGCACTTGGAGGAGGCAATTATTTGGTACTGGGATGTTCAAAGTAACTTTGACATATTTCAAAGATGTCATTTTTCAAATACTGAAAAATGACTTATTGTTTTTTACTTTGTATCTGGTACTATAATTTTGAAAGAGTTACATAAGATTCCATGAATTCTTGTTCTTCAAATTAACCTATTTAACTTTTCTGTTCATGTTATTTATAAATTATTGTTTCAGAGTACCACTATAAACCTTTTCACCTTTTAATTATATAAAACTCCTCAGTGAATTCCTATACTATTGCAATTCAAGCAGTTTAATATAAACCTTTCTAAAATCCTATATGTTGAATTTTTTTTTTTCCTTTGACCATTCAAAAAAGAGAATAGAGGTGGGGAAAAATGTTAGTTTTATCTTGATCATCTTGAATAAGAATTTATAGCTCTTATTCAAAATAGTTTTACATGTACATAGTGTTGTCAATATATTTATTAGTTTAAGAAATTGAAAAATCCAGCAGTTACTAATTGCATAGTCTAAAAAAAAGAACTTCATTATCTATTATAATTTTATACTTCATTAAAGCTATTTTTATGTACATCATACTCTTTCTCATCATCAGATTATCTGAAGTTCATTAACTATCATGAAATGACAAATTACATTCTTCCTTTGACTACAAGTTTCTCTCCTTTTCATCTGTAAGCATTTTCCTTTCAAGATTACATTTAATCTTTTCTTACTCTTTAAATGATTTACTTCTTAACTAACAGGAACAACTTTATAATTAAATGTTTTGACAGTAAAAAGTCTTATCTGTTTTGCTGAAGAACATGGTTTTGATTGGCCCACTGTATAGAAAGTCTTTATCACCAACAGTATGGAAATGGAAATTCAAGGGAGATTATAAATACAAAAATAATCTTTAAGCCTGATTAATAAAAATCCTTTTAAATTTTAAATTTTAATGGACTTGAGATTTTCATATTTATTTCATCATGGTTGAACTCTCTCCCTCTGATAACTACTGTGAAGAATATTGCCATGCCTAAATCATTTCAATGTAAGAAAAATAGTCCTGCCATGTTGTCAGGAAATGATAATATCTTTCTATTTATAATTTTTTACTCTATTGAATTTCAAGGTTGAATTTTGTCTGAGTCTCAATAGCAATGTAAACAATTCACCAGCTTCCACAGAGCAGTTCCAGCATGTGGGACAGTTGCCAGGTTGGACCAAGTTCCAAACCCCACAACAAGCTCTGGGATGTAAACTGGCCACTGGCAAGCAAGGCAATCCCTTCTGCATTTAAAAATGTCATGAGAGTGAGAAACTGTATATTTTATTTAGTATTGGTAGAGCTTTTATAAACTTGCTTTTATTCTTTTTCATGTCAGTCTTGATCTTACCACTTGTCAAGGATGCAAATTTATCCAGATTTTAACTAGTTACGTACAATTAGTTCAGGTAACATCTCAGGAATACTCAAAATGTTTAAATAGTGTCTTCTAATATTCAAAAGTATGTGCCTCTGTCTTATGATGTATTATATAATTTAGGACATTGCTTAATCATTTTGTGTCCATGCACATATTACACACACACACAATCCTACCAAGGTATCGTAAAGCAACAGCGATTATTTTTTCTTTCAAATAATGCTCTCTTTATAAGTGCATTTGATACTAAACGTATACCTGTTTTCATCTAGTGTTAATTAAACAAGTTATGGTCTTTACATCATAGTTCGCTTTAGGGAAAATATTGTAAAATTAATGTAAGGCAAAATATGATATACCGGCAAATTCAGGAAAACAAATTTTTGGTGGCAACTGGTGTTATAATTACATGATGATTTCTTAATAATTGAGACTTTATATTCTATCTATCTATCTATCTATCTATCCATCAAAGTCGGTGCTTTAAAATAAATTTTCTAAGAATAATAAATAAAAAATCTCTGATTTTTTATTTATTAATAAGTTTTTCCAGATATTCAATGTTACCTTTAAGTAGGGTGCTCAGGGATTAAAAGAATAAAACAGGAAAGAATAAACACATTTTAATAGGTTTTTAGTGGAGGATAACACAGAAATCATGATCTGTATGAATCAGGTCATGTGTTGGAAATAGTAGTCACCATTTTATAGTTACAAGTTATCTCCTGCACTTTCTTTTTTATAGGGGATATTTCAGGTTTCTTCATATATATATTTATATGAGGGAATAACACCCAAATGACAACATTTTTGTTCAAATTTTTACATCTTTATTTGGATTAATGCAATTAGTGAGACTATTAAGGGAAAATAACTAATATTGGTTTCTTTTCATTATTTTTTATTTATACAAGCAAAAATGGGAGAATTTACACATAAACAGTGGTTTTTGTGACGATTGTTAGAATAAGTAGTCAGGCTTCTGTTTCAGAAGAAGATTTTATATTTCCATCTTTCATACTGTCCTGTTTGAACATCTAGTAAATGTGACAATACATTGACATTCCATGGGTCACTGTAGTAAGATTATTAATTCAGAAAATGGAATAGATTTTCTTGTTGATGGAAGTGTCCAAACTTGAAAACAAACAACAACAAAAAAACTCTCCCAGATGAACAAAATTGGATTAATCAAAATCTTTATTTGGGGACACAGTGGTGATGTAGACTGTCAATAGCTCTCTGCATGTATTTCTGTAGGTATGAATTTGGATGGGTATTTGTTTTGATATGATGAACAACGTGCTAGTATTTGCTTTTGCAGTGAGATCTGATCTAGTTAATGGACCTACTTAAAATAACATGTTTGCTGTATGTTCATGAGATAAATAACGTGTAACAAACTGTAAATCTCTGCACCGTATAGGAGGAATATTGCTAATATTGCATTTTTTTCTGCTTCCTTCCCACATACACTGGTTATGTGGAATCATTCTCTTTTTCCCCCTGGAAATGGAAAAGTAACCTAGAGCTCTCACTTTCTAACAATTCCCTTCAAGGAATCATTGTTTTCATTCTATCTCTAGGTTTTCCTTCATCAGCTGTAGAGAGATTTAGTCACTAATGATTTTTGTCTTCTTTTTGCAAGTTCTATTAGCATGTGTCTTATCTTGCACTTACTCTGTCATCCTCATGTATGAGAACTAATACATCCTAAAGTATTGAGACCACAGTCAATACCTTAAAATATAATAACATCTAAGATGTGGTTGAGCTCAGATTCCCATCCAGATGTGTATGTGGCTGACAATGAGGTCTTCACAATTACACCAAGCTCTCTCACAGAGAAATAAAGAGCAGAGATAAACAATTTTGGGGGAGTGTTCAGAGGACTCTATCTATTGGATCAATCCAAAATATAATGTCAAGAATTGGAAAATAGTGTCTCTTATTCTCTGATTTTGTTTATAATTTCCAGTTTGCTAGGGTTGATATTTAAAAAACAAACAAACAAAAAAAACCCACAAATTAATTATTTGGAAAACTGAAATTCAAAAATATATAAAATACAAGCTCAATATTTTTATCATTCGATTCAATAGTCATAAAATTACTCTGGCAAATTAGTTACAAAATTTTCTCAATGTTTGGCATCAATTTATATGCTAACGTTTGGACAGTCATAAACAGCTTATGGAGTGAAAGGAGTCTGTGGACTATAATTTAACTATTCCAAAGTATTTTGGGGGTATTTATCCCTTATTATAGAGAATATCCCAAATCAAAAAGTGTGTTTTCAAGGTAACTCTTGTTTAAAATTTAGATCACACAAATGTAATTTGGACTTTACATAATATTTCATCTTCTCAGTAACAATGAGAAGGTAAAGGCTTCTTTAATAATTACTGATGTTTTGCTATTTGTGTGACTTATTACTGAAATAATAATTCCCTTATATGTACACTGAAGTTTAATTTCTATACTGTTATTGCCACGTTTTCAGATACCTATACTAAATCCTTACTTTTCAGAAAAAAAATTAGCTCCCTTTAAATTTTAAAAACAAACTTTTAAATTAGCAAAAACTCTAATAAACCATAAATAGAATATTATTTGTCTGGATTCCAGAGCACATTTTATGTTTTAATAGTTAATTTACCAGGATACATTCCAGTCGAAAAAGTAGAAATTTGTGACTGCTCTTATAATTCTGTAACAAAATTTTCTTTCCCATTAGTGAAAATCTTTTGGGACTATGCATGATCTTCAGTGTTAACTTGGCTGGTTGGCATTATCACTGCTAGTCATTTGATTCTGTGTGAAAGACCTAGATTTAGCACAGTACTATCCGAATTTTAAAAATGTGAGTCATCTTTATTTAATAACATTAATGAGTATTTAAATTCTTGTTGCTCTTTTTACTATTCTTTCTACACTACCATTAAGAATCTCTTGGTTATTATTCTTTGCTTCACTCTCTAGTTCTGCAGCTAAGGAGCATTCCATTCCATTTCTCTGTGGCATTTCAAATAATGAGGATATATCAGTAACACTAAGAAAGTTATTGTAGATCTGATTAAATCCTTGAAGATCTCAGCTTTTTAAAATATTTGTAGCTACTCTCTCTGCCCACTTAATCATCCTATGTCTTCTAACTTCAGAATCTGATTGTCATTCTGAGGTGTCTTTTAGTTCCTAAAGGACTATATCCTCTTTAAAAATAAAACCAATAGGCAAAACGATTATCTCTTTGTAATCCATGTGATATATAATTAAAGTGATAACTAATAATGATAATTTTAAAACTTTTAGCAAGATATATTCTAAAAGACAAGATCTCCTGAATGATGAAATATGTACTTTTTTCATTTGTATTTTTATGACATTTTCCAATAACATGTCTTAAAATTCCACGGTTCAGTCATTCTAAAAATATCTTTACCACTCAACTAGTATGGGATACTAGCTACTTCTTAATACAAGAAAAGTAAAAATCAAATTAGGTTTAAAACTAAAATTATGCATTTAAAATAGAGAATTGCATATAGCTTAGAATTATTTACAATTATTCATTTGTTAGTTAAATCAACAAAGAAGTTAAAGTTTTGGAGCATCTCTTGTTAATCTAAAGAAATGATATGGACTTATGCCCTGGCTGGTTTGGCTCAGTGGTTAGAATGTTGGCTCGTGGACTGAAGAGTCATGGGTTCAATTTCTGGTCAAGGGCACATACCTCGGTTGCAATTCAGTCCCCAGCCCTGGTCAGGGTCCTGTGGGAGGCAACCAATTGATGTGTCTTTCACATGGATGTCTCTCTCTAGCTCTATCTATCTTTATCTCTATCTCTATCTCTATCTCTATCTCTATCTCTATCTCTATCTCTATCTCTATATCTCTATCTCTATCTCTATCTCTCCCTCTCCTTTCCTCTCTCTCTAAAATCAATAGAGAGAGAAAAAAAAGAAAAAAGAAAATAAAATAATAGTACCTTAAACAATGAGACAAACATCTCCCACAAAGTTCTTGGCATAAACAATCCATGAATGGAATGGTGGTTGTGTTCTTGTAAATCTTCAGAAGTAGTCATACATTCCAGTCTTTTGATTTGTCATCCCAAGTATGGACTCTGGCCTCCATGATCCAAGTGGGAGTAAATAATTTATTTGTTATGTCTGCCACTAGAATGTAAACTCAATGAGCAAAGAGAACCAGTGTTTCTTTAGTGTTTAGTCTTTGGTATCGAGGTAATTGATTGGCACACAGTAGTCAGTCAATTAAATATTTATGGAATAAATAAATGACTTCCATTTCTGTGTAGGTTTACTTGTCATAAAAATAAATAAAGAAACTCTTTCTCCTACAGAATTTCCCATACTTATTTGTTACCATCCAGCCCTTCAGAGTTCTGCTCTTTTACCTCAATCTAAACTTAATCTATTTATATAATCACTGTAGACTGGATAACCATCAGATTAGCAGATGCTTATTACAGCACCTAATTGTATTCTAAACTCTCAGTAACTGTTAATTATCAATAATAGCAAAACATTCAACCAGCATTGGCCTCTAGCTCTTTGGAAATGTTATTTGTGGAGGCTGCAATTCAAGTTTGACATTATGAAGAGGATGTAAGAAAGTACTGCAGTAATTGTTTTTATCTGTTTATGTAACACCTGTGGTTTACTTCCAATATTATTGTTGTCAGTATGTTGAATGACATTTAGCCTCTTCAAGAACATTTCAATTTCCTTTGAGTTTATGAACATGGATTTTAGGGAGCTGTTTCATTATTTGGAATGTTATTTATTAGACTTGGAGTTTTCCAAATTCTCATTATAGTTAATTTCAATCTATTTATATTTATCCTGAACTTCATTGCCAAGCTATAACAATCAAGATAAAAAGAATATTCAACTAAAAAGATAATTGGAAAATAAAAAATCTAGTTAAGAGAAAGAGCTGTACTAATGTTGGTTTTAAGTAAAAATAATGCTAATATACAGTGATCCGAAGTTAATCAAGCTTAAAACTAAAATAATTCTGACAATGTTTTCAAGATAGTATTGCTACAGAAAAAAGAAAACATGCCTAAAATATATAGTTACCATAAAGAAGAACTTTTATAAGATAAAAACTGAATGGGGGTTAGAACTAAGCAAAATATGTTAGTTTTAATAAATGATTTCTTATGTCATTGTTTTGTTCCTTTCTGTTAAGAGCCTGAATATCTCCTTCACATTAACATATATTAAAATCTTCAAAGCAAATTTTCACTGAAATCAAAGAATAAAAATTTGCTTATCAACCTAAGATTTTAAACTTACCACTGGCTCAACACTTTTCTTGAATGATCATTACTTTACCCAGTACTAGCTAATGTAGGAAATATGTAGTGATGTTGATATGAGAATATCTGTTTTTACTACCTTTGTTTATTAAGTCACTGTAATTTAATGAGAATATTACTGGATACAAGATGATTTCTTTATTTGTGTTGTGTATGATTCACAATGAAACCCGTTCTTGATAACTTATTATAGATTATTTAAGCTTGGGAAAATTTATATACACTATACGTAAAACATAAAATTGTTACTAATTCTGTTGCTTTACCATCTAAAATGAATTTTTAAAAAACATATTGTTAGTTAACTTTATTACCAGGGTCTTCCTCTTTGAGCCCAGAAAAACCTGTTTGTAATATAGAAATAAGGATATTCTAACTACTTTGAGTGATTCTGAATTTTAAAACAAAGGTGTTTCACAAACAGAACTAGTGTTGAGAAAAAGTGAAAATTTTAGTTTCTCAAATATCTTGTTGATTACTCATTGACTCTGTCATTGAAATCTACTTTACAGCCCTGGGGAAGCGTTTCAGCACTGACGCAATCTGTCAATATTTTGATGGCAAGCCTAATGTGTTGTTCAAAAATATAGATTTTATTCAAAAGCATAAAAACATTAATAAATGTACATCTGGTTTAATTAGAGTAATATCACTAATACATCACAAGATACATTTTAATGATTGTAATAATTCTTATTATCTCTACTCTCCTGGAATTATTTCAAAACTTTGATACTCTTCTCAAGTTTATTATGCCATTAACAACATTGCCCTCCCAACCCTTACACACCCTTAAAACCACCATATACACACACTGCCACCACCAACAGCAACCACATGTACTCAAGGGGTTTCTATCTGAGTGATCCCGGCAGCTATACTCTCAAATTTCTGTGGGCTGGCATACTGCCTTACGCACTAGACTCAGAATCTGCCAGCACCTTGATCTCTGACTTCCCAGCCTCTAGAACTGTGAGAAATAAAATGTTGTTTAAGCTACCTAGTTTATGTTCATTTGTCATAGCAGCCGGATCAGACTAAGACACACTAAACATTTTCTTCATTCCCCCCTGCCCCCCCCCCCCAGGGAAGATATGATGGGAGTTAATACTTCTAGTCCATATCTATTTTCTCACAATTTTAAAAGAATTTCTGACATCCTCTATTTGATCTGTCCCTTGAATCGTGACCTTTAATTTCTCTAATGGCTTTTTTCTCCTTAGGCATAAAATGACAATCTCCCATTTTAAAATAGTTCTCCCTCGATTCTAAATTTTTAAATTCATCTTAAGCTACTTTTTTTTTTTTACCTCTTTCCTTTATTTCACTGCCTTCAAAAATATTTTATGTTCATTATGTAGGATAATGTGTTTGGCATTTTCCCTTATTTTGGTCCATATGTGAGCTATAGGTTGAATTTACCATGGACAAATGTCATCTCCCTGTTGTATTTCAATGCAAAACCTAGTCTCTAAATTCCAAAATTTAATCATAGTTCATAGATTGAACAATTCAGAGACAACAGAGAATTAGATGGCAAAGAACGTATATGCATATATGCATAACCAATGGACACAGAAAATAGTTTTGGGAAAGCAGGAAGGAGGTGAGAATGGGGAAGAGAGGGTCCAATTGGGGGGAAAAAGAGAGACATCTGTAATACTTGCAACAATAAAGATAAAAAAGAAAATAAATAAATAAATAAATAAAGACAGTGTGTGTGTGTGTGTGTGTGTGCGCGCGCGCGCACGTGTGTGTGCACACGCAAGGTATGTCAGCCATAACTTACTAACAAACAAACCACATAAATTAAAGTTTCTATTCTCCATTCTCCATGGCTCTCAATAAAGATCATAATATGAAAATATTATAGTAGTGCATTTTGCCATTTCTCATGATAACTTAGTCCAAATCATGTATTAATAAGTTGAATCAATACTTTATACAAGGGCAGACATTGAGAGTGAGATTCTCCATGTCACATTCCTTCTACTTATTCACTGAGTGCCTAATAAATGGCCAGATATCATTTCAGGTACTTTGCATATTCTAATCAATAACAAGAACAAAACAAATCCCAAAAAATCACTCTTAATAAGCAAATACTTTATAAACCTACTATAATCTACAATAAAAAATAAATTATAAGGTATTTTAGAAGGTGATAAATTCTGAGGTAGAAAAGGAGACAAAGTAGAGCAAGATAAAAGTAATCAGTAGTGTTTGGTACTCAAGCAAGCCTCACAAAAGTAGGAAGTTCAGGAGATTCCATAACAGTATCTATTGTGTCATTTCTAGGGAAAGGGAGTACCAGAGCAAAGGCCCTGAGGAACAGCCAGATTGTTAGTCTGGATCAACAGTCATAGGAGTTGAAGTCAGAGAGAAATAAGAACTTCTCAGGGTGTAATTGGGAATTTGTCACCTTCCAGGGACTCTACAATCATTTGAGAAATGAAGATGTGTTATTAGTCTAGGTTCCCTAAGAAAACTCCAACTTCAAAAAAGCAGTCTCATTTAATGAAAATTTTCCTGGTTCTTGTGTTTATTTAAATTTTCAGGCAATACCTTCAGACCTAATTTTTAACCCCATTTATAGATAAACTGCAACTGAGAATATTCAACAATATTGCCTATAGAGTTTCAAACACAGCAGGCTACGTGGTTTACACATATTGCTACTCTACCAGGCAGGAGTCTTGATCTCTGAATACTGAATTCTGTCCTCATGTGACAATACTTTGTTGATGCACATCTGTTCCTGGGCCTGGAACTATACAATATAAACAAACACTCCAGAATCCTTCTCCCTGCTTATGGTAAGTACACAGATCTGTCAATCTGTTCTATGTATCCTTGCCTCTGGTCTTATGTTGTCGGTCAGTTTATTTGGTTTATTAGAGTCCACATATAAGTAAGATCATATAGTATATGTATTTCTCTGACTGGTTTATTTTGCTTAGCATAATAGTTTCTAGGTCCATCCATGCTGTCACAAAGGGTAAGAATTCCTTTTTTTCTTTTTTAACAGTTGTGTAGTATTCCATTGTGTATATGTACCACATATTTTTCATCCACTCATCTACTGATGGGCACTTGCACTTTTTCCAGATCTTGGCTACTGTAAATAGTATTGCTAAGAACATAGAAATGCAAATATTCTTTCTGATTGGTATTTAAGGATTCTTAAGATATATTCCCAGAAGTGGAATTGCTGGGTCAAATGGCAGTTCCATTTTTAATTTTTAGGAAACTCCATACTGTTTTCCAAGGTGGCTTCACCAGTCTGGATTCCCGCCAGCAGTGCACAAAGGTTACCTTTTCTCCACATCCTCACCAGCATTTGTTTGGTAATTTATTGATGGTAGCCATCCCAGTAGATGTGAAGTGATACCTCATTGTAGTTTCAATTTGCATCTCTCTGATGATTAGTGAAGTTGAAACCTTTTTTTTTTTTTTTTTTTTTGTATGTCTATTGGCCATATATGTGTCCTGTTTGGAGAAGTGTCTATTGAAGTCCTTTGCTCATTTTTAATTGGATTGTTTGTCTTTCTGATAGTGAGTTGTATAGTTTATTTATATAATTTTGAAATTAACCCCTAATCAGATGTATCTGACAAATATGGTCTCTCATACGGTGGATTCCCTTGTCATTTTATTGATGGGTTCTTTTTACTGTGAAGAAGCTTTTCAGTTTGATGTAGTCCCATTTGTTTATTTTTTCTTTTGTTTCCCTTGCCCTAAGAGACCTATCAACAAAAACATTGCTATGCTAAATGTCTGAGATTTTACTGCCTATGTTTCTTTGAGGATTTTAATGTGCCTGATGAACATAGATGCTGAAATTCTCAATAAAATATTAGCAAATTGGGTTCATCAATACATTAAAAAGATCATACACTATAACCAAGTAGAATTTATTCCTGGGATGCAAGGTTGGTATAATGTTCACAAATCAATAGATGTGATACATCACATAAACAAAATGAGGAATAAAAATCACACAATCATATCAATAGATGCAGAAAAAGTCTTCAATAAAATCCAGAACCCATTTATGATAAAAGGTCTCAGCAAAGTGGGAATACAGGGGTCATACCTCAACATAATGAAGGCCATATATGATAAACCTTCAGCCAACATCATACCCAATGGGCAAAAGCTGAAAGCATTTCCCTGAAGACTAGGAACAAGACAGGGATGTCTGCTTTCACCACTCATATTCAGCATAGCACTGAAAGTCCTATCCATAGTACCAGACCAAAAAAAAAAAAAAAAAAAAAAACAGAGAAAAGAAATAAAGGCATCCAAATTGGAAAGGAGAAAATAAAACTGTCATTATTTACAGATGACATGATATTGTAGATAGATAACCTTAAAGACTCCACCAAAAACAAACAAGCAAACAAACAAAACTACTAGATTTTACAAATGAATTATGCAAATTAGCAGGATAAAAATTTAATATCCAAAAATTGGTGGCATTTTATACACCAATAATCAACTCTCACAAAGAAAAACTGAGAAAAATATCCCTTTTACTTTTGCAACAACAAAAAAATAAAATACCTATGAATAAACATAATCAAGGAAGTAAAAGACCTGTACTTTGAAAACTACAAGACATTGAAGAAACAAATAGAGGAAAATACAAACAAGTGGAAGCATATACGATGTTCATGGAATGGAAGAATTAACATCATTAAAATGTCCATACTATACAAATCAATCTGTAGATTCAATACAATTCCTATTAAAATACCAATGGCATATTTCACAATCTAGAACAAATAATCCAGAAATGTATATGGGACCAATAAATATCCCAAAGAGCTTCAGCACTCTTGAGGAAAAAGAACAAAGTTGTGAGGATCACAATAGTGGACATAAAACTATACCACAAAGCCATTATTATCAAAATAGCATGGTACTGCACATGGACAGGCATATAAGATCAATAGAACAGAACAGAGAGCCCAGAAATCAACCCATGCCTTTATGGTCATTTAATATTTGACAAAGGAGGCAAGAGCATACAATGGAGTAAAAACAGTCTCTTCAATAAATGGTGTTTGGAAAATTGATCAGGTATATGCAAAAAAATGAAAACTAGACCAGCAACTTACACCATACACAGGAATAATTTTCTTTGCTGTTGTTGTTAATCCTCACCTGAGAATATTTTTCCATTGATTTTTAGATAGAGTGGAAGGGGGGAAGAAGGAGAGAGAGAGAGGAACATTGATATAAGAGAGACACATCAATTGGTTGCCTCAGGCATGACCCTGACTGGTATGGGGAATCAAACCTGCAACCCATGTACGTGCCCTTGACCGGGAATCAAACTTGAGACCCTTTGGTGCACAGGCTGATGCTCTAATGGCTGATCCAAACCATACAGGGAAGGAATGATTTTTTTAAAATAAAGTTGAATAATTTAAAATAGAACATAATTGCCAGTGATACATCTGATAAGGGGTTAATCTCCAAAATATATAAAGTACTCATACAATTCAACAAAAGTAAGACAAACAATCCAATTAAGAAATGGGCAGAGGACCTGAATAGATACTTTTCCAAACAGGGCATACAAATGGCCAAGAGACGTAAAAATATGCTCAGTCACTAATAATCAGAGAGATGAAAATTAAAATAACAATAAGATATCACTTCACACCTGCCAGAATGGCTACCATCAATAAATCAACAAACAAGTGCTGGCAAAGATGTGGAGAAAAGGGGACTCTAATTCTCTGCTGGTAGGATTGCAGACTGGTACAACCACCATGGAAAATAGTATGGAATTTCCTCAAAAAATTAAAAATTGGTCTGCCGTTTGACCAGTAATCCCACTTCTAGGAATATATCCTAAAAATCCCAAAAGACCAGTCGGAAAGAATATAAGCACTCCTATATTCATAGCATAGGACTGGGTAGAGGGGGCAATGGGGGGAAAAAGGGGGGGATATTTGTAATACTCTCAACAATAAAGATAAAAATAAATAAATAAATACCAAAATAAAAATAGTAAGTCACCTCGCAAAAAGTAAATAAAAACCAAAACCAAATAAAATAAAATGAGAAATACACAGGGTGGGGAAAACGGAGGTTTACAGTTGCTTGTATGGAAAATAATACAATAATTAATAAATAATAATACAAGAATAAACTTTGTGTTTCACATACTCATAACTGTAAACCTACTTTTGCCTCAGTCCATATGTCTTCTCATATATTCATTGTCTATTTTATATTAATGCTACTGCTTAGCAAACAACCCTGAAACTTGGTAACTTTGGTCATTCATCAGTATTTGGGTCAACCGGGCATATCTCCTCTTGTGGGCTGTGTTTGCTCATGCCTCTGCAGTCAGCTGTGGGAGGGAGTCATCTCTGCTGATCTTGGTTGTGTTCTTTTAAATATTTGTGGGTCAGATGGGTCAGATTGCTGCTGGTCTGTCAATATAGCTCTCATACTCTCTTAGAGCAGCCTGGATTTGTTCACACTATGGTGGCAGAGTTTTCCAGAGAAAGTCCTCCTGAGATCTAAGCCCATATTTTACTTAACTCTGTTTTTACCACATTCTATTGGCTAAATTAAATTACAAAGTTTACCTAGAATCAAGAGGATAAGGACAGTAACTCTGACAATTAGACCTAGAACATCACGTTGTAAAGAGCATTTACAACAGCACAGTGTAAAGGGACATAGATAAAAGGAAAGCTGAAATATTGAGAACATTTTATTATTTTTAAAATATTTTTTAAATATGTTTTTATTGATTTTAGAGAGAGAGGAAAGGAGAAAGACAACGAGAAACATCAATGTGAAAGAGACACATCAATTGGTTGTCACCCTCGTGCACTTAGACCAGGTATCAAACCCACAACCTGAGCATTTATCCTGACCACGAATTGAACTGGCAACCTTTTTATTTGTTTTAATCAATATTTTTTCTTTATTGATTTTAGAGAGAGAAGAAGGGAGAGGGAGAGAGAGATAGAAACAGCAATGAGAGAGGACATTGATTGGCCACCTACTGCATGATCCTTACTGGGGATTGGGCCCACAATCTGGGCATGTGCCCTGAGTGGGAATCAAACCAGTGACCTCTTTGTGCATGGGTTAAAGCTCAACCACTGAGCCACACCAGCCAGGCAACAACCGGCAACATTTTGGTGCATGGAAGACAATCGACTGAGCCACACTGACCAGGGCTATTGAGGTCATTTAAAAAAAAAAGTACTACTATCTTAAAATTGTCATAGAAGTTTATGTTATATTTTCTGATTTATAATGTATTTTTAAAAAGTAGATATTATATATGTTATATAATAGAAAATCAGCTAACTCATTCTAGCTTGCACAAGCTGTAAAAATTTATAATTATTGTAAGTTATAGCATTTCAAAATTATCAGGACATACATATTTATATTATGCTCTAATCCCTTAATGTTCATTTTTTTCTTAATTCACCTTTCAAATAAAATTTTATCACTAAACTTTTACAATTTGTGGGGGTCTTATCTTAGCTTTAAATAATACTGTAGTTAATATTCATAAGGGAATAAAAGAGTGAATGGCATACATGATAGAAATGTCATTCTTCTGTTAGTTGGTCTTTTTTTCTCCCTGTGTTTATTATAATTTTGATTCTCTGATCTTGGGTTTTCCTCCCAATCTATATTAGAGAAAAGTATTCTTTATCTTTGTTTTGACTTCATTACAAACTTTTGTGTGATGTTTTCCCTATTTTTGTGTCTCATCAGTTTGATCACACTTGGATTTTATTCTCAGAAATTCTTACAAGGTTCCTGTCATCTCAGGGCATCGCTCAGGTTCTTTATGAATATGTAAGGATGTGTAATAAATAAAGGACTTTCATACAGGCAAAGATATTCGGATGTGCTCCTGACAGTACAGTGGCCCAACGATTAGAATCTTGTCCTAATTAGTCCTCCCTTTTGTTGAGCATATCAAAGAAAGCAACCTTTAAAACCAATTGCAATAAAATATTTGTATTGTTTAACATTTACTCTGGTTCTCTTCAAATTCGGCCCTCATACTGTAAATTAAATGCGGGTTGATATCAATTTTCATTTTTAGTATAGATATTCAGCAAGTTGATAACCTGTGACCTGAATGAGCATTGTGAGAAAAACCACACATGGAAACTTTTGTTTCTCTGTGTTTCTCTCTGATTGTGAGGGAACAATAACACCAAGATTTGCATCTTTAAAAATAGCCTTTGCCATGGATTTTTTCCCCCAGCTATCTATCTATTTTGTCCCCTCTTTATGATTCATCTTGAGAAATAAATGACACCGTGTAGGAGCTCATTAAATACACGTTAAAAGAATAAGTGAGTGAATTTTAAAAAATAAAATAAACGTTGGCTCTGCATTTCTCATGGCCAGCACAACTCTCCTCTGTCGGTAAAAAGCTCCTTTTTATCAGTGAGAGCTTGACCCACTAGGGAGCTTTTTGTTTGATTAATTCTTACTCATTCTTGAGCCTCAAGGCTCAGCACCTTTCAAGCACCTCTGATCCATGGGGTTGAAAGAGATTTCATCTGGAACACTCCCTTCCAGCTCCGCTCTCCCACTCCCACCTTCTCTTTATACACCTTTGCAAAGATCTCCTCTAATTACTTCCCATGGCAACAGACTGCTTTTCTAGGTAGATTGATTGTTAGAGATTTTTCAGTGCCTTTTCTTCATTTTCCCCCCTGTATCTTAAAGAAATGTATAAAAGACGTTTGCATGTAGAAAATAGACTTCAGCTCTGTGGCAGGTTTATACATTTTCATTTATATTATTAAACACACACAAAGGTTTGCTTAATTAGGCAGCCTATTATTCAGAATAGTATAAAAAACATAAATGAGTGGGAATGTGCATTGGTTCACAGGACAAGTATGGTATTCTATCGAATAAACAGTGTTCCATGTCAAGTTACATGCCAAGACAAAATTTATTTTACTTGGGTTATGGAAGAAAATTGATCCTGAGTTCATTCTCTTCATCTTCTTATCATTCTTTGGTATTTTAATTCCAAAGGTGTTTTGTTTTTTTCTGTTCTTTCTGTGTTAAAGTCCTTTAATTACAGATTACAAAGATGAAACATGCAGTTAATGACAACCACAATAGGTGGGGTACTTTCTGATGATAATTTTATATAATCTTTTTGGCAACTCCATTTGTCCGTCTTATTGAGACAGTGTAGGGGTAACACTGGGCTCTGTCTTGGAGGAACGAACTCCGCCATAGAGGTCTGACTACTGTGACTCCTTGCTTTCAGTAAACATCTGTAGTTGAAATTAACCTAACCATATCCGCAAAGGAAAGCATGTAAGGTGATAACATTGTTTCTTAACATCATGTTCTGCAAAATAGTTGTTTTGTCAATTAAAATGGTCACTAGAATATTTGCACAAGCATTATTTTTCAGGCCCTTTGAGTGGTTCACTGACCATTGAAAACATCTTGTCACTACCCCGGAATCAACTGCCATCATATGGCTATCATGGGACAACTGACCTCATCCTCATTCCCAAGCCCTGCACCCACCCCCAGACTCATATATAAGCCATCAACAGGAACCCTCCCAGAAACTCTATTTCTCCTTTTTGGTGGACTCCCCTGTGCACAAGTTCTTTTCAATAAACTCTATCTACTTGGTCTTTTACTGAGCTCAGTGCTCATTTCTGTGACACTGAGACTCAAGATGTGGTAACATTCAAGGTATGGTAACATTATGACCTTTTATTAAAAAAAAAATTGCAAATGTTAATATTAGTTAATAATTTATGAAGATAATCGACTAGTATAATGTGCTCATTCTGGACCCTTTAGTTTGTAAATGTCCTCACAAAGCATTTGTTTTACAAATCATACAATCTGCATGTTAATGATACAATATTAATACATTTTTGTATTATATTTCATGTTACACTAAGAATTTTCTTAGAAGATATCAAGAACAGCTAAGGATAAGCTTGGTGAATAATTTTGTTATATTATCTGTTAAGACACATACTTTTAAAATTAAATGTATTGAGATGACACTAGTTAATAAGATTACATAGGTTTCAAGTGTACAATTTTATATACATCATCTGCATACTGCTTTGTATGCCCATTGCCCTAAGTCAAATCTCACCACACATTTGACCCCCTTTACACTTTACTATCCCCAATCCTCCTTCCCTCTGATAACCATCATACTGTTGTCTGTGTCTGTGAGTCTTTGTTTGTTTTTCTTGTATTGCTTTCAGTTTTATATTCCACATATGAGTGAAATCATATGCATCCCTATGTTCATTGCAATATTATTCACTATGGCTAAGACATAGAAACAACTGAGTGTCCTTCACCAGATGATTGGATAAAGAAGATGTGGTACATATACCCAATGGAATTCTACTCAGCCATAAGAAAAGATGAAACACTGCCATTTGTGACATCATGGATGGATCTTGAGAATATTATACCAAGTGAAATAAGTCAGACAAGATGCATACTTTTGAATTTAACTAGTCCTGTGGAGTACTTGTACTCCAGGTCCTTGTTTGGAGTTGGAAGCTCCAACCCACTGCTTCTCACATTTACAAAACCTTGTTAGAAATCAGGGGGAAGTGTTTGGATGGTTATTTATTGGACACACATCCTATCTATTTTTCCAGAGTACCAAATACGTACCACCTGGTCAAGCCAGATAGTTAAAAATTGTACTATAATGATATTAATAATAGAGAAGCACAGTATCTTGGAAGGAATTGTCTTCTACTTGTCATCATTATTGTATGGGTTGACCTCCTGAATCTAGGTTCACCTTTGATTGTGCTGGCCAATAAAATGCAGCAGGAACAACACTGAGCAATTTATTAACCTGATTCCCAAAATGTTTGAAGGTTTCCATTCTCACTCTTGGAATCTGTAGATCTATATAAATGAGCCCATGCTAGCCTGTTGGAAGATAATATACAATATGAAGAACTCAGTTTATTCAGCCATCCTAAATGGAGATTTCTCACACTTGCCCATGAAACTGTCTGCAACTGTTTCCAGAGAATAATACATTTTCCTTCTCTTCTGCTTTTTAAATCCCATATAATTTAACTGCATTAGAAAACTCAAGTGCAAACACATGAGACCACAAAGGCAAAGAAATCTGAAAAGTGTAGTTAATGGTTTCTTCTCTACAAAAAAAGAGGTAAACTTTAAAAATGGGGATAATGATTACAACATATTATCAAATTATAACAGATAACCCAGCACGAGTCCAATGTATTTCAAATGGAGCTGACTTCACTTTCAGCTAATGAATAAAGAATTGATTCAGGCCTGGCCTACTGGATTTATCTCCTTATCCATATGTAAATGTCAGGTACAGTGAGAGCTATCAGGGGTTGGGTTTTGGTTCAGGTCTGTGCAAAGATGGAGTTCTCATTTCCTTTTTAAACTCTTAGATAGGAAGATGTAATCTTAGACCTCCTAAAATGTTTAATATTAGACAATTATTAAAACGAGTCTGGCCGATGTGGCTCAGTGGTTGAGCATCGACCCACACACCAAGAGGTTGCTGGCTCAATTCCTGGTCAGGACACATGCCCAGGTTGTGGGCACGATCTCCAGTGTGGGGCATGCAGGAGGCGGCCAATTGATGTTCTCTCTCATCGATGTTTCTATCTCTCTTTCCCCCTCACTTCTTCTCTCTCTATAATCAATAAAGGGGGAAAGAAAGGATTCACAAGCTATTGGTCCAATAACAAAGTCTTCAAATATTCTCAAAGACAAGTGTTAAAAGAAAATTTTGCTAATTAACAACTTTTTAAAATCTAGATATAAAAAGATGACCCCTTGAAAAATAATATATATCTAACTTGAGAAAACTGCATTGGAATTATTCACAAAAATAAATAGAAATATACCAATTAATATAATGGACATTAAAAATTATGAACATCACAAATTTTATTCAGTAAAATTCTGAGAATTGTAATCAACACTATATGTCAATAAAAGTACAGAAAAAGCACATTTATTATTTTGTACTTAGTCATTTTTTTTATTCAGAAAATCTAAACAAAATCATTCATTATTTTTGAAATAATAAAGAAGTTGCAATTAAAAGACTTGCATAAATATAAATTTATAAATGGCAATATGTTTCCTATGATTCTAAGAGAGAATGGAGACCTACAGAAAGATGAATACTAATTAAAAATATTATTATTATTTAATTGCTTCATGTTAGTATTTATTGTGTGTGTGTGTGCATGTATGTGTGTGTGTAGACACACACAGAGACATGCTGAGGAAATTGTTGAGCATATTCCTCATCAGCAAACATAATTTGGCAGCTATCCACAAATGAAAGTAGCTTTGTGGGAGCTTTGGGATTCAGAAAGGACATTGTGAAACATGGGTGCAGTCCAAGTCCTGGGAGCTCCACTTTTGAATGCAAACTCACACTCAGGTTGCTAACTTGCCCAATTCTTACTGGTTATAGTGTTACCAAAAATTTGATTTTTTTGTCTATAAACAAAATTTTACTTCTTAAAAAAATTATTTTGTTTCCGTATTATTTTCATTAATTAGAAATTTTTATATTTATTTCCTACTATCTTAAGGGTTTTTAGCATTCTTGTTTTAAAATAACTTTATACATACAACTCAAACAAAAGGAAGACAAACAATCTTATTAAAAAGTGGCAAAGTCCAGCCGGTGTGGCTCAGTGTTGAGCGTCAACCCATGGACCAAGAGGTAGCTGGTTCGATTCCCAGTCAGGACACATGCTGGCGAGGTTGTAGGCCTGATCCCCAGTTGGGGCATGCAGGAGGCAACCAATTGATGTTCTCTCTTATCGATGTTTCTATCTCTCCCTCTCACTTCCTCTCTCTTTCTAAAATCAATAAAGAAAAAAAAATTAAAAAAGAAAAAAAAGTGGGCAGAGGACCTGACTAGACACTTCTCCAAACAGGACATACAAATGGCCAGAAGATATAGGAAAAAAACGCTCAACATCCACTAATCATCAGAG
Source organism: Tadarida brasiliensis (assembly GCA_030848825.1). Classification (NCBI taxonomy): domain Eukaryota; kingdom Metazoa; phylum Chordata; class Mammalia; order Chiroptera; family Molossidae; genus Tadarida; species Tadarida brasiliensis. The sequence goes on from CM061266.1 coordinate 68,344,230, forward strand.
AGATGCAAAAAAAATGACTATGAGGTATCACCTCACACCTGTCAGAATGGCTGTCATCAACAAATCCTCAAACAGTAAGTGCTGGCGAGGGTGTGGAGAAAAGGGGACTCTAGTACATTGCTGGTGGGAATGCAGACTTGTGCAGCACTATGGAAAACAGTATGGTGTTTCCTCAAAAAATTAAAAATGGAACTGCCATTTGACCCAGTGATTCCACTCCTAGGAATATATCTTAAGAAGCCTGAAACACCAATCAGAAAGAATGTATGTACCCCTATGTTCATAGCAGCACTATTTACAATAGCTAAGATATGGAAACAGCCCATGTGCGCATCAGTGCATGAGTGGATAAAAGAGCTGTGGTACATTTACACATGGAATACTATGCAGCTGTAAGAAAGAAAGATCCCTTACCCTTTGAGACAACATGGAGGATTGGGAGAGTATTATACTGAACAAAGTGAGCCAGTCAGAAAAAGACAAGTACCACAAAATCTCACTTATTTATAGATTATTCTGAACAAAATAAGCTGTCAATCAAAATAGATCCAGAGTCATGGAAGTAGAGAAAAGACTGAGAAACCTCAGAGAGTGAGGGTTGGGGGTTGGGAAGAGATAAACCAAAGAACTTATATGCATATATGCACAATCAATGGATGCAGACATTAGTTTGGGGAAAGCAGGAGGGGTATGGGAGAGGGAAGGAGGAGTCACTGGGGGGAAAAGGGGGAACATCTGTAGTACTTTCAACAATTTAAAAAATTTTTAAATAATTTTAATGCATCTTCTAAGAAGGTGTGTGTGTGTGTGTGTGTGTGTGTGTGTGCGCGCATAATGTTGTTACTGCCCAAAATGAAAATGTGATATGTCATACTTATTGAAACAGAATTGTGCCGGCTCACCATTTCTTTCAGTATGTCTTTATATGTGTCTACACATGCACATGTACCAACACACACATCAAATAAGACTGAGAAAGTTGCATGAAAATTATATTGTTTACAAATAGTTATTGCCATGTAAGTCTGGAATCCTTTTTGAAATGTCAAAATGAAATATAGCATACTGGTTGAGGGCAAACACTTTAATCCAAGCTCCATCAAATAGCAATTTCAGTGTTGTAATTCTCAGATGAATTTGGACCATAATGTAGAAAACAAAGAAACAAGCAAAAAACACTTACCCAGAATTGTTTAGCACATAAGTACTTAGTATATGGTATTTAGTGTTATTATTGTGATCAAAATGAATGTTATTGTTTTCTATTAGGTATTGATTTTCCACTTGGAATATTAGTTTCTTTGCTCTTAATCCTAAAAAGAATTAGGGAAGCAAAAATGTTTATTTTGCCTCAGGAGTAAAAGTTGCATCTTTAAGAAAATCAAGACTATTTGATCTTAATTTACCAAAACTCGGCTATGCTCCTAAAATGAACACTTCTCTGTCCACAAACTTGAATAACTAGGCCAAGAAGAAAAGTTAAATGAACTACTTGGATTTCATTTATAAAATACTAAGAACTCATGGAAACCAATAAACTCTAGATGGCATATCTAAAATAAAGAAAGAGTAGCCTTCTTCATTGCCCTCAATTAATTTCAAGGGGGAATGCATGCCGTTTTCCAAAATAAATAATCTAAAAAAAATTGTATAAAATTCCTAAAGTAATCAGTTAGCAAAATGATTTTAAAAAAAGAAATAAATAAACATTTAAATAATCTCACAGTTGCCCAAGTTACTATGCTGTTCTAGACAACTAAATTGGTGGCACTATTTTCTTCAAAAGCAAAAATTCCATTTAAAAGATTGTTGAAAGCCATGGTAGAAAATTTTTCATAATGCTGGTTAAATTTAAATTTATTAAATATAATCTGATTTAGATTACATACAGGGTGCAGCAAAAACAGACATATAGATGTTTGAATGAAAAATGATACAATTAATTAATAAATACTAATATAAGAATAAACTTTGTGTTTGTGCACTCACACCTATAAACCTACTTTTGGCCTGCCCTGTATATATAAAATTGGAAATTTGGACATGGATTAAAAAATCTGAGTAATGCTGAGAAATATTTTAAGATTTTTTTTTTCTTTATGCCCATTTTGGTCAACTCATTATCTGCAATTGTTTTACAATGATTCTTTGGATTATCTAATGCATCATTTTAGCATGTCACAATAAAGACATCGTATCTTTTCTGAATTATATCTCATATATGTGCCAGTATATGTGCTTATTGTATTGTTTCAGATTTTAGTCTCCAATTTATATTTAATGCTAACAGGACATTTGTTTCCACTCAAATTTAATCAAGTACTTATGTAGGTTTCATTCAATACTTATTGCCTCACAATTTTAAATGACTGCACTTGTCAACAAAGAAAAAAATTTTCTTAATTTCTAGACTGCACAATTCTTAAATTTAGATGTTTGTCTTCGTCAAAAATGGTCAAAACTTAGCTGCAGATCTTTGGATATTTTTACTTAAACATAGCACAACAAAATTAATCATGTCTGGACCTGAGTAAACAAAAATATGACCTTTTGGGGGGCAGTTATTTTACATAATTAATATTTATATTTTACAAATACTTAAACAAATATAGTAGTTAGCATAACATACTTTAAGGTGAAGCCAAAATAGCTTTTTTTTTTTTATTGGTTAATCTACAGAAAATATCTCAGTGGCAAATTTAACAGAGAAGACATTTTAATGGCTCAATTCTACATCTCCAAAGCAATTTTTATATCAGTCCCCACATTACAGAGGCATGGCTTATGTGAAGGCCATTGTAATTTCTAATGTCAGAATAGTAATTTGTTTCAGTGCAGAATGACCAGAATCCCTTATGTAGTCTGTGAGCTATGGCAGCAAAAATAGGGAAACATTCACATGGTCCATTTACAAGATGAAGTTGAATAAAGTCCATCTGATTACATATAAGTGGTTATTAGAATAGGTCCTCGAACAAGAGTCATAGAAGAACTATAAATTCTCAGCCATCTATTTTCAAGTCATTTTATAAGAACTGTAGTTTCATGCATACGGGACACTTCACTGCAATTGGCTTTGGACCAAAAATAAATGGCACACTCACAGGCCAGATAAGACTTTTGGTTCAAGTGTCAATGCAGCCTGCACTATTAATAAAGAAATATTAAAAGAGGGAAAATATTTATTGGCAACAATCACTTCATTTTGATCCTGAAAAATAGGAATACTAATTCACTATATAAAACAGAGCTATTATGAAATTTCAAAGACAGACATGTTTTTCTGTAAGAAAGGCATGCTATAATTTATCAGCAGAAAGCCTTAAAGTACTTATTATAAGTCCTTGGGGCTGTTGCATAAGAAAATTGCAAACATGTGCACATAAAACCAGTCAGACTATTCATGTAGAGAGACAAATTTAAAGGAAAGTTGTTTTTGTCATGCCAAGACACAAAGGTCTAGGTTCCTTAGAGTGTGTTTGTTCATTCATTCATTCTGTTTCAAGACCTCTCACCCCTATGGTGATCCAAAGGCAAAGTAAATTCACAGAGAATGACTCATGGAATAAGAAGGATTCCTGTGGTCTGAGAAAGGCATCCAGTTGGCTTGTATAAGCACCACTGACAATTTTCTGTAAAAGGTAGCTGAAGAAGATCAGTTTAACTTAAAAATATTTTATACCTGTAGAAGTTTATAGAAACCTATATTTATATGGAATATATATAATATACATATATATCAATGGAATAGAATAGATAACTGATAAAAGACACACTAATCTTTGATAAAGACAATTTATTGAGAAAAGATAGACTTTTTAACATCGTGTTAGAAATATTGAATATGTTTTCATAATAAAAAAAAAACACTACATAGAGACCTTACACATTTCATAAAATTAGATCAGAGACCTAAATGCAAAATGCAAAAGTCTAGGGGTTCTAGAAAAATATACAGGAAAAAATCATGTTGATCACGTATTTGGTGATATTTTAGATACAAAAGCAAAAACAAAATACATTAAAAAACAAATTAGACTTTATTAAATTAAAAACTTTTGTGCTATGAAAGAAACTGTTAAGGTAATTAGAAGATAAGGCACTGAGGGGAGAAAATATTTGCTAAACATATATCTGATAAAAAACAAATAAGCTCATTTCTAAATCATGCGAAGTATTCAAACTCAACAATGCAAAAACAAGCAGATAAATTAAAAATTGGGCAAAAGTAAGAACAGATACTTCAGTAACAAAAATGTACAGACAGCAAATAATCATGGGAAAAGACACACAACGTCATTTGTCATTAGAAAATTGCAGATTAAAGCACCAATGAGATACCAATACACACTGATTAGAAAAGTGAATATCCAAAAACTGATCACACTAAAGGCTGAAGATGTAGAATACCAGAACTTGGATTCATTGTGGTTGGAAATGCAAGATGGCACAGTCCCTTTGGAAGACATTTTGGAGATTTCTTACAAAGCTTAAATTAGTCTCACCAGAAGATCCAGCAGTCATGTCCCCAAGTATTTGCTAACTGAATTGAAAATGCATATTTATCCCTAAACTTGCATCTAGGTGGCTATCACAGCTTTATTCTTAATCATGCCAAATGGGAAGAATTCAAAATGTGTTTCCATAAGTGAATGGATAAACAAACTCTATTACATTCATATAAAGGAATATCATTCAGCAACAAAAAGAAATGAGTAATCAAATTACAAAAAGACACGGATGAACCTAAAATGAATATTGAGATAATGAAGCAAATGTAAAAAAGTAAATCTATGATTCCAATTATATGACATTCTGCAAAGGGCTAAAATGAAAAGACAGTAAAAAGGTCAGCAGTACAAAATAAATATCTATGAGTCCAGGCTGTTATAAAAAAATGATTGAGTAAAAAATCGATAGGGGAGAAGATAGATATTTTCTGTGTAGAATAGTTCCAGATAACCTAGATACCCTTGTCCTGACTGAAGGGGTGCGTAAACCCCTAGTCCTTCAGCGTCTGCTGTGCGGAGTGGTTCTAAAGAGCATAGGACAGAAGAGAGAAATAACTTTACAGTGGAAAAACCTAACAAATTCTACCTCAGCCATGCAATTAAAGTCAAAATTAATAGTGCCAAACCTGTTGGTGTTATGCATGCTTAATAGGATGTGCTGAAAACGCACTTCACCTCTATTATCTTCCTCCCCCAAACCCATAACCACCGTCTAGTCTGAGGGAAAAAAATGGGCAAATTCCAATAGAGGGATATCATTACATAATACCACTCCTCTCAATTCTCAGGGGTCATCAAAAACAAAGTCTAAGAAACTCTCACAGCCAAGAAGAGCTTAACATCCAACTAAGAATAATCCTAAATGCAATCTTGTGAGAGAAAAAAGATTGGAAATTGTAAATTAATTGTAATTGTAAATTAATTGTAATTGTAAATTAAAACGATTGGAATAAATTATAGACTTTCATTGATAATAATGATGTATGAAAATTGATTCAATGTTTGTGACAACTGTGCCATTGTAATCTGAGATGCTGAGAACAGCAGAAACTAGGCACAGGGTAGAAGGAATTCTCTTACTACCTTTTCGATGTTTCTATAACCTAAAAACGAATAAAAAATAAAATTATTAAATAAACAAATTCAACATCTTCAGGAAATGCTTATCCAATACCTGGTCAAGTTTCCACATACCTAATAAATTTATGTGAATAAATTATTGTTAAAACATAGCATTTAATTAAAGAAATATAGCAATTATTTAGTTTTCAACACAGTATAATAAAATGTTGGCTTATTTTGCTGCTATCCTCATTATCTGGTACATATGTTGCTCACATACATTCTTATTGGGATCACAACACTACAGATATTTCTAAACTTACGAAGTTCTAAAATAAAAAGAAATGCATATGACACTTGGAGATGTCAGCAGAAATCTCACACACTATGCTGGTACATGTCAGATACTGCTGCAGTTTTTTGCCAAGATTTATAAATAAAGATTGAAGAAATGTTTGCCTTAGGGTTAACTTTTTGTGTTTAGGTACTGGGTTGTTTTGTTTACATATTTTCTGCCCCAGAGCCAAAAATGACAGTCCCTTTGTAGCAACTTCCTATTATTTCTTCAATAGGAAATTCCTGTCCCATACTTCTAAAACTGTCTTGTTCTTCCTCACTCATTGTCAGAGGATAAGGTGAAAAATGAAACAGAAACACCATGCCATGTTGCCATATGGTTATTATTTAGAAATTGAAAGTATTTTTTCATTGAAAGAGTAACTAATGTTACTTTAACTTTTGTCTTTGGGTGATGCACACATTTATCTTTGGGATTGAAAGATGACAATAATTTTTTTCTTACATAAAACCTACCCTTTGCAGTATTTATTCTTAAAAATAACAACAAACCACAAGTCTTTGTGGCATAAATTCAGACACTTAATGTTTTGATATCCACTTGCTCTTTGCCAAAGCCCAAGTAGATTAGTGTCACTCATTCACAACTAGTTATGGCAGGGAAAAGATTTTGGTTATTATTACAGAAAAACAAAACAGTATATCAGCTTTTCTTCAAAATGTTTAAATAAAACTTATTTTATTTTGTACTTTTATTATGTACCTGTAAGAATCAAACCAGTAAGAATGTCATTTGTAACAAAGATGGAAAGCATCGTTTTGGCATATCTTGACTTTTTAGGTCTACTTGTAAAGTCTTTTATACTTACACTGAATTTGTTCTTTCCAGTTCAACTTTATTCTAGAATCGAAAACTCACAATTTTGCCCAATCCTTTATTTTCAGTTTATACGAAATATTTTTTCTGTTTTATTTTATTACCTTTCCTTTATAATCACTTTTGTAATGTACAGAAATGCTCATAATCTCAGAATTCAAGAACAAATAAATGTATTTTTAATTCTAAGGATACATGAGAAAAGAGGCAATTTGCCTTTGAATACCATTTACTCAAATATAAATATATGAATATGTGATGCATATAATATATCACGTATATAGTTGTATGTGATGAGCTAATGTTTCTATAAACTACATTTATAGTTGAATGAAATGGGATGCATGTAATCATTCAAAAGGTTTTCTTGAGTTCACTGTCTTCCACATTAGGTCAGAAGAAGCAAGTCAATTAAAAATTACGTTCTGACCTGCAGAGTGTAAAGAAAAGTTTCTCTTATTTCATATTTATTTATTCAATTAAGTGTTTATATCAGAGTGAACTTCTTAGTCTGCCTCAGAAAGTCCTAGTTTAATGCCTGGTGCTCTGACAAAATAATTGATGGTGTCTCCTTTCACTCTCAGAAATGTCTCCTTTTAGAAGGTGTATTATATAGTAATATTCTGTTACAACAGAAGGGATTTCATTAATCACCTTTTAATGGCATCTCCTTCTCCATCTCCTTAAATGTGAAGATTCTGCCCTTTAAAATAAGACAGTGAATGAAAAATATGCTTTCCCTCTACAGTAATGTTACTATACACATTTAAAACTTTGGTGCAAATTCTGACACCCCAGCGTAGTAGTATTCAAAATCAGCCTCTAATTAAAGTAAACTTTCTGTTTGATATACCTTAGTCTGAAAATTGAAATAACACAAGTTTTCTATTTAAATTGAAGAAAAAACGTACCAGATAGAATTTATTTAAATGAAGAAAATCAAAGTATGTGTAAGATCTTATTATGAAAAGTAACTTTATCAATTTCAATGAATGTTTATTCTTGCATTTCTAAAACTTTTGGAAAATTTATTTATTTATTTATTATTTATTTTTTTATTATTAATTTACTTTTGTTACAGATGTTTCTCCTTTTTTTCCCCATTGACACCCTCCTCCCCCTCCCTTCCTGCCCCGTCCCCATTTTTGTTGTCCATGTCCATTGGTTATGAGTACATGCGTACAAGTTCTGTGTTCATCGCTCCCCTCCCCCAGCCCCCTCTTCTGGCAGATGTCAGTCTGTACCCCACTTCCACGTCCCCGGGACTACCCTGCTCCTCACACTGTTATGTTCATTATATTCCAAAAATAAGTGAGATCATATGATATTTGTCTTTCTCTGCTTGGCTTGTTTCACTTAGGATAATAGTTTCCAGGTCCTCCCATGTAGTCTCAAAGGATAAGAGATCTTTCTTTCTTACAGCTGCATAGTACTCCATTGTGTATATGTACCACTGCTTTTTTATCCATTCGTCTACTGATGGACACTTGGGCTGTTTCCAGATCTTAGCTATTGTAAATAGCGGTGCTATGAACATGGGGGTACATGTATTCTTTCTGATTGGTGTTTCAGGCTTCTTAGGGTATATTCCTAGGAGTGGGATCACTGGGTCAAATGTTAATTCCATTTTTAATTTTTTGAGGTAACACCATAGTGTTTTCCATAGTGGCTGCACCAGTCTGCATTCCCACCAGCAGTGTACTAGAGTCCCCTTTTCTCCACACCCTCGCCAACACTTGTTGTTTGATGCTTTGTTGATGGCGGCTATTCTGACAGGTGTGAGGTGATACCTCATTATTGTTTTAATTTGCATCTCTCTGATGATTAATGAAGTTGAGCATTTCTTCATATGTCTCTTGGCCATTTGTATGTCCTGTTTGGAGAGGTGTCTATTTAGTTCCTCTGCCCATTTTTTAATTGGGTTCTTTGTCTTCCTTTTGTTGAGATGTATGAGCACTCTATATATTTTGGAAATTAGTCCCTTATCTGATATATCATAGGCAATTATGCTCTCCCATACAGTGGGTTGCCTTTCCACTTTGATGGTTGTTTCTTTTGCTGTGCAGAAGCTTTTGAGTTTGATGTAGTCCCATGTGTTCATTTTTTCCTTTGTTTCTGTTGCCTTAGGTGATATATCAGTGAAAATTTTGCTGCGTATGATGTCTGAAATTTTGTTGCCTACATTTTCTTCTAGGATTTTTATGGATTCATGAGTCACATTTAAGTCTTTTATCCATTTTGAGTTTATTCTTGTGTATGGTGTAAGTTGATGATCTAGTTTCATTTTTTTGCATGTAGCTGTCCAATTTTCCCAACACCATTTATTGAAGAGGCTGTCTTTACTCCATTGTATGCTCTTACCACCTTTGTCAAATATTAATTGAGCATAATGTCTTGGGTCAATTTCCGGATTCTCTGTTCTGTTCCACTGGTCTATGTGCCTGTTCTTGTGCCAGTACCAGGCTGTTTTGATTACAGTAGCTTTGTAGTATAACCTGATGTCCGGTATTGTGATCCCTCCTACTTTGTCCTTCTTGGAAAATTTATTTTGAAATAATATTTTAAAATAAAATCTATTTTTTGATTATATTTTACTTAAGTTTTGTATTGTTGACACTATTGCAGATGTCCCCAATTTTCTACTTCTTTGCCTACCTCCACTCAGCCTCCACCACCGACCTTCCTTTGGCCTACATCACACTATTGTCTGCATCTACAAGCTATGCACATGTGTTCTTTAGCTAATTCCTTTACCTTCCTTTATCTAGTCACTCCCCCCCCACCCAGCTCCCCTCTGAGATCTGTCATGTTGTTCCACATATCTATGTCTCTATTTTGTTCATCAGTTTATTTTCTTCATTAGATTCCATGTAGAAGTGAGATCATATGGTATTTGTCTTTCTCTGACTGTCTTATTTCACTTAGCATAACAATCTCTAGGTCATCCTTGCTGTTCCAAAGGGTAAGAGATCTTTTTTTGTTTTGTTTTGTTTTATAGCCACATAGTATTCTATTGTGTAAATGGAGTACAGCATTTTTATCCACTCATATATTATATTGATGGGCACTTGGGCTGTTTCCAGATCTTGGGTATTGTAAATAATGCTGCCATGAACATAGGGGTATGCATATTCTTTCTAATTGGTGTTTTGGGATTCTTAGGATATGTACCCAGAAGTAGGATCATTGGGTGAAAATGCAGTTGCATTTTGAATTTTTTGAGGAAACGCCATACTGTTTTCCACAGTGGCTGCACCAGTTTGCATTCCCACCAACAGTGCACTAGGGTTCCCATTTTTCCACATCCTTGCCAGCACTTAAAAAAATTTTTTTTTCCTTTATTGATTTTAGAGAGGAAGGGAGAGAGAGAGAGACATAGAAACATCAATGAGAGAGAACATCGATTGGACACCTCCTGCATGCCCCCCACAGAGAATTTGGCCCACAACCTGGGCATGTGCCCTGATCAGGAGTCAAACTGGGGACCTCTTGGTGCATGGGTCAATGCTCAACCGCTGAGCCACACTGGCTGGGCTCACCAGCACATTTTGTTGATTTATGGATAGTACACATTCTGATGGGTGTGAAGTGATACCTCATTGTAGTTTTAATTTGCATTTTAATCACCCTGATGATTAGTAACATTGAGCAATTTTTCATGTCTGTTGGACATCTGTATGTCCTCTTTGGAAAAAGGTCTCTTCAGATCCTTTACCCATCATTTAATTGGATTGTTTGTCTTCCTGGTGTTGAGTTGTATAAATTCATTATATATTTTGGAGATTAATGCCTTATTAAATGAATCATGGGGGAATGTGTTCTCTCATACAGATTTCCATTTTGTTTTGTGATAGTTTCTTTTGCTGTGCAGAAGCTTTTTCAATTTAATGTAGTCGTATTTATTTATTTATTTATTTATTTATTTATTTATTTATTTATTTTTCCTGTGGTTTTCTTGCCCTTTGAGACATACGGGCAAAAATTTGCTCTAAGAGATTGTGCTGCCTATGTTTTCTACTAGGATTTTTATGGTCTTTTATCCATTTTAAGTTTATTCTTGTGTATAGTGTAAGGTGGTGGTCCACGTGCATTATTCTGCACGTATCTGTCCAATTTTCCCAACACCATTTATTGAAGACACTCATTTTACTCCATTGTATGCTTTCACCTCCTTGGTCAAATAGTAAATGACTCAAAAGTTGTGGGTTGATTTCTAGGCTCTCTCTTGTTCCATTGATCTGTATGCCTGTTCTTGTGCCAGTACCAGGCTGTTTTGATGACAATGGCTTTGTAGTATAACCTGATATCCAGATCCTCCTACTTTGTTCTTCTTTCTCATGATTGTTGAAGCTATTTGAGGTCTTTTTTGGTTCCACATAAATTTTTGGAATATTTGTTATAGATCTGTGAAATATGCCATTGGTATTTTAATAAGAATTGCACTGAAACTATAGATCGCTTTTAGCAGTATGCATATTTTTATGATGTTAATTCTTCCAATCTATTAACATGGTATATGCTTTCACTTATTTGTGTCTCCTTCTATTTCTTTCTTCGATGTCCTATAGTTTTCAGGGTACAGTTATTTTATCTCCTTGGTTAAGTTTATTCCTAGGTTCCTTATTTATTTATTTTTTTTGTAAATGGGATTGTTTTCTAGTTTCTTTCTCTGAGAGTTTATTATTGGTGTATAAATATGCCACCAATTTCCTGTCTATTAATTTTGTATCCTACAACTTTGCTGAATTCATTTAGTAGATCTAGTTGTTTTTTGGTGAAGTCTTGAGGATTTTCTATGTACAATATCATGTGATCTCTGAATTATGATAGTTTTATTCATCTGTTCCCATTTGTATGCCATTTATTTCTTCTTCTTGTCTGGTCACAGTGGCTAGGACTTCTAGCACTATGTTAAATAAGAGTAGTGAAAGTGGATATCCCTGTCTTGTTTGACCTTAAAGGAAACACTTTTAGTTTCTGCCCATTGAGTCTGATATTGGCTGTAGGTTTCTCATAATGGCTTTTAATGTGCTTAGGTATGATCCTTCTATTCCCACATTGCTGAGAGTTTTTATCATAAATGGGTGCTGGATTTTATCAAATGTTTTTTTATGCATCTAATTATATGATCATGTGGGTGGTTTTTATTCTTCATTCTGTTAATGTGATGTATCACATTATTGATTTGCAGATATTTTGCCAGCCTTGCGTCCCTAGAATAAATCCCACTTGGTCATGATATGTGATCTTTTTAATGTATTGCTGGATCTAGTTTGCTAATATTTTGTTGAGGATTTTAGGATCTATGTTCATCAGGAATATTGGCCTATAATGTTCTTTCTTTGTACTGCCATTTCTGGTTTTGAAATTAGGATAATGCTGGCCTAGTAAGAAGAGTTTGGGAATCCAAGTGCACTTGAGAAGAATGTGTATTCTTCTGCTTTGGGATGAAATGTTCTTTAAATATCAATTAAATCCATCTAGTCCTATGTGATGTTTAAGATGGCTGTTTCCTTGTTGATGTTTTGTCTGGAAGGTCTATCCAGTGATAAGAGTGGGTTGTTAAAGTCCCCTACTATGACTGTATCACTGCCAACTCTTCCTTAAAATTCACCAAGAGTTTTTTGTTTTGTTTTTTAAATATATTTATGTGCTTCTATATTGGATAAATATACATTTACAAGGGTTATCCTCTTGTTGGATTTATCCTCTTTGTATTGTGTAGCAACCTTCTTTGTCTCTTGTTTTGAAGTCTGTTTTGACAAATATGAGCAGTGCTACTCCAGCTTTTTTTTTTTCCCCCTTTCATTTGCATGGAATATTTTGTTTCCATTTCTTTATTTTTAGTCTGTGTGAATCTTTTTTTCTGAGGTGGGTCTTTTGTGAGTAACATATATATGGGTTGTGTTTTATTATCCATTCAATTTCCCTATGTCTTTGATTGGAGTATTTAATCCAGTTACATTTAGGTTATTATTAATAGGTACTTATGTATTGCCACTTTTTTCTTTTTACCTATGTTCCTCTCTCCATTTCTTCTTCTTAAAGCAGTCCTTTTAATATTTCTTGCAATGTTGATTTGTTGTTAATGAACTCCTTTATTTTTTTTATTGTCTCTAGGAAGTTCTTTATTTTGCTTTTGATTCGATAGCCTTGCTGAGTTGAGTGGTCTTGGTTTCAGGTCTTTATTTTTCATTATTTCATACAAATATTGCATGCCAGTGATTTTGGGAATGAAACGTTTCTGTTAAAAGATCAGCTGACATCCTTATGAGAAGTCCCTTGTAGGTAATTAACTGTTTCTTGCTGCATTTAAGATTCTCTCTCTGCCTTTATCCTTTGCCATTTTAAGTATGATGTGTCTTGATGTGGGTCTCTTTCGTTTCATCTTGATTATGACTCTCTCTACTTCCTGAACTTGCGTGACTTTTTCTTTCACCAGGTAAGATAATTTTTCTGTCATTATTTCTCTAAACAGATTTTCTATCCCATGCCCTCTTTTTCTCCTTCTGGTGCCCCTATTTTGCAGATATCTTTACATTTCATATTCTCATAGTTCTCTTAAACAATCCTCATTTTTTTTAGTTTTTTTTTTTCTTTTTGTTGCTCTGTTTAGGTTTTTATCTACCTTGTCTTCCAAATTGCTGATTCAATCCCCTGCTTCATCCAGCCTACTTTTAATTCCTTTTAGCATATTCTTGATGTCAGATGTTATTCTTCATTTCTGAATGTTTCTTAATCATGATTTCTATGTCTCTTTTTCATGCTGATGCAGTTTCCATTAAGTTCCTTGTTGTTCTCACTAAGTTACTTGAGCATCCTTATAACCATTTAAACTCTGATAAATTCCTTGCTTCCATTTTGTTTAGTTCTTTTTCTAGAGATTTCTCTTTTTCTTTCATTACAGCATTGTTTCTGTGTCTCCCCATTTTAGCTGTCTCTTTGTATTTGTTTCTATGTATTTGACAGGACTTCCAGGACTCCTAGTATTTTAGGGGTATAGTAAATGTTCTGTGGGGCTCAGTAGTGCAGTCCTCTTAATCACCTGAACTAGATGCTCTAGAAATGTTCCTTGTGTGGGTTATTTGGGTTCTCCTGTTATAATTGGGTCTTGATTGTTTTTGTCTCATTTGTGGGTGGGATCTCCCTTCAGCCTGGCTGATTGTGAGACTCAACCTTGACCACATCATGTGAGCTGTTGTACAGGTGCTGATAGAACAAAACATAAACATAAACATAAACAACAAACATAAATATAAACAAACATAAACACAAACACAAATATAAACATAAACATAAACATACACAAGAACCCAACAAAACAACCACAAAAGAAAAGAGAATTTAGAAAGAAAAAAGAGAAGAATAATAGTAAATGAAAACAACAACAACAACAAAAAGAATACGAGCCCTGGCTAGTGTTGCTCAGTGATTAGAGGATCAGCCTGCACATCAAAGTGTTGCAGGTTCAATTCCTGGTCAAGGACATGTACCTGGATTGCAGATTCTAACCCTGGCCCTGGTTGGGGCACTTCCAGGAGGCAACCAATTGATGTGTTTCTCTCACATCAATGTTTCTCTCTCTCTGTCTCTCTCTCTCTCTCTCTCTCAATCTCTTTCTCTCTCTCTCACTCTCTGCCTCTGCCCCCTTCACTTCCTCCCTTCTATTCTCTCTACAAATCAATGGAAAAAATATTCTCTGGTGAAGATTAACAGCAACAACAACAAAAGATTACAAGAAAATAAAAAGGGAGAAAAAAATATGAAAGAAAAGAAGGGAAAGAAAAAATAAGAATAAGGGATAGAAAGAGAAAAACTGTGTAAAAGAAATATATTATGAAAATGAAAAAATAAGAGAAAGAAAGAAATTAAGATGTGGAAAAAAAGAAGAGAAAAAAAAGAAAAAATATAGTAAGAAAAACAAAAAGTAAAATAAGACATATGCAAGAAAAAAGAGACAAGAGCCCTGGATGGTTTGGCTCAGTGGTTAGAGTGTTGGTATGTGGACCAAAGAGTCATGAATTCGATTCTAGTCAAGGACACGTACCTCGGTTGCTGTTCGTCCCTGGCCCTGGCTGGGGTCGTGCAGGAGGCAACCAATCAATGTGTCTCTCTCACATGGATGTTTCTCTCTCTCTCTCTCTCTCTCTCTCTCTCTCTCTCTCTCTCTCTCTCACTCTCTCTCTGCCCCGCCTCTCCCTCCCTTCCTCTCTATCTAAAGATAAATGGAAAAAGGATCCTCGGATGAGGATTAAAAAAAAAAAAAGAGAGAGAGAGACAAGAAAGCAAAGAAAAGGAAAAAAATAAAGAAAATAATGAAAAAAAGTGGAGCTCTTGTCGGCAGAATCTCCTATTGCATCCTGTTCTTATGTTGTCTGAGGCTGACTGCTTTGTATGCCAGTTTTGGACCTCCCAGGAGGTTCTCTGGTTCTAGCTAATGTCAGAAGCTGTCCACATTTTGTTTTTAGCAAACTGTTCGAAGCTTCAGTTGATCCGCAGTGTGTGGCTGCCTCCATTCGGTTTGGCTGTGCACAGCATGGGCCAAGCTGTGCTCCAAGGCTGTCTTTTTAGCAGCACTGGGTCCAGTGGCTGGTCAGCAAATGTCAAAGGCACCCCCAGATCTGTCTTTGCCTGCTTCCACCTGTCAGCCAGCTGTCAGACTTAGTCACTTAAATGGCTTTTTCTGAAAGGGTTTTTGTCTGAATCAGGATCTCTGGATATTCCTTGAGGGGGAGGTGCTATGTAGACTTCAGGAAAGATGATGTGTGTTGTCCCCCATCCCAGAGCCACACTTCTGAGTTTATGCCAGAATATTTCCCTGAGCTCAGCAGAGCAGAGCCCCTTGCAGGCAGCTGGTGAGGTTAGCTATGAGTTTCAATCAGCTCTCTTCTGAGGGGGAAGTGACAGTCAGGTTCCCAGGAAAGTGGGGTAATGGCCTTGCCACAAAGCCAGTCACTGATGCCCCCTGAAACTGCCCAGACCTGTAAGCCTGGCCTCTGCTACAGCCTCTTCAGCAGGGGTTAAGATACCGGGTGGAGTGAGCAGGATTCCAGAAGGTAGGGTGAGTTGTATCTCAGAGGACAGGGTATTTGCCTTTTCCCAGGTCGCTGCTCCCAGGAGGGTCTTGCATCTCTCAGGAAAAATGGCTGCCATGGTATCTGGGGATGACTGAGCACAGGGATCCCAGCAGGCACTCTCCCATGTCTCTCCCCTATGCTTCCCACTCTAGACTCTCCTCAGGTGACCCCAGTCTGCACCATCATCCCTTAGCTGAAGCACACGGTGAGTGTGAATAAAAATCCTGTGCTCTGGCCCTTAAAAAAAATTGGCTTTGTATCTGGCAGGCTCTGTCTCTCCCTGGTGGGTAGAAACCCTGCTGCCTTTCACTGCTGGGATGCTCCGTGGGGGGCTATTCCCAGTTCTGGCACTCAGGGCTGGGGAATGAGCCTGGGGTCCATCCCTCCCTCCTCTCATTGGGAATTCCCTACAACTAGATATCCTTCTGCACCCTTGGCGAACCACCTGTGGGAGCGGGTCCAGATCCTCCCCACCCCACCCTCCTTACACTCTTGATGTAGCTTCTGTTCTGCCTTGTTTAAAAGTTTCCTTTTCAGATAGTCTTCAGTTGGCAATTCAGGGTGAATGTTCCTCAATTTAGTTTTATTTCCAGTGTGGTTGTGGGAGGAGGTGTGAGAAAGATTCACCTACTCCAGTGCCATTTTGAAAACCTAAAATAATTTTTAAAATTTATTTTGAAGTAATTTTTAATTTATAGAAGTTTTTCAAGTATAGTACAGAGTTTTCTGTATTCTTTACCTAATTTACTGCTGATAACATGCTATATAAAGTCAAAGCATGCTTATTAAAAAAACAGACATTATATAGATTTCCCCAAAGTCTCCACTTTTTTTTTTTGCATTATGGGATTCAATCTAGAGCGGTGCATTGCATTTGGTGGTTAGGTACCTTAACCTCCTCCAATCTGTGACAGTTTTTCATATTTTTCTTGTTTTCCTGACCTTGACTCCTTTAAAATTAGTGCTCAAATATTTTGTAGATTGCTCTTGATTTGGTTTTATTTAAAGTTTTCTCAAGAGTAGATTGAGGTCATAGCTTTAATGAAGAATAGCATAGATGACCTCATTGCAACCATATCAGGGCGTAACTGCTCTCCACATGACTTAACCCTGATGAAGTTAATCTGGATCTCTTGGTTAAATTTTTGCCATAATAAAGTAATTACTTCTCATTGCCATACTGAATTTGTTGGGAGCAAGACACTAAGTTCAGTTCATGCTGAGGAAGAGAATTAATCTCCATCTCCTGAGGGGAGAATTAGCCTATAATTTCTAGTCATATGGTAAAACCACCATGGTAATTAGAATTAATTTTATTGAGGAACTTTGAGGCTATGCATATATACTGTTCCTTAAATCTTCAGTCATCCTGCTAAATTACCAGGTCATGGCTACAGCAATTACTACTGTGGTGTTCTGATGGTGAGTTGCTCTTTTTCTCATTGTTTATTCATTCTTTGGAATTCTTCAGAAATAAAAAATATATATTTTTTTCAAGTATGTTTTTAATTATTCTGATTTTCGTGAATTGCCATATGAATTTTAAGATTAGCTCATCAATTACCCCTCCAAAGACAATTACAGTTTTGTTTAAAATGTATTGAATCTGTTGATCTATTTAAGGAGTATTACGATGTTAACAATACTAAATCCTTCAATTCATGAACATGGGATATCTTTACGTTTCTTAATACTATTTATTTTATTTATTTTTTATTAATTTACTTTTGTTACAGATGTTTCTCCTTTTTTCCCCCATTGACACCCTCCTCCCCCTCCCTCCCTGCCCCGTCCCCAGTTTTGTTGTCCATGTCCATTGGTTATGAGTACATGCATACAAGTTCTGTGTTCATTGCTCCCCTTCCCCACCCACCTCTTCTGGCAAATGTCAGTCTGTACTCTACTTCCACGTCTCTGGGACTGCCCTGTCCCTCAGACTGTTAGTTCATTATATTCCAGAAATAAGTGAGATCATATGATATTTGTCTTTCTCTGCTTGGCTTGTTTCACTTAGGATAATAGTTTGCAGGTCCTCCCATGTCGTCTCAAAGGATAACAGATCTTTCTTTCTTACAGCTGCATAGTACTCCATTGTGTATATGTACCACTGCTTTTTTATCCATTCGTCTACTGATGGACACTTGGGCTGTTTCCAGATCTTAGCTATTGTAAATAGCGGTGCTATGAACATGGGGGTACATGTATTCTTTCTGATTGGTGTTTCAGGCTTCTTAGGGTATATTCCTAGGAGTGGGATCACTGGGTCAAATGTTAATTCCATTTTTAATTTTTTGAGGTAACACCATATCGTTTTCCATAGTGGCTGCACCAGTCTGCATTCCCACCAGCAGTGTACTAGAGTCCCCTTTTCTCCACACCCTCACCAACACTTGTTGTTTGATGCTTTGTTGATGGCGGCTATTCTGACAGGTGTGAGGTGATACCTCATTGTTGTTTTAATTTGCATCTCTCTGATGATTAATGAAGTTGAGCATTTCTTCATATGTCTCTTGGCCATTTGTATGTCCTGTTTGGAGAGGTGTCTATTTAGTTCCTCTGCCCACTTTTTAATTGGGTTCTTTGTCTTCCTTTTGTTGAGATGTATGAGCACTCTATATATTTTGGAAATTAGTCCCTTATCTGATATATCATAGGCAATTATGCTCTCCCATACAGTGGGTTGCCTTTCCACTTTGATGGTTGTTTCTTTTGCTGTGCAGAAGCTTTTGAGTTTGATGTAGTCCCATGTGTTCATTTTTTCCTTTGTTTCTGTTGCCTTAGGTGATATATCAGTGAAAATTTTGCTGTGTATGATGTCTGAAATTTTGTTGCCTACATTTTCTTCTAGGATTTTTATGGATTCATGATTCACATTTAAGTCTTTTATCCATTTTGAGTTTATTTTTGTGTATGGTGTAAGCTGATGATCTAGTTTCATTTTTTTGCATGTAGCTGTCCAATTTTCCCAACACCATTTCTTAAAGAGGCTGTCTTTACTCCATTGTATGCTATTGCCACCTTTGTCAAATATTAATTGAGCATAATGTTTTGGATCAATTTCTGGGTTCTTTGTTCTATTCCATTGATCTATGTGCCTGTTCTTGTGCCAGTACCAGGCTGTTTTGATTACAGTAGCTTTGTAGTATAACCTGATGTCCGGTATTGTGATCCCGCCTACTTTGTCCTTCTTTTTCAAGATTGCTGTAGCTATTCGGGGTCTTTTTGGTTCCATATGAACTTCTGAAGTATTTGTTCTAGTTCTGTGAAATATGTCGTTGGTATTTTGATGTGGATTGCGTTAAATCTATAGATTGCTTTGGGTAGTATGGACATTTTAATGATGTTAATTCTTCCAATCCATGAACAAGGTATGTGCTTCCGCTTTTTTATATCTTCCTCTCTTTCTTTTTTCAATGTCCTGTAGTTTTCTGCAAATAGGTCCTTTACTTCTTTGGTTAAGTTTATTCCTAGGTATCTTAATTTTTTTGCCACAATGGTAAATGGGATTGTTTTTTTAGTTTCTCTTTCTGTGAGTTCATCATTGGTGTATAAGAATGCCGTCGATTTCTTGACATTAATTTTGTATCCTGCTACTTTGCCAAATTCATTAATTAAGTCTAGTAGATTTTTGATGGAGTCTTTAGAGTTTTCTATGTATAATATCATGTCATCTGCGAATAATGACAGTTTCACTTCCTCCTTTCCAATTTGGATTCCTTTTATTTTTTCTTCCTGTCTGATTGCTGTGGCTAAGACTTCCAGTACTATGTTAAGTAAGAGTGGTGAAAGTGGGCATCCTTGTCTTGTTCCTATTCTTAAGGGAAATGCTTTTAGTTTTTGTCCATTGAGTATGATGTTGGCTGTAGGTCTTTCATATATGGCCTTTATAATGTTGAGATATGGTCCCTCTATTTCCAAATTGTTGAGCGTTTTTATCAGAAATGGGTGCTGGATTTTGTCAAATGCTTTTTCAGCATCTATTGATATGATCATATGGTTTTTATCTTTCATTTTGTTCATGTGATGTATCACATTTATTGATTTGCGTATATTGTACCAGCCTTGCATCCCTGGGATGAATCCCACTTGGTCATGGTGAACAATTTTTTTGATGTATTGCTGGATCCGATTTGCTAGTATTTTCTTAAGGATTTTGGCATCTATGCTCATCAGGGATATCTGTAGTTTTCTTTCTTTGTAGTGTCTTTTTCTAGTTTTAGAATTAGAATTATGCTGGCTTCATAAAACGAGTTTGGAAGTCTTCCTTCTTCTTGAATTTTTTGAAATAGTTTGAGGAGAATGGGTGTTAATTCTTTGAATGTTTGGTAAAACTCCCCCGTGAAGCCGTCAGGGCCTGGGCTTTTGTTTGCTGGGAAGGTCTTGATTACATCTTCAATTTCCTTCATTGTTATTGGCCTGTTCAAGTTTTCTGTCTCTTCCTGATTCAGATTTGGGAGACTATGTGTTTCTAGAAATGTGTCCATTTCGCTTAGATTGTCGAATTTGTTGCCATATAAATGTTCATAGTATTTGCTAATGATCCTTTGTATTTCTGTGGTGTCAGTTGTTACTTCTCTTTCGTTTCTGATTTTGTGTATTTGGGTTCTCTCTCTTTGTTTCTTGGTGAGTCTAGCTAAGGGTCCATCAATCTTGTTTATCTTTTCAAAAAACCAGCTCTTTGTTTTATTGATCCTTTGAATTGTTTTTTTGGTCTCCATGTCGTTTATTTTTGCTCTGATCTTTACTATTTCCTTCCTTCTACTTGCTCTAGGGTTTTCTTTTTGTTTGCTTTCCAGTTCTTTAAGTTGTGAGGTCAGGTAGTCAATTAGAAATTTTTCTTCTTTCTTGAGGCAGGCCTGTAGTGCTATGAACTTACCTCTCAGAACTACTTTCGCTGTATCCCATAGATTTTGCATTGTTGTGTGTTCATTTTCATTGGTTTCCAGGAATTTTTTAAATTCTTCCTTGATCTCCATAGTAACCCATTCATTGTTCAGTAACATGCTATTTAGCCTCCATGTGTTCAAATGTCTTTGCATGTTCTTGTTGCAATTGATTTCTACTTTCATGCCATTGTGGTCTGAGAAGATGCTTGATATGATTTCAATCTTCTTGAACTTGTAGAGACTTAGTTTGTGCCCTAATATATGATCTATCTTTGAGAATGTCCCATGTGCACTTGAGAAGAATGTGAATTCTGCAGTTTTGGGGTGTAATTCTCTGTATATATCTATTAAATCCATTTGATCTAGTGCTTCATTTAGAGTCTCTGTTTCCTTGTTAATTTTTTGTCTAGATGATCTATCCAGTGATGTCAGTGGGGTGTTGAAGTCTCCTGCTATGATTGTATTGCGGTCGATTTCTCCTTTGAAGTCCTCCAGAAGATTTTTAATATATTTTGGTTCTCCTATATTGGGTGCATGTATGTTTACCAAGGTTATATCTTCCTGTTGGATAGACCCTTTCAATATTATGTAGTGGCCTTCTTTGTCTCTAGTTATGGTCTTCAATTTGAAATCTAATTTATTAGATATGAGTATTGCTACCCCAGCTTTTTTATCCTTTCCGTTTGCTTGGAAGATTTTTTTCCATCCCTTCATTTTCAACCTATGTGAGTCTTTTGTTGTGAGGTGGGTCTCTTGTAAGCAACATATGTGTGAATCATGCTTTCTTATCCAGTCAGCTACTCTGTGTCTTTTTATTGGAGCATTCAGTCCATTTACATTTAAGGTGATTATTGATATGTACTTATTTATTGCCATTTTTGTATACAGTGTGGTTCTAATTTTCTTTCTATTTCTTCTATTAATTACAGCAGTCCTTTTAACATTTCTTGCAGTGCTGGTTTGGTGTTAATATATTCCCTTAGCCTTTTTTTGTCTGGGAAGCTCTTTATTTGACCTTCTATTTTGAATGATAGCCTTGCTGGATAGAGTAGTCTTGGGTTCAGAACCTTGTTTTTCATGACCTTGATTACTTCATGCCATTCCCTTCTGGCCTGTAGTGTTTCTGTTGAAAAGTCAGATGATAGCCTAATGGGGTTTCCTTTGTAGGTAACCTGTTGCTTAGTTCTTGCTGCCTTTAGGATTCTCTCTTTATCTTTAATTTTTGACATTTTAATTATTATGTGTCTTGGTGTGGGCCTGTTTGGGTTCTTCTTACTTGGGGCTCTCTGTGCTTCTTGAACTTGAATGCTTTCTTCTTTCACCAGGTTAGGAAAGTTTTCTGTCACTATTTCTTCAAATATATTCTCTAACCCTTGCTCATTTTCTTCTTCTTCAGGGACTCCAATGATACGAATGTTATTACATTTCCAGTTGTCCCACAGTTCTCTTAAGCTATCTTCTTGTTTTTTCATTGTTTTTTTCATTTTGGTTTTCTGATTGATTGATTTTTTCTACTCTGTCTTCTAATTCACTGATCCGGTCCTCTGCTTCCTCTACTCTGCTGGTCAGTCCTTCCAATGTGTTCTTTATTTCTGCTATGTCATTCTTTATTTCCACTTGGTTGGTTTTCATGGTGTCGATGTCCTTACTCATGCTGTTTAGTTTCCTCAAGATCATGGCTCTGAACTCTACCTCTGATAATTTGCTTAACTGCATTTCATTTATCTCATCTTCAGTAGAGTTCTCTTGTTCTTTCATTTGGGATCTGTTTCTTTGTTTCACCATTTTTGCTATCTCAGTGGGTTTTGGAGCCTGCCAAATTTTACCTGTGGGTGTTGGTGCTCTGCTATTTGTGGCTCCCTCTACTGGGTTTGGATGAGTGTGGAGGGCCCTCCTTTAACACCACTGTCAAGTCTCACTTTCCTGGGTAGATTTGCAAGCTCAGGAAAGGTTCAGTTATGCTCTAGCTTTTTGCCTGGAGGCTATTAGTCTCAGTTACTTGAAAAGCCTTAGGATCTAAGTTGAATGAGAAACTCCCTCAGATGTTTACAGTGTAAGAGGATTTCCCGAGGGTGGGGCCAATGCTGGTTGTTAATGAGCCTCAATTTGCATTTCTTTGCCTCTTTTCCTCAACTGGGAATCTCTGAGGGAGGGGCTTCCACAGCTCCGGGAAGGAGCAAACTTGGCTGCCGTTCTGAGTAACCGGGACGGAGGGGCTGGCCACCACTGTCCTTTGTGGGCCCAGCTCAGCACAAACTCTGAGTGCCCTCCAAATCCCAAGTGTCCCCACAGAGTTCCAGTCCGGTCTGCCCTCCCTCTGCCGGAGCCCAGGTGAGTGGCTGTGGCTTTTTAGTGCCCTGTCCCGGCCCTCTGTGCTGTGGAGCCGCTGGGGCTCTTAACCCCGAGGGCGGGCGCTGCCGCTGCTCCCAGCTAAGGCCGCTGCTCCCAGCCAAGGCCGCTGCTCCCAGCCAAGGCCGCTGCTGTCTGTGGGCTCCCAGCCCGCCACCCTCACGCGCCTCCGCAGATCCTACCAGGCTCATTCAGTGTCCCTGGTTGTATGGTCCTCTCCCGCTGCTTTTCTGTTGCTTTTTCCCGATGATTTGTCTTTATTTTTGTTGTAATTCCCTTTTGGTCCTGGGAGATCGTCTGTGTAGCTTCCATTCACTCCACCATCATTTTTAACCTCTAAAAATATATTCTTTATCTCAAATTATTCATTTAGTCATTTGTGTAAACCAGGATAAACTTAAAGATATGGCTTTATTCTTTTTGTCATAATCCAATATTGTCATTATTTAATTTTGTTGCCCAAATATCTGTAGCTTTGGCTATAGGAAGCTCTTCTAGGTTGGCACTTACCTTATTTTATTTTTTGAATTTTTTTTGTTTTAAGGCACATGATGTATGTCCCCTTCCTCAGTCTTGTACTGAAATATTAATTCAAATGGTCCTTAATCCTTTTATTTAGAAACCAAGATCTGGGTGCAAAGTTTCCTTATTTCTCCTGGGCTGTCACAGCTTCTAGGCAGTCTCAGGAGACAGAGCTAGAAAATGTATCTATGTTTACTTATCTGTGTATATGTATACATATTTATAATTATTTCTACTATCACACACACACACATTCTCTAGTTCATACCATTATCTTTTACTCTGATCCAACAAATAAGGTTTCATCAACCTTGAATATTGACATCATGTAAAAATTTGCTATCGCAGATATTTTACAAACTGACCACATTTTAAGTTAAATCTTCTATTTCTGTGGGGTGTTTTTTATTACATACTTCCCCTAAAATGGTTTTGCTTCTTCATCAGACTTCTAAATATTTACTCATCTGTTTTTCAGGAGCATAGCACCACTTGTATTCTCCCGTTTCTCTCTCTCTTTTTTTTTCTTTCTAGAACATAATTCATAATTTTGCATTCTTACTGTCCTTTACTCAATATAAATTCCTTTCACTCTCAAACACAGTCTCCCAGTTAGTGTTCCCAACTTCAGCCTTGTACTGAACAATCTATACCACACAACAGATAAACAAATACCTATAATATATCCCACTCCTCTTAAATGCTTTTATGATTTATTCTAAATAAAGTCTAACTTTCTTAGCATACTATGCAAACCTCACTGTGATATGATCAACATACTTCTCTAGACTCACTTTTGGACATCTGCCTGACCAATTCTAAATTAATTCAAAAACACTCCCCCCAAATGCCAAGCTATTTCTTTTCTTGTATCCCTTGCCCCTGCCTTGTCCTCGTGCCTGTTTAAATGAGTGCACTATACACTACTATACTTAAAAGTGCACCACACTGCAACATAGGATGAAGTTTCTGCCAACATATTTCTTACTTAATTGCCACACAAATCAAGAAAGAGAACATTGACAACATTCTGGACCCCTCTTCATGATATCATCCTTATTCATTGATTATTCCCCCTTTTTCTTCCAACCTTGGCTACCAGCAACATGGTTTAGGGGTTCTTTTTAGTTTTCTTTTTATTTATGTTTTTCTTTTTTGACTTTCAGAGAGAGAGGAAGGAAGAGGGAGAGAAAGAGAGAAACATTGATGAGAGAGAACATCAATTGGCCGCCTCATGCATGCCCCCCACTGGGTATCGGACCCACAACCTAGGCATGTGCCCTGACTGGGAATTGAACTGGTGACCTCGTGGTTCATCGATTGACCTCAGCCACTGAGCCATACCGTCCGGGCAGGCGGTTCTTTTTAAATTTGTATAAATTAAATCATAACATTTGAATTTAACATATGACCATTTTTTTCTCAACGTGGTGTAAATGAGGTTTAACCATTTTGTTACATGAAATTAAAGTAGGTTTATTTATTGTATTTCATTAAAAACATTCAAGAATTTATTTATTTATTATGTAGATGGGCATTTGGGTTTTCTTTAGACTTGTCAATTACAATTAATGAGGATTTCTATAAAAATACTTATACATCTAAATTTGGAGTTGCTGTGTCATATGCTATACACAAACTCAATTACTTGGTAGATAATGCCTTGATGTTTTCCAAATTAATTATAACAAGTTAGACTTCCAACAGAAATGTATGGAGGTTCTTGTTGAGCCATTTGGATGTCCTTAGATTTTAGACATAAAATAACCTATGTGTAGTGATTTTATTTTGTGGTAGTATTATTTTGCATTTATCTGAATAATGTTAAGATATCTATATTTTTTAAATTTAAAAATATTTAATTACAATTTACATTCAATATTATTTTGTATTAGTTTCAGATATACAGCATAGTGTTTAGACAATTGTACATTTTACAAAGTGTTCTCCCTGATATTTCCAGTACCGAGCTGGCACCATACACAGTTATTACAATATGATTAACTATATCTCCTATGCTGTCCTTTACATCCCTAGGACTGTTCTGTAACTACCATTCTGTATTTCCCAATCCTTTCACCATTTTCACCATTCTTTCCCCCATAGTGCAGCAGGCAGCTTGTTAGTCTCATAATCTGAAGGAATCTACATTTTAATGTGTTTGTCAACCATTTGGATATCATCTTTTAGGAAATACCAAAGAATAGGTCTCTTGATTTAGTAAAGGTGTTTATACATTTTGATACCAGCCCTTCATTTGTTATACATGCTACAAATATTGGTTCCAATTGGTACTTACCCTTTAGTAGTGTTTTACTTAACAAGAATGATGAAAATACTTTCAAAAAGAGAATAATTTGATTAGTGTTGATGCCTGATGAGCTAATGGCATGCTGATTAAGAAAACCACAACCTCAAGTGTTCCTTACTGGTCTTTTAAATTAGAATTTTGGAAATTGGCTAAAGAATTACATAATTCACTAATGAAATAAGTATTTAACATATACCATTAAAATGACATTTTCTTTGGTAAATTTAAGAAATTACCTTCATTTTATGTAAGAATGGCAACATTACATTTGGATTGTGAGGGAGATTTAGATTTCCTAATTGAGATATTTAGGAAAAGATTTCAAAAGTATTTTGTGAATTATTCTCTGTACTTAAACTGAAAAAAAAATTAGAAATGATAGAATAAAGTTTGATATTAAAAATAGCACTTTTTATAGTCCAAACTATGTATGTGTTTGAGTATAAGGGGTGTGTGTGTGTGTGTGTGTGTGTGTGTGTGTGAGAAGAAAATAATGGAATGGGAAGGCTATACATGCTATATTGTGCTTTTCATGTGTTGGACACCAGATTAGCATCATACTAGATTATTTAGAGTTTAGGTTCATTATTTAACATGATACACTTTACATATATAACCTGAACAGATAAAGTTAATTAAACAAAATATCAATTGTATTTAAATTAAATGTTTTATTTTAAAAAGATATGAAAATTTATTTCACAAATCGAGTTTTTCCATGTAGTTTATATTACCACAAAATTGCCATGCTCCGATTACTTTTATATATTCTCACTAAATACTATACTCTGAATTAATTGGAATGTTCAACAGAACATGCATTTAACTGGCACCGTTTAAATTAAATCTGATGACGTGGTCCCCACCTAACTGGACTGGTAATTTTCCCTAACGGTGAAGCTTGCAGTGATTAGGTGAGACTCCAGTGGGGCTTATGGGTCCAAAGGAAGCTCAAAGGTTGGTGAATCTTCTTTTTATTTATTTATTTTATTTCCAGAACTTCTGTCACCAATTATCTAGTAACCACGGAGGTTTCATCACTTTGTAGGAGAAATTAAAAACTGATTTTTAAACTGAACTTATTTCACAATTTTTGATTATACCTGTTAGGATCTGCACGAAAGTGCTATTGTGTCTTTCCTCACATTTATCACTTCAACGGCTCTCCTACCTATGTGACACAGACGGGTGATGTCGAGCTACTTCCTGCCTCCAGAAACTGCATAAACTCTCTGGTTCTAAAGGCAAAGGACACATTTGCTATTCTCTCATATTCTACATATTTTTTATTTCTAAATCATTGTAATGATCATATTTATTAAAACTAAGTCATTATTATGCTGCTTTATAATAGCTTTTCTTTTTCTTCTACTTCATTTTAATCATTATTAATTATTTCTTTAATCAAAGGAATAAGGACTAATTCAATAACGATAAGAAAAAAAATCCTTTTTGAGGGGAGACATTATTTTTACTATAAGATAATCTATATTCAATAGGTGATAAAGAGATTTCAGAAAAATGACACTAGCTTATTCTTACAGGTTATTACATTTAAACCTGTGAAAATGTTAATTCGAATTTATTTCTCAATAGCAAAATTAATATCTAATGAAATGTGTAAGGAAATACTCTTACAGTAATTGCTAGAAGAGTTTGTATGAAACACGGTAAATTTATTCTATGAGAACATACTTATAAGTACATTTTCAGTGCAATTCTACAAATAAATGGTTGAAAAATAAAATATTTTTTATAAAACTAGATGTAAAGTATAAAATAAACACGAATGTATGAGGTATAGAATAAACAGAAAATGATTGTATAGAGACCCTGAAAAACTAAGTGATTTCCACTGTGGCTCTTGCGTGACATCAGCCCCCCGTAGCTCCTCACACTTCCTGCCAATTGCAAACTATCTAAGCAGTGGTAGCTAAATCACAAGCATAATCTCCTGCTTCTACCGCTTGCTGATTTACACTACCTAAATATTTTAATATTTTCTTAAGAGTTTGAGTAGATACATTTTTCAGATAAAAAAATAAAATCTGACTTCTAATTAACCTCTTTAGATGTTTTATATTCTAAGTTTCTTAGTCTTCTCAGAACACTCATTTTAACTCATTTTTAATCTGTTCTCATGCTGTATTGTTTTTAGAAATGCTATGAATGCCTGAACGACCAGTTACTGGTTGCTATCTTCCTTTCACAGAGGAAGCTTCAGCACACTGGCTAAGAGGTCAAGATTTACAAGCAAATACAGACTCAGACATTAAATAATTGTTTAATTTGGGCCAAGTTACTTGATCTCACTGGGCTTCTCTTTTCTGTCTTAAAAAAAAAATCACTTTTTATTAATTGATTAATAAAAATTATGCATTGCGCCCCTATTTTAGATCAGCAGATATATTTGATGTTAGGTGTATAATATTTATTCAAGGAAATAAATGTATGGATGATACAGGAAAATTACAACAAATTCTTTTGTTTTCCATGTGAATCCTACATAAAAATTCAGATGTGAGAACAAAGAGCCATGTCTTATTATTTACTGAACATCATATTAAAATTGACTTTGAGGTCCTATCTTACAATGAGGTCAGAAATTGAACCTAGTGTATTATTGGAACCATATTCCTTACTTTAGAGTAACACAATGCAGTTTAACTGTGGTGATAAAAAGAGAGGTCAGTTGCCTGTTTCTTTATCCCATCATGGCTACCGTTGCTCAACAGTATCCTGAGGTTATGATATGATGCTGTTAATATACAACCTATCACTTAACATTTCAAACCAAATCATGAAATCATCTATCTGGAGTTGAAATCACCTCCCCAGGTCCCAGCAAGGCAGTGACGTATTGAGAACAACATCTTTTACTAGATCTTTTATTTATTTATTTATTTATTTATTTATTTATTTATTTATCTATTTATTTATTTATTTTTTCCTTTATTGATTTTAGGGAGAGAGGAAGGGAGAGGAAGAGAGAGATAGAAACATAGATGAGAGAGAAAATCGATTGGCCTCCTCCTGCATGCCCCCCACTGGGAATCGGGCTCACAACCTGGGCATGTTCCCTGACCAAGAATCGAACCCTCAGCCTCTTGGTGCATGGGTTGACACTCAACCACTGAGCCACACCAGCTGGGCCCTTTACTAGATCTTCAACAAATCACCACGGATTCTCCTATTTCACCTTTTTTTCTGCTCAAAGGCACTCACCTGTCTGCTCTCCATTGTATATTTCTCAAGGAACTTAGTTTTGCAGAAAATAAAATTAAAGATCTCATTCTGTAAGGGTCCTTTTATTTTCTTCTCTACATTTTAGACTTCATACCATTCTGAAGATGAAGTACATCTAAGAGATGGAGAGGACACAGATCTCTTCTTGGTTTGCTAAAAAGTAGACAAAACATCACAGAGACAACACAGTTAATATCAAATTATCATATGACAATTATCAAGTATTAATAATATTTAAAACAATAAAGAATAACAATATAACAGAGAGTAACATGATATTTTTGGAAAAACTGTGATGATTTACTTATATGGAATGTCATAGAAATAATCTAAAGAGATGAAATTTATAGTGAAAAACTGAAATTTTTATGCTATGTAAAAGAACAACTCTAAACTTTGGTACCTGCATGGTGAAATTCTTTCAGGTAAGAAAGAATTGAAAATAACCAGAGTGATGAGTGTATATTGAGCAAAATAAAAGACTGTTTGAAGGGGTCACTGTGAGGATAGTTGGGAGTCAGATCACATAAGATTTTGTAGAATATATAAAAAGAATTTTGATTCTAAGTCATATTATTTTGTCTTAAATCTAAAAAGACCACTTTTATAGACACAGAGAGATGCATTTGGAGTAGAATAAGAGAGAAAGCTGGGAGATGTGTCAGGAAGGTCCTGCATGTGTCCAGGCCAGAAATAAGCATCCCAGGGAGAAAAGACGAGGTACCATGTTAGTAATGTACTATTCAGAGTCACACATAGAGTTATTATCTAATAAATAATCAATATAATTTTTATCAACTTTGTAATGATTACTTCTAGAGAATATTTTATCATCAGAACTAGAAGCTAATAAATCTTATAAAAAATAAAAGACTATTAATATGATCAGGCAGTTATAATAACATTATTTGATTGTTTTTTTGGATTTTGTGTTATTTTCAACTTTCTACAGCTTGTAAATGTTTTCTAAATATATATTTCTTTAATTTGTATTTAATTTTTTGATATGTTTAGGTTTTTTTTGTTATTATTAAAGAAGAGTCCCATAACTGTAAATTCTTGAGATCATTTAAAACACAAATTAAGCCCTGGCCGGTTTGGCTCAGCGGTTAGAGCGTCGGCCTGCGGTCCAGAGAGACCCGGGTTCAGTTCCCGCTAAGGGCATGTACTTCGGTTGCAGTTTGTCCCCTGCCCCTGGTTGGTCATGCGGGTGGCAGCCACTTGATGTGTCCCTTTCACTTCGATGTTTCTTCCTCTCTCTCCCTCCCACTCTATCTGAACAAAAAAATGAGTAAATGTCCTCGGGTGAGGATAAAAAAAAAAGAAAACACAAATTAAAATGCTCTATGTTATTTGTGATTTAGGAGTTTACACTATAAGAAAGAAATAAGAGTAAACATAATTTATTTCAATTGAGATTCTATAATTCTTGAAGAAGACAGTTCAAAATAATAGCATTATCAACTAATATCCTGAAATGCCCTAGTAATGTTTGAAAACATAAAAGAATGTGTCCGAGGATAATAATATTTATTTTAAAAGAATTACTATATACATGTTTAAGCATATTTTATATGTTTGTATTTTGGTAAAAGTAAAACAAAACTTAACATGTAATTAACATATAGGAGATTCTTCATACTAAATTCAAACCAAGAATAAAAACCTGTTGAATAAATAATTATTTTTTTGAGTAGTATGTGAACATTTTAACTATAAGCTAATTAGTTATTTTCCAGTTTAGAGCATTAACATCAAGAGTGAGATCGGGGTCATCATGGCATGGGGTCTATAACCTGAAACAGTGAAGCAGCACTTATCTCATTTAGAAACACCAAAAACAACTTTGCTTTTCTAATTTGGGTATAATATAGACACTAGTAGACTAATGTAAGTCATATCTGTTCATTGTACCAATCACCTCAAAAGTAAAAAAGTGATAAACTCAAAACACTGTAAATAAAACAAGACTGAATCCTAAAAAAATGTTCAAGTAATCTTTAGTAAGGCAAGAAAAGAGGAACAGAGAAACAAGAAACACATTTTAAACAAAGAATAAAATAACAAACCTGTCGCAAATCAATAATGACCTTTTATGGAAATATACTGTGTTACACCAATAAAAACACGGAGATTGGCCGAGTGGATAAGAAAAAACACCACCAAACTAGATATTACTCTCACCGCCTATATTAATACCTATGTATTCTATTCTTTATAATGTACTTCTAAATAGAAATGTTCTTAATTTCCTTTTTGGTTTGCTCATTGTTAGTGTATAAAAATGAAACTGATGTTTGTGTGTTCATATCACATCCTGCTACTTTGCTGAATTTGTTGGTTTTAATAATCTTTTGTGAAATTTGTAGGGTTTTCTGAATGTAAGATCATATGATATGCAAACAGAGATAATTTTACTTCTTCCTTTCCCATTTAAATGGGACAGGTAAGTTAAGTCCGTGCTACATGTTAAAATAGGCTTGACTTCTCTTCAAATAATTTGGGATTTTACTTTGGTGATATTAGAGAATCCACAAAGATTTTATCCTAAAAATCAATTATAGAATTGCCTTTATTTTTAGATAATTTTAGTAATTATGTTGGCAGTTTCAGATTGGATGCAAGAATAAAGAGATAATGACTAATGCATTATTCCAGGCAATAAATTATAAGCATCCAAGCTAGAACAGCAGTGTGAGAACTAGAAAATAGTTATTTCTTAGGAAAATCAAAGATACATTCACATTAAAAAATAATTGTGTTACTTTATGTACAAATGATCATTTTAATATTGCACTGATCAAAATAATTTTTATAATATTAAGTCTTATTTTAAGAAAAAATACTGCTGAGCAATACTACTGAATGAGATATACTTTTATATATGTCACTTTCAATAAAAGATACAAAAATTGCTGCAATTTAAAAGTTAAAGTAGCATCTCTCTATAACCAAAAAGGTTATATGAACTTGAGAGAAATGCAAATTTAAGGGCCCCATCTCAGACCTAGGGCCCAGAAATCTATTTTAACAGGTCCTTGTGGTAATTCTGAAGAACACAAATGTTTAAGAACCATTGCATGTGGTAATGCGCCAGCAGTTGCCCATTCAAGTAGATTTGATACTTTTGTATCTGAAAGTTAAGAGAGTTCTTATTTGGTAATTTTATTTTCATTTGAATTACTAGGATAAAGGGAGTGAGGGAAGAAGGGAGGGGAATGGAGGATTAAGGAGAGTGATTGAGACAGCTGGAAATAATCCTTAAACAGAAAGGAATCCAAGTTCAAAGTACTTGTAAGAGAAAGTATTTTTTCTATCACAGACTAAAATGATCGTTTCCTCTTATGAAACCTTATATTTTATAGCTACTGTGAAATAATACTACTTTATACTTCTTTTCACTCTTCATAATGCCTGTAATGGTAGTAGGCTCTTATTCTACTAGAAGGTTTTAGGTCTTTGTCTTTTTTATTTCTATATTTTTCGTTTAAGTTAATTATGGCCAGAGCTATTGCCTTCTTTAAAAGCTTCCTTAAGTATTTCTAAAATGTGGTTTAAAATGATTTTTTAAAGGTTTGAGACCTGAATAAATCAAGTAATAGATAAATAAATGCCATAGAGACCTAAATGGCAAAATAAATAAATAAATAAATATTGAGGTGAAGGCTTAGAAAATAAAATGGGCTATGCTTTCTATTAGAGGGGCACATTTGAAAAATTGTTAATAGTATTATGAAGTCAAAGTGAAAATAAAATTCTCTCTTAGAGAGGTAATAAAAGCACCCGGCACTGTTGTTCTCTGCGGTATTGCTCAGTGAATTAAGTTGCAGTGCCCTTCTAAGTGCTGTCAGCCTGTGAGTCACTTGTCGAAAGACAAGCAAGCCCTGGCACTCTGAAATGTCCTTTACTCGCACAGTGATCACTAGACGTGATATACTGTACGTACGTTTTTTTAATCCTGAAATTCACTATCTCACATTGTTGAATAAAAATAAAGAATAAACCACACAATGGAAAACGCTTGTCTTTTTTTTTTGCTCATGCTTTGAAAGATTAAAAAATAATAACAAAATGAATACAGGAAGGTCTGTAGAGCTCCACAGTTAGAGTTTGAGATGACCATCAGTGAGAGAAGTAATATCAACCTATTGAAAATGAATGGGACTTATTTTCAGTGACACAAGCCTGACAAATGAAGTGAAAGGAATCCAAGGAGAAATGAATTTCAGGGAAGATTGACCTGTCTCACTGACTCATGTGCAGGATATTCTATAGCCTTGTGTACAAGGGAGTGGATCCTTCATCATTGCTAATATTCAGGCCTTGACCAGCTTCAACATCTCCTGTGTACACTGGAGCAAATACTATGAACACACAGAATACTCTAAAGCGTTCTACTAACTACTTGATTTTAAATCACTGTATTTAAGTTTGCCAAAAGAAATTGAAAGAAGTTTTAATGGAGAGAGGCATACAGAGTAACCCTTGCTCTGAATTCGTGAAAACTGGCAAACAGATTATTGACACTAATAAGCAGAAAGAAATATAACACATCTGTAACATGAAATTCATAAGACACTATAAAGTAAAATGTCTCATTCTTAATATCAATTCAATTTGTGTTTATCATTTATTGATTGCATAGTTTCATGCCTCCGTTTTCATCTTTCAGCAATGGGAGAAAAAGAACCACAAGTTAGTTCTGTAGTCCAACTAATATGCATAATTAAAAAGCTACTAAATTATGTGTAAAACTTAGAGACAAATTTATTTCTACTAATTTCTACTAATTAATAACTTTTTCTCATTCTATTGGTAGTGTGGCCTAATATAAGTACCCTGATTATATTACCATTCATCTTGTGTGATTGTTTCGAACCCTTTTATAGATTTTAAAACCCACATCTTTATTTAATTTCAAAGGTTCAGCTAACTAATATTCCAGTTTTCTCTCTGAATTTATTTCTTAAGTCTGGTGTGACAAATTATCAAAAATTAGGATTGAAGAAAAAGCAAAAATTAATTTTCTCACAGTCTGAAAGCCAAATATCTGGAAGAAAGTTTTAACAGGGCTACATTACTTCAAGGACTTTAGGGGAGAATCTGTTCCTGAACTCTCAGCTTTTGGTGCCTGTCAACATTCCTTATGTTGTGGCTGTATTAATACAATCTCTGCCATTGTATTCATGGTGATTTCTCTTCATCTGTATCTGTCTAATAGCCCTCTGCTTCACTCTTTTAATGATTTTGTCATTGGATTTAGGGCCTACCTGAATAATCTAGGATAAACTGTCCGTCTTTCAAAATTCTTAATTTAATCATATATTTTACCATATAAGATATTGTTAAAAGATTCCAAAGAAGGAATAGGAAATTCATCTTTTGGGAGCTCAGTCAGTTTATTACATCCTGTCATTTCAATTACAAATAAGTTTAAATCAACTTATGGTCCCTCAAAACATCATTGTTAACTGTAACTTGTGATTAAATATAAGTTGGTTAAAAATAAAGATGAGACTATTAGTTAACAATAGACCAAAGATATTTTTCAATCTGAACAAAAAGTGTTTTCAAACATTTTCCATAATTGCAGAAGAAATCATTTTTAAGACCCATCTCATGACCTAGCTGTGTTTGTTCAAAACATTTGTATTAACAATTTATGTTTTAAACTATATAACCCAACATTGAGGCAGAGAGCAAAGTGCAGGCATATTTAAAAAAAAAAAACAGGTATCTTTGGTAATAGGCAAAATCTAACTTTTAGCATTTAAGGAAATTGCATAAATACGATTTTTTTCAAAACAGCTACAAAACTATTGCTATTATTCAGAGACATGTAATAGTTATTTTCTTGAATTTAAAAAGTTCCACTTTTGATTTTATTTATAATACTTTGCCTAATATAACTTTTTGTTGTTTTCATTCATCTACATATTATTTAACTGTAAAAAAAATTGTGTAAACACTATGATTAAAATATTTCTTCTTCATCAAAATGTAAAACTTCAATGTCTTCTCATTGTAAATACAAAAATCTCTTTATGATTTAATTATAGATAGATATTTATTTTCTAAACATTATTAAATATATATGCTTAATTTTTTGTCAATATGTTTAATAAGTAGCTAGTCACCATTCACTTATTCTCAATGAATTTTGTCTTTTAAAATTAAATGACAATTGACTGAACAAAACTAATGTCCTTCATCTCAGTCATGTTTACTTTATGTGTGATGAATTAATTTGCATTGAAAGTATAGTTGTGGTTTACAGTTTATTAGAAAATAGCTCTTACAAATGCTGACAAAGTCTTTGTAACTACATAAAACCATTAATATTTTCACACCTAAATTTGAGTTTAGAACAATGGGTACTTAGAAAAATATAAAACCATCTCTTTGAAGAAATTGAGAAAATCTTCCAAGAAAAGACAATAAACTATTGTAGAAGTTCAAGTAAGAGTTAATTTATTTTTTCTTTTTTATTGAATTTATGAGGTCGACACTGGTTAACAAAATTATATATGTTTCAGGTCCACAATTCTACAACAACCATCTGTAGATTGCATTGTGTGTTCACCACCCCAAGTCAAGTCTTTGTCCATCACCATTTATCCCCCTATGTCCTCTTCCATTTCCCTTTACTAGCCCCTCGCCCTGGACAATCACCACACTGTTGTTCATGCCCATGTGTTTTTTCTTTGTTTTTTTCCTTGTTTTTTCTCAATCCCTTCACCGCCTCCCCAGCCCACCACACTCCCCAACTGTCAGCCTGCTCTCTCTCAGTCTGTCACTATTTTGCTTGTTAGTTCATTTTGTTCATTAGATTCCAGATATGAGTGTAATCATATGGGTACTTGTCTTTCACTTAGCATAATGCTCTGCAAATAAGAGGTAATTTAAATGTTATATATA
This sequence comes from Tadarida brasiliensis, assembly GCA_030848825.1. Lineage (NCBI taxonomy): Eukaryota > Metazoa > Chordata > Mammalia > Chiroptera > Molossidae > Tadarida > Tadarida brasiliensis. The sequence continues at coordinate 68,380,286 of CM061266.1, forward strand.
TATATATATATATATATATATATATATATACACACACACACACACACACACACACACACACACACATATATATATTTGCACATTAGTTTCTTTTTCAATATCTAAAGAGTCAGGAAATGTAAATCTTTTGAAGAAAACAAGAGTATGTCAAGAAATGAGTATGTAGCATATTTTGGAATGATGTATTAGAAACATTATACTGTAAACATTTTGCAATTTGACATTAACCGTTAATAACTGCAACCTGAAGAGACTGTCTTTACTCCATTGTATGCTCTTGCCTCCTCTGTCAAATATTAATTGACCATAATGGCTTGGGTCAACTTCAGCATTCTCTGTTTTATTTCATTGATCTATATGTCTGTTCTTGTGCCAGTACCAGGCTGTTTTGGTTACTATGGCTTTGTAGTATAACTTGATATCAGTATTGTGATCCCTCCTACTTTGTTCTTCTTTCTCAAGATTGCTGTGGCTATTCAGGGTCTATTTTGATTCGGTGTAAATTAGGTGGCTATTTGTTCTAGATCTATGAAATATGCTGTTAGTATTTTAATAGGGATTGCATTGAATCTATTGATTGTTTTGGATAGTATGGACATTTTAATGATGTTAAATCTTTGAATCCGTGAACACAGTATATTCTTCCACTTCTTGATATCTTCCTCTACCTCTTTTTTCAACATCCTTTAGTTTTCTCAGTACAGGTTTTTTTACCTCCGTGGGTAAATTTATTCCTAAGTATCTTATTTTTGTAGCAGTGGTAAATTAAATTGTTTTTTTTGTTTGTTTGTTTGGTTTAGTTTCTCTTTCTGAGAGTCCATTATTGGTGTATAAAAACGCCATCTATTTATTGCTGTTAATTTTGTATCCTGCTATGTTGCTGAATTCATTTACTAAATCTAGTAGTTTTTTTATGGAGTTTTTAAGGTTTTCTATGTACAATATCATGTCATCTGCAAACAATGACAGTTTTACTTCCTCCTTTCTTATCTGGATGCCATTTATTTCTTCTTCTTGTCTGATTGCTGTGGCTAGGCCTTCCAGTACTATGTTGAATAAAAGTGGTGAAAACAAACATCCTGTATTGTTCCTGTTCTTAGGGGAAATGCTTTAAAGACGAAATCTTCAATAAATGGTGTTGGGAAAATTGGACAGGTATGAAAGAAAGAAGAAAGAAAGAAAGAAAGGAAGAAAGAAAGGAAGAAAGAAAGAAAGAAAGAAAGAAAGAAAGAAAGAAAGAAAGAAAGAAACTAGACCATCAACTTACACCATACACAAGAATAAACTCAAAATGGATAAAATACTTAAATATAAGTTGTGAAATAATAAAAATCCTAGAAGAAAATGTAGTCAGCAAAATGTCAGACATCTTACATGGCAGAATTTTCACCAATACATTACCTAAGGCAAGAGAAACAAAGGAAAAATTAAACAAATGGGACTACATCAAACTAAAAAGCTTCTACACAACAAAAGAAACCAGTATCAAAATGAAGAGGGCTCACTGTTTCAGAGAACATATTTGTCAGTGATACATCTGATAAGGGGTTAACTTAAAAAATATATAAAGTACTCATACAATTCAACAAAAGGAAGACAAACAATCCAACTGAAAATGAGCAGAGGACCTGAATATACACTTCTCCAAAGAGGACATACAAATGGCCAAGAGACATATGAAATATGCTCAAATTCACTAATCATCAGAGAGATGCAAATTAAAACAGCAATCAGGTATTACCTCACACTGACCAGAATGGCTACTATCAATAAATGAACAAACAACAAGTGCTGGCAAGGATGTGGAGAAAAGGGAACCCTAGTGTAGGGCTGGTGGGATTGCAGACTGGTGCAGCCACTACGGAAAACAGTATGGAATTTTCTCAAAAAATTAAATATTCATCTGAGATTTGACCCAGAAATCCCACTCCTAGGAATATATCCTAAGAAACCTGAAACACCAATCAGAAAATATATATGGACCCTATGTTCATAGTAGCACTATTCACAATAGCTGAGATCTGAAAACAGCCCAAGTGCCCATCAGTAGATGAGTTGATAAAAAAAGATGGGGTACATATACACAATGGAATATTATGCAACTGTAAAAAAAAAAAAAAAAAAAAAAAAAAAAGATTGATCTATTGTCCTTTAAGACAGCATGGAGGGACTTGGAGATTATTATGCTAAGCGAAATAAACCAGTCAGAGAAAGACAAGTATCACATGATCTCGCTTATATGTGGAATCTAGTGAACAAAATAAACTGGTGAATAAAACAGAAACAGAGTCATGGAAGCATGGAAAAGACTGATGAACCTAACAGGAGGAGATTAACCAAAGAACTTACATGCATATATGCATTACCCATGGGCACAGACTATAGGTTGGTGAAGGCCTGGAGTGGGACAGGAACCAGGAGGAAGGGGCCAATGGGGGAAAAACGGGGAGGGGAAGATCTGTAATACTCTCAATAATAAAGATTTAAAAAAAAATAACTGCAACCTGAACTGAAAAACAAAAATTGTCAAAAATCCAGAAAAAGTAAAAATTCAAAGCAGATCAGTAAAGTAGTATTTAGTAAGAGTTTATTGTACATGTAAAAATAGTTTGAGAACTGGGATTTTTCAAACCCCTAACTTTTATGAAGCTCAGATGTATGATGATATAGAATGTCTTATAAATGAAAACAAGGAAGTTGTTTCACCTTTACAATAATTGGTTATTACAATGGGGGTTTCCAGACAGCAGTGGATTGGTTGAAAGTGATTACCTTTTAATGGCTTAAGTTTCTTTTATGATTACCAGGGGCATTTACAAGAAATAACCTAAGTTAGGTTTCACTTATGCATGAAATAAATTAGATTTAATTTTGCTTATGTGGATTAAACAGGGGATTTTCAAGCCTGGTCTACATCTTATTTTATTTTAACAAAATAAAACTCTGTAACATATCAAAGTTACTAATTAAAATGGAGTTTTTTATGCAATTTTTTTTAACTATTGTTTCTCCAGAGTACTCTCTTCTTCACCTCTTCGTGTTTTAATATGAGGAATATCATCAATAATGAAAAACAAATATAATTGATTTTGCTTCACTGTGCTGAAGTCTATACAATATTTCCTAGGAAGAAAACATTAAGACTATAAAAGGAGAGTATGGAAATTACAGTTTTATAAAAATTGTATTTATAAAATTATTCATAATATTTTGAAGCAGTGGTATTGGGTTTATATGGGCATATATTTCATTTTGCGTTTGCTTTAAGAATTCTAGATGCAATATTTTCTTTAATTAGAATAAAATGAATTTGATGATTTTATCATTTTAAGATTTTAAAATTATAAATGACATTTTTCTTTATATGCACAATAAAATCTACACTTCTGTTTTTGGCCATTATTTTTTAAATGCGTTTAAAATCATGATTCCTATACTGAACTTAATACTGCAAATATATGTTAATTGACTGAGAATAGATTACTGTACTTTAATTATTTTTTTAGTTATTAGAAGACTCAGAATTTAATAAACTTATGTTGGTATAAACATTTAGAGAAAAATATTATACTAAAAAATTCATATAAAGTAATTTGTATTTGATAACATATAGTAATAGTTAACAGCCAGCTATTATATAATTATCTAACTATTCATATAATTACCTGCACAGTTTTCATATCCACAACATTAATATCTTCATTTCTTTCAACACACACACACACACAGAAAATAGGGAAGACAAACCTGTTCCAAGCCCATTAATGTAGCAAATTACAAGAATGCATCAATGAAACCACATTAAGTATGTGCATTAAATATTGAACACTTTCACTGTAACTTTGATTTGATGTCACTGTGACTTTTATCCTCAATGTGTTTATCTATATAGATATAGATAGATATAGATATGTATATATGTTATACTAATAATACATGTATATAGTCACTAAGTTTAAAGACATAATTTCAATATACTCACTATTTTTATTTCTTTTTAACACATACTAAAATAATACCAGACCCTTTAGCAAGGGTAGAGTATACCTAATTTTTCCAAGGCAAATTACTTGTATTAGAAATATTTAAGCTCAACTTAATTCCAATGTTACTATAATTATTTTCTTTTTATTCTTGATATCATGAATTTGTTGCCTAAATCCAAAAATTCATGAATATTCTGAAATACTGCAAAATGAGCTTAAAATCATTTACAATGTATAGATTGGAAATATTTTTTAATCAAAATAATCACTGCATAACTTATATAATTAAATTTGAAATATTGGGTCTTTCATGGTCTACATAGACTTCTAATCTTTTCAGTTCAACTGTGACTCAATGATGTATCCAAAAAGTAAATTAACAAAACAATCTTAGTAGCAGTGAATGAGGATTTCTTTTCCTCCAAATACTCTGTAACAGTTTTTATTACTTGTCCTGTTGATAATAGCCATTTCAACAGGTGTGAATTGGTATGTCATTTTAGTTTTGACTGGCATTTTTCTAATAGCTTGTGAAGTTGAGCATTTTTTTCTTTTATGTATCTGTTGGCCATTTGTATGTCTTCTTGGGAGAAATGTCTTCTCGGGAGAAATATCTTCTCAGGCCCTCTGTCCATTTTCTAACTGGATTGTTTGTTTGGTGTTGAGTTTTATGAATTCTTTATATATTTTGGATTTATCCTCTTGCTGGATCTGTTGTTTGCAAATATTTTCCCCCATTTAGTTGGTTGTCTTTTTGTTTTACTGGTGGTTTCTTTTGCTGTGTAGAAGCTTTTTGGTGTGATAAAAGTAAAAAACCATATGATTTGACTCAAATGTGATATATAAATCTGAAAGCAACAAACAAAGAAGAAAAACAAACAAACAAAAACTCATAGACACAGATAATAGTATGGTGGTTACCAGACGGAAGGGGGTGGGAGGTAGTAAGGGTAAAGGGTGAAGGGGATCAAATATATGGTGACAGAAGATTTGATTTTGTGTGGTGGGCACACAATGCTATATACAGATGATGTATCATAGAATTGTATACTTGAAATTTATATAATTGTATTAGCCAATATCACTCCAATAAATTTAATTAAAAAGAAATAATTAAAAAGAAAAGAATCCCATTTATTATAGCATTAAAATAATAAAATACTTAAGAATAAAATCAACCAATGAGATGACAGGTCTGTACACTGAAAATTAGAAAATATTGATGAAAGAAACTAAAGAAAACACAAATAAATAGAAATATATCTTATTTTTGATGGATTAAAATAATTTAAATGTCTATACTACCCTAACAGATATACAGATTCAATGCAATAGTTATCAAAATTCCAATGGCATATTTCATAGAAACAGGAAAAAAAAACCCACTAAAATTTGTATGAAACCACAAAAGACCCTGAATAATCAAAACAAACATGAGAAAAAAGAACAAAGGTAGAGATATCACACTCTCTGATTTCAAATTATAGTACAAAGCTACAGTAATCAAAACTCAGTGGAACAGACTATTGAACCCAGAAATAAACCGAAGTATATATGGTTAACTATTTCAACAAGGACACCAAGAATACACAATTAGGAAAGGATAGTCTCTTGAATAAGTGGTATTAGGAAAACTGGGTATCTAAATATGTGAGATATAGGAAATATCTATTGATCTTTACCTCTAAAATTACCCTTGTAATTTCCTGGGTGATAAAAGCATCTTTTGTCCTAATATTTAGTCTTTGACCCCAGTTTCTGACATAAGACTGCTAAAATCTTTGTAATTTCCTGAATGATAGGAGTGTCTTTTGTTTTAATGAGGCACCTTTGGTGTGAGCTCCTGGATGGCTCCTGGATGAGGGCAGGTCATCAGAAAGAACACCCTATGATTAAAAGCTTAGGATATTCAGTTCCACTCCTCTGTCTCTTGCGAATAGATGAAAATGGAGTTAATTACTGATCATGCTTACATAATGAAGCCTCCATAAAAATTCCAATAATATGGGGTTCAGAGAACTTTCAGGTTGGTAAACACATCCACATACTTGGAAGGTGATGCACCCCAACTTCATGTAAACAGAAATTCCTGCATTTGGAACCTACCCTAGACCTACCCTGTCACTTCATTTGGATGGTCATCTAAATTCTTTATCATATTCTTTAATAAACTGGTAAACACAAGTGTTCCCCTGAGTTCTATGAGCTGCTCTAGTAAATTGCTCAAACCCAAAGAGGGAGCAGTGAGAACCTCCAATTTGTAGCCAAGTCAAAGTGCTTTCAATTGGCATCTGAACTGGGGTGTTAGCAATCTTGTGGGATCTGACACTATTTTGGGGTAGTTTTAGAACTGATTAAATTGTAGGCTACTCAACTAGTGTCAAAGAGAACTGCTTGCTGTGGGAAAAAAACCCACACATTTAGTGACCAGAAGTATAAGAAGTGAAGTATTCTTTGTGAATATAAAGGAGAAAGACGTACAGGAGAGAGACAGACAAGAGGAGAACTGTAGGTTTTTCCAACAGAACACACACACAGACGATATTGGATCCTTGTCTTACACTATACAAAAAGTCAACTCAAAATCCATAAAAAACTCATACTTAATACCTGAAATTGTAAAACTCCTAAGAAACATAAGGAAAATATAAGGGGAAAAAATTTTGACATAGCTCTTGGTAATCATTTTGAATATGAAACTAAAAGCTCAGGTAACAAAAGCAAAAATAAAGTGAGACTACATCAAACTAAGAAAAGTCCAGGATGGCCATGTCAAACACTAAACAAGAGAAAATTGATCACTATCTTACCAGCATATTAATTCAAAACACTGTAAAATCATTTCAATAATAAAGTCAGTCTTTTAATGAATACTACTTACCAAGCAGCATCCTTACTGTCTTATGTAGATTATTAGTTTCTTTCTTTCTTATATCAACCAAATAAGATAGGTATTAGCACCTTATTTTTTACATATAAGGAAATATAAACTCAGAGAAATTACAGAGAGCTGCTTCTAGTGAAAACCATCCAACTTCAATCTCATAGCTATTTCCTTAAACCATTCTCTAATCTTACCATATTTTCAGGGAAAACCTAACTTGATTTAACTTTTCATGTGGACCCATAAGAAAATGATATGAAGCAAATTTCCCACATGTTGACAATATGTTCTTTAAGTCCAGAACTTCAGATAAAGCCTAAAAGGAAAATACATTCTAATTAATAGATACATACATTAAAATTATTCTATTATTATTATTTTAATTCATAAAATAATTTTTTCAATAAATTACCTATTGGAGTTTCTATTGTAGAATCTTAAATTGTTTTTTATTTCTGCCATCTTTAGAATCTTCCAGTTTCTTCACTTGTCTGTTTACATTTTAGCTGACATGATCTTTTGCTTTTATAGGTTCTAAACAACTTGAAATTATGAGCTATTTGTAAATTCCACTTCAATTTTATACTTTTTTTCTTAATTTGCTTATTTTCAAAGATAAATTCTATATGCAGAAGAATAAGGACAACAGGTTAACTAAAGACAAATACAAGGTTATCTAGTTTTTCTTGTATTTTATCCATTAATGAAAATCTGAAAATAGCCACAGAGTACAGTGATACTAGGAAATACAGTACCTCGCTTTAAATCAAGATACCTGTTTCAGGGGAAGAGATCACATACTTTTACCATAACACTTATTTTTTTCAGACTGATTTAATGACAGAAATTCTATAAAGTTGAAGATATGACAAAGAAATAAAGGTGAAAATAAGTATTAAGCATTGCATATGAGTGTGTGTGTGTGTGTGTTTCCTTTGCCACAGATTAATGCATTTCAAAGTTTTGTTCCTTTGTGCTTACCATTTCCTCTTAGAGCTCAGAGATAAGTAATAGCACTGCCTTAAATTGTGCAGAAGAAATTAGCAGCACTACACTTCACCCACGATTCATTTTGATTTGATTGACAGAAACATAATCATAAACTCCTATCAGCCTATCATGTTAGGTATTTTCCACTGATGAAGAGAATATATTAAATATGGGCATTGATGTACATATATAAACACGAGAGAAAAGGGAAGTTTCCAATATTTGTTAAGTAGGCTTCTTATATATTTTTTTCATAGATATAACACCCCCAGGTAACATTACTAGTTTTATAACATTTGAAGTTATGTCTCTTTTATGTTCATTAAAACTTTTTGCTTACAGTTGTAAAGCTGTAATAGAACTGAATATTCAAATATGTGTCCCCAGTTATCCCATTTCAGAAAGTATACAACATGTTATTATTTTACCTTAGTTATATATAAGACAAAAGCATACATTTTTTTCCTTACAGAGAAAATTGGATTTGTCAACTATCCAAAGAGAAAAGGACAGTATTAAAAACAAAACAAAACTCACATACTAATGATGCCAACTATGTCTTAACCTAGGTCTCCTTGAAAGCACAACTTAAATCAAATGGTGCCGACAGTTGATTTGGAAAGTGATCCCTGAATGCAGGAATGAGAAGCCAGTGGAGTGGACCAAGAAAAGAGGGAAAATCAATCCAAGGAGCATTGGTGAGGTGATCACTGCTAAGAACAACCAGTCAACATGCTCAATGACTCATTTCAAATGAGCTAGAGAATCTATTTTATGGTACTGTGAATAAAAAATGGAAGAAAGTAACATACTTCTAAGGAGAAATCTAAGTTTCAAGGAAGTTATTAAGAGTCTTATTAACTTTTCAGAGATATTCAACCTCCAAATAAAATGCAATCATGAGTCCTTCATCAAGTAGTAGAGTCTTAAAAGTTTGCCACTGACTCTAAGGTAAATCTGGGGAAGAGAAATAGGGCAAAATGGCGTCAAACAAAAATATTCCCCACATTGCTCTCTTCTAATAAAGGATGAGTACAAAAATGAACAGTTTATTTTGTGTCACAATGGCCTGTATTCCTAAAAGGCAAATCCTAAATTCTTTGGTAATAAACTCCCCTCAGAGGCATAATAAAAAAAAGTGGAGTTACAAAATACCCTTAGAAAACCAGATTATGCACAAATGGAAGGTCTCATGCCAGTGGGTTTTCCATTTGGTAACCTTTACTTGCCATGAACACAAGACTTCACAGAGACATAGTAACTGGGAGTAATAGAGGAATACCAGGAGAGGGGTTACACCAAAGAGCATCAAGTGAAGTTTCCTGGCTTTCACTGACTTTGGAAAACTGAAAGGTCAATATCTGTATATTGTACTATTTCTTCAATAAAAATAGGAAACTGAATTGGGGGGTGGAGGAATTGAGAAAAAGAAAAGAAAAAACTCATGGACACAGACAAGTGTGTGGTTGGTGATTGTGGAGGGAAGAGTGGCAGAAAGTGGAGAGAGATAAAGGGGTAAAGGGGGGATAAATGTAAATGGTGATAGACGGAGACTTGACTTGGGGTAGGGAATATACAATACAGTGTACAGATGATGTGTTGTGGAATTGTACACCTGAAACCTGTATAATTTTGTCAACCAGTGTCACCCCAATACATTCAATAAAATAATAAATAATAATAATAATAATAAGTAAAAAAGTAAATCCCCTCCCTCCCAAATCCTCTGCCCATAGATAAAAGTGGGAACATTTACCCACAAGGTGTCATCTCCAAATGGTCAAGATTGGCCCTGTAGTACATGTGTGATTACCACATGGTTTGACACAGTTTTCATCTTCCATGGCATCCAAAAAGCCCCTAAAAGAAGAAGTGAAAGGTCTATAGCAAAATTTGGGTTAAGAGGCTGCCCAGTTGTATCTAAGCAAGACTAATCAGACTCTGCTTGAAAGTGGTTGCTGATGGCACAGCTCAAGATAGAATTGGGGCCAAGATAATTCCTCGTGGCACACAAATTATGCCCCTGGAACTTATCATCTGGAGTGCTGCTCCATTCAAATGTTAACTAAAGCAGAACTAACTGCTCTGAGTTACTTTGGTAAAAACATACAATCTTTATATCCATATTACTCAAGTAAAATCTACTGAACTAAAAATAAAATACAAAATAATTTTTATTTGCCAACATCTTAACTATCATTTTATAAATCCTACTTTGTTTTTAAAAAAAGAATAAGCATATTAATAGAGGCATGCAAAATAAAAAGTGACAAGGGAAATCGGAAAAAAAAAATCTTTTTTAGCTGTAAATTGAATATACAGCCGCCAGAAAAGTATTGCAACTTAGGGGTATATTGGACATAAAATCGGGCTTCCTGTTTTTATTTGTGGTAATAAAGCAGATATTTCTGAAGGGGGAAAAAAGGAAAATCATGAAAACACAGAGGTTTGTTTTCTTACTAACAATGATGGCTTACTTTTATAGTCTAAATGTTCTAATATCAAAATCAAATAGTCTTTGAAATGACTGAGTTTTAGTGTAATATTTGTTAGTTGGGAGAATTAGTTTGCTTTTCTGCAAAATTTGTACATTTAATTTATAGACTTCACAACACAGTTGTTTTTAATACAGCAATGTACACCCTTTAGCTGTTTATGGTTGAATTAACTATTAAGACGTATAAAAAAAACAAAAGGAGTAAAAGTTAATTACCCTAACAAACGAACACAGAAGAAACAGGATGCATCTACAGGTGGTAAATCATTTCAACTGTGAGGGAAATGGGAGAGCCGAAGTGATAGCCAGCTGTTCAGAGCAGTGCGAATTGTACACAGCAAACCTGAACTTGAAATCCAAGCTAAAGCTTAATATGATCCTTTCAACACAGCAGATGCTTACGGGGGAAAAAGTGAGGGGACGATTTGTTGTAGAAAATTATACTGATAATTATGATCTGTGATCCAGACATCAGATTGAAGATCTCTCATAGTCAATAGTCTTAAATTAGAAACACAATTTGGTTGCACTGACACAGAAAATGAAGATTCGCTATTAAAATGCATGGTATAACCATCTGGAATGAGACCCTGTTAGTACACCATTCACCCTTAGGCAGGTGCTTGACAAACTGCTGAGAATAACTATACTAGGTGTACTAAAAATGAAATACTTATTCACAGAACTTTTTAGTGTACTTTGGAAAATATAAAGATAAAATGAAGATTGTAAAATTTATTTAATAAGGGCTATCCACCCAAAAATATAGAATTAATTTTGTCATTGATAAACATGTAAGATGAACCATAGTAAACAACAAACACCCACCATATTAAGTTAATCAGGAGAATTCAGTAATGAATGTATCCTATAGCAGCTGACAGAATTATTTAAACTCATATGAGTTATCTTCTGAGGTATTGCTATAAAACCAAATATGACATAATTCAGAAAATTCAACACCATGTCTGCTGTTTGATTTATAATTTTTTCACTTATTTTTAAAATTACTTTTCTCTTGAAATTTCATTGTTAGTATGTATACAGGAATGCAGTGGAATTTTGTTCACTGATTTTGCATTCTGCAAATTTACTGTATTTGTTTATTGTGTTTTATTTAGTAGTTTATTTTTTATTAAATTTAATGGGGTGAGGGTTAATCATATCATATAGGTTTCCTGTGTAGATTTCTGTGAAACAAGATCTGTATATTGAGAAGGTCTTATCAACTATTTGTTTGTATAGGCTCTGGGTTCCTTTCTCCCTCTCTTCTCTGGTATGCCTATTATTCTTATATTGCTGTTAGATGGAGTCAGATAATTTTCACACAGTTCTTTCATTTTTAACTCTCTCAAGTCTATCTCTTCTTTCCTCTGCTTCATTTCTAGATTTCTATCTTTGATATCATTAATTCTTTCCTTTACCTGCTTAACTCTATTTCTTATGCCCAGAGTTCATTCTTGATCACCTTCATTGAGTTCTTCATCTCCATAATTTTTATTTGGTTCTTTTATAAATTTTGAATATCTTTGGTAAAATACTCATTTTGTTCATTGAGTTGGTTTCTGAGTTTATTAAACTGCCTACCTGTGATTTTTTGCATCTCATTGGGTTTTCTCAGAACTACAATCTTGAATTCTATGTAATTTATATCATATATTTCCATGTCTTTAAATTTATTTTCTAGGGATTTTTAATTTTTCTTTCTGAGATGCCTCCTTACCTTGGTTGTTAATGGAATTTGATGGATTTCTTCTTTGTCTAGACATCTATATATGTGTTGCATCTCTCTAGTAGTTTGATAAGAAAGAGTTCTTCTAGTATTTTCCAGTAGGTAGTGCTGGATCACAAGTTTTTTTTAGCTCTCTTGCGTTTCTCTGGGTTTTTAGATCTCCACAGGGCAATGGAAAATGGCCTGTGTTCCCTGGGAAGGTGGGTGCCTCCCCTGTGATCTGGTTGTTTTGGTCTCCGGGAACCAACACTGCAGAGAATGTTGTTGGTGATGTGGCTCCAAATCTGTGAAAACCAGTGCTGTCACCACAGTTAGATGCCACCAGTGGTAATGCCAGGATGTGTAGGGGTGAGGTGAACTGGAAGAACCTGGTCACTTCTTTTGTTGCTTTGCCCTCCTAGCAATGGCAACCAGTAGACATCTGTGGTGTCCCCTCTGTGTCTCCACCCAACCCTGGGATGAGTTGCAGAGTGTGACTTTTTCTCAGGAAAAGGGTGTTTTTGTAGTACCAGTTCTCTGGTGTGCAGATAATGTGCTCTGCAACCCTACACAAAGGGTGAGGGGAGGCAAGCTCTGGGAGGTTAAGGGAAGGCGGCCAGGCTCTATGGCTTTGTATCTCTGTCTGGAATGCTGATTGTCAGATAACTGTAGCAGAACCTCTGTGCTTCCACCCTGGCCAGGTCACTGGGCTCAGCCACAGTATGTACTGCCTACTCCTGCAGGACTGATCCCTAAATCTCTTTGATCCTCTCAGCTGAAGAGAGTGCCAGCTAAAACCGGATTTCTCCCCTCTGCAGGCCGAGCACTGTAGCAAGCTCCAGGCTGCAGGGCTGCATCCATGGCTCCTTTGAGCTCTTCTCCCTTCTTGCCTCCTAGGTTTGTTTCCACTTGGCCAACTTTAGATGTTTCAATGAGTGAATCTCTCAGACATATTTGTGAGTTGAACAGGTAATTCTTTCTTGAATTATCGCTGTTCATATTGTTGAAACTTCAAGAGGAGAGGCCAAGGGGATCTCTCACCTCACGCTGCCATACCTCTGACATCACTTTTACCACATTTTATGATAAAGTTCTACCAAATATTAAAGAAACATAATTCAAATTTGGAATAAATCCTGATAATAGATAACGATTAAATTTTCCTCTATTCTTCACAAGAAATCATATCCAACTGAGTTGTGATTTTAGATAGGGTTGATATCTAAGCCAGAAATTAGGTTTCTTATTGTCAATTGAACACTTGATTTTTAGGTGTCTATAACAAGGATACAGTAGAAGAAATAAAAAGTAGATTAGATGAAGCAGAGGATCAAATTAGCAATATGGAGATAAGGTAGAAGAAAAAAAAACAATCAGCCCTGGCCAGTTTGGCCCAGTAGGTAGAGCATCAGCCCGCAGACCAGAGAGTCCCAGGTTCGGTTCCTGCTAAGGGCATGTACATAGGTTGTAGTTTGTCCCCGGCCCCGGTTGGGGTAGTGTGGGTGGCGATCAGTCAATGTGTCTCTCTCACATTGATGTTTCTCTCTGTCTCTTCTTCCCTCTTTCCCTCCCGCTGTATATGAATATAAATGCAAAAAAAAAAATGTCCTCAGATGAGGATAAAATACAAAACAAAAACAAAAACAAAAAAACAATCAGAGCAGCAAAAAGAAAAAAGAATTAAAAGGAATAAGGATAGTTTAAAAGATCTTTGGAACAACATGAAGCATAACAATGTCCACATATCATAGGAGTACCAGAAGGAGAAGAGAGAAGCAAGGGATCAAGAACTGATTTGACCTGCTGGTGTGGTTCAGTGGATTGAGCATCATCCCATGGACTGAGAGGTCCCAGTTCAATGCCTGGTCAGGGCACATGGCCAGGGTGTGGACTTGATCCCCAGTAAGGGGAGTGTAGGAGGCAACCGATCGATGTTTCTCTCTTACATTTTTGTTTCTATCTCTCTCTCCCTTCCACTCTAAAAAATCAGTAAAAAGATATTAAAAAAAAAATTAAAGAATTAATGTTCCTAACCTGATGATAGAAAAAGACAAAGAAGTCCAGGGAGTCCCAAACAAGATAAACCCAAAGAGACCCACACCGAGACAAATCATAATTAAAATGACAAATATTAAAGAGAAAGCAACAATCTTAAAAGCAGCAAGAAAAAAAGGCATTAGTTACCTACAAGGAAGCTCCCATAAGACTGTCAGCTGATTTCTCAACAGAAACATTTCAGGTCAGAAGAGATTAGCTTGAAATATTCAAAGTGATGAAAACCAAACATCTACAACCAAGACTGCTTTATCCAGCAAAGCTATAAGTTAAAATTGAAGAAGAAATAAAGAGCTTCCCAGACAAGAAAAAAGCTAAAGGAGTTTGTTATCACCAAACCAGTATTACAGGAAATGTTAAAAGGCTTACTTTAAGAAGTAGAAACAGAAAAAAAAAAAAAATACAGTGTCAATAAAGTGTACCTATTAATAATAACTTTAAATGTAAATGGCTTAAATGCTCCAATCAAAAGTCATAGGTAGCTGAAAGGACAAGAAAGCAAGACTCATATTTATATTTATGCTATCTATAAAGACCCACCTCAGAACAAAAGATACACGTAGACTATAAGTAAAAGGATGGGAAAAAAAGATATTTCATGCATATGGAAAGGAGAAAAAAGCTGGGGTAGCAATACTTATATCTGACAAAATAGACTTTAAAACTAAGGCTATAGTAAGAGACAAAGAAGGATACTATATAATGATAAAAGGAGTAATTCAACATGAGAATATAAGCCTCGTAAACATTTATGCACACAACACAGGAGCACCTAAATATGTAAAGCAAATATGATGAACATAAATACCATCATAGTAGGGAATTTTAACACCCCATTGACATCAATGGATAGATCTTCTAGATAGAAAATCAACAAGGAAAGGATGGCCTTAAATGACACACTAGATCATTTAGATTTAGTTAATGTCTTCAGAGCATTTAACCCACAAACAGCAGAATATGTATTCTAGTTTTTTATTTAAAAATTTTAATGTTGACTTTATTGCAGATGGCCCCCATGTCACCTGCTTTTTTCCCACCTCCACCCACGCCTATCCCCCTGCCTCCCCCACCTCCCCCTTATTTGGCTTTCACTACACTATGGTCCTTGTCCATGGGGTATGTATATATGTTCTTTAGCTAATCCCTTCACCTTTATTTAGTCACCATACTCCTGCCCTTTGGCACCCACCAGTCTGATCCATGTATCCATGCATTTGGTTCTATTTTGTTTGTCAAGTATATTTCTTTCTTTTTTTTTTTTTATCCTCACCTGAGGGCATCCTCGCATCTATCTTCAGACAGAGCAGGAGGGAGAAATGGAGGAAGAGAAAGAGAGAAACATCCACATGAGAGAGACACATCAACTGGTTGCCACCCACATGACTCCAACCGGGGCCGGGGACAAACTGCAACTAAGGGACGCGCCACCAGCCGGAACTGAACCCGGGACTCTCTGGTCCATGGGCCTATGCTCCAACCGCTGAGCCAAACCAGCCAAGGCTGTCAAGTATATTCTTTCATCTGGTTATATTACTGCTTCATATTAAATCAAGGATCTGTTACTAAGTAGGGATAGGATGCAACTGGAAATCTCTGCCACAACTGCTTTTCAGCTTTTGAATGTGGATGCATCACCTCCGTTCCAGATAAAAATGTTGATCTTTAATATTGTTTTCGGTATTTGCTGAACATTTGAACATTATCTCCTCTATCAATTACATATATTTATAAGTAAAAGTATATTATATAAGTATATACTTGTATTTATAAATATATTAACATATTTTAATTTTTTGGTAAAAAACTGTAAGTATATTTCTGAATTAAAAAAAAAAAAAACTACTATTGCCTTTAGTGCCTAAAGAATAAAATCTAAATTATTTGCTATTAACATTCCAGAATATTGACACTTTATTCTTAATTTATTTTTCTAACCTAATTTACCTTCTTTTCTTTATGAAAGATCATTTAAATTGAGATGGCTTGAGCATTGTATTCTGCATATCATAGAATTAGTAATTCTTTATCTATTCTCCCTAACTGCTCAAATTTTTTTCCTATACACTCATAATTTCAAAACCCTGCTTTAAAGCTATCTCTTTGAGAAAATCTTCCAATCTCCAGTAGCCTTTGCTGATTCCTCCCACCTCTTAGTCCCTATGAATTTAACAGCTGAGCCATTCATTAACACTTAATATATCATTTTACAATTTTTGTGTATATTGTAAGCATAGCTGTATTTTAAGCACTAGTGATTGCAAGGGCTGTGGTTTAAACTATTTTGCAACATAGAGTTTTGCTACAGTTCCCAGAACATATTAGGTGTTCATAGTGATGAAAAGCATTGAAATGAACTGTGAATATATTCATGGAAAATCAGAAATGACTCAGAGATGAAGGGAGAAATCAGATCTTCAGCTCTAGAGCTTTGGCCGGGTAGCTCAGTTGGTTAGAGTGTTGTCCTGATAGACAAGGTTGTAGGTTTGATTCTTTGTCAGAGCACATATGAGAATCAACCAATAAATGCATAAATAAATAAAATGAATCAATATTTCTCTCCCTCCTCCGCTTCTCTCTAAAATCAATCAACAAAAAATGATCTTCAGCTCTATATTGTCATTCTAGAATTGCTTTCTTTATATTTTGAAGCAATGAATTAATAAATTAAAAGTTATACTTTAATGACCATAACTCCTTTTAAGAAATAAAATCACATCTTCCTTGACAAAGTCTTAATCATGTTAAAAATTCAACTAAATGCTAAAATCTTGATTTGTTTAACTAAATATTGCGTGCATTTAGGAATTTTTTTTACTGTAAAAACAGAAAACTTTACATTTCAAGCAGTCCTACATTATAAAAAAATGAGCTAAAGAGAGTCATAATGTAATGAATTACGATGTCTTGCTTTCTAATCTCCCTGACATTTTAATGATTTGATATTCAACTTCATAAGAAAAAAGTAAAGGCAAACATAATTTTATTTAATGTTTTAATTCATGTTATTTTTAATTCTCATAGCTCAGGGATAAGACCATCTGTGCTACAATAACTGGGTAAAAGCATTTTTTTAAAGCAATAATTTCCTTAAGTCTGAATATACAGGTGCTGTGACTCATGCAGTGGGAGTGTAGTTAAATAAGCATTAGTTTAACTGCATAATATAACTCTCACAGAGAACCAAAGACAGTCTGCTGCAAGAATTGAGTTTTGTGTTCATAACTGATGAGATTGTTGTATCAAATGAAAGAGCTGCTTCACTGATGGCACACATATGCTGGTTGCTGATAAGATGCATTCTTGGTTGCATTATTTTTATGCCATCTGTCTTTAATAGACTTCTTTTTTTTCCTGACCACTTAGTTTTTGATGGCTTGTTTGTTAGTATTTTGATGCAAAGACTTTTATAAAAAAAATTGTTTAAATTTCTCAGGGATAATTATTATGATTTATAGAGTTACATAGTCAACTAACTTTCAATTATTATCATGGATTTCTACCACTGTATAACAGTTACAAGACTCTTGAAAATCTTTCAGACATTAATTTTTAATAGATAAAACATAATGTAGCAAGATTAGACATCCGTTAAATTTTTCCCTTAGTTTTTTTATTTCTAAGTGATTGGTAGCTTCTATTATTGGTAATTTTATTAAATATTTTAGAACTAAACATCCTTGAATGAGTCTAAGGTGGGTAGCAGACCTTGTTCTTAATTGCTCAGTTGAGATGATTACTGACAGTCAGAAATAATATTAAAAATAAGATTTAAATTTCAATTTAACCCAAACATTCTACAAATAAGCCTACTTTTTCTCAGGATACATAAAATGTATGTTGGTTAAATAATGTGAAAGTAAATAAACTATAGTTTCACAAGGCATGGTCTTTGTAGAATGTCGAGCATGCAATCAGAACAGTGAGGAAATAAATGGGATTTCTACCTCCAAAAGCCTGTCCTCACATGGACATTCAGCCATTCAGAGGACAAATACTTATACATGTTGAATTAAGTATACAAAAAAATTACCACTATAATTCTGAAAGTCTTTGTTTAGTACCATGATCCAAATACCATGTATTGAATTCCGAGATGAATAAGACTGTTACTCTCCAGGTGCTCACAGTCTTTGGGGAAATGTAGAAATATAGCAGCTCGTTTCTATAAAATATAGTGAGATGTGAAATATAAAGTCCTATAGGAACGCAGATGAGGAAACAGTGTTTTTTTTAAAACTACAATTTGAAATATAAAAGAAACAGTTTTTTTAGACCATGAGGCAAAAATGGAGAAGCATGCTGTGGAAGATGTGAAGAGAAGGTGAAGAGGCAGATGTTATTCTAGGTAATGACATTAGCAATCT
The DNA here is from genome assembly GCA_030848825.1 of Tadarida brasiliensis. Lineage (NCBI taxonomy): Eukaryota > Metazoa > Chordata > Mammalia > Chiroptera > Molossidae > Tadarida > Tadarida brasiliensis. Next base: position 68,398,776 of record CM061266.1, read on the forward strand.
TTTATCAAATTTACTGCATACTCAATTGTTTGTCTCTAGCAGATTTTTGAATATCCATCTGTTGTTTGATATCAACCCTCCATAAAAGTGGCTTCAATCTTCATTGTCACTTTATGACCTAAAATGGTCAGTTTTGTTTAAAGAAATTTCCCTAAAAACTCAATGATCTAATTCTGTTTATATTTTCTTGACTAGAATTTAATGTCATGGTGACATCTATCTTCAAAAGAGAATAAGACAGGTATATTTTATATGGTGCTGTTGTTGCCTTGCATAAAATCAGATTCTTACTAAGACAGAGAAGAGCATTGATATTTGATAAGCAAATAACTGCCTCTGATGGATGCTCAACCTAAAATAAAGTTGTTTGCATAATTTAAATATTTGTTAATTTTGATATTCAAAAAATGACTTACCTTCTATTCACATATCTAATAAATTTATGAAACAATGTTTCCAAGATTATTTTACCATACTAATCTTATTTTTTCCTTCTGATGATTTTCTCCTTTACTAGCTTAAATGAAATTGATTTGTTTTGGATGAATTTAGTAAATTGAGCTTTTATTCAGTATCATTGATGCATTCCTGCAATGCTATGCTAAGATTAATAAATATCACAACTAAATTGAAGTTTAAAATACACAAAATAAAAAACCTTTTTATTTTACTGGAAGGTTAAATACATTGACTTATAATTTCAGTGATACCAACAAAATCATAAAAGAAAATGCCCTGAATATATACATTGTCATTGTTGAACTTCTTTGATGCAGCTTGTAAAAAATCAGTTCATTTTTTAAAATTATTTATTTATTTTATTGAAATCATTGGGATGGCATTGGATATTGATAAAATTCTACAAGTACATCATCTGTATATTGTATTGTGTGTTTAACTCCCCAAGTCAGGTTTCCTTCCATACCATTTATCCTCTCATACTTTCTTCTACCTACCCCCCACCCCGTTCTTCATTCTTAAGGAAGCATAAAATAATAAAATTTATTGGCCACAATGCATAAATTTAGGAGAAATGTACATTGAAATTTGATTCTTATTGCTTAACAAAGGAAATTAGAAAAGGACATAATTATGCATTTGTATAAGGAAAAATGTCAAGTCAGGTTTACCATTGTTGCTGTGCAAATACTGACAATGTTGGGTTATAATACAGTTGATTTCACACCACATTTCAAATTCTATTCTTACACTATTTTACCAATAACATGAGTTTTGTTTTAAGTAATATGATATTCTATTTGATGTTCATACATAGATGCATTGGTCTTCATTCCATAGAATCAGCACTTTTAAAAATGAATTAAAATAGTGTAGCCGCATGCATGCTATGTCTTCATAAGACTACACCAGATTTCTCTGCACATGTGTGGCAAACTCTCTTAAGGCAGTTAACATGCGACAGGTTTAACTGCATCCAATAAAAATATTTTGTGTGTTATAGTGATATATTTAAAGAGCTTGCATGACGAGAAATTGCATTAATAGGTAATAGCCATAGAGAAAATACAAACAAAGTATTTGGGTTAAAACAAGCAATGAATTTACTTTTGGTCTTTTAACTCATTCGGATGATAATTTCCTTTAAGAATTATAGATCAATGATGACTGAATATGCCTACTCTACTGCAACACATTTTTGCCATTCATTTGACCATCACATTGTGGTACTTCCATCTCCGTGAGTGCTGCTTGGCCTCCACTAACCAGAGGAGCTAGAAATGGTGGTGCCCATCAGCTCTGCCTCCCCAGCACTGGGTACATATATACCAGAGAGTATTATCTAGGGTCCTTGGTGGCAGTAACTGTTTTCTTCTCAGACCAGATGGTGGTGGTTGTTTTTTTAGAGCAGCTGTGGTAGCTTAGGCTCAAACCTAGTCCTCTAGCATTCCCCACAATTCTGAGACTATCTTTTATACCTTTTCAGCTTTATTTTCCAGAATCAGCTTCTGTTAAACATCACAAAACTTACTGTATTTAAAACAATAATCTAACACACACACACAAATATTAAGTATTTATATTCACAAGTATAGTAATCCATTAAAAATAAGTCTTCTAATCCAGATAAGTCAGAGATATATTTACAGGTCTCTCAAAATAAATTTATTCAGAACTATTTAGCACTGTTCCATTATCCTTTCATCGCAGATTACTGGGGAGATATAATTGTGAAAATTTAAAGGAAAATTTTTTGTGTGGAGATAATATATGAAAAGGCACATTAAAATGATGGTGTTATATATATACATGAGCCTGGCTTTATCTACATTTCCATTCTTCAAATTTCTGTACAAGATAATGTAGCACTGTAATCAAGGATTTAAAAAAACTGAGTTTAGGCTGGATGGTGACAATTCAGTACGTATACAAAACTGAAGCTTTCCTTCTCTAGCAGCCTTGTAGAATTAAGGTTTCTCCTGTCTTCAGCTTCCTGTCTATCATATTTTCTCAGCTACTTCCTTACAGGATAGACTTCCTTCTAGTTTATTTAAATCACACACACTTATAAAGCATTAAAATCCTTCGGTGCTGGCTGGTCTTGAGACCTGGTATTTGACAGACATAGAAATTTATAAACAATCTTGACATGTGAATGTCTCAGGAAGTCCTCATTTTATTCTACGACACTTTTACATGATCTTGCTGTAGTGATATCTTCTTTCTCTTTTCAGGTCTATATTCCAAATTAGTTATGCAGAGACATTATATGAGAATAAAAATGTGGGTTACTTCTATGAATTCGCCTGGTCATAAATTAACTAAATGTTACCTTAAAACATACCTCATTCAGGAAGGCAAATTTCCATGGTGGTAAAAAATGTGTAGTAGGTTGTAAGAACAAAAGAAAAGAACACACAGGAAGAGAGAGAGAGAGAGAGAGAGAGAGAGAGAGAGAGAGAGAAGAAAGGACTATTTTAGACTGTAGTGGAGTTTCAATCTTTAAAAGTTGAACCTGTGAAGTGAGAGAGGAAGATGTAATGAATGAAGTAAATGGAAGAAAACCTTTCAGGGATACATTCCTAAAAGGCTTTTAGATTGATTAGCTCTTCATTCCAATCCTGATTCAGTAAATAGCTCAATGTCATAAATGTCCTCTCTTAATGTTGGTGTGCTTTACTTTCGTAATCTGCAAAAGAGAAAAATTGCCTATCAGGGTTGCTCTGAGAACCAAGGGAGCCTGCATATATGAATTGCCCAGTGAATTGGACCCTTTCCTTGAAGGATTGGGACAGGTTACATCATTTTTCAGTAAGTATTCACTATACCATCTACTGCCAATAAAAGTGTGCTTTTCATTGGACCATTGATGTCCATCCTTGAACATGACTGTTTTTGTCAATGGATGTAAGTGGCAATGACAATTAATTTTTTAGTAGAAAATTTAAATGCACTTGAGAAGTTCTTACATGCTTGCCCTTCACCATAAGGAGAACATCCACAAGTACTCACTTACACACTGCTTTATCAATCTGGGTTCTACAATGAGAGACAGGTGTAGACTGAACCAGACCTGTAGCCTAGCCCCACTGAGCCCAGAAGAGCCACAGATAACTTGAAGAGCTAAGGAAGATAATTCAATGTTTGTTATAAGTAGCTAAACTTTTATTTTATCTTATTTTTGTTACATGAAGTTAACTAGCAGAGAGCCAATAAACATTACATTTTTCTCATCCAAGTTTCAGAGATTTCTTAAAGACCAACCCCAACATGAGGATCTTTTATCTATTTAAAGTAGATGTTTAGAGTATCATTTTATTGTTCTATTTACAGAACAGTGGATTAAACTTTGTCTTCTGAAAAGCCCTGGAACAAGTGACTTATTACGAGCTTACTAATGAAAAGGTAGCATTTGCTGCAACTTGACTACATGAAATAAGGCCTGATGGAAATGAAATATTAATATGCAGCTTATGTTAGATGCTGCTTCAGAGCTTCAGAAAAATGAACAATAATCAAATGAGGGTGTCACATAATACACAGCAAGCAGAGAGCCAATTATGTAAATGAATGCCCAAGGTTAGCATGATACAATGCTTTTTAATTTGACTAATATTAAAATCAACTTGTTCTTAATGTAATAGATGGCTGTGACAACAGTTAAAGAGCACCAAATGTTTATGTAATCCCCTGTCAAATTAAAAATGCTGTGGTGAGTGACCTGCTTTCCTCAGTACAATACTTGAAAGGCTCAAAATATTCAATATCTCCTTGGTTTCAGAAATACTAGACTAAAAAGGTTTTGAGATGAAAGTCATAATGACCAGTGTGCATCTACTTTCTTCAATTGAAAATACATAACAGTGAGCTGCGGTTGCCTCAGTACATTTCCAAAATACGAAGAGTGTCTCATTTAGCTGAATTCATTTGAATTAAACAAATAAACTGCAGAAATATTTTGAAACTCATATAAATTTTGTTCATTAGATTTCATGTATTAGTGATGAACAAAATGAAACCAGAAGGATGGGCACATAGAACATACTGGTTGGTGCCCAAGGGGAGGGGGCTGGGGGTGACTGGATAACGTAGATGAAGGGATTAGCTAAAGAACATATATGCATACCCTATGGACACAGATGGACAATAGTTTGGTGAAGGCCAAGGGAGAGAGAGGCAGGGTTTGGTGGAGGTAGGCAAAAGTGAGGAGGGAAAAAGTTGGACACTTGCAATAATGTCAACATTAAAATTTTTAATTAAAAAATCTTATATGAATTTTATTCTTGACTCTATACAAAAATTCTTCAGCAGGATCTATGTACCTTTTTAATTTTCCTCCTTACTGATCTACTCATCCAGCTTGTACACTTTAAAAAAGGAAAATTACACACAATTTAAAAATAGACTATGAATTTAATTCTCTATATAAAATAAGTGCATATGTTCACAAAGGTTTATAAATGTGTATATGAAAACAGATTAACAAACGTGTAAAAATATACAACCGTACAATTTTCAATACCAAAAGAATACACTGTTTGCAAAATCACTGGAACATTTAACATTTTAATTTTTAAATCCAAATTTGGTAATGATAATGTTTCATTTTTAGAAGATGTCTTTATAGTGTTTAATGGTATATATCAGAAATTTATTTTTTCTTTAGAACTACAAATGTGCACTTCTCGTAAGTTATTGACTACCTTCTAAGGAGAAATGACAAAATCATTTTCACCTTGACAGTGTTCTTTCCAACAAGTGTCAGAGTGTTGTGGTGATAGTCTGACATTTTCACCAGAAGAAATAAACAACAGGATGAGGGGAAAAAAGGTTTAGGGAAGGAAGTAATAAAGTCACCTTTATATTTAGATCTTTATCTTTAGTGGTCAATCTCTATAATTAAACAAAAGTAATGTGACTGTTGCTTTAAAGAAAACACTCTGAATTGGATGTCTTTAAATCTGACAATGAGAACTGATCGTTGATACAGTATTTCAGATATCTCTTCTCAATACTTAAAAGAAAGTATGCTATTAACCAGTCATTCCTCAGTTTCTGTGCTAAGTTTTTCTGGACCTGGAGATTATTATTAATTTTGTATACCCTCTTAAAAACTGAATGTAAAATTTCAAATGCAAAATTTTATAGTCTAGAAGTGGCTCATGCAGTAAAGAGCCCTGAGGTTTATAGTTCATTAACTTCTAAAAATCCGTTCTTGTGTATAAATAATAATTGACAAAGTCCTTATCTACATTACTAAATATTCTCCCTTCAAATAAAGAATAACATTTTGCAATATTAATGTGTTGTCTTATAAAACAAAGTATAATATTTATAAAAATTCTTCAGAAAGAATATATTAATTCACTATTTTATAATACGATTATACTCTACCCAATTTTAGTTTTAAAAGTTTTTTAAGTATTATCATTTATATCATTCAAAAGTTTAGAAGAAATAGGTTAAAGGTCTTATGATTTCATATTTTTAATCTCAATTTGCATTGCAATGTATTACATATATTATAAAAGTATTTATTACTTGTTTTAGATTAAAACTTATTAAAACAGTATACTTGTTTTCTTCCAAACTCTGACCATGTTAATGAAAATTGAATATTTCAATTAATCATGTTCAAGGTGGTATATTAGTAATGGAAGTTCAAAATTTAGCAATATACACACTTCCTTTTGAAAATCACATTAAATTATGTAAATCAAGTATATACATTTTATTTTAAAGTCATTATCAAATAATATTTAAGCCTATTTGAGAATTTTAGAAATTTACAAGAAACAATGTTTCTCATTGTTATATAATAGTCATATAAATGATAAAGTATATTGAAGTAAAACAAATGTTTACTTCAGCTATTCCACATGGAATAACTAAAATTAAAAAATAATGATGTTTTAGATTGCATTTCTGTGATCACCTGTTTATTTCTTAAATATGAAGAAATAGCTAGCAAATAAAATACTCAAATTGCCTCTATTATTTTGTGCAGTGGTTTTATTTTATTTTTTTATCCTCACCTGAGGACAGTTTTTCATTTTTTGTTCAGACAGAGTAGGAGGGAGAGAGAGGAACAGAGAGAGAGAGAGAAACATCGACGTGAAAGGGCCACATCGAGTGGCTGCCACCCACACGACCAACCAGGGCTGGGGACAAACTGCAACCGAGGTACATGCCCTTTAGCGGGAACCGAACCTGGGTCTCTCTGGACCGCAGGCCGACGCTCTAACCGCTGAGCCAAACCGGCCAGGGCTGTGCAGGATTTTAAATAGAATGTTAATAAAAGCAACAAAGTTCTACTGAGGAGACAGAGGCAGAGTAGGCAGTGAGGGACGGGACCATGGGAAGGGATGGCTGAGACATGTGGAGAAGTTGAAGATGACTTGGAGCTCAGCACACAGGCAGCGTACCTCAACTCAATATATAGAGTAGATCTAAAAGTTTATTTGGACTCAAGAGATCTCAAAAATAAAACTAAAATCAACATGGAAAATTGTGCCTCCAAGGCCAGAAACTCCCAGACCTATTTATAGAAATGCAAACTAGGAACTGCTGGAAGGAGCACAGGTCAATTACATAACAAAAAAGCCAGAAAGGCTGGTTTCTGTCAAGAGGAAAACAGCTATTGTATAGTTCCTTTTTCTGAGACCCTGATGGGTTTGCAAATGAATTTTATTTACTGTTAAAGAATATAGTGATGGTGAGTCAGACTTATTCCAATTAATATCCCTACTGGTTTCTGGGAGCAAGGCAACAGGATTGTTGAAAGAATTCTGCTGCAAAACTATAGAGCATGTTTCTATTGCAGAAAGCCAGGTTATCTTAACAAGGATTATAGGAAACCAAAATCACATTTAGAAAAGAAACCAAAAGCAAGCATAGGGTTGCTTCAAGAACGTTTCCCCTTCTTCCCACTAATAGTATGGGAGAAGTTGAAATTATCATAAAAAGGGAAACCACTAAGGCTCCTATAGATATCTGGGGCTACTTTATTTGTTCTTAACCACACCCATCTAAGTCGCCTCTTCCCTGGGAGTAAAGCTTGTGTACAAATGTCAGAATAACTAATAAATGTCTGTTTTTAAATCAGAACCAGTCCACTTCCAACTAGGAAATATTATGAGACAATATATATCTTTGCTAATCAAATCTACCCCAGTTCACATGATAGGGAAAACTTTTTTAAAATTAATGATGCCCATATATGCTTTTTCCAGAAGGGTCATATGAATTTAGAGCTAGATGACCTAGGGCTAAACCCAGTTAGGAGGGAAACACAAGTTTTAAAATGTATGGATATTGCGGAGGCAGAATTCTTTGAAATCGGAGGCTAGCAAGGCATATATCTACCCCTAGACATAAGAACCTCACCAGAAACCCATTTGGGTCCTCTCTCTGCTGTGGGGAGTGTGTCTACTTTTCAAATAAATTTTACTTTTGCTTGCCCCTTTGTCCATGAACTCATTCTTCGATTTTTCGAGACAACAAACCTGGACCCGATCACCACCACTTGGTTTCACTATTGTCAAATAAGATACCCATTAGCCACATATGGCTATTTAATTTTAAATGTCAATTAATAAAATCAAATTAAATACAAAATTAAGTTCCTGTGTTGTAATAGCTACATTACATAGGTGTCTGTAGCCATTGGCTACAATATTTGGTAGCACATACATTTCCATCATTAGAGAATTTTTTACTCTATAGTGCTATTGCAGATATTCTGTGGAACTGCCTCTGACATCAGCCCCAAATCAACTGGTGAGCTGAAGATCTCCCAGACACCACTACCTTTACATTACTTTGTTTTTTCACTTTGTCTTTATTTGCTATATACTGGTGGGTTTGTTTGTTTATTTAAAAAATAATTTTGTTATTTAAAATAAAGGTAGTGTACCCAGTAAGTGTGGCTTAGTTTGTTGAGCATCACCCCATGCAGAAAGAGGTCACCAGGAAGGAAACAGACATACAAGTCCAGGAAGCACAGAAAGTCCCAAACAAGATGAACCCAAAGAGGTCCACACCAAGACACGTCATCATCAAAATACCAAAGGTTAAAGACAACAAGAATCTTAAAAGCAGCAAGAGAAAAACAGTCTGTTACCTACAAAGGAGCTCCCATAGACTGTTAGCTGATTTCTCAAAAGAAACTTTGCAGGCCAGAAAGGAGTGGCAAGAGATATTCAAGGTGATGAAAAGCAACGACCTTCAACCAAGATTACTCTATCCTGCAAAGCTATCATATAGAATCAGTGGACATATAAAAAGTTTCCAAGACAAGGAAAATCTGAAGGACTTCATCACCACCAAACCAGTATTACATGAAATGTTGAAGGGTCTTCTTGAAGGAGAACAAAAATATGAACAATAAAATGGCAATTAATACATAGCTATCAACAACTGAATCTACAAACAAAATGAACAAGCAGAACAGAAACAGACCCATAGATACAGATAACTTTATGTTGCTTGCCAGATGGGTGGGGGCTGGGAGGATGGGTGAAAAAGATGAAAGAATAAAGAAGTACAAATTGGTTGTTAGACTGATGAACCTCAAAGGGAAGTGGGGAGGGAGGGCAGGATGAGATAAACCAAAGAACTTCTATGCATATATGCATAACCAACTGATAATAATGGACACTGATAATAATGTGGGGAAGGCAGGAGGGGGGCAGGATTGAGGAGAAGAGGATTAATGGGGAAAAAAGTGGGGGACATCTGTAATACATTCAACAATAAAGATAAGTTTTAAAAAAAAAGGTCACCAGTATGATTCCCAGTCAAGGCACATACCCAAGTTGCAGGCTCAGTCCCCAATAGAGGGCATGCAGGAGGCAGCCGATCAATGGATCAATGTTTCTCTCTCATAAATATATTTCTGTCTCTCTCTCTCTCCCTTCCTGTCTCTCTAAAATAAAAACATATTTTAAAAAAAAAGTGAAATAAAATAAAAAGTAAAATAAGGGTAGTGCTCGATTAATTTATATATGAACAAAGTTAGACATTTTAACAAATAATCTTTTTACTTAAATATTTTACTACAAATCATTTAAAACATACAGAAACATTGAAAAACTAGCACAGTGAAAGCTCACATAAACCCTGCCAATGTTTGAACTCTTTCTCCATAGCTGATAAAAACACAAACAGGAAATTATAAAATATGTTAAGCATTTGAAAAATACTATTAATCAAATTCAGTAATTGATATCTATTAAGCATACCCAAAACTCAAGGGTACACATTATTTCAAGTATATAGAGAATGATTACCAAGTTAAAACACAAATTCTGGAGCATAAAACACCCATAATCAATTTCAGAGAGTTAAAAATATACCAAGTATGTTCTCTTAATACAATTACGTTAAAGTAGAAATCAACAAGAAGTGAGTAACTGGAATATTACCAAATATTTACAAATTATTGTCTTCATGTCGGCCATTTAATAAAGGGCATATGCCATAGGGCACAAAATATTTAGTGGAAATTTCTAAAAATGTTAGAATATTTCCTAAGAATTTGTTTTTTCTTTCAGTCTACATTTAAATTTTGCAAGATGTTCAACATTACTAACAAATTCTTTTGGTGATGTTTGCATTCATAGATTAATAGATTTTCAAATTTGTTGAAGTTCCCTCTTCTTCATTAAATGCATGGGTTTGCTTGTTTAAAAGCTGAAGGAAAAATAAAAATCAAACACATTGGGGCAGGGTCGGGAGTACAGCCTAGTGAGAAATGAAGTTCAGTGAAAATAGAAATATGAATACACATAATTTCCACACTTCTTATATAAGCTTGATGACTTCACATAGTTTTTGTGGCACTGACATGGCTTACCCACATGACATAAGTGTGATTGTCTTTTTTTACTTTCTTCTTGTTACAACTTAACTTTTCTACTCCCTATTTCTTGTTTCTGGCATACTGCCTCATTTTTATTCATGTTACTTTAGTCAACTTCAAAACATTTAATGTACAGTTTAATAACTTTTTCTGCTTTAAAGATTATTATGTGTGTAATGATATATGTAGGCTTCTGATTTGACCTGTCAATCTTCTCACTTACTATCCTGTATTTATTCAGGGTAATTTATTATATTATCCATATTGCTCTGGGTTTGGATGATAATATTTATGGCCTCCCTACTCATATTTTACTGGATCTATAACCTATTCATCTCTTCAATCTTTACTTTTATATGCATTTGCTTATATATATTTTCAAATAATTCATACTGGTCAACTTCTATTTTCTCCAAAACATCAAGATCATTTCTGCTAATTTATTTTCAAGTATTCTGCATTCTGTTCCTGTGTTGTACATACTTCAAATCTTGTCTAATTAGGCTTATACTTTTGGTCTTAGCCTATGTGTGAGTTCAGTAGAGAGGCCTTTTTACATAAGCAATCATAATTTGATCATTCCATGTTTCACTTTTATAACAACTGTATTTTTTCAACTACTAATTACATATTTCTTCATCATTTATTTTCTCTAGTACTTGATAAACTTTACATTGGCAAAAGAAAGAATAACTGCATTGTATACTATTATTTACACGACACCCAAAAGATTTCCTGGAATATACAGGTATTCAGTGTTTAAATAAATGAAAGTTTACCCTACTGCAAATACGATCACCCAGATAATCTGCTCCTTAGGATGATTTCACTTAGAAAAAATTATGCACTTAAACTCCTAAAAATATAATGATAAGCCAGTTTTTAACAATATATTTTATTGTTTTTTTAGAGAGAGGAAGAGAGAGAGAGAGACATCAATAGGCTGCCTTCTGCATGTCCCCTGTGGGGGAATTGAGTCCACAACCCTGGTATGTGCCTTGACTTTGAATCAATCTGGCAACCTTTCAGTACATGGGATGATGCTCAGCCAACTGAGCCACACAGGCCAAGACATAAGCCAATTTTTTAAAATGACTAAATAAATATTATAAATGTTGATAATTCTCCCCCAAAATACACTTTCAGGCTTTATGTATTCTTAATGCTATGTGTAAGGAGGTAACTGAAGAGAAGACAATGACACAATTATGAATTTAGTCTAACTTTCAAACTTTTTATTTGTGATTATTATTGTCTTTATTTTGATATAATGAGCATGTTACTGCTCTTTGACATCAATAGTAATAACAGTGCTGAATGATATATGTCTATGATATTGTAAGACTTTAAACACAAAATGAATCATTCAAAATAGTTTTACATGTTTTCATTAATGAGCTTAATCATTTTTACTGGTTTTGTTTTTGTTTAAAACACCTTTATGATTTATTATGAACCACTTTTGTATAAAAAATTACTACATTTTTGTTATATGTTTACGCAATGAATTCAAAAGAAGATAAAAATTCTCATTGAACGCTGGATCAATTCTAGACAAGATTATGAACAAAGCAGATGGCTTTTATGATATTTTCTTTATTTCTTTATTCTTCATTCATAGATCCAATTCATTCATTATTTAATTAAGATATATTGATGTATTCTATAAAGTCATAAAAATGTACAGGTTCTGAGTATTGAGCACTGAATATCAAATACCCTTGTTTTCACGACAATCACATTCTGGTAGAGAGAGACAGACAATAGACAAGTGGATTAAAATTACAACATATTAGATGGTTGAAAGTCCTCTGGATAAAAATGTTTCTTAAAAAGGTAATAAATAATGTTATAGTTAGCAAGCAAAATGCACTTTTAAATAGTGTGGCTGGGGAAGGCCTTGAGGAGAATATTAAAACCAAGAAAAGTCTGATAAAAGTGAGGCATTAGCCACGCATATGCGTAAGGAAGTATGTTCCTGAATAAGGGATCATCAAATACAGCACCCTATATAGAGTATGCCTAGTCAAGGAAAAACAGAGTTCATGGTGCCTGGAACTGAGTGGATAAGGTAAGAGAATATTGTAAAATGAGACCAGAAAGGCAAACAAGAGCTAACATATAAAGTTTTAGAAAGCCATGTAAAGAATTAAGTATTTAAGTTATATCATACAGCATAAGTTTTCTAAAAAAAAAACCTCTGTCTCCTTTTCTTTTTTTAAATATACTATCAGATGGGTACTAGAATTATAGGGGAGATCACTTCACAAGTTATATAAATGTTTAATCACTATGTTGTACACCTAAGATTAATAAAATATGTCAATTGTAATAAAATATATATAATAAATATGATATAATATATAAGTTATATATATTATATAGTATGTAAATTGTGTATGTGTGTATAATATACTTTAAAAAAAATGGAACCAAAGCAAGACCTATAAGGAGAGTATTGCAACAACCCAGGTGAGAGATTGTGTTGACTTGGACAAGAATGGCAATAGTGAAAATATTCTGAAACTAGAATCCAGAGTAACTGTGAGAATGAAAGTGTGATGTAAAGTAAAAAGTGGATTACGGAATAACCAAGATTTTTTTCTGAAACAATGGAGAAAGTTGAATTTCAAAATTATCAATGAAGAGATATCTGTGAAAGGAACATGCCACAGAGACAGTAATTTATCACTGGCATGCTACATGTGAGATGCCTACTAGTATTCTAAGTAGATTTTGGGTATGTGTTTAGCCCTATGAAATCTGACGGTCAGGCAAGAATTCTGAGCTGGAAGTATAAATTGACTTGCCAAATATTGATTATGAGATTGGATGATATCACCAAGAAAGTCAGTTTTGATAAATAAGAACAGAAGCCAAGGTCTCAAACTTCAACTTTTTCACTGTTAGATTGTGAAACAGGTGAGCGAGATCAAGCAAAACAGAGGTATGAATGCTCAGTGAGATCAGAAAAAAAGCAGTGAGGTGGGATACCCAGGAAGTTGAAACAAGAAAATGTTAAGCAACTGTGAAAGGTGGGCTGTTTAAAATATTGCTAACAGTTAAATCAAGATAAGGACATGGCAACTAAAAGTTGGGTTTAGCAACATGGCGATCATTTGTGATCTTTAGAGTTGCAACTTCAGTGGCACTAATATGAAATCTGAGTGAAAGAGGGTTTACAGATAAATTAATAAGAAAAATTGGTCACAAGTATAAGTGACTCTGTTGATACCTAATTTTGTTTTCAGTTCTTTGGGCCATTCCTCTCCAATGCCCATCTAATATACTGGTCCCCTTGTTTTGGACTTTGGCCATTCTGTGTTCATTTCTCAAAGGACCTGTTTTTTGCTGGAGATGTTCAGCAATTGAATTCTAACAATTTCATAGCTACTAAGGGTCAACTGTTTTCAAAGGTTTTTAGGAATTCCTTAATATTTACAAAGAAAACACGTGAATATAATATGACACAAGTTGTTATTCATATTTTTATTATTTTTCAAGTACTTAAAGAGGAGAGATGATAACTTGGGGAGTTCTATATGATGATGCATGGGTTGTAGTCATTTGCTTATTTCATATGCATCAATACACATATGAAACTGAGCTTTCCAGCTGAAACTTTTTTGAAAACACACACAGGTATATACAACATATGCACACATAAACACACAAAGTACTGTAGTGTAAAGATAACTAAATGTAAGGTGGGAAATCTCAAGTTCAGTCCCTAGTTCACTACCTTCTAAATGTGTGACCTTGGCTATGCTCCAGAAAAAATTTTCTCATATCAAAAATTAAAATGTGTCACAACTACCATAAATGATCATTGTGAACATCAAATAAGAAAATACATACTTATAAAAAATAATAAAAAGAATTGGTAGATGATAGCATATTTATAATTAATGCATCATTTCTATATGTATACACACATATATTTTTCATTAATAATTTAAAAACAAATACATTAATGTGCATGGTTATATAAATTATTTCTCACTTAATGGTACATTATTATAAAACTGAAGCAAAATTCTTGACGTTTTCTCACCTTGCTAAGCATCATGATGTGTAACACTATGTGATAAATTTTACGTAGTTTGGAACATTCATATTTTTTTAGTATATAATTATTTGAAATGTATAATATACTTTCAAATACTTCCTGTGTTAAGAAATAATTTCTATGAGAATACTTAATTATTTGTACATGTTCAATAATGGTTACTTAGGACTGGAGGAAGGAGAAATGGGGAGCTAGTGCTTAATGGGAGGAGGGTTTCCTTTAGGGGCGATAAAACTGTTTAGAAATTCAGTAGAGATGATAATTGCACACCATTTTGAATGTATTAAATGGCACTGAATTGTTCACATAAAAATGGTTAATTTATGTAATGTAAAGCTTAACTTAATTTAGAAACCTGTGAAAATATGTTAAGAAATAATTTATAAATATATCTCAAATCTAAGGGAATCAATCCTATCTTTCCAAGATTACTAGGTAATAAATCATATGGCCATCTCATTTAAATTGCATAAAATAGCATGTTACTTATGTCCAGGTTTGGGCAGCTGATGTGGCTCAGTAGATTGAGTGTCGTCCCATGGACTGAGAAGTCCTGGTTCGATTCCTGGTCAGGGCACATGCCCAGGTTGTGGGCTTGATCCCCAGTAGGGGGTGTGCAGGAAGCAGATGATAGATGTTTCTCTCTCACATTGATGTTTCTATCTGTCTCTCCCTTCCTTTCTCTCTCTAAAAAAAAAAAAAAAAAAAAAATCAATTAAAACATATTTAAAAAATAAAAAAATAAACCCCATGAAATAGTTAGGTACTATGTTATCTATTATAATATTTTTATTTTCCATACTAGGAAAGGTTTAATATTTTCAGAAAACTTTGAGGACTCCTAACTGACATAATAAAAATTTAGCTTGAAGCTGACATTTTACACTTTCATAATTAAAATTCTACAGACTTTCCTAATATTGACTTCAATGCTGTACAAAATCTTTTTATATTGAGTATTAATTTGTATAATAAAAGTAATAATCCTTTCTTTGAGAATGATAGCAGTATATCTGCCTTCATTAATTCACATATATGTATTTTTTATCTTTGTCAGTGTCAACTATTATTTTTATTTGGTTAGGTACTGACAATACTTGCAAAGAGTTGAATATCAGGAGTTTAGTTTTACAAGAGAGTTTCTTCCTGCCCCTTGATATGTCCCAGAGGCCATTACTGCATAATTACAATTTTACTAAACATTCTCTAATAAAATTCAATAGGCTCCTTTGTAATAATTTTAGTATTTAAAAGTCTATGACACACCATTAAAAATAACTTGTATAATGAATGTTTATATCTTTCAGCAAAATGTTTTACTTTTTAATTAACCTATTATTAATAGAATGGGGACTTTTATAATATCAATGACTGTATTATTCAACCAATTCATGGCTTCAGAAAATAAACAAAAAGTGATTACTAGAAGATGAAAATGATTTAAGATATATATCATCTAATTTTAATATGTAGGCCTTGTATCCTAATTCAAATTGACATGCATTTTTAGTACAATAGGAGCTGTCATAATAAAGTGGGTATAGATTACATTAAATAATTATTTTAGCAATTTTGAATATGATATTGGCAAAAATTAAACGTTAAAACGAAAGTTCTTACCTTTCAGAAGATTAGTCTTAACCGATTTCTGATATTTTGATAATTTTGTTGCTGATATTTTCTTTAAAATTCTCCAACAAAAATAGGCAAGCTAACTAAATAAAGTAACTAAATTAAATGAGTAATTGAATGGATGGCATGCTATCTAACTAAAATAAATAAGAATGAATGTGTGGCGTGGCCGGTGTGGCTCAGTGGTTGAGCATGGACCCATGTACCAAGAGTTGCTGGTTCGACTCCTGGTCAGAGCACTTGCCCAGGTTGTGGGCCAAATCTCCAGTAGGGGGCATGCAGGAGGCGGACAAATGATGTTCTCTCTCATCGGTGTTTCCATCTCTCCCTCTCCCTTCCTCTCTCTCTAAAATCATTAAAGAAAAAAAAAATTTTTTTAAAGAATGAATGAGTGAAAACAAACAAACAAACAAACAAAAAAACCTGTTTGTCAAATCGTTGATAATTGCCCAAGTGATGGAAGTGTAGCTGAAATTTACTATGTTTTTTTCTCTGGCAAGAGTGTCCATAGAATTGAAAAACTGTCACACTTACTCTCAAATAACCCTAACCCTGCTGTTCCTCCTTACCTTTTTTGCCAAACCCATATTACCGCCCAAACGACCAAAGACTGCTAAACTACAGGAATAAATCTTTTATTTTCTATGACACTTTTTTGATTGCCTAGTCTAAAACCTAGTTGAAATTTTCCTGACAACCACTTGCTAAAATTATACCTTTCTTCTCCAAAGCAGAATGGTCCTTTGGAGTCATTTTCATGTTGCATCATTTAGAATAAAAGCTTATACTTAAAAGTGACCTTATTAATTTTATCACTTATTCTGCTATTTAATTTGACAGAAACAAAAGTCCTTGATAAAACAGTCAAAAGACGATGATTCTTTCTAATCTTAATCAAATGTATTTAATACCTATTCAAATGATGACTAGTTTTTCAAATTAAGTGATTGATATCATCCATGATATTACAACATGTGAAACTATTAAATATACTATTATCCCTGGTAAACCTCTACTTGTTTCTGAGTCTTCTGTATGTCTAAATGTCATGTTACATTTTATTTACTAATAAAGTATTTGCTCCACATACATATTTTAAAAACCACATTTTAGCAAAACATAAGTTTCAATAATTAATTACCTCAGCATAAAAGCATATTTGGGGAATTGATGATTTTGACACCATATTTGCTGAACTTAAAAATGTCATTAGAATCTATTTTATTTTTCATAAATATTTAAAAAGAATTAAAATTGCAAGTTTATACAAATAGACCATACAATTTACCTATTTTACATTGAAAATATTTTAGTCTGTTTACACAGTAAACAATCATCACTGCAATCTAGTTTAAGAATATTTTCACCAAGACCAAATATTCCCCTATATTGGTTTAACTAAATGACTGAAATATTAGCCCCTGTTTTTTTTTTTTGTTTGTTTGTTTGTTTGTTTTTAATTATATGTCAGAACAAAATGTTATGCGTGACTTCAATGCTTTCAAACTTGCTGAGGCTTGTTTATGAACCAGTCTTTGGTCAATTTGTTCAGATATCACACTGTGTGTAATTTTAACATTGTGAAATTTGTTGATACTTGCTTTATGGCCCAGCAAATATAATCCTTTTGGTAAATGTTCTATGTTCACTTGAAATAACTGTGGATGTTTTGGAACATTCAGCTGTCAGTCTTGTCACAGCTCCTTTGGCAGTAATGTATTTTTTTCTGGATAGTTTTAATTTGATGTTTTTGGTTTCTGGTTGTCTTGCTATGATATGTCTTGATATTTTTAATTATTTGGTTTATAACTGATAGACAAGCATTATTCCATGGATTAATTACCATACCACTGATTCCACCATATTAACATCAGTGGTATTAGATTCAGCCTGACTATATAATTCATAAAACAATAGCTTCATCTGATACTACATGTACTGCACTTTAAGGAAGTATATAAGAGAGGAAACAGTCAAGAATGTTCAGTAACAGCATAGCATTGATCTCCTGACTCCCATGCATAGCATCTGATGTTCCAGTCATTTCATATTATATGTGGGTATTCACAAGACAAGAAGCTTGGTATTTGCAGACAATCTGAGCTCCAGAAGCTATCCACTATGCAATCACTTCGGCTTGAACACTCAGGGAAATGTGACTCACTTTCATTCCCCAGACAAGCTGCATCTCGTCATTCCATTATTCATTACTCAATAAACAACAACAAAGAATCCCAGGTGCTTAGTTTGGCACACAGCGTTTGGTCAGATTCTCCTTTGTCTGAATAAAGTTGATTGAGGTCAACCTTAAATAATTCCAGGAGTAAAAATTATACAAAGTATTCAAACATGGTCAAAAGCCTCACATATCTTGATGCTATAATAAAAAATCTTATAACCTTTTTTAATAGTTTTCTTCCAGTTTACCCCAACCCTGATCCTTGATATCAGCATATCCTTGATACAGTTTATCAAACATTAAAACAAAAATTCTGAAGGAAAAAGCTTCTATAAAATTAGAGTTTCTTCCTCAAACACATTTAAACATGATCATAGCTCCGATTAGTTTTCTGATGGTCCTTTACCACTGTACTATTTTTCATACTTGACCTACTGTTATTTGCAAATTTCTATGACATTGATAGATACATTTAACTGTGTTACTTGTCCAAAGCTAAATTTGTTTCTTCATCCTTCTGTTATTAATTTCTGTATATATTGCATAAATTTGAATTTTATTCAAAATGTATTTGGGGATAGTTTTCCATAGACTTTCATTTTTAGTTAACTATACATTTGAACCACACTTTCTTACTCTATAGAGTTGTTGAAAAAGTATTAATATGAAGATTCACATACCACATGTTAATCAATATTAATTTCATTATTTTATTTCTTCTTGGAAATAAAAGCAAACAAACTACCTTTCCTATATACTATACATTTCCTAACATAGAGTCCTTAGAGACCAGTGCTCTGTAAACTCTAAGTTCCATCTTATTTGGGGATATAACCATAAACAAGCTACAAAGAGCATGTTTTCTTTGACACCGGTTTCCAAGTATCACTGGAGAAAGCCACTTATTTGCCTCCGATTGAGTCAATGTAATATTGATCATTAATCTGACTCTTCCAACTAATTGTACCAGAATAAATATAAGTTCCTTCTTAATCCAGGCACAAGTGGTCAAAAAGATGCACCAGTAAGTAGCACAATTAATAAGTTTGCATTATACAAGTAGACCATAGGATCCCTCAAAATTGACCTCACTATCCTAAGCCTCTAGTACCCCAACCATGTCCTTTAAACACATCAGAGCACACTGAAATTAACACATTAAAATATTTTTTAATCAAAGTACACACTTTCTCCAAGATTTTCAGTGAGATTACTGCAATATTATCTTCAAAATAGTTGCATTTATTTTCATCTGCTTTGTAGGCTGACTACTAATCATGACAGTTTTTCTAGAAGTGAATGACATTAGGGTCCCCATCTAGGACTTATCTTGTCATCATCATTGTGCACAAACTTCCAGATAATAAATTTCCTTTTGGATCAACACATTTGGTTTAGTTCTCAAGATCCCTAAGGTCCTCTTATGAATTGGGCCTAGTCTTGATTAAGATACTACAAGTGCTGTGTCCATATAATACTTGTGGCATTGAAGCAATTTAACTATAATGCATTTACCTATTAGAATAGTATCCCCAGGCAACATGTTGTCCTTCATACCTAGGAAATTGCCTGAACAGAATGTCATGCTGATTCACAGCAACACATACATCAGATATCGTATGCCAGTCAGACTAAAGTCAGTCAAGCTCCAAAGGAAGATTTATCTCCAGGCTGAATAACAACCAATATGATAAATATAAAAAATGTAACCCAAGTGAAAATTTCCACACTGCTACAGTCAAGTGGAATTTCACAGGACACAAATTTATGCCCTTCCTTCAAATCATCAAAGTATACTTGTCAGGTAAATTTCATAGTTTGAATTCATTCAGTTCTTCTCAGAGGATAACAAATCAGGGGTGTCTTTGAGAATTGGCCATGAATTGGTAGTGCAATTGAGAGAAACAATTCTGAATATTCTCTTATTATTATATGAATTCTTTGAAGAGAGGGATGGTATCCTTTTTCAGCATTATTACTCATTCATGGGCTTTATAACTTTCTATGACAATTTCCCCTCACTTTCCATTTAACACATATCATTATACAGACTTGACATTCTGACTGAGCCATCCATACTGGCCATCCACGGGGTGAGTTTTATGAATAGACTTACCAGCCCTGGCCAGGTAGCTCAGTTGGTTAGAGCATTGTACTGATATGCAATGGTTGAGGGTTTGATACCCTTAATCCCTGGTCAGGGCACATATAAGAATCAACCAATGAATGCATAAATAAGTGGAACAGCAAACCAATGTTTCTCTTTCTCCCTCCCTTCCTCTCTTTCTAAAACCAATAAATAAAAATTAAATTAAAAGACTAGACTTACCAGAGTTTCCTTTTTGGTTTGGTCTTTGGAAATAGTAGTTTTAGAAAAGTAAAATATAATGGCATTGTCTTCACCACTAGAAATTTGAGTGCACATATAATCGGTTCTAGTTTTGGTTCTGAAGAGAAGTCCCTCTCCAGCCTACTATTATCTTATTCTGAGGAATTAAGGTACTGTCCTAAGCAGAAGTGTCCCTCTGCCAGAATAACCATTGCAGTCCCAAGCTGGTATAATTGTATCTGGCAAGGTTCTGGCAAATTTTTGTAATGTAAGAGAAATGGAGACTTTTATGATTCCAAATTTCTACCAACACAAGCCCCCATTCTTGGACAATACATATGAAATCATTCCAATGAATTCCCATTTACTATTTTTCATATTCCACATATTCATCCAGTTGAAGCAGAAGACCTTCATTTCCTTATTATCCTCTGTACTACTTATTATGTCTATGTAGCAAATAACTTTCAAGTTTACCTCAAAACTATGAACACATTATCTCAGCATAAAAATAATCATCTATTAAGCTTCTAGATAACACTGGTTAAGAATTAAGAAAGACCACAGTGGGAATAGCTTATTTCTGTTCCATGATATCTAGGGCCTCAGAAGGAAGACTCGAAGCCTAGAGGCTAAATCATTTGAATGCTCACTAATTCATATGTTTGAAGGAAGGAGTTGGCTGACAATAGGGAAAATTTCTTTTAAATAATTAGCTGGGATGATCCATGTGGACTCTCCATGTGGACTTCCAGACAGGATTGTGGTTGGGTTCCAATGGCAATTATCCTTAGAATGTAGAAGTTAGAAGCTGTCTTATTTATGACTTATCCTTAATAGGCACATAGCACTTTTTTTTGGCCTTATTCTAGGGGTATAAGGAGTCTTTAAGGCCAACAATAGGAGAGATACAATAAGAGGGGACACAGACTTTTACCTCTCAGTGAAAGGAGTATCAGTAACAGCAAAGTAGAACCTGTGTGATTGAAGAGAAAGAGAGAGAGAGAGAAGAAAGAGAGAGAGACCAGAATATTGTAGAAATCAGTAAAAAGTCTAAAATATGGTTAATTGGATTCCAAAATTGTGAGGAGAGATGGAATACTGAAAGCCAATATTTAAAAAGATAATGGACATGAATTTCCAAAATCTAGTGAAAGATCCTAGGAGGAAAGGGTTAATAGCTAGTTTGATAGTCTTTTCTCTAGAGTCAGGGATACCTAAGAATTTGATTTTTATTAAATCCACCTTATAACATTAACTCAAGAAAATATTAAGAAACTGACCTATTGGTTCAATGATAAATTAAAATACAGCCCAAGGCCATGTGCTGAACTAAACATCTGTATCTCATTGTCAACATTGTTTATCAAGTAATGATTAACTGGATATGATGAAATGCAGCTTCACTAGAAAATAGACATTAGTTGTTTATCCCTTGAGAATCTTGGAACTATCCAGCTAATATCACTGTAGGGAAGCCATAGCTTCTCTGAGCTGACCTCTTTCTCAAACAATCATGCTCATTTCTCATGTTTATGAACATCTAGATATCAGAATATCTGGGCCTTTGGAAATGGTGACTTAAAGTCATAGACTTTGGTTATGCTATGTTGGTTTTCTCACTCTCAGAACAAGAGAACATCTTCTCTTAGTTTTACGGTAAATACACTTGATGTAGAGAGCAGCTTATATATATTTTTTATCATGAACCTAATTGTCATTTCAAACACATGACCACCTCTGCTTAAAAAGCAGAACTGTCATTGTAGGGTAAATTAAAAAACAGAAGGAGGGAGGGGAAACGGCATGAAATGTCCCTAAAATATCATGTTCTCGTTGCTATCAATCCCTTAAGTGATAATACATCCACAGATATAGAAAAGCAAAGTAAACAAAATCAAACAAAGAATAAGATGAGACACATTGACACTGTGGCAGGAATAATAATTACCCCTCCCTACACTCCAGGTCTTAACCCCTAAGTCTGTTACCTTATATGGCAAAATAATCCACAGATATGATTAAATTAAGAATCTTGAGTTTTCCCTGAATTATCTGGATAGGCACAATGTAATCTCAAGTATTCTTATCAGAGGATGCCAGAGGGTCAAATTCAGAGAAAGAAATATGATGATTAAATCAGAAGTTAGTTAGAATGACATGCCACTAGCCAAGGAATGCAGGCAGCCTCCAGAACCTGGAAAAGGGAAATAATTAGATTTTCCAGTATAGCTTCCAGGAGTACAGTTGTGCTGACACATTGGTTTTTAGCTCCATAAAACCTATATTGGTCTGACTTCAGACTTGTGATAATAAAGTTATATTGTTTTATGTCACTAAGTTTGTGGTAATTTATTACAACAATAACAACAGTTGTAGGTACCAGCAACGTAAGATGGACTATTCAATGATGAGTGATGAGGCAAGTCAAATGATGTGCCTTTGATCTAACCAATAATAGAAACCATGCGGGTAGCAATCACTCCATGCATGGACTCTTTATTTAACCTTATTCTTAAAAGAGCTAGAGACCATACTGAAACCTAAGCCAACTGGCTACCATGCAAATATGGTCTTTAATGGTATTAATATTTGAGTGATTAAAAAAAGGGAATGGTTGAGATAAAAATAATGATAATAGTGATGATAAGAAAGCTAAACTTCCCTGGCCAGAGTGGCTCAGTGGGTAGAGCATTAGCCCATGCACCAAAGAGTTCTGGCTTTGATTCCCAGTCAAGGGCACATGCTGGGTTGTAGGTTCGATCCTTGGCCCCAGTCGGGGTATGTGCAAAAAACAACCATTTGATGTGTCCCTCTCATATCGATGATCAATGTTTCTTTCTGTCTCTCTCTCCCTCTTTCTTTCTCTCTTCCTCCCTTCCCACTTCCATTCTTTCTAAAAATCAATGGAAAATATATACTCAAGTGAAGATTAACAAAAGAAAGAAGAAAGAAAGAGAAAGAAAAAAAACAAAGAAAGAAAGAAAGAAAGGAAAGGAAAAAGAAAGAAAGAAAGAAACAAGAAAGAGCTAAACTGAGTGTCAATACATGATAATGGAGAAATTAAAAGGAGAAGTTTGATGTGACTGCTGTAAGAAGCTGGTGGCACCTGGATTGGAGGAAATGTTGCCTTCCGGATGGAGGAAAACCAACCCTGGCCAGGTAACACAGCAGCAAAAAGACCCTGTCAAATATGTTCCCTTTATTCTAGCTTGGATATGTTTAAATGCAACATTGTAAAAGAGCATTTGAAAGAAGATATTAGACCAGAATATTGTAAAATAAACTCAATCTTTTAATGTGATAATGGTAGAGGATGAATAATTTGAGAATCTATGTCCTTTCACCAATCTCTGGTTAGGGTTGGGGGAATAGATATTGATGACAATACGTTGGAGACAAGGAGACACAATCAGTTACTAAAATGAAAATATAGACTGTAAATTCATACTATGGCAGCAGTCACCAGCGTTATGGTGAAACCATAGATTGTTTTGTGCCTCGGGATGGCACTATCACCTGCACCGGATGAATAACTGGATTGACCGAGACTATAAATGGGAGCAAATTGCCACTGAGGGCTTATAGTTGGGTATTAGGCGAGTCTAAGCTTTGTTCTATTGTTATGCTAAACAGAAACTTTTTGAATTTTTGAAACCCGAAGTTTTGTATTCAATGAAAGAATGGCTGAAGTAGGCAAAGGAGACTCAACACATTTCCACTCACTGTCCTTTAAATGGTTCCTGGTTAGTAAATGCTAACTTTATGGCTCTAATTAAATAATTCTAATAGCAATCTGTTGCTAGGCATGATGACAGGCTAAAGTATAAAATTGACTGTTAGTCTGTCATTGAGTTGGCTAAGGGTTTATGTTATGTTCTCTTCAATTCTGAAGGATGCCATGCACATATTCTTTTCTTGCTTCCTTTTTTCCCCTTTTTTTTCTCTCTTTATCTCTCTCTCTCTCCCTCTCCCCCTCCCTCTCTCCCTCCCTCCCTCCCTCTCTCTCTCTCCCTTTCTTTCTTTCTTTCTTTCTTTCTTTCTTTCTTTCTTTCTTTCTTTCTTTCTTTCTTTCTTTCTTTCTTTCTTTCTTTCTTTCTTTCTCTTTAGTAGAAACAACTGAAAAGCCCATTCCTTGTTCTTCTCATAGAATGTCTAATTTTAGAGAGTACTGTTGTACTGATGAGATAATGTTTAGGCTTATTACTGTGAAACTGATTGATAGTGAGAAATGCATGTGTATTTGGTTTTCACCCCAGTTCCTGGCACAGGGCTCCTATAACCCTTGGAATTTCCTGTTAGGTTAATGAGGTGACTTGTGGAAAGCACCTAAGGATGGGAGCTGGTTGCCAGTGGAGCCAACCTTGTGATTCGTGGACTGGAACATTCAGTGCCACCCACTGACTTCTAGGGAGGACCGAGGGGCCTGACACCTATGGCCAGTGATTAATCAGTCATTCCTATGTAATGAAGCCAACATAACAACCCAAAAGACAGGGGTTCGGAAAGCTTCCTGGATGGTGAGCACATGGAGATTCAGGGACAAGGGCATGCTTGGAGAGGGCATGGAAGCTCCACACTCTGTCCCCATACCTTGCCCTATGATTCTCTTCCATCTGGCTGTTCCTGAGTTATATCCTTTCATAAAACTGGTAATTCGGTCAGTAAAATGTGTCTCTGAATTGTATGAGCTACTCTAGCAAATTAATTAAATCCATGGAAGGGGCCAGGAGAACCTCTGATTTATAGCCAGTCAGTCAGAATTACAGGTAACCTAAGCTTGTGACTGGCATCTGAGGTAGAGAGAATTGTTGTGGGACTGAACCCTATGGATCTGAGAAGGAATTTATCTGCTGAGATGGATGAGATGGACTCTCCATGATCAACCAAATTTTATAAATAATACGAACCTAATGGCCATTTGCTGGCAGGGCTTCTCCTGTACATATACTCTGTATACTGGAAAGAACCTCAGACTAAACTGGGCTTCCTGCACTATGTCCTACTTGTTTATGCCCTCTGAGTCAACCATGGCAGGGAAACCTTGGTTTAGACTTTTTACCAACAAACTGAGACCTATCCTGTCCAGTCAAAACTACACAATTTGGATACCTCATTTACATAAAACAGGTGTAATTGAGAACCCAGGCAGGAGCTTTTGCCTGGTCAGTGTGGCTCAGTTGGTTGAGCACCCTCCCGGGCACAGAAAGGTTGCCAGTTCAATTCCCAGTCAGGGCACATGCCAAGTTTGTGGGCTCCGTCCCTGGTAGGGGGCGTGCAAGAGGCAGCTGATTGATGTTTCCCTCTCACAATAATATTTCTCTCTCTCTCTTTCCCTCTCCCTTCCTTTTTCTCTGAAAATCAGTACAAAATCTTTTTTTTTTTATCCTCACCTAAGGACATTTTTCCATTTTTTGTTCAGATAGAGTGGGAGGGAGAGAGAGGAAGAGAGAGAGAGAGAGAGACAGAGACATCGATGTGAAAGGGACACATCGAGTGGCTGCCTCCCACACGACCCAACCAGGGCCGGGGACAAACTGCAACTGAGGTATGTGCCCTTAGCGGGAACCAAACCCAGATCTCTCTGGACCACAGGCCCACGCTCTAACCGCTGAGCCAAACAGGCCAGGGTAACACAAAATCTTAAAAAGGCAGCCTTACCTTTGTCTCAGTGGAGAAAAAATAATTAGGTTGCTACCTGAATCTGTTTCCTGGGCCACAGTTCCTTATACTCAAATAAATGCTTTTTATTCTTTATTGCAGTTTAAAATTAATTTTGGATTACAATGCTCAACCTGTGGACTCTGATGCTATCTCTGGATAGATAGTGTCAGAATTGAGTTAAATGGTAGCACACCATGTATTTTATTATAACATTGCCTTTTTCAGAAAAAGTAGCGAAGAAAATTTTGGGAAATGGAATATCATATATGAGTAATTGTTATAGCATATATGTATGTTATATGTAACAGGATATATGACTAATGGTTGATTAAGTCATCTAAAATATAGAACCTAGATCAATCTGTTAAATTATTAGGAATAGCTTAGGCATGGGCCACAAGAGGCATTCAACAGCCAAAATGGAATAAAGACTCTTACAGAATTCTTCTAACAATAAGTGCTGCAACATGGTACGAGCCATTTTGGATTTTGGGGGACTCATATACATCACATGAGTATCTTGCTAGCATCTATACAGAAAGTTATCTGAATTTGTGTGGGGTTCAGAACAAAGAAAAAAAAAGAAAAGTTTTTCAGAGACTTGTAGACAATTGTAGTCCAAACAGTGCCATTGGAGAGATATGATGCTTATTCTGAAACATATCATTGATGATGATCTTAGAGATTCATATCTTATCCATGCTCTGGTTGTAGTTCTCTTTTTGAAGCCAACAAAATCCCAGAATAATTTTACTATCATACTTGCTGAATGGTCCAAAACTTATATTTGTTGAACAAAACAAGCTAGTTTACCAATGGACGTTTTCAAATTTCATTTCCACATTTAATTTGGAAATCTATCATCATTTTGCTTACAGAAGTTAAATATTAAGACTTCAAAATAGGCCAAATTGAGAGCAGTATGTATGATTGTACAGGAACACCTAAAATCTTGTACCCAAAGAGTGATATTTGGATATTTAAGATCATATGACATGAGCAAAATCCTTTTCTCCTTTTCTTATGTTCAATCTCTTTGAACGGATAAATTAAACAGTCCTCCAAAGGGAATATAACTATAGAACTTTCCATGCAGAATACGAAGAGAGAATTGAATTTGGATATGTAGCTTCCTCAGCTCCAGGAAAGAAAAGAAAAAAAAAATCAGTTACTGATTCAGTTGGGGTTTAGAATTCAAAGGTGATTGCCTTCTGATCCTTGTTGGTCGCTATCTACATATATGAAATGGCAAAGGATAGAGGTGTGAGAGCTATACAATAGCAACAGAAAAATATATTCCATAGTCACAAACCAAAGATGCTAATGCAGTAAAATGCTGTTCAGAAATAATAAAGAAATATTCTAAAGATAAATTTGAGTAAGAGCCTTAGGGGAAACGGATAAAAACATGGTTGGCAATAGCCCCAGTTGGCTTCAAATGGGTTCTAACTATGAAGACACAGCTCTACTTGAGGTGCTACTTACCCTCTGACCACAGTAACACCTGAGAAGTAAGCATTTGGAACAAAGGATGTTGCTTCAATATGTTTCTTTAAATAAATATAAACATTTCACTGGAGGCAATGTGGGGGAAAATTTGCAAACAATTTTTTTGCACCTCTGTTAGATTCATCAACTACATTGAGAGTTGGAATGAGGAACTAAAACATTTGGTAACAAAAATGCATCTGAAGAGTAGCAGAGTAGATTTTACAAAAAAATGATTTCTGTCTCTTTCTTTCTCTTTTTCTATGCTTATACTTCCTTTGGATACTTTCAAATTACTTATCTTCCAGTTCACCATTCTTTTTTATTTATTTATTTGCTGTGGATAATCTACTGTTCAATTTTGTCTTAGAGTTCTTAATGTCATGTTTTAGAACATCTAGATTTTTAAAATTTATTTTATGGATTACAATTCATTGTTAAATCCTCTATTCATTTTCTATTTTTTCATAATTTTTAAATATTTTGGAATATATTAATCAGAATTATTTTAATGTCTTGTTTTGGTCATAGATCACCTGTGTGTATAATTCTATTTTTTTCTTTGATTTCTAGTCAAGTGGTCCATTTTGTGTTTCTGTTTGTGTATGTGCATGTGTGTGTGCACAGTGGGCACAAGTAGGTTTATAGTTGTGAGTCTGCAAAACACAGTTTATTCTTGTATTATTATTTATTTATTTATTTATTATTGTATTTTCCATACAAACAACTGTAAATCTACTTTTGCCCACCCCTGTGTATGTGAGCTCAGTCAAGTCTGGCGATGCTAAACATTTTGAAGAAAAAAATTAGAATCTCCAGATATTGTCATCTTTCTTTGGTAATGACTACCCTTACCTTCTTCTAGGCAGATAGAAGGATGACTCTTGCCTTATTTATAGGCTGCCTTGAGTTGAGACTATATTGCATTCCTTATAAATCTACATTTACCATTGATTTGACCTTGAGTTTCTAACTATAATTTTCTTTTGTATTGTGTAATTTTTGCTCTGGCAATTTTTGAACTCTAATTTTTTCCTCATAAAGCATCCAACAATATCCTGTATGCTTATCAGGGATCATTTGATTTTAGTTATGAATCAATTATTTTAATGATTTTAATCATGAATTTCAGGCAACTCCAGTATTTAGCTAATGCATTAAGAGGAAACCAGTCATGTCTTTGAAATCTTC
Organism: Tadarida brasiliensis; assembly: GCA_030848825.1. Lineage (NCBI taxonomy): Eukaryota > Metazoa > Chordata > Mammalia > Chiroptera > Molossidae > Tadarida > Tadarida brasiliensis. The sequence goes on from CM061266.1 coordinate 68,427,649, forward strand.
ATGTCTCCACTAGAAATTCTTCTGGCATCTTTTTTCAGTCATAGTGCTACCCACTGGACTATGGTCTGGATCTTCAACCTCCTGCACTAAATCTGAAGTAGTAAATTCTCTTAGAGTGGAAGTGGCTAGAGGAGCGAAGTCACCACTGCAAGACTTGTCTCTGTGTCCCAACACCTCTAATTCTGATTGACATAATGAGCTTTTTGTTGACTTCAAACAAGTCATGTCTGTGTTTTGATGGCTTTTGTAGTTATTTTAAATAGAAGCACTGATTGGATGTCAGACACTATACCACAAAAAAAAGAAACTTATCATAGCATTCTTTATGAGACTTTTTCATATGAGGGAAAGTAAAAGTCATTATTAGATTCCCTTTTTAGAGCTCAATAGTATATTTGTGTATAAAAAATAAATAAATAACAAAATATCAAACTGTATAGGTTAGACATGCATCCCATCTTAAATTTTAATTACTCACTGTTTGATTAAGTGTACCCATCTAATAGCCACAGGACAAAGTATCCAGCTGTTTTGAAAAGTGAGCCATATTTGGATATAATCGGGCCATAGTACTGCATTGTGGTATTCTGGCCCTTGATTAAATTTACAGCATCTGCCTTGCAATAGGAAGAGTTAAGTCATGTGTTCTGACTGAAAGTGGGGGGTACAAAAATCCCAGTGTGGGCTATAATATGACCAATTATGAGGGCAGGTTTTTCTGTTAAAAGTTGATTTGTAGGGTAATTTAGAAATTGTTAGAATGGATTATTTCAGCATGTTATCCAAAAGTGGCTTGGGCTACTGGAAATTATGAGCATAATTATTATCATAAGAAGATAACTTTTATTTGCCTGAATTATATTCTTGGCTACCTTTTTGGCTGACTATTGAAATCAGTGTGATCTCTTTACTAGCAAATAAAACATTTCATGAATTGTTAAAAAGGCAAAACAATGATTATTAAATGGTCAAGTTATTTATTCAATAGGCAATCAGATCATATGGATCAGAGAAATCATAATATGGTAATGTACTTTAAACTTCCTGGTTTAAATAAAAATATTTAAAAACTTTCATCACATTAATAAACATATGTGAATATCAGTTCCATTAGTAAATATATGTGCAGGAAACTTGGTTACATATTTTTCCTTAGTATCCCATTCTAGAATTTCAGTACCTATTCATTGTAGGTTTTTTGTTTGTTTGTTTTAATAATATAGGCCACTTCAACAGATAAGTAATAAGCATATATAAAAAAGATGTATTTATAATGTAGTTAGTAGATAGAAATTTTATGTAAAAAAAAAATCTGCTGATATCTCCCCACTTAATTTGTTCCAAAGATCATATCCAGTTATGAACAGAAAAAACTTATTTTATTTTATTTTTCCAAATTTTTATTAATTTATTTTTGTTACAGATGTTTCTCCTTTTTCTCCCCTAGACACCCTCCTCCCCACCTCCCCACTCCTCTATGTCCATTGGTTATGCATACATGCATATAACTTCTTTGGTTCATCTCATCCATCCCCCCCCACACCCCTAATCTGAGGTTTGTCAGTCTAAACTATACTCCTTTCTATGTCTCTGGGTCTATTTGGTCATCAGCCCACCTTGTTCATTATATTCCACAAATAAGTGAGATCATGTGGTATTTGTCTTTCTCTGATTGGCTTATATCGCTTAGCATGATACTCTCAAGGTCCCTCTATGTCGTCTCAAAGGATAAGAGATCTTTCTTTCTTACAGCTGCAAATATTCCATTGTGTATATGTACCACAGCTTTTTTATGCACGCATCTACTGATGGACACTTGGGCTGTTTCCAGATCTTAGCGATTGTAAATAGTGCTGCTATGAACATAGGGGAACATATATTCTTTCTGATTGTGTTTCAGGCTTCTTAGAGTATATTCCTAGAAGTGGGATCACTGGGTCAAATGGCAATTCAGTTTTTAATTTTTTGAGGAAATACCATTCTGCATTCCCACCAGCAGTGTACTCGAGTTTCCTTTTCTCCACACCCTCACTAGCACTATTGTTTGATGAATTGTTGATGGCAGCCATTCTGGCAGGTGTGAGGTGATACTTCATAATTGTTTTAATTTGCATCTCTCTGATGATTAGTGACATTGAGCATATTTCATATGTCTCTTGGCCATTTGTATGTCCTTTTTGGAGAGCTGTCTATTTAGGTCCTCTGCCCATTTTTTAATTAGGTTCTTTGTATTCCTTTTGTTGAATTGTATGAGCACTCTATATATTTTGGAAATTAATCCCTTATCTGATGTATCATTGGCAATTATGCTCTCCCATACAGTGGGTTCCTTATCTGTTTTGATGGTTGTTTCTTTTGCTGTGCAGAAGCTTTTTAGTTTGATGTATTCCCATGTGGTCACTTTTTCCATTGTTTCTGTTGCCTTAGGTGATGTATCAGTGAAAATTCTGCTGCATATGATGTCTGAAATTTTGTTGCCTACATTTTCTTCTAGGATTTTTATGGATTCACAAGTTACATTTAAGTCTTTTATCCATTTTGAGTTTATTCTTGTGTATGGTGTAAGTTGATGGTCTAGTTTCATTTTTTTTGTATGTAGCTGTCCAGTTTTCCCAACACTATTTATTAAAGAGGCTGTCTTTACTCCATTGTATGCTCTTGCTACCTTTGTCAAATATTAATTGAGCATAATGTCTTGGGTCAATTTCTGGGTTCTCTGTTCTCTTCCATTTTTCTATATGCCCGTTCTTGTGCCAGTACCAGGCTGTTTTAATTACAATAGCTTTGTAGTATAATCTGATATCCAGTATTATGATCCTACCTACTTTGTCTTTCTTTTTCAAGATTGCTGTGGCTATTTGGGGTCTTTTTTGGTTCCATATAAACTTTTGAAGTATTTTTTCTAGTTCAGTGAACTATGTCATTGGCATTTTGATGGGTATTGCATTGAATCTATAGATTGTTTTGGGTGGTATGGACATTTTAATGATGTTAATTCTTCCAATCTATGAACAAGGTATGTGCTTCCACTTTTTTATATTTTCCTCTATTTCTTTTTTCAATGTCCTGTAGTTTTCTGCAAATAGGTCCTTTACTTCTTTGGTTAAGTTTATTCCTAGGTATCTTAATTTTTTTGCCACAATGGTAAATGGGATTGTTTTTTTAGTTTCTCTTTCTGTGAGTTCATTATTGGTGTATAAGAATGCCGTTGATTTCTTGATGTTAATTTTGTATCCTTCTACCTTGCCAAATTCATTTATTAAATCTAGCATATTTTTGATGGAGTCTTTAGGGTTTTCTATGTGTAATATCATGTTATCTGCAAATAATGACAGTTTCACTTCCTCCTTTCCAATTTGGATCCCTTTCATTTCTTCTTCTTGTCTGATTGCTGTGGCTAAGATTTCCAGTACTATGTTAAATAAGAGTGGTGAAAGTGGGCATCCCTGTTTTGTTCCTATTCTTAAGAAAAATGCTTTTAGTTTTTGCTCATTGAGTATGATGTTGGCTGTAGGTCTTTCATATATGGCCTTTATTATGTCTAGCTATGATCCCTCTATTCCCAAATTGCTGAGCGTTTTTATCAGAAATGGCTGCTGGATTTTGTCAAATGCTTTTTCAGCGTCTATTGATATGATAATAAGGTTTTTATCTTTCATTTTGTTTATGTGGTGTGTCACATTTATTGATTTGAGAATACTGTACCAGCTTTGCATCCCTGGGATGAATCCCACTTGGTCATGGTGAATAATTTTTTTAGTGTATTGCTGGATCCCATTTGCTAGTATTTTGTTTAGGATTTTGGCATGTATGTTCATCAGGGATATTGCCCTGTAGTTTTCTTTATTTTTAGTGTCTTTATCTGGTTTTGGAATTAGAATTATGCTGGCCTTATCAAATGAGTTTGGAAGCCTTCCTTCTTCTTGAATATTTTGAAATAATATGAGGAGAATGGGTGTTATGAATGTTCGGTAAATCTCCCCTGTGAAGCCATCCGGGCCTGGGCTTTTGTTTGCTGGGAGAGTCTTGACTACATCTTCAATTTCCTTAGTTGTTATTGGTCTGTTCAAGTTTTCTATCTCTTCTAGGTTCAGTTTTGAGAGACTGTGTTTCTAGAAATTTTCCTTTTCACTTAGATGGTCCAATTTGTTGGCGTATAATTGTTCACAGTATTTGTTAACGATCCTTTGTATTTCTGTGGTGTTAGAAATACTTTTCCTCTTTCATTTCTGATTTTGTGTATTTGGGTTCTCTCTCTTTGTTTCTTGGTGAGTCTAGCTAAGGGTCCATAAATCTTGTTTATCTTTTCAAAGAACCAGCTCTTTGTTTCATTGATCTTTTGAATTGTTTTTTTGGTCTTTATGTTGTTTAGTTCTGCTCTGATCTTCACTGTTTCTTTCCTTCTACTTGCTCTGGGATTATCTTTTTGTTTGCTTTATAGTTTTTTAAGTTGTGAGGTTAGGTAGTCAATTAGAAATGTTTCTTGTTTCTTGAGGTAGGCCTGTAGTGCTATGAACTTCCGTCTCAGAACTGCTATTTCTGCATCCCATAGATTTTGTGTTGTCATGTGTTCATTTTCATTGGTTTCCAGGGAGTTTTTAATTTCTTCCTTGATCTCCTTGGTAACCCATTCATTGTTTAATAACATGCTATTTAGCCTCCATGTGTTCAAATGTCTTTGCATGTTCTTGTTGCAATTGATTTCTATTTCATGCCATTGTAATCTGAGAAGATGCTTGATATGATTTCAATCTTCTTGAACTTGTAGAGACTTAGTTTGTGCCCTAACATGTGGTCTATCTTTGAGAATGTCCCATGTGTACTTGAGAAGAATGTGAATTCTGCAGATTTGGGTGTAATTCTCTGTAGATATATTAAATTTATTTGATCTAGTGCATCATTTAGAGTCTCCGTTTCCATGCTAATTTTTTGTTTAGAGGATCTATCCAGTGATGTCAGCAAGATGTTGAAGTCCCCTGCTATGATTGTATTGCTGTCAATTTCTCCTTTGAAGTCCTCTAGAAATTTTTAATATATTTTGGTGCGCCTAAATTGGGTGTATGCATGTTTACCAAGGTTATATCTTCCTGTTGGATAGATCCTTTCAATATTATGTAGTGTCCTTCTTTGTCTCTAGTTATGGCCTTCATTTTGAAATCTATTTTATCAGATATGAGTATTGCTACCCCAGCTTTTTTTTCCTTTCCATTTGCTTGGAAGATTTTTTTCCATCCCTTCACTTTCAACCTATGTGAGCCTTTGTTGTGAGGTGGGTCTCTTGTAAACAACATATATATGAGTCATGCTTCTTATCCAATCAGCAACTCTGTGTCTTTTGATTGGAGTGTTCAGTCCATTTACATTTAAGGTTATTACTGATATGTACTTATTTATTGTCATTTTTGTTTATGGTGGTTCTATTTTTCTTCCTATTTCTTCTACTAATTACAGCAGTCCTTTTAACATTTCTTACAGTGCTGGTTTAGTGCTAATATATTCCCTTAGCCTTTTTTTGTCTTGGAAGCTCTTTATTTGACCTATTTTGAATAATAGTCTTGCTGGATAGAGTAGTCTTGGATTCAGATCTTTGTTTTTCATGACCTTGATTACTTCATGCCATTCCCTTCTGGCTTGTAGTGTTTCTTTTGAGAAGTCAGCTGATAGCCTTATAGAGGTTCCTTTGTGGGTGATCTGTTGCTTATCTCTTGCTGCTTTCAGGATTCTCTTTTTGTCTTTAATTTTTGACATTTTAATTATTATGTGCTGTAGGGTGGGCCTGTTTGGGCTCTTCTTACTTGAGGCTCTCTGTGCTTCTTGAACTTGAATGCCTTCTTCCTTCACCAAGTTAGGAAAGTTTTCTGTCACTATTTCTTTAAATATATTCTTTAACTCTTGCTTATTTTCTTCTTCTTCTGGAATTCCTATGATGTGAGTGTTGTTACATTTCCAGTTGTCCCACAGTTCTCTTAAGCTGTCTTCCTATTTTTTAATTGTTTTTATCTTTTTGTTTTCTGATTGGTTGATTTTTTCTACCCTGTCTTCTAATTCACTGATCCAGTCCTCAGCTTCCTCTACCCTGCTGGTTATTCCTTCCAATGTGTTCTTTATTTCTGCTATGTCATTCTTCATTTCCACTTGGTTGGTTTTCCATGTGTCTATATCTTTACTCATGATGCTGAGCTCCTTACTCATGCTGTTTAGCTTCCTCAAGATCATGGCTCTGAACTCTACTTCTGATAACTTGTGTAACTGCGTTTCATATATCTCATCTTCAGTAGAGTTCTCTTGTTCTTTCATTTGCGATTTGTTTTTTTGTTTCACCATTTTGGCTATCTCAGTAGGTTTTGGAGCCTGCCAAATTTTCCCTGTGGGTGTTGGTGTTCTGCTGTTTGTGACTCCCTCTACTGGGTTTGGATGAGTGTGGGAGGACCCATGTTAAACACCACAGTCAAGTCTTACTTTCCTGAGCCAGTTTTCAAGCCCAGGAAAGGTTCAGGTATCCTCTAGCTTTTTGTCTGGAGGCTTTTAGTCTCAGTTTCTTGATGAGCTTTGGGTTGTAGCCCTCGGCTGAATGAAAAACTTCCTCAGGTGTTCAGCATAAGAGGCTTTCCAGAGGATGGGGCACATGCTGGTTGTTAATGACCCTCAATTTGCATTTCTCAGGCCCAGCTGGGTGGGGTTAAATCTCTGAGGGAGGGGCTGCTGCTTCTCCTCAGAGCTCCAAGAAGGGACTCCCTGAGCAAGGTGGACACTGTCCTGTGTGGCTGTGACTCAGCAAAAACTCTGAGCACCCTTTAAATTTCGAGTGTCCCCACACAGTTCCAGTCCAGTCCACCCTCCCTCTGCCAGAGCCCAGGGTGAGTGGCTGTAGCTAATATAGTGCTCTGTCCTGGCCCTCTGTGCTGTGGAGCCAGCTTGGGATTTTAACCCTGAGGGAGCTGCTCACAGTTAAAACAGCTGCTGTCTGTGGGTTCCCAGCCTGCCTTCTTGCACCTCCGCAGACCTACCTGGCTCGATTCAGTGTCCTTTTCTCCTGTCCCTGGTTACGTGGGTCCTCTCCAGCTGCTTTTCTGTTGCTTTTTCCTGATGATTTGTTTTTATTTTAGTTGTAATTCCAGTTTGGTCCTGGGAGATAGTCTGTGTAGCTTCCATTCACTATGCTGCCATTTTGGAATCAAGAAAAACTTTTTATATTAATTGTCTTTCAAGTACTATTTCTAAGATATATAGCATAGCCTTTATATGTAAAATCAATAAACTTAAAAGAGTAATCTTCCGCTTTCCTTGACTAACTTCATCTAATTTTGAACTCCTATTTTTTTAGACTGGTATAATTGACTCCCAGATTGTTATAAAGTTGTACTAATTATATACAAAACTCATTATAATAATCATCAATTAGTAATCTCTCCTGGACCCTTCAAATCCACTAATGTTTTACATTGCCAGAAACTACAACTTTCTCTAGAAAATATGAGTGTAGAGAGTGGAGAGGCATGGGGTTTTTCATTCCAGAATGTGTAGTTTCTTTATATAAGTGTACAGGAAAAGAATGAGGAACAGATCATTTTATTGCAGGTTTTTCTCATACACTAAACTCAAACAAAGAAGACTAAAAATGTGGCCGTTTATCTAACACACAGAATGTCCAAAACATAATAACATAATTTAACACCTCAACTGAGGTAAAAAGGAGTATTCAGTTCACTAGATTAAAGAGTAATGTGCTGAATTATCATAAGAAAACTTCCGTGATGAAATTTTTAAAAAAGATATACAAATGAAAAAAAGCGGGATTAAACTAAATGGTTTCTGGTTGCAAGTAACAGAAAAGCTGATTGACTAAGTATTATAAAGAGGATTTATTGTTTAGAACAAAGACCTTTCAATAAGAACAATAATTTTTTTTTATTACAAAAAGTTTTTGTGAATTCTTTAAAACTTAAAAAACAAACAAAAACCCCACTAGCATGCTTAGCTACACCCTGAAGGACATTCACAATGATCAGGACTATGTACATTCCTTGGTGAAGGCTAAGAGCTGAAGACCTAAAAGGTGTTTGGATTGGAGAAGTGGAGGCCAAGAGAGATGCTAAGATTTGGGAGGCCAAAGCCAAGGAAGCAAAGATGTCCATTTGGTACTGGGCAAGGCACAGAGGGACTATGAGCTGAAGAAGGTCTTTTATGACTTCAAGGTCAATGTCATAGAGCGCAGGATGACCTGGCCTATGAGTTTCTGTTGGCTAAGACTAAGCAGGAGATGAGGATCAGTGGGTACAGGTGCAGGTGGTGGAGCCAGCCCTGCAGGTGGCAATGCAGGAGCTGAGATCTCCCACCTAGAGAGAGTTGGAGGCCTGTGTTTGGAAGCCCTCAGAAGCAGAGCAATGCAGTCTGGAGTGCCTAGCAAGGCCAAGAAATCCTGATAATTATGTAAGCAGAAACAGAAACTAAGTCTGTTAGATGTGTGAGGAGGCCAGGGCCTTTGCAGTAGTGGCTGGAACCTAGGGTTGAGGCTGAGCAGATGACCAAGAAGGCAGAAGCCCTCCAGCTGTACCAGGAGTCTGCTGAGCAGTTCTGCTGTTAGAGACACTACCCCAAGTGGCAGAGGAGTTTGGTGGTCCCTTGACCCTGGGTAAGAAGATTGCACTGGTGTGCAGTAATGGTGAGGCCATGAGGGTGGCCAAGGTGAGAGGAGGGTGTACTGGACACCTGAGCTACTTGGAGGAGAGCATGGAGGGACTCACCGGCCTCAGCACCTCCCAGGAGAACCATCAAACTTTGCCAGCAGCCTTATCCTGCAGCCTTCTTTGATCCCTAGCCTCATGGCTCAAGTTGCCTGAATGGTCCCCAGATAGCATACACTTTAGCTGGGCTTCCAGAACATATCACTTGACAGTGGAGTACATTACCAAGACTGCCAGTCCCTAGGAATCCCATGTCAGCCTTCTGACTGTCCCACCCTGTTCCAACTTTTTAAACTAACATCCTAATTCAATTAAACTGTCTATTCTTTAATCTATTTTTTTCCATTACCATTTATCCCCCTATATACTCTTCCACCTCCAATCACCACACTGTTGTCCATGTCCATGAGATCTTTCTCTCTCTCTCTCTCTTTTTTTGGCTCAATCCCTCCACCCTCCTCCCTATCAGAGTTGTCTGCCTGCTCTCTATGAGTCTGTCTCTATATTGCTTGTTAGTTCAGTTTGTTCATTAAATTCCATATATGAGTGAAATCATATGTTACTTATCTTTCTCTGACAGGCTTGTTTCACTTAGCATAATGTCTTCTAGGTCCATCCATGCTGTACCAAAAGGTAAAATTTTCTTTCTTTTTAGGGCTGAATAGTATTCCATTGCATAAATGTACCAAAGCTGTTTTATTCACTCATCTGCTGATAGACACGGGCTACTTTCAGATCTTGACTATTATAAATAACGCTGCAATGGACATAGGGTGCATATATTCTTTTGAATTAGTGTTTCAGGTATCTTCAGATAAATTCCCAGAAGTGGATTTGCTGGGTCATAAGGCAGTTCCATTCTTATTTTTTTTGAGGTAACTCTATACTGCTTTCCACATTGGCTGCACCAATTTGCATTCTTACTTATAGTACACAAGGGTACCCATTTTTCAACATTCTCAACAACACTTATTGTTGGTTGATTTGCTGACAATAGCTATTCTGACAGGTGTGAGCTGATATCTCATTGTGGTTTTAATTTGTATTTCTTTGATGTTTACTGTTGTTGAGCATTTTTTCATATGTCTATTGGCCATCTGTATGTCCTCTTTGGAGAAGCGCCTATTCAGGTCCTTTGCCCATTTTTTAAGTTGGATTGTTTGTTTATATGTCTTTGAGTTTTATAAAATCTTTATAAATTTTGGATGTTAACCACCTATTAGATGTATCATTGGTGAATATGTTCTCCTGTGCAGTGTGTTGTCTTTTCACTTTGTTGATGGTTTCTTTTACTATACAAAAACTTTTTAGTTTGATGTAATCTCATCTGTTTATTTTTCTTTTGTTTCCCTTGCCCAAGAAAATATATCAGAAAAAAATATATTGCTATGAGAAATGTCCAAGATTTTACTGCCTATGTTTTCTTCTAAGATTTTTATGGCATCAAGTCTAACATCTAAGTCTTTAATCCATATTGAGTTTATTCTTGTTTATGGTAGTCTAATTTTATTTTTTTTGCATGTATGTGTCCAATTTTCCCAACACCATTTATTGAATAGACTATCTTTATCCCATTGTATGTTTTTGCCTCCTTTGTCAAATATTAATTGGCTATAAAGGCATGGGTTTATTTCTGAGCTCACTATTGTGTTCCATTGATCTATGTCTGTTTTAATACCAGTTTCATGCTATTGTGATTACTGTGACCTTGTAGTATAATTTGATATCAGGTAGCATGATTCCTCCAACTTTGTTCTTCTTTCTCAAGATCATTATTGCTATTTGGGGTCTTTTGTGGTTCCATATAAATTTTTGGAATATGTATTCTAGTTCTGTGAAATACACCATTGGTATCTTGATAAGAATTGAATTAAATATGTAGATTGCTTTGGGTAGTGGGGACATTTTACGGATATTAATTTTTCTTATCCATGAACATGGTGTATGGTTTCCACTTGTGTCTTCTTCAAATTCTTTCTTCAGTGTCTTATAGTTTTCTGAGTACAGGTCTTTTACATCCTTGGTTAAATTTATTCCTAGGCACTTTTTTCTTTTTGAAGCAATTGTGAATGAGATTTTTTTCCCCTTCTTTCCTGATAGTTCATTATTGGTATATAAAAATGCAACTGCCCTGACCGGTTTGGCTCAGCGGTTAGAGCATCCGCCTGCGGTCCAGAGAGACCCGGGTTCGGTTCCCACTAAGGGCTCGTACCTTGGTTGCAATTAGTCCCCGGCCCTGGTTGGTCGTGTGGGAGGCAGCCACTCGATGTGTCCCTTTCACATCGATGTTTCTCTCTCTCTTCCTCTCTCTCCCTCCCACTCTATCTGAACAAAAAATGGAAAAATGTCCTCAGGTGAGGATAAAAAAATAATAAATAAATAAATAAATAAATAAATAAATAAAAATGCAACTGATTTCTGGAATTTATTTATTTATTTTGTATCCTGCTACTTTACTAATTCATTTATCAGTTCTAGTAGTTCTTTGGTGGAATCTTTAAGGTTCTCTCTATACAGTATCGTTAAACAATGACAGTTTTACTTCTTCTTTGCCAATTTGGATGCCTCTTATTTCTTCTTCTTGTCTGATTGCTGTGAGTAGGTCTTCCAGTACTATGTTGAATAAGAGTGGTGAAAGTGGACATCCCTGTCTTGTTCCCAACCTAAAATGGAACACTTGTAGTTTTTGCCCATTGAGTATGACGTTGACTGTGGGTTTGTTTTATATAGTCTTTATTTCATTGAGTTATGTTCCCTCTGTTCCCACTTTGCTGTGAGTTTTTATCATAAATGGGTGCTGGATGTTATCAAATGCTTCTTCTGCATTTATTGATATGATCATGTGGTTTTTATCCTTCATTTTTTTATGTGATGTATTACGTTTTTTGTATGGTAGGTATTATATCAACCTTGCATCCACAGAATAAATTCCACTTGATCATGGTGTATGATCTTTTTAATGTATTGCTGGATTTGGTTTGCTAATATTTTGTTCAAAATTTTAGCATCTATGGGACATAAGGGCCATTTATGTTTTAATGTTTTTTTCTTTGTCATGTTTTTATCTGGTGTTGGAATTAGAATAATGTTGGCCTCATAAAATAAGCTTGGGAGTCTTCCTTCCTTCTGAATTTTTTGGAATAGTTTCAAAAGGATAAGTGTTAGTTATTTAAATGTTTGGTAAAATTCAACTGTAAAACCATCCAGTCCAGGATTTTGTTGGTTGTAATTTTTTTTATTAATGCTTCAATTTCACTATTTGTAATCTGTCTATCCAAATTATCTGCTTATTCTTGATTTAGTTTTGAAAGATGGTATGTTTATAGGAATTTATCCATTTATTCCAGATTATCCAATTCATTTGCATATAGTGGTTCATAATATTTTATTACAATCCTTGGTATTCCTTTTGTGTCAGTTGTTACTTCTCTTTCATTTCTGATTTTATTTATTTTAGTCCACTTTCTATTCTTTTATTTCTGCTTTGATCTTTATTATTTCTTCTTTCTACTCATTCTGGGCTTTGTTTGTTGTTCTTTTTCAAGTTTCTTTAAATATAGAGTCAGATTGTTTATTTGAATTTTTCCTTGTTTCTTAAGATAAGCGTGTAATGCTATGAATTTCCCTCTTAGAACTGTTTTCCCTATGTCCTACAGATTTTGGGTTGTTGTATTCTCATTTTCATTTATTTAAAGTATCTTTTTTATTTATTCCTTGAACTCATTGTTAACCCCTTCATTGCTTAGTAACTTTATTTAGCATCCATGTCTTTGTGTGTGTTTTTTCCCCCAGTTTTCTTATTGTGATTGATTTCAAATTTCATGACATTGTAGTCAGAGAAGATGCTTGATATGATTTCAGATGTCTTAAATTTATTGAGACTTGTTTTGTGTCCTAATATGTGATCTGTCCTAGAAAATGTTCCAAGTGCATTTGAAAAGAATGTATATTCTGCTACCTTGGGGTGGAATGCTCTGAAGATATCAATTAAATTAATTTGACCTAGTATGTCATTTAAGGTCGCCATTTCCTTATTGTTTTTCTGTGTGGAAGATCTATCCATTTATGCCAATGGGGTGTTAAAATCCCCTACTATAACTGAATTACTGTCAGTCTCTCCCTTTATGTCCATCAAGATTTGCTTTACATATTTAGGTGCTCCTATGTTGGGTGCATAAATGTTTACAAGGGTTATACCCTCTTGCTGGATTTATCCTTTTATCATTATGTGGTGTCCTTCTTTTTCTTTTTCTATAATATATTATTTGTTTTTAAAGTCTATTTTGTGAGATATAAATATTTCTACCCTTCCATATTTTCCCTTTCTAGTTGCATGAAATATATTTTTCATCTTTTTACTTTTAGTCTGTGTGTATCTTTCATGCTGAGGTGGGTCTCTTGAAGACAGCATATACATAGGTCTTGTTTTCTTATCCATTCAGCTACCATATATCTTCTGATTTGAAAATTTAAGCCCTTTACATTTAAAGTGATTTTTGATAGGTGTGTATTTTTTCTATTTTATTTTATTTATTTATTTTTAGCTGTGTTCCTCTGGTCCCTCCTCCTCCTCCTCCTCTTTCTTCTTCTTCTCCTTATTCTCCTTCCTCCTTCTCCTCCTCTTCCTCCCTTCTTCTTCTTCTTCTTCTTCTTTTTCTTCCAAGACTTTTAACATGTTTTGTAATACTGGTTTGGTGGTAATAAGTTCCTTTAATGTTTTCTTGTCTGGGAAGCTGTTTATTTCTCCTTCAATTTTAATGGATAGCCTTGCCTGTTAAAGTAGCCTTGGTTGTAGGTCCTTGAATATTTTCATCACTTTGAATATTTTTGCCAATATCCTCTAGCCTGAAAAGTTTCTGTTGAGAAATCAGCTGGCAGTCTTATGGGAGCTCCCTTGTAGGTAACTGACTTCCTTTCTCTTGTGGCTTTCAAGATTCTCTCTTTGTCTTTAAATTTTACCATTTTAATTATGATGTATCTTGATGTGGGCCTCTTTAGGTCCATCTTCTTTGGGACTCTTTGCACTTCCTGGACTTGTAAGTTTTTAGTCATTATTTTTTCAAATAGGTTCTCGATTCCTTGCTCTCTCACTTCTCCTTCTGGAGAATGTTGTTACACATCATGTTGTCCCAAAGATCCCTTAAACTATCCTCATTTTTAAAAATTATTTTCTTATTTTGCTGCTCTGATTGGATGTTTTTTTCTACCCTGTCTTCCAAATTGCTGATTTGATTATCTGCTTTATTGAACCTACTCTTCCTTCCTTCTAGTGCATTATTTCAGATATGGCAATCTTCATTCCTAACTAGTCTTTTTAAATGGTTTCTATGTCCCTTTTTTATGCTATTGAGCATCCTTATATTAATTACTCTGAACTCTTGATTAATTGGTTACCTCCATTTCATTTAGCTCTTCTTCTGGAGATTTCTGTCATTCTTTCATTTTGGGGTCTTATTCTTTGTCTCCTCATTTGGCAGCCTCTTTGTGTTTGTTTCTATGTAGTAGATTTACTATGACTCCCAGTCTTGATAGGGCGGCCTAATGTAGTGGGTGACCTGTGAGACCTAGTGGTGCTTTCTCCCTGATCTTGTCTCTTGTGTGTGTTATGTGGGTCCTCCTCTTGTAATTGAGTCTTGGTTGCTTCTGGCCCATTTGTGCATGGGATTGACTCTCAGTCAATTGATTGATTCAACCCCCAACACAATGTGCAAGCTGCTGCAAGTACTAATCACATGATGAGGAATTCTTCTAAGCAGGGTATGGTGCCTGACAAGATCTTACTGGGGATATGCAGCTTGTGAAGCTTATTTTATCCTGCTCTGTTGTTTTCTAGAGATGGCCACAGGGTTGGTTCTAAGCCTCTTTGGAGGGGTTCTGGTACAGGACAATATCAAACACTGTCTGTGAGTAGCTCTGGGCAACCTGTTTAGAGCTATCAGCGATCTGCAACTTGTGGCTCCCTCTGCTGGGCCACTATGCATGTGGAAAGGACCAGGCTATACACCAAGGTCTGGTTTTACTGACACCAGGCCCAGTGGCAGATTAGGAAAAATCTCAAAGCACCCAGAGATCCACCTCTGCCTGCAGGCTCTATGTTAGTCTCAGTCACTTAAAGAGCCTTGTGATGTACTCTTTAGCAGTTTGTAACCTCCACAGGGTGGGGCAAGAGGGATTACAATGGGTGGAGCTATTGCTTTCCCCCAAGCTGATGCTGCATGGAAGGGAATGCTCTGCTTGAGAAAGGTGGATTCTGCAGTATGGGGGAATGACTCAGCATAGGGATCCTGGCAGCTTACCTTTCAGCTCTCTCCCCAGAGCCACCAATCTCAGACTCTCCTCATGCAGCTTTACTCCACTCTGCTTTCCCTCCGCTGGAGCCCAGGGTGAGTGACTGCAAACAAAATTTTGTGTGTTGGCCCTTTAACATGGTGCTTGCATTTCTAGCCATCTCTCCCTGGTGGATAGAAACCCCACTGCTTTTCACAGCCAAGTATTATGTGAGCAACTTTCCTGGTTCTGGTGCTCTGAACTTGGGAGCCTGGTTTGGGGTTTGGACCCCAAACTTCTCAGGGAGAACCCCTGCAGTTGATATATTCCTCTGGAACTTCAGTTGCTGCCCGTGAGTGCACACCCAGCCCTCTAGTGCCTCCATACTTTCTACCAGTTCTTCGTTATAAGGCTTCTCTCCAGCTAGTCTTCCGTTGGTTATTCAGGATGATTTTTCTATAGTTAGTTGTAATTCCATTTTGGTCCTGGAAGGAGGTGAGTGTAGCTACCACCTAATCCACTGCCATCTTGGAACTCCCACCCTCAGAAATTAAAAAAGAAATAAAGGCATCCATTGAAGGTTTGGAAGATCAAACCTATCTATTATTCTTTCTTGACCAAGTCTCAGGGATGGTCTGAAGGTTCTTGACTTTATTTGTCAAATAAATTGCTTTTAATAAGTTTTAAAAATCTGGTTTATTATTTGTAACTAATATAGGGATATGCAGTCTCCATTCAGTAACATACAATAAAGAAAAAAAATCATTTTAGGATGCTGAGCACGATACAAATGTGCTATTTTGGAGGGAAACGCCTCCCTTCCATCTAATTTTGAAAGCTTGGTGTGAGATTCAGCCTACTTTTTCACTAAAGAATTAAAGATGAGCATACAGTTCTTCTCCTTGTCCTGGCCTTAAGGTCACGGACAAATGAACCTCCTAACTAAGAGTTTAAATCTCAAGGAAATAACTCAAAAACAAAATGACAGTTTAGAATTCAGCTATAAAGCCATATTTTCAAAAGCCACAGCAGCAACTGTGACCAGTGGTGGCAACAATAGTATCTAGTAGCAGCAACAAAAAAGAATGAGAAAATTAGATTTGTTTTTTTACATGGTGTTACTGACAGTGGTGTGTGTTGTGTGTGTTTGTGCTGCTTACCTAAATGTGGTTACCAAATAAAATGCAGGATGCACAGTTAAACTGGAAATAACAAATATTATTTTTAATAAGTATATCCCAAATATTTCATGAGACATACACTACTTTTTTGTTGCTGTTATTTAACAAATTTCCAATTTAACTGGGTACCTTGTATTTTTATTTGCTAAATTTGTGATCTATTCAAGTAGCCTTACATTAAATGTATTTTTATCTGCCACTTTGGAAGACAGTTTGGTGGTTTCTTACAAAACCACTCTTATCATTTGACCTTGTAGTTGTGTTCCTTTGTACACCAAAGGAGTTGAAAAATTATGTTCACACAAAAATCTGCAAATGAATGTTAATGTAGCTTTATTCATAATTGCCAAAACTTGGAAGCAATCAAATGCCCTTCAGTAGGTAAATGGATTAATAAAACTGTGGTATAACCAGACAATGGAATATTTTTCAGAACTAAAAATAAATGAGCTTTCAATCCATGAACAGTCATAGGGGAACTTCAGATGCATATTATTAAGTGAAAGAAGCCAATTTGGAAAGGCTACATACTGTATGATTTGGAAGATACACCACTTTGAAAAAGGTGAAAGTATAAAGACAGTAAAAAGATCAGTGGTTTCCAGGTAAGGGGTGGTGGGATGAAGAGGAACACCACAGAGCATTTTCTGGGTAGTGACAATACTCTTTATGATACCATGATGATGGATACACACCCTTTTACTTTTGTCCAAACCTGTAGAATGCACACCAAAAGTGAATCATAATGTAAACTATGGTCATGATGTGTCAATATAGGTTAATGAATTGTAACAAATATATCATTATGGTGAAAAACTTTGAAAAAATGGGATGGCTATGAATGTGTAGAGGCAAGGGGTATATAGGAAATCCCTTACCTTCCTCTCAATTTTGCTGTAAACATAAAACTGCTCTAAGAAGATTATCGTTTTTTAAAAAGTGCAAACCAACAAAAATATTACAAGAAATTAAATTTACAGGCCAATAATCTCATATAATCACAAACAAATTGAAATGGAAAGTTGGTTTAAATTTGCAAACCAATCAATGAAATTCATTACATTAATTTAAAAAAGGAGTTTCTTTTAATCATATCAGTAGATGAAATTAGCCATCCTTTACAAAAAGAGCAGCATAATAAAAATAGAAGGGAGTTCTCTTTAAATGATAAATAATATACACCAAAACCTGCTATATTATATGTAATGGTAAATTACTGATAGTTTTAACCTGACAGTGCAAACAGGCAAGAATACACACTACTGCCATTAGTAATGGAAATTTATGTGGGAGCAAAATCTGAGGTTTAAGGATTGGAAAGAAAATGCAAAACTGTCATCCCTCATATATGAGTGTAAAAAATTTAAAAGAATTTGCAGACAAAATAATGTAATTAATAAATAAATGTAGCAAGGTCACTAAATATAAGATGTTTATTAAAATAAACCATTATATGTCTATGTATGACACAAATTTCTAGAAAATGAAAGTAAAATAAAATTATCAACTTCAATAACATGAATAACTTTAACAAAATACATGTAAAACATGAATTTATTTAAAATAACTCATACATCTTCATAGAAATCTATGAAAACATTGAAAGAAACTTAAGATCTAAATAAAGAAGAGATGCCCAATGTTATTTTATTGGAAAATTCAATATTGTAAATATGTCATCTCATCACAAATTGATTCAGGATTCTATGAAAACTGAGTAAAACATCAAGTTTTTTTTTGTTTTGTTTTTGTTCTCTCTTTTATTTTTTTAAAGAGTGGATTTTAAATTGGAAAACTATTATGTAAAACCCAATAGCCAACGCACTCAAGATAATCTTAAGAAGAACAGAGATGGAGCACTATCACATATCAAGACTTATTTTAAGTTTAATATAATTAATAGAGTAGAGTGTGGTTGGAGTGGAACACAATAAAAAAACCAGAATCAGATGCATGCATACTTGGTCACTTGTTTTAAGTTGAAATGGTGAAGCAATTGAGTAAGGATAGTTTTACCAATGAATTAGGCAGCATTAATTTTCTGTACATGTGGAAAAAAATAAACTATAACCCCTATTTAAAATAATTTACAAAAATAAGGTCTACAGGAAATGTAAAGTAACAAATATACTAAAATTAAAATAAGATAATATGTATATGTTTTTTTGGATTAGGAAAAATATCTTCATAAGATATAAGAAAATTTAAGAATAGGCACCATTAAGAAGGTGAAAAATCAGGCCATGGTGTAGAAGAATATATTTATAAATATATGTGACCAATTAATTAAAGAGCCTAGGCCAGATTATATGTTAAGAACCAATAAAAAAAAATCACAACATGAGATTGGGTAAGAGACAACTTAGAGTAGAAGAGGGTATCAAAATGGCCAATAAACACATGAAATTTTTCCCCATTGCTTAATAGAAGTAAAAATTCAAATGATAGCAATATATCACTTCTTTTTCCTCACTCCAGATAAGATACTTGAGAGAAAGAAAAAAACAATCTTGATGAAAATGAAAGGAATATGGATTCTCAAACATTTCTGTTGGGAGTGTATATTACAAACACTCTTGAAGACATTTTAAACACTTTTTTTTTTTTAGAGAGAGAGAGAGAAACATCAATTGGCTGCCTCCTGCCCGCCCCCTACTGGGGATTTAGCCCGCAATCCGGGCATGTGCCCTGACAGGGAAATGAACGGGGACCTCTCAGTCCATGGGCCGATGCTCAATCCACTGAGCCACACCAGCCTGGCTCTTGAAGACATTTTTTTTTTCCAATTTTTTTTTTTCTTTATTGTTTTTTTTTAGAGAGGGGGGAAGGGAGAGGGAGAGAGAGCCAGAAACACTGATGAGAGAGAACATCGATTGGCCGCCTCCTGCATGCCCCCCACTGGGGATCAGGCCCACAACCTGGGCATGTGCCCTGACAAGAAATCGAACCGGCGACCTCTGGGTGCATGGGTCGATGCTCAGCCACTGAGCCACACTGGCCGGGCCTCTTGAAGACATTTTAAATTAACTAAATTAAACATAGGCATAACCAGTGCTCCAAAATTTCAAATCTTATGTATATAAGAGATATTAAAAAATGCGTGTGCATGTTCATCCAGAGAAATACACAGTGTTTTTCATTTTCATAATAGTGCCCTTAAAATAATGAAAATATCATCAACTACAGAATGCATAACATTTTGTTGTATAATACTTAAAATTGAGTATTGCACATCATGAATCATGAAAAAATAATCTATAACCAAATTTCTGCTACAGATAAAACAGGTGAATCTGACCAAGAAAAATGCTGTGCTAAAAACTCAGGCACAGAAGAACACTTAACAGTGTATATGATCCTACTTACACAATATTAAGAGGGGAAAAAAATAGCAAAACTTTACAATAGTATTTCAATATGTAATTAATTATACCAAAAGCAAGATAATTATTTTCATAAATGCCCACTTTTCAAAATATATTATATTTATATAAATATGTTAACACAGCTACATATAATACATCTTAATATGTATAAATACAAGTGAGTGTGAGTGTATCAAATCATCCTTCTAATTTCATATATCCAATATTGGCAGTAATTTATTTTTTGTTACTTGTGCTAGAAGATAAGTAATCATATTTCATTCTCAGTAATCACATGGAAAACAATCACTAACTCTTTCTTCTTGAATATAGCAAATTGAATTTCCTCCTGCTGTTATCTTTTATCTTTCATGCTTCAAGTCCTCAAAGGGTCTTTTTTTAAACCTCATTTTGTAAAAAAAAGAGCCCCCCCCCCAGCTGATCTTAATGCTTTTTACAAAAAAGTAATTGAATAGCAGAATATCTCATAGTGATTCAAAAGTCAGGGATCAAGCATGAGAATTTGGTCTGGCGTGGCGTATGAGTCAGGATAAACTAGTTATGCTGAAGTTATGACCTGTCCCCCAACCACAGATGCATCACAACACATTTCATTTTCCCATGTTACATATCCACCTCTGACTAGAAGACTCAGCTTATTTTCCTACATCAGGGATTCATACAGAGAATGCCTATCTTGACAGGTCCTTGCACAGACTCTGTGACAGGAAATAGATGGACATAAGGAATTATGCACTGGTCTCCCAGCAGCATCTAAACAGTTCCAGGGGTTACTTCCACTCACACGCTAATGGCAGGGCAAGGAATATGGCCACATCTAACTTTAAGGTATGTGAGAATTACAATCTTGTGTACCTACAAGTAAGAGCTCTAAAATTTTTGTAAGACTCTTAATTATTACAGTAGGCAGATTTCTTAAATTTGAACCTGTGAATAATAGATATTATGTCTTGGAATTTACTAAAATATATGCACCATATTTTTAAAATATGTTTTAAAGAGTCAACATACAATTTTCATATTATTTTTAAAGGGTGCTGTGTACTTAATAAACAGTATTTTAAAGATTATCTTCTAAGAGCTCATAGCCATGAGAAACTATTTTTTGTCTAGGTACAGTTATAATTTATCTAGTAGTATATCACAAACATAGAGTTTAAAACATTTTTTGAATTTGTCTACTTAGGTTATTATCATATTAAAGAAATAAAGATGTTGAGGATTCTGTGTTGCAAAATTACTTGACTTGGTATGGTAATATGTTCAGTGATTAAAATGATAACTTCCAGAGCTCTTTGCAATAGTAAAATAATGCCTTTTCTGAAGGTTTCTTATCCTCTTCTCTCTTCTAGATAATTAAGGAAATCCACAGGCCAGCACTCTAACCACAGAGCCAAACTGGCCAGGGCAAACAAATCATGATGTAATTATTTCTTCCACATTATCTTATTTCATGAATACCGTGTGTGTGTGTATACATATATATACACATATATATATACACACATAACATTTGTTAGTATGTATGTTGTGTATTGTTGATGTATAATAGTTAATTTAATATATATTTGTATTTATTTATTTATTTATTTTTCAAATAATTTTTATTGAATTTATTGTGGTGACATAGGTTAATAAGATGATATAGGTTTCATGTGTACAATTCTATCATACATCATCTGTGTATTGTATTTTGTGTTCACCATGCAAAATCAAGTCTTCTTCCATCACCATTTATCCACTCTGATCTGACATTTAAATACTAGAATTTCCACTTGAATTACAAGCCCCCTACAGAACCCAGTATGAGAATCAGAAAAGATTGGTATAAGAGAAAACACATGGATAGTTCCCTGGGGTCCATTGATTTTTCAGGGTTGGCTATGTTGATAAAAAGCTTTTAGCTTTATTTCCTTAGTCTCCTTATCCTTAGTCCCAGGTGTTAGATAAACTTTTATTTTCTTTCTCATCTTATATTTGCCTCGAGTTTATCTGTCTATAGCCTCTTGGTTGTTTGCTATGTATTCTGCTAGCCTAACATTATACACCATTTAGACTGGATGGGAATTTGGTCTTAGAAATGTTTTTGAGACTGAGTTCCTTACTTACACACCCTTAGTTCAACTTTCAAAGTGCTACATGAACCTGTGATTGTTATTATATGTTGATACCTAATCATGGTCTAGTTTACATCTTATTTATTTTAGGGTCAGTTTATTTCATCTATTTTTTTTTCTGTCATACTCATAAACTCCTCCTAGATAAACTATTAATCTGTATTATTATTGTCCTGGAAATTGGGATATAGCTTAATTATGATTCAGAACTACCAACATTATATTTCAGGACTTTTTCTTCTTTGTACTATAAAATTTTGTGAATGGAAAATAATTTATTCACATTTGATAGGTAAGAGCTAACAAAATAATCAAAGGAAAGCAAAAAATACACGTAATTTTATCCCCTATAAAATATAAACAAAACAAAGATGTTAAAAATATTAAATACCAGTTCATAAAAGTAATTTAAATTTAACCTGGCCGGTGTGGCTCAGTGGATTGAGCATCATCCATGGACTGAGAGGTCCTGGTTTAATTCCTGGTCAGGGCACATGCCCCGGTTGTGGGCTTGATCTCTAGTAGGAGGCATGCAGGAGGCAGCCAACTGATGTTTCTCTGTCATCAATGTGTCTCTCTCTCTCCTTTCCTCTCTCTCTAAAAAAAAAAAAAGGAATTTAAGTTTGAATATGGTCAAAGATATATATATATATTTTTTTCCAAAGTTTTATTATGATCAAAGATTTTAAGATGAACAATTTCATTGATTATAAATAAGAAATATGTTTTCTAATAAATTCAAGTAAGAACGAGGTAAGGCATTAACCCCCATATTAAGTGATATAGATGATAAATATCTGATTTGCAATGATGCAGCAATATAACTTGCAGTCTATCTTTAAGTGGATTACAGACATATTTCCTTCTGTCAGATAACTTACCATCTGGTTTGATAGAGACATACATAATCGGCAAGCCTTTTTTTTTTTTTTTTTTTTTTGCAGAAGTTTTATGAAGAAATTAGAACAGGACACTATGTGTTTCAGAGTAATTCAAGTTACATGGGACAGTCAGGTAACAATAGTCATGTAATGAGCCTCTGAAGAAATTACACCAAAAATTATTGTCATTTTTGAAAAGTGGAAACAGGACCGATATATCTACATACGAAAGAAGGAAAGGAAGCAAGTAGGTGAGCAGGGTCTTGTTCTTTTCGGACTTTATAGAAAGTAGTAATAAATTCACTTGTTCTTCTAAGTGACATAAAAATTGCTCTAAGTTGCAAAAAGGGATTACGTAAGCTGATTTGGAATTTTTAAGATAATTGGGCAGGTTGATTAGGTTTGACTCTGAATAGTGAAAGAAGAAACGCCACATAGGATGCTATTTTAACAATCCTTTTTGAGAGGTAATTGATACTATAACATTGGCCACGGCCACTTCAGCTCTAATTCTAATAAATGTCAAACATACCCTTTAAAATGCCAGTAGTAGATGGTATGCAATAAGAGACCACTTGAAGAGAGAAGGTGACCTCGCTACCATGGAGGCTCCAGGTATGTTATGGAGACCTTTGTAGACCCTCTACCCCGCCTGAGATATCAGGGACTGTGCCCCAGGAGAGTCTGTGTGATTTTTCAAGACTGACCATAGACAATTACAAAGGGCTTACCTGACAGGCCTCATCGGGGCAGCTGCCCTCCCTAGACACACTTGGTTCACAGATAGTGTTGCAGGCTCTGAAGGGGTTGCTATGAAGGACTCAGCCCCGCTCCCCACCCCAAACTACCCTGTCTCATTCTCATGCCTATCTGCATTCCTGTTCCAGATCCACTCCAAAGCCTTTTTCTTGTGTTGGGGGTGGGGGTGCTTCTGCAGAGGCCTTCCTCGGGTGTCCCTGCTCAAACTTCCTTATGACAGGGAGAGGAGGACACCTTGAGACACTTACTCTCCCCTCTGACTCAGTACTTAGTACTTTCAGTCTGAGCCCTTTCTTTCCTCCCTCTTAGGCCCTATCAATAAAACTGCAGGAGCCTTTTGTTTGGGACCCTTCCTTGGTAATTAACAGAAGGAGTGTATAGATCCAATATGGAATGTAGAACTCACAAGTTAAAGGAAAGTTATCTCGGATCAACAAACTGTCTAATGCAGTATGCCTCAAAATACGGTCCATGTACTTGCAGCATTTGATTCACCTGAGATATTGTTAGAAATGCAAATTCATGGGTGAACTCGTACCAACTAGGTCATATTTTCTGGGAACAGGAGGCAGGGATCTGTGTTTTACAAGCATTACATTTGACTCTCAGAATAAAAACATCCGAGATCCACTAAGCTAGTGGATTCTAAGGTATGTTCGCATTCACCTAAGGTTATTAACATAATTATTTTCTGTGTCAGAAGAAGAATTTGTTAGTATAAATATTTTCAAAAATAGGACACGGAGGCATTCTGAAGCTAAATAATTTGCCCGAAGCCAACAGTAAGTAAATTTTGATTAACATTATTTTTTTATAGCATATGTTTTACCTAGAGGATAAACTATGCAGAATTCATATTTATTGAGGTATAAGATATACACAATGAAAGTCACCAACATTAAGTGTAAAATGTGATGAGTTTTGACATAAGCACATAACCGTGCAATGATCACCAAGATATGGATCAGTTCTATCACCTACAAAGTACTTCCTGAGCTTTTGAGTCAATCTCATTATCTTTTCTTCCAGTTCCTGGAAACCACGCTCTTTGTTCTTTTTTTCATTTATATTGTTTTCATTCTTATTGAATGTAATATAAATGCAATAATTCAGCATGTAGTCTTTCATATCTGGCTGAATGCACTTACCTTAGTGTGTTTGAAGTTCAGCCATGTTGTTGCATGTCTGAGTAGTTCTTTCCTATTTTTTCCCCCAATATTATGCATATGCATTCATATACTATGATTTACCCATTTACCAGCTGATGGGTATTTGAATCATTTCTACATTTGGGTATTATGAATAAAAATGTCTTAAATATATCTATGCACATCTTTGTGGGGAAAAAAATATATAGTACTTCTTTTAGCTAAATATCTAGGAATAGAATTGCTGGGTTTTATGGTAAGTGTATGTTTACTTTTATAAAGACAAACTCTTTTCCAAAGTAGTTTTACAATTTTACATTTTCACCAGCAAGGGCCATTGATTAAACTAAAAATTATTCATATTTTTGAACCCAGAGCATGGGGAAATACCACTAGTTTAGCTGTGAAGCAGAGAAAATAAAATGTTGGTTGCATTTTCCCATTATAAGTAATTTTGATTAAACTCATGCAATCCACCAGCTGAGGAACATTTATGTTAACTCCCACCTCAATATTTTTATACTTTTCAGTGTGTTTTTAGATAACATTCACTATCTTAATACTTTTCATTTTTATTGCACATAACATCTATGCAAGTCAGATTAAAATGTATAAATAAAACCAGAATGCTTCAAAAGTATACTTTGCTTTCAAAATATTTTTAAATGTGCACAGTTCAAATATTTTGCTCCCCAAACTGAGCAGTGGGAAAATTACATGTAGTTTCCTTGTTATAGAAATTTGGTTTCAAATTTCTACTCCTCTACTTCTTATTAGTTGTGTGATCTTACAAAGACAAAATAGCTTCTCTGATTTTCAGTTTTGTGTGAGACAGAGAGTCAATGAGCTAGGAATGGGTAGCCCTGAAGCTTAAAAGTAAAAATAGGTAGAAAGTTCCTCTAGACTGTCTGCTACATCATGAAGCAATATTAATACACACAGGTATGTGCCTGCAACACATTCACACACACACACACACACACACACACACACACACACACGACTCGTACACACAATTAAGCTCAATTTTTCTTTGGTTGCTCTTTCAAATGAATTATTTCTGTCTTAACCCCCAGAGGAGGGGAAAATAGGTTGATCAACAAAGCAGTATATCTATCTATCTATCTATCTATCTATCTATCTATCTATCTATCTATCTATCTAGATATAGATATAGATATAGATTATTGATAAATGATTTATGTGTATTTCATATTTTTGCTTATAATTAGGTAAGTTTTCTATGTTCTCTAATAAATTTCAATAGGGAAATAATACATATCTGTTAAACTATTTTTTTTCCATCCTCACCTGAGGATATTTTTCTATTTATCTTCAGATAGAGTGGGAGGGAAAGAGGGAGAGAAACATCGATGTGAGAGAGACACATCGATTGGTTGCCTCCCACACAACCTCAACCAGGGCTAGGGACCTAACTGCAACCGAGGCACATGCCGTTAACTGGAATTGAACCTGATACTCTTGAGTCTGCAGGCCGACGTTCCAACCTCTGAGCTAAACTGGCCAGGGCTGAGTGAAACTATTTTAAACTGAGATGTCATGTTAAAAAATACTGTATATTTTGAGTTACATTTCAGAGTTTTTATTGTTTGTCAAAATTTTATTTTTTGTAGTATCAAATAAGACAATGAAATAGAGCATTTTCTAATGTCAAAATATACTAGAGATGAGAATGCAATGATCTTTTGCAAAACCAAGTATAGAGGTTAAAATGTACATGACTCCTGTTGATGTCTGATTGTCTAATTAGCTCAGAAAATTATGATAAAAAAGTTCTTCCTCAGTCTTATTTTAGCAGACACTGAGGGATAATTGGGAGAATTTCTTCATACATTTTTAGAAAAAGAGAAGCCTAATAAAATTTGATAATGGTTGCTAAGATGTCTATCTTTAAAATGGAATAGAAACCTATATAACTTTATTAACCAATAAATTTAGTAAAAAATTGAAAGAAACATTAACTTTCAAAATAAATGAATGCACAGGAAATCTACTGCTTATAAACTGTTTATTAAAATATAACTCCACAAAACAATTCTCAAATTATGTATTCATACTAAGTTATTATACCATTTGACATATTCCTTAGCTCATTTGCTATTACACTATTGCAATATCCTTTTATTTACTTTTTTTTTTAGTTTCCCTGAATTCAAGAATTTTATTATTGTATTTAAATCCAAATTTGATACTTTATGTAATCTTTTTGGCATATTAATTACATTGTCACTTTTTAAAAATATACATTTTCTTATTTTTCAATTAGGGGTGAGAAGTTGAACAATAGGTAACCAGCTGGAGTTGCATTAACCTTAGGTGCCTTGTGAAGAATAACACTAATTTCTAGGACAAACACTGTCAGGTGCAAGGCAAGTGGTTTTCCACATATCTAAATAATATTTGGTACACTATGTGTTTTGAAATGATGTAACTATTGGGAAAGTTCACAAACATATTAGTACAATATCTTTATGTAACACTAACACAAACTCACTTCATCTGTAAAAGATTTAACCATCCACTAGTAAATCAGATAACACCTGCCTGTATAGAACATATCTTTTGGTGTCCTTCATAAATTGTCTGTTCATTTTAGCTTCCCTTCCTTGTGTAGGAATTGCTGTGAATACATTTCAGTTTAAAGGCTACTCTTCTTGTGGTGTGGCATTTAAACAACCTTTCCCTCTACTCATTTTATATGCACACCTTAAAAATTAATTGTTTAGTATTTTATAATTTCCAAAGTGATACAATTCATAGTAGCCACAGAGGTGTTGAGATATAGTTATAGCATAATGAACTTGGACAGAGGATTCATAGCTTTGACACTAATAAATGGTAGGATTGCTAAAAAGTTTCAATGTACGAATAGTGGTATCTATCTCACAATATTGCTAATATTTGAAAAAATACTAAAGTAAAAATACTCCATAAATTGAAATTGCAATAAGTAAATGAGTGTCAATGTATAATATAATATATATAAATAGATAAAAATATATATTATATAGCATATGTGATATATACATATATTACATTTTAGTGAGGGAATAGTTGATCTATGGTGGCAAATGATGAAAAAGAATTGTAACAGCAAGGTATAAGTCAGCATTCCATGATATATGCACTTGGTGATGGATATCAGATTATAATGTTTATAGAAATAAACAAAATATTAGGTACTGAAGATGGAGAAATGGAGTAATTACATACTATTATGTCTACTGTATGCTTGAGGTGGGGAGTGGAACAAGGAGCTAAGATAGTGCTTTGTTGATAGTTATTCATATTTGATAAGGGAAGAATGTTGACACAGAAATATTAAGATTGGGTATTTGATAATCATAGAGAAAACTCATGAGGAGTTTCAATCCTAAACTCAAGTGGAAGAAATTATTTTAGATAGGAGAGAAATGCCTGAAATGAGAGAGAAGGATGAGGACATATGCAAGTAAACAAATTTGTAGGTACTTCTATTAGTATTTTTTCTGTATCTAATACCTAGTATAAGGCATAAAAAAAAAAAAAGAATAGTTTACTAAAAGAATAAAGATGATATATATGGATGAAACATCATGGAAAATGCACTAAAAGACACTAAAACAACCAATAACAAAACATTCTAAGATGTAGATTCAGCATCTGCTCACTATGTTTTGTTTTTTGTTTTTTTTATTATTGATTTTTTAGAGGGAGAAGAAGGGAGAGAGAGATAGAAACATCAACATGGACTGGCTGCCTCCTGCATGCCCTCTGCTGGGGATTGAGCCCACAACCTGGGCATGTGCCCTGACTGGGAAACGAATCAGTGACCTCTTGGTGCATAGGTCCACCTCAACCACAGAGCCACACCGGCTGGACATCTGCTTGCTATCTTGAAGGAGGTTAAGTGATTGTAGTAAAGAGGAGGGGCTAACACATATCACATACATACATGACCACGTATTTTCGCCCTGTTATACCTATTTCAACATATGAGGTATATGGGAGAGTCAATGGTAAGACACCTTTGTATCAGACCCAGAGAGGATATTAACTAACTATAAGTAATAAAAATGAATGGAGAAAATGTGGTAACTTTCAAGAAAAAGACAGGAATTCTTTGATCTTATTGAGAAACGGCATAGAGAATGTGTTGCTCAGATAGAACTGAATGTTAGCAGCACGTGTGAGCTCAGGGACCGTTCGGTTTTAAGAACACACGAATTCCAACATGAGCATGGGGAAGATTTGTAATTCAGAAAGACACATTCACTCTAATAATGTTGATAGTCAAGACAGCATTGTCAAAGAAGAAAAAATAATAGTCTTAAGTACAAACCGTATAGGCCATTTCAAAATTCTGCAAACTGGGGGAACAAAGGAGACCATGAATAGAGAAATAAGCACCACAATTTGTGCACATGTCCATGTAGAAAAAGAAATATGTTCAAGATGCGTTCATGTGTTCTACACTAAGAACATCTTTGGAAATTGGTATTTATATAAATCTATCCATTTATTTTTTATTATAAAATATTTACTTTTAAAATATAATATCTCCCAATATTTAAAGGGCACTGTAACTGATGGTAGTTTCACATTTCAGAGAGTTTCAGGAGTGCCAGGAAAGGGAAATACGACACCTGGCTGCAGTTCTTTATAATCATTACCTGAGGAAATTAATGAAAAGCTGCACAGACGGGGATGATCCTAATGGAAGACAGATTCAACACAGAATGGAGTAGAATGTTATCAATATAGGAATGATTTAATAAACATGATTGATTATCTCCCTGCACAATAATCTATCTACTCTCTCAAACAAACACCAATTAACTATGTAGCTGTATTTTAGTGTTCCAGAAATTTTCTGCAGAGATTTGTAGATTTCCTTTTGGTTTATCATGCTATTATTAATGGGCAGACACTGGATTTAGATGAATAAATATAAGTTCTTTTCTTTGGTGAATACAGTGAATAAACCACTATGTAGAAATTCTTAATACTTTGGAATGTGGGTGTAGTATTACATTTTTAAGAAGTAAGTAGAGATTAATAAGATCTTAGAGCACATTATTAAAATTATTGCATTTTTAGCAAAAGTCTGGCTCTAAATCATTTTGGCTACAGACTGAAATGAAATTAAACTTTAAAACACATCATTTGGCCCGGCCAGTGGGACTCAGTTGTTTGAGCGGTGTCCCATGTACCAGGAGGTCTCCAGTTCGATTCTCAGTCGGGGCATATGCCCAGGTCGGGGGCTCGATCCTCAGTAGGGGACAGCAGGAGGCAGCTGATAAATGTCTCTCTCTCTCACTTCATCTCTCTGAAATCAATAAAAAGATATTAAAAAAACATTATTTGTCCCTATTAAAAATGTATTTTGTTTATATTTATATATATATATGGTGCATATTGAGAGCACTTCCAACATGGGGCATAGGAAAGATATATAATTCAGAAAGGCAAATTGTAACAATATGTATGGAGTCCAAAAAAAAAAAAAAACCAATAACATTGCAGAATCCTTAAAATTTATGAACATTATATAACATGTATAGTGGACATATAAAAATATACAAAGGAAAGAGTATAATAGCACACACAATCATTAAAAGTTCTAAATTAAATAGCAGAAGTTTAAATTTGAAATATAGAAATTAAATGGTAAATTGTTGCACTGGAAAATTGTGAATTGGAATTACTCTCCTACAATTAAAAGGTAAAGGTAAAGGAAAAAAAAAAGAAGGAAAGCATGTGGATTAATTTGGTGTTGGTGAGTGGTGAGTAGAGAAATAAATAGTCTGCTAATAATTAGAGTTCCTAAAGAGAACACATTTTATTGGAATATTCATGATAAGAATAATATAAGATAAAATATTATTTTGGACATTAATTGTTAAATTTTTTATCTAAAATAACTTGACATACAAATATCACATTTTAAAATAAAAACTACAATATATTATTTAAACATGTTAGAAATATTATAAATATTATCTAGAAAAAGAAATAACCTTAAATGTAGAGGATATCTTAACATAGAATTGTAATTATAGGGGATCTATGCTGGGAATAACCTATTAAAGGTCCTCACACATAAAAATAATTTAACAAATATTTAAAAAAAATTTTTTTAATTGATTTTTTAGAGAGAAAGGAAGGGAGAGGGAGAGAGAAATAGAAACATCGATGAGAGAGAACATGGATTGGCTGCCTCCTGCATGACCCTCAGTAGGGATCGGGCCCACAGCCTGAGCATGTGCCCTGACTGGGAATTGAACTGGCAGCCTCTTAGTGCATGGGTCGATGCTCAACCACTGAGCCACACTGGCTGCGCAATTTAATGAATAGTAACTGATTGTTAAAATAAATATTTGTTTAAAGAAAAAAGTAATTTAAGAAAAATAATAGAGATTAGAGAACATTTAAGATAGAAAATAATTGGTTTTATAATAAAATATACCTTAAACAGTACCACAGAGAGTAAAGCCCAGCAATAAGTAATAAATTATTTTGTGAAAATCAGAAAACATTGTTATTAGGAACTATAAACTATTAACATTTCATTACACATTAAAGCAAACTTAATTCCTTACAAATGTGTGTTTGCCTGAAGTTATATTTAAGTTTAATTTTCCTTTCTCAGCTTCTTGCTAGATGAGTTAAGTTGTAAATGAACTGTGGTGTGTGTGTGTGTGTGTGTGTGTGTGTGTGTGTGTGTGTGTGCATTAGAAGCAGTTTGTGTTTAAGCATGATGTTAAGATGGGATAATGTGATCTCATCAGAAGTTGCAGACATCTCTCACACCTTTGCAGTTCTTGGAATCCAAGGAGGCTTTGCAGTTATTTGGACTGATGGATGGCTTCCATGAAGCCTCGTGGGTGGTGCTAGAAGTACAGAACCTAAGTCTGGGAGCAGACGGGCCTCTCAGGCAAATCCTAGGGTGAGGACCTTGAGAAATACACCACCTGTGTTGAATGGGTCCTTGCTTGCATTACACAAGAATAGATTGTTTCTGTCCGCCAGCTCTTCATTGCAGTGAGGGAATCCACTACTGATGCTGAACCACTTAAATGAACTTTTTAAATGTTTGGCCTTTAATTGTCAGCAAAGCCATGACTTCTGATGGCCAAAATCTCCTATTGGTAGTGTTAAAAAAAAACAAAATTTGATTAATTAAATGTGTAAATTGAAGAGAGGAAACTAAGTTTAACAAGTTTAATAGTTTTTAATGAGACAAAATGAATGAAATGACTAGAAAATATTTTTAAAGTTAATAAGATATTTTAAGAGCTAATGCCATATTATATTTTAAAATGTTAGTGTATTGAGAAGGTATATATGGTGAACATAAATAATAATGTCTAGTTTGTAAATTCAATGAATAATCAGTCACATGAATGTTTACCTTTGTTTTATTCATAGTTGTCAAAATTTGGAAGCAAACAAGATGTTCTTGAATAGCTGAATGAATAAATAATCCAGGAAATATCAAAATTTTAAAAATGTACTTTTCCTGAAAAAAAGGAAAAATATTTAAACAATATTAATGAACATACTAAGGTGATAGAGAAGTTGTGTTGATATCAAAGCACAAATAAATCATAATATGAATGATCAATATTACTAAAATGGAAGTATTAAGCACATGGGAAAAACAGATCAATACAATAGAATGAATGAATAAGAAAATTTAATAAAAATAAAATTGATGACATTCAGGAATAAAAATATAACTAACTGAAATAAATCAATATATAAGATAGTTATTTATAATGTTCAATAAAGTTTACAAAGTTGTATATGGCTTAATAAGAAAAAAATGGAGAAATCACAAATATATAAAATAAAAATTATTGTAATGACTAGCCACAAAGCGATAACTAATACATAGGTTACAAATATAACAGCACAATGTTGTACTTTTTTTTTTTACTACTTTTCTTGACTCTATTTATGCAAATAGAATACATGTAAAATAAAAATTTAATAGAAATATTTAAGTTATCAAAACTGACCCAGAAATAGATAGTCCAGACAAATTGACATACATAGAGGAAAAAATAAAGAGCTGTAAAAATTATTCTTCAAGTTATGAGTCAATGAAAGATGAAATCTATCTTTTAAAGGTCAAATAGCCCAGTCGGTATGGCTCACTGGTTGAGCATTGACCCATGCACCAAGAAGTCACAGGTTCGATTCCTGGTCAGGGCACATGCCCAGGTTGTGGGCCCAATCCCCAGTTGGGGGCATGCAGGAGGCGGCCAGTCGATGTTCTCTCTCATCGATGTTTCTATCTCTCTTTCTCTCTCTCTCTCTCTCTCTCTCTCTCTCTCTCTCTCTCTCTTTCCTTTCCTCTCTAAAAATCAATAAAGAAAAAAATATTTTAAAAAATCAGAATCCAGCATTACATCAATAACACATAGTAAATAGAATTACACAATCCTAGACCTCCAAGAATGTAATTTTTGTTCACTATTATGAAATCTATTCATTTACATGAATATTCTGATAGACTTAAGCAATATAATTATATGAATAAGTCACTTGATGGAAAAAGAAGTTTAAAAAATCAGCACACATTTTGATAACACCACTCAATAAAATAAAATTAATATTTACTTCTTAACAGAATAGAGTATATAAATCTATAGTTATTCCATATCATCATCTCACCTATGTCCTATTAAAGAACATTATGGAATAAGTTTCACTACAATCAGAACAAAGTTAAAATTAATATTCTACTAAAGGGAATTATAGCTAAAATAATTTGGTTTTAATATTACAATTTGTAGATGGCATTCCTCAGAAACAAGAGTAATCAAATAAAAATTACTGAAATCAATGAGGGAATGGAAAAAAATAAAGATATAAAATTAACATATAAATTAATAGATTCTATTTTATTTATAAAAACAGCTTAAATGTAAGAAAATATTCATTTAAACCAACATCAACATATATAAGATGTCTTGGAATAACCTAAAAAGAAACATAGACAACAATATGAATATGCTTTTTAAAGACTCTTGAAAGACAAAAAACAAAACAAACTTGAAGAAATAGAATCATAAAATGAAATGTGATAGCACCAAAGAACAAAATTAATGAAAAAAGAACGGAGAGCTCACAAGAAACTAAACAAATGGATCTTAAATATATGAAGACATGTTGAATCCCACTGAAGATAAGATAAATGCCAATTAAAAGCATACTGGCATAAGTCCTAACATTTTATTTTTTTAAATATTATTTTTTAATCCTCACTCAAGGATATATGTGTGTGTGTGTGTGTGTGTGTGTATATATATATATATATATATATATATATATATATATTTACATTTATCTTCAGGCAGAGTGGGAGAGAGAGAAAAAGAGAGAGAAACATCGATGTGAAAGAGACACATCGATCTGTTGCCACCCGCACAACCCCAAATGGAGCCAGGGACCAACCGCAACCGAGGCACGTGCCCTTGGCCGGAATCAAACCCGGGACTCCTTGGTCTGCAGGCCGACGCTCCAACCGCTGAGCCAAACCAGCCAGGGCGTTTTGATATAATTTTTAAGTGAATATATTATATAATCAGGAAAATAATTTTCATTATAAGGCATTTAAAGTCCAAATAGTATTTTTTAAAAAGAAGTATATAAGCTGACAAATTGAATGTACAGTGCTGAAAGCTGTATCTCCAAAACCCATATCCAATGAAAGTACTCTCTTAACACAAAATAACAAATAAATGAAAAAATATACTTAATGGTGACATATTTTGGATTTCTAATATGTGAATAATATAAGAACCTAAAGGACAGATAGAAATTGGTGGAAGAGATGCAATTAACAAATAAAAAAAGAGATGTAAACATTCCTTGGCTGAATAATCACTTTGACCTACATATTGAAATGGCCTAATGAGTGTCAAGTCAGACTAATAAGACAGAATTAAAATGCATATAAATATTTGAACTTAAAAGGGAAAGTATTGTTTTACCATATTTATATCAAAGAGAGAAGTTCACAAAATAAAAACAGCTAATGTTATATTTTTTAATTGCAATAAGTGAGATAAGTTGATACAAGAAATAACTGTATAAAATGTGTGCAGATAAAGGTCTATAAACCAAACATCTTATACCCAGAAAATATGTTTTCTATAGTAGCTTTTATAAGGCATTATTAAGTATACCAATATTCTGTGAGTGCAATATCTATTTTCCATGTCTGTGGAAAGTTGAAAGGAAAATACTCCCTATAAAATAAATTTAAACAGATCAAAGCGTCCCAAGAAAAGAAAAAAAAAATAAATTGTTAAAGAAACACAACAAACTATGAACCAAGAAAATGCATGTGTTATACACAGGCAACAGTACGGTGATTACCAGAAAGAAGGGGGTGGGAAGGAGGTAGGAGAGGGTAAAGCCAGGATAAATGATAACAGAAGGAGACTTGACTTCATGTGTTGAACACACAATACAATACCCAGATGCTATATTATAGAATTGTACACCTGAAACCTATATAATTGTATTAACCCATGTCACCTCAGTAAACTTAATAAAACATTTTAAAAAGAAAGACAATGCATGTATAAGGAGAAGGGCTGATGGGAGTGATTGCTCTCTGAATGTCTGTTAAGCAAACATACTTGAAAAAAAACATAAAAACTTAGTAATAGTGTAAAAATAATATTATAAATTATTCAGATACATTATCCCTGTGTTTGGGTTGAGAGTAGCAAAAATTATCTTAATTATTAAATTTTATGTAGTGATAATGATAGTTTAAATAAGAATGTTGTGATAATAATTACAACTGGGTCAAAAGATCCAATGGGAGTTAAAAATATAGAATCATAATTTCTAAGGTCAAAAGTATAATAAAAATATAAATGTTATTGATACTAAATTGCCTCAAAATATATGAACTAGTAATTAAATTAAGTCCTATTAAATTGGTATAAGTAAACATAATTAAATGTTTCTTAGTCTGATACTGAGAGAATACATTTCTATGACTCCTATATTAAAAAATTAATAAAATCATTAATAATTTTTTTAAATCTTCATCAGGATATTTTTCCATTTATTTTCAGACAGAGTGGGCGGGAGGGAGGGAGGAAGAGACAGAGAGAGAGAGAAACATCGATGTGAGAGACACACATCGACTGGTTGCCTTCCGCCTGACCCCAACTGGGGCTGGAGACGAACTGCAACCGAGATACATGCCCTTGGCTGGAATCAAACCCGTGGCTGTTTGGTCCGTAGGCCGAGGCTCTAACTGCTAAGCCAAACCAGCCAGGGCTCATTAATAATTTTAATGATACATATTTAGTATTTTTGTTTGGCATATAATATAAAACAAAAATTAAATAATACACTATTTACTAAATGACAAGTAAGTATGAATATACAATGTATATATATCAATTTTTAAAGAGTTACTGAAACTGATTTGCTACACCAAACAGTGGGCAAAAAAGAAAGAGGACATTCATCAGAGTGCTTCTGGTGAAGAATTCCCTCACATCCCAGCAATGACAACTGACGAAAGAACCTTCAAGATTATCACGTGCAATATATTTTAAAAATTAGACATATCTCATTCTCCTGCATGGTATGTCTCAGGTCTATCTAAGCGGAAAAAAAACTGAAGTGTTATTGTGGTGGTGGATGGTAGTGGTGATGTTTTTTTCTGACTGTAAAGTGCCTGCAAGACTTCTTGAGGCAGCCCTGGCCAGTTTGGCTTAGCAGTTAGAGCGTGGGCCTGCAGACCAGAGAGACCCAAGTTCGGTTCCCACTAAGGGCATGTATCTCAGTTGGTTTGTCCCCGGCCCTGGTTGGGGTTGTGTGGGTGGCAGCCAGTTGATGTGTCTCTCTCACATTGGTGTTTCTCTCTCTTTCTTCCTCCCTCTCCCCCTCCCACTCTACCTGAAGATAAATGCAAAAATGTCCTTGGGTGAGGATTTAAAAAAAAAAAAAAAGACTTCTTGAGGCAGAATCGGAGGTAGAGGAAAAGGTCTATTTGGTGACAAATGTCCAACATTAGATAATTGTGCTACTTAAAAGCCCTGCAAGTATCCTACCTGAGAGCCAGCATATATAGATGTCTGATACCACAGTGAACAGACAGCCAAGGTAAACCAGCTTATCCAGAATAACAACCTAGAATGTTTACAACCGGGGAAATGTATGCAGTCAACGTTCACCCTGTCTTTTCCTCTCTTTCTTTCTCAAGCTTCTCAGAAAAATAGTAGGACCTTGATAAAGGAGACAGGGGACATTTCTGAATTAAAACATATCACTTATCTCCACTTCAAAGGGCTGAAGTAAGTAAGAGGAAGAGTAAAAATGGAAGTTCACACATTTCTTACCAAGTACCTAGGGATAATATCTTTCCACTGCATGGAGAATAAAAATAAAAATGTAATGTAATGACAAAAAAATGGACTTTTAATTTTAAAAATGTATATGTAAAGTTATAAAATTTGTCAGAAATTTTCAGAAACTAAAAAATTCTCTACAGCATAAATTTAACATTGATTAAAGAAAAATATCCTGTTTTATTTACACACTTCTGCATTGAGTCTATACTTAAATGTTGGCACTGCCTATTAATAAATATTAACCCAAGACTATCCTGAACTCTGAGGCATCAAGTGACATCTCCTTCCACTCTATAAGAAGGAATCAAAT
Source organism: Tadarida brasiliensis (assembly GCA_030848825.1). Classification (NCBI taxonomy): domain Eukaryota; kingdom Metazoa; phylum Chordata; class Mammalia; order Chiroptera; family Molossidae; genus Tadarida; species Tadarida brasiliensis. The sequence goes on from CM061266.1 coordinate 68,464,777, forward strand.
ATGGTAGGAGAAGTAGCTGTCCTAAATTTGAAGGGATTGAAAATCCGTTTTTCTCCAAGATATTTATTATATCTTTATAACTGATAACAATCCCCTCAAATAAAAACTGAATTATCATTGGATTAAACACAACTGTATCAATAAATATGGGAAACAACTGGCAGCTTTAGCAATTATGATATACAAAGTCTTTATCTCTGCATTTTTTATTAAATTTATTGGGGTGACATAAATTAATAGAATAATATAGGTCTCAAGTGTGCATTTTCATGACACATGATCTGTATATAGCACTGCGTGCCCACCATCCAAAGTCAAACCATCTCTGTCACCATAAATGTGACCCTCCCTACCTCCCACCACACACCATACCCCTCCCCCCTGGTACCCCCCACACTGTTGTCTGTGCCTATGACTTTCAGTTTTATATCCTGTATATGAGTGAAATCCTGTGGTTCTTAGCTTTTTCTGACTAATTTCACTTAGCATGATATTCGCTAAGTCTATCCACATTGTTGTAAAGGCAATATTTCTTTTTTTTAAGGATGAGTAGTATTCCATTGTACATATGTACCACATCTTCTTTATCCTATCCTCTATCAAAGGGCACTTTGGTTGTCTTCACATCTTAACCTCCATAAATAATGCTTCAGTGAACATAGGGATGCAGACATATTTGTGAATAAATGCTTTCGAGTTTTTTGAGTAGATACTCAGAAGAGGGATTGCTGGGTCATATGGTAACTCTATTCTTAATTTTTTGAACCACCCGACTATTTTTCATAGTGGTCCTACCAGTCTACACTCCAACCAGAAGTGAATGAGGGTCCCTTTTCTCCACAACCTCTCCAACACATGTTGTTACCTGTCTTGTGGATAATAGCCATTCTAATAGGCGTGAGGTGGTATCTTATTGTAGTTTTGATTTGCATTTCCCTAATAGCTAGTGAAGTTGAGCATCGATTTATATATCTGTTGGCCATTTGTATGTCTTCTTGGAAGACGTGTCTATTCAGGTGTTCTACCCATTTTATAACTGGATTGTTTGTTTCTTTGGTGTTGAGTTGTATGATTTCTTTATATATTTTGAATGTTAATCTTTTGTGGGAGCTGTTGTTTGCAAATATCATCCCCATTCAGTCATTTGTCTTTTGGTTTTATTGTTGGTTTCTTTTGCTCTGCAGAAGCTTTTTAGTTTGATATACTCCCATTCATTTATTTTTGCCTTTACTTCCCTTGCCTTTGGGGTCAAATTCATAAAATGTTCTCCAAGGCAGAAATACATCTTTCATTCTGAATGCTACCAGTGGCTTTTTTTCTTCTCTTTTCTTTTCTTTTTTTCCTTTTGGTCAGATGGATTATCTCAAGGTTTTTATTTGAGGACCTGGCATTCAGTTGTCATGTGTCTATAATCTATGTAACCTTATACAATCTGTTCATATTCTCTAAATCCTCAACCTGTCCAGGTATTAAACAGGTGTACTATGTTGGAAGTTTCTACAGTACTTTCATCTCTTTAATTTATTGAAATTTTTAGTATAATTATATGAAAAAGAGAAGGGAAGAAATCATTTATGACATTTTGACAAACTTAAATCACTTTATAATTTTACTGTATTATAGCTCAGCATTAAGCTTTACAAAATAGGAGACTTTTTTTTTTCTCCTTTGGTTTTTACAAAGTACTAAATTACAGAATACTCACAAAAGAGCTTGTTACAGTTTCATCCTATCTGTGACCCAGAACATTACAACAGCTTGTGCAGCATAAAAGGGCAAGAAAGGATAAACATCCTTTGCAATTATATAACAATAAATGAACCATAGCTGATCAGCATTATGATGAGAAGTGTCTGGAGAGAATTTATTGAGTCAGTCATTTAGGAGAATTTGCACAGGGTAAAATCATTGGGCATATGGGCAGCATGTGTTCAAGGACTCCCCGCAGCACTGAAATGACACATTATTATAATATATAGTGTACCATCTCTGTTATTATGGTGATTCTTATGAGAAAAATAAATCTATGGTTTTTTTATATACACAAATTTCATGGGGATAAAACAACATAACAACAAAGGTGATGTGGAAAGTGTCTAAATATATTTTTAACAGTGAAAAATAGTGAGTTAGGGTGACATTTGATTGAGATAGGCAAACATTTTATAAAGAAATATTTTTTTATTTAATTTACCAGATGGATGCCTCACACTTTTTAGTGTTTGTGTGTCATTTATTTTCTGTATTTCAAACCTAAAGATTTTACTGGCAATCTAAATTAGGTGCTTTCTTTTTCAGATTGGAAATCTGGAAGAAATATTCAAGTCTAAGTGTATTAACTCATTCTTTCAATAATATTCTCTGAGTAATTCTTCCAAGTGTTGTGCTGGGTACTGGTACACTTAATTCTTTTCAAAGAAATTATGCTATTTTTCTTAATATGTAGATATTTTATGTATAATAAGTTTATACAATCTATTAAATAAATCAATATTATTCTTTTAAAAAAAATGGTTCCAGAAGAATACTAAAATCCCCAATATACTTTTTCACTAACCAAGAACAGGGAAGTAAGAGAGACCTCACATGCTTACATCATCTTAAGGAAATCTTGTGTTTGATAAAAACAAACAAGCATACAAACAAAAAGAATTTGTTAGACCAGATGTATCTTCAATTCCATGTCACATACTCATCTGTTTACTAATAAAAATCAAGCAGTGACCTTAGTTAATAGTATATAAATAATTCTTGTAAAGAAGCCAAATCATAACAGCTGGTAAGATCCAGTTGTTAAACTCAGTCATAATAAAATCTATTCATACTGATTACATTATTTTAAAAACAAAGATAATAAACAGTAGAAACGTACTGCTCTCTAATTTTTTATGATACATGGGTTGGCAAAAGTAGGTATACAGTTGTAATACAAATAATACAATAACTAATAAATAATAATACAAGAATAAACTCTGTGTTTTGCATTCTCATAACTTTTGCCAACCCCTGTATATTCTAATATTTTGTCTTGAGGTTATGTGTATTCTAGCTACAGTGCAATTTTTCTTAACTCCAAGTGATGTTAAATATGTAGCTCCCAAAAGGCTCACATAAGAGTATTTACACCATTATAATGAATAAGTATCTTTTTTTAGCTATATTTTCTGTCACCCCACTTGCAAACAAACATCTTAGCATATTTGTTGCGGTTCTTTTTCTTTTTTGTTTTGTTTTGAGACTTTTTTCAACTCTCTCCTAGTGGAAGAATATCTTTTATGATAGTAAAATCAATTATTGGGTTGAGCATTTTGTCCTACCCCATTTTATAGGGTAGAAATTTTATTTTTTATTTTTCTCCAGCTATAGTGGATTTTGACCTGTTCCATGGTGCACTGGTTTGCTATCTGTCCTCCATCAGCTTAAAGTTTATATTTCATAGGAAAAGAGGGCTCAATTAGGGCTCTGTGTACTTTCTACTATGGTACAAGTCACCAAAGAGGTTAGATAGATATGTCTCATGTGTATCCTTAACTCCGAACACACCCATGACTGTGTGCATGGTCAATGTCCGTGGAGAAGAGCCTGTCCATGAGGGCAAACTCCACTTGTGTCTGCTGCTCCCAGGGTTTCTACACACATCTAGCACGTATTCAGCTTTTAGCCATTTGTTACAAAATTTAGATGAATTCTTATAATTTATTACCTATTTTCCTGGTATCCACATCTCATCCTCTCAGCTCTACTTCTGTAAGTCAGTGTTCACATTCCATCTGTCCTTGACATGGATTAATATTTTCTGAGATATGAAGCTACTTATTTGTGCAGTGACCTCAACTTTCTGATGGAATCAAAAAATTATGTTTTTGTCATTGATCCATTTTTTTCTTGTTGTTGGAATAAGATTCATGCTCTTTACAGCTTTATACATGGTGGACATAATCTGAACTAACATTTTTTAAAAAACACCTGTTAAACTTATTTTTTTAAGACAAACTGAATTTTGTATGTGAAAGGGATTAAAGAATGTGGCAAGTAATTTGGCATACCTCACTCAGAAAAAACAACTTCTAGAGTTAAGTAGAACTTATCATTCTTAGATACTCATTTAGAACCCTTGGAGGTATTCACACACCCCGCCCACACACACACACACACACACACACACACACACACACATATCCATATTTTTAAAAAATGGCTCATCATTCATGTCTTTTGAAGGGTTAGACCACTGAGTTTTTAAAATGTACATATAAAGAAACTATTCTCGTGTATGGTGTAAGTTGATGCTCTAGTTTCGTTTTTTTGCATGTAGCTGTCCAATTTTCCCAACACCATTTATTAAAGTGGCTGTCTTTACTCCACTGTATGCTCTTGCCACCTTTGTCAAATATTAATTGAACATAATGTCTTGGGTCAGTTTCTGGATTCTCTGTTCTGTTCCACTGGTCTATATGCCTGTTCTTGTGCCAGTACCAGGCTGTTTTGATTACAGTAGCTTTGTAGTATAATCTGATATCCGGTATTGTGATCCCACCTACTTTGTCCTTCTTTTTCAAGATTGCTGTGGCTATTTGGGTTCTTTTTTGGTTCCATATGAACTTTTGAAATATTTGTTCTAGTTCTGTGAAATATGTCAGTGGTATTTTGATGGGGATTGCATTGAATCTATAGATTGCTTTGGGTATTATGGACATTTTAATGATGTTAATTCTTCCAATCCATGAACAAGGTATGTGCTTCCACTTTCTTATATCTTCCTCTATTTCATTTTTCAATGTCCTGTAGTTTTCTGCAAATAGGTCCTTTACTTCTTTGGTTAAGTTTATTCCTAGGTATCTTAAATTTTTTGCCGCAATGGTAAATGGAATTGTTTTTCTAGTTTCTCTTTCTGTGAGTTCATCATTGGTGTATAATTGGACAGCTACATGCAAAAAAAAATGAAACTACACCATCAACTTACACCATACACAAGAATAAACTCAAAATAGATAAAAGACTTAAATGTGACTCATGAATCCATAAAAATCCTGGAAGAAAATGTAAGCAACAAAATTTTGGACATCATACGCAGCAGAATCTTCACTGATACATCACCTAAGGCAACAGAAACAAAGGGAAAAATGAACCCATGGGACTACATCAAACTCAAAAGCTTCTGCACAGCAAAAGAAACAACCATCAAAACAGATAGGGAACCCACTCTATGAGAGAGCATAATTGCCAATGATACATCAGATAAGGGGTTAATCTCCAAAATATATAGAGTGCTCATACAACTCAACAAAAGGAAGACAAAGAACCCAATTAAAAAATGGGCAGAGGAACTAAATAGACACCTCTCCAAAAAGGACATACAAATGGCTAAGAGACATATGAAGAAATGCTCAACATCACTAATCATCAGAGAGATGCAAATTAAAACAACAATGAGGTATCACCTCACACCTGTCAGAATGGCTGCCATTAACAAAGCATCAAACAACAAGTGTTGGCGAGGGTGTGGAGAAAAGGAGACTCTAGTACACTGCTGGTGGGAATGCAGACTGGTGCAGCCACTGTGGAAAACACTATGGTGTTACCTCAAAAAATTAAAAATTGAATTGCCATTTGACCCAGTGATCCCACTTCTAGGAATATACCCTAAGAAGCCTGAAACACCAACCAGAAAGAATACATGTACCCCCATGTTCATAGCAGCACTATTTACAATAGCTAAGATCTGGAAACAGCCCAAGTGTCCATCAGTGGATGAATGGATAAAAAAGCAGTGGTACATATACACAATGGAGTACTATGCAGCTGTAAGAAAGAAAGACCTCTTATCCTTTGAGACTACATGGAGGGACCTCGAGAGTATTATCCTAAGTGAAACAAGCCAAGCAGAGAAAGACAAATATCACATGATCTCACTTATTTGTGGAATATAATGAACATAACAGTCTGAGGAACAAGGTAGACCCAGAGATGTGGAAGTAGGGTATAGACTGACACCCCTCAGAAGAGGGGGTGGGGGGGGAGGGAAGAGATAAACCACAGAACTTATGTGCATGTATGCATAACTGATGGACATGGACAACAAAGTTGGGGACGGGGTGGAGGGATGGGGAGGAGGGTGTCAATGAGGAAAAAAGGAGAAACATCTGTAACAAAAATAAATTAATAAAAAAATAATTAAAAAAATAAAAATAAAAATTGCATTTTATATATTAAAAAAAGAAAAAAAAGAAACTAGTGTAACCTTATTAATATAGGAACTATGGTAACTTTGAGGTGCTTTCTTGGAAAATTAGTGCCACTGGTTTAGCGTTCTGGAGGGAGAGGGCCAGGAAATAGATATTTCTGGATGAAGGGAGGAGGAGATGCTTCTTATGTTTTGCAAATCATCTCCTGTGATGATTTTCAAGACAAATTATGTTTGCTGAGGCTGTATCTCCAGAAATGTTTGGAAGGATTAGTGTGCTAATGTGTTTGGCTATTATTGTATACTTTAGGCAAAGTATTATAATAAGTCAGCTCAGAATATCCTGATTTTAAATTCATAGAAGTATTAAAGAGAATTTAAAAGTGAAAGACATTTCAGTTTGAAATATTTGACTAGTTTTGACCCCAAAGAAGAAATAATAACCACAGCAGCAACAACATTGAAAAACAACTTTCAAAGTTTCTCAGTTGGAAAAAGTAAAGTAGCCTTATGTAAAACTTCACATTGAGAATATGCCCTTGCAGGTAGCCTTAAATTGAGAAAAATGAAGAAGAAGAAAAGAAGTACAGAGACCTGACACTTATGCTCTGATACTGCCTTTGCGTGTGGTTACTTGTTTCAAAAAATTGACAATAAACAAGCAATTGTCCTACCACATATATACAGTTCACTGTGTATTTACTGTATACAATTGCCTGAACTGTCTGAAAATATCTCACATAATATAGCAATCTTTTTTATATAATTTTTAAAAATCTTTATTGATTTTATAGAGAGAGGATGGAAGAGGGAGAGAAAGATAGAAGCATCGATGAGAGAGAACATCAATTGGCTACCTCCTACATGCCCCCCACTGGGGATTTGGCCCACAACTTGGGCATGTGCCCTGACTGGGATTTGAACCAGCGACCTCTTGGTGCATGGGTCAACACTCAAGCACTGAGCCACACCAGCTGGGCATATAGCAATCTTTTACATTATTTCTAGATTTTAAGGTGGAAACTTGTTGTTTTATGTAGATCTGAGTTTCTCCATATCATTTATCTTCTCCCTAAAGAACTTCTTTTTTATTAAATTTATTGGAGTGACATTGGTTACCAAGATTATAAAGGTTTCAAATGTAGATTCCTATGATACATGATCTGTATACTGCATTGTGTGCCCAACACATTTCTTATAAGGCAAAACTACTGGGAAGCAATTCCCTCAATTTTTGTTTGTTTGAAAAAGTCTTTATTTCTCTTTCCATTTTGAAGGATAATTTCTCATGATACAGAATTCTAGGTTGGTGGTTTTTCTGATAACACTTTAAATGTTTCACTGCCCTCTCTACGTACTTGCCTGCATGTTTTCTGAAGAGTCAGATGTAATTCTTTCTTCCTCTGTAAGTAAAGCATTTTTATGTTCCTTCCATCTGGCTTCTTTCAGAATGTTTTTTTGTTTTGTTTTGTTTTGTTTGTTTTTTTTAATGTTTGATTTTCTGTAGTTTGAAAATGATATGCCTAGATGCAGGATTTTGTTTTCTGTTGTTTTTATTTGTTTTACATTTATCCTGACTGGTATTTTCTGACCTTCTTGGATCTGTGGTTTGATGTCTGACAGTTAATTTGGGGAAAATTCTCAGCCATTATTGTTTCAAATTTATATATATATGATATTTATATATATGATATATATATATATATATGTATGTATTTGCTTTTTTTTCTTTTCTTCTGGTATTACCATTACATATATGTCTTTTATAGTTACCCCACAATTGTTGGATAGTCTATTCTGGTTTTGTTTTTAAGTCTGTTCTATTTGCTTTTTAATTTTTGAGGTTTCTATTGACATATCCTCAAGGTCAGAAATGCTTTACTCATCTGTGTCCAGTCTACTAATAGGCCCATCAAAGGCATTACTCAGTTCTCTTACAGAGTTTTTTTGTTTTTGTTTTTTTATCTATAGTATTTCTTTTGGCTCTTTTAGGATTTCCATCTCTTGATTTTATTGTCTATCTGTTGTTGCATGCTGTCAGCTCTTTCTATGAGAGCCCTTAGCATATTAATCATGGTTGTTTTAAATTCTTGGTCTGATAATTTCAACATCCAGGCTATGTCTGGATCTGATGCTTCTTTCCATATTGTGTTTTGTTTTTTGCCTTTTGATAAGCATTATAATTTTTTTCTTGAAAGGTGGACATAATGTACTTGGTTTAAGAAACTGCTGTAAATTGGTCTTTAGCAAAGTGATAGTGAGGTGTAGGGGGAGAAAAAATGTCCTAGCGTCTTATGCTTAGGTCTTAGTGTTTTAGTGGGACTCTGTAAACTTCACAAGTGTTTCTGTTTTTTACTTTCCTCTTAGGTGGGACTAATGGCTAGAGTGGCCTAGAGTTTGCTATTTCCGTTCCCCAGGTTAGATAGAATCTTGTTGACTAGTTTATTCTAAAGACAGTCCTTGTAAAGAAAAACAGAATACTCTGGTATATTTAAAGATGGTCATTAGTTATATCAAATAGCTTTTGGGGCACAGGGTAGTGGGGATATGTATGTGTATTTATTTCAGGCAGTTCTTCATGGAACGTTTTGATTTAAGCAATTAAATAAACAGTCTCCCATTAAAAGATTAATAAACAAATAAAGATGGTCCTTTTCCTCTTCCCCTGCCTGAAAGATGAAGGTATTTTTCTTTTATATTTACTCTGAGAATCTGGAAGTTCTGGGAGTAAAAAAAAAATGTAGGGATTGCCTTATGACTGGTTCTCCCTTGATTTTTAAATTCTCAGAGCTGTCTACACTGAACCTCCACCAATTCTTCAATTACAATTCACGTGGTTGGTCCTTCCCCAGCACTGGTCGCCATGGTGGTTCCACTCATGAGTCTCTGCTAGATAAGCAATGATGCCTACATTTATCTGTCTGTCTCTATCTATATATAATCTTTGGGACATTGGTTTGTCTTGTGTCCTCTTCTTTCTATGGATCCAAGAAGAGTTGTTGATTTTTAGTCTGTTTAGCTTTTTCCTTTTTGTTAAGATGGAGTGGTGACTTCTAAGCTCCTTACATGCAGAACCAGAAATTACTCAGTTAATTTTTCAGATTGTATATGCCTTCTATTATATGTATTTCTCTAGTACAATAAACTAGCAGCCTAAATACATTTATTCAAACTAGCTTGTATTAAATTTTATTATACTTATTACATATTATTATATTTGTTGTCATATTTATTCACCAAATGCATCTTTAACCAGTCTGAATTAGCTTCCTATAAAAGTTGAGAACATCCTTCTGTAGATTATTTACAAAGTAGAAAATTGTCTGTTGGCAGTAGTTCAAATCATAACTAGCACTGAGATCATTTCAGAACCTGAAAATTCTACTTTATAAATCTGTGTAAAGCAAAAGAGAAAATGAACAACTATTATGCTGAATAGGGGTGTTAACTTCACACAGGGAGCTATAGAATCCAAATAATGTCTTATTCATGAGATTATGATATTTTTCATAAGAATAAAATAGAATAAAATGTGTTCAAGCATAGAGTTCTTGCCTGAAGGCAGTCATGCAAATTTATCATTTACCACTTTTAAGGACAAATTTCATAGCAGAGGATCCTTAAAACCAAAAGTATTGCAGTCAGTAAGTGATATAGTGATAAGCTTCAAATTGACTAAAAGCACTGAGATCGATCTTAAAATGGATGCCAAGCTTGAATTTAACATGAAAGGCTCCCAGGTGACAAAAGATGTCAAGAAATAAAAGATAAGGAATAACTTTTCTTTAAAGGAGAAATTAAAATAATTAACTCAAGGCCACGTATTAAGTTACAGAATTAAAAATGAATTCCAGAACTTCTTATTGGTTCTCTACTTTAAGCACTAAGCTAAAAACTTAAAAAAAAAAAAAAAAAGCCACACAACATCTAATTTGCATTTTAGAGTCTAGATTATCACTGCTGCTTGCTAATTCTCAATAATAAAAATAGACAACTTTATTTTTCTTTTCTGTGGGTATATTTGAGTCAATTTCATGCTCTCATTTCCATTTCTTGTCCTGAATTTGTTTTTCTAGATTTTTCTGTTTGATAGAAAATCACTTTCACTAATCTGTTTAAATATATTTTCTTCATTATTCCCTGGAGTTTTTAAAATATCATTTGTGTATGTATTTACATGCATTTTAAGACAATATATATCCCTGGCTGATTTGGTTCAGAGGTTAGAACATCGAAGGTTCAATTCCCGATCAAGGGCATGTACCTTGGTTGTACGTTTGACTCCCAGCCCCCATTGGGGTTGTGTGAGAGGCAACCAATCAATGTGTCTCTCTCACATTGATGTTTCTCTCTCTCTCTGCTTCCCTTCCAGTCTATCTAAAAAAATCAATAGAAAAAATATCTTCAAGTGAGGATTAACAACAACAACAAAAATAATGGACAATATATAAATGACAGTCTGAGATATTTGATAGTATTGTTTCAACATAATCAGTCGAGTTGAAATTATATAGAGTGATTCCTTAAAATGACAGGGACTTGATTTACTGAATTTTGTAGATTAATAAGCAAGCAAATACATGAACAATAAAAAATTAAGGAAAGTGCAGCACAAATGGATTTTTTCTTTTATTTTGACAACTGTAGTTCAAATTATTTATGGCATGCTTCACAATATGCTAATGAATAGCCTCCAGTATCCTATGAAATAGAATTTGTGTTTTAGACAACTAAAATGCTTTGCTTATAAATATTGTCTAAGAGTACATTGGGATGCTAGGGCTTTGTGATAAATTAGTAAAAAAAAGAAAAAAAAAAGGAAAATTGGTATATAGGTTGGCTTCCATAAATAGAATTTATTTTAGAGTGTGATGTGTCCCTCTGGCATATCTGATTTCTTTAACATTTCTGTGTCCCAGAAAAGTCTAATAAGTTCTCTGAACTGCTATTTGATTTTCTTTGCTATATTCCTCTGACAACTCTGCATGATAGAGATACTTAATATTATCTTAAAAGTTATCACAAGTCTTAAAATGAAAATGAAGGCATTGATATTGTCACTTTATAGTTAATTTTGTGAAAAGAGGTATTAAGGAATGGATTTAATTTAAAATGATAACATTTCTATATTATTTTAAGCCCTTAGTTAAGCTCATACTAGTGGTATTACCCTACACCCTTGGTTTACAATTTTGCAAGAAAATCTGAGATGTCAAAATTGTCTTCTCATTTTCTAATAGTAAATACTTCAAAACACAGAATGCAAGACTGATACCTCACAAAAGTAAAAATTTAATAAAATAATAGTCTGGCCAATTTTTAAATTAGAAATGGAAGACATACAAACTTAAATATCTATTTTATTTTTCTTCATTTATGCATGTTAGAAAACTGATTTTGTACTTAGCCAGTGTTTCCCACTAAGAATGATGGGATTTGTTAATATTTACAGCACAAGCGGCAGGTTAGTCAGTAAGGGATGGGACCATGGGAAGGGAAGTCTAGACACATGGGGAAGTTTGTGAGGACTTGGAGCTCAGCACACAGGAAACGCACTTTAACCCGGTACACAGTGTATCTGGAGGTTTATTCCACCTCTACAGATCTCAAAATAAAATTAAAATCAACATGGGAAATTATGCTTCCAAGGCCAGAAACTCCCACTAACAGGCCTGACTTATAGAAATGAAGGCTTTTCTTGATTGCAAATTAGAAGCTCCTGGAAGGAGCACAGGTCAATTATATAACAACAACAACAAAACAGAAAGGCTGGTTTCAGGTAAGAGGGGAATGGTGATTGCATAGTTCCTTTTTCTGGGACCCTGATGGGTTTGCAAATGAATTTTATTTACTGTTAAAGAATATAGTGCTGGTGATTCTGACCTATCCCAATTAATATACCTACTGGTTTCTGGGAGGAACGCATCAAGATTGCTGAATGAGTTCTGCTGCTAAACTATAGAGTGTGTATTTATTGCAGAAAGCCAGGTTACCTTAAAAAGGATTATAGGAAACCAAAATAAACCTTAAAAAGGATTATAGGAAACCAAAATTAGAAAAGAAACCAAAAGCAAGCATGGGGTTGCTCCAAGGGCTTTTCCCCTCCTCCTCACTAATAGTCTTGGAGAAGTTGAAATTGTCATAAAAAGGGGAGCCACTTTATTTGTTTTTAACCACACCCAACTAAGTTATCTCTTCCCTAGGAGTAAAGCTTCTGTACAAATGTCAGTATAGCTCATCAATGTCTGTTTTTAAATCAGAACCTGTCCACTTCCAATTAGGGAATGTTATGGGAAAATATATATATATCTTTGCTAATCAAATCTGCTCCAATTCATCTGATAGGGCAAGCTTATTTAAATCAGTGATGCCCACATATGCTTTTTCCAGAAGGGTAATATGAATTTAAAGCTAGATGACCTAGGGCTAAACCCAGTTAGGTGGGAAATACAAGCTTTAAAATGTATGGATGTTGCTAAGGTAGAAATTTGTGAAAGGACCAGTTGAAGGCTAGCAAGGGATATGTCAACCCCTAGACAAAGGAGCCTCACCAGAAACCCACTTGGGCCCCTTCCCCTCTGTGGAGAGTCTGCCCATTTTTCAAATAAAACTTTCCTTCTTTCCTTTCATTCGCCCCTTTGTCCATGAACTCATTCTTTGGTTTTGTGAGACAACAAACCCAGATCCCATTGCTGCTGCTTGGTTTCAATAATATTTTAGGTGTAAACACATACTTATAATTTGTTTTATTTGGCATTAACTACTTCTTCCTAAAGCCATTTTTCTCCTTCCTTAATATGCAAACATGTACAAACATATTAATTATAAAACAGAAAAGAAAATAGATAAAAAGCAAAATATTGTAAGAACACTTAATAGTTTGTTTTTTGTTGTTGTTTTCAGTAACTCTTCTCTAAAATCTCATTTAAATATGAATTCAGCATTAGTTATTTTTGGCTTGTGGCCCATATATATTTTACAATTATAGCGTTTATAATGTTAAGGACTAAAGCAGATTGGGTATATGTATTAGTTTTCTAGGGTTGCCGGAGCAAAGTACCACGAACAGGGTGGCATAAACAACAGACATTTATTACTCACTGGTTGGGAGACTAGAAGTCCAAGGTCAAAGTGTTGGCAGCTTTAGTTTCTCTCTCTTTGTCTTGCAGCTGGATTCTCCTTTACTGTGTCCTTACATGGTCTTTTTTTCTGTGCATGTATCCCTGATATCTTTCTGTGTCCAAATTTCCTCTTCTTATGAGAACACCAGTCATATTGGATTAGAGGCCACCCTAGAGGCCTCATTTTAAGTTAATCAGGTCTTTAAGACCTTATCTTTAACTATGGTTATACTTTGAAGAGCTGGGGAATCGGACTTCAACATGTGAACTTTGGAGGAACACAGTTCAACCCACAACAGTAAGTTTGGATAATCTTCAGCTAATCCTATGTAAATATTTATACAATGAAGAATACTGGGTGAGTATATTTTGTCTCTTTCTATTTAGGAGTTTAGTTTCGTGAATGCCTAATCTCACAGAGGGCAATTTCTCACTCCCTCATCTCCTTTGGCACTAACAGCAGGTCTGTGTTCGAGGCTAAGAATAAAATGAACCAATAAATACACCCATAGGCTTCATGGAGCTTAGCTGTAACAGCTGTGATATGTATTTGTGTGATTACACAAATAAAAGACGTTATTAAACAAGTGGCAAAAGCTAATAAGGAAAGTGCAGGGTTCTAGTAAAGTTCTGACATAGTCTAGGTCTTAGGACAACTAAGTTGGTGAAATGACATTAAAATTGTGATCTGAAGATAATGAAATGTCATTCCCAAAGTTTCTGAAGCACAGTGCTTGGAGAACTGAATAAAAAACAGTTGGAGTTAAGAGTGGTAGAGATTGAATGAATAAATAATCTAAAAAGTGATTACAAAGCATACCTTCCAGCATTCTCTACTTTGTGAATTAAGATATTTCATCAATATCACTGCTGCAATCAAAGAGATTTTATAGTGTTGCATTTTCATGTCAATGATTTTAACCAGACATCCAGTTGAAATTTTATAAAAATAATTGGAAGCAAAAGTTTCTGACCATAAAGTGCTATATATAAAGCATAGTAGAACTGTGAAGCTAACATTTAAATTGAGCATATCAAGAAAATAACACATTTAATTGCATTTAGTCATTCTTTTCAGATATACTTATACAATTATATATACTTATTCTCTAATTTCTCAGTATATTAAAATTTTTAATATTAAAATATAGTCTCTGTTACACCTCTTTATAGCTGAGTATATGTTATTAAGTATCATTTTGAAGTTTACAGAAATGATATATGTGCAATCTCACCAACTTAAAAATTTCATTGCAAACCTATTTGAAGACTATTTATGTGGCTTGTCAGCCTTCATCTAGAAATATCTTTCTAGCTATTACGGAGGTTTTGTCCAGCATTAAAACTGAGTTAAAATAAATAACATAGCTGGCATGTAACTCATTTACCCGCAGTGAGGAGGCAAACCAGGGAAAAGAAAATACAAAAGGTTCAGTCTAATATCATCAGGGGCATGGTAACAGACCCATGGTAAATAATATTTGCTAGGAGATAATATTTTTATCTATGAAATACTATTGATAGCATGTTGCTGGTTTATGATTGTTTCTTGTAAACAAGTCTGCAATCTATGGATTTATGATAACTTGGTCCCCAGCAAATGTCGCGTATGTAGTGAACTTTTTGTGGTAAAAAAGAAATGGAGATGTTTCATAACATGAATACTCTCTGCTGTGAGGAGTGATTTAGAACCTTATCAAAGCTTCACTTACTGTTCTTTACCAGGGAACCCAAGGTCCCTGTAGAGAGGATGGAGCCGACTGAGATGTGCCTGACCTCTCTGCTGTGCCTGCGTCTACTTATTGTTTGAAACTTTGAAATTATCAGTAAACTTTAACTTGGGTAATTCAGATTGCTCATTCATGTGGGTTTGGTTTGGCAAACAAGTCTTTCAGCTATTTTTAGCTCACAATAAACATACACACAAACACTTATGTAATACCGTAAATTTCATATTCATTCAAAGTCATGAATTAGCTTTTGAATTTGTTTTATATGTAATAACATATTTGATTTACATATGTAAAATGAGGAGATTTTTACATGCACAGTTTGATGAGTTTTGATAGGTGTTCAAAAGTAGAGTAAGACAGAGAATGTTCCATTACCACAGAAAATTCCTTTTTTCCTTTCCCAGCTAAACCTTATCCCTTCTCCAACCAATGACAATTTCTATTCTTACTTTAATCACTACATATTAGTTTTGCCTTTTTTTACACTAAGAAATGTTGAGTTTTGTTGTTAGAGGTAAATTACCAGAGGATTATCTTTATCTCATAGAGGCCTGGCTTTGGTTTTGTAAAGGAGGCTTGTTGAGATCTGTCCTTTGTCCTACAGCAAAATTTTTAGTCCACAGCTTAATCCTAGAAAATGTCAACCTTGCATTTAAGTGAAATGCCAGATTTTTTTTTTTTTTTTTTTTTAACAAACCATTCACTTTTGATGGGATTCGAACTTCTTCTTTTTTCTTTCTTTTCCCATCACAGGTAGTAGCTAAAAAAAAATAACCTCTCAACTGCTATTTTTTTCTAAATTCCTTGGATTTTTTTCATTTGCGTGGACAGTTAAATAGTACAACATGGATTTGAGGAACACTTTTTTTTTTTTTTTTTTTTGAGAATCCACTCTTTATGGCTCCCTTATTTTTAGAATGTCCTCTTCAATTTCCAATACCTCTGACAACCTCATACTTGGCCATTTTTCCTGCGTCTCAGTAAGACAGTCATTTTCTGTTTCCCTTTGACTCCGCTATTTGACTCTATAACCTGAGAAGTGTTCTTAGGGTAAAAATAGCTAAGTGTAACACATAACTTATTTGCTTATCTTCTTCTAAGTATAGTAAACTTTTACTTTTTAACCTATGTAAAGTTGTTCTTAAATAGTTACTTTTTATATTTTATCTAGAGTATGTAACTGTTCTCCGCTCATGGTATAGCCAATACAATGTACTCTGCTATGACCGGAACCAGAACTCTAAATTATGTTTCTTGAATTAGAGTTCAAATAAAATGTTAATTCACAATATAAAACAATATACTAGATTGTTAGAGTGTATATGCCACACAGGTCTTTTGAATTTATAAATTTCAGGTTAGCCCTGGCCGCTTTGGCTCAGCGGTTAGAGCGTCGGCCTGCGGTCCAGAGAGACCCGGGTTCGGTTCCCGCTAGGGGCACGTGCCTCGGTTGCAGTTTGTTCCCAGCCCTGTTTGGTCATGTGGGAGGCAGCCACTCGATGTGTCCCTTTCACGTCGATGTTTCTCTCTCTCTCTCTCTTCCTCTCTCTCCCTCCCACTCTATCTGAACAAAAAAATGTCCTCAGGTGAGGATAAAAATAAATAAATAAATAAATAAATAAATAAATAAATTTCAGGTTAATTGTATGGGGTTACTCACCCCTTCTATGAATTCCCTTTAAAAAAAAAGTTAGATATATATTCTATGCCCAAAGGTTTTACAATTCTTCTAGAATGTAAGATATGTATACATACCTGTGAGGAAGAAAATAATAATAATAATAATAATAATAATAATAATAATTTGTGGGTACATGAAACATAAGAGTTATTCTATAAATTTTGGAAGTGACACTATAGCACAAACAAGCTGTCAAGATACCAAATGTTATGTGAGGATTATATTTTTAAAATTATAATTCAAATCTCCTTTATAAATAATATGACTTTCTGCTCAGCTATGGGTATTTATTACATTTTTTAGCTGTTTATATCAATCTTCTTTATTTTTGCCCTTATTTTTTCAGAGTTGCTATATTATTGCAAGAGCTAAGAGCATTTATAGACAATTACTTATTTCATTTTCATCATAAAAATGTACATAAATTTAATTTTCTTTGCCTATTCCAGAAGGAAAATTCCATTACCGGTAGGATATTTCAATTAGTGAGTGCTAGTAAAACTTAATTCTCAGAAAATGCTGTTGTAAATAGTAAAAGATAGTAATAAAGAAATAGTGAAAAAATATATTGAAATTATTATGGTAGTTTTAAAAATTGTGGAGAAAAACTGACAAGGACTTTTAGTCACGATTTCCACATTAAACACAATGAGAACCATGGCGAGAGGACCTCAACTCTGTAAGAATGATCTTGTTTCTGTGGGCAAGATGGAGAAAAGGGGAACAGTTACCCATCCATGTAAAAGAACAAATAAAACAGACAAAATGTAATAAACAAATTCAAAACAATGGGCAGTGAGTAGTGAAGTAAAGTAATCCTTAAAAACAGGAACCCACGAAAGTATCACCAAAATTACCCCATTTTATGCAGGATGAGAGATTATGGGCTGTGCCACAAGTAAGAGAAAACCAGGCAAAGCCTGACAGTCCCCTGACTTGAGGAGATGAAGCTGCACTTTTAGGAAAGCAAAGAACTTTAAAATATCCAGGAACAAACAAAACAAAATTGACAATGTATGGCATACTAACCAAAATTACCAAGCTTGTAATAAAGAAGGAAAAAAAATCGATGATCCAAATGACCAGAAATGAAGCATGATAGAATAAGTGGATGAGGACATTAATTAACGGTAACTATGTTCTTTATACACAGTAAACTTGAGTAAAACTTGGGCAAGTTAAATAAAGTCGTGACAAAAATATAAAGAACATGGAAATACATAAATCTACAAAAACAAAATACAAGGTCAGAGAAAAAAATGCACTATATGAAAATAATAGCAGGTTACATTTTATAGAATTAAAAGGTAATAACTTTGAAATCTAGTAATAGGAGACATATATATACATATATGTATGTCTCCTATCTTATATACAACACATATATAAGTGTCTTAAGGACCATTTGTGATTTTGAATATTTGCAGTTTTTCATCCATAATCATGGATATCTTTTAAAAATACTGTTTTGCAACATTTTTGGAAATGCTTTAGCAAGACAAAGGTACCAAATTGTGACATTTTACAAGCGCATGCATCTAATAAGACACAATGTTACATTTTATAAATTATATTAGTTTACTAAAATGTATAACTTTATGGAGTAAGCCTTCCAGAAAACAAATTTAGATTAACACAACAACAAAGTATCCCAGCAGTTGGTGAAATCTTTCTGATAAGCAATAAACAACCCAAACAGAGACACATTACCTGAGTAAATAGTGAAGATATTTGACTATTGACCATTTTCATACAGACGTAATGGTTTTCCAACAAATGCCAATTAAACTACCATTTAGTTTTCTTGCACTGACAATATTTATTCTGCCTTTAATGTTTTATAAAAGGTACCAGAATGAAATAAATTCTCATTTATAATTTTAAACAACATAAACTTAGGTACAAATTTCCAGAGTATATTCTGGATTCAATAGAATTTTGGGCAATTTTTATGATTGCCTACATCTATAGAGGAGTATGGTGAACACTGAGTTTGAAATAATAGATCCACTTATTACCAGATACACAATCATCAGGAAAAATTAAATATAAATTGTGAAATTTCATATTAGGATAAAATTTGGATTATTACATTCAAGAAATGTTATAAATAAATGAATTATAAGATGGGATTTCTGATTAATTTTTAATGGCATAGTTTATAATAAACATCAATAAATATGTATCACACATTGCATTATATGAGTTTCTTATTCCTGGTTTGATAGCAGTTAGAATCATAAAATTTTGATTTTTTTTAATTACACTTTATTTTATTATTATCATTTTTTATCCTCACCTGAGGACATTTTTCCATTTTTGTTCAGATAGAGTGGGAGGGAGAGACAGGAGGAGAGAGAGAGAGAGAGAGAGAAACATCGACGTGAAAGGGACACATCAAGTGGCTGCCTCCCACACGATCAACCAGGGCCGGGGACAAATTGCAACCAGGTAGGTATGTGCCCTTGACTGGAATTGAACCCGTGACTCATTGGTCCACGAGCCAGTGCTCCAACCACTGAGAAAAACCAGTCAGGGCAGAATTTTGAATTTTTAAAGTCTTCAAAGATTTGACGAAATGTTAAATAATGATTGTACGTTTATTGTGAAATGTCCCTGCTAAATGTTTTTCCTAAGAATAGTGGCAATCAAAAATATGCCAGTGGCACTCGACAGGAACATTTTATATGTGTACCCACGTATATGTATATAAGTATATATGTGCATATGTGTTATACATATATACATGCATGTACACATATATACGTGTGTGTGTGTGTGTATTATACACAGAGGGAGACAGGCAGACTTCCATATACTGAAAGACTAAATATGTAATCTTAGTCAGGTTTCCTGATAAACACAATGTGAGTCTAAGATCTGCTTGCAGTCATTTATTGGAGTATGTCCTGTGAACACCTTTGGGGAACAGAAAAGCAAGATTTTGAAGAGAATGTTGCTCCAACAGGGAAATCTCTAATGAATGGCCTTTCAAAATTGTCCTAAAAGCAATTGTCCTGAGACAAGGAGGAGGGGTCTCTGGGCTTCTGAGTTGTCTCCTCTTTGCATGCTGTCCTCAGGAGGGGATGCAACATTGGGTAAGAAAGCTTCTTTTAGGTAAAGAAAAGTTTTTGAGGGGGAAGTACCTAATCCTGATGGCTGGGAAAATCAACATCTCCATCTAGAAAGAATATCCGTGCAGTGTACCACAGCACGCACTGCAATGAATAATTTCTAATGATCACTCTTAGGGAAAAACACTTTTTCTCATTCTGGTATTTTCTTTCATGTACATATGCATATCTACACATATACACACATGTGTACATATACATATATATTATAAATATATATATGTGATCACATATACACACATGTGTATAATTTATACATATATTTCATAAGCATATCCCATAGAAATAAAGATGTTATTATCTATTTTCATACATACTGTAAACTTAATCAGCATATTTAACTCAATTTTAGAACTTCAGCCTTTATAGATAAATATGCTAGACAGGAGATTATGTAGAGGATTCTCAACTATTTATTAAATAATATTTAAAAATTGATTTGTATTTGAGAAATGAAAAGACATTGAGTCTCTATCATCATATAAATCTCTCTCTCAAAATTGCTTTTATGTATATATATATATTTTTCTTAAATAAGTTGAAATGTATGTTTAGCTTTGGGTCATATCTAAAATATTGTAAAATTATCTGCTTTTCAGTGTACATATTTTACTCTATAAAATATGTGGTTGGCTTTTTATGAGAAATATTCAATTTTTATATTCTTATTTAAATGAGATAAGCAAAGTTATTTTATTTTTTTCTCTGTTAAATGAAGACCAGTTATATTCTTTGCACTTTTATAAGTTATGTTGAGTTTATGAAATGACGAGTCTTATGAAAGAGTAAACTCCCAATTAGTTAGCTAAGATTCTGTCTTATCAAAATAATACTTTTTTTTCTAAAGAAGTTAATGTATTTGGTTTTCTTAGTTTCTTAGAAGTAGTAGCTAACACTACATATATTTGCAAAGTGTATAAATAAAACAGATTGACTAAGATCAAGTGGCTGAATATATAAAAGTTTCAGTCAATACTAATTATGTGGTTAATACTTAAAAACATCATAAACACAACATTTTTTTTTAATCTAAAACAAGTTTATAAATAGAAATATTTAGTTTTCTATTTAAATCTTTGTCAGTGAAACTATACACTTTTTCATCAAGTATTTATTTTTATTAGTATAATCTAGTTCTTCTAAGTTTAAAGTTGCACTGTAGGTGTTGTATATACAAAGATAAGCTCATGCTATTTTGATTATTCTTGATCATTTGCACTTAGAAAAATAAACCAAAACAGTTTTATATCTTGATTTTTAACATTGTTTTTGCTTTGAATAATCTCTTTTATTTAGAAAATAAAATATTTATACTTTCTCCAATGTTTAAATATAAGCCAATGTAGATTATTATACAGTATAATAAAAAGGAAGAAAAAAATTCTGCCTGATGGACAATGTGCTCATAAATCTTATTTCTAGGCTTGTTTTGGCATTTTCATTTACCATGCAAAGAAGAGTAGCATAAATGTGTCTACCCTCTTGTCTATAACTTGATCTTTGACATATAAAAATGTGTAGAACCATGTGATTGGAAGAATTTCTGATCCTACGAAAGCATGTTCTACTTATCAAACTCATCTATATTAAAGGTGTGAGTTCATTATCTTCTAATATGTTTCCCAACTGGTCCCAAATTCACAGGTGTTTAGATTTATCTTTAAAGTATTTGTCCCATATAATTCATTTGCATTTTCATTGTCCCTAATGTTCTCAATTTCATAATTTTAGAAATCCACTTTTAACTTCCAGCTTTAAAATGATATGTTTGTCAGCATTTAATAGCTAAGTCCATCATTTCCCTGACTTTCTAATTGATGCTTTTAGCAGTAAAGAGCTCATTTGCCCAGCTCATTTCCTGTTTAACTCAACTATTAATGTCCACTGAATTACGAAAGCACAATAGATGCTACTCGTAAGTGTCATAAGGAGTTTTATTTTTTTGGGAGGGGGAAGGTAAAAATGTTTTTTTCCAGGGTACTTTTTTTTTTTTAATTCAGAATGCCTCAGTACTAATTGTGCTGTAGTTAAAATTTTCCTTAGTGGAGAGAGTATGCTTAGGAAAATGATAAACCAAATCCTCAATATTTATAATCTCTATGTGACTGTATATAATTGTTTTCTATTTAAAAATAAAAAAACCCTTTTCATAAGAATTCCTTTGGCTTTTAAAGTTGATGAAATTCCCCTCTGGAGTGCTTTGCCTCCACGGCCAGGGCAAGGAACAGAAAGAAGAGGTAGCAGCTGTATTTTGGGGCTATTAAAATCTAAAAGAACAAAAAACAAAAAAACAAGGCTTCTATATTCTGCTACACAATGCGGGTTTACTAAATAGAACTTAGTAAATTGATTATATGCAGACTTACATATGTTAGGAAAACATAGCATATAAACTGAAATCTTTCTATTTCACAACAAATATTTTTATTATCATCAATATCATATTTGCATCATTAAACAAGTATACTGGATGTATATAGAAGAATAGTATTAATGCAATTGAACTGGTTTGATTATTTAAACATTTATGAACTATGAATAAAAATCATTTTTTTTTTTTTTATCCTCACCCGAGGACATTTTTCCATCTTTTCTTCAGATAGAGCAGGAGGGAGAGAGAGGAAGAGAGAGAGAGAAACATCGACGTGAAAGGGACACATCGAGTGGCTGCCTCCCACACGACCCAACCAGGGCCGGGGACAAACTGCAACTGAGGTATGTGCCCTTAGCGGGAACCGAACCTGGATCTCTCTGGACCGCAGGCCGATGCTCCAACTGCTGAGCCAAACTGGCCAGGGCATAAAGATCATTTTTAATGAGTCAAGTAATTTTGCTAGTAATATTTGTTTGATTAACATCTATTTACATATAAATTTCATTTTTTGTAGAAGCAAATAAAATTCCAAATTATTTTTTCTAAATAAATAAAAACCAAATATGCAATTGTCTTTTAAAATAATTTTCTATTAATAAATATTCATAAACAGTAGGTATTGGATTCCAAAATGGCGGCAGAGTGAATGGAAGCTACATAAACAGTAGGTATTTTTCAAATACTAATTAGAATGTACATTTTTTATACATAATTTTTTTTAAATCCTCACTGAGGGTATTTTTATTTTTCTATTTATCTTCAGATAGAGTGGGAGGGAAGGAGGGAGAGAGGGAAAGAAAAAGAGAGAGTCATAGACGTGAAAGGGACACATCGACTGGCTGCCTCCCACGACATGGGCCGGGGACGAACCGCAACCGAGGTACATGCCCTTGGCCAGAATCGAACCCGTGAGTCATTTGTCTGGAGGAAGGCCGATGCTCTAACCACTGAGAAAACTGGCCAGGACTAGGATGTACGCTTTTTAAACCTCCACTAAAATATATACAAGTATAATTACACAAAAAATAAAACACTTATGTAAGTGTCTTTTGATAGCAGACAATAAAGATAAGCATTTATGCATGAAAATAATTCCTTAAATCTAGGTGTCTTGCAGATAAAACTGTTTTAGGGAATTTTATTAATATGACTTCTGAATATTATATTTCTGATTTTAATTAGAATAGATAAAAACCACAATTATATATTTCAACACATACTTTGTGCATGGAAATATTCAATATATGTTCTTAGTTATCGCACATTATTTGTTTACTGAAATTATTATTTTATGAATATAGTATATTTGTTTTCTCAAAAGTGAGAGTACCTTCATATGACAATGGTCTCAGCAATTACTATTTAGAGAAAGAATGATCATTTGGCAAAATATTCCTGCAGAGTAGACACACCAGCATTCACAGCTGAATTCAGATGTTCAACAGATGACAAGCTGAATAAAGTGCAGCTGAAGCTAAAATATATTTTTTAGAGAAAAAAGGTGTATATTGAAGAGAAAGTGATAATGCAAAAGAGGAATATTAACAAGACATCTTGAAACAATAGTGAAATAAGGTCATTCTAAGTCATATTATTAAAGTTTCATGCTGAGAAAAAATAATGGGACCCTGCTGGATTAATTTCAGCTTTAATTTATGACATGACCTTTGGGCCAAAGTATTACATTATAGTAAAGATATGTCTTTACACTAAGCTAGATTTAGTTCTGTAGTAACAGTAATTTGTTTCATAATAAATCTGTATCAATATTTTACTTTAATGTGTGCATTCTTATAAACCCAAGCCACTGAGACATACTATTTCTATTCACTTACTCTGTGGTACGGCTTCATGCAAAATTAGATTCATATTTTTATTTTTTTGAAAACTGATTTGCTACAAACTTTAAATACTTAAGCAATTTACAAATATAATCAGAGTTCATGTAAATTCCTTACTGAAGATTAGCACTGTTCCCACATTTGTGTTATGACTTTCATTTCCTAGATGGAATTCCTTGAAAATGACTTTTACAGTCCTGTTTTCTCCCAATGTTCATACCAACAGTTTTCGTTGTTAACATTTCCCAGTTAATAAATTTGCCTCTACTTTTCCAAAGGAATAAGGTAATATCTTTAATATAACCATTACTGTAGCAAGTCAAACTTGAAGCCCAATTATGATGGCCAAACATGATTACGAGAGAAATGGTAAATTGTGTGGACTAGTCTCTGAATATTACCAGTCTGTCAGAACTCCATTTCCTTATATTTATCCTGAACTGTCCATAAACATATACATGCCGACATTAATTTTTATAATTATGCCCTCCAGTTTAGCACAAGTTACTATAACAATTTATTGTTAATGGACCATTTTAAAAGATGTGAACAAGAAAATTGATCTATTCATTTCTAAATTCATTTTTTCTGTAGTTTCACAGAGATGTGGGTGGTAAAATTAAACATTTATGGGGTTGCAATGACCAAAGCAAAAACTTTTTAATAATTATGATGTTAAGTTTTATTTAAACGAATTATTGTAGTCAATCTTTTCATTATATTCAACATTGTACATATTATTAATGGTTTTGTTTTAAGTTAATATGATAGTGGTTTAGAGCTCAGTTTTTGGAGAAAGATTCTCAAATTGATCCTCCACTTACTATATAGACCTATGATAACTCATTCAACTTCCCTTTACTCAGTGTCTTATTGTGTAACATACCATTTCTACTACTGTATTCTAGTGACTCTCAGGCGCACTCTGGCCCAATGTGAGGTGGGACTGAGACCACAAGGATGTGAAAAGGAGTAAGGAAAACTCGTGGGATGTCTTGAAGCTGGCTAGAGCATTATCTTTCTAAAAAGGACTCCTAGACCTAATGGTTGTCTGTTATCACGATGGGTATATTCTCAACATTTTTCCTTACCTTCCTGATGATAGCTATGTATTTTTTCCTGAATTATTATTACTATTAATATTTTGTAGTGTATTCTCTAGTGTAACCACCTGGCCATAAGAAGGCTTTCTCATTTCACTACCTCTTCACACATGGAATAGTGTTAGATTCTAATAATGTGAAGTATTTTATATAAGAGCCCTTACTACAAAAAGTAAAATGGTAACTTCAACCTCCATACTATGGCATTTCCATGTTTGTTTCCCATTTTAAGCACTCTTTCTTTTTCTAACATCACAATTCAGTCCATTTTGACAAGCAATTACATTGTATTAAGAGGGTTTGTTTTGTTGTTGTTTTTTGTACTTTTTTTTTCCTTAGAAGCAATCATTTATAATTAAGGAGTTACTTCCAAAATATGGCCCTGGCTGACCTATCAGCTTTTCTGTACCTAGGGAATCACTTTCCTCCATTTATTTGACAAAATCTGAGGTACCAAAAGAGGAATAAAACTGTATCAACTGCATTCTGAAATTGTGCCTTAGAATTTTATTTATGTTTTGAATCTGAGGTTGGCACATGTCTTCTGTAAAAGGCCAGATAGTAAACATTTAGGACTTTGCAGGTCATGTCATCTCTGTCATAACCACTCAACCCTGTCATAAGGAAAAATAGCCACAGATAACACATAAAACTATGACTATGGCTACGCTCCATTGCAAATTTAATTTTTTAAAGTAGGCTGGGAGCAGGATTTGGTCAGCGAATCACAGTTTGCCAACCCCATGTAAGATCCTAAAACTTACATTCACAACTTATTAGATCATTGGTCAAAATTCCTTTTGTAAAAAATGCTCTAAATTTTTATTTCATTTTGTATACCATGAATATAACAAAGGAATTAGTATAACATGAAGATAACAAAGTATAACAAAGGAATATTAGGGAGAGCAATATCACTTATTCATTCATTCATTTCTTCAAATATTTATAGAACCTACAATGAACTAGGCATTGCTTCTGTTACTGAGGATTCAAGAGTTAAACATAATAAAGAACAATGATTTGCTTTCCAGTAGCATACATTCTAACTTCCCCATTCCAAAGTATTTTGGTGCAAAATGAAGAGGAACTAAAGATTAAACACTTAGTCAAAAATTAGAATTAAAATAGATGTTAACTCGACCTGGCTGGTTTTGCTCAGGGGTTAGAGCATCAGCCTGAGGATCAAAGAGTCGTGGGTTCGATTGTAGTCAAAGTCACATAGCTCAGTTGCAGTTCAATCCCCAGCCCTGGTCAGGGTCACATGGGAGGCAACCAATCAATGTGTCTCTCACATGGATGTTTCTCCCTCCTACTCTATCTGAAAATCAAAAATTAAAAAAAAAAATAGATGTTAACCTTGCATTGCAATTTAGTAGAAAACAGTATAAGTGGTCACTGAAAATATGCACTATGAAGTTTGGCTTCCTATGTAAAATCTCAGTTCAGATATTTACCAGCTGGTAATTTTGGTTAAGCTACATAATGTTCTGTACTTTCTTTTCTTTATTTCTAAAGTCACATGCTTAATATTACCTACCACACCATGTTGAGGAATAAGTTAAATAAATTAATACATATAAATTATTTAGCTCAGTTCCTGACACTTAATATGCACTAATAACATAGCTATAATAGTCTTAAAAATCTATGACACAAGCTTTGTTTTGTTCAAGAATGGAATATATTTAAATACAAAAGTATTTTGTGAATTAGCCCAGCCGGTGTGGCTCAGTGGTTGAGTGTTGATCCATGCACCAGTTCGATTCCTGGTCAGGGCACATGCCTGGGTTGTGGGCCCGATCCCCAGAGTGAGGTATGCAGGCGGTGGCCCATCTATGTTCTCTCTCATCAATGTCTCTATCTTTCTCTCTCTCCCTTCCTCTCTCTCTAAAATCAATAAAGGAAAATTATTTTTTAAAATTTTGTGAATTAAACTTTTGTAACTTAAGTTATATTAAAATTATATAAATCAAAACTTTAATTTTTAACAGTGATACCTTGAAATATTGTTACTGAAATCTAAATAGAAACAGAGACATTTATTTTGAATCAGACATCAAAAGAATTCACAATAAGATATAGTTCATTTGTCATTTAAAAAATGCAACAGAGCCCTGGTCATGTGGCTCAGCTGGTTGGAGCATTGTCCCATACACCAAAAAGGTTGCAGACTCTATTTCCTGTCAGGGCACATATCGCGGCTGTGGGTTCAAACCCCAGTTGGGGTGGTTATAAGAAGTAACTGATCAATGTTTCTCTCTCACACTGATGCTTCTCTGTCTCCCTTCCTCTCTCTCTCAAAAAAATAAAATAAAAATCAATAAAAACATATCCTCAGGTGAGGATTAAAAAGTAAAAAACGGAAATAAATCTATAAACATAATTATCTTTGACATATTTTACTAACTCACCAAAATTCAAATACAGATTATTTGATTTTACCTATTAAATATATAAGAATATTTCCACATAAGAATATTGTACCAAATTTATATTTAAGTTAAAATCAATGAGATTATATTTAAATTTTAAAAAGTGAATGACCAATCAACCATTTGTAAAATATGCTTGTGTCAAAAAATACTACACATTTTATACATATATGTACACAGAACACAAGAAAAGTACCCAGCCAGTGGGCAACAAACTGTCCCTCTTCAGAAAAATAAACCAGTGAAGCCTTTTAAGAGACAGATTATTCAACTAGTAGCCATTTTCCATGCTGTAAAATACTTTTTCTCTAATGTTAACCTTAAATCACTAAAAATGTTTGTGGCCTAAGTAGTTGTGATATTTTCTTAATATATGTTGCATGATATCTTTTTATTTTTCTTTTTCTTTATTGATTTTAGAGAGAGAGGAAGGGAGAGGGAGAGAGATAGAAACATCGATCAGAGAGAACATCGATTGGCTGCCTCCTGCATGCCCCCCATTGGGGATTGGGCCCACTACCTGGGCATGTGCCCTGACTGGGAATCAAACAGTCGATCTCTTAGTGCATGGGTCGACACTCAGCCACTGAGCCACACCAGCCGGGCTGTTGCATGATATCTTAATTTGCATTATACACTAACTTTTAAAACCTAAAATATTTTCATTTAATTGAGTGAGTCTGTCAGGCAGTGGTCTGGATCAATTGCTAGTATTTTTGTTTCATCTGCTGGTAAAATACAAATTGCCTAACTCATAATTTTTATTTTAATTAAAACAATAATACAACTTTTATTTCCACGAATTTTTAAAGATACTTGTGCTACACAGTTTATGTATTTTTATGAGATTATATATTTTTCATTTGTGTGAAGGTTAATTTTATAAAATTTTAAAGTGATATGTTTAGTAGTATATCTATAATCTTTTAAAAGTGTAGAGTGTTTGAAATGTACAGTAGATAAGGTAAAATCAAGATTACATTAAAAATTATTTTTTCTTCTGCACTAATTTACAATGAGACTCAAATGGCAAGTACAGTATCACACGACGTACTATCAAAAATAGGAGTTGATTTTGGGTTACTATGAAAAATATAAGCCACTTTAACTGCCACAGTGGCACATTTTATTATTTTATGCATTCAACTATACAGAAATCTCTAGCCTATTACACACAGACTCATTTGTACTGCCAAATGTGGCACTTCTAAGAAGTTTCTAGAAAACAATTGCAATCACTTGTTTTGGGAGAAAGTTACCAACCTATGCATAAGAGATTAAATTTAAATAAAATATAAACATACAGTATATTATAGTGACAGATCATTCTAACCAGTTGTAATTGTTTTATGTCAAATGATCCTTGTAGTAGAAAAAAACATTAAGCTATATTCATAATTCACACATTTTAATTCTTTGATATTTAAAGTGCTTTAAACTCAGAGTCTGGTAATATATAGCAGTAAGGGTTGATTTTCCAGTTTCCCACTGTTTCTTTGTGTAGAATTTAGACTTGTGATGGGGTTCATCTGGGATAGAGAAATACAAATGGGGGCATAAGGCTCTGAACTAAGACAGAGTGTTGCTTAAAGAAAGTTTAAGTGTGACCTCGGTAGTACTATAGGAGTAAATTTTTTTAAAAATGCCTACATTTTGACATTTGCCCCACATTTTTTTTCTCTTAAAAGCAAATAACAAAAGCATGTGAATTTGCCTTAAAATATGGTAAGATCTTGTTATGGGTTAAATTGTGTCCCCCAAAATTTATGTTGAACTCCTAACACTAGGATTTGTGCATATGGCCTTATTTTGAAATAAGACTTTTGCAAGTATAATCAAGTTACAAGGTCACCCTGGGTTAGTATGGTCCCTAATCCAGTATAACTGGTGTCCTGGTAAAGGAGAGGAGAAGAAATACAGACAAGAACAGAGAATGCCACGTGATGAAAGAGACAGAGACTGAGTTTCACTGCCATAAGCAAAGCAATGCCAAGGATTGCCATCAGCTGTCAGAGAGGTATGAGACTGATTTACTCCTTGAGGCCCCAGAAAGGAACGAACTGTGCCAGGACCTTGATTTCCGATTTTTTATTCCAGAATTGTGAGTAAATAAATACCTGTAGTAACATTTAGTAAGCCACCCAATTTGTGGTACTTTCTTTCAGCAGTCTAGGAAACATCACAAATTTTGGTACTGGGAAGTGGGGTGCTGCTGTAAAAAAATACCCAAAAATGTGGAGGTTTAACAGTGTGGAGAGATCCTTGTCTCCTCTGGTTGTTAGTGGGGGTGGATTTCTTGCGATATCTAGAGAAAAATAATTTCCTGAGACTTACACAGGAGGATGCAATATTGTAGAAAGCTTTATTTCTGTGGAATCAAACCCCTGAGTTTCCAAGGTTTCATTTCCCTCAGTCCTGCCAAGGGAGAAGTCCCATTTTGCCTTTAGCAGGACTAAACTCAGAGCCAGGGTCCAGAATTTCCTTTCCATGTCTGCACAGTCCAATACAGCATCAGGCTAGCTTAATTTGTGTTTCTCCACTGCAGTCCATCAGTCCATGGCATGTGGAGTCCAAAGGTCCACATGGCTATGGAGGAAACATGGGCAAATGCAAGAAAGCGAAGAGTGAGCAAAGAGAACGAGAGAGAGAAAGCTCCTTTGCTCAAAAGATAAAGTGTTCCCAAATTTTTGCATGATTGCAGTTGCCACGCCCATTCTGGCCAACGTTCTCTCTTCCCAGGTGTGATTGACCCGCAAGTACCTTCCCAATGTCATCCAAACTTTACGGAGCATGCATCTATCTTCCCTTTGTTGGATCTCTTTCTGAAGTGTTTTGCAGGGAATAGGCCGGTGTTTCCCTGGGGAGTGCAAAGTTGCAGGTTCCTGGTGAAACTGCCCAAGTGACATGCCTATAATGTCTGGCCTTCCCTTTGCTCCTTTCCTGGTATTAATAACTGGTTAATTACAAAAGTATCAGATAGTTTTGGAATTGGCTAATGGGTAGAGGCTGGAAGAATTTTGACTCACATAATAGAATAATTCTTTTAAAAAAATATGTTTTTATTGATTTTTTTAGAGAGAGAGGAAGGAAGAGAGAGATAGAAACATTGATCAGCTGCCTCCTGCATGTTCCCTATTGGGGATCAAGCTAGAAACCCGGGCCTGTGCCCTGACTGGGAATCGAACCGGGACCTCTCAGTCCATGGGACAATGCTCAATCCACTGAGACACACCAACCAGGCTAGAATAATTCTTGGTTACTCTGAAGAGGTGGTGGTTGGTAGATAGATGAGTGTTAAATGAAATTCTGGTGATGGATCAGAACTAAGTGAAGAGGATGGTAGGCAGATTTTTATATTCTGAGAGAGTACATATCTTATCATGATCAGAATCTTGTTAGAAACATGAATGTTGAAGGTGTTTCTGGTGAGATCTCAAGTGGAAATAAGAACTTGTTATTGAAAACTGGAAGTAAGTTGATCCTTGTTATAAGTGGCAGAAGAGTGATGAATTGTGTCCTACTGTTTGGTGAAATGTAAAACTTGTAAATCATGTACTGGACTTGTTAGCTGAGAATATTTCCAAGCAGAGTGTTGAACAGTGTGGCCTTTGGCCCGGTTCCCCTTACTGCATATCATAAAATGCAAGCGAAAACAGGTAAGTTGAGGAAGCAACTCTTAAAAAGAAACCAGAATTCGATGATTTAGAAAATTCTAAGCCTATTCAAATTAAAAAGACAAAACAAAAAACTAAAGCATGTGATGGAGAGAACACCAAGGGTAGGGATGGATAAACTTTTGAGGGAGAGATGAAGAATGTGATTCAAGGATTCAATGAACTATCTTGACAGAAATGATGCCAGCTCGGACTGAAAGGAGCAGAAATGGAACAAAATGAAAGAAGGACGTCAGACTTCTGGGATTCTATGAGTTCAAAACAGTCCAACAGAGCTACTCAGCTGTGAAGATGTAGACTTTCAAGAAAAGGAAAGACTGACTTTGAGGGTGGTTCAGAGGCCATCAGGGCTGCTGCTGCAACCACAGTTCTACCTGTTAGGCAGCGTCACCACTGAAGACCGAGAAGGAGCTGCAGCTCAGGTGGCCAGGAGGACAGAACATTGAGCCAAGAGCTTATTGTCAGAATTTAACACCTAATAGAATTGCCCCTGTTGGATTTCAATTTGCTTTGGACCTGTAATCTCTTTTTTCCTTTGAATTTCTCCATTTTGTAATGGGAATGACTAATGAATGCCTAATACCTATCCCACCATTGTACCTTGGAAGCAGACAACTTGTTTTCTAATTTGCATAGGCCACAGGCAGAGAGGAATTTGTCCCAGTGTGGAATATACTCAGTCTCTCCCATATCTGATTTTGATAATGTTGCAGATGAGATTTGTGACTTTTTGAGTTAATTATATTTATATGAGATTTTGTACTGAGTTGATGCTCTAATAGGTTAAGACTTTGGGGGATACTGGGATGGGGTGAATGTATTTTTCATGTAGAAAAGGAATGGATTTTGGACAGCTAAAGGACAGACGATTGCTGCTTTAATTGTGTCCTCCCAAATAGGTTGAGATCCTATACTCTATTACATGTGAATGTGATCTTATTTGAAAATAAAGTTGTTGCAGATGTAATAATGTTAAGGTGAGGTCATTCTGAAGTAAGGTGGGCCCTAATCCAATACACCGGGTATCCTCATAAGAAAAGAAGATATATATAAAGAAGGAGAATGCCATGTGACAACAAAGGCAGAGATTGGAGTTATGTGGCCACAAGCCAAGGAACACTAAGGATGGCCAGTAATTACCAGATGCTAAGAAAAAGGTATGGAAAGATTCTCCCTCTGAGCCCATAACAAGTCACCGACCCTGCTAACATTTTGATTTTGGACTTCCAGACTCCAGAAAAGTGAGACAATACAGTCCTGCTGATTTAAGCCTCCCAGTCTGGTATATATTAAGGCAGCCATAGAAATTAATACAAATGCACAGAACCTGTTCCTGCTAAGCATAAACTTTCATGGGGTGATCTCGTATCAAAGCCCAATTATAATAAATATAAATTCACAGTGAGCCTCTGGAATGAAGAATTCCCCAATTGAGCTTTAAGTTCATATGTGCTGGAATGTAAATAATTTATACACCCTGACCAGAATAATTTAAGGAGGAAAAACTAAACATTTTCCATTTCTTTTCAACTTCTCTGTCTACTTTCCCGTTACCTATATGATGGATATGATCCATTTGTGGAGAAATGGTCCCTTTTTTGTTAGAAATTGACTAATCTTGTAGAAAATGACAAAATGGTTCACATTTTTCATATATAACAAATTGATCAATGAAATAGATGCATTATTTAGC
Source organism: Tadarida brasiliensis (assembly GCA_030848825.1). Lineage (NCBI taxonomy): Eukaryota > Metazoa > Chordata > Mammalia > Chiroptera > Molossidae > Tadarida > Tadarida brasiliensis. The sequence goes on from CM061266.1 coordinate 68,497,750, forward strand.
TTTTAGATTTAATTTCTTGTACGTAAAATTTCTGGAGGGGAAGAAGAGGAGATTCATTGTGTGTGTGTGTGTGTGTCTGTGTGTGTGTGTGTGTGTTTAAATCCAAAAGCACATTCCTCAAAACAGAGCAACTGTATCTCTCTTCTCTTTTCAAATATAATTTTGCCATTTAGTATGGTAATTGTTTAGTCACATTTTGAATTTTTTAAAAAATATGTTTTTATTGATTTTTTTAGAGAGAGAGGAAGGGAAAGAAAGATAGAAACATCAATGTGAGAGAAACATCAATCTGCTGCCTCCTCCACACCCCCTACTGGGGATCAAGCCTGCAACCCAGGCATGTGCCCTGACCAGGAATCAAAGCGAGACCTCTCAGTCCATGGGACAACACTCAGTACACTGAACCACACCAGACGGGCACATTTTGGATTTTTAAAAGAGCATTTCATTCAGTATCACATAGCAAGCAATATTGCTTTTAAAAAAAACTTAAATGTTGAAGAAAGCCTTAAGCCTAAAACAATAGCATCCCATGGATAGGATCTACCAAAAGTAAGCAGATAAAATACATTCCTGCCTGGCCAGTGTGACTCAGTGGTTGAGCATCGACCCATGCACCAAGATGTCACCAGTTCAATTCCCAGTCAGGGCACATGCCAGGGTTGTGGGCCAAATCCCAGTGGGGGGCATGCAGGAGGTGGCCAATCAATGTTCTCTCTCATTGATGTTTCTATATCTCTCCCTCTCCCTTCCTCTCTCTAAAAATCAATTAAAAACATAAATTATAAATAAATAACTAAAATATGTCCCTACTTAGTGTCCAAAATATATAGAAACTTGCAAAATTTTTTGCTAAAATGTAAATATTACCTATTTATAAAAGCATAAATGTTTAATGGCTGGATTAAATCCTGACTGTAAACTTTGCAAGCTCTGTGTACTTAGCCAAGTTTCATAAGCACTCTGTGCCAAAGTTTTCTGATCTTAAAATAATTGATCCTATCTCACTGGGTGGATGTGAACACTAAATTAATTAATATGTCTAAAATACTTAGGATAAGTACTGATTCCTTAATATGAAAAAAAATGCCATAATTTATTAGTTCCAAATATTTTAATCTACTTTATTATGTGCAATCACAAATGTAACAAGGATATTAAATATTATTAAAATAATAAATAAAAGCAAACATATGTACATTACCATTAATAAATTATCAACTGATTTTTCCCATAGATTTTCACTTATTTTTTTATGTCAGTGACAACAGATTAAAACTATTGTAATTTAATAGTTTATAATAATACAATTTGCAACATAGTCACCTTCCATTTCTAGTCTATGTTATAAATTAAGAATAACATATATTTCTTTACTTTTTTTCTTTTTTTACGCTGGTCTGCTTTTGGAGATAATCCAGTAGTGACTTACTTGTTCTCCCTGTTATCCCACTTTCTATCTTAATACTGCATTAGTCAGGGTTCTCTAGAGAAATAGAACCAACAGGCAATATCATATATATTCATCCTTGTTCCCCTTGAAATGAAGGTTAAGAACAAAGGGCCTCAATTTTTCAAATTTTACATCATAAACCTTGTTAAAATTGATTCCCAAGCCCCCACTCCCCCAAGCCGGAAATCATTCCCTTTTTGTGGAATAAGGAAAGATTATGGTAAAAAGCTTACTGCCCTGGCTGGTGTGGCTCAGTTGGTTGAGCATCATCGTATGCACAGAAAGGTCACTGGTTCGATTCTTGGTCAGGGCACATACCCAGGTTGCAAGTTGGACCCCTGGTTGGGGTGTGTATGGGAGGAAACTGACTGATTGTTGTTTTGTTTTTTCTCTCTCCCTCTCCTTCTCCCTTCCTCTCTCTAAAATCAAATATATATATCTATCTATATATATCTATAGATATATAGATATATAGATATACACACTTTATTATACTTTATTATATATATATACTTTATTATATATATAAAATTGATTTTAGAGAGAGAGGAATATATATATATTTATATATTTTTTATATATATATTTATATATATTATATAAATATAAATGTATATAAATATATATAAATATATATAATATATAAATATATATATAAAATTTAATAATATAAAGTAATGTATTATGATATGTATGGAGTACCAAGGAGTTCAGTGTGATGGAATTTATATTGTCGCTTGTTCTGCAGAAAGGAGAAAAGAAAGGTGTTAAAGGATAAGGCCTCATGTTAGGATAAGTTAGAATAAATAACAAATGCAATCTCTGAACTTAGTGGTTTAGTACAATATCTAATTATTCTTTGTGCACCTCATATTTTAACTTAGTTTATATACTTCTGTCATAGGTTTCAATTGCCAATGAAAATATAAAAATATCAAATGGGAGACTATAAGGCACTAAATTGGCAACTTAAGTGGGACTAGAAGAATAAAAAAGATTCACCAGGGTTGTGACTTTGTTAAATTAACATTTATTAAGTAAATCCCTGGATGTCTAATGGTGAGCTATGGTGAAACAAAAGACCTCAAGGTAAAGTGAAATTAAGAAGTTGATTACTCAGAGGTACTGGAGGAGATATAAGCCTCCAGGAGCAACGTTAGGAAGTCAAGGTAGGGTGCATGCAGAGGTTGTGGCAGGACCAAGGCACAAACCTTTATTAGGGTCAGCAGAGTGCTTTGGGGTTTCCAGGGTAAAGGCTGGATTGTAAGTTCCTCAGGGGCCTTATCTTAGAGGCACATAAGAGAAAGGCCCTGAGATGCTAAGAATAGTGCTTGTCACAGGGTTATTGAGGGAGTAAAATCAGGAATTTACATTTACTTGTGACTGTGGAGGAGCTAGTGTCAGTTCAAGACCCCTACAGGTTGCGTGGCCACACAAAATGGATACCAAGGCAGCAGTATTATGGAGTAGTTCAGCTAAATTCTCAACAACAAGCCATTTAAAATATATATTTAGCTAAGGTTCCTCAGTAGACATGGAGGAAGATAGAGGAAATACCCAAAGGTGATGATACCACAGTGAATGCTGAGGTGGTCAACCTAGGAAAGACCAGGAAAAATCAGTCCATTTGTAGTGTTGCCACAAATTAACATTCCAATTCATTTATAAAAGTATGCATTTCCTTTGCTTTAAGGTTCCAGGCAAACTTCTGGTATCTTAAAAGTGTGTAAATAAAACCCTGTGTCATTCTTTCTTACCTAGCCCACCCAGTGCCGGCTGCAAAAGTCAACAGGTGTCCACAATAAAACTACAAATTCTTGTTTGAAGAAAGAGAGATAACAATATGGGGAATCAAAATCTTGGGAAATGGCACTCCCCCAACCCCCTTTCTCTTTACTCACAGGAAATATGGATTTCCCATACCCCTCCCCCTGGTCTCTTTGTTCTTCTTTCCCTCTTCCTCCTTATAAAAAATCTCTGCCTGCACTAAGAGCTTAAGATGGGTTTCTGAGGACTCCAGGAAGCCTTTAATCTTTTAAAGATGCCGACACTTGAATAAACCTCTTTCCTTTTACCAACACCTGTCTCATGAGTTCAGCTTTCTTAGAGTAGGCAGCAAAATCAGGATTTTGGTTACAGTATAGGATTTGATAAAAACTGATTTGTATGTAAGTGTGCCTATGCTGAAATACCATATGCATACAATTAAATGGATGTTAATGTGTCTGTCCTGTTCAATTTACTAGAAGCTTCAATAATTCAGAGACTGTAATTTGTGCATCATAATTACCCTGGAGACTAACACAGGGTCTAATTTTCCATGAAGAGAGAATTAATAAAGAGATTGGACTTGGATAACATCACAGGATACTAAAAAGTGGTGCAAAAAAAGAAAATGGTTTCTGTGCATGTAAATAATATACTTTAGTTGATATGGGTGTTTCCTATAATTTACAGGCTTTTACTTAAATACTATCTCTATCATTTACTTTCTCAAGGCATACTTTCATCACCCTAAAAGTGGATATTATGGTAAAGACTATTCTCACAATTATCTCAAGGATTGAATTATATAAGATAGTGCATAAAGGCATTTGATGGCAAAACATAAATGTTTGTAAAATGGATACTAAGGTTCTATACTGCCCTTCATTTTCACCTGAACTTTGTGAGATTTTAATCAATTAAGGTACTTTTATAAATTCTCATTTTATATGATGTAACAGATGATTCTTATTTTTCTTATTATACCTATTATAAAACCCAAATCCATCAACATTACAAGGAATAAACAAACTATGGAACATTCATTCAATATCAAACCATGTGACAATTAGATGAGGAATTAAAAATACAAGCAAACAAACATATAAATTGAATTTCAGAAACATTATGTTCAGTAAAAATAACGACATAAATAAGTATATAATGAATGATCTCATTAATATAAAGATAGACCTTTTTTATAGAATATAAAGGGCAAAACCAATATAAAACTAATCTATCCTACCATAAATCAGAATAATAGTTGCTCTGTGAACATGAGAGGGCCTTTAGGGTTCTGGTTTTTGTTTTTTTGTTTTTCTTGATCTGTATGTTATTCACACAGTTTTGATCACTGTGAAATTGAGCTGTGCACTTAAGATCTGTGCATATTGCTATATGTATGTTATGCTATAATAAAAAGTTGACATGAAACACGAACTCGATAAGATTGTAGTATTATTAGAAAATAAACAACTGAGAAAATAAATAGGGATTCTACCCTGGTCAGTGTGGCTCAGTGGTTGAGCATTGACCCATGCACCAAGAGGTCTCTGGTTTGGTTCCCGGTCAGGGCACATGTCCAGGTTGTGAGCCCAGTCCTCAGTGGGGAGCATGCAGGAGGTGGCCAATTGATGTTCTCTGTCATCGATGTTTCTATCTCTCTCCCACTCCCTTCCTCTCTCTCTAAAATCACTGAAGAAAAAAAAATTAAAAAAAAAGAAAGAAATAGGGAATCTATAAAAGGATGGGTTAATTACATTTCAATAGGGTATTAATTGAAATTCTTCAAAACCAGGCTGATGATATTGTATTCTAATATAGCTAAATATAAATGAACCTAGTTTAGAATAACCATGTCTTTATCAGTATATTAACTTCTGTAATAAAATATTTGTCCAGAAAAATTGAAAGTCTTCCCAAACCATCAGAAACTCATTAGGGAGAAAGAGAATATGCTTAGAATCTTCTTTATTGTTTTGAGAGGCAAATGACAATTTTTCACATTGTCTTATATGACTATTGCATGTTGTGTTTTTAGATCTTCAAAAAAGATTCATGGTAGAATGTTCTATATGTATCATTTATAAAAATTTAAGATTTTACTCTTAGTTACAACAGTCTTTGAACATAAAAATTATTGTACAGACATAACATACTAAATAAGGTTGCCTAGGCCAACGCCAAAGTTTCTTGATTGTTTTGCTAGCTCAGGAACCCATAATAACAAATGTGAACACCTTCCAAAACAAAAGTGATTTTTGGCAAACAGGTTTGAGGGTCACTAAAAAACACTTCACAACAAATGTTTGGTATAAAGAATAAGTGAATAATAATGATATTAAATAATAATAACGATTTCTTCAAAGATATGCTAAGGGACTACAGGATAATCATAAGGTACTAGGGCAGTCTCAGTTATCAAGAATTGCAATACCTGTTGATAAAATCTATCAAAACAAACATGCCAAAATGTGAAGCAAATAGGTGAATAGATCCAAAATGGGCATAATAGGACTCAGGAGTTAAATACAGGGACATGGATTTAAGTACTATTGAGGAAGTAATCTAGAGAAGTTTGATTACACCAATTACTACAAATGTGGCTTAATAAACAATCCACTTATTTATTTGTTTGCTTGTTTATTTGTCTGCTCATTAATAGATGTTGACTCACAATGGAGGAGAGAGCCACTAAGGGGTAAAGGTAGCATGACTACCTGGTTTTATCTCTGTTCTCTACATATCTCTTTGTAAAAATGTAAGTAACTCACTTAATGGCAAAGTAACCAAGGAAACTTTGGACTGGGTTCAGTAATATAAGCAGTAACGTTATATTATTTTATTTATTTATTTTAAATATTTTTTTCTTTATTGATTTTATAGACAGAGGAAGGGAGAGTGAGAGAGAGATAGAAACATCGATAAGATGTGCCCTGACCGGGAATCGAACTGGTGACTTCTTGGTACATAGGTTGATGCTCAACTGCTGAGCCACACAAGCCAGACCATATTATTATTTTAAATCAGTATATGTGTATTGCAGGGTTATGCATATGCACAATTATGTTAATATCTTCAAAACCAAGGTTTTTCTCAAGAGAAACAAGATACATGAATCAAAAAATTAAATTTAAAAACTTTTATTGCCTTAATATTGAATTGAAGAGTTCATTAGAGCCACATATATTTTCATTCCCAAACTACTTTTTCCCTTGCTCTGGCCAGTGGAAAAAACACAAGAATAATGAAAACCTAGAAATAAATAAACTCAGCACCCAGACCTTGGACTCTAAATATTATTCCCCAACACTTGGTACAAGTCTGAGCCAGCATGAGCCTGGAATATTGTGTTGGTAGAGAAACCAAGGAAATAATTAAAGACTTTTGATATGATGTCAAAAATTACTGAAGTTCAGGGTTCCTGCTATTGAATGATAAAACAATGTGAGTGTCAAATAATAATAAGTTCCTGTGGTTGAAATACATTTAAATATATAGATATATATTAGTTCATATCATATTTTAAAATGCTTGTTGAACATCATTATTCCTGCTCTTATTGCACAAGCTGTATTTGTGATTAACTGAGCAGTTTCAGGGAAAATTCTTTATAATACATTCTGATAGAATGATAGAATTAAAAAATCACCATTTTAAAACTCTGAATGAAGTAATTTATCTAATCAATGATCGCCAATTGATGATAAAATCACTACCTGAAACATTTATTAAGCCACTTATAATAGAGAGATCAGGCTGTTAATAATTGAACACACAGATCATTTTAATATTCTTAATAGTGAAACAACCATATATTTGTATCTTTTGTTGTGATACCCAAACCTCCCTGGCCTGTTAAAGTTGATTCTAAATTTTTTCAAACCTCTACATGTATCAATTTTCAGGATATAGTGGAAAAAAATAGAAACAATTAGTGACAACCAGAATGTGAAATTTTCTATAGGAGACATATTAAAGTTTTTTTCAATAACCAAAATTACCTGAAAAAAAAAGTGTGTGTATGTGGTGATGGTGGTGGGGAGGTAATTATAAATTAATAGACAAAAAATAGGTGACAAAATCGTGGCTCTTGTTTAGTAAAATGACAATTGTAAGACAATTAGGAAAATTTATTCATGGACATATATAATATTTTGGAATTATTGTTAAATTTATCAGAGGTTTTAATGATATTTCAGTAAAAAGTATAGGTTTTATATTCAAATATTACATAATAAAGAATTTGTGGGTGAATGAATTGATGACTTAGATTTGCTTTAAATTTTATGATCAAAGACATACATATATATACATACAAACAAACATACCTTCATACCTATTCACCTATTTACATACATGCACATAAATACATTTTTGTATGGGTGAAATAAGAGTGGATTATAGGTACTATATGTGCTTACTATTTTCACTTTTGTGTAATTGTGTAAATTCCACAAATAATTACATTTACTTAAGTTTTCGCCAGGGGGCCACTATAAGGTCACGAATTCATGTACCTCTCTGAACACATATACTGTCACTCCTCCTACTCTGCTCCATCCACAGTCACTACGCTGGGGTTCCTCAAACACTCCAGGCACACTCCTGCCTCTATATATAACATTTTCTCTAATTGTAACGTACTACTCTCGGTCTGTTCTAAAGTCTCCTTCTTGGTGAGTCCTTCTCTATCCACCCTAGTAAAAATTCAACTCTTTATTGACACCGTTTCCTATTTTATTTTTCTGTTACAATTTTTCTATAAGTTATTGCCATCTGACTCTATATATTTCATTTGTATATATTTTTATTATATGTATATTTCAATAATATACAGACACCAAGAGGACAGCAATTTTTGTCTCTTTTATTCAACCATTTATAACCCAATAGCTAGAAAGGTGACTGGAACATAGTAGTCACTCAACAAATATCTTTAGATGAACGAATGTATCACAATAAAAAGAGCACACGTTTAGAGTGAGACAAAACAGAGTCTGAGATTCAGCACAATCAGGTACTATCTGATCTTGAAAAAGTAACTCTCCTCTCATGAAACTAGTTTTAGATAGAAACATTGATGTGAGAGAGAAACATCCATTGGTTACCTCCTGCACACCCTCCATCAGGGATCAAGCCCGTAACTCAGGCATATGCCCTGACTGGGAATCGAACTGGGACCTCTCAGTCCATAGGATGATGCTCAATCCACTGAGCCACACCTGCCGGGCAAGACTAGCTTTTGATAACAACATGACTTTAAGGGTTACTATGAGATTAAAATGAAATACTGCTTAGCAATATACTTAGCATATAGGTTTATTTTTTTATTTTTATTTTTTTATCCTCACCCAAGGACATTTTCTCATTTTTTGTTCAGATAGAGTGGGAGGGAGAGAGAGAGAAACATGGATGTGAAAGGGACACATCGAGTGGCTGCCACCCGCACGACCAACCAGGGCCAGGGACGAACTGCAACCGAGGTACGTGCCCTTAGTGGGAACCGAACCTGGGTCTCTCTGGACCACAGGCCAGCGCTCTCACCGCTGAGCCAAACCGGCTAGGGCGCATATAGGTCTACTAATTTCTTCTTTTGTACTCATTATCACTAGCAACCTGATTATTATCCAAACTTTACAGATTAGTGTAAGAAGTAAACAATTTGACAGTTAATAGCTAATAAATTATTTTTGATTATTTATGACACTCTATATCTTGCTAAGATATTTCCTGTGCAAATGTTTCAGCAACATGAAGTTGAATAATTGGTAGTGCATTGACTTCATGAAGAATTCAACTAAAGCATAACACACATATTCACCAGAATTTATATTTATTTTTGGACAATTTCCAAGTAGAAACAGTTACTATAACACTTAAGTTTGTTAATTAGATATATGTACTTTTAGTTGACTCTGGTGGAATTTTAAGCCAATGTACAAATAAGATTGTTATTCTACTCCGTCTCCCAGACAGAACATTATATTTTGGCTCACTTGAAATATTTTTGAAAAATATAGAAAAGGTTTTGGAATTGAGAATTAACATAGTAGTCTAAAAAATGGAAAGAATCCACATTGGGTCCAGGTTTAAGACAGTAATGTAGCAATCTAAAGTTTTCTAGAAATTTTCAAGAGGCAAGAGGAATGATTTTTGATATACTAAGTATGAAACTGAGTTACCAATGTGTTGGGAAAATATTGAATTTAAATCACATTATTGGGGAGCTCTCACATACTATATTTTTAATCAGTTTGAGGCATGTGACTCACTGTTTTGTTAAGTAATGTAAGACAGAAAGAATGTGAAATTCTATCATTGTTGTGAGTGTTTGAGTTTCTCTGCACAACCGCTGCTAGAAAGATGTGCTATCACTATGTAAGTTTGCTAGGGTTGCCATAACAGAGCACTACAGACTGGGTGGCCTAAACAACAGAAATTTATTTCCTCACAGTTCTGGAGGCTAGAAGTCTAAAACAAGGTGTCAACACGGTTTGTTTCTTGTGAAGCCTTTCTCCATGACTTCTAGATGGCTGTTTTCTACTTGTGCCTTTAAATAGTCTTTCTTCTGTGTGTATTTGTCCAAATCTTTTTTATCAGTCTTATTGGTTAGGGGCTACCTTAATGACCCCATTTATGCTTAATTACCTCTTTAAAGGTTCTGTTTCCACATTCAGTCACATTTTGAGGTACTGATAGGACTTCAAAATATGTATTTGGGAGGACAAAATTCAGCCTGTGATAATCACTATTCTCTTGTCCACCATATCTTTCACCTGTAGAAATTAATATTCACCCTTAATATGGTAGCACTGAAGTAATAGGGGAAAGGTGCCATGTATAATAGTATCTGCATTAATAAACTCATTTTAATAAAAGCAACTAATTGATATATTGAGATGTTACCTCCAAAATGTTCAAAAAGTTATTACAATCCCATGATTTCTATATTTTGATTATTTAAAATTTTATAAGGATTATTTATTGAAGAATATATTTTGTGTTAAGAAATAATTTTACTTTTTTGTTAATCCACACTGGAGGATATTTTTCCATTTGTTTATTTTAGGCAGAGTAGAAAGTGAGAGAGAGAGAGAGAGAGAGAGAGAGAGAGAGAGAGAGAGAGAAACATTAATGTGAGAGAGACACATGGACTGGTTGTCTCCCACACAACCCTGACAGGGGCTGAAGATCAAACCTGCAATCCAGGTGTATGCCCTTGACAGAATCGAACCCGTGACCCAATGCTCTAACTACTGAGTCAAAGCAGCCAGGGTTAATTTTACTTTTGATTCACTATCTTTTTCTTCTGTTTCTTTCCTACCTTATAGAATGTAATATCATTTCTTATACAACGTTTCGAGTAACATTACAATTATACCCCAATTTTTCCAGAGTACAGAAGTTCATGATATAGATTGAATCACAATAATGGTAGAAAAATAAATATTTTAGTGATTTCATTGCTTCTCATACTGCATGGACTCTGCCTTACTTTAATTTCCTGAATAATTCATGATATCTATGGGAATTGTCCCTGTGTGCTCATGAACTTATCTTCTGAGCTAGTTTAAGGCGATCCTCAATTTCATTCTTCTGCTGCCATGTGTCAAGATGACTCATCTTAACCAACAATTCTGTGCTGACACCTCCAATCTTGCCACAATATAATGAAGTCACCTATCAGCTGCTGAAATGCTGCATAAAACTACCAAAACATGATGCCCTTCAGTGCTTTTTCAATGCTGCAGTTGTAGGTTGATCTATGCTCATAAAATAGGTAATGTTCCCAATTCAGTGTCCTCACTCTCACAACAGTCCTAAAAGTAAAGATAGCTTTCTTCTTCACCTGATTTTATTGCATAGTTTAATATGAAGTGTTGATCATGCCCACAGTGTTCTATGGAGATTTAATCAAACAACCCTTTTGGTATCACTTGATCTTTATTGTGAGTCCCATTCTATGAAATCACCTGCCGAGCTACTACTTCTAACTGGGAGTCCCCACACTAAACTCCGTCATTCCAGGCTGGAAGCATTGGCCATATTATTATTGAATAAAATAGATGTGTTTGACTCCCTCTTCCTTTACAATGAATTCTTGCTCAGTTACCCCTTAGGTCATATCATTTACAGAATTCAATTTTCATTTTAAATGTATAAGAATTGAATTAATTACTGTCTAAGTTATCAGCTCAGAGTATTTATTTCCTTTCCTTTTTTTGCCTTGCCTCTTCAATTTTTAATGCATCTTTATAATCTAGGTTAGAAATTTATCCCATGATATAAGTCTTCTAGGTTAAAATCTTAATTATATTATATAAGTGATTTATTTAATGTGTCTAAGACTCAGTTACCTCATCTATAAATGAAAGATAAATATAGTGCTGGCTCCATTATTGTAAGTATGAATATAACTTTCATAGCACTAACAAATTTCTTAAGCAATGGCTATTATATAATAAATACTCAATAAATATTAGGTATTATTATTCCTTATTTGATTAGCCAATTTGGATACTATCTTTTGGCTAATTTACCTCCTCCCTTAATTCCACAGTAATTATTACCATTATTCTTGGCTTTATTGTGCTTCTCAACACAGAAGTTTAGACATTTATGCTAAATTTATTGAAAATCAAGCCATCCACTGCAGTTAAGTTTAAGCTCCTGATGCCACCAGAGAAGTAGTATTTGATACATTATTTGAATTAGTTGAGTAAAGGAATAAGAAATCTTTATTTCAGACCCTCCATCCACCTTATTTGCATGTCTTCTGATCATGGGAAGACCATAGCTAGGCAGTGTTTCCTGAGTCTGCTTTTATTCTTCATTCTAGATGTATTTTTGCTTTCTTAGGAACCTTTAGTTTATTAACTGAATCCCCCTTTTCAGTGTATTGTTCTTAAAATGATTGTTCAAGTCAAAGAAGTAAAGTTAAAATAAAAATATTGGTGAAAAAAAATAAGCAGCAATTCCAGGGAAAAAATATTTTCTCTGTTTTTATGTGAAGACTTTTTTAATAGTAAAAGGACAAGAATCTAAGCCATAAAACTTTAATTCTGACTCTTGGTATGTGTAGAATATATTTTCATTTACTTTTCTCTCTGATTCCACTTTCCCCACTTCATCCTGATGGCTTATATACATCAGTACTAATATATGGCAAATTTCCATATTATCACAATTACATTTAGACAAAAACTAGAAAGCTTCTAACACACAATATCCTTTTCAAAGACTGTATTTACTTTCTTGAGGCTCATGCCTTATCCCTGTTACCCAGGACACTGGTCATCTGCCCACCAGAGAAACAGATTGTGTTGGTATCTTTTATCCATTATCTCTTTAAACTAAATATCCACAGTGTACTTTTCAATAATTTATTTTTGAAATTATCTTAAAATTTATTATTTGTATGTTGTATCATTTAACAATTAATTTTTAAATAAAATTTACTTCCCCAACTTATTAAAATAAAACTTTTATTTTGAATAATTCTAAATTTACAGAGAAATTGCTAAAATAGTACCCAGTTCCCGTACAACTCACACCCAGTTTGCCCTAATTGTTTGCATCTTGCATATCATGGTATATTTAAAACATTAAGAAACCAGTACATATTTATATATTACTATTTACTAAATTCCAGACTTAAATTAGATTTCATCAGTATTTCCACTAATGTACCTCCTTTTTCTCTCTTCCAGGGTCCAATCCAAGATCATATAATGCACTTAGCCAAAATTTTTGAAGAACATATTTTTCATCATTTAACTTTCTTAGAATCTAAACTTTATGAAAATAAAAATGCAACAATCTGATACATTAGCTAACTTTATGCCAAATGTGAAGCAGGTATAAAAGACATTCTTCCAGTTCCTGGAAATGTGTCACTATCAATAAAGTAAATAATAGGAAAGATAATAAAAGAAAGTTTTTAGTAACTCAGTTACATAGAGTCTTTTTCTAAAAATATTGCTTACGTTTTGCAATAACTATGAGCATTACAAAGCCTGGATTCCAAAAACACATGAAAATAATATTCTTGAGTGGAAATAATATCGTGATCATGATCATGGTATCTATGCTAGGTTAATGGAAAATGCCAGGAAACATGTTATTATAAAATAGAAGAAATCCTGCTGTCAAACTGTCAGTTAGCCATAAATAGCCAGATAAGTTTGAAAACCTACTGGGAAAAAAAAAATAGTTATTTTCCAGAAACAATAGCATTTAATTGTATTATATCTTAATATTTAATTGTACAGACTTCATTGGAAAGGGGTACATTTAAATTCACATACCTTACTTTCATTTATGATACTGTTTGTATCAATTTATCATTGCTATTTACTGATATGCTTCACTTGTAAGAGAAGGTCAAACAGTCCTCCTCCAGGGCATTTCAATCATTGGCAACAATTCTTATTTGCTGATCATAAATGTACTTTAGATTTCTGCATTGTTATTTTATGTAATAATGTCAAGGGCAAACATTCTCAAGCATGTCTAATAACATTGAGATCTATTTTCTTTCCACTACAATTCAGTACCCCAATAAATTTGAAGATAACGGAACAATTATTTAGCTTGGTAGGGGTATTAGACTTTTTTCAAAAGATTCTGTTTTTGTTTTCTAACTGCCCTCATTCTTCTTAGTTTGGAGAATGTCTGTGACCAGAAAAACCTGAGGTATAAGAGAGGAGTCTGGTGGAAGAAAAAACTCTACTACTTTTTCTGTGCTATCCTTATTCTTGATTCTATTGAAACAATAAACAAGAATAATGATTCTGCATGTAAATAATGCATGAATTGAATTAAAAAGGTATAGTAATTTAGAAGAGGCAACCTATATGATATATTCTTATTTACAATGTTTTCTTATGATGAAAAAATTTTAATAGTCACTTAGAAAATGTACAAGAATAAATGAGTAAGAGCTACCTGTCTACTTAAGTAAAATGTGTGTTCAGTGCTGTGCTTCTTTGTAACAAATCAGTAGACTATAAGATTCCAATAGTTAAATCTGTGCATTCTCTTCCAAATCATTTCATCTAAATAGCAGTCTCTTAAAAGTTATTTTCTGAACAAATAAGTTAATGAATGCTACAGTGTGGGATCTATGGAGGACTATTTTAATTGCTCATAGGTGTTTTATTTTATTTTGAAATATTTTTAAATAAGTAGTAGATATTACCCATTTACTCTCATTTATGTTGCAAATACTTTCTTCCTTCTTAGCATTATCTTACAACTTTTTAAATAATATTTATTTTTCCATACAATTAAAAATATTTTAACACATTGAAACATTTTAGAGTCTTATCTTAAGATTTACATTTCATTTCATGGAAACAAGTTCCCCACAATCAACTTTTAAAAAATGTAAATTTTATACATTTTCAAGCATTACTGTTTTATGTATAATGTGAAGTCAGACGTTGCTCTCAGATTTCCAGAGGTTGACTTTGTATCAGCTCCACTACTTACTCATCATGTGATCTCATTCAAGTTACTTATTTATTCCTCATTGTTCTTGTCTAAAAAAAGGAGGGAAACAATAATTTTATCAATTATTAAGAATAAATCAGCAAATATAGAGAGGACAGTTTGAAGAATAACTTGTGCATAGTAATCATCCAATATGCCAGATATTCTTTTCATATTTTTATTTGAATTTGTTTTGTACAGTTTAAGAGAATTCTAAAGTTATGTGTATATTTTAATAGACTTTCAATTCCCTTTGCAAATTAATGTAAATTATCCATCTTTTTACCAAAGACTTAAAAGGTGTCTTCTTTTTTTAAGTTGACTTTTAGAGAGAGGAAGGGGGATAGAGTGGAGAGAGAGAGAGACATGTGAGAGAGAAACATTGATCAGGTGCCCTGAGTGGGAATCAAACGTGCCACCATTTGGTGTATGGGACTACACTCCAGCTAACTGAGCCACACCTGCCAGGGCAAATGTGTCTTTTATAAAATCTAAAATCCCACCTACAAGTGGGTCTATTTCTGCTTTTTCATTTTATTCTATTGATCTGTTTATTGATATGTCATTCATGTACAGTTTTAATTACTTTAACATAATGAATCTTAATACAAGTCATTCATCATTCCCAAATCTCCTTTTTTCTCTTTCTCTCTCCCTCTCTTTTCCCTTATTAAAATTTGATTAGTTTCTTAACCATTTTCTTTAAGAAAAAAATTAGAAACAACTTAAGAAACATTGGAATTTCAACTAAAAGTGATGGAGTTTATAAACCAATTTAGAGATAAAAGTCAATGTTACAATATTGACTCGTTAAAAATAAATACCCTATACTTTATTGATTCATGTCTTCTTTTGTTTATTCCTGTAAAAATGCCATAGTTTTCTAATACACATTCCGGCACATTTTAAAAATAAATCTATAATTTCAGTTGCTATTTTAATGGGCCATATTAAGATGTAAAATGATTTCAATAAATTGATTCTTAAAATAAAAGTAAATTTAAAGCCTCCATTCACCATCAACCAAAATTCATGACACCTTCATAGATAAAAGCACTATGTTCATTGCAGTAAATGTACATCCCCGAACTCACCCACACACTTAAGTATTTATCAAGTATGTGTGGTACTATAATGCAGCTATTATTCTACAGCTTACTTTTTCACTCCACTCATTGTCTAACTCATTTATTATCCTCTGCATGCTATGGATAAGTATTCTTTATTTAAGTAATTATTAAGAAAATTAATCTTGTCCTGGGTAAATATATCTAAATTTTCTTCTGGTAACTATCTCTATTCAAATCACAGTTGATGTGTTTTATATGTAGTTATGTACACCTTGATCTAGACTTAAGCATAGGACATAAATCTAGCCATTTAGATTGGCTAACCTGCCTCAAATACTAAGACACTGGTGTGCGACGAAACCTGTACTGAGATCACGGAAAGAAGCATTTATCTTTTCCATCCTGTACTTCAGTCTGAGAGGATGTGGGGGACCTGTTAGCAGTCCTCTTCCTACCAGTCATTTGATACTAGATGACACATGCCATACAGAAGAGAGGACCTATTAATATTGATCTAATTAAAGAAAAATAGAAATGATTGGATTTGGGATCTCTATGTCTTAGTAGATTGTTTTATATGTATTTTCTGGAATTTAATTCTTGTCTGTAAGTCTTATAATCACACATATTTGATAAATGGAAATTACTTCTATATCCTATGTCTAAAATAAATGCAAAACTCCCCACAAATTCCAATCTTAATCAAGGCAAACTATATATAAATAGTGACCACTATAGGGTAACTGAAACGAAAATAATATCAAAGCAAAAATTGTACAGGACAAATTTAAACAGGCAAGGAAAACTTTATTCAAGGCTATTGCTTTGAAATTAAGTACTAGGAAGTTTTTAAGAGCCAACCGGTGTTCATAGGCCATCTCTGTTTGCTAATTAACTTTGTACTCCCCTCCCCCTAAAGATAAACTTTCCATAAATTCATAACAGGAGGTAATTTTAAAACTTGGTGCAAGGCACCTGCCAATGACAGGTTTCTACCCTTTCACAAAAACTGGGAGAAAAGGGAGCACTACCATCCTTGACTATTACATTTTAATGGGATGGCTCCCAGGTCCTTGACAAAGATATCCCTGGGGTGGGATCTAGCAAAAACAGTTTAAGATTTACATGCTAGAGGTACTGAGGAAAAACTTACAAGGTTTCTAAAGTAAATACTCTTAAAAAATAGGAAACTAGTAGCCAAGAGTGAAGAAGCCCGCCTTGCAAAGTTCAGTTAAGCTGAAGGAACATTCAGGCATTCATGGTCAGCTGCAAATACCCAACTGCTTTCACAAGCATCTCAGACGAAGGTCTTAGTACAATTTGTCCTACTTTGGAAAAAAATTGCTTCTAGCTATTTTTTAAATATACCACGATTTACAGAGATTTGCAGGAGAACATGATTATTTTCGTTATTAGGGAAGGTCTTATGAATATATGAGCAAGTATACTAGGAAATTTGTTATTACAATTAAGAGCTCACTCTGATCCTGTTTTGAATTTAAATTCTGTCACTTGACAATATGAAAGCTTAGAAAAATTATAGCACATATCTAGATTTAATTTCTTTTTCAATAAAATTGCCTGATAGTTAGGATTTTGGCCAGAATTAAATTAAATAAAATTTGAATAATATATTGAAGAGCATGCAATACACTTTATTTTGAAGATGATTCATGATTTTTTCCAAAAGAGATAGAGCTGATAAAAGTGAATTATTTTTAATGTCTATGAAAAAAGTCAAAGTACTCCAAACTCTTTAAATTCTACCTCCTTCCAAAGTCAGCAGAAACAAAAGTGACTTCTCTGTAAGCATCTAGTAAAATAACTGCATTTCCAATTTTTTACAACTGAAAGTTGAACTAATATGCTTCTAAATGTGGAATTACCCACAGATTGGCTGGCTTCCTCAAAAGCTATTTACCAACAAATATTTATTCAGAGCTTAAAAGTCCATATCCCCATTAGGAACTCTTCTTAACATTCTTTAATTTAAATTTTCATCTAATATGCTTAGACATACTCTTAGTTCTAAGGCATTCTGGGACATTTAACACATCATAACTACTGGTAAAAATATCTGAAATCATAATTAAAAGGATGAATGATTGGTATAAAAGAAAAAGATATATAAACACCTATTGATCATTTTCAATTGTTATGTCAATGATAAGATATAACTGTAAATCATAAATTGTCAGCATTTTCAAATTAATTATTCACTCTGTTTGTATTCTAGATATTCCAAGAAAATTAACATCATAAATAATTTTACTTTTTTTGGTAAAAAGGTAATTAAATTTTACTTGATCCCTTATTTTCAATACACCTGATTACAGATTATTTTAGAACTGAAACTTATACAAGTAGGCAAAATATTTTATATAGTTTACTTTATTTTATTTTATTTTTGTTAATTTTCACTAGAGTATATTTTTCCATTGATCTTTAGAGAGAGTGGAAGGGAGGGAGGGAGAGAGAGAGAGAAACATCAATGTGAGAGAGACACATTGATTGGTTGCCTCCCGCACGACCCCAACCATGGCCAGGAATCAAACCTAAAAACTAGGTATGTGCCCTTGACCAGGAACTGAACCTGTGACCCTGCAGTTTATAGGCTGATGCTCTAACCACGAAGCTAAACCAGCCAGGGCCATATTTTGTATAGTTTTAATCTAATTTAATTTTATTCATTATATCAATATATTTAAAGGGTAATATTTTTCAAATTATATCTTTGATTTTATTGAAATCACCCAGCAAAGTTAGAGGGTATTGTACTATAAGTTTTTGTGTCTCTCTGAATAATAATACTATATAACCAAATAAAGTCAGTGAAGTGTATACAATCATATTATCTAATGCTGTTTGTTATCCTTTAACATATGCTTCCTTAGAGATAAAGAAAAATGAGTCCTCGTCATACAAGTAATAAACACGGGCAATTATGCATAATTACTGAGATTAGGTTCCAATTAAGGCTCAATTTCAATAATATCCCAATCCACAAATCTTTTCAAGTTTTTAGTGACATGACAGAAGATCAAGGTAACTCAAGATGTAATCTCTATTCATGTTAAAGGTAAAATCAGTTTGATTAGGTGTTTTCTGCATGTGTTCCAGTATTCTATCAGCTCAACATGGTCAAGAGCATTTCTCCATTTTCCTGAGTATTTGCACAATTATCTCTGGTGACCTTTCAGAGCAAGAAAGAGTTTTAATATCCCCAAACTACATTTACCACTTGAAAATATGCAAAAGAATCACTTGTCCCATTGGTTTTACCTATAAAAGGATGTTTTAAATGTCAGTTGAAATGTTGCATAACAAGCTTTAGAATATTTTCTGCTTAAGCTTTATAGTATCCTTACAGAACAGCAATAAAGTCTTTATATTATGTATTGTTAATAAAATCACGTGATAACACAAAATAACATAAAAAAAATGTAAAGTACTGAGTGGGTACTAGACTTATCAGAGAGATCACTTTGTAAGTTATATAAATGTCTAATCACCATGTTATGCACCTAAAACTAATGTAATATTGAATTTCAACTATAATTGAAAAACTAAAAAAAAATCTGTTTCTATAATATATCTTCCTTTGAGAATTATGATTTTACTCTCATTGCGTTTAGAATTTCCTTTTTATCATTTATGTTCAGAAGTCTTAATAAAATAGGTTTGGATATAGATTTATAAAAGAAAATATGGGTTAAATTTCATTAAGAAGAAAGAAAAATAAAGTTATTATTTTTTTGTTTGCTTTCAAAAAACACAAAGCTAAATATGACTGCCATTTCCATGGTAAATCTATTGTTGTAAATATCAAAATTATACCATTAAATACAATGCACATTCTAATCTAAATTATTTTATAAGTATTAGATATCTATTCTACTGTACCTTATATATAAACACTATTTAGCTCATTATAGATAGTAATTTTTAATAAATTAACTCTTGAATGCTATAATGGGCCAGGCACTATGCTAAATTGCTCTGCATACTTCCCTATTAAATAATAGGTAGTATTATCACTTTCTACAGGTGAGGAACTCCTGGCTTATGGAGTTTAAATAACTTGACTGCTGTAGCTATTAAGTGGTATAGCTGGGGTTTGAACCCATGTAATGGCATTGTATGCTTAACAAATTGACCCATTCAGAGTAAGCAACCATATTGATTTAAATGAAAAGATGTACATAACTTGTTATCACACTATCTTTTAAGCAGAGAGCATACTAGGAAGGGGATATACTTGTCTTCC
This sequence comes from Tadarida brasiliensis, assembly GCA_030848825.1. Classification (NCBI taxonomy): domain Eukaryota; kingdom Metazoa; phylum Chordata; class Mammalia; order Chiroptera; family Molossidae; genus Tadarida; species Tadarida brasiliensis. The sequence goes on from CM061266.1 coordinate 68,517,800, forward strand.
GGAGATAGAACCAAACTTCATACCATATTTAGGCCTCATCTAGGGGGAAAACAAATTGATTATAATGAATTGTCTACATGGCATTCAGTGATCAGATCAACTGTAGTTTCTTTAGTCTTGCACACTTACAGCCAGGGAGCTTTCTTGGTCTGTTTTTGTATCATTTTTACTCCATTTTCTTATTGTTTCTTTACACTGTTTACTCTCTTTTACCCATCGAATTTGTATGTGTTTATTGAAATAACATGTAACCAGCAAAAAAAAAAAGTTGGAAGCATATATCATGGGACAAAAGAAAATGAAAATATTTAAATAAGAGACTTGGAAGGAATCACAATTCTATTTTCATCTACTCACCTTTAGAAAACTGTTTTGTTTTTTTTTTCCATAGTCTGACATTCACTTAATAAGAAAGTATAAGGTACATTGTTCCATTTATTCAAACAATTATCCTTCCTCCTTAATAGCAGCACATTGGAAAATGGCAAAAGGTGGGAAATCATATCTTCTACCTTACTGATGATTTTTTTTTCAATTACAGTTCACATCCAATATTATTTTGTATTAGTTTCAGGTGTACATCATAGTTGTCAAAGTGTTCCCCCCTGATTTTTCATGTATACACATTGCACCATACATAGTTATTAAAATATTATTGACTATATTTACTATGCTGTACTTTATATCCCTGCGACTATTTTGTAACTACCAATTTGTACTTCTTAATCTTTTCACCTCTTTCACCCAGCCCTCCAACCTCTATCCCCTTTGGCAACCATCAATCTGTATCTTTGAGTCTGTTTCTATTTTATTTGTTCATTTATTTTCTTCTTTAGATTCCATATATTAATGAAATCATATTATGAATTGTTAAACTGTGAAGACATGTAGGTGTAAACCATTTGCTACATATAGCACCAAGAAGATCCTAAAAATGAAATGTTTACAGAAAAAAATGATTAATGAACAAATATTATAACTTGGAATCTGACAAATATTTCCCAAACAACATAAAACCATGTATTCTTCAATGGTAGGCCTGGCCTATCAATTTCCAAGCAACTTTCAGGAATATATACATTAAATATCAGATGTAGCAGGATATCAGACAGGATCAATTATCTGGTGGCAACTGAAGTAACAGTAAGTGAAAAAATCATGCTGGGAGTCCCCATTGTGTTCCAATGCATTTTCTAATAACCTACTGAAAATAAAGGAGTAGTGTGCTATGGACTGAATGTTTGTGTTCCCCACACCACAAGTTAATATGCTGAAGCCCAAACCTCCAATGTGATGACATTTGGAGCCAGAACCTTTAGAAAATATTTAGAGTTGAATTAGGTCATGAAGTTGGGGCCCATTTTTTTGTGTGTGGCCTTTATAAGAAAAGGAAGAGACTAGTTCCATTCTTTTGCATATGGCTTTTCAATTTTCCTAGTACCATTTATTAAAGAGGCTTTCTTTTCCAGTATGAAGGTTTCTCATAAAATTAAGAATGGAGTTACCATATGACCCAGCAACCCCTCTTCTTGGTATCTACCTGAAAAATTTGCAAACATTTCTTCGCAAAGATACATGCACAACTATGCTCAGTGCAGCACTATTCACAGTGGTTAAGACATGGAAACAACCAAAATGTCCTTCAATAGATAATTGGATAAAGAATGTTGGTACATATGTACAATGGAATACTACTCAGCCATAAGATAAAAGGAAATACTGTCATTACAATATTGATAAACCTAGAGAATATCATGCTAAGTGAAATAAGTCAGTCAGAAAAAGTTAAGAACCATATGATTTAATTCCTATGTGAGATATAAAACTGAAACTCATAGACACAGACAACAATATGGCAGTTAGCAGAAGAAAGGGGGTGGGGTGTAGTAAAGGGTAAAGGGAGCCAAATAAATAGTGGTGGAAGATGATCTGACTTTGAGTGGTGGGACACAATGCAATATACAGATCATGTATCATAGAAATGTACACTTGAAATCTATATTATCATAAACCAATGTTACCCAAATAATTTTAATTTAAAAAAAAATGCCAAAACGCCCTGGCCGGTTTGGCTCAGCGGTTAGAGCGTCGGCCTGCGGTACAGAGAGACCCGGGTTCGGTTCCCGCTAAGGGCATGTGCCTCGGTTGCAGTTTGTCCCCAGCCTGGTTGGTCATGTGGGTGGCAGCCACTCGATGTGTCCCTTTCGCGTCGATGTTTCTCTCTCTCTCTCTCTCTCTCTCTCTTCCTTTCTCTCCCTCCCACTCTATCTGAACAAAAAATGAAAAAATGTCCTCAGGTGAGGATAAAAAAAAAAAAAAAGCCAAAAAAAAAAAAAGAAGAGAAGAGTAAGAGTAAGAGTAAGAGAGATCTTTCTTTCCCCAGGAGAGCACAAAAGCTTTGTGAGAGAATGCAGCAAGAAGGCAGCCACCTGCAACCCAAGGAGAGAGTTTTCCCCAGATAATGACCCTGCTCAAACATTAATCTTGGACTTCCAAGATCTTCCTGAAATATGTGAAATAAATTTCCATTGTTTAAACCAACAAGTCTATGGTTTTGTTTTGGTAAGTCAAACAAAATAAGACAGGGTGGTACCACCCAAGTCCTGTCTCCATCTGTCACCCCACTTTGTCTTCTTCTGCCACCTCACACAGCCTACTTCCCTCTGGCAAGCACCATATTGTTGTCTGTGTCCATGAGTCCTTTTTATTTTGCTTAATTCCTTCACCTTTTCCACCCAGTAGCCTCCACCTCCTTCCTTCTGATGGTGTGTTAGTCTGTTCTCTGATCCATGAATTTATATGCACTTTTTAGTTTATTTTGTTCATTAGATTCCACATATAGGTGAAATCACATGGTACTTGTCTTTCTCTGACTGGCTTATTTCACTTAGCATAATGTTCTCCAAGTCCATCCATGCTGTCGAAAAGAAATTTTTTTTTTCACTGCTGAGTAGAATTCCATTGTGTAAATATACCACAGACTTTTTAATCTACTCATCTACTGATGGACACTTGGGCTGCTTTCAAAATGAAACTAGAATACCTTCTAAGACTATACACAAGAATAAACTCAAATAGATTAAAGACTTAAATGTTAGACCCCAAACCATAAAAATCCTAGAAGAAAATGTAGACAATAAAATCTCAGACATTTATCGTAGAAATATTTTTTCTGATATATTGCCTTGGGCAAGGGAAACAAAAGAAAAAAATAAAGAAATGGAACTTCATCAAATTAGAAAGTGCACTTATTTTGCTCTCATATTAAACTGGTAGTAAGGCTATGTATAAAATTTTATGTGGAAAATTTTTTCTTCAGAATTATAAGAGGAATGTTCAAGTTTCATATGCCTTCCACTTTCCCTGGTAAGATTGATGACATTCTCATTTTTTATTTTTTATGTGAAAATATTAGTTATGATTATTTTTCTTACAAGAATCTTGACAAATATAATTAAATCACTATTCTGATTCTTTTTTTTTAAATTGTTTTTTCTTTCTTTTAGAGCGAGAGGAAGGGAGAGGGAGAGAGAGAGGAAGAGAGAGATAGAAACATTGATGAGAGAGAACATCAGTTGGTCGCCTCTTCCATGCCCCTCAGTGGGGATTTGGCTCACAACCTGGGCATGTGCCCTGACTGGGAATTAAACTGGCAACCTTTTAGTGTATGGGTTGATGCTCAACCACTGAGCCACACCGGCCGGGCACTATTCTGATTCTTAATGATGTACCTTCTTGTAAATCAATTTCAAACAATTGTGCTTTAACTCAGTGATGACTTACTTCAGTCTGGGAAATATTGCACATATTTACTTAATTACCTATTGGATGATTATTTTTCTCCACTCTCTTACTATGGGATAATTCATTTTAAGATATTGGACCTCCTGAAGTGTTTCTGTAAATTTAATGTGTTTATTTTTAATATTTTTTTATTGATTTTTTTAGAGAGTGGAAGGGAGAGAGAGATAGAAACATCGATGTGAGAGAGAAACATCCATTGGCTGCCTCCTGCACACCCCCTACTGGGGATTGAGCCCACAACCCAGGCATGTGCCCTGACTGGGAATCAAATTGGGACCTCTGAGTCCATGGGACAATGCTCAATCCACTGAGGCACATTGGCCGGCTGTTTCGGTAAATTTAAACTAAGGTAACAGTCATGAACAACAATTTTGATTTGACTGGAATAAAGTAATGTATCATTTTTCATAGTATGTTTCACAAAATGAGAGGTCTCCAAGTTGTTAATAGGAATTAAACAAAACATATGGTTCAGAGTTCATATTACCTTGGGAAATACAACGCTGAACAAAATTATCAATTTTTTAAATTGTAAATATTATCAGAATATTTAAAACACCATGTATTTTGTAGTTTTTCAAAAAGAAAACATGCTGTAGAACATACACCTATAAAAATATTATTGGTTTTAGAGAGCATATTAAAAAATTATCTCTTAATAGTAAAATGCAAGTCTAATATGATGACCTTGATTTTGCTGTATGCCTTCAGAAAACTTTCATTGTAAAATATCAACAATTTAAAATTACCTCCAAATACACAAAAGTCATCATATTTTAAATTAAGAATAACAACATAATTATTCAACGTAAGGGAACATTTTATTATTCTGCTTTGAAGAAAGAAAAACAAAAAGAAAAGGGAAACAAGACCACCTTGACTAAAATAACACATCAAGAGACTAGCTAAGTGTTACTTCATTTAATAAACATTTAGGGAGAACCAGTGGGCCAGGTTATGAGACCGCGGAGAGCGAAGGCTGTCCACCACTGAGGAAATTCATAGCATGATATCAGGCAAACCCCTAGTGACAGTTGCAGCTGGTAAGTACCATTTCAGTGGCAAACACATTGTTCTGAGCTCACAGAAGCTGACACTAATTTAGGATGGCCAAGTGACTGTGGTTAATATAAGCTTTTTTGAGGAAGTGATATCTAAATCTTTAAATGTGACTAAAAGGAGCAGGGAAAGAGGTGCTGAGATCTTTCACTCAGAATGAGAACTCTTTATGGCATTAACTCTGGGCTAAATATTAAAATTAGCTGATTCACTGTTGTTTTTTCTAGTCCACTTCTCTGACAAATAATAATCCCATCATCAGGTAGAAGAGTGTTTGTTTCTTTTGTTTTGTTTTGCTTTATTTGCTGTTTTCCCTCCAGATATGCAGTCCTTAACATCCTGAAGTAGAACTGAGTTAAAAGCCGATGTTCAAGTATCTTGCTGGTTTAAAGAGAAGCTTATGGCAATCTATGGTTCTATTAAGGTTATTTAGCACAAGTTTAGTTAATTACTCTGATTTTTGTATGTGTGGCAATGTATTCATTAATGGAAGTTAAAGATTAACAGCTTTAGTTTTCCTATATATTAATAAAGGTTAATTAGTACTGTTTTATTTTAAAAATAGAAAAAGGAGAAACATCTCTAACAAAAATAAATTAATTTTTTAATATAAAAAAATCATGTGCAAAAAAAGAGAAATTATTAAATGCATAAAATGTTATGTTATTTTTCACCATAATTATGTAAGAAATTATCAGTAGCTTCTCAAAGAAAAGACCTGGGAGCATCTTCTATTATGGTGACAGCTGCTACCTTTGATAACAGCCAGAGTGTACAAAGGACACACTTTTCTAAAACAATAAATAAATAAAATAAAAATAAAAATAGAAAATTTATCAATTCAAAATAAGGATCATATTAACTATCTGGAGAAAGAAAGATATTATACAAATGATAATAATTTACAACATTCCCTATATTTTGCAATTATGGAAGCCTTGGGAATGTCTATTTTAATACAGGATCATCAACAAAAGGTACAATTCTGTGGTCATCTTTGACAATGTATCACACCAGCTATGAACCAGGTACAGCCCCTCTGCCTGGCCACTTTACATCTCAGCAGATGCTCTGTCAATGTGTAGTGAATTATAAAATTTCCATTTTTGTTTCCTTGTTCTGTTCTTTCACTAAAGATCAAGGAATACTTCTTTGGAAGCAGAAATCAATTACATCAGGAATCTTTATTCAATAATTTTATGTGTAATATTTTCCCCATCCATGATTTATTGTTTAAAAATCCTCTTTGTTAATCACTATCATTGAGTCCACAGATAAACTTAATTTGCAATAATTATGAAACATAATAGTTTTATACAAATTAAGAGAAATACACTTCATAATGTGTATTGTCATATTTTCAGAAACAGGGGAATATTTTGAGGCACGTTATTGATTTATTGGGGTCATTCGGGCAGTGACATAAACATTGAAGGATCTATTATCTTACTATGCAATGCAGTATAGAATATATAGATCAGTTTTATGACTAGGAAAATGTTTTATAATGCAGCATCAAAAAAATAGACTTACTTAAGACATTTAATACATCTTTGATATATCCCTTGGTGTTTAAACCCAGCAACATTTTATTATGTGAATTACATTCATAAAGTAGGAAGACCAAATTAAGTCTTCATTAGATTAAGATTACTTGTTCAAGAAATTATATTTCTCAAAGCATGAGGCAGAGCAGGGAGAAGGTTCTGTTTATTGTAGACTTTCATTACTAGTATTATAATATCAAATGTTGAAAAATATATTCAATAAACTCAAATTCATTTCCATATATTTTATTTATTTTTAAATATTCCAAAGGCAGTCATATGTCTTAGACAAGAAAGGATCTAGCAAATGTTCCATATAATAATCCTTTAGTGTTCTGCTTTTTCATATTACTATTTGCTCCTCATCTTGGGCTTATTTGAAGCCAGAAGGGCAGAGCAGCATGGTCTCCCAGGCCTGTAGTTACTGCTTCTCATTCTGACAAATCAATATAAAATGTGAGCCCGAAATGTGATATCATCAACCACATCTTCTGAGTTGCACAGCAGGAAATAAAGTTATTTCAGAATCCAGGATACAAAATGCATGTTTATTGTAACATAATTTTGCCAGGCAAATATTGAACTTTTATTTTCTCATAATATTGTGGTTTAAAATAGTTGATTCAATATTTTTGTAGGGTAAGCTGTAAAGTATATATCAGCATGAATATACCCCTTTTTATATACATGGGTTGACAATATCTATTATTTGAATGTAGGTCAATCTAATGGAAATCGTAAAAGAAGTAAAAATATGTTTTCAATACTTTACCTTTAATGATTCTATTGTTTATTTTATGCACATCTTTTCTGTCCTTTAGTATCCAGCGCTGTTGTGGTCTCTAGTCTATCTGGTATTTACTAAAACTGAACAAAGAAAGCACTTGTATGAATTTTTAATAAAATATCTCACTTTGGGCATAATTTCAACAAAATGAATAAAATATTTGACATTGAGTAGTTTCCCATATTGCTTACAATGTATGTCCTAATTTTTTAAACTCAGTGTATAATTATTAAAATTTGAGAATTTTAATATTTTGAATGGTAGGTATAATGATTATGGCTATATTTTAAGTCAAAGAATCATCTCTCTAAACCTCTGCTTCTTTGACATTCTGAAGTAAAGCTGGGTGAATAACAGCTTGCTGCTCAAATATTAGACTGGATTTCAGTGTCTTTCCCAAAAAGGGTGTCCTGGCATTTTTCATATTGTGAGAAGGCTTTGGCGTCACCTGGAGTTTACAGTGTTTGTGAATCTTGAAAACTCTATGATTAACACTGCACTGAGCCAGAATTGGGACTCATTACAACAATAAGACAAAGTCAAGACAGAAGGGAAAATACATTGTAAAGATACTACATATTTCTCCCAACCTATATTTCTCGGACTGAACTGGAACATAGTGAACCTAGATCTCAAGGTTTAAGAAAAAGCTTGTTTGTTTTTGAGAGGGTTATTATCACATCATTTATACATGAAGTATAATTTTAAATATTGTGTTCAGCAACAAGTCCCCTTTTCTTTTTTTTCAAAACAGCCTGAAGGCCTTTAAGGCAGAAAAGTTTTAGAATCAGGCTGAATGTTAGGAATATTTTAATGTTAAAAGGATTTTAGTGTTGATAACTTTAGATTATCGATCATTTATTGTTTATTTGTATTTACACTGTGATAGCATGCAAGACCAGTAATTTCTCCCAGCTATTAAGAGTAACTACTTTAGTTCATTAATTAGTTTATGACATGATATTACTTTTATTGAAACTGAAAACTTTTTCTCTTTAGTTGTATGGGGAAAAATAATTGTTAAATATACACAAAGGAAATCAACTTGGGATAACACTTAGGTACTTTATCAGTTAGTACGGTTCCAGATGTTTCAAGCATTGTCTGTCATTTCTATAGAATAAAGATGATATTTAATGAAGAAGAAAGAGGTTCAATGAAGAGGAAGGAAAAACTTGAAATAGTGTGATAGGGCCCAAGTAACGCACATGATTACTTCTTAGAAATTGAAGCAAAGTTCATCATTCAAACAGCTCTCAACAGTTTACCTCTTTAGAAGGATGTGTATGTTGTGTGTCAAATTTGAGTACACTGGAGTCACTCCTTAGGCAAGCCAGATTTTAGCTCACTAGGCGCTGGCGTCTATCCAGGTAGCTGGCACAGACTCCAAATAAATACGCATTGAAGACTAGTACACTGCAACAGCAATGTTAAATTAAACCTGACATTCTTAACAAAAAGATTCATTATGTGTATACTTTTGGGAAATCTGATTTGTTTCCGTAGTTCTCTTCCCTTGGTATTCTGTGCAGCTGGTGTAAAATAAAATCTGTTTCTGCCACCGTAATCTATTACTCATAATTAATACTTATGAAAATACAAATATTTACAAATCACCACAATTTAGTGAAATTAGTAAGATCATTGGCAACATTATTGTGCCGCTATTAGCCATTTTTAAAACTCCATTAACTTGAATTATGCTATATTGTGTTTCCCTAGACCGTACCCATCTTTATATAATAGTGGTGTCAAAACGGCACTAAAATATTTATCTAAATTTACCTCTAGAGGCTATGCTTGCCTTTTAGCCTCTTTAAATTATTGACAAATACTGTTTGAAAACCTCTAAGGAATTATTTTTTCTGGATTCACATAGTAGTCCTTTTTGCTGCTCTGTGGTAAATGCCAATTTCTTCATCTGGTGCACTAGGGTGACAGATACTATACGTATCATCAACAAACAGCCAGGTACAAATAACAATTCAGTTCCAGGATATCTGCTTGAACCACTGAGACAAAGACTTGCTACAAGATGAGATGTTTTCTCCCTTGACCACTTGTTAGTGGTGAACAAGCTGCAATGCTACTCACTCTTTTTTTTTTCTCCTTAATTCAAATTATAATGATAAGGAAAAGAAAGTGCTTTTCTGTCCTACCAATGGAAATCTCCATTACTTTATGCCTACTACCTATGAGTACATACCATATTTGCCTGCATCTGCAATGTATATGTGTGTATATCCTAAGATTATCTATCTATATTATTATCTAAATATATATAATCTAATCCAATTTGTATCCAGACTTAGATTTAATAATTTATTTTATAAAAACACATAACATTTTTCAAATTATATGTTTAATTATCTAGAAATATTTGATTTTTACATACATATATATAAAAGGGAGAAAAGCACAAAAGGGACATAAAAATATGTATATATAATAAACAGGTTTCCTTGTTATTCGAGAAAATATTATTTTACATTGCCTTTTTATGAGCCAATGTATTTGAAAGCAAATTTAGACTAAATATTATATACATTAATTCGGTTGTATAAATATTCAGTCTTGATAACATGGAAACTGAATAACAAAGACATTTTAGGAATATAATGAGATATCTAAAGAGAATTTCTCATAAGACTATTTCATAGTAGAAAGTAACTGAATTAGGTTTCTTCTATTTTAAGAGATCCCCAGCAATATTTGAAAGAAACAGCTTTTCTCTCTCTCTCTCTCTCTCTCTCTCTCTCTCTCTCTCTCTCTCTCTCTCTCTCCCTCTCTCTCTCTCTCTCTATATATATATATATATATACCCACACACACACACACACACACACACACACATATATATATATATTTTTTTTTTCCAGAAAGTGATATCAATACAAAAATATTAAATTTAATATTGGCAACTAAAATTAAATATGACATTAAAATCAATGTGTTATGAAAAATCAGGAATTTTTCTAAGAATACACAGGTGATTCAGTATTAAGAGACCATTTATGATGTCTATCATAGCCCGGCAGGTGTGGCTCAGTGGTTGAGCATCGACCCATGCACCAAGAGATCGCCTATTCAATTCCTGGTCAGGGCACATGCCCAGCTTGTGGGCCTGATCCCCAGTGGGGGGCATGAAGGAGGCGGCCAATGAATTTTCTCTCTCATTGATGTTTCTGTCTCTCCCTCTCCCTTCCTCTTTCTCTAAAATCAATAAAGAAAAAAAAATGTCCGTCATATTAATTTAAAAAGAAATAAAATACTAATGAATTACATTGGATTAGACCTGAAAAAATTGAAGAGACACACCATAACCTTGATCTCTCCAAAGATGTAGAAAATCAATTGATAAGATACAGATTCTGATTATAATGTTAAATGTAATCAGCATAAGTAAATAATCTCTAAATATGATAAAATCATACAATATATAATATAAATAAAATGGCATACAGTTATGAACAAGGAGACATACCCACTATTTCTCAGACACTTAAAAATATTATTGGATAATTAAATCAATGCTATTAGAGAAAAAGAAAGAAGAAAAAAATTAAACACATAAACATTGCAAAGCATAACATAATTAAAACACTATATTCATTTTGTATGACTATGTATCTGGGTCCAAAGAAGTACTTGCAAAATTATTACAATAACTAATTTAGTAAAATAACAGGTTATAGGTTTAACTTACTAAAATCAATAGCCATCATACATACAAACAAAAAAATTAAAAATATTGATGTAATGGAAGAGAAAACCTGATATATTAGAGCAAATGGGGAAATAGCATACTGAATTTTAAGCCTGACAGAAAATCTCCAAAATATATATGACAAAAGTATAAAATACTAATGAATTACATTGGATTAGACCTGAATAAATTGAAGAGACACACCATAACCTTGCATCGAAATTCAGTATCTTAAATATGCCACTTCTTTCTAGGTTAATTTATAAGTTGAGTGTAGTGCACATAAAAATACCATCAGGTGTTATTATGAAGCTAGTACAGCTGTTTATAAAGTTTATTTCAAAAATGACTGAGGTCAGAGAAGGAAACATGGACTTTTTATTAAGTAGTTTTGAGACAGCTAGAGAGCCATATTGAAAAAAATTGTAACTGTTTCTTAGAAATGAGAAATTTCAAATGGAACAGATATACTTTTTTTATTGTAAATATATAACAGACAATATCCATAATATAACAGTAAATCTCCATAATATTGGAGGGGAGAAAACTTTATAATTATCTCTCAAAATCTAGAAATAAGAAAATTTATGAAAAATTGATTTCATTAAAAAAGTTTAAATTACATAAGTTCATAATTGAGAGGGATATTTCGTGTTATGCAAAATAGCCAATTCGTTTAAAAGAGATATTTAAGAAACAATTTACAAGTCAATCCTTTAATCTGTTTTTTCCAAGTGATCTGAACTCCAGCATAATCAAATAGTTAATACTATTATGTTTTATTTATTGCAGTTCATCAAATAATTGAAAAGGAGTGACTACAAAAGATGGGAGAGATTTTGAGCATTGGGTGAGCTAGTGGAAAATTACTAGCTAAAGGACTGAAGTGGCAGGTTGTTCGATGTGATTAGGCCATCTGTATTTGCTAATTGGTGCTTAAGGAAGTTAAGCTGGAAGACAGAGTAGCTATTTTTCTGGATGATTACATTTTAAATGGATGGATGCTCCCGAGCTGTAGAAGATTTACACCCCAAGAGGGTGGAGAAAGAATTTACAATTGCAAGTTTTGTAAAGTAAATGTGCTAAGAAAAGGGAGGCAGGTCAGGGACCTGTAGTGAGGAAGAACCTGTCTAATTCACTTAAGGTGAGGGGAGTATTGAGGCCATCTTGGTCTCTGAACAAAGTAAAGTATAAAGTTATTGATACTCAACATTTATCTATAAGTTGTATTTCACCCTGATTATCCTATGATCAGATCAACTTCTAATGTGTCTTCTTGCTTTATTTTAAAAATTCCAGTCAACATTTATATAATTTGTGCCTTAATTGATGTTGATAATGTTCTCCTCATAGTATATTTTTCTTCATTACTTGGTTCAGGTAGATACATTTAGTATTTAATTTCAAAAATATTTTATTACTGCTTTAATCAGTTTTGTCAAACACATACTTTTAAAAAATGATGGCTACTTGCATATTTTGGTTTTAAAAACAGTAAACATTGTAAGTGGTGATCTATGTTCAAATATTCTGACACATTATGAACAAAATTCAAAAAGAAAAAAATTTTCATGACCTGAATCTCCGGTCAGAAATGCAAGCTTTAGGAATTTCAAATATCTTTATGAAAATCAAGCACATTCATATAGAATAGAACTTGACCTCATTATTTCATAGTAGAAAATAACTGAGTTAAGTTGTCAACAGATATTGATTAATTGCCTCTCCTGTGCCAGGCACTGTTTTAATGCTGGGAATGTAATCCAATAAATAAAACAGAGGAAGTGCAAATAAATGGATGAATGAAAAAATAAACTATTTATTTACTTAGTAAAATATAATTTATTAGGAAAGCACAATACAAGTCTAGTGGTGCCGTTATTGGAGAATTGCATGGATTGACTTTGTTTTGAGTGGGAGTGGGGTTCTTGGGGTACAGCTGGAATAAGCATTTCCAGAGACCCTCATGGGAAGATGATGTGTGGTAAAAAGCTTTATTTGCATTAAGTTACAACCCTCGTTTTGCAAAGTCCCATTTCCCTTAAATCAATCCTGGAAGAGGGGTAGCTGGGAATTCAGCAGACCTAAAAGCAAGGCAAGTGTCCAAAGTTTCCGTTCCATGGTGGAGCTAGGTCCCATGTAGCATCAAACTAGTTGTAGTCCATTAATCCATTGTGTGTGAGATCCATGTGGCTGTGAGCCATGTGGGCAAATGCAGGGGAACCCCCCCCCCCCGCCCCACAACCAGAGAGACAGAAGCACAGACAAGCAAGAGAGCAAGTAAACCAAGAAAGAACACGCCCTTCATTGAGGAGTTTCAATATCAAATCTTCCCTCACTTGCAGTGGCCATGCCCATTCTAGCCAATGTCCCATTCCCAGGTGTGATTGACAGACAAGCACCTATGTCACCCAGAACTTATTGGGCGTGCTTTTAAACGGCCTCTGTCCAGTCCCTTCCCTCATCGATCTATGTTCTAATATATGAGAAAACCAACTGAAATTGATTTTCTTTATAAATGATCCAGCTGAGTGAGAATATATATATAATAATAATATATGTGCTAATATAATGGAGTATTGTTGGGGCATACTCTAAACTCTTCTCAAGATTTTGCTTCATTATCATTTTTGGGGGTCCACCAGAAATAAGAAAATCATATGTTCTGAATAGATCCTTGTGGCACCCACAATTTCATTTTTCTCTAAGAGTGGCCTTTAAAGGGGGCAATGGTTGTTTTGTGATGGCACTTGTGGTCTCATTCAAATATATTTTCTTTGTCTCTCATTTTCCATTTGGATGGTCTGGAAGCAAGTGCCCATTGCTTTCTCCCAACTCTCCTTTAATGGAGCAGTGTCTAGATGAGGAGCAAAGAGAGAAATTAGATCATTTAGGGTAGTTCTGCTCTTTGGGAAAAACAGTATTTTCATTTTGTTATAAGTAATTTTTTGTAAGAAGTTCCAGAAAGTATGTAGAACAAGGGAAAACAAAGCAAAGAGACAGTTGTCCTAATTCATTTTCTTTAATTCAACTCAGTCTTTCTAGAAGATTGTATTAAGTTTAAGTGACAATTTGCTACAAAGTAATAAAGTATGGTTTGCCTTTTACCTTGCTTATGTATATTTATCTTGGGACAAAATTAACAAAAGCATAGTGCAGAAATTTTCTGATGGTTACATAATTAAAATGCTTAGTGCTAAGGGCTTTACATGAATTATGCTATTTAATCTTCATGATACACTTAAGAAAATGGGTATTATTATAAGTATTATAGAAAGGAAGAAACTGAGCCTTGGAGCAGTGAAGTAACTTGACTAAGATTAACCAAATAAGAAGTTTTGGACCTGGGACTCAAATTTATAAAATTTGATTATGGAACATGTGCTAACTCTTTCATATAATCTTTATTTGTACCTGTGCCTATACTATACTTATGTCAATATCTGTCAACATCTATAAACACATATATATATGCATGCATGTATGTATATATGTATATGAAATATAATGCACATATATAAATATGTATGGCTAGATATAAATATATTTTATTTAGGAGACATAACATAAATATTGATTAGCCCTGGCAGGTTTGGCTCAGCAGTTAGAGTGTCAGCTCGTGGGCGGAAGAGTCATGGGTTTGATTCCCAGTTAAGAGTATGTATCTGGGTTGCAGGTTCAATCCCTGGCCCCAGTCGGGGTTGTGCAGGAGGCAACCAATCAATGTGTCTCTCTCATATCAATGTTTCTCTCTCTCTCTTTCTCCCTCCCTCTCTCCCTTCCAGTTTCTCTAAAAACCATGGAAAAATATCCTCAGGTGAGGATTAACAGCAACAACAAAAATATTTTTGATTAATAATAATGTCCTTTTGTGTCATTATTCAAGTTAATTACCTTGTTAAGACAATAAAATTCTAGTGTATTTTTTAAAAGAGGAGTGCAATGAAATAAAATTTTCACAATTTCATACACATATAATAATCTAAATTTGCTGATGAGTGGGAAATAAGGTACAATACCCTCATTTGAAGATGATGTAGTTTGACCCCAGTATACGTAGATTCAAATACTTAGCTAGTGATAAATGATAGCTTTTTTTCCTAAGCTATGTTTCAAATTATCTTGATTCTTAGTATTAGGTCATTTATATGTATTTTACATTAAAATTAACTCTATTCTCTGTTCACTTTTACTGGGAATATTAAATTACACATGGACAAGCTGTACCTAAGCCAATAGTTGAGAACACAGTTTATACTGCAATGCAACGAATGGCAAATAATTTCACAATGAGGAGACTATTTGATTCTAAACTGAATAGTCAAGAAGAAAAATGTATTCATAGTATAGGCACAGTACCAAAACATAATGGAACAATGAATTATAAATAAATGAATAAATATAGGTGACTAAGCTAAGCCATATATTTATGTATGCACATCAGCCCAGGTAGATTCTCAATAAAGGAAGACATGTTTTTATAAACTAAATATGTATAAAGGCGATAACGCCATTACTAGGCATGGGATAGAAGACCTTAGGTGATTTTACATTTTTTACTTAACATTAATTAAAATTTGTTTTGTAAGTCGTGCAAAAAAAAAATTTGTAGAATTAAGTAGGTGTCAACTTTTTATGGTTATTTTCTAAATGGGAACTTCTGCTTACATTCACTTGAGGTCACCTTTCTCAAGCTGCTGAAAAAAGAAATTGATTTAGAATTGAATTGAAAAGGAAAGTCTAAATAAAACAGTTGTGATACATTTAGGAAAGTCTTCTTAATAAAATACTCCTTAAAGGTATCAGGCATTTGGACAAACCGAATTAATTCTCTTCATGACATAGGGAACCAAGAATAATATTTGAATCAGTAATTAACCTTGAGATTTTTAAAAAACTTAATTTCATAATATGTTTGATTTTAACTAAACACATTTGTTTTCTAAGAATAAACATCAACCACCTTAATAAAAAAATTTAAAAGTATAGCCTAAAAGGGAAATTGTAATAAGATTGTTATATACTATAAATAATTAGTCCACACTTACTTAGGATTTCACAGCAAGAATGGAAGTACAAACAATGAGATGAGTCAGTCATGGTACTCAAGCCTGGTTGAATAAACTTAATTATATTTATATATCTGAGTAAATAATTAGAGGGTCTGTAGTATTCAATGACATTTCTATTTCCATCCAAGTTGTATAGTGGTGGGGCCACGGGGTGTCTATGAAAAGAGGGGATATGTTCATCCTAGTGCATGTTTTATTCAAGTAATTTTACCAGTTCTGAGTTCACTATAAGACCAGAATTATGCATATATGTGAAGCAGAAAAACTTGATAACAAATAACATGGCCATCTTTAGCTCTTAAAAGTCATGTAATTATTGTAAATTATGTAAAACAATTTAAATTCAATAATCCTTCCTGTGTGCATATTCTTACACTGTGATTTACTTTCTGGGTTCAATAAAAACAATAAACAACCTTGCTCACTTTACATCACAGGTAATTATTCAATTTATGATTCATTACATTTATTTTATATGTACGAAAAAAATCATATTATTTTTTCTAAATACTGTGTGCAATTCAAGAGAACCCTCAAGAAAAATGTGTCTCTCACTTTTGTTACACTCCTGAAGGGATCTATACAAATTAATTAGAATAAATTTTTAAATTATATTGTTCAAACTATATTAAGACTAATCTTTTTAATCTGTTTCATATTTGAGTTTCTAAAACTTCATGTTAAATGTTCTCTTTAAGATTATATATTTGTCAATGTATTTTTGAAATTCTGAAATTTTTGCATTATATGTTCAAAGAAGACATTAATGTATTGTGATTTGAAATACCCATATATTTTAATAAAGTTTTTTCTTTTTGTAATAATTTATTATTGTTCTAAAATATTTTTGAGTTTATTTTTCATTTAAATATAATTTTTTAAATTTTAATTATAATACATGTATAGACATACATATATGTTTCTTGTTTTAAACCACTTTATTGAGATATAATTGACACAAAATAAGCTGTATTTATTTAATGTACACACTTGATAAGTTGAAAAATAAGTAAATATCTATGAAACTATTACTACTATCTATGCCATAAACATAACTATCACCTTTAAAGCTTTCCTACTGTCCTCATTATTATTATTATCACCATTATCATTATTGTGATTATTATTACTGGAACACAATGTAAGATCTATTCTCCTAGCAAATGTTTAAGTGTACAATACAGTCTGTTGACTCTAGGCACTATGCTGTACAGTAGATCTCTAGGACTAAAACTTTATACATTTACTAATACTTTTTCATTTCCCCTTCCCTGCAACCCTAATCCTCTACTCTTTGCTAGTATAAGTTTGACTGTTTTAGATCCCTTGTGTAAGTGATATGTAGTATTTGTCCTTCTGTGTTTGGTTTATTTCATTTAACATAATGTTCTTCATATTCATCCATGTTGGCACATGTAATGGGATTTCCTTCCTTTTTAAAGATGAATGAATTCCATTGTATGTATATTTTATTACATACACTACATAAAACTAAAAAGCTTTTGAACAACGAAGGAAACAACAAAATGAAAAGAAAACTTATAGAGTGGGAGAAAATGTTTACAAACCATGTATTTAATAAAGATTTAATAATCAACTCCTATACCTCCAGCAAAAAAAAAAAAAAAAAAAAAGGTTGAATTAATAAATGAGCAAAGAAACTATGTATTTCTTTATATACTAATATTTGAAATGTATTTATCGAGATTTTTCCATTCTTAAATTTCTTTAAAATTTCAAATTTGTTTGTTGTTAACTGATATAAATGGATATTATATAATGCAAGCTGAGAATCTTTTATTTAACCTAACATATTAAACCATTTACATTTTTCTGGATTAATGATATATGAACTTGTATCTACCGCTATTTGTATGTTTTTTCTCATTATGTTGTCTCTCTTTCTCTCTTTTTATATTTGTGTGCATGTGTTATTCTATGTGCAATGTAACTATCCCAAATCTTAATACAATTTAATCAATAGGAGTAGGAGAGGGGATTCTGAGAATGCAGTGATCTATGAATGGCTCATTCAAATACATTCTAATCTCCAAATATAGAATAAAATAACTGCCATAATCTCTACACAACTATTTATATAGCAAGCCTGTATTGAATTTTCTTCAAGGGAAATTGTGCTTTTCTTTATGTACCCTCATGGATTAGTCAAATACTTGGATAACAATCCTTTTTTAGATGTGTCTTTGCAAATATATTCTCCAATTCCGTGGCTTGTCTTTTCATTCTCTTGACGTTGCGAGAAGTTGTGTAGTGTGACTACCTTATAATACCAAAATAATACAAAGATAGTCCTCTTGTCCCTTGTATTATTGCTATTTATTTTGCTTATATATACACATACATAAACAAATATATGCATATATAAGCATATGTAATAAATACATTGTTGCTATCATTTTGAGCAAACTGTTACCTATAGACAGACCACTTAAGCATAAGAAAAATAAAAGTTTTTATTTTAGCTTTACTTATTCCTTTTTTTATTCTATTTCTTTTTGTAGATTCAAATTTCTGACATATTCTTTTTCTTGTCTTTAAAGAGCTTCTTTTAACATTTCTTGCAGGCAGGTCTATTGGCAACAGATTTTCTCAATTCTTCCTTGTCTGAAACATTCTTTATATCTCCCTCACTCTTGAAGGATAATTTCAAAAGATACAGAATTAGAGGTTGGTATGTTTTTTTTTCCTTTCTTTTTTCTCTCAACACTTCAAAATTTTTGTTCTGTTCTGTTCTTGCTCATGTGATTTCTGAAAAGAAATCTGATTTAATTCTTGTTCTTGTTCCTTTATACGTGAAGCACCTTTTTTCCCCCCCTCTGGCTTCTTCAAAATGTTTTCTCTATAATTTTCTATAGTTTGAAAATATATGCCTTCTGTAGTTTTTTCTTTTCTTTTTTTTTTTCATTTCTCCTGCTTGATATGCTCTGAGCTTCCTGGATCTTTGGTTTGGTGTCTGACATTAATTTGGGGAAATTTTCAGTCATTATTTTTTTTAAGTATACTGTTTCTGTCTTTCTTCTCTGTCTGGCATTCCCTCTATGTGTATATACACCTTTTGTAGTTGTCCTACAGTCCTTGGATATTCTGTTCTCTTTTTTTTCAGTCTTTATTCTTTTTGCTTTTCAGTTTTAGAGGTTTCTATGAGCTATGCTAAGTTTAGAGACTTTCCTCAGCCATTCAGTATACTAATAATTATATCAAAGGCATTTTTGTTATCTATTTGCGTTTTTCATTTCTAGCATTATTTTTATGGTTCTTTCTTTTTTTTTTTTATCCTTACCCTAGGACATTTTAGCATTTATCTTGAAATAGAGTGGGAGGGAGAGAGGGAGGAAGAGAGAGAGAGAAACGATGAGACACATTGAGTGGTTGTCACCCACACGACCCCAACCAAGGCCAGGGACAAACTGCAACGGAGATACATGCCCTTAGCGGGAACCGAACCCGGAACTCTCTGGTCCGCAGGCTGACGCTCTAACCTCTGAGCCAAACTGGCCAGGGCTATGGTTCTTTCTTAAGAATGCCATCTCTCTGCTTATTATTGCCCATTTGTTCTTGCATGCTGTCTACTTTACCTATGAGATCACTTAGCATATTAATCATAGATGTTTTAAATCTCCAGTCTGATAACTCTAACATTCATGCTATATCTGGTTCTGATGCACTCTCTTTTCAAATTTATTGCTATTATTTTTTGCTTCTTAGTATGTATGCTTTAGATTTTTTTTTTGATAGCCAGACATGGTATACTGTGTAAAATTACTGTAAATAGGCCTTTAGCAATGTGGAGGTGAGATGTGGTGAGGGAAAGCAATGCATATTCTTACACTTAACTCTAAGTCATTAATTGAACCTATGCTTCTGGATGTTCACTTCACAAGTACATCTCAGTTGTTTTCCTCCCTCTTTAGATGGTAGAGGATGGCTAGAGTAGGTTGGACTTGGGTATTTCTCTTCTCCCATGAGAAAAGCTAGAGCTGACTGGAGTTGGTTGGGTATTTCCAGTATTTCCGTGAATGGGAGTCTGATAAGAGGCTATAGTTAACAAGTTTCTCCAGAGGGCAGGCCTTGTTAAGAAGAAAAGAGTACTCTGACATATTTTCAAATGTTTCCTTTTCCCTTCTCCCTGATGAAAGTATTGGGAATTTTTTTTTTTTTTTTTATATTACCTCTGAGAATCTGGTTGAGACCCTGGAGGTAAATCTCACAAAATTGTTGGAGACTCCCAATGACTGGGTCCTCCTGGAGTATTTTATTCTCAGAGTTGTCCACACTGAGCCACCAAAAATTACAGTTCAGGTTCCCCTACCTCTGCAGTGGTGTTACAGCAGAGTCCACTCAAAAGTTTCTGCTCAAGTAAGCCATGACTTTGTATTGTCCCGACTATCTCTTCAATGGTTTGCCCATGTCCTCACCATTTTTATGGATCCTTGAAAAGTTGTTAATTTTTCAGTTTGTTCAGCTTTTTACTTGTTAGAATAAAGTGGCAACTTCCAAGCTCCTTACACATTGAACTGGAATCCAGAAGTCCTTCCTTCTATTTTGCTTTATTCTTGTTAGACCTCCATTGTAATATGGAGCTGGTTAGAGTGGACACCTTTGCCTAGTTCTCAGTCAGGGAAAAAAGCATTGACTCTTTACCATTAAACATTATGTTATCTTTAAATTTTTTTTCAGAGATGTCCTTTATCTGCCCAGGTATGGTACCAATTATTATCATAAATGTATATTAAATTGTAACAAAAATGATTATGGCACATATAAATATATATATTTTTATTTTGTTTACTTTTTATTTTTGTAATATAGAAAATTACATTTATTTATTTTCAAATGTCAAATCAGCTTTGCATTCCTGTGATAAACACCAAAAAGACATGTTATATCATTAAAACTAAAAAAAAAAAAAAAAAAGGAAGGCTAAAATATCAACAGAATAAAAACCATAAATTTAAAAGAAAAACATAACTAAAAGTTTACACAACTAAATTTAAACACATAAATAATAAAACCAAGTGAAATGAAACATTTATTTAAGAAATACATCAATAATAAAGCAAAACATATTATTCATAAAGATGAAAATAAACATGTGAAAATACATAGAGGTAAATGTAAATTTAAAAGTTGAGATCATAATTTTAATATGATACAAGGTAGATTTTGAACTAAAATCATTACATGAGACAAAAAAAATATCTCATAATACAAAAGGCTATGATTGCTGGTAAAGTTATGAGCTGTTAATGGCTCTACATCAATGACATAGCAACAATTTACTTAAAGTACAGACCTCAGGCCCTGACCAGCATGGCTCAATAGCTAGAGCATCAGCCTGTGAACCAGAGGGTCACAGGTTAAATTCCCAGTCAAGGGCACATACCTGGGTTGCAAGTTCAATCCCTGGCCTTAGTCAGAGTGTATGTCGGAGGAAACCAGTTGATGAAAACACATTGATATTTCTCTCTCTCTCCCTCTCTCTTGCTCTTTCCCCCTCCATCCCTTCCACTCTCTTTAAAAAAAAATCAATAGAAAAAATATCCTTGGGTGAGGATTAACAAAAACTAAAGAAGAAAGAAAGAAGAGAAAGAAAGGAAGGAAGGAAGGAAGGAAGGAAGGAAGGAAGGAAGGAAGGAAGGAAGAAAGAAAGAAAGAAAGAAAGAAAGAAAGAAAGAAAGAAAGAAAGAAAGAAAGAAAGAAAGAAAGAAAGAAAGAAAGAAAAAGAAAGACCTCAGGAAAAGAAAAGAGAAAATACATAGGCATACACTTATAATAGAAGACATTCGTACATTTATCTCAAATCTAGAAACACATGCCTATTTTCAGGTATTGAGGAAAGTACTTGGAATATACTTAAAATGTTAGCATCTTTAAAAATGGAACTACAGTGTACTCAATCTAAAATGACTATAAAAGACAATAAGGAAGAAATCCTCCCAAAATGCAGACCTGATATGTCTATCTGGTGTGCATTTTCCCTAAAGCAAAAGTGATCAAATGTGTGGATTTACACTGCATGATCTGAAGTGGCTAATAACTTGACTAAATAGCCAGTAGCTTAGAGAGAAAAAGATGGAAGGAATTTATAAGTGCAGGTCTTATAAAGTGTATGTAACTGGATCTATCAGAAAGCATACAATATTAAAGAGATTTGTGTTTGAATGAAATGTTTATTCAGTACTGATGGAGTCCTTAATAATCAGGTGTGAAAGATGACTTATTCTATGAAAGTCAACCTCTTTCTCAGCTAACCTAGCATATATGGTCAATAAGCTCATGCACATTGTAACTATGGAAGCAGTAATGAAGGTATTAACATGGACTCAACTACATGAATTTTGCCTCCTCGAGGCTGAACTGACCCCTACTATCCAAAAGCAAATATCAGTTGAGGATTCAAAATGGCACTGATTTTCTTGAGCAATATATGTTTATCATTCAAAGTGAAAGAGAAAGTTAAATTAGGCATAGATATATATCTTTTGTTTTGGTTACCATGCCATCTGTTGATTTAGTAAAAGTTTATTTATATGGTGACTATAAGACAGAGGCATGTGTTACCAGATTAAAGGGGTTCATTTCCCTGCAAACATCAAAGTCAAAAAAACAAGAATAGGAGTTTGTAGCAAAGAAAGGAAAGGTTTATCTAAGGAAATGGCACCAAGCCCAGAGGCACAGGTGAGCTAGTGTCTAAAACCTGGCTCCCTGATGGACCTCACAAGGACACTATATACAGGAAAGATTATTTATCATGATGATTAAGGAAGTTGGGTCATGGGCTCTGCTGGTTGATTGGGGCCAGAGTATGGAGTAATTGATTGTATCAGGTCCTGATGTCAGTCATGGTATAGTTCTGTCTAGTTTCATGAAGGTGTGGTTGGGAGGGGCCTAGGGCTAAAACACAACTGAGGTCAAGATGTTACCTTCAGTTTGAGGAAACTCTGTTCTCTTAATCAGAAGACCTGAGTCTTTTTCTTAAGACAGTTTGAAACCAACCAGAACCTACTGTCCTAATGGCTTCCTTCAAAGGTAGGGGGAAAGAAAAGAAGAAGGCAAGTGGAGTCATGATGCCATTAGACTGGACAATCCCAGTTTGAATCAAGAAGACAGAAAGGAGAAAGGATCATGTTAAATAAATGGAGTTCCTATGAGGTTACGTATGGAATAGATTCTCCTTCACAGCTCTCAGAAGGAACCAACCATCCTGAAACTCAATCTTGTACTCTGGTCTCAGAACTGTGAGACTATTATTTAAGCCACCCAATTTTTGGTACTTTGTTACAGGAGCCATAGAAAACTAATACTATAGGGAAATGAATTATGTATAATTGTTCTTTTAAGTTTGTGAGTAGAAGGGTATTTAGGAACACTGAGTAGTAGGTTATTGCCTGTTGATAATTATCACAATTCCTGCCTTTATAAGCTAATGCCAACACTACAGGGACTGAAAAGCTCTCTCATTTGAAAATTTTCAGTTTAAATTTTGCCATTAAAAGACACTTGTTCAGCCCAGCTGTGTGGCTCAGTGGTTGAGCATCAACCCATGCACCAAGAGGTCACTGGTTTGATTCCTGATCAGGGCACATACCCGGGCTGAGGGCCAAATCTCCAGTGGGGGCATGCGGCATGTGGAAGGTAGCCAATTGATGTTCTCTCTCTTCAATGTTTCTATCTCTCTTTCCCTCTCCCTTTCTCTCTAAAATCAATAAAGAAAATTTTTTTTAAATAAATAAATAAAAGACACTTGTGCAAAGAGTTAGAAAGTGAAATACAAGCAGGTGTGCCCCTGCAGCAGTGGTGACTAAGACATTGGCTTTGGCAGATTGACAGATGGTGGATGTGGTTTTGCTGGTAGCTCCGGGCATCCTCTTCAAATTCCCCAACTGAATGCCCCAGGCAGCTCATCTTATTTAAAGTGACTCAGTGATACCTGCATTTCCTGATTTCTTAAACAGAATTTATGAATTCTTTGGCTAGCCCATCTCAACATTTCTGACATTATTTTAAGACTCTAATTCCCTATATTACATCCCTCACAGTTTGAAATACTTAAAGTAGTCTGTTTTCCTAAACCAAATGCATATTCTCTCAAACTTTATTTAAAAAAAATAGAATTTAGAAATAGAAATCCTGACATAATCCAAAAATAATTTTTAAAATGTTATACAGTATTATTATAAAGGCAAAATTGTGTGATCTTTAGGATGAAAGCCAATTTTATTCTCCAAAGACAAATGCTAATTGTGGCTCTACTTCTTCTAGCTTTACATCATTCTATAAAATTTTATGAAATGATACATATAATAAGGTATTAATGTGAGTGTCTTGTCAATTATGGGTTAATAGTTCAAAGAGCCCCACGGATTAAGCTCACTGGAAGTCTCTGTTCCTCCAAAGTGATGCTGACTTATAAACGGGAGAAGTTGAAAGAAGTACCCTGGATAGCTAGAAAAAAATTTTACATGTTAGATTATTTCATGAGAAACAAATGGAGACTGCTGTCAAACTGACTATATCTCCTAGAAAATTATGCTACATTTTCTATCACAATGCACACATTTATTATAGAAGCAAAGTGAATCTAGTGCTAGTTGTCATAAGATAATAACTACTCTTGGGAATTACAGGTACTTGGTTAAGTTGGGTATCTCTCACTGCCTTAGGGATGTGGTTATATTATGACAAACATGGCCCTCATCATTTCTTTTTTAAATATATTATTAGTATAGTATTCTGGTATTATTAAACTTTAAGTCTTAAATTTCCACATTGGAGAATTCAGTCTGGTCAAACAGTTTAGAATGGTTTCTAAACCCTTTAGTCCTATTACAACTCTTGTAAGTTTCATAGTCTGAACAGCTGCGACATTGTTAGCCTCAATTGTCAGTCTTGGCTGCTATGTTTTCCAAGAACTGCATGAAATTAAGGTTCACATTTGTTTGGGGAACTGTATTCAGGTTGAATCCTTAAATGGTACATATATTCAGGATTGGAAATAGCAGCTATTAAAAACTCATTTTCCAAATAATTCCCAATTGATACTGCGAGGACATGACTGAGTAGATCTGGATGCTGCATTGTTCAGACGTCCATTAAGTCCACATTCTCTCACAAGCACGTTCTCAATTGTCTTTAGGACTTTGCTTTATGTAAGGTATTTATGGGTTTGCAAATTTATAATTGAGGCTGATTTGTTTTAATCCCTGCCACAGAGTCCCATACCAGAATAGTATGCTTAGTGATGTTGTAAAAATAAAATGATTAGGTGATTAGGTATGTTACTACTTCAGGAAACTTGAAGATCAAGCAATCACACTGCATCCTTGCTCTCCCAATGAATGGAGCTATAAAACCTAAACAGACCACATGGGAAAGCACACATGAGAACTCTGAAAAGTAAATCGTAGCTGGCAGATTGATAAGATCAGAATTGAAATATTATTGAAGAGCAGTGAGTTTTCTATTTTTTTTTCCCTCTGTTATTTCTCAATCTGTTCTCAAGGCAACCCAAAGGCTAGAATTGGATATCTGCAGTCAGAGAGTGCATGGAGATGCCTCTAGTGCAGGCTTTCTGTACAGGAAAGGATTCCTCAGGCCAGGACAGTGACAGTGTGGGACTGTAGCGCATAAAACTCTGAATTATGGGAAAATTCTTTTTTCAGTTGAAAAAGCTATACTACCACTAAGTAAGATGAACCACACTGACGCTTTGATCTCTGTCTTGAGCCAATTGTTTTGGGATGCAGGAACCGTGAAAAAAAAAAAATGCACATTAGTGGAGAAGGGTATAAAAAGAATCCCATTTTTCTAGATGAAGGACCTATCAGGGGAGATACACAGTACCAGGTAGATGATATAGAGGGAGGACCTAAAGAAAATAAACTCTTGGGTTGACCTCAGTGGAAAATGTGTGTGAATCTAAGCCTACACAAATACCTTATTTTTTAAAATTAAATTTGTTGGGGTGATATTGATTAATAAAATTCTATAGGTTTCAAATGTACAATTTATCATATATCATCTCTATAGTGCATTGTGTGTTTACCACCCAAAGTCAAATTTCCTTTTGTTATCGTATATTTGACCCCCTTAACTGTTTACGACCTCTTTACCCCTGCCCCAGTAACTGTTGTCATACTGTTGTCTGTCTTGAGTTTTTGTTTGTTTGTTTGTTTGTTTTTCTTGTTTGTTCTTCTGTGGTTTTCAGTTTTATATTCCACATATGAGTGAAATCATATGGTCCTTCACTTTTTCTGTCAGACTTATTTCACTTAGCATAACAATGTCGAGATCTATCCGCATTGTCAGAAATGGCTGTATTTCATCATTGTTTTACGGCTGAGTAATATTCTGTTGTACATATGTACCACATCTTTAACCAATCATCTGTCGAAGGATAGTTTGGTTGTTTTCAAGTCTTGGACACTATGAATAATGCTTCAATGAACACAGAAATACATATATCTTTACAAATAAATGTTTTTAAAATTTTCAGATAGATGCCCAAATACTGAGCAATGGGACAGACTACTGCTCAGTTTCTAAAAGTGGCTACGGTCTGGTCAAATTCAGCCTGCTAAAACAAAAATAATATTTCCAACAGAAATTAAATAAGACTTATTGTCTCCTATCACAAGATTCAAAAATGTCCATGGTACTTGTCTTTCTCTGACTGGATTATTTCAAGTAGCATAATACTCTCCAGGTCCATCCATGCTGTTGCAAAAGGTAAGATTTCCTTCTTGTTTATGACTGAGTAGTGTACCATTATGTCTAATGAACAAAATATACAAACAAACAAAATAGAAACAGACACATAGATATAGAGAACAGACTGACAGCTATCGGAGGTGAGGGTGGTTAGTGGAGGGGCCTGGTTTATAAAGGTGAAAGGTTTAAGCAAAAAAAAAAAACAACAAAAAAACAAAAAAACTCATAAGCACAGATAACAGTATGGTGATTACCAAAGGGAAAGGAGGCTGGGGGAAGTTACAAGAGAATAAAGGGAGCATAAATGTTGACAAAAGGAGACTTGACTTTGGGTGTTAAACACACCATACAATATATACATGATGTATTACATAATTGTACACTTGCAAACTATATAATTTTATTAACCAAGGTAACCCAAATAAATTTAATAAAAATATTTTTAAATGCTCATGTTACGACCAAAAATAATCACCAAAAGAAGAACTCGAAAAATCTCTACAAGTATTATAAAAGAGACAATCAATAAATGGCAATGAAAAGATAGCACTAATGTTGGAATTCTCTAAGACGATTAAAAATAACTATTTATAAAATGTTACAGCAGTCATTGAAGAAGACTGTTGAAAGAGTTTTAAAATATTGCAAATAAATATTTACATATATATAGTAACAAAAGGAAAATATAATAACTGTTCAGAAAACTAACAGAATATGCACAACCCAGAATGGAGATGACAAAGGGTCAAGTGACACTGAAGATATTTAAAAGCAAAAAAGTAGCCCTGGCCAGTTTGGCTCAGCAGTTAGAGTATCGGCCCTCAGACCAAAGATTCATGGGTTCTATTCCAGTCAAGGGCATGTACCTTGGTTGTAGTTCGTCCCCAACCTTGGTTGTAAAGGTTGATTTGTCTCTTGTGCATTGATGTTTCTCTCTCTCTCTCTCTCTCCTTCCCACTCTGTCTGAAAATAAATGGAAAAATATCCTCACATGAGGATTTAAAAAAAAAAAAAAAAAAGTAAACAATAAACAAAAGATTGAAAAAGTAAATGACTGCAGCATTAGGAACCTGTGAGATAATAGCACAACTTTTAATAATGATGTTAATGAAGACCAAAAAGAAGAGAAGGCTGTGTTTTTTTAAAAAAGGAAATGAATAATAATGGCTGAAAACACCTCTATTTAGTGAGAAACACAAATCTACACATAAATGACAAACAGGGAAGAAAAAAAAGCAATACTTGTAATAAAATGATACACTTTAAATAATTAATGGTTCAAAAAAGAACAAGTCTGAGAAAAATTAGACAATATTTTTAATCAGAAAAAATAAAAATACAGCCTCTTAAACTGTATAGAATGCAACTAAATCAGTGCTTAGAGGAAAATAGGTACCATTAAATGATTATAATAAAAAAGATGACAGGTCTCAAATAAGTAATGTAATGCTGGATCTTAATAAATAAATAAAGAAGAGAAAGAGAAGGCAAAGATAGTTGTAGAAATTAAAAATAGAAAACAATAGTGAAAATTCAATAACACTAAATGTTGATTCTTTTAATAATTGATAAACTTCTAACAAGTGAGACTGAGAAAAAAAACAAACACATACACACACACACACACACACACAAACAATATTAAGAATGAAAATGGAGATATCACCACAGACCCACACAATTACATTGTAAAGAATACTATGAACAAATTTATGCATATATATTGACAACTTACATAAAGTCAACCAGTTACTCTCATTGCTTCTATTCAACTTCATACTAAAATCCAAGTTAGTGAAATAAAATAAATAAATAAAATAAATAATAATTAGAGGGGAAGAAAAACTGTCCCTAATAACAGATAATGATGTTATCTACAAGGAAAATCCTGGAACTATACAAAGAAACTCCCAGAAAGAATGAGTGAGTTTAACCGGTTACCAGGAAAAAAATCCAATACATAAAAATTGATCATATACCAATATACCACTAATAATTAGTAGGAATGCACCTAAAATTACCATTTTAGAATTCTAAATATATAATTTGAACTATATTTAAAAGTTTAAAAATTCTAAAGTTAAAAATAAATACATATAAAGAAATGAACAAATGATAAAATAAATAAAAAAGAAGACCTAAATTAGCCGAGAGACATTCTGAGTTTATTGAGTCAAAGATGCAACATAGAAAAAAATGTCAATTTTCCCATATTGATCTACAGATTTAACACACTATTTATAAAAATCCCTGTAGAATTATTCTGTAGATTTAGCCAAGCTGATTCTAAAATTTGAACAGAAGTACACAGATACTAGAAAGCAAAATAGTTTTGAAATATAAGAATAAGACTGTAAGAATAACACTGCTTGAATTGATAACAATACAATGCTACAGTAATCAAGACAGTGTGGTATGTGTTGAAGTGAGAGACACATAGATGAACAGAATAATAGAGATTCATGAAGTTGTGTCACACAAAAATGACCAATAATTTATGCCCAAGGTATAAAAGTAAAAGACTACAAGGGTGGTCATCTTTTCAAAAAATGATATTAGAACAAGTGGACATCAATATGTATAAATTTGAACCTAAATAGAATTCTTATATTTTTACAATAATCAACTAAGTAACAGATATGAATATACAGCATAAAATTATAAAAATTTTAGAGGAACACATAGAAATTTTCATTATCTAAGGTTAAGTGAAGTTTATAAACATAACACCAATAATACAAACTATAAAAGTATCAGTTAAAGTTAATAAAATATTAAATACTTTTTTTTCTTCTGAAAGGCACTTTTCACAAAATGAAAGGAAAAGCTTTATATAGACTGGAAGAAAATTAAAAAAAACTAGAAAAACTTAAACATCCTTCAAATGGTGAGTGGATGAACAAATCACAGTGCTTCTGTACCATGGAATCATGAGCATGAAAGACAAATACTTCTGTTCAGATTCACCAAGTTGCTTGGCTTGCCAACAGCAGGTTCTATTCATGTGCACAACAACTTGGAAGAATCTTAAAAGCTAAGTTAAAGAAGTTGTTTGATGTCCTTATTCCCTGAGGTTAGGAGCTCTCTTTCTTTCTATATTGTCCCATGGGTATGAACTACCATGAAGGCATATTTAGAATCAGTGTATATGTTAACGTTCTTTCCCTGGGATAATTCTAAGGATCTAGTGAGGGCTATCAGTTTAGCCTTGTGTGCCCAAGGTTCCTACGGTAAGGACTTGGGCTTCTATTATCTTATCTGTGGTGACCACCAAGGACCTGGCTCATCACTGACTGTTCTCCATGAAGCTGTTCCCATCTGTATATAATTCCAAGTCAGGATCTGTTGATGGTTGGTCCAACATACCTGGTCTGCTGGAATAAACTTTGTTAATGATTTCTAAGCAACTGTGTTGGATATCTGAGCTTCCCTCTGTGTTCAGAAGCACAGAAACTGGATGTAAGGTCGTGGTGGTTTATAAGGTAACATTTAGTTATCTAATAAAATGGCCTGATATTTTCCCATGTGCCTTGCTGTCAGCCAATACCCTCCTTTCTATTCCAATAGGGTTTGGACCTGGTGTGGTGTCAACACCATAGTAGGTTGCCCCAGAGTGAATTTCTGTTTCCTGTAAGATATCATAGGTAGCTGTTATTGCACAGAGGAATGGTGGCCATCCTTTTGTCATATGATCTAGTTTCTTTGAGAGATAGGCTATGGGCTAAGGTGTATTTCCCAGAGTCTGAGTTAGTACCCCAAGTCCAATTACTTGCCTTTTATGAATGTGTAATTTGAAAGGTTTTTGTATATTGGGCAATCCTAATGCAGTAGCTAAAACTAATCTTTCCTTTAAGGTGTCAAATGCTTGCTGACATTTGACAAGAGACTCCTGAATGAGTCTCTTGCCCATTCAAGAGGTCAGAATCTAGTCCTTACAAATAATTATACAATGGTTTCGCTCTAAGGCCAAAGTTTGGAATCTAAACTCAACAAAACCCTATAATCCCTAAGAATCCACAAAACTGCCTCCAGTTCTCTGGGATTTTTATTGTACAATGGCTAGTTTTTGATTAATCATTAAGTTTCTAATGCCCTATTTCAGTTGGAATACCAAGTGTGCCACCTAATGTTTGCAAATCTGGGCCTTTTGAGGTGAAACTTTATATTCTCTTTTTGCCAAATGATTCAGGACACTGATGCTGTTGTGCAAACAGTCTTCATAAATATTGTTAGCTATTAGTAGGTCGTCTAGAATTCCAAATTATAGTAATTTAAGGAACCATTTAGAGACCATTTTTTCTATAGTGTACAGTATACATAGGCCAAGCAGTGTTACAATAAAAAACAATTCCTTCTTATTCATTGGATCATAGCTATACATGGAAAAATCTGCTAAAATGTAATCCAATGGGCTCCCTTTAGGAATCAAAACAGAACAACCTCTGATGGCACGAAAGTACAAACCCAAAACCATAACTATAGCAAGAACCCAAAGTGGAAACATAAAAAAACTTAGATCCATAATTCCATTATTCCAAATGATTACTCAACAAACAAGTATTAACATCTTATCTCCTGCCAACTGATACTGCAAGTGGTCCTAACTGGAACCAAATGACATGAAGGCCAACTGGCACAAAGCCTGAGTGCCACAAAACCTAAGTGGCAGGGATAGAGGACCCCCAGTGTGCACACTGGGTCTACTTACCCAGTCTTGGACTTGTCTACTCCCCCAAATCCCATTTCCTTTCACCAGGCAAGCATGTCAGGCAACTGATGCCTTCAGAAGGTGTGCAGGGAAATTTCCTGAGAAGAGCTCTAGGCAGCTGCTGGGTATCCTCAGAGTCCTGCTCTTCAAGGGCTGACCTGCCACAGGCAGCTGGGACCCCAGTCTGAGACCTTCAGGACTTACCAAGGTCTACGTTGTCCCACCACAGTTACCATACTCTGTAACCAAACTACAACAACAAAAAAGGATCAGCTTCCTGCTGCAACAAAAGTCAAACTTGTGAGGCAGATGCTGGTGCAAAAAAAAAAGAGGTTTCATTCAGGAGCCACACAACCTGAGAGAATGATGGGCTCCCTTCTCAAAGAACAATCTCATCTCCCTTCTCCTGCTCAAACCTGTGGGTTCTTATAGGGATAGGGAAGGGAGGGATTATTTTCTATCTGATTATCTTGCTAGCTTTTGGTGTGCTTGCTCAGGGCCCTATCCATTCATCTTTCTAGCCCTTGGCACACTCAGTGTAAGAAACTCCCCCTGCCGTCATCTTGGCCAATGGAGGAGACTCCCAGTGCTCTGACTGATTGTCTATGCTAACAGTTACAGGTATACAATTCTACAATACATTATCTGTATATTGTATTGTATATTTACCATCCCAAGTCAAGTCTCCTCCATCACCATTTATTCCCCTTTTAACCTTTTGTCCCTCCCCCATCTTCTTCCCTCTGGCAATCATCACACTAAATCTAATTAATTATGTAGATAAAATTTTATTATACTCTTTTATGTAGAAGAAAGACTATCTCTAGCAATGATTTGCATGATGCATATAAACAAAGATGATATTTCCAAGATTCTCTCCAAAATAATGAGTGATCTAGTCAATGCGTATTAAAATGGACCTTTTATAGAACTAATCATTCAGCACTTTGGATGGCTATTCTTTCTTTCATCCTGAAAACTGGGAGTATGGTGTAGCAGCTGTTTGCCTTAAAAGTTTGTAGATATTGGCCTCACATACAATCTAGTTTTGTTGCTATAGCAATCGCTACAGGGAAAGAAAAATAAAAGGAAGAAAATTAATCTGCCTTACAGTTTAGGTTCCTAGAGTTCACCCCCTATGTGGTAAGTGCAATAATTAAGTCTTGTTGACTGTGTTTTCTTTAAAACCTTTGATGTACCTGATGATATCATCACTGCCTGATTGATTTTTCAGGTAAGGGAAACAACCACAATTAATTTGCCCTAATCTCCACTCAAGGACAACACACACATTTTAAGCTGCAGAAAATTGTTTTTCTTGTTTCTTTTTTTTTTTTTTTTCCAGTTTTAAACAGCTGGAGATTTTGAATTTCCTTTTTATTCCCTTTTCTGTGTTATAAGAAAACACATTCTCAGGGAGGGAAAAATTGTTGTAATCCACAGGTTGAGATTTTGGATGTGGAGCTTGAAATGGACAGAACAAAAGAATTTGTTCTTAAATTAATACAACTTGCCTCCTGTTGTAAAATGACAGCAGGGAAAGAAATGCTTTTCATATCAAGAAGCAGTGTTTAAATGAAGATGTAGTTTAAATTGGACCTAATATATTAAATTCTCAGAGCAAATGATTTTTAAAATCATTAATTTTTTCTTCAGATTTTTATACAATTGAGTTTATACCTATGTTAATGATCTGTAAGGTACCATATAGGACTGCAACAGAACAACAAAAAGAGAAAAATTATTTTTAAATATGTTATTCTCTTTATGACTTTGTAGCTGTTGTCAATCTAACATAAATACATAAGTAAGTGTTCACATGTCATATAATGGACATGAAGTTCTACTCATTAATGAAATAAAAAATAATTTCTATCTTTAGGAAAATAATCCACTTTAAGTAGACAATTCCAGTGCATGCTAACATTTTCTGTAATTACCTAAATCCAACATAAAATGTGATTTCAATCCTCTTATTGTTTTACTTGTTCCCTGTTACCAATTCCCTCTCATTCCCTTGAGCAACTCTTCCTACTTTTGGCCACTATCCTGTTAAACTTACATTCCTTTCATAAAAACAGAAATAGGCTTCCTCATTTTCTAGACAAAATGGAGAACATTGCCTATGTTATCTCATAAAATTTGCTATATTGCAATTACCAAACTTATATAATTATGCTCATTCATATCTCCTTTTCTCCATTTCACAGGGCCTTTCTTCTATTAGAAGACAATTAGTCTTAACTCCTTCCTTCTTGGAAGCCTATATATAGATACCTGCAAATCTCTTCTATTTCCCCTCTCAATTTTAATCCCATCTAACTACCTACCTATATCTTTTTCTTTATCGAGCACATTTCTAATATATAATATTTACTAATAAGTCTCAGAAGAAAGATGTATGATCCAGATTTTTGTCTTCTGTTTAACATTGTTAAATGTGCTTATTGTTGAGAAAGACCTTCTACATAAATACACAAAACGAAATCCAATCTCTGAAATATCTGAAAAGAACCAGGACAGCATATAGAGTGACTTCTGAAGTTACCTTTATTTTTTCTTATTAAAAAACAGGTGATAACAAGCAGAACTTACTTTTCCAACCTGTACACTTTTGAAAGTGACAGAGACATTTTTATAATAATGTTAAGGTAACATGTTAACACAAGAAGGAGGATCATCTTATAATGCTGGGCCAGCTGTAATTTATTTCTAGGTCTGTACATTCTCTTATATACTCCACATTTTCTTGGTCAATGATATTTGTACTAGAATTTCCAGTGTTACTTCATAATACTTATAGCAATTCTTTTTTCTTATGTATTTTTCAAAGTTTAGTTAGCTCAATATTTTTAATTCAGATGTAAAAACAAATTTCAAACAGCAAAGGTACATGTATCATACTGTTTACTATACAACCTCAAAAACCTGGTTTGAACCACATCATGGGAGTCACTATGCATGACAATTGTTCAAGTAGTAAACAAAGAAGCCATTACTGAGATGGCCTAGCAACCTACCAAAGCAAATGGAAGTCCAAGCCAATACAAAGTCTTCCAAATGCTTCAAGATAAAAGAATCCAATTTAATATTATTGGACAGAGTAATATTGGACAAAGGGGTATCCTTTTTCCCACTGGGTGCTGGGGGTGAGGTCCTTACAATATCTAGAGAAAAAGAATTTTCTGAGACCCAGATGAGTGATTTTTAAATATTTGGGTGGAATTATATCCCTGCGTTTCCAAAGTTTCATTTCTTAGTCCAGTCATAGAAGAAGTGTAGCTGGGGTTTCAGTAATGTAGGATGTAAAGCCAGTGTCCAGAGTTTCCTTTCCATGTTGGAGCCTGGTCCAGTTCAGCATCAGGCTAGCTGCAGTACATTAGTCCATTGCATGTGGTGTTCACATGGCCATGGGTCATGTAGGCGAATATAGGAGAACATGCCCTGAATAATAAGAGTCCCAAGGAACCAAGAGCATAAGAGTACATGAGAGCAAACTCCTTTGTTTAGTGGAATAAATAATTCCAAATTTCTCACCCCTGCAGTGGCCATGTCCATTCTGGCCAATGACCTGTTCCCAAGTGTGACTGACAGGCAAGTACTTCCTGAATGTCACCCCAACTTTACTGGGCATGCACTCATCCTCCTCCCTGTCCAGTCCCTTCCCCCAGTGATCTGCAGGGAATAGACCAGAGGCCTCCTGGGGAGGGTAAAGCAGCAGCTTTCTGGCAAAGCTGCCCAAATGACACCTATAATGTCTGGCCTTGGCTTTGCTCCTTTCTTGTTATTAATAACTAGTAAATTATAATGGCATCACTAAGACATACAATTACAAATAGCCAACTAAGTTTTCCCAAATAAAGCAAATGCGTAGGCTATAGCCAATTAAATACTCTCTTTGCTTTGCTTCTGCTTCTCTATAAAAACCCTTCCCTTAGTCCTTGTCCCTTGTGCTTAAAGAAACTGAGGCACATTAATATTTTCAAGAGTTGATCTGTGTCAACATCGATTGGAATTGTGCCTCAGTTTCTCTTTTAACTCAATATACTTCATATGCGAGATCATTTAATATGGGATGCACTGGCTCCTTTTAATAATAGTCTGCAATACTCTAAATGGCAGTACGAAATAAGGAAGTTCCAACTAATTTGTTTTGATTATTATTTTGTTTGGGTCGTCATGACCAATAAATTATTCCTTTCCTCAAGTGTTTTCAAGGCATTTAGGTAAGAAAAAAAGGCTTACCGATATGTACGTATTAAGTTTACATAAGCCTTTTCAGTAGCATCATAGATAAAGGTATAGTTAGTAGCTACACATTGGCAAACAACACACACAATCCACACATAGGCACTCAGATATTCATATATTTATGAATATTCATATATTTATTTACATGTATGCAAATTATTATAAATTTATATACATATGTTAACATCTTTGACCTTATGTAAAAATGATTAATTTTTAAGTGAGCAAATGTTGTTAACATAATATTAGAAACAATATAATTAAGTTAAATATATTTACCTTATTTCTGATAATTTAGGGTTAGTATTTCTCAAAACTTAATAATCACCATTATGAAAAATCCAGATTTTATACAGAGACATACTCTCATGTTTTATTTTTTATTGGAAAGCAAGTAGAACAATAAAATAAAATGCAATAAATTCATCTTTCCATTTATATAGATGGTCTTGCACGATTTAAAGTTTTATAAGATTAATATAATAATATTGTATTTTAATTTGCAAGAATTCATAAATGTACACAGTGTAAATACTAGACTTGGCTTTTTTCCAATGCTTCTTAGAGTAATATTTATTTATCAAATTACTTATAAGTATTCAGGTATTTTATTATAACATGGACAATTCTGATATCTCTTAATTGTAAAATAAAGTAGTATGAGGTTTTGTTTTAAGAAGAAACAATTTATATAAAAATAGATAAGGATTATATTTATGCTAAAGAAAGTAATATAGTTAATTATTAGACATTTAAATACATGACAGGTTAATATTTGTTATTACTACATTAGTCATAAAATGTTATTTTGAAATATATACTGGAGTATAATAAATTTCCAATTTATACTATAAATATTGCTACAGGAGAAATAACTGAATTCTGATGGTCACACACAGTTAATAGCTAAAGTTTGCTACCTATTGTATATAATTTGACATCAAAATAAATTTGAAAACAAATTCACTGTGTCTTACAAAGGCATTAGAAACACATATCAGGACTTGCTTACACGAGGGCAACGTGAGGATTGTACAGATCGGTTGTATCCACACTGTGATTAGTATAATATGAACTAATTCCCCAGCAAATATATATTCATCAGCATCATGAAAGCACTTATTAATTCCCCACACACACCTTACTTTACTTCTTAATTAGTAACTAAAATTGTCACAGCCAAATAGGAAACCCTTAACAAATTAAAAATAAATGAATTAGCATTAGTCACCAAATGGAAATCCAAAATTGTTTCTCATTACATGGTATAGGATACTGTTAACATTCATAATAACTTTAATTATGTTTATATTAGTAAATTTGTGATAATTTTGCTAATGATGAATTGTAATTATGTGTGAGTTGGTGATAAAAATAAGAAGATAATTTGCGCCCTGGCTGGTTTGGCTCAGCAGTTGGAGCATCGGCCTGCGGACCAGAGAGTCCTGGGTTCAGTTCCCACTAAGGGCACGTACCAAAAAAAAAAAAAAAAAAAGATAATTTGTTATATAAAAATATACCAATCTGCATATCTATATACATACATGTTAATTTTCTTATAAAAAACCTTGGGGATTAAGTAACCTCTTATACGCAAAGCATCATTTTGAAAAATAAATTGGAAAAAGCATATAAGGAGGAATAAAGTTTATGTATTTATATTTAATGTATGTAACATTATAAATCTACACTATAAGATTTATTATACTTGCCCACCTGGGTAAATTTAAAGATTTGACTACTTTGAAGTTTTTATTAGAAGAGACAGAGAAGTGAATTAGCTAAAAGCCAGTCATTAAATTACACTAGAAATTTTAAAAGGGGGGGTGGGGAGGAAGAAAACCAATAGTAAAACAATATGTTGAACATCTTAACATAACTGTGGATTAAAAAAATAAATAAATATGTGAACATGCTAAATACAAGCATGTGAATGCCAGAGAGAAAAAAATATGATGTATATACACTTTCAGTCTTTGGCTAGAAGACTTTTTAATATCTGACATAAAAAAAAGAAACAGAAATTATATGTATGGAGCCAGGTGGGTACTTAAATCAGTGAAGGGACCACTCTGTAAAATACATGATTTTCTAGCTACTTTGTTGTACATCTGAAACTAATACAGAATAATATTGAGTGTAAACTGTAATTGAAAAAGGAAAATATTAATAATAAAACATAAAATACATATATGCATTTTCTACCAGAGGGGAAAAAAAAACACAGAAATTTTAAAGACAAATAGTGATGAAATGGAAGGCAAATAAATATTGAAAATGTGGGTAGAAAAACAAATGTATTTAAAATGGTAATAACCATCCTAGAGAAAATATTGCAGCAAATTGTCAACAAGAGTTTAATTTACATCTTAATCAGTAGTTAAGTCATATAAGAACATTTTTGTGTAGTTTCATAAATACAATATATCCAATAGAAATATTATATATCTACATATTTATGCACATATAATATGCCCACATTAAAATATTAAGCAAAATCCGCCCTGCCCGGTTTGGCTCAGCGGTTGGAGCGTCGGCCTGCGGTACAGAGAGACCCGGGTTCGGTTCCCGCTAGGGGCATGTACCTCGGTTGCAGTTTGTCCCCAGCCCTGGTTGGTCCTGCGGGTGGCAGCCACTCGATGTGTCCCTTTCACGTCAATGTTTCTCTCTCTCTCTCTCTTCCTCTCTCTCCCTCCTACTCTATCTGAACAAAAAATGGAAAAATGTCCTCAGGTGAGGGTAAAAAAATAAATAAATAAATAAATAAAACTGTGGCTCCTCTCTTAAATAGTTTAAAAAAATATTAAGCAAAATCAGAAGTGCTCACCATTAATAAAAGAAATACAAATGTTCAATAAACAAATACATGTATACATACATTTATACTGTTTATTGCATGTAAATTGCTACAATAATGTTGCTAAAGAATTTTAACCAATTTAAGGAAATTTCAAGATGATATTCTTCATGAAGAATGATCTCAAATGTTATCTGTGATGAAAAAGGAATGAAAAACATATAATTGTAAAATAAATGTAAATTCAGAATAACCATCACAAGAGTGGATTTTTTAAAATGTACAAAAGTTAAATATGGGAAACAATGATATTCAGCTAGGATGGGAGCTTTTGGAATGGAATGTTCTAAAATGTATATATTATTTGTAAGCAAAGATTAAGCCATTGTTTCAAGCTTAAAATTAAATTTATACAATAAAATTTTATTTATAACCACTAGGGAGGTGATGAGGGGGAGGGAATTAAGATAAAATAATCTTAACAGTAGGAGAAAAAATAGGGTAAAGCAATCATCCAAAAATACATCAGGAAATGAAAGAGAAGCTTAGGAAACAGAAGTAGTTGAAATAAAAAAAGAAAGGTGGTAGAAATAAAACATTGCATCAATAATTTTCGCCAGTTAAAAGGCCCAGTCTGATTACAAAGCCAAAATTGAGCTAAATAATATTTTCAAATAGAAACCAAAAGTAAAACAAACAAAAAAACCACAAACACTTAAAAATCAAATGAAAAATATATGCAGATCAATCCAACTAAAAGAAACATGTAGTAAATAAAAGGTTTGTTACTGAAAAACACCAAACTAAAATATTTTACTTAAAATTAACCAAGTATTAAAATATGGAAGTGCATGATTATATAAATGAGAGAAAATAATAATTCTAAAAATCTCAAACTTAAAAAAAACCACTATAGAATAACACACAAGAACATCTTTTATTTGATATATCAAAACAAGCTATTTTAACATTTCTTATTATATTAATTCTATCACTGTTGATAGCTTCCTATCCTCAGACTATGGTAGAAATATAATGGCAATGGATAAAGAAATGCAGGCACCATTAAAACAGTAGTGCATCAATTCATATTTGTGGTAGAAATTAAATAGGTGAAAAGAAAAAACATATGTGGTTGGCTATCTCTGAAGACAGAAAAATATAACTGATAACATTAAGTTTATGTTCCTGGTAATAATTCTTCACAAAATGAGGATAGTAACATATACTTTTCAACTAAATTCCTGCATCATGATTAATAAGAAACTGTAGGTATACACTATGAACAGCAAAAATCTACTTTTTATATATCATTTGCTATTGCTCTACATGGTATTCCCTATGAAATAAATATAAGTGAATGATAGGATATACATTAGAAAAATTTTAAGGCAAAACAATTATTTGGAAATTATATAACTGAATATGGAAAAAATAAATCAACAGAAAAATATATTAATGATACTGTGAGAATCTCACTGGAATATATAATAAAAGTTTAAAAAAAACACTTTATATCAGAGTATGATATGTGTAACCATACATAGTCAAATATAATATCTTGGCTAAAAATAATGGAACTATAAGTCCAGCTCTCAGAGCACTCATATTAGTCAATTAATTAGTCAATACTAGTTGAATGAGTGAATGATGATATGAACCTGCATTCCATTCCCAGCATGCACAAAACCTGCTCCAGGGATATGAATGAGAAAAATTGCAGCTCAGAGAACTACTTTTTACAGTTCCAGTTTAGTTCCAAATTATTCATCTCTATGCATCGTAAGCATGTGACTCCCTTTTCTTCCATGGGTACATTTGTGAAGTCTTCAGACACTTTACATGACAAATTGTACCCTACAACATTCCCTGATATTAATAAAGTCATGTCATATTGATCACTCATAACACCCCAAATCCTAAGTTTCAATTGAAGAGGAAAGAAAACACTGCAAATTCAGGTTTTATTGTAAATTATCTCCAAGATTTTTCCCTAGGAATTTCTAGTCTTATCTTATAAAGGTTATTGAGATAATGAACATTGGCTTCGTTTTTATATTTTTAGTAAGTTATGTGATAACTAGTCTTGCAGCTTTTTTCCAAATATGAGCATAATTCCACGTGGTTCTCAGATTTAGACTTCAGACAAAATTTGAACTTGTGAAGCTCCAAATAATACCCTGTTATATAAGGCTCAAAAATGTCTATCAATTCTCATATTGAATTCTAAAATATTTTAGTTAAATTATATCTAGGCTCACACTATTTCCTCAAAATAAAATATATAAAAGTGTAAGCATTGATATATTAAACAAATTTATCCATGACATACCTACATAATGATGCATGTGTTACAACATGGTATCTTTTTTAGAAAATGTAAAATTTTAGGGCATATTTAACGTAATCTGGTCTAAATCATAAGATATTATATATTTAATGTACAGAGAGAGGATAAAATAATGGAACTTTATGATGACAAAAGTGTCAAATATAAATATTTACCACTTTGCAAACGGTGCACCTAAAAGACATTTGAAGTTTCCTGGAGATACCACAGAGGCCATTTAGGAGCATATGGCTACTGGATAAACTCTAGGTTCCACCACCATTAACAAGAACAGTTCCTCTTGTATTTATTTTATAAAATAAATTTCTTTAAAAAATGGTTTTCACTATTAAAATACTGAACAATCATGATTTGTGGCAGTGCTAACAATCAAATGAACTGGGAGCAGTTGTCCAAAGTGGTTGTGTCATGACAATCATCTGCCAGACACTTGGTGGTAGAGAAGAGAAGGGAGTAGAATCAAGGTTCCTGTTCATGGTCTGGTTCCTTAAACTCGAGTTAAATGGCAACACATCATTTTGTTATTTGAAATAATTCCTAATGTTGGCTACAATGGATATCTATTGGTCTTTGTTTTCTCTGGTTCTTGAAAAGGAAAAACAGACCATTGACAGAAATATAAAAGACAATTATGACTAGGAAAGAACTACAGTTTTATTTCTTTACAATATCTTTAAGCAATAAGATCTTTTAAGTATTTTATTAGTTTTGGGTCGTAGTCAATTAATCAAATTATGTAATGATATTTATTCTCTTTGATCATGAAGTTTTCTCTTCAGTAGAGTAATAACATTTCTAATTAAGAATATCTCCAGCTTGAAGGGAAGACAATAATGAAACTTCCCCCTTAGATACTCTATGTATATACACCATTAGACTCTGGAAAATTATTTGCTTACTTCAGGCTACCGGGTTGTTATTTAATAATGTATCTTAAACAATCACGATGTTATTTAAAACATACTTATTGAATGCCTATCATATGGTACACATAGTTCAAATCACTGGATATACAAAGCCAGTCCATACAGGCACAGGGTCTAACTTTCTCAACCTTTCAGTCTGTGGAAGAGAGGAAATAAACATATAAATAGGTCATTGAAATTCAATCTGAAAAATGTCTTATAAGATAAATACAATGGTTATACACAAGATCTGGTGGGAAGTGGGAATTTCTGGTCAGAAAAACATTTTTGGAGGAAACTGCTAAACACATAAATAAAGGAGTCTGCTTTCTTGGACAGTATGTATTAACACAGAAAGCTATTCTTTCTAAAACACTGAGAAATAGATATTATCTTTATATCCATCTTTATATTCTCCAATTCATATATGACCCAGAGAAGCTGAATAGCATGCTCAAGTTCTCATAGTTCTTAAGTGATAGTCTGAAGTCTGGAGTCTCAACTAAGGCAATCTAATTCTGGAGTCCTTACATTTTTCCCATTACCTAGCAAAACACTAGAAGAGAATAGTAATACAGTTTAATAGTATAACACAGCTAGACACTTACTAAATTATCATATGCATATACATATATAATATAATTACACTAGCATTAGCACTTATTACCATTCTCATTGCAAATGTTCACATTCTATTCAAATAACTTGTATTCCTTCGATTAATTATTTCAACTGATTATAAATAGG
The DNA here is from genome assembly GCA_030848825.1 of Tadarida brasiliensis. Classification (NCBI taxonomy): domain Eukaryota; kingdom Metazoa; phylum Chordata; class Mammalia; order Chiroptera; family Molossidae; genus Tadarida; species Tadarida brasiliensis. The sequence goes on from CM061266.1 coordinate 68,560,264, forward strand.
TGGATCAAAAAGTATTCATTGTTTTATTAATCTTGTGTGTGTTTTACTGTTCAAAAATCACTTTTACTTTTTAGACATTCAGATTTGCATTTAAGTGTTCACATTTCTTTTAGTTTTCCAAAAGGAGATTTAAAGATAAGTATGCCAGGATGGCTTATTCTTGTTTTGACAGAGAGCATTTTATAACAACTATGTAAACGACTTTTCAACCTGCTTTTCATTCTGCTATGACTTCCAGGGCCATTGTTCTTTTTAGTATTTTTGACCTCTGTAAAGAGGCACTGGACCCTGAATTCCATATCCACTCTGAGAGCTATCATTGTTCATCCTTTCACAAAGCTAGAACTAGAACTATGAAATATGATTCTTTCAATTCATTTTGTTCTATGTTGCAACATCTTTGCTCAATGGATGATTTAATACTGGCCATATATACAGGACGATAAGCCAAGGCTGGGTGTGCGGGCTGAATTGTGTTCCTCTGCTCACCAAATGTCATATTTTGGAGTTCCAAGCCCTCTACTTCAGGACTGTAATGGAATAAGCCAGATCTCACGTCATCACCCGACTCTCCCAACTAGGTATCTTTCTTCACCTGTGCTGTAGTTGGGGAAGAACCAGCAGCAGGAGCTGCAGAGCCTGAGCACAGTGGAGAAAGCAACAGCTCCACCAGCAGGAACATTGGCCAGTTTGCCAACACTCTGGTCAATGACCTGGTCGATGTTTTTTTCCATTCAGTTCACCAGGAGGTAGGAGGCAGCAGGGCGCATCTTGGGGCGGTGGATAGGCATTTCACGTGGGACTTTGGCATCAGGTAGGGAAAACACCCAGTCAGTGTCTGGTACCTTGTTCGGGTAACTCTAGCACACCTAATACCACATGTAGAGAAGGGAAGCATGATCTTTTCAGAGTAATAATCCCTGCCTGCCACCTTTTTAAATTACTACAATATAAGTGGTAGCATACACGTTAGTCTTATAATCAACTCATATCAAATTATGAAACTCTGCTATAGCTAGCATTCATATTAATGTAATAGTTCTTACCAATTTCCTCACAAAGTGAACCTATGAAAAGAGATCATAGTGAAAATAAAGAATTTGAAATTTTCTCACTCAATTTTCAATTGTTTATCTCTTGACTTTATCTCCAACAATTAGTTCTCATTTAATTAAGAATAACAATGGCCCTTAAAATGCTAGCACTTTTATTGCAATGCAGGAGGATAAACTAGTGGTTTAGCTATGTTCATTTTGATGCGACCACAATTGTGGATCCCTGTGACATCTGGAAAAGAAACAAAAACTCTTTGTATGTAGCTCCTCATATGTGTTACGTTTGCGGTGTTCCTCTGCTACTTTTCACAAGTGACTTGTAAATGTCACAGTCTAGGGGAGTCATGCAGGCAGGGAAAGGGGAAGGTAGAAAAGAAAATTGGGCCCACAGGGACATTGGTTCTGATATTTCAAATTGAGTCTACAACTTGAAAAGTCCTATAATTCTTACTGCCACATTACCCTGGGTGAGAAAAGTTGCTATAGTTTATTTACTGAATTGATGGATAAAAAGAGGAAGATCTCAATGCTTCAATTAAATGTGTGGTACATTTAATTCTTAGTTGTTTTTTTTCCCTCAAGTTGTCATCTATTATCATTAATAACAAGTAAGTAGTATTATATTGAATATCCTAAAACTGAGCAGCCATCAAATATGTTATAAAGAGTTCAGTAATTTATGCCAGTCACATTGGTTTTAAAATGAAGAAGCAAAAATAAAGCAGAGACAAACACAGAAATAAAACAAAGACAAATAATGACAAATATGGTTCCATAAATGTAAGCAAATTATCTCATATATGTAATAAAATATTAAAGAATAACAGACTGCATTAATAGAACACTAATATAAATGGTTGATTATTATGACATTTTATAAACATGTTATTTCAGAAATAAGACATGCTTATATAGTTTAGAAAAATAGATATATTTCAAAGGTATTGCTAAAAGATATTGGTTTTTGTAATTATTTGATACTAGTGAGGAGATAGAGACAGGTTAGGCAGTGAGGGATGGGACCATGGGAAGGGAAGGCTGAGACATGGGGTAAGTTTGAGATGAGTTGGAGCTCAGCACACAGGCAGGCAACTCAGTAGAAGGCATATCTAGAGGTTTATTCGGACTCTACAGATCTCAAAATAAAACTAAAATCAACATGGCAAATTTTGCCTTCAAGGCCAGAAACTCCCAGCCCCCATTTATAGAAATGCAAATTAGAAGCTCCTGGAAGGAGAAGGTCAACTACATAACAAAAAATCTAGAAAGGCCAGTTTCAGGCAAGAGGGGAACAGGATTGATTGTATAGTTCCTGTCTCTGGGTTTGCAAAGGAATTCTATTTACTGTTAAAGAATATAGGGTTGGTGATTCTGACCTATTCCAATTAATGTACCTACTGGTTTCTGGGAGCAAGGTGACAGGATTGCAGAATAAGTTCTGCTGTGAAATTATAGAGTGTGTTCCTACTGCATTAAGCCAGGTTACCTTAGAATTGTAGGACAACAAAATTGGATTTAGGGGAGAAACCAAAAGCAAGCATAGGGTTACTTCAAAGGTGTTTCCCCTTCTTCTCACTAATAGTCTAGGAGAAGTTGAAATTATCATAAAAAGGGAAGCCACTAAGACCCTATAGATGATTTAGGACTGAACCCAGTCAGGTGGGAAACACAAGCTTTAAAATGTATGGATGTTTTTACGGCAGAATTCCTTGAAAGGACCAATCAGAGGCTAGCAAAGTATTTATCTACCCCTCAGCAACAGAGCCTGACGGGCAGCCCACTTGGGTCCCCTCCCCTCTGTGGGGAGTCTGTCTATCTTTCAAATAAACTTTTCTTTTGCTTACTCTTGGTCCATGAACTCATTCTTTGATTTTTCAAGACAATAAACATGAACACTACCACTTGGTTTCACTAGCATATTAAAATATTTCTAATGCTATCTACATATTAAGTTATTTATTATTTTTCAATGGAAACCAACTAGAAATACATAGTTGATTGTGTAAAATAATGGTCAGGCAAAAAATATTCTCATAAACAAAACTAGTTTAAAAATTCAGAATGTGTGTCATGTAAACCAAATGTTAATATCACTAACTATATTTAATGTATCAAAAGAGACAAAGATAATAATAAAAACAAATATATACTGAATAGTTCTTATTTGACAGATATTTACTAAGTACTTTTGGGCAATTACCTCAATTACTTTTCAGGACCAAAACTGAGTTAAGTCATTATTATTATCAATATATTTTTAGATGAGAAAGAAGAGATAAATATAAATGTAATATTTTGTCCAATATCACACAGAAAATATCTGTGTGAATAAATAATCACACTTTGCCTTATTATCATTTATGCTACATTTTCCATGAGTAATGACAATAATATACTTATACACATATAAATACATATACATGACTATATGTATATATCTACTTGTACAAGTGTATACACATATGCACAGATATACATACATATGCAACATTATATATAGAAAAATAGTGTTGTTTGTATAGGGAATATATACATTTTTGTAGCCTGTATATAAATATTCATGTCTATGAATTCATGGGCATATACATATATTAGCTTGTTTATTAACTAAAATAAATATATATATGAATAGTAACAACTACATATAGTATTTATGCATGTTAACTAAACAAATCACTCCAATTAATATTCTACTTAGGAAAGGAAATATGCAAACCTATTATTTGGTATACATTAAATCATAAATATTTTAATCATAAAAATTCTTGACTAATCTTTTATATAGTCTGTAGTCAAAGTTTATACAGAATATAATAACAGTTGGTCTTGATATGATAATTTCTCTTATTTTTGTTCTCAATAATGGAATATACTTTATATAAAAGGAGATATTTTTATTGCTAATACATGTAGTATTATGAATGAAAGCCAATATTGGTATTTAGTATTTGAGAAACATATTTTTCTTGTTTTCATATAGTTCCTAAGTGCAGAAAGTATTTTCCAGGCAGAAAATGTTTCATTATTATTATTTTTTAATTCCAATATTTCCACACAAATTTTGTACTGAAGATGCATAAACCTAAAATAATAGCTTAACAGAATTCCATTCTATCCACTGATTTCTCCTAAAATTGGACTCGTGACTTTTATAATCTGTTCTGACATCAACCTAAATCAGTGGAAAGTATCATTCTGACTATGTATCTTTGCAAACTTTCATTTAAGAAAAAAAATGTAGTATATATTCAGTGGGAGCACTGAATTATTTTATAAAACATCGTCTTATATTAAATTCAGAGGCATTTATCTTTTATTAAAAGTCAGAGAAACAATTCCATACCAAAGATTGATATATAAATCTGTTAATAATTTAAGAAGTTTTTATCAGAAATCTATTTAGTATTTGCTAACTATTAATAATGTAATTGCTTCCATTTATCATAATAGTAATTATTCAACAATATAGGCCCTGTGAAATAACATTTTGTTGCCAAATGATGGTTCTTAACTCCTGTTGCTATACTATGAAGATGGCTTATAATGCCACATAAAATTTAACAATAGATAAAATAATACTTGAGTATTGGGAAGAACATTTTCTGTGCAGGTCTCTGAACAGAGATCTCTTTTAAAAATTAATCTCTTTAAAAAATAACATTCACTGGGTTCAGCTAAAGACAGTGGCAGGGTATAAATATTTTGGAAAAGACTCGTATGTCTGATTTTTAATATAATGTAGTATTATACAATATGATTAAGATTGAAATATTTAAACTTATAGAAATAGAATTAACTTTAGGTTTCCATATATATTTTATTTGTACTCTTTGGAAGTGTTGTTGTTCAACATGCTATTCAAAAATACAATTGCGTAGTTTTTCTCCGTCATTTCAGCCTCCATTACTATTGGTTGGTAGCTAAACAGTACTATTCTCATATATGTGTCCCTGTTGATACGTGTAACCTTGCATTGTTACACTCTACCTTTTCAGATCCCCCTTTCTGAGAAGCATTTAGTGTCATGCTTCCCTCTAAATGCCCTGCACCTTCTTCATCACACTACTCTGTCTAAATCCTTTGCGGCTCTAGTTTTAATGGTAATTAGTTTTATTCATTTGTTTACATATTTGATATGAACTGCATAGATACAGAGACCATTATTCCATCTTATTTTGTTTTGTTGTTTCAGCATCTACAGAAATTCTAGAAAAAATATTAGGAGTTCAGTTTTCTGTTAATGTCTTAATGGAAAAAAAAGGATGCACAACCAGGCAACAGACTTCTGAATGATGTTATATAAGCAAAAGAGCCTATGTATGCAGCCTGATATTTTTTCTAGAGAAACAATGATTTATTAATATGCTGTATTTGTATTTATATTATTATTAAATGTGCTATTGCCCTACAGGTATGCTGAGGGTACTTTTAAAAATAATATTTTTTAAATTTTTAATAAGCATGAATGCCTTGCTGATGGACAATGATATGAAATTAATCAAATCCCACAATTTACCAATGCTCTTTTAACCAACCATCAATAAACCTCTCTTGTATTAAATAAATTCTGATATTTTTTCCAAAGGTGAATAAAATAAAGGTAAGCAATCATTCTAATAATTAGATAAATAGCAATAAAAGTAAAGAATACTGCTGTTGCTGCTGCTATATGGGGAGAACTTCTCATGATGGGGGGTTTGAACATGTTAAGAATAGATGTTCTTTTGTGTTTTATGATAATGAAAGCAAAATTTTTATATGGAGAAAGTTACATGTTTAAGCAAGGAGTTATACCTTAGAGATTAGAAAAATTAATCTGTGAACACAGTCATTGGTCTTTGATCTGTTTCTGCCTTCTCTGTACTCTCATCATGACAAAACACTAGGTGGAATTTTATCATAATTTTAATATTGTTTTTAAGTAAAAAGACATTTTGTATATTTCAAAAAAGGTATCAGGTGGAAAGATTGCACTAGACTACTGAACATTTATAGTAAAGTAAAATGGACATTAAATCAAATATTCAAAATAATTGGTATATTACCCCCAAAATAACATATGTATGTATGAATCATAATGTACTTTGTATTTAACGGTGGCAGATAATACTCTAGTCAATAATACCCTTTTTCTGTGAGACATGATTTATTTCTTTTACTATATTTTTTTAGGGTAAAATGATAACTTCTGAAGATAAAAATCATTGCAATTTTTAATTTTTTTCTGATGGAAGTATTAACTTGATTGTGAAAATCATTTCACGATGTATGCATATATTAAAGTCATCAAGTTGTGTACTTTAAATATGTGCAATTTTATTTGTCAATTATAATTCAATAAAGCTGGAAAAAACTAAGAAAATACTTTTCTTCTGAGGAAACATTTAATATTGCAAATTTGGTCTCAGATTATTTATATAATTGTATTGCAGCTTTTAGACTTTCTAATTTTTAAGCTTGTTTTTCCATATTCCATTAAAGAAAATAAACACTAAAACATTATAATATCAAGAACCTTTTTAAGAAAAAAATGTCCTGATCACTTTTTGTAAACTCAGAATGATCATGGGGAAGAAATCCTCCTTTTAATGATATGTAATGCACTTGAGTCATTGATTGCCTTGAAAAGAATATATTGTACCATTCTCTTGTTGTCAAATTGAAAGGTATTGTTCAGTAATATTTATGCATTTAAAATATAAATTAAAAAGGAATTTTACCTTAATTTGTGTATTTCTAAAATTGAAATATACCAGTACCAACTCAGTTTATTCTATCTTCATTGTCCACTTGGAGCATTACAAAGTGCTTCTAACAGATGCACCTATGTCTTTTAATGAATCAATCCTTTTAATTTTACACAGAGTATAGTGCTTTTACAGAACTGTGATCATGTTGCTTCCTAGTTTTCACTGAGTTAATTAGTTCATTTTGCTCTTTCATTAAAACCCAAAGCCCAATGTGTTCTATAATGTCATGAATAAGCCCATTGCTTGCCTATCCAGCCTCATCTCCCCCATCTCTGCCTGCCTCTAACTGCTCCAGTTGGCAGGAGTTCCATTAGTTATTTGTGTAAGTGGCATCATTTTCCTCACATTTCTTTGTATTCCAGGAAGACATCCCAATTACTCTTCAGAACCAAAGAAATATCAGCATGCTTGCCTATTAGTAGGTACATTTTCTCTCATCTTTGGAAAGAATATGCGAGCATCTGTGAGATGTATATTTTATAGACCACAAAATGACTGCTATTTTTCAAGGAATCTTCTAACTTAGCAAATAAATACTTGGTTTAAAAGAAAACTATGTGAATAATTTTAATTGTATCAGAAAAAAAAACTCTGAAATGAAAAATAAAAAATGTAATTGCAGATTTTTAAAAGTATACATTTTTTATTGGCAGGATGTATTCATTTTTCAAATATTGCTAGAATTGTACCATAAGATGAATATGAAGGGAAGCCAAAATATGTTTGAGCTAATATAGAGTTATGATGAAGTTACCAAATAGGGAAAAGCAGGTTCATAAATTATAAATGACAATAGATTTACTAACATCCAAAACTTAAGATATCTAAATAATTAAATTATATTTGCAGGTGAAAAATACAGTTTTCTCACATAAACAATGCTATGATCTAAATGTTTATGTCCCCCCAAATTTATAAGTAACTGCCAATAAGATGGCATTTGAAAGTCGGGCCTTAAGAAGGTGATTCGTGCTCTTGTGAAAGAGACCCCAGAGAGATCCCAGCTCCCTTGAACCTCTTGAAGACCGAGCAAAAACACTGCAGTGTGTATGAATCAGGATGTGGGCCCTCACTGGATATTGAATGTGCCAGTATCTTAATCTTAGACTTCCATGCTGCCAGAACTGTGAGAAATAAATGTTAATTTTATTTCTTATAAAAGTCATCCAGTTTATGGTATCTTGGTATAGCAGTATGAAAGGATAAAGACAAGCAATTTCTTATGAAGTCACATTATGGTCCGGCTGGTATGGCTCAGTGGTTGAGCGTCCATCCATGCACCAAGAGGTTGCCAGGTCAATTCCCTGTCAGGAAATACGCCCAGGTTGTGGGCCTGATCCCCAACGGAGGGCATGCAGGAGGTGACCAATCAATGTTCTCTCTCATCGATGTTTCTCTCTCTCTCCCTTTCACTTCCTCTCTCTCTGAAATTAATAAAGGAAAAAATAAATAAAATCATATTATGTGCAAATACTCATATGCAATTGTACACCAACAAAACTGAACACTAAGATAACAGTATATAATAGAAATTCCTGTAAGAAAACATGTATCTATAACTGGTATGATTTTTAAGCTAAAGCATGTATCAAGATAACTGAAATAAGAATGCTGAGTTAGTTTAATCTAAGCCAAACCAATCCACGTAATGTTTGAGACTATGCACTTTATAACCTTTAATTAAAATTCTACTGGAGCCCTGGCTTTTGTGGCTCAGAGGTTAGAGTGTTATCTGCCTGCACACCAAATAGTCACAGGTTCAATTCCCGGTCAAGGGCATGTACATGGGTTGCAGGTTAGATCCCTGGCTCCAGCTGGGGGAATGTGCAGGAGGCAACCAATTGATGTGTCTCTCTTACATTAATGTTCCTCTCTCTCTCTCTCACTCATTCTCATCCTCTCTCCCTTCCACTCTCTCTAAAAATCAATAGAAAAAATATCCTCAGGTAAGAATTAACAAACAAAAACAATGTACTGGATATTTTTAACAAAGGTAGCTCTCATTTTGTTATGATTATAAATTTATTTTATTTATTTAAATATTAGAATACATTTGGAACCATTGATTTTAATAAATTTGATGGTATTTATTTTAGTTAATTCTATAAAGAATTAACAAAGGTCCATTTTTATAGTTTATAGCTTATAGCTTATAGTTTATTATTAAAGAAATAAATATTAGCAATCTCAAATGATTCTTCAAAAATTAAGTTGTGATATTATTAAAATTTTATTATTCTTCCAATACCAGTCCAGTTAGGCTAGGTATAAAATCACTAAAATCTCAATGCCTATTCATAGATAGGCATAATTATTTCTGTTTAATCTGTTGCTTGCCTGGGGAATCTCTAAACTACATATTTTCTTAGCACTCCAGCTAATCCAATGCTATGGATACAGCATTTGAACAAGTACTTCCATAAATGCTGCAGCACAATAAGCAAGAATGGAAATTGTACATCAGCTCTTAATTACTTCCACCAAAATATAGCCCACATCAAGCCTGCTTATACTTTATTGGCCAAAGATAGTCATGTGGATATGCTGTGGTAGGCTGTGAGAAATGCTTGGAAGGAAAAGAGTGAGAATAAAGTTGATAACTGCATTAGTGGTCATCACATTGACTTCTTTTAGTATTTAACTGTTTAAATTATTTAAAACATTATTTGGTTCAGAATATAAGTATATAAAGCCTTAATATTATATTATTATAATATCACATTGTTATAATAATATATTCTTTAAAAAATTTTTTCTTTATTGACTTTAGAGAAAGAGGAAGGGAGAAGGAGAGAGAGAAACATTGATGAGAGAGAACATTAATTGACCACCTCCTGCATGCCCCCCACTGGGGATTGGGCCCACAACCTGGGCATGTGCCCTGACCAGGAATCGAACCGGCGACCCCTTGGTGCATGGGTTGACACTCAACCACTGAGCCACACCGGCCAGACATAATAATATATTTTTATATCACATTGTTATCATAATATATTCCATATTATGATAGATTCTGTAATTTACATATATACTATAATATACATGTAAATATTTATGCATATAATATATAAATATGTATAAATATATATTCTTAGTTACATAGCTTGTATAATTTCTCTATATTTTTATTAATTATATGCCCACTGTAAGTTTCTTCATTTGCAAGTTTTTAATATTTTACCTGTAATTAATGTATTTTATAATCAATAATTACATACTTTTATTCTTGAAATAAATATATTTCAAGTAACTGGTAGAACCTCAACATTTAAATCATATTGGAATTTTTAAGACCAAGGTAACAACCAAAATGGTTACTTATATTTGAAAATATATTCAGATTGGTTGATTGATGTGCCATATTCATAGTGTTGCTGTTTTTTGCTGATGCGATATGATGGTAACCTTGAAATCACAGAATCATAGATAACATGTTATCTCAAGGAGGCCTGAAATAAGGGAGAAGTAAGCAAATGTTATTTGATATTGCAAGTCTGAAGCTGAAGCCAAAGCCAAGCAAAAGTACTTTCTCTGAACACCATTAGTGAGGGCCTTCATGTATATGTGTTTATGTATGCATATTTTATTAAAATCTTATTTTTACAGTGACAAGCATACAAAACCAAAGTGTTTTTCTTCACTAGATTAATTAATATATTCCATTATTCCAGCCAAATATGCACAATTCAAAAGCAATTCATTAGGTTTCAACCATTTTATTTACCTTCATTCTAAATGAAAAAATCAAATAAGGAAATGATGTTTTATTACCATGATTTCTAAAAATAATTTGTGTTATAAATACCCACATAACTACTCATATTTGGTATGTTTGTATGAGTATAGAGTTAGGTTCAAATGAGTGGGATGATGTAGAGATGAGTTGAGGTGATTTGAGCAAAATTGCCTCCAAGACCTAAATCACCTAGGTATCTACAGTAAACAAAATGTATGGTAATAAACTCTTTTAGAAAATCATATGTACATATGAGCAAACATTTCACCACTACCACAACAGTAGTGAAAATAATAAAGGATTAAAATATTATCAATTATAACGCTGGCCAGTTTGCCTCAGCAGTTAGAGCACTGGCCCATGGACCAGAGAGTCATGGGTTCGATTCTGGTCAAGGGCATGTACCTCAGTTGTGGTTCAGTCCCCAGCCCTGTTGGGGTCGTGCAGAAGGCAACCAATCTATGTGTCTCTCTTACATCGATGTTTCTCTCTCTTTCTCCCTCCCACTCTATCTGAAGATAAATGGAAAAATATCCTCAGGTGGGGATTTAATATATATATATATTTTTTTCAATGATCTCATATAGGACAATTATGACTAGTTGACTAGTTGCCACATTTTGAAAGTTTGCATAATTTCTATAGTTCAAATATGCCAAAAAGTAGATGAAGAATATATTTACAAAAAGTATACTATCCATATGTTCCAATATTAACACAATAAATAATATGAAGTATTTAAAATATGTACTTATGAGAAATAGTAAATCCTGGTACAGTGATAAACCAATGGTGTGCCTGATTCTGAAACGACATTTCAGTTCTTTTCATCATAAAATAAATTCTTTGCATATGATTTTCAAAACATCGCATTGTCTGTAGGTTGGTATATGTTTGACTTACAAGACTTCTCTTCACCAAACATTCTGCTAGTTATAGAAGTCTAGAATTTATTAAATCAGTATTATTTTTATTATTTGTAATCTTTATTTTTATGTAAGCAATTCTATAAACAGTAAATATGTTTCCATAACTCTTTTCTTTTCATTTTTGCTATTTTGAATTAATTCCCCTCCCTTTGATGTAACTTATAATGGAATCACCATGTTCAAAAGTGGTTTCCATTTGTTTTTTTTAAAATTTTCCTCCTGCGACGTTAAATTCAAGTATAGCAGTGCTGCCAAAATGCAACTGCAGAGTCGTGGCTTGAGGTACTTTTCAAATGAAACTCTTTTCTATAACACCTTTTCAGAACCAACTCTGTGGGTTTGGAAGTTGGAACATTTACCAGAAGAGACGTTTTAAGTACCTGAAGATATATTTGAACCCAGACAGGTTTAAACACTCCAGTGCCAAAGTAACTAAACTAAAGTTACCCTCACATTCTGACTCTTTTTCTTTTATTGGCCTGAAGAGAGGGGCAGAGGAAATTGCCTTTAAAAGTAGAGAGCAGCTGAAACTTATCAGGTATATCTTGCATTAAAATGATCTACTATACTGCCAAAAAACTGGCAGCCCGGAATTGCTGTTCAGATTTGTTGTAGTTAATAATCCTGAGTGTTATGGGGTCATCTTAGAAACATATTAACTGTACTACATTATTAAATGTCTATAGATGAAATGCATGTTGTTATGAATGAACATGGGTCTGTGAGCATGTAGGGGGTAATTTGGTTTCTTTCAGCATGATTTATATGTATGCATAGAAATAACTTCATCCACAAGAGATGTGCAAGTAATTTATTTCCAATCTTTGAAGTAAAACTGGACAATAATTTCTATGACTTCTAATGAGATGCTGCAGCTAAAGCAAATATGACATTGAATGATACAGAACTCTGGTCGTTGTACTATTTATCTTTGTCTTGGGGCACTTGGACATCGAATTATTTACTTTTCATGTGTGGAGACACACACACACACAACACATTCTCTTGGCATTGTTTTAAATAGAAATTGATTAATATTCAGTGTTGGCTCTTTTTATTTAATTTGGATAGCTAACATATTTCAAGAAAAAATATATTACAACATGATCAGATGCTGAAACAAATTAATACTGGTACATCACATAAAAACAAACAAACAGATTTTGCTTCAAAAATGGTATGACTTGTTTTTTCATCATTCTGAAGATGTGACTTTTTACTCATAATATTGCAAAATATTTTTCCTTGTGAGAGTTTATATTTTCCTTCTATAGAAATGATTATGGCATATTTCTATTTTATGTTCTTTTAATTATTAATCTTATGAATTATTATAATGAGCAAAAGAGAACATGGATTTAATACATAATGAAAATATATTCCAATTTGGCACATAATTAGTTATACAAAAACAAGTATAAATAGAATGCTAATTGTCTAAATGTCAGAGAATATTATATTTATTGGACTATTATTTCATTTTACTTGTGATAACTTACTGCAATTATTATTTATATTTATATATCTAATCTGAATTTATGGTCAAAACACAGTCCAGTTTTTAAACCATAGATAGCATAAGTTTTCCTGGAAACCTAGATTGGCCTTCCAATACTGGTTGTGACTATTTTTCCTTTGAATGATACAAGTGTCTTTGTATTGATTGAATAAGGCGATGTTGGAATTCTGGTGCTGGTAAAGAGGGTGCAAACCCTCTAGAGCCCTAATTCCTCAAGGATTACAGTCGGAAGCTCTGGACAGAACTAGCTGAGGACTGTGAAATATAAACCACTTGGGGCATATTGGAAAGGTAGCCAACACTTGAGGCAAGTCCTGCACAGCAGTGAGGGTGCTTGCTGTTGCCATTGTTTCCCTCCAGCTTTGACACAAAGATGGGCTTAGTCCTGGGGCTGCTGAGCAGGCAGAAACAGCAACATCTGCAGGAGAAACCACCTCTCTTCATTTAAAGCACTGGAGATACTGACTCCCGTCAGCAAGAGAGTGAGGAAGGGGTTCCTTTTAGCTGTCTGTTTGGTGTTTGTTTGTTTAACCTTGCATGACAGCCCAAGTCATGGGTCTATATTTCTGGGATGTCATTGACAGGGCTGTCACCAAACACCCTAAGTGAAAACTCAAGTCTCTGCCCTAAAGACCCAGAAAAAAATTATTCCATTGGTCAAAAAAAGGGAGAAATCATCATTTTTTCTCCTTCTTTTATTTCACTGCATTACAAGGAACTACAGTCCAACAGTAAATATTGCACTAAAGTATAGTCATAGCGTTGTATATTTACCACTGCATTTTGAGAATTGAGTGTATTAATACTAATAACAAAAAAGGAACTCAGAAAAAAAATACTAGTTTATCCCTTTATAAATCGATATTACAATAAAATATTTGAACTTGGATCCACTTCTATTTTTTTTTTAATTTTGGTCACCCCAATCTCTGATCATTGTGTCCTATGGCTCCAACTCACTTATTATGATATATGGACTCCTGAAATCTATAACCCTAGATGTATGCATACTGGCTGAAGCCCCTGTCCCCTTTAAATTCATTTTATTATATTTTTCTGAATCAAAATCCAGTCTTAGACTACTCCATACCCGAACACAAATGGTTGAATATGGCTGAAGTAAAACACAAAGCCACAGCAATGACCACATTTCAAATTTACGACAACAAACCTAAGTTAAGTCTCCGATATTTTACCAGAATTTTCTTAGCCCCTTGACTATCTTACTTCCCTTTACTACATTATGTTTCTTTATGATCCTACTCTTCAAGATATTTTAAGGGATTATCTTCTTTCCTTAAATCTCCACCAAGTTGTTTCACATCTGACTTTCCACTGATGACCATGACACCCATTTCATACAGGAATGGAACAATCACAAGACAGCATTTACAAGCCCCATTCACTACATCCATCTACTTGCATCTGAACCCCCACACCGACTTCTCTCCTGCTACTGTATTTCTCCAAATTATCTGTAGTTATAGAAAAACATTTACCATTATATATATATATAAAATTTGCATTTTTCTTACTTTTTAAATTATTTACATTATTACAGATGTCCCCCTCCCCCACCCCTTTGCTCACTTTCACCTCCTCCTTCCTACCCCTTCCCTGTAGCCACCACCATACTGTTTTCTATATCTATGGGTTATGCATATATGCTCATTGGCTAATCTCCTCACCTTTTTTCATCCAGTCCACCCCTCGCCCCTCTCCTTTGACAGCTGTCATTCTGTTCCATGTATCCATTCTTCTGTTTCTATTTTGTTGGTCAGTTTATTTTGTTCACTAGATTACACATTATGCAACTCAAGGAACTCACTTGGACAATTCTCCAGTTTGTGTCCTGCAACATCATTTTATTTATTCTACAGGCAATTTTCACAACCATTCAATTAAGAGTTGTTTCTTTTTTAAAAATGTATTCTTTTATGGAAGTATGATTAACAAACAAAAATTCAATATATTTAGGTTGTACAATGTGTTTCTTTAAGGTATAGAACATGATGATTTATGTACATATATATTGTGAAATAACTACCACAATCAAGTTAATTAACATATTTATCACCTCATAGTTACTTTGTGTGTGTGTGGAGAGAACAATTAAGATCTACTCTCTTAGCAAATTTCAAGTATACAATACAGCATTATTAACTATAGTCACTATGCTGCACACTAGAACCCTAGAAGTTACTCATTTGAAAACTGAATTTACCTTTTGACCAACACCTCCCCATTTTCCATCCCACTGCACCTGAAAACCACTATTCTTCTCTCTGGTTATATGACTTTAACTTTTTTAGATTCCATCTATTATCTTTCTGTGCCTAGTTTATTTCACTTAGCATAATGTCCTCCAGTTTCATCCACGTTGTCATAAATGGTGGGATTTCCTTCTTTTTTTAAGACTGGATAATATTCTACTGCATATATATATATATATATATATATATATATCATATAATTTTAAATCACTTCAAGATTAGTTTTTGCCATTCTCTGCAGCATTGTTTTCTCCTCTTTGCAAAAATAAAAAAGAAGAAGAAAAGAAACTAAACAACACAAAACCTTCTTAAAGGTGATGTCTAAATTTATATTCTCTCTTTTTTTTTTTCAGGCAATTCAAATGAGGCAAACCTCTCCTCTTCAGCACTGTGCTGATGCTGCTTAGTTAGGTCATCAGTGACATCACTACTATTAAACTAATAGTCAGTTCTCAGTTCTCATCCTTCTTGACCCATCAGCTGTCTTTCAACACAGTGAAAGATACGTATTGTGACCTCTCTGATAAATGACAGGAAGTAACTTTGTCATCTTATAATTATTCAACCCTTGTTCTTATCAACTGAAATACAGTCTCTTTACTTCAATAAACATTAATAATTTGATTCAACAAGGGACAAATCAATATTATCTAAATTATCTTTGAAACAAATGTTAAAAGAATTATGTGTTGTGAATATACATAAACATTATTTTGTGTGATGGTTCCGTTTTGATTTTGTACTCAAAGCATATTATTGCTGGAAAAAATGTCTTGGCAGGAAAAACAGTATTAAAATTGGTATGTGCTTATTGGAAAAATATTCAATAGTTATCACTTTACCATTACATAAATAAAAAATTTAAAAAACACATGAAAGAAAACAGATTATTACTTTTCTCATGCTCTTGTGTATTTTAAAGTTAATAATGTTATATCTGTGAAATAAATAAATTTAACATCACATGACACCTGAATAATAGATATTCTCAATTGACTAAAAATTTTATTACTTCATTTTAATTTAGCATATTTCCTGAGATTATAGTGAGTATATTAATACATTATAAGTCTTTATACAATAAGAATATTACTAAATAGCATTATGATAGTTCACTTATGAAGCTGGTAATCTTCCCATAGATGTTATATAGTAGCAAATTATCTGATTGCTTTAAAATATCATGCTTGTTGGTTAAATAAAAAAGCATTCAGTGTTCATGATTATAAAATCATATATATATTCTACCATGAATATAAACCATGTAAAAAATTACATATGGAATTCTCAATATATTCTATGGATATTTCACAGTATCCATTTCCTGAATTTAATGCAAAATAATTAGCAAATCATTGGTAATTTTAAAATAATCAAGCCACCGAAAAAATACTACATAATTCTTTTAATCTATAGAACTTTTTGTCATAGTATAGTGAATTATTAGAGCATTCCACAAGATGCACTTAGAATACATACACCTGATTTTGTTTTATTCTTTTTAATCAAAATACATGATACAAAAATGTGTAGCACAATAAGGCCAAAAAGTAGTTATACAGACTTGATACTCAGTAAAGGTAATAGGAGGAATAAATGCATAGGACATAAAAATTGTGTGTGTGTGCGTGTGTGTGTGTGTGTGTATGTATAAAACTTGTATATAAATACCATTAATGATAATATACAGAGCTGTGTAATATAATAAAAATACAGGACAATAAGTTTGAAAATATGAATATAATGATAAATAAACTTGAAGATCCTAGACATAGACAATATGTACTGATATAAATAGACTTTTAAAAATGTAAACATAAAATAAAGTAAGAAATCCACTAAATACATCTCAGAACTCCATTAGCAAAAAAAGGAGAGGACTATTCCATATTATAAGTGTAATTAGAAATATTATTATATTATATTATATTATATTTATTATATTATATTATATTATATTATATAATATTATTATTCAGAATAAACTAACAATGATCAGAAGATTAATTTATGATAGTCTATGAAACATACTGATAAATTAATGCTTTTCAAAAATATTTTAAAAATATTTACTATGTAGAAAAAAGAATATTCTTAGAGTTAGACATTAGATGCCATCAATTTAGAAAAAAATTTGTTAAAGATATTATTTATTATTTGTGTCTCTTCATGCTAGCTTCTACTTTAAAAGCCATTCTTTCTAAGTATCCATCCTTATAACTCCATTGAAACAGTTCTGATCATTGACATTGAAGATGTTCGAGATCAAATCCAGTGGATATTTTCTGATTGCCACTTCTTCTTTCTGCTCAGCATAATTATTAACTTTTCACTAACTTACCAAATCTCTCCCATACATACTTAATGAAAATACTACTCTAGAATGGTGAAACAAAACAAAAAGAATGGAAAATACAAATAAAATTTTATTAAGTATTATCCCATGAAAGATATCTTGACAATAAGCAATAGGTTCTATATAATCTAAGAAAAATACACTATTGAGTCCCTTATGTGTGTAAACTCAGTCAAATATCTTTTCCTAAATAGTGAAAACTATATAATGAACTAGTTTTGGCATTTCTGAACCTTTATTGTTACCAACTAAATACTATATAACTAATACATTTGTTGATTCAACAATTTGCTTAACAAATATAGATTTCCTATCTCATATGCACTATGATATCTGCTAGACTCTAATCATTAAAAATAAGAAAAATAACAAAACTAAACAAATATATAATCCTCAAGTTCAAAGGGCTTTAGTCTCATAGATCAATAAGCTAATTCTATATTAAGGCTTATTTTTGTTTTTATATTAATCCTTTTCTAGAAAATCATTTTAAAATTATTCTTTCTTTTATGAAGAAATATATCATTGTAGGTATTAAAAATCTCATTAACAATTTCCAATTTAATTATAAAAGATAGGTAAATCTTTTTTTTTAATAATTTTTTTTCTTTATTGATTTTTAGGGAGAGAAGGGAAAGGGAAAGAGAGATAGAAACATCAATGAAAAAGAACATCAATTGGCCGCCTCCTGCATGCCCCCCACTGGAGATCGGGCCCACAACCTGGGCATGTGCCCTGACCAGGAATCGAACCAGTGACCTCTTGGTTCATGGATTGACGCTCAACCACTCAGCCACACTGGCTGGGCTAAGATAGGTAACTCTTTATTAATGTACTTTGTTGTTTTTATTTTATTTTATTTTATTTTATTTTATTTATTTTATTTTATTATTTTATTTTATTTTATTATTATTTTTATCCTCACCTGAGGACATTTTTTTGCATTTATCTTCAGATAGAGTGAGAGGGAGAGTGGGAGGGAGAGAGGGAGGAAGAGACAGAGAATCATCGATGTGAGAGAGACATATCGAGTGGCTGCCACCCACATGACCCCAACCAGGGCTGGGGACAAACTGCAACAGAGGTACGTGCCCTTAGCGGGAACTGAACCTGGGACTCTCTGGTCCGCGGGCCGAAGCTCTAATCGCTGAGCCAAACCGGCCAGGGCGTTGTTATTTTTTTTTTAAATGATGTTCTCAGATTCATACAATTGACTCATTTATAACTTTTTAAAATCTAAAGAGGATGCAGCTTTTTGCATTTTGGTGATAGTGATTTTCATGGCAGAGCACACGAATTGGCATAGACTAGCAAAAATGTTAAACTTTCCAAAGACAAGACTGAAATTCTGAAAACTGCTCTATGAAAAAGTTCAACTTCTACAGCCTGTTTATATAGGGATTTTAAGCTAACCCTCTGAATTTTGGTTCACTTAATTTCACAACACAATTTCTTAGCACCTGTGGTTATGCCACTCCAGCCATTGAAGTCAGCCTGATACATAATTTTTTTTCTTTCCAAGATTACTTGGAAGTAAAACTCATTTCTTATTCGATAGTGTATATTGCTAAATAATTCTTTTTTAAAAACATGTTTTTATTGATTTTAGAGAGAGAGGAAGGGATAAGGAGAGAGAGACAGAAACATCAATGTGAGAGAGAAACATCGATCAACTGTCTCCAGCCTGCAATTTGGCCATGCGCCCTGATCAGGAATCGAACCCACAATGTTTTGGTACACAGGACCAGGCTCAACCAACTGAGCCACACCAGCCAGGGCTAAATAATTATTTTAAAAGGTATGTACTCAGATATAGAGGATTAGCCTCAGGTTCTTTGGTCTTCGGCCCTCCCCCGCACAATGTGTTAAAATCTCATCAACTTCTAATACTGGATTTCTACTTTTCAAACTAAAGAATGAAAATTTTGTTTGTGTGTATGTATGTCTGTCCAATGATTTATAGACATTTTTGAATCCCTTAACTCTCTTTCACTTGCATATCATCATAGAGAAAGTTAAAGTACTTTAATATCCACATTTTAAAAATAATTTATTTTTCAGTTACAGTTGACATACAGTATTATATCAGTTTCAGGTGTATAACATAGTTTAATATCCACATGTTTATGTATTTTCAGTATCAAACTTGTGTATATATCTTAAGAAAACATAAAACGTGTGCTTAAATACCAAAAAAACTCTTTAGATGTAAAGAAAAAATTCAAAGTAAAAGTAACATTTGAAGTGCTACTTTACAGACAGTAATCTTTTTTTTTTTTTTCTTTTTTTTTTTTTTGAGAGAGAGAGAGAGAAACATCAACATGAAAGGGACACATCAAGTGGCTGCCACCCGCACAACCAACCAGGGCCGGGGACAAATTGCAACCGAGGTACATGCCCTTAGCGGGAACCCAACCCAGGTCTCTCTGTACCGCAGGTCGGTGCTCTAACCCCTGAGCCAAACTGGCCAGGGCGACAGTAATCTTTAATAAAAAGATTTTTACATAGTAAATATATTAATTTCTGAATATATATCTATCAGTTTGATTTCCTCATAGGACCTATACACTTTTATTAAGTGATTATTATACAAGAAAAATTGTATCTTGATTTGCTTCAACTTTCTTAACATTAGTGTATGTTTAAAGTGAAAATAAGTACAAGTTTGAATGATAATCTGACTCAGTCAATATAGAGAAAAATAGTTCAAAATAAAATGTGGATTATCTTAATCTTTGAGATAAATTTATGATTTGAAATTTAGAAACAGAAAAAATAATTTAAAATTTAACTAGAGAAATAACTACAGATTTCTATACTTTAATAGTTACCATGTGGAAAAATAGGAGCTCCCCACTAATATCTAGAACAAGAAAAGGATGTCCTCTCTCACCACTCCTTTTCAGCAAATTACTGGACATACTTAATGCAATAAGAAAAATATAAAATGTATAATAATAGAGAATGAAGAATTAAAACTGTCTTTGTTCACAGATGGCATATGTCTCTTTAGAATATCCAAAAGAATCAACAAAAAAGAAAAATTCCTGAAACTAACTTGTCAATCACTTTCCTATTTACTATCAATGAACAAATGGGATTTGAAATTTTTAAAAAATGAAATAAGTAGGTATAAATCCATAAAATGTGTACACGATATATATGTGGAAAAGTAAAAAAAAAAAAAAAAAAAAAGGTTGATGAATGAAATCAATGAAGAACTAAAAAGTGGAGATACATATTTATAGATAAGAAGATTTAATAATGTCACTATATCATTTTTTTACTAAATTGATCTCTAGATTCAACACCATCTCATCAAAATACCAGCAAGTTATCTTGTGTATATGGACAAAATAATTCTAAAGTTCATGTGGAGAGGCAAAAGACTCAGAATAGACAGCAAAATAATGAGGAATGACAAAGTTCTGGGACTGACGTTACCTAACTCCAAGACTAAATATAAAGTTGCAGAAATAAAGACAGTGTGGTATTGGTGAAAGAACAGACAAGTAGATCAATAGAACAGAACACTAAAATTGAGCCACATGAATCTAGTTAACTAATTTTTGACAAAGGAGCAAGACTATATAGTAGAGAAATGACAGTCTTTTCAACAAATAATACTGGAACACGTAGACATTCACATGTAAAAATAAATAAATACATCTAGACATAGACATTACACCCTTCACAAAATTAACTCAAAATGGAAAATAAACCTACATGTAAAATGCAAAACTATAAAACTCATATAACATAGGAAAAAATTTGATAACCTTGGGATTGGTGATGTCTTTTTAGATACAACACCAAAGACATGATTCATGAAAGAAAAAATTGATAAGCTGGACATTATTAAAGTTAAAACTTCTGCTCTGCCAACACACTGTCAAGAGAATAAAAGAACAAGCCACAGAATGGGATAAAATATTTGCAAAAGACACATCTGACAAAGATTGCTATTCAAGATGTACAAAGAACTCTTAAAACTCAATGATAAAAAAAAAATTTAAATTGACCAAATACCTTAACAGACAACTCATCAAAAACATATACAGCTGACAAATATTATATTAATGTTCTCCACATAATATATAAGGAAATGCAAATTAAAATAATAGTGAGATACCACTACACACCTGTTAGCATAGCCAAAACCCAGAACACTGAGGACACCAATAGCTGGTGAGAATATAGAGCAAGAACTCTCATTCATTACTGATGGGAATGCAGAAGGGTGCAGCCACTTTGGTGACATTTTGACAGTTTCTTATAAAACTAAACCTCACATGATCTCACTTATTTGTGGGCTATAATGAACAAAATCAGATGATGAACAAAATAGATCCAGAGACATAGAAGTAGGGTTCAGACGGACAAATTTCAGAGGAGGGAGGCATGGGGAGGGAACAGATAAACCAAAGAATTTATGCCTATAAGCATAACCAATTGACATAGACAACAATGCTGGGGGGTGGGAGGAGGGAGGAGGGTGTCAATGGGGGAAAAGGAGAAACATCTGTAACAAAAATTAATTAATTAAAAAAAAACTAAAATAAAAAACTAAACTTACTTTTACCTTATGATCCAGCAATCACACTCCCTGGTATTTACCCAAGGAGTTTAAAACTTGTGTCTACTAAAAATCATGCACATGTATATGTACGGCACATTTAATTCATAATTGCCATGCTGCCTGCACCTTCCAGGTCATGCTTTTCACCATCATGAGATGCGGTGGAATTGCGGTCCGAAGCATAAGAAGTCTTCTGAATCTGCTTGCATTTGTAAAATGAACGCAACAGCGAACACACAAAGCACATAGTCGTAAGTAGTTAGACATCCCATGACTTCCAATCATGGTCTTTTAAATTTTGACCATGGAACACATTTTGTCATGGATAAGATCCATGCCATGGAAGTTGGTCTGGCATTTTTTGCCTGAAAATACTCAGTATTGGTTTGAATTGTCTAAAACTTTATCATTCTGCAGATCAGTAAGGATTTCTTTACCAAAATAAATAAATAAATAAATAAATAATCCTTGAGGCAATCAAATGCAATTTTATTTCTTTGAGTATTTGTAACTAGTTCTTATATTTAACCTAACTGGTGCTTTCACATCACACCAATCTAAATGATGAACTGTTTTCTCCTTGGCTCCTTTCTTGCCTCCTTTTGCAAGACACTTGTCCTTGTGAATCCAGATATTACTTTTTAAGGTTGTTAATCATACAAGAGTAAGTTCATTATGTTATCCTGAATAAAATATCAGAAAATAATACTTAGGCATTTTTATGTTCTGTTACAATTCAAATAACAGCAATATTCTCCATCACTTGATAATTTCAAGGCAACTTTGTTAAAAAAAAAAAAATGTGTACCCTGTTCTTTTGTGATGGGTTGGTCTTCAACATAAAGCATGATGTCTTTAATTTTTTATTCTTTCTATTAATTTATAAATAATGTTAAATATTATTTTATTCTTAGTGTATCTAATTTTGTTTCTTCCCTTCATTTCAATTTTGAGGATTCAAATAAATTCTTCTCCTTTCCATATTATCCTAATTAGTTGTTATTTGTATTGTTTAGTATACATCTCTGTTGTACATATTCATCACCTTTTTCTGTTCTCTAATTAATTTTCTCTTGGTCTTTATTAAGTTCTTTTTTATGATAATGAGTTATAATGTTTTGGTTGAAGATAAAATATGTTTCAATTTTTTTTAGACTCTAAGGAAAATACAATACATCTCCTAAGAATTCCAGATAATTAGTGACATTCACGTTGAGTCACTTATTCAAAGATTTCATTAAAAAGAAACAATGAATTATTTCCATTCTATTATTATTAGTGGTCCATGCTAAACACAGTATTGCATTCTGCCTTTTTACATGCATGTTTAATCATTCTCTTTTAAACTTGGATGATGAATTTTGAAGCTAAAATATGTACCATATTTGTTTACTGGTCTTTTCCGACAACACTACCCTTGGAAAAACTATAGTCTAATGTCTCAAACCTATAACTATCTTATTTAGAAATAAGTGAAAAAAATAAAATAAAATAAAAAAGAGATAAAGAAAATATCATGTAATAATTCCATAACAATATATATATATATATATTTTGCATTGGCTAAAATTAAATACCAAAGACCAATGTTTCAGGAGAAATATTTTTAAGCTAGATAATATATCCAGAATTTTTCCTGAGTAAAATACTTCAAGCTCCAAAAGAAAGAATACCCTTCAAACTGTTCAGGAAGAGAGAGATTTTGAAAGGAAAGTGAGCATGTGGGTAGACATTAGTTTTGTGTCTGTACTACGCTCCCACAGCTGAATGAATCCTGTAGCTGGATTTTGAAGTGGTGGTAGAATCCTGACCTACTTTCAGAATCAGAGAAAACTGTTCTATAACATTTTTGAAGGAGACATATATTTCTTAGAGTTTCAGAGAAGATATTGCTAGAGAGTAACCCAAGCACTGATACAAAAGATAAAGTCATTACAGCACCAATGAGACACTCAGCTTGTGATGAAGGTCAAGACCAGATCTAACTATGTGAGAACTAGACTTCAAATAATGTTAAAAGGGCATAGAAAAGTCTCTATATCTTAATAAATGTCTAGATAGAGGCTGTGAGACGTTGGATAATAGTATATAGTGAATATTGTTAATGAAAAAAAGTTTAGGCTGCAAAAAAGAATAAAAATAATTTACTTGAGCAAAGGATTACAATCTGGAAGGCACATATTCAGGTAGCAACCTGAAATGTGTTCTGAAAAGAACAAAGAAAGTCAGGGTTAATAAAGGCATAAACCACAAGTGTTGTTCCCATTTAAGTCTTCTATGCAAATGAAGGATGCTGGCAAGGTTAAGAGATATTGGTTAGGTCTATCATGCAAATGAAGAATCCTGGTCAGTGATTGGCTCCTTTCAAGGTGCAGAATGCAAATAACCTGGATGCCATGCTAAGGAGCAAGCCAAGTCCAGAGGTGGCTGATAGTTAGCTTAAAAATTCAGAAGTTGATGGGTACGACGTGCATGAGGCAGAACTCTTCCTAACTTCCCAGCTCTATTATAGTTTCCTTGACATAAATGATTCCATCTTGGCAGATTCAATTCACAATGTGCTCAAGAACACTGAAATCCAAAATACCAAACACTTCTGTCCCACAGATGTGACTCCCTGGATTTTGCTGCTAGATGATAGGAGCACTGCTTCTTGCCTGAAAACTGTTGAGAATCTCAACTGAATCCATGTCTTAAACCAAAAAATGACAGTCTCAGGGTACCACCTCCTGTCATGATGCCCCTAAAATTAATAATTAACAACAAACTTGCATGGCCTGACTTGAAAAACTGTGCTCTAATAACCCAGCTCTCAATTTTCTAAAAAGTGCTTTCCCCTCCCAAAGTGTGTCATAATTACCTTCCAGGACCCATAATGAAATAGCTTCTATAATATTTATCATGAAGGACTTTAACATTTTTTGAGACTAATTATGACAATAAATAGGAAAATGTATCAGAGTTCAGTTTTTAGTATTCATCCTTGAATCATATCATTTACTCCCAAGGCTTAACTTTCCAGGGAGAAGTCAATAATTCCCAAATCACCTTAATTATGAAGTCAGCTATTTCTATCCACAAAGTCACTATATCAAGGCATTTTATTTGCTCCCTGGAATGCTCATTTCCTACATACCCACAGTTTGTCACTGAGCTGACTGCTCAGAGGTCTTCCCTGATCTGCCTTCTCTACAGTTGTTATTACTATCTTCCTTTATTCCCTTGAATCTCTTGTTTAATTTTTCTTCATAGCACTTATACTTTACAACTATTTGTATTTTATTGTTTGTTACCCTCAATATAACCTCTACAAGAAGGTTTTTGTGTTTTATATATCTTAGTAACCCCAATACTCAATGGCTAATCAATATACATATATATGTATACATATACATATATATGTATACATATACATATATATGTATACATATATATGTATATATGTATACATATATATATATATATATGTGTGTGTGTGTGTGTATGTGTGTGTGTATATATATAATCCTCACCCAAGGATATTTTTCCATTTATCTTCAGATATAGTGCAAAGGAGAGAGAGAGAAACATGGACATGAGAGAGACACATTGATTGATTGCTTCCTGCACGACCACAACCAGGGCCAGGGACCGAACCATAACTGAGGCACATCCCCTTGACCAGAATCAACCCACAACTCTTTGGTCTATGGGATGTCACTCCAACTGCTGAGCCAAACAGGCCAGGGCTAATCAATAAATATTTTTAATGAATAAATCTCTTCTTGAGTATTCCATTCACTTCTTAGAGTAGTAGTGTTCCAAAAATAATCTGTTTTCTGCATAAAGAAATATTTGGTTCTTCTCTAGAGTTCTTCAGTTCAGTAAAGAGTAATAGTGCCTATAAGTTAACAATGCCAGAAACTAGGGAATTGATCTTAATAGCTCCATCTTTCTAAATTTATACCCAAATACAGCTTTTAGAAATTCTACTTCCTAGTCTCCATCTGCTTTCCAAACTATTGCTAAACCACCAACTAATTTATAAGCCGCACAGTAACAAAAGCAATATTGAGATGATGCACAGTGGATTTTGTTACCCTCTCCCACTTAAAATCCTTCACGTGGAGTAAAAAATTATGAATCTATCTATTTATTACATGATATGTCCTTGACTATTTTGTGTGAACTCATTCTATGATAATAACCTTCTTTGGTCTATGATTCAGTCTTTAAATTTTTTTTTTTTTTTGGTCTTTGAAACTGATGTTCTCATCTAGTTCTCAACTTTCTTATATGTTACAAGTCTAAAAGGCTTACACCCTCCTACCCCCAAATCTTTGCTCATTCAATCCAAGTTATCCTTCTGGTTTCAGTTTAAAAGACACTTTCTCTTTGCATAATTGAGTCTGATTGATTATGTATATTTTCTTTAATGTCTTCCACACTTCAATAAAACACGAAAAGTTTCTGCTTTTTTTCCTAATCTATCCTGAGTATTAAGTACAGCATGTGCAAAGTGCTGCATGGATATTTATATTGTTTCTACTAATCAAGAAAAAATGTGTGTTGGGAGCCCTGAGGTATTCAACTATGGCAACTATGGCAACTGTATTTATTAAATAAAAGTTATTGCTCTCTATAGTCACTTCAGTCTTTTTGGCATTAAGATTCCTTAAATTTATCAGTCTGTTTTCTAGAATAATGTACTTACACAGCCATCTGTATTATTTAACATAAAATGCATGGGATAAAATATATTGGAAATTTAAGTGTGTGATTGCTTGATATAGGTGATGTGGAATTGAGGGAACAATAAACTATATATTTTATGCTACCTTAAGAAAAAAATAGAAATGTAGCCAGACATATGAAGCTTTGTAAGAAAAAAATAAAGTCTTTACTAGCTAAACAGAGAAGACATTAACATTTGTGTATGTAATAAGATATATCTTCAGAAAAAACTGCTTAATTCATTTTTGGCAGTAATGTAAGTATATGAAAGAATAAACAAAATTCACACTTAGGCATTTGCTCACAGGACTTTAAAGGAGAACAAAATTCAGAGATACTTAAAAATATATTTTAACACAGCCCTGGCTGGGTGGCTCAGTTGGTTGGAGTTTCTTTCCTCCTGTGCACCAAAATGTTAAGGATTTGATTCCTGATCAGGGCACTTAATAGGTTTCGGGTTCAGTGTCAGGTCAGGGCACATATAGGAGGCAACCAATCCATCTCTCTCTCCTTTCTGCTCTCTAAAACCAATAAATATATCCTTGGGTGATAATTTTAAAAAATAAATATTTTAACACAAAATGAAGTGCCTACAAATTTCATCAATAAAATTAATACCATTTAGCAATTATGACAAGCCAAAAATGTCAACAAATAGTGACCATGATCATAAAAATGTCCTTTACCTGCAAAAAGTACAAATATGACATAATTGGTTTATTAATACATGACTGAAACATAAAAGACATGACACAAAGTGTTATAGGAAAGTATCTGTGACTCATAAGGTATTGAATATTATCATATTTCAGACAATTTCACAACTTTAGCTTAACTTGAAAATAATATTTATGGTGTACTGCCACAATTCCACAACTCAGAAAAGAAAAGTGATAGTTTCAACAGTCATCTTTTAATTTTACCAATCTCATTATGTGTTAATCAATTATGATTTTATACCTCATCACACTCTGATATGATTGTGATTAGATGCAGGTATGTTCTTCATTCTAAATTAACTGTGAGCAACTCTAGGAATTGAATTGTATCTTACTCATTTTTCAAGACATATAATAGAGTACATTTTACATGAAAAAATGTCAATACCTTTTGAACATTTAAATATAAAAAATTACAAAATTAATGAACTTCTAATATGTTATTAAATGTTATAAAAATCTGTGTTTAAAATAACTCATAAAGATAGCATTACCTCCTCTTCTTTGAGTTCATTGAAACCGAGGGCAATATGAAACAGTGGGACAAGTTGTCATTCTGAACATAAGAATAAAAGAAAGAGGTCAAGCTTAATGAAGAAAAACGTACTACAGAATGTCAGATAATGCAAGATAGATACCTTGTACTTGAATACAATGTTAAGAGGGTAAGAATTTTCCAAAATAGGTACACATTGTAAAAAACAAAATCAAAGGTTTGTTATTTGAACAGGTAGATCAGAATGAATGGATCAGACTAATGAAGAGCAGTGAGGAGCTGGCGGAAGAGGGTATCAGATTATCCATGTGACAAAGTGTGATAACTGTAGATGGCAAACTCTCTTGCTGATATCTGTCATTAACAGACAATGAAAGGCTAAACAGAGAGAGAGAGAGAAAGAGAGAGAGAGAGAGAGAGAGAGAGAGAGAGAGAGAGAGAGAGAGGAGAAAAAGGAGAAGCAGGAGGAGGAAGAAGGGAGGAAGGAGGGAGGGAATGAGAAAGACAACCTTACAAACACACTTTTATTCCTGGAGATCACCTGCATATTTTAGAGCATTCTTCTGGCTCATCCTAGAATATATCAATTTGCAAATAACTTGTTTAGGAAGAAATCCCCTTTTGAGAATATGAATGATTAGCAGTGAAAATGTATGGAAGCTAAAATCAAATGTAAAACTAAGAAAAAAATTAAAATAAGTAAATTCACTTCAATAATTGGTATCATTTTTAAAGTTAACTTTAGTAAAAATGTGACCAAATTTTTTCCGTGAAATAATAGGACAACTACTGCATTTTCAAATTTAGAAATTACTGGCAATATAAAAAATTATAGCATAAAGTGAAAAATCAGCTAGTACTGGTAAGTAAAGAAAGGGATAAGAAAAATGAGGGTGTATTGGAAATAATAGCAAAAAATGAGTAGGGAAGATAGGAACATCTAAAAATGCAGTCAAAGACATGTAGACATAAAAATAATCTTGAGGAATATGGGCAAAAGTAAATAGAAAAAAATGATGAATTATAACACCATCTATTCATCATGGACCAGCTTACAGTTAGCTCTATATAGTCTTGATTTGGGGATTTAAATTAGTTAAGTGTTTAAATCATTTCAGCAAATAAAAGTAAATAAATTAGAAAGAGAAAACAATAAAATTAAGCAAACCAAGAGGAAAGTTTTGCTAATTATTAAAAACACACAATAAATTGGGGGAAAAAAATCTGCAGATTTCACAAATAATTTTAATAAAATATTTCAACAATAATTTAAAAGCAACAACTAGAAAAAACAATTGGTTATATCATCAGGTTAAAAGAATATAGGAATTATTAAATAAAAAAATCAAAATGTGTTAATATCAAGATATACAATGGAACTTAAAAATTTATTTTGCTCAGCTTTTTATTTAATAAAACAGTTGTAAATAAAAGTATAAAATTAGGAAATGTATTTTACGAGTACATAAGACAAGTATACAAAATACTAAATACAAAATTGAGAAAAAAGAGACTCATATCCATTTTTGGTAAAATTATTTCAAATCCTAAATTGCATAAATGTTCATTTTTCTATATTTTATCAAGCTATTATTTATTTTTTTTTTGTATAAATTCTCAGTTTTTGTTTCTTGAATTTTTGTCTTATATTTTATTGGTTTTAAATAAATTTTAGCTATTCTTGCTTTTTTGGTGTTCAGAGTGATAAATGTATATTTTGTTTTATTAATAATGTAACTTTCAGAAACATCTAAGAATGGGGGCTGGTTGCCAGTGGAGTCAACCATGTGATTAGTGGGTTGGAACATTAAATCCCATCTCCCATACTCCAAAGAAAAAAGAGGAGCCTGAGATTGAGTTCAATCACCAATGGCCAATGATGTAATCAATCATGACTACGGAATGAAGCCTCTCTAAAAACTCAACATGGGATTCAGAGTGCTTTGAGTTGGTGAACACTTGGAGATGTGGGGAGAGTGGTGCACCTGGTGAAGGCATGGACACTTGGTGCCCCTTCCCACATACCTTTCCCTGTGCATCTCTCCCATCTGGCTGTTTAAGTTATATATCCTTTTGTAATAAACTGGTAATCTAGTAGGTAAAGTGTTCTCAGTTCTGTGAGTGCTCTAGCCAGTTAATTGACCCCAAGAGGGTGTTACAGAAAACTCATCTATAACCAGTCAGCCAGAAATACAGGTGACAGTTGGGACATGTAGTTGGCTTCCTGAGTTGGAGGGGGTCACTGGAACCTCTAATTTGTTGCTGGTGAGTCAGAAGCACTGATAATAATCTAGGATTGAAACTGACATCTGAAGGGGAGGGCAGTCTGCAGTCTTGTGGTACTGATCCCTCTAAACTATGGAATCAGATGCTATCTCTGGGCAGGTAGTACCAGAATCGAGTTGAAGTATAGGAGACCCAGCTGGGGTACCCAGCATAGCTTATTAGAATGGGGAAATCTCCCCAACATGCGCGCGCGCACACACACACACACACACACACACACACACACACACACACATTGCAATTGGGTCCCAGAACCCAAAATAATAAAGAATTTTTTATGGTAACTTTTAAAATAAATGATTTAGCATATAAATATGTTTTTAAATAAAAATCTTATAAAATAAATAAAAGGAAAGATTACCTGTACAAAGTATGTACCTGATAAAGCCATAACAGGGAAGAAGTCAGATTGACAATCAATTAAAACACCAATTTAATATTTATCTTATTTCTCTCAGGCAAACTTACAAATCATAATATTTCAGTTTATTCACTTTATCTTAAGCCTCTCACAGTTGTGGCCATAACTACTTAAATCATTTTTTCTATGATGTTATTTTCATCAACTTTGTACAGAACAATAAAATGCCCAAAATACATGGAAAATTACTGACAGTCATCCATGGTTTTGAAAGATTAATTCTAATACTACTTCCTTGCTAAGTGTTGCACAATGAGTAAGTAAAATGATCTTCGTGATTCCTAGACACTATCACGTATACATTAAATAGAAATATTTCCATATCCTTCAGGTAGGTGCACACACTTAATCACCTTAGTGAATCTCAAATTCATAAATACATACATACATACAACCTTCAAGGGTTAGCTGAGTCATTTAACTGATGTAGATCTCAAAATAAATATGAGAGGAAAATAAGGTAGGTGTTTCCCTGGGAAGTTTTTTAAGGATGTAAAAATTAAGGTTTGGGGAAGATAAAAGTCCACAACTCAAGAGGTTATATCTGTCACCTGACTGTGTTCTCCCCCCTAATCCAAAAGGCCCAGGCACAGATTTAGATTTATATGTACTAAAGGAAAAGAGATGTCAATGCCTACAACACAATACTGATATCATTCAATTTAATAATATGTATTCCTAAAGGAATTTTAAGGTGAGTCATTTTAGCCCAAGGAGCCAAGTTAGAGCTAACTGTGATGTGTCCCATTACTAAGTGTCAAGGTCATCACCACAGCATTGTCTTCTGTGGGGTGTCAAGGAGAAGTGCTAGCAAGGCTGCTGGTATCACTGGCCCCACAGGAAATCTGTATCTCTACAGCTTGAAAACTGAAACATGTGATAAAAGGAATGAGAGGAGACATTAGCCTTCTGGACTTTGCTCATGGTGGATTGTTACTTGTATTGATTAACACATATATTTTCCTTTCACATTGTTCTAAAGTTGAAACCAGCACATTGCAGAGTTTATTTCTTATCTTCATTAGGTTGCTTATAGACCTCAAAATCTCAGTTTTATGTGGTAATCTCCTCCTTCATTACTCCAACTAGGAGTAAGCTGTAGCACGTGCCCTGGGTGCTAGTGCCTTGTCAGAACCAGTTCTCAAACACCGAGCAGAAATCCTCTGGGCTAACGCTGGTGTTGGTGCTCTCTACAGCCAAAGATTCATGGTTTCAAGTTACTTTTGATATCTGTGCATTTGTAAATTCTATTCAACTTCACCATTGGATTTTACAGGTTTTAAAATACTATATTGTACATTTTAGTTGTGAGAACTGAAAAGGTCATTCTGAGAACTTAATCCACCAAACTGCCATAAATGGAAGACAGAAACTCATTTTTACCTCCTAATTTGTTTAAATATCCTCAATAATACTTATTAATTTTTGTGAACATATAATCAGGACCATTAACGGCCCTGTTTCATTTGGAGTTCTGGTTTAATGTGTGCCATTTTTCTCTCTGGCAGCTGGACCAGAACAGTGGATAAGATGTGGAAAGCCTTGCAGACATGGTGATATATTTTGGCATATGACTGCTACCTATTACATAAAAAAAAAAATACTTATTTTAATCTAATTTTTAACCAAGCTATTTTAGATGAGTGACTATAATTTAAACATATAATGTAATAGAATTTACAGACACATTTATTAAATAAAAATCATTTTAGTATTAAAAAAAGCTTGATGTGGACTGAAAAAGCCTGATGTGGTGAGAATCTAGAAGAGTTTCAAGACGGGAACCTTATCATATACGTCAGTGGTTGTTCACTGCAGGTAGTTTTGCTCCCTGGAGACATTTGATAATGTCTGGAGACAATTTTAGTGGTCACAGTTGGCTTGGAGTTACTACTGTCTTCTGGAAGATACGTAGAAGAATGCTGCTCAACATCCCACAACGTACAGGGCAATATTATTTTGCGCGCGCACACAAAATAATTTTCCAACCCAAAATGTCCATATTGTAAAGGTTTGAAATCGTGAAAGAGACCTATATGACTTTATAGACAGTGTTAATGATACTGGGAAAAGCCAAGAACAGGTGACCAGACAAGGCTCAAGCTTTATGGGAAAAACATAAGAGGAGATGAAGATGGGTTTAAAAACTAGACACACTGGGAAGAAGCAATCTTAGCAACTCTAAGTAGCAATGTTAAGGTATAGGCTGAAACAGAGATAGCAAAAATAAAGAGAAATCATCTAATTATCCCCAAAGGTGTAGACAATGAAGTCAGATATATAACACAAATCGTAGAAAATCTGATCCAGAAGGATGAAACCTACATAGGATGTAGACTTCTAATGATGCAGTTTTGTGTTTGACTCTCTGGACATTTCTTTCTTCCAAATTTCAAGTTTTCAGAGAAAAAGTTATTAAATAAGTTGTGTAAAAACTTCACAATACATAAGAGGAAAATCAAATTTAAGCAATAACGATCTCTACCTCAAATATAAATAGCTTTCTTTTCCAGCAAAATATGTTGCTCAACAATTCACTCTAATGCAGAGAATGTTCATGCGTCTTCAAAATTGCTTCAAAATTTAGTTTGAAATCACATCACAGAATTTATAAGAATATTTTTATACTTTTCTTCTTTCTAAGCAACAAATGGTCATTCAAATTTACAATAATTGCCTATCAGTAACTCTAGCTCCTTTTTGTCTGAGATTAAAATGTATTTTTATAATTCTGTGCACCGTAAATTGATGGTTAAATATGTTTTTAAAAAATATATACTTCCCAAGACTGTATTTGTCAATCAGTGACTTTAATGCACTATAATTCCAATCTTAATTATTTTGTAGAAATTAAATTGTTTTCTACTTTAAACTGCTTACCTCTTATATTTGGCAAAAATGTCAAATCATTAAAATATCCTCCTACATAGACCAGCAGGTACTATAAGGGGTTACCCTGATCTAGGGCCAGTAGAACTAAATTATCCCTGACATTAATGCTGATGTTACAGTGGTAATTACCACAAAACATCTAGTGAAATTATATAGTGAAAGCAATTTTCTACTGTTTTGATTCTCACCTGGATTCACTGCTTTCTAATTGCTTAAGTAGGAGCAAGCAATAATTTTAAAAACAACAGAAAATAGCTTGTATTCATTTAAGGACACACAGATGACTCAATCCTTGAGAAACAAAAACAGAAATTTACTCTCATCTTGAAATTTTACATCATGAAATGAGATGTATATGAATATTAAAATTATGACTGCAGAATGTACCTAATATGAGATGTGCAAATTGCTTTAGTAAGTGAAATATTTCTAATTATGTTTGGGCAAGGAATAATGTATTTAAAGCATATATTAGGCTTGATTTGTTCATTATCTTACAATACTACTTGAAAATGTTTGCTGGTTTTTAAATTTTACATAAGACAACTAATACTCTATTTTTTAAAAGAGCTATGTCAAAATTAAGAAAAAAGCAATATAATATGTAAAATGGAAAGATAATTTTATCATGTTTATATTATTTTATATGTTAAAATACTAGAAAATCTATTCAAATTATTAGTCATCAGAGACTTTCTAGAACAACTGATGTCATAATTACCATGTACATTGTAGATCAGAGTGGCCCATGCATGTGATTTAAAGCTATATCTACACTTTACACTTCACAGTATGTTGATACCAACAAAATGTAAGTTAAATTATAGATACAACTTTTCCACTTCTTATGCCATTCAAATATATCTATACAAATATATTTTTATATATACATATATATATCTATACAGCTAATTATAGTGAGATTATTTATGGTAAGTATAAATCTCACTTTTTAAATAATCTAAAAAATAATAGCAACAATTTTTGTGAATGATGTCATGACACAAGAAAAATAACTTTCTACAGGTTGTATTTTGTGAGAAGTATTCATTATAAATAAATTAAAAATGTCTCAGATAAAAGAAAAATTAACCTAGCATTCTTTGAGCACTTATGTATCAGAAATTAAATTAGATAATTTGTATCTACTAGCTCCCTAAACTATCACATAGGTACTATTGCTTTGAATGAGGAAAGATAATTCTCATATACTTAATGTATCTCTTTAATTTGTAAATTATCTTGAATAATGATTCAAATTCATATATTTGTAACTATATGATGGCTTGATAAAGAATCTATAGTTTTGTGTGGTAGAGTTGAGGTCCAAATAAATTTAGCATCTCTTCCTGCATAGTATTTATATATTAAAATATATTAAATCTACTCAAATCATTTTTAGTATTTATAATCTCAAACATTTGGTAAACATTATTTTGTTTGTTCTTTACAATAACAAACCATATAGGGTGCAAAAATATGTTAGGTAAATTAATAATATTGATAAATATAACAATAATCAAAAAATCATTTTTTGGTTTTAGTTTTTAGCTTAATTATATTTTATTATATAAATTATACACATAGAAGGGTGTAGTGAAAGGTCAAACCTAGAGGCATATTACATCATTTAAACTGCATCTCCTTGGAAATAGATAGAGACATGTCTTTGAAATTAGGTGTATCTATTTCTAGCAGTGTGTCATTGGGCATGGATCTTGACCACTTTAATCCTTAATTCTAACTTCGGTAAAATGAACCTTTGATTCCGCTCTCTTTTTAAAATAAAGAACATTCACAAAGAAACTGGATGCTACTAAATCCTAAATAATTAGTAACAAGTATAATTATATATAGAAAGATAGATGTATAACTTTAAAATTTTTTAAATTAAATTTATTGGGTGAGCCCGGCCAATGTGGCTCAGTGATTGAGCATCGACCCATGAACCAAGACGTCACCAGTTCAATTCTTGGTCAGGGCACAAGCCCAGGTGGTGGGCCAAATCCCCAGTGAGGGGTATGCAGGAGGTGGCCAATCAATGTTCTCTCTCATCAATGTTTCTATCTCTCTCTCCCTCTCTCTTCCTCTCTCTAAAATCAATAAAGAAAAAAAAATTGATTGGGTGAGATTGATTATTAAAATTATATAGTTTTCAAGTGTACAGTTCTATAATACATCATCTGTATGTTGCATTGTGTGTTAACAACACAAAGTCAAATTATCCTCTGTCACTATATATATATATATATATATATATATATATATATATGCGCCCCACCTTTACCCCATTGACCCCCTCCTCTCCACTCCCATCCCCCTTCTGCCTTACCCACATTATTGTCTGTGTCCATTGTTTAGTCATATATACATATGGTTTATCTCTTCCCATCCCTCCACCCCTCTTCCCTCTGAGGTTCATCAGCCCAACAACAAATTTGTATGTCTTAATCTCTTCACCTTTTTCACCCATGCCCCCAAGCCCCCTCCCATCTGGCAACCAACAAAAAGTTATCTGTATCTATGAGTCTGTTTCTGTTCTGCTTGATCATTTTGTTTGTAGATTCAATTATTGGTAAATATGCATTTATTGACATTTTATTGTTTATATTTTTTATTTTCTTTTTTAAGAAGGCCCTTCAATATTTCATATAACTACCAACTAAAAGACAAAGATTTGTAAAGTCTATTTAAAATATATGCCATGACAATATGATGTCCAGAAGAAATTCATTTCATATCTCATGATATAAACAGGTTGAAATAAAAAATGCAAAATATAATCAAAATTATTATGCAAAATATAATCAAAAGAAAGAAGCAAGTAGATATAATAATATCAGATAAAGTACACATCAGAACAAAGAAAATTTCCAGCAAAGGAAGCAACATGAATCACAGTAAACAGGTCAATCTCCAAGAAGATATGACACATTTAAAATTGTATGCCCCAAACAAGAGACAATACATGAAGCAACACTGATGGATCTTACAAGAGAAATCCACAATGATATGCACAGATTTTAACGTCCATCTGTCAGAAATCACCAGAACAACTAGACAGAAATCAGTGAGATATATAATAACTCATCAAAACCATCAACTCATAGGACCTGACATTTATAGAACATTCTACCCAACAACAGCAGAATACACTTTTTTTTTCAAGTACTCATGGAACATATATAAAAATAGACCCTATCTTGGTGTAGCAAACAAACCTTAAACATTTTAAGAAATGAAATCATAAGGTAATCAAACTGGAAATAACAGAAAGGAAAACAGAAAAAGTTCTAAACATGCAGAAGAAAAGTTTAAGAACATGAAGAGATAACAATAAGGTCATATAAAATAACATACAGAAAGAAATGATACAAACCATAAAAGAGCAATAGTAGGAAAAAAAAAAAAAAGCATGTATCAATGAGCTGTGAGACTACTCTAAGCTAAATAGCTTTTTTAAAGAAGAAAAACTTAACTTTTAGATCCAAAGAACTCATTAACATCCAAGCACAGAAACATGGAGGGAAATCAAAACCAAGTTTTCAGACCAGCTTGTACATATAATGTTAAGGACAGCCAGAGAATAAACAAACTTTACATGCAGAGGAACAAAGACAAGTGTGATCACTATGAACACAGATGACCTCATCACATTGCCCAGTTTCTGCCTAACATCTTCCAGTATTTCTGAACCAGCTGACTCCAGCACTATAAAACTTACTCACCTTTTGTTTCTGTGGAGTTGAGTTCAGTCTCTCTCCCCTACTGAGGTGATCTTGAATAGAGTCTTCCTTGACTGCTAATTCCATCCAGGGCAACTTTTCTCTAACATTACAACAATATTTTTAAAGCATAGAAAAAAATAAATAAATAAAAATAAATAGTAAGTCAGTTTGGACACTCACTATATATTAGCAGCTTTAGTGAGAGGCAATTTAAATTCTATAAAATTCATCCTTTTAAAGTATACAAATCAGTTTTTTGGTACATTTACAGAGTTGCACAAACAACTAATTTTAAGTATTTTGATTACCCCAAAAGGAAACACTATATCCCTCAGCAGTTGCTCCCAATCACTCCTCTCCCCCCTGTCACATATCAATGGATTTGTGTATTTTGCACATTTCATATAAAGAAAATCATGCCATATGTGGTATTTTGTGACTGGCTTCTTTCACTTATTATAATATTTTCAAGACTATTTTATGTAACATGCATCAGTACTTAAAAATTTTGTTTCTGAAAGATACAAGACAGGATTTTTTAAGTCAGTTCACTAGATCCTGCATACTTCAGACACACGTTTTTTTCAGTCTATTCTCATTGTGGAATGTCAGAAACTGTTTTAAGTTGTATTTAAATAGAGCAGGGGAAATTAAAGTTTATCACTTGAGAGACAGAAAGAAATAGTTACTGTTAAACATGAGAAAAGGGACTAAACCAAGTTAGAAGAAAAAAGGAGAATTTAGCTTTTACCTATGTTCTTTCTACCCACAAATCCTTAGTATGTTTAGCTAATTAAACGAAACTAATATTCATTGTCTGATGAATCTAAGCAGGTGGGGAGGAATGACAGATAGCTCTGTATACATCACCGATATCCAGTCACCCTCACACTTATGTGGTTTCCTCACACTTAAAAATGCTGGGACTTAATGTCCTAAAAAATACGTAAGTCTTAAAGAGTTGAGGGAAATCAATATTTAGCATCAAGGTGTTTCTACAGAATTACAAACTTCTGTGGACATTTTTGCATCTTGATTTTAATTAACATTTTGAGTGGAATTAGACAAAGTAGCACATTCCATTCATCTTAAAATTGTCTTCTGTGTGCAACAGTAAAAATCTAATTACTATACAATATTGTTAGCAGAGTAATATAATTCTCCCAGTGAGGAGACAGAGGCAGGCTAGGCAGTGAAGGACAGGACCATGGGAAGGGAAGGCTGAGACACGGGGAAGTTTGAGATGACTTGGAGCTCAGCACACAGGCAGAACCCAGTACACAGTGTATCTGGAGGTTTATTTGGACTCTACATATCTCAAAATATAAACTAAAATCAACCTGGCAAATTTTTGCCTTCAAGGTCAGAAACTCCCAGCCCCCATTTATAGAAATGCAAATTACAAGCTCCTGGAAGGACCACTGATCAATTACATAACAACCACAAACCGGAAAGGCTAGTTTCAGGCAAAGGGGGAACAGCGATTGATTGTATAATTCCAAGGAATTTTATTTTTATTTATTTATTATTATTTTTTTTTATCTTCACCCAAAGACATTTTTGCATTTATTTTCAGATAGAGTGGGAAGGAGAGAGGGAGGGAGGGAGGGAGAGAGAGAGAGAGAGAGAGAGAGAGAGAGAGAGAGAGAGTGAGAGAGAGAGAGAGAAACATCAATGTGAGAGAAACACATCAACTGGTTGCCACCCACATGACCCCAACCAGGCCTGGGACAAACTGCAGCCGAGGTATGTGCCCTTAGCAGGAACCGAACCTGGGCTTCTCTGATCCGTGGGCCAATGCTCTAACTGCTGAGCCAAACTGGCCAGGGCAAGGAATTTTATTTTTAAAGAATATAGTGCTGGAGATTCTGCTGGGAGCAAGGCAAATGATTGGCTTTGGGGGAGAAACCAAAAGCAAGCATAGGGTTGCTCCAGGGGCATTTCCCTTTCTCTTCACTAATAGGCTGGAGAAGTTGAAATGATAATAGAAAGGGAAGCCACTGAGGCCCCTATAGATGACCTAGGGCTGAACCCAGTCAGGTGGGAAACGCAATCTTTGAAATGTATGGATGTTGCTAAGGAGAATTCCTAGAAAGGCTCAATCAGAGGCTCGCAAGGTATTTATCCACCCCTAGACTACAGAGTCCCACAGGCAGCCCACTTGGGTCCCCTTCCTACTGTGGGTAGTCTGTCTATTTTCCAAATAAACTTTCCTATCGCTTACTCTTGGTCCATGAACTCATTCTTAGATTTCCAGAGACAACAACCCCGATGACCTCTATGTGGTTTCACTAGTACAAAAGAATGGTTCCTGTGAATCAGTTTAGTGTTGCCATTTCATTAATTTCTAAAAATTTTCCAGACTTGTACTCCATTTATTCATTGTTTTCTTTTCTGCTGTAAATTTCTAATACACCAACCCCTAGATACCATATTCTATCACAGAACATAGCTGAGAGTCCATTTTTCACAATTCCATGTCTCCCTCACTCTGACCCTAGTGTGTAGCCAAAATTCTTTCTGTTTCATTTTTTTTTCTTTTCACAAAGTAACTATGTCTTTAAAAATATTAATGTTCCATCTGGATGTTACTTCTAGTTTCACCTGTCACCTAGGTAACAAAAGAAGGTCCAGTATTATTTGATAAGGCTCAACAAAGATTAACTTGTTTAACTGATAATGCACACATGCTCACCTACATTAAAATGGCTCACATTTCAGAGTATTTTATTCTCAAATACTACTTTGTATTAAGTTTAACAATTCAGATAATGGACTAAACAACTCATGGAAGCAGCAGCTTGAAAACTACCACTTGGCATCAAATCTTAGAGCAGCTTGAACAGAAAAGGGGACAAAAAAATGTCACAGCAGCTGCTTCTGTGATTTCCTATAGCACAGGGAAGTGAAAAGAAAAACCCATCTCCTTGAAAAGCTCTTCACCCTTGGCTTTGTGACACTTTTTTTCCCCTGTCCTCTTCATGCCCTCTTTTGCTCTCTCCTATGTTTCTCCTTTCTTTCTCTCTCTCTCTCTTTTTCTTTCTCTCTTTCTTTCTCTCTTTCTTTCTTTCTTTCTTTCTTTCTTTCTTTCTTTCTTTCTTTCTTTCTTTCTTTCTTTCTTTCTTTCTTTTAGGTCTAGAGATGGCTTTTATATTTATTTTCAATTGCAGTTAACATATAATATTATATTAGTTTCGGGTGTACAACACAGCAACCAGACATTTATGTGCCTTACCTATCTGACATCTGACATGGTTATTACAATATAATTGACTATATTTCTTAG
The DNA here is from genome assembly GCA_030848825.1 of Tadarida brasiliensis. Classification (NCBI taxonomy): domain Eukaryota; kingdom Metazoa; phylum Chordata; class Mammalia; order Chiroptera; family Molossidae; genus Tadarida; species Tadarida brasiliensis. The sequence continues at coordinate 68,601,002 of CM061266.1, forward strand.
GTTGTACTTTACATCCCTGTGACTATTTTCCCCGTGTTTCTTAATAGAAATAAAGGTGCTTCCAGTTCTAGTCTGACTGTATGTCCTAGTTACTCAGTGGCTGTGCACCTGGGCTCATGTTCATGCTGCTGCAGCCAAACAAGTGACTCTTCCCAAACCTCTTCACTGAAATTCTTTTAAAAAATATATCTAACACTCTATATTGTTTCCTGTATACTGCGAAGTCTTCTAGTTGCCTTGGATTAGTCCATAATTCTCAAAGTAATTGTATGCAATATATACTATTATTATCCCTGTCTTCCAGATGGAAAAATTAAAGCACAGAGTGGTTAAGTAACTTTTCCAAGGTCACAGTTAGCATGTGATGAAATCAAGATTGAAATCCAGGTGGCTGGATCCAGATGACGTGCTTTTGATTATTCTTATATGCTGCCTATCACTAGGGCAAGTGCCTTCCTCCCTATTTCAAATCTTACCTTCATTGCTGAAAACATTGTGATCTTGATATTCTCGCTACCCTCCTCTCAGGGAATATCACCTTCATTTTACTCTGCCAATGCATTCTTATGGTTTGTGATAGATTTTTTAATCACTTAGACTTGATCCACAGCTGACTTTAAATTCAAATACCCATGTTTGAAACACATATTCCTAGTCTACATCATTTTCTTTGCCTGAATTCACTACAATTGTACTTGACCTTGCAATGTTCATTCTTTCCTGCCTTTACTTCTCATTCTAACTTAGATCACTGCTTCTGTGGTCCATTACTTTACATTAGTCATATGGATAAATCTTATCCCTACTTTCTCTCTTAGTTACCCTGTTTGTATCTAGGTTGCTGAAAACATCAGATTGATTACAGTTCAAGTTTATGTTACATTTGTATGGAAGGGTTACATTCATGACCTTCAGCATAATATGTCCACTTTCTTATTGGATGACTCAAAAGCATCTAAAAAAAAAAAGCATATTTTAATTTTTAACTTAGCTTGTTCTATAAATGTAAATGCAGAGATCTCATATAATTGGAGACTCTAACATGTGGTCAAAGACCCAACAGATGCCTCGCTTAGAAGATAAATCTAATTCTTACTAGTAATTGCTGACTGTGCTTGATGTAAAAATTTGAACGCTTGAGACCTTTTGTGAAAATGTCAGTTCTATCAGAAATGTTTTATATATTTATGTGTAGATACCTACTTATCTTCCATTAGATTTATATCCATAAATTTTATATTTTTATGCTATTGTATATAGTCATTTTTACATTTAATTATCCAACTTTGTCATGTTATATAGAAATATGTAGTTATTTCTGTGATGACCTTGTACCCAGAAAAATTGCTAAACTTACTTATTAGTTATATCTTATCTGTAGACTGTTTCAGATTTTAGATGTATACAAGAATATTGTCTAGGCATAATAATATTTTCATTAATTTCTTTGAAAAACCTTGTACCTTTTAAATTTTTCTTGCCTACACAACATTGTTCAATAGAGGCAAAATCTTCCTGACTCATTCATAGTTCACATGAAAGCTTTCAGCCGTTCTCACTTAGGTGTGATGCTTGCAGTAGGCTTTTAGGAGATGTCCATTACCAGACTAAGGAACTTCCCCTTTTCCTAGAATGCTAAGGGTTTTCATCATAAATTCTTTTCATGTGTATCACACAAATTGATTTACACATGTTAAACCAATTTTGCATTTCTGAGTTAAATTCATTTGTTCATGTTATAATCTCATTTTAATATGCTGTCAGGTTCGGTTTACTGGTATTGTCTTTGAATTTTGGTGTTTATGTTTGTGAATGAGACTGGCCTGATATTTATTTTACACTGACCTTCTCAGGTTTTGGTATTAAGGTTATGCTGACTTCATAAAAGCATTGGAATGCAGTCACTCTCTTTTTATTCTCTTGAACACTCTGTTTATTATTTGTAACTGTTTGTCTTTACATATTTGGTGGAATTTGCCAATAAGACCAGCTGAATATGCAGCTTCTTTTTTAATAAAGGTTTAAGATGATGATTCGACCTAAAAGTTACAAGATGGACAAAAAGCAAAATCAGTCCTTCAATCCATTCTCTTCTTCTACTGGGAGATTCGTGAGCAGAAAGACACATGACAGTCAAGAAAACATGTTGATCATAGACCTCCTGAAAACCAAACGCAATCCTACTAGATGAATTAGGAACCCAGTATATATCCTTCCTGATACCTTGGCCTATGACAAGGAGAAATTTGTTAATTTCATAATTAATTTTCTTTGATTGTATTAAGAATTAAACTTTGCTCTTGTGTAAAAAAGTAGATTTAAAAGTAAAGCATTTAGACATCACTGAATATCTACTAGAATAACTAAAATCCAAAAATCTGAAGACATCAACTTGATAAAGATGGGGAGCAAAAGGAATTTTCATGTAATGCTAGTGGGAATGTAAAATAATCAACCATTTTGGAAGACAGTTTGGCCATTTTTTACAAAGTTAGTATAGGGTTATAATATTATCCAGAAATCGTGGTTCCAAGTGTTTATCCAACTGCTTTGAAAAATTAAGCCCACACGAAAACCTTATGTGATTGTTTACAGCATTTTTATTCATAATCAACACAAATTGCAATATCTATGACAATTATGAATGGATAAAGAAGTTAGTGCATTTATACAGTGGAATATTATTTAGTAATAAAAAGAAAATCAAGCCATGAACAGACACATGAATCTTAAATTCATTTTGCTAAGTGAAAGAAGCCAGTCTGCAGTGCTTATATAGTGAATTATTCCAATAATATAACATTCTGGAAAAGGCAATACTATAGAAGCAGTAAATCTCAGTGTTTCAAGGGTTGACAGAGAGAGAGAGAATTGAATCATTGAAGCATAGGGAATATTTTATAGCAGTGAAACTATTCTAAAGGTAATCATAATTGTGGAAACATGATTCGATGAATTTGTCAAAACCCACTGAACTTTACAGCAAAAAAAAAAAAAAAAAAAGATAACCTTAATGTAGTCAAATTTGAAATATCATTGAGCTGTCAAGGGAATCCCAGTCTGGTAGTCAGACTGTGACAGAGTAATCTAACTGCATTGCAAATGTATAAAACAACCTCACTAATGAGGATAGAGGAAAAACTTGCTGATTTAGGTAACTTTGGAAATGAGAAGAGTTGTAAAACTAGAGGCAAAGAAACTGTACATAAACACTTTACTCTGCTTGATTAAGATGTGTCCTCCTAAGAAACAGACTGGGGAAACTGAAACCACTATACATTATACTGAGGGGTTGTTGTTCAATGAGTAAAACATTTCAGTTATGCCTAATGAATAAGTTCTTGATATACAATGTGCAACATATTGCTTGTAGTTAACAATCATATTGTGCACTTCAAAATGTATTAAGAGTATAGGTCTCATGTTAAGTGTTCTTAACACACACATACAAAAAAAAAAAAAAAAAAAAAAGCCCACCAAATGAAGACAAGTAAACTCTTGGAGGTGTTGAATATATCTATTATTGGTGTTTGCATAGATTCAAACCTATCAAGTATGTACACATTAATTATATGCCATTTTTATACATCAATTTTATCTCCACAAAGCTGTTAAAATAATAAATTTATTGAGAATGCATGGAAAAAGCCTCTGTCTCCCCAGAATAGCCCAGAGAAAGCATGTGTACAACCAGCTATAATGTAAATTATATGCTGTAACTATTAACTATATATATAAGTGCAGTTCAAGTGATCCAACACATTGAAAGTTCATAAAATAAACATTAACACTCTGGATGCATTAACTAGGGAAGCAACAGGAGAATAAGTAAACTACAAATAGGTACATTTTGGGGATAAGAACATGTTATTTAATTGTATGTAAGCAACAGTATAGCAGCCATTTGGCCACATAAAACAAACCAATTTTATTGAATTAAGTGAGAGTACTTAAAATTTCTGAAAACCTCAAATTCCTAAATAAATACATAAACATTGGACAGTAGGCATTAAGTTCTAAATCAAGTGTAGCATCTCTTTACAGAAGCATCTATTTATCACTAAAATGAAAAAAATTAAGAATTTTGAAAGTCGTGGTAAGGGTTAGTACACATAGGGCACCTGGTACCGAGCTTTTAAGGGGGTGTTCACAATATTTTAGCACTACACATAAACTGACTAAAGTAATATTCTAATATAGTGAATTGGGAAATAATAACATAAAACTTATATTTGAGGAACTGGTTTCCAAATACCACCTTTTGTAATGCATCTTTAGTAAAATTAGCAAATGAGAGAAAAATCGAAACAGAAGATTGGTTTCTTATCAAAATAATATCCTCTTTCCATGCAAAAACACCAAAACTATAGAACAGCAGTAGAAGAAATAAAGAACCAATATGTTATCTCAGCAGATTGTCCATTAGTTACATTTTTCTACTAGTGTTTAATGTGGAACATCAGCAGACTTTACAGTATCCTGGAATTATTGCCAAACCAAAGCCAAACCAAAGCTAAAACAAAGACATGACAAAGTACCAATTTAAAACTAAGATGAAAAGTTTAACATAGTAAAAGTAAGTACATTTTGTTTAGCATAACATCGTGGCTTCTAAAGATTATTTGTAGAGTGCAAAATGCCAACTACTGTGTCCAGACAAGAACCTCTATTTTCCGATCAATCAGTTGATCATAAACGGGTAATGCTGCTGCTTTATAGCAGAGAATAAAACTGCTAATTTGACTATTATTCTACTGCAGAGCAGCTCTGATTACAACCTACCGAGCACTGAAAATACTTCCTACCCGACTCACGTAGAACTTTCATATGGAAAATTTCCAAAAAGCTAAATATGCATATTCCATGATTTACTGACATGTTTGCTTCATGCTATAATATTCGGCAACTTAGCAAGAATAAATATCATGTCCTGGGACTTTTCTACTCACAAAGTGTGTTACAGTCAAGTACAAGGTGTACCTTGCTGTAATCAATATAGTTTATTTGAGCTGAAGTGGCAACGTTGGTGAGAAAAAAAGGAAATGCATAGTTAATTGAAGACTTCCACACATGTCATCACCCCATCACCCATAAAGCTTATACATTTTAATTTCATGGAATTTTCATATTCTTAATAAAGTTATAAAAATTCCCATAGTTTTCAGATGTTCATATTTGAAATATAGCTCAAGGATATTAAGAATATTTATGGTTTGAAAAAAACAAAGCCCAAAGTGAGTAGAAGGAATGAAATAATAATGGTTACAGCAGAAATAAACAACATAGAGGACCCAAAAACAAACAAAAAAAATCAGAAATGAAAGAGAAGTAACAACTGACACCAAAGAAATACAAAGAAATACAAAGGACAGTAAGAAAATATTATAGACAAGACAAAGAAAGAAAAGTATAGGCCAGTATCCCTGATGAACCTAGATGCTAAAATTCTCAACAAAATATTAGCAAAAGGGATCGAGCAATAGGTTAAAAAGATCATACACCATGATCAAGTGGGATTTATTCCGAGTATGCAAGCTTGATACAGTATCCATAAATCAATAAATGTGATACACCAGGTAAACAAAATAAAGGATAAAAACTGCATGATAATATCAATAGACGCTGAAAAAAGTATTTGATAAAATCCAGCACCCGTTTGTGATTAAAAACACTCAACAAAGTGGAAATAAGTGGAATGTAACTCAGCATAATAAGAACATATGTGACAAACCCACAGTCAACATCATACTCTATGCTATGGGAAAAAAACCACAAGTGTTTCTCTTTTTTTTCTTTAAATTATTTATTTATTTATTTTAATGACCAAGTCATGTTTTTATTTCACTAATTTAACACTTTTTATTTTACACAGCAGAATATAAAATTTAAAGTAATATATTTCCTAACATATATGACCACCCAGAGAACCACCTAGACATTACACTTGCCAAAGTATTAATCAATCTATCAGTAACTCTATTATAATACAATTTTCCCTCTGATTAGGATCATCCATGCTTCTCACTTGTTGCATGAATTTCTAAAATTTAGCTCCATAAAAGTCACCAACATAAAAGTAAAAAAGTTCACCTCATAACATTTTTGGTATGAAAATATGTAAGTGTGCTCATATATGTTTGGGTATGTGCAGAGTGCAAGTAGGTGTGAATGCATTTATTTATTTATTTATTTTATTAATTTATTTTTGTCACAAGTGTTTCTCTTAAGATCAGGAACAAGATGAGGATGTCGATTTTCATCACTCCTATTCATCATAGTCTGGAATTCCTAGCCACAGTAATAATCAGACAAGAAGAAGAAAGAAAAAGCTTTCATATTGGAAAGGAAGAAATAAAACTGTTATTATTTGTAGATGACATGATACTACATACAGAGAACCCTAAAGATTCCACCAAAAAACTACCACACTGATAAATGAATTCAGTAAAGTAGCAGGATACAAAATAAATATCGAGAAATCAGTTGCATTTGTATATACCAATAATGAACTATCAGAATGGGAAACTAAGAAAACAATCCCATTTACAATTTCATTAAAAAAATAAAATACCTAGGAATAAATTTAACCAAGCATGTAAAAGAGTGTACTCAAAAAATTATAAGACAATTTTCCATTAAAATTGCTTTTCCTTCTGTAATTATTGTCAAAATCTCTAAATAACAATAACAAAAAATAATCAATAGAAATCTCAGTAATCAGCAATACAAATAAGAGTAAAAGTTTTTTCTATGTTACAGGCATTGTTATAAATTTATTTAATTGCCACATTTATCAGTACAACAACCTCATGAGGTAGCTACTATAAATAGAGGTGTCTATTTAATTGATTATATATATTAGGGATAAAGAGGTTGGATAACATTACTGTGATTATTTTTACCTTACGTTGTTTTTACTACAAAGCTTAAATTCTGTTTTGTTTTGTTTTTAAATAATATATTTATCAGTATGCTGCAATGTCTTATTTTACATTCAAGAGTATGGTTTGCAACTTTGTGAGGGAGTTTAAATACCACTTTATTATGGGCCATATTTTCTGCTCCATGTTGATTTGGTTCCCCATACCCTGCAAGATATAAACAAAAGCTATATTTCTTCTTCAGGAAGCTAACACTTTAATGTGAGTAGTCACTACACAATAAAAAAATAAAATAAAATAACATCAAATTTTATATAACTTGGAGAAAATCATTTAATAAGTTTATCCTCATTTAATTCCTTTGTGGCACTGGCAACAATAAAGAGAAAATGGAAACTATGTTCTCTGTATTATTTAACTTTTAACATGATCCTCTGACATTGAGTTCTATAATTAAAGAAAGAGAGGAGCATCTAAATAAAGGAATATGTCAAGGGACAATAAAAGAATTAGGAGGCATAGCAATATTTCCACCTAACATTGTCATCAAGATGTGTCTTTTTTTCTACCACGATATACAGCATGGGAAAGATCACACCCAGTTAGTTAAAATTATATAAAATGGAATAAGGTATTTTAAAATCTAATGCATTATAGATACAAAATAAATTATATGTTAATTATGTTTATATAGATAGATTTGGGTGTTTGAATAACCCAAAAGTTAGATCAAACAAGCCCCTAACCCCAATGTTGTTTAAGGGTAAACTCTACTATCTATCAAAGCTCAATAAAAAAAACTTTAGTAATTAAGATAATGTAGATTTAATAATAATAATAATTTTCAGACCACATATACCAATAAGTCAAACTAGATAGTTCAGAAATATACCCATATTTAAAAGGTAAACTGAATTTTAATAAAGGTGCCAAATAATTCAATAGAAATGGGAGTGTTATTTATAACAAAAGGTGCTAAATATTAGCTATACATTTTTGTGCATCAATATTTTATTCAGAAATCTAAATCTGTATGTATAATTTTTATTGGTGTATACCATAAATCTTTAAACCTAAATAGAAACTTGCTACAAACAAAATTATAAAACACTACAAATATACATACAGTAACAAAGTATGAAAACGTAAATGCACATCTTAATTATTTGGATAACATAGCTAAAAGATACATTGTATTTCATTACACACTTAAAACTATTTTTATTCAAAAGACACTTTTACCAAAATGAGAAGGCAAGCCACAGATCAAGAGAAATATTTGTAAATTACATAGTAACTAAATACTTCTAGCCAGAATACAAAATGAAAAAAAAAATCGGCAAAATATGAATAAATATTTTCAAAATATATATGCATGAAATGTGTATATGAATAGTAATTAAGTAAACATAAATTAAAGCCACATGAGATACTGTTGCACACCAATGTTAATGGCTAAAATGAAAATGACTGATAATACCAAGTGTTGACAAAGATACGTAAGAACTGAAACTTGAATACATTGTTGTTAGGAATGGAAAATAGTACAGCAAATTTGGAAAATTTTGCATATAATGCTTCTCTCTCTCAACTTTACTGAGGTATAATTGACAAATAAATCTGTAATATAAACTGACAATTTTATGTATATTGTGAAAGGATTTCTACTGTCTGGTTAAATAACGCATGCATCATGCATCATCTCAAATATTTACCTGTTCTTTTTGTAAGAACAGTTAAGTTCTATTAGCAAATTTCAATTTTACAATTCAGGATTATCTGCTATAGTCACAATGTTAATCATTAGCTTTTCAGACATCATTCTTCATCTTATAGATAAAGGTTTGTGGGACCCCTTTACTATCTTCTCCCTATTATCTCAGCCCCCAGTCCCTAACAACCACCATCTTACTCTTTGTTTCTGTTTGACTGTTGTAGTTTTTTTTAGATTCAACATATAAATGATACAATTCAGTTTTTGTATTTCTCTGTATGGCTTATTTTTCTCTCTTTTTAAATAGAATTTATTGGGGTGACTGTGGTTAATAATATTATATAGGTTTCAGGTATACAATTCTGTAATACATCATCTTTATACTGTACTGTGTATTCACCATCCTGAGTCTCCTTCCATCAACATTTATCCCCCAGTGCCCTCTTCTACCTCTCCCTACCTCCCTTTCCCTCTGGTAATCAACATATTGTCTGTTTTTATGAATTTTTTATTTGTTTGTTTGTTTTGCTTAATCTCTTCACCTTTTATACCCAGCACTGCAACGTCCCTGGCTTCTGACAGCTCTCAGTCTGTTCTCTATCTTTGTGTCTGTTTTTATTTTGTTTGTTGGTTTATTTTTACATTAGATTCCATATATGAGTGAAATCATATGGCACTTGTCTTTCTCTGACTGTCGAATTTCACATAGCATAATGTTCTCCAGGTCCATCCATGTTGTTGCAAAAAGTGAGATTTTCTTCTTTTCTTACAGTCGAGTAGTATTCCATTGTGTAAATGTGCACAGCTTCTTTATCCACTCATCTACTGATGGGCACTTGGGCTGTTTCTAAATCTTGGCTATTGTATTATAAATAACACTGCTATGAACACAGGGGTGCATATGTTATTTTGAATTAGTGTTTTGAGTTTCTTCTAATACATTCCCAAAAGTGGAGTCACTGGATCATAAGGCTATTCCACTTTTAATTTTTTGACGTAATTCCATACTGCTTTCCACAGTGGCTTCACCAGTCTGCATTCCCACCAACAGTGCAAGAGGGTTCCATTTTCTCCATCATCCTTACCAACATTGGTGTTTATTGATTTATTGATGATAGTCATTCAGACAGGTATAAGGTAATAATATCTCACTGTGGTTTTAAGTTGTATTGTGCTATTTTTTTATTTAGCAATTCTGGTAGTATTTTGGTGGAGGCTTTAGGGATTTCTATGTATAGTAAAAGGTCATCTGCACATAATGACAGTCTTACTTCTTCCTTTCCAATTTGGGTGCTTTTTTTTTTTTTCTTCTTCTTGTCTGATTATTGTGGCTGGAACTTCTAGACTTTGTTGAATAAGAGTGTTGAAAGCAGACATCCCTGTGTTGTTTCCAATCTTAAGGAAATGCTTTTAGATTTTTCCCATTGAGTATGATGGCTGTGAGTTTGTCACACATGGCCTTTATTACATTGAGGTATATTAGCTCTATTTCCACTTTGCTGAAAGTTTTTATCATAAATGGGTGCTGGATTTTATCAAGTACTTTTTCTGCATTTTTTTTATATAATCGTGATTTTTACACTTCATTATGTGGTGTATCGTGTTTATTTATTTATGGATATTGTACTAACCTTGTATCCTGGAGTAAATCCTACTTGATCATGGTGCATGATCTTTTTAACATATTGCTTGATCCAGTTTGCTAATATTTTGTCTAGAATTTTAACATCGATGTTCACCATGGGTATTGGCCTATGATTTTCTTCCTTTGTAGCGTTTTTATCAGGCTTTGGAATTAGGATAATGCTGGCCTTGTAAAATGACCTTGGGAGTCTTCCTTCCTCTTGAATTTTTTGGAATAGTTTGAGAAGGATAGCTACTAGTTCTTCTTTGAATCTTTGATATTATTCACCAGTGAAGCCATGTGGTCCAGGACTTCTGTTTGTTGGGAGTTTTTTTTTTTTATTGTTATTGCTTCAATTTTGCTGGTTGTAATCTGTATATCCAGATTCTCTGATTCTTCATGATTCCGTTTTGGAAGATTGCATATATATAGGAATTTATCCACTTTGTCTAGATTGTCCAATTTATTGGCATATATTTGTTTGTAATATTTTCTTATGAATCTTGTGTTTCTGTGGTGTTAGTTATTACTTCTCCTCTTTCATTTCTGATTTTATTAATTTGGATCCTCTCTCTTTTATTCTTGATAAATCTGTTTAAAGGTTTATCAATCTTGTTTATCTTTTCAAAGAATCAGCTCTTGGTTTCATGATATTTTGTATTCTTTTAGTCTCTGTGTCATTTATTTCTCCTCTAATCTTTATTATTTTCTTCTTTTTACTTACTCTGGGCTTTGTTTATTGTTCATTTTCTAGTTCTTTTAGGTGTAGGGTTAGATTGTTTATTTGAGATTTTTCTTCTTGAGGTAGTCTGTAATGCTATGAATTTTCCTCTTAGGACTGTGTTTGCTGTGTCTCATAAATTTTGGGTTGTTGTGTGTTAATTTTCATTTGTCTCAAGGTAACTTTTAATTTCTTTTTCAATATCATATATCACCCATTCATTGTTTAGTAACACATTATTTAGCTTCTATGTGTTTGATTTTTTCCAGTTTTTTTTTAAATTTTATTTTAATTTCTTTCTAGCTGTATACCACTGTGGTCAGAGAAGACGCTTGATATTATTTCAATCTTCTTGAATTTATTAAATCTTATTTTGTGTCCTAACCTGTGGTCTATACTAGAGAATGTTCCATGTGTACCTGAAAGAAATTTATATTATGCTATATTAGGATGAAATGTTCTGTAAATAACAATGAAATACATCCAGTCCAGTATGTCATTTAAGGTTGTTGTTGCCTTGTTGATTTTTGTCTGTAAGATCTATTGATTGATATCAATGGGGTGTTAAAATCACCTACTATGATTGTATTACTATTGCTCCCTCCTTTTATGTCTACCAAGATTTTCTTTATATATTTAGTTACTCCTATTTGGAATACATATATGTTTACAAGAGATATATCTTCCTGTTGGACTGATCTTTCTAGTTTTATGCAATGTCCTTCTTTGTCTCTTGTTATGGCCTTTCTTTTGAAGTCTATTTTGTCTGATATAGGTATTGCTTCATCAGCTATTTTTTTGTTTGTTTGTTTCCATTTGCATAAAATCTCTTTTTCTATCCCTTTATTTTCAGTCTGTGTGTATCCTTTGTTCTGAGGTGGGTCTCTTGTAGACAACATATATATGGGTCATGTTTTCTTTTTTCTTTATTGATTTTAGAGAGAGAGGAAAGGAGAGATAGAGAGATAGAAACATCAATGAGAGAGAACATCGATTGGCCGCCACCTGCATGCCCCCCCAGGGCATGTGCCCTGACTGGGAATCGAACTGGCAATCTCTTGGTACATGGATCAACACTCAACGACTGAGCCACATTGGTTGGGTGGGTCATGTTTTCTTATCCATTCTGCTACCCTATGTCTTTTGATTGGAACATTTAATCCATTTCCATTTCAAGTTGTTATTTATAGGTATTTATTTATTGCCATTTTATTCTCTATATCTATTATCTTCCTTATGTCTATTTTTTCTCTTTTTCTTAAAAAAGGCCCTTTAACATTACTTGCAATATTGGTTTGTTGATAATGAACTCCTTTAGTTGTTGTTGTTGTTGTTGTTGTTGTTGTTGTTGTTGTTGTTGTTTTGGGGGGGTGTCTAGGAAGCTCTTTAGTTTGTCTTTTTTGGGTCTGAGAGCTCTTTAGTTTGTGTTTAATTTTAAATGATAACCTGGCTAAGAAGAGTAGTCTTGGTTGTTTGTAGGTCTATGTTTTTGTTTACTTCGAATATTTCATGCCCATTCCTTCTGATCTGAAGTGTTTCTGTTGAGAAATCATCTGACAGCTTTATGGGAGCTCCCTTGTGGGCAATAAATTGTCTTTTTCTGGCTGCTAAGATTCTCTCTTTATCTTTAACTTTTGCTATTTTAAATATGATGTATCTTGGTGTGGGCCTCTTTGGGTTTATCTTGTTTGGAAGTCGCTGTGCTACCTGAACTTGTGTGTCTTTTTCTTTCACCAGTTTAGGGAAGTTTTTAGCCACTATTTCTTATAGCAGGTTCTCAATCCCTTGCTCTCTTTCCTGCTTCTGGCACTACTATAATGCAGATGTTGTTACAATTGTGTTTTCTCAGAGACCCTTAGACTTCCCTTATTTTTAAAAATTATTTTTTCCTTTTGCTGCTCTGTTTGAGTGTTTTCTGTTATCTTGTCCCCTAAATTGCTGATTCAGTCCTCTGCTTCTTCAAACTTGCTGTTGATTTTACTTCTAGTCTATTTTGCATTTCAGATATTTTCTTCTTTATTTCTGACTGTGTCTTTTTATAGTTTCTATGTCTTTTTCTGTGCTTACTATCTCTTTATTTAAGTTCTCACTGAGATAATTTATTCTTTTCCTAAGGTCCTTAAGTATCTTTATAACCATTGTTTTAAACTCTGCCTTTTATATGTTGGTTTCTTGTATTTCATTAATTCTTTTTCTGGGAATTTGTCTTGTTCTTTATTTTAGGGCATGTTTCTTTATCTCCCCATTTTGTCTGCTTTCTTGTGTTTGTCTCTATGCATTAGATGATATAATATGACTCTAAACTTGTCATGGTGGTTTTATTTTGTAGACGTCTTGTGGGGCTCAGTGAGGTAATCCTCCAGATCACCTGAGCTAGGTGCTCCAGGAATGTTTCTTTTGTGTTATGTGTGCCCTCCTGTTGTAGTTGAGTCTTGAATGCTGTTGGCCTATTCATAGGTGAGGCAGGCTGACTGTAAGTATAGACTGGAATCATAGTGTATGAGCTGCTGTGCTGGGGGTTGTCTTCTGAAGTGGAGTTTTTTGTTTTTTCTTTCTTGTTTTCAGTGGTGTCTGGTGCCTGCTGGGATCTCTTTTTGGATGTGTCACTTATGTGGTTAGTTGGGTTGAGCTCTGGTGTGTTCTGAAGACCTCCATTGGTTCTGCTGGTTTTGGGTCCACTTGAATTGGGTTCCAGTGCAAGTTAATGTTAGATGCTGCCTGTATGTAACCAGCATTAGGCTACCAGTCTGGAGCTACCACACAATTCACTGTTTGCAGCTGCCTTTACTGCACCTGGGTATGCATGGAAGGAGCCAAACTGAGTACAAGGTTCAGCTTCTATAGCTCTGAGATGGGGGCTGATCAGTAAAAGTTTCAAGGCAACCTCAGCTTCTCTTCCTGCTTCTGGCCACATTGCCATCCCCTGAGGTTGCCTGGTGTTCTTTGTGAGCCTTCATTAGAAAGACTGAAGGGTGGGCCCAGGCTGGCCACAACTCACAGACCTTTCCATAAGGCATGGGGTCAATAGTGTGAGGCAACCAGGGTCAGGAGGATGGGGCTATTGAGTCTCCTGATTGGGGGCAGCATAGTCAGACACTCAATGTGGTGAATGTGGCCCCCACTTCAGAGCCATACCACTCAGTCTCTGCTTGAATGTCTAACCCTAGCTCCCCAGAAGGAACACATCACAAGTTCATGTTGGGTGAAGCCAGCTAGCCCCTCTGCAGGAGCAAGCTCAGCAGGGTGGGGCCACCAGGACTTTGGAGGACAGATCTGAAGAATCACTCTTTGGAGGACTGAGCTGGCTAAGCTTAAAAGGAGGGCAAGGATATCTCCCCACCACTGCACCTCAACCATACTACACAGCCTCCATCTGAGTTAGACAATAGCCTCCCAGGAAGATGGGTTCTGAAGGTCCTAGCTTTGCACAGCACTCCAATCCTTCTGCAGGACTGAGCTCAACAAGGTGGGACCACCAGTTGTTGTAAGGACAGATCAAATGAGTCTCCCCTTGAGGGAATGGTGTGGGCTGAACTCCAGTTGAGATAAGAATGAGCCCCAGGAAGTTGTAGCTGCACAACCCAGTGCTCATCTGCGTCTTGGACAAGAGCCTCCCAGGGAGACATGCTCCAAGGTTTCCACCTCTGCTAAGCACTCCTATTCCTCTGTGGATCTGAGCTCAGCAAGGCAGGACAATAAGGAGTGAAAGGATAGGCCAAGTGATTCAACAGGTGTGTAAGGGGGTTGTCAGCTGTGTACTTGAGGTAGGAAGAATGGTCCCTGTTCCAAAGCTACACAGCTCTGAATCTCTGCCAAGAGCTTCTACGGAAAAAGAGTGCCCCAAAGGTCCTTTTTGTGTACAGCCGGCAGACATTTCTTCAAGACTCAAGCTCAGCAGTGTGGTGTTGTTAGTAGTAGGAGTACCAGTTAGTGCACTCTCCAGGCTGGTGCTATAACAATAGGAGTGCTTGACCCTGAGACGATGGTATCGGGGTCTCTAGCAGACTGGCTTGTCTCCCAAGCTGACTGAATCTTTGCTAATTTTCAATGCCAGATGCTATCTGGGCTCTTCTTCCTGGTTCTGGTGTTCTGCTTTCGGGATCCTAGCATGGAGTTGAGATCCCATGCTCCTGGGGGGATGGACTTTTGCAGCCAAAATATCCCTCCAGCTTCTCAGATGCTGCAGGTAGGTGTAGGGCCCAGCCCTCTCCACGTCTCTGACCTTCTCTATGTCTCTATGTGGCGTCTTCTGTAAATTCTTGGTTATAGTACTTCTGTTCACCTAGTCTTCAATTGTTTATTCAGGTTGATTGTTCTATAATTTAACTATAAACCTGGGTCGGCGCTAGGAGGAGGTGAGTACAGCATCCACCTTCTCTGCAGCCATTTTGGAATCTCCTGTCTGGCTTATTTCACTTAGCATAATGCCCTTGAGGTTCATCCATACTATCCCAAATGGCAGAATTTCAGAATTTCTTTTTTGAAAGACTAATATATGCATATCATATATATATATATATATATATATATATATATATATATATATATATTTACAGTTTCTTTGCCATTCATTTGTTAATGGACATTTTAATTGTTTCCATACCTTAACTATTGTGAATAATGCTGTAATAAAAATGGAAATACAGATATCTTTCAAGATTGTATTTCCTTGGCTATATATGATGCCTTTCATAAATACATAACTTAGAGATGATCTAACATGGTTCTCCTCATTTTACTCTGCCTCTCTGCAGATACACTGGGATCCTTTGAAGAGTGCTTTTGTTTTCTCCCTATGTGTCTCTGTACTTTATGGCTCTGACCATAGTGCTTTTCTTCTTTATCTCTGACTAATATATATATTGATTCTTCATGGATATACATAAATATTATTTAGTCAAAGCTTTTATCTCTTCTCATCTACAGATGCTGCCTTGATGTTAAAACTATTTTTCCTTTGTTCTTCTTTTTACAATGGATTGCACTTCTTCATCATGTTCTTTCCTTGCATGAGAGATCGAATACGTGCCAGGGGCAAAGAGGATGACTTATTCTTCTTAGACTTTTTCTCAATGCCTTTCACATTACTGACACATAACAGTGTTCCATAGATATCTACTGAATAATTAAATACAATGACTTATTTGACTGCCTTGTTATTGTCTAACTATATAGCCAGTTTGTAAAGCCTGTAAGGAGAAACGAATTAGAGAAGACACATTCAATATTTTTACTAGTCTTTTAAAAGTACCAGGACACTATGTAGTAAATCAGCTCACTGAAGAAAGAGTTAATATAGTTTTCAAAAGTTAAATTTAGCATTATTCATTAGAAGAATCAGATCATAAATGACTTTTGAAAATTCTCTCTGGCTATGATAGATTATTTCACTTAGAATATTCTATACAACAATTTTAAATTTCATTGATATTTTTGTTAAACAAATTAAAAAACATAATTCTATAGACTAAATAGTAAGTTTTCAACATATTAAAATGAAATATATTGAGGAAACCTCTCAATGATGCCATAGTTATTTTATCAAAATATTAAAAACTATGTCAAACGGCCAAGAGACATATGAAGAAATGCTCAACTTCACTAATCATCAGAGAGATGCAAATTAAAACAACAATGAGGTATCACCTCACGCCTGTCAGAGTAGCCGCCATCAACAAAGCATCAAACAACAAGTGTTGGCGAGGATGTGGAGAAAAGGGGACTCTAGTACACTGCTGGTGGGAGTGCAGACTGGTGCAGCCACTATGGAAAACACTATGGCGTTACCTCAAAAAATTAAAAATTGAATTACCATTTGACCCAGTGATCCCACTCCTAGGAATATACCCGAAGAAACCTGAAACACCAATCAGAAAGAATACATGTACCCCCATGTTCATAGCAGCGCTATTTACAATAGCGAAGATCTGGAAACAGCCCAAATGTCCATCAGTAGACGAATGGATAAAAAAGCTGTGGTACATATACACAATGGAGTACTATGCATCGTTAAGAAAGGACGATCTCTTATCCTTTGCGTCGACATGGGAGGACCTGGAAACTATTATCCTAAGTGAAACAAGCCAAGCAGAGAAAGACAAACATCATATGATCTCACTTATTTCTGGAATATAATGAACATAACAGTGGGAGGAGCAGGGTAGTCCGGAGGACGTGGAAGTGGGGTACAGGCTGACATCTGCCAGAAGAGGGGGCGGGGGAGGGGAGAGATGAACACAGAACTTGTACGTATGTACTCATAACCAATGGACATGGACAACAAAACGGGGACGGGACAGGGAGGGAAGGGGAGGGGGGTGTCAACGGGGGAAAAAAAGGAGAATCATCTGTAACATAAGTAAATTAATAAAAAATAAATAAATAAATAAATAAAATAAAATACTAAGTTATGTTAATTTAAAAAAAAAAAAAAAAACAAAAACAAAATATTAAAAACTAAATACACACAAATCATAAAACAACTGAGCTTGATTATAAAGGAGTAAAATAACTTCGAATTATAAAATACTTAGAAGAGTAAATGGCATATATTAAAATGTGTTTGAAAAAGAAAATAAATTTTATTTAATTCTTTTATTTATTCATTAAACATAGTTAAGAACACCTACCACTTTTCACTTGGACTAAGCTTTAGTGATGATGAAAAAGTCAAATAGACTTTGTCTTTGTAAATATGAAGCTTTATTAATAAAATAAACAAATACATTATCAAAAATCACTAGAGTATATTTTTAAAAATAAACATTGATTTTGAATTGTGAAACCCCTAATTTCTTTTTTTTTTTTCTTTATTGATATTAGAGAGAGAGGAAGTGAGAGGGAGAGAGAGATAGAAACATCAATGAGAGAGAACATCAATTGGCCGCCTCCTGCATGCCTCCCACTGGGGATTGGGACCACCTCTTGGTGCATGGGTGGATGCTCAACCGCTGAGCCACACCAGCCAGACAAACCCCTACTTTCTTTTTTTTTTTTTAAGTATATGCTTTATTTTATTTATTTATTTTTTAAAATTTTTTTCTTTATTGATTTTAGAGAGAGAGGAAGGGAGAGGGAGAGAAAGATAGAAACATCGATGAGAGAGAACATCGACTGGCCTCCTCCTGCATGCCCCCCACTGGGGATTTGGCCCACAACCTGGGCATGTGCCCTGACCGGGAATTGAACCAGCGACCTGTTGGTGCATGGGTCGACGCTCAACCACTGTGCCACACTGGCTGGGCAAACCCCTACTTTCTTAAAAATAAGTTTTACCTTTAGAACATAGAGGTAAACACTAAAAATCATTTAATAATATCTGTCCTTACATTTTATAAAATTCAATAAGTTATCTAAAGGCACAAAAGTTCCTTGGTGTAAACATTGTAAACCAAAGCAGCATTTTTTTGGTGGTTGTTGGTGATGGTGTTGGTATTGTTGATTTTTAATAACTTATTTTTTTCCTACTCTAAACTATTTTCTAATCTGGTGAAGAAAAACGATATCTACATATGTTATTTGTTTTTCTACTCCATTAGCTGCTAAAGTTATTCCTAATGTTAGTTTATAACTTACACCAACCCATATGTTCTTATCATAAATTCAATATTACTTCCCCAACACATATTATCTTCCCTAACATAAATGTTGTATATCTTGGGAATCCTTTGATCATCTCTAACAATCAAGAAATATGAATATCAACTTTACATGTCTCTGCTGCTCAAGAACATTTATTAATCATGATAGTATAGAAAAGCTCACTGAATATAATTTTCATAAAAATAAATGTATAAGAATAATTGAAAGGCACATACAAGCTCCTTGAACACAGGTACATTCACTCATTTTGAATGTATTCATATCATTTAGATAACATTTATTTATAACATATATCTAATTCTGTACCAAATATCAGGCATATTTTAGTGGAAAAATGAATCCTTGCCTTTACTGGAGTTTATGTCCTAATGGTTTAAAACTTGTTAAATTCTTCGTAAACAAACTTACAGTTTTTACCCATGTAATTTTTGTTTTATTTTCAGTTGAAATCAAATATCTAAATTAATTTAGGCAATCTTTACAATGTTAAAATGTATTGGGCAATCCATTATCTACAATCTTGTCTGCATCTGAATATTTTCTTTAGATGAATTGTCTTCTCTATACTTAAAAAGACTGCTTAGGTAATTAGAAAAATCATTTAGGCCTTTTAAAATCAACTTGGTAATCTACCTGTTTTCTCACTGAGGTCTTCCTTTTTTTCTTCTTATTTTAAAACTTCTCTGCCATTCTAAAACTTCCCATCTGACCTATCTTTTACTTCCCACACAAAGCAGAAACAATCAGTTAGGACTTCTTCCATTTCTTTCTACCCAAACAACAACTTACCTACGTCCACACCTGTATTTTTAGATAGCCCTCCTGCAATTGAAAAGCTGATTTGGCTCATTTCTAAGGCTAATATCCAAGATTCTATTACATTAGGTTTTCAGTAAGGAAAAATCTATTTATTATTCATTCTCTCTCTTTTTTAAACCTCTTACTTCCTACTGGATTTTCCTCATTATATTTCTCTCTTCTCCTACACCAGCTTTCTTAAGGGTTGTCTAGAGCTAACTTCTCTTTCTTTCTTTCTTTTTTTTTGGTAATAAGCCTGATATTTATTGAGTTTACTATGTGCCAAGCATTGTACAAAGCACTTGATATAAATTATTTAAGCATCACAAACCCTTGAGATACATGTTATTATTAGTCTAATTACAGACTAGGAATCAAAGGCATAAAGAGAATATGTAATTTGCTATGCAAAAACAAATCTCTTCATTTGAACTGTTTTCTGTAATGGGTCTGTCAATGAATTCTGGAGGTCTTCCAGCATTCTTTCAACATGTAATGGCTAACTTCTTAATCAAATCTTCAAACTACTGCAATTTGGCTTCCACTTGCATACTACACTATAATTTTTTCGGGCAAAAATTCTACCAGCACTGTTTTGCTAAAAATAATAAAAACTCTGATTTCTTACCTCAAAATATAGTAATGTATAATAGTTGGGAAGGTAATCAGCAACAGAAGCTGTGGCTCCAGTTCCAGGACATCTGAAACCAGATTGGACATATCGAAAAGTGAATAGATACTTCAGTATTTGAGAGCAACAGGCAGAAGTGTAATTTTTTTTTTTTTTTTTTACTTTTTAACTTTTATTCTTGTCTGTATGGCAATATATACCCTGCATATTCAAGAAAATGGGTTAGAAGGTTAATACTCTGTTTTAGGAATAGGTAAAAACAAATTTAATTATATTGTAAACCTAGAAATCATGGTCTTAAAAAAGAAAAAAAGAATTTCCAATATTTGTTAACCCCATTAGCACAGTGACTTAATGAAGCCTGTTCTCTGGAATTATTATTTTCTACCCTAAGTGCCATGAGTTGTAACACTGTCATCAATATTTTAGTTTCTAATAAAATTATTCTCGATAGAGAATTATAGGTCTTTAGAGAGTAATTCAGATTTAATGTGTAGAACAGGGAAAACTGACATGAGCTATGGATGATCTTTAAAAAGAAAAAGTTATGTAGAATGAATTCTTTAATGGTCACACTCAGTGATTTAGACCAATCGATTCCTGGATTCTTACACTGGGGAGATGGGAATGCCAATCATAATACAAGTAGACATTTTTATAATGAATGGATATGAGAACTACGAATATTATCCCTCATTGTATATTTGTCCATTTGTTCTGTTAATGTCTTTTGCAGAACAAAATTTTAGCAAAGCAAAATTTATCATATTTTTCTTTCATGTTTCTGCTTTTGGTGTCATGTCAAAGAACTCTTTGCATAACCCAGGCCATGAATATATTCTCCTATATTTTCATCTAGAAGTTTAAAAATCTATAATTTTGAAAACTTTTACATAATACATTTTGCTTTAATTTTTGTATAAGGTGTAAGAAAGAGGTGCGTGTTTGTGTGCATTTCTTTGTCTTGTTTTATTTATTTTTGTTTTACATATGAATGTCCAAACGGCCAACACCACCATTCTTTCTATATTGCATTGCACCTGTGTCAAAAGTCAATTGGCCATGTTAGGTGAGTGTATTCCTGGAACCTAGTTTTCCCATTGATCTATACGTCTATCCCTTCACAAATAACATAACTTGATTTTGTAGTTTCATAGTAAGACTTTAGGGAATGTGATTCATCCACTTGAATTCTTATTTTTCAAAACTATTTTGGTCACTCTAGAACTTATTTTCAAAACTATTTTGGCTGTTCTAGAACCTTTGTGTTTCCATATAAATTTGAATCATCTTGTTAACAGCTACACAAAATGCTGCTGGCATTTTTTATTAGTAGTAGTATATCTGGAAATTAAATTGGGGAATCATTACATTGTTAAGTTTTCTAGTCCATTAATACAGTATATGTTTCCATTTATTTTATTCATCTTTGATTCTTTTAGTTAATGTTTCATAGTTTGCAGCATATAGATTTTATATGTATATTTGATACATTTATATTTTAATATTTCTTGTTTAAGAGCTGTCGTGATATTTTTAAGTTTCTAAATGTATATATACTTCTTGTACATAGAAGTGAGATTGGTTTTGTATGTTGAGCTTTTATCTTGCCATATTGCTAAACTCTTGTTAGTTATCCAATATTTTATGTGTCTGTAGAATCTTTGATCTTTTCTATATAGACAATCATGTTTTATACAGACAATTTGCAAATAAACAACACTTTATTTCTTATTTTCTAACCAGTAATTCTTTTACCTTATTTTTTTAAATTTCTTTATTACACTAGCTAATATATTCTGTATGTTGTATAATCATGTTGAGAGTGAACATTATTGTCATTTTACTTATCTTAGTGGGAAATCATTGCCTTTCATTAATAAGTATATTATGGAAGTCCCCTTATATTTCTGGTTTCCTAAGAACTTTTATTATAAGTGGATATTAGATTTTGTTAAATAATTTTCTGTTTAAATTGAGATCATGTGGTTTTTTTTTTCTTTTTTAGGCTGGAATAAATGGAAAGGTTTCTGAATATGATTCCAGGCTTATGTGTCCATGTTAAAAGCCTCCTGATCATGGCACATTATTCTATCTATATAATGCTGGGTATGAGTTGTTAATACTTTGCTGAGAATTTTGCACCTACATTCATGAGGGCCGTTGGGGTGTAATTTTCCTCCCTTTCTTCCTTCTGGTATGCTTTTTGTCTGCTTTTATTATCAAGGTATTTCTGGCCGGACAAAATGAGATAGAGAAATGTCCCTTTCTCTTGTTTTCTATAAGAGAATATTGTAAATTTATTATAAATTATTTTTAATTTTTAATTGAATTAAAACAATCAAGCCAATGAGACCTAGTTTTTTTATTAAGAGCCAATAAATTATTAATTTAATTAATTTAATACATACAAGAGTATTAACATTATATTATATTAATTGAGTTTTTATTGTTTTGTTTTTTGTTTTTTTGTAAATTGTTTCATTGCATCTAAGTTATCAAATTTATATTCAGAGTTGTTAGTATGTTCTTTTTAAACTTTTAATGACTGCAGAGTCTGTGATTATATACTACCTTTTATTTCTCATACTAATAATTTCTGTCTTTCACTTTTTTTTTTCTTTGTGAGACTTGTTAGAGTTTTATCAGTTTTATAGATCTTTTCAACGATTCAGCTTTTGGTTTCATTGACTTTTCTCTATTGGAGAGGTGGGTTTCAATGATTATAGCCTTGTCTTTATCATTTCCTTCTGCATGATATAGGATTATTTTGTTATTAGTTCCTAGTTTTCTGAGTGAAAAGCTCAGGTTGCTATTTTGAAACCCTCCTTCTTTTCTAATATAAGAATTTAATGCTATAAATTTCCCACTAACCATTGCTTTAGCTGCACCCCCAAAATTTTGTTATGTGTCAATTTGTTTAGTTCAAAATAACTTTAAATTTTCCTTGAGACTTTTTCTGTGAGCTGTGGTTTATTCAGGAATAGTACATATAACTTCAAGTGATTGGGGATTTCCTATTTTTATGTTGTTGATTTCTAATTTAACTCTATTATATATACTTTGTGTATATTAAATTATATTTATTTACAATTCATTGGTTTCTGACCTAGAATATGATCATTCTTGGTGAACGTTCTATGTACACCTGAAAGAAGTGTGTATCCTGCTATCCTTTTGTGAAGATAATTACACCCAGTAGGTTGATGATGTCGATCAAGTCTTCTCTGTCTGTGAAATTTTTATCTACTGATACTATTTATTAATAAGAGAGGGATGTTGAAATCATTAGCTATAATTGTGTTTATCTGTTGCTTTTTAGTTGTCAGGTTTTTTTTTTAATTTCTTAATTTTAAAGCTCTGATGTTAGAGTCAAATATATATTTTGAATTTTTATTTCTTCCTGGTTACTTCATTGTTATTTTTTATTTTGTGTTCCTATTTAGCTCTGGTAATATGCCTCTGTTTTAATTAATTAATTAATTAATTAATTTATTTATTTATTTTTGCATTTATCGTCAGATAGAGCAGGAGGGAGAGGTGGAGAAGAGAGAGAGAGAAACATCAATGTGAGAGAGACACATCGGTGGCCACCACCCACACAATCCCAACCAGGGCAGGGACAAACTGCAACAGAGGTACGTGCCCTTATTGGGAACCGAACCTGGGACTCTTTGGTCCCGCAGGCCGACGCTCCAACCGCTAAGCCAAACTGGCCAAGGCCCTCTGTTTTATTTTATGCTGTCTAATACTAACATGGCAAACCCAGATTCCTTTTAATTAGTGTTTATGTAGTATATAATTTTTTTATTATTTTTACCTTGAACCTGCCAGTATTATTATATTTAAAGCAGGTTTCTTACAAACAGGATATAGTTGGGTCCTTTATAAATTCATTGTTACAATCTTATTTAAATTGGCTTTTTAAGAAATTTATATTAATGTAATTATTGATGTGCTTACGATTAGCTTTTGTTTTCATTAGAATTATTTTCTGCTTTTTTCCCCTCTGTTTTTTCACTCCTGAATTCTTTCAGGTTATTTGAACATTTCTTAGGCATGTTTTAAAAAGTTTCAATAAAGTAGGAAGAGCCGTAATAAAGCCAAGTAAAATAATTGAGAGATTAACAGCACTATTGAAAAGGAATCTTAGGCATATTCGACCCAGAAAAGACAGTGAAAATAAGTTTTGTTAAAAATATTTGAGATTATGAAAGTCTTAGGAAAGTGAACGTGATAATTCTCAGAATATTCTAGATTATTAGAATGCGTGTGCTTCCCTTAAGTATGAAAAAGTGGTAATTTTCAACAATACCCTACCTTTTTGTAAAAACTTGACTCTCACCTCCTTTTTGGCAACATCATGCTTCCTAAATATCATTCACAGTAGCAAGCTCATTCTATTTTCCACATGCAACTAATTGTTCCATTGAAAATACTCATGGCAACTGCAACATTCTAAATGTAGTGAAAACTTTTAACAATTATAAGAGAGAAAAACAGTGATGGAAAGTGGGCTTTCCATGTTGTTAATTTTTCTTTACCTAGTTCACTCAGGATTATTTTCACTTGCAAAATCATTGTTCTGGATAAAATCTTCTTGTTAATTACAAACTTAATTTCTAGCAAAACATTTATTATTTCAGATTCTAAAAATAGCATAAGATAATAGGATGATTCATGAAATGCTCATTAGAAAGAAATTATATCAAAATTTGGCTTTAACCTTGTGTTCTTGCATGCTGGAAAGATGATCATACCATACCTCCTTATGAATCTTCCTTAACCTAGTAGAAACTATGAGCGATTTTTTTGGTGTGCGGTGAAATATACATATATAATATATAAAATTTGTCATATGACCATTTTAAAATATACAATTCAGTGGCATCTAGTTCATTGACAATGTTGTGCAATCATCACCACTATCTGGTTCCAGAATATTTTATCACTCCAAAAGGAAACCTTGTACCAATTAAGCAGTCTTTCCCCCATTTCTCCTCTCCCTCAGCCCTAGGCAATGACTAATTTTCTATCTGTCTCTATGGATTTGACTATTCTGCATATTTCATGAGTATAATCACATAATATGTGGTTTTTGAGTCTTTCTTCTTTCACTAAGCATAATGTTTATGATACATACATGTTGTGGAAATGAATACTTCATTATGTTCATTAGCAAATAATATTCTACTATATGTGTACACTCATGACTTGAGGGATGAATGTATATATGTTTGTGTATTTATTTTTACCTTTTGGCTAATGTGAATAGTTTTCTTGTGCACATATATGTACTAGTTCTCATTTGATCACCTGTTTTCAGTTCTTTAGGATATATACTGAGTAGTGGAACCACTGAAATATATAGTAATTTTATCTTTACCTTAAAGCACAAACGCAAAACTGCTTTCCTCTTTGCACTCACCACTATGTTTATACCAGGAATATATGTGAATTAGTTCCTTAGATACAAAGACAAGGCTAGCCTGAAAAATAAAAGAAGCATCAGCCAAATTGAACTAATATCTAATAATGATATAAGGATAAAATAATTGTATTATTCATGAATCTTCTGGAAAATAAAGTTAATTATAATCCCTTGCAAACTAGAATGTAGATGGTAAAAAGGGATGTATGTACATTTTGCCACATGGTATATACAATTTTGGTGATTTAGATATTCTGATATATGGGAAAAGGCAGGAGAAAACAATGGAGAACTGAGCATAGCTAGCCACAGCTGTAAGAAATGTTGAACATCCTTGCTCTGTTAATCATGATTGCTTTGTTCTGATTAAAGAAAGCCCTTCTGACCTGGCTGGGAGCTGCACACCCGGGAGTTTGCTTCGAGAATGCTGTCCATTCTCCTTACCGGTGAGCTGCACCCACATCATCATGGAAAGACTAACAACCTTGGAGTCTTGGAAGTAGTGCACTGGAGACAACCCACATTCCCCAGCTCCCATTACTTCCCCATACCTGTAATCTGTAACTGTTTTACCCATTGTTATTCCCTTTGCCTACTCCCTCAACCATTTTACCCACTGATACTCCCTTTGCCAACTTCCCCACGTAATATCCACTATAAGAGACCAGCTATGGAGGGTGTGCAGAGCAGATTTTTGCAGGATGACCTGGCTGCTCTCCCATATTGCTGGCAATATTGGAATAAAGCTCATATACGATTCAACCTTGTCTCTGTTTAATTGGTTCAAGTAGCGTCAGGCAGCCCAGACCCATTTGTTGTCCAGTTTCAAAAAGAGCTAATGTCCACAGGAAAGGAGGCATATGGAACCTCCCTTCCTCTCCCCATGTGGTGAAAGGTGGGTGAAGTTACACTATAAAATACATGTATCTCAACTTTTTGAGCGAATGCTCTTAATTATCTTCTAAACGTCGCGTATCTATTTTGTGTTGTTAGTGATATTAATTTGATACAGCCTGCATTGTCATCTAACTGTGCCACTGAGGCTGCTTCTACCTGGCAGGGCTGTCACCCCAAGTATAAGCAGGGCATAACTTCTGCTATGATCGCCTTCTTTGGTTGGTACCTTGAATCCTTGTGTTTCTTGAGGATTTAGAACTCCCAAGATATTCTTGCTGATATTCCCATAAACCCTTCTCACTACAAATACATGCATTTTAATGGCAGGGATATTGGTTCATGTTGGCTGATGTCTATTTTATTTATCAGCCTCACCTTGTCTTTGTATTCAAGGAACCAGGGTCTTCCAGCCTCCTGATTTAATACAGGTAGGAATTTGATTAGATTATGTAATATCTCTGTAGGGGGATTTAGGCACATGTTCTGATTAGGATGTATGACCATCCTTTTAGACTTTTTTTATCCATAGAAAAGGCATTATAATGCCTTTTCTATGTTTCTCTAAACAGAACTTATCATATCATCCTAGATTACCTAAACTATTAATGAAAAGATGGCAAATTGTTTTGATTTGTTAACATATGAAATGGAAATGCCTGGATAAATTTCTCATCAAATTTGGAGGTTACATTTCGGATGATCTGATTTTAAGTATAGAAGTTAGAATGCATGGAAAAAGATCACTTTGACAAACCTTGCAGACCTAGGCAGTTCCCAACAAAGAAGGAAATGCAGGTACAATAGGAAATGCATTGTATTCAAACTAGGAAAGACAAGAGTTGCAGGACTATTTCATTGAAAACAAAATAAAGAACAATTTCAAATATCAAAATAAATTGAATACACTGACACTTAGCATTGCAGACCTGATAGGTGATCAAGTTATTGCCCATCAAGCAACTTTCTGTCACATATTCCAGAGTGAATATACTTAGACATTTACATTGTTTACAACATTGATATTCACTTGAGCAAAGCAGGGTTGAAAGGTAGCTACATATTCTCTTTTTTTTTTTTTTTTTTTTATCCTCACCCGAGGACATTTTTTCATTTTTTGTTCAGACAGTGGGAGGGAGAGAGAGGAAGAGAGAGAGAGAGAAAAACATCGATGTGAAAGGGACACATCGAGTGGCCGCCTCCCGCACGACCCAACTAGGGCCAGGGACAAACTGCAACTGAGGTACATGCCCTTAGCGGGAACCAAACCCAGGTCTCTCTGGACCGCAGGCCGACGCTCTAACCGCTGAGCCAAACTGGCCAGGGCGCTACATATTCTCTTAAAACAATTAATTAGCCATTTTCAAATAGCCACTAAAAACATATCATTTGGAGTAGAGGGGCCGAGGGGGCGGGGCGATAAATGAGATGAACCAAAGAACTTACATGCATATATGCATAACCAATGGACATAGACAACAATACTGGGGGGGGGGGGAGAGGGATGGGAAGGAGGGTGCCTAAGGGGTAAAAAGGAGAAACATCTGTAACAAGAATAAATTAATAAAATTTGGGAAAAAATAAATAAAAATATTTTTAATTTACCTTTCAAAAAAAATAACATATCATTTGGGGATACTAGAGAAGGCAAATACAGAGTTTACAAAAGGGGCAAATGTGAACTATCTAGAGTAATGGAGTGGCAAATATGTTGTGAAATGCCTCATTACCCTTTTCTGATATTAGTGCAAATTCTGTAACTTTGAAAGACTAAAATGTAATCTTAACTGGTTTGCTTTAAAGCTAGTATTTGTATGACAGCAATACACAGAAAGCTTCTTTGTGTGTCTCAGCAGAAAGTTCACACTCATGCTATGCCTCTAGAACTAAGGTCGCACAGGATGTGTCAGAAAATATATATAGCGCCAACTTCCCAGAGATGCTGTGCTTACTTCCGTGCTTTAATGACTATTTCACTTTCAAATGGATTTATTAACAGAAATGAGTACGCTGTAAACAGATGGCTGTCAGAAATCTGCTTACTTCAATAAAATAATTGAGAGTTAACAAACATTTGCAGCTTGGTGTGGCATAAAGCATCACTGCATTAAGTTGCCATAAGGAATGAGGCACATAGAATGTTTTATAAAGATAACTCATGTTTATGGAGTTTTGATTTCAGTGATACTAAATACATAAAGTGCATGTGCAAATGACTAACCCAAAACTATAAATAATATTCATTAACAACATATATAATCTTCAAAACTTACATAAACTCTGCTGAAATCCTCTAAAAATAGATTCAGCTGCAGCCAAAATGGGGAGAGATTCATTGTAGTTTTTACTCCAAAAAATAATAAGCCAAATGTCTGATATTTATGATTGGTTTCCTTTAAAATTTTCCCTCCAAACTTGCTGTATCATAAAATAAATAACATTGAGAATATCCAAACTATCTTGCTGCAATAAAAAGTATCAGGCAAAATGCAATATTAATCTTTCTATACCATATTAAAATTCTCTGTAGCTAGTACCATGTCATTGCAGCATATGAAGGTAAGATATTATGATGAAGATAAAGCAGAGCTAGACAAACTTAACATTTAGTGGATACAATGTTTAAAGTTAGGAGTTTTGTTTTAAGTGCTAAAGAAAATTAAAGAACAAAAGAAAAATCACACAAAAAATAAGTGTGTTGTTTTTTCTTTCAGGAATTCATGATCTTCCTTTACTAAAAGGGAGATAATATTGTCCATTCTGTGACTCTGTGGTTTTTCTAGATTTAGTTGCCCGAATGCCAATTTACTCACAGGGATCAAACAGATAGATGAATGGATGGATGGATGGATGGATGGATGTATGGATGGATAGATAGATAGATGATAGATAGATAGATAGATAGATAGATAGATAGATAGATAGATAGATAATAGACATTGGTACACACACCCATATTGACTTGTTTTTAGTTAGTATTATCAATATAATAATTTTTCAATATGTTTTTATTGATTTTTTTAGAGAGAAAGGAAGGGAGAGAGATAGAAACTTTGATGTGAGAGAGACATCAATCAGCTGCCTCCTGCACGCTCCCAACCAGAGATCAAACCCGCAAACCAGGAATCAAACCAGGACCTCTCAGTTCATGGGATGATGCTCAATCCACTGAGCCACACCGGCTGGGCTCAATATAATAATTTTAAATTCTTCAATTAGACTGCAAGATACATTAGATTGCTGTATTCACACTTACCTAATTCTTTTTAAAAAGTTGGGATAAATGAAAAACTCAGTGGAAAACATGGGGAACAATCATAAAGCATATGCATTTGAAACATTTATGAAATTTATTTTGCTGTAAAAAAAATTGTAAAACTAAATTATTCTACTCAAATTAAACTCCATAATTACTTTGCGTTTTATAATTTATAATGGAAAATTAGTCTAAATCCTTAAAAACAGTATCTGGTAACTAAACTGACCCTGTTAAAAACAGAATTAGTAGTTTCTCTTTTCCGTGATTTAAATAGTGCCAAAGAATATGGCTAATTTGAAAAGCTGAAACATCTGTTGGTGATTGATTTCAATATTTATTCCAAAATATCAATAAGAGGATGTGGTCTTGAGATGGTAGGTTGAGGACTTTGTCAAAATTAGTCTGGTGTTTCCACTGATTTTGTTTCAAAACGTTAGAAAATAATGTTTTTCAAAATAATGATGAATTATTACAAAACCTAGTATTTTCTATTTGCTCATCTACCCTCTTGGTATCCACCTTGTATCTTGTATAGAGGGACACAGAGTGTCAAAGAAACTGACAGCCCAGCTATAGTGAACTTCCCTGAATAAAATGGGTAGAACGGCACTCTGCCTCTGCTCCAGTCACAGATACAATCCCCATTACCAGTGGACTCTGTGCAGTCAATGGGATGACTGTCAGCCAGCACTTACCTAGAATGATGATCACACGGTTAATGTGATTAGAAAAGTGACAAATACATTCTCTGAGAGACAAAACCAAATAATAAAAACTCTATTTGGGCTGCAAAAAATAAAATTTCTTCTTGTGTTTGAGTGAATTGATGGAGTAGTGTGATGGAACAGAGACCTACAGAATTAGTTCTTTAATAGCATTCTCTCATTTGTGCAACTTCACTTCTGTGATATTGGGTGTAATTAGCTTATGTTTAGAGCTGTTTCAGAGAAGATATCAATAAGCCAATTAGTCCACAAAATCATTTTACAGAAATGTCCTATACATGACTTTAAATCATTTTTCCAATTAATTAAGTTGAATAATTCTATTTATTAGCAAGCTACATAACACACAAAATTTGAGAAGGAGGAAAATTTTAACAAAGGAAATGAAAGCAGGAAAACCTGGGTTTCATCAAGTGCCAAACACAGATAGATGTCTCAAATGTACCAATATTTGACCAGCAGAGACAGAGTTTATAGGAAGACTATGAAGGTTAACCAAGAGGTGAAAAGTAGTAAGAAATACTGATCATACACTCCTTTAAAAAATGCCTGAGACTAGATGCTCAAGAAATAAACAGGTGCAGCAGTATTTGAGGATAATTTCTAATTGATATATATCAATACATATACATATATAAATTTAAGTACATTAACTTTTTTTCTTGGTTCTTTTTTTTTTTTTTTTGGCCCAATCTTCTCTAGTGCCATGTTGGGGCAATTTCTTGCAGGTTGTGACTGCAGGCTATAACTGAGTTTATTATTTTGTTAGTTTAACAATAGTAATTATAACATTTTATGTTTTATTTGAATAAAGGTTCTCCTTTTATTAATACTATTATACTCACCCATTTTATTTATGACATACAAGTTTTATCTTGAAAATAAAATCACATTTTCAGTTACAAACTATCTGGTATGCTTTTGAAAGAAAGAAAGTGTTAGAACCCCAATATTTAGTATGGGAGAGACGTTTAAAATATTTGCCACAAGTAACGGTAATGGTTTTCCATTGGAAATATCTTTCCATTAGAAATCTCTTTAGTAGTAGTATAATATGATTTAGCAGTTATTTTCACAGTATAACTGGAACCCGCAATTAATCTAAAGTTAAAAAAAAAACAACTGTGTGGTTGCTTTTCATCATTCTCCATTTATGGATAGTAAAAGTAAACAAAACAAAATTACACTACTAAAAAAATAACTACCTCTATTATTAGCAGCTTTACAGTTGGCCTTTTGTACACACACTTGGAAATTCGTCAGAATAAAACAAAATCATTGCCAAAATATAATACATACATTTGAATACTTTAGGCAGATAGTATATTAAAAAAATAAAGAGATAACTCATTAAAATTCTCCCTGGGCATTAAAAAATATTAAGTGGAACTGAAACAATTACGGAACTATTTTACATATTAAACAGAATTATTTTGGCCATGATAATTTTTAATCATTCAATTTAATTTTAATATATACGAAATGTTTGACACTTTCAGTCATTTTATATTAGTGCCAAGTAGTTTATCTTGATTTTTTCTTCCTTGTAAGTATTTTTTTAATCAAATAATCATTTCATATTATACCTTTTTTTACATTTATTATATTTATACTTTATTTTTAATATTTTACTGTTTGTGTTAGAGATTTGAATATGCATCCTTAATTTATCACAATCTATGCAATAGTTGATTTAAAGTTCTCTATCATTCTTGGACTCTGTTTTAATGATGTTGCAGTGTTGGTAGTAGTCACATTCTCTTACTTCTTTGCAAGTCCAGCATTTTGGCAATTATATGTTAGACATTGTGCAGGCTAATTATGTCGTCTTCTTTCCGGAGCTGTTGACTATTATTATGGAATGCAGTCCTATTACTGGTGGATCCGCTTGATCTTTTCAGATACGGTTTTCTGTCTTTTTCTACTGTCCTATTTCAGTTTTGATTCCTTAAAGGTTTTAGTAATAGGTTGTGACCTGTAGTCTAGTGTGTGGCCTAAATTTATGTGGCCTTTAGCTTGTCTGACCTGAATGTGTGTTAAGCAAGGTCTCTTCACTCTTCACTCAGGGAATTCCAATGTCACCAGCACTGTATGACTCCTGCTTCTGTTAGCTGTCAGCCTCACAGTATCTTCTTTCTGCTAGTCTTATTCTTGACCTGAACATTCGAAGCCCAGCTCTCAGTTAAGAAACCATATGAAATTTAGACACATATTTCCATCACGCCACCTCCAGACTTCCCTCCTCTCTGGTTATCTGTCCTCAAAATTCCACTGGCCAAGGTGTTACCGGCGAGTCAACAAGACCTCAGTTCTTGTCTTCTTGAAGAAAATAATTCAGTCAAAAGACAAAGTGCAGCAAAGCAAGCAAGAAAGTATTGACTACAACAAAAGGCACACTCAGGACTGTGAAACAAGAAAGGGCTTAATATAGAAGAAGCAACAGGAGAGCCTAGCCTGGGCTGCTCTGGCTCACTGGGAAGTCAGAGAAAAAGGGGCCTTGAAAACAGGTTCCGGGAGTTAGGCCAGGATAAGCTGCTGCTGCCCACTGTTCCCCTGGTGCAACTCTCACGGGGACCTTACCATTTAGGAGAGGGATGTTGTGGGGGAAGAACAGGGGAAGGAATGGCATAGGCATGCTTCCCGGAAGGAGAGGTCTCTGCTGATTGGTCAGAGCCAGGGCAGGGTGTCATTAGTCAGTGTAGCTGGTCCTAATGTCAGCTATGCATTGCTCGCCTGGTTTTGCTGCTTTTCTGTTTCATGTTTTAGCAAATGTGCATTTTATAATTATAATGGGTTGTTTGAGCCTAATTATTATATTTATTCATGACATAGAAATATGAATTCATACTTTCACATTTAAAATAAGTAACATGAAAAAGAACATTTAGGTAAGTTTCAGAAAAATCAAGATTCTAACCCCATTTCCACTTTTAGTAACTTTACAGAAATGACTTTTGAATTATTTAAATATGCCTCCTTGTAAATATAATACAAATACATGCCTTAATAGCTGTTGCATGAAGTGAGAGATAAAATAACATATTATAGTGAGGCACAACATATATAACAACTGTTACTAAGAAAAATTTTATTTTTTTTCTTTTCCTTCTAATGATATATTTAAAGAGCAAAAGCCATTAAGTGAAATTTGATATTGAATTGTCTTTTTTTTTTTTAATTTTTTGGATCTTGCTTTTGGTATCCAACCTAAAATTTTTTTGCCTAATAAATAGCACTGTGAATTTTTCCTAAGTTTCTTTTACAAATTTTGGCTTTAACTGACAGTACTGTGTGGGGCTTTTTAGTTAGTTAATTAACTGTTCTGCTTAAGATGGAAAGGAGGAAAGCAGGCAAAGTTGATCTGAAGTTGTAGATGGGTGGGGCTTTTATCTATTGTTATTCCAATATTTACTGGCGAGAAGGACAGTAGTTTAGGCAAGTTCAATTTTTCTAGGAGTATGGAGGGGGAAATTCTAACTTCTTCCTTAGACTCAATGTGGACGGGATGCAGGTATCATTCTCCTTTTTTTTATTCCCACATAGTGTCAGTGCCAGAACAAAGTGCACATTAGGTGAAAAAATTCAGTGAACAGAAGGGTGGTGAACGAACACCGTTCTGCTAACAGGATCACCAGAGGGAAAAGTCAGGACAGATTCCTGACTCTGCTCTGTGAGGGCAATTATAGTAATACTTTATCTTATTTCAAAAAAATGTAACAAAAAGCTGCTTAGTGTTATATTCTGAAAGCGGATCCTCTAGTTATTTCTGCATTTCCTTTTTGTAAACACCTCTATATTTGGATATACATTCACAACATCTACTTTCTCCGAGGATATTTCTATCCCACACGGTGCTATACATTGTAGGGTAATGCTGATTGATGCTTCCTTCCTGATAGTTCCCTTAAAAATTAAACTTAGTGCCTTGGCTGGTTTTGCTCGGTGGTTAGAGTGTTGGCCCACGGACCAGAGAGTCCTGGGTTCGGTTCCTGCTAGGGGCACACACCTTGGTTGCAGTGTGTACCCGGTCCCGGTTGGGGTCGTGTGGGTGGCAGCCAGTGGATGTGTCTCTCTTACATGGATGTTTCTCTCTCTCTCTTCACCCTTCTCTCCCTCCTGCTCTATCAAAAAAAAAAAATTAAATTTAGCCACATATCAATATTCTTCCCCATTTGTCTGTGGTTTTAGAGCCACATTA
Organism: Tadarida brasiliensis; assembly: GCA_030848825.1. NCBI lineage: Eukaryota > Metazoa > Chordata > Mammalia > Chiroptera > Molossidae > Tadarida > Tadarida brasiliensis. The sequence continues at coordinate 68,635,480 of CM061266.1, forward strand.
AAAAAACAAACAAACAAAAACTTAACTCCTAAAATACCTTGGGCATCCTATAATACTTCCAGGGTATGTTTACAAACTAAAGCATAAAAGCAACCCTGAGTTTCAGGCATGTTATATTACGTAACATATCTTGAGTAGACTGTTGCTGTTTATTTATCATCCATGGTAGCTATTTATTGATTGAAAATGGGAGCAATAATATTCATCTGACCATTTTTCTCTTAAAGCCATTTCCATGATAACGATGGGACTCAATTATATATTTTTTATTTCAGTCACTTCTGATAAACAACAAATTTGAAGAAATCAAAAAAATGTGAAATATTTTTTTAAAGGATTTTACTGTCAGAATACAGCCCCTGGCTGGCAGAAAGCAAATATACTGAACTTTCGTTGAAATGTATTGCAAGGAACACCCTGCCTGTTAATTTAAACAATCCGATAAACCGGCCTGTCTCCTGCTAGGTGAAGGACGCTTCAGAAACCTTAATGAACATCTTTCTGAATAGCAGTTACAAGCTTAGCTGCTCACCATGGAAGACTGATTAAGTTAGGAAGGATATTACCTTTTTATCCAGTCTGTCCTCTCCGTGCTTTGCCACTGAGATTGAACTAGCTGGTGTCTGCGGTGTAAAGATAGCAGTGCTCAAAGCATGTGTGTTCTGTAAATCCACAGATACAATCGTTTATCCTGGAAGCTCTCTATCAAAGTTCACGCCACTGATTATATAGTTGTCCCATATGTACAAGGAAGCATTACAACATATTTCACTCAATGGAGAAAGTGATGAAAATTATTATTGGATAAATTCATGTATCAAAAGAAAAAAAATGATTCTTCTGTGTCAATGCATGTGAATTATGATTTCTCATTAGGTAAATCACGATCCCCTTGTCTTTAGGAAGAGAAGCTTCAATGTCCCTATTAGATTTATTCCCATTTCAAAGTTTTAACACTTAGTATGCATTTAAAACAATTCAAGTTGTGAAATAAAGCAGAATCACAAAGGATGGTAAAAAGCAGGTTATACATTAATACATGTTATATCTGCAGAACAACAGAGACTGATATAATCTCATTTATAGGGCATGTTCATCATTATCAAACAGGCTTTAATAACTTATTTGTATTTACCTCTTTGCTATATATAGTTGAACAGAACTGACCCAGCTTAATCTTTCTGGTAACTGTATAACCCCAAGTTAATAATGAAGCAAGTAACAATTTTCCATAAACAAGCTCTTGAAATAGAACAGTGCCCTTACTGGGACAACTGACGCCGTCATATTCTCCTTTCAAAGGAAGTGTCCCTTTCATATCAAGGAAAACACCATACAGCATTTCATGTCAAAATTATCTTATTTTTTACAGTGTTTGCACATATTAAAACAAGTCAAAAATCTCTTGCTTGGTTTTCCAGTTTTTCCTGTGGTTTTATTTTTCACTTATAATCGAATTATACTGATTACATTCATTGAACTTATGGCTTTCTTCTAGGTTTCAACTAATATTTACTCATATAACAAATAATTAATAAGCAGCAAGATTGGGCCCCAATTATGGCATAGAGAGTATATGAATTCACACACACACAAACAGAAATCCATATATTCATAAGGCTAGCACTGTGCTGAGGAAACAGAGATCATTTACCAATTAAATTATTAAATATATAGGGATTTGAATGAAAATAAGTACTAAGGAGAAACAGTAAAATAGAGGGGTAGATGGGTATGAAGTGCATTGCATTTTAGATAAATAGAGAAGGTCTTACTACAGCATGTCAGAGGCCCTGAGTGGCAGCGTGCTAGGCCTGTTTGAGATTCTGCCAAACATTTCAGTATATTACCAAGTGTTACATGTAAGGTTCTCTGAAAGCACAGGCTGAGAGGGAAATTGAAGTACCAAGTACGCATTAATAATAAACACTCATGAAATAATAGAAGTAGCATTGAGCAGAGGCAGAAGATAAACTGCAAGTCAAGTGTGACAGATCCCTGACCCACATGGTTGGGAACTCTGGAATGTGCACTTCCCTGTTAGAATGTCCCCTGTCTCTCTGAAATGCCCAGGCTTGCCTTCCCCACAGTTGGGGACTGACTTGGAAAAGGCATGATCTTGAGCAGAGACACTCCAAAGCAGAGGCAAACCCTGAAGGAACTCAGGGCTGGGGGCTGCCTGCTGATGGCACTATTCTGGTAGCCAGGCAGGGTCCTTCCTTGAAGGGGCAGTGGCTCGTCCTTGTTTGTGTCACCCCCATGAATCTGGTCCCATGGCAAATTAAATGTTTACTTGGGGATTTTTTCTCACATGGACTGTGAGCAATCTGATCCTCAGCCATTGTTGCATGACTTGTTCCCTGTCTGGATTTCATCTAGAATTTTGATGAAAACAGAAGCTTTATAACTGGTCCCCTATAATATCCTGCATTTTACAACCTCATGGTAAACTTTGCTGAATTTAATAACATATAGCCATTCTTCTCTTCACTGTTTTTTTAAACCTTCTGTTGCTACTAAACCTAGAGCTCTTTCAGTAATATTTACAATTACAAGCTAAATGTGCCTTTTTAAGTGTTTAATATTAAATTTTTTTAAATTTAGAATCTCAATTATGTGATATCATTTTTTACAACCTGGATTTAAGCATTTGAATTTACTTTATCCTTATATGAATATGAGGCAAAGGGCTGTTGGAAATTTTAGCATTCTTTAGCATCTTAAAATGAGTGTTTGGAATTTCCATTAGTGAGTGAGTTTGCCTATTGCTTTGTTTCCTTTTTTCCTAGTATGCAGTTCCTACATGTTTTATTATTTCCCCAGCAATGTGCTTCCATTTTATGTGAGTTCTGCAATTTGACTAATGATATTATACTAGAATAAATATGAGGCTCATTTGTACAATTGTTTCAGCCTCACTTTGCATGTGATTATGTCTTATTTTTAAATGATTATTGAAGGAATACATGTATAATAGTACACATCTGCCTTTTTTAATTAATGTAAGCAATAATCGTTTCAATACCTATTGAAAAACCTTGGAAAATTACCTATAAAACAGCAGTATTCTGGCATAAATGTAATAAATAAGATTTTTCTTTATTAATAATATATTATACACCTTCTTAAGATTAAGAGAAATTGGAAGAATCCATAAATTTTTAAGAATTTCCAAATGTTCCCTATCTTTTCCCAATAATAAAGCTTTTTTTTCTCTCTCAAAATTCAGTTAGAAGATGGCAAAATATTTTATACTCTATCTTCAATGATAACAGGAGTATGATTAAATAAGTAAATGTATTGGACTTCAGTGAGACCAATTTTCCCTTAGATTTGATCAACTCTAGAAAACCTATTTGTTTTCTGTTGAATGAGAAGTTAACATGTCCTCTCAAATGCATTAAATTCTACATATCATCTGCAAATAAATTTCTGACACATCTGCTCAATCTTCCTTCGTATGTCCTATTTGCATTACTATTATTAACATCTAGTCACTCAATTAATCCAAAAGTCATTTCCTTAAATATATGTATTCAATGAGTCACAAATATTGAGAACATTTTCAATTGTTTTCATAAAATGCCAATATCATCCATGGTTATGCTTCTCCAAGTTTAATATCTTGTATCAGATAGCCCTTTTCGAATGTTGTCTGCTGGGGAAATTCTACTCATCCATACACATTAAACATTCACATTTGCAATAGGGCTTTCTTCTTCGCCTCTGCTATAATCCCTATGTCATAAATATGTTGGCATTAAATTGTATCATGATGTTTTTCACTCACACTAGACAATTTATCTTCTTGAGAACAAAGGATCATGCCTTATTCATGTTTGGATGTTCATGGTTCAATCCAGTGCTTGGAACACAGGAACACTAAGGTATGTATTTCTCATATAACTGTTGTGCAGTGATTTATGTACAACCTCCCCTCCTTAGGTTACTAAGATATGGAAATATCTACAGGAAGTTATCTACAAATTTCACCAGTATTTTAATGCTAAAAAACCAGCTACAGTCTCCAGGAGATATAAATGTATAGCTATAATCATAAATGAAACATGGGTTGGCTACAGGAAAAAGAAGGATCTGAAAAAAATATATAGACATGACTTAAAAAAATGCATATTGGGGAAAAATATTTCCTAAACAAAGGAATGATAATTGTTTGTTAAGAGTTGGTCAATAAAAGACATGCTCTGTGAGATCATGTGACTGGTGAATTATTCATCTAAGAATTATTTAATGTGATAACATTACCTTTTTAGCATTGTTCAGTATTATGTCATGTGATATATGAACTACATGTCACCAATAGCAAGTGTGCTTACCTCTTACAGACCAAGAGAAAATAAAAGCTAGCAATCTTCCACAAGAAAACTCCCAAACCTACTGGTATTAATACCATAGTATCACTCTCCCTGTTACAAAAGAATTCGCCTTTATATTCAAAGACAACACTACCAAAAAAGCAACCCCTTCCTGCCTTGGCAGAAAAACTAGGCTTATTTATATTTGTATTGCCATACATGCATTTCCTCTAGTTTTCTGATACACAAACATTTACATAATTCCTGCTATTATTTAATGTGCATTCTTCTAGAACAAAGAGTGAATATGGTTAAAGAGAGACACAGAAACAAAGTCCCTATTCTCATGAAACTTGTATTTAAGCTAAAGAAACAGATATAAAGCAAACATACTTTTAAACACACACACACACTATGCTGGAAATTAATCTAGGGTGGCATTAGGATTGTGTGTGCATAGAAGACCTTATATATATCCCTTTAGATGGATATACGAATATTGCTGCTACTCAGAGCAATAAGGAAATGCGTCAGTAAATATAAGGAGTATGTTTTCTTTTGTTTTTTGTTTTTGTTTTTGTTTTTTCAGGAAAGGTTTCATTTGGATATAGAGAACAGTAACTATGCAGGCTTAAGTTAGGTAGAAAGGAAAGAAACATTGATGTATAAAAAAAGTAATTGTAGAATCAAAATCCTTAGGAGTCAATGGGGAATTAAGATAAGTAGTGCAATAGAAATAATTTACTTGTTGAAACAGGTATTCTTCTACTAAAGTAGTTCTTCATTGTTAATTAATCTAAATATTCATTACCAGTGTATCAGCTAAAATATGAATTATTCAAATTTTAATTATTTTTTTAATCCTCACCAGAGGATATTTTTACATTTATCTTCAGATAGAGTGGGAGGGAGAGAGGGAGGAAGAGAGAGAGAGAGAGAAACATCAATATGAGAGAGACACATCGATTGGTTGTCACCCGCACAACTCCAACAGGGGCCGAGGACGAACCACAACTGAGGTACGTGCCCTTGGCCAGAATTGAACCAGGCACTCTTTGGTCTACTGGTAGACACTCTTCCTGCTGAGCCACACCAGCCAGGGCTAATTATTCAAATTTTAAATGATTCCACAGATTATGTCAGATTCTGTATTTATAAGCATTAATATAATATCATCCTGCATTTTACAAATATTTCATGAAGGTGTAAAAGAAGAAATGAATGAATATCATGCCCACACATATAATTGATCACTAATTCCATATACAGTATTGTTCTTCCTCCCTTATAGGAACATTTGCATTCTTTGCTGACCTTCAAACATCACCTTATAATTTTAAAATTCATCTCGATATCCAGTAGTGTTTTCACTAGTGTTTTGTAAATAGTGAATGACCCCTAAAGTACAAAGTAACCCTCTCGATTTTACTTAAAAAACTAGTTTGATGTTACAAATTATTTTTGCTTTGTAGATTAAAACATTAGTCTCTAATGTAAACATCTTTAATTGCAATCTTTAAAATGGAATTATGTACAATATCACAAAATTACAAACTTAAAATTTAGCAAAATTTTAAATGTGTGAGTACCTTATTGGTAAAAATAACTAAATGTTCAAAACATATCATCAGGAAAGCCATGAAAAACAGAGTCATGCAAAACCTAAATATTTTAAGTACAAAATAAGTAATTGTGTTCCAATTTTTAATTTTTTTTTCATAATGTTTTATCAGTATAGAAGGAATACAGCACAGGACTCCTAGTAAAATTACTATACCAACATTTTACAGAAATTTATATTGACCAACCATTCAATAAAAGACAAAGACACTGAAAACCAAATATGAAAATAAGATTTTTGGTAAACAAATATTGTATGTATATAAAAACTGACTTGGCTTTCCATGGTATTGGGTGACTATAACTTTAAAACCCACTTCAGTACTGGTCAAAGACATAAAAAATAGAATTTGAAGTTAAGTTATGCAAGAAAAATAGTTTTCAAACAATTACACTTAGAAATATATACATGAATCACATAGAAACTCTTTTCTGTAATCTATTAAATGTCATAGATCACTTCACTGTTGGACATCAATAATGCAGTGTAACCTATATCCACAGCTTGGAAGCATCACAGGGCGATGCAGTTTTTCAAATAATGCAGGCACATTCACACATTGCAATGAAGCACACACCTTCAACACATAAAAGTTTATAAACAGTAATTTGCACTCCCCTCCAAACACTCTGCAAGGTGTTGATCCATACATAGACACTAAACAGAAGAATTCTGATGTCTCCTCGTACAACAGCAATCTTATCTATAACCCTAGACACCAGAGGTATAAAGGTTTTCCAGAAGTTTTCAGGTTCTAATTTGGTATTTAAAAAAATAAATGGTGATGTGGTTGTATGTCATTTAGAGTGCAGGTATGTTGTTTAGAGTGTTGTTAGTGACAGTGGGGTTCTTGGGGTGCCACTGGAATTAGCATTTCTGGAGGTCCCCACAGGAGGATGAGATGTAGTGGAAAGCTTTATGTGTGTGGAATTACATCCCTGGGTTTGCAGAGTTTCATTTCTCTTAAACCAGTCCTGGAGGATGTGCAGCTGGGGATTCAGCAGAGCTAGAAGCAAAGCCAGTGTCCAACGTTTCTGTTCCATGGTGGAGTTGGGGCCAGGGTAGCATCAGGCTAGTCAAAGTCCATCAGTCCATTGTGTGGGGTCCACATGGCCATGAGCCATGTGGGCAAATACAGGGAAGTATACCCCCTGCAACAAGAGAGCCAAGATCGCAGCACACAAGAGAGTAAACTCCTTTGTTTAAGAGTTTGTATATCATGGGGTCTCTAGTACACTGCTGGTGGGCATGCAGACTGGTGCAGCCACTATGGAAAACACTATGGTGTTATCTCAAAAAATTAAAAATTAAATTGCCATTTGACCCAGTGATCCCACTTCTAGGAATATACCCTAAGAAACCTGAAACACCAATCAGAAAGAATATATGTACCCCCATGTTCATAACAGCACTATTTACAATAGCTAAGATCTGGAAACAGCCCAAGTGTCCATCAATGGATAAATGGATAAAAAAGCTGTGGTACATATACACAATGGAGTACTATGCAGCTGTAAGAAAGAAAGACCTCTTATCCTTTGAGACGACATGGAAGGACCTGGAGAGTATTATCCTAAGTGAAACAAACCAAGCAGAGAAAGACAAATATCACATAATCTCACTTATTTGTGGAATATAATGAACATAACAGTCTGAGGAACAGGGTAGACCCAGAGATGTGGAAGTAGGGTACAGACTGACAACCCTCAGAAGAGGGGGTTGGGAGGGAAGGAAGAGATAAACCACAGAACTTATATGCATGTACACATAACCAATGGACATGGACAACAAAGCTGGGGATGGGGTAGGGGAATGGGGAGGAGGGTGTCAATGGGGAAAAAAGGAGAAACATCTGTAACAAAAATAAATTAATAATAATAAAAAAAAGAGTTTGTATATCTCAAATTTATCCACGCTTGCAGTGGCCACTCTGACTCTGGCCAATGACCTGTTCCCAGGTGTGACTGATAGGTAAATACCTTCCTGATTTCATCCAGACTTTACTGAGTATGCATTTAAATTGCAGCTTTCTGGAAAAGCTGCACAAATTGGCATGCCTATAAAATTTGGCCTTCCTTTGCTCCTTTCCTTTTTATTAATAACCAGGTTAATTACAATGATATCACAGGTAGTCACCTGACATTGTTAGGATGTTATCATATAGATATGAAAAATCAGGGTCTCTCCAAGGTAGGACAGATGTATTTTGGCCCAATTAATAATGAGAAAAACCCACATAAGAACAAATCAAAAGGGAAAAACTAAAAATCTCAGGAGTGAACAAGAACGTATAATTTATTGCTAAACAATTTAGAGCTATTTTTAATGCTGGGTTTCATCCCTTAATAACCCTGAGATATTGGGAAAATTCTGTAATCCATAAGTGGGCAAATTCTGCATCTCTTTCATTATGTAAATTGGAAAAAGAGTAATTACATACCTTTAGCATGAGGATATAATAAGATAATGCATTTAAAAACAGTGACTGGGATGGCAAATTCTCAAGAACTGATCCTAAAAGATACTAGCCATTATTTTTATTACTACTACCATTAATATTTTTAAGATTTAAATTCCAAAGAAGATCATTTCCATTCATTTTTATTATTATAAAAATGTAGGGTAGATAGACTCTTCAAGGGTAATTTCAGCTATGATATTCAATAAATATTTGATTAATGAGTAGTTCTAGTCAACATGCTTTTTGTTTACAGTCTTCTTACTGTACATTTAAACATAAAATCTAGGTGTTTTTAAATAACTTAAAAATCTTAATGGCTCATTAGTACATATATATATATATATATATATATATATATATATATATATATATGTACCAGTAAATAGTAGTTATACAAGAACTTATAAAAATAATTTTGAAAGTCTTGCGACATGTGAGGTATATATGAAACTATAAATTAAAATACAGCATTTTCAATATTAACCAAAATTAATAATAATTATTATATATTTCTGGTTATTTTACTGATATTAAGTCATTTGATTTAATGTTCACACCAGGCTTATGAGTTTGGCATTATTATTCTCCAATATTAATAGATTTCTCTTTTAATTTCTGTCTAGTAAGTGGTAGAGCTAACATGTGAGTGAAATTATTTGACTTCAAACTTAGGCTCAAGATAAAGTAAATGTTTCAGAAGTTATAGTACATCATAAGAAACTAAAAAACAGTATCATCTATAAAAAAGAAAAATTAATTTCCCCAAATATGGTAGAGATGTGACCTGATGGATTGCCTCTGTGAAAGACTACTTACGTGCCTTTAGAAGTAACTTGCAGGAGATATCCTAGGTGAATTTTAATGAGAAGGAAAAGGTACCTCACTCTTAAGAAAAGACTGACAATTTTGTTGTCATGGTAACAAATCAACACCAGATTTAGTTTAAAACCTGCCTGAACAATCAATGACAACTGAATTTAGTAAACACAGAGCTGAAAGCCAACCAATCAGTGGCAGAACCGCTTTTGAATATCAGCCAGTGAAGCAGTTTTCTTAGGCTGAGAGCAGCTCACTCCTCTCCCTGGCTCTGTAACTAAGAGATGTGCAAAAGGAATGTGTCCCAAAAATTCAATGTAAGATCTGGACTTTGCTTTGCTTAATTAAACCATGTGTGCCCAGGCTAGCTCTCACTTACATAAAAAGTGAAGAATATAATTCAGCTAATTTTAGATATTAAGGAATGGTTTCATTCTCAATAGTACTAACATCCACATCACGTAGAAGGGTGAAGTCCAGGTGGGCAATGGTGGGGGTGAAGGGTAAGGGAGGCAGGAGACAAAGATGTCTCCAGCCAAGCCCTGTAAGAAAGGTAACGGAGTGGAGAACTCAGTTTGGTAGTTACACCTAAATCACAGCACAGATGAACATACCAGACCGTGAACCAGGAAGCAATAGAATTTAATTGTCTTTGATGCAAAACACAAGTGACCTCCCTAGGGTCTGAGAGTCAAATTGCAGAGTCAAAGAGGAATGAAGGGGCCCCTCCGCTGCTTACAAATAGTATCATTGTGCACAGATCATTTATGTTCCTGAGGTTGCTCCTTTGGCCTTGTATCTTCAACTATAAAATGAGAATAATAGCAACTGTTTCAAGGGGATATTAATCACTTTTTTTTTTAATGCTACTCCCTTGCCCTGGCCGGTGTTGCTCAGTGGTTAGAGCTTCAGCTGCTACACCAAAGGTCTTGGGTTCAATTTCCCATCAAGGGCACATACCTGGGTTGCAGGTTTGATTCCCACCCTAGTTGGGTGAGTGTGGGAAGCAACCAATCGATGTGTCTCTTTCATATCAATGTTTCTCTCTGTCCCTCTCTCCCTCCCTTCCATTCTCTCTCTAAAAGAAAAAAAAAATGCTACTCCTCAGAGTTTTTTATTTAGTTGTCAAAGTGAGCACAAAGCATTCTTCAATTTTGTGAGACAATGAACCCGAACCCCCCCAACCCCCCCACTTGGTTTCATCAACACTGCTTCCATATTAGAATCCCCCAGAAATTTAGTTTTATTTTGAGATCTGTAGAGTGCTAATAAACCTCCAGATACACTGTGTACTGGGTTCTGCCTGCGTGCTGAGCCCCAAGTCATCTCAAACTTCCCTCGTGTCTCAGCCCTCCCTTCCCATGGTCCTATCCCTCACTGCCTAACGTGCCTCTATCTCCTCAATGAGACCACTGAATTAGAAAGATTAAAGTGTTTATGCTTGAAAGGTACTAAGAAGTATTTCTTTTTATAATAAGTGCTCAGAACATAATATTTTAGTTGTTACTGTTGAAGCATTAATAGTACTATTAGTTGTCATCATAGTAGAGGTTGTGATGAGGAGGTCAGTGGAATCAGCTATGAAAGTTCCTGCCCCATGATGGCTTTAAAGCTGTGCCTCTCCTTAATGTGTGGGTGGATTTCTCTATCTGCAAATTTAAACCATAATACATCTAAAAGTATATTATCCTTATCTGGACCTAAATATTTAGTGCTGGTGATTCTGACCTATTCCAATTAGTATACCTACTGGTTTCTGAGAGCAAGGCAACAGGATTGCTGAATGAGTTCTGCTCAGATAATCTACTTTTCATTCTAATACCAGACAAATATAGAGATGCCTCAAAAATATAAATAAATAAAGTCACAAATGAAAAGAGATTATGACTTAGATAATAATATATATTATAATAATGGAATGTCTATAATAATAATGTCTACTAACAATAAATAAATAGAGGTACTGAAAATATAGAAAAGGTCTAATGCTAGTTTTCAACAAGAGTGAATCTGTAAAATTAGAACAAAAATATATTGTTGTGGTAGAAATTCGGTCAGTGGGAAGAGACAGACTGCATGCACTCGGAGGATTAGAAAAGGACTGTTGAATGCACACCAGTGCTGACCCAGCGGAGTCACCTCCAAAGGCTGAGCCCCACGCTCGGGTTCCAGCTGCCTTTTACACATGACAAACCTCCGGGTATTGAGGGGCTTTCTAGTTCCACTGTAGTTTAGGGGTTGGCGGATGTAAGGGGATTACAAAACCTGGGGGCGGGGTCTCTGCACTGTGAGCTAAGGGGGTTGAATGCACCTGGCTTCCCTTCTCAATAGAAGTACAAGCATCATTCAAATATTTAAAGACAACTGTTATTAAGTTAAAAGTGGCCATAGAAGTGAAGAAGAAGAATTACACTGTTGAGAAAAATTCTCCCATAATTCAGAGTAACAGAAAATAAAGAATAAAAGTGTTAAAAAAAGAAACAGATAAAATTCTATAATTATGTATAAGGTACACCATCTTTACGCATCGGTTCAATTTATATTGAGATATATATGTATATAGCCAACAATATGCTTTATATCTCTAAAAGTTTGTAATTTTATTGATTTATTAGTGTCCCTTATCTTTGTTACCAAAACTTAGTTAACCACAGATATTGTAAGTATCTTTTCTATTGCTTTTATCCTTTTCATAATGTTAATGTGGATTTATTTTACATAAATAAGCTTAAAGTTTAATGTTGTCATGTTCATATTTTTGCTTTCATATCTTATTTGAGTTTTTGTGTAAAAAGAAAAAATAAATTTACTTCTCATTGAAAACTCCTCAAAGTTTTCTTCTAAAATTTTTCTTCTTTATTGTACTCAGAATTTTAAATCATCTGGAATTACATTCTGTGTATGGGTTGAGATTAAGATTAAACTTCACTTTACTATTCCCAAACACTTATTGTTTAACTCGGTATCATTTATTACTAAAAGGTCTGAGCTGGAAGGAGATCACATCCACAATGCAAGGCCAATGTAGAGCAAAATGGCTTTATTGCATGTACCTGGGCACAAGCGGGCAGAGCAGAAAAGGGGTCAGTCCCAAATAACAGTTGGGGTATAGGTTATACACTCTGCTTTTAGCTTCCAGCAGTTCCTGCTGATGTACTCTGCCTGGCCCATTGTGCACTTTGCAGTTGGACTGGTCTCGTCCTGCATCTGCTGGGTGATTCATTGTCTTGTGGATAATCCAGATAATCCTCACTCAGCAGAAGGCTGAGCAAAGGGTATGCAAGCAACACATTTTTCACAGTTTCCGCCTTTTGCAAGCTTTTACCGTTACCCTTTAAAACATTACTAACCCTTAAAATTACCATTTCAGACTTACTTGATTATCACAGTGAAAGAGAGGTGGGGGAAGGAAGAAGAGAATAAAGGGGAAGAAGTGATGAAGGAAGGAGACTTGACTTTGGGTGGTGAACACACAATACAATATACAGATGATGGATTATAAAACTTTACACCTGAAACCTATATAATTTTATTAACCAATGTCACCCCAATAAATTGAATAAAATTTTTAAAAGACTCCATTTATATTAAATCAAAATACATTAATTTCGGTACTGTACTACTTAACTTGTTTCTAAACTACAATTTTAATATTCTTGGAGTTCTGGTGTTGCACCCCTGAACTATTCTGAAACCATTAGTCCTTCGAAATATTCTATTTCTGCCCTGGCCGGTTTGGCTCAGCAGTTAGAGCATCGGCCCTCGGACCAAAGAGTCTCAGGCTCGATTCTAGTCAAGGGCACGTACCTCGGTTGCAGTTCAGTCCGACCCTGGTTGGGGTCATGCGGGAGGCAACCAATCAATGTGTCTCTCTCCCATCGATGTTTCTCTCTCTGTCTGTCTCTCTCTCCCCCTCCTACTCTGAAGATAAATAGAAAAATATCCTCAGATGAGGATTAAAATATATATATATATATATATATATATATATATATATATATATATATTCTACTTCTTTACAATGCCCTTATATACACTCACACACAACCATACAGACACTGACATATATAAATTTTTGTTTACAACATGATTAAATATTTAGTATTGATAACTGTTTTTTAAAGGTATACAAGAATAATCTTGTATAAATCTGTATACAATAAGAAACTTGGCTCAGAAAAGAAATAAAAAAGATAGTAATAAAATAATCAAATAGTGGCTGTATTCAAGATAAATGTTTGCTTTTTTAGAATGGAAAATCAGTTCTGGACTTCAGCATACATATACTGTCACTAGATATAATCACACTCATGAGATTTTCTAATTTTCCACTACACATCTTGGTGATCCTCATACTTATAATTAAAAAAATAAAATAGTTTGAAGATTGAGCTACCATATCAAAATTAAAAACAGAAAGTAATAAAAATCAACAAAGAACATAAGGGCACATAATAATACAATTAGCCCTTTATTAAGGGCTTTACTAGAAATCTTGCCTAGTATATTAGAATTATGTTGGCTAAATGTATACCATATGCTTTTCTTAGCTATAAATGGAAACGGTCAACGCTAGATTGTAATTGGGCACTATACTTCTCCAAAAAACATATGGTCATCTAAGAGGAAAAAAGAAAATCAGTCTCTGTTACATTTGTTTTTGTGACTAGTAGAATACTCAGTTCACCTGTGTTATAAAATTGTTAAACAGTAATCTTATATGCAGAATAAAAATTATATTTTGATATTTTAGCATGGAACTAAGTGACAAAATTTTATGTTCATTCCACAAATGGGAAGGGAATACATTGAAAAGAATTCAGAACAGTTTATTTACCAAAATAATATAAATGAAATGGAATTTTTTTATTATAAGAAAAGATTCACACCTATACACATAAAGAAAGAAAACACAGAGCAATGAAAGACAAGGACTTTGAAGTTTTTAAACACCATCTGACATTTTCAAAGTTTGGTACTTTTGTTTTCAAGGCACTAAATTAAACATGAATGGTAAAAATAATAGATTATACATTTATTATAAATAATGATTTCTCTATATTCTTAGAAATACCCCCCTTTTTTTCCCCTTTTCTATTAGGTAAAACTATCACCCTCATTACGACTGGACACCTGTATAATTTATTAAAGGAATTTATAGTGACAAATACCATTTATCAAGTGATTGTAGATTTGCAAATATATTAAATATGTAAAGAGTAATATCTTTTGATATTGTTGACAGCAGCTCATTTTATATGCTTCAATTGAATGGTCACAAAAATTGTGCCATATTTATCTGAAGTGAAAAGATGAGACCAGCTGGCAAATAATGAGATTGTAATTATGAAATGATAAATTTTTAATCACTTAAACAGAAATATTTTTGACGATAACATACATAAATATGGCTTAACAAAGTAAAAGTATAAAGTTTGTAAAAGCAAATAATCCAAAATGAAAATAAGATTAAAAAAAATCATATACACAAATACATTTGTAGTAATGAATGAGAGAAAATTAATGACCAGGTAATTTTTAAATATGTACTGTTGATTGGTAGCACCTGTAGATCCTCAAACTATGACAACATATATCAAAAGTTATAGTTTGATGGGAAAATGTTTTCAATGTACTAAGCAAAAGTCTTTTCAAGCTATAATTCAATGACCTCAATCAAGTATTAAGACCAATAAAGATGTATTCAGACCTTAACAGATTCCCAAAACTTAGTTTCCAGTCAGGTTTAAATATTTTCATAGGTAGTTTGGGGAATATTATCCACGCCTATGCACATATAATTGTATTTGTGGATGTATGTCTACCTCTGTATATTGAGTTTATTTTAATAATTATATTCATTTCTTATTTATTCATTTTCAAAGTCCATGAATATATTTCCATAAATGAATGCCACATGCACACTATAGACATGTTTGTATGCACCTCACTTCATAAATAGTTTAAAAATACCTACACATTACATTGTACTATTAAAAATAATATTGGAAATGAAATGTTGTATATTATCTTCTTTTCATAATTTATTCCAAAGCTACATAAATTGATTATTTAGATCTACGTTGACTTAACTGTGAATTTATTTATTTGATTAATTTATCTTATAAAGTTCATGCAATAATTGATTTCCCTGCAGTTTATTTTTTTAAACATGATCAAGCTTTGTGTGTGTGTAGATAGATAGATAGATAGATAGATAGATAGATAGATGTATATATTACATATATAATCCTGGGATTCTTTCTGAATATTTTTTAATTTGTTTGGTAATTAGGTTATATAGTAAAATACTTTTCATAAAGTGCATCCCTTTCCAAAGTTTGAGATAATGTATTTAAAGCATATTAAAATAAAATATTTATAACAAGATTGCACTGGCAAAGGAGTAATAATATGATCAATGTTATTTCCCCAGTCTGCTATAAATAAATCAGGTTAAATTCACAATTTTAAGTTAAATAGAAACAGGTATAATTTGTTGTCATGTGTTAAATCTTAGTAAAAATTTCTGATACACTTTTCAGAAATGAAGTGAATGTGATTAATGACTAAACATCAAATCCTTTTATAATCAAGATGCTCTCTAGTGCCCTTCAGATTTCTCCAATTTGAAGAAAAATTTAATTGAATATTCATCAAAGTTATGTAAGTATGTATATACATATATATGTGTGTATATGCATGTGTATACATGTGTGAGTAAATAGAGAAAAAGAGAGATAGTTATGATGTTAGGATATTCTGCAATTTATAAAATATAACTTGATTGCACTATGAAGATTTGAAAAAGAAAAGTTTATTTCGTTGCAAGTTATCTATATATCCAATTTATCTATTTTCTCTATCCATCCTTTTATATGAGAAAGTTTTTTTATAATTTGTATCTTATAATTATTTCTTACAATTTATAAAGAGAAAAAGAGGAACAGGATTTACGATGGGAGCTGTCTTATTCTAGCAATAACTCAAAATTCTGTATGGATTTTTAATTAAGTAAAAAAAAATCATTTATTTAAGAGAAACATTTAAAAATATTTTTATATTTGTCATTTATCAATTTTTAAAATATATTTTGTTTAATTCCCTCACAAGTTTGTTCTATGTGAATTATTTTTGTTTCATAGAAATTAGCATCTACTTATAAAATGTTTTAAATTTTTCCTTTGTTCATCATTGTATTTGGTATTTCTATTAATTATAATATAAAAATGTAATACAATGACCAATTTCAAAAATGTCATTTTGTTCAATATCTTATCATTTGTATTATGATGGGAGATGGGAGAGAGAACTAACCTTTATAAACGCACATTTATTTATTTTTTATTGTTGAAAGTATTACAGATGTCTCCCCTATTTCCCCACTGACCCCCTCCTTCCTTCTCCCACCCCCACATATTGTTAGGTTTCTCATGCAAGGACCAGGCTATTCCCTTAACTTAAAAAAAATCCCAAGTACCTCAACATAATAAAGGCCATATATGACAAACCCTCAGCTAATGTCATACTCAATGGTGAAAGGCTGAAAGCTTTTCCTCTAAAATCAGGACTAAGATAAATATGTCCACTCGCACCACTGTTTTTCAACATAGTTCTGGAAGTTCTAGCCAGAGAAATCAGGCAAGAGAAAGAAATAACAGTTATCCAAATTGGGAAGGAAGAACTAAAAGTGTCACTTTCTGCAGATGACATGATTCTGTATTTAAAAAACCCAAAAGACTCCACCAAAAACAAAACAAAACAAACAAACAAACAAAAACTATTAGAAACAATAAACAAATACAGTCAAGTTGCAGCATACAAAAATCTACTGCTTCCCTGTATACTAATAATAAAATTTCGGAAAAAACATTTCCTTTGCAACTGCAACCAAAAGAATAAAATAACTAGGAATAAACTTTAAAAAGGGTGTGAAATACCTCTATACTGAAAACTACAAAGCATTATTAAAAGAGATTGAAAAAAGACACAATGAAATGGAAAGATATTTTATGTTCATGGGTTGAAAGAATCAATATAGTTAAAATGTTTATATTACCCAAAGCAATACACAGACTTAATGCAATCCCCATCAAAATCTCAATGTCATTTTTTATGTGTGTTTTTTTTTTTAATTGTCTTTCTTAGGAGAGAGGAAGGGAAAGATAGAAACATCAATGTGAGAGAGAAACATCGATTGTCTGCCTCCTGCATGCTCCCTTCTGGGGATCGAACCGGGACCTCTCAGTCCATGGGACGATGCTCAATCCACTGAGCAACACTAGCCAGGCATCCCAATGTCATTTTTAAAGAAGTAGAACAAAAAAATCATCTGATTTGTATGGAACCACAAATGACCCCAAACTGCCAAAGCAATCTTGAGAAGAAGAACGAAGCTGGAGGTATCAAATTATACTTCAAATTATGTTACAGTGTCATGATAATCAAAACAACATGGTATTGGCAGAAAAACACACACAAAGAACAATAGAATAAAATTGAGAGCCCAGAAATAAAACCACATATATGTGGTCAAATAATCTTTGACAAAGGAGCCAGAAACATACAATGGAGAAAAGAAAGCCTCTTCAATAAATGGTGTTGAAAAAATTGGAAAGCCTCATGCAAAAGAATGAAACTAGATTAGTTTGTCACCAGGTACATAAATTAACTCAAAATTGATCAAAGCTCTAAATATAAGACCTGAAAGAGTAAATTGCATAGAAGAAACATAGGTACTAAACTTATGGACTTAGAGAGGATTTTATGAATTTGACCTCAAAGGTGAGGAAAGTGAAGGCGAAAAGTAGAAGAATGGGTCTATATGAAATTAAAAAGATTCTGCACAGCAAAAGAAAATGTCAACAAGACAAGAAGGCATCCAGCCAGATAGGAGATTATATATATGCAAACAACAGCTCTGACAAGGGGTTAATATCCAAAATATGTAAAGAACTCATACAACTCAACAGCAAAAAAGACAAACAATCCAATTAAAAATGGGATGAGGACTTGAACAGACACTTATCCCAAGAAGACATACAAATGGCCAACAGATATATGAAAAGATGCTCAACTTCACTAGCTATTAGGAAAGTGCAAATCAAAACTGCAGTGAGATACCACCTCACACTTGTTAGAATGGCTATTATCAACAAGACAGGTAATAACATGTGTTGGAGAGGTTGTGGGACAAAAGGAGCCCTCATTCAATGCTGGTGAGAATGTAAACTGGAAGATCCACTATGAAAAACAGTATGTCAGTTCCTCAAAAAGTTAAGAATAAATTTATCATATGACCTAGCAATCCTGCTTCTGGGTATCTACCTGAATAACTTAAAAACATTGATTTGCAAACATATTTGCATCCTTAAGTTCATTGCAGCATCATTCACAGTTGCCAAGACACGGAGACAACCAAAGTGTCCTTCGATGGAGGATTGTATAAAGATGTGGTACATATATACTATGGAATACTACTCATGATAAGAAAAGATGAAATACTGCCTTTTGTGACAACAGGAATGGACCTTGAGAAAATTATGTTAAGTGAAATAAGTCAGTCAGAAAAATCTAAAAAACATAATTTCACTCATATGTGGGGTGTAAAATTGAAAATCATAGACACAGACAACAGTATGGTGATTACCAGAGGCAAGGGGTTGGGGTGTAGTAAATGGTAAAGGGGGCCAAATATATGGTGATGGAAGATGATTTGACTTTAAGTGATGGAGACACAATGCAATATACAGATCATGTATCATAGAAATGTACCATTGAAACCAATATGATCTTATTAACAATGCCACACAATACATTTAATAAAAAGTCCTTATTTTTAAGATTACTCCATAATTATTTATATTTCTATTTAATGAAATTGAATATTTTAATATTTTGTGGTCTCTAACATCTTGTTAATAAGTAATAAGAAAATTCAGATTTTGTATATTTACATGTACGTTGCAGTCTTCCATATAAATTGTTTTAGTAACTATAACAGGTTTGAATATTATTTTCTTGCTGAAAGTGAAATGACTACAAACATAGTTTCTTTAGAACCTCACCTTCTCTTATTGCACTGGTTAAAAACCAACAATAATTTACAAACTAGAGTTGGTATCAGTCTTCTTCTCTTGTAAGGTAGTATAATACAAAAATCTATTTCCACTGTGAAGTTCATTGATGCTTGGTTTCAGAGTTTCTATTCCACTGTGAAGTTCATTGATGCTTGGTTTCAGAGTTTCTATTTATTATCTTAAACAATGTTTTATTTTGAATTCATCAATGTTCTACATGATGTTAATTGTAGAATTATATAAAGTATTCTTATTATTTTTAATCTATATTTTTGTCAATTAACCTCACAATGTGATAAGTAATAGCAAGCTTGTAAAGATGGAACAGTTCTTGTATACTGTGAAGTTCAACATTTATATTCTATTATAATATTTAATTTTCTAGCATGAAATTTTATTTTTACATTACATAGATCATTTGGTTCTTTTTCAGATTTTGACATCAAGTTTATTCCAGTTATACAAAATAATTTGGCAAAATTTATTTATTTTTTATTCTCTAATAATATTTTACTTAGGACTAATTATATATTAATAATGCTTTCTGGGCCCTGTGCCAACTATAAGAGGTTAGTTCTATGGTGTTTTCTTTTTTGTCACATAAGTATTTCTGTTAAATTTTTCAATTTCAATTTTGACAATTTATAAAATTATCTGTAATTTTAAATGTTTTTATATGAATGATATATTATTGTAACTTTTAATCTTTTTATCTCTGTGTTTTGAGTTTTCCTTTATAATTCCTTGTGCTGTCACCTTGTCTTTTGTCATAGCTTTGTCATAGTTTCAAAAAACAAGTTATTTAAATTTTATATTTATACCAATTTTTTATTTTAATATTTTATAAATAATTAATTTCTGCTCTGAATTTTATCTCTATTTGCTTTTATTTTACAAGTTCTTTTTTTCCCCTTTATTCATTTTAGAGAGAGAGGAAGGGAGAGGGAGAGAGAGATAGAAACACCAATGAGAGAGAACATCAGTTGACTGTCTCTTGCATGCCCCCCTCTGGGGATCAGGCCCACAACCTGGGCATGTGTCCTGACCGGGAATTGAACCGGCAACCTCTTGGTGCATGGGTCGACACTCAACCACTGAGCCACACTGACCGGACCACAAGTTCTTAATATAGAAAATTTGTTCATTTATTTTTATTGAATTCTTATAAATAAAAACATACATTTGTATCCTTACATTTATTTAAATTTGATTTTTTCTATTATTTATGATGTTTTATAATTTTTTATTAAAACACAATATCCATTAAAAAAAAGAACACAAATCATGTGCATATGGCTAGATAAATATTCACAAAATAAAGGCAACTACATACACACCACTCTGATCAGCAAATAGAACATTTCAGAATACCTTAGAATCCCTCCCTGTACTCCTCCAAGCTAACACTCCTCCAAATTAACCATTAGCTTGACTTTTGTTATCATAGAGTAGTTGTGTTTATTTTGGAACTCTATATACATCAAATAATAGAGTATGCCTTTTTTTACTGCTTGTCTTCATTTGTTCAGTATTTGTGATAATCATTTATATTGTTACATGTAGTAATAGTTCTTTTTTTTTTCATTAATATGATATGGTATCCCCTTGCATAAATGTACCACAATTTAGATAACAATTTTATGATTAATTGGTCTTATTTCCAGTTTTTATTGTTCACAGTTTGAGCTACTACCAAGAACATGATATGAACATTCTTATCCATGTATGTGGATGAACCTTACAATATGACCTTATTTGGAAAAAGGGTCTTTGTAAGTATAATTAAGGATATCAAGATGAGGTCCTAGTAAATTTAGGGTCTGCCCTTAATCAAATGAAAGGTATTTTTATACAGAAAAAAGAGGAGCAGACATAAAGACACACAAATCGAAGCCCTGTGAAAACAGAGACTGAGATTGGAGTGACAGTGACACATCTATAAACCAAGGGACACCATTAATTGTCAGCATTCCCCAAAGTCTAAGAGAAAGGCTTGGAATGGATAATCTTCAGAGCCTCTAGAAGGAACTAACCCTGCTGATATCTTAATTTCAGAATCCTGGAATTCAGAATTTTGAAAGAATATCTTTCTTTCTTTCTTTCTTTTTAATCCATCAAGCCTGTGATTTGTTATGTCAACCCCAGACTACTGCACATGAATTTGAAAATACCTGATATTCTCTCAGAAGTAACTATAATTCTGTTCATTGTTTTCTCTTCTTTTATTCTATGCTTCATCTTTCATAATTTGTATTATTATGTATTCCAGCTCATTTCATTTCCTCCCTTTTTCAGCATCTTTTCTGCTACTAATTCCATCTATAAAATTTTCTACTTGGGGGTAATTTTAAATTTATTTTATTTTATTATTTTTAATTAAATTTATTGGGGTGATATTAGTTAATATGTGCACTCTTATGTTCATTGCAGCATTATTCACGGTGACCAAGGCATGGAAACAACTGAAGTGTTCTTCGATAGAGGACTGTATAAACAAGATGTGGTACATATACACAATAGAATACTACTCAGCCATAAGAAAAGATGAAACACTACCATTTTCTACAACATAGATAGATCTTGAGAATATCATGGCAAGCGAAATAAGCCAGGCAGAAAAAAAATCAAGAACCATATGACTTCACTCATATGTGGGATATAAAACTGAAAGTAACAAATGAACAAACAAGACAAAAAAACTTGCAGACACACAATAGTATAGTGGTTACCAGAGGGAAAGGTAGGTGGGAGCTAGTAAAGGCTAAACATGGTCAAATATATCCTGACAGGAAGTATTTTTAATCTCAAAATGTTTCATTCACTTTGTTTTAATCTTTTTTCCTCATCATGTTATTTTATATTAAACATCTGACCTAGTTAGAATCTGTCCATATGGTCTTTGTCCTAATTCCATCATATTCGTCATTATTTTGAATGTTTCTATTGACTGCTGGTTTGGGGTGAAATGTTACTGTATCTTTGAATGTACCATAAATTATTATTGGGTTTTGTGTATTATGAATACTATGTTGATGAGACTGATTTTTTTTTAACATTCTTTTAAAAACTGTTGGATGCTGTCCTCATTGTGTTATTTGAAGATGAGCTTAAACTATTCAATATTCCTAATTTTTATTAAGGTGGATTTATTCAAAGGTAAACTTACTACTGCTATTACTACTATTACTGGGGTACCTGAATGCCCCAGGGTCTATGAGAAATGTTGCCTCTGATTGGATGAAACTCAAAGGGAATTAATTAACTTACAACTATCAAGTTTTAGAAACTTTCATCCAATGTAATCATGGCTTTGTGATCACCAGTACCTTTAAAGGGGCTACTTATGCAGGTTACTTGGTATCTTTCTTGCATAGGTTTCTTCACAATCATAGTATTCTAAAATTCAAGTCACTAGACCTCTTCAAATTCATGTATCAATTCATAAAGATACTCTGCTTTGCCTAAGTTTTCTACCATGCTTCTATGCCTTATCATGGTTCCAAAAGAATATTCAGACAACAACCCAGGGTCATCATGGAGCTTATTTCATTGACTCCCCTTCACTTAGTGATAACAAACCAGTAGTGCCTATATCCAGTGCCTGAAAACAGATGTCCCATATATTTTATCCAGTTTTATGGTTGTTTATAATGAGATGAAAAGTCTAATTCCACTTACCCTATCAATCTCCAAAGTGGAAATTCCTTAAAAATATATATTAAATATATTTCATATAAGCATATTAAATTATGAAATAGTATTTAATAAATGTAATACTCTATATTAAACAGTGAAGGTACTACACTTAATTTTTTTTCATATTATTGTACTTTTCTGTACTAAAACAATTGTCACAGTAAAAAGATCTGTTCTACTCATCCATTAGGCACTATGCATTCTTGTTCTTGAAGGCCACCACTGAGCACATTAAGCATCTGGAAGTTGTGGTTGGCTGTCTTGACATTCCTGAATATACTGTTATATTTATAGGTAGGAAAGACTATCTTTTTAAAACTCTTCTTTGCACAACCTTTATTCATGTGGGTAGGTCTCCAAGAGGTAAAACTCTAGGAGTCTGTGCCAAGTCCTAGTCTGTTCTTTAGCTCTTGGCACTACTTATTAACTTCCTGTTCAATTTTTGGTCAGCTTTTTGTCTGATTTATATCTGAATTAGTTTCTCCAACACACCTAAATGTATGAACATTAAGTAAATGGTTTACAGAAAGAAATTCTTAATACTCATCATATTTTAAGGTCTTGCTTTTAACCACCATAGGGGAAGGAGTATATTACATTGCTTAAAAACATGACCTCTTTAGTGGGTCTGATAGGTGAAGACACTAACTGTCACTTCTTGGCTACGTGGCCTATGCCATCATAAAATTGATTGGGCATTCTTGAGTCCTTAGTATTCTCAGCTGTGGGATGATATTTTAAAAAGTATTCAGAACATTACTTATAAGAAATGAATAAGAGACAACTTCCTAAATTAGTTCATGTAGTGAATGATCCACAGGAAAATAAGCAAAAGTTAGCTACTATTTTAATTATAGACAGAGTATGGACATTTTTATCCCATTCCATATTCAGCTGACCCTTTAACAACATGGGTTTGGACTGCACAGGTCCACTTATGTGTGGATTTTTTTAAATAAATATACAATCAACCTTCATATCTCCTGATTTCACATCAACAGATTCAACCAACCATGGATGGGAAATAGTATTTAGATTCACCACTGGAAATTCACAGATGGTTGACTGTATGTATTGCTCTATACCATTTTATATGAGGGACTTGATATTTATGAATTTTGGTATTTGTGATGTTGTCCTGGAATAAATGTCCTGCAGATACCTAGGGACAATTGGATTACGTTTTTGAAGAGTCAAAAGTTAAATGAGGATTTTCAACTTCTCAGGGCTTAGTACCACATCCCTTGTGTTGTTCAAAGGTCAACTATATTATGAATGCATTTGACTCAAGATTTGTCATTTGTTCCCTAATTATATTGATTGCTTCTAGGCAAGACAAATAGGTAATTGGAGGTCAGAAACAGAAAACTTTTAAATTAAAAGAATAACCAATAAAGTAAGAATATGAATAAGTATATCAATAAATTAATAATATTACTAAATATTTTAAATTTTAAATTTGATTCTATTGACAAATAACTATTTAAAAACAATAACTAAACTATAAACAAATATAGTGCTTAGTTGTGACACCCTGGAGGGATTATTATTACAAAGTACTTTAACATAACATTAACTGCTCAAATATAACTATAGCCATCAATGATGAATAAATTAGTGGTCCATTATTATTCATAAAATAATTTTAAAATTGTTTTTATCAATTATTTTAAAAATAATCCCAAAATATATATGTTTAACTAAAAGATTAAAATGATGTGTGCGTATACATGCATATGGGCATAGACACAAAGATTAGATAAATAGATACACCGATCTATATCATTTAACATAATTAATTTATTACACATTTGGTCTAATAACTTTGTTTTATATTTATTTGCAAAATAATAAAATTTGGGGGATTGAATTTCTTTGCTGGTACCTAAAATCGATTTCATATAGCTAATAATTCTAGTATTATCTAAAGCAAATGAGAATTTTAAGTTCAATAAATCAGGTATTAATGTCCTTGTCTCCATAAAACCATAATTAAGTGAGCAATTTTAATTATTCATGACTATGAATAAGTATTTAATGAAAAAGGCCCTCTGGACTTTGTTCTAACTGCTGCTGCAAAATGATTCCCATTAGATGTTTGATTACAAGGGAAATCAAGAATGAAATTCAAATTACAATTATGTTTAACATTATTTTACAATAAAAATGCTTATATATAGAAAACGTAAAATGAAAATAAATTATTTTCAATTATACCTAATTAATTATTGATATTATTCATATACAACATTGTAGAAATAGTATTGCCTTACAATCAGGATACTTAGTTGAAAATTATTTTAAAGCTACAATTTAAAAAAGAAAAAACGATGTTGAAATTGAAAAATTTCTTATGCTGTTATCATCTGTTTAGTAATCATCTATTATTTTAATTACCATGTGTTTGTTGCTAGACTGCACAAGTCAATGTTATTATTTTAAAACCATTATGGTGCTCCAGAAAGGAAATTTATTTGTTATCAAATAATAAATTAAGAAATATCATGACCATTTGCTGACTGGCAGATCTGACATCAATTACTGAATCAGAACTATAATATCTTTATCCAAGTTTAACATCTAAATACACATTGTATTTTTTTTTCAAGGGGTTATTATTGTTATTATTATTTTTGCAATCAGTTTTCTCCACAGTGGTTTCTGTTAACATCTTATCAAGGAGGTAACACCTTAAGGAATTAAGTACAATACAAATAAAGTGAGAAAATGAGTGCTTAATCACTTGTATTTTATATATATAAATACAGCAGAGTAATTCAGCTCACATTAGTTTTGAAGGTCATGAAACATTGAGTGATTCAATATTAGACTATATCTAGCATTACAACTTCCTTTTTGTTAATTTTTATCAGTTTAATGAAAGACAAAGAAAATACTGTAAAAAATGTTTTCATATATGTGCACTAAGTTTTGTTAATTTATAAATGTATGTAATAAATTAATACAGATTAATATGTAGTTGCTTCCGTGTTTCTGCAATGTTATATATTAGTTAGTGATATCATTTGCACTTTTGCATTTAAAAAAGCAGTATAACAATAAATTTGAGTAAGTTACAACATATTCTTAAAAGGAGCCAATACACTGAATGGCATTAGCTTTCCATGTGAGTAATTCACTGTGACTAATGTATATTTAAGATTCTCATTGAACATTATTTATAAATATTCATGCAAAACATTCTGATTTGTGCATGCTGAAAAATCTATATTAATAAGTAGTCTACTAATACGGAGACAAAAGGAGTATGATAAAATACAACATTTAAGACAGTAGATTTCATATAGTAGTGGTTCAATAAAACTTTTTTTTAAGTTAATATAGTCTTAAGCTATAGCAACTCTAATTTCGTGAGAATACATTATTTATTTATACAAATTAAATCTTCCTAAAAAACATTTTATAGTGAAGTTGTAGTTCTACATTGTTAGTATAAGTATATAATACTAGAATTTAAGAATTTTACATTTTAAGGCATACATTTTAAAGGATTTATCTCACATTTAATGGGAGTATTTTATTTAGGTGATTAGTATGATGTGACTATTTTATATTTGTGATTATTGTGTTTCTCAAAACAGAATCAATTTGTAATAAGTGCTTTAAAAGCAATATTTTTATTTTATTTATGCATATCCTGGCTTGCTCCATAAATGATTTAATACTCCTGGTTCTTTATTTTATCAGCATGTATATCAGATTTTATGCACTACAATTGTCCTATCATAATAGAAGCCTTCAACATTAAAAGTGCCTATATATAATGTGGCAATAGATAATATAGCAAACCTCTCCTGATGTGCCTAAGAATGATATGTTGTTTCCAATAAATATGTATCAAATTCATGAATATATTTTATAACAAATACTTTCACAGTAAAAAAAGAATAAAGAGACCACATTTATATGAAGAAATATTAATAAAAGCACTGGATTGTTGACATGGGTCACAACTAATTAGAATTCATTCTTGCCAGAAGGAATGATTTGTTGCAAATAGGCTTCAAAGCAGTAGTTAAGGCTTTTCCCTCTTAAATTTATAATCTAGAGTAGTACTAAAATGATAAATGTATTTGAGTGATATTTTATTATACAAATTTAATCTTTTCTGGAATTGTATACATCTATTTTATAATTTTCTTACATTTAGAAGGAACAAAATACTATTTTAGTAAAATCTTTTCTGTGCTTTACCATTTTCCTCTGAATATTGCATTCTCGGTATAATAAGTCCTACAAGTTAGTGAATTTAGGTGAGCTACATTTTCTGGAATAAATTAATAAACTGAGATTAAACAGTTATACATTTAAGTACTTTTCTATATGTTTTTCTTAAATTATCACTTCCATTATATCTATGTATATGTATATGTATATGTATATGTATATGTATATGTATATGTATATGTATACCTCTATCTATATCTATCCCTATAGCTATTTATTTCTGAATGAGAGGTGCAGAATTGCACATAAATAGCCCCTAGGAAAATCATTGTGAATGTGCCAAGCTTGTCCATTTATGCTGAGTATCAGCCTTCCCCTCTCCCATTTCCACACACATGTTGGTTGCTAGGCATGGGCACAAGTACATGCACATGTCTCATATACACACTTGTTTCCATATTTCCAAATAAAAACTTTCTGTTTTTAACATTATAATCTAATCAGATATACATATGCAAATGCACACTAATAGATTTCTCTATAGGAGACAGCAAATTTCATATCCAGCTGCACAATTCAAAGCAATGTCAAGACATTACTCCCTAAATTCGAGGATCTCTGGTTGATACCATTTTTCTCAATCTCTGATGTATATTCAAATGATCCTTATCTTTCTGGCTAAATAAACTAATATACAATGGTGATGGAAAATTAAATATAGTAAAAGGTTCATACTTAAAATAATTGACAGGCATCAAATAACAGACACCTAGCCCATCTATGGTAACACACTATATGGACAGGAGCAAAGATACTTCATTAACTAGGACTAATTTCATTCTTTTGCATGTTGTTATCCAGTTTACCCAACATTATTTATTGAAAACACTGTTTTCGCCTATTGTATATTCTTGGCTTCCTTGTCAAAAATCAACCGATGATATATGTATGAGTTTATTTCTTGGGTTCCTTTTCTGTTCTATTGATCTATGTGTCTATTTTTATGACAGCAGTTTTGATTACTGTAGCTTTAAAATATAGTTTGAAATCAAGAAGTAAGATGTTTCAGTTTTGTTCTTCTTTCTCAGACTGTTTCAGATATTGGGGGTGATTTGTGATTCCACAAAAATTTTAGGGTTGTTTGTTCTATTTCTACAAAAAAAAAACAACAACAACAACAAAAAAAAAACACTATTGGAATTTTGGTAGGGATTGCATTAAATCTATAGATGGCTTTGGGTCATATGAATATTTTAACAATATCAATTTGTCCAATCCATGAGCACACAATAGCTTTCCATTTATTTGTTTCTTCTCAATTTCTTTCAATAATATTTTATAGTTTTCAGAGCATAGATTTTTCACTATCTTGGTTAAATTCATTTTTATATATTTTGTTTTTGATGCTATTGAAAATAAGATTGCTTTATTTCTTTCTGAAAGTTTATTGTTAGTTTATAGAAATGAAAGTAATTTTCATTTATTGATATTATATCTTGAAATTTATTAATTCTAACAATTTTTTTAGAGTTTTCTATATATAATGTCACATCATCCATAAACAGAGACAGTTTACTTCTTCCTTTCTGATTTAGATGTATTTTATTTCTTTTTCTTGCTAATTGCTCTGACTAGGGTCTCTAATACTCTGTTAAACAAAAATGGTGAGAATGGGCATCCTTGCCTTGTTCTTGATCTTAGAGAAAAACACTTTTGGCTTTTTATCATTGAGTATGACATTAGGTGTAGGCTTGTGATATATGGTCTTTATTATATTGAGGCACCTTTATTCTATACAAAGTTTGTTGAGAGTTTTATCATGCAAGGATATTCAATTTTGTCAAATGCTTTTTTGCTATTGAAATAATGATATGAATATGTTCCTTCTTTTTTTAAAATGTGCTGTATCGCATTCATTGATTTCTCTATGTTGAACCATCCTTGCATCCTTAGGAATAAATTTATCTTGATCATGGTGTATGACCCTTTTCATGTACTGTTGCATTCGGTTTGGTCATATTTGTTTAGGGTTTATGTATCTATGTTCATCAGGGAACTTAACCTGTAATTTTCTTTTTTTATTGTGTCCTTCTGTAACTTAGGTATCAGTAGTTACCCTAATTTGGATATATCCTTTCATAAATCTTATATGTTTTCAAAAACGAACAAACTTTTAACAAATAATTTACCTGGAGCTAGCTTGCCTGGTTTCAATCTAGGCTTTATCAGTTATTAAATGAGGGACCTTGTGCAAGTAATTCTGTCACTTGATATCCTAATTTTTCTCATCTTTCCTCGATGTATTTATGCTTCATAAGTTTGCTGTGAATATTAAACAGCACATGTAAAGCATTTGGAGCACATAGTTCTACACAAAGGCTACTTCTTATTATTGTCCTTATCATTCTATTGTACAAAAACCTGGCCATTTCACAAAAGGTTTCTCTTAGGAAGTGACATTTGTACTGAGGTTGCAAAGATGGGTAACCTTGAAGTAGGTTAAAGGAAACTCAGACTCATCAAGAAGCATGGTATTTGTGAGGAACTAAAAGGAATCACCAAGGAAGAATAGTAGAAATAGAGAAAAAGTGATATAGCAGTGAAAAGTTTGCAAAAGCCAGGTTACACATGTATTGAAAACCATATAAAAATGTTGTTTTATATTTAAGGAGCATTAAAGAGTCATTTAAAATTTTTGAATAAAATAATAACATGGTAAATGTTGATTTTGAAAAACTGCATGCTTTTTGGGTAGAACATACACTGAATTCTGGAAGCTGAGTATAGAGGCCAATGTTTTATATAGAAAAAATTCATTAAAATAAAAGGAGAGAGAGAAAGAGAGAGGAGCTTTAAAGAGTTAAATTCAGTAAAGAGAAAGTAATTTCTGATAATTTTAGTGAGAGGAATAATAACATTGAAAGTGAAGCTGGACATTGAATTACATCATAATTGGTCTTTTAGTAATACTGGAAATTTACATTTTAATTATGAAAACTTTTTTGTAGGATGTAACTTGACAAAATTTGAAAAATTATTTTTGGGTTACTTTTCATCAAATGATTAAATAATTATTTCAGTGGATTAGCTACACATTATCATATGCTAGTTATCATGAGAGGGATTGAATTACAAAAGGTAAAATTAAAGAATGATTTAAAATAGAAGAACAGTGAAAGCATAGAAAACAATTAGGAGGTCATTGCAAAAATCCTGATAAGAAAAAATTAATGTGTTCAGAAAAACTGAAAAATAGCTAGAGAGAATTTAGGTAATATAACTCATTATAAAGTATACATATGTAGAATTTAGTGACTGACAGTTGGTAAAAGGGAAGAAAAACAAAAAACAAAGATAACTCTGATTTCTGACTTTAGCAATGTGTGATTGATAGTACCAATCACTGAGATACTTCATGCAGAAGGATCTGATGGAAATAAAGATTCTGACTTATTTGACATAGTTGGTTTAATTAATCTGTGAGACAGACTAATATACTCAATAATTTGTTCTATCCTAACTTTAGACAGATGTCTTCCATTAAGCAAATCAGTAGAAAAGGAAACAGTCATTTCAATTGGAAATTATATCTAAATGTATTACCTCTATAAGCAATGATGATTTAAATCTTCTGGTTGGTTGACTATTCTCTTCAATTATCAAGTATATTAACTATCGCCCTGGCTTGGTGGCTCAGTTGGTTGAAATATCGTCCTGTACACCTAAAGGTTGTGGGTTCCATTCCAGGTCAAGGGCACTTTCCTAGTTTATGGATTTGACCCCTTCTGGGTGTGTATGAGAGGCAACTCATCAATGTTTCTCTCTCACATTGATATTTCTCTCTTTCTCTCTCTCTCTGTCCCTTCCTCTATCTCTAAAAAGTCAATAAAAACATAGCCTTGAATGAGGATTTAAAAAAATATATATATTGCCCTGGCCGGTTTGGCTCAGCAGTTAGACCGTCGGCCTGTGGTCCAGAGAGACCCGGGTTCGGTTCCCGCTAAGGGCATGTACCTCAGTTGCAGTTTGTCCCCAGTCCCGGTTGGGGTCGTGCGGGAGGCAGCCGTTTGATGTGTTCCTTTCACATCGATGTTTCTCTACCTCTCTCTCTCTTCCTCTCTCTCCCTCCCACTCTATCTGAACAAAAAATGGAAAAATGTCCTCAGGTGAAGATTAAAAAAAAATGTAGAAAATATATATATATATTAAGTTAAACTGGTTGTCAGATGTATTCAATCAATTAAATATTAGCATCTAATTTTCACATTTGAGTGAGACAATTTTATACTTTCTCACTTTCCTTAAATCTCTAGAATTTTAATTCAGAGACATTTTTTTTTAACTGACTACTATTTTTTATGTTTATTTTCTTTCAGACATTGTATTATATAAATTACATTTTAAAAATTGATGAGAATCTTATGTGCTTATTATTAGCCTTATTTCAATGTTCAGGGCACTGAAGCACAGAAAAATTAAAGATACTTATTCGGGTTTACATGGTTAAATCACGGGAGTACAAAAGAGGGCAGGCCAAAATGTAAATGCACACTGTTTGCTTCATTAATATTCCACTAGCCAAAATAAGTCAGAAGATAAACTAATTCTGTTCACTGCAAAATTGTGTGGCAGCAGGAAAGAGTTAATAATTTGGTGTAATGAAACATGTTACCCAAAAAGAAAGATAGACTAAAAAAGCAATTGCGTCTTCCTGGGGTATAGATTACAAAAGGTTGATTCTTACAACACGTTTTTTATTCTTCAAATAACTTGAATTACAATACAATGCTTTGTTTAGACAAGATCTTCAAGGCCCTCTGATATAACCACACATCAGCTCCTTGGACTTGTCTGTAGGAGTTAACTACATTCTGAGATCTATGAGCCACACATTCACAGGAGCACACCTGGCCTTGAACATTTAACCAGTAACTTGAGCATTTCTAAAATGTTACATTAGAAGAGCCTGTATTTGACTACCTACTAATATTTTTCCCCTTGCTTAAATGATCACGTTGATGTACTTTTTCAACCATACCAATCTATTAACCCTTTACATCATATCTGTTTGTATGTATATAAGCACATTCTAGCACCAATAAGTTTTTACTTCAAAACCTTAATATCAAATTTGCCCTTACATTATCGTCTTGGAACTTTCACACAGGAGTTAATTATTGTTGAGTTATTGAAAAATTCAATTTTAAGCAGACTGGTTTTTGTATACATACATGATCTTGGAACTTAAACTGGTTGTCAGATGTATTCAATCAATTAAATATTAGCATCTAATTTTCACATTTGAGTGAGACAATTTTATACTTTCTCACTTTCCTTAAATCTCTAGAATTTTAATTCAGAGACATTTTTTTTAACATTTTAAAACTCATAAAAAAGTTCAGATTAACAAACCATCCTCACCTTACTCCCTCACAAGTTTACAAACTTGCTTGCAAACAAGCTTACAAACTCATCAACTATACTTCTATATTTTGCTTCCCTATTTCAAGGAAGGAAGTATTCTCTCCCTCACAAAGGAGAGAATACCTAACAGGTGTTCTCAGGCACTTACCTTCTCTGCCTTCTGAAGGACTTTGCTCTGTTAGTTTTTCTATGCTTTATGTCATATGTTTTGCTTTTCTATTGCATAATTCCCATTAATTTAATGATGTAGGTATAACAAAAGAAAATTCACTGCCTGGCAGATGCCGCTCAGTGGATTGAGCTTCATCCCATGGACTGAGAGGTCTCAGTTTGATTCCTGGTTGGGACACATGCCCAGATTGTAGGTTCGATCCCCAGTAGGGTGCGTGCGGGAGGAAGCCGATAGATGTTTCTCACATCGATGTTTCTATCTCTCTCTCCCTTCCTCTCTCTCTAAAAAATCAATAAAAACATATTCAAAAAGAAAAAAAAATTCACTTAAGCTATTTTTTAAAATATGTTCCCTTTTTATTGATTTTGGAAAGAGATGAAGAGAGAAAGAGAGAGAGAGAGAGAGATAGAAACAATAATAAGAGAGAAACATCAGCCCAGCTGCTGTGGCTCAGTGGTTGAGCATCGACCCCTGCACCAAGAGGTTGCCATTTTGATTCCTGGTCAGGGCACGTGCCCAGGTTGTGGGCCTGATCCCCAGTGCGGAGCATGCAGGAGGCGGCCAATCCATGTTCTCTCTCATCAATGTTTCTATCTCTTTCTCTCTCTAAAATTCAATAAAGAAAAAATATATTTTTAAAAAAAGAGAGAAACATCAATTTGTTGTTCTACTTCTTTATACATTCATTGGTTGACTGTTGTACATGTCCTAATCCAGGAATTGAACCTACAACTTTGGCATATTGGGACGACGCTCTAACATCTGAGGTATGCAGCCAAGGCTACAACTATTTTTTTAATAGTTTATTTTGTAATAATTTTCTGGGCTGAGTGTTTCTTTTTGCCCAACTCAAAATCATTTCACATAACAATATAATACTGCCTTTGCTCCCACTAATCCCCTAAAGCTCTTTTTTTATCAATGTCACAAATAATCTGGAGGTTTATCAAACCATTCTTTATGAACTACCTTCATTTCTTTGCATCTCCAACAACGCTACCTCATGTGTGATTAGTTGTTTTGTTTTGCATATATAAATAGCCCATGTTTCTCAGCATATATTGTTTTATTCCTCTTTCATTACCTAATCTCTAAAGGTTGGGATTTCTCAAGGCTCTAGATTTGAAGTTCATATTTTTTCTCTCTATACTTCTTATATATGTAAATGCCTGTGATCTGATGCCTTTCAGATATATACAAGGAAATCAGATAATACTCACATATAATTATAGAGAATGCATTCATATGCACAAAAATAAAATAATAAGAAAAGAAAATAAAGTTAAACTTTCCTTAACAGATTATAAAGTAAAAATTTTCCTAATGACACTTTCTATGTTAGTACTTGGAGTTTGCCTTGAGAACCTAATATAACTGCTTGTGCTATTGTATTTTTAATCCATCATGATAAAAATTAGAAGTAATTTAATACTAATTATATTAAATTACTTATCTTGATATTAAAATATGTTATTTGGTATTCAAATTATTATCTGAGCCAGTTACAGAAACATAGTTAATTGTCATTCTAAATAAAACAACATAAGTACAGTTTTCATCATGAAAAATTCTTAAGGATATATCTATTTTCTGAATTGAACATCTATTCCTTTTCCGTGAATATAAAATATTGGATTTACAACTAACCAATGCTTCAAAACTAAAAATGTTGTCATAGATAATTAGTGAGGAAATAATGAACAGTTTTACTTTATTTTGTTAATTCTCTATACATGTAATAATACTAAATATGTTAACGAATAAATTCTGAAGAAAAAAGTGGAAATTCAATAAATTCTCATCTTCTTTGAATTAGAAATGTTTAGACATCTTCACAAATAAAACTGTATGAAATTTTTACTGCTAATCATTTTTAAATTAGCATCTGGGGAAAATTATTTTACTTGGAATCTACGTGATTATTAAAGTTGGTTATGAAATGCTATAAGACAGTTAATACATGAGTTAGTCATGTGTACTCTGCATGTTTCTGTACATTTAATTAGAGGTAGAGTGAAGAATGACAGAGCAGTTATAATGGTTTATCATTTTAGTGTAGGCAGTTTCAAAAAATAGCTAACACTTATGTCACTTAGTATATACCAGACAAGATTCTCAGTACTTTAAGCCAGTTACCATGTAACCCCTTTCAATCAATTCTCTCAGTTCTCCCCTACCATGGACACTGGAGCCTCTTAAACTATATCCATGGGCTTAGTCACATTTGGTTTCCAGCTGGATTCACCCAATGGGAAAACATGGCACACTGTAAAAAGGAGTGAAGAGAGAAAGCAGAGAGTATTTATTCTGATAGCTTCATTCCAGTATGACCATTTTGGACTGGTTGGGTCCTGAATTCACAGATCCTCTTGAGGCTGGCGTTCCATACAACTCTCTTTCTACAAAAGCTGTAGTTTCTGTAGTAGCTGGAACTTCCCCTCCTCCTTTCGTATTTGGAGTGGCACCATCTCTGCTATGACTAGTCCTAGAGTACTGAAATTATCTTTTGTAAGTTCCTTTCTTCCTTCTCGAAAATTTGAATAACTCTTTTATTATATCAGCTTACTATCATTCTAACTTGTGTGCATAAACTTTTTTACCTAATTGATATAGCCATATATATTAACACCTTTATTTCTCCCAATAATCATTTGGGATGGGAAGACTTTTATCTCCATTTTGCAGATGAGAGAATTGAGGCAGAATGGGTCTAGGTCACACAGCTAGTATGTGGTGAAATTCAGATTCAAATCGTTAATCAGGCACTAAATACAATTTTACCAACAGCCACATGTAGACAACACATACATGCAACACAGAGACACACACTGAAATATTGTAGTTATGTCAAGATTTTAGGAACATTTTAATAACTGTCTACTACAAGAACAACATAAGAATAGATCACTTGCACTGGTTGTTATAATCCTAATATTACTTGGGACATATTTTTAAATGAGGACATGAACTCATATAGGTGATCACACTTCGTCAAGGGAACATAACTGGTTAAGGTTTTCTAGGAAGGTTTATAATAAATTGACATAAACCATGATAAAGGAAATGATTACATTGGTCCTTTGTTAACCACAACATATATTAGTGGAAAGAACTTGAGTGTTGCAGGGAGAAAAGGGTAGAGTGTCTTGCCAGAAACACAGAGCTATGGGACTCTACTAGCAAGTGTCTCCAGGGCTGCAGAGAGTTCTTACTCCAAAAACATGAGACACTACATTCCTGCTTATGGCAGTTTTCTGGCTGAAAACCTTTTCCACGAAGCTGGGATCCCTCTGGACTTCTAAATAATTAAACTTCATGACTAATGGGGTGGGCAGGGAGGGTAAATCCACTTAGATACCTCGCATAAACTAAAAGTTGTATTCTGT
Organism: Tadarida brasiliensis; assembly: GCA_030848825.1. Lineage (NCBI taxonomy): Eukaryota > Metazoa > Chordata > Mammalia > Chiroptera > Molossidae > Tadarida > Tadarida brasiliensis. The sequence goes on from CM061266.1 coordinate 68,671,639, forward strand.
GTTGAAAAAAAGCCAAATGTGGCAGAAAATAGTCAGTTTTCTCATGACCAATAACTGGAAACAAAACCAAACTCACAACTTCAATGCATCACATCTCCATTTGCTTGTGGCTAGTAATCCTGGTAAAATCATTGCTTCTTGGGCAGACTTGCCATCACTCTGAGTTTCACTGTAAGGACACAATATTTTCCCTAATTTCTCTAATTGCATCCCTTACTAAGAACTCACTGAACATTTACTGAAAAGGGCAAGGATTTATAATGCAGATGATCATTTAAATTTCTGCAGAGGCTTTTGCATTATGTGCTGTCCAACTTATTCAAGCCACCTCATGCCTATACCTTTGTATTAAATATACAACAATCCAGAGAACAAATTATTTTCTGAACCCAGGATGATGCTAAACTCTTTTCAATTTTTTAAAAAATAAATTTATTGGAGTGACATTGGGTAATACACTTAATATAGATTTCAAGTGTACATCATCTGTATATTACATTGTTTTTACCACCCACAGTCAGATCATCTTCCATTACCATATATTTGACCTCCTTTGCTCTTTACTATCTTTCTCTACTCCTTTTTCCACCTGGTAATCACCATACTGTTGTCCATGTCTATAAGTTTTTGTTTGTTTGCAGTCTTGCTTATTCATGTGTTGCTTTCAGTTTTGTATCCCACATATCAGTGAAACATGGTTCTTGACTTTTTCCGACTTATTGCACTTGGCATGATATTCTCAATATTGGTCCATGCTGTCACAAATGACATTATTTCATCTTTTCTTATGGCTAAGTAGTTTTCCAAACATAAAATGAAGTAAAGAAAGCCTCTTCAAGAAATGGTGCTGGGGAAATGGGAAAGCCACATGCAAAAGAATGAAACTATACTATTATTTGTCACCATAAACAAAACTCAAAATGCATCAAAGTTCTAAATATAAGACCTGAAGGAGTAAATTTTATAGAAAAAAAAAAAAAAAACAAACATAGATACTATACGTACCGATCTTCGTTTTAGAGAGAATTTTATGAATTTGACCTTAAAGGCAAGGAAAGTAAAAGCAAAAATAAATGAATGCCACTATATCAAACTAAAAAGCTTCTGCATAGCAGAAAAAACTGTCAACAAAACAAAGAGGAACCAACTGAATGGAAAATATTTTCAAACAACACTTCCAATAAAGGGTCAATATCCAAAATATATAGAAATCATACAACTCACTTCCAGTCAAGATGGCGGCGTAGGTAAATGCAGTATCGCCCTCCCACAACCACATCAAAGTTACAACTAAACTACAGAACAACCATCATTCAAAACCACCTAAAATCAAGCTGAATGGAAATCCTACAACCACGAAATTAAAGAAGAAGCCACATTGAGACTGGTAGGAGGGGCGGAGGTGCAACGGGCTGGTCCCACAGCCGTGTGTGGCGGATAAAAATCAGGAGGACACCTCAGCTGGGAAGGTCCTCCCTGAGGACTGAGGGGTCCCTGTCCCACACCAGGCGCCCAGCTCAGGGTTCCAGTGCCAGGAAGAGAATTCCCATCACTTCTGGCTGGAAAAACCAGCGGGAACTGAGGCTGAGGAGGCTGGAGCCCCCGGCAGCTCCTCTTAAAGGGCCAGCGCATGGACTTACTCGGACTCACTCCCTCCAGGCTCCAGCAAGCAGGAAGGAGTTTGAAAGGCACCAGAATCATATGGGGAGGAACTGAGCTGTTTGGCATTGGAGCGAGAGCTAGAGAGGCAGCTTTCTCCTGGACAGATGTGCTATCAGAGGTTTTTGTTCCTTTGGTGAGCCCTTCCCTGGGCCAGCAGATGCCGCCATATCTGGGACTCTAGCAACCTGGCTCACACTGTTTGCCCCGCCCTGGTGATTCCCTGAGGCCCCGCCCCACCCAATTTTCAGGCCCACCCAAGCTGTTACCAGTTGCTTTACCATAAGATTGGCCTGTCTTGGAGCCTGCTTCAGCTTTTCCTAAATTCTTTCAAATGAGCAGCATCTGGTCTCAGCTAGCCCCATACCTCTTGCTAAGTAATACATAGAAACAAACACAGGGAGGCAGCCAAAATGAGGAGACAAAGAAACAGGTCCCAAATGAAAGAACAGAACAAAACTCCAGGAAAAGAACTAAGTGAAATGGAGTTAAGCAACCTAACAGATGCTGAGTTCAAAACAATGCTTATAAGGAAGCTCAATGGACTTAGTAAGAACCTCAGTGAACTTAGTGAGGGCCTCAAGAGCATAAAAAAGGACCAGTCAGAAATGATGGATGCACAGTTAGAAATGAAGGAGGCACTAACTGAAATAAAGTATAGTTTACACAGAGTCAATAGTAGAGTAGGTAAAGGCAAGAAGCAAACCATCGATTTGGAATATAAGGAAGCAAAAAACACCCAACCAGAAGAGCAAAAAGAAAAAAGAATTAGAAAAAATGAGGATAGTGTAAGGAGCCTCTGGGACAACTTCAAGCATGCCAACATTCGCATCTTGGGGGTGCCAGAAGGAGAAGAGAGAGAACAAGAAATCGAAAACCTATTTGAAACAATAATGGCAGAAAACTTCCCTAACTTGGTGAAGGAAACAGACATACAAGTCCAGGAACCACAGAGAGTCCCAAATAAGATGAACCCCAAGAGGCCCACACCAAGACACATCATCATCAAAATGCAAAAGGTTCAAGACAAAGAGAGAATCTTAAAAACAGCAAGAGAAAAGCAGTTAGTTACCTACAATGGAGCTCTTATAAGTCTGTCAGCTGATTTCTCAAAAGGAAGAAGTGGCAAGAAATATTTGAAGTGATGAAAAGCAAGGACCTACAACCAAGATTACTCTATCCTGCAAAGCTATCATTTAGAATCGGTGGACATATAAATAGTTTCCCAGACAAGAAAAAGCTAAAAGAGTTCATCACCACCAATCCAGTATTATATGAAATGTTGACGGGTCTTCTTAAAGAAGAAGATAAAAAAATATGAACAATAAAATGGCAATAAATACATATCTATCAACAATTGAATCTACAAACAAAATGAGCAAGAAGAACAGAAACAGACTCATAGATACAGAGAACTTTTTGTTGGTTGCCAGATGGGAGGGGGGTTGGGTGAAAAAGATGAAGGGATTAAGAAGTACAAATTGGTTGTTAGACTGACTAACCTCAAAGGGAAGGGAGGAGGTGGGGAGGGAAGAGAGTAACCAAAAAACTTATATGCATATATGCATAACCAATAGACACAGACAACAGTATGGGGAAAGATAGGAGGGAGGCAAGAAAGGGGGAGGAGGGGGGCAATGGGGGAAAAATGAGGAACATCTGTAATACATTCAACAATAAAGATAAGTTAAAAAAAATCATACAACTCAGCAACAACACTCAATTAAAAAATGGACAAAGGACCTAGACTCTTCTTTCAAGGAGACGTACAAATGGACAACAGATATATGAAAAGATGCTCAACTTCATTAGCTATTAGGAAAATTCAAATCAAAACTACAATGAGATACTACCTCATACCTGTTAGAATGGTTATTATCAACAAGACAAGTAACACTGAGTGTTGGCAATGTTATGGAGAAAAAGAAACCCTCATTAACTGCTGGTGGGAATGTAAACAGATATAGTCACTATGAAAAACAGTATGGATGTTTCTCGAACAATTCAGAACATAACCCAGCAACACCTCTTCTGAGTATCTACCCCAAAAATTTGAAAACATTTATTCATAAAGATATATGTACTCCTATGTTCACTGCAGCATTATTCATGTTGGCCAATATGTGGAAACAACCAAGGCATCCTCTGATGGATGGTTGGCTAGAAACTGAACTCTTGATATCAACAGTTTCTGTCATAAGAATGAATTATTATTGATCAAATGCCTTTTCCTTTTCTTACTCTATATTCTCTCCCCTTGGAGAGAATAAACTGTGCCCAGAGAAAATACATTATGTCTAGTCTAGACATTTGAAGTCCCTTAAGTGAGTTTAATATGAATCTCAGAGGAAAGGGGGGGAAAGGGTGTGGAAAGAGATTAACCAATGAACTTACATGCGTATATGCATAACCCATGGACACAGACATTGTAGTGAAGGCCTGGATGGGGCAGGAGCAGTGTGGAAGGGGTTAATGTGGGAAAAAAATGGGGCGGGGCATCTGTAATATATTGAATAATAAAGATAAATTTAAAAGAACAAAAACATTAAAACAAAATAAAAAAACATTTAGAGGCCAAAAAAAGACAACATGATTTTTTGACTTGAGGTCCCAAAGTTACACCACATTGAAATGTTCAAATACAACATCATAACCACCTAATCTTTCAAAATGTGGTTTTCTAGGATAACAAGAAAAGAGAGCTCTGTCCAGAAAACAAAGTTAGCAGGGTTACCAGCCACAAGTAGGCAGAGAAGTGATAAAATGAGGGAGCTTACATTTTTTTTAATGGCATTAATATTACCAATGGCTAAAAGCAATAAAATGAGTCATCATTGATATCATAGTGTCCCATAATAAAGCTATTACCAAAGTCAGACCACCTTCTGTATAACTTTTCAGTCTATCAACTTCTTCCTAATTCCTTGACATTACTCTAGCTTAAACTACCATCATCCCTCAGACTACTGCAATTGCCTGTTAACTGGTTTTATTACATCTTCTTTGCACTCCCTCTAAACTGTAGGCACCTATATAATCAATTAATCATTCAAAACAATTGGTTATGACATCCTTGATTAAAATGAATTTTAAAAAGTGAATTGTTCTTAAACTGGAGACCAGGTCCCGTACAACCTGTTCTCTTTCTCCTTTGCTGATCTAGCACCAAATGTCCTCATTCTCCAAACACTCTAATTTATTTCTCACTGTAAAAACTACTATACCTCCTCCCATGCCATACACAGACATTTGTTATTTTGCTTGCTGAAAATCTCTCACTCAAAATTGACTTCGAAATGTTCAACCATCCCATATCAGGTCAATCATTGTTCTCACTCATTTATGTTCTTTTTAATTGTTGGCACCTTTCCTGATCTCCCTGACTTGGGAATGTATTAATATATCTCCAGTAATTCACTGATACCATTTAAAATTTTATGTTTATTCAAGTTATTATGTTATGACTCCTTGTCTCAATACATTGTGAAGGGGGTTCATGGCTTGTTTGTTTGTTTGTTCACAGTAAGACCGTCAGCTTACAGCATAGTCTCAGATACATATTAGAGTCTTACCATATATTTTTCAAATAAAAATATAATAATGGGTTCTTATTAATGCAAAACTATCTGTTCTCCTGGGGACATGATTTCATTAATAGGTGTATAATCTGATCCTATAGTCCAAATAAACTATTCGTATACTAATATGACATTCATCCATGTTTTCAAAACAGATTTTTCAATGTCATCATCATTTTGTTACATCATGTATCATCAATATTATTACTAGAATTATTGCTATTCTTCAAAAAATAATTTGGTTTACAATTTCTCTTTCAAAAGATGTCTAGCAAAATGCTGAACTCTATTAGTTGTGTTCTCACTCATTTATGTTTTTTTTAATAAATAAATGCAGTATCTTCATAATTTTTCTACAGAAGATATTAATAAAATCAAGTTAATGCTCATTAACTAGTAGATATCCACGGGTTTTGTTATATTTCATATTTGTTTTGTGGTTTTATTTATTTATTTTGGAAATTGTGTTCAACATGAATAAGCTAAAAAGAAAAAAGCTGTCCCTTGGAGAAATGGCTGATTCCAGAGTGGGGTAAGAAAAACATAAGATGATGCTGAAGCACCTTGTCATGTCAGAAATAAGAAAATGCTATCAATTTATTATGCTCTACACCTAAAATATATACAACTCTTATTTGTCAAGAATACCTCAATAAAGCTGGGGAAAAATAAAGAAGTCCTCAAAAAGCAAAGAAAGTGGGACATGTGAAAGGTACTCAGGTGCCGTACTATAGAGCAAGCACCCGATGGTCCAATAAAAAGAATTTGAGCAAACAATAAATAACATCGTATTGAATGATAATGCAAAATTAAACAAATAAGCAGAAGTCCATACTGACATGAATACAAGACTGCATAAATAAGCCAACGAGAGATGTGGGACAATCTTGACAGAAGAATTTCAAATCACATATAGAGTTAATCCTCTCTCCTTGAATGCAAACTTGACAGAGTGCTTGGATTCCATATAATAAAGAAATGGAAAAATAGTAGCATTTTAGTGGAGAAATATAGCAAACACCACCTTAACAAGGTTAACATCACTAGCTACCTTATGTAGATATCATGTAAAACCAGGATTTATGTGATGAACTGAATCTCTGTGAATTAATTCCGAAAATCCATAACCTCTGTCTAAGCATGAAAACACAACAGACAAATCCATATTTAGAAGCATTAAAAAAAAAACAAAACAAAAAAAACACCTGACCAATTCTCCTCAAAACTATCAAGGTCATGAGAAATGAGAAGAGTAAGAATTATTCATAGACAAGTGGAGACAGACAGCTGATGCCTCAATGCCACATGAGACCTGGATGTGATTCCAAAACAGAAAAAGGACTATAATGTAAAAATCTGGTGAAATCAAAATAAAGATTCAAATGTAATTAATAGTAATGTAGCAAACAGTTTTCTTCATTTTGATCAATATATTCAGATTAAGTCAAATAATAACTATGGGAAACTGGGTAAAAGTTATATGGGGACTCATTATACAACCTTTACAGCTTTTCTTCAAATATGAAGCTATTCCAAATTAAAATCTTCACTTTAAATATATAAATGAGTTTAGCTCTCTAATGATGTTGATAATCTTCCCCCAAAAAACATTTCAAAATAATTTGATTTTTTATTCTAAATGATAATAGTACCAGTAAACATTTAAACATTTGTAGTTGCAGCCTTAATTATTTCCTAAATTGATAGGCTTCGCTTGACTTTTTAAATTTATTTGTTAGAATTAATATTGCTTTACTATTGATTTTTTTTGGAGGCCATCTATTTCTTACACCACCGTTTGCCTACCACTAGTGCCACTGCCCCTTTTTCTATTGGTTTAGTCGTCTTTTATTGTTCTCGGTATCGACCAGTTGCTTGTTGCAAATAATTTTTAGCAGTTTCTCTGCAAACTTTTTTGGTTTCTTATGCATGAAAATTTTATTTGTTATAAAATAAAATTTATATAAAAAAAAGAAGTTCTTTATTTTCTTGGGTATTATATCTCTTCTAGTGTTAAGTTTTTAGCTTAGTTAAAAGTCTGGAATATAAAATAAAGGAAAAGCATTCTAACAATTCATTAAATAACTAATCTCTAAGAATGTCAAATATTTAGAGTCTCTATCAGACAGATGTCACATACATATTCAACTGCAAATGTTAGGCTGGCATTTTGTAGCTGTCCCAACAAATCATGGGCTGTTATCTCTGCAATGTAGAACAACAGAATGCTTCTCTAACAATGTTTTTTTTTATTTTTTTCATTTTTTTTTCTTTATTGATTTTTTTAGAGAGAGAAGAAGGGAGAGGGAGAGAGAGATAGAAACATTGATGAATGAGAACAGTAACTGGCCACCTCCTGTACGTCCCCCACTGGGGATTTGGCCCACAACCTGGGCATGTGCCCTGACTGGAAACCAAACTGATGACCATGGGTCAATGCTCAACCACTGAGCCACACTGGCCGGGCAACAATGTTTTATAGGGAAAAAAAATATTATATATATATATATATATATATATATATATATATATATATACTGATTTCACTTTAACTTTTATTATATGTAAATATAATTAAAATTGAAATTGTTTATTCAGAAATATATTTGTATCTCCTCACAAAAAAGAAAATTGGCTGGTTGTCTATTATATGCTAGAAATTATATCATAGAAAGTTTAAGATCTCAAAAACCTCTACAGTTGTAACTTTAGTGGTCTTAACTTTATTTTTAGTAAGAAAACAGTTGCTCTTTCTTTTTAGAGTAGTGTATCAATATCAATATTTACATACCTAACCATGAAAATATACAGGATTATGAAATATGAATAATTAGAATTCTTGCTGGGTAAAATAGAAAGGTTTTATACTAGTTATGTGATTAATGTCTGATTCCACACCTTTCCTTATCCCTTTATATGATGATTTCTAATTTCATAAGGATGATGGTAACATTTTATAAAGCTTTACAAGCCTTAAATATTTCAACATTATGTGTGTACATGTTTTGAGGATATTTTGTTATTTCCCATAAATATCCTATAAACATGATGATATAAAATAGTATTTCTTGTAATATGTCAGTATAGTGTAAACTTCAATTAAATGTCAGTTTGCCAATACTGAAGATTTTTCAAAATCAGGAATATATTGATAATAACTAAATAATAGCTTATTAATGTATCAGAGGCAAATGTTTACCTTTACCTTTTTTTCAGCTGGGCTTGAGAATTAAATTGACATCAGACAGATTAAAGGAGGAAAGCATACACACTGATAAGTTTTGCATGACACGGAGCCCTCATAAGCACTAAAGACCCAAAGAAATGGTGGAACCTATATTCTTTTATAGTACCTTGAATAAAGAGAGACAATCATGGAAAAGTAAATTATCATGTCAAGAAGCTAAAGGAAGATAAGTATTATTTTAATAAATTCTATTTTATAGAATTCTTTATATAAAATGTTCTTGGTATCAACCTCTTGTCCTTGATGACAAGAATGTTACTTTCCTCCTGGTACATGAGGATGTTTTTCACAAGGGAATTTCATCTTTTGCTTTGAAGGATAAGAAGAGAGTGGTTGTTTTTTCTTTAATTGCTGTTTTTCAAGGGCCTTTAACTCAAAATAGTCCTATGCCAAAGTGGCATATTTGGGATGACATATTCTGCCACCCTTCATCAGTAAGCAGTGAAAGACATCTGTATTTCCTGATTTATAGCAGAATATTAAATTTTTTTCTAAAAATGTTATAGATATGAGATATAGAAAAAAAATGAGGTTTATTCCCAATTACTAAGTTTAGTTATTTTTAAAGCAAAACCATTTATAATTAAAATTTATTTTTCTACTATTACATTTAAGTAAAAATTTATTTTAGACTATGTAACTTTATTCTACTAAAGGGTTACTCTTGCTTTTGTATGAATATATTTTATTTTGAAATTATGATTAAAATGAAAGATTTCAGTTGTTAATGTTGGAAATATAGTTTATACCATATATTTATTTAAAAAGAGCTATAGTGGGAAAAAATATTCTATTTAAATGAAACCTAGTGTGTCTATCATGAAGAAAATGAACAGATAGAGGCCTTGTTTTCTGAAAATGGAACAAGGGCCAAAGTTTGCAATCATATTTATAATATTTCTTAAAACTTCAGTTTAAAAGTATATAATAAAAAACATTATAAAATGGTCATCTACAGAGTTTAACACTACCATATATTAATTACACATATCAATAATTTATTAAAGCATTCTACATCATTATTTTTATAATATTTAAATATGTCTAGATATATATCACCAGTATTTGAATGATGATGTCATCATTGTCTCACTGTATAATATTTGTCTTTGGCGGATAAAGAGAATAATTTAACTCAATAATGTCCACTATGTTGAAAAAATTATAATTAACTTTTTACTCAGAATGGGCAATCCTGACATCTGATTAATATCATTCCCCTTTCTTTATACTCTTGACTAATCAATCACTCCATACACAGAAGTTCACATATATATAAAATGAACAACATGAATTTTTCATACAAAAGCCAGTCTGAAGACAATGCTAATAGAGTGAGCAAGAGGCAAAGAAGAAAGAAAAAGGAGAGAAGGAAAAATAAGGAGAGGAAAATGGAGAGTAAAGAAGAAAACACAGCTCTAACAATCAATTAACTGAAGAATAATTTGCATTTCAACAGTCAGTGTCTCCATGAAGTACTCTTTCATATTACATCCAATCACTACGAGACTTTCAACAGAAGTCCTGTTCTTAGTGTTCCTGCCTGGTAAAATCTCCAGGGGGAGGAAACAACCTAAAACTCTCACTGATAAGGGCCCTGCCAGTATTCACAGTTTCCAGTGTTCTTGGGTGTACCTTCAGCTACTCCCTCTGAACCTTATCCTCTCTCCCATAAATGAGTATTCTTGCCTTTATACATCAAGTACAGTAATCCTCCCTTATCAGTGGGGAATATGTTTCAAGACCCCCAGTGGATGCCTGAAACCGCGGATAGTACTGAACCCTATATATACAATGTTTTTACTTCTACATACATGTCTATGATAAAATTTAAACTACTCTTGTGCTTTGCGGCCATTATTAAGTAAAATAAGGGTAATTTGAATACTCTTATTGCATTGTCATACTGTGAAAGTCAATCTGACAACTGAGAGGGCTAAGTGACTATGTAGCTAACAGGTGAAGAGTGTATACAGCATGGATACGCCAGACAAAGGGAAGACTCACATATGAGGCAGGACAGAGCAGACAGGGCAAGATTTCATCACACCATTCAGAATGGTGAACAATTTAAAACAGGCATTGTTTATTTCTGGAATTATTCATTTAATATTTTTGGACCACCATTGACCATGGGCAACTGAAACCACAGAAAGTGAAACTGCAAAACTGCTACTGTAAATAGAAAGGAAAAAGACATTCCTAGTAAATTAGTTTCTCACAGATGATAATTGAGAATAATGTAACTTTTCTATCCACTCAGCTATTGTCAGGGGGGAAAAAGATATATGCACCTTACTCTTCAGGAATGCTATGTCTAGAGAGTACATTATGATTTAAAACAATTTTGCAGTGATATGAATTAGATTCCTTTTTTGCATAAAACAAACCAAAACGAAGTTAGCAGTTGTTATTTGCTAAAAATCCCAAGAATGTTTGACTTTGTACTCCATGAAATTTATGTTTTTCTCTATACTTCCCATGTTTTTAGTAAGGACATAAAATGTCATATGCATTTTATCCTGCTTCTAAACAAAGTTATTATAAAATATTTGAAAATACAATGTAAACAATTTGATAAGTTATAAGACTAAAAGTTTACTCCAAAACTTTAAATTATAATTAACATTATGCCCTTTTAAAAAGTTGTACCTATAGCTAACTTCTAGAATTGCATCTGTGATAAAAAGAAATGTGCTATTTTTTATGCAAATCCATCTGTTCAAAATACAAAATCAATTAGAACATTGTCATGTTTTCTTTATTTGAAATTCTCAAATAAATTATTTTATACTTGTTTTCCCAGCTATTTTAAATCAGTAATTGTTAAATAACAATGGGTAAGAGCAATGCAACTTCAAGTTCAGAGAAAAACTGCTCAGGTTTCAAATAAACCATTTGTCAGCTGTGAAACTTCCATTACATTACTGAACTCTTCAACACTTTAGCTGTCTCACATGTAATAGTTGAGAGATCAAATGACATAAGGCATGTAAAGTGCTTAGCCCACACTGCATGGCATATTACTTGTTCAACGATATTTGAAGGCACCCTTATTATTACTTTAAATGTAAAATGTTGAGACACATATGATGAATATAAAGATACGAATGCACTTTTCTTCTTACCAAAAGCAACAGAGGGTTCTTGCACAATTAAGACCCAAGCATTTTAAGGATATTTAATTTCAGAATCAATTTGATGCTGTTGAACCACGATATGAAATCTCATTCACGATAAGAAATTAACGTCACATTTCCTCTCTCTACTAAGTCAATTTGAAACAATTCTTTGGTAAAACAATAAAAAAATAAACTTTGGGAAAATGTGTAGAGAATATATATATATTTTATAAATATATGTAATCACATTTTTCTTATTTTAAAAATTGATGAATATTTAGGGATACTAGCAACCTAGCATTCGGAAAATATTAAATCCAGAAAATGTTGGAGATGTTAAACCCTGCAATCCCTACTCTAGTATAAAACCTTAAAGACTTTCTCTTCAGAATATTTTCTGAAGCTAAGTAGTTGTTTTAAGTATTCTACTTTAGGTTAGGTCCTACAGTGAATTATTGAGAAACTGTTGTGTTTGACCAATTTATCTGATACTTTCTTCATTAAACTCTATCATTTTTTCTCTCTCGCTAGGGAAAAGATCCATTCCTTATCAATTATTGCTCTCAATACACTATTACCCTATCGATTTATGAATTATAATTTCAAACATATATACTCTAATTTCTACCAGATATCACATCATCACATCTGCATAAATAGAGCTCTAGAACTAGGCAAATGTTGTGGCATTTTTCTGGCAAGAACTTACCAAAAGATTGTTGAAATCGAAATTGAAAGTCAAATTATTTTTCCCCACATAAAGTCCCTCTCTCTCTCTCTCTCTCTCTCATTCTCTCATTTACACACACACACACACACACACACACTATAATAGTGTGATAATGTAAAAATCAAAAACAAGAAGGCTGTCATGAATATGTTCATGCAAATGATCTCATTCTATAAAACATTCAAAGCCTTCAATCTTGTCCAATGGGGTTCCAATTAAGTTCCTGAGAATGACAATAAAGTCCTTGTATGACCAGTATGACACTAAATGTTCAGTGCACTAGTGTCAAAAACATTTCAAAGTCAAATGAACTACAAGGTAAATTCATATTTAGATAAATAAAGAGAATGTAACAATCCATCATGCAGAAATGCAATTAATTGTGCTGCATGCGTGAAGAAGGTCAAACACATTGTTGGCTTTTGTCAGCCTTTTGAAGACACTGAAAATTCCACACCACCTAACTTAACCAGGGCCTATTTCCTTATAATATTATTAAATTTACATTACATGTTACACTATAATTCCCTGTAATATAGCTGACACTATTGATAATATTTTATGTATTTATAAGGAAAATAATATTTTCTAAAACAATTGGGATGGGATAAACTAGAAAATGTGTAGAGCTTTTCTATTGTTCCATCATTTTAAAAATTCTCTCTTTCTCTCCCTTCAGTATTGACTTATAACTTTCCCCGTAGGTTCTTTTAAATATATCATGTTGAAACTAATAGATGTAGTATTCAGTAAATAAGTGATATACAGTGTTAGTTTCTAGAGAACTATATTAGAAAAATTGAACTTATTATCTGATTTTCCAGAAGACATTCTGTTGTTGAACAACCCTACTTAATAAATGTGAATAAATCTATGTATGTTTTACATCTCAAACAGAATATTAGAAAATCAGTCAATAATAAAAGCAAACAGTAAATATAAATTATATTGTAGGAGACACTATATCTATTTCATATACATAATACTTATACAATATAATACTGATGTTTATTATTATATTATATTAACTTAAATTTGCTTCTAAGAAACTGAGGTCTTCTGTGTATCCCTATCTAACCTAGCTGATAGTAGTAACTTGAAGATAAGATCTGGAAACAGCCCAAATGTCCATCAGTAGAGGAGTAGATAAAAAAGCTGTGGTACATTTACATAATGAAATACTATGCAGCTATAAAAAAGAAATATTTCTTACCCTTTGACACAGCATGGAGGGACCTGGAGAGTATTATGCTAAGCAAAATAAGCCAGTCGGAGAAAGACAAGTATCACATGATCTCACTTATATGTAGAATGTAATGAACAAAATAGATCCAGAGACATGGAAGCAGGGAACAGAGTAATGAACCTCAGAAGGAAGGGGGTGGGAAGAGATAAAACAAAGAACTCATATGCATATATGCATAAACAGTGGACACAGACAATAGTATGGTGAAGGCAGGGAGTCAGTGGGGGGAAAGAGGGGACATCTATAATACTTTCAACAATAAAAATAAATTTAAAAAATTAAAACAATAAAAAAGTACTAAAACAGGACTTAATATGCCAAAGTTCATTTAATGATGTATATTATAATCTAGACATCAAAATTAGCATTAATCCATCTCTGTAGATACATCAAGGAACAGGCAAGTAGGTTCAGTACTTTAATGCTTATTTTTTTTTTTGATATTCTTATCTTTATGATCTACAAACATTAATATTTCTTGGACACATGACCAAGTTTGACTTTTTAATGTTCCAGTTGCCTAATTTATACATGGCAAGAAATTAAGCTCCTATCAGAAATGTAAAGGATATAAAAAAATAATGTGGGGAATAAAGATTTCTTTAAAAGATAAGTCATATAATATCAAGTTATGCAAATAAAATCTACACGTAGACTGAGAAATATTGAATACATCTAAGGTACTCTTAAGATTGTGGATTCATTCCAAGTGCAATGCCTTTGGATGAATGTCATATTTACAACAATTAATAGGGAATAGAAGATACTTCTACAGTACTCATGTTCTGGCATTATTTATTTATTTGTTTTCTTTTTAAAATACTTAATATTGTAAACTGTGTCACATTTTTTAAAGTGTTTAAATAATAGATATTGAAATTAATAATTGTGAAACATGTTCCCAAAAGGCCCTCTATCCTTTGTTAAGGATATGATATTGTCATAAATGAAATTTTGCATAATATGTCATATAATCATATTAATAAATAGATTGATGTATATTTATTTAATCCCTATGGCCTTCCTGTTTCTTTTTTCTTTGAGTACTCATTTAAATCAGGAAGAAATTGGATGTTCTAGAATAAAACACACATAATCATATATCATTTAAACTTTTATGAACTTTAAGGGGATGTCAAAAGGAGACATATAAGTTGCTTTTGAGACAGAACATATAATTTAAAATATAACTTTTTATGAAAGAGTTTTATAAATTCTACCATATAATGTAATATTTACAAATCCTAAAGGACCACATTTAATGTAATTTTAAAAGATTATTTTATTTTTTAAAATTTTTAATCCAATAGATAATTACACTGTAAATTCAAGCTTGCATATTTTGCAAATTGCAGACCAAGCCAAAATTACAGCCTTAAAGTAGTTGAAACATTATTGATGGTTGTGCATTAAACTGAATTTACTTTTATAAGATACATGTCATGTGTACTTAATCTATGCATGTCTTAAAAAACAACACTTTGATATCAATCCAGGGAAATTGTTTCAAAATATATTTGAGTACCAACTGAAGCCTGCCATTTTAATATAGAAAAACCCATATTTTGGTATACAAACTGTTAAATACAATTTCAAAACTTGTTCATTTGGGAATATTAGGTGTTTAAAACTTTGTACTAACCATTGTCTCATTTCAAGATGCTTTTTTTTACCTAAAATCTCACTGAAATAGATAAAGAATATAAATCTGGGGGATGGTCTATCAGAAGCTGGACACAGATGATTTTCATTGCACAATCTATAATTGAATACAAGAATATGAAGATTCAACTTAAAATCAAGTTTCCTGCTATCCTGAACCAAGGCATGTAAACCTCAGAAGGTCAGGACAGCGGGAGCTATGACTGACTTCATGAAGATAATGGGCACTGTGTTTTTTATAGGCCATGCAAAATGACCTCAAACAGGAAATCATTCCAAATACAGAAGGGATGTGTAATATACATATTTGTCAAACAAGGGAAAACATACTTTTTACAACACTAGATTGTAAGGGGAAGGTATAGTAGATTGTCAAATATTTCCTTTTCTCTCTATCACTAATAATTCAAGACCTCACTTAAAGCAAACCCAGAAAACAAAGTATTACAAAGGAGAATTTGTAGAGGGGCATATAAAAATTCACTCACCAGAATCCACAGGTGGAACTTTTAAGGTAAAATGGTCTAAAATCTGTGAACTTCCTTGTAAGTAACTAAAATATCCTAAAAATACACCTTACTTCAACTACCCACTTGGAACACAACCTGACAAAAAGAAGTTATAACAATATTATTATTATTATTTTACTAAGAAACATTATATAATATCATTGTTATATTGTACATTAATTATATATTCACACATATATATTCATATTTATGAATAATTAACCAGGAAAGAAATGAATAAAAACCTAAAAATATATCTGACAAATCCATCAACCCACCTACAATTCTAATTCAGGAGAGAGACTTATAGCTGTAAAAAAGAAAACAAGACTTAGTTGACATTCTGCTGTGCTGCCAAAAGAGATTCCACCTTAATGACCAACAAATTTCTTTTCCATAGCTGTAGGAATATCGACTCTTATGGCTTGCAGCTATACCCTTTCTGGAAGTCACTGTTTATCATATGGAGCTGTCTCTCCTAAGATTATGCCCAATATCTAGGGCCACCCTTTATCCAGTGATTTATTGCTGAGGAGGTACAATGGAGCTATCCACTTTTGACAATTCAGGACATCCCTTAAATATGATCCTGGCTTAAAAGCTCTTTGGGGGAAAGTAGCTACATATATTATTGGTATTTCTATATAGCAAGTCTGTCTCTTTGCGTGTGTTTATCAAATGATTCAATCACATTTATATCAACCCAAATTTATGGATATTCATTTTATAATTTGGATATTTATTTTATAACAGATACTCAATTTGTAAATATAATCCAATACAATGTTATTTATTTTGGTGTTCAAATTGCTCCAGTTTTAGCCATCGGGAGCTCTATCATCTGGCGTCTTGCATCCTTTGATATTCTCTTACCCTTTTGCATCTGAGAATTCCCTTACTTTTGGGGACAAAATGACCCTCCAAGTTTATCTTGCATATATTTTGTTCAGCCCTGGAATAACCCATTTTTCCTAGAAGCTATGGTTTCTTTCATGAGAGAATGGTATTAGAAACCAACTTCTAACTGTTATGTTCATTGCTACTGGTGTCACAGTGTCCAGACCTACTAATCCATGTATATACACATATCTATAACTATTAATGTATTTCTTTAGTTGTATATATACATATACATATGCATATACATATACATATACATTAGACATGAGTTCATTTTTGTTTTGTTTTTTGCTTAAAACAAAAATTATTTTACCTGTATTTGCTCACAGTTGTGTGAGTCGGTATTTGGGCTGGGCTCAGGTGAGTGGATCTTCCGCTGGAGTTCATCTTGCTGCCTCCAACTCTAATCCACTACCACATGGTTCATACCAGCCTCTCCTCCTCCTTTATCTGTTACCTTTTTTGACAACAATGAAACAGCTGACTTCCACTATCTTTTCTTCACTTATTTATTTTTTCAATATCATATCTATCTTAAATCTCCCCATGCTCGCAGTGGCCATGCCACTCTGTCGAATGACCTGTTCCCAGGTGTGACTTACAAGAAAGTACCTTCCCTATTTCACCCAGACTTTACTGGGCATGTCTATAATATTTGGCCTTTCCTTTGCTCCTTCCCAGTTATTAATAACTGGGTTATTACAATAGTATCAGTGTTATTACTTATATTTATTTCTTTGTGCATGTGTAATTTAGGGTAAGGGACAGAGAGGGCTAAAAGATTAAAAATAGAACAAAAAGATTACTATTATTCTACTTTTAAAAATGTGTGTTACTACATCAAATGAATAAACACTTTCACAATGCCCTAATTTTTCATAATAGAATTTCTTAAAATGTATATCTAAAAAGACATACTTATTTTTGGCAAATGTTACGTATTTTTAAGATGTCAAATGATACAAAACTATCAAATTCCGGTAGGTGGTAGGTGGCAAAAGCAAATTTAAATATTGTAATTTTTCTTTCATATTTTCACATTTATCTCCTCTTTTCATCTGAAAATATCCTGTTATTGGTATTCTGTTTCTCTTTTTATTTATCATGCATTTATCATGCATCTAAAGTAGAACACAATTATTTTTTTGTAAAAGTGCTTAGAATTTTAAAAAAAATATCTGTTATCATTCAAAATCAGGCCTCTTAAATTCTTGCTATATTTCTCAAGTGTCCTATTAACTGTCCCAGCTCCTTAGTTCAACCTACTCACTACTACATTTCAAATAAATATTATGATGAAAAGTACATAACAAGATATATACCCTTTTAATATAATTGTAAGTGTATAGTGCAGTTTTGTTAACTATAAACACAATATTCTATAGCAGATTGCTAGAACTTTTAATTCTTACATGCTAGTTAAACAGTAACTCCCATTTGTCCTCTCACCAGCTACTGGCAACCAACATTCTATTTTCTACTTCAATGAATTTCACTACTTTATGGAAGTCATGTAAATGGAATCATGAAGTATTTGTCCTTCTCAGACTGGCTTATTTTACTTAGCAGAATGTCCTCAAGATTCATCCATGTTGTAGCATATGACAGAATTTCCTTTTATATTTATGGCTAAATAAAATTCCATTATATGTATACCGCGCATTATTTAATCCAGCCATCTGTCAATGTACATCAGTGTCATTTAGACTTCTTAGCTATTGTGAATATTGGTGCAATGAGCATGGAAGTGCAAATATCCCTTTCAAGGTCATGATATCAAGTCCATTGGAGAAATATCCAGAATTGGGATTGCTAAATCATATGGTACTTACATTTCTAATATTTTGAGGAAGTTCCAAACTCTTTTGCATAGTGGCTACATCATTTTGCATTTCTCCTAACAGTGTACAATGGTTCCATTTTCTTCACACCTTCACCAGCACTTGTTTGTTTGTTTGTTTGTTTGTTTGTTTGTTTATTTGATAATGGCCACCCTAATAGATATAAGGTGTTATCTCATTCAGGTTTTGATTTGCTTTTCCTTCATGAGTAGTGATCTTCAGTATCCTTTTATATACCTACTTGCTAGCTATCTGTATGTATTCTTTGTAAAAATGTCTATTCAAGTCTTTTGATAATTTCTATTGAGTTATTTGTTTAGTTTGCTAATGAGTTGACTGAGTTCCTTGTATCTTGATTATTAACCTCATCCCAAATTTGGCTTGAAAATAAATCTTTTTTACCACTCCATAGATTACCTTTTTATTCTACTGATTTTTCCTTTGCTGTGTATGAACAGAAGCTTTTTTGTTTGATAACTTCTCATGTGTCTATTTTTGCTTCTGTTAGCTGTGCTTTTCATGTCATACCAAAGAAACCATTGCCAATACCACATCATGAAGCTTTTTCTCTGTTTTCTTCTAGGAATTTCACTATTTCACATCTTACTTTAAGTCCTTAATCCATTTTGACTTGATAATTGGGCATGGTATATGATGAGGATTCAATTTCATTCTATTACATGTGAATATCTAGTTTTCCTAAAACCATTTGTTGAAGAGACTATCTTTTCCCAATTGTCTACTCTTGGAAACCTTGTCAAAAATCAGTTTACCATGTATGCATATGTTTTTTCTGGGCTCTCTATTTTGGTTTATATGTCTATCATTTTGCGATAATCATACTGTTTTAATTACTGTGGCTTTGCAATAGGTTTTAAAACCAGGAAGTGGGATTAAGAAGTACAAATTGCCAGTTATAAATATAGTCACAGTATTTAAACTGCAGAATAAGAAATGTAGTCAATAATAATATAATAACTACATATGGTGCCAGATGGGTACTAGACTTACTGAAGTGATTATTTCGTAAGGTATATAAATGTCTAATCACTATGTTGTATACCTGAAACTAATATGATATTATATGTCAACTATAATTGAAAAATAAATTTTAAAATTAAAATTAAAATAGAATGTGAAGTCTACAGCTTTGTTGTTCTTTCTTAAGACCATATTGTCTATTTGGGGTCTTTTTAAATTCCATACGAGTTTTAAAAGTATTTTTTGTATTTCTGTGAAAATTTCCATTGAAAGCTTGATAGAGATTGAAATGAATCTGTAGACTGCTTTGGGGAGTATTGACATTTTAACAATATTAACCATTCCATCCATGAACATGAGATATCATTCCATTTATCTCTTCTTTAATTTCTTTTAGCAATGTTTTATAGATTTTAGTCTATAAGGTGAAGTTGATTCTTAACTATTTTATTCTTTTTGATGCTGTTGTGAGATTATCTTAAGTTTTTAATAACTCATTGTTAGTTTACAAATATGTTTATTTTATATCCTGCAACTTTGCTGAATAGGTCTGTTAATTCTAATAGTTCTTTTTGTGGAGTCTTTGGGTTTTTTTCTACATATTACTTGATGGCATCTGATGACAGAGATCATTTTACTTCTTCCTTTCTGATTTGAACACCTTTAATTTCTTTTACTGGCTTAAATGCTCTAGCTGGGACTTCTGATACTATGTTTAATGAAAGTGGCAAATGTAGGCATTCTTGTCTTATTCCTGGTGTTAGAGGAATAGCTTTCAGTTTTGTGAACTTGTCATATATGGCCTTTATTATATTAAGATAATTTCTTTCATTCTAGTTTGCTGAGTGTTTTATAATAAAGGGGTGTTGAATTTTATCAAGTGTTTTTCTGCACCTATGAAACATGTGTTATGTATACTTTGTTCTGTTAATGTAGTGTTTCATATTGATTGATTTCCGGAGGCTGAATTATTCTTTCATCCCAGTTATAAATTCCTCTTTGTCATACTGTATGATCTTTTTATTGTGTTATTTAATTCAGTTTGCAAGTATTTTGTTGATTTTGCATCTATGTTCATCAGGGATATTGGCCTGGGGTTTTCTTTTCTTATGGAGTCTTTTTTGCTTGTAATATTAAGGTATTTCTGTCTTTATAAAATAAATGTGGAAGTATTCCCTCTTCAAGTTTTGGAAGAGTTTGAAAAGGATTGGTGTTAATTTTTTAAATGTTTGGTAGAATTCACCAATGAAGCCCCATCTGGCCTTGAGCTTTCATTTGTTGGGACACTTTGGATTACTGATTCAATCTTACTAGTTCCAGAAGCTTAGTGATTCTTTTTATATATTCTATCTCTTTGTTGAAATTCTCATTTTATTCATGCATTGTTTTTTTTCTGAGCTCGTTTTTCTTGAGCATCTCTATGATGATAATTTTGAATTCTTTGTCATTAATCAACATACCTCTGTTTCTTTAGGGTTGGTTTCTGGAGATTTATATTGTACCTTCCATTTGTCCATCTTTCCCTGTTTCTTTATGTTCCTTATTACTTTGTTTTGGTATCTGTGTATTTGAATAAATAGGGACTGGCTTGGTGCAGGGAAAGACTTCTACCAATTAGCCTAAAGATTCTGGGGGCCTCTCAGACTTTTTCAGTGGTGAGTCTTCTCTGGACTTGTGCATCTAGATACTTAGAGTTATTGACCAATCTTTTTTTTCAGGTGCTTTTAATCTGTTGCTCCCTTTGCTGTCTGTCCACTATACCGTCGTGCACATCATCTTGTTCTCAGTGGCTCCCGGGCACCTAGAGTATACTCGGTCCTGTCAGTGCCCAGATTGGTTAAACAGAAACAAGTCTCTTGGGCAGCACCCTGAAAAGTCAGAAGATTTTATATATAGTCCAGTTTTCTTTTACTCACCCCAGGGTTAAATTGCAGGGGTGGGGTGGGGTGTAAGTATCTTCCTGATCATGGGGATTGACTATGTTTAGAGACTATTGTAGGAAGGTGCCATGAATTTTCCTGCCAGCTGCAATGAAACTAATTTTCTTTTAGGTATAGGAGCCTCTTAACTGGTTTCTGAATTTCTTACAAAAAATAACTGTTCTGTGTATTGCTGTTCAAATGCTGCCTTCATGGAAGAAAGTAGGGTTTGGGGCTTCCTATTCTAACATCTTGCTAATGTTCCAGATTAATATTTTAAAGCAAAATGTTTTCAGGTCTTCATGTCTTTCTTGATAGGCTATACATTTTTCTCTAAATCTTAGTTATAAAATTTCATAGATTTTATAAATAGATTATAAAATTTAATTCTTAGGAAGAACATTTAATATTTAATATTACTTTATTAGTAATCTGGCATTCCAGTTTCTCCATAGCATCCATAGTATATAATTATTCAGAAATAATTCTCATACTACCCCTCAGACACAATAAATTAAACACAATCTAAGAAAATGATTCTGCTAAATGTTTCCCCAAAACATGTTTATTCTAATTTCCACATTTTTGTTCATGTTATTTTCTTGTATAAATCTCCTTTCATAAATTACTCTATTATATAGTTTTCTTATTTGGACTCAATGATGTATTTAGGATATTTTCATCAAGGTGCAAAACCACAGTAATACCTCCTTAGCTAATCATTTTTAGGATACAATGTGTTAACAGTGGTTTCCAAATTTATTTGCTCTGTAATGCTAAATAATTTTTGAAAATCGATATTTCTACTTCACACAATTTCATGCTGATGGCAAAAAATAAACACATAAAAATTAGCTTACATTTAAATTGTCTAATATTTTTCGATGTAATATGTTAATATTTTTAATGTAGTTCTCAATAGTTGAAGGTGTTTGCATTTAAACTCTAACACTTTAGGTCGTAATAATAATAATAAAAAAATATGCAGACCAATTTTCTTTACTTTAGCTTTGCATACATATACATAAACTTTTTTAGACTCCTCAAAATAATGTGAAAATATAATTGTCATTTTGCCATTTTAATACTTTTGCTAAATTATTTCCTAAATTCAAAGTCTTTTAGTCTCAATCATAATTGATCACCTGGAAGCATTATAAGCCACAGGATACAGTATTCATCTGGGTATCTAACTACACAAACATCTGTTAGGTTATAAATCCAGGCATAAATAGATCATCAAATTGATTCATAAGTTACATAGGGGACAATCTTATAACCCAAAAAGTTAAATATCTAGCCAGTGTAGAGGTACCCAGAAACAATTTATTATCAATAAAATTAATGAGTACAAATACAAAAGCAGGAGGAGAATTTGATATGAAGCAATTTAACTGCAGTATATTAGGGCATAATTTAATTGGGTTTATGTTTTGAAGACAAGTTATATAAAACAATAGAACATGAGGAACAGATTTTTAAATGTGAGATATTGTTTATTTTGCCTATTATTAGAGCATGTGTGGCCTCCGCTGTTACTTCAATAATTAGGAATATCATTAGGAATTTAGTAATTACTATAACAAAATATATAATATATAAAGGGAATTGTTCTTCTGTTTTAGAATATTAAATGTCAAAATAAGGTCTCTATTTTCAAAATTACAGAAATTACTGCTTTGACGTTGAATATATAAGCAAAAGTAAAGTGAAAGTTTTGAAGAGACTAATAAAAAAACCAGCATGGACAAGTTAGCATAGACTTCTCAATCCCTGCCATCTCTCATCCTCCAACAAACAAACACCACTGTAAACCATGGAAATAATGTGAGATGAAGACAATGGAGTGTTCAGGAAAGTAGGAGGAAAAAAGACACTTTGGTTAGAGACCCCAGAACTGAAGGAACTACTTTCAGGCAGTCTCTTATCCAAAGGCAGAAAGCCCAATGTCTCCTAACTCTCAACTAGCAACAAAAGGTGGCTTAGGTAGGCTCAGTCCTTCATCAAGATGAATAGATATCCTGAAAAGCCCAAGGGTACCACCAAGAGAAATCAACCAAAAGTCAAGCTGACAAAAAATCAGCCAGAAGTACCCTATTCCAACAGACAGCAGATGGCCAAGAGGCAACAACAAGGGGAATTCCACCACTATAAGAACCTGGCTAGAAGTGCTTTGTGAACCTAATGGCCCTTTTCCCCAATTAGAGACACAAAAGCAGTTGGGCAATTTCAGTAGAAGGAATATACCACTACAAGCAGTCCCCATGGACCATAGAGTCCCATTCCCCATCTAGAGCTATTTAGTAGCCTGACAAGATAGGTAGTTAGGATACCACCAGAGCAAGTCTTTATCTGAACAGGTCAAAGATTTCCTTCTGCCTCTGAGAGAAAAGAGACCTCCAGGAGATCCAGACATGGCTGATTCCTTCACAGTAAGAACCAGGTTGGGGATGCATTCTTTGTCCCTGCAGACAGAAAATTTCTTGGTTCACCAAGATCCATCAAACATCAGGGCCTAAGGAAACAACTTTCACCATGTCAAAAAGTACAAGCAGTGAACAATGGGAACTCCAGCTGGAAGAGTGAAACCAAGGAGACCAGAGCAGCACAGCAAAAGTTTTGACATCAAATTATTGAAACTCAGGCCAAAAAAGTAGGCCAGTTCTAGTGTGATAAATCTAAATAAGATGACTGTCTTCTAAAATGGAACAGTTCAATTGTACCCAGAATCTCTTAACATATTAGACAAAATATCCTAAATAAAATTGGAAGTTATTCATTATACAAAAACCAAAACCAAAACCAGAAATGTCACAAGTTCAATGAGGAGAGATAATCAACTGACACCAAATCAGAGACAAATCAGATATTCAATTTATCAGGCAAGTCTTTTAGAGCAGTCATCATAAAAAATATTTCAACAAGCAATAACAAATTCTCTTAAAACAAAATTTAAAAATAAAAAGTCACAACAGAGGAATAGAACTTATAAAAGTTAACAAAATATACATAGAACAAATTTCATTGGAACTGATAAAAATTATTTAGAATTTGAAAATGGAAAAATATAGTAAAGGAAATCACAAAACTCAGTTGAGTGGTTGGGAGAGAAGATAGAATCAACGAAGTTCAGAAACGATTAATAACATTTATTCAAACTAAACAACAAATAAAAAGTAATTAAACACAAAAAAAATTGACCCTCTGGAATCTGTGGAACAATTGAAAACAACCAACATTCATATGATTCGAGTTCCAGTTTGAGGGGAAAAAAATAGTGAGATGGAAAGAGTATTCAAAAATGTAATTGCTAAAAACACTCCAAATTTGGCAAAAGATGTAAACATATATATTTGAGAATCTACAAGAAGCCTTGAATAAGATAAACAAAAACAAGGCAACACCATGACATGTCATAATTAAACTTTTATAAGCTAAGACACAGAAAGAAATCTGGAATGCAGGCGAGAAAAATGACACATTGCATACAGGGGAACACCAAAGTCAATGATACCATAACTGAATCAGTGAAAGGAGAAAACGACACATCTTTCAAGTGCTAAAAGTAAATAACTCAATCACAATTTTTATATCTGGCTGCTATGGTTTAAACGTGAGTGTCCTCCCAAAGTTTGTTTGTTGAAATACTAATGCCCCATGTGTCAGTGTGTCCCCATAGGCAAGTTAATGAGATTGATAAGGCTCAAGAGAACTCCCATGTCCCTTTCCACTATGTGAGGACACTGCATTCTGTAAGAGGGTCTTCACCAGAACCCAACCATGTGGCCACCCTGATTTTGAAGTTCCAGCTTCCAGAAACGTGAAAAAGAAATTTTTGTCATTTATAAGCCACCCAATCCGTGGTGTTTTATTAGAGACGCTTGAGTGGACTAGATAATGGCACAAACATCTTTTAGCAATGAAGAACAGAAAAAAAAATATTTAGAAATAAAATAAACTAAAATAATTTGCACAATTTTTTCCCAACATAAAGTTTACAACTAGTTCTTAAAGAATGGCTAAATTTTTTCTTCAGATAGAAAGTTAGCAAAAAAGAAATCTTGAAGCATCAGGAAGAAAAAAAATCATAGAAAATGCAGAAATATGTGTAAGTAAATATCCTTGTCTATATAAGTTTTTAAAATATCTGATAAAGTAAAAATTACATTATCTGTTATACAACATAATATTGAAAAACTTGGAAAATTAAAGGGACTTAAATGGAAGTAAGTTTCCTACACTTCACTCCAAGTGGTAAAACATTGATAGATGCCAGTAGGCTGTAGTAAATCAAATATGTATATGTTATATCTAATAAAACTAGGCAAAGCAATGCCCTCAAACACCCTAAAATATGTCAAGATAGAATTCTAAAAATATTCAAGTAACTCATAGGAAGGCAAACAAAGACAAATGAAGAAAATAAGAGAAAAATGCTTCATAAAATGTCAGACTTAATACCTAACAGATCAACTATTACTGAACACAAATGATCTAAACATAGAAATTGAAAAGCAGAGATTGACGTAATGAGTTGAAGAATAAATAAATAAACAAATAAATAATAAAACCACATCATCTTGTTACTTATAAGAAGATCACTTCAAATTGAGCAACATACATAGGTATTACATAAAAGGATAAAAAATTATATACCATAAATATATGTATTGCAAAGGAAAAACATAAGTGACTTGAGGGAAGAAAAAGCAGGCTTGAGAGCAGAGAAAATTACTACAGACAAAAGGGACATTACATAATAAAAGAAGAATCGATTCACCAGAACTCCTAATAATCTGAAATGAGCAAGCAGCAAAAGCAGAACTTCAAACCATGTTAAGAAAAGACTGATAAAGTTGAAAGGAGCAATAGACAAATCCACAATTATATTTGGAGACTTCCATTCCCTACTCTCAGCAAATAATAGAACTTGAAGACAGAAAAACAGCAAGGATATAGAAGAACTGAAAAATATAAATAATTTTAACAGTATTGAATTGACATATATGGAACACTCTACCCTGTAAGAGCAGAATATACTTTAAAATATAAAACATTGATTAAATACTCCATATCTTGAGAAATAAATGAAATCATGCAGAATATACTTTTCATCCCTAATGGAATCAAACTAGAAATCAATAACAAACACAAACAAACAAGCAAAATCAGTAAAAATCCCTAAACATTTGGCAATTAAAATCCACACTTCTAAATAATCAATAAATGGTGGTGAACACACAGTATAATATACAGATAATGAACTATAGACTTGAAAGCTATAAAATTTTATTAATGAATGTCACCCCCAATAAATTAAATAAATAAGTAAATGACCCAAGAATCAAAGATGAAGTTTTAAAGGAAATAAAGCATTTAAATAATTAAATTAAAATTAAAATGTATCACGAAAAATATGTGTGATGCAACTAAATCAATGTTGGGAGGATTATTTATACTATTAAATTCTAACATTCAAGAAAACAAAAGTTCTCAAATAATAATCTACATAACTTCAACACAAATTAAAGGAAGAGCAAAAATAAAAGGCTAAGCAAGTAGGAGGAAGGAAATTATAACGATAAGATTTTTCAATTTAACTGAGTTTAAAAAAGAAAGAAAAAATCAGTGAAACAGAATACTGGTTAAAAATCTCTACCTCATAAACTTAGATAGCTTGATACTATTTATATAAAATTTTGAAATGATAAAAGTATAGAGATAGAGAACAGATTAGTTGTTAGCAGCTATTAGGAAAGAGGGGAGGGAGAGTGGTGGACATGCCTTACAATGGCATGTTTTGTGTTTGGACTGTGTTGGTAGTCTCATGAGTGTACATAGGTGATAAAATTGTATAGAACTAAATACTCACACATACAAAAACTGAGTCGATGTAAAAACCTGCAATATGTGAAGAAAATTTCTGAATGGTATCAGTATCAATTTCCTGAAATATAGATATGCAAGATGTTAGTATTGGAAGAACTTGGGTAGAGGTTACATGAGATATCTATTTTTTTATGACTCCATGTGAATGTACAGTTATCTCAAAACAAAGATTTAAAAAGCACCATGAGCAAAGCTATAATACAAGTGAAATGAGTAAAACACCAAACTCAGCACAATATTTTGATCAAAATGAGCAGTATTGGCACATAGTGTCCAGATTGAATCATCATAATAACATCCTACAAATCAACAAGAAAAAAATTAATAGCAGAAATGGTAAAGTATATGTTTAGATAATTCATGTAAGAAGATATGATAATGGATAATAAATATATAAAAATAGGACCCATAAACATACCAGTTTCAACTCCTTACCACCAGCAAGGGGTAAAAAGGAATCCCTAAATATTCAGAAGTTCTGTCACTGTTGTATACATAGTATCTACAACAATATCTGCTTGATGGTAGAGACTACGTAGATATTCATAAATGAATAAACCTTCTATCTCATTAGTAATCAGAAAAATGTACGTTATGATAAGAACATATTTACATTAATTAGTTTGACATAGAATTGCAAAAGTTTAAGTTTGACAATATTAATGATGGTGAGTCTGTGATGGCATGGGTTCATGCTTCAAGAAAGTGTAGATATTAAAGTAATTAAACTAAGGCCAAGTCTTCATTAAAACTGGAAATATTTATACCATATAGTTGCTTCAGCAATTTCAATTCCTGGTATTGGCCAAAAATAAAAACTAGCACATGTATATAAAGAGACAAACAAAAATATTTTTAATATAATTTTGTTTTTAAAGAAACATAATTCAAAACGACTTGAACAATCATCAAAAGAGAAAGGTTAGATAGATATTTATGATGAAAAATATACAGCAGTTTAAATCAATATCTAGGAACTATATTTTACATTTATATACTTGTTTAGCAAGTACTTAATAGTGCCTAATATTTGTTAGACACTGTTCTAAGTAATCATAAATATTAACTTACATAATACTGATAAGCTTATAAGATAGATACAGTTTATCCTCACTTTGAAGGTGACAGAAATTCAGCAGATAAATTTACAAGACTTGTCTAGGATCACAGATCTAGTAAAAGTTGAAGCTGAAATCCAAACCCAGACCATCTGGGTCTTAACCACTTTCAACCATTATGCTCTGTTGAGACACACACACACACACACCACACAACACACACACACACACACACACACACACATACACACACAATCACATTGTTGAATATTATTAATACAGGATAGAATATTATTCACAAAGTTATATTATAAATGTTTACAAATATGACATTAAAATATTGTATATAGAGACATATTTATATTCCTGCATGTTAGTAATTTTTTTTAATAATGGAATAATATAAACCCAATCAGATTTGTGGTTATCTCTGAGAAACTGGAGAAGGAGCTGAGTTTGGGGGATAAAGTGAATCATAGCTACAGTTAAAGTTAAGTAGGTTAATTGACAATGTTCTTTTCTTTTAACATAAAGAAAGTAGGCCCAACAATTTCAGCCAGTGACCTTGCTAACTGCCTAGCTGATGCCCAGGGGAAGGAGCCAGATGAATTCTACCTATCCCTTCCATGATTTCAACACACCTAATCAGAATCTGCACCCACACTCTGTTTTCACTCGTTGAAGTAACCATACTCTCATCTAGAGCTAGTCTCAACAGGTATTTACTAAATCATGACCCTTTCATTTATAAAATAATTTTCCATCTTTGTTCTTTGTATTCTCATTCTTTAATCTTTACACATGTTTTATAATTATCCTTTTCATTTTAAAAATGTACACAGCATATAATGTTTTCCTAAGCTAAATAAACACCTTAGTTTTCAGATCACCAATATCTGGCAAAATGAATCATGAAATCAATGCCAGAATGCATTTCAGTGTTAAATTATTTCAAGAATATATAATAACTCACTGGAATGAGATAAGTTTCATAAGC
Source organism: Tadarida brasiliensis (assembly GCA_030848825.1). Lineage (NCBI taxonomy): Eukaryota > Metazoa > Chordata > Mammalia > Chiroptera > Molossidae > Tadarida > Tadarida brasiliensis. The sequence goes on from CM061266.1 coordinate 68,700,977, forward strand.
ATAAAATTATACCAAGAAATTATAATGAGCAATGCAGATATATATATATATATATATATATATATATATATATATATATATATATATATATGTTTTAAGTTACTATATTTATTAAACAAATAAAATAAATACAAGTCAACACTATCTGTTAATATATGCTAGGAAAACTGTTATACAGAATTTTTTAAAATCAAGGAGATAAAAAGAAAACAATAAAAACAACGTAAGTTGGACAAAGAACATGAGTAAAGAATAAGTAAATATTTTTTTACTGAAGTATTCAATCTCAATGGTATCAGACACAGACAAGTAAAGACTTCAAGGTCATGCTGCTACTAAGTACTGTAAGAAATCAAATCCAAGTCTGCTTGAGTCTAAAGTCCATGCTATAAATATCAACAGAGCAGAATTTTACCAGACTCACAGAGAAAATCCATATATTTATCTAGAGAGTTTCTAAAATACTTTCTAATATTTAAAGTTTTAGTAAAAACAATAGTTTATTTTAAGAAGACTAAAATACTGAAGTTATGTAGTAAATACTACCTTTATTTTTCTGAAATATTGGTAAGCCTTTCTTATAGATAATGAGAAGTTAAAGGGCAAAGTTGTGCTTCCTGCTTAAATTACCATTTCTATCTTGTATGTACAGCTATTTGATTTCTACTGAATCCTTCTCATTGCTTTTTAAATGTGTTCATGTCTCTCCATTAAGAAAAACAATGCAATCACTAGTTACCTAATCCCATTGCCAGTTTCCTCCCATGATAGTCACACTTTTTTAAGAGAGTTTTCTGTAAATGTAATTTAAAAAATAAAGTAATGAAATGAATCAACAAAATAAAGAGAGTTTTCTATTCTGGCTGTCTCCACCTCCTCATCTCCACTAACTTCTCAAATAAATGTCCGCAATGACTAGCAACAACATTCCTGGAATGAGCATTCACTAATGCCCCAACCAAGTTTACATCCCTAGCCACAGAAGACATTTTTCAGTCATCTTACTTGACCTCTCAGGAGAATCAACACTCAGTGTTCTTTCTTTCCTTGACACTATCCCATTCTCAATTCAGAGACAAAATAATATTCTGCTTTTCCACCTAATATTTAAGCACTGCTCTATTTACCTTTTACAGAACTCATCTTTTAATGGCACTTAAAAATTGAAATCATCCAAGTCTTCTATCACTTTGAACATTTTCCTTAGGGCATGCTCTCTATTGACTATAATTTTCTGATTATTTGAAACAAATGCACTTTTCCATTCTATGCTTCTGTCCATTCCAGATTCCCATATCCACTTTTTTAGTTATATCGGCTGTTATGTTTTTCTGGAGATAAATAAAAGAATATCCTTCTCATGTCTACTGAGTTGTGAACCAACTGAAAAACAGACAAAAACCAGGTAAATAGAAATTAAATGTCATTTCTTATTATTGATCAAGCTAGGTTGTAAGACGTAGATTAGATATACAGACAAATGACCTTGAGTTTTACAAATAAATCTGATGCCAGTGGAAATAGGGTTCTTCCGTGGAGTCACAAGAAAAGCATTTTGGGGACCCGCACATGGGAGGATGAGATGTGGTAGTAAGATTTACTGGAGCTGGGGTAAACACGAAGAACTGTCCCCCATTGCCCAGTGTCTCACCCACGACCAACTGGCTCAGCTCTGTCCCACTGTGGAAGTCCAGCCTTGTCTTAACCAAGCCCAGAAGAAGGACCAGGGTCCAGAAATACAGTGCCATTAGTTGGCATGTGCAGGGCATCCAAAGCTGCCCTGTAGTTCAGGTTAGTCCATGCCAAAGTCAGTCCAGCTCAGTCTCTGTCCCTGTCCAGCTAGCCTCATCTCTGTTCCCGCTGCACTTCACTCGGGGGGGGCTGTGCTGCTCCACCCAATCCCATGCTTAGAGCCCACCCAAGTTTGGGCCCACAGCTACTGGGCCCACACGGCTGCAAAGGAGAAAGAACATGGAAACAAACAGGCGAATGCGTGCTACCCAGTGGGCCTTTGTAAAGTATTAATTATATTATCTCGAGCTTGGAAAGGGGTAAGCTTCTTTCAAACTAACCCATTGCTTTCCTGATCCTTCTAGTCCTCTCCCTATCTTCCAGGCTTTTCCCAGCACTCTGTGGTCGGCATCTTGGCTCCTACTGCACCTGTGCTTAGCAAAGAAATGTCCCCTTTTTGTTTATTCCTCCCCACCCCATTGTAAAGGCCAGTGGACCTGCTGTACCTTGGGGAGATTGGAAAGCTGGTCCCTCCTCTCTACATGGGAGTGATGGAGGAAGGGTGTTAATGTCCTTGGTGGGGGGTTGGCTGGCCCTGGGGTATCTGAAGCTGTAACTTCCAGACTTAAGCCAGATTAAGTGTATCTTCCAGACTCAGTCAGGCCCAGCCATTCCAGTTCCCTTCTTTTTTGTTTACTCCTAGCTGCCTACCACTAACAAATCCATCTTTTTAGCAAGAAAACACTAAAAACTGAGGAAAGTGGCTCTTTCTCTCCTGTGGAGGAGTTAAAGGCTGAGAGAGAGGTCAGCAGTGATATTCAATCTGTGGTTCCTTAATTTAAAAGCAAAAGAAAGGTTTGCTTTTAACATTTCTTAGTTTTCTTTTTTGTTGTTATTATTGTTATTTTTTGTTATTGTTATTATATTGTTGTTGAATTTCTTTTTTTTTTTTTTTTGTTTTCCCCTTCATTTTCTGTTTGTTTTTACCATTTGGGCCTAGCTCTTTGGCCTATGCCACCCAAGCATATGCTGATTACTACAGGTGCTTCTTGATGTCCTGAGCCCCCTTCACCCCTAGAGGCAGAGTATTTTTAGCACACACATTTCTATTACCTTCATACTATTTGGAGTTTATAAAATTAACATATCCAGAACAAAATGAGACCTGATATAAAGGGATGCCTCTAGAGAGGTTAAACCTTCCAGATCCTTCTTGGTCTCGAATGCAATTATTGAAAGTGGTGTGGGAAGCTTTGCACTGTCCACCTAAGCCTGGCAATAATCATTGAAATTGGAATTTAGTGTACTACACAATTTATCATGGCCCACTGAAAACAAAGTACACTATTAAACGTTCTGTTTTCCTGTCTTTGTTTAGAACTTTCTCTTGCTGTAGCTTCCCTTGAAATACTAGGCCAAAATGCACATAATTGGCTTATTATTGAGATACACTGGCTTTCATATTACTGTCTCATCATCTCTTGAGTTTACTAAGGCTTTCTCCTGCTAAAAACTAGTCTGTCTTTATTTGTGAGGAAGAGGTCAGAGGGAAGATTGCTGGCCAGAATTTGAAACAAAGAACAGAAGTCAAGACACTACATATCCCATACTTATTAGAGCCTAAACCAAATGAAGATCTCATAAGTAACGTCAAACTCTGTGGGTTACTTTGCAACACATTAGTCAGTTTCTTATATTTCCTTTCTTCCATTTTATGTTTTTACCTTGTTTATTGCTGTGATTACATGTATATATTAAAGTCCATGAAGTGAGCTGAGAAAGAATCAAAGAATGTTACTACAGTATAAACAAATAAATCTATAAAATTTTGGACAAGCCCAAGAAGGCTGACCTGAGTTCTGTTTCAGTCAATATCTGCCTTCCTCATTGTAACCATTACTCTATCACTTTGGATTAGTTTTTCTTGTTCTAAAAGTTCACATAAATGAAATCAAAGCATATGCACTCTTATGAAGTGGGCTTCCTTTGCTCAAAATTAGGTCTGTAAAAAATCTTTTCATGCTACTCTATTAGTAAGTTGCTTTTATTTTTCTGTGTAGTATTCCACTGAGCAAGTAATAAAAAATGTGTATTCACTGTCTTGTTGATGGATAATGGTTTTTGGCAATTACAAATAAAATTCTTATTTATACTTTTACACATATTTTTGTGCCCACATATACTCATTTTTATTAGGTAGATACCTATAAGTGAAATTGTTGAATCACAGACTAGGCCTATGTTTTACTTAGAAAGACCAGACAAAGCTTTTCCAAGGGTCCATGCCCATTTACACTCCCTTAGCATTGATTGACAGTTCTATCTGCTCCCCATTGTTACACTTTATATTGACAGACTATTTAACCTGTAAGTGTGTGAAGAGGCATCACGTTATTGTTTCAATTTCCATTTCCTTCAGGAATAATGAGGCTGAGCACCTTTCCTTATGCTTATTGGACATCTGTATATCCTCTGCAATTAAGTGCCTTATCAAGTTTATGATCATTTTAAAAAATGGTATTGTTTGCCTTTATCTCTTTTTTTCCCTGTTGTGCCTTTATTTCATTTATTTTGTTGTCTTTATTTCTTTGCAGGAAAACTGATTATATGCTGAATATGACAACATAGCCTTTGTCAGTTATACATTTTGTAAGTATCTTTGTATCATTTTATTATCTGTGGTTTGGCTTTTTGGTGTCTTAATGTTGTCCTTTGATGTACAAAAGCTCTTAATTATTAAAACAAGAAGCATTTTTTGAGTGATCTGCAGTGGTGGTATCTGTCAAATATTAAGTGACCATATATGTGTCTATTCTTTTACTTCCTATTCTTTCCATTACTTTTTTGCACCTCATTTTACAAATAAATAATAACCAACGTTTTTCTTTGTAAAAAGTCTTGAATTCCCACAATGTAAGTCCTACAAGTTTATTCTTCAAGATAGCATTGGCATTCTAGATCTTTTGGCATTCTATATACATTTTCTAGAAGCTTGTCAATTTACAAATAAAAATACCAACTATCTACTAAAATATTTATCGGCATTACATATATAGATTAATTTTAAGGAAACCAATACCAGTAGCTTGGAGGTTCCCAGGAGATGCCAAACTGATAACCAAGGCTGGCTGCCACTAGCGTTAGGCCTGGGGATATGGGGCACACCAAGGCTAGATGCTGCTTGTTTGAGAGATTTCAGGAAAGTCCAAAACCAAGCTACTGGCAATGGCTTGTGTGGGCCTGACAACTGTGTGCGGCAGTTCTCAGGGAATAACCAGGGGTGGGGTGAATAGTGTTAGCTCGTTTGATGGAGACTCGAATATGGTTCCTGCCAGCTGGCTCTGTGGGGAAAGAGCTCAGAAAAGAAACAATGGCTTCTACTAGCACTTCTACCTGGGAAAAATCTCTTCTTTCAGTTCTTGCCCTGATACCAGACAATCCAGTTCCTCCCTGTGTGCTCTGGTGCCTTTGGAGCTATTGCCCCAGTGCTGGAGCTCAGAATGAGTGAGTCCCAGTAAGTCTGTGTGCAAGCCCTTTCAGAGGAACCCCTGAGTCTGGCTGGTGTGGCTCAGTGATTGAGCATCGACCCATGTACCAAGAGGTTGCCGGTTCGATTCCCGGTCAGGGCACATGCCCAGGTTGTGGGCCCAGTGCCCAGTGAGGGGCATGCAGGAGGCGGCCAATCGATGTTCTCTCTCATCGATATTTCTATCTATCTCTCCCTCTCACTTCCTCTCTCTCTAAAATCAATAAAGGAAAAAAAATTTTTAAAGAAAGAAAAGTCTATTTCAGTACAAATATCAAACAAAACATATATTATGAACTTTTAAAGAAAGGCTAATATCTCTAATCTGAAAATGAATAGACATCTACTCAAATCTACCTCTCCAAAATCAACATTTGTCAGAAAATCTTATAGATCAGCGATTTTAAAACTTTTTCATCTCATGGTACACATAAACTAATTACTAAAATTTTGTAGCACAACAAAAAATATAGTTTTTTGCTGATGTGACAAAAAAATGTGTCTAATTTTGATTTGTTCACACTGGACAGCTATTGTTGTGTTGGTTGTTGTCATTTTTTAATTTTTCTGTCTAAAGGAAAAGAGGTCAGTGTCCCTGACTAAATAGTCAGGTACTTTATGTTTTAAAAATTCTTGTGGCACACTGGTTGAAAATCACTGTTATAGATCAATTTTTTTTTTTTAAAGTGTCAGTGAGACAATGAATGGTTGATCTCCTTGTAACAGCTGTTCCAAGCTATTATTCTTATTGGCATTACTATGACTACCTGGTAGATTTTCTAATGAAATGGTCATTTATCATCTTGCCTGTCTTCTTAATATGTCCATTTACATTCCTAATTATCTCTCTAACCCTGCATCTTCATTCCTTCTTTGGTAGTGAAACACATTGTTATACACACACATGAACACACACGCACGCACACACACACACACACACACATCACTTCCTCTTGTAATGCAGAGTTTGTAGCATGTTCTCTGTTGAAAACTCAAAGTAAGATATTTAGTTACATATCTTACAAAGAATGTGCTCAACATCTCTTTGAAATATATTAGGGAAATAAGACCACCTATTCCAAATAGAACATTAGTAACTTTTCCTGAATCCATATATATATTTTATTTTTCTCTTCAAAGACCACAGGTTAATCCCTCTTACTCTAAAAGTATTTTCTCATTTTAATGATAGTCTCTAAAACTATGAGGATAAAATAACTAAAGAAAAGTTAAGAAAGAGAGGAAAATAAGAAAGCAAAAAGAAAAGAGGAACTCTATGAATACTCGATAAATTTTTCCTCATTTATTTTCACAAGATGCTCAACAGGGCACACAGATACATTTGAGATTGTAGTTTTCTAAATGACATTAAATAGCCTTAACTACCTATAAAAGATAAGCAAGCAGAGCTCATACAGTGACTTTTTTTCACATATGTGGGCTTACTTTCCTAAACTCAATGACAACAAAGATTGTAATCTATTCACCACCAAACTGAAAAATAATCACCATATAATTTGTATCACTATGTGGGAGACAATGTAGTGAGATATTTTTTCTGTGATGTTGAGTTGGAATCAGGAGCTGTTTAATTTCTATATTTACATTATTGACCACTATTCATCAATGTTTGACCAATATATTATAAAGAATGTTAATGTAAATATCAAACAAAAGTGTGAGTTAAAAAATAATTTTTATTTTCATTGACATGCTATTGGTTGTTTTTTTATCCTCACCCGAGGACATTTTTTTTTTTTTTTTTTTTGCATTTATCTTCAGATAGAGCAGGAGGGAGAGAGGGAGGAAGAGAGAGAGAGAAACATCGATGTGAGAGAGATACACCAAGTGGCTGCCACCCACATGACCCCAACCAGGGCCGGAGACAAACTGCAATCGAGGTACGTGCCCTTAGCGGGAACCGAACCTAGGACTCTCTGGTCCGCGGGCCAATGCTCTAACCACTGAGCCAAACTGGCCAGGGCCATACTATTGGTTTTGCTGGTACTTTTCATTAAAAAAAAAAAAATCATAAAAGCTAAAATTTTAATGCTCTTCAAATATTTAAGAAAGAAATTGTAAAATCATCTGACAAATGCAAGCAAAATAAATTACCTTTAAGAAAAAATTAAATTTGAGAAGAATGAATTTTTACTCACATTACTCAAATTTCATATGAAATTGTTCAACTGTCCATTTAATCGAGCATGGGTTACCTAAATTTTAAGAATATTATTTAGCTAAAATTGTATTGTATAGTATGTATGTTCACATGGTACATATGTAAATATATATGGGAAGAATAATACTTCGACAGACACTTGAATATTTTCACAGAAAGCAGCTGAATTCAGTACAATGAATAAAAGGGCCCTATACTTTGGGAAATTCTACATAACTCTCAGAGTGTATTTGCTTTTATCTTAAGGGGTTTATGCAATGATCTCTTGCTACAAACAGGATTAAATATCATGCACATCAGAAAAATTTTTTTAAGTATGCATTTTCTTATATGATCCCTTGCCTTTTAAGTAAATGCAACAATCAATTAATTGTGTTAAATCTAAAAAGATATTGTAAACAAGGTCTCATAGCAAATCTGAATTAGAAACCTCTTTAAAAAGCAGACCCTACAAAAATCTAAGAAATAATCTTCCAACTACACATATATGTTTAAATCTGTATCATTCATACTCTCCAGGCAAAATTTGCATAAAGATTTGTAGAAAACAGTTTACTGAATCCTGCTACTAGATGTTCAAAACAACCCTGGGTAAAAAAACAATAAGAAGACTATTTTACTGACAATTTGGAAGGTTCATCTGGGCTTAATCAGTGCATTTAGTTTTGCCCCAATTATACATTCATTCCCCGAAATTCACACCAATAACATACATTTGCATTATGAAATCTTTAAAATGCTAAAAAGTTTAAAAAATGAACATGTAATCAGCAAAATTACAGAATAATGTCACCAGAGTGTTATATTATATCAAATTGTCCCCCACATTCCTCAGGTCAGTCATACTGTATCCTTAACCACCATTAACCTCCACTTAAACCTTTCAGTGAGGAAAGAAAAGTGCAATTTAAGTACAAGCGTACAAATAAAGAATCATTTACATAATGATTAATAAAAACTACCACAATTACATTTTAAACAACTCTTTATGCCTGCATAATTCCCTCTGAAACATCACTCTACATAATGTCATTTTGAAATAATAAAATATGTAATATATTTATTTTATAAAAGTAATCAGATAGAATTCAAGTGGTTATAAATTATGTTTCTATATATTGAAAAGACAACTTTGGTACCTTCCTTTCTTTTCTATAGGAGGTTGTGCATCCATTGAGAAAGAGATTTTCCTGACCCCGTTTTCACTGAGCTGCTTTCTCTACAAATAGCAAAGGTCTAGTTATTATTAGCAGTGCCCAATAGACCTACAGGTGAAAGGATTATTGAATATGGCATACATTTTGTTAGGAAAAGGCACTAGAGAGAAAAATACAGCTGCAGGATTATTATAAAAATATGCTTTTGCTGAAAGGTAAATTGCAAGGAAATTTTTTCTTCTCTGTTTTAATTAGGTAATCCTGGGCATATTTTATATGCAGAATACTTCAAATGGTGAGGGGAAGGAGTGTAATTTAGCAACTAATCGTTTTTAAAACAGCCTTTTAAGGTATTTTTTGTTGGTCTCTTGAAGTTCTACCAGCTGGTTTGCAATTACAGAAACGTAGAACGTATCGCTCTGGGACAGCTGAGTTACTGAACATTTCAGTGGAACAGGATCAAAGGCTGACAAGGGGCTCTACTTAGGAGGTAAAGAAAGTACAATAGGGTTGTGAAAAGTTTTATTTGAGATCATACTCTTATCTCTCAAAGACGGAATAAAACTTTAGAAACATCAGCAATCCAGAGCAATCCACTTTCCTCTGACCTGAGCTTCCATAAGCCAACTGCTGTGTTCAATACTTTGATTTGTTGGGAACAACAACAACAACAAAAGAAAAAGAAAAAGAAAGGAGAAAAAGGCTGATTTTGTTCTATTAAGCATATAAAACTCTATTATACAGTCATATCAGAAGATGATGTGCATCTAATTAAATATCCTTTTAATTATAGAATTTCTGTAACACACATTACGTTATTAAATTTATCGAGGTAGATCTGTGTGTACAGATGTGAGAGTACCATGGGCTCTTCTATTTTGGACTCAGGTGCACCTGTGTGATTACACACAGTGTCCTATTTCTTCATGGACCAGCATTATCTTCTATCTCTGCCTCTCTAAGTGAGCATGGATTAGCTTGAACATCCTTAAATTTAGTTGGCATTCAGCATGGTCCTCACATCTAGTTAGTTATGGTTGCATTAGCACTTAAATTAACCTGGACTTCTCTGTACTACTACACAGTTGCAAAATGTATTTAAGTCTTCTGTTTTGCGAATGCAATCTTACCATGATTTACATCACTGATATTAAATGTTGGTCATTTTGGAGAATTTGGTAGAGAGAATAAAATGCATAGGCTCAGAGCTCCATTTCTACTAATATAGTTTGTTTGTTTATCAATAAAATTATTATACATAACATTTAGTAATTCATAGGACAAGAATTATTTGATGAATATGAAATTGCTTCACTTAAACAGGTGGACCCGTCATGTCCTTGAAACTTAATTTTGCAGCAAGTTTTATGTGTTATTTTCCTTTTTAGTTATTTATAATTATATTGAGAAACCAACTTTAATTTAAATTTAATTTTAAAAATGTGTATTCTAAATAAATATCACTATGCAGTAATAAGTTATATTTGTGTCTACTCATGCCATTAATAATTCTTTGCGTTGTGTCAATAAATCAGAGATGTTTGTAAATGTTACTAGAAAGATATTATATGCTATGATTATTCTAAACAAAATTTGCCTATCATTCAATTCTTTCTTGGTAGTTGTATAAATATTTATTTAGATTTTCAAAAAGTTTAAAAATAATTGTCTATTCGGTTAGATTTGATTTTGCATATTCATTCAATGTACTCAATAGTTAAAACAGGTTTATTTTTGTTATTCCAGGGATGACTACATAAAACTTATCTGTGCTGTTTCTTTCTAGTTTTATCCAGAAATACAAGGCTCAATGCCCATCATACAGCAGTGAGCTATTTTCATCTGATTTTGATTAGAGTTTATTTTAGTTATCTATTTCTCTATCTATCTATCTATCTATCTATCTATCTATCATCTATCATCTATCTATCATCTATCATCTTTCTTTCTATCTATCTAATCTATCATCAATAAACACTTACATAGGAAAGGAAGAATGACTAATGTATTGTGCTGCTTATGTTTGAAAGATTACCATTCACCTCAATTCTGACACTATCTCTACCCAGAGATAGCACCAGATTCCACAGGTGAATGACTCAGCCCCACAAGATTTCAGTTGCCAGTCGGCAACCTCTGCTTCCGACTGACTTGGGTAAATTGGAATTTCCAATGACCCCCTTTAACTCAGGATGCAAGTCCAGATTGTTATCTGTACTTCTGACCCACTGGCTATAAAACAAAGGGTCCCACCACCCCTTCCTTGAGTTCAATTAATTTTCCAAGGAAGCTCACAGAACTGAAAGAAACATTTTACTTACTAGATTATTGGTTTATTATAAAATAATATAACTCAGGAATACTAGATGAAAGAGATGCCTGGGGCAAGGTATGGGGAAGAGATGCACAACTGCCATGACTTCTCTAGGCATGCCACTCTCTCCAATTCTCCATCTGTTCACCAACCTAGAAGCTCTTTGAACCCCATACAATTGGGAATTTTATGGATGCTTTATCACATAGGAATGGTTGATCATTAACTCCATTTTCAGCCCTTTACTCTTCTCAGGAGAATGAGGGTAGGGTTGAAAATTCCAAACATCTAATTATGGATTGGTCTTTCTGGTGACAGCCTTTATCCAGGTTATCCAGGAGCCCATCCAGACTTGTCTCATTAGAACAAAAGACACTCCTTTCGTTCAGGAAATTACAATGATTTCAGGAGCTCTGTGTCAGGTACAGAGGTCAAATACCAATATTGGAACAAGAAATACTCCTGGTGTTCTTATTACTTAGGAAATTACAAGGATTTTAGAAGCTCTGTTCCAGGACACAGGCGTAGAGACCAGTATATATTTTCTATTATTTCACAAATGAAGTAGAACAATGATTGTTAGGTCTGTTCAAAATGTTTCAAATATTCCAAAGCTGTATTTACTTTTGAAGCTATATTTAATGACAGGCAAAATTAAAGTTGCAAAAACTGTTGATGTAAACATAAATTATGAGCACTACATAGGTTTATGGACAGAATGAGATCATTTTAATGAGATAACCTAGATAGTTATTTAGTTCATTTAATTTTTAATACTGAGTTTAAAATTCTAAATAATTAATATAATAATCAAATTTTGAAGAAAAAAAAAACAAATGAAAATATAATAAGCTTTTCATTTAAGTAATATTATAATATAACTGTGTAATGACCTATCACTTTTGATACTTTACATTCTAGAACCCCAGTCACAGGAGATCTGATGCTTCTAGTTGGTATTTTCAGCAATATCTTACCCTCTGCTTCCCTTTTGTTTTCTTGAGCACACTCGCTGACTCCCTAAACACTTCAGTAATAGGCCTCTGGCTCTGATCTTAACTTCAGTTTTCTGTTAAAAGAATACATAAATATTATATATTAATTAATTTGCCAGTTTGTGATCTTCACATCTGGATAATGACTTATATCGGCACATCAATTTGGACTCATTTTGTCTCCTTAACGTGTTAATTTATTTGTTTGTTTGCTTTTAGTATCATGTTATTGCCTTCTGGTGTTGTTAAATTTATATCAATGTTAATTCACTTTGAAAATATATTTTTTCATAGAAGCATAGAGCATGCTTTCCAGTACTTAGAATAAAAATCACAATTTGTATGAGTGATCATTTTGTTTATAAATTGAACTAAAAAAAGTGAGCCATATTTTTATGACTTTGTTGTTTTAAAATTATGAAGATATTTTTCACCCAAACTTTTGATTATTGAGTATATACTATATTTACTTGTTATGTTTCTACAGCTTCCATTATCACAATTTAGATATATGCTTAATATCTGATTAACAAATTTATATTTTATCTTATTAATTTCAACATTTAATTTTCTTTTGTATTTGATATTTTTTTACAAAGTAAAAATGTGCCTTGTGAATTCTTTTTAATTTTCCCTATGATTATACTAGTGATTGAATATACTTACTTTAACAGACAGTACACCTCAAATATTTGTTAAATAAATGCATAAATGCCTATTCTTGAGAAGACCATTTCTTTTCATTTATTTATATTTATCCTCTTTTATTTTTCTCCCCAAGCTTTAGTACTTCTATTGAATTAAGAAATACAGAGAGTAAAAATCACGATTTTTTTCAACATAAAAAAATGCAATGAATATCATTTATAGATTTGAGCAAGATAAAAAATTTCAAACAAGGTGGAAAGAGTGATTGTAAACCATGATCTTGTTCTGCTTTTGTTCAGTGATATAATATATCTTATTTGGTTTTGGACTCTTTGGTGCCAGGACGTAGATTCTAAATGAGCCCAATGCCATCAGTACACAATGATAGAAAGAAGGGCTTGCTTACACCTACCACCAGATAGAGGTACAGGAAAAGCTAAATTCCTAATAAGATATTTGCACCCTACCCATCTCAAAATATCTATTTGATTTATTCCTACAAATTTAATGTCCAAATGATAACATTTATGTAAAAGGGGGTTAGAACAATGATTTCTGGCCTGCCTTTGATAGCAATCATTTGGGGGTTAGATATGAATTCCCTTACTAGGATTTTTCTTCTTCTTGGACAGATGAGGCATCCAGAGAAAATCACATATACACCAGCTCAAGTCTAGTATTTGAATGGCTCTCTGGGAACTTCTGGGTAAGGTGTACTTTTTGTGCTCCCAACAATCATTCACTTCTGAGGGTGACTAACACAGATATTGGATTTACCCAACGCTATAAACTCGTTTTGATTTATTCCTCACATATCACCCTTGGAGGCCCCATCAGGAAAGCTGTAGTGTACAGCAACAGTGGCATTGAGATGGTTTTGGAAAAAAATTCTTAATAGTATCAGAACAAAAAAATATAAGGATCTAAATGGACTAACAAATGAGATTGACTACTGTCCTGACCTCAGATCCCTGGAACAACTGACACTTACCTTCGGTGTTATTTGCACTGAGTTGCTGAAGTCTTCAGAGCACAGGCCCGTGTATCCACACTACAATGACAGACAGTGGAGACAAACAGTTCTCTACATGTTTACTCCCATGCACATTTTCCTGTTGCTCTCACCCATCCCAGCTCAATCTCATTTCTCTTTGCTTATTACTTCTCAATCTGATAGGCTCTGCTTGCTCAGATTTTCAGCTTTCTCTCAAATTTGACTTGCCATGATCACCTTATTGACCTCATTATTCACACAGTTTTTCTCTATGCATCCTTTCTGCTCTAGTTTTGGCCAATAATTGCCTTATTCTCTACTTATTTCACACTTCATAATCCTGCTAAAAAGAAGTTACTACTAGTTCGATACACTTTTCTGAGCCAGCAACAGCCAAAATGAAGGCTAACGGACTACAAAACACACCCACCAAGGGCTTCCCAAGGGGAGCCCTGTATTAGGCAGATTCCTTAGGAGAGTTTGGAGATTTAGTGGGTCAAACAATTACCATGTCCAGTTACATACAAACATACACAAATGTCTTGTGTACACACAAATATATGTTTAATATTTAATATGTTTATATAGTATTAAATATTAACTATATTTAATATTATATTATATAATTTAATATTATATAATATAATATTAAATATATGTGTATATATGTATATACAATCTTAAATTCTTATGTAATTCTTACACCAAACATTAAATTCCTATACAAGACCTTCCACATTGGTATGATTATCTACACACTGAAAAAACTGAGGCTCAAGATAAAATGATTCACCTAAGTTTATACCACTTATAAATAGCAGTACAAGTAATTAAATGAAATTCTTCTATGACCTATACAGACTTTTTTTCTAAATAGACATTTCTCAAACCCAGAGTTCCAAATGTGTTCCATGGGATTTCACAGATAATCTTCAATGTACGTACTTACCACATAGTTCTACATGATAGTAAACGAAATATTATTTTTCATAGAAATATTGAAAAATTAAGTTCTTACAATGGTTTAAAATACAAATTACACATAATAGTTAAGTCAATGTTCATTACAATGAATAATTTTTTGGCTTTCCATGGTGTAAATTTATAGATATATAACAAAGATAAAAAATAAAGGAATCTTTTTTGTACTTCTCTTATTTAGAGATGACTGTGTTAGTAACAAGTACAGCCTCATATGTCTTTATATTAATACCAAAAACGTTGTTAATGAGTACACAAATTTTATGTTTAAAAAATTACTTTCAATAATAAATAAAAGCTTCCTATATTATTCCTAATGTGTTTCATATTTTTCTCATTGTGTCTTCGTAAATAAAAATGATGTACATAAACAAAATACATTTTGCTTTATTAAGAAGTCATGAAACTGGAATTGCTGAATCAAATTTCATAAACATTTTGGAGGTTTTAATGTAGATTATAAAATTGGCTTTCCTAAAGTTGTGCCTTGTTTACATTCTCGTCACTATAATGAGACTCTCTAAGCAAGATTATCTGTCAGCTTTAAAGATCTCCATCAGCTTTAAAAAGAAATAGAGATCCATCTCTAGAATTTTTATAAGAATTATTTAAACTATACTCTAACTTAGACATACTTATCATATCTTGCCTTTATATCCCCAAGAAAAATCTAGTTTTCTATGTAGTAAAGTTTTATTCTGTCTTTTAAAGAGTTACTGCTGTCTCCATGTTGATTGTTTTAAATGTATTATTTATTTTCTTTAATTATATGCACTCTAGGAAGATAAGGGCATCACTGACTTTGGACTGAAAACATAAATATAAAGAAATAAGTAAAACAGTTAAAATATATATTCAAGTGATGATTGGTATACAAGGGGAAGAATTTTGCCATTTTATGCCTAGACCAATAACACAGATGATTCACTTCATAAATCTTAGAAAATCTCTCAACTTTCTTTAAATGTGAAACTTCTGGGCAATGTATCTTGTTATATAAACTAGAAAAATAGCTAAGTGAGCTGAGGTTTCTCTTTCTGGAAAACTTTCTAGTTCTAGAATCAGTAGAGGGCTGGGAGCCAGTTCAGTTCATACAAGTTTATGAAAGCTTATTGAAACATTTCCATAAATTTTACTTAATAGTTGTTAATCTTACTAACCAATGTCACTCCAATAAATTAATTAAAAAATAGTTGTTAAATACAACTGTTGTTCAAAATTAAGCTACATAAACTTAAAATTAAATAAATAATAATAAAAGAATGCCAATAAATATTCAAATCTCATCATTACAAAATTACTTTACTATTATTTCTGCTTTTGCGATGTTTATGTCTATTAGGTCTGTATGGTGACAATATTATATAATATTTGTTATTGCACATTATTAACCCAGTGTTGCATTTTGTGACATCATATTGTATCTTAAATTTGACTATGGTGGTTGTATCTATTCCACAGAAAGCAGTAAACATGACAAATCAAGTATTTTTTTCCCAGAGAGCAGTTAAACATTTACCAGCACACCATTGCACATACACATGTATACATTCACATACATATATACATGTGTATGTATACATGCACATACATTTTATAATTAAATTTAGGTAGTTTAAACATTTACACAAACAAAAATACACATATTGGAAAAACTCTTTCAAAGTTTGCTACTGTGATGGAGATAAGGAATGAAGCATATGGTTGAAATGGCATGTATAAAGAAATAATAAAACAAAAGTAGGAACTTGCAACAACCCAATGACGACATTGTGCTATGTGCTATGAGCTAATAAATATGAGCAAGTTAATTTTTCCACCTGCAGCTGAGAGAGAATTCTTGTTAACTGTTGATGGATTTCATACATTTAACTATAAAACTATTAGTTCAAATGTCACCTGAAGAATCTAAAGTCACCTGGAAGGTTAATTGTGTCTATTATAATCATAATTCTGGTCTAAAACACTTGTTTCATGACCTAAGCTGTTTAAAACCTGCATATATAAAAATAACTACCCAAAATACTAAAAATGTATTTGTTTCCACATAATAAATATTGTATCAATATGTTTTGATATTTTAAAACCAGAACTTTCATGTGTTTTGTGATACTTTTCTTTAATTCTCCATGGCTCAGTGGGGTGAAGAAGTAACAGGATAGAGCAGAGAGGAGATGTCTTATTTCAGTGACTAAAGTGAAATCTCAGGAGACAGGTTGCACTGTCTTTCAAAAAGGCCACTGTAATTATTTAGTTATTTTGCAGAAGTGTTTGCACTTTGCTAAAGGAAAAAAAAAAAGAAAAAAATCAATAATCACTAATGTCACTGGGGAGATGTATTCTAAGGATGCACCTAGTTAGTGTTATGGTTGCCTAGGAAAACAGGAAGGAAACAACCACTAGAAAATAAAACTCAGGTTCTGCTGAAAGACTAAATTACTTTCAAAAATAGTAGAAATTCTTACTCCAATGTGTGCACAATTACTAAAGGAAATATAAAATAAGTAGCTTTATATTTTGGAGAAAGTAAGAAATAAGGTAACATTAGATTGGCCTTTTCTTGTTACGAGATTCCTAGCTGCTGTAGAGATACCAATGCCAATGATGATCAAAATATAAATCATTTAAACATTATAATATTGCAGAGACAGTTCATCCATACTGAAGAATATAAAATTGTATATTTTTTAGTGTCTCTTGTATTTCTTATTATATATATTTTGTGGCCTAAAAGCATTATTCTCTTTTAAAAGCCAACTTTATTCTGCAGGTCTTGTAACCTAATTAAAATGCAATTGTTCTTTCATCTATCCAACTTAATCTATCTTTATTTCATTGAAAATATACCCTTTTCACTTTAAAAATATAAAGATGTAATATATGAGCAGAATGTTTCATAACTTTGAGGTAACTATACCTAGAATTGAAGAAGGTATACTAAAATAGCTGCTGTTCCATTGAGAATTTAACCCAAAGCATATGCCTCAGGGACATGGCCTACAAAGAAATAAAATTATTTGTGTCGTATAAATGTATAAGTATAAGAAGTGATACTTCATAGTTGTTATTCAGTGGAAAGAGCAGTGAATGTAAAATAAGACCCAGTTTTCAAGTTTAAGTGTGGCATTTACCCATGACATGGCTTTGGACAATTAATTTAAACATTACTTATTACCCTGTGCAATGAAAATAGTAAACAGTCTCTTAAGCTTTGTTCAAAGCATCTTGTATTTAAAAGCAGTTTTGTAAAATTCTATTATTATTTTTATTGACAATCTTATACCACTTCTCACAACTCAAAAGAAAAAACCAAACACAGTCTATAACTGACAATAAGGATAGTGTTATTTTCCACAAATGTATTTTCCAAAAAGATAAATATTTATTCCTTTAACATAATTATTAATAGTTCATAAATCAAACATAAGGCTTTAAAAGTTTTCCTGAATTTAAAAGATGGAACTTCTAGTGTAAGATAAAACAAAGACTTTAAATACAAAATGTATATTATAAAAATTATGCTAAAGAATTGCAAACATTCTGCTTAAAATGTTCCTAAAATTAAATGAAGATCCTGTATAATCAAGAATTGAAAGTTCTGAATGTGATTCATAATAGTGTCAATTCTTTTTTGTTCATTGAGGTAAGCATAATTCTAAGGATAATAATTAAATGATTTCTGTTCCCTCTTTCTTTACTGAAATAGTAATCTAGGTACCATGGCAAAGAGATTTTGCAGATGTAATTGAAGTCTCAGATGACATGAAATTCAGATAAGATGATGATCTCAGTGGGCCTCACCCAATCAGGTAAAGTAGAGGTAGTGGATTTTCCCAGCCTAGTGGAAAAGAGAAGTCAGAGAGAATCTGAGCATGATGAGTATTTGACACACTGAGGCCGTCTTGAAGATCATGTGTGTGTGCTAGAGAAGTGGAAGGACACATTTGTCAAAGAATTTGGACAGCTTCTAGAAGCTGAGAGCAGCCCGTGGATGATAGCAAACAAGAAAACAGGAACTTCAATCCTACAACATCATGGAAATGAATTCCACCCACCAATTGAATGGTTTTGGAGACATGTTCTTCCCCAGAGACTCCACATATAATCCTAGCCCAGACAACACCTTTGATTTCACCTTTGTGAAACCCTAAACAGATATTAAGCTGAGCTTGCCTGGATTTCTGACTTACAGAATCATTAAATAATAAGTAGTAGTGTTTTAAGCTATCAAGTTTATTGTAATTTGTCACTTAGCAATAAAAAAAATACATTCATTCAACAAATTGTCTTTGTGTGTCAGCAACATTTAAGCCACTTTGTTGAATGATGTGAGCAAACCAGCACTAATCAAATATGGAATATGCTCTCTGAAAAATATAAATTATTTGAGGAGATAAAATACATACATAAACAAGTAAATAATAAGATAGAAAGTCATTCCAGAAGATATACGGAAAAAAAATGCCATGGATGTAAAATATTGGTTTGAAAGAAAAAAGGATGAGAGAGTTGGTGTTTTAAGGCTCTGGAAGAGTAACTAATATTGAATATGAAGACATTTTTACAAAGATAGTCCAATAAAATATTAGATTATCTGAGTTTCATACGTCAATTGAAAGTATTCGTTAGTTCTGCATTTGTTTTTAAATCCTCACCTGATGGTATTTTTCCATTTACCTTCAGATAGAGTGGGAAGAAAAAAGAGAGAGAGAGAGAGAGAGAGAGAGAGAGAAACATTGATGTGAGACATCGATTGGTTGCCTCCGTACAATCCTGAACAGGGCTGGGGACAGAACTGCAGCCAAGTAGGTGCCCTTGACCAGAATTGAACCTGAGACTCTTTGGTTCTTGGGCCGATTCTCTAACCACTGAGCAAAACTGGCCAAGGTAGTTCTGCATTTTTAACAATACATATCATGAAGAATTGTGAGAAATACAATGAAAAATATAAATAGGGATTATGTAGACATTGAATGACTAAGACATGTGGACATTATTATTTATAAAAAAAAAAAAAAAAGAGAGAGAGAGAGAGTTAATGACAATATTTATCATTTGAGTGGCTTGATTGGAGGGAGTATTCCTGGAAGAATAAAATAAAAGTATTGTCAAGAAGATTAAAAAGGGAAAATTTGTGTCCCCAGAAAAACATGTGAATGATCTATTTAAATATCATGGTAAGTGTAATGTGGCCTTAAATATATGTAGTCGCAGTTGGAATAAATAGAAACAATTGACTTGGAGAGATATTGCAAGATTATTTCTAAAAAGAAAATAATGTAAAGGGAGAGATAAATAAACACACACATCCCCCCCCCCCGTTTTCCTTTCTTTTTGGTTTTTAGAAACCTCAGGATTTCAGAAACAGTATATACTGAGTCTAGGTATATAGTCAGGCAGAGAATAGTATCATATTAACTCAAATGTAAGTAAATAAAGAAGAGAAGATTGCAGTATAGAGAGTGGATGATTTATTTTTCCTTTATTGATTTTTAGAGAGAGAGGAAGTGAGAGGGAAGAGAGATAGAAACATCAATGAGAGAGAACATCGATTGGCCACCTCCTGCATGCCCCTCACTGGGAATTGGGCTGACAACCTGGGCATGTGTCCTGACTGGGAATTGAACCAGTGACCTCTTGGTGCATGGGTCGATACTCAATCACTGAGCCACACCAGCCAGAAGAGAGTGGATGATTTTAAAGAAACTATTTCAACGTTCAGTGAGTTGTTTTAAAAAAGTGTGTATTACATCAAACTAAAAAGCTTCTGCACAGCAAAAGAAACAACCATCAAAATCGAAAGGGAATCTACTATATGAAGACTATAATTGCCAATGATACATCAGATAAGGGGTTAATCTCCAAAATATATAGAGTACTCATACAACTCAACAAAAGGAAGACAAAGAACCCAATTAAAAAATGGGCAGAGGACCTAAAGAGACACCTCTCCAAACAGGACATATGAATGGCCAAGAGACATATGAAAAATGCTCAATGTCACTAATCATCAGAGAGATGCAAATTAAAACAACAATGAGGTATCACTCACACCTGTCAGAATGACCACCATCAACAAATCATCAAACAACAAGTGCTGACGAGGGTGTGGAGAAAGGGGACTCTAGTACACTGCTGGTGAGAATGCAGACTGGTGCAGCCACTGTGGAAAACACTACGGTGTTACCTCAAATAGTTAAAAATTGAACTGCCATTTGACTCAGTGATCCCACTTCTAGGAATATACCCTAAGAAACCTGAAACACCAACCAGAAAGAATATATGCACCCCTATGTTCATAGCAGCACTATTTACAATAGCTAAGATCTAGAAACAGCCCAAGTGTCCATCAGTAGATGAATGGATAAAAAAGCTGTGGTACATATACACAACGGAGCACTATGCAGCTATAAGAAAGAAAGACCTCTTATCCTTTGAGACAACATGGAGGGACCTGGAGAGTATTATCTTAAGCGAAACAAGCCAAGCAGAGAAAGACAAATATCACATGATCTCACTTATTTGTGGAATATAATGAACTAAACAAAATGATGAACAAAATAGACCCAGAGACATAGAAGTAGGGTACAGACTGACAAACCTCAGAAGAGGGGGTGGGGGTGGGGAGGGAAAGATAAACCACAGAACTTATATGCATATATGCATAACCAATGGACATAGGCAACAAAGCTGGGGACGGGGCGGGAGGGGGGGTGATAGGGAGGAGGGTGTCAATGGGGGAAAAAGGAGAAACATCTGTAACAGAAATAAATTAATAAAAATAATATTTTTTAAAAGTGTGTTGTAGATATGAAAATGTAGTTTTGAAGTTCTCAGAGATAAATAAGTTTGAAGTTTTTCTTTGAACTTCTATGAAGTTATATCTAAAATTTTTAATTATATAATGAGAAAAACTCATGAAAGTATCATACGGTCATACAGGATTAGAGAGATAAAAAAACGGGGTCAAAACTCACAAATGTGAAAGCTGCTGTTAACCAATGGCTACTATCTGGATCCCTGAATGGCTACTCTCCAAGAATGAAATCTAATTGAAAATAGACCAAGTCTTACAAAAATTGAAACTCACCCTCCTATATCATTATCTGATGGGATTTAACCTCTAATCATATTATTGGTCAAGAAGCTGGGCATTCAAGATAAGCTTTTTGTAATCTCACAGAGAAGGGGATATTAAAATTCAAGTTAATTGTCCAACAAGACACAGGGGAATTATAACCCTGCAGTCTTTCTATTGCAATCACTGAAAGGAAATATCTTAATAAGTAAAGAGAATCCAAAAATTTTAAATAAAAAAAATTTCCAAGATTAAAACCCAATGTTAAAGAAATACAATCTCAGATTGAATTGCAAGGGCTGTCATAAGAGGGAAAAATATTATCATATCAGGTTATTAAACATCATTATGATTTTTAACACACCAGCATTCATTATCAAATAAAATATAATCAGAGGACAAAATCAAATGGGAAAAACAATAGAGAAATAGAAAAAGATCCACTAGGGATGCAGATTCCTGGAAAATTAAAAAGCTTTTAAAATAACTGTGATCTGTGTTCCAGAATATATGTTGCAAGCTAAGAATTTCTGCAGAAAACTACAGCTAATGATGGTAGGAAGGAAGAGGAGAACAAGGAGGGTGGTTGGAAAAATGATTATTGAACCAAAAGTTACAATAAATAAACCTAAACATCTAATATATGACTTTAACATAAAAGTAAATACTCCCAAAGATAGAATTAATAAACTGAGCTAGAGATTGATATAGAGTATCTGAGGGTGGAGGGAAAAAAATAGAGAAAATATAAAACAACACAATACAAAAAAAAAATTAAACTGAAAAGAAACATTTAGGATATGTTTTTTTGTTTTGTTTTGTTTTTTTATCCTCACCCGAGGACATTTTTCCATTTTTTGTTCAGATAGAGTGGGAGGGAGAAAGAGAAATATCGAAACATCGACATGAAAGGGACACATCAAGTGGCTGCCTCCCACACGACCAACCAGGGCCGGGGACAAATTGCAACCGAGGTACGTGCCCTTAGCGGGAACCGAACCCGGGTCTCTCTGGACCGCAAGCCGATGCTCTAACCGCTGAGCCAAATCGGCCAGGGCCATTTAGGATATGTTGAAAGGTCTGACATACATATGATTGGCATGTGAAGAGGAGTGACTGGATAAAATACGGTAAAAACACTACTTGAAAATATAATGGCTAAGAATTTTCTAATAATGGAGAAAGATATCAAGTTGAATATGCAAAACTGTTACACCACCAGCAGAGCAAAAATCAACCTTAAAAAGAACAATCAGGTTTCTTAGGGTATATTCCTAGAAGTGGGATCACTGGGTCAAATGGCAGTTCAATTTTTAATTTTTTGAGGTAACACCATAGTGTTTTCCACAGTGGCTGCACCAGTCTGCATTCCCACCAGCAGTGTACTAGAGTCCCCTTTTCTCCACACCCTCGCCAACACTTGTTGTTTGACGATTTGTTGATGGCGGCCATTCTGACAGGTGTGAGGTGATACCTCATTGTTGTTTTAATTTGCATCTCTCTGATGATTAGTGATGTTGAGCATTTCTTCATATGTCTCTTAGCCATTTGTATGTCCTGTTTGGAGAGGTGTCTATTTAGTTCCTCTGCCCATTTTTTAATTGGGTTCTTTGTCTTCCTTTTGTTGAGTTGTATGAGCACTCTATATATTTTGGAGATTAACCCCTTATCTGATGTATCATTGGCAATTATGGTCTCCCATACAGTGGGTTCTCTTTCCGTTTTGATGGTTGTTTCTTTTGCTGTGCAGAAGCTTTTGAGTTTGATGTAGTCCCATGTGTTCATTTTTTCCTTTATTTCTGTTGCCTTAGGTGATGTATCAGTGAAGATTCTGCTGCGTATGATGTCTGAAATATACCCTAAGAAACCTGAAACACCAATCAGAAAGAATATATGTACTCCCATGTTCATAGCAGCACTATTCACAATAGCTAAGATCTGGAAACAGCCCAAGTGCCCATCAGTGGATGAATGGATAAAAAAGCTGTGGTACATATACACAATGGAGTACTATGCAGCTGTAAGAAAGAAAGATCTCTTATCCTTTGAGACGACATGGAGGGACCTCGAGAGTATTATTCTAAGCGAAACAAACCAAGCAAAGAAAGAAAAATATCACATGATCTCACTCATTTGTGGAATATAATAAACATAACAGTATGGGGAACAGGGTAGACCCAGAGATGTGAAAGTAGGGTACAGACTGACAACCCTCAGAAGAGGGGGTGGGGGGGGAGGGAAGAGATAAACCACAGAACTTATACGCAAGTATGCATAACTGATGGACATGGACAACAAAGCTGGGGATGGGGTGGGGGGATGGGGAGGAGGGTGTCAATGGGGAAAAAAGGAGAAACATCTGTAACAAAAATAAATTAATAAAAAAAAAAATCTTATTAAAATTAAAAAAAAAAAAAAAGAACAATCAGAATTAGAAAAGGCACCAAGCAATAAAATATCTCCATAAATAATAAAAGTAATATACTTTACACCTAGTTACTTTACAAAAAGCAAACAAAACACAGAATATTTAGACTAAGATTAACTGAGCAAATTTATCATAGGCAGACGTAAACTAAAGAATTAGGAAAAGGAGATTTTCAGATAAAATGAAAAGTATCACATTTTGAAGTATGGAGATGTACTAAGCAATGATAATGCCTAGATAGAACAAGAAAAGCAGTTTTTAGGAGTTTTAAATATATATAGAATTAAAATATATGACAAGATTAATACCAGGGAAATAAATACCTGGATGGAAAACAAATGGATTTAATGTGTGTTAAAGTCCTCTTATTATCCATGAAGTAGTGTAGTATAGGTACTAATTTATATTAGACTTTAGTCAATAATTTTAGTTGCAATGTTTAAGGTAAATTTTAAAAAAATAAGGAAAGCATAAATAATCCAAAATTAGAAAGAAAAAGAAGACAGAATATAAAATGAGTGGTCTAAACAGAAATCAAACTAGATTATGGTAGATTTAAATATGAATTTAACAGTAACTGCATTAAACAAAAATGGACTCGATAATTTAAATAAAAGATAAAGAGAATAAATAATAATAGATAAGCAAATACATATACACTATTAGTAAAGTACATTGTAAATCATCACCATAAAAAAATAATAACCCACACCTTTAATGTATTCCCAAACTCAACTAAAATATTACTAGAGGCTGCTGTCATGACTGATTCTTAATCCTGATAAACAACAAAGGGGGAGTCCAGCTACCAGCCAGCCTCGGGGACTCCTCACGCTTCTACTTGGTTTGTTTCTACTGTCAGAGCAAAATGTTTTCTGTGCTCTTTAGGGCAACTCATGCCCTACTTTCTGGAAGTCTCTACAATTCAGGCCAATCAAATACCCCAAATAATCGAGCTCGAAACTGAACTATGTCAAGACATGAAGGTATCAATCGCAATATAATATTTCACAAGTACTGTCTTGACCCTGTTTTGAAGTCACGGTTAAACACTTTTAATTCTCCTTCACAGTCAGTTCGCTAAACCGCTATTTCAACTACTTTCTTTATCAGGTTCTGCTCTCTGGGCCCCTGTGCACACTCACCCACTGCCTCACGTTATGAGGATCCCATATTCTGGAACAAGGTACTAAACAACTAAGGACAACCTTTCTATCCTGGAGATGATGAAAATTTTCAAATTAACCAGTCCTCAGGAAACCTGGTGAGAGCTAGCTACACATATCCCACTTGCTGTATATATCCCCACTATATATATATATATATATATATATCCCCACTTAGCTCAAACTTGCTGCTTACACTGTCTGTAGTTACACACTCCTGTGTGACCTTGTGTAGCAGCTTCGTGCTTGAACCTGAAGGTAACAAGAACTCAGTTGTTCATCTATCCAAGTGTCTTGTGCTGCATCTCACCATAAAATCAGTCTTTAAATCGCACAAAACACATAATAGACACTAGAGTGGTAGTTCTTATAAAGTACCCAAACTACAAATGAAATAGTATGGTGTTACATATTTCAAAATGTGCATAGTAAATCTGAGGACAAAACTTAAAAAAGTGTTTTTTTTAAAGAAGTATAAATTAAATGTCAAGGAGGAAACAAAGTGGAATTAAATAAAATGCTTAATTAAAATCAGAGTTCATAGAAAAAGAGATAGAAAACAACATGGAATGAATAGAAAACAGTTACAAAGAAGGTAGGTTTTACTCCAATCCCTTGAATATAAATGGTGTAAATATAAGAGTTAAAAGAAAGAGACTATAAGACTGGATTTACAAAGAAAGATCTAACTATATGCTGTTTACGAGACTCACACTTTAAATGTAAAGATGCAGATAGGTTAGAAGTAAAGAGATGGTGAAATATGTACCATGCTATCCCTAGTCAAAAGAAAACTGGAATAGCTATACTAATTTCAGACAAAGTGAGTTTTAGAACAAGGAAGACTATAAGAGATAAAAAAGTGCATTACATAATAATAAATGTGTCAGTTCTCCAATAAGACATAACAATCTTAAACATACACACATCTAATAATGAAGCATCAATATATAAGGCAAAAACTGATAGAAAATGAAAGGAGGAATAGAAAAATCTCTTCATGTAAGAAATTTCAACTCATCTTTCCGAATAATTGATAGCTCAAGCAGGAAAAAATATCTATAAGAATATAGGTGACATGAACAGTGTTATCAATAAACTTGATCTAGTTGATATTGGTAAAATACTATCTTGAACAGAATACACATTCTTCTGAAGTACATGGAACATTTACCAAGAAAGACCACAGTATGGACCTTAAAGTACTATTTAGAAACATGAGGATCAAACCTGCAACCCAGATATGTTCTCTTAAACACACAACCCTCAGTACATGGGCTGATGCTCTAACCACTGAGCCAGGGCTGCCCAAATGTTTTAACTGGTGATTTTGACGAAACGTGTAATGATGACATAATACCAATAATAACAATTCTACAAAAGTACTTTCTGGAAAATAGAAAATAGTTTCCAACTCCACATACAAAAGCCAGTAATAAACTACTACTAAAATAAAGACAATATAGGAAAAGAAAACTATAGAAAGAAATCTCTCCTGAACATCAACATAAAATCCTTAACAAAATATTCAGGTGTATTAGGGCCTGTGGATCACCTCAGGACGGATCATGCCATTGGTACGTAATCTGGGTTGATCCTTTTTATTTATTTATTATTTAAAAAAATTTTTTTTTCTTCATTGATTTGAGAGAGAGAGAAAGGAAGAGGGAGAGAGAGATGGAAACATCAATGAGAGAGAAATCGATTGGCCGCCTCCTGCATGCCACCCACTGGGGATCCGGCCCACAACCTGGGCATGTGTCCTGACCAGGAATTGAACCTGTGACCTCTTTGTGCATGGGTCAATGCTCAACCACTGAGCCACACCGGCCAGGTTGGGTTGACCCTTTTTAAATTGCAAGTGTTGAACACGATAGACAGATAGATGATAGATAGATAGGTAGATAGATAGATAGATGATAGCTAGCTAGCTAGCTAGCTAGCTAGCTAGCTAGATAGATAGATAGATAGATAGATAGATGATAGATAGATAGATAGATAGATAGATAGATAGATAGATAGATAGATAGATAGATAATAACCTAAAACAAAAAAAACCCAACCACTTGAATATGGAGAATGAGGCCTTCTCCTCTTGCCCATTTCCAAAGAGCCCTGCCTTCGTCTCATGATATGCCCAAGGTAGGACAGCTTCAGTTTTGTCATTTAATATATATATAATATCATTTAAAATGTTAATGTGATGTAATATTCATAAAATAACTGTTAATTAAAGTTTACTCATTAAACAAAAATCACCTCTTTCTCATCCTGTGCCAGGCACTGTACAAACACCTTGGTTATTTCTTATGGATCACTACAGAGGGAGAGGAAAAAGTAGGTTTACAGTTGTTCATGTAGAATATGATACAATAATTAATAAATAATAATACAAGAATAAATGGTGTTTCACATACTCACGACTGTAAACCTACTTTGCCCCACCTTGCATGTGCACGACTTACATGATCAGGAAGGATACGAGAGAGCAGATGCTCCTAGAGGCAGGAAGCTGACTTTTTCAGACTTTTCATCTTTTGAAGATTTCACTTTGTTTTGCACATAGTAAATGTGTATATATTATTTTTTTAATAGATGAGTGAATGACTAAAGCAATGGCAATCTTGAGGTTAACAATAGATAGAGAGCAGGCTGACAGCTCTGGTGGGTGGGGGTAGGTTGGGGAAATGGGGGGATTGAGCAAAAAAGAAAAAAAAGAAATATCTCATGGACACAGACAACAGTGTGGTCCTTGGGTGGGGGGGTGGAGGTGGAAGAGGGTATAGTGGGGATAAACGGTAGTGGAAAAAAATAAAATGAAACAAAGGAAAAAAATTATAGAAAAACAACAACAATAACAAAATAATACCCCAAATATATTAGGATCTATTGTTAGATTGTCAAGATTGTTACTACTATTCTGTATCTAGGACCAAAAACCTCATTTTGGAAATAGGGAAATTGAGATATAGAAATGTTAAATATAATAT